>OY728120.1:1170530618-1175530618 GCA_963277665.1 Viscum album
AACCAATTACAAATAATATATAATGAATAAATTAAAGTATATTATAAATAATAAATAATAAATAATAAAGGAAACACATGAAAAAGTATGAAAAGACGTGATAAGGGATGAAAAATCATGAAAATGCATGAAAAAGGATGGAGAAGCATATGAGGAATGAGGTATTAGAAAGAATGAGAACGCATGAAAACTCGTGACAACTCTGGAAAACTCCTTAATAATTCAACATAATCATCATAATAACCCACAAAAAAACCATTGATAAAGATAACAAGTCATGGAAACCCAAATAAACAGTAATAAATGGAGCTACTGTTAAAACTCGTCAAAATGGTCATAAAGAGACAAAAACATTGGACTCACATTAATTGAGATAACTTAAGATTCGAGAGTCCGTTTTAGATCCGAGGCCTGTCAAATCAAAGATCCCGAAACGATCTTCAACCTGAAAGGTGAAAGAGTCTAAATGGACAGGCGGATCGGAAGTTACGACCATTTAAAAAAAAGATGACGGGGAACGGGTGCTAGAAACGAGGCATTGAAAAACATAACAAACCCGATACCCACTAAAAAGGCCATAACATATGATCTATGAGTGCATGTGGGCACCGCAACCAGTCAAACTGAAGCTCATGGAACGAGCTATTATCTGGCAGGTGGAGGAGGCCGAATTGACACGCGGATCGAAAGTTAGGTCCGTTTGAAGACAAGTTCGACGGGACACCGGCGACGGAAACAGGGTTTGGAGGCCTTCAGAGGGGTTTTTGGGGTCGAAAAACCCAACAGAAGCTTTCTTATGTCACATCGGTGCGTAGCTCTCTTCGCTGGCTTCGATTTGATATGTGGTAGAGCCCAAACGGACACCCGAAGCGAAAGTTATGGCCATTTGAAGTTGGAGAACTTTTTTCAACTTTTTTATAACTCTAATATCGTCCACACCTTAGAACGTCTCACGGTTTTGATTATATGTGCCTCTATATCTCTTCATGAGCTTCGATTTGACTGGTCGTGGCGCTTCAAAGGACGCCCGGATCAAAAGTTATGTTCATTTTAGTGTTTTCGGGGTTTCTCATGTTTTTTTATTTTTTTTCATTTTATTTCACGGCGGGTTTACCGAAACTGCCGCTATTTCGCGGCGGTTTTTTAAAAAACCGCCGCTAATCCTTGAATAAAATTAAAAAAAATAAAAAAAATTAATTTTAAAAAAATAATTTTTTTTGCCGTTTAGCGGCGGTTTTCTCGTAGTGGGAGGATAATATATTTACCAAAACATGTCATAAAACCATTACTTAAAACTGAATTATTTTTGTCTAAACAATGTTTTTTAAAACCATGATGTGTTTTCCTCCTCATGGAGAATAGTCCCTATAATAGTCTTTTTCAACAAACCATATATCAATCCACAATAATTATATATATATTAATCTATAATTTTATTATAATCAACTGAATCATAACATATTCATTGCATAATGACTATTTTATTTTCTACTTCAATTTATTTTTTCTTAATTTTTCATCATATTATTACCTAATCATTCATAAATAATAACATCAGAATAATTTCAACAAATTTGGCAATAAATAATGTCCATAAAAACCTAAATAATTCATTCATGAAAAATTTCCATAATACACACCCAATGAGAGAGAATATAGAATCTACATTAAAGGATTGAGTAATGTTTTTGAGTGGGAAATTTGTCTCCTATAATAAAGAAAAATATCATATTATCCATGTCTCTTCGACCCACTCAATTATTTAATCAATACTTCCCAAAAAATACTCAATCATATATATGGGGACTTCAATAATTATTCTTAATTAATATATAAAATTCATAACATAGTGATCATATATGTGTGTATTTTGATACCATTTTATTAAATTTAATTAAAAAATTGTAAATATTTTAAATTAAATATAAATTTTTTTATACGATTACTCCATATTCATTAAAATAATATTTTTCCAAATATTATCATTTATAAAAAATGAAAA
The DNA here is from genome assembly GCA_963277665.1 of Viscum album. NCBI lineage: Eukaryota > Viridiplantae > Streptophyta > Magnoliopsida > Santalales > Viscaceae > Viscum > Viscum album. The sequence goes on from OY728120.1 coordinate 1,170,532,621, forward strand.
TTTTTAATTAATAATGATATTATATTTTTTAATTATCCCATTTTTTAATAATATTTTTACCCTAATAACCATAATGAAACATTTTATTAAAATAAAATATCCTAGTCCTGGGTTTCCAAAAATGACTATACTTAATGTAATATTCATATTTAATTTTCATTGTACACCATCTCAGAAGTAGATACATATTAATATATATCAATATCAAAATGTCAATAATTTTTATATTAATAAAAAAATATATTCATCAAATCATGTTATTATTTATCTTACTAAATTAAGAAAGAGTTTCATTACCAATTTTCTTTCTTATAATTATATAAATTAAATCTTGAATTTTAAATTTTTTTTACAACTCAATAATAATTTATTTTCAGGTATCATAATAGTAAAACATCACATATATTTTATAAAACAACATTTTATTGTTACATAAATGTTTCAAAATTTCAATTCAATATTCCATATATAATTTATATAATAAATTTCCAATTATTTATTTATCTGAATAAAAATAAATATTTTCTTACAAATAATATATTAATAATTTTTAAAAATAAAAAATTGAAATATTCTCTGGATGAAAAATGCGTTGAAAAAAATAATTATCATTTATAATTAAGTATCAAAATTTTTAAAAAAATTTAAAATAATGAGAGTATATTGAAGAAATCTACTTAAGACAATAAAAGCTATATTTTTAAACATAAAGTGATATTAAAATTACAATGATATTAAGTAAAAATAATTTTATAAGGGGGTTTTGAAAATTTTATAATATATATATATATATATATATTGAAATAGTAATTATTTGGTTTTTGATAAGAGAGGATTGAAAAATAAATTATACTATTGTAAATTTATAAGATTTATTTTATATGAAATGAGTTATTTTAAATTTATAATTAGTTAATTATGAATTATGTAACATTAATTATGTGTTTGGATCATGATTTTTTTATTAATCATGGTTTTCATTATCCTTATCATGGTTTAAATTTTTATAATTAAAGGAAATCATAATTATTTTAATAATTCTTGTGTATAAAAAATTTGAATTATAGATCGTTATATTGATTTTTAAATTATGAAATTTTATTTAATTAAAATAAGTAAAATTAAAATTAAAATGATGAAGTGGATTGATTAATTATTATACGACTTTCTTATTGTTTTATAGTAGTTAGATTATGTTTTTGTTGAATGGTATGTGTTATATATTTTTTAAATTTATATTATATTTTCAATATTTTATAAATAACATAATTTATTAATATGAAATTCACTGTATACACAATTGTAATAAAAATATCATTAATATGTATTTGTATAGTAAACAATGAATATGAGTATAAATAATTTCTTGAAAACAAATATAATGTTGTATGAATGTTATTTAAAATTTGTGGTTATTAAAATAAATTTAGTGGAATGCATATAGAAATGAAAAATGAAAAGTTTCATTTTTGTTATTCAACATGAAGACACGTGGAGTTTTCCATATCAATGGAATAATTATAATTTTTTATTAATTGGATCATTTTATTAGATTGAAATATTGTGTTGTTAATAATATTTATTGTGTGTATAATAATTGATTTGATTGTGTGTTCAATAAATATTTATAGTTATTGTGGTAAATTATCATTTAATAAAACTTGTTGTTAATTTAATGTTAATAATAATAATTATAAATATATAGATATAGTTATATTATGTGTAGTATTGATATTATTATAGAAAAATTAATTAAATTTTTTATTATAATTTTTATTACTATATTTTTATGAAATTGAAAAATAAAATAGATTTAAAATAGATATGTTTTCAAGGATATTATTATATGGATCTACCAGGTGAATAATTTCAATTATTAGTGCATACTTTTCATGTAGACCAACCTTTATGTAGTCTTTAAGGGATATGTCACCCAATTTTTATCTATGGAATTAAATAGGTGGTCAACATTTATAATCAATAAATGGTTGGGTCGTTAATAAAAAATTTACATGGGAAATTTGGCATCCATAAATTTAATAATTATTCATAAAACTATACCTTATATTTAATCAATTACAATAAATATAATTCAACGTTCACTTAAAAAACCCCTTGTGGGATAAATATGAGAATTTAGAATGATTGAATTGAATGTTAATTTGAATTTGAGTCATTGAAAATATTGTAAAATACTTCAAGGTGGAAATACATTATTAGAATAAAAAATAACTACAATTACTCCCCCATATGAGATAAAGATAATCATTTAATAATATGTAATTCTCCAAAATGAACTCATCCTTATTCATAATATCATGTTGCACTAAGAATGGAGGTATTTCATCCATATTTTAATTTTTATAATTTTTCAATATTCGAAAAGATTATATGAGATATATTCATTATCAAAACCATAAGGGTTTTTAATGTCAATTAGAGTCTCTTTCATTGTCTCATGTTTCTTTTCTTTGGGAACACATGAACATCATGTTTCATCGGGAAAGTGATTTTTCATATTAAAAATAGTACATATATTTATTCTCATAATTATTTGAACGTATTATTATCTTATGAACCATGTTACCTTGACCACTTCATTCCAATTGTTTTTGTATATATTTATAATATTATTTATTTTGTTGAAATTCAAAATTTCTATTGAAAAATTTATAATTTTATAACCAAAAAATTTGAAGCTTAATTTCTTAATAGGTAAGAATTTAAACCCTTTAAATCATAATTAGAATGGAAGAACATTCCTAAGAATCAATTTATTATAATAATACATCATATTATATTCAAGGTCTATATGCACATTTATGTTCATATCCTTGAAAATTAAATAAGATGAGCATATATATTTAGTCTTTTAAGGATAAATAAATTCATTATTATCCACTCATGTATGAAATATATCACCTTTTAAATTAAGAGTTTTTAATATTCATTAAGTGTATTTTTATGAGTTTAAAAAAACGTTTAAAATTAAATATTACATATTATAGATGATGAAGTTATAAATATAAGTATATTCCTTCAAATTTCAGGAAAAAATATTCCATTTCATTCAAATATTCTCCATTAAATTGGATTTTATTTAAAAAATATTCATATATACGAATATTAATGAAAATTTAATTATTTATAAAGACTAGAAAAACATAGAATTTAATTTTTATTCATCTTTAAATTAAGTAAAATTGATATATTAGATATATCTTATTCAATTAAATATAAATAATAATTAATCTCTTTGGATAAATATTTTAAAATTATGAATATACTTTATGCAACTTAAACCATCCAAGGATTCATAATTTTTAGTTGCAATAATTTTAACGAAGTCTATAAATAATAAAAACATCAATTTGACATCATCCAAATTTTCAAACAATGATCATCTTTAAGAAGAAAACAAATATAAGAATATCATTTATATTCTTCAGTCTTATGAATTTTATAATTAATCACAAAAATTATAATTTTGTCATATAAAATATTGTTTTAACTATATTTGGTTGATTATATTGATATTAGCATCTAGAAAAAGTAATTTCTATATATTATAATCAAAAATAAATAAAAAAATTGAAATATATCATCACTTATTGTTAATGAGATATTAAAATATATTTGGTACCATAGTAAATTATGGTATTATATATGGAATGGTAATATTTAGTTGATATATCCATTTTTGTATAATTGAAAAAATCATATTTCTTTAAATTAAAAATTAAAAATTATTCTACAGAATCAGATCAACTAGACTAATTATTCTTAATATTTTTTAGTTCAATTAATCATATAATAGTTGTTAGAATAACATCTGTAGAGCCTCAGGATAGTTTTAATACTATATGGGGGAGTCATTTATTAAATTATAAATTATTCTATTTTAATTCTACACCTAAAACTTGTTATGTTTCCCTATCCTCTAGATAATTTATCACATGAAAACCTCATAATAAATAATAATAGTGGATATCACAAAACTAAGTTTTTATAGGGTTTAGTACTTAAACCTACTCCTTTCCATGTTGGTTATACTCCCTAACAATGATTATCCACTATATTCTTATGATTAATTATAGTATCTTAGTATGAATATGGTTAATCACCCCAATAATCTACCCTCATATTGATCCAAGTTGTATACCCCAACAACCAACTATTCTATCGTGGTTCGTTAGACACCCCAACCATCTTCTCTTCTCCTTCTTGACAGCTTTATCATTATATCCTCGAGCCATATTAATAATTAGTTAGACACCAAAATAATAAGTTAATTATTATTTTTTTGATACTATGTTAGAAATTACACTTTTTTATTTATAGTTATCTTCCTCCATGAACTTGTACAATCAATATTTCTTATGTAAACCATAAATATGTATAAAAGATTCTTAAAATAAGGATTTTTTTTAATGTCATTTTAACCATATTGAAAATGATCTAGTTATTACTGAATAATTGGACATAAAATTTCTCTCCATCATGTGTCTTAGGTATTTATTCTCTTATCATTTTTTAAATTATTGTGAAAATATTTCCTCCCATTAAATTTATTATATATGCATTTAACACAAACAAAATCATCTATATTATTTTATACAATAATGGTCTTTCACAATCTCAGTGGACCATGTTTATGAATTCTAAATAAAGGAAAATTAAATTATCCACTAAAAATATCCAAATTCACTTCACCCTTGTGTGATATAATGCATAGTGATATCATTGAGAATAAATATTAGCACATATACTATTCTTCGATTTATTATTTTATTTGTGATTTTAATTCAATTTATTTCCTCAATTAATGAATCATTTTATTAAAATAATCATCATCAAATTAGAGACATTGTTCTTTATAATTATCAACTCAGTGAGTCTCGAGATCTTATCCTCTTTGTATGTATATATATATATATCACACAGGTTCACTACTTACAAGTTGAAGACCCTAACACATGAATTATTTTATATATATTCTTAATGAAAAGAATAAATGTGTGTTCTCATAAACAACCCACTATATGAATCATCTTCATATACAGAGTGAGTTCTTGTTCCCCTTAAAAATACATGTATATAACATTGTTTATTATAATAAGGTGCTTTAAGCATCGTAAAATGTAACAAGAATGGGGTCTCATTCCTTCATGCATGTATTCAACATGACTTATCCTTATTCACGCAAGAAGAGAGTGATTTATAGAATATATCATATGTGATTCACGTAACATGTTGTGTATGTGAAATAATATATGCATTACATAATCCACATGAGGATTATGGAATATTACTAGTTTTTCATGTATCATAGTAGGCTAGCAGATGCACTATTTCCATTAATGAAAATGAGAGCCTCTCTATCTCGATTTGCAATAGCATCTCTCTCCCATAGGTTCTGTGGTATTTATAATCAAAGAACCACCACCATTTCATTTCCTAAGACATTAATTTTTAGTAAGATATATAGTTTATTTAAAGCCGTGTAAAATATTATAAATTAAAACTCCCTAAGTTCATTCGATTTTAAACATTTTTCACAAGCGTTTCATAATATTTTCCAAAAACACAATATTCTTATAATTATGGTGTAATGAAAATAAATAATATTCTTCTTCTTATTTTTAAATATTATACACATGCATAAATATAGATACCCAAAAGTTATCCTACAACATTATTTCACATTTAGAGGTATCACATTAATTTAATCATCACATGCATGCAATAATAATATTGCATGCATAGAAGATCATGGATTTTATTTATCTCGATATCTCAATTATATAGAATCTTAATGGAATGTTTAGTATTGATGTATGGATTAGACCTTTAAAAATATATATTATAGTTACTACATACTAATTTTTTTCCTTACAATGCTTAGTATTTTTGTAATTTAGTATCTTATAGAATCAAGCCATAACTCCAATATAAATAACCAATAATTTACAAAGTGGATATTTTACCTACTATCTATCTTCACCACAATATAAAACATTTAAAATGTAATATATTTTATTTCCAAAAAAAATTATTCATGGCCTTTAACTTGACTTCTTCATTGTTCTCACCTATCCATAATCCTTGTCAAAAATGTTTTAATAAGTGGGATGATTAAAAACTGCTCAATACGTGACATAAAAAAAATAAATAAATTATTCTAATTAAATGCAAGAAAACTTATATAATTTTTTCCTCTATCAAAATATTTATTGATAGTATGAAATTAATCATTTCCATAGGAAAAACACACAATATTTTCTCAAAAGAAAACATTAAAATCCTTATTAATGACATAAAAACTCTTCTTTGGAAACAAGGAGAATTATATTCATAAAGAGGATTATAAAATAATTGGATTCCAATTAAATCCATTAGAGAACCCCCCTGATTAACTCCTAAGACAAGAAACCTTACCCCATGTGTAAGAACCCGGATCTTTGTTCAGGTATGTTTTCCATTTTTCTGGAGTTTTTAAGGAAAATTAATTTTCTGGAAATTTCAAAAGTACATGCCGTGTACTTTTTGAGTACATGTCGTGTACTCTGTTCTGGCTCGATGCCGTGTGATGGCCATGTCCAGGCCACACACACGGTGTGTAAGGATGAGGTGGAGGCCGATTAATTCGGAGTACATAAAAATTGAACTACACGTCGTGTACTCAAGATGTACACACCGTGTACATTATTTTTTTCATTAAAAGGACTGGGGTCGCACATAACCTCTATTTCCATCTTCTTCTATAGTTTTCGACCATCCGAGAGAGATTGTATAGTTGGATCTTCGATGGAGTCCTACCTCGCCGTCCGTTCTCTGATTCAAGCATGGTCAGTTGTGTTGGAATCATAGCGATGACTTCTTCCTTCTGCTTTAGCCTTGTTTCTTGATTCCACCTCATTTCCAAGTTATCGTGGGATGAACGTTTTGTGAGTTTTCTCAGATCTACATTGTTCTAATAGGAATCTATCATCGAGGTTCACGTATATCGATCTCTTCAGATCAAGGTAGTTGGTTTGTGCCTTTCCATAGAATGTTGATGAATATTGTGTGCAATTTCCACTAATACCCCTGAACAGGGTATTGCGTGTTTCCTGTTTTTCCCTTGTTGCTTTCTTGATTTTCATGATCACTTTAGTAGAGTTTATTGATTTTGATTAGAGTAATTTTATTGTGCTCACACAATTGGAAAAGAATGTTATACCAATGGTTTTCCAAACCGTTGGCTAGTAAGCTGTGAGGAAAGACTTATACCAATGGTTTGATCCAAACCGTTGGTATATTGGTTATATAAATATAACCCAATGTATACCAATGGTTATAAACCATTGGTAATGAATTTTAGGAAGTATTATACCAACGGTTCTAAATAGTTGGTAATGTGATTTTCAAGAAAACTTTTACCCATGGTTTACAAATGTTGGTATTGGTTTTCCAACAACACTTATACCAACGGTTATAAACCATTGGTATTGGTTTTCCAGAAATCCAGACACCTCTACCAATGGTTCAAAACTGTTGGTATAAGTTTTTCCAGAAATCCAGAACACCTATACCATTGGTTTTAAACCATTGGTATAGTGTTTTTCTGGAATTCTAGCACCCTTATACCAATGGTTTATAACCGTTGGTATTGAGTTTTTCCAGAACTGTAGCCTAGCAGCCCCCTCCCTCCAGTAGCCCCTCCACTATACACCTGCCTAAATAAAATCACAATAACCATGTACAGACTTGAAACAGTATAAAAAACACCTAAAATAGAACAAAAAAACTCATAAAATCATCAAACTCTTCCAACCATGACATTTACAACAATTCCATATTTCAATCTTCATAAGGCAAAAATCATCTAGTAGTAATTCACCTCACCCCTGCACAATCCCCCACCCAGCATAGCCCCCACCTCCCCATCAAATTCTAATAGGAAGAATAGTATGAGAAATACCTATTAGAGTTGAATAAGAGTTTGAAATTGGCTCATATCCCATTTTTTTATGATCCTAGATTTGGGTATGTAATGATTTGTGATGAATTTTTCATTGAACTTGTATTGTATATAATATATGGTGAAAAGGTATTTTCTTAGGAGTCTCATCACTTATGAACCCATGAGTGAAACTACCCAGCTCATGAAAAATATTTTGCCACTATCATTGATAAGTGTAAATTTCAGTTGTATTCAATTAAAATGATGTCCTTTTCAAACACAAGAAAGAAACTATTTTTGGTACTGGCCACACTGGCCCTCAGATTGAGGCGGGGTTGACTCGTAAACGTCACAAATGACCCATGTATCATTTTCATAAAGTTTCAATAGAATCCGAATGCATTTGGTCAGTTTTCCTTATGTCGGTAGTTGTTTTCACTTAAAATCCTGTCCATTTCAAATAAATGTGAGACAGTTTGAGTGGTACCGGCCACACCGTGCCTCAGATTGAGGTGGGGTTGATTTTTACACGACACAGATGACCCATGGATACTTTTCCTAAAGTATCAATAGAATACGAATGCATTTGGTCTGTTTTCCGTGTGTCAGTTGTTGTTTTTACTTAAACTGTTGTCCATTTCAAAGAAAAGTGAGACACTTTGAGTGGTTCCAGCCACACCGCACCCCGGATTGAGGCGGTATTGACTCATACACGTCAATAATAACCCATGGATCGTTTTCCTAATGTATCAAAACAATCTGAATGCGTTTGGTCGGTTTTCCATATGTCGTTTTTTTAAATTAAAAGCGCATCCATTTTAAACAGAAGAAATACACTTTTACCGGTACCGGCCACACCGGCTCTCAGATTGAGGCGGGGTTGACTCGTACACGTCACAAATGTCCCATGGATCATTTTCTTAAAGTTTCAATAGAATATTAATGTGTTTTGTCAATTTTCCCCATGCTGGTAGTTGTTTTCACTTAAAATCTTGTCCATTTCAAATAAATGTGAGACAGTTTGAGTGGTACCGGCCATACCGTGCCTCATATTGAGGCGTGGTTGACTCATATAAGACACATATGACCCATGGATACTTTTCCCAATTTATCAACAGAATCTGAATGCATTTGGTCCATTTCCTGTATGTTAGTTTTTGTTTTTACTTAAACTGTTGTCCATTTCAAAGAAATGTGAGACACTTTGAGTGATGTCGGCCACACCGTTCCTCGGATTGAGGAAGGGTTGACTCGAACACGTCACAAATGACCGATGGATTGTTTCTATAAAGTATCAACACAATACGAATGGTTTTGGTCGGTTTTCCATATGTCGTTTATTTTAATTAAAAGCGCATCCATTTTAAACAATAGAAAGACACTTTTAGTGGTAATGGCCACACCGGCCCTTGGATTGAGGCAGGGTTGACTCTTACATGTCACAAATGACCCATGGATCGTTTTCCTAAAGTTTCAACAGAATATGAATGCTTTTGGTCAGTTTTCCGTATGCTGGTAGTTGTTTTCACTTAAAATCCAGTCCATTTCAAATAAAAGTGATACAGTTTGAGTGGTACCGGCCACACCGTGCCTTAGATTGAGGCGGTGTTGACTCGTACACAACAATAATGAACCATGGATATTTTTCCTAAAGTATCAATAGAACCCGAATGTGTTTGGTCTGTTTCCCGTATGTCAGTTTTTGTTTTTACTTAAAATGTTGTCCATTTCAAAGAAAAGTGAGACACTTTGAGTGGTGTCAGCCACACCGCACCTCAGATTGATGTGGGGTTGACTCGTACACATCCAAAATGACCCATGGATCGTTTTTCCTAAAGTTTCAACAGAATCCGAATGTGTTTGTTCGGTTTTCTATAAGTCAGTAGTTGTTTCCACTTAAAATCATGTCCATTTCAAATAAAAGTGAGACTGTTTGAGTGGTACCGTCCACACCGTGCTTCAGATTGAGGCAGGGTTGACTCTTACAGGACACAAATTACCCATGGATACTTTTCCTAAAGTATCAACAAAATCCGAATGCATTTGGTTCATTTCCCGTATGTCAGTTGTTGTTTTTACTTAAACTTTTGTCCATTTCAAAGAAAAGTGAGACACTTTGAGTGGTGCCGGCCACACTGTCTCTCAGATTGAGGCAGCGTTGACTCGTACATGACACAAATGACCCATGGATCATTTTCCTCTTGTTTCAATAGAATCCAAATCCATTTTTAGTGCACTCTAAGCCACCAACCATTAACAAAAACTGCTGTCAATAATTGATATTAAGGGTGAAATATAAACTCTTCATATTTTTCATATTATATATGAAAAATTTGAACATAATACAAAATAATAATTAATAAAAATTAATCAATTTAATACATATAAATATTATAAGTAATTGGATATTTTTTGTTTGTAAATTATATTCCTAATCAATGATAATATATAAAATAGAGAATAAAAATGTTAAAAATAAATTTTTTAACCAAAGAAATTAACCATTAATTCATTATCATTAAAATCCATTTATCAAAATCAAGAAGACACACACTTATTTATATTTTTTAACCAGGGGTTTTCATCACCTAATAAATCATTTTCCACCTCAAAAACCCTCATTTTATTATTTTTAAAAAGAACCCCCAATATTACCCATGGACCTAAAACACATAAATTTTCATGTCATGTCCTTAGGCCCTAAATCATAGTTATGGATGACCATATGTCCTTAGGCCCTAGAACACCCATGACCCGACTTGACCCGACCCGGCCCATGGACACCCCTAATTTCGAGTGATTGTTTTTTACTATTAAGATGACCATATTCACTTATCAAACTAGATATCATTCAGGGAATCACAGTACCAAGGAATACTAAAGGTTTAGGTAGTATACTAATCATACAATAAGAATCAAGTAAAAAAAAGTAATCTGATAACAACATCCCTATGAAGCAGAGGAAAACCTGAGAGTGGAAAACCAGGTTCAAAAATAAAGAGTTATACAGAATTCAAAAATGAAATGGATCAATCTGCCCCTGATCACCATCACCATCACCACTATCATCATCAGCCTCATCCCCGCCACCATCTCTCTCCTCGTTGTCATCATCGTCATCTTCCCTATGCTCATTGTCGGCCTCATCCTCATCCTCAGCCCCATTCTCACCCTTGGCCCCATCCTTGTCCTCGACCCCATCCTCACCCTCGTCCTCATCTTCATCCTCGCCCTCGTCCTCTTCAGCATCCTCGTCATCACCAGAAATGTCATGATATTGATCGCCACTAGAGCTGTCACCTGGTGCATTGGATAATGCACCCATCGATGAAATAAATGTCTGACAAGCTGCGCTAGCCTCTGGTGGAAGTGATGAAGATAAAGCTTTCATCAGTTTCATAAATTCTTTTTCCCTCGTTTGAACTTGTACTTACAACTCTGTGACCCTTTTATCATTTTTTCTTACTTGCTCCTTGACCTGTTCCAACTGAGTCGTACTAGAATGGATACCTAGAGAGGACCGATACCTCGTCGGGACTATATTCTTACCAGTTCGGCAGCGTAGTCGACCAGAGTGCTCCTCTCCCAAAACCTGATATAAATGATCGTGTGGCCCAAAATTGTCAGGATCTTGGGCATCAAGAGACTCTAAAGCAGCCTATTAAAAATATTAATAGATTAATAAATTTCAAAATAGATATTAAACTTTGAAATAAACAAATTAAAACTTACAATCTTTTATAGGGTTGATTCATTTACCGCAGTTCCATATTTTTTTCTTCTACTCGAGAAAAACAATTTTTCTCGAGGGATACGTCCTTCAATATTCAATTTGTGCTTCTGTAATGACATTGAAACAATATAAAGTGCAAGTATAATCATATATTCAATATTCAACAAATCACATAATTTATGTAGGAAATAATAAAAGGGGAAAGTCCTAAAGAACAATTATAAAGAACTATATCGTACCAGCTGCCTCTCATGATCTGACATAGTTGTGTGCCTTAAAGTGTGTAGGTATTACTTTGAATAAATGTTTTTTTGTTTTTTCAGAATATTCCTAAATAATTTTTAATAATAAATAATATTATATTAATGTAAAATATGAAAACTTTGATTTAAATACCTCAAATGAGATTAATAATTTAAATTCGGCAGTTTCCCAATGGGTAATCATTTGGTGATATTTCTCTATTGGTCAGTCATCCACGATAGGTAATGTCTCTAAATCCGTGCCCACCCTATCACACTAGCCAACATACATGTCATGCTTATAAGCTCTCCAAATCTCTCCCAACTCTTTTAAACGTGCTAGTCGTTCACCTTCGCCATCGGGGAAGTTAAACCGAAGCTCAAACCCAATAGATTAGTTAATATAAATACAAAAAAATACTACATTAAATCCAATAGATATTTTACCCATATCTGTGCCCACATGTTATCTTTGACTTCGTGTGGCAGTTGTCTCCAAGAGAGAGGGATGACTGGAATGATATCGGAGTATTTGGATAGCGTTTCCAAAAAACCCCGACATTCCTGCCCATATTTCTCAATCATTTGTCTATCAACATTATATTCCACTATCAGCTGTGTCTGGAGGTTCCATACCGCATGCAAGCGAGTACGCCCCCTCCCCCGCCTCCTATCTGTAGATGAATCTGTTATTAAAGAAAAATAATATCAGTACAAGTTATAATAAAATAAATTTTGGTATAAAAATTTGATAGAGTTAGATAAATATACTTGTGGTAGTCATATCAATGGGAATCACTGGATGTGCAGAAGGTAAAGGAATATCCTATACAGGTGGAGTATCCCACAGTGTACACTCCTCATCCACATACAGTGTCGCATTAGGAGTGGATGAAGGTGGAATATAATAGCTCGGAGATAATGAAGCAGAAGAAAAAGATGATGGCATAGACGTCTGGCCAACTGGCAGTGTAAACATCAGAGGTATAAATATCCCGTGTGTCCCTAGAGACGCACCAAGATCAAAATGGGGTGAAGAAGATATGTCTGTTGTGGTGGATCGTCTAACTCTTTCTCCATGAGCTCTCGTACCACCGGCCTTAGTACCAGGCCCACTAGATGACCGTCCATCTCTGACACAACCCCCCCTCCTACCACCAACCACTCTACTGGGAGCAATATCAGGCTCCTCATCAGATATCTCTCGTCTAGGGGGTCGATCCTGAAAAAAAAAGTTTAACCCATAAGTAATCACGTGATATTATAGGTTATTGAAATATTTATATTTGAAATAAAATAATCACAACAGGGATGAGTGGAGGAACACCCATCTGTATCATGCAATGATTATTATCTTTCATGTTTTTCCATCACCTCTCTTCAATGGGTGTCATTTCTTAAAATGAAAACAAATATGGAAGTAACTAAAAACAGATAACTAATGTGTAACCCAAAAAGAAATATAGAAAAACCATTCTGATAAAAACATAATGTAAAAGAAGATTTATGGTGGTTTGAAGGTAAGTACTAGGATACACACTCTGAATGATGTAAGTGAAACATGTAGGTGAGAAAACGACTGTATGATTCTATATATTTCCCACCACAACTTCAGGTTCACAATCAACACTGACAATTGATTTATTGGCGTCATCATAAGTAATAAACAGATTGCTTCCAATTGCAGTAGGGATAGTGTCAACTTCATCATCACGATCATCAAAAACATGTCTGGGATTTACTTCAATAATTAGACCGAATTTAGGATGACAATGATCTTTGAAATAAAAAACATGTTTCACCATTGATGCCAATACATATGGTTCATCGGTGGCAAGAGTGCGAGTCACGTCAATAACTCGAAATCTACGATCATCCATAAAGGTGCCTTGCCTCGTCATTGAATCAAACCATTGACATTTCATCATCGTGACTCGACCATGTGAGTAATAATCCAAAATTATTATTTTCTCCACAACACCATAATAATAAACATTTTCAGAACGAGGTCTAGTATCCGATGAACTGGCATAACAGTCTGTTGTTGCAGTGAGCATAACACCATTATGCTGTGTTCTCATGTTTCTTGCTCGTTCAGTGATAATAAATTTGTATCCATTGATCACAAGTGATTTACAAGCACGAACCATGGTATTAGGACCAAAAGCCAAAGCTCTTGTTTCCTCAGAAATAGAGTATGCAGGAAAACTCAATACCTGAAATATAAACAAATAGTGAACTTACTTAAATATTATTTTTATTTAGTTATTACAGAAATATTTTTACCTTCAATTTCCTCCAAGTAGAAAACCCTTTTCTATGAAAAGTCTCTTTCCTTCTCAAAGATAAAGAACGATGCTTTCTATATATCAATTCTTTATGTTCTTTGTAGATAAAAATAATAATAGTTTAAAAAATATTTAAAATTACAAGAGATAAGATAAGAGATACATGTACAATTTACATACTTGATATACTCATCGAACAAATCACAATTTAACAACACTGTGCGATGTGCCATCACTCACTCTTCAAGGCTTAATGTCGTCAATGTATATGATCCCGGAATTCCTCCTGTCAGAGGAAGTGATGGAAAACTGGGTTCAATTTGCCAATATTGTTCTTCTTCATTTCTCATTGGTCTGTTTACCCTCGTAGTAAGATTAGACAAATACATTGTGTAGAAATCCATACATTCTTAATCCAAGTAACCGTTCACAATAGAACCTTCGGGATAATTCCTATTCTAAACATATGATTTCAATGTGCACATGTTTCTTTCAGTTGGATACGTCCAATAGAAATTAAAGGGTCCTCCAAGAAGTATTTCGGTCGGAAGATGGACAGTCACATGCAACATGCATGTAAAAAATGATGGAGGGAATATTTTCTCTAACTCGCACAAAATTAATGGTGTCTCTACCAACAGTTTTTACAAGAAGGATTTGGATAGCCTCTTAGCACAAATATCTCTAAACAAATAGCACAATCGAATAACTGAGTCTCTATCATTATTGGACAAGAGATGACGGATTGCTATTGGAATCAACTCATGCAAAAGGATGTGATAATCATGAGTCTTCAAAAATTTCAGCTTCAACTCTTTTTTGTTGACCCGTTTTGATATATTTCTTGAATAGACATCAGGAACTTTAATAGTCTCTAGCACTTCCAGAAATTGATTTTTTCAGTAGGTTTCATCACATAAGAACCACATGGAACTTGCCATTTATTTTCAATAATATAGACAGGATGCAATTCTGGTCTGATCCCCCAATCTACCAAGTCACGCTGAGGTCGTAAATCATCTTTTTTCTTCCCCTTGACATTTAGAAGAATCGAAATCAACATTTCACATATATTCTTTTCAATGTGCATTACGTCTAAGAAATGACGTAACAAGTTGGTTGACCAATAGAGCACCTCAAAAAATATACTTTTCTTCTTCCAATTGTAATAGGTACCATTGGATACATTTTTCCTCTTTCTAGATTTCATTACACCCTTCCCAAATGAATAACTGAAATCTTTCAATTCATTAAGCACATCAGTTCCAAACATACGCTGAGGTGGAGTGTCATTCTCCATGCTTTTGTCAAATCTTCGACGTTTGTTTCTATATGGATGGTTCATTGGAAAGAATCCTTGAAGTACCATAAAACTAAAACTACGAAGATATTTCAGTCTTCTCGATCGATTATTATTCATACAAATAGGACATGACAATTTTCCTTTAGTGTTCCATCCAGACATCATTTCATAAGCAGGAAAATCATTGATCGTCCACATAGCGCAGCACGCATCTGAAATATGTCTTTCGAACATGCATCATATGTGGGCACACCCACATACCAAAGAATTTTCAACTCTTTTATTAAAAGTTGCATGTATACATCTATATCATTGTCGGGATCAGAAGGGCCAGATATCAGTATACTCAATAAAGTGTAAGGCTTTTTCATACACAACCAAGGGGGAAGGATATAAATGTGTTTCAAAACTGGACATGTGTTGTGCGAAGTAAGCATCTGCCCAAATGGATTAAAACCGTCACATGAAAGACCCAGTCTCACATTATGCACATCTGCTGCAAATTCAGGATATTGAGCATTAAATCTCTGCCATGAAAATCCATATACAGGGTGAACCAACTCTTTATTATTCTTTTTTCTCTCGGTGTCATGCCATCACATTTTTATGGATATTTCATCAGACATGAAAAGGTTCTGTAATCTGGGTATCAATGGAATGTGCCACATTACTTTTTGTGGCACACGTGATGGTGATCCATCATCTTTTGGATTCCATCGGGAGGTTCCACATTTGATACAATCATTTCATTCAGCAGTTTCTTCCCAAAATAATCTACAATCATTCGAGCAAGCATGATTTTTTTGTGAGAATCCAAGTTCATCAACTAACTTCCATGCCATATAGTGGTTTGACGGAATATCTGCATCATCTGGAAGTAATTCCTTCAAGAATGTAAGAATGTAATCAATTTCAGTATTTGAAATCTCATACATAGTTTTCCCATGAAACAATCAGATTAAAAATTCCAACTTTTTCATTTTACCACATTGCAGATATACTGGAGTCGTCGCAGCATCATTCAATTTTTTCACCCTATCAACATCATTATTTTCATTGGATGCATCATGTGTGCTTGTATCAAAATATTGTTGGTTGGACATCCTTTCCTTCTCATGATGCTGAATAAATGGAAACTGATCATATATCAATCTCTCTAATTCAGTCTTATCATTTGGATCATCAACATTTTTAGATTCCATTTTCTCTCTATTGTGATACCACACATAATAGATTGTTTGGAACCCATATTTGGTTATATGATAGCTAACTGCGTCACGAATCAACCAAGGTCTTCCAACACAATTAAAACATGGGCAGTGTATGCGACCACTATCTGAAGCCTTGTCAAATGAAAAATCTAGAAAGCTGTTCAAATTATTTTGAAAATCGGTTGAAATCTAATCTATTTCGTACATCCATCTTCTGTCCATTTTTTAAAAAAACTGCAATAATTCATTTCAAATCAATTCAATAATACTGAATTATAATAAAAAAATATTTAGGTAAATGACAATTGTTTACTTAATATAAAATCATAACTGACACATTACTCTATATGAGAATCATATTAAGAAATACAACAAAATATAGTCTATATAAGAAAATAAGATACATAATTTCTAATGCCTATATTAAAGGATTGCCCATTAAGATATTGGAAATGGATCAAGGAATACATAATCCTTAAGGATCTTGTTGGGAGTACTTGAGTTTTATACTTTAAATTATTTAGGGAGATCAGGATGAGGAGTATGATAATGATCAGGGGAGTGGCGGGACTATCCAATGGGGGGTGCGGGGTGTCTAGGTGGGTGTGGGGTGTCTAGGGGGTGTGGGGCTATCCGGGGGGTCGGAGGTGTCCAGGGGGTCGGGGTGTCCAGGTGGGTGGGCTGTTCGCGGGGGAGGTCAGGCTGTCCAATGGGGTAGGGGGAGTCCAGGGGGTGGGAGGGTTGTCCAAGGGGCTGAGCGGGGTGTCCAGGGGGTTGGTGGGGCTATTCAGAGGGGGTACAGGGTGTCCAGGGGGTGGGCTGTCCAAGGAGGTGAGCGGGTTGTCTGGGGGGGGGGGGCTGTCCAAGGAGGTCAGCGGGTCGTCCAGGGGGTACAGGGTGTCCAAGGGGGGTGCGGGGTGTCCAGGGGGTGGGCAGGCTGTCCAAGTAGGTGAGCGGGGTGTCTAGGGGGTGGGTGGGGCTGTCTGGGGGGTACAGGGTGTCCAGGGTGTGGGCTGTCCAAGGAGGTGAGTGGGCTATTCGGGGTGGGGGGGGGGGTACAGGGTGTCCAAGGGGGGTGTGGGGTGTCCAGGGGGGTGGGAGGGCAGTCCAAGGAGGTGAGCAGGGTGTCCAGGGGGTGGTTGGGGCTGTCCGGGGGGTACAGGGTGTCCAGGGGGTGGGCTGTCCAAGGAGGTGAGCGGGCTGTCTTGGGGTGGGCGGGATATCCAAGGAGGTGAGTGGGCTGTACGGGGGAAGTACAGGGTGTCCAAGGGGGTGCGGGGTGTCCAGGGGGTGCGGGGTGTCTAGGGGGTGGTGGGGCCGTCCGGGGGGTTGGTGGTGTCCTGGGGGTTGGGGGGTGTCTAGGGGGTTGGGATGTCCAAGTTGGCAGGCTGCCCGCGGGGGTGTTCAGGTTGTCCAATGGGGTAGGGGGAGTCCAGGGGGGTGGGTGGGCTGTCCAAGGAGGTGAGCGAGGTGTTCAGGGGGTGGGTGGGGCTATCTGGAAGGGGGTACAGGGTGTCCAGGGGGTGGGCGGGCTGCCCATGGGCGGTACGGGGTGTCCAGGGGGTGGGCGGGCAGCCCATGTGGGTGGCGGGGCTGTCCAGGGGGGTGGTTGGGCTGTCCAGGGGGTGGGAAGGCTGTCCACGGGGGGTGGTCAGGCTGTCCACGGGGGGTGGCGGTGCTGTCCAGTGGGGTTGAGGGTGTCAAGGGGGTGGGGGGATTTCCAGGGGGTGGGGGGCTGTCCACGGAGGGTGGTCGGGCTGTCCACGGTTGATTCATTTGATGAAATAGTATAGGTATATTTATATGAAAAGAATACCCCCACAATAATCATGCAGCCCTGTCATTAGTCTATACCCCTAGAGCACATAAAAGAAGATAGTATAAACATTTACTAAAATATTTAACAACATAAGAATAAAAATACACTCTAAATACTGATAAAGAGTATATAATGGTGTGTGTGAAAAAAATGATATTAAATCAATTTAAATGAATATGGAAAAAATAAGGGTTTACAATACACTAAGAGTACCTCAAACAATCCAAAACCACCATAGCGCCACATATTTAACTTCATGAAACAGGACCTGGAAATCTTACCTATGTCTTTACTGATGACCACTTAATTGGAACACTATTTATGGTTCTTGAACACAAGGAACAAACTATGTTTGGTATCTACCAACTCAATCACCCCCTTGTAGATCATAATCTTGTTTCCCCTTATAATAAAATGGTCTCACTAGAAGCTACTTCTAATGCGGGTCCTAAACCATTCATTCTCCACAAAACAATGATCAAAGAATCATTGGACGCATCTTAATGACGATACAAGCTCATCACATAAACACATCAAAACAAAAACAAAAACATATAGGATGGGTCTAAATCAAAAACATAATTAGATAAATTTCAATAAAAAATAAGGTACCAGTTAATAAGATACCTTAAACACATCAAAATAAAAACATAAACATAAACACATCCAAATCAAAAACACAGAAAAAAAAACATATAGGATGGGTCTAAATCAAAAACATATAGGTCAAGTCAAAAAAGAATCAAAAACATAAACACATCAAAATCAAATCTAGAAACTGAAATATTAGATAAATTTCAATAAAAATAAGTTACCGGTTAACAAAATACCTAATTTAGGAGGGTTATTATGAGATTCAGAAGTATATTCAACACTTTGGATGGGATGGAAGAACAGGAACCTGAAGGAGCTCGAAGATCCAAACTGGTCAAGCAGAAGGAGCTCCAAAATCGCATGTTGCTCCCGTTTAGGGTTCTGTATCACGAATGGAAGAGAGGACGAGCCACTGCCTATTTGGGGGAAAGTTGTGCCAACGGTTTTTAAAAATCGTTGGTATATATTTCAGGGCACACCTATACCAACGGTTCTAAAGAACCATTGGGAAAAACCTCTCTCAACCACACCTATACCAACGGTTCATTAGAACTGTTGGTAAAAACCTCCCCCAACCACACCTATACCAACGGTTCTTTAGAACCGTTGGGAAAAACCTCCCCCAACCACACCTATACCAACGGTTCTTTAGAACCGTTGGGAAAAATCCCCTAAACACATCAATACCAATGGTTTACTAGAACTGTTGGTAAAACCTTCCCTAAACCATCCTTTACCAATGGTTCTATGAAACCGTTGGTATGTAAGTGTGGGGAAAAACCCACATTCCATTAGTGTCAGATTGATTTTCCATGCTTTTTCTACCTGTTTGGCGTTTTTCCAGTTGCCATGCCTACTCATATGATAGTGGAACTGTTGTTCTATTTATTTCTCTTGAGCCTTACCTGATAGCCAAGTAGTTCTTGAGGTTTACTTGGATGATATTTACGCGCTGATCATGTTTAGATATACACAGGACTGTGAGAACCTAGAGTAGTAGACCAAAGGGAGGATTGACGGAAGGGCTTCTCCAGAGTTTCTTTTAATTATGATGTGAGACCAAGGGGAGAATTGATTGAAGGTCTTCTCCAGAGTGTCTTTTAATTATGATGTGGTCCACAGGGGGAATTGAAGTTGAGTGCTTCCCCAGGGAGCCTTTAGCACGATACGAGACTATAGGGGGAATTGACGGTGAGTACTTCCCCCGAGAGTCTGCTTACTTACGTAGCTGAACCAGAGGGGTGAGACTGTGTGTTCCTCCCAAAGGGTCTCTAGTACTTAGAAAATGAACCATAGGGGTTAGACTATGAGAGCTACACATATTGTAACCTATTTTCTTCTTGTAGCTGACTGCTAACATGTGTGCTTTACTTGTTAGAACTGTGGATTTTTAGCTGCTTGTGCTTTTTGTTTACTGCTTCTTGTTTTATTACTGCCATGTATTAATTGACTGTTAGGCACAAATCATTGGGTGATTTCCTACATGGATTGTATCTCACACCCTGTTTGGGCCATGCTTTTGGGCCCAAGAAGACTATGTTGCTACAGGTATAGATAAGGGAAAATTCCCTTCTACATCATGATCTTGACTGCATCAGGAGCTGGGGGCTTGGGACCGAGCTGTGGCTCACGATGCTAAAGAGTTTGTTTTGTTTTTCTTTTGCACTTGGTTTTAGTTTTATTTCATCACATTGTTTTGTTTGCTATTTTCCTTAGATACTCGTACCTGCTGCATTATTTTCATCATAGTTATGTATCTACATTGCTTCCGTTGTTTGGTTTCTGTCATTATGCATGTCGTTTACAACTTCCTCTATTTTTTTTTCTTACCCTATATACCTTACCGAATGAGGGCATATTTTCCCCACTGACTCACCAAGGCCCTCGCTGCTAGTCGGCAGCCTCTGGCATTCGGGGAGACGTGCTTGAGGTCATGTGGCGAACCGGGTACGGGGCAACAATGGAGGGGCTCCAGACATGGGACATTACAAAGTGGTATCAAAGGGAGGTTTCAATCCACCAACCTGTGGGTTATGGGCACACTTGGATCGGAATTTGGAAATTTTCACCTTGTTTATGTGTTATGGAATTCTGTGCAGTTTCTGAGCTACTACCCAGAAAAACCCAGAATACACGGCGTGTACTTTTTAGATACATGTCGTATAGTTCTCAGGCCGTGTCACTAGCCGTGTGAGCAGAACACGGTGTCGTGGGAGTAACTTCGGGAACACACCGTGTACGATAGGTACACGTTGTGTATGTTTGGAGCTATGTACCCAGCCGTGTCACTAACAACACGAGCCGGGGAAGCTCCGGTAGAACACACTGTGTCCATACGGAACACGTCATGTAGTCATGTCCTTTACCCGGTCGTGTCACGAACAACGTGGGCCGATGTTACCTTTCTTTTCACATGCCGTGTTTGCTCGGAACACGCTGTGTAGTCTTTCTAGGTTCTCGGCCGTGTCATGAAAAACACAGGACGGTGTCACCTTCACCTATGCACGCCGTTCTTGTTCAGAGCACGCCGTGTAAGGTCCAGTCGTGTAGACGGCCAAGTAATCAACTACACAGACCGCCGAAGCCTTGTCTAGTGCACATCGTGTTTGTTTTGAACACGCCGTGTAGTATCAGGTTGAGTCGGATCGTGTAGGTTAGCCTTGTAAGGAAACTTGGGAAGTGGAATAGTTTTCTAGTACACGCCGTGTTTGGGGGACAACACGCCGTGTAGTTTGAAGTGTACACGACTTTTAGGGTGAGAGTACATGCCCATATCAGTGGTTTAAGAAGACACACCGTGTAGTTTTATACACGTTGTGTAGTCGTGTTTTGAAATCTTGTGTGTTTTTTTCCCATGTTCCCGTTTTGTACTCTTTTATTCCTTGTCCTTATTTTCCTTATCTAAGGTGTGATTTTGATCTTTCAGAGCTCTACCTCCGAGACGTCCTCTGGTTGTACGTCTATCGTCAGGCAGTGATCAGACGCCATACAGGGCTGATCAGGGAATTCTTGTCGATCCCCCAGCCGAGCCATCCTTGGCAGCGGTTTTTGTACCAGTCGCGGGCACTGATACGTAGTTCATGGAAGGTTTCATGAGGATGATGCAGGCCTTCCAGGGAGCACCGTCTCCTGCCTCGTCTATGGAAAACTTAACATGAGTCTTTCAGCAGCAGCATCCTCCCATGTTCTTGGGGGGAGGGAGGAACTCAGGCTGTAGAGTCATGGATGGAGGCTATACTGATTATCTTCGAGCATCTGGAGACGCCTCTAGAGAGGTGGGTCAAGCCCGCCACCTACATTCTTCGAGACTCCACCAAGGGGTGGTGGGACGTGATCTCACAGGCGGGTCAGCATCAGGCTATGGCTTGGGATGAGTTCCAGCGTGTGTTCTATGACTACTTCTACCCGGAGACCTTGGGGGCCGATCGAGCCTGAGAGTTCATGAGCTTAGAGCAGGGTACTCTATCTGTCATGGAGTATTCCTCTCGTTTCATTGAGCTTCAGCGTTTTACACCCCTTCGGGATGGGAGTGGGGTGTTCTTGGCGAGGAAGTTTGAGGATGGACTCAGGCGAGAGATCCGCTCGCTAATGAACATCTTCCATCTGACTTCCATTACTTCCATCGTCAACCAGGTATTGATTGCGGAGCACAATCTGAGAGACTCTAGAGATGCGATTTAGGGCAGTTCTACTTCCATAGCTAGCTTCCCTTCATATGACAGCAAGAAGCCCTGTAGGGAGCCAACGAGTGGTGATGCGAGGAAGCTAGACGCATCATCAGGTAGCCAGGTGACATGCTACCAGTGTGTCCGGACAGGGAACAAGAGGCCGAAGTGCCAGAGAGACCCCATGGATTTCCGATCATGCAGTAAGATGGGTCACCTTTAGCGTTTCTGCCAGGTTTTCTCCCCAGCAGCAGGTGACCGAGGTTCTTCCATGACTCCTCATTCAAGATCATCCCCACCAGTCTCTCACCAGTTAGGGAACTGGAGTTCTTCCAACCGTTTGGGCTGAGGTGGAGGTCGAGGCTGTGGCAGTAAGCCACCAGTTCCATAGCACCAGCAGGGAGGTTTAGCTCAGAGTGGTCAGTCAGGGGCATAGGGCCATAGTGCAGGCCAGTCCTTCGCTGTGGAGAAGACTTATCATGAGTAGGATCCCGACCCTTCTAATGTTCGAGGTATGATTTTAGTATCCTCAGTTTTATCTTCAGCCCTTTTCTATACTGTTGCTACGCATAGATTTATCTCTGTTGCTGTTTTGGAGAGCCTTGGACTCTGGATCTTTTCTTCTGCCGACTCGTTGACACTTGACACACCCTTGGGAATGAGGACATCTATTGTACTTTAGTGCAGAGAGTGCCCTCTCGAGATTACAGGTTATCGCTTCTTATGGAATCTCTATGTCCTAGGGATGACAGGCTATGATGTCATCCTTGGCATGGACTAGTTGATTCCCTTCTGGGTAGTCGTCGACTGCTATCACCGCAGAGTTAGTTTCATTTCACCAGATGGTGAATCTTTCCTTTATAGAGGTGAATGGGACGTTCGGGCGAGTCGTGCAGGACTCGAGCATCTTGGTCTAGAAGGAGTGACAACCCAGATTGCTAGTCTTTATCTAAATTATCAGGGGACTCCATAGTTTGACTTTCCTCTAGTGGTGGATCGCTTCAGGGATGTCTTTCCAGAGGTCTTTTTGGGTTTTCCTCCAGAGCGTGAGGTAGACTTCTCTATTGAGCTCGTGCCATGAGTGGCACCAGTGTCTATTCCTCCATATAGGATGGCCACACCTGAGTTGTAGGAGCTCAAGAAGTAGTTGAAGGAGTTACAGGCTAAGGGTTTCATCCGACCCAGTACTTCTCCCTAGGGTTCGTCTATTCTGTTTGCGAAGAAGGCAAACGGTACCCTTCGGGTTTCTGTGGATTATCGGAAGCTGAACCAGTTGACGGTCAAGAACCGATATCCTTTGCTGAGGATTCATGACCTTTTCGATCAGCTTCGAGGAGCCCGAGTGTTCTTGAAGATCGACTTGAGGTCCGATTATCATCAGTTGCACGTTAGACCATCAGATATACCTCTGACAACCTTCATGAGTAGGTACGGTCATTAAGAGTATACGGTCATGCCGTTCGGTCTCATGAACGCCCCTGCAGTTTTCATGGAACTAATGAATTGAGTGTTCCATCCTTACTTGGATTCCTTCGTTTTGGTCTTCGTGGATGATATATTGGTGTACTCTCACACTCGACACGACCATGCGACCCATCTTGAGATCGTTCTGAGTACACTGAGAGAGCATCGAATCTATGCTAAACTCTTGTAGTGCCACTTCTGGATGGATCGGATTCACTTCTTAGGTCACATCATCTCAGAGGAAGGAGTATCTATGGACCCAGATAAAGTGAGTGTTGTAGTTTCAAGGGAGCATCTGAAGAACATTTTTGAGGTTCGGAGCTTCCTAAGGCTGGCTGGATACTACAGACGCTTCATTCAAGACTTTTCTCGTCTGGCAGCACCTTTGAAAGGTCTGACTAAGAACAGGGTGAAGTTCTTATGGCAGATTCTTGGGAGTCAGCCTTTTTGGAGCTGAAAGGGAGGTTGACGTCAGCACCGATACTAGTCTTGCCAGAGCCAGGCAAGAGCTACACTATTTACTATGATGCTTCGGGTATCGGGCTGGGAGCTATACTAATGCAGGGAGATGGAGTCGTTGCATATGGGTCTCGGCAGCGAAGGCCACATGAGAGGAACTACCCTACGCACGATCTAGATTTGGCAGCTGTTGTTCATGCCTGACGCTGTTAGAGAAACTATCTTCTAGGAGAGAACACTGTGGTCTTCACTGACCACAAGAGTCTCAAGTATATCTTCACTCAGTGTGACCTGAATCAGAGGTAGTGCAGGTGGGTTGAGTATCTACAGTCCTTTGACTTTGATCTTGCCTATACGCCCGGAAAGGGAAACACTGTGGCAGACGCGTTGAGCAGGAGAACTCAGATTCAGGTAGCTCAGGAGGCCAGTAGTGAGTGGCAGTTGATGGATCTGTTTTCAGAGATGCATCTAGAGGTGCACGACAGACTGGGACACACCTTTCTATCTTCTGTAGATGTTACCTCCACTCTACTTGATCGGGTATGGATGAGGTAGCTATCAGACTCGGAAGGATTAGTTCTATAGGAGAGTGTGTCAGGAGGGGACCCTATTCCTGGATGGACAGTGGACGAGGATAAGATCTTGCGTCTCCAAGGACGCATATGGGTGCCAGCAGATATATGCGAGGAGTTGATGCGGAATTTCCATTCCACAGTTTGGGTAGTTCATCCTGGAGTCACCAAGATGTATCAGGATCTTCATCTCCAGTACTGGTGGCCAGGTATGAAGATGGATGTTGCTGTTTTTTTCATGAGATGTTCTACTTGTCAGCAGGTGAAAGTAGAGAATCAGCGACCAATGGGGCTCTTATAGCAGTTTCCCATTCTGGAGTGGAAGTGTAATGATGTTGCGATGGACTTTGTGACTGGGTTGCCGAGGTCACCACGAGGGAACGATACTGTTTGGGTTGTCGTCGATAGGCTTACGAAGGTTGCTCACTTCTTGACGATCAAGGAGACCTTCAGTTTTGATGATCTGGGATGACTTTACATCAGAGAGATCATTCGTCTGCCTGGAGTTCTGCGCTCTATTGTTTCAGACAGAGATGCGTGCTTTACCTCTCAGTTCTGGCAGGGACTTCAGATGTATTTGGGAACACAGGTTCTTTTGAGTACAGCTTACAATCCACAGACTGATGGCCAGTCCGAGCGCATGATCCAGGTGCTTGAGGATATGCTTCGAGCTTGCATCCATGACTTTGGAAGTTCTTGGGAGAAGCATATTCTTCTGGTGGAGTTCGCCTAAAACAACAGTTTCCAGGCGACCATTCAGATGGCACCATATGAGGCTTTGTACGGTAGTCCAGGCCGATCACCCTTATGCTAGCTAGAGGAAGGAGAGGCATCTTTTTTGGGACCTCGTCTTGTATAAGAGACTTCAGACCAGATAGAGCTGGTTCGGAAGAGGATGGCAACAGCACAGTCTCAGTAGAAGTCTTATGCTGATCAGCGGAGATGACCTCTGGAGTTCGAGGTCGGTTATCGGGTTTTCCTACATGTCTCACCTAGGATGGGACACAAAAGAATTCGGAGATAGGGTAAGCTTTCACCATGGTACGTCAGGCCGTTTGAGTTTTTGGAGGGAGTGGGGCCAGTCGCCTATCTGTTGCAACTACCTCAGAGGTATCGGGCCATGCACGATGTCTTCAACATCTCTCAACTCCGACATTACTTTTCAGACCCGTCTAACGTCTTTCAGCCTGAGGAAGCTGTGCTTGAAGCATATGCGTCGTTCGAGGATCATCCTATCCGGATTTTCGATCATAGTACGATGGTTCTCCGCGGGCGGTCTATTCCTCTGGTACGAGTGTTATGGCAGCACATGCGAGTACAGGATGAGACCAGGGAGAGGGAGGCCGATGTACGATCGCAGTGGCCGGAGCTGTTTGGGGATTCTTCTTCTCCACCTCGTTAGGGAAATTCGGGGACGAATTTCTTTAAGGGGAGAAGTTTGTAAGAACATGGATCTTAGTTCAGGTATGTTTTCCCTTTTTCTGGTGTTTTTAAGGAAAATAAATTTTCTGGAAATTTCAGAAGTAAACACCATGTATTTTTTGAGTACACGTCATGTACTCTGTTCCGCCTCGAAGCTGTGTGCTGGCCATGACCGGGCCACACACATGGTGTGTAAGGCTGAGGCAGAGGCCGGTTAATTCGGAGTAACAAAAAATTGAAGTACACGCAGTGTACTCAAGAATTACACGTCGTGTAATTTCTTTTTTTTCATTAAATTGACCGGGGTCGTGCCTAACCCCTATTTCCATCTTCTTCTCCAGTTTTTGACCATCCGAGAGCGACCGTATGGCCGGATCTTCGACGGAGTCCTACCTCGTCGTCCGTTCTCCGATTCGAGCACGGTCAGTTGCGTTGGAATCGAAGTAGTGAGTTTTTCCTTCTTCTTTAGCCTTGTTTCTTGATTCCTCCTCATTTCCATGTTATAGTGGGATCAACATTTTGTGCATTTTGTCAGATCTACGATGTTCTAAGAGGAATCTGTCATTGAGGTTCACAGATATCTATCTCTTTGGATCAAGGTAGGTGGTTTGTGACTTTCTGTAGAAAGTTGATGAATATTGTGTGCAATTTCCTCCAATACCCCTGAACAAGGTACTGCATGTTTCATGTTTTCCCTTTCTTTCTTTACTACTTTGCTTGATCGATTTAGTAGAGGTTATTTCTTGTGATTAGAGTAATTTGTTTGTGCTTAGATTGCTTTTCCATGCTTGTTCTTCCTGTTTGGCGTCTTTCCAGTTTCCATGCCTAGTCGTAGGATAATGGAACTGTTGTTTTATTTATTGTTGTTGAGCCTTAGCTGATAGCCAAGTCGTTCTTGAGGTTTACTTGGATGATATGCACGCACTGAACATGTTTAGTTAAACTCAAGACTATGAGAACCTATAGTAGTAGACCAAATAGAGAATTGATGGAAGGGCTTCTCCAGAGTGTCTTTTAATTACAATGCAAGACCAAGGGGAGAATTGATGGAAGGGCTTCTCCATAGTGTCTTTTAATTACGACGTGGGCCACAGGGGGAATTGATGTTTAGTGCTTCCCTAGAGATCCTTTAGCACGATACAATACTATAGGGGGAATTGATGGTGAGTGCTTCCCCATAAAGTCTTCTTATTTACGTAGCTGAACCAGAGGGGTGAGATTGTGTGTTCCTCCCAGAGGGTCGCTAGTACATAGAGGTTGAACCATAGGGGTTAGACTGTGAGATCTACCTAGAGGGTTACCTGTTTTCTTCTTGTTGCTGACTGCTTACTTGTGTGCTTTACTTCTTAGAACTGTGGATTTTTAGCTGCTTGTGCTTTCTGTTTACTGGTTCTTGTTTTATTACTGCCATGTATTCATTGACTGTTGGGCACAAATCTTTGGGTGATTGGCTATTGGGATTGTATCTCACACCCTATTTGGTCTATGGTTTTGGGCCCATGCAGACTATGTTGCTGCAGGTATAGATAAGGGAAAGCGCCCTTCTACTTCAAGATGTTGACTGCATCAGGAGCTGGGGGGCATGGGACCGAGTCATGGCTCGCAATGCTGAGGAGTTTATTTTTTTTCTTTTTCACTTGGTTTCAGTTTTATTTTAGCACGTTGTTGTGTTTTCTGTTTTCCTTAGATACCCGTACCTGCTGCATCATTTTCATCATAGTTATATATCTACATTGCTTCCGTTGTCTGGTTTCTATCGTTATGCATGTTGTTTACTACTTCCGCTGTTTACTGTTGTTTTCTTACCTTGTATACCTTACCGAATGATGGTATAGTTTCCCCACCGACTAACCAAGGCCCTCGCTACTAGTCGCTAGCCTATGGCATTCGGGGAGACGCACTTGAGGTCATGTGGCGAACCGGGTATGGGGCACCAGTGGAGGGGCTCCGGACTTCGGACGTTACACCATGCATTGGAATGTTATATTGGAACACCAATAATAGAAGTTATATCTGGCTCAACCATTGTATATGTTGTGTTGGGATCACCCATCATATAATATATATCAGTATGATGCATCATCATATAAAATTATCATGTATTATATAATCAATAACCCATTTTTATTCTAATATCATTTATCATAAACCCTTTTAAAGTCTTTTTAACAAAAACGTAAAACATTATTGGATATCAAAATACCCATTCCATTTAAAACCTATTTTAAAAACTCAAATAACCAAAAAAAGGGAGTGATGGTGTTTCTTTTAATAAATCACGAAATATTATAAACATCTATTAGAGGTTGTTATGGAAAACTAATTATATCAGTTTGTGTGGTAGTAGTCAGTTGCACTCATGAATGATGGTTTCACTTCCCAGTTGATAAAAGACGAGACAGATATAGGTTATAAAATTAACAAAATATAAATAAATTATATAGATGATACATAGGTTATAATATCATCATGGTTAGAGATTTTTTTAAAAATTTAGGATAATAAATAAAAAATAATACTCTTGTTTAAAATGAATACATCTTCTTTAGATATATTTTTTATGTTTATACCTAATTCTATTTAGGGATGGACTTCCCCCCAAAAAAATTTTCTGGAACGTGGGTACGGATTTAAGAATGGTAATTTCACTTGGATTTTCTAAACCAAATTTTTTGTGTAGTTTCTATGTGTGCTTTTATAAGTGATGGGAGGGGATACTCTTGTAATTACATAAAAAATTAAACTAATATAAAATAATTCCCATGATCAGATGGGAGAAAATTGATATAATTATAAGAAAATAGGATTTGGAATATATATAATCTAATCCAATAAAAATTTATCAGGCTTAGTTGTTGTTTTCACCCTTATCGTTTTTTAACCCCATGTTATTCCCTATGATGATTACTATAATAACACGGTTTTTTATTATTTATGAGTCATGATAATTACAATAAAAGGTAAATTGGATCATAAATGGACCATATTTGATATTTTATTCCATATAATAATAACATGGATAATTATTGTATTTTTAAAAATTTTAAATCATCTAATGAAATATTATATAATATAGAATATCATTAATGTTAATTTTGGAACTATTAATTTAATTTTACATTGAAAACAACATAACAACAAATTAATTCAAACATAATTATTAAAAATAAATCTAACATGTCGTATTTATCCAAAAAAATCATGTAACATAATAATTCATTCAAATTAAAATACATAATATTTTTAATATCATTTATTTTATTTTTATTTTTATTGAATAAATATTTTTCATGGCATTGTCTAAGAATTTAAGGTAATTGTTTCTTCAATAAAATTTAGAAATAACTTATCATGATTAAAAATAACATGTCTTTAGAATAAAACATTTTGATCCAAAAAAATATCCCGAATTTATCCTATTTTCAAAATTTTATATCTAATAAAATAAAGAGAATTACATTTTTTACATTTCTTTTCATAATATTAAATAAGATCAAAATCAAAATAATATGACACATTATTACCATATTTTAAATACGTTGATAGAAATAGAAGAATTACACTCATAAAATTGGATAAATTCAAGTGTTATGGTCATTTTTTTGCCCTTATAAATTTTTTTAACCATAATTAACTGATTTTCAATTATTATAGTAATAAAAACCTATTATTATTATTATCCGTAATGAAAAAAATAAAAATAACCAATTAAAAAAATTTAGAAATCATGATTCCGAATATATTTTCCATTTTCAAGACTCAATTTCTAAATTAGCATAATTTAATTTAAAATTAACCCCATAAAATGCGATGAGAAGTATTTTTTTCCTAAAAATACATTTTTAAATATAAATATGTTTTAATACCAAATTCAACTAAACTTTTGATTCCAATGAACGTAATTTAATTATTAATTATATATTCGAACAAATTATATATTTAAACTATTTAAATAATGTAATTTATAAATTCTTAAATCAAAATGGTGCTTTCAATAAAAATTAGTAATATTGACTATTCACTATAAAATAATTTTTTCCATACAAATTCCAAAAATTCACACTAATATAATTTGAAGAAGAATATTTCAAAAATGATATAATTTAATCAAATAAAATATCTAAAATCTTTTGTTGTTAATTATATTATTTTCTCATAGAAAGACATAATTTTTTTTATGAAAACATGTTTTTAGACATAAAATGACATTCGTGATAATTGATTGATTATTTACTCAGAATTTATAAAAAAAATAATTTTTAGGACCTTTATATATATTTCATAAATTATTTAATCCTATTTAAACCTACCTATTTAACTACTATATTTTAACTATCATATTTAGAGTAAAGAAGTATGTTATGGTTCGTTTATGCTTAGTTTTGTGTGTCTTGAACGCTATTAAATATAATATTTCTTTTAAATTGTCAGGATATTACATTCTATACCCCCAACATTAATTAATTGTATCATCAAAATTTTTTCTTTCTCTTGGTAATTAGAGGTTTGACATTTTAAAATTCCATTATTAAAATACCACATTGTAATGATTCTTAATAAAACATTCTCTTAAAAAGTGGTAAGGGGAAATAATAATTTCATTTGGAATAATACATACTAGGTTTCCAATTAGGACAGAATTAGTGAAAAGATAAAATAGATACATGGAGGGAAAACATAATCTTAAAATAATGATTGAGAGTGAAAGAGATCATTGATGGAATGAATGTGAATAATCATGGGAATGTTAACAACCACAAAACCATATACCAATGTTTGGAGAAAAATGATATGAATTCATCTAAAATAAAGGAATTAAGATAAAAAATTATTCAAGATATTTTTTTCAATCCGAAACTAGATACCACTAATCAGTAGTCGATCCTTGGGTCCGTAATCCTAAGAAAGCTATATCACTATTGGAGGATACTCATTCTACACCCGGGTTCATCGATACTCACCTCCAATCATTGTAAAATGGATTCTAAGAAAATAAGTATGGGAATCCAATAAATGGGAACTAATATAAACACTATTCTTCTCATTACATGTAAATCTAGTCTAATATTTGAGACCTAGGTCCCAATCTATAGGTTTTCATGGATATCATAACATGGATAGTCCAAAAGGGTCTGAACCATAGGTTATCTGTAAGGATAAATCACCTGTGAGAAGCCATGCACACCCTTAGAGACATTAATAACGGAGAATTTAATCATCTATATTATCTAAAAGAGCATAATCATTTGGGGTATCCAATGATGTGAGGTTCCATGCACAATATGGTAGTCAAGCAACCAATCAAGGGAAGCATAATTGTCCATATCACTCAAGATAGTGTAATCATCCATGAATATAATCTATTCTATGAGAGAATAATAATCCTCATCGCATGCCAATAGAGGAGGGAGAAATCATCCTCATCATTGGGGAGAGTGGGATAATCCAAAAAAATCATTACTAGGAATTTCATGCATGTATATCTTAGTAGTACGCTCAACATTTAGATTCTAGGAATCACCTACGGAAATACAAATAATATAATAACAAAATATACATTCTCAAATGCCATGACCTAGGTTGTACCACTAGGTACACCAGCATACGTAATAAATAACATGGCTCAAAATATAAAACCCAAGAAGAACTTATGGGCATCCCAAATACAAGGAATGACTCCTTGCATCAGGGTCACCAGCCATCAACAAGGAATCACCTATGTTAATCCTTTATGCATCATGAATAAATATGTGATCTCATAAAAAAAGAGTGAGGGTGGCCTAATTCTTAAACCCAACACTAATTCCATAGACCCATTGGCTTACATGTTCATCGTATGTTCTAATATGACACCTGCTACCATTTCTTCCAAAACCCAATATACTAGTTCAAGGTCGGTCAACCATCATGGAATCCATTGTGTCCATAATGTATTAATTGGGAGGCATCTTAGTTGGGATCCTTGAGTTCTACATATAATCAATGTCCTTTTACATGGGAACCTCGCACAGTATATAAAAAAGGTTGTCATATAGGGGACCCTCTATGCATTGTATGATGATATAAGCATCCTACAAGGGATCCTCTAAATGATAAATTGTCGAGAGATCCTATAAGGGATTACATATATCATTATGTAATAAAATTAATCCCATAGGGTATCATTAGTAGAAATAATAAGATTGAGACATCCTACATAGGATCCTTTAGGTTGGAACCTAATCCAAGGATTCCTACATGGGATCCTTGAAAAAAAAACTGGTCTCATGGCCTCAAAGCGTAGAAGGGAACATCTCACAAGGTAGATGTCCTCTTGGAAAATATATTAATCATTGGTCATGTGATATATCTCATGGACCATATTAGATCAAGGTCTCACTCTGAAGATGCTACTAAATTCACATTCTGGAAGAGGAAGCTCTCTATATAGGAAAACATTAAAATACCACCTAGGAGTCCTCAAACTCCAAAAAGGCTTCACCAACAAGATATAAGAAGAAAAATAATTATAATATACTACACATAGATCCAATTATAACTAATATGTGAAAATATACAAAAATCCAAAAAGGTATACAAGTGGAAGTACACAGTTTGTCTCCCTGAGTAGAAGGCATGTACTCACATTGTACTGCTTGGGCATGTACCTTTTATCTACTAGGGGTGAAAAATTCCAATTAGATTGTGTGAAAATGGGTACACAACATTTACCCAAAATGGGTTACCATCCCATGTCCCTCAACTAGCTTGACCATGTAATGGCCTGGTCATGTACTTCTATATGGTGTTCAACCCAAATTGGGTTTGGCTATGTATTCTACATGGCATGTGCCCCTAACATGGGAATCCAGTCTGTGTACTCAGCTACACCTCCATGTACTATTATAGAGAATTTATACCCCATAAATGTTGTGTCCTTTGAAAAATTCCTCTTCCTTGAATATTTAGAACACACGATGTGTGTTCCCATAACCGCACGCCATGTACATGGGTTTTCCCGACTGTAAAATCCTTCAAAGTGCATGAAACCCCTATTTTCTCCCCATAAACAAAAAATCAGACCACGAGGGGACATAAGAAATCATAATATGGGATTAAAGCATGAAAATTATTAATCTAAAAGTATTTATGACAAAACTTAAAAATGGCATACCATTGGGCAGAATCTACTAAAGCCTCCCCCATTTCCAAAGTCCACAGTTGTTGTATGATGATTCAGCACATCATGAGTTGTATGATAGTACCTCTATATATATATATATATGTGTGTGTGTATAATTATACCTATCCCTATCTATTTGTAACATAGTGGAGGAATCCCACTGGGGGTGTACATGAGAATCTGGATTAGAAAAGAAGAAAAGAAAAAAAATAAAAGAACGAAAAGAAGAAAAAGGAAATAAATGAAATGGGGGTTCGGGTTGGCCTTAATTCCCAACATGAGATTACACCTCTCCTAAAAAAAATTCCCTATTTTGGACTAAATAGTAGATAAATAATCACAATTTTACACTCTATTTAGAAGGCATGGTTGAATAAATATGCACACATAAATTAATATTTAATTTATTAAATGTCAAATAACAAATATTCTACTAAAATTTTAAAGGCTCATAATTCCACCAAACTCTTATCCAAGAATAAAAAAACTATTCTAGGAAAAAAGGAGTGGTCAAAAAAGTTCTCTATTTTTATATTCTATTTTAAAACATACATTTTTCCTATAATAAGATTCTTAAATAAAACATCATTTTTTTCTCAAAAACAAAATCAATCCCAAAAAATAGGGGTCCTTATGCTATTTAATAGATTTGAGGAATTCCTTATCCATTTAATATAATATCATAAGGATATATACATACTTAAAAAGTTTAATTTAATAGTTTAATCAATTTCCACCAAAACATAATTTTTTAATATGCTGAGTATTCAAGATGAATTTTCATGCTTGAAGCACTAAATCAATTTATAATGCATCATATAATTCCACATAAGGATAATAAGTTATTACTCCTATATTTTTACAATACCCAAAACCAAAATTGTTATCAAAATTTTAGAAAATTACCCAAATGAATAAAATTTCATGTGATTAAACATGAAATTAATCTCTAATTCTATAATAAAAAAACCAACATAAATAATTTGATAAACAAATAACCACAAAATTATTCAAAATATTACCAACTATGTTTTAACCCCCTAAAAAAGAAATATTATGTCAATATTTATTTCAAGATTATTTTATCATTTATCTCTAATTAGTCACTAATAATGTCATATACATAAAAATTTATATTCCTTAATCACATATTCAAGAAAATATTCTAATCACTTCCAAAAATAACCTAAATATCCTTAAAGACACAGTAAAATAATATATTATTCTAAAAGATAATTCATAATCGGTTCCTCAAATAAAATCGTATAATATCATGTAATGTTTCCCAAAATTATAGTGGTCTTATTTGGAAATATTATTAATCAATTTATCACCAAATTACTTTATAATCCCACGGTTATATACGTGATAAAATATATATTCCCATAGTTACCTCAACATTAAGGATCACATAAACCCTAAAGGTTATCAATATCTATAAAATTATTTCTACAAAAATTAGAGACATTATTTCTAAAATTACTCTTTCACATGTTAAACATAAGGCTATCATTACCTCAAAAGTTTCCAAAACTCAATAAATATCTCAAAAATATTTCCACATTTTGTTATGACAATCATCAAAAGTATAAATTATTTCTATCTTTTGATTCTAAATTTTGAAAACTCATACTACTAGAGAATAATTCTTAGTTGTATCATTATTCTTATAATATTTAGAATATTTCATAACATCATTAATAAAATACCACTAAATTATAATTCTAAAAACTCAATTTATAAACATGACCTTCATTCAACATCATTCATAAATGATTAAACATGCCCCATCATATTATTATTTAATTCATCATTCCAATAGTCAAATATATGATTTATAACCTTATGATTCATCAATATCAACCCGGAAATGTTTCATAATATAAAAAAAATAAAATAATTCCCAAATAAAATCTAGACATCATGAATTTTGTGATATTTCCTTTATCTTCCAACATGATTCACATTTTATGAAAAGTAAATGGTCATGTCCTTTGTGGTATATCCCTTTTTGAGACTATTGTTAGAGTTGTGATTTGTAAATAAAATGAAACAGATACCATGACCCCAAAAAACATTTATAAATGAAAAGGTGGTGGATAAGTCCAACCGTTTCTTATATATTATTTTATTACTAAAGTAATAATCAAAATCGTTTAAACATGATTTTTAAACAATAGTGACATTAAAATCATCTAGAATGGATTAGAAAGTCATGAATGATCTATTTCATTTAGTCTTGATAAATGATATTTATTTTGTTGAATAAAACCTCATATAAAAATGAATTTCTTAATTAAAAAGAAAATAATCCATTAATGTGACATCAATACAATAAAATTTTTATAATACTATAAACTTTCAAAACCAATACATATCAGTTTATTTAAGTGTTATCTAATCTCCCATTATAATGACCATATTTTTCAATAATAGGCAAACCATTTTCATTATAGAGATTTTTTAGCTTATTCTCAAATTACTCCCAAACTACTAATGTTCCCAAAACCTTGTATATGATACCAAATATACATACCTGACCTTAAATAATACATCATCTATTAAATTTATATAATTATTATCTTTCTAACATACATATAGATATTTAGGGTTTAGTTTCTTTTATAATTAGGCCACAACTCTTCCATAAAAAACGCTTATTTTTAAAAGTCTATAATCTACTCTATAACCACTTTTCCCATAATATAACTATTTTCCAAAGAAACCTTTTTAATTTTCATGATTATCCTTTAATATTTTCTTCTATAAATCTTATTTGTTCTCACCCATCCTTAAAACCTATGAAAAAACATTTTAAAACATGGATTATCAAATAATGATTTGTAATTAACCAAAATTTTTTTTAACCCACATAAAAATATGAAAACCCATTAAATGAATAACTTTATCATAATATTATTTAACTGTAGGAAACAAATAATTTACACATTAAAAATACACACCATTATCTCATATAATACCTTTATAATCAATGGAATTAAAATAAATATCCCAATTTGGAAACATAAAGCATTATATGCATTATATATGTTATACATAACCTGGTCCTAATTAAATACACAGGATAAACATATCTAATTAACAACATATTTATTTCATATAAATATAATGAACATTGACCTATAATTTTGTGGTTATCTTAGTGAACCCATCGTATAAGACATGTCGGTCTCAACCATCGAATATGTCAGTTGGATCGAGTGATACAATATATACACAAGAGGGGGTGAATTGTGTCATTTAAAAATTCCTCAAGAGTCCTGATGAATGCCAAATATATACTTTATCATTATCAAAATGTTTATATAGTGGAAAATAAATAGATTGAAGGAAACACAGATGTATAGTTGTTTAGGGAATAGAAGGCCCCTAATCCACTCCACCAACGCTCTACTCAACGAGCTCAGTGATTTTCACTATCTAGTCCTCTTATCAATAGATTGTCTACAACTGAGTACAGGCAGTTCACACCTTTACACGTTAAGTCTATAACAGAGCCTTCTGGTTCATGCACAAAATAGAATACACAGCATAATACGAGAAGTTGGTTACTCAAAATTAAAAATGTATATGTCTAAAAATACATTCTAGTAGTTCTTCATAGTTGTTGTAGTACGCCACTAATAGTAAATGGATCATTGTATTCTAAAAATATGTTCTTTAGGTAAGATTAGTTCAGAGTCCATCCAATTAAAAATCAGATCATGAAATAATATTGGTAACATTAACAATAATTGATTCATTATTTATCTTACATGTAGAATAATAATCTCTTATGCTTTTCCTTTTCTTCAGAAAACCAGAGTTTGATCAATCTTTGTAGAAGCATATCTATGTTACTAGTATATCTCATTTTCATGTTAATTTGACTCTCTTGACGTAATTCATAACAACACACACACACACATATATATATAAGAGGTTTTTCCTCTCAAATTTAGATCCACAAATTTCGCCTTAAGAATTTTGATATTCAAATGTTTTAAAAATAGAGCAGTCGTAAAATCCATTAATAATCGGCATGAAATCCTCCTCTTAAATCGATCCTTTGAATCATTAATTAATGGCTTCAAAATCGTCAAATCAGAATGATATTCCACATAAAGACCATTGCATGATAAATTCATATTTTAAATCTCTGATGCTAAAAATAGGGTTGTTGATCTATTCTTTAAATGTAAGTATGATCTCAAACGTAGGGTTAATCTCAAACGTACGGTTGATCTCAAATGTATGGTTAATCATCAAAAATTTTCTCTTCAACATTAAAATATATGCTATTTTATCCATACGTTCCTCTTCAGCAAGATGTAAGATACATGATCCATACTTTTCGATAAAATGTAAGGTTCATCATAAAAGTAAGGTTCATAATATATACTTTTGTGAAGCAAACGTAAGGTTTCATACATACATAAGGTTCTTCTACAATACTTTACTTATATAACAAATGTAATGTTCCTTCCAAATGTAAGGTTTTATTTCCATAATTTTCTGATCTTCCATAAAGTAAATGTAGGATTTAATCTTTATGCTACGTTATTCAATGTAGGGTATGAACAGTGTTTCGAGAACATTCTAAAATGATTTCAGAACACTATTTCAAATATTCCACCTGAATTAAAATGATTTAATATTATTCCAAAATAGAAATATAATGAATATCCATTTACTGAAGTATACTCAATGTAAAATCATTATAACAACAAATAAGGGAATTTTTGAGCAACAAAATCATTATAAAAAGATATATTATTGTTGAAATAATAAATACTCAACAATCTCCCTTAATTATATTATATAATATTGTTGAAAATAACAATTCCTCAACAATAATCCCCTTTTTGATGATCACAAAACCCATGAAAATAACCCATGAAATTAATTTTATATAATTTAGTTCATTGCAAGGATAAATAAAATATTTTAACAGAATTATTTAAACAAGAAATAAATAAAGTGTTATCCATAGTTCTACCATACTTAAATAAAAGATTTTTTTAAAAAAATAATTTCATTTAGAAATATCTCCCCTTTTATGAAGTAAACAAATTTATTCAAATTTCTCCCATAAAGTTAAAACACAAATACAATATAGAATGTAGTATTATATGTAGATTTCTCCTCCTAAGAAAAAGATTTATTCATGGTCTTAAAATAAAATGTTGTGTTTATCCAATTTCTTCCCATTTTTGTGATATCAAAAGGAATGATAGAATAAGGAATATAACACATTTAATGTAGCACTAAACTTAAGTAAATACTATTATAAACTATTTGTCAATAATTGAATCTGGATTATAGAATTCTAACATATACAGAATAGTACAAAAAATTTAAAACACATAAAAATGAGGTTAAATAAATATTTTATTGAAAATATATGTACACGTACATAATTGATACAGTAATCAAGATTTTTCTAAAAGGGACTGAAAAAGTGTTTGTCGATGACTCTGAATAACATCCTTTTGCTCTAATAATTGCATTATCATACTCTTCATATGTAAATCTATTAAAAAAATTATCAGATCTCATCCTTCCTTAGTCAAATGAATATCTTCAATTAATTTGACTCTAAAAAACTCATTCAATCATTCTTCCTTTTCCCTGAACTGATTTAGCATCTCAGAAAATCTATCCAGAAATTGTATAATACTTGGTTCACCTGAGGTAAGCTGATCAACAATGAATTTATGATTGTCCAAAAAAACAGACATAGGATTGATATTACACTATATGGCATGCAACCTATCATTCATATTACTCATTACAGTTGTAAGGGTCTGGAATCTCTGGATAAAATCCGATGAAGTAACTGATGTACTTTCTTAACTGCCTGTGACAGTTGAAAATTGTTTCTTTGTAAAAAAAATTAATTCTTCCAAATCTTATTTCTGCACAACTTCATATTTTAATTTTCAACCTCTTATAGTAATTATTTCTTTAAAACATCAAATTATATCGTGGAAGGTGTGTTTTCCTTCAAATTTCAAAATCTATGTTTCTCATTGTCTAACTCTATTATTAAAGATACATTCTTGGATTTAGCTCTGTTAAACATTATGACATGTTCCTAACCATGATCTGACATAGAATCAGAGGCACCATGTTCTTGATTCACAATTGGATCTACTAAAATTAGTGGTAAAGATTGAGCATCAGATTGCTGATTTGTAGACTTCTCCACTGGTTTCTCAACCATTTTTTCTTCAGAGTCATGAACTGAATCATCCACAATAGAAGTTTAATTTAATACTTCATTATGAACTTCAAATGGTGTCTTTCCTCTATTAATATATTCATTAGGATGTTTCTCCCCATGATAATATTCATTTACTTCATCTAAAACGGGTTCTTCTTACAATGTTTATTCTTGAAAAAATTCAGTAGGTTGTGCAGACTATTCTTGAACTAATTCAATTTGAGTAATTTCAACATCTATAGGATCTTCCTCTACCTGAGGTACAACTTCCTCTTCAATTAGAGGTACCACCTCAATCTGAGAAACAACCTCTCTTGGAAATCTATATCTTAAAAGATCTCCTTTTGTAACAACATTTGTTGAATAGGATCCTCACTAGCCTGAGCCGCTCTATGCCATTTCCTATGAAGTCCCTCTTTACTTCCTTAATCATTAGGTTCTTAGAATACTTCAAATATAATTCTTCTTGATGTTTTTGAGACATCACTAGTCCTTGATTCTGATATTCCTTCTTTGGTTTTTCCAGTTTCCTATCCCTGAACAGACTCCTGATCTTCATCAGCACCAACAGGCATAATATTTATTTTTATAGTGCTCCAGAAAAATCCTATTTTTATTAATGTTCCAGTATTGAACACATTACTGTGATAGAATCATACTATGGTGTCCTCTAATATTAATACATCATACTTACACAATAATTTTTAAATGAACCTATTATAGGGATTGAAGTTCATTCTAACCTATGGTTGATAGTAGTTGTTCAAATACCTTACAATATAATGAGGAAAATCCAACATTATTTCACTCCGAAACAAAAACATCCAATACATATCAGGATATAAGATTTCCTCTATTTCAGACATCCTCAAGGCAATCCCTATTTGAATAATTTTTACATGAATTTTCTAATATGGATCAAAATCCTTTACACACATTTTTTTGGATATTTGTAGAACCAAATAAAAATGACATAATTTCCTCTAAATTATTCTCATTATATCCAATGGATTTCAAATCAATGTGATAAACTCCCACGTGAGGGTAAATTAAGATTCTAGCTATTTCAACCGACGAAATATAAAAATATCGATCTATAATTTTTGCGAATATGAAGTCATATGTATCTACAAGAGTGAACTAAACTGATTTGAAGAAATTTCACATCTTTACATCTTACAAAAAATCTATGTTTTCATCGTCGAACATTTTTTCGAGATTCTGAAAAGCCAATTCTAGCTTTATCATTAGATTTGTATGGTACAACCATTCCAAATAAATTACTTTGCACTGTAAGATCTTCCTTCCTACTGAATATTGATGTTTTTGGTACTAAAATCTCCTTCCCCGATTCACTTTTCTTGGCCATTTCTGTCTCAAAGATCTGAATACTCGAAGGTTTAGGGTTTTGAAGGTTCAATCAAAGATAAAAGAAGGTGGTAAGGGTTTCATTATTTTAAAAGGTTTTAAGAAAATGAATGATATTGTAATTTGAAATGGGTTCTAAAAACAATGATTCCAATGTAATTATGTTCATAATAATAATTACATTATATAGAATAAGTAAAAACATTCTTGGAAAAAAATAATTTATAGCAGTACATGCCAAATTATAAATTAATCTAAAAAATTCTAATTAAATTATATAAAACAGTGAAGGCTAAAATAAAATACGAATTAATATAATAAAAAAAATAAAAGTAAAATTTTATTTTCATTTAAAATTAAATAATCTTATCTCCCCCTTAATAAAATCTAACATGGCAGGGGGATGTTTTTTAGTAAAAATATCTTATAATTGAATTTAAGTGTGTACAAATTCTAAAAAGATATCCAATTTAAGAACATGATCTCATAGAGAATGATTTCTAATATTAATATGCTTTGTCCTAGAATGATTTATAAGATTTTTTTGAAATATTTTTTGTATAAAACCTCGAGATTTTATGAGAAGTATTCTTTTTAATTTATTTTATGTATTGTGTTGTATGATACCCCAAGATTATCTTGCATTATACACAACACTGTATTAGCTTACAGTATATGCAACACTAGTCTTGGATCGTGTTACACACAATTTCATGTTTGTTTTATTGTAGTTATTCTACGCAACATTGAGTATATATATATATTCAATGTATTAATGAAATATGGTTGAATTTTTTTATACACAACAACAAGGGAGTCATGCACTACATGCAACCCTAAAATGGCTTTCATTACACGTATTCGCGACCTTCCTTGATAGCGTGTGGTGTACGCAATACCGGGTTTAACTAAACAATGATATATTATTATAATATTATTATGAACTATCTGTTATGAATAGTATTAACTAAATTTTGATTTTTATAACATTATTATTTATCTTAAAAATTTTCTAGAACATGTTATAAGAACAAAATAAATTTTTTGGGTAAAATAAGTATTTTTAAAAAAAATGTAGTTTTGCCACCTTTTGATGGAGCACCCACATTAAATATAGTTTTTGACATGTTTATAAGTTCAATTTGACAAAATAATATTCTTATTTAGAATCAGGATATAAAAATTTACTTTGGATAAATTTTCATATTATTCTGACAACCTTCATATTTTAATGAATAGTAAAAACACGCTATATTTTAATTAAAAACAACTTTTT
This sequence comes from Viscum album, assembly GCA_963277665.1. NCBI lineage: Eukaryota > Viridiplantae > Streptophyta > Magnoliopsida > Santalales > Viscaceae > Viscum > Viscum album. Next base: position 1,170,575,370 of record OY728120.1, read on the forward strand.
TCGTCGTAATAATTTATGTGGTTAAATGATAATATTGAATGGTTTTAAAGTATAAATAGAATATATTTTTACCATTTAATATAATTTATGTCATTAGCATTGATTTTACATTGAATTCGTAGTTTAAATCAATTCAATCTTTTGCAATGTTTTAAACAAAAACCCATTTTATTTCGACAATGGGATTAATTTTAATTTAATTTCTGCAACTTATGTGTATTGAATTTGGAAAAATGTATTCCATATTTGGAATTAGTGGGTCCAAATTATATTAATAGACTACTTTTTATTTTTGGGCATTATAAATAGAAACTACGGTAAATTTTATTTACCATAGTAAAAGGTAAATCGGGTAATTAAGGGTAAATATAATATTCTAAAATTACCCTAACAGTTGTATTCATATAATTTAATGACTATATTTCGTCCTAAGTCATATTTGGGTTGAAATGGAATCCATTATAACCCACATAGAGGTGATTAAGACCTTTTGTTTATTTTATTTGAAGGAAAGTGAAATGTGTCTCACTCAAACTTTAATAATTAAAGTATTTCTAATATAAGGTTATATAGAATATAAATTCAGTTATAAATACTAATTTTAAAGATAAAATGTTTTTCTTTATCATGGTAATTTATTTTTAATTTTTAAGAGTTATTTAATTACCTTATTAGCTTATACATTAATGATGCAGAAATTATTTATTTAGTAAAAAAATCAAAAATATTGTTTTTATTGAAATAGTAATACATATTAAAGGGCTTGAAAACCTGAAAAAAACTTATTTTTAGTGAATATATACACCATAATCATCCAATGACCGAATATATGGCCGTTTTAAGTCTTATAAAAGTGATTATGACACTTATATTATTTTATTTTATATGATATCAAAGTTGTCACCTTCATAATTTAATAAATATAACATTTTAAAAATTGGGTCCTATTGAAGCTAAATCTGACTAAATGTATTATTATGAAATATATAAGATTTATATTATTCCTAGTATATTATTTTTAATTTTTATACAAAAAATAAGTATATTTAATAATTATACAAAAATATTGTAGTAATTATTTTATTAAGAGAAATATCAAATAAATGGTTTTACAAATAGTAAAATAAATATTATATGAACTATTTAATATGCTCCACTAATATTATAGAATACTATGACATGTTAGGAACCTATTAAATATTTTATTTCGAATATATCCTCAGTGTGGATTTTATTTAAATTCAAATAAATGAATAGTGTCAAAATTGATATGATTATTATTTTATAAAAATAACATATTATTAAATTTTTTAAAAATCACAAAAATAATTGAAATTTATAAATTGAAATTTATATAGTCTAAAATTTAATAAATTATCTAATTATTTATAATTCACAACAAATAAGTAATTATTTATAACAATTTAAAATTTATAATCTTATTACCACATATAAAATTTAATAGATTAAATAAGGATAAATCATGTTGATAATGATTAAAATAAATTCCCTACATGTATAAATTTTATTGGATTATGAGATTACAACCCTATCTCATATAATCTTAGAATATGAGTCACTTTTGGTGGTTTTATGTATGGTTAGATTTATTATAAATTAATATATTTATGATTTCCAAAGGCGCCCCTCTCCTCCCTTATAAAAAGGGCACCCCTTCCCTCTTCTCTTCACACCCTTTTGATCCTTGAAGCTCGTCCAAAACCTGCCCATTTATCTTCTCCACTTCCCTATAAACTTTTTGGAGGTTCTGGTCTGCTCAAAAGACAAACTCTACTTCCTTAAGAGAAAGCTTAAAGGAGGTGCGTCATAGAAGAGGTAATATCTTCTTCCGATTCTCTCAAGTTTCACCCTTCATCTACTTCTTATTCTTATTTAGTTGTCTCATTATAAAGTAATTAAAACAGTATTACTTATATACTGATATGTTATTATAAATATCAAACAACCTTATTTCACCTTCAATCCATCCTACAGAAAATGAAATCACCGCGCGTGCGTACGTACGGAATACCGTCTCCAAAACGCGATGAGATTCATTCTCCATGTTAACCATTAATGAATGATTATAAAGTATATATAAAATGTAATAATGAAATATATGACATAATAATGATACTGGAATTATGTATATATATATATATGTGTGTGTGTGTGTCATCTACTTAATTCTATTCAATTAAATAAGGAAACGAAAACAGCGTTCATGCGTACGTACGACCTGCCATCTCCATGAACAGTCTATTTCATTCCATTTATCGATCCATAATATATATATATATATATATTATGAATATATATTATATATAAATAATGTTTTAAATTCTGGAATTAAGTGAATCAGGATATAAGAAATAATATCAAGAACAACAAGTCGAAACACGTACGATAAATGAAACGATTTTTCCCAAAACGCTGCTCTAACATAGAATTTCCAAAAGAACGGGTAATTTAAAATCATAAGTGAACCATATATGATATCACAACAATGAATATGATTCTATAATAATTCAATGACATTATTTAAATAATTATATAGGAGGTCCGGATACATACGAAGCATATCGGACATAAGGTAAGGGATAATTATTTCAATCTCGTTCTTATCTGAGATTATTCATTCATAAGTATTTACCAGGGATATTGTTATCATCCATGTCTATGTTTTCTAAAAATGTTTTCATGTATGTTTAATGTCCTTTTTACCAATTTTTTACTTTTACCACATTTTATTAAAGGGATCAATTTTTTACCATACGAGGTACTTTTTTACTTTTTTGAAAAAAGTACGAGGAGAATCTTTTTTTAACTTATACAGTGTGAATGGATTTTTACGGTTTTAAAAAGCATTATTTTCATGAAGATTACTCCAAAATATTTCATGACTATTTTCAACCAAATCCTTTTCTTTTAAACTTGCTTGATCTTATGTGAAAAGAAACTGATTTGGAAGAAGAAAGGATATTTTCCTCAAGATTTCATTTCAAGTGTTTTATCAAAACCATGTTTCCATCTAAGATGACATTATTTCATATCTGTATGTTTCATGTATAATGTCTCTATGATTTACATGGTTTCACTTTTATTATTATGAAATGATATCCATTTCATTTATAAGGATATGTGATGATGGGACGATGTTTATGAAACCCATTTTATTCGTTGGGTTATTATGAATGATGTATATTTATTTTGTGGAACACGTAAGAATGATTTCAATATGAGATGGGTGGGACCTATATCTGCTTCCAATTCATTAAGTATAGATTTATATCTCATGATATAGACATGGCTATTACAGTAAGTTAATCTGGATCAGTGTTACAATACTGAAATGGGGAGTGAACTCGATTCAGAAAGGGACTTTGTCCACTAAGATAGTCTCGGCAGTAATGCCTTGGCTACTATGGAAATCATAACATGTGCTGGATGGTTTCCATAATTAAATGTTTTATTCCCATTATATTTTATCATGATTGATGTTCTATTATGATATATGACTAACGTACTTCCATGATTTATGTCTTTTCTCAAGATATTGATGATTAAATTTCATGTTCAAGTTTTTTCTTTCAAATATTTATGGATTGATTTATGTTCACTATGTTTGCCCTTACTGAGCATTTGAGATCACCCTTTTTATGTTTTCTTTTTCCCAGGATATAAGAAAAGGTGTTAGGTAAGAAAAAAAGGATGATCTTTATGGGAGATGTTTGATGATTTTTCACCATGATTAGAAGGTTATGTTCCAAGTTTCCAAAGGCACTAAACTATTACTGTCCTTTGGTGTCTATTTTTGTTATGTATTATGTATTCTGCAAATGTAATATAATGTCCATGAATTTCAAGCTTTGGGCCTCTACAGTTGGTATTAGAGGAATGGTTTAGTTAACCTTTTGAAACTAGGGTGCGAAAACTATAGTGAGATCCCCAGAGATAGTTCTAAGGTATGTCTAGGGATGTCCCTAAGGTTAAGTATAAGTATAAGTTATAGTCCTAGGATTACAATAACGGTCATAGAATTAAACCTAAGATGTTATATATTGAAGGTACTCCCTCTTTATTATGTTTTTTCCCTAGCATGATTTTTTCCTCTCATACTATTCTTTTTGGGTTTTAGACGTTGGCTGGAACCCGAAGGAACTGTGTTGATCAATGTAATGGAAGATGCAATGATTTTCCTCCTGAACAAACCAATGTTATGGGAGATGGAGTGAAAAATCTTACTGCTATACAAACACAAGCTATGAATCATTCTGGACTTCCAAATGAGCAGAGAAGGGAACAATATTCTGTTGAGTCCTTCATGAGGCAGCGTCCAGCTTCATTCAGTGGGTCTTCTGATCCACTTGTTGCTGAAAAATGGATCAGTACCACTGAAAAGATATTTTCAGTTCTTCAATGTTCTGAACATGATAAAGTCATTATAGCTGTTTACCATTTAGAAGGTGAAGCAGACCAGTGGTGGACTCTAATTAATAATACAAGGCCCCAAGATGAAATTGAGTCCATGGAATGGGATGAGTTCAAGAACTTATTTTTCAATAATTACATCCCTCGTATTCTTCGAACAAAGATGGAGAAGGAGTTTCTTGAACTAAAGAAAAAGGATGATTAATCTGTTGGTTTATATGAAGTGAATTTTACAAGGCCTTCAAGGTATGCATCTGGATTTATCATCCAACCTGAACGTAAAGTTGATCGATTCTTTAGTGGCTTAAAACCAAGTCTTTGAAGGGTATTAGCTATAAGAGACTTCAGTAGTTATGAAGAAATTGTGTGTTGTGTTATCAAGGTAGAAATGGAATTTGGTGTTACATATCCATCTCATATTTTTGATAAGAATTGAAAGATGGAGTTCAAGGAGAAATCTCAGAATAATGGTGAAAAAAAGATGAATGATTATTTATGCTCAAAGTGTGGAAAGAAGCATGGTGGAGATTGTCTTAAAGGGACTAGAAAATGTTTTTAGTGTGGAAAAGAAGGTCATCGAGCAGTTGAGTGTCGAAGTAATGGAAAAAGGGTTGTTGATGATGTGAATGAAGAAAATACTGTAGAGAACGCACCACCAACACTTCAATGCTTCAAGTGCAAGGAAATATGGCATTATGCTAATAAATGCCCTAATCTATGGGTTAATGATGATCAACGTGAGCAACCTCTTTAGGAAAAATATAAAGGGAAGTCTCATGCGATCACTATTTGTGATGTAGTGTATGACAATGATGTTGTGTAATGATTAAGTTTTTATGTAATGGGATTTCAAAATAGTATCATGGAATCTCATTTATGGTATTGTGGAATTTTGGAATATCTATGTATTGGTTTTCAATAATTATATGCTACTAGTAACGATGAAAAATTGATTGAAATATTTTTGGAAAGTATATTAAATGCACATAATGAAGGGATATGGAGAAAATAATATGTATGATAATAATCATAAGATCAAGACAAATATACGGACAAAGTGATATCATGGTTTGAGTATATAGAAATTTTGGGATTTTGGTATGTGGAAAGAGTTAACTTTTGACAGAATTCATGTTTTTAGTAAGGTTCAATGGGTATTCATTTTTCAAGAGAATACATGATTAAGGTATTCACATGATCGGAATGTGATCAACAAGATATATAAGGGATAAATGATGGTATTCAAATTCTCAGTAGATGACATTTCTAGTAATTGTTTTCATTATACTATAAGTTTGGACATAAGTATTTTGGATAAGCCTAAAGATTTGAAATGGATTATGTTGGACATAAGTTAGTATTGTTTAAGGCTAAAACTGTTTTTGTTATTATTGATGGAATGTAATAATGATGTAATTTTATAAAAAGGACAACTTGTAGGATGGGCAACAACCCGTCGCGTCAGACAAAGATGTGGGAATCAAACCCACAACGGATGTGCGACAGGCCTTTATTGCCTACCACTGGCCTACAGGATGTCCCTGGTCAGTATAAATTAGTTTTAATTTTTTCAGTGGTATGAGGTATGAAGTATAAGTCCATTTTAGGAACCATATACGATTAATTGACTTATGTATATTTAATTACATTTGATAACCTTTTGTTTGAGACAGATGGAATGACCCGTCATTCTATCACATGATCTGCTAACACTTCACAAATAACAAATTCAACTTTATTTCTTTAAGAGATGAAGTGGAAAATGTTCAAGGCACGAACAACAATGAGATTGAACCAAAATCATGTAAGTATTTCTTTTAATTCATCAACTTTATGGAAATGATCTTCAAAACCAAAAATGTTGTCCTAGTGCCCTCATATACGATGAATCAGATGGTACCTTAGATAATCACAAATTTATGGCTTTGTGATTGTTGGATTTTTCATAGCCATGTTCTCTACCACTCTCCATCAGAACTTGTTGTATAGATTTCTCTTCCATATCCATATTTTCACCTATATTCTTCCACAAGCAAACCCAATGATGAGTTAATTTGGGTAAATGTTATGTTTCATACATCACTTTTTAAAATTATGTTTTAGTATTCCTTTTTTGATGTGGGTTTCTTTTAAAGAAACTTTCAAGTAGTCAACCATTCATAACCCCGACGAATTTCGAGGGCAAAATTCATTTTAAAGGGGGTGAATATAACACCCCATGATTTTATGAGAAGTATTCCTTTTAATTTATTTGATTTATTGTGTTGTATGATAACCCAATATTATCTTTCATTATACGCAACAACGTATTAGCTTGCAGTATATGCAACACTAATCTTGGATCGTGTTACACACAATTTCATGTTTGTTTGATAGTAGTTATTCTACGAGAAATTAATTATATATATATATATATATATTCAATGTATTAATGAAATATGGTTGGATTTTATTATACGCAACAACAAAGGAGTCGTTCACTACACGCAACCCTGACTTGGCTTGCATTACACGCAATCACGACCTTCCTCAATAGCGTGTGTTGTACGCAATACCTGGTTTTACTAAACAATGATATATTATTATAATATTATTATAAACTAGCCGTTATGAATAGTATTAACTAAAATTTGAATTTTATAACATTATTATTCATCTTACACATTTTCTAGAATAAGGAATAAGAACAAAATAAATTTTTTGGGTAAAATAAGTATTTTTCAAAAAATGCAGTTTTGCCGCCTTTTGATGACGCAACCACATTAAATATAGTTTTTGACATTTTTATAATTTCAATTTGACAAAATAAAATTCTTCTTTGGAATCAGGATATAAAAATTTACTTTGGATAAATTTTCATATTATTCTGATGAATTTCATTTTTAATGAATAGTAAAAACACGCTATATTTTAATTAAAAACATCTTTTTTCATCATAATAATTTATGTGGTTAAATTATAATATTGTATGGTTTTGAAGTATAAATAGAATTTATTTTTACCATTTAATATAATTTATGTCATTAGCATTGATTTTACATTGAATTCGTAGATTAAATCAATTCAATCTTTTGCAATGTTTTAAACAAAATCCCATTTTCTTTCGACAATGGGATTAATTTTAATTTAATTTCTGAAACTTATGTGTATTGAATTTGGAGAAATTTATTCCATATTTGGAATCAGTGGGTCCAAATTATATTAATAGAAAACTTTTTATTTTTGGGCATTATGAATAGTAACTACGGTAAATTTTATTTACCATAGTAAAAGGTAAATCGGGTAATTAAGGGTAAATATAATATTATAAATTTATCCTAACACTTGTATTAATACAATTGGATGATTATATTTCATCCTAAGTCCTATTTGGGTCTAAATGGAATCCATTAGAACCCACTTGGATGTGATTAAGACCTTTAGTTTATTTTATTTAAAGGAAAGTGAAATATGTCTCACTAAAACTATTATAATTAAAGTATTTATAATATAATGTTATATAGAATATAAATTCGGTTATAAATACTCATTTGAAATTTAAAATGTTTTTATTTATCATGGTAATTTATTTGTAATTTTTAAAAGTTATTTAATTACCTTAGTATCTTATACATTAATGATGCAGAAATTATTTATTTAGTAAAAAAATAAATAATATTGTTTTTATTGAAATGGAAATAAAAATTAAAGGGCTCACAAACCTGACCAAAACTTTTTGGTAGTGAATATATACACCATAATCATCCAATGACCGAATATATTACCGTTTGGAGTCTTATAAAAGTGATTATGATACTTATATTACTTTATTTTATATGAGGTCAAAGTTGTCACCTTCATAATTTAATAAATATAACATTTTACAATTTGGGTATTTTAGACGATAAATCTGACTAAATGTTTTATAATGAAATATATAAGATTTATCTTCATCCTATTATTTTATTTTTAATTTTTATATAAAAAATAAGTATATTTAACAATTATACAAAAATGTTGTAGTAATTATTTTATTAAGAGAAATATAAAATAAATGGTTTTAAAAATAGTAAAATAAATATTATATGAACTATTTAATGTTATACACTAATTTTATAGATTACTATGAAATTTTAGGAACATATTAAATATTTTAGTTCGAATATATCCTCTGTGTGGATTTGATTTGAATTCAAATAAATGAATAGTTTCAAAATTGACACTATTGTTATTTTATAAAAATAACATATTATTAAATTGTTTAAAATTCACAAAAATATTTAAAAATTATAAATTAAAATTTAAATAGACTAAAATGTCATAAATTATCTATGTATGGATAATTCACAGCCCGTAAGTAATTATTAATAACATTTTATAATTTATAATCTTATTACCTCAAATAAAATTTAATAGATTAAATAAGAATAAATCAAGTTGATAATGTATAAAATAAATTCCCTACATGTATTAATTTTATTGGTTGATGATATTACAACCCTATCTCATCTAATATTCTAATATGAGTCATTTTTGGTGGTTTTTAAGTGGGGTTTGATTTATTATAAATTAATATTTTTATGATTTCCAAAGGTGCCCCTCTCCTCCCTTATAAAAGGGGCACCCCTTCCCTCTTCTCTTCACACCCTTTTAAGCCTTGAAGCTCGGCCAACCCCAGGCCATTTCTCTTCTCCACTTCCCTAGAAACATTATGGAGGTTCTGGTCTTCTCAAAAGACGAACTCTACTTCCTTAAGAGAATACTTAAAGGAGGTGCGTCGAAGAAGAGGTAATCTCTTCTTCCGATTCTCTCAAGTTTCTTCCTTCTTCTACTTCTTCTTCTTTAGTTGTCTCATTATAAAGTTATTACATCAGTATTACTTATATACTGATATGTTATTATAAATATAAAACAACCTTATTTCACCTTCTATCCATCCTATGGAAAATGAAATCACAGCGTGTGCGTACGTACGGAATACCGTCTCCACGACGCGATGAGATTCATTTTCCATGTTAACCATTAATGAATGATTATAAAGTATATATAAAAAGTATTCATGAAATATATGACATAATAATGATACTGTATTTATGTATATATATGTGTTTCATTTACTTAATTCCATTCAATTCAATAAGGAAACGAAAACAGCGTCCATGCGTACGTACGGCCTACCGTCTCCATGAACGGTGTATTTCATTCCATTTATCGATCCATCATATATATATATATATATGTATATGCTGAATATATATTATATATAAATCATGCTTTACATTATTTAATTAAGTAATTCAGGATATAAGTAATAATATCAAGAACAACATGTCGAAACACATACGATAAATGACACGATTTTACCCAGAACACTGCTCTAACATCGAATTTACAAAAGAATGGGTAATATAAAGTCATAAGTGAACCATATATGATATCATGAAAATGAATATTATTCTTTAATAAGTCAATGAAATTATTTAAATCATTATACAGGAATTTTTGATACATACGAAGCATATCAGACATAAGGTAAGGGATAATTATTCCAATCTCGTTCTTATCTGAGATTGTTTATTCATAAGTATTTACTAAGGATATTGTTATCATCCATGTATATGTTTTCTAAAATTATTTTCATGTATGTTTAATGTCCATTTTACCCATTTTTAATTTTACCTCATGTTATGAATGGAATCTTTCTTTTGTTTAACAGACAAGGTACTTTTTTACTTTTTCGAAAAAATTAAGAGGAGAATGTTTTTTAACGTATACGGCGTGAACGGATTTTTTCGATTTTAAAAAGACTTATTTTCATGATGCTTCCACCAAAATATTTCATGACTATTTTAAAAAAAATCCATTTTATTTTAAAATTTCATGGTGTTTTTTGAAAAGAAATTTATTTCGATGAAGAATGGATATTTTCCTCAAGATTACATTTCAAGTGTTTTATCAAAACCATTTTTTTATCTAAGATGACATTAATTCATATGTGTATGTTTCAAGTATAATGTCTCTATGATTAACATGGTTTCACTTTTCTTATTATGAAATGATATCCATTTATTTTATATGGATTATGTGATGATGGGATGATGTTTATGAAACCCATTTTATTCGTTGGGTTATTATGAATGATGTATGTTTATTCTGTGGCAGACGTAAGAATGATTTCAATATGAGATGGGTGGGACCTATATCTCTATCCAATGCATTGGGTAAAGATTTATATCTCTTAAGATAGACATGGCTAGAACAGTAAGTTAATCTGGTTCAGTGTTACAAGACTGAAATGAGGAGTGAACTCGATTCAGAAAGGGTCTTTGTCCACTAAGGTGGTCTTGGCTCTTTGGCTACTATAGAAATCATAACATGTGCTGAATGGTTACTACAATTACATTTTTTATTCCCATTATATTTTCTCATGATTGATGTTCCATTATGATATATGCCTTATGTACTTCCATGATTTATGTCTTTTCTCATGATTTTGATGTTGAAATTTCATGTTCTATTTTTTTTCTTTCAAATGTTTATGGATTGTTTTATGTTCACTATTGTTTCCCTTACTGAACATTTGAGCTCACCCTTTTTATGTATTCTTTTCCCCAGGATATAAGGAAAGGTTATAGGTAAGAAAAAAAAAGATCTTTATGGGAGATGTTGAGGATTTTTTACCAAGATTAGAAGATTATGTTCCATGTTTCCAAAGGTACTAAACTATTATGGTACTTTGGCATCTATTTTTGTTATGTATTAAGTATTCCGAAAAATTAATGTAATTTCCATATACATCAAGCTTTGGAACTCTAAATTTTGTGCTTTTATTATTACATAAAATATGTGTATTACGAAAATTTTGTCCAAAATCCATAATTGTTTTTTTCATCGACATCACTTGTGCACAAAAACTACCTGCAGACACTTATTTAGCCTCGATTGTGGACAAGGAAACTGAGTGATTTTATTACTAGACCATGAACCTAAAGATTTTACTAAAAATTGACAACTTCTTGAGGTGTTTTTTTGTATAATCTATAGCTTCCAATGTCAGCCTCTGAATATAAAATTAAATTAAAATCAATAGTTTTTTGATAGAGAAGAGTTTGAAAAACTGTTCCTTTTCAATATATAAAAAAACATTTAACATCACTTAAGTGATACTCTTTGGGATTTGATTAAAATATTGCACAAATACATACTATATAAATTATATCTAGCATACTAGCAGTAAGATTTAAAAAATTGAAAATCATATTTCTATATAACTTGTTTTCAATTGATTTTCCAGTTTCATTCATATCATGCTTTATATTAATATATATATGAGTTGTATAGGACTTGCTGATTTCAATTACAATTTTTTATGTAAATCAGTAATGTATTTTCTTTGATTTAGAACATTCCTAAAATCTTTTTGATAAATTTGAAGTCCAAAAAAGAAATTTAATTCTCCCATTATAGTCATTTGAAGTTATTTTTTCATTATGTGTGAAAACTTGTGACAAAGTTTTGTATTTGTTGATCCAAAAATTACATCATCAATATAAAATTGAACCAATAAAATATTAGAGTTCATAGTTTTCTTAAATAATGTTGGATCTAACATTCCTACAGTGAAATAATTTTTCAAAAGAAAATAACTTAATCATTTATACCAAGCTCTAGGTGCTTGTTTAAGTCCATAAAGAGCATCAGTACATTTAAATATAGAATCTGGGTTTTGAGAATTTTCAAAACCAGGAGGTTTCTCAACATAAACATCCTCCATTAAATAACCATTTAAAAAGTAAGACTTCGCATAAATATGAAATAATTTAAAGTTCACATGAGATGCATAGGCTAAAAAGATTATAATATCATTTAACATGACTACAGGTGTATTGGCCTCATCATAATCTAGTCCTTGTTCTTGATTATGTACTTTATCTACTAGTCTTTATTTATTTTAGTTATTATTCCTTGATTATCTTCTTTTTTTCTAAAGACCTATTTAGTTCCTATAACTGGATAGTTTTGTAGTCTTTCAACTAAATTCCAAACTTCATTTCACTAGAATTGGTTTAGTTCTTCTTTCATTGATATCATCCAACAATCATCAACTATGGTTTCTTTTAGTGTCTTAGGATCTAGTTGGGATATAAAGGCAGAAAACTCAATAATATTTCCAATATTTCTTCTAGTTTTTATTCCAATGTCTAGGTATCCTATAAAAGATTATAAAGGGTGATTTTTTAGGGTTCTAGATTTATAAAGAAATACAATATTAGGTTCATCAGTTTCATGTTATTCTGGAATGGATGGAATTTTACATATATCTTATTCAAAGTCATCTTTCACGTTCTCAAGTATCGTGTTATCAATAGAGTCAGATTCATCAATTTGATCCTTCCTTTTATAAAAGGAATCATATTCATGAAATTTCACATGAACTGAATCTTCAATAATTTTTTACATTTTATTAAAATTTATATATGATTTGGAAGTTGCGGAATATAATAAGAAAATGCCTTCATCAGATTTTGGATCAAGCTTAACAATATTGACCTTGGAGTTCAAGGTGTAAACATTGCATCCAAAAAACATTAAAGTACTTTACATTCGGTTTTATGTTATTCCAACGCTCATAGGTTGTATTTTTTAAAAATGTTATAATTAAAACTCTATTCATTATATAGTAGGTTTAACTTACATCTTCTTCCTAGAAATAGGTAGGAACACTGTATTCAATTAGCATAGTCCTAGCCATTTTTTTAAGTGATCTATTTATTCATTAAATAATCCCATTTTGTTGAGGTTTTCTTAGTACATAGAAGGTGTTTTTAACACATAAATTTGAGTAAAAGTAATTTAATTCCAAATTCTCAAATTCTCCACCATGATCACTACTTAATTAAATTATTTTAAAACCTTTTTCATTTTGAACATCTTTACAAAAACATTTAAATATAGTAAAAGCTTCATTTTAATATTTTTGAAAATATACCCATGTAAATATTGAATACTCATCAATTAAAACATATATATATATATATATATAATTTACCAGCCAAAATTTATACTCTTTATAGTCCAAACAGATCAATGTGGATAATTTCTAGCGATTTAGATGTAGCAATTTTGTAAATAAATTTGAAAGATGATTTGGGTTACTTGCCATGATGACATGCATCACAAAATCATTCAATTTCTAATTTAATACTAGGTAAATCAGAAACTAGTTGTTTCATAGATAATATATATAAAGAATATATATTTCAATGTCCACATCTTTCATGCCAGATCGAAGATTCATTTATCTTAGTAGTTAGACAATTTACTTTTTGTTTACAAAAGGAATTTAAGTCTAGAGTATAATCATTATCAGTTCTGGGTGTTATAAATTTAAGAAATTTATCTTTAAAAACATAATAGTAGTTGTTAGAAAAATCAACATAATAACTATCATCACATAATTGAGAGACACTTATCATGTTGTGTTTTAATATTTGTACACAGAGTAATTTATTGATTGAGACAGCTTCTGGATCTCCAATAGTTCCAATCCCAATTATTTGACCTTTTGCATTGTCACAAAATGTTCCTAATACTCCATACTTTTGAGTTAATGTTTTTATGTTCGATGAGTTCCCACTCATATACCTGGATAACCCATTATCCCTATACCATATTTCTATTCGACTTTTGTGACATGCTTCCTGAATTATATTCAAACAAAGGTTTGTTTTGTACCCATATTATATTGGGTCCAGTAGTGTTAGCTATGAAAGATCATGGAATCCATACATTAATTCTTTTTTTTATAATCAATCAAATCATATAAACTTCTTTGAACAAAGGATTTCGTAATCCCACTAATTTTAGGTTTCCTTATATAATAGTTTTTGGATATGTGACTTTTTCTTCCACAACAGTTCCAAATTAAAACTTTTTACTTAAAACAAAATAGTTCTTATTTAGTTTAGGTTTCTCACTTTTACTACTTATTCCATATCTTTCCTTTGTAATCACATTCTTTCCAAGAATTTAATATATTGAATTTTCTCTTTTTTTAAAAACAAGAGTTTTTATTATATATGAATCTACTTTTGTTTGTAGTGTTTTTATTTTAGATTCTTTATCAGAAAAGTTTTTGTTTAATGAGTTATATTTTTTATTAAACTCTTGATGTTATTTTATCAGAGTGTATCTTTCTCCTAAAAATGAAATGTGAATAGTTTTTAGTGACTTATGTTTCTTAAATATGAAATCGTTTTTCTATTCCAGCATATTTCAGTAGGTTTCAAGTTTATCATCTGAGAAACTAGAACTAGACTCAGAATCAGATGAGTAATAAGATTGTACCTCATCTGATTATTCCATAAAGCACATATTTTCTTTTAGATTAAATTCTTCTTTTTCTAAGTCATGAATTGATGAGCTACTAGAGTCTTAAGAAACACTCCATGTAGCTTTTGTTTTTTCTTATTTCGGTTCATAATCATTGTTTTTGAAAAATTTCTTTTTCTTTTACCTTTCTAATTGAGGACAGTCATGTCTTATGTGACACAAATTTCTTCATTCCTAGCATCTGAATTCCATTGGATCTTTCTCATTTCTCTGGAATCATTTTCTGAATCCCATCTTCTTCCTATAGAATTTTATGACTTTCCTGGCTTACTGAGCTAGTCCCACATATGAATTAGATGAATCCGAACATTATGGTTTTCACTTGATCTCCTGGTTCATATTTCTGCTTTTCTTTTCGGATGTTACTTTCAACGCATAATTTTCTATCATAATCCAGACATTATTATCAGTTGCTTCATCTTGATTTTTAGCATCATAAATCATGAGGGTTTCAATTAATTCTCTCACAGTTAGATCTTTCACTACTGATGATTGCATAATGGCAGCCGATATCCCATTCCATTGGGTTGGAAGTACTCTCTGTACATTTAGGGCTTGATCTTCTTGTTTGATAGGATATCCCAAGGAAGTGATAATGTTGACAATATTTGTGATCCTTCCATTCATTTGAGTGATTCTTTCACCCTAAAACATTATGAATGTATCAAATTTTAATTTTTTTGGGGCCTACCTCATTTGTCTATCATTTTAAGTTCCTTCATTGGCAACTGCAATTGTCTGCCACATCTCATATGCAGTAGGGAATTACCATACTCAATTAAATTCATCTAATCCTAAACTGTAGATGATAGTATTCATGGATTTTGAATTTATGTCATAAATTTTTTTAGTTGCTGCACTCCATGTTTCAGGTTTCTGAGGAATTTTATAAGGAGTAAAAAAATGTTAGTAGACTCTATATCCAAGATTTTTTAGATAGATGATCATCTTTGACTTCCAACATCCAATGTTTTCACCACTGAAGTACAGATCTTGAACCATTGACATTATTTCTTGTGTATCATCCATTGAGATTTTTGATTATAATCAATTGAATCTTTCATCTTGTTATATCTTTAACAAAAAACCACCTTTGATACCTATATTTGGATCTGGTTATACCAAATAAGAACAAGATGGGGGTGAATTGTCTCTTTTACAATTTCTTATAGAATCATGATGATTTCCAAATATATCCTTTATCTTTATAAGAATTATTATGCAGTGGAAAATAAATATATTGAAGGACACACGGATGTATAGTGTTTCAGGGAATGGAAGACCCCTAGTCCACTCCACCAACGCTCTACTCTACTTGCTTGGTGATTTTCGCTATCTAGTCCTCTTATCAACAGACCGTCCACAACTGAGTACAAGCAATTGATATCTTTATAAGTTAAGGCTAAAACAAAACCATCTAGTTCATGCATTGAACCGAATTCATGGAATAGTATGAGAAGTTGGTTACTCAAAATGAAATGTGTATTTGTATAAAAATACTTTCCAGTTGTTCTTCACAGTTGCAGTAGTATGCAACTGATATTTGATGAGTCGTCATCTTTAGAGAAGATTTTATTCAAGTAAGATCAGTTCTAAGTTGATCTAGTGGAAAAATAGATCTTGAAATAAAATTAGCAACTTTAACAATAATTGATTCATGATAGATCTTCAATTTATAAAAAGAATCTTTTATGCTTTTCCTTTTCTTTATAAAAACAGAGTCTGAGATATCTTGGTAGTAGTAGATCTGTGTGACTCATATATCTCATTTTTGTGATGATTCATCTCTCTTGATGAAATTCCTAATAACATAGATATATAAAGAATAATTATGATCATTTTACATTCAAATTTAGATCCACAAATAACACCATAATAATCATGATATTCAAATGATTTAATAACAGAGAAGTTGTAACTTTGTTTAATAATAGTTAAGAAATCATCCTCTTAAATCGATCTATTGATTCATAAATAAATGGATTTAAATCAGTCAAAGATGTTCTTTTCTATTAGGCTTTAAACTAGAATGAAATCTTCATAATATTCCGCATAAAGACAATTGTGCAATAAAGTCAAATTTTAAATCTCTGATGCTAAACATAGGGTTGATGAACTATTCATAAAATGTACGGTTGATCTCAAACGTTGGGTTGATCCCAAATGTAAGGTTGATCTCAAACGTAAGGTGATTCATCCATACTTTTCTCTTCATCTTTCAAATGAATGGTATTTTATCTATTCATTATTCTTTAGCAAATCATATGACACATGATCCATAATTTTCGATAAAACATAAGGTTCATCATAAAAGTAATGTTGATGATCCATAATGTTTTGAAGAAAACATACGGTTCCATACTTATGTAAGATATTTCTACCTTACTTTTCTGATATACAAAATGTAAGGTTCCTTCCAAATGTAAGGTTATTTTACCATTCATTTCTGAACATTTGTAAAGTAAACATTGGATTTAATACTTATGCTACATTCTTCAATGTTAGGTATGATCAGTGTTTCCAAAACACGGTAAAACAATTTCCAAACACGTTGTCAAATATTCCATGTGGATTAAAATGTTTTAATATTATTAGAAAATATAAATAAAAAGAATACCAATTTCCTAAAATATACATAAATTAAAATCATTAGATTAACAAACAAGGGTATTTGTGAGCATCAAAATCATCATAAAAAATAGAGTATTGTTAAAACAACACATGCTCAACAATCTCTCCTAATTATAGTATAGAATATTGTTGAAAAAAACACTTTCTTAATAAACTTCTATCAGGTTCACCCATCATATAAGTTTTATCAGGCTCACCCATCTTTATCTATAATTCCCATATATTTTATCTGGAATAAATAATTTCATTATTTCATCGTTTATAATAAAATCCTTGAAAACCCATTTTAAATCAAATGAAATACATTTTCATATATTAAAAGACTCATTCTTTTAAAAATAAATTTTTTAAAAAAATTTACCCAATAAATGGTAAATAATGTTTTTTATTTAATGAAAATATGGAATTATATAAAGAAATTCTAGTATAAAATAGTTCTTGTGGGAAAGGGAAAATCCATTAACATCGTATACATTAAAATATAAAATTCTTATACTGTTTTTTTAAAGAAAGTAAAAATGTTTTATAGAATGGTTCCATTTGAAAAACATTGAAATAACATTAAATGAACATAAAGCATACTTTATAATACCTTTATTTCCATATAAATATATCCATAAAATAATTCTATGAATATGTACATAAGATAAAATTATTTATAAAATAAATCTCTAAATATTTTAAAACGAGGATTTCAGAGTAAATTGTCCCTTACCTTGTGTCTGAATCATCTTATACGTTTTGTATATTCTTTAATAATAAAAATATGCAAATAATTTACTTAAATTATAACCATTTTAATGTTAATTATTAAATTTTTTTCAATTCCATGTTTTATTAAATTAATTAAGTTCTCATCGATCATTAACAATATTCATCTCATATGTAAAAAATATCTTTAGTATGTTGGTTATAGTGAAAAAGATCATTGTTTCACCATATAAAGAGAAATAATCATGAAATAGTTATAATATTTATATATAAATTTTAATTTTAAAAATAAATATGAAATATAGTTAGAAAAATCAAACTATGTCTTAATCATTGACTAATATGTCAGACATACACTTGAGTAACATTTCTACTTTTCAACAATGATAGAAAGAATGTAACAATTGTTTTATTTTTCATGAATGATTATTAAATCATTCATACTATATTAATTCTTGACATACACTTATATATACCATCCATGTGATGTGGGTATGAAAAAAGTATCACATTATAATCTAAATGGTTCTTGAAGTGTGTATAAAATAAGAGCGGAGCTCCATTATTATAAATGAGGTGAAAGGTACTCTCCGAATTGTCTAAAATATAAAATTTATTTATTTATTTTATGTTATAATGGGTGAAAATAGAAATAATTTGAAGATAAAATTATAATGAGTCTCAATCCTATGATAAAAAATATTTGAAAATATTTGTATATGTATTCACCCTTATCTTATTGTTTTAGTTGCTGACTAACCCTTTTGAAGATAAATAAGATAACAAGGTTTTTTTACTCATTATGGGTCATGTTAGAAACCATTGAAGGATAATTAGAACTTAAATAGAAAATTTTAGTTATTTTATAACATATCACAATCAATTTTCCTACGAAATGATTTTTAGTAATTTTAAATAATTTAATAAAATGTTATTAATTTTAAAATATTGATAATATAAATTTGGGTGCTATTCAGTTAATTTGACTTTAAAATCAGTATAATAGTAAAGGAATATGAACCTAATAATTCAAAATGTCCTTAAAAAGTTATATTTATCGAAAACAATTTTTTTTAAAAAATAATTATTTTAAATTTTGATACTTTTATTATTTTTAAAATCATTTATTTTATTTTCCCATTAATTGAATAAATATAGTGTTGGTATTTCGTATAATTTTATGTTAATTATTTAATAATTAAAAAACAATATAAATAACCATGATAAAAAATAACTTATATTTAAAATGAACCTTTTTTAGAAAAACATATGTAATGTTTTTCAATATTTCAAAAATTTGAAGTTAATAAAACAAGGAGAATCACATTTTTTACTTTTAATTACATAAAATAAAATAAATGTAAAAAACAAATTAATTTGAAAAAAAATTTCAATATTTTGAAAAATTGGATGGATATTGATGAATCCTACTAATATAATAATATATAATAAAGTGATAGGTTCAAATTGTTTTCCCTATCAAATTATTGTTATCCTTAATTATCCAGTTTATCAATAACACACTGATGAAATTTTACTAAGCTTACTAATCATTATAAAAAAATGGGACATATTAACAAAAATTGAACATCAAAACTATAAATATGGAATCCATTTTGAAGATTTAATTTCTATAAATGGAATAATATAATTTGAAATTAATATCGAAAAATGTGAGAAGCGGATGTTTTTCATAAAAAAAATCTTTTTAATTATAAAATTGTTTTTATTACATATTCCGACATAAAATTTATTAAATCAACTATATTTGGCTGTCAGTAATATAAGAGAAATATTTTTACATTTTAATCACATAAAAATGGACATTATAAATTCTTTAATGAAAGATATGGTTTCTAATGAAAACATTACATTCACTATTAAATGAAAAATTTATATTTTCCGAAGTTTTTAAATATGTAAATTTCATATAATTCTAATAATATGGTTTCAAAAATTAAAACTATTTTATCTAATAATATTTCAAAAATATCTACAAATTAATTTTAACATTATCTCATAAAAATACATTAAAATAATTTATTATGGAAACATATTTTTAAAACATAAAATGACTTTACTAATAATTGAGTCATTACTTTCTATGTATTTATCAATACATTTATATTGAGTATGAAATTTATATTTATTGCATAAATCGGTTAATGTTATTAAAACCCACTAATCTAACAAAAATGTTATAATGATCGTATTTAAATACTAATATTTCATTGTTCATTTTAAATCGATGTTGAGTATATTGTAAGCTATTAATCATAGTATTTATTTTAAAATAGGATTCTATTACACTCATATTTGTTCAAGAATTGATTGATATGATGAATTGTGTATACAGAAACCCGTTATAATAATAGTGAATAATTTGATGTTGCAGAGACCTGAGGGGAATCTGATCCATGATGATTGAATGACCAATCTTATATGTGTATAATTTTAAGGTCGTCTAACTATGAAATATGCCCACTCATCTCATATCAGACTTCTCAATAGATTATATCAAATATCTAATCAAATGTGATCCATTTTTTGATCAGTTGTCAGTAGTGGGGTCCGCTCTTAGTTTCTCAAGCATTTATATGTGCCGACACCCCTCAATTATCATGCTTCCTCACATAGTGGAAGCACTACTCCAATGTGATCCCTTCGGGTTCTACACATTCATGCAATATTGGCTTTAACATATTCCTCCCTAGGATGGTCATGTGTACCTTCCTTCCATGTGGTCAACCACCAAGTACCCATATGTGGTCGAGATGGGTCAATGTTTGGCTAAGGTATGGTATATTTTTTTAAAGACATTTTATGATACTTAGAATAGTTCTATGTATAGAATATCACGACATGAAATTCTAAAATGTATTCATAAAAAATATTCTCAATTTATCTCTATTTTTATACTACAACTCATGCATGTAATTTATTTTTTCATTGTCATCAAAGAATTACATGGACACTCAATATGTCTTCGAAATATCTTTTTCATTCATTAAAATAGAAATTATTTTGATGAAATTAAATGAACTACTCGTGAAATGATTGAGTGTTACATAGTATTATTCATAATATTTATTCACTTTTTATATGCATAGTGTTAGTTCCTCAATACATTTGAAAAATTTCTTAGTTCATTATATCAATTGAATAATCATCACAATTATTTTCTCAGGTATTTCATGAACAAATATTTAATTCTTTAAGAAAGTATCACCTTTTCCCTTTTACATACATCATTGAAGAACCCTTATTAATCTTTGAAAATACAATTATTATTTATCATGTATGAAATCAAACTATATAATCATAAGTATCTCATCATTCAATTCCTTCTCAAATATTGGATTTATAACATACTAACATTAAAAAAATTCATTAATTCTTCAAATATGTAGTTGTTCTGAACAAACCTTCTCTTTTAATTTTTTGTCAATGCATTTTAAATTTATAATGTCAATATTTTCTCCTCATTGGAAAAAATAAAAAGGGACAATAAAGTACTTATCATATCATCACTTTTCTCATTACATCAAGAAATACAATCTTACTCTATTTATTTAATACATCAACAATAACTACTTGTGAGAGAAGGATAATATCACTTGGTTTTTCCACAACAAAGATAATTTTGATACACAACACTATGTACACAAGAGAGAAGAATTGTAGAAAACAAGAGTGTTTAACTATAGTGATCAATTGTATCTATAAAAATTTGTATCATGTGTTAGAAAACACAGATTACCTACATCTTCTTGTTTTTTTTCTCAAATAATCAAATCTGGATCTATATTGTATCATGAACAAATCTCAACAAACAAATCAAAATGTTCTATTGAAAAAATATATATCTCCCCATTGATATATTAATGTCAACTCCCATTAGAAATATATATCAATTCATTTATATAGTGACCCGTGATTATGTAAAACTGATATTAAATCTTTGCAGATGAATTTTAAATAAATTAAACAGACACATGCCTAGGGATTTTAATAGTTTTGTCTCTCTAGAGATTAGGAACACAATCTTATAATTTTTTGAATGATCTTAAATGTATCAAATAATTATATTTCCATTAAGTAGTAATCATATTCATACATTACCTAAAACGATTCTCCATAACCAATGAAAAGGAAACATAAGAAAGACTGAGATTTGATGCTCAGTATGGCTAAACTAGGTAGATTTGTAAGAATAACATGAACATAAGGGTATCAGAACATGAACATGATAATTGAAAACAATTCCCCACAATAAATATCGTAATCTTGATTCATGGAATTAATATTCTTAGTTCATAAGACATAAATCTCAAGGAAATTAAAGAACATTATCCATGAGATCGTAACATTGGCATAAAATAGCAAATTTATCAATGAATATAATCATATAAAATCCTAACCATAGTATTCATGTTTTACTTCCATGGTTATCAAACTGGAATTTGTTAACTACCCATACCATCATAGTAGTTAAGGTTCACTCCTAAGACCATTATAACAGATAACAATCTCTACTTAACAAAATTCACTCCCCATTCTAGTCATGTCTATCTCATGAGATATGAATATATAAACAACACATTTTAAGGAGATATAGGTCACAGCCATTACATAATGAAGCACAAATTGTTTTATTCCAAAATATAATAAACATTCAATATATAAAAACCAAAAAAATGAATTGTGTTTCATAATAATTTCATCATATCATAACATATGGGAAAGAGAAGATCGTCATAATTATTTCTTCATTTCATTATAACATATCCCATGAAAAGAAGTGGGATTCATAAGCTTTTTATCATGTTATAACCCATGGAATAGAAATTGGTTTCATAAACATATTATAATCATTAACATAATTTGATCATGGAAAGAAAAATAATTATATCCATGGATCATATCCCCCTTATAGCATAAGAAACATCAAAGGATTTCTCCATAGATGAAGAGTGATTCTGAAAGATTGTATGAAATGTTTCTTAAAGAATATAGATTTTATTTAAAAATAAATTTTTTAAAAATAAAAAAATTTCATTTTTGTTAAAAATAAACATGACAACATTCAATGGAATATTTAAAAATCTTTGACAACATCCATTGTGTAAAATATCCTTTCCTCATAAAAAACTTTTTAAAACATAAAATATTTCAATAAGAATTGTCAATTTGAAATCATTAATTTAAAATAAAAAAATATAATTTCCAATATATTAATAAAAACATTTTTGTTGAAATAAATATTTTAAAAAATTTAAAGAAATATTGACATTGTTGAGTAATGAATATAGTAGGTTTTACTGATCATTTTTTTTATATAAAAACTAATATTTTTTTCATATTTAAGGTAAAAGCCAAAAAGGAATTGTTTGGAAAATTATATGAAGATTACTTTAAAGAAATTATTCAAAATTTAAACATGGGTGAAAATCTATTTTAAAAAAATAAATAATTTTAAATATTATTTTGATAACATTTTTATAGAACATGGTTTTAAAAGAAAAATGGTTTTTGACCGAAAATATAATTTTTCATTAAGAAATTATTTTTGAAATCATGAGTAAATTAAGGGAGGAGAATGTAGGGGAAAATTTTATTCTATGGGAATAACTGAGGGATAATAAAAATCATTATTTTATTGAGATATGGATCATATTATTTGATCATTAGAAACATAGTGACAAATAGTCTCGATAAATAATGATATTGTAACATAAAATATTTACCATTTTTAAACATTAAAACAAGATACACATGATAGAATATCATTAAAATAAACAAAAAATATAATTAGGTTATATGAATTAATGATATTAAATGTAATAGGGTTTGTATACAATCCTTTTAAACGAAATAGGTGGTGAATATTGAATGTGTCTCTCAAAAGTAAAAAAGTAAGACAAAAATCCCTTACCTTCAGTCCCAAAATCCTTTATATATGCTCAAAACTCATTTATTATAAATATAATTTAATTATAAATTTATTAAATAACCATAATTACATATATCATAGAATATATAGTTTTCTTATGGCCTTTTATTTTATATTTATTACAAATTCCTTGTTAAAATCACATTTCAGTTACTAAATGCTTTGTTTTTCTTATTTGTTCTGATTTGTTATTTTTTGTCCTATTAATTTTATTGTGGTCACATAATATCAATAATAATAATCTTGAAATAATTATCATATTTATTCATCAATTATACTTTTAATACTAGTCATGAAATATGGTTTTGAAAAATGAAGTATGTTAAGATCCTAGACGCTATAGGTCGTACATACGCATGAGTAACATTTCAATTTTTCAATGATCATTATAGAAAGGGGTTAAGTAATATTTTATATATTAATAATGATAATAATACCATAAATAACATATTATTTATTTAAATATATTTATACATATCATCCTTGTTATTTCATAATGAAAATATTGAGTCACATAGCTTCGTGAAGGTGGTACTCCTCATGTACACAAATAACATTATCATCTTTCTATGAGAATCGAGGTAAAAAATAAAATAAAATATTATCATTTCAGAATGTTTAACATACCATTAATATAATAATTATTGAATTTATATCATATATATTTATAAAATTTATCCTTATTATCTTCCATGTAAAGCATTAGTGAAAATGAATCACATCGCTTCATGAGGTGGTAGTCCACTATATACACAAACGATATTATCATATACCCTAAGGAATGAAAAGTGAAAAATTTATTTGTGGGTTAATAAATAAATTGGTATAACCATTATTTAAATAAAATATATATAATTTAAATTCATCATCAAACACAACATGAAGAGGTGGTAATAGGAAAATTAATGACATCAGTTGGTGTGGTGTTAGTCTAGAGTACATATGGAATATAATTTCCTAACCCATTTTATGGAAGTGTAGATAGTTTTAAGTAATTAAAATAACATGAAAAAATAAAATTATATTTTAGATATTAAGGTTTTTATATCATCACATATTTATAGTAATTGAAGGAGTTGTAAAAATAAATAAATTGATAATGATTTTTTAAGAACATTGCCACCTCTTTGGGTAACACACTTAGGTTTGCACCAAAAAGATTTTAAGGTTGTATTTTGGAAAAAAAAATAAAGTGTATGGGATGATACGACTAATTTTGGGAAGTTTTTTTCTAGTAATCTTCCAACCGAAAATGGTTTTAATGTGTAAATAGGAGAGGATAAGGGGTGTCCTTTTATAAGAGATGTGAGTGGAACAAAAGTAATTGTTTGAAAATAAAATGTTTATCCATATTTTTTTATCTCAAAAGGATCCAAAAGAGATTATTATCAAGTATTATGAATTATAGTGTCAATATATGGCAATAAATTATTTTTTAGACATGTTTTTAGGTAATTTTAACTCTTATATTTTTAGTTTAACCCCTCAGTATACACATTTTTATTTTAACCGTGATAATTAATTTTTCACTTTTTTCACTATTCATTTTTTCCTAAAAATCAGGTGAACTTATTAGATAATATAATTTTTTTATTAAAATTATGGAATCCATTTTACCATATTTAATTCAAAAATTTGGATAAAAATTAATTTAAAAATTATCCCCATAAACGCGAAGAGAAAATGAGTTTTCAAAGAGAAAATGTTCGAAAGTTTGTAATGTTTTTATATTGAAAATAAATTTTAAAATGATTTAAAAGAAATAAATTTCATTAATAGATATATAAAAAATAATTTAAATTTTAAAATAATATTAAGTATATTTTAAATTTATAAATAATTGACGAAAAATGGAGATTTTAATTAAAATTAAACATTGTTAACTATTCATAATAATATTATGATTTTCAACAAATTATCAAAAATTAACCACAATATAAATTTGAAATGATTATTTAAAAATTGTATTTTATATTTTCAAATATTGTTTCAGAAATTTTAAAAAAGTAAATTTAAAATTGAACATGTATACACGACAGAAAAGATTGTTTTTAAGAATTGTATTTTTTTTAGAAAAATATGATTATATATTAACTCAATGTATAATAATAATAATCAATATAAAAAACTCAATTAAATTTTTTTAATATATAATATATAAATTTCATTTAAAACAATCATAATTATGTATTATTTGATTTAATTAAAATACAGAAACATTTTTCACTTTAAAATATTTTTTAAGTAAAAAAAACTATTTTTTAACCCAAAAATAAACATATACTAATATACAGAATAATGACGATTAAAAAACAATTAATCAAATTAAATACTACTAAATAATAATTATGTGACCTTAAAAAATAATTGGGAATTTAAATTTCTTATTTTATTAAAAATAAATTGTAGTTTAACCAAAATCATAGTTTTCACTATTCACTAAAAAATCAATATTTTCATAAAAATTTACAAAATTTCACCATAAGTAAATTTTTATATAATTATCTAAAAAATTAATTTCTTTTTATTATATAAATTTTCTAAAATCTCTTTAAATAAATTATGATATTTTCTGATGAAAAATAAAATAAAAATCAATTTATAAGAAAACATAATTTTGAAGAATATAATTACATTACAAAAAATTGATTAATTATTTGATAAAAAATTATAAATAAATTTATATTGAGGATGAAACTTATTTTTATATTTCATAAATTATTTAATAATATTAATAGCAGCCTATTTGATGGTTATGATATAACAACCATATTTAAAATAATATTATTTCATGGTTTACTGAAGCACGGTGACGTATGTCATGCATGCTTTGGAAGAAAATTTTTGTTTTGTGTAAGATAAGATATATAAAAATTTAAATTAATTTAAATAAAATATTTCATAAAATATAGGGATTTTACATTCTATGCCATTAAAAATTAATTCCACCAATGAAACTCAACTTAGTCATCAATGGTTTAACATTTGAAAATTTCTTCATAGAAACGGACATCATACAAATTAATAAAAAACAACCCAAAAAAGTGAATGTTGGAAACATAAATGTTAAATAAATTATCTCACAAATCAGTATCCACATAAGAGAAAAGAAGATTGAAGTTAGTATTTTGACATGGAAGAAAATGGAAAATGGATCCAGATATCAATAGAGATCACTGATCACAAGAAAGTGGTTGACCCAAAGAAAGTTAATGACCCAAAACCTTAAAACAATGAGTACATAAAAAGGTCATTGATATCATAAAAAATTGATGATAACAGAACATCATTTTATTTCAATAAATATTTTCTAATTTTGAATATTTTTCAAAATAATATATAATTACCTCATTTTATTACATTTCATAACCATAATTTCACCCAATGGTTGTTCATTGATCAATTTCTACATAATCTCTTACTCTAAGAAATAAAGGTTAATTTTTTATTTTTAAAGCACTGTCAGATCATAATATCCATAATTATATTAATAAGTCATTTTTTATATCATTTCTTTTCATTATAAAAAATTATTATCATAGGTTATCCAATATGCATAAATCATAATATTGTGAAGTATTAGATTAATATCTAAAGCCTTATCCAAAATTAGAGTTACACTATTTCATAAATGGTTAGCCTGATAAAGATTCTAAAAGATTATTATTCAAAAAAAATTAATTCTATCCATGAAATTTCAAAAATAAACATATCATTAATCCCCTAAACAACATGAAGTATATCTCAATTATAACATACTAACCATGTGAATAAATTCATCATGTATTCTCTTGAAACATGGTAATAAACTAAATATCTATAAACCCTTATTAAAAATATACATGCTTCATTATTCTTTGAATACAACCACATATAATTGAATATATTCAATAAATATAATAAAGTTGTAAACTCCATCAATAATAGAATAAAACACTTTTTCAACAAATCATTAATCATCTCCAAGGTGATAAGTGTTAGGAAATTTACTTATTCATATCCAACATATATTTATCCAAATATCATTATAATTAATTATCTCTAAGGTAATTAGTTATCTAAAAAGTTGTGTTGACCAAAACAACGCAACTTCTTAGAGAGGGGGAATACTTTTTCATTAAAAAATTATTCTATTTCACTCTTTGGAAGATGGAGTGATAAGACTTTTATTGAAAATTGACATGAAATTTTCTTCAATTCAATTGTCCAAGACCATGTTAGAACATTTGGTTCATGTTTATTAAAGGATTTTTTTCCTTAGTTTCTTGTATGGGTTCCCTCTTTACCTACTACTCAAACCGGGTTTTGTTTTTATATTCAATAATGTGGGTATTTCCTCAAATTATTTGTTACAAAAAATCTAGACCATCTATACCATTTAACATATTTTTTATAATCCCTAATGAAAAACTTATATTAACAATACTTTTATATTTCATGACTCATATAACATAATCCTTGAATTAAAATAAATTAATACTTCAATCATGCCACTTCCCTCAAACACCATTAACCATCCTTCATCACATTATTCCATAATACTTATTTCCTTTAATATTTCATTCCATATAACATCCAATGAATTTATGGTTTTTATAAATGTATATTAAATTATTTGTTTTATAATTAAAATAAACTGAAGTATAAGTTAATAATAAATTGGATATTCATTTATATTTTATTTATAAATTAAGATAAATATAACATTTATTATAGAATATGTAATTTTATTGATATATTTATATTCTTAAATTAAATTTTTTATAAATCAATATTAAATATATGTTATTTTAAAAGGATATGAATTAATTTTGACAAATTTACTTGGTCTTTACTAGTGATTTCTTAGGTTATTTAGGGATCATTGAATGTGAACATTTCTTTGCTGAATAATATCTCTTTTAATAAAAGTTAATTTAGTATAATTGTTAAAGTATATTTATTTATATTTTCATAATATTGTGGTTCTAATACATAAAACACTTATTAAAAAAACCAAACCAATTTTAATTAATATTGTTATTTATTTGTTAAACTTTTTTGACAGAAAATGTGATTATTTGAGTAATAATAACTAATAAAAAACACTTCATCTATAATTTTTCTATTATATGGTACATTGGTTCAAAAATAAAATCAATTTTCATGTGTAAATATGTATTCAAAATGAAATTCACAAAAATAATAATATTAAAACATAATAATTAGGATGTATCATATTAATTTATATAATGAACTTTAGTAAAATAAAATGATAAGAGTAACAATTATGTGATCAACTTAGTTTTAAATTGTATCACATAATAATTAGTTTTAATCAAACTATTTAAACTATAGTTTGGAAATATTTTTTAGTGTTTGATAAAAATTAATGACCAACCAACAAGGGGTAGACCATGGGACACCTCAACCACTTTATCAGACCTACTAGGGGTCTATCATAGTGGGAATTATCAACTTTGGCTAGCCCAATTAGAGGAAAAGTGATCAGGTCACCTCCCTATGGGATAGCTCATGACACTCCAGCTGATGAGGCTAATGAGATTACACCAAAACTCACCCTTGAGGAAAAATTAAAAAAATTTGATGCTCATTTGGAAGAGCAAAAAGGATTGGCCTATTAGAAAATGAAATGTGGTGAAATTTCTGCTGAAACATTTCATAAAGTTGAACTAGGTATTTTGAGGAGAAGAAGGCTATTAATCCTCCAGAATTCCTGTTGAATACTTCTTTTGCAGTTTGCTTCAGAACAGAAATATTTGACTGAGTTATTCTCATTGCTTATGTACTTTAAATAATTCCGATTTAGAACTGCTTCTAAACCTAACTTTGAGCCTGTACTGTCAACATTTCTTGGACATTGGATTTCCTATATAGTGGAAATGTTGCTGTCTTGTTGGAATACCTTTGAGTTAGCCGGATTGCTCGAGTTCACGCTATTTCTTGACTTTCCATACCTCTGTTTGGTTGTGACCATAACTTGAGGACGAGCTGATTTGTTCTGGATTTTGAGGTAGCAGTCTGCTATAGTCTCTCTTTGGCAGTTCGTGCAGATCTTCTTCTGGAGCTTTTTGAAGTATGGCCCTTGGATTTCTTGGGAATCTTGCACATGGAGATTACTACTTTCTAGAGTCCTGTTGTTTTATCTTGTTTGATTCCTATATCTATTTTTGCTTTAATTTAAGTCTGATTATTCTTCATGTCAGCATTTTTTTTATTCCCAGCTGAAAACCTGCGCAATTTGTGCTGTCTTAAGCTTGCATTTGCCGGAAATCTCAAGTTCTGTACTGGTTTTTTGCTGCTGGTCCATATTTGAACCTGTATTGTTGCGGACTTGCTGAGATGATGTGATGATTGATTCATATATGCTTTGACAAGTGCAGATCCTACTCTGGATTCTGATGATTCAGAATGATGAAGAAATGGTGGGGCAGATCATGCAGATCTTCTCCTGGAATCTTTGGATGATTCTTACTAGGTTTTTAAATTTGTATCTTTGTTGGTCTCTTCTATTTTCAAGATGGTGTATGAATTTTACACCTCTAGATCTTCTTGTAACCTTTTTTATTTAATAAATTTCTTTTGGCATGGATTGGGTAACCAATCCATGCCGCCTCTTTTAAAAAAAATAGGTAAGGGGAGCTACAGATTGTGAGTATAGGGCGGGATTTATTCCTGTGTAGGCCTGTGTATATGGCCCATTTTTAATTTTTCCCATTTCAATGTCACATCTTGGATAATATGGAAGCTGAGTACATTCCTATATTTTTATGTGGGATTGAATATATCTGGTATAATTCAAAATTTTGAAATCTCACTCAAAATTTAGTTGTCATATCAATTTTTCATGATGTCTGATCATCTCCCCACTTTATCTACCACTCCGAGTTACCTTTTTCCACTATAACTTCATTATTCATCGAATTATTCTCCCAAAATCTACGCTAGTCACACCATGTTCCATCTCTATCACCCATCACATCATGAGTTTTCAACATCTCTTAATTCTAGTGTCAGTGTTTCCGACGCTTTCGCCGAGGCGCGCGCGTGCGTCCGTTTGTGGAGGACGCGCTGCCTGTTGCCCCGCATTCCCACATTCCAAAGGCGCGAGGCATTCGTTCCTTGTTTAGGTACGTCTGCTCCTTGATCGAAATGGGATGATGGGATGTCGGTTCTTCCTTCCGTGGATTCCTCCTCAGAACTTGTCACCTAGTCCGGGTCTCCCTCATAGATTTAATACATAGTTCGTGAAACTCTTCCCAGTGCCATGTTTCCATGGATGCCAGTTAATTACGCTGCTTCTGTCGGGACATTCCAAAGGGTCCAGTCAGGGCAGCAACCTTCGGTTGGGGGAGTAGTCACGTTGAGGCACTAGTAGCGTGTCTGGATGATGGGGAATCTGTCGTGTTTGTCTATTGTCCCTGATTACATGGCTTCTCGAGGGCGTGGAAACCCGAGGCATCCCACATCGAGCATGGGGAATTATGTCATAGACACATATCTGAGGTTTTCCTCAGCTTCCCGCGTTTAACACAGGGCACGCCGCGAGTTTAACGTCCAGCGGAGACGGGTCAGCCCATGGGTGGCTGTGAAGAGGGTCATACCGACACGGTCTCACCGAGATACTACGGTCCGGGAGAAAGAGTCGGGATGGGTGCTAGGTGGATAATTGGAGTGGAGGGGTATGAAATGGGACCATCGCAGGGGCAACAATGGAGTTGGGCTTGAGCCTTGAAGAGGCCTCCTACGTATCCCCGTGGTAGGGAATCAAAGTCCGCGTAGTTCAGGAGGGTGCCGGAAAACCAACATGAGGGTGGACCTTGGTCCAATGAAAGATGGGCTTGATCCTCTGGGAGGATTCCTACGTACCATGCCTTGACACGGATCAAAGTCCTCGTAGTTCAGGTTGTGGAATACAGTTTAACGTCGTGCTGGACGGGGGTGAACCGACGTGAATGAGGTCGGAACAACCAGATGGTGGGTGGACTTGAACCTCGTGGAGGCTTCCTACGTACCACGCCTTGACATGGATCAAAGACCTCATAGTTCAAATGGGGTGGGTCGCAATGGCTTACCATTGGACCGGAATGCAGTTTAATGTCGTGCTGGACGAGAGTGTGCAGTTTAACGTCATGCTGGACGGGAGTGAGACCCGACGTGAAATGACGGGTGGGCTTGAACCTCGTGGAGGCTTCCTACGTACCATCCCTCGACATGGATCAAAGTCCCCATAGTTCATATGGAATTGGTTCGTCGGTGAACCGACGTGAAAGTAGACCCGGGGGTCCACTATTGGTGGGCTTGAACCTCGTGGATGCTTCCTACGTACCACGCCTTGACATGGATCAAAGTCCTCGTAGTTCGGGATGGGAATGCAGTTTAACGTCATGTGGGACGGTAGTGAACCCTGACGTGAATGAACGACGAGCGGTGGGTGTCGGAGAACCGACGTGGAAGTAGACCAGTGGGTCCACTAATGATGGGCTTGAACCTCATGGAGGCTTCCTACGTACCATGCCTTGACATGGATCAAAGTCCTCGTAGTTCGGGAGGATGGGTCGCAATGGCTTACCACTGGACCAGAATGCAGTTTAACGTCGTGCTGGACGGGGGCATACAGTTTAACGTCATGCTGGACGTGGTATTGTCATGGCCAATGCCAACTCTAAGCCCACGTGAGTCATGATTGGTGTGAGAAACAAGAGGCATCAAGGACCTGACGATCACGTCGCGAAGGATGCGTCCGTGAGAAGCGAAGAGGGGCTTATGCGTTTAGCGGCCCATGGTGTCGGGACTTACTCCAGGATGGAGGCCCATGACAGGAGGTACCTCGTCCCGTATCACGCCCTCCACTGACCTTGGTAGTGGGGAAGTATGGAGATGCAGAGGTGTAGCCATCAGTTGGGGAGCTAGGGTCGCCCTTCTCCTACGAACATACGCCACTCCGAAAAGGAGGATATCACCCCTTGTGGATGGGTGATTCCATTCTCGTGGAGACGAGTGGTGTAATGAATGTTCGAGCTGGGGGGAACCTTCGTGAGGGAGACGAGGTTGGGTCACAGTTTAACGTCATGTGTTGAGGACGTGGTGCTTGGCAGTTTAACATCCTGCAGCTCGGACGAGGTGGGTTCACCCCGCACCCCTAGGGCTTACATAACCGGTACCCTCTGGTCCTTGGGGAAGGGAAGGTACCTGTAAGGCCATGGTCAAGGGGGGTTGTGGAACGAACCATTGAGGGGTCCATGTTAGCGTGGCTATGCGAAGAAGCAATAGCCGTTAGCGTGCCTATGCGAAGAAGCATTAAGCGAAGCAATGCTACAAGTGGTATTGTCCATGGGACTTTGAAATCACATCGTGCTAACCTGGAGGGTCGCACGGGAAGGGGAATCGCTAAGCAAAGGATTGTGCTCCGCGAAGTGGAGTGCCTTGGCCTTAGCATGGGGCACAGGTGGGAATGGAAGGTGCTTCGCGAAGTGGAACAGTGTTCGCGGAGCGCTGCCTCGCGAAGAAGGGGTGGCTCGCGAAGCAGGGTACTGCAAAGCAATTTGATTCGCGAAGTGGAGCACCTCGGCCTTAGCACGGGGCGTGGGTCTGAATGAAATGTGCTTCACGAAGTGGAACAGTGTTCGTGGAGCACTGCCTCACGAAGAAGGGGTGTCTCGCGAAGCAAGGTCCTGCAAAGAAATGTGCTTCGCGAAGTGGAACGATCCTGCCTTAGCATAGGGATTACTCGTATGGTTTGGGTGTTTCGCGAAGCACAAGTGCTCCGCAGCTGCCCGGGTTCCCATGGGAATCCCCTTCCTTCGTGAACGCC
Organism: Viscum album; assembly: GCA_963277665.1. Taxonomy (NCBI): domain Eukaryota; kingdom Viridiplantae; phylum Streptophyta; class Magnoliopsida; order Santalales; family Viscaceae; genus Viscum; species Viscum album. The sequence goes on from OY728120.1 coordinate 1,170,609,281, forward strand.
CTTGAGCTTCGCGAAGGGCATCCCTCTCGGAAGAGGGTCTCAAAAGGAAACAAGGGAGAGTCGTCTCACGAAGTAGGAATACCTCACGGAGCTCATGATTCCCGGGGCAAAGCGTGCTTCGCGATTCAGGAGAGGAGAATCTGAAAGGTCGGATCGTCCGTCTTCGGGACTCAGGGGGAGTCCGGTATTTATAGGAAAGGGGCGCCGCGAATCATCACCTGCGCGCCCCCTCAAGGGCTTCGCGGCGGCTTGCGAACGTCAAATGTGTTCACGGAGCATCACCGCCTCTGGAGCTTTGCGGCGGCTCGTGAACGTCAAATGTGTTCGCGGAGCATCACCGCCTCCGGAGCTTCGCGGGGCTCTAATGGTCAGGGTGCTTCGCGACGGGGCATCGCATCGGTTCTTCGCGTCGGTGCTTCGCGAGGCAGCGGGCCAGCCTTCTTTCTTGCTTTTCTTTCGGGCCATATTTTGGCGCCAACAAATGCCCCCCCCTCAGACTTGGATCTGCGGAGGGAGAATTGTCGATGTCTGAGGGAAAATTGCCAAAATTTCTCGCTGGTTCGCGATGCCGCTCCACGAAGGGGGCCCGCGATGCTGACTGGGGTCACGGATCCGGGCGCGCCGCGATGCTCCGCGAGGGGGTGGCGCGCCGCGATACTCCGGGGTCGCCGCCTATAAGTAGGGGGGTCGACCGATTTTGTCTTCACGTGAATCCTTGTATTTTGTGCTCTCGATTTCGCGAAGCTCCGCGTACTCCGGGACAGCTCTCCGCAAATCGAGCTTCGTGGCGAACCGTGGGTATCTGGCTCCGCGTCCGCGGTAAGCGAACTTCTTGTCGGCCTTGGCCAGACTTCGCGGGTTAGTCTCGCGACCGATCTTCGCGATTCAACTTCATGGTCGAGCTTCGTGATTCAACTTCGCGGTCGAGCTTCGCGATTCAGTGGAAAAAAAACTTTTCAAAATGGCCCATCAAGAGGCTGTGCTGGGAGTGCCTGCAGATGCTACTCGTCGGGACGAGATGGCCAACCGTCCAGGCTTGGGGGAGATGGTTCGGAGCCACTCGGACCACACTTCTTTGACAGATCTTCTGTCAGAAGGTCAGAGGGATTATCCGCAGTGCAAGAAACTTCCGTTGTACGGCTTCGGGCTGAGGGACGACGTCTTCATCCCTGAGGCGAGTAGGGACGGACCGGCTTGCTTGTTCAGGAGCATACCATTCCAGCACCAATGGTTCAGGGCGGCCGATGGTCATGCACGGGAGGACTTCACACCCATCACCGCTGACTGTCTCTACAACCATGTGAATGATATCGACGGGAGGCCACTGCAACCGGAAACTTCCCCCCTCTCTACCGCACTATGCTGATGGCGGCTTTGCAGGATCCAAGGAAAGGATGGTCCGATGAGTGGGACCTGCACCAGGGCGGCAATTTTACCGACGATTGGGCCTGGGCCTACTGGGTAGGCGCCTCATGCGAGTAGTTCGGGGCTGAGCTGAGGAGAGTGGGATTGTGTGAGGCAGCGTGGGCCTCCCAATTCCACATTTACCAACCAAAGCAGCTGATGCTGGAACTGCTGAGTAGATGGTCATCCAGGACCAACACTTTTCACCTTCATCACGGGGAGGTGGGCATCAGCCTGTGGGATGTCCACCAGATTTCTGGGGTCCCGATCTTGGGGGCCATGTATGACGAATTCCTCCCCGTCATCAGCGCGTGGGAGGATGCGGAGCAAATTCTGCGACTGGCATCAGCGCTGATGGTGCTCGTCCCTGGAGAGGATAAGGAGGCAGTGAGGGATGTCCATTTCAGGAGATGGTTCAAATGCTTTCTGAACTTTCCAGAAGATCGAGAGTTCCCGCCGAGGCCTCGAACTTGTCCGAGGGCGGCCCAACGGGGCAAGGGGCACTTGTATTGGCGGGTCTTGGAGGACAGCCAATGAAAGACTTGGGGTTTCAGTGTCAGCACTGAACAACAGCCGATAGTCAGGCTGGCGGCATTCATCGCGGCTCTCATATGTGGGTGGATCCTACCGGTGAGGGATACAAGCATGGGGGTGCGGCCCAGCTCGTTCATCATGGCGTCGATGTTGGCCATGGGGCAGCGGATCAACCTGGGGATTCCGATGCTCACCAAATTGTACAGAATGCTGCGGCACATTAGTGAGGGCAAGAAGCTGCCAAGGATATGCGGCCCTTCCACCTCCTGTATGGGTGGATAGCATCGCACATCAGGGGGATTTACGAGTATCCAAACCTCATCTCGCCACCGGGATCGAACTTTCGCCCCTCCATCCCGAATGCAGTTGGGAGCTTCCCATTCAAACTGGCTGTCCCGATGGTACTGAATCGGGTGTGGAGGGCAGATGAGTTTAATTTCCACCCCTTCCCGTTGCTGACAGGAATACTTACTGATGACGGGCGAGGAACGGAAGAACATCGGGCTTACCTTCTGGCCTTCCGAGGTGGAGTTTTGGTGGCTCAGATAGATCGTGAGCCAATCTACGAACCATACACCCCGCATAGTTTTGCGAGTTAGTTCCGGTGCCTCCAGCGGCTGACCTCGCAGGTCTACTGGGAGGTGCGCCACGAGTAGCACCCGTGTGTGATGAGGCAGTTGTGGCTCATGTTCACACGTGAAGATGGGAAAATGCGGATTGTCTTGCCTCCATCCATCACCGCTTTCGGATTGGTGAGGGGGTACACCATCAGTTGGGAGGCTGCCTACCCAAGGGAGATGCTGAAGCAATCAACTATCCTGGTCGGTGACGGTGGGTATCCTCTATCTCAAGGTCGGGGTCGGAGGGAATCTAGGGCCGCTCGCAGTAGCGAGGCTGTGATGACGGCGAGACCCACACCGGTCGAGGGTATGGCAGCAGCGGTGGATCCGGTGGATCCGGAAGAGCAGGGCCATTCGGAGGGGCGGCCACCGAGGGGATTTCCTCGGATATCCACTCAGGCTCCGGGGAAGCGGCTGCGTCACATCGACATGGAAGAAGATGCTATCTTCCGGGAAGCTTGGGACATTTGGGATGTCAACCGGAAATTACTCAACCCACCTGAGATGTGGGCCCACCAGAATCGCCTCGGGATGGAATTACCGGGCATAGGCCCAGTTCGGGCCAGATTCATGGTATCTCTGGTGGAGGTAGAGCAATACCTGGACGAGCTGGAGGATTACGTCCACTCCAGCGGTGCTCCTCGCCCAATGACGGACCGGGTGAGGGTACTGTTGAATCAGACGGTCCCCCCGCAGTTATCGGCTGCCGATCTGAGGGAGCGCTTTCCCTTGCCGGAGGAATCAGAGGACTCTTCTCGGGGGGATGAGGCTGGAGGAGGGATCCCATTAGAGGAGGGTGAGGTCAGAGACCGAGGCTCATAATCCGACGAATTCGCGGAGGCTCTTGAGGTAGAATTCCGAACTTCTCTCCTGACGATCTGTTCTTGGGCCACTATGGACTTCTCACCGATGTTTAGGCCATACAGGAGGAACTTGTTCGTAGTCCTCGTTCTCGCCCCTTGGCGGGTGATGATGCGGGATCTTTAGAACCCGTGCCTGTGGCTGCATCCAGTTCCACGTCTGGCGGAACTAGAGTATCCGTGGAGGCTCTCCCGGAATCTCCAGACCTTCCAACAATATATGGAGGGCCTCGCCTCAGGGTTCCGTTGGCACCAACTCAAGAGCAGCGCCAGGAGGTCGATCTCTGTAAGTCTCCTCCACTGGTTCCCTTGTCGTCATATGTAGACTATTCCTGCGCACTAACGTTTATATCCCTTTCTGTCGTACAGTTCTCCAACTGGCGTGGGCTGCTGCAGCAAGACTGGTCGGGATGTCTGGTGGCATCCCTCATAGGGGCATGCCGGTGATGGTGACAATAGTTCCCCAATCTCCCCAGGATGCGACACACAACATCACTGGCGGGACCACTAGAAGGGTCGTGCCTGAGGTCATTGAGGTGGACTCCGATGAAGAGGATCGGACGGCGGGCCCTACTCCTCCTGCGCCTGCTCCAACACCAGGTGTCGTGCCAGATTCAACGCCGGAAGCAGATCCTGCTGAGGAGTTCCTGCAGGCTTATCCTGCGTACGAGCCTGCCAACCGCGCGGACTGGGACGAAACGGCCTCTGACGAGGAAGACAACAGCATAGACTGTCGCCAGACGTGGAACCTGATCATGCGCTTTATTAGGGACACTCCCCAAGTGCAATGGCTGGCCGAAATGGACAGGCTCTGCTCGCGGTTGCGCGAACTGTGCATCGGGGGAGTGGATGCCCAACGCCCTCATACGCTCATCCGAGACCTTATGGCTGAGAAGATCCGGGAGCATGATCGTGGGCTGAGCGTGGGATGGCAGCGGAGGAAGGCGACCAGCACTAAGAATCTCCATGAGGCTGAAGGCGAGGTCCAACAGATGCAGATCCGGGCCAACTAGCTTTCAGCCACTCTTGACACGCTGTCTGAGCTGGTCTCACGGTTGAAGTCCCAGATGGAAGAGGCTGAGGAGCTTATGGGGCGGACCTCTGGAAGGATGGCTGCCGTCTAGGCTGAGGTAGAAAGGGCCAGAGCCAGAGTTGATGAATTACGTCCCGCTGCTGCTGAGGAGGATCGGGAGTTGAATCAGCGGCAACAAGCTTTGGACGCCGCAAGTTAGCGGGTGGCGGAGCTGCAACACTTTTTTGATGGGGTCAACCCATCTATTGGAGAAGTCAACCCCCAGGTATTGTAACAAACCCAAAAACCTTTTATTAGTACATTCGTGCTTCGACTCATTCTTTCTCCTTTGTTTTGAGTGTCGTGGCACGCACGATTTCCCCTGTTTGAATTGCCTTGTTACATCCCTACAATGTTTGCGGGACGTTTGGCGACAATCCTTCAAGCCCACATGGGTCGAGCCCAATGTGAGATGAAGGAGGTAGTTGGCTTGATCGGAGAAGGAACTTCCAAGATAGCCAAATTACCGTTTCTTCAGCGTGCTCTTATGCACGAACGGGGCAACGCCAGGGGCGCTGAAATCGGTCCAAACAGATGAAAATGGGAAGTGTGAATCGCGATACCCAAATCCGGAACACTATGGGGATGGCGTGAAAATAAAGGACAACAATTAACCGTGGCGGACAAACAGTATCCTTAATGCATTAGCCTGAAATGGGGACAACAAACGAGGGTCGACCATTGACCATGTTCGAAACACGGGACCATGTCACAAGTGTTGTCGATCAATCCCTCGGGACGTTGGCCCAGGACAGTAGGCGGACCATAGGTCAGACATCCATACTGTTAGGGGGTCCTACCAGACATAACCCATCTTTCGGAACATTGGCCCAGGACGGTAGGTGAGCCGATGCGGCATGAGACCAGGCCGTTAGGGGGTTCCTTCACACATGAAACAGGACGAGGGTCCGAATAAGGGGCACACAAAGCGTGGAATATGGAGTGATGGTTTGTTCAAATAGAATCCAACACTTAGGTAGTTACACCACCGTGGTGGGAGTATGCCAGATGGGCGCATCGGTCTGATCATGGATCATCCTTTATTCTAGATAGGGCCTCTCTGGTGAGGGAATCTTTCACTTCCCAATGGGATCTTGGGGCATCCTGAACTTGTTCAGGGTAGAATCGCAATTACATAGTTCTCCCCGAGGGGGCAGGCCAGAGGGCTGGAAATGGGGAGGAACAAGATTTTGTGGTTCCAGGGGCTGGACCCTAGGTGAAATGCCTGGGTGTCTCTACGTATCCCGTGATGATGGGAATCAAGCCGTACGTAGTTCTGGAAATGCAGTTTAACGTCGTGCGGGATGATGAGGAGCATGGCCGTGTTGGTACACATCCTGCCAAAACTACTAAGCCCACATGAGTCGTGCTCGGTGTGGGAAACAAGTAGTAGTGGTGGGAATTTCCCGACACAAAAAAGGGGCAGGTTTGGGCAAAGGGACGCTCGTTGAATACCAGCCCAATGACACTAACACGATCATTTAGCGCACCTAGATGCGCGAAGTGAAAGAGCCAAGTATGATGGAATTCCACTTGAACATGAAGGAGTGAAAATGTGTGAATCATGATGCTCGAGATTCGGATCACGATGATGGCGGCGTGACGATGGAGGATTACTACTGACCTTGTTCGCAACACATCATCCTATCGCGTTAGCCTAGAATGGGGACAGATAAATGAGGGTCGACCGTTGACCATGTTCGAAACACGGGACCATGTCACAAATGTTGTCAAATATCCGTAGGGACGTTGGCCCGTAACGACTGGAGGGCCCTTAGGTCCAGCATTCATGGAGAGCCCTTAGGCTTAGTATCCATGTCGTCCGATGGTCCCTTTGGATGTGGAAGAGGATGAGGATCCAAATAGCGAGCTCACAAAGCTTGGTCATGGGATGAGGGGAATGTCCCCAAGAAAATCCCACACTTTAGACTCTTTGTCGAAACACATCTAAATACGGCAACAAGACGTATTAGATAGGGGGAGAAGATTCCTTTCCCATGGGGAGATCTTAGTTTAGGGTCGTAGAACTCGGACTGTAGATGGGTAAGGGGAGTAGGGGATACATGGAAAGGTGGTTACAAAACCTGACGTAAATGAGGACCTAAGCCCTACTTACCATGCATTCTCTGGGGAAGTGCTCGAGTCGAGGGGCCGAACATGAAGGCTAGGTTGGGCCCGCGAGAAAGTGTTCGGGCACTCCTACGTATCTCATAAGGATGAGAATCATGCCATACATAGTTCTGGAGGGTGGCATGGTAAGGTACCAATGCCAGGGGAAAAGGGAAGTGTGGGCATGGCCCTTGCACTAAACGAAGCGGAATTTAATAAATCTTGTTTGTCTTTTAAGGTGAATGGGTTTTTTTTGTGTGGCGAAAGACCTAGAATAGTAGGTCGTGATGTCGCCACAAGGATCAAGCCGTAATGGGCATTGAAAAATGGCATGGCACGTGACCAATACCCAACGTGATGTCCTCTACAATTAGGTCACCACAATGTAGTGCCGTTTTTTTCTTCGTGTGGCCAGGACGATAATGTCACAGTTTAGGGTCGTTTAATAGGACCACGAACCATGGGAGCCCTGAAGGACGCCATATTGTAGCTTTATCTCCCTAACATGCAGAGGTGCACTGAGGGATAGCACCAAAAGTGTCGAGATTCCACCTGGACATGATGAGGTGGAAGATGATGTGAATCATGCAACCAACATTCGAGGACCAAAGGGGCTGGCGTGATGATAGACAATTGCTGCTGACCATGTTCGCAACACAGAATCCGATCGCGTTATCCTAAAATAGGGACAAACAAATGATCATCGACCGCTGACCATATTCGCAACGTGGGATTTTATCGATCTGTTGTCCAAAACCCTCGGGGGCGTTGGCCCGTAACGGTAGGAGAGCCCTTGGGCGTAGTATCCAAGTTGTTTTTCGGGGTCCCTCCAGGTGTGAAAGGTTATGAAAGCCCCAATGGAGGGGAACATGAAGCTTGACAAGTGAAAAGAACTTGATCAAGTTGAATCTGACACTCTTGGTCCCAGACCAGAGTACTCTTAACACATGGGCGAACCACTGCAAGGGGTCAAGGGACTCGACTTGAGGGTAACCAAGAGATGGGGAATTCTCGGGAGAAGGGGGCATGGTGCCCAAAGCCTTGTATCATACCTGGTCCAGGTGGCCTGGGAGACCGGGAAATCAGGAGATCTCTAAGAGGTGGGGCTGGACCCAAAGCCTAGACATTCAGGTGGTCCTACGTATCCCATGAGGATTTGAATCAAGCCACACATAGTTCTGAAGGGTGCCTTTTAATGTCATGCAGGACAAGGAATAGGAGGACTGAACCTCAGAATGGGGGCATGCGTGGTGCAGCTATTGCAAAACCGATGTGAATGATGACGTAGTCCCTCACTACGCCACGCAGCCCCGTGATCGGGGTCCTGAAGGCAGGACTAGAGAGGCGAATTAGCTAAACTCAATCTGGACCCAAGGACAGGAGGTCTGGGCATTCCTACGTATCCTATCGAGATAGGAATCATGCTAAACGTAGATCAAGATGAGAATCTTAGTTTATTGTCTTAGAGCTCAGACCGTGAAGAAGGGAGATGTCAACCCAATCCTTAATCCCACGTGAGATAAACTCGGTGTGGGAAACAAGGGAGGGGTATCCTCATCGCAATACTTGGGGCGAGTCAAACAGGAATTGGTAGAGAGCCCCGAAGGACACCTTAGACACGACCTATTCACCCAACGCGCAGACGTGCACGGAGGAAATGTACCAAGTGTTCCGAGACTCTACTTGGACACGGTGAAGTGATGGAGGGTGTGAATTTTGCACCCGACATTTTGGGCCTAATGAGTTGGCGTGGTGAGAGAGGAGGACTGTTAACCATGGTGGAAACGCAGCATCCATATCGCGCTAGCCTGGAGTGGGAACAGCAAACGAGCATCGACCGCTGACCATATTCACAACGCGGGATTTTATTAATTTGCTATCCAAAACCCTCGGGGGCGTTGGCCCGTAACGGTAGGAAAGCCCTTGGGCGTAGTATCCAGGCCATTGTTGGGGGTCCCTCCAGGTGTGAAAGATGATGGAAGCCCTGATGCAGGGATACACAAAGCCTGGAAGGCGGTGCGGATGTGTTCGAGTAAAGCTTAGCATCCCAGGTAATAAACCAGAGTACTCTTAGGCACATTGGTGAACCGCCGGAAAAGGGACCGACGAAACGGCTCAGGAAGGAGAGATACATGGCGTGGTCATTACAAGACCGACATGAATGAGGACGTAGTCCCACAACACACCATATAATTCTCTCATGAAGAAAGGGTAGGCCAAGGGGCCCATATGGGATGAAGATTCCCGAGGGATGGGGCTGGACCCGAAGCCTAGATGTTCAGGTGGTCCTACGTATCCCATGAGGATGGGAATCAAGCCACACATAGTTCTCCGAATGTAGTTTAACGTCATACGGGACGAGGAGGTGTACAGAATGGTGAAGAAGCCATCGTGAATGAGGACGTAGTCTTACGTCACAACATACAATCCTATAGGATAGGACCTGGGCCATGGCCCGAAAAGGACAAGGGGCCTGGGGCTGAGCTTCAGTCCGGAAGGCCTGGCTGGCTTGCAGTTTAACGTCTTGCATAGAGGACGAGGGGCCAGGGGCCCAAGGAGGCCAAGGGGCCTAAGGCTGGGCCTGGTAAGAAAGAGGGGGTGTACGACATGGCACATGATCCCGACGTGAATGAGGACGTAGTCCGACACCACACTGTACACCCTAGGTGAGAAGGGACCTGGGCCGGGGCCTGGAAAGGCCAAAGGGCCTAAGGTCAGGCATTAATCAGGAAAACCTGGCTGGTTTGCAGTTTAACGTCTTACATGAGGACGGGGGTCGGGGACCCGAGGAGGCCGAGGGGCCTGAGGCTGGGCCTCGTAAGGGGAGTCATACGGCATGGTACATGATCCCGACGTGAATGAGGACGTAGTCCCACACCACACCGTACGCTCCTATGGGGAATCAGGGTCGTGGGCCCGATTGTAAACACTGCCCCGGGAGAAGTTTGTCACCTCGTGATGGGGCAGAATGAATCACTGCACTCGATGTTTGGGATATCTCGGGGAAGATCCAGGACACTGTTGACCATGTTCGAAACATAGCGTTCCTATGGTAACCTGATATGAGAGCAACAAGTGAGCGCCGACCGCTGACCAAATTCGCAACGCGAGACTTGTATCGGCTTGTTGCTTGAAAAACCCTCGGGGGCATTGGCCCGTATCGGTAGGAGAGCCATTGGGCATTGTATCCAGGCCGTTCTTGGGGGTCCCTCTGGGTGTGAAAAATGATGGAATCCCAGTCAAGGAGTGGGTGAAGCATAGCTGTATCCATCCACGAAAGGGGAAAACACCTCCTGGGGGGATGTGCAGCCGGGTTGAGGCTTGCTCGACGTGAGTTGTGGAAAAAGTGTGTGCCCTGCCATATCTTAACCGGAGGGGAAGATCTTGGGTTTTGGGCAGGGCCAACGGACGAAATGTCCGAGCGTTCCTACGTATCCCATTAGGATGGGAATAAAGCCATACGTAGTTCTTGAAGGCCACGCAGTTTAGCGTCATGCGGTAAGGACGTGGGAGGATAGAAGAATGGGAGTGAGCACATGGTGTGACCCTTAAAATCCTTGTGCAAGCGGGGTTGTATGAATGGGGCTAAAAAGAAAAAACCCTACTCCTGCTGCACAAAGATTCTCCAAGAAAACTACCCCCAGCGGGGATAGTGGAAGAAAAATGCTTGGGGCTGGGCTCAAGACGAGGTGTCCGAGTGTTCTTATGTATCCCATGAAAATGGGAATCAAGCCATGCGTAGTTCTTGACATGCGGTCTAACATCATGCGGGACGAGGGGCATCTCATCCGGGGATGTGTACGGTACGGCAGGTAATCCGTCGTGAATGAGGATGTAGTCCTACACCACACCGTACGATCCTGTAATAGGGTAAGTTGGGAAGAAATGAGGGGGGCGAGGGGCCAGACCGCGGTTAGGGAGACCTGACCAGCTTGTGGTTGAACGTCCCGCGGTGAAGACGGGGGGGCCAGGGGCCCAAGGAGGCCAAGGGGCCTGAGGCTGGGCCTCGGTCAGGAAGGCCTGACTGGCTTGCAGTTTAACGTCTTGCAGTGAGGACGGGGGACCAGGGGTCCAAGGAGGACAAGGGGCCTGAGGCTGAGCCTCGGTCAGGAAGGCCTGACTGGCATGCAGTTTAACGTCTTGCAGTGAGGACGGGGGACCAGGGGTCCAAGGAGGCCAAGGGGCCTGAGGCTGGGCCTCCGTCAGGAAGGCCTGACTGGCTTGCAGTTTAACGTCTTGCAGTGAGGACGGGGACCAGGGGTCCAAGGAGGCCAAGGGGCCTGAGGCTGAGCCTCGTTCAGGAAGGCCTGACTGGCTTGCAGTTTAACGTCTTGCAGTGAGGACGGGGGACCAGGGGTCCAAGGAGGCCAAGGGGCCTGAGGCTGAGCCTCGGTCAGGAAGGCCTGACTGGCTTGCAGTTTAACGTCTTGTAGTGAGGACGGGGGTCCAGGGGTCCAAGGAGGCCAAGGGGCCTGAGGCTGAGCCTCGGTCAGGAAGGCCTGACTGGCTTGCAGTTTAACATCTTGCAGTGAGGACGGGGGAGATCTTAGTCTAAAGTCGTAGAGCTCAGACTATTTTGTAGTTTATCATCTTGCAGGATGTGGATGCAGTATAAGGTCGTGCGGGACCATTATGTGCAGTTTATGGTCATGCAGGACCCTCTCGCAGTTTAGGGTCATGTAGGACCACTTTTTCCCTAGGCAAAGTATCGCTAGAGGAATTTGGCATTGGTGGGAGGGGTTATACGCTCTCCATCTGTGGTCACCAAGGAGTATGCTCCATTGGGGTAAACTTTATGGATGATATAAGGCCCTTCCCATTTGGGTTCTAATTTAGGCGGTTTCCTACTGGGAATCATTGGCGCTCGAAGGGCCAGTACCAGGTCGCCTTGTAGAAAAGAGCGGAGATGAACCTTCTTATCGAAGGCCCTCACTATCTTGTCCTGATGCCTTTCCAGATTGTGCAGGGCACGAAGTTGGTTCTCGTCCAGTGCTTCCAATTCAGCTAGACGGATCTAGGCTACCTCATCTGATGTCTGGTGATCATAAACTGCAGTGCGTAGCGACGGAAGCTGGATCTCAATGGGTAGGACGGCCTCGGCTCCATACACCAGGGAATATGGGGTCACCTGGGTGGAGTTGCGAGTGGTCATTCGGTATGCCCAGAGGGCGTTGGGGAGCTTGTCCGGCCAACTTTTCTTGTTCTGGCCAACCATCTTCTGCAGAATGTTAGAGAGGGTTTTGTTGAACGCCTCGATCTGTCCATTTGCCTGCGCATAGTAGCGGGAAGTATGGTTCAACCGGATGTCGTACTTGGTGTACAATTTCTTCAGTTCAGCCGCTCGGAAGTTGGTGTCGTTATCGGTGAGGACGGAGTGAGGGACACCAAACCGGTGGATAATGTTGGAGCTCACAAAGTCAACGATAGAACAGGCCTTGACCTCTTTGAGCGGAACTGCCTCTGCCCACTTGGAGAAGAAATATGTAGGAGTCAAGATGAATCTGCACTGGCGGGCTGTTGCCGGTGGATATGGTCCCACTACATCAAGTCCCCATACCGCATGTGGCCAAGAGTACATGGTGGGGTGGAGGGGTTCTGGCGGCCGATGCAAGAAGTTGGCGTGTACTTGGCACGCGTGGCATCTCTTGGCATGCCCAATGCAATCGTGGATCATGGAGGGCCAGAAGTACCCTAACCTCCGGATTTGATGGGACAGCTTCGGCCCAGCTTGATGGGCACCACAGGAACCGGCGTGAACCTCTTCCATAACTTGAGGTATCTCTACTCCTTGGATGCAAGGGAAGAGGAAACCATCTAAACCCCGTTTATAGAGGATCTGCTCAAGACTGGGGCCGCTCTGGAGGGTAAATTGAAGTGCGCGGCATCGGATTCGCTCGCGCTCGGCCCGGTTGTCCGGGAGGCGACCATTTTGGAGATACTCAACAAAAGGCGTCCTCCAGTCGGGTGTGGCTTCCACCACTGTGTCTGACGAGCCCGAGATCCCTAATATAGAGGGTCCCGCGGTGAGATGACTTACCCGCAGGCCATCATCGTCCTCTTGGGTGACAGGGGAAATGACTCTCCGGTGTGCCACATGTATGATTAGATCATCTTTCTCGGGTTCTGCGAGCGACATGGCCAAGCCAGCCAAGGCGTCTGCTTGACCGTTCTGCGACCGTGGGACATGGGTAATCTCTGGTCGAGAGGAGAACTGGGCCATTAGGCAGAGGGTGTACTCCAGCAACGGTGCTATCTCTAGCTTCCTGACGACATAGTCTCTATTAACCTATTTGATTACCATCTCGGAATCTCCCTTCACATGTAGATGGGGGACATGGATCTCAAGGGCCAACTCGAGGCCGGTGATGAGAGCCTGGTACTCTGCCTCGTTGTTCGTACAACCTTCTAATAGCAGGAACGAGTATGGCAGGATGGCTTGCGCCGGGGTAATGAAGACAATACCCAGACCCACTCTGTTGAGCTTGGGGTCGTCGAGCCTTCTACCAGTGGGGCTCCGGGAGGTGCCGTCGAAATGCATTTTCCAACACAGGACAACATGATCGACTGAGAGGATCGTCTCATCGAGGAAATCCAGGTCCAGGGATTGATCCGCGGAGGTTAGATGAGCAGCTAAAAAGTCTTCCAATGCCTGTCCCTTAACAGCCTTCTAAGGCATGAACCTGATATCAAACTGCTGGAGGATCACCGCCCACCGTGCTAGTCGGCTAGTCAGCATGGGGCGGTTCAGGATGTACTTCAGTGTATCTACCCGAGAGATTAATTGCACCTCATGGTGCTGCAGGTAGTGCCGAAACTTCTGCACGGCGAAGACGAGCGCAAGGTAGCTCTTTTCGATAGGGGAGTATCTTCCCTCCGTATCGAGATGCATGCGGCTGAGATAGTAGAGACTGTTCTCAGTGCCCTCGTTATTCTTCTAGGTGAGCAGCGCGCCAAGGGATCTCTCCAGGGCGGTCACATAAAGGACCAGCAGCTTTCCGGAGACGGGTGGCATCAAGACCGGAGGGTGGAGCAGATACTGCTTGATTTCCTCGAAGGTGGTCCGACACTCCTCATCCCATTCATAGGCGGCGCCCTTCTTCATGAGCCTGGAAAAGGGCTTATACTTGCCGGCCAGATTCGCGATGAATCGGCGTATATAGGCTAGGTGGCCTTGCAGGCCTCGAAGCTCCCAAATGTTGCTCGGGGGGGAGGCATTTGGATGATGGCCTTGATCTTTTCCGGGTCAATCTCGATACCTCGGTATCTGACAACAAAGCCCATGAACTTCCCGGAGGTAACACCAAAGGAACACTTCAACGGGTTCATCTTCAGGTGACGGGAACGGAGGAAACCGAACACTTTCTCGAGGTCTTTGAGATGGTCCTGGCACTAATGTGATTTGACTACGAGGTCATCCACGTAGTATTCCACCAATGTCCCAAGGATCGGTTTGAATATGCGATGCATGGCCCTCTGATAAGTGCCACCTGCATTCTTCAAACTGAATGGCATAACCTGGTAGCAAAAGGTACCTTGGGGAGCCCTGAAGGCAGTGGACTCCTCGTCTTCGGGGGCCATCCAGATCTGGTTGTACCCAGAGTACCCATCCATGAAAGAGAGGGTTTGGAATCCGGCTGTGGCGTCAATCAACAGTTCCATCACTGGGAGTGGGAAGTCATCCTTTGGGTAGTGGCGATTAAGATCGCGGAAGTCGATGCAGACTCTGATCTGCCCATTCTTCTTCCTGACCGGCATAATGTTGGCCAGCCATTTGGGGTACTGGACCTCCTTAATGAAGTTGGATTTGATAAGCTTGTCAACCTCGGCCTCAACCATAGCACCATGAGAAGGGTGCATTTTCCTGGGAGGATGCTTAAACCCACGATGTTTTGTCGGGAGGCCCAGACGGTGAACGGCTACCTGGGGATCCAGTCCTGGCATCTCATTGTAACTCCAGGCAAACACATCACGGTGTTGTTTGAGGAAGTCTACGTACTGCTGCCGCTCCTCGAGGGACATGGCCGCACTGATCAATGTGGGTTTCGGATCTACCTCGCTACCAAGGTTCACCTGTACCAATTCATCAACCGTGGTAGAGACGCCTTCTTCAAAGGCGGGGGGAGCATCTTCCAGGTCTTCCTCCCCACCCGTGGGGGAAATTCCCGCGACGGGAGATACTTCTGGGATCTCAAAACCCGAGGGGCAGCTGGTGCTGGCTTGGGCAGCAGCGGTCATCATATTGGGAGACTCACTTGTCGTTGAGACCATAGCAATGAATGCATTTGATCCTATCCCGTCTGGCCTCCGGCCTAAGGGGCCACGCCTGATAATATGAAAGCAGTGGTGACGTGTCGGCCTGAGTCAGTGGATTCCAGCCCGATGGAAGAGACACGTATGGTGTACCACCGTCGCCATGAGCTTGACGTCCCAGTACCGTACAGGGGTAGGAGGTTCCGGGATGGCCCGAGCCTGGTTGATGTAGGAGTACGAGGTGATTTTCCGTCATCGCTTGGACATGGGAACATGCCTTCCTTGTGTACCTGAAACAATAAAACATTGTCCCATGTCGGGGGTCGTCGCCTCCAGCCGGTGGATCGGAAAGATGTAGGCGTCATCCATGCCTGCCCAGGGATCACTTGTGACCCGGGTGGGTCCATCCTCACTTACCAGGATATGCTTATCCTTACTTTTGTAATAACCCGCATCCAGATAGCGGGCCTCACAAGAAGCGAAAGGGGACGCATCTCCTTGGAGCACGCCTACTCGACCGTTAAGGGAGTATTTGAGGCACTGGTGATATGACGAGGGGACCGCTGCATGCAGATGGAGCCATGGCCTACCCATCAACGCGTTATAGGCGGTGTCCTGAGAGACAACCATGAACTCGGTGCTGGCAACTAAGCCACCGAACTGAGTCTTCAGGCGGATCTTGCCGACTGGGGTTTGCTCAGTCCTGTCATACCCCTGGATCCTGAGGTCAGAGGGAGTCAAATCACCTTCAGACAGACCCAGCTTTCGCAATGTCCGGGTCGGAATTATATTGATTCCAGAACCCGTGTCAACGAGACAGCCGCGGACTTCCATGCCATTGGAGTGGCCAGTGATGTACAGCGGGCGAATGTGCCCCTGTATCGGAGGGTCCTCATCTTTTCTGGAAAACGAGATAACCGCCTGACACTCGGTGTTTTCAATCATCTCAGTATGGAAGGCTTCTGCAGCTGCTACCTCCGTCTCGAACTGGAAGGGGCTCCTTAGGGCCTCGGCAAGTGCCTCGCGCATCTTGGATGGCAGGCGCATGGCCTCAAGGATGGAGAGACTCACCGGAATGCCAACCAGGTGCTTTAGGACATCATACTTGCGTGCCAAACGTGAACCTCTGCTTACAGGGGGTCTTTAGGCATTTGGAGGCATAGCGGGTCCTGCCGGTTGAACTGGAGGTCGGCTAGCACTGGGTACATCTTAGTGCCTGCTAGTAGAAGCCTGTAGGATAGTCGCCGGACTAGGATTGGGCAGCAGAGGCTGGCCTGTAGCCGGGAAAGACTGACTGTCATAAGAACAAGGCATCTCTCCCCGATCCAATAGCACAAACGGTGGTGGAGGTAGAGCTGAGGGCGTTAGACGGGGCTGCACATGCTGAGCTCTGCGCTAAGCCTACTGTCTGGTCTCAGTGGCGTGCACGGCTTGACTGAAGGTGCCCACAGACGTACCTCGATGGCCGGTGCGGTTGCGATTCCGCTGATGTTTTCATCGGCGAGAAACGTTGGGGAGGTTCACCTGGCATTACCTCCCGTCTGGAGTCATATAGGATTTTACCAGCTCCACAGTGTTAATCGAAGCGTACCCCTGACTGTCACTCGAGGAGTCATCCGCCGATGGGCGGGTTCTGGGCGGAATCCCCATTTCAGGGGGCAGAAAGTCGCCGAATGTGCGGGATGACGACGGCACCGGTGGTGCACGTTGCTTCTTCTTGCGTCGCCGCTACTTGCTCTTTTGGGAAGGGGTCGACTGTGAGGATGATGCAGAGGTAACGGCCTTTTCTTCTGAAGGTTCCGACTGCTTCAGGCGCGCCCGGATGATACCATGGGCACGAATGACAGTTTTTTGAGCCATCCAGTCATCGTATTTCCGGGATCCGCGGTTGGGGACCTGTTTCCATTCACCCTCGCTGTGGCTGCTGATCCATGATCCTGCAAAGACACCCGCCACTTGGGCTGGAGCCGGGCCCAACTTGTCTATGTTGTTATTGACCTGGTCTTGAAGCCAGTCTTTGAACACATAGCATTGCTTGAGGGTGTGCCCCAGGATCTGATGATAAGGGCAGTAGTTGGGGTGGTCGATGAGATTTGCCTCTGCCGGCTTTCTGCACTCGGGAAAACTTACTATCCCTTGCTCTAGAGCACTTAGGAAATAGCCAGGGACCTGATTTTCGTTAAATGAATAAGTCAGGTGCCTTCTTTCCGGATAGGGGGCCCTGAAGGCCTGGCCCTGATGAGGGGTCGGAGGGGCCTGCCGAGGTGGCGGTGCCTGATTGTCCCGCCTAGGTGGCGGTGGCGCATTGCGCGGGGGAACCTGTCAGTTCTGAGGCGGTCCCTGCTGGGCAGGAGCCTGTGCTTGAGGTGGAGGACCTCTGCGGGGTTGCGAGGGCAGTGCCGCTGGTAGCAACTCCAGCTGCCTCGAGGCTTCTATTTGGGCAACCGCGGCAGGTTCGGCCCTAGCGGCCCTCCTGGCTGGGATCATGGGGGGCAACAAACGTGCCTGGCTAGCCTGTTGCAGGGCTTCCTCGAGGCGCTGAGCCTTATCTGAGAAATCCCTGAACCCTCCAGGGTAGTTCTGAGTAATCAAGGAGGGTACCAGCTCCGTTTTGACATTCCCCACACACATCGTCAGTAATTTCTCCTGAGTCAGTGGCATGTCGATGGAATACGTAAGTCCCTTCCATCGGGCGATGAAATCTGCAACCCGCTCATCAGGCCTCTGCTTGCACTTGAAGAGGTCCACAATGCTGGTCTTCCGCGTAGTGGATCTGAACTGGTACAAGAACTGTCGGCGGAGGTCCTCCCATCCGGTCACCGATCCGATAGGGATCTGGCTGTACCAGACGAATGTCGGACCTTCCAATGTCTGTACAAAGCATCGGAGCTTGGCGGCTTCTTGCTGAGCCGGGGTCCCCATCATGGGGCCACACCTGGAAGAAAAATGTGCCAAGTACTGTGGCGGGTCCCTTGTCCCATTGAAGGGTGAGAAAGTGGGGTTTCCAAAACCCGGAGGCGTGGGCATATCATCCAGCCATGCGGGATAAGGCTTGCCATACGGTGGAACCGCCACCTGCCGTGTTTCCAACGCTTCGAGGCGGGCTGTGAGTGCCGCAATAAGGTCATCCCGGTGGGGGTCCCTGTCTTGATGGGGATCCCTAACAACCAGTGCATTACCGGGTTCTTCAACACGGTAGACTGCCTCAGCCGCTCGTGGATCAACTGGCGGAACGACTTGCGGAGCGACTGGGGGAACCCAGGCTAGGCTCTTCATATTGTCCCGTCGCTCGGGGGGGTTTGGAAAAACGTATCGCGCCCTCTTTCCATACGTTCCGGCTTCCACCCTGTCTGCGGCAGAAGCATGATCAGGGTTACCCGGAGGCATCTCACCGGGGGGGAATTGTTCCTGCCCCTGCTGCCCTGGCCTGGGATTACCATAGTCGGGTCGCCGTTCCACGACACGTTCAGCCAAGAGCTCGTCAACCAGCCTCTTCTGCTCTGCAAGTTGTTGGCGTAACATGGACTTCTCGGAATCTTCTTCTGTTTTCTTCACAGAGGCGGAAGGGTCGAAGTGCTTGACAGCTCCGACATGCTCTTTACCCTTGTCGGTATTTCGACTGAGCACCAGCGACTCGGTGGGTACGTGCATGCCTAGCAGGTTCCTCTACTGACGGGTAACTCTCCCTGATGGGTCTAGTAGCGGCGGTGCGCCCTCTAGGAGGAAGTCTCCATCAAGGAGTTCCAGTTCGTATTCCTCGTCCACAATGTCGGCCATGTGGACCGTGATTCCTCTCGAGGGCATATCCTCGATGTCGCATAGCGAATCGGGTTGCCATCGGATAGGATCGAAAAGAAGGGCAGCATAGTGGCCCCAACCACGGACTTGCACGTGGGGGTGGCTTCCCTGACGATCTTGCGGAGTGATTTAAAACCCTGAATGCATTTTCGTTGGAGGGAACTCTGGTGACCTGGAGACTCGGGGTGCTGGGCCACAAGGAGCGCGGCTGCATCGATCAGGCGGCACTGCTCGCCAATATCTTCGAAGTGCTCTCGACTCCTGGGGTATACCACCCGTTCGCAACGGAGGCAGAAGTGCATCGCCCAGAGGGTTCGACAAAAGCATCCCACTTCTTCAGGGGTAAGAGACTCGGGTACGTGGAAATTCAGCGCCGCCGTGGGCTAGAACTTTTCTGGGAAGTAGTCCGCTGCAAGAATACTCCAGAAACTCCTGGGTTCGTCCTCAGGTCTGGCCCTGTATTTCCCCACTCATCAACCAGGGGCGGCTGAGGGACCGGTATCTGTACCGAGGCGGACCTCTGGGATAGCAAACTCGGCGGTGGAGAATACGGCGAGCGAGCGGAAAGGCCCCCGAATTCTTGGCCTTCCTCTGAAGAGCGAGGTGACCTGGCCACAATGTCACGATAGGATGGGCTAATAGCCACTGCTTCAGGCACAAGAATTGCCGCTACCGGTGCCTGGTCATGTCATTGCTCTACCACCGTTGGCCCCCAAAATAGCTCTCCGTGATCTCGGGTAGAGGTAGAGGGCGCTTCGGGTGACGATGGCGGTGACTGCGCGGTCGAGACCTGCGAAGTTCCCAGAATCTCTTCATCCTGGATGTACCTGTGGAGGGAGATGGGGATCCGGTGGACCTCACGTTCTGGGAGAACGAGGCTGACGCGTCTGGTTCCTGCCCCGGTCCTTGATACAGAGGAGCTGGGAGAAGGTTCCATGGCTGAGTCGTACTCCACTTCAGAGTCGGAGAAATGAGCAGGTTTGATCTGCACCCGGGCTTTCCCAGGATTCTTCTTGTGGCGGCGGTGACCCGCTACCCTACCCCGGGGTGGCTCTTCGGGATAGGGTTGATCCCTATCATGGAGTCGTGGGGCGACACTGGCGTCGTGGCGGAGAGGGCCCCCACTCAAGATGCCCGAGGTGCGAGGGGAACCAGGGAAAATATCGAAGGGTACGTGGGGAGGACCTCCACGAATACCCATGTAGGTGGAGCCTCTATTGGGATTGGCAGGAGCATGGGGAGGACCCCCATGGTCAATGCGGGCGGAGCGAGGCTGACCTTCACTCCTTGAGTTGCTAGGGCGAGGAGGACCTTCGCCAGACGTAGAGAGGATGGAGGGAGGACCTCCACGTTGGAGAAGGGCCGGATGCACGGTGCCTTCAGATTGGCAGTCAGGGGGAGGAGAATGTGCTCCGTACCCTATGTAGTGGGCGCGGGAAAGGTTTCCGCGCCGAACGTCGCTGCCGCGGGGCAGGTCTTCCGTCGGGATCGGGGTAGCACGAGGCATACCTCCATGAAGAACTTCGGACTGGGGAAGTCCCAAGCTCTGTGTAGCAAAGGTACGAGGAGGACCTCCGTAAGGGGTGATGCCGCTACGGGTTGGCTCGCGGAGATCAACCCTTGGGCCTGCAACCTGGAGAGTCAACCCAGCCTGTCCATGGGGCGGTTGGGGTCTCAATCTTGGTTGGGCGAAGGGGTGCCCCTGATCAGTGTACGCAGGGGCTTCATGATGCACGCCGGGGGTGCCTCAGGCCACTATAGTTGTCGACGTGGACGCGCCTGAGCGAGCGTCCTCAGCCCGGGCCCGGCGCTGGCATCGGGTCAGGCGGGCCGGTGCAGGTGGCGCAGGGGCATGGGTTGCCTGCTCTCCCTGCGGGGTCGGACGGCGGTGCTGGCACGGCCAGGAAGGGGCTCCTGCCTGAGGCCCCAGGGTCGGGACCCTGAGCGGGCTAAGCCGAACGGCACCCACCTCATCAGCGTAAGGTGAGGAGTCATCAAGGCGTTCCGGGGATAGGCTCCCGAAACGGTTGAATGTTGGGGTGGGGAGCAAGGGCTCCTTGTGCGGCCTGTTAGGGCGGCGTTGATGGCGGGGCCTAGAGGCCTCCAGGTCTAAGCGGGCCATATCCCTGGTCGGGATGACCCCTTCCTCCTCGTACCTGCGCACGAGGCTGTTGATCACCCTTCGTTGGATGAACTCTGATGGGGAAAGGGGACGTGGGCGTCCCGTATTCCGTGACGTGGCAACCGTCGTGGCAGTAGTGGTGCCATGTGGGGTGGCTATGGCAATGTTGACCCTGCCCCTGCATAGGTTCGCGGGCGGTGATCGCATCTCTGTAACTACAACTTGGTTCCTGAGAAACAAAGGGATCAACTCATCAACAGCAAGAGGGAAGAGGATTGACAACCAGTGCCCCAGCGTCCGTCCATTCTCCACATTTGTAAGAAGGACCCACGCCAACACGTTGCAAGGCGGAATGCCCCACGTTCTACTGCCCCGACTCCTGGTGAGTTTCACGACAGGCCCGATATTTTCTTGGCGGGACCAGGCACCGGATATCTGGATCCGGTGACACGTCAACCCACTGGTGACTCGAATGCTACTAATATCCATGCTGATGAGAAGAATTTCACATCGGGTTCATCATTTCTATTTCCGACGCTTTCGTCGGGGCGCGCACGCGCGTCCGTCCGTGGAGGACGCGCTGCCTGTTGCCCCGCATTCCCGCTTCCCAAAGGCGGGCGACATTCGTTCCTTGTTCAGGTACGTCTGCTCCTTGATCGAAACGGGATGATGGGATGTCGGTTCTTCCTTCCGTGGATTCCTCCTCGGAACGTGTCACCTAGTCCGGGTCTCCCTCATAGATTTAATACATAGTTCGTGAAACTCTTCCCAGTGCCATGTTTCCATGGACGCCAGTTAATTACGCTGCTTCTGTCAGGACATTCCAAAGGGTCCAGTCAGGGTAGCAACCTTCGGTCGGGGGAGTAGTCACGTTGAGGCACCAATAGCATGTATGGATGCTGGGGAATCTGTCGTGTTTGTCTATTGTCTCTGATTACAGGGCTTCTCGAGGGCGTGGAAACCCGAGGCATCCCACATCGAGTGCGGGGAATTATGTCATAGACACATATCTGAGGTTTTCCTCAGCTTCCCGTGTTTAACACAAGGCACGCCGCGAGTTTAATGTCCAGCGGAGACGGGCCAGCCCATGGGTGGCTGTGAAGAGGGTAATACCGACACGGTCTCACCGAGATACTATGGTCCGGGAGAAAGAGTCAGGATGGGTGCTAGGTGGATAAATGGAGTGGAGGGGAATGAAATGGGACCATCGCAGGGGCGACGATGGAGTTGGTCTTGAGCCTTGAAGAGGCTTCCTACGTATCCCCATGGTAGGGAATCAAAGTCCGCGTAGTTCAGGAGGGTGCTGGTAAACCGACGTGAGGGTGGACCTTGGTCCAATGAAAGATGGGCTTGATCCTCTGAGAGGATTCCTACGTACCATGCCTTGACACGGATCAAATTCCTCGTAGTTCAGGTTGTGGAATACAGTTTAACGTCGTGTTGTACGGGGGTGAACCGACGTGAATGAGGTCGGAACGACCAGATGGTGGGTGGACTTGAACCTCGTGGAGGCTTCCTACGTACCACGCCTTGACATGGATCAAAGACCTCGTAGTTCAAATGGGGTGGGTCGCAATGGCTTACCATTGGACCGGAATGCAGTTTAATGTCGTGCTGGACGG
Source organism: Viscum album (assembly GCA_963277665.1). Lineage (NCBI taxonomy): Eukaryota > Viridiplantae > Streptophyta > Magnoliopsida > Santalales > Viscaceae > Viscum > Viscum album. The sequence goes on from OY728120.1 coordinate 1,170,631,672, forward strand.
GAGTGTGTAGTTTAACGTCATGCTGGACAGGAGTGAGACCCGACATGAAATGACGGGTGGGCTTGAACCTCATGGAGGCTTCCTATGTACCATGCCTTGACATGGATCAAAGTCCCCGTAGTTCATATGGAATGGGTTCGTCGGTGAACTGACGTGAAAGTAGACCCGGGGGTCCACTATTGGTGGGATTGAACCTCGTGGAGGCTTCCTACGTACCATGCCTTGACATGGATCAAAGTCCTCGTAGTTCGGGATGGGAAACTAGTTTAACGTCATGCGGGACGGTAGTGAACCCTGACGAGAATGAACGACGGGCGGTGGGTGTCGGAGAACCGATGTGAAAGTACACACGTGGGTCCACTAATGATGGGCTTGAACCTCGTGGAGGCTTCCTACGTACCATGCCTTGACATGGATCAAAGTCCTCATAGTTCGGGAGGATGGGTCGCGACGGCTTACCACTGGACCAGAATGCAGTTTAACAACGTGTTGGACGGGGGCATACAGTTTAACGTCATGCTGGACTTGGTATTGTCATGGCCAATGCCAACTCTATGCTCACGTGTGTCATGATCGGTGTGAGAAACAAGAGGCAGCAAGAACGTGACGATCACGTCGCGAAGGATGCGTCCGTGAGAAGCGAAGAGGGGCTTACGCGTTTAGCGGCCCATGGTGTCGGGACTTACTCCAGGATGGAGGCCCATGACAGGAGGTACCTCATTCCGTATCACGCCCTCCACTGACCTTGGTAGTGGGGAAGTACGGAGATGTAGAGGTGCAGCCATCCGTTGGGGAGCTAGGGTCGCCCTTCTCCTACGAACATACGCCACTCCGAAAAGGAGGATATCACCCCTTGTGGATGGGTGATTCCATTCCCGTGGAGACGAGTGGTGTAATGAATGTTTGAGCTGGGGGGACCCTTCGTGGGGGAGACGAGGTTGGGTCACAGTTTAACGTCATGTGTTGAGGACGTGGTGCTTGGCAGTTTAACATCCTGCAGCTCGGACAAGGTGGGTTCACCCCGCACCCCTAGGGATTACATAACTGGTACCCTCTGATCCTTGGGGAAGGGAAGGTACCAGTAAGGCCATGGTTAGGTGGGGTTGTGGAACGAACCATCGAGGGGTCCACGTTAGCGTGGCTATGCGAAGAAGAAATAGTCGTTAGCGTGCCTATGCGAAGAAGCATTAGGCGAAGAAACGCTACGAGTGGTATTTTCCATGGGACTTTGAAATCAAATCGTGCAAACCTGGAGGGTCGCACGGGAAGGGGAATCGCTAAGCAAAGGAGTGTGCTCCGCGAAGTGGAGTGCCTTGGCCTTAGCATGGGGCACATGTGATAATGGAAGGTGCTTCGCGAAGTGGAACAGTGTTCGCGGAGGGCTGCCTCGCGAAGAAGGGGTGGCTCGCGAAGCAGGGTACTGCAAAGCAATGTGCTTCGCGAAGTGGAGGGCCTCGGCCTTAGCATGGGGCGTGGTTGTGAATGAAATGTGCTTCGCGAAGTGGAATAGTGTTCGCGGAGCACTGCCTCGTGAAGAAGGGGTGTCTCGCGAAGCAGGGTCCTACATAGCAATGTGCTTCGTGAAGTGGATCGATCCTCCCTTAGTATAGGGATTACTCGTATGGTTTGGGTGTTTCGCGAAGCACAAGTGCTCCGCGGCTGCTCGGGTTCCCATGGGAATCCCCTTCCTTCGTGAACGCCCTTGAGCTTCGTGAAGGGCATCCCTCTCGGAAGAGGGGCTCAAAACGAAACAAAGGAGAGTAATATCGCAATGTAGGAATACCTCACGAAGCTCATGATTCCCGGGGCAAAGCGTGCTTCGCGATTTGGGAGAGGAGAAGCCGAAAGGTCGGATCGTCCGTCTTCGGGACTCAGGGGGAGTCCGGTATTTATAGGAAAGGTGCGCCGTGAAGCAACACCTGCGCGCCGCCTCAATGGCTTCGCGGCGGCTCGCGAACGTCAAATGTGTTCGCGGAGCATCACCGCATCTGGAGTTTTGCGGCGGCTTGCGAACGTCAAATGTGTTCGTGGAGCATCAACGCCTCTGGAGCTTTGCGGCGGCTCAAAAACGTCAAATGTGTTCGCGAAGCATCACCGCCTCCGGAGCTTCGCGGGGCTCTGATGGTCAGGGCGCTTCGCGGTGGGGCTTCGCATCGGTGCTTCGCGTCGGTGCTTCGCGAGGAAGCACGCCAGCCTTCTTTCTTGCTTTTCTTTCGGGCCATATTTTTGTGCCAACAGTCATAAAACCACATTATAGGAGACCCTTATACAATGTGTTAAAAAGGTTGAGTTTTTGTTTAACCTCAAACTGTATTCAAAATCACGACCCATATAAATGTCAAATATCTAGAAACGATTAATACATCTCAATGAAGCATTAAAAAAAATTCATAAATAATTTTACACAATTTAAATCATTTTCTGATATTTCAAATTAAATTCAGATATTTTTTTAAACCCTTGATTCATCGATTTTCCAATACATGAAACAATGTGTTTAAATGTCGATTGATGTTTCCTAGGGCTATAGGTTCACTTAAATTCCTTCAATGAATTTTCCCTAAATAATTATAGATTCTCTTGGAATCTCAATCTACTATCTGGACTCATATATATATATATATATACCATTCTTCATATGGAACTCCTCCATTATTGTAGTGCCCTTCTCAAGACCTCCACCTTGATTTATTTCTGATTCTTCTATCTAGTTTGAGTAACCTCAAGATACTTCCTTATCTTGATTCAAATACACCATGGATGTATAAGCCCTTATTTTGTATTTTTAGTAGGCAAGTGAGGGGATCTTTTTCTTTAAAAATGTAATTATTTTCAAAAGATATAAATTTTACGTATTATTTTAAAACCATAATTTCACTCAATATAAGGTTATATATATATATATTCCATTTTATTACAACATATATTTTCATGTATTATTTCCAACTATTTTTTTATTTTACTTAAATAAGTTTTCATCCAATTAATATTTATGTGACATAATTATATTTTTATGAAAGGATGGGACCGATGCCTAAATTTATCATTTAATGTAAAGACCTCTTTTTAAGACTAGGTAGAGGGAGATCCATTACATAACCCAAAGGCCCAAGGCCAAGTGGCCCAAATACAAGGCTGGGAAGATCATTTTTTGGCCCAAAGGAACCCACGGTGAACAGTACTACTCCAGTAACTACGCAGCTAAAGTACTTGCTATAGTCTCACGCCGCTACCATTCCTTCTATAGTTATGTAGCTGCTACTGTGGCATCCCTGCTACAGCTCTACCGGTGCTACAGTACTGCTACAATGCCCTACACCAATACTGCTACAGTGCCCCGGATATTCGTCCCTTCCTAGATTTGATCTTGGGTCTTGTAAGATAAAATTATTTTATTTTTAAATCTTTTATATATAGAAGTGTGTAATTTAATGTTTATATAGTCATTATTTTAAAAACCTATAATTATTTTATGAATGTATGTCCATAATTATATAATTGAATGTATATTTATTTATATTATTTTCAACTTTAATTTCTTCATTAATATATACATATAAGTATATAATATATTATAATTTATATTCTTTAAGTATATATTTATATATCTTATTTCCAGAATTCAAGTTTTATATATATTATAATTTTTTTTAAAGTGTTATAATTATAAAATAATTTTTTTTAAATTTTTAGATAATATATGAATGTATAATTTTATTCTAAAAAATTATACAACATGAGTGATTTCATATAAACACCTTTTACATTTTATGTTACAGTGAAATTATTCTTATTTTTGTATAAGAATTTTTATAATATGTGTATATATATATGTAAGGATAGATTTTTTTTTACATAAAAATGTTATTTCTGATAATTTTATGTGTTTCATATAAATTTTTTTCTTCTGATTGCTCTATAAATGAAAAATGATATATCATTTATTTTATGTCAGTATAAATTTACAATTTTTATTATTTTATATAAAGGGTTCATAACATTACACCATTATTTCATATATAAAATCATCAAATTATGAATCAATTAAGTTGGAATCTAATATTCTTATTCAATTTTGAGTTTTTAAATTTAATGTAAAACATTTAATGTTCTTTAAAAATGAATTTCATGAGTTTTTGAAGGAAGTTTTAATTACATTTATGTTAATTAACCATACATGTATTTATGAAAAGTACAACTATCCTGATATTTGTTTATACAAAATTTAACAAGTTATTTCCTATGAATGATAATATTTATATATTTAAATATAAGAACAACTGTTTAAATGAAATAATGAATTATTATGTTTTTAAAACAAAAACCCTAGTGAAACTTTTATATACATAAGGAAATCTTAAAAAATAATAAAAATTTGGAACATGGACTTTGTTAACATGAAAGGTAAGTGTAGAGTGAACCCATCCCAAAATAAAGTCGGTAGGCCTGAAAAACTGTCAAATTTTGGAGTGGTTTGAAGATTATGTTTTCCAAAGAATGTTTAATATTTTCAGAAAATATGATGGATTATTTTAAACCATTTCAAAATCATAAGTTTTTTTAATAGTATTATAGTATATTCAAAAGATTAAATATTTTAAAAGATATTATTATGTTTGCAAATGAAAAAAGTATTCTCAAATGTATTATAATGTTTTCAAAATGCGTAATAATTTTCAGATATATTTTCAAAAGGGTATTTTAGAATGATATTTAACAAATTTTAATTATTTTAAAATTTATTTTCAAAATTAATTTCCCAAAGTATTTTTAAATTTATTTTCAAAATTATTTTCAAAAGTAACATCAAAATGTATTTTTCATTTTATTTTCCAAAGTATTTTTTAAAATTATTTTCAATTGTATTTTAAAATAATTTTTCACTAGATTGTTAAAAAATCCCTTACATGGTAATTATCATCACCATATGCTTTATAAAATGTTTTTAGGTTCATTTAGTGGTTCCGTGGAATTTATATTCGATAAAGAGCTATCATGAATAATTTTTTTTCACGGTATTATAATTTATTTAAATTTAATAATTTGTATGAGTTGCCATTTTACTCCAAATTCTAGCTTGGGAAAGATTATAAAATGTAAATGATTTTATATTTGTTAGTTATGATTAATTAAAAAAATACATCATTTTTGGTATCAGATCCCAAATAACATGTCTCAAGGATATACATTCATATTCTCTTCATCCGTTGAAATATAACAATTAATAATACATTAATTTTTATTTTCATCATGATTAGTCCCCTTTGGATATTTATTTTCTTAATTCTAACATTTTAATCATTTAAAACATTCAATAGTTTATGATAATTTAGGAGATCATCATACTCCTCTATTTGGTTAACCAAACTTTTAATTTTTTAATTACATGCTTCATTTCCTTATTTTCCATAGACAAAACAACCTCTTGTCCCTCTGATACATTTCCATGAGTTATTCTTCCCACATTATAAACATATAAGAAAAAATATCTTCATTCCTCCATTATCGCCACCACAAAAACTCTTAGTGTAATTTATACTTCTCTTCTTTGGTGAGTGTGACTGCTGGTTAAGGTTCACATTTGTAATCATCTTCTATGATAAATCATTAGTCATAATAAAAATATCCATCACTCCATTTATCATCCTATTTGGATTCTTATTAATGAAATATTAGTTATATTAAATTTTATCCTATTTCTATTTGGTTCCCACTAATAACTAAAGACAAAAAGTATAGTAAGGGAATCTCTAATCATAATGGTAAACCAAGCAATCATGAAAAATATATTATAGTGTTTCTAAATCATGAAATATTATTTTTATTATGTGAAACATTTTGATTATCCACTTTCATTAATAGTCATCATTTATTTAAATCCGTCATGTTGGTTGGTAAAGTGTTTATGAATTTCTAAAACATATTTACTGGTAATGTCAAACTAGGCGTTCAACAAGGCTAGTTGTTATGCACAATGTGATGATTGATTCCAGCTCAATGTTCCCTTTTTAGAGTTATTACACCTATGTGAATATATTCCAGATCCACATCCACTTCTAGTGTCCGCACAAGGATGTAATTTCTTAGAAACAACTCACTCTATCCTTCACAAATATTCCAAGACAATTTCCGATACATTGAATCATCCTTAGACTTATCCTTATAGAAATCCTCAGTCATAAACTTATAAATATCCCTAGGTATATCACTAATTATTTCTCATCCAATTTTCAATGTTTAACTAAGATTCTCTTCTGATACCAACTATAGCCATCCAAGATTATCATACATTGATATTGTATCTTTTTTAGATGAATATTGAATATATTACATAAAAACACTCCTAAGGACAGAAAAAGTCAGGGTCCTTCTAGACATGGAATAATACAATATACTTTATTGAAAAATATTCAATAAAACCATAAATATCTTTCCATAATGTACTCTTCATAGATATACCCTACATAATACCCTTCCTCATAACCATAGAAAATGTAACATTACAAAAGTTTGATATTAGATGCTCAGTAATGTTAGACAATGGAGATATATAAACATAACATAAACCTAATAATATGATAAAATTATTATTACAATTGAAAACCATACCCTACATATCCAATAATGTAATCTTTTTTCAGGGCATAAATATTGGTAGTTCATAACACATGAATCGTATCAAAATCAAATAAAATGATCCATGAGATCATAACGTTCACAAAAGAAATATAATTTTTTCAAAAAATTAATCATAGAAAATCATTTCTCTAGTATTAAAGTCTCACTATTAAGTTTATCAATGTGTGATGGGTTCAATCCCTAATCCATCATACTAGTCAAGGATCACTCCCAAGACCATCATATAAAATATAGTCCACAAATGAACTGGGTTCACTCCCTATTCCAGTCCAGTTTATCGGATGATATATAAATGTTTACCCAATGTATTGGGGGAGATATAGGTACCACACATCACATAATGAAATCCATATTTATGATTTCCACAAGACCATAAAAAATCAATATATCATAACCGATGAAATAAAATGGGTTTCATAGATATTTCATCATATAATACATTGTGCAAAAGAGATAATTTTTATAATCATTTCATTCATTAATCATAGAATAACCCGTGAAAAGAAGTGGGTTTCTTGAAGATTGTGTCATGGTATAACTTATGGAAGAGAAAAAAGTATCGTAAAAATCATATCATCATAAATATAATCCATTTAGGGAATGAATAATATTTTTATCCATGGATCTTAACTCGAGTAAATAATATATACCATCAATGTATTTCTTCTTAAACAGAGAATGATTGTGAAAGATTACATGGAACATTTCTAGATGAAGACAAATTATCTCTAAAAATAACTTTTTAAAAGATAAAAAAATAAATCCTTTTATTTTAAAATAAAATTTAAAACTTATAAAAGAATATTTATAATTTTTTAAAAAACATTTTATGAGGAAAATATCGTTTCCTCTTAAAAAATACATTTTTAAAAAATTCAAAATAAAATTCAAAATAATATTCACCTAGAAATAATTCATTTTAAATATAAATAAAATCACAAATAAAAATTAAAAAAAATTCATTTAAATGATATTTGAAAACATTTAATTGAATGTTGACATCATTGAGTAATCATAAGTGTGGGAAATTTTTTTCATGGTGTAAATTTAGAAACAAATATTATTTTCAAATTTACGATAAAATCAAAACATGATTTATTTGGATAGTGAAGTGAGGATTCCTCTAATATTTTTTGAAAAAAATTCAAACATGGGTAAAAATATATTTAAAAACTTAATTCGAAAAAATAATAAGAATATTATTTAAAACATTTTTGGAATACATTATTTAATAAAAATAATGTTTTTTTACCAAAAAGATTATTTTTCATAAAAATGTATAACCTAAAACCTAACTAATTAAATAGAGGAAAATGAAGAGAAAAATTTATTATTATTAAAATAACTAGAGGTAAATATAATTCATGAGTTTCATTATATATTTATCCTAAAAATTGTCCATTGGAAACAACATCATAAAAAATCCCAATAAATGATGATACTGCAACATAAAATATTTATTAATTTACTAAATTTGAAGTAGTCCCCATGAATGAATATCTTTAATAGAAACATAAAATATGTTTTGTATAATTAAATTCATGATATTTCATTTCCATGTGTATTTATATACACCTCATAAAAGAAATTGGTGGTGAATGTGGAATGTGTCTCATAGAGGTAAAAAGTTAGACGAAAAAACCTGACCTTAAGTATTGAATTCCTTTATAAATATTTAAACTATAGATATATTAAATATGTGTTTATTATACACCTCTTACAGAATCATAATTTTATATATCCTACTTTATATTATTTACTTATCTCATTTTATTACCCAATTATTAAAAATTATTTTTAAAATGACATTTCGAGAAGGTTATACTTTTTTCATATATGTTTTGATTTTTATTTTCCTTTTAATTTGATCATGGTTACATAATTTCCATAAAAATAATCTAGTAATAATTGTAACATTTATATATAATTTATAGTTTTATGACTATCGTGAAGTATGGTTTTGAGAAATGATGTATGTTACGATCATGAAGACGATGGGTCATACATTTTCATGAGTAATGTTTCATTTTTCAAAGATCATTATGGGAATAAGGTAAGTAATATTTTGTTTTACCTAATTATAATAATGTCATAAATATAACATTACTTCTTTAAATTTACTTATACATATCATCCATATGGTGTGGTGATTAAAAGAGAGATTCAAATCGCTTTGTAAAGGAGATAGTCCACACGTACAGGAATGATGTTATCATCTTTATGTGAGTTACAAGGTAAGAAATAAAACAATATATTATCATTTTATAATGATAATTATTAATTTATTTCATATATATTTATTAAATTTCACCTTATTATTTTCCATATAATGTGTTAGTAAGAACAAATATCATCTCTTCGTGAGACGGTATTCTTCCATACACACGAACGACGTTATTGTATCCTCTATAGAATGGAAATTTAAAGGGTATAAATAATATAAGGAATAATTATACATTAAAATTTAATATATAAAATATATATAAATTTTATCTTTTTTTATACACGATTGTGACAGTTGGTAATGATAAAATGAATGACATAAGTTTGAGAGGTGGTACTATATCTTACACACGAATAATGATTTCTAAACCCATTTGAAAGAAGTGGAGATTGTTATAGGTAATGAGATTAATGAAATAACATCACATTATATGAAATAAATCATTTTTATTATTTAAACGTCTTTTAATAAGATTTTATAGAGGTGTAATATGAAATGAAAAAAAATCTCATCGAAGTACATTACATCTTCTACTGGTAACCTCCTTAGGATTTCACAAAAAGATTCCATAGGTTGGATTTACTCCAAAAATAAGGCTAAAAAGATTATATTAGGGAATATGGGAATTGATATGTGAATATTATGGCCTAAAATATTTTTTTTAATGTTATATTATGAGAGGATAGGGGTGGCCTTTTATAAGTGATGTTTGTGGTACACAAGTTATTTTTGAAAAGAAAATGTGTACCCACATTTTAATCATTAATAAGTTTAAAAAACATTATTATATATATATACATTATAGTTTATATATATATGGAAAATATATATTCTTTTTACAACTTTTAGTTCATTTTAATCATTATCATTTTTGATTGGCCCCAAGTAAAATCCATTTTTACCTTAACTGCGGTTATTAATTTTATACTGTTTTCCCTAATAATTTCGGACAAAAACAATGTTAATATTATTAGATAGTATATATTATGATGATTCTTAATTTTCAATACAATTTCCCAAATTCAATTCATAGAATTTAAAATTGGTATTTAAAAATATAATCCTATAAACAGACGAAGAATGTTGGTTTTCAAAGAGAAAGTGTTCAATGGTTTACAAATATTATATGTACAATTTAAATATTAAATTGATTTAAATGAACTAAATTGTATTAATATATTTATAATTCAACAAAATTTTCTTAAAAACCATTTTAAAATATAATTTAACAATATAAATAATCTAAACTAAAAGGTTGTTCTAAATTAATATTCAGTTCTCTTTAACTATCCATGGAAAATTTAGTATTTTAAGAAACTCTCAAAGAATAACCTTAATTTAATTTCTGAAGGATGATTTAAAAAATTGTGTTTAGTTTTTCAAATAAATTTTCTAAAATTTGAAAAAAAATGAAATTAAAACCAAACCAACAGATGAATCAAAAATGAATGTTTTCAAGAACTGTATTTTTTTCAAGAACAAGATGATATCATATTAAATTTATGTATAATAATTATTATTATGTGAATATAAATTAACATTTTATGATATATAATAAATAAAATGAACATACAACATTCATCCTTATGGTTTATTTTAATTAATTAAAATAGAGAAACATTATAATCTTTAAAACTGTTTTCATAAGAATCCCTTTTTTAACCCAAAAATAATAATACACAACAATAAAATATAAATTTTACTCAAAATTAATAATTTGTATAACATATTACTAAATTATACTAATTTTACATTAAATATTAATTGGGAATTTCTGTTTCCAAATTTATTCAAAATAAATGATATATTTTAAGAAATTATTATTTTTCACCATTCTATGAATAATAAATTTTTTCTGAAAAAAATATAAAGACTTCAACATAAGTTAATTTTGATATGATGATTTCAAAAATGTAGTAAATTTTACCAAAAAAATATTAAAAATATTTAAATTAGTTGTAATATTTTTCATAAAATTCAATAAAAATCATTTTTAAGAAAAAATATATTTGAATAATATAATTACTTTACTAAAAATTGATTAATTGTTTTATAAGAATATTAAATAAATTTATATTTAGTAGTAAATTTATAAGTTTTTTTCATATATTAGTTGATATTGTCCTTATATGTATTCTTAATGGTTAGTTTGTAACGGTCTTATTTTAAATAATATTTTTTCATAGTACACTAATTCTCGGGGTCGTGTGTCAGGCACACTTTCAAGGAAACTCGTTATTTGATGTAACACTTTCTATCATAAAATTTAAATTAATTGGAAAAAATATATTTCATAAAATACAATGATGTTACAACATAAAGAACGTATATGTAAATTATTTCCATACCTCATATTCTAATTCTATAAAGTTGTTCAAAAGTTCCACATTCACTACAAAGTTAATATTTTGCACCATTAATTCATAAATTCTCCCCTAAAAGTATACATACATATCAAAACATTCACTAAATGTTAGAAAAAAATCATATATATATATAATTGAATAAGGTGGGACTACTTTTTTCTTCAAGAGAAGTGTATAGGTGGAGAGAAGCATCTCAACTAGGGCCATTATTTTATTCAAATCATAACATATGACGATTTCATTGGACACTTTTTTCTATTTTTATTCATACCTATTTGATTATCTTCTATATTACCTTTATCTTATTATTTATGTGTAGAATATTTTTCCACCCCATTTTTCAGATTCATCACATTTCTAGTTATAGTTAACTTTTTTTGAATTTTTACCCCATATTTTAAATCCACTTTCTAACCATAACATTAGAAACATTTTAACATCTCGTAATTATTTATCTAATTTTTTATTATTTGGCTAAGAAACTAAGAAATCATTTCTAATCGTCGCAGTCTTCATATAATCTTCACATGACTTATTATTATTTTACATTTTAAATTTATTCCCTTTTCTAACATAGGGAATATGTAATGTCTCCTAAATTTTGTATTTTTTTAATTGTATAGATTTTTTTCGAAACTGTGAAATTTGACGGCGTGTGATTCCATGGTCTAGAGTTCTTAGAATGATACATCGAATTTTTGTTAAGCTTTAATTATCACACGTAAGCAATTTTCATGAAAAAGAGGAATAACCTTAAACGGTTGATGAATTCATAAATCTGAGGGTACCGTTGTGTTCAAAATGGCGAGTTTACCCTATGCATGACACAATTTTAGTCGGTGCAGACCTCTAGTGGGAAAACCGAAAAAATGAATAATTGTAATTATAATAATTAAATAAAATTATTTTATTTTTCAAATTCTTATAACTCACGAATGGTGACTCATATTAAAAATCTATGACCACTACTAAACTCATGAGGGTATACTTTCTTTAGGAAGATACTAACATTTTCCAGCATGGGCCACTAGTGAAAGTTATGTTTTTTCTATAAATAAAATAATAAGGTGACAATTATTTTATTGTAAAATCAATAACTTCTAAAAGGTAACTCTGATTGAAAATCCAAGAGTACCATTGAGTTTTTTGGGTTGTGTTCACCATAGGAAGAGCCTAACAACGACCAGCGTGGGTTGTGGGTGAACATTATTAATTTAATGAACTTTTTTAAGGTATGCTTAGTAAACATGCGAGCAACATTTTCTATATTTTTAACCATTTCTCAGATTTAAAATATGAGGACACAATTGAATCCGTAATGCCAATACACACTTAAGGGAGGCTTTACTTTGACCAAGTAGGTCTGGTGAAAATGTTATGTTTTGTAACTTTTTTAAATGAAATGATATGAAATAATTTTATTATTTTATTTTTTTTCTTCTCCACTGACGGACAAGCAGAGTGTGGGTCCAATGATGTGTGAAGCTAATAAATGGATCAACCTGTCAATATTAAGTAACGACTTCATTAGGTAATTAGGAATGTCCCTAATTAATGAACCCCTATTAATTCCCCATGTCATTACATACCCTCACCCTCTCATATATATATTGAGTTTGGGGAGGGGTATCAGCAGAGCTTCACCGTGAAAAGAAGTGATGAAGGAGTATTGAGAGGCCGAACCCTTAGAAGACAGAGTCTATCCTTGCGGGAGGTGAATGGTGACACCAAACCACGAACCGAAGGACTATGTACAAGTGGCACTGTTGGGAACCATTTTCGAGAACGAAGATCAAGATCCACCTTCCAGCATGGGCGATCTCCAATGGGTTTACGAGGTAGGGGTTTATTCATTTATGCATTTTAGTTGATTTCCTCTTCCCCGTTCTTGAATAATACAATGTACATGAATCAATTGACTAACAAGTTGATTCAAGATTCATTCATTTTTTAGGAGGTTTTTGCGAGGTATATTTGTAGGGTTAATTCTTGTTTAATTTCTGGAGTTGATAAATATTTTACCACCCACTTTTTATCAAGCTAACGTGGAGGGCGCGGTCCAAATGAACAAAGCCCGGACTGTCTGCCCTTTTTGGTTGGATGTTGACATGTCCATTGGGATAAATGTTTGGGTTGGACGAAATACCAGGATGGGGGGTGATGGCGGCGGTCGGTAGTGGGTGAAGGTGAAAGAGAGAGCGGAGCACCGTCGTGCACCACCGATGAAGAATGTTGCGGCTGTAGACGCGGTGGGTGGAGATGACAGGAAGCTCGGCCGGCTCCGAAGGAGGTAGCCATGCATCATCATGCACCGTCGGGTAAGGGGGTCGCAGCATGTAGCCATGGTGGACAGCGGTGGCCAACAACGGTGGGCCGCAGAAGAATGCAGAGTGGCGCGTCATCACGCACTGCTCGAGGAGGCCGTGGCTCAAGGCTACGGTAGGTGGAGAGAAGCGCGGCCCTTACACCAAGCCAGGTCAGTGACCCCTGTTCAGCTGAAATTGCTGACCGTTAGACGGTGGTGCGCACCCCACCGACTAGCCGAAATGGCCCCACACCCATGGGGCTAACAGGAGATCTTGGTCCACCTTTTGGTATAATAGGCCAGATGCGGGCCAGCCTGGTGGGCCAGACCCGCCCAGTAGACCATACATGGAAGTGGGCTGGTCCAGACACGCGACCCGGTGGGCCAGCGTGGGTGGGTCAAGCACCACATGATTGGTCAGGCCAACCACTGCCTGGGCCCGCGAACCAAATTAGACCGACCCCGATAGACCAGACCCCGTAAACCAGGCCGACCCATAGTAGGCCAGACTCGAGCAAGGTCAGGTAGACCCCGGGACCTATTGCATTGGGCCGACTTGACTGAGTCAGACCAGGACCACACCCAACTGGTCCCAGAATAATGAAAAAAAATATAGCTGACAAATTGGGTGTCTGTTTGACACGTCGTTAGTAGCATTGGGACCCATTTTCAGATGTGTTCCCTTGAGCATATTCTAGCAGACCTGACCGAGTCAGGCCTGAGAGAGGTGTGATCACCCAATTTCACTGAATGGGGTGTAACTAGTAGACCATGTGTCTGATCGACATGTTGTTGGTGGTTTAAGGACACTAGTGACAAGGGGGTCCTTTTGAGATACTCCATCAGTGTTTTGGAGAAAGTTGGATATTGGCCGGGTTGGATCCTACCAGAATCCAACCAGGCCCTCGACACTAAAATGCCTATAACATACTAACTTGGTGTATGGTTAACATGTTATCTATTGCGTTGGAACCCATATTACGTGACAGATCATCCGGTTACTTATTCAAGGAGACTGATGGCTTGAGAAGTGGTTCTCCAAAGCACAATACATATGGAACCCTATGGTTAGCTAAGACCTGAGGACTACTTGATAATGGACCAGTGGGAAACATCTATGTGTGACCCAGCAGGACCATGGTGGGGAGAGGCTTTGTGTTACCCAACAGACCCATGGTACTCGACAGGCAGAGTACTTTAGTTTGGCAAAGGTGGGAAGTGGCTTTGTGTGACCTGGCAGGCCCACTGTGGGGATCGGCTCTATGTGACCCAACATACTTGTGGTACTCATCTAGGATTAGTACTAAAACAGTTCAAGGTTAGTTGGAAGCTACTCTGTGTGACCAGGAAGGCCCACTGTACTCGATAGAGGTGGTGTTCTCCAGTGACTGAGGAGTTCAACGTTTGAGATTGATGATTCTACGGTTATTACCCTAGAATATACCTAGTGTGAGATGAGTCCTTTATCTTCATGGTGATACCATTATGGTGATTTAAATTTTTTGGTGATATCTTCATGGTGATACATGTGTGGTACTTTTACCTTCATGGTTTTACCTTTGTGGCGATACCTTTGTGATATTCTTCCCTCATTTATGAGAAGAGTATATCCTAATAACAAAGGTGTATGTATGGGAATATACATAAGTAGAGTTTTTGACTTCTTCTTGCTTTGTGATTGAGGTCTTGCATTGTGGTCATTATATTTAGAAACTCTATGAGTCCTTTGGGGGGTCTCAGGGTCCCTACTGAGTATTGTTATACTCACCCCCGTATGGGCTTCGCCCGCACCATGTTGTGTCTTGTGCAGATGATGAGCAACTGGGAATAGACATGAGGGAGTGAGGAATAGGCAGTAGACAGAGGAGATGGGCTAATGTGGAGTAATGTGAAGACGATCTGTACCTATCCTTCCTGTAAGTTCCTTGGTGGACGATCCAGGAGATTTTTTGTACTTTTCATTTGTATTTGTACATTTAAGTTGTACTTGTACTTTAAAGTTGGTCTTTTACTTCCATCCACATTACTTTCATAACTCTTTTCACAATAACAATTAAATTGTGGTTACATTCTTATTGTGTTCTAGTATGTGTGGTTGCTTCTTCTTTTTTCTCCAAGACTATGTGTCAGTATAGGTTAAAAAGGAAATGTCTTCCCATTTTATGGATATGCCTTTCTGGTGCTAGTCGCCATCACCTAGCCTATGGAAGGTGGGATTGGGGTAGTCACGAAACTATCCCTGAGGGACGGTTCATGACAAAGTGGTATCAGAGGAGTCGGTTAAACCAATAAACTAGGACTTTGATCATTTCTCCGTGGAAATAGTGTTATGTGTTATGAGTGTGTTTTTCAGTTTGGGGAATCTAGTGTTGGTGCGGCGGCCGACGTATCCATACATCAGGACCCTAAGTTCTAATTTCCGATTCAATGCATAGAAAAACTAATTGTTTGTGCTTTTGAAAGGTCTTTCATGGGAACTCCTTTTGTCAGCTCCCCAGGTATAACTAATTGACAATGGTTCCCCTGTTCCTTATCAGGATTCCGCTGTGTAGATATCCAGCTAGGATTCCTGAGAGAGTACATGATGATGGCCCACCGAGCGAAGAGGCTCCGGTGTAGGGCCCTCTTACTGTGTTAGAACCATTGGGTGGTGCACCAGTAGCACCACCACCAATTGGGTAGCAGATGCTACCAGTGGACCGTGCACGCCGACTAAGCACATTGCACAAGTTCCAGCGACAGAGGCCTCTGAGGTTTCAAAGCGAGACAGATTCCAATGCAACTAAGAACTGGTTGGATGTTGTGGCTAGAGTTTTCCACCTAGTTGAGACACCAACAGATCATATGGTGAGCCTATCTGCTAGTTTTATCAGTGTGTGACCATGAGGATGGTTCACAAGTTGACAAGGCTTCGGTACATCGACAATTTCCCGAGAAGGTACCTTCAAGTAGTATACCAGCTGTATCACTACCTATAGGTGAGTTGTTACAACCAGTGGTACTGGTAGAGGACACATGTTGGATTAGTTCTGTACACACGTTTCAACATCAGATATCCCTCAGGTTTCTAGGAGAGCCTGAATCACATCCGGCTAAGGACTAGAATTATGAGGTGGCCAAGTTTCCATCGGGGCAGGGCACCATTCGATCAGATGGTGATCTTGGTAGAGATCCTTCTATGAGTCTCTAAAGGAATATGAAATGGATTAGGTTTCCAGGAACTTGCAAAGAGGTGAATATTATATAGACAAGTTTGAGAACCTTCCTTGATGAAGGGGGGGTCTCTTTCCTTAAAGAGCTAAGGGATGAGAGTTCCTAGAGATTATAGAGCTTTAGTAGGATGATGTATCGATAGCGGAGTATTCTTTAAGGTGTACCAACCATCCTAGGTACTCGATTAATGTAGTACAATCAATGCTTCAGGGCTCGGACCTCCGAGCGAGGTGTGTTTAGGGATATCCCAGCCAGAACTATTCCTCTATATATTCCTAAATATGATAGGGTTCTTGAAAGAACCGTTGTGGTTGAATGTTCATTGGATTAGCGAATACAGCTAGTTAAAGTTAGCAGTACAAAATCAAGAAACTGACTCCAGTCTCGAAGACTTGGGTGTGTACAATTTTGTAGGGAGAGGAAGTGTTAGAGACAGATGAATCTGCAGGTCTAGAGACGTGGAGGTGGAGCTAGGAGAGCAGCATGAGGTGGTATATTTTTTGGCATGTTACAACCATCACCCAAATGTGGTCCCCACACGACACAGGGAGCTATAGGATAGGGAATGTGAGTGGCTTTATGTGGTAAAGGAGTGTGACCCAAGGGCTCCATGAATGATTCAAGGTATGGTCTGTGTCTACTACAAGTTTCCATATTAATTGACATAGGTACCAATCATTTCTTATTTCCATGAATCTTTTCGAAGACATAAAATTTCCAATTAAACTGAAGGATTTACCCCTACATATAGAGACACCATTTGGAGGAGACTCGATCAGAACACTTATGTTGACTTTGTGATCTGACCCGTGAAGTGAGTGTTTTGGTTACAACCTCTTGGTTGAAATGTCGAGGCCTTACGATGTTAATTTGGGTATTGATTGTATATCCACATTTTATAATAAGACTGACTATATTAGGAAAAAATGTTTTGGTTTATCTACCACATAGTAATTGGGTTTTCCTTCATAGGAGAAAATGGAAACCCAGACTGCACAGGATAAACTCATGCATAAGAGGGTGTTGTTGATCACTCTTCAGTCAGCCTACCTTACCCTCGTGGCAGTGGGAGTTTTGGGTTTTCAATTCCCAATATGAGTGGTAGAGTGTGGGGACATCTTTTTAAAATAATTTTCTAGGATTACCCCCCCCCCCCCGAAGGGAGAGGGACTTCTGCATTGGATGGGTACTACCGATGTTTTGAAACAAACTTCTCCAGGGTAGAAGCACCCTTCTTAGCTTTGATGAAGAAGGTGAGCCTTTCCTATGGACAGAGATGTGTCAATAGAGCTTTCAGAAGATGAGACAGTGACGATGGATAGTGTTCATCCTGGACTATTACTCTTAAATTTTCTATACTCCTAGAAAGGGGGACATGTTAGCAGATGCTGTCTACAGGAGGGATGGTCTATATTAGTTGGGTGAGGAGATAGAGAATCTAACTGCATTGCGGATATCCTTCGTGGATATAGATAGAGTATCTTACTTCCAATCTATGAATGTTACCCCACCCAATTCTTCAGAAAATTCAGGGGGCACAGCTTGTGTCATTGACTACGAGGCCCGACGTGCTCAGATATCCTCGGGACGGTCTCTTAAAGGTTTTTCTGATGGTGGGGAGCATGTCATCCTCTACAAAGGATGCATAATGGTACCAATGATTTGTCAGAATAATGTGTTGAGGGATATCCATACATCCCCTTAGCGGTACATCCTGGAGTGGTGAAGGTGTACCCAGACATCTGACATCAGTACTGGTGGTCAGGGATGAAGGAAGTAGTTGCAGAGATTTTCTCACGATTACTCACTTATCAGCATGTGAAGACAGCATATTGCTGACAGAAGTCATATGACAATAGGAGGAGGGAGACCATGTCTTCCAACGTGTCTCACCTCGAAGAAGATTGTGGAGATTTGTCTCGGGCAGCAAGTTATCTTCGAGGTTCATCGTACTTTTCTAGATTCTCAGCAGAGTGGGTGAGGGAGAATACCGTCTTTCTTGTTCCTGATATATGAACCTGGGGCATAATGTTTTCCATGTGACATAGAAGAGGATATGTGTGCATGATCCATCGCACTTAATCGACCATGGTGAGATGGAATTTGATGATGGGGTGACATTTAAAGAGGCTCTAGTATAGATTGAGGATCGATGGGAGTGAGTCCTACGTGGGAAGTCAATATCTATGGTGGGCGTTCACTGGCTGTATGAGAACCTTCAGGAGAGAACAAGGGATCAGGAGGCACATATTCATGCTTTGAACCCCCATTTGTTTTTTAGTCTATGTTGTGGATTTCGGGGACATAAATCCATAAGGTGGGGACAATGTAATGTCCCGAAAATTCTGTATATATTTTTTAATTATATAAATTTTTTTCGAGACCATGAAATCTGACAGCATGTGATTCAGAGGTCCGGATTGCCCAAAATGATCCGTTTAAGATTTGTTAAGTTTTATTCTATGTGTGTAAGCAGTTTTCCTGAAAAAAAATTGAAAACACATAAACGGATGCCCATATCATAAATCCTAGGGCACCATTGTCTTCACGATGGAGGGTTTACCCTAGGCGTGATAAAATTTAGTCGGTGCAAGCCTCCGGTGGGAAAACATGAAAATGGTATAACCGTAAATAAAATAATTAAATAAAATTATTTTATTATTCAAAGGCTTTTAAATCATGAATGGTGACTCGAATTAAAAAACATGAGACAACTGTTGAACTTTTGAGGGTATGATTTCTTTAGGCAGTTACTAACATTAGCCAGTGCAGGCCACCAGTGAATGCCTATTTTTTCCATAAATAAAATAATTAAGGGATAGTAATTTTATTGTAAAATACATAACATCTAAATGGTAACTCAGATTGAAAATCTGAGAGTACCGTTGAGTTTGTTTGTTCATGTTCTCCTTATACAGAGACTAACCCCGATTGTCGCGGGTTGAGGGTGAAAGTTATTAATTTATTGTAGTTTTTTATGATACATTCAATAAATGTGTCAGGGGAATATTCTATCATTTGAACCATTGTTGGGATTAAAAATCTGAGGGCTCTATTGAATCTGAAGTGTCAGTATTTTCTTAAAGGATACATTACGTTGACCATAGTATGTCTGGATAAAAGTTTATGTTTTGTAACTTTTTTGAAAAATATAAAATAAAAATATTTAATTATTTTATTTTCTTTCTTCACCACCAACAGACAATCAAAGTGCCGGGCTAGCGATATGTCCTGCCAATAAATGGATTGAACTATCAATATTAAGTAACGATGTTGTTGGGTAATTAGGAATGATCCAAATTAATGATCACCCATTAATTCACCATGTCGTTACTCCCCCTCCCCCTCTCCTATATATATGGATTTTGGGGATGGGTATCAGTACAGCTTCCCCAAGCAACTATGTTCTGAAGGAATTACGAGATGCTGAACCCTTATTGGATGGAGCTGATCCCAGCGGGATGTGATGGGTGACACCAACCCACAAACTAAAGGATGACGTTTGAGTGGAGTAGTCGGGAACCAGTTGTGGGAACGAAGAACACAATCCACATTCATGTGAGGGTGCTCTACAATGGGTTTACGAGGTAGGGGTTTATTCATTTACACATTTTAAATCATTTAATTTTCCCCATTATTGAATAACATGAAGAACATGGATCAACTGACTAATTGGTTGATCAGTGATTCATTCATTTTTGCGGGAGGTTGTTGCGGGATATCTTTTTAGGGTTTATTCATTTTTAATTTCAAGAGTTGTTAAATCCTTTACCAACCTCTTTCTATCAACCTAAGTGGAGGGCGTGGTACAAACGAACAAAGCCCAAACCCTCCCCACTTTTTTCTTGGAAGTGGACGTGTTTTTTGCGTGCGATGTATGGGTTGGATGAAAACCCAAGATGGGGTGTGACGGTGGCGGCAGACAAAGATCGAACGCGGAGGAGGGAGCGGCTCACCGTCGCGCACCACCAATGAAGAAGGTCGCAGTCGTAGCCACAATGGGTAGAGACGGCAGTCGGCTCGGCCAGCTCCGAAGGAGGTAGCAGCACGCCGTCACGTGTTACCAATCTAGGGGGACAAGACATGTAGTTGTGGCGGACTGCAGTGGCTGGCACCTGTCGGCCGCAGAGGAAGGTAGAGAAACATGCCGTCGTCTACCACTAGAGGTGGACACAGCTCAAGGTTGTGGTAGGTGGAGAGTGGTATGTCCCTCACGTCATGAAAGGTTGGCGGACCCTCAATCGACTGAAATAGTCGACCTTTATGCGGTGGGGCAGCGCCCCACCGGCTGGCCGAAATAACCCTTTACACACGGGGCCAGTAGGAGAAACTGGTCTGCCTTCTGGAGGAACAGGCTGGACGCAGTCCGGTCGGGAGGGCTAGACCCACCCAGTGGACCAGACTCGCCCCATAGGCTGGACAAGCAGTCTACGAGGTCGGACCCACCAGTTGGCCAGGAAGGACCTGTGACCCAGTGGGCCAACGCTGGTGGCCTAAGCCCAAGCTGACGGGCCAGGAAAACCATGATTCGGGCCTGCGAACCGAACTGGGCCGTCCCCAATGGGACAGATCCAGTAAATTGGGCCAACCTAGAGTAGGTCGGACCTGAGTAGGGTTAGGTAGACCCCGGGACCCGTTGCTTCGAGTCGGTATGACCGAGTCGGACCAGACCCAGACCCAACTGGTCCCTAAATAAAAAAGCACTCCTAGCTGACAAACTGTGTGTCTGTTTGACACGTCATCAGTAGCGTTGGGAACCCTTTTGATAAGCGGTCCCTTGAGAATATTCCGGTGGGCCTGACCGAGCCATGCCCGATGCAGCTACGATCACCCCGTTTCACGGAAAGGGGTGTAACTAGCAGACTGGGAATCTGATCAACACGTCTTCTGTGGACTAAGGACCCTAGTGACAAGGGGATACTTTTACGATACTCCAAAAGTGTTTTAGAGGAATTTGGAGTTTGGTCGGGTAGGATCGTACCCGAATCTAACCCGGACCTCAGCACTAAAATGCATATAACATACAGACCAGGCATCCAGTTGATGCGACGTCTATTGTATTGGAACCCTTATGACGCGACAGATCATTGGGTTATTTTTCTTAGAGCCGCATTCTTGTTGAAATAGAACCAATGGCTTGAGGAGTGGTTATCCCATGTGCGCTATGTATGGAACCTAGTAGTTGGTTGAGACCTAATGACTACTTGATGATGGCCCAATGGGAAGCGGCTCTCTGTGACCGAGCAAGCCCAAGATGGGGAGCAGCTCTATGTTACCCGACAGACCCACGATACTCAACAAGAGGAGTTACTCAGTTCGGCCAAGTTGGGAAGAAACTCTATGTGACTCGGAAGGCCCACGGTGGGGAGAGGCTCTATGTGAATCAACATTCCCATGGTACTCATCGTGGATAAGTACTAAAGTAGTTCAATGTTAGTGGGAAGTGGCTCTGTGTTACCCAGCAGACCCATTGTACTCGATAGAGGAGGAGTTCTCCAGCGGCTGAGGAGTTTGATGTTTTTGATTGATGATGCTATAGTTACTACCCTAGAATATACTTGGTGTGAGCTGGGTCCTTTATCTTCTTGGTGATACATGTGTGGTGGTTTTACATTGGTGGGGATATCTTCTTGGTCATACCTATGTGGTAATTTTACCATCATGGAGTTACCTTAATGGTGTTACCTTTGTGATATTATTCCCTCATTTATGGGAGGACTAAATCTTGAAATCTTAGGTATATCTGTAGGCATATACCTAAGTAGAGTTGATGACTGCTTCTTGCTTTGTGATTGAGGTCTTGCTTTGTGGTTTTTTATTTGTGGAACTCTGGGAGACATGTGAGGGTATTTGGTTCCCTACTGAGAATTGTTATACTCACCCCTGCATAGGCTTCATTCGCACCATGTTGTGTCTTGTCCAGATGATGAGCAGTTGGGATGAGACTTGAGGGAGCCAGGACCAGGCGGTACATGGAGGAGATGGGATAATGTGGAGTGATGTGGAGACAATCTATACATACCCTTCTGTTACGATACTCGATGGATGATCGAAGTGCTATTTTGTAAATTTCATCTACATTTGTACCTTTTCGTTGTACTTATACATTACAATTGAGCTTATATTTCCAACCCCTTTACTTTCATCACTCATTTCACTACAACAGTTGCATTGTGGTTACATCCTTGTTGTGTTATAGTCTATGTGGTTTCTTCTTGGGGTGCTTTTGGACTGTGTTTCTATACAGGTTAAAGAGGCAATGCCTTCCAATTTTAGGGATATGCCTTTCAGGTTCTAGTAAGAAGCCCTTGGCCTATGGAAGGTGGGCTTGGGGTAGTCATGGTATAGGCCCCGAGGGACGGGTCATGACCGAACCTTTCTTGGTAGTATTGTTATGAATTTATAAATTCTATAACCTTCTAATATACATCTAACACACACGTATTTTATGCATTAATATTTTATTCATTGGAAGCATGGATAGATTTCTAGTCTATAAATTGTTTCATTGATAATATATTCTTATATTTTCTCCATGAATCTCACTTGATTCATATACAATTTCTATCAATCAAATGTTATACCAACAAGTATTGGCTTTGTGTCCATACATTTAATAGAACCTTCAAAAACCAATGAATGTAGGTCTTTCAAATTTACCTATATTTATTCTAGATACTTGTTATTATACATAATATTATAGAACCATATTTTTTCATTGATGTTGTGATTTTAGGGACACATTTCTCTCTACCATTTATTTGTAAAATAATCTGTTACTTTTCTTCTTAATCCAAGAAGGTTCAAATTTATTTTTCTAACTTACACTATTTCATTTTCCATTTGAATTTAACTTTTGTTCAATATGTTTTCTCTTCTCTTCAAAACTTTTCACGTATAAATCTTCCCTATTTTATTTTCATGAATTCACATATTATAGAAACATTCTAATTCATTTCCCAAAGTTCATGCAGTACCATCAATAACCTATTATTCTTCTTATACTCTTCTATAGTATTGTCTATCCAAATTCTATATGTTGTGAATGTTTCTACCTTTGAGTGGAACCACCAATGTTTTAAAATATTCTAGGGTAACATATATTAAGGTATTTCATATCATCCACCCCTGATATATTATATTTTTATGTATTTTTCTGCATCCCTCCTTTCCTAAATGTTCGTTTAAAACTTGTACTAGCAATTAAAACAACATTAGTATAAAAGATAGTTATTGGGTAATGGGATACTTTCTTCTTAGTAGATATATACATTTTATTTGACGTTTATCTCAGTTTCTTATTAGATTCATGGAATGAAATACAATCATGTGTGTAAGAATAATTATTTCCAATAATAAGGTAATATCAATCTGGTTAGTATTCTTGATTCTTTAATCTCACCTCCAACTCAAAACACTTCATATTGAGGGAGTATTTTTCATCCTAAAATGATCTCATCTAGTATTCCCAATCATCCTTAATATTATTAATTTTTTTTATTTATTCGTTTTAATATATTCATGTAAATAATTTCCAACATACTTTTCCTTTTTTTATTTAACCTCGAGACAATATATTTACATCATTAAAAATATTATGTAAACTTTTAAGTGCATGAAAATATTCTAGAAAACAAATATGAATGAAATATTTTACAAAAAACAATATTTTGAAATTATTCAATAGATTTAGAATATATTTCATTGAAAATTGATATTATTTAATCCATATCTATAAAATGTTTTGTGAGAGTGTTTCTTACACCAAAATGTTTTGTTAATGACTCTCCCATAACATTATTTTCTTATTTCATCTATAATTTTTCATCCTCATGACCCTTGACAGTTCAAAAAACATAATTTACCACCTCATTTGGAAAATTATTCAGATTTTATTTAATCTAAAATGAATTTTATAAAGTGATAAATCATCATTATAACTTGAACAAAGATAATTAGAAGAAACATTATATAAATAATTTTTGCATCTTATTATACTGTTATTATCATAGTTTAGCAGTGTCTCTATCTTTACTATAAGATTATTCTTCATCTTTTACTCCCATATTTTCTTCATTTTTTTCTAATTCATGGTATAAATATCTAGATTTTTATCCGTGATGGTAACATAATTTTTTTCTATATGTGGTAGCTCACACCTCTGTTAAAATATTCACTTCAAAAAATCTATTATAAGAATTAGAGAAAAAAATAGGACCATTAGAGGGAACCTTGTTACTCTTATACTAATTATAGAGACACATTCCAGATTGACCACTAAGAGAGGAGTGGGTTGAATCAGCAATTTAATTATACAATTTATTTTCTACTAATTCAAACTCTATAACTATTTGTGGTTTAATATCCTCTTGGTAATATCTCATTAGATCTGCTCATATTCATGAACAGTATTAGAGAGAAAATAATATGTTATTTACATGGTAATGTACTAAGATGAACCCAATTTCCATTTTGGTTAGACTGCCCAACATTTATTCTCCTCTATATTATTATCATTTATTATAGAGTCTTAAGAAGTAACTAGTTATACAACCTAGTTTTCGATCCTATTATTGGACTTTTTTATACCCAATAACTAAATATTATTACTTTTTT
This sequence comes from Viscum album, assembly GCA_963277665.1. Taxonomy (NCBI): domain Eukaryota; kingdom Viridiplantae; phylum Streptophyta; class Magnoliopsida; order Santalales; family Viscaceae; genus Viscum; species Viscum album. The sequence goes on from OY728120.1 coordinate 1,170,657,035, forward strand.
GATAAAATAGCCCAACCATATACTCTTATCCTTCTTGGATAGTTAAAAACTCCATTTATGATCCTCTGTAATAATCAGCTAGATGCCCCAGTCACAAGCTCCTTATTCTTAGTGTTATGGATCCAGTAGTAGAATGTTCCATTTATTCCTCAGAGTGGTCTTCATATATGTACATATAGGATCATTATTTCTCATATAAACCATATATATCTTCAAAAACATGTTTGAATAAGATTTTCGTTCTTTAAACTACTTTTTAAAAGATCTATAATTATCTAGTTCCTATAGAATACTTAGACATATATAGTATTATCTTGGAAGTGACTTTTAGAATTTTCCTCTTTTTCATTGTCAAATACAAGGGAAGATATGCTCTCCTTCATTTAATGATGTTCTGGCCTCAATAAAATGTGAAAAAGGGATTTAAAAAATTTGATAAATATTATTTTATAGATTAATGGACATGGGAAATTTCAGTTCACCTTGCTTCTCAGTTCTCAAAACATCGTGATAATTTTACCCATATAACTTTATCAATATATTAATTCATGATTATAGCCAAATGAATCATGATAGAAAGACCTATATATAACAAAAAATCGCATTTTATTATAATAAAAAGGAAACAAAAATTATTCATCATAAAAATTAATCCATTTCCAAGGTCATATTCCAATTCACATTGATAAAAATTCGTCAAAAAATATTTATAAAACATGTCTCTAGACACTCATTGTTTTACAATATTAATTAAAATCATGTATATCAATATATCTGGATTAAAAATTCCTCTACATATACAAATTATACCTATAAATTCATGAATTACAATGTATAGAAAAGTTGAATCTCTATTTATTCGTGAATTTAATTTTTACTATTCAGCAATGCATATTTATATGGTGGTTGGAGAGAAATATACTCCCATGTATGAGGTGTGTTCTTGTGGAACCCATCATCTTTAGTATTTATGATCCCATAAACATGTTTTTTATTTTTATTTATTTGATTAACCTTTCATCATTCTTTGGTTGATCTCCAATACGATTCTGAGATGATTGAATATATCTAAAACAATAAATGTTGTAGAATGATATCAATGACCTTGATTATATATAAAACCTTGATAAAGTATCTAATTCAATTCCCAATTTTTCTTCATATATTTTTTATGTTGTACTCCATTAATATTTTTTGAGTATTGCTTAATATTTGAACCAAATAATGTAAAATATTTATCCCAAGGATGTTTTCCAGTATTAAAAATTAAACATCCACCATTAAAGTTTTCATTTTTATTCACATGAATTTTATTATAAAGAATAAATTATCTGCACATATCTTTTAAAATAGAAAACCCTTCTATAGGTTCATCTTTCATATCATAAACCAAAATCCTCTCCTAATCATGTACACTAACACCCTATGCTTTAACATCCCTCATTTTTAAATCCTTTATTCTTATGACATTCATTATAACTATAACCAATTGTTGAAAAATATATACACATAAAATATTTATGAAAAATAAATATATGATTAACCAATTATTCCAAACTAAAAAAAATTAATAATGCCTTCATACATAATTATTATACTGGATTCCAAAGTTAGTATAGATATAATTAACATGACTATTAATGTAAAAAGTATGTTCTAATTCAATAACTACCCCAATAAAATGACCATATCTTGCCATATATATTAAATCTATCCCTCATTATTGGGATTTTAGTTGGAGATTTAATATCATAATGACTTTATAGATGTTATAATATCAAATTTTATCCTTATATTTTAACTCATAACTAGATATAGGTGTTCTTAAAATTAAAAGGGTAAAAATTGAAATTCAATTCATAAATAACCAAAATACTATGTATGGTAAAGATAGATAAAGTACCTAAATCCCTTTCTATAAATTATTTATTATTTATGATAATGTGAAATAATCCACCCCCCATGAAATACACTTTTATTTTATAATACCCATATATTGGATCGATGAATTACAGAATCATCAACCTTTCTTGGCTTACATCCTTTTGGAATGGAGATCTAAGGGATGCTAGATTGTATTATTAATGAAACAAAGTCTAAAACTACCTAATTGTTCTCTATGACAGGTGTATTTATTTATATCTTGATAATTCAAAAATTAGAATCCCTTAGGAATGAGGAAAATGTTCTTTTGCATCCCATATATTCATTGTGAATATTTTCAATTTCCTTCTTTGGTCCTGGTTCATAATAACTATTAGAACATCTAGATTTATTTTTTCTACCTCAAGTAACAATATATCAATATCAATGTCATCATCTCATGAAAATTACATCAAAGATAACCCTAATTGAAATTTTTTACAGGAGCTCTCTGCCTCCTTCCACGATCCATCTCATGATTTCCTAAATAATTTAACTAAATTAATATTTATATAATTTATAACTCGAGATATAAATATATAATAAAATTTAGATATTTCATTAGAAAATTTTCATATATTACTTGAATCTAATGAAATACTAAAATATATATATTTACCATTGTGATTATAATTTTTACTTTTGGTATTTATCAATAATTTAATGAACGAGTTTATAATATGCTTATAATGGGTTACTATCATGACTCAACACCATTGGGAACCCCTCCTGAGACCACATTTATGACAAGGGTGACCCTCTAAAGACCACCTCCAATAGAGCATGATTTGGAAATTGGAACCAATGGGGTAAACTCACACAATGGGAGGAATTTCCCTATAATTTCTCTAGATCATAACATAAAACCAAGAACCAATCCACCATACTATAAAAATAGATATTCCAATATATAATTCATGAAATATCCATATACATCACTATAAAATAGATAAAAACAACTCCATAAGGAAGAAGAACCAAAATAAAAAATTTTGGGAGAACAAATAATAAATCCAAACATCCAACTAGTATTATCTAGCGAAACCATCAATTTCCACCTAGAATAAAAGAAGTTTATATATTTTTGGGGTTGGAATAACATGTATACTCAGTAGGACTATACCAAAGGACTTTCATAGAAAAGGGAAATGATAATATTAATTCCATAGTGAACCAATAGTATAATTAACCATCACAAACACATATCAACTAATATCCCCCTACCCTGACCAATCCCTTCCCGCCCAAGAAATAAAATATTAATATAGTAATATCAAAATAATGTGGGAAAATGTGCTCTAAAAACACATTTCCATCAGTTTTCCATTATTACTAAAAATGAAAGAAAATTTTTGTATCATCCCTTCTATATCCACCAATGGTGGAACCAACCATATAACATGTCTCATGAAACACACTGCATATCACATCTTGTGGAACCAACCTCTAATATCCCATGATGGTATGAGTGTGATTATTCCAAAGGGAATTTAAATTTTGAGTTTATGGATGGTTCATTTTGAGAAAAAAGAATCAAAATTTAATTTTGAATGATTGAACATCAAAAATGAGTATTTTTAGAGGAGTAATGAGGCTCATAAAGAATATAAGGGGATCAGAAGGCCTTAAGAGATGATATTATGGTTACTAAATCCTTTTCTATAATAGACCATTGGCTATCCCATGGGGATTTAAGGGGGAATGTAAATTTATACACCCAATAATTTTTATAGCGGGAAACCACTCTCCATCTCTTCTTCTCATACACTAGGATTGGATTACCTCTTTCCCATCCATCTTTAACCCCCTTTATGGGAGAGTTTTTCAGAAGTTTTAGATTAATTTGTGATATGTCTCACCATTTATTGATCTCTACTAACCTAATTTTCCATTATTAATTAATTTTTAGTTTTCTTCTTAGGGTTCTGATTCTAATTCCAACAAATCATGTCGTAATAGATTTCCATTTAGGGGTATTAAATTATACCTAAGAATATTATATATTGATATTATATTTGAATTTTTTTCATCTAATGATTTGTTGAGTTATGTCACTATAGTGATTTTTTAATCATTACACTAAAAAATAATCTAATTTGTGCTTCAAATTGATTTTTCATAATATTAATTTCATCCATAAAGAGGATAGTGATCCATTGTGGACACCCTATGTGTTGTTTTCAAGGTTATGACATGGGTAAGTCGTGGACATGATTTCTTAGTAGCTACCGACACTAGAAAAATAATATATAAATCTTTCTAAATGGTATTTGGTCCTTGGTAGATGCCCTATGATTTATGAATTTTTTTACTATACATGTAACATGTAGTATCCCCACAAAGGGAATATGACTATTTTAATTAAATGAGATTCAATTTAAAATTGTGATAGTTTGAAAAAATTAAAATAAATACCTTGAACTAAGTAAGTGCTAAGGTTCATGGTGGACCCTTGAGATTATCATGCTTGACTTGATCACAGATAGTCGGGGCTATGAAAACTGATTTGATTCCCTGTGAAATTCTAACCACTTTTAGGGAGTGGTCGGAGTAAGGGTGACATAATGTCCCTCATTATTAGAGTTTTAAGACATTTTGGAATATATGTGATGACCTAAAGAACATGTCCATAGTGGGTCATAGAATGACTATTGGTTGGGAGGGTGACCAACCTTGAGAATCCTTTGAGTTTTATATGGGGTTTATATCATCACTAGTGTGGGTTTCCTACGAATAATACCCCAGTTATCCTATAAGGCTAGGCCTTGATTGTGACTTAATGACGGATATGCTACCCTACATAATAGGCATGGAACCATGTGTTATAAATTTTATTGGAAGACCCCAAGTGGGTGCCCATATCTGTTGGTGAGATAGGGTACCCTACTTAGTGCCCCAATGTTGATTCTACCTCAATTTTGGGGTGTGTTTGGGTATGGATGGTGGTAAAGGGTTTGTGTGTTTGGTCGACCCCTCATTTTCTTTTATTTTTATATATGACCTAGAAAACTCCCTTTGGGGTGTTTTTGATATTATTTTTTATGGAAAAAAATTTTATGGTGTTTATAATATTTTTAATTTGAATACATCCTATGGGAAGTTTTTATACGAATCAGAAAATTGTTGTTAGAGAAATATTTATTTGTGTTTGGGAAATTACCTTGGGGTGGCCTATGATATTGTTGGATTAAAAAACTCATGTAGGATAGTTTAGTGAAAATATTTTATGATAAATCTATCGTAGGGGAACCCCATGAAACTTTTTCTGGAGTAACACATCATTGGGAGGTCTTTGAAACTGTTTGGATGAGAAAAATATCATAGGGGATGTCTGACTTACTATCAGTTAGGATTCCCTGGATATAGAGACAAGGATTATCATGTGTAATTGGATTGAGCATTTTAGGATCATTCCATAGTATTTTTATACTTACATATATATCAGGGATACTCTGGTCTATTATATTGGGAGGTTTGGTCACCACAACATGTTTAGAGGTACCCTATAACTATTTTAAAATGGAATTGTCAACTATGGTCCATGACCTAAGAATAAATGATGACTATTGGTCTCGTACTAGATTATATGCATATACCCCATTATGGTTGGGATATGTTGGGGGTAATAGTTTCTATGACATTATAGAAGACATTCTTCCTCCGAAAAAAAGTAGTTATGTTTGGTATTTTTATTTATTATTATAAAGAAATTGATTTATTCATTCCAGGCATACCACATTCACATATCTATGAAATTTTTGTAAAATTAGGATCACATTAGTGTTGTCCTACTAATTTTTTTCTCACACCCTCCTCAGGCCTCCAATGCATTTGGGTACCCAATTATACATTCACTTGTTTATATGTTGGGATTGGGTGGGTACTTGGTGCTATGTGTTTGAATTAATGCATCTCGAGTGGAATCGGTAGATTGGAAGTGAACCATTGAGTTGGGTATATGACCTCTTTTTCTATTTTTGTTTCCTTTATTTAATCTCTTATATATATATTCAATCATCCCATTGGGTGATTTGTTTGATATGTTGAATGGCCATTTCAATTGTATGTTTTGTTTCATTTTGACATAGAATAACTTGTTTTTATTTCTTACACTATACTATTTATTTTATATTTGTTATGATACATGATTACTAACTTTTCTCAAGGGAAAATTTTATGTGTATAACCTCCCCAAAGTACCTCATAGACTCACATTCCTAGTCGTTAGCCTCAGGCGTTGGGGGAGGCACACCTGAGGTTACCTGGTGGTTTAGTCCAGTAACTACCTGGAGTGATCTAGGATGGGTTGTTACAAAGTGGTATCAAAGTTGGGTTTTATTTATTTTTTAATATTTAGGGATATAGTATACTAGAGACATAATAATGAGTTGAAACATATGATGGAACCAAGAACGGTGCATCCTGAACACCTTTACCTATGGAGTTATAGGTTTCCATGGGTATGAGATTGATTCTATTATATTTCATTGTTATGGTTATTGTGAATTTTACCTAGAGCAAGGAACATGAGGTTTTATATTTATGATTTATGAGTTATTGTTTTTTTATGTTTGGGCCAACTGGTCATAGGGTCATTGTGCATTTATCCCATGGGTTGTAGGTGATTGAGGCATATTATTCATCATATAATTCTCATCTGATTCACATGACATATAAGCCTACTAGTGTATGATTATGTCTTAAAAAATATGTCCAAATAAGTTTAAACAATTGATCCTATGAAAATTTTCCATATAAAATCTTGGTGGAATTCTACTCAACTAGATCAACATGAATAAATGTTTGTTTTAGTGGAATATCATGTGTGTTTATGATTATATGCTTGATGGTGATAACGATGGTGTGATCCGTCCACTTAGGGATGTGTAGTGACCCTAGTATTTCAAAAAAATCATGTTTATTTAGTGAGAAACATTTAGTGGGTTAATTCTATTCATATTTGGTTATTTAATGTTCTAGTAACAACATGCATGGTTTTTTCTAATATATATTGTAATGGAATTCTACCTAAATGTAGCATATCATTGTGGTTTTCTAGATACAAATCAGAATAGAATGATTTCGGATATACGAGTATGTATGTGTGATTCTCAAGGGGTAGTTGTTTGGGTGGATTCTTATGAGAATTATAACCCTTATGGGTAGAGGGTTTGGAATCATATGTCATGTATATTGACCTGAGACCATATAGTGTGGATTATAATATGTGTAAGTCCATTTGATTTTAAGATAATGTAATTTAAAATGTCCAATTAATTGTAACCCTTGGTGAGATTTATTTTTTGGTTGGGAGTGAATCTGAGTGAATTTTAAGATATAACATATAGGTTAGAGGGTCTATAGCCTTTTTATGGATATCTCTTATGATGTTAGTGATCTGGGTGATCTAGATGAGTGAGGTGTTAGTGAGTGGTTTAACGAAGTGAGAGGATATCTAGAGTATGCATTTTTTTAAGAGTTGGGATACACATGTAATTTATTTAGAATGATATTGGTGAACTTAAGGTGAAAGAGGTTATACAGAATATGTGTGGTGATGGTTCCTTTGGTTTTTATGATAAAATCTCCTTGAGGGATGGATATTTTGGAATCAATTCTACTTTTGAGGGAAATATTGGTGGAGTGTCTGGACCTATTGTGTCTAGATATGCTATGAAATCATAGTTAAATCATGGGTAGACACGTGGGTCATATTATCATGCCAATGGGTGACTAATAATGTGGTTAATCATAACAAAGGATGGATTCTAATTTTTACTTGGAGTTCTAAGGGATCTCTTGGTTTTATTTTTCTGACATGCTTAAAAATCATGGTTAGAGGTATGAAACTGGAGCCCAACTCATTCAATGTAAGACTAATGAGATCTTGAGTTGAGTATCTTGTACGAGTGGAAAAAGATAATATATAAATTAATTTTTAATGAGACTGGGCATTACATGATTATTACATGTGGTGCCACAGAGTTTTCAATCGATAATGGTCCTTAGGGGTTATAGGGTTAATAGAAGTTTTTTTGAGGTTCTTGTGGGTATGGTGACCCAAATATTTGAATAAAATAATTTGGTTTTCCTAACGACCCAAGATTGACATATATGGACATTAAAGTTCTTTTCTGTAATATATAATACACACAAATACACAGCCAGATATAGTATTAGTTTAATGTCTTTGGAAACTCAGAACACATTCTTATACATTGGTGAAAGATCTTAAAAATCTCTCACAAAGATCTTCCCCATTAGTTTTCCTTCCTAAAACTTCTATTTATATCCTGGTAAAAAGAATACATAAAAATTTTGTGATAAAATTCCCAATATGGGTAAAAAATGGAAATATTATTCATATCATTATCATAAGAACGTAACATTTGAAAATCTTCTCCTGCATATAAAATATCACAATATCATGTCATGGGATAAATTATAAAAATGTAATGTAATCCCAATAGTCATAACATAAGACATGAAATTTTGTGGCATGGACACATATGTATAGAAAATCATTTCATATTAGTCAATACTCATTGTCGAGACCATCATAGCAGTCAAAGTCCATTACTGAATAGAGTTTACTCCTGATTCTAGCCCTATATTACGAGACCAGATTAACTTTCCATTCCTTTCATGTATATATCTCAAGATATAAATCATTACCCAATGAATTTTAGGGAGATATAGGTCCCACCCAACTGATAATTAAACCATTATTATGTGTACCAAAAAATAATAATTCATTTATCAAAGCATAACCAGTGAAATAAAATGGGTTTCGTAAACATCATTCCCTCATAATCCACATAAAATAATTGGATTAAATAAATATAATTCCATAATAAAGGAAATAAAATTAATATAATAATAGTTATAGAAACATAATCCTATATCATCTTATATGGAAAATAATTTTGATAAAACACTTGAAGATAATTCAAGTGGAAAATATCCTTTCATTTTCAAAAACATTTTCTTTTCCCAAAATTCCACACAATGTTGAAAGAAAATAATTTATTTGAAAATAATCTTGAAAAAATTTAGATTATGATTCATTGAAATAAGGTTTCATGAAATCTTAAAAATCCATTCATGTCATATAAGATAAAAAACATTATCCTCGAAATTTTTCTAAAAAAGTCAAAATGTACTTCAAATCGAAGAATGTCAAAAGATTTCTTCCATGCTGTTTAATAAAAATTCCCCAAAAGGGTAAAAATAAAATTAAAAAATTGTATAATAATAGCAATAATATTACATAATTAGGAAACATGGATGAGGATGATAAATATACGCAAGTAAATACTTATGTATATAAAATATTGGATAAAAATGAGATTGTAACATTATCATTTACATTAGGTCTAATATTCTTCGTGTGTACCCAAAAATCCTGTATAATAATATAAATGATTTTACTAATTTATTCTAGAATCATAATCATTTTTATGTTAACATATATGATCATATTTCCATCCATTTGTGGGCAACATTTCATTGTTACAAGTTATTAGGGTATTGCCTACAATATGTTCTTATGTATGTTTTGTCAAATAGGTTTTTATTACGATTTTTAGGTTATAGTTATATCATTTACATAATGTTATTAGTATAATATATATCATATTTATTCATTAAATTCATTAATATAATCATTCATTAATGAATATTATGTAGAATGAATCACATCGCATTGTGGAGACGGTAAGTCGTACGTACGCACGAGCGACGATATCGTGCTCATAATTGTTGAATGGTATTGAAGTGGATTGTGTATAGAATCTCAAAATCAAAATAATTATATAAAAAATATATATATATTTATGAATTCCATCATTATACCAATCCATGTAAGGTGGTGGAGAAAAATGAATTACACCACTGTGTGGAGACGGTAAGTTGTACTTACCCACGAGTGGTGATTTCATTTTTCATTGGATGGGAAGAAGGTGTAATATAATTGTTTCACATTTATAATGTAATATTATTATATTATTGATACTGATTTTATTAATTTATAATGAAATAAAAGATTAAGAGTATGTGCAAGAAGATGGAATATTGAATAAATCGGTATAAGATATTAACTCTTCCTCGACATGCTTCCTCTAAAACACTTCTTACAGCACTAGAGTTGTTCTTTGGTGAAGAAAAGAACCTATAGAATGAAAATATGGATGTTTAGAAAGAAAAATGGCAGGGTTTTTCCCAGCTTTAAGTCTCAAAATGAATTTAATAGGTGATGGATGAGGTTCCCTTTTCATAATTTAGGCGAGGTGCACTTTTGGAATCTCAATAGATAATAATTTATAATAAAATAAAACCCTACACAATAACCTCCATAGTGTCCCAATTGTGAATATGACTATAAATGGATATTTTATAAACTATTCTACATTATAGTTATAAATTTGTAATTTTTAAATTTTTTATGATTTTTAAATAATTTAATAAAATTGTATTTTTATAAAATATCAATGGTGTCAATTTTGACATTGTTCATTTATTTGACTATAAATAAAATCCACACAAAAGATAAATTTGAACCAAAATATTTAATACACTATTAACATGTCATAGTCACCAAGAAAATTTAAGGGGTAACATTAATTAGTGCATATGATATTTATTTTAATATTTTTAATAAAATTATTTGAAATCTTCATTATTAAAATAATAACTACATCAATATTGGGTAATTATTTAATATACTTACTTATAGAATAATAATTTGAAATAAAATACTATGACGGGAAAAAATTACTAGATTTGATAATAATATATGTAGTATAATTTATCTTCTGGAAAATAAAAAATTAAAAATGTTATACTTATTAAAGTATTAATGTGGAAACATTAACATCACTTTAAATAAAATAAAATAAATGTCATAATCTCTTATATAAAGCTCTAAATTGTCACATTCACAGAACATGGATTATTATAGTCTAGATAAACTCAATTAATATGATTTTATCATGATTTTATGTATTTTTATGGTTATTGGTATTTTAATAAAACTTGTTTTATGAATTTTTTTCAATTAATTAATTTTTAAATCATCAAACTATATGAATTTAAGGCAATTCTTAATTTCTTAAAAATTAAAAATAAAATTCCATGATGTAGGTAATTAATTGATATTTTAATGGACTATTTATGTTCAATGATATCACCTGGTTATCCCTATATTTAAATTATTATACTCATATAAAATGTGAGTTTGACATTTTTTTCGCTTTTATTGGTTTTATTAATATATATGTCATTTTCATTGTCAAGTGTCCCTTAAATGACTATGTTTCGAGAATAAGGTTCCAAGTGTATAATTTAATTATTTAAAAAGGATTTTGGTAAGTTTTAGGATCATTTCATTCTCCTCATAATATTATTTGTTACACTAATTTTCTTGATTTACCTTTAATCGCATTAAATAAAAATTATTGTAGTTACTATTCATAATATCGAAAAAATAAAATTTTCCTAATAACATAATTAGGTCCCACTTATTCCAAATATTTAATCAATTTTTTCATAATTCAAGACACAAAATTGCTAAAAATTAATTTAAAATTATTTCTCATTGTTAAAAACATAAAACGTGTTTTTAAGATGAAAAAACTTATCAAAAGATTGGCATGTGTTATGTCCAATGTAAAATTAAAATTACTTCCAATGAATAAAATTGGATGAAATGATTAAAATATATTCCATTTATACTTTAAAATAATTAAATCATATGATTTAACCACATGAATAATTTAAATGGAAAAAGTTTTTTTAAATTAAATTTTAGAGTATTTTTACTATTCATCAAAACATGATAATTATCAGAAAAATATCAAAAATTAATAAAAAGTAAATTTTGATGTATCGATACGAATAGATAAGTTAAATTTGTCAAAGAAAACACATAATGGTGTCAAAAACTAAATTTCAATTGGGTGTTCCATCTAAAGTTGGTGAAACTGTAATTTTTTAAAATAGTTCTTTTATCTAAAAAATTGAATTTGAACTTATAAAATGTGAAGAAAATACCTAATAAGAATTATAATGTTATATAGAATTCAAAATGTGTTTAATAATATTCATAAATTCTAGTTTATGTACCATTTAATAATAATATTCTAATAGTATATTGTTGTTTAGTGAAACTCGGTATTGGGTACAATGCAAGCAATCGAGGAAGGTCGCTCTTGCGTGTAACATAATCCAATAATAGGGTATTGAATACTGCAATTTAATACATTGTTGTGAATAGTTAATTCTTACATTATTTTAGTGAAAAACACAACAAATCAAAGAAATTAAAACTAATATGTCTCAGAAAATCTCAAGGAGTTACGTTCTACCCCCCTTAAAATGAATTTCTCCCTCAAAATTCATCGGGGATCTAAAAGGATTACTTATTGAATTTATCATTCATAGAAACCCACATAATAAAAGAAGAATATTGGATCTTTATTTTAAAAATGGAATGTTATAAACATATTTATTACCCAAAGTTACTCATCACTGGGTTTCCACATAGGAGAACATTTGTGGGAAGTGAAAACATTGATATGGAAGAGAAATATAACCATCATGTTATGACAGATAGTGATAGAGAATATGGTCAGGAGAAATTTAAGAACATGAAAGCCATAAAATTTTGATAATTTAAGGGATCATCTTATTCATCAGAGAAGAAGGTACTAGGATTAAATTTTGGGGTTTCAAGATCCTTATCCTAAAGTTGAATAATTTTTTAATCAGAATAAATACATACCTGATTTCGGTACAATTTCAACATTTTTCATGCCTTGAACAATTTACACTTCATCTCTAATTTAATGAAATTATGTTTAATTTTTCATTCTTGATGTGTTAGAAGATCATGCGATAGAATGATAGGTCATTCAATTTGTCACGGGTAATCAAATATGCAAAAGTCCACCTATAGTGAGATTAATCATATATGGTGACAAAAAATGGTCTTATACATCATCTATCATAATACTAAAATAAAATAAAACTAATTTATAATAACCAAATACATCTTGTGGGCTAGTGGTAGGCGATAAAGCCCTATCGCACTATAGTTGTGGGTTTGATTTCCACAGCCTTGTCTGACATGATGGTTTATTTCCCATATTTTGAATATTCCTTTTTCTAAAACAATATTATTATAACATTATAGAAATAATATTATAAAAAAATTTAGCCTTAAAAAATACTATCTTATGTCTAACATAATCCATTCCAATGATTAGGCTTATCAAAAATACTTTGGTCCTAAAATAAAATTACAAGAAATGTCATGTGATAAGAATGTAAATACCTTCATTTATCCCCTATAATTAATAATATATATATATATATATATATTTGATCACATTCCAAACATATTATTGAATTCATCATGAATTCTCTGGAATCATGGAAATAACCTAGATTACTATATATCCATATTGAAAACATGCATGTTTCGTTATTCCAAAATTTATTGGATATATTCCTTATGACCCAAAAAAGATTATACTATATCCATGAAAGCATAACCCACTTTTCAATAACTCCATAATTAGTTCCCATGAAACTAGAATCATCGAATTTACTTATTCAAATACAACATATCTTTATCCAGAAATCATTATCTGAAAATAATAGACATATTAAGGGTTATCTTCCCCTTAATAATTTGTTCTCCAAATATATCACCTTACTCTTAAATCACATTTATGTCTCTATATGACTATTGAACGTATCCTTTCCAATCCTTAATTAAAGACTTAAATTAAAAAATGAATTATATTTCAGGATTCATAATCTTTGAAATATGAAACATATACAGCTCAATCAATTAACATAATTCATAAACCATAACTTAGGATCCCTCTTCTTCACCTTTCCTAAAATAAGAATCAGGTATTAAGGTTTATCAAACTCAATCTTCTTAGGATTAATTTAAACAATACACGAAGAACATAAAATATCTTTCATGTGCTATTTAAAATCACTTTATCTTAAATAGTATGACTAATACTCATACCATCTTCATGATTCTCTTCATGATACTTCAACATAGGAAATCAATCTTTATTATTCCCATAATTTCCACATCTGAAACTATGTTATATGTACTTTTGGTTATTGACTAAGACATGAAAAAAGTGCTAAAAACATAACAGGGATTAGAAACACATAATTATGGTAAATTACTTACAATATTTCAATATATGATATCTTAGGTTTAATCCTATGTTATTCACAATTATAACAAAAAACTCTATAATTGTAACATATACTTGACTTATCCTTAGCACATCCCTAGACATATATTAGAAATATCTCAAGGGGCCTAAATAAAATTTTCACATCCTAATTTCCTATGTTTGACTAAAACTTAGCTCTAATACCAACTATATCGACCAAAGATTTGTGAAAATGGACATTACATATCTTTTTTGCAATGCATAATACATTACTCAAATATACACCTAAAGATCGTATTAGTTTGGTGTCTTTGGAAACATGGAAGACATTCTTATAGCTTTGTGAATGATCTTCAACATCGATTATATAGATCTTACCAATTAATTTTTGAACATAAAACCATTATTTATATGCTGGGAAAAAGAAGACAAATAAAGGGTGATATCAAATTCTCTGTAGAGTAAACAAGGGAAATATCATTCATACCTTTTTCATAAGAACATAATATTTGAAAATCTTATCCTAAAAAAAGATCACAATATAATGTTATGGGATAAATCATTAAAATAAAATTTAATCCCAATAATCATAACATTAGATATGAAATTTCGTTTCACACACACATAAGCATATAAAATTATTTCATATTAGTCAAGAATCACTGTCGAGACCATCATATTAGATAAAGTACAATACTAAACTGAGTTAACTCCTCATTAAATCCTTGTATTACTGAACAAAATTTACTTTCCATTCTAGTAATGTCTATCTTATTAGATATAAATACTTACCCAACGCATAGGAGAGAGATATAGTTACCTCTCATATCATAATGAAACCATTCTTATGTTCAACACAAAAACATAAATCATTTATCATTGCATAACCCATGAAATAAAATGGGTTTCTGAAACATCATTCCATCATAATCCATTTAAAATAAATGTCTTTCATAAAAATAATTCAATCATAAACACAATAAAATCAAAATAATAATAGGGACAGAAATATAACCCTCTTTCATCATTGATAGAAAATAATTTTGATGAAAAACATGAACTTAATTCCTGAGGAAAATATCATTTATTTTTTTAAAACATTTTATTTTCACAAAATGCCTTGGTATTTCAAATGAAAATAATTTAGTTTAAAATAATATTGAAATCTAGTAGAGGAAAATTCATGGAAATAAGGTGTCATGAAACTGTAAAATTCCATTAATTTCGTATTAGATAAAAAACATTCTCATCATGATTTTGCTGGAAAATTCAAAAATTATCTCAAATAGAATAAAGTCAAAAGATCCCTTTCATATTATTTTATAAAAATTTACCAAAGGGTAAAATTAACTTTAAAAAATTATAGAAGAATATAAATAATATTACAATATTAGGAAACATGGATGTGGATGATAAATATACCCTAGTAAATACACACATATAAAGAATCTCAGATAAAAATGAGATTGTAACGTTATCCCTTACCTTAGGTATGATATGTTTCTTATGTATTGGAACCTATTATATAATGATTTAAATAATGTTTCTAATTTATTCCAGAATCATAATCATTTTTATGATAATATATATCATCATATTTTCATCCATTTGTTAGTAACATGTCAGTATTACTCGTTATTCCGGTATTAACTACTTTATGTTCATATGAAATTATGTAAAAAAATTTCTTATTCCTATTTTAGGACCTAATTATATCATTTAAAATAATGTATTGGTATAATATATATAATATTTATTAATTAAATTATTTTATATAATCATTCTTTAATGAAGATTATGTAGAACGACTCACATCTCACCGTGGAGATAGTATGCTAAGAGTACGCATGAGCGACAATATCATTCCCATAATTATTGAATAGTATTGAAGTGGATGGTGAATATTATATCAGAATAAAAAGTAACTAATATCAATAATATATATATTTATTAATTCCATCATTATACCCATTCAGGTAACATTTTGGTGAAAAATGGATTACACCACGGTGTGGAGATGGTAAGTCGTACGTATGCACGCATGGTGATTTCATTTTTCATAGGATATCTAGAATGTGGAATTTGGTTGTTTAATATTTATAATAACATATAAGTATATTAGTGATAATTATGTTATTACTATATAAGTTAACAACTAATGAAGAGGAAGTATAATATGAAATACGATTGAATGAATCGGTTGAAGAGATTACCTCTTCCTCGACGTGCTTCCTCTAAATCTATTTTTAGAGCACTATAGTTTGTCTTTGAAGATTACTAGAACCTCTAGAATGAAAATAGGGATGTTGAGAAGGAAATAGGGTAGCGGGTTTCAGATATTTAAGTCTCAAAATGAAGTGGAGAGGTTAGAGATGATGTTTTCTTTTATAATTATGGGGAGGCACACTTCTGGAAACTTCATAAATAACAATGTATAATAAAATAAAACATTACCCAAAATCAACAAATGTTTCCCAATTATGAATATGAGAAGAGATGAGGTTGTAATATTATCAACCAATAAATTTTGGACAAATTATTTTGTCAATTTTAACCATATCATTTTAATTGACACTTTTTTATTCTATTAAATATTAATTGTGGTTATAACATTCTAATTATTTAATGGGATACATATTTACATAGATGGTGTTAATTGACCATAAATTGATATTTGAAGACATTTTAGAACATATAATTATAAATTTTTAATTTTTTAATATTTTTATGATTTTTAAATATTAAATAAAATGTTACTTTTATAAAATATCAACAGTGTCAATTTTGACACTATTCATTTATTTGAGATTAAATACAATTCACACATAAGATAAATTCTAACCAAAAATATTTAATATACTCATAACATGTTAAATTAACATATAAAATACGTCTATCACATTAATTAGAACATATGATATTTATTTTCATATTTTTAAAACCATTTATCTGATATCATCTTTATTAAAATAATCAGTACATCGATATTGTGAAATTATTTAATATAAATATTTTTAAAATAAAAATTTAAATAAAATACAATGATTTACATATATTTACTAGAATTAATAATAATATATTTAATAAAATTTATCTTATAGAAAATCATACATCAAAAATTTTATATGTTTTAATGTATAAATGTGACAAATTTAACATCAATTTAAATAAAATTTTATAAATTTCATAATCTCTATTATAAAGCCCCAAATTGTCACCTAATAGGAACATGGATTATTATGGTAAATATATACTATACCAATATGATTTGGTCCTTTGTTCAGGCCTTTATGGTTATTAGCATTTTAATAACAATTCTTTTATGGATTTCACATCAATTAATTAATTTTTACATCATCAAAGTATTAGAATTTAAGGTAATTTTTAATTTCATAAAAATAGAAAATAAATTACCATGATATAGGTAAAATAATTATCATTACATGTACTATTTATGTTCCAATGTATCACCTAGTTATCAATATAATTAAATTATTATAACATATTAAATATGAGTTTGATATTTTGTCACTATTATGTATTTTATTAATATCTATGTCATTTTCATTTTCAAGAGGCCCTTAAATGATTATGTTTTTAAAATAATGTCCCAAAAATAGAACATTATTCAAAAAAAGTTTTTGGTAGGTTTTAAGATCATTTTATGCTCCTTATCATATTATTCATCAAAATAATTTACCGGATTTTCCTTTAACCGCGTTAAATAAAAATTACCATAGTTACTAGTCATAATATCAAAAAAATAAAATTATCCTATTAACATTATATTGACCCAATTATTCCATATATGGAATCCATTTTTTATAATTCAAAACATATAATTGGAATAAATTAATTTAAAATTAAATTCCATTTTCAAAACCAAAAGCGGGTTTTTAAAAAGAACATACTTATCAACAGATTGACATGGGTTTATGTACAATTTAAAAGTGAAAATACATAAAATGGCCAAAATATGATTAAATTATAAAAATAAATTCCACTTATGCTTTAAAATTATTAAATAATATGATTAACGATGTAAATTATTTCAATGGAAAAAAGTGTTTTCAATTAAAATTTAGTGTATTTTTACTATTCATCAAAACATGATAATTGTCAAAAAAATAATCAAAAATTAATCCAAAGTATAATTTTATGTCCTTATTCTAAAAAAGATGATTATTTTTTCAAATAGAACATCTAAAGGTGTCAAAACTAAATTTTAAATGGGTGTTCCATTAAAAGGAGGAAAAACATTATTTTTTTAAAATACTTATTTTACCTAAAAAATTGAATTTGTTCTTTTAACATGTGATGAAAATACCTAAGACTAATTTTAATGTTATTTAAAATTTAAAAAAATAATACTTTTCATAATGGATAGTTTATATCCCATTAAATAATAATATTTTAATAGTATATCTTTGTTTAGTGAAACTTCGTATTATGTACAATGCAAGCTATTGAGGAAGGTTGTTCTTGCATGTAACGCTGGCCAAGAATAGTGTTGCATATACTGCATGAAAATACAATGTTTTATATAGTGCAATCTAATATTGGTGACGTTTACAACACAATACATCAAATAAATTAAATATAATCTGTCACATAAAATCTCGAGGTGCTACATTTTACCCCTATTAAAATGAATTTTGGCCTCGAAATTAGTCAAGGTTATAAAATGTTTAATTCTTGGAATTTTAATTCATAGAAACCCACATCGTAAAAAAATAATACTAAAAATTCATTTTAAAAAGGAAGGTTATAAACATAATGTTTTAAGAAAGTAACTCATCACTAGGTTTCCACATAGGACAACATAGGTGGAAGGTGAAAATATGGATATGGAAGAGAAACCTAACCATCATGTTTTTATGGATTGTGATAGAGAATAAGGTTAGGAGAAATTTAACAACAATAAATCTATGGTGATATAAGGGACCAACTAATGCATCAGATAAGAAGGTACTAGGATAACATTTTTGGTTTTAAATATCCTTTTCCTAAAGATGAATAATTTTTACAAGAGAATAACTACTTACTTGATTATCATACAATTTCACCATTGTACGTACTTTCAAAAAATTACACACCATCTCTAATTTAAAGAAATTAAGTTGAATTTTTTATTCTTGAAGTGTTACCATATGATGAGATATAATGATAGGTCATTCAATATGTCACATGTAATCAAATATTCCTAAGTCCACTGATAGTGTGATTAAATGTATATGGTTCCAAAATTAGACTTATACATCATCTATAATACAACATAAATAAAATAAAACAAATTTATACTAACCAGGGACTTCCTGTAGGCCATTGGTAGGAGATAAAGGCTTGTCTTACTTCAGTTGTGGGTTCGATTCCCACAGCCTTGTCTGATGTGATGGGATGTCTCCCATCCTGCGACTTATCCTATTTTTAAAACTATACAATTATTTCATTCCATAAATAATATTATAAAATTAAGCCTTAAAAAATACTATCTGATGTCCAACATAATCCATTCCAGCCTTTCAGCTTATCCAAAATACATTTGTCCTAAAAAACAAGTGTATAACTTCATTTATCCCCTATAAATAATATAATATATTTTGTTGGTCACATTCGAATCGTTTGAATGACTTCATCATGAATTATCTTAGATCATGGTAATAACCTAAATTACTATATATCCTTATTGAAAACACTCATTTTTCCTTATTTTAAAATTTATTGGACATATTACTTATGTCCCAAAAAGTTTTATACTTCATCCATGATAGCATAACCCACTTATTAATGACTTCGTAATTAGTTACCAAGAAACTTGCATAATCCAATTTACTTATTAAAATCCTATATATCTTTCTCCAAAAATCATTATTAGAAAATATGGGACATATTTAGGATTATCTTCCCCTTAATCTTGTGTTCTCAAAATATATTTCCTTACCCTTAAATCACTTTTTTGTCTCTATAAGATTATTCATAATATGCTTTCAAATCCTTAATTAAATACTTATACTGAAAACAGTTATATATTTCAAGATTAATAATCTTTGAATTCTAAAACACATACACCTAAATTATCCAACATTATTCTAAAACCATTACTTAGGATCCATCATCTTATTCTTTACTAAATTATGATTCATGTCATAAGTTTTCTCAAACTCAATCTTCTTAAGGTTAATGTAAACAATACCTAAAGAAAATCACTTACCTCTCACATGTCATTTACAATCTATTTATCTTCAACATTATGACCAATACTCATACCATTTTCATGATTATCTTCTTGATATTTCATAATAAGAAATTTATCTTCATTGTTACCATAATTTCCACATCTGGAACTATGTTCTATGTGGTTCTAGTTATTGACTAAGACTAGAAAGAAAAGTGTTAAAAATACATAATAGAGATTATAAATCATAAGTAAGGTAAATTACATATAATAATTTTTTTCTATGATATATTATTATTAATCATAGGTTATAAATTATTGTCACAAAAACTCTAGGATTGTAACCTATACTTGATATATCCTTAAGACATCCCTAGACATATCTTAGAAATATCTCTATGGATCTCACTAAAATATCTATATCCTAGTTTCCACAAATTGACTAAACCATAGCTCTGATACCAACTCTAATGACCCAAGCATGAGGTACATGGAAATTCTATTTATTTTTGTGGAATAAATAATACATTACAAAAATATACACCCAAATACCATATTAGTTTAGTGTCTTTAGAAACTCGGAACACATAATTTTTACTTGGTGAAGGATCTTCAACATCTCCCGAAAAGATCTTCCCCCTTAGTTTTCCTATGTAAAACATTTATCTATGTCCTGGGAAGAAGAATACATTAAAAGGGAGATCTCAAATGCTCATTAAGGGTAAGAAATAGAAACATCATTCATATCATTATCATAAGAACATTACATTTGAAAACCCTATCCTACATATAAAAAATCTCAATATCATGTCATGGGATAGATCCTAAAAATGCAATGTAATCCCAATATTCATAAGTAAAGACATGAAATTTCATTGCATAAAAACATAAGAATATAAAATTATTTCATGTTATTCAAGGCTTATTGTCAAGAAAAATATAGCAGAAAATTTCCATTTCTAAACTGAGTTCACTCCTCATTCCAGCCTTGTATTACTAAACTAGATTTAATTTTCATTCCATTCATGTATATTCCATGAAATATAAATCTTTACCCAATACATTGTAGGGATATATAGTTACCACCCTTCTCATAATGAAACCATTATTATGTGTTCTATAAAAACATAAATCATTTACCATAGTATAACAAATGAAATAAAATGGATTTCTTAAACATCATTCAATCAAAATCCATTGAAAATAAAATGATTTGATAAAAATAATTCCACCACAAACATAATA
Source organism: Viscum album (assembly GCA_963277665.1). Lineage (NCBI taxonomy): Eukaryota > Viridiplantae > Streptophyta > Magnoliopsida > Santalales > Viscaceae > Viscum > Viscum album. The sequence continues at coordinate 1,170,678,584 of OY728120.1, forward strand.
AAATAAAATTAATAATAGGGATATCAACATAACCCTTTTTCATATTATATGGAAAATAATTTCAATAAAACACTTGAACTTAATTGCTGATGAAAATATCCTTTCATTTTCAAAAACATTTGGTTTTCTCAAAATGTCAGACAATTTTTAAATAAAATCATTTAGTTGAAAATAATCTTGATATATTTTAGATGAATATTCATGGAAATATGGTGTCATGCAACCGTAAAATTCCTTTCATGCCATATATGTTAGAAAAACACTCTCCTCGTACTTCTGCTAGAATAGTCAAAAAGTACCTCAAATCGAATAATGACAAAATATTCCTTTCATATCGTTTAATAAAATTTCACAAATTGGTAAAATTAACTTTAACTAATTATAGAATAATATTAATAATATGACATAATTAAGAAACATGGATGTGGATGTTAAATATACACCAATGAGTACTTATGTATAAACAATCTCGGATAAAAATGAGACTGTAACACTATCCATTACCTTAGGTATGATATGCTTAATATGTATATGAACCTCATATATAATGATTTAAATAATGTTAACGATTTACTCTTTAAAAATAATCATTTTTATGATAACATTTATTATCATATGTTTATATGTTTGTTGGTAACATTTCATTGTTACATGTTATTATGGTATTAACTACTTTATGTTCTTATGCATGTTTTTTCGAATAAGTTATTATTCATATTTTTAGGTTATAGTTATATAATTTACAAAATTGTATTGGTATGATATATATCATATTTATACAATCAATTAATTTATATAATTATTCTTTAATGAAGATTATGTAGAATGGGTCACATCGCACTGTGGAAATGGAAAAATGTACGTACACACGAGCGATGATATCATTCCAATAATTGTTGAATGGTATTCAACTGGATAGTGTATATTATATTATAATTATAATAATTTTATATCAATATTATATATATTTATTAAATCCATCATTATACCCATCCATGTAAGGTGGTGGTGAAAAATGACTTACACCGCGGCGTGGAGACAGTATGTTGTACGTACACATGCGTGGTGATTTCATTTTACATAGGATGCGTAAAAGGGGGAATATGGTTGTGAGATATTTATAATAAAATATAATAATATTATCGATACATATTTTGTTATTTTTTAACCAAAAAACTAATGAATATTAAGAAGAATAAGAAGAAATTTTGAAACAATTGGTAGAAGAGATTACCTCTTCCCCGATGTGATTCCTCTAAATATCCTCTTAGAGAACTAGAGTTGGTATTTGAAGATGAAAATAACCTCTAGAATGAAAATTTAGAAGTTGAAAAGGTAAAAAGGTAAGGGGTGTCTTTGCTTGGAGGCTCAAAATGAAGTGAAGAGGTGAGAGGGGAGGTGCCCTTTTATAATTGAGGTGAGGGGCACTTTTTGAAACTCCGTAAATAATAATTCATAATAAAATCGAATCCTACACAAAAACCTCAAAAGTTTCCCAATTTGTATGATTATATAAGATAGGGTTGTAATATCACCAAAAAGTAAAATTTTGAAAACTTTTTTTGTCAATTTAAACCATATTCTTTTAATTGACACTTAGGTATTCTATTAAATTATAATGGTTGTAATAAAATTCTGAATATTTAATGGTTATAAATATTTACATATATGGTGTTAATTGACCACAAAGGGATCTGTTATGACATTTTCAACCTTATAATTACCACCTTTTAATTTTTAAATATGTTTTTTTATTTTTTAATAATTTGATAAAATGCATTTTTTATAAAATACCAATAGTTTGATGTTTTACACTATTCCATTATTTGACTTTAAATAACATTCACACAGAAGATAAATTAAAAAAAATTATCTAATACATTCCTAATATGTCATAGTCACCTAGAAATATTTTGGATCACATTAATTAGTTCATATGTTATTTATTTTAAAATTTTAAAAATCATTTATTTGATATATTTATTATTAAAATAATCCATAAATCAATATTGTGTAAATATTTAATATAATTATTTGTAGAATAAAAATTAGAAATAAAATAATATGATTAATATTGAATTACTAGATTTCAAAAAATATATGTAGTCGAATCTATCTTCTAGAAAAGACAACATTCAAAATTTTATACATATTAAAGTATGAATGTGACAACTTTAACATCACTTTAAATAAAATAAAATAATTGTTATAAACTGTTCTATAAATCTACAAAGGGTCACTTCCTCAGAAAATAGAGGCTTATGTTTGAGATAATGTAAAAAAATATGATTTTCACATTTTTTAGGCCTTTTATGGATATTAGTATTTAAATAACAATTTTTTTATGGATTTCTCATCAATTAATTAATTTTTACATCATCAATGTATAAAAATTTAAGGTAATTATTAAAGTCCTAAAAATTAAAAATAAATTACTATGTTGAATGTAATTATTTTATATTTTTAGGGACTATTTATATTCCAAGATATCACCTGGTTATACCAATATTAAAATTATTATAGTTATAAGAAATGTCAGTTTGTCATTTTTCCCATTCATTTGTTTTATTAATATCCATGTCGTTTTCATTGTAAAGTATCTGTTAAATGTCTATTTGTCATACATAAGGTTCCAAGTGTATAATTTTATGAATAAATAGGGATTTTCTAGGTTGTATGATCATTTTATTCTCCTTATTATATTATTTGTTACACTAATTTACCTGATTTACCATTAATCGTGTCAAAAAAAATTAACGTAGTTACAATTCATAATTTTGGAATAAATAAAAGTATCCTATTAAAATAATTTTAGAACACTTATTAAAAATATGAAATTCATTTTCCATCATTAAAAACATAGAATTAAAGAAAATTAATTTAAAATTAATTCTCATTGTCAAAACCCAAAAGTGGGTTTTTAAGAAGAAAAATCTTATCAAAAGATTGGCATGTGTTAATGTCCAATTTAAAAGTGAAACTACATCCAATGACCAAAATTGGATTAAATTAAAAAAAATCCACTTATACTTTAAAATCGTTAAATAATATGATTTATGCATATAAAATATATCTATAGAAAATTATGTTTTTAATTATAATTTAGTGTATTTTTACTATTGGTCAAAACATGATAATTATCAGAAGAAAAAAGACTCAATCAATGTAAATTTTGATATCCCCCTTCTAAAAAGTAGTTTATTTTGTCAAATATATCATATGAATGTGTCAAAAACTAAATTTTAAATGGGTATACCATCAAAAGGAGAAAAAAACTGCATTTTTTTTAAAATGCTTATTTTTTCCGAAAAATTGAATTTGATCTCATAAAATGTCTATAAAATAAGTAATCTAAATTATAATGTTATATAAAATTCAAAATTTGGTTAACACTATTCTTAATGACATGTTTATATCAAATTAAATAATAATATTTTAATATTATATCGTTGTTTAATGAAACTCGGTATTGTGTACAATAGAAACTACTGAGGAAGGTTGCTCTTGCATATAACACAAGCCAAGAATAATGTTGTGTATACTGCCATCTAATATAGTGTTGTGTATATAGAAATCTAATATTGGTGTACTTTACATCACAAGACATAAACGAAATTAAACACAATTTATCTCTTAAAATCATGGGGGTTTAAAATTTGTATCTATATATGGATGATACCAAGAATGGAATGATATTATGGGATGATAATGATGATCATGGATCACTATGGGTGGCACACATGAGTTTATTCTTGATAAATGTCATGGGTTTTGTTCATAGAATTTGAAAATGTGTGGTACATGATTTTTTATATCATCTATTAGGTGAGAGCGAGAATATGGTATCCAGACATTGAGGTCGATGATAAATAGTTCATGGGTCATGGTTATTTTGAAATATTTTTGGTGAAGTGATTATAATGACACTTTTAGAGTATGGGGTTACATATTAGTTATCGGTATATTAACACTATGCTGATGAGGTCATAGGTTTATATAACCAATCGTGGTGTGATCATGGTGGAATTAAATCATCTATGTTAACAAAATCGATCCATACATATATTCCTTATAGAATACCAAATAGTATGTCAGATGTGGTGGTGAATTGTGACAGGTCATTGGATTTTGGAAAGATAACAAATTTATGTAAAATATGGGTACTTTTTATGGGTGATTAACTAATGCATGAATCATATCAAGACATATGATTTGAATTATTATAGTATTATAAGTGTTTTAACACATAAATTGGTCATCATAGATTGGTGAGTATTTTTCGATGATCACAAAATGCCTCTATGTGTGAGGAAATCATGATCAGTTTAGTGGAATCATGTATATGGATGACATTGATAATTATAAATAAACACTAACCAAAAATTGTTATACTAGTTTTTTATTTATTTAAGTATTTTGTGAGTTCTATTCTGTATTGAGAATGAAATTTCAAATGTGATTAATTCATTTTGAGTTTTGGTGTGGCCTTTCTGGATTAGATGCAATGGTTAGTGTTCAGAGTATGGGTGGTGATAACAAGTCCATATCTGCTAGGAATTTATAATTGATGATTAAAATAACATATTAATGGATTTTTCATGTTTTTATATTTGTTTAATTTTGGGAGCCACACTACTAACACTATTAGATTTCAAGAATTTGATTATGATATGAAATTTCCATGGTGTGCAGTGACTTGATTCATGATTAGAATTATTAACTATGACCTATAGTAAGGAGAACCATATTTCTAATAAAGAATTGGCTGATTATTTTTTCCTTTTAATGGATATAAGAGATCATTAAAAACCATATATTGTTTTGGTAATGGTTATGATCATTGGATCGAGGTTTTAATGCTTAAGTGTCTTAATTCTGAAGTGGCACTTTATGAGGGTGTTTTGTGATTCGAGGTGGGAAACAAACAGTTGGTGATGAATTGATGACTTGAGCTAATCGGGATGCATAAATGGGTGACCCTAAGGGCATATCATTTATGATAAGTACAATGGTCCGGAGATTATAATTCCTCATGAATTTATGGCAATGTTAATTCCTTAGAGAATATGAATTTTTAAGTTTAGTTGATGATCCATTTCATGAAATGGGATCCAAAATTAATTTTGGAATGTTATAATGCCCATGTTTTTTATTCGTTGTATAGTAGTGGTTCTTGGAAGGCATATAGAGGGATTTGGAGGGCCTTTAAAGGGGTTGGGGTATCTACAGTAGTCGTTACTGTAGTACACCATCAGCTAGTCGGTGGCTACCTTCAACAACCCAACCATTTCATATATATATTTATATATTATATTACTTATGAATATACATTAAATTAAAGAACACACTCTTGAGTACCATAATGTTTTATTTCCTTTACAAACTAGGTATGTGATCTTTTTATTTAGTAAAATACATTCATTTTATCCCACAAAATATCTTCTCATTTAGTACCTTCATAGAAAAACACTACATAAAACCATTATTCATAACCATTTGAAAGGAAAAACAACAAATGGTGAGATCAGATTCTCACTAAGTAAAACAAGGAAAATTATGTAAATAGAACATGATCATAAGGTTATGATAGCGTAAGAAAAATATATGAAAACCAAACCATTCATATCAATGGTCAATATATTGAGTCAAGGCAATAAAATTAGAAGTTCCTATGACATGAATCATAAAGAAATAAAAGATCATTAGAAATGGGATCATAACATTGACATAAGACTTGGATGTTTAGAATACACATAATAACAAAGAATCATTTCTATAATAGTCAAGTATAGTTGGAAATACTTTCATAGTGGAATTTGTATACTCCCCAAAACATCATAGTAGTCGATATTCACTCGCAAAACCATTCTAGCAGAAAAAGTCCATTATTGAACTCAGTAAATTCCCCATTATAGTACTATTAATATCATGAGATATAAATATTTATCCAATGTATTATAGATACAAATAGGTCTCACTTGTCTTGGTTATATTGCTACCACAATTCTGGGTTTTTACATAACCGTTGTCACATAATGAAAAACATATATATGTATTCCACAACATCATAACACATTCATCAATACTAAAACCCATGGAATGAAATGGATTTCATAAACATTTCATCATAATATAACTAGTGGAAAATAAATTAGTTTCATAATCATTTCATCCTTTCATCAAAGAATAACCCAGAGAAAAGAATTGAGATTCATAATTATTTTATCACGGTATAACACGTGGAATGGAAATAGGTTTTATAAACTTCATTTCATCATAATCATAAATCATTCAATGAAATAATAATAATGGTATCCATGGATCATATCCCCAATAAAGAATATAAAACATCAAAGGATGTTATTTTAAATGGAAAATGATTTATAAAGAAAATTTTCATAGAGTATTTACTGAGGAAAATAACATTTATTTGAAAATTAATTTCTAAAATTTTGAATTTGAAAAATATTTTGGAAATAATTTTCCATCAAATTAAAATTCTAAACTTCTAAAAAATATTTAAAAAAATTTAAACATTTCATGTGGAAAATAATATTTAGTTGAAAATAACTTTTTCATACTAAAAATACATACAAATTTTGGGAAATCTTCTTCTTTGAAAAAAAATATCAAAACTTATAAATTAATATTTTAAAATCACATAAATCAGTAATCGAATAAATTAAAATTTCATTAAAAATAAATTTTTAAAACTAAAAATTCCTAAAACATTTTAATCATACATCTATTTGAATATACTTTTTGAATCAAATAATTGAAGTTTTAATAATAAATTAAAACATTTCTTTTGGACAATATATATTTCTCTTTGATATTTAGTTTTGATAACATTAAATACGTTACAAATAATTTTCATTAAAAATAAACGACTATTTAAAGAAAATACTGTTCATGATAGTAGAATATTATTTCTTTTTCTAAATGATAAAACAATGATTCCGTTCACATTTTCATTAAAGGTAAATGGGATTGTCTTTATAATTTCAAGAATATTACATTAAAATTTCTTTAAAAAATTCATAATAGGGGTAAAATATCATTAAAAAAATTTAAAACATTTTTAGAAAATAGGGTTTTGGATGAAAATGGGGTTTTCTGTCGAAGAGATAAATGGAGGCAATATTTATTTAAAATATTATTTTGATTTATTTATTACATAAAGTGAGTAAAATTAATGGAAAACATGTATTATAATGACATAACCAAATTATAAATAATTTCAAGATTTTATTGAGAGAGGTATCATTATATTTTATCCTTGGAATCATAATTATATATAATCCTCATAAATGATGAGATTCTGACAAAAAGCCCTTACCACTTCGTTAAAATTGAATCATAAAACCCATGAAAAAATTAATTTATATGAAACATTGAATATAATTAGAATAAATAAATTCATAATATATCATATGAAACGTTTTGTATATATATATATCATAAAATAAGATAGGTTGATAACATTACATATGTATCAAAGAATAAAAATTGATGCCAAAATCTTATACCACTTTGGTAACTTTTGAAAAATAAACCCACGAAAGAGGGATAAAAAAATGGATATTAAAATACTGAAAATGTTAAGTTTACATATCATTAAACAGATTTAGGGTAATTATATACACCATTTAAAAAATAGATGGTTAATATGGCTTGTGTCGCACAGAAAAATAAACATGATATGAAAATATCGTACAATAAGTCTTGACTTCCATTTCACACATTAGAAATTAATGTATAATAAAATGTAACATTATTATAATGATATTAATGAAATATAATTATATATATTGCTTCAAATTTTATTTACTTAGAAAATTTTATTACATATTTATTAATAATTTCATGTTATGTCGGGTTTCAATCAATTACTACTTGGTTTTCATGTAAGATTAATTTGGTATTTCTAGTACTCTTACATTGATCATAGATCCATTATCTATATAATTTTAACCCTGATATATATATAATATATATTCATTATATAAATATACTTATTCCTAAAATTTCGAGATGTAAAATTAAACACATTATTCTTGGATATGGTTGGTCGAACGTATGTATGAACCATTTTATCAATGGATGAAATGAAAAAAAATTTAAATAACATGTTACCTTGTAATAATACTTTTTATATTATATATATCACATGTATTTATTTAAAACTATCCTTATTACCATCTATTTAAATCATATGTGAAGAATGGATAACATTGCTTCAGGAGGCGGTAGTCCACCATACACATGAATAACGTTATCACATTACTATATAATGGAAGGAAAGAAGGAATATGTGATATCATTATCTATAAGAAAAATAATTTAACAAAAATAATATATAAATAATAAATCCATCATTATATCAATCAATGAGAGGTGGTGATGGAAAATGAAAATCATCGATTCGTGAGGCGCCAGTCTTCCATACACATGAATGATGTTTTTGTGACCCATTTTGTGGAATAGGAGATGGATTTAGGTTATGAAATTAATATAAAACATATAATTATATCTAATATACAATTATTAGCTTATCATTATGTTTTAATAATAATTTATGGAGGTTTTGTTAGAAATGAAAATAAAATTCTTGATTTAGGATGTTACCTCTTCTTCAGACAACTTCTTTTGGTTTTCACCAAAAGGATTATTATGTTCAATTTAGGACTAAATTATAGTTAATAGGATGATTATATGGAATTAATACATTTATTTGGTTAGGTAATTTATGATACACTGGGTTTTGGGAGTGTTAATAGGAGAGTAGAAGGGGTGGTCTTTTAGAAGTGGGGTGAGTGACACTTGAAATTTTTAAAAAAGAAAACGGTGTACCGACATTTTTATCATTACACAAGGATACTAAATTGACCATTCTATATAAATTAATTCATAAGGTCTAAATATATCCATTATTTAGTTTTAGATAATTTTGGGGTCATTTTTACCTTTATCTGCTTTGTCTACCCCCCCCCGGTAAACCAATTTTTACTTTAACATTGGTTTATAATTTTTACTATTTTTACTATAAATTATAATAATAAATGAGTCTTACTTTATTAGATAATATAAATTATTATTATGCAAAATATATAATACATTTTTCCAAAGTTTATTAAAAAACTATTAACATTTAATTTAATATTAATCCCACAGATGTAATTAAAAAGTGGGGTTTCAAAGGGAAAATTGAGAAAAATTATAGAAAGTTTCTAAATATAAATAAAATATAGAAATTAGTCAAATGACATAAATTATATTAATTAATATAAAATATGACTAATTTAACTTTTAGAACATTATTTGAACAATTTTATGTTCTTAAATGCTTCAAATGAAATGATAATTCTTAATAAGACGCGATATTATTTATTATTCATCAAAAAAATTCTCTTCTAAAAAAATTGAAATAAATTTGACATATGATAATTTTTACATGATTATTTAAGAAATTAATTTCATTTTTTTTTAAAAAAATTGATAATTTGTAAAGAATAATTTTATAATATGTGCTTGAAATTTGACAAAAAAAATTTTGAGAAAAATATTATTTTAAGCATAAAATTTGATTTATTATTATCTTTTGTCAATATAACCCATAAGTTCAATATTAAATATTTTATTGAATATATATTATAAAAATTACATTAAAATCATTCACCAAAAATTATTTTATAAATTTATGGAGGTTAAACATGTTTTGACGCATAAAATATGTTTTTAAAAAAGATTTCCTTTATTTTAAAATAGTTCTTATTTTAAATTATAATTAACTGGTAAGTTAATAATTTATTTTATATACATGTGTAAAAAATATATTATAATAATTTAGTCAAAATAAATTATAACTTCTATTCCAATGAATTGTTAATAACTGTCATATTAAATAATGGTATTTTAATAGTATGTCATGTTTTGTTTAAACATGATGTTGCATGTAACATAATTTAAACTGAATCTTGTGCGTAACATAAGATAACATAGTTTTTGAATGTAACAAAAAATAATAAAAACATTAAATTTATTTGAATAACATATTTCAAAAAATATATGGGTTTTACGATATACTGCCTATAAAATCAATTTCGCCCTCAAAATTCGTCACTTTGGTACCAATAAATGAGGATTATTCTACCACATTACATCCTTAGGTTCCCATATAACTTCCTAATTTGGTAATTGTACCAAAACATATTGACTAGGTTAGTGTTATTATTTCATATAACATTATTTATATGATCCATATTCTCCACCAATTGTTCCCCTTAGGAATGATTATTCTCCAATGGTATAACATTTGAGTTTATTACATGTGTAGTATTAGGTATATAAATCTTCAATAGATATACATGGAACCCATCGTGAACCAAATATGTGCTTTATGGAAGCTCAAATAAATATTAAATAGTCTTTATCTGATGAATAATTTCAAAGGGTCCGATATAAATAGGGCTTATTTTTTCATTCTTTCCTCCATATATAGATTCATAGGAACACCTTCTCAAAAAATTCAAATTCTACATCGCATTGAATGTTTTTAGAATAATATTTCTATAAAATTTTCTCTTCCCTTTTGTGTTGCTGAATTGATATAACCTTCTATTGCATTTCATTTTCAAGATCAAGTCCCAGTAGCATTCCTTATACCACTTCATTAATGTACGTTCAGGTTCTACACTTATTTTAGTATAGGGGTTCATAAAGATCTTTTTAAATTCTCAATATAAATCTATTATTGTAAGAAAACTAGGATAGATAAGGGTTTTGATCCCTAACACATTTTGAATCCATTGTAAAGGATCTTATCATATTTTATACTGTTTTAATTGTTCTCTTAGAGTGACCTTCTATCAAAGGATGATACATAGTGTGTAAACTCAATTCTATATAAAGATCTAGTTAAAGGCTCCTCCATATATTTGTGGTAAGCATTGGATCTTGATTAGATTCAATATAAATTGGTACCCAATGAATCCTTACCACTTCCTTAGTATATATTTTGGAAAGTATATTTGTAAATATATATTCTCTAATAGAAAATAGGTTTCCTAACATCGTAATGTGATCAACTACAACCCATATTTACCATAAAATCAAAGATAGGACAAACCCTAAAAGTTATCAGTACCATTAATCATATTTTTATAAAGTTTAAATCTATTTATCTACAAATATCATTTTCAATAAAGAATATATTAAAAATAAATGATTTTAGTGAAATTATTCTCTCTTAAAATATCCTTAATCTTGATAAAAACCCATCACATAAAACCTAAAATGGGGTGTAGATGAACTTGAACATACGATTATCCTTAAAATCCAAATACCATGATGGTATTCATAATCCTTATATTAGTCCGACATGGAGACATATTTGATTCTAATAGATAATTTACTCTTTATTCATTAAATGACCACTTATCTTATAAAAAACATTTACATTGGAAGATTCAGTTCAAACCTGTATGGAATGAATATTAAATTTGATTTCATTATTTCATATTCTTTATATATTAGGATAATTACTACTCAAAATCTCATGAAATTTCACTAAAATATGTTCAATAAGATTTCGAAAGGGCTCATTCATAATATTTCAATCATGAAATTCTATACTAGGGAGTGGAGGATAGGGGACCATAATTATCATAATTTATTCAACCATAATGATTTAATATTATTTCCCTTTGTCCTTTTTGTTAGTGTCTTTTGTGCTAGTCATCTTCATTATCCATTAGATTGGATAATTGAATAGTATAATACCAAAATTCCGTGCATTTAAAACACTAGAGTGTGGGTGGTCTATTGTATGCATCATTCTTTACATTTTAATCATTATCTTACTTCTTCTCATCACTTCAGTATTCAATTTCCTAATGATCTTCCCTTATATACATAAAACATTTACTAGTTCCCATAACATACATTCCTCTAATATTATTCCCATACATTGATCTTAATGGAAATCACATCATATTCTCTCTATGGTTTTTAAATTTTTCTTTGAATTCCATTTTTCTCCTCTTAATAAAACCATTAGATTAATACAATGACCTAACATACTTCCTCCTTGATGCAACATCAAAAAATATCTTCATATCTACTAAATAATTTAGTGTATAACTATTTTTGAAGAGTTTGTTTTAATCTGTAGAAAAATTGATCAACCTTACTTTCAGGTTGGATAATACTACCATAACCATACATTTCAAATCTTGTAAAATTTTCCTCATATGTACCTAAAAATTCATCATCTTTTTTCATTATATCAATTTACTCATTCTTGATCATTGTATAAAGAATAAAAGTAATGTTCTTATTGAAAAATCAGTTCTTAAACTCATCCCAATCCCAATTGTCAATTTCATATTTCTACCTCATATTATTAATAAGAATCCACCATTTATCTAATTGACCTTTCAAATGGTAGAGTAGAAAAATTATTTTGTCATGAGGACTGTAAATATCTTTTAAGTGGTGATGATCCATTTCATAAAAACTAGTTGATAAGAAGACCCACTAAATGATGGTGGATCTTACATCATGAATGACTCAAATGAATATTATTCCCTCCAATGGTTTTTTTGAAGTCCTATATGATTCATATCAAGAGAAATTTGTGTGAGAATAGGAATTAGATTTTTCATTCTATCCCCATATAAATTATGGTTTCTCATTAGTTAAATTTGTTTCGTAGTATATATATATATATATATATATATTTAAAGGAAAATCACATTCAAAATTTTATAAGGAAAAAAAATTTTCCATTAAAATAATTTTTTAAAAAAAAATAAAAAAACTTTTTGCAAATCCTTTTCTTTGAATATAAACATTAAATATTATAAAGTATTATATAAAAATAATTTAAAACATTTCTTCTTGAAAAAAACTATTCTTAGAAATCACATTTTAAAACTAAAAATTCATAAAACTTTTTTTAAATTATTTTTATAGAAAATAATGTTTGATAATTATAAAGGATTTTTTAAAAATAATTTCAAAAATTTCTTGAGGAAATTAAACTTTTACAGAAATTAATTTCAGAAACTAAATATCAATAAATATTTTTTGAATTCTTTTTCATTGAAAATAACCTTTTCAACTTCTAAATGAAGCTTTAAAAATAATTATTACATTTATTGATGAAAATAACCTTTCCACTTTGGAAAAAAATTAAAACATAAATATTTTTAAAATAATTTTCTTTTAACATAACCTTGAAAACCTATAAAGTAATCTTTAAAAAATAGTTAAAACATTCGGAAATTCCTTCCATTCCCTACAAGTTCAAAAAACATTCCATTCAAATTTTTGGTAAAATATAAATGGGATTTTTTTTAAAATAACATGAATAATAGATTTAAAACATTTTTTAGAATAAAAAAATGTATAAATGTATTTTAATTTTTTTGAAAATATTCTTATAAAACAAAATTTTTGATGAAAAAGGCTTTTTTTATCAAAGATAGAAATAAATTCAATTTTTGTTAAAAGAATTATTTTGAATCATTGAGTGAATAAGGATATAAAAATGAAGGGAAAAAATGTATTCTTATTAAACAACTAGAGGATTAGAAAAATAATGAGTTTCTTGAAATATGGATTGTAATATTTCATAATATGAATCAAAATCATAAACAATCCTGATAAACGATGTGATCGTAACAAAAACTGCTTACCATATTTGAAACATTGAATCCTTAGAACAATGATAGAATAATGTTAAATGAAATGAATATTGTCATGAGAATAAATAAATACCTCATATTACATGTTAAATGGGATGTATATACACCTCGTAAAATAATATAGGTTCATAATATAACATATGTCTCAAAGAACGAAAATGGAGACAAAAATCACATAAAACTATGGTAACTTCATAACCATAGACCCCAAAGAAAAGTGATCCAAAAATGGATATGTAAATCCCCAAAACATTTATGTTAATAATCATAAAAAATATTAATGGGTAGTATATACAACACATAAAAGAAACACATAGTGAATATGGGATGTATTTCCAAGAAAAATAATAGTGAGATGGAAATCCCTTACCTATAGTATTGTCTTACTTCGTAAACATTAATGAATAATTTGTAATAAATATAATCATATTATAAATATATTATAGAAATATAATTACATATATCATACCATATATTATTTACTTATAGATTTTTATTACCCTTTTATTAACAATTCCATGTTAAAGTCATATTTTTTTGGAAAAAACTACTTTGTTTTTCATATAGGTTATAATTTGGTTTTATCAGTCCTATTACATTGATCATAGTTCAATAATATCATTATTTTTATCCATTATATAAATATCGTATATATTCATGACATATTTATTCATAGTAATCAAAAAAATTATAGATAAAAATTTAAATAAATCATGGATGGATACGGTAGATGGTATGTACGAATGAGCGATGTTTCCATTTTCTCGATAGATGAAATGAAATAAAGGTAAATAATATATTCCGTTTATAGAATCATTTTTATATCATATATATAATATTAGTATATTTTGGCCTATCCATTTTAAATTCTATTTAAAACGGATGTAAAGAACGAATCACATCACATTGCGAGATAGTAGTATGCCATACATATAAATGATGTTATAATATTCTAATGGAATGGAATATAAAAATTCATATATGGTGTAATTTTTTAAAAATTATAGTAATATCATAAATATCACATATATATATATATAAAACATTTGTCCCTATATATATCCATTAAAGTTGGTGATGGAAGATAAATAACATCGATTAATGAGGCGGTAGTCGATCATACACAAAAATGATGATTTCATAACCCATTAAATGGGAGAGGGGGATGATTTATGTTTTGAAATAAACCTAATTAAATCTCTATATATGGAACATGATGATATTATTATATCATCACGGTTTAATAAGAATTAAAGAAGGTGTACACACGTTATCCTCAAGCCACAAGGCTCTAAAATATAAAATTATAAAAACTAGGATAGATAAGGTATAAATAAGGATATAATATGGGTTTCTAGCAACCTTTAGAACATTGTTAACCCTTATCATTATTTTTTATCTCCCCTCCTCCCCCCCGTAAACCCAGTCTTATATTAACCGCATGAAATAATTTTACCTGTTTAGACGATACATTATGATAAAAAAATTATGTTGAACTTATTAGATAATATAAAATATTATAATCCAAAATCTGGGATCCATTTTTCGAAATTCCATTAAAGAATTGTTAAAATTTTATTTAAAATTAATCGCACATGTTTTATTAGAAAGAGGGTTTTCAAAGGGAAAATGAACAGAGGGTTAAAAAGTGTTTCTAACTAAATTAAATAAGAAAAAAATTAAAATAACCTAAATTGAATTAATTGATATAAAATTGGACTAATATTGATTTTAAACCCATATTAAAAATAATTTATGTATATATTCTTGGAAATTTCTAATAAAAACTGGTATTTCTCATTATTCAAAAAAATTATCCTCTCAGATAATTCTAAACAAATAACCCAATTATAGTTTTGAAATTATGATTTAAAAATGAATTAAATTTTTTCAAATAAAATTTCTAAAAGTGTAAAAATTAATTTTAAAAAAAGTGTGCAAAAGCTAATAAAACTTCTTTTTAGAAAAACGCTAATTCAAGAGTGAAATTTGATTTATTATTTTCTATTATCTAAAAAACTCAAAATACGAATGCTAAAAATTCGATTTAATATATCATATATATATTCCATTAAATACTTTTAAAAAATTAATTTTATAATTTATTGAGGCCAAACACAATTGTGCCCAAAAAAACAGTTGTTTCGGAAAATATTTCCATTATTTTTGAATAGTTTTTTCATTTATAATTAATAGGTAAAAAAATAATTCATTTTATATAAATTTTTAAACCAAATATTTTTATATTATATTTAATCCTATTCATACCTGCCATTACAATTTCTAATTAATAATTATCAAATTAAATAAATATTTTCTAATAGTATGTCACTTTTTATGTAAACTCAGTGTTGCATGTAACAAAAGATAAACTTATCTGTGTGTGAATTTAAAGTTAAAATAACAGTTTTGTGTAATTAAAAATATCAAAAAATAATTAAATTTATATGTGAAAAAATATTTCACAAAATATGGTGTGCTACACTACCCCCATATCTTTGTTGGTGTCCAGTATTAGTATGTGTTACTGCTTACAGCCACCGTTCATTTAGTGGGTATTTTATGATGGATATTTACATTTCGTCACCCTTGTATTTCTAGAGGGGTTAACAATTCCCACTATTCTACACATGCCCCATATCCAGACTCCCTCATCCCCTTCCTCCATCGACCCTTATTTTTTGTAGGTGATTTTGAGGTGTTTTATGAGATTCTAAGTAAGTATCTCTTAATTTTGACCTTCTCTTAATTCCTCCATTTTTATTTGGTAATTTTGATAATTATTCTTCAGATTATGTCTTATGATCCAATACAAATAGGGCCCATATAGTGAATACCTAAAGCCCACATCCAATAGGTCAGGGGTTAGCGACCAGTACTATGTAGGCAAGTCACGCACATTGGAGTAATCAACATAATGTACTGGTACACTCACACACATCTCCAATCCCATATAATGATAAAATTTAAAACTAATGAAACCAATGCATGTATATATTAATAATCCCACAATCAATGTATGATAGTAAAGTACTGAAAATGATAAAGAGGCCCAAATACAAGCTAAAGAAAAAACTATATAGAGTCCAACCTGATCCAATGTTGAGTAATATGATCAAATGAAATCACCCAGAAAACACATTAGTCTATCATGCTCAATCTATGCTTCACCCACTCCTTATCAACCTACGACACCGTAAAAAGTTTTTTCTTCTACATAATACTTGAAACATGTAGGCAGAGACCATAGAGGTGTTAGTATAACAATACTCAATAAGACACCCGAAAACACTAAGCACAAATCACTAAGAATAGTCATCTCATAAAAATGATATAATAATTAATTCATAAACTATAAAACTGAGAACAACTAGAAAATAAAATATTTGTGACGGGTCATTTACAGCAAGATCGCATCTCAAATAGTAATTTATGATTGAGTCCCATCTCAAATGACCCTTTGTAGAAAGTTTTCTCAAAAATATTTTTTTGCAATGGGTCAACAAAATAAATTTTAATGGATTGGTATATCATCGTAAACAATATTTTCTATTTTATAAAAAGGCCTTTTGTGATGTGAAGATTGAAAATTTGCAAATAAGAATTTGTGACGGGTGAATATTCACTTAAAAAATAAATATAATAATAAAATATTTAAAAAAATAAATAATATTAAAAAATTCACTATATAAAACTCTAAATATATGAATTCTTAAAAATATTAAAAACATTATGTACATTTAAATGTTTATAAATTTTAATGTGCCAAAAAATACATAAATCACTGAGGGGGGTCATATGGAGGATGTGTTGGAGAAAAATCCATCCCTAAAACCTAAAAAAGATGTAACATGTAATTCATCATCTTCTCATGCTACTACTCTTGTCGTCGATGCATCCCCTCCTCCTTTTATCAATGGAGTTCATCCTACTCCCTACGAATGGTCTCTAAAATCTCACCCAAAGATCACAGCGTCACCTCATACTTTGTAGTATATTATGATACCACTCAAAGGGATTCTCTAGATTTGGATGATTAAATCAAATCTATACCATAAAAACTCACAGACATTAATCAAGAGATGATACTCATAACTCAGCATTTCGAGAAGGCATACTGAGTCACCTATAACCATGCTACATCATCAAATCCCATAGTAAATGTATTATTGTCCTAGTTCTCATCCTAAATATAATCCTGTTTTTGAGAATTTTCAGCTTCATATAACTCCTCCAATTTCTGTTTAAAATTAAAATAGCTAAAATATTATTTTCAGTTAATTTTAAAACTCAAGAAAAAATATATTACTGACCACAATATGAAAGTGGAGACCACCTATAATCTCTATAAAGACCTGATTAGTATACATCCTTATATAAACTTCTAAATCTATAATATCTGGATGTTCAAAGTCTTATATGAGTATAAAATTAACTTTTTACATTTAATATTATATAAATTATTAAAATAAGAACTTACCATATATCTATGATGCATACTGAATGTATCAATACCAGGTTGATGTATAACCACCTTTCTCCCCCAGCTCTATTTACCAAATGATGCTCACCTCTTAAAAATAGTTCTCATCCAGTATGAAAATAATCCTTCCAAAACCTGAGATGATATGTAATCTCATCAGTGGGCACAAAAAGACTGATAAAAATATGTTACCCCCACTTTTCATATGGGTTTCCTCTTTATTTTGTGCAACAACTGATGACAATTCTCATGTATACAGTCCTCTATTGCCTCCCACATAGAGTCTCATGTGCTATACTAAATAGGATAACATAAAATGTACAAATAATTAATAATTATCATGTTACCAATTATATAATTATCAATATAAGAGTTATTTATTTACGTATTATCCAATGATCAAACATGTGGTTCCTAATATCAAAGAGAATATGATCCCATTTCACCCATGCCCCAGAAAAATAATTGTGTAACATAACACTCCATTGTCAAACTAATATAATCATAAAAATATGAAAAAATTGAACAAATAGTCAAAATATTAGTGTATAAATAAATTTATAGAAATTAATGAAAGAAAACTAAAATAAATACCTAATCATACCTTCGCTTGCATATATCTAACTCAAAATGTGGACGTCACTCCGGGATATGGTCAGGAATCATCAATATCACAAGGCCAATACCACTCTAATTATTTCTAGAACCTCTATCAGTCTCTTGGTAAGATGATGTAGCATTATGCTTGTCACCAAGTAATGTTTCCCCATCCAACTAACGAGACATATCAGATAAATGGTCATCATCAATCGAAAACAATAAATGACTATTGTTATTAAATAATTTAAAACATGTATTATATATATATATATATATATTATATGTGATTATAATCATAATTAAATTGTTCCAATATCAGTATCCATCCTCATATTTTTATATGATGGTGTCAATATATTCATATTCCTCTTCAGTATCATCAAATTCTCCAGGAGTTTCATTTTATATATCTCTTACTATTTAAAATTAGTTTTTTACATCAATAACATTATCATCATCATTGACACATAATTATTGGTTTTCATCACTGATATTATGGTATCATTATGGGAAAGATGAATTTAGATTTTTCTCTTAAATATTTTCAATTCCATTAACTTTATCATAACCACATTCACTTTGGATAATCTAATTTTCATTGTATTTTATTTTCATTATGCTCCACCAATCACTAAAATCTCTTAGATAAACAGAACAATTTGTATAATAAATTTAATGTACCTAATGAAAAAATAAAAATGCTTTCTTTTCTAGAAGAATTATTTTATATATAATATCAATGATTCCATGACATTGATGAACATTCGAGCCTCTACTAGTATATTTCCAATGAAATTTTAATGTCATTACATAACTCTACCCTAGATAAAATAGTTCCATTATATCTTCTATAATCTCATTAAAGTCAACATAATTTTATCTATGATAAGATCCTCTCAATAAAACACTAACATTAATTTTTTTATTCCCCATATGCATGTGTAAGAAATTGAAAACCATTCACCACATATTCATCATATGATTTAACCATTTGGATGGTTGGTTACTCAATACGCACAATCTATTATCAATTTTACTTTCATGTTGAGATACCTATAAATTTTAATAAAAACTATTAATATAATATGTAATAAATTCATTTTATATGTTAAATTATAAACAATTAATTTTTCCAATTTTTAAAACTTATAGGAAAAATTATTTTTTTTGATTTTCTTCAAGTGTTGCTACTGTAATTTTTTGAAACTATTTATTGTTAAGATTATCATATTATCTAAAAATAAAATAATATTACTTTTTATTTAAAAATTTACAGATTAATAAATTGTAGCACTCACTATAAAAAGGATGTCATTTATTCACATTTGAGCAGAACACATGTATATAACCTATGATGTTCATCATAGGAAATATTGTATTCATGAACACCGCCAAATCCAAGTTCATGCTAATTGAAAACTAATAATTTATTGTTCCTTTCATTGGTAAATTTTTCCTATTTGTGGCCCATTTGATTGTGTTTTGAGGGATATTTATATTAAAAACAGTGACGTGAGAAAAATTACATTTCCTCCTAAAAATAAACTTTTTCCATTGATCCTTCAGATGATGCTTTGTTACATACATTTTTCATTAATTTCTATATGAATCTATCATATCAATACATTCATTAGGACAATATTATTCTTGTATTTATTTATTTATATGAAAAATGTGATATCAAATGTTCTAATGAATAAAATAATGTCGGTGTAATGTTTTCCCAATTTACAGATAATTAAAACAACATCTTCTTATAGTCTACTCAGTGAATCATAATTTAGTGTCACTTTACAAATGTCTCGGAAAAACTATGATTTTTTTGTTAGCATTTCCTAAATCATAGAATTAAAAATTCCCCTAAATCCAATTGGTAGAACACTTTACATTAAAATATGACAATCATGACTTTTTAATCCAGAAATATGACCATTTATAACAAATTTAGACTAATTGTAAACATAACTATCTGAAATATTCAAATATAAAATCTAATGAAAAAAATAATAAATTATATTCTTTGGAAATTGTATAAGATATTTTTTTCTTCATTAACTATTATGAAATGACATTTTTAAATAGTTCAAGATCTCATTTCCTACACATTTTAGAATGATCTAATCAGGACTTTACACTGCATTCGGTCTTACACGAAATGTCCAAAACAGTGTAAAATATATTATCAAAATAGTTCTTCTTAATATGCATGACATCAAACATGCGATGAACTAAAAAATTATTCCAATATGGGAGATTTGAAAAAATATATCGATTTTATCTAATTGTGTTCTTTCGCAAATCCATCTATTTTTTGTTGGACTACAGACTATACCAATGTAATATGAGGTAATAAAGAGACAATATTTCTTAACTCAATACCTGAGATAATTGATGGAGGTCTATCTCTTTCAATTGAACATTTTTTAATATGATATAATTTTTTTCAAAAAGGATCATTGGAAGGATGAAATATTTGATAATATTAAAAAAAATTCATCCATAGACGAGCATAAATGATTTTTTGTATCTCATAAAGTATAAAAAGGATTTTGGACCATATGTTCTCTAGATTGATAACATTCCATATATTGGGAAGTCACTATTTGTCTATATTAAGGCATCTTTCATTAGAATTTTGTTTTGAAAAAACATCATATGTATTGACAGCATTACTCAATAATAAATTTAACTCATCAATCAATGGCTTCAAATAAACATTTATATTATTTTTTGATGACATAAAATTAATAAAGTCAAATAGATATATGGCTCATTCCTCAACATCTGAAAAGGAAAATTGTATAGAGTTATAATGATGGGCCAATAAGAATATTGACTACCATAAGAAATAAATAAAAAGAATCCATTAGTAGAATGTCACAACAACACATTCCAAGCTTCTAAAGAAAAAGACAGATATACAAGGCCAAAATGATTCCACGAATCACCACCACAAGAATGATTTAATCTTTTACATATTAAAATAATGGTTTTACATCATGACATCAATGATGATGTGTTCTGAGACATATAAAAAAACTAAATTATGGGTGTCAGTGGGAAATACCTCTACCATTTTACATGAATCAATCTGGACTTCCCTAGTTTAGAATATTTATAACAACATTATCCAATTTTAGGATAACAAACTAATGACTCATTTTCATCATAATATAAGATTAAATCATTTAAACATTTATGAATCTTCTGATAACCAAAATCCAAATTATGAAACATCAAATTTACCTTATAGAAATTTATAGGAAACCAATTTCCTTCAGGTAGTAGTGCTTCAACCAATTATTATATCTGATCAAAACAACTATTTGGTATTCCATTATCTAATTAAATATCTATAAATTTTTTAACTACTTTAAATTTTCTTAACTAGAAATTAGTAAATAAGGAATCCTCAACAGATTTAGAGAAATAATAAAATTGATTTTGTTATAAATCAAGATTTAAATCAATTTTATCTGATGTTTTAATATGCTGAAAAGACAGACTATCCATATCAATTACTAAATTTTTAAACATTAATAGATTTGGAACCAAATTATTAATATCTTATCTAGAACTTAATTCTCTATATTGATACTGAAATACATAATAATTTCAAAAAACAAAATTCAGAAATAAACCCTAACATTTTCAATTGTGTAAAACCTCCATAGATCACCTTTCAAACATTGACTCTTAATTTTCCACTCTCAAACAAATTTTGGTTTTGATGATGAAAAGGAATAAAATGTTGTGACACCGATACTATATATATAAGGGATTTATACACGAACTTTTTGGATTATAATGATTATTTATCCAATCATGGTTATATAATAAAGATTATTTTCGACCTCTTTTTTTCATATTTCTCAAAAAACACAACATAAAAAATTGTTTATGATTAATATAATATAATAAAATATTATCCAAAAAGACTATAAAATATAAAAATTGTAATTTACTTCTAAATAATTCAAATCATATCTATTTACGACTTATTTTTACTAATTGTCACTTTTTCATCTAATTACTATTAAATTTTACTAGTTCTAATGATTTAACGTTGACATTTATTAATATTTACTAATTTCCTCTAAAATTACTATTTTATTCTAATTACCACTAATTTTTAATAATTATATTTATTTACCATTAATTTTTAAAAAGTAATGCTTCTTTTACGGTAATTTCTACTAATAAAGGATACTTTATAGATAAATTTTAATCATTATTTTGATTTATTGCTAATTTTTACTAATTTCCACTATTTTTGACTATTTATAATATTTTTTTTAATTTTTATAACAATTTAATGTTTATTTATACAAATATTTAATAAATGCCTCAAATTATCTCAAATTTTTAATAATTTGCACTAATTTTTAATTATTATAGTGATTGAAAAATAATTTTTCTTATTTATAGCTAACATTGAATAATTTAAATAATTTAACATTAATATTTTCTAATTTAAATGTAATTTTTATTAATTTTTACTAATTACAACTAAATATTATTAATTATAATGATTCACTACTAATTTTGAATAATGATAAATAATTACCACTATTTTTTACTAATTACAACCAATTTTTACTAATTACCATTAATTTTTACTAATTATAGTGATTTATTGTTATTTTTTACTAATCTATATTAACTACCACTAATTTTTACTAATTTTTAATAATTTTTACGAATTACCTCTACGTATTAATAATTAGTGATTTACCATTAATTTTTACTAATTAATTCTGCTTTACGATACTTTTTATTAACAACAATAATTTGTTGTTACTTTTTACCAATTAATTGTAGTTTTTACTAATTATACTAGTTTACTACAAATGTTTACTAATTTTTCCCAATCAATGCTAATTTTTACTAATTGTTACTCATGGGCACTAATTTGTACTAAATTTATTACTAATTTTTACTAGTTTATAATACTTTATCACTAATTTTTAGTAATTTATTACTAATTTTTACATGTTTATAACTAATTGTAACAATCGTATATCTAATTTTTACTAGTTTATAACCATTTATTACTATATATTACTAATTACCACTAATTATTTCTTATTCCCACTAAGTATTACTAATTTTTAGTAATTTCTATTATTTACCACTCATTATAACTAATTTTAGTACTGTGTATCAATTTTCTACTAATTTGTACGTGTTTTTAAATAATTTTTACTAGTTTATCACTAATTTGTACTAGTTTATTACTAATTTTGACTTGTATATTACTAATTTTTAGTATTTTATTACTAATTATTACTAATTAAAAACAATTATTTCAAATTACCACTAATTGATAATAATAACCACTAATTATTACTAATTATTAATAATTACCACTAATTACCACTTATTATTACTATTTTATAATTATTTACAAAAATTTATTACCATTTTATAAAAATTTATTACTAATTTTTACAAGTTTGTTACTACTTTTTACTAGTTTTTTACTAATTTTTATTAGTTTATAAAAATTTATTACTAATTATTACTAATTACCTAATTATTACAAATTACCACAAATTATTACTAATTACCACTAATTAATACCAATTAATAATAAATGTTACTAATTATTACTAATTCCCACTATATACCACCTATTATTGCAAATTTATATTAGTTAATAACAATTTGTTACTACTTTCCACTATGTATTACTAATTACCTCTAGTTATTACTAATTATTTCAAATTGGTACTAATTACCCCTAATTGTTACTAATTCTGCTAATTGTTACTAATTACCACTAATTACAACTAATTCCGACTAATTATTACTAATTACAACTAATTATTAATAATTACCACAAATTGTTACTAATTACAATGAATTATTACTAATTATCACAAGATACTTCTAATTGCCACTAAATATTAATTATTTTTCACCAATTTTAACTATGTACTACTAATTAAAAGAAATTTCTACTAACTACTTGTAAATGAATATTATTATTATAAATTACAACTAAATAATTATTATTTAAAATAATAACTATTACATATTACTAACTAGTGAAAATTAAAACTTCAAATTCCTGCCAAATCTAGATACACCAAATTAATAATAATTATTACTAATATAAAATAATATAAACAAAAATATTAAATACATTAAATAAATACATTAAAACTGAATCTTTCAGTGGATTCCATTCCATCAATTTTCTCCCTGATGCAATTTAAACCTTTTAAAACATTAAGTAGGATAATATAAGAGGATAAGAGTAGAGGATAGTTTATAGAAGAATAGAATGAAAAAAAATCAGGGGGGGCGTTATGAGGTTAGATAATTTTCGATGGGACTATTTCGGACAAGACATGTTGAAAATAAAACTATAATTATTACTTACAGTGGCAGTACAAAAATATAATTCTTGATGGGCATGTTTGCAAATAACATCTGAAGATAGTTTAATTACGATGGGAGATAATTCTGTCACAAATAAAAAATAAAGATGGAAATTATTTGTGACAGGTCTTGTTAGAAATACTTTCCTTCTGACAATTTATTAATGGTGGGAGTTAACAATCATTAAAAATAACAAGAATGATGGGTACAATGGAGGTATATTCTGATCACAAATAGTCTATCCAGGGTATGGTGTGCACTGCATGCCAAAGGTATTTGAGACCGGAATACATTTTCATCAAAAATAATGTTTTTCTAACAACTATTAGTGATGTAAAAAAATCTCGTTACAAATACACTTTATTGAGGGAGTACATGCGATGGGAAACTGACACGACACAAACAGCCTTTTATCCAATAGTTCAGATATACATAGGAAGGAAACCTCCCGAAAGTCACAACCAAAATACCATTCATAAGATTCTTTTTGAAGCAACACTCATTCTGGGAGAATCCACTATATAATCCATGCCATTATCAGAGACACTCATTAAAGTGGTCATCGTAATTAGGCCCCACCAATGAAAACACACTAGTCTTAGAAGACCCTGATACTTAGAGAGGGTATCACACCTAGGACCACTGGGGGACACCACGAACCCAATCTAGATCAACCCACTGTATAGGGGATCATACTCCAATGATACTGATAACCCTAGTGAAACGTCCTTCTAGATGGAGGATCAACTCCCTACTCACAGGGGTCACCCCGATTCCACAAACCCAATATAGGTTATAAAATTCTAATATATCACACTTCATACTCATGGAGATATTCCAAAAATATATCTGAGACTAAATCATTATAGTAGATCATAATCTTGATATTTTTACATAATTTAGCATTGTACCCTCAAGGGGATGGGAAAAGGGAACATGCTGAATCAAAATTGTTCCATAGTAACAAAACAAATGGATCCAACAACCCTGAAAGGTGGTTCATGGAATGTAGAGGGGAGTACAAGGTGTATCCATCCAACCCATGTTCTGGCCATATGGTGATTCCCTACACAACTTCTAAATCTCCATAAACATAGTGTGTAAGAATCGTACACGGTGTATAGACAACGCTTGACACTCTGTGTATATCGTCTGTCCATGTCCATGTACACTATACCTTGTTCATGTAATCTAGAAATGTATTTTAATTCTAGTTGCGTCTATTTACTATGGTATAGTTCATGATCGTGTAACCTTCGGGTTACATGCTGAGCTGCTAAGCACATATCTCATGGTGTGTGACAGGGTCATGCGACATGGAAAATTTACCTATCTACAGAAAACCTAGTGTCGCACCCTAGGGGTCCCACATGGTTTGTGATCTCGGATGACACTCCATGTAACCTAGGATTTTCCAAATCCATCACTATATTCTGCATGTTATCCACTACTTAATTGGAGCCACTATCCTCACTGGACATGGTAGATCCATAGTTGGATAACAACCTTTTTTCTAGAGATGGGATTCCGGTATTAAAATATGATCAGGAAAATCCACAACCTGTTGTCCTTAATCACATCATTTAAATTAGGATGAATGAGAATCTTTAATCTATTCTAACGTGCCTTCAATCATCCTCAATCGTTGTTGTAAATCAATCGCACCCTCAGTCGTTAATTATACTTGTGCTGTTGATCTATTTCCCTAATGAATGGTCACACAACGATCAAAATTTTGGTATTCATAAAACCAAAAGCTAAAGAAATTTCCCACAATGAATGAGTGAATAAAAGGGGGAGAAATCTATATTCTACAAGATGTGAGGAATAATCTTTAACCATTTTCATTTTTAACTCTATCAATTTTCAAATATTTATGTCGTTTATGAGGGATAAAAATCAACAAACAAATTAAATACATCAGTAAAATCTACTATCAATGAGATAATCAATTCTTATTCCTCGAATTTATCCACATTCTTCTGGGATAAAAGAATAAAATGGAATTGAAAAAAATCAAACATCCTTCCTGGAGTTTTGATAAATCATTAATGAAGAACGGTTATGTGCTTCTATCTTTAGTAAGATCCACGAAATTTGTTGGCTCATGATCCTTAAACAGATTTTATCCAACATCATATTCCAAAAATCATCCACAAACTCCTCTCCAATGATTCTTATCAGTCCTATGTTATGAATCTAATCCTAGCATCAAGGAATAACCATTTTTGAATAAGATAGTTGGTCTCTACATTAATGAAAAATAAAATAAATCCAAAAATTTATTTATTTTATTATTCATGTTCCTAAAAATAATTTTTAAAAACACCTCACACCAATAAAGGTTATGTCATGCCATTGGTAAAACCCATCTTCTAAACTCAGTTCTTCCATCAGATTTATGAACATATCACCCTTTCATGATTTATTCCACTTTTTTAGGAAACTTACATGTGCATAATATTAATATATTTCTAAAATTAATTTAGGTACACTGAGACTCACAGTCTCACATCCTCTCAGTACCTAGCTTTGAAAATCACACATGTAATATCCAAAAGTAATATATAGTAAATTAGAGTCTTTACATTATCCCCATTATAGGGATTTTCATCCGAAAAAAGAAAAACCTACTAAAAAGGGTAATCATCTAGCATCTAGTTCTCCACCTCTTATGTTCTCTCTTGAATATTCTCATTCAACCACCGAACATGCACATCAGGAATGGATCTCCCTAAATGGATCCTCTCATGTTGATCCTCTATCTCCACTAGGTATTCAGAAAAGGTATTTACATCGCCTATGTGGATTTCAGGAAAAAGGACGTGCGCATACCTCCCCAGCTGTGTCACATAGAATACATCATGTACCCATTCCAACTAAAGTAGTATTACTATCTGATACGCCACCTCACTAAACCAATGAATAATCTACAAAGAACTAATGAATCTCAATGATATCATACTTCTTCACCCAAATATTCATAATCCACATTGATGTGAGTGCCTTAAGAACACATTGCCTCCTCCCCAAACTCTGAAGGATTCCACCATTAATCTACATTAGACTTATTATGGCTTCGTGTAGTTACAGTATTTTCTCGGATGATTTTTATCTTCTATGTAGTTTCTCATACTCACTCCAGGCACATATGTTTTGACTATCTTGGATTATTCCAACAAAGTAGTCACCTACAGAGTGTCCCATAAAATTCCTTGAATGTTTCCATATAGATGTTGGAATGGTAGTTTTGTTTTATGGAAAATCCACCAAGGGTAGTTGATCCTCCTAGATATTAATAAAATACAAAATGTAATCATGCAACATGTCCTCCAAGACCTAAATGGTCCTTTCAATCTATCTGTTAGTCTAGGGGTTAAATTTTGTGCTCAAATAAAATTGAGTCTCAGTGTACTCCTTCAGTCCTCACCATAATTGCAATTTAAATTGAGTCTCATAGTATGAGACAATCATTAAGGGAACCCCCTAGAGTTAGGCTATCTATTGAATGTAAAAGTGTCGCAAAATACTAATTGGAATATTCTCTCAAATATTTAGGATGTTGGATAACTTGGTGAGCCTGTATATGATCATTTGTATGACATAGTTTCCCCAGATGTAGGTGGTAACCTCATTATGAAGTACATGGATATCTCATCCCAAATTCAATTTCAAAACTCAAGTGTTTGAGCTTAACCAACTGGAACATGGTTCCCAACCATCACTTTCAAACAGGAGATGCATTTAGAGACAAGCTCTGCAACAAAACTCCTTAGTCTTGGCCACAAAAATGACATTGGAGGTCCTGGTAAATCCTTTTCACACTTGGATATACCAAGAAATGGGATGTATAAAACTGGCACATCACCTCCTCCCACAATTTCAATGGTACTGTCATCCTTCCTATGAAAATCATAGTATGTTACCCACCTTTTGAATATCCATTAGTAGCATGTCTAGTGGATATTTCAATATATAGGTCTCGCATTTGGTATCCCCATGATGAGAATCCCTACCGTGTTATAAAAGTGGTGATATAAAAACAATCAACTACGTATATGAAGCACCATCCTTGTCTACTTAGGACAACTATAATGAGGATAACCACTCTTATGCCTTACCTAACAATTGCGAACATGATCTCCTATTGAGATATTCTACCACCATGCTCCTCTTCCCATGGTTATAGACAATCACAATGTCATCGTCCTGGAAGAACTTTAACCATCATCCTTATCTCATTTTATGATCCTTATGAGGAATGATATACTCATGTCTTCTATTGTAAGAGTAGATGATAAATCACACACCCATTTTCTATTATCTCCACATCATCATTGCAATTACTTCTACTAGTGACTCAAGATCATGGGTCAGATAAATCTCCCGAAGTGGTCACAACTGACATGTACCATAGAAAATCACCACCTACCCCTTCATCAGAACAAAAATTAGATCGATCCTAGATTCATCACAGAACACAACATACTCAACACCCTTATTTAATAATCTCAAGATGGGATCACTCACCAACCTCTACCTCAACTCTGGAAATCACTACTCGTACCATTATATCCACATGATGGGATACCCCTTTGGGTAAAAACATTCAAGGGTGCTTCCACTCAAGAGAAATTGTACAAAATCCCTCCAAAAATACCATTCATGCCCTAGTAAACTGCATACCTTAGTAACAAACTTGGGTGCCCCCCATGCTACCATTGCCTCAACCTTCATTTGGTCCATTGTCCCCACTACCACTAATATGATGTGTCCTATAAATTGGACCTCTCCAATACAAAAATGAGACATCGAGAGATACTCATAAATCTAGTTCTCGTAGATTGTAACTAGGACTATCCTCTAGATTCTATAATGCTTCTCCTCCTCAGATGCTGAGTATAATGGAACATCATCAATGAAGACCACATCAAATTGATCTTGTAACGGATGAATAATCCAATTCATGATCCCCATGAACACTATTAGGGAATTTTTCACGTCGAAGGGGATCACAATGTACTCATTGTGAAAATAGATATATCTTAATTTCACCTTTGATATATCATCATCCCATACTCATAGCTGGTGATAACCTGATCGGAGGTCAATCTTTGAGAACCATTACACCTCTGTCAACTGTTCTTGGAGGTTGTTCATCCTTAGTTGTGCATACTTATTCTTTATGCTCACCTAGTTTAAGAACTATTAATTCACACATATCCTCAAGCTCTCTTCCTTTTTATGGAGAATAATATTGGAGCTTCCGAGGGGGATACAATGGGTCTCACAAATCCCATATACTACAAGTCCTCCAACTGCACCCTCAGTTCATTATGTTCTTTAGGATTCATTTGATATGTTGCTACTGATATCAGGGTTGTCCTTAAAAAATCATTTATTCTCCTTTGGAGGAAGAATTTTTATATTCAAAAACATTATTTTTACTATCCCAATGCATATTATCTCTACCCTTAAGGTTCCAAAATGTGTTCTCACTAGTATTGAAAATATTATGGTCTCATTCATTTAGGATGCTAACTCAGACAGAAATAATCACCTAGCCTCTTGGACCATGACATCCAAACCTCTTAATGAGTGGGTTATTAATATTAAACACTTCTCTAATACAATCCACTATGTTCATGTGAAACATACATGTGAGATTCTGTAGGGATGGTCTCTTTGGGGTAATTACATGAGCAACAAGTATAGTGTTGATATTGACTCACTAAGAGTTATGTCCTCTTCGATTCACCTTATGCTATATCCTCAAATCCATACCTTTAAAAAAATTCTAATTGTGTTGTGGGAAGGGGGATTTTATCTTTTTGATTTGTAACATGATTTGAAGAAAGCACAATTTTCTAGCCTTCTCTGTCCCTCGAATCATTTTCTCAAAGGAAATCTCATTTCCATTCTTTATCCACACTATCTTGGAAAAAGTCCAATATGATTTATTTGATCTCATTGTAATAAAAATGTGTTTTCACTAGGTCCTAATCTAGTAATTTTCTAGAGAAAGAATACTCGAAAGTCATCATTGATTATATTATCCCTGACATATGGGGTGAACCACTCTCGGATAAGGATTTTCCATGTAAGATCTATTTTAACATATGTTGTCTCAGGCACAAAACATTTCCAGTGGATGAAAATTTTCAACATCTCAGTATCATCCTCACCTCCAAGTGATCCTACTATAAAGAAACAATGAATGAAATAGTGAACCATCTGTTATTTGAGAGTGACTATGTTCATTCTCTCTAGAGTTCATTCAGTACCTTCATGATATCAACCACTAGGTTCCATTGAGCACCCCTTTCTTAATATTTGGTATCTAGGGATAGATTATTCTGGACTTGAGAATAACACCAGGGGATTAATACTTGTTTGGTTTTTATCATTCATATTAAAGGTGAGGAAAAAATATTTTTCTAAGAGCACTCTATTTTACAGAAAAACTATTCTCTCAATGAATAAGAATGTCTGGATTGATCTTGATCAGTTCATCAATCATTGGGATAAATATCCAACCTTATGGACACTCCTTCCGATTACAACGTCCCACTTTATTTATTTGAATATTCCTAAGTGAAAATGTGTTTTTTGGCTCCCCCATTACTAAATCTCAACTCAAACAAATCATGATGCTCAGGTTTTGTAACACCCCTATATTTTGTGGATTATTTATTTCAATTATTTTAATCTTTTTATTATTTTTCATTTCATGCAACACTAAAAATATTTTATTTTGTATTAAAACATTATGTTTGTCTTATGTTAAATGCAAAAAAATGTTAATCATGCACTAAACACAACATAAATGTTTTCTTTCTCTATATCGAACACTACTGTTATATTACATTTCACAGAACAATGACTTTCCACAATGGCTTGTGTCACACGCATGACCAAGGTTAACTAAACAACAATATATTATTAAAATATTTTTATTTAATTTAATATGATATATCCTAGAAGTTAAATTAGTGTTTATTAATAATATTAACTAATTCATGAGTATATTTGGATTAAAAAATACAATACGAATTCATAGGTTACCAATTAATTTTATTTGAATATGAAAACTGATTGAATATAAAAGGAAATGTTATTATTTTTATGGTCACAAATATATTTTACCATAATAAATTAAATTATTTG
This sequence comes from Viscum album, assembly GCA_963277665.1. Taxonomy (NCBI): domain Eukaryota; kingdom Viridiplantae; phylum Streptophyta; class Magnoliopsida; order Santalales; family Viscaceae; genus Viscum; species Viscum album. The sequence continues at coordinate 1,170,710,930 of OY728120.1, forward strand.
GTGAGTTATATTAATTTAATATATGTGTTATATATTCAATCAAATATTTTTTATCTTCATCCAATATATTTCATAGACATAATATAAGAATAAACCAACTTTTATGCCTCAAAAAATATATTTTTATAAACCTGGTTTTAGTGCCTTTAAATGTAGAACCCATTTTAAATCAAATTTTTGTAAATTTTACTGATTTAACATGTCAAAATAAAATTCATTATTAAAAAACATAAATATTTGGTTATGAATTTTTTTTGTTGATTTCTGTAAGGTTTCATTTTTCAAAGAATAGTTAAAATACTGAATTTTAATTCAAACCGAATTTTTCATATAATTTATTATTAAGGATAATTAATATTTCAAATTGGTTTAAAATTTTATTTATATAATATTTTTATTAATTAATCCAATTTATTTCGATGTAACCAATTTCACATTGATGTTTTATATAAAAACAAAGCAAACTTTTGATAATTTTTAATTTAAAAAACTACAATGTCATCCCAATAGCATGATTAATTTTAAATTAATTTCTACCACATTTGTTATTAAAAATTTTAAAAATGGATTAAATATTTTGAATAATAATAATTTCTAATTTCTAATAAGGTCCACTTAATTTTTGACCAAAAATTTTAGTGATTGAAGTTACAATTAATTACAACGATTAATGTAAAATTAAGCTTAACAAAGTAATAGACCATGTACATAAGAGCCCAAAATGACCAATAAAATTTTCCAAAAACTATTGGATGTCCATATTTAGGCCATAAACCCTTTATATTGAGTTTTTTTAAGGGATTATTTTTTTGGTAAAACAATGGGTATACCAAACTTGTTCTAAAAAATACCAAGTGACTCATTTCCCTTCCCTATAAAAGGCCACCACATTTCCTCATTCATCACACCTCTACAACCAAATAGGATAATCCAAGATCTAACTAATAATAATCCAAACATCCCATAATTACCACAATCATACCCCAATTTTGAAGAATGAAATCCATGGATGCCCTTTTGTGCAAACTAGAAGGAGTTACCCAATTAAGAGGTAACACCCTCCCTCAAGTTCCTTTCTTTTATTTTCTTTCTCCACCACCTCAATTAATATTATTCCATGGTTATAAAATAACAATAGTATACTAAATAAACTTCTATGTTGTTATAAAAAGGGTTCTACCTATACTTGCACACATATCCATCTAATGGTTAATGATCAAATTGGTTTATGCATACAGAGAACTACTGCCTCACAAAACAATGATTGTGCTTTTTCCCATTACCACCTCTCATGGTGGAAATTATGATGGAAAATATATTTATATATATATTACATATTATATTTATTATATCTTAAATATTATTTAATACTTTTACCACATATATCTTTATAATTTAAATTTGGATTAAATACGATAATTTCATTTAAGGAAGTGTGTGGACTACCACCCCCTTAATGCAATGTGATTCATTCAATCACTACATGAAATGTATTAAGGTTGGGTTTACTGAAATTATATGATATAAATGATATAATAATTCTAATTTAATAATATATATATATAAATATACATATATATATATATGTATATGTCATTTACCTTCTTTCTTTGAATAGGATAATTAAACAGAAATAGCGTTCATGTGTACAAACGACCTAATGTCTTCATAAATGATGCATTCCATTTCATACATTTTATTCTATATATTATTATACTAAAAATATAAGGAATATAAATTATAATTATATCATGGTTTACATTATGGATATCCGGATATGAGTATAAGGACCAAATATATAATAGTTTAAAAAACATGTGAAAAAACAAAGTGAATATTACATGAAGTATAACCTTAACATGGAATTGTTACCAAGAGGGTAATATAAAGTCATAAAAAAACCATATAAAGTATTATATATAATAATATGGTTCTTTTTTAGATTTTAAATAAGATTATATTTATTATACTCGAGGTTTTAATGAGTATGAAAAGATTCAAGCTATAAGGTAAGGGAATTTCATCTCACTTTTTATTTCCAAGATATACGTGCTATATTCACCACACATTACATTGGTGTGGTTTGTATACATCCCATGGATGTATTATATTATTATTATACTTAAAATTATTGGTATTTACAAATCCATTATATAGTCTTAATTTCATGAGGTATATTATTTAAAAGTTACCATGTCGGTAAAGTAATTTTGTCCTAATTTTACTTCTTTGAGAAAAATGTCATGTTATGCACCAATATTTTTTCCCATGATGTGTATATAATACCTTTGAATTTTAATATAATATACCTCATTATTTTCATAATATTTTATGATTATTGAAATTTCATTTTCTTACATGGAGAGTATGGTTTAATGTTACGATGTGATAAGAGATTATTAAAAAATCTCATTGTATTTTGATATTGTTTATGTTTATAGCCCCTTTGATGAAATATTATGATCCATAACTTAAAAAATCTCATGAATTTTATTTCTCCTCTAGTTAATCCTGATATATTCATTTATTTGTACCATTTGTTATCTCTTTGGTAAATAATATAGTTAAGAATGTTTTTTTAAGAAATCCCATATTTTCCCTCTCTTCGGTCAAAAATATATGTTTCATAAAAATCATGATTTATTAAAACTGTTTCCTAGAATATTATACTATTATATAATATTTATAATAAATTTATAACCTTTTTTAAATTTTCCAATGTATTCAAAGGAAATTTTTTATCATTTTCTGAAAAATGAATTTTTTATTCTTTTTACCATGTAAAAGTAATGTTATTTTTACCTTTTACGACATGTACCGATTTACCCACTGTCATTTTTTATGCTTCCATTTCTTGTTTAAGAGGTTAATTTTTTAGAATATGTTTTATGAAATTAATTTTCCTATAAATTTTTTTTTGAAACATATCTAATCCTTATTTATAAATTTTCAATGTATTTTCAATTATTTTTTTTCAAAAATTTTCATGTTTCATTTATAAATTTTAAAGGAAAATAATTTTAAAAATATTCTCAAGAAATATTTATAAGTTTTCAAAGTACTTTCAATGAAATGGTTTTCAAAACATTTTCAAGATTCATTAATGATTTTTCAACAAAACTGTTTTTCAAATCATTTTCAAGAATTATATAAATGTTTTTAGAGTATTTTAAAAAAAATGGATTTAAAAATGTTGTCATGATTATTTTTTAAGATTTCAAGGAAAAGGTATTTCGAAAATATTTCATGCATTTATTTTATATTTTCAATGCATTTTCAAGGAAAATGTTTTTCCAAATGATTTAGGTTTTATGAATACTTTTCAAAGAATAAATGATATTTTCCTCAATAAATTCTTTCCAAATATCTTTCATTGATATTTTCTATCTTAGATGAAATACATTGATGATACTCATGCCCTTATGTGAAGATATTTTAATGATACCCAATTTGTTTCATGGGTTTTTATATGATTTCTATAAAACACAACTCTTTTCATGGGTCATGATATGCTGAATCTTCTATGGAGGAAGCATGTATGATTTCATTATATGGTGGGTGGGTCCTATATCTCCCTCTAATGCATTGGGTAATAATGGATGAATCCTGGGTATAAATGTAATCTGTGAACCTAATTACTTTTTATAATGTTATGCATGGACCAAGATTTATGTCCATAAGTTTATGCATGAACTTGATTACATGTTTAAAATATTATGATTGAACCTTATTTTGTTTTTATAATGTTATACATGAACGTGATTACATATTCAAAACGTTATGAATGGACCTCATTTCATGTCCCTAAGTTTATACATGATCCTGATTACATGTTCACCATTCTATTCATGAACCTAATTTCTTGTAAACAACATTATCTATGGACTTGGATGCATGTCCATAATTATAGGAGAGGGATTTATTTAATGTCGTCATCATAATGTTTAAGCCGATTTCTACTTAGACATGTTATCTATATAATATGATGATTTGTATAATACAACTCCATGCTTTATTACTATGCTTTTATTTTATGGAATATACTCTTGGGTTTATTATGATATATGTCTTATGAACTACTAATCTTTATGACATGATTTATATTTATGATCATTTATTTGCTTGGTATGATCTTAAAATTTTATGATCAGGTTATGTTACCCTTATACTCATGGTTATGCTTACAAATCTCCCTTGTTTACCCTTATTGGTAATCTGAGGTCAACCATTTCATAGGATTCCTTTCCCCGAGTTATGAAGAATGGTTTTTAGAAGAACTACTAAATGGGGAGATCTTTTTTTTGAAACATTTAATATCATTAAATAATTTATAATATTTTGTTAATAGTTTCTAAAGACACTAAACTATTACAATCCCCAAGTATGTATTTTTGAAATGTGAAAAATATTCATCTAAGATGGTGTAATGTCAATTTATATTAATCATTGGTCACTATATGTTTCATGAGGGTATATGGAATCATCTCAAACCATAATTTCTTTTCCATTATCACTTTCATGGGTTTTTTAGAAGTGGAATCTATCTATATGTATTATCATGAGCATTTCACATAGGAACCCTCTTGTTTAAGAAGAAGAATCTCCAAATTTCAATGATTGAAATTGAATCCATTTTCATTCAGGACATGCTCCATATTCGCTGCAATATATGCTTTAAAATATCTTACATCATCTGAAAGTGTAAGGACCACATTAATAATGACATGGCTATTCTTCATACCCAGAGACTAAGAACCAAGTTGGTGGACTTCCTATCATCCATGTCTTCCCAAGGAAATCATATTATTATCTATTGTATGGGATCATACCCACTAAAAGGAGTTAATATTATAATAGGTGATGCCCTAGGATTTCACTTCATCATGACCTCTTAATATGGATATATTTTCTCGGTTTTCCATGTTATTTCCTTTAATCTTCCTCCATTAGAATAAAATAAAATATGTTTTAGTCATAAACTTCATATGAACTCATTTCTTCTATAATCATATCCAATAGAAAACGTGCACCTTCATGTGTAAAATTTCACCTTTGGGAGAAGTGTACAATTTTTGAGTCTCCTTCTATTAGAGTCTCTAAGAATAACAGTCAAGATAATAGCTCCACCATAATCTCTATATCTCAGACCAGAGAAATGGAGAGAAATAAAAAAGTCACACTTGTGTTAATCAATAAATCTTATATGGAATAAAATAAATAGATAATACCTCTTATCATCCCTATATCTACAAGGTTATAATCCTCCATAGAATGTATCTAGCCTTATCCCTAACCACTATCTCCTAGAGCTAGAAATAGACACCCAAGTGGTGGTGGTTGTAATACGTCAAAAATCTGACTACCTCTAAATGTTGTACCAACCCCTCTTCCATGTCTAATGCGATGAAACCCACCATGATTCTACCTCTACCCCTACCTTAGTGGACCCTTGACTATCTATTAATCAACAGTATAATGGGTCATACAATCTCATTCCAGATGTATCTAACTGTTAAATAAGAAACATTATCTCTCCCTTAGCTGATTCAATCCATCCTTATAGCCATTCACTATAGATCCTCTATATTGAGATCATCTCTTAATTTTTTGGCCTTCATAGATCCTAGAAACGATCATTGACTTCCAAAAATATATTTCTCAACTTCTGGGTTCCTACTACTAGAATCCATGGTATACACCTTATCTATGAGGAATCTCTCCACCAGAAAGGCCCTCTCAATCATCCCTTCATATGTGTGAATAAAGATAAAAATAATTGAATCGTTAATATATTGACATAATCCCTAGTAAAAGGAAAGTTACCTAAATAATGGATCCCACACCATATCAATGTAGAGTTGAGATAGATTAGAAAACCTCATGGAATACTTTTCTATAGTCATAGTGACCAACTACAGATTAAAAATCTCTTGAATTGGTATCAATCACAAAATGGATAGATAAAACTCCTCCATGAAGAGACTATAAACATATGACCCGGATATAGTTATCACATAATGTGATCGAGTCACTAAAATAAAACATATCCCAGCAGACACATGGTGAAGACTCATTATGGGGACTTCCAACTGATCTATAGGCATCCTGAAATGCAAGAAAACTCAAGTGATTATCTCCTTCCAGTGATCATACACCTTGGGGTATTAATCTCCCAGAAACCTTGTATTTTTATACCTATGGAACTCCTTATTGAACTTATGCAATATATATCCTTATTTGGAACATCTAGTGATAGCTGCTTCTCAACTGGTGGTGCTGAAGCAAGTAAACCATCTAAAGGTGTTATCCCCGATGTAGGCCCCTATACTGAAGCCTTGTCACATGACATATCATCCCTTTGATCACACAATTGAATCGTGGCAAGTTGTATTCATGGAGTCATAGGGAAAAAATTAATATGTACTATTGTCAAAGATTAAATCTAGGTAGCTACGTGAATAATGGAAAATAGACCACTAACCATTCCTATATGATGCATGTAAATTTTTTCCCTACATTCAATACCTATATGAAATGAAATGAAAGGAATGCGATCAGATTCTTAGTGTATGTATATGTCATCTAGTCTTCTAATAATAGAGTCCCTAGTTTGAATACCAAACTCAAAACACTTATATTTTTTGCAGACCAAACTCACAGAATCTTATCCTAAGGTATAACTGAATTCTGTAATATCACTCTGTCATGAGCTAGCCCAATGGGGCCCAAACCACAATTACCTCCAGCCCACATCCAATAGGTCAAGATATGATGACTAGTGTGTATTATTAATATCATACCCATTGTATTAATTAGTCTACTGTACCCTTAAAACACACACATCTTCAATCCCACATAATTATGAAAATTAAAACAACAAAAACTAATGAAAGAATACATCTATGATCCCACAATTTGAGTATGATAGTAAAGTACTAAAAGTCATAATGATGAAAAAATACAAGGCCATCCAGTATTTTAAAATAGTGAAACCTACTCTAAGGGATAGGAATATGGTCAAATGAAATCACCTAAAACACCTTGGTTCTTTCAAACTCAATTTATGCACAACCCACTCCATATCCTCCAAAGAAACCATCAAATTGTTCGTCATCTGCATAAGACCTAACATGTTCAAGAAGATCCCATATAGGGGTTAGCATAATAATAATAAGTAAAACACCCTGAATAAAATAAATATGAATCATCAATAATAATAATCTCATAATAATTATATATAAATCAAAGCATAAATAATAAAAACCAGATATACTTAGGAAGGACACCATGACTCTTAGAAATCACAACCAAACATCCAGCAATAGGATTCTTCTCAAAGAAATTATTGTTTTGGGAGAATACACTCTACTAGAAATTCCATAATCGAAGACATTCATTATAGTGGCCATGATCTTTGGGACCCACACATGAAATCACACTGGTGTCATAATATCCCAATACTCAGATAGGGGATCATACCATTGAATTATAGGGGACACCATGAACCCAATTCAGTTTAACCCGCTATGTAGGGGATCAAACTCCATGAAAGCTTCGAATCCTATAGAAATATCCTATTATATGGAAGCTAAACACCCTTCTCAAAATGTTCATGCTAATTCCACAAACCCCACCTAGGGTATAAATTGATAAAGGATCACACTCTAGTATCATAGAGGGACACAAAAATACCAAATATAAGACTCGTCCTATAGATGGGGTTAAAATCTAGATATGTGGACAAAATAACACACTGTACCCTCAAGGGGATGGACCAAGGGATGACGATCAGACGATACTAATCCATAATAAAGGAATAAAGGGCTCCAAACACCCTCAAAGGAGGAACACAATGTGTATATGGGATTACATGACATCACAATCCAACCCTTGGTTTTCTTGTGGGTTAATTCCACACACAGATTATAAGGACCAGGCCTTAAACATTTTTTAATATTAAATTACGTTATTAATTCACATTGAGGATCTTTTCAGTTTTAGAGTTTTAGAGAATTATGCGATAACAATTACATTACATATCAATTGTTACAAAGTACACACTTCTACTCAGTATCAATTTTTTTATAAAATAAAACCTTTTAAAAGAAAATAACATTTTTTTGATAAAAATATTATTTTATTCTTCTTTTCTCTTACCCATCCTTATATCCTGTGAAAAACATTTCAAAAAACTTGTGATGGATATAAAAATCTCAGTAAGTGTTATAAAATAAAGAGAGAAATAATTAGTCCATCAATACATACAAAACATTAATTTTTTTACATACCACATGAAATCAAAAGATTTATGAATTAAATATTGAAATCATAAATCATAAAGGTAACTTGTGTCATCCATATCAAACTTACACTATATCTTTCACGGCTATACACGGAGTTATGTTTGGAAATGCCATCACAGTAAATTCACTAAATATCTTAGGAGAAACATTAACTTTTACCTTTATCACATTACCCAATGCATTGGAGAGATATCTCGGGCTCACCTGCCCAAGGTTTATCACAAAACCACCCATATACGTAAACAATGCTCAAGAAGCATAACATATTCATAATACATAAAACAAACATATAGGAAAAATGAATTTTCCACATTTCAATCACAACATATCATTTTAATATATTTAAATAACCAATACGTTATCAAAACCATTTTCAATAACAAAATACATAAAAGAGTATGAGGTATTTACATTTCTTTTAAAAACATTACGGCCTGTTAAGGAAGATAAATATCAAATAACACTCTCAGCAACAGAAAGTTCGTTGTCACTGCATACGTTAAAAAGAAACATTCCTTTTTTAGTTTAGTAAAACACTACATAGAAAATGGTTCCCTTTTAATTAAATGAAAAATAAAATGGGTTTATACACCGTATAAAAGAAAGTTGTGTAGAAATAAAAATATGAATCAATGAAATGAGATTGATACGAAGTCCCTTACTAAGTGTTAAACTTGACACGTTCATTCTTTAATATCATAAATAATAATTTAATGTTAATTTATACATGATTAATAACCTTTTTCATGTTTATTATTCCTTTAATATTACTCATTACCACATTATAAACATTATATAATCATTTATATTAATAATGGTCGTTTTGTCGATATTTGATACTTGATTCAAAAATGAACTTCTTATAATTAAAAGGTGTCCATGTAGATAATAGTACATTATCTCCAGAATGATATTCATTAATTATATATCATATATATCCTGTATATCCTGTATATATATATGTATTTATAAGAGTATATAACAATTGGATATGTGAAATGAAATACACTGTTCATGGAGATGGTAAGTCGTATGTATGCATAAACGCTACATTCATTTATATATTTAATATTTAAGGTAATGAAAACATAATGATACATAGGTATATTATAATTCTAGTTTTATATCATATATAATTTCATTTACTCTATCCTTCATATATCTCACTTATGGCATGAATGGGTCGTATCACTTTGAGGGGGTGGTAGTCCTCACTTCCTCAAATGAAATTATCATGTTTACCCGTTTTGGAAACCATGAAGGTATGCAATAAATGTAAAATAAAGAATAATAGAGAAAATATAAATATAATATATATCACATATAAATACATTTCCATCTTAATGGACACCATGAGAGGAGGTAGGAGATAATTGAATAATCATCGTTTCGTGAGGCAGCAGTTCACGGTACATAGAATCAGTATGTTTGTATCCATTAGATGGAGGTCTGTGTAAGTGTAGTTCAAATCCTTCTCTTAACAAAAACATAGTATATTTTGGATACTAGTGTTTTTATGTAAACAAATAATAAGAAGATCATTGGTAGTGGAGTAGTAAATTTGAAGAATAGAACTTGAGGGAAGACATTACCTTTAAATCTGGTAACTCTCATTGGTTTGAACCAAAAGGATTTCATGAAGTGATTTTTGTTGAAGGAAAGGATTCTAGGATAAGAAAGGGATGTTGGGATCTTATTTAGGAATATTTTGGATGATCTGAGAAAGCTTTAGAGGGGTGAGTAATGGGTTAGATGTGATTGCTTTTTATAAAGGTGGGGAGGGGATATTTAGGAATGTTTGATAAAATTATTTTATTATAAACTGATTTTTGGTTTCAAAAGGTCCAAAACTCATTAAATTAAATGATAAGATGAATCTTGTTCTAAATAAAAACATCAAATAATAATTGGACATGTTTTGGATAGATTTTCAAATTTTATAATCAAACTTATTTAAATCATTCATTAATAAGGTAATCAATGCATCGACATTGTGTCCAAAATATTTTTATTTATATGATGTCTATAATTTATAAATACAATACCATGATTTAGGAAATATTTTTATATTTCAAATAAATATTTATTGTCAAATATATGCCTTATATAACCCTATGTGAAAAATTATTTTCTGAAAGACATATGTTTTTGTCATTTTGTTATATACATTAAATTAATTAATATAAAGTGTCATTCTCACTCCCAGGTGGATCTATGGGGTCCCAAAATTGACCCAATGATTCCCATGGTTGTACATGTATCATATAATAGAGTTATTACAAATGTAAGGTTAATTTAATATTATTATAGTATTATTTTTCATCCTTATTTACCAGATTTACCATTTAACTATGGTAAATAAAATATTTACAGAAGTAAATATTCATAATGTCTAAAAATAAAAGTTAACTATTTACACAATTTGGAACTCACGATTCCAAATATGGAATCCATTTTTTCAAATTGAGAACACATAAGTGGCAAAAATTAATTTAAAATTAATTCTCGTTATCAAAACAAAAAGTCTGTTTTTAAGAAACAATAATTATCAAAAACTTACACTTGTTTCTATCCAATTTTAAAGTGAAATGACATAAAATGACCATAAATGGATTAATTGGTAAAAATATAATGTAATTACACTTGAAAAACAGTTAAATAAATAATATAACTATATAAATAATTTATATTAAAAGGAAGTTTTGAATTAAAATGATGTATCTTTCACTATTCATTAAAAAAATAAACATTATCAGATAAATTCAAAAATTTCATCCAATGTAAATTTTAATGTCCTAATTCTAAATAATATTATTATTTTGTCAAAAAGAACATATAAAAGTGACTAAAACTATATTTAAAAAGGGTTCCCAATCAAAAGGCTGTAAAATGACCTTTAAAAAAATATTAGAGTATTTATGCATAAAATCAGATTATTTCTTATTTTAAGCCTCTAAAATTTAATGGATAAATGTAAAAACATTTAAAAAACATTTATAATCATATTGTAGTTATTTATATTCATTCCATTCATTATAATGACTTGGCGTTAACTACGATTTAAAAATATAATTCTATATTAATATTTTTCATTACAGTACAACATTGTGTGAAACGTAAGTTTTCCAAGAAACCTGTTGTTTCATATCTGTTATTCCATCAAACATAGAATCCACTTTAATGTTAAATTAATATTTAATTCCCAAATATTAATTATTATGAAAATTTCATATTCTTTATTTACCGGGGATGATACATCCTTCCCCCTTTTTGGAAATTTCATCCTCACAATTTTATTCACTTATCAATAAAATGAAAGTATTTAACCCACATAACATTTTAAAATTCCCATGTTTCCTCTTCAAACATATGTTTTTTTCACAAAACTTTTACCTGGTGAGTTACCTTATTCTGCAACACTTTCTCTCCTCAATCAATAATATTGTCTTTTTGTTCCACATAAAAGAGATTCTCTTCCAACAGAACAACCTCTAGGATCAAAACATGAGATGGATCTGGAAAATACATTCTCAACATTGAAACATGAAAACAAATTATGTACCTGGGATGAACATGGAGGTAAAGCCACTATATAGGCAAATGATCCAACTTTCTCTAGATTTTCATAGGGTCCAATGAACCTCCGACTCAACTTTCCCTTCTTTCCAAAATGCATCACAATTTTCCCTAGAGAATCTTTAAGAAAGGCATGATCACCTACCTCAAAATAAATATCCTCCCTCCAGTTATCCGCATAACTTTTCTGCCTATTCTGAGCTGTTCTCATGTTCTTATAAATCAAATAAACCTTTTCTACCATCTCTTCTTCCAATTCTGGCCCAATCAACTTACTTTCACATACTTAGTACCCAAAAGTTGGATTTCAACACCACTTCCTATATAATGCCTCAAATGGAGCTATCTGTATACTGGAATGAAAACATTTATTATAATAAAACTCAATCAAAGAATGAATTTGGTCCCAACTTCCCTAATCATCTAGTGAATGAGAATGTAGCATATCCTCTAAGGTTTGAATAGTTCTTTTTCATTTCCCTTGTGATTGAGGATGAAAATACATACACAAATTTAATTCAGTACCCAATGACTTATGAAGGCCCTTCCAAAAAATAGAAGTAAACCTGGGGTCACGATCATATACAATGTATAGGGGAACTCCACGCAACCTAACTATCTCTTTAACATACTACTGAAAAAGATGATCTAGAGACAAGGTATCTCAAATAGGAAGGAAATGAGAATATTTAGTTAATTAATTAACAATATCCGAGATTGCATTATTACCTTGAGATATCTTTGGTAATCCCAGAATAAATTCCATGGATATGTTTTTCCATTTCATCTCTGGCACTGGTAAAAGATGAAGCATCCCTTTTGGTAATTTCCAATGTGATTTATCTGGTTGACATGTCAAACACATCACAGTAAAGTTGGAAATATCTATTTTCATTCCATCCCACCAGTAGTACTCCTGAAAAACCTTGTACATCTTAGTACTACTGGGATAAACTAAAAATGGAGAACTATGTGCTTTATATTACAACTTGTTCTTCAACTATGAATCACATGGCACACATAATCTCTTTACAAACCTCAAAATAGAGTCTCTATCTATATTAAACTTCGGTAACTTACCCTTCTGAACCAATTCTACCCTTTTCAGCAACTCACTGTCTTCCTTCTATGCTTGCTTAATTCTATCTGATATAGATGATTTCACTGACACCTGAAACAAAATAGAGGAATTCCCTACACCAAAAATCACTATTCCAAAATTCATCAAATAAAAAAAGGATATTGTTTCAAACATAACATGGTTAATGTAGAATTAATTTTCAAACTCAAATCACCTGTCACTTTATTTTTATTTCCTATATGGTAATGAATCATGCAATTATAATCCTTGATTAATTCCAATTGGCTTTTCAATATCATGTTCAATTATCTTTGAGTGAATATATACTTAAAACTTTTGTGGTCAGTATATATTTTGCATTTTACTCCATAAAAATGATGCCTTAAAATATTTAAAGCGAAAACAACAACAGTTAATTCCAAATCATGTGTTGGGTAATTTAACTCATGTGATTTCAACTAACGTGAAGCATAAACAATTACCTAATCATTATTAATTAGGAACCAACCATGTCATTTTAATAAATAATCATTGTAAATAACAAGTTCACCATTTCTGGAAGGTAGTGCCAAAACTAGATTATTCACCAATCCTTTTTTCAATTCATGAAAACAATCATCACATTATTTTGTCTAAATGAACTTAACACCTTTTTCAGTTAACTTTGTCATTGGGATAGATAACCATTAAATGTTTTCAATAATACTCTGGTAATAACCTTATAAACCAAGAAAACTACGGATCTCCATGATGTTGGTAGGTCTTGTCCAATCTTCAAAAACTTTTATTCTAGTAGGATCAACAGTTAAGCCAATTTTTGAAACAATGTGACGAAATAAAGAATTTTTTTGTAACCAAAACTCACACATGGTAAATTTCATATATAGTTTCTTTCCCTTTAATATTTTCATGAAAACCCTTAAAGGACTTTCATTTTACTCTTTACTTTTGGAATAAATAGTAATATCATCAATGAACACAACCAAAAACATATCTAGGAACTCATAGAAAATAATATTCATAAGATCTTTGAATATAGGAGGTGCATTGGTTACCCCAAAAGGCATAACTAGAAATTCATAATGGCCATATCTAGTAAGAAATACAGTCTTCAGAATGTCTACTTCCTTTACATTCAACTGATTGTACCCTGACCTCAAGTCAATCTTCGAAAAATACTGAGCTCCCCGGAGCTGATGAGACAAATCAATGATATGAGGCAAATGATACATTTCATAATAATGATGTTATTCAATGCTCTATAATAAATGAAAAGTCTCATTGAGATGTCTTTCTTTTTATAAAAAAAGATAGGATCACCCCATGGTGATGTGATTGGTTGAATGAAACCATTATCTAGCAACTCTTACAATTTCTTCTTTAACTCTAAATGTTCAATTTGAGCCATTCGATAATGGGTTTTTGAAATTGGCATTGCATCAGGAACTAAGTCAATAGTAAATCCAACTTCCCGATCAGGTATTATAATAGGAAAATCATTAGGAAAAACATCAAGATAGTCATTTACCATTGGTGGATCATTAATATCAACATTTCATTTTTTTCATCAATATGGGAAAGGTATCATTCATTTCCATTTTTTACCAGTTCCTCAGCTTCATGATATGTTACCAAAAGTGAAGGTTCATTCATGTACATAAACTGAAATTCATTCTGAAAAGAAACCTATTTATCTCTACATTCAATCTTAGCATGGTAAATGGAATGCCAATCCATACCCAAAATAACATCAAACTCTACTAGAGGCAAAACAATAAGGATTTGAGGAAGATTCTTTCCACACACAAGGATGAGAAGGTTCTTATAATTTTTTTGTCTGAAAATGTCCTCCTGCTGTTTTTACCATAAGTTTGTGATTCACATCTTGAGATGGAATTCCCAATTTAATAGAAAACTTCTCAGAAATGAAAGAGTTTGTAGACCCAAAATCAAAAAACACATTGGCATGATATGAATAAACTAACAGTGTACCTGATACTACTTCATTTGATGGCCCAACATCTGTTGAAGTAGTTGAAAAGGATTTCACCCCCCATTTCTGCTTATAGTCTGGCTGTTTTCCCTTAGTTGAGTTCTTCGTTACATAGTCATTTTCATAATTACCCATTTCATTGCACTTAAAACATTTTACTAACTGTAAATCAGATTTTGTCTTACCATTACCCTTATCTTTTTTAGTGAAATTACGAGCCTTATGTCCCATTTTGCCACATTGGTAGCACATACCAAAATTCAAAAGACATTCCCTAGTGTGCTTTTTAACACGATTTTTACAAATTGTAAACCTAATATTCTTACCATTATATTTTTTTGAAGAGTTTTTCCCTTTCATCTACCACCTCGACCTCTTGTTCTGTTGTTTGTCAAAGAACACTTGATCATCAGCAAACACTATTTCCACCATCTCCTCACATCGAAAAAGTTTTTCATAACTCTTTAACTCACGAGATTCTAAATCCCATCGATACTTTGGATTTAATCCTGAGTAAAAACGATTGATTTAACTATCAAGATCTCATTTGAAATATAGAGAATACGTTGCCAGTCGAGTGACTTTTTCATCATAAGAATCCACAGAGTCATATTTCTACCTCAATTCCAAGAATTATTTTTCCATCCTAAGATGAACCATCTTAAGAAAATATTTCTCAAGAAACATACCTTTGAATTCATCCAAATCAACAGAATCAATATCCGCACTATCCTTGATATTTTTCACCATCGACCACCACTGATCGGCTTCACCTTGAAAACAGTAAATAGCCAGACTTCCCTTTTGTTGTTTTGAACACCCCATGACTTCAAAAATCTTTTCCAGTGCTTTAATCCACCCTTCAGCTATTACAAGGTCAAATGATCCTCTGAATTATGGGGGATGTTTCCTCGTGATATGCTCCACTACTGACATGTTCCTATGTGTTTGATCTGGCTGATCACAAGCATGGATACCACCACCATTTATAGCCTGAGTCAACTATTCCATCACTACAAAAAATAGTTCAGTTCTGATTCTGACCATCTTAGGTGGCTAATTTGGAAGGTTGTCTTCCTCCTGAGGTCATCCCATCATATCTGACTTGTTTCCTCTTTATAAAACCATTTTTAACATTGAAATATCTTAGTCGAAGCAACATGGTAATCTGTAAATTCTATATCATTTCAATATTAACATAAATTAATGTTGGGATATTATTTTAACAATACCCTAACTCCTTAAGTTTTCTAAACCGACCTTTGATACCAACTATTTGGACCCAGCCTTAAACATTTCAGAATTTTATATTAAGTTAATAATTCACATTGAGGATCTTTCTAGGTTTTGAGTTTTAGAGAATTAGTCCATAACTATTACATTAAATCTCAATTTTTATAAAGTAGACATATCAACTCAATATCCATTTTTTCATAAAATAAAAACTCTTAGAAGAAAAAAAATGTTCATTTCTTGATAAAAATCTCCTTGAATTCTTCCTTTCTCTTACCCTTCCTTTTATCCTATGAAAAACATTTTAAAAAACATGGGATGATCATAAAATTATCAATAAGGGTTATAAAATAAAGAAAGTAATCATTAGTCCATCAATATATACAAAATATAATATCTTTTACATACCTCATGATATCACAAAATGTATAAATAACAAAAAGAAATCCAAAATAAAAAAGGTAACTTGTGGAATCCATATCAAACGTACATTGTATCTTTCACAACTACGTAGGGAGTTAGGTCTGGAATACCCATCATAGTATATTAACTAAATCTATTATGAGAAATATTAACTTTTACCTCTGTCACATTAACAAATGCATTGGAGATCCATCTCAGGCTCACCCACCATTGGTTTATCACAGAACCACCCATATATGTAAAAAGTTCACAAAAACCATAACAAGTTCATAACACATAAAAAAACATAAAATAAAAAATAACATTAACATATTTCAATCACAATATATCATTTAAATATCTTGAAACAACCAATCAATTATCAAAACCATTTTCAATACCAAAATACATAAAATATTATATGGTATTTATTTTCCCTTTAAAAACATTACGTCTTGTTAATGAATCCAAATGTCAAATAAAGCTCATGGAGGTGGAGTGATTGGTGTCACCACGTATATTAAAAAGAAACATCCCCTTTTTTCATTTTGTAAAACAATTCATAGAAAATGATTCCCTTTGAATGAAATGAAAATTAAAAGGTGTTTATACACTATATAAAATAAAGTTGTTTATAAATAAAATATGCCTCAATGAATTGATATTGAGACGAAGTCACTTACCTCGTGTCCGACATGAGTCATTTATTCTTTAATCTCTTGACTAATAAACATAAGTTAATTTCTACCTGATGAAGAACCCTTTTTTAAGTTTATTATTCCTTTTATATTACTCATTATCATGTTATAAACATTACATAATCATTTAAGTTAATAACATCTGTTTTGTCGATATTCGGTACGTGAGTTAAAAATGAACATCTTATAATTAAAAGTTGTCCATGTTGTCAAAATTATATTATCTCCATAATTATATTCATGAATTAGATATCTTATATATCATATATATCCAATATATATGTATTTATATTATTAAATAACATTTTGAGATAAGAAATGAAATGCAGCATTCAAAGAGACACTAATTTGTACGTACGCATGAACGCTAAATTCACTTCTATTTCATATATAATGGAATGAATATTTAATGATACATTGGTATATTATAAATCTTGTATAATAACATATATAATTTCATTAACTCTATCCTTTATGCATCCCATGTATGGCATGAATGAGTCATATCGCTTTGAGTGGGCAGCAGTCTGCACTTCCTCAAATTAAATTATCACGTTTAATGATTATAGAAACCATAAAGGTATGATATAAATTGAAAACATAGAAAAATTTTGACAATATAAATATAATATATGTCACATATAAATATAGTTCCATATTAATGGCCACCATGAGAGGTGGTAGGAGATAATTGAACAATCGTCATTTTGTGAGGTAGTAGTTCATCGTACATAGAAATAGTATGTTCGTATCCATTATATGGAGGTGTGTGTAAGTGTAGTTCAAATAAATCTCAAAAAAAACATATTATATTTAGGATACATGTTTTGTTATGTAAAAAAATTATAATAAGTGCATAGAGAGTGGATAAGTAAAATAAAAGAATTGAACTTAAGGATAGACAGTGCCTTTAAATTGGGTAACTCCCTTAGGTTTGAACTAAAAGGATTTATTGAGGTAATTTATGCCTAATGTAAGGCTTATAAGAGGAAGATAGGGATGTTGTGAGATTATATAAATAGAGGTTGGATGATCCAAAGTTCTTGAGAGGTGTGAGTCATGGGTTAGAGGCGATGGATTTTTATATAGTGGAGGGGGGATCTTTTGGAATATTTGATATCATTATTTTATTATAAACTGATTTTCATTTTAATAATGTCCAAAACTCATTAAATTAGAAGATAAGATTACTCTTTTTTGAAATAAATTCATTAAATTATAATTTCATAGGTTTTTGATAGTTTTTAAATTTTAAAATCTCATTTATTTAAATCATTAATTAATAAGGTAATCACTGCATCATCATTGTGTGATAAATAATTTTATTTATTTGATGTCTAAAAATTATAAATAAAATACCATGATGTATGAAATTTTTTTTAAGTTTAATATGAATATATATATTCGAATAGATAACTTCTATTACCCCATGTAAAAATTTATTTACTAAAAGTATATGTTTATGTCATTTTTGACTTTACTTTAAATTAATTAATATAAAGTGTCATTGTCACTCCCATGTGGCTCCATGGGGTCCCCAAATCGACCTAAGGATTCCCATGATCAGAAATATATCATCCAATAGGTTTAGGACAATTTTATGGTAAATTTAATATTATTATAATACTATTTTCACCCTTATTTACTACATTTACCCTTTAACCATGGTAAATAACATATTTAATGAAGAAAAGGTTCATAATGTCTAAAAATAAAAGTTTCCAATTTAAAAAATTTGGACCTCCTAATTTAAAATATGGAATTTATTTTCCCAAATTCAAAACAGAGTAGTTGATGAAATTAATTTAAAATTAATTCCAGTCATCAAAACAAAAAGTGTTTTTTAATAATTAATAACTTCCAAAAGATTGACACTTTATTATGTCAAATTTAAAGATGAAATTACTTAGAATGACCAAAATTGGATTAAATTGTGAAAATGTAATCTAATTAATCTTTTAAACAATTTAAATGAACAATCTAACTATATAAATATATTAGATTAAAAGTAATTTTTGAATTAAAATAAAGTATTTTTCATTATTCAATAAAAAGTTAACATTATCAAAAAAATACTAAAATTGCATCCAATGTAAATATTGTTGTATTTATTATAATTAATAATATAATTTTTTTCAAATAGAACATATAAAATTGAAAAAACTGGATTTAAGAAAGGGTTCTCCATCAAAATCCAGTAAAACGCCCTTTTAAAAAATATTAGAGTATTTATGCTTAAAATATGAAATTTTCTTATAATATGCAACTAAAAATTATTGGATAAATGTAAAAACATTTAACAAACATGTATAATAATATTATATTATGTTATGTTCATTCATTCCATTACAAAAGCTAGGAGTTATGTGCCATTTGAAATAATAATATTATATTCATACTTTTTAGTATAAATCAACGTTGTGTGAAATGTATGTTTTCAAAGAATCCAATTATTTTTTATCAAGTAATCCATCAAAAATACCATCCCCTATAAATTAAATTTAATATTTAATTCAAAAATACTAATAAATATGAAAATGGCATACTCTTTTTTTACCTGGGATGTTACACAGAATGTAAATATTTATATACAAAGTGTTCAAGAATAGTAAATTCATTACAGAGATCACCTAGTACTCTGATCATGCTGTATTTCCATGCCCATGCGCACTAGACCATGTTCATGTAATATGGATGTGTCTGTGTACTCTGACTTTGTCCATGTAGTCTAGCCATGTTTGTGCCCATGTAACCATAGGGTTACACACTGATCTGTTGAGAATATGTTACATGACATGTGATAGGGTCACATGAGATGTGATAGCGTCACAGGAAATGTTATATTTAAATCTCTATGGAAAAACTAAAACTCCATCTAGGGGGTCCCACATGGCATGTGATCTCAGATGACATGCCGTGTAACCTAGGATTTTCCATATCTGTTTGGATCTTCTATATGTTTTTCTCTTCATCATTGAAGCTACCATTTTAACGACCCAACCTTTTATCAATGAAAATTACTCTTGATCTAATTAAACGTCTTATTATGTAAATTGGTTATATAACACATATGTACTTCCTTGGTTGTATGTCTTTGGATTTTAAAAACCTGTTTAGAATTTTGATTGTTGATAATATCATCATTGAACAGTGATCACATGATTAGTATAAATATACAACTCTTACAAATCCAGTTTACCCAAAAAAGTAAGTGATTTCCTCATACAATAGAATTTATTCTTACGAATCCCATTTTTCGGAGCATATAAAATAGGTGGTGTCATTGGGCTTCTCTCCTTACCAATCTCAATATGAGCTTCAACAAGTTAAAATCGAACAGAACCTCCTACGAGAGAAGTAGAAGTTGATAGAGATTACCACCCAAGCGATGTTATTTGTGCCACCCCAAGAGTTTGTCAACATCACACACCTTATCCTTAGGTATTATGTGGGTTTTATAAGGTTTTATGTAACAATACTCTTTCATTATTTTTACGTATATTAATTTTGTATAGAATAAATATTAAACATTCATTGTTACTTTATAAATATTGTTTTAAGCAGAAACAGTATTTTATGTTAATATTCAATTAAGAAATATATTATGATGAATTAATGGATGTTTGGAATTAAATAATATTTTAAAATAATAATATTATTAATAAATTAATTTGTATTAAATATAAATGATCGTATAATTTTTATGAATACAATTGTAATTTTTATTGTGGGTTGAAATCCTTTTTTTTCAAAACACATGAATTTTTTATAAATGTATGTTTTTAAAGAAAAAAATTAACATATTAAGAAAATTAATTATATAAAATTAATATTATTTTTGGAATGAGGGCATCAAATAAATCCTATGGTGAATTTTTAATAATTTTCAGAGACAGTCGAATTTTTTGGTAAAAATTAAATACCGTTTAAATATATAATGTGATTTATGGCATCATAATGACCCAATAGTGATGTAATAAAATACTATAAATGGTATTTTCGGCCAATAAATGTTTTATCATTACAAAAATTTGATTTTTGGTTTGTTTTGTTATTTTTACAATGCTTTTTTGACCCTCCAAGGAGTATCAAATATTTTAACCTTTTAAAATGTTTTCTTTGAGAGTGTGGCTCCCCTAAACATAAGAAAGACAAATATTTTAAGAATTTAGGAAATTGGAATTACAAAATAATATTTTTCACTCCCATTTAAAAAACCCATTGGAAAACCCATGGAATTGTTTGTGGTTTTAATTAGTTTAATTTGTGGTGTCCAAAACCTAAATAATAAATAATTCCCTCTCCTTATCAATATAAACCCACCCAAGCTCCAACTTACTATTCACTAAAATCATTTTGAGCTCGATCAACCACATCCCTCCTTTCTCAAGAATCCTCCCAAGGTTCCCCAAATTCCCAAGAAGTCTCTCTCAAGCCTCCCCCAAGCCTTTGGGATCACACTTTCAAGTAAGGGAGTTCATCCTTTCTCATTTTTATCCAAATTTCATTTAGTATTTATACCATTTAATTTTCAATTAAAATTTTGAGGTATGATTTTTAACATCCACTAAACTTACCTCATTATGTTTTAATGATGATATAACCCTTTATCTCTCATTAATTCCTCCCATGTACACCAATTACCATGCCAAAATTCTGTAAGGAATTTCTCTCTTCTTATTTACATACAATAATTATTTTTTATTATGAATATAAATTCCATTACATATATTGGAAAATATATATATAAGTACCCCTTACTATAGATTTCATTTACAGATGAAGAGACATCCCTATCTCTCCCATCAACCATTTTTAATAATTCTTAAGTCACGTCGTTATGCTACCAAAATTACATAGCGATTTTCCAAGACAAAGTCGTTGTGTAGTGAATACAATGACCATTTCATTATCAAGGGTATTCGCCTTTATGAACATTTACTTATCTATTATAGAGTTTTATGTATGAATTACAAATTCCTTTATCATGTAATAAATGATGATGTATAATGAATCCATGTCATATGATCTGTGTGGAACACTTAGGCATGACATGAAATGATTAAGAAGGGTGTTCCCTTATAGCGCTCCAATGCATTGGGTAAAGATTAGTATCATGGTACATAAAATTCAATTAGGGTTTACTCATGATAATTCAAGTGGAATGTGTGTTTACTCAGGCTCCATGTGCAATGAGCCTTGGCTCATTCTAAAATCATGTTAAATTTTGTGGCCACATTTTTATGTTATAACCATGCCTTTATGTTCATGTTTTTATTATGATCTATTGATATGACTAATGCATAACATGTATTTTATTCTTAATTTTATGACTTTTTCCTCCCTTAAATGGCTTTATAGATCACCCTTTTTTTATTCATGTCCTCGGGATATCCCATGAATTGCTTAGTATGAATGAATTATGTGGTCCTGTAAAAGAAAATTTCAATAAGAGGTTGTGTTTTAATTTTTAAGTTATTATGTATTGTTCCAAAACCCCAAAGACACAAGAAATGCCAATATTATATGTTCTATAATGTGAATATTTTACGTAAAAAATTATGTTTAAGTGTGAAATAAAGAGAAGGTTTGTTATAGTTGGTATTAGAGGATAGGTTTAGTTATTTTTTGGATTAGGATTAGAAAACCGTAGTGAAAGACTTAGGGATAAGACTAAGTATAATAAAAACATCCCTAAATTTTAGTTAGTATTGAGTAAATGTTTTATAAATAAAATACATCCATTTCTAGATATTAGCAGGTAGAGGAGCTCTAGTATAGATATAACTAGGGGTAAAACCTGAAAAAACCACTTTGAGCGAGACTCGAATGGGAACCGGTGCACGAAAAAAATCCTTGATGAAATCTTGGTTATGACACTCCCAAGGGATATTATCAGGTAAATTCATAAGCTAGTATGAACCAAAATTAAGGGAACAAAAAATTCCCCTAAGAATATATGTTTGGAAGTAGAACATAGATATCATAGATTAAAGCCTATAAATTCATAAGTTAATGAAATAAAAGAAATTTATAAGTCGTCTGTTTTTGTACTTGGATTACCCTTTATGTGTTACCCCTAACTTTCCTTTTATTCCATCTAATGGCCAGTAGTAGGACTCTGGCTAACAACTGATGCGAAGATCAATGTGGTGACTTTTCTAATGAGATGCTAAATCCGATTAGAGTGGGAATCAAAAACATTTTCATGATACTCTCTTAGTTAACTTGTGTTTTGAATAGAAACATGGGTCAATATGATTATACAAACATCCCTAAGAAAGAACAAGATTCCATTAATAGCTTCATGTGAAAAAGGAATCCTACTTTTAATGGATCATCTGATCCCTCAATTTCTGAACAATGGATCAACTACATTGAAAAGATATTATCCATCGTTCAATGTTCCAAACAAGAAAATTTTCTTCTGGATGCTTCTCGCATGGAGGGTGAAGCTGATCAATGGTGGAAATTGATAAAAAAAATATATGAAGCCCTAGGAGGAGATTGAGTTGTTGGAATGGAAGGATTTACAGAAAATATTTTACTCGTACCCTCCGATATAAGATGGAAAGGGACTTCCTTTCCTGGAAGCAAAAAGATGTTGAATCTATCGGAGCATACAATGTAAACTTCACAAGGCTTGCATGATATGCCTCCAAATTTTTCATTACACCAGAATGCATGGTTGACCACTTCTTTGGTCAGATAAATCCTAGCATATGGAAACCCTAGCGATCCATGACTTCAAGAGATATGAAGAAATTGTCTGATGAGCCCTCAAAGTCGAAATTCAAATTGGATAATCTATGGGGTATCATGGAGATAATAAGGGAGAGGTGGAATTCAATTATAGTAGTTCGATGGATAAATCAAACGGCGGTAAAAATATCTATCACCCTATAATCCAATGGTGATGAAAAAAGCACCCCAGAAATTTATTGAAGGTGATAAGGAAATGATTTATGTGTGGAAGAGAGAGGAACCTAGTTCTATATTTTATTTTATATCCCAAAAGGTTAGTAGGACAATTGCAACACCACTAAAAATCATGGAAGTAATGATTTCAATGAGAGTGGTAAATGGGTAAATCATTGCAATCCATGAATATAACTCCTCCCCTATCACAATTTGTGGATTGAACTTCTTGGAAAACCTCTTCATACTCCCCCTAGTGTAATTTAATGCAATTCTTTGTATGTATTGTCGTTCCTTATATAGATCCACCATAAAATTCTTGTGAGATCAAAATCACTATCCATATGGAAAATAGACCCATAATTCTATACAATGGAATGTAGGAGGATGAATCTTCTTTTGCACCATAATCTCAAGCATGGATATTACTTCCCTATGAGAACGCATATCTGGATCAGATGATTGAGTCCAAGGAAGCAACCATCCTTGAAGACATTCATATTGTGTGGTAATTCACTGATGTGTTTCTCGAGATATTTCATGGTCTTACTCATATAAGAGATGTTGAATTATTTATTGATCTTATATCAGGGTTATTTCAAATATCTAGGAGTCTATATAGAATGAATGTTTTGGATCTTTAGGAGCTGAAGAAACAACTACAATAGAATCGGGATAAAGGGTTTATACGCCCAAGTTCTTCACTATGGGGTGCACCATTCCTCTTCGTCAAGAAGAAGTATGGGTCAATGCACCTTTGCATTGATTATTGTGAACTCAAAAAAATCAAGATAAGAAACATGTATCATCTGGCTCAAATTGATGACCTTTTCGATCAAGTACATGGGGAAAAGTACTTCTCCAATGTGGATATGCGGTCAGGATATTACCAAGTAAGGGTGAGCAAGGATGATATCCCCAACACCGCTTTTTTACAGGATATGGGCACTATGAATTCATATTAATTACTTTAATACTCACTAATTCTCTAGAAATATTCATGGACTTGATAAATAGAGTCCTTATAGATTAAATTGACAAAGGAAATTTCAAGGGTGAAATTTCTTAAGGGGGACGATTTTAACAACCAAAACTTGTATAATTAATAAATCCAATTGATCTAATTAAATGACTTATTATGTAAACTGGTTATATAAATAATATACACTTCCTTTGATTTATGTTTTTGGATTTTAAAATACCGTTTTGAATTTTGAATGTTGCTAATATAGCTGTTGAATAGTGATCACATGATTAGAACAAATATAGGGCTTTAACGAATCCAATTTACTCAGACAAAGGAATTGATGGCCTCATCCTATATAATTGATCGATATGAAGCCCATTTGTCCGATGTCATAAAGGATGTGGTGTCATTGGGATTCTCTACGGACTAAGCCCAAGATGAGTTTCAATATATTAATCTCGAATGGAACCGCTGACGGGAGAAGTGGAAGTTGATAGATATTACCACAAAAGCGTTGTTATCCAAGCCACCCAAAGAGTTTTTCACCATCACACACCTTAGCCTTATGTATTATGCAGGTGATATAAAGGGTTTTGTAACAAGACCCTAGAACTCTGGTTATGTACATTATTTTTGTATAGAATAAAGAATATACATTCATTGTTACATTGTAAATAGTTTTTTAAAGCAAAAATTGTATTTTTAGTTAATATTCTATCAATAAATCTATTTTTCTGAATTAATGGATTTTTGGAATTAAAAAATATTTTAATAAAATATTTTTATTACTAAATTAATTTTTATTAAATATAAATGATCATATAACTTTTATGAGTACAATTCAAATTTTTATTACGGTTTAAAATCCGTTTTTTCTCATAACCAATTAATTTTCGATAAATATCAGTTTTTATGTTAAAACTAAAAATTCACATATATAGAAAATTATTTAGATTAAATTAATATTTTTTTTTGAATCAGGACTTTGAAATTATCCAATGGTTAATTTTTTATAATTTTCTGAGACAGTCAAATTTTTGTGTAAAAATTAAATACTATTTAAATATATTATGTGTTTTATGACATCATATTGACCTAATAGTGATGTAATAAAATACTATAAAAGGTATTTTCGGAAAATATGTGTTTTATCTTTAAAATAATGTCATTTTTTGTTTTTTTGATTTCATTTACAATGATTTAGTGTACCCTCCAAGGCTTATAAAATATTTTATCCTTTTAAAATGTTCACTTTGAGATTGTGACTCATATCCACATAAGCAAGACTAATATTCAAAGATGTTTGAAAAATATACTAATAAAATAATTTTTTCCACGTCCATTTGGAAAAAACCATCTCCACAAACTATGGGATGGTTTGTGGTTTTGATTAGTTTAGTATGTGGTGTCTAAAAACTAAATAATAAAGAATTCCCTCTCCTTTCCTATATAAACCCACCCGGGCTCCCACTTCCTCTTCAGTAAAAGAGTTTGGAGCTCTACCAACCCATGCCATCATCTCTTTATAATCCTCACAAGGTTCCCTGAGTTCCCAAGAAGTCTCTCTCAAGACTCTCCCAAGCCTTTAGGATCACACATCCATGTAAGGCATTTCTTCCTTTCTCATTTTTTTCCAAATTTCATTATGTTGTTATACCATTTTTTTCCATTAAAAATGTAGTGGTGTGATTTCAAACCTCCACCATAATACCCTCATTATTTTTTGAATTTTTATAGAACCCTTTATCTTTCATTAATTTTCCCCATGTACTCCAGTTACCATACCGAAATTCTGTAAGGAATTTCTCTATTCTCATTTACATTTATACAATTTTTTTGTATTATGAATCTAAATTCCATTACATATGTTAGGACATATACCTATATTTCCCCATAAATTTCCATTTAATGTACATATTATGAGACACCCCTTTCTCTCTCATCAACCATTTTTAATAATTCGTATGTCACGCCGTTATGCTTCCGAAATTACACTGCAATTTTCCAAGCCAAAGTCATTGTGTAGTGAACACCATGCCCATTTCTTTATCAAGGGTATTCACCATTATTCACATTTAATTTTTGATTATATAGTTTCATGTAATAAATAAAAATTCATTTAGCATGTAATAAATTATTACTTTTAATTTATCCATGTCACATGATCCATGTGGAACACTTATGCATGAAATGAAATGATTAAGAAGGGTATTCCCTGATAACACTCTAATTCATTTGTTAAATATTAGTATCATGATATGTCAAGTGAAATGATGATTTACTCATGATAATTCAATTTAAATTAGGTTTTACTCATGCTCCATGTGCAATGAGCCTTGGATCATGCTAAAATCATGTTAAATGTTATTGCCACATTTCCATGTTCTGATCATGCCTTTATGTTCATGTTTCTCTTATGCTGCATTGATATGAATATTGCCTAACATGTATTGTATTCTTCATGTTATGACTTTTTAAACACTTAATGGGCTTTATATCTTACCCTTTTATTTTTCTTGTTCTCATGTTATCCCATGCAATGCTAAGTATGAAGGGATGATGTGGTCATATAAAAGAAGATTTCAATATGATGTTGTGTTTTATGTTTTAAGTTGTTATGTGATGTTCTTAATCTGAAAAGACACTAGGCATCTCAATATTCTATGTTGTATCAAGTTAAGGTTTTATGTAATAAATAATGATTAATTGTGAAATAAAGAGCAGGTTTGTATAGTAAGTATTAGAGGATAGGTTTAGTTATTTTTTTATTAGGATTAGAAAAACCAAATGATATCCCTAGGGATAAGACTATGTATAATAAAAACAAACTTAAATTTTTGTGAGTATTGATTAATTAGTTTTTCATTAAAATACATCTCTGTCTAGATACGATTAGGTAGAGGCGGCTCTAGAACAGATGTATCTAGGGGTAAAACACGAAAACACCACATTGATCTAAACTCGAATGGTTACTGGTGCATGAAAACAAACCATGTTGTACTCTTGGTTATGACACTACTGGGGGATATGCTTTGTTAAATTGATAAACATAGTATAAATTATTATTAAGGGAACAAAAATGCCCCTACGAATATATTTTGGGAAATAGATCTTGGATAACATAGATTGAATCTTATAAATTCATATGTTAACAAAATAAAAGTAATTTATAATTAATCCATTTTTTTCTCTGGATTACCCTTTATGTGTTATCCATAACTTTCCTTTTATTCCACCCAATGGCCATTAATAGGAGGAGTCAAGCTTACAAATGATGCGAATATCAATGTGATAATTGGTCTATTGAGATTCCCAATACTATGGGAGCGGGAATCGCATGATTTGTCTCAATACTCTCTCATTTAACTCACGTTTTGATTAAAAATATGGGTCAATAGGAATATTCAACCCCCCTAAGAAAGAACAAGTCTCCATCAAGAGCTTCATGAGACAAAGGCCTCCTACTTTTAATGGAACATCATATCCCTCAATTTTCGAACAATGGATCAACTTCATTGAAATGATCTTCTCCATCCTTCAATGTTCTGAATAAGAGAAGTTTAATCTAGTTGCTTATCATATGGGGGTGAAGCTGATCAATGGTGGGAATTGATCAAAAATAAAAAAGCATGTGGAGGAGATTGAAGCGCTGTAATGGAAGGATTTAGGGAAAATTCTTTTTGATAAATATTTTCCTCACATCCTCCAAGTTAAGATAAAAGGGGACTTCTTTGACCTCAAGAAAAAACACGATAAATCTATCAGAACGTGTAAGGAAAACTTCACAAGACATGCACGATATGCCACTGGCTTTGTCGTTACACTCAAATGCAAGGTTTACTGCTTATTTTTTAGGCTAAAACCTAGCTAACAGAAATCCCTAGCGATCCGTGACTTCAAGAGATATGAATAAATTTTCTGATATGCCCTCCGAGTTGAATTGGAGATCCGTGAATCTCATGGGTATCATGGGGTTAAGAAGCATAAGGTAGACTTCAATTGTGGTTGTATGATGGATAAATCCAATGGTTCTATGAAAATCCAGCACCTCACTTTCCAATGGTGTGGAAATAAACACCTCTTAAATTTCCTTAAGGGGATGAGGAAATTCATTAGGTGTGAAAGAGAAGGGAACATGTCCATTAACTGCTGACAATAAAAACCAGCAACTATGATAGAGGAAAGGAAAACTCCATTCGACGCTCAATGCGTTGTTCATTTATTCACCTACAAAGAACATGGTCACTTTTCAAACTAGTTCTCTAAGACAAGGATTTTTGGATATAACCAACAACCTCCGCTGCAGTAAGGGTGAGATTTTTCTATCACTATCTCCGAAGTGAACACCAACAACGATGTGGTGACATGTATGCTATTTATTCATTCATGAATAGCGAACATAGTTTTTTATTATTGTTCTATACATTCTTTTGTATCTAGAATGTTTATTAGGACAATCCCAACACCACCACAAATCATGGAGGTAAATATGTTGTTGAGAAAGGGAAAATGGGGCAATCAGTGCAACCCATGAATATTACTCCTCCCATGTCACAATTTGTGTATTGAACTTCCCGAAAAACCTCATCATACTCCTTTTAATGTAATTTCCTGTAATTCACTACTAGAAATCATGGGTTTCCCAACAGTTGTATACCAACGGTTCTATTGAACCATTGGTATAAGTGATTTTTCTTAGTGGTTTGATGAAACCATTGGGAAAGATTGGATGAAAATTAGTTTTCCCAACGGTTTCATCAAACCTTTGGGGAAGATTGGGAAAAAATCAGTTTTCCCAATGGTTACATTAAACCGATGGGTAAACTCTATCATTTCCAACGGTTTTTACAAATCGTTGGGAAAGATTTCCACCAAATACACACCAGCTAAACCCCCACCCAGCCCGATTGCAAACTGGAGACAGAACCCATCTGCTGAATTCTTCTCGGCCGCGACACTCATTCCACCTAAGATCCATCTTCAATCAAACAAAATCTTATTTCACACTTCAAATTAGTAGGTGTTACCTTATTTTTATCTTTATTTCTCTATTTTTTTGATGTTTGATGTTTTGATTTAGGCTAAATTAGGGTTTCTGTCTACAGAACCCTTGATTTGTTTTATGTTTTGCTGTTCCAAACTTCAAACATGGTAAAGGGTTTGTTAAGTGGGGTGATATGGTACTTTTGGTGGAATCTATTCTAGTTGAATATTGGATTTTGATTTGGATGAATTTATGTTTCAATTTGAGGTGGGGGAGGGTGTGCAGATGGGGTGGGGGAGGATGTCGAGGGCTATCCAAGTGGGGTGCTGGAGGGGCTATCTAGGTAGGGTGGGGAGGGGGCTGGGTTGTCCAAATGGGGTGGGGGTAGGGCTGTTTGGGGTGGGGGAGGGGCTGTCTAGGTATTGTGGGGGAGGGGGATGTCAAGGTAGGGTGGGGGAGGGGGATGGCATGTCCAAATGGGGTGGGGTAGGGCTGTTTGGGGTAGAGGAGGGGCTGTCTAGGTAGGGTGGGGGAAGGGGTTGTCAAGGTATGGTGGGGGAGGGGGATGGGTTGTCCAAATGGGGTGGGGGTAGGGCTGTTTGGGGTGGGGGAGGGGCTGTCTAGGTAGGGCGGGGGAGGGGGCTGTCTAGGTAGGGTGGGGGAGGGGGATGGGTTGTCCAAATGGGGTGGGGGTAGGGCTATTTGGGGTGGGGGAGGGGCTGTCTAGGTAGGGTGGGGGAGGGGGTTGTCTAGGTAGGGTGGGGGAGAGGGCTGGTTTGTCCAAATGGGTGGGGGTAGGGTTGTTTGGGGTGGGGGAGGGGCTGTCTTAGTAGGGTGGGGGAGGGGGCTGTCTAGGTAGGGTTGGGGAGGGGGATGGGTTGTCCAAATGGGGTGGTGGTAGGGCTGTTTGGGGTGGGGAGGGGCTGTCTAGGTATGGTGGGGGAGGGGGCTATCTAGGTAGGGTGGGGGAGGGGGCTAGCTTATCCAAATGGGGTCGGGGTAGGGCTGTTTGGGGTGGGGGAGGGTGTGGAGGGTGGGTGGGGGAGGGTGTCCAGGCAGAGTTGTCCAAGTGGGGTGGGGAGGGTGTTTAGGTGGGGTGGGGGAGGGGCTGTCTAGGTAGGGTGGGGGGATGGGTTGTCCATGTGGGGTGATGATAGGGTTGTCCAGGTGGGGTGCGGGGGGGGGGGGGTGTCTGGGTTATCCATGTGGGTTGTGGGGGGTAGGGGTGTCCAAGTATGGTGGGGGGGCTAGGTTTTCCAAGTGGGGTGGGGGTAGGGCTATCCACGTGGGGTGGGGGTGCTGGGTTGTCCATGTGGGGTGGGGGTAGGGCTGTCCAAGTGGGGTGGGTGGGGTGGGGGTAGGGCTGTCCAAGTGGGGTGGAAACCCTAAATTCAATGTTTTAATTGGAGATTTGGTTTGTTTTATTAGGGATTAGGTGTATGAGGAATTCTCATTCCTATTATGGGTGGTTTTAATCAAAAGTTATGATGCTGGAACCATTTATGATTTTGTTGTCTCTATTTAAACTCATTTCCCCTAACTTAACATTAAATTATATATCACATTTGGTTTCTATTTTTTAATTTCCAGTCAAGTTATTTGTGGTCGAAGATTGTCTCATGTTAATTGTTTTCAATGGTTTGGCGTGGAAATTGGG
This sequence comes from Viscum album, assembly GCA_963277665.1. Taxonomy (NCBI): domain Eukaryota; kingdom Viridiplantae; phylum Streptophyta; class Magnoliopsida; order Santalales; family Viscaceae; genus Viscum; species Viscum album. Next base: position 1,170,742,742 of record OY728120.1, read on the forward strand.
CATTTAATGTGACTTTTCCAAATGGGGTTCCTTGAGAATACTCCAAATATTTGGTAAAAATGATCAAAGGGGTTTTATTATTTAAAATGGATTTTGAAATATATTTTCTATTAAAGTTCAATCCTATTGAATTGTTTATGACAAAATGACTTATATAAATTCATTTTACAGAATGGACAGAATTTGGATGTATGAAACTGATCGGATCTCAAGTGATTTTCAAAACAATTTGGAGAGCTTTATAGATTTTGCATTTCACAATGCTTCAGATAGTGGTCACATACACTGCCCATGTTCCAATTGTGTTCGTAGGCATTGGTTGAGCCGTGAAGAATTCAACTACCACATAACCAAAAATGGTTTTCAAGCAAACTACTTTGTGTGGTATCATAATGGGGAGAAAATGAAATCTCAAATTGGGGATGATCGAAATGAAAGGACTTGAATGGAGAATTTGTTAGATGATCGGTTTCCATTTATTCGTCATCATGAAAAAGAAAGGATTTCGACTCAAGAGGACTTCGATATGAGGACATCTGATTCATCTAGTGAAAATGATGATATTTATAGGGTGAAAAAATTGAATGATGTTGCCACAACTATAGTATATCGACAATGCAATAAAATGAAAAAGATGTAATTTTTAATCTGATTGTTTCATTGGAAAACTATGTAAGGAATTTCTAATACAGCAATCGATTACATTCATACCCTCTTGAAGGATTTACTTCCAGATGATGCAGATATTCCCTCAAACCACTATATGTCATGAAAGTTAGTTGAGGAACTTGGATTTCCAAGAAACAAAATTCATGCTTGCCTGAAAGATTGCATTTTTTTCTGCGAGGAAACCGCTAAACAAAATGATTTTATAAAATGTGGCACATCCTTTTGGAAGTAAAAATTTGATGGAACAGCATCCCGCATTCCACAAAAAGTAATGTGGCACTTTCCATTGATCCCCAGACATCAGAATCTTTTTATGTCTGATGACATATCAATAAAAATGAGATGTCATGATACCGAGAGAAGGAAGACTAATGATGAGTTGGTTCATCCTGCAGATGGATTTGCATGGCAGAGATTTGATGCTCGACATCCTGATTTTGTAGCTAACGTGCATAATGTGAGGCTGCGTCTTTCATGCAACGGTTTTAATCCGTTCGGACATATTCTTACTTCGCACAACACATGGCCAGTTTTTATACACATTTATAATCTTCCCCCATGGTTGTGTATGAAAAAAACTTTCATTTTCATGAGTATACTCATATCTGTTCCTTCTGATCTCGGCATTGATATTGATGTATAAATGCAACCTTTAATAAAAGAGTTGAAACTTCTTTGGGGTGTGGGTGTGCACACATACGATGCATGTTTGAAAGACATATTTCAGATGCGTGTTGCGCTTATGTGGATGATCAATGATTTTCCAGCTTATGCAATGATCTCTGGATGAAGCACGAATGGAAAATTGTCATGTCCAGTTTGTATGAAGAATACATGATCCAAAAGACTGAAACATCGCTGTAGTTTCAGTTTTATGAGGCATCGAAGATTCTTGCTAAAGGATCATCCATATAGAATGAATCGTCGAAGATTTGATAATACCATAGAGACCAATGATCCACCTCATCTTATGTCTGGAACTGATGTGCTTAATGAGTTGAAAGATTTCAGTTTTTCGTTCAGGAAGGGTCAAATAAAATCTGGAAAGAGAAAGAATGTTTCCACTAAAACCTGTTACAATTAGAGGAAGAAGAGTATCTTTTTTTTATTTACCTTATTGGTCAACCAATTTGTTACATCATTACTTAGATGTAATGCATATTGAAAAGAATATATACGAAATGTTGCTTTCAGTTCTTATAAATGTCAAGGGGAAGACAAAAGATGATTTACGATCTCGGCGTGACTTGGTGTATTGGGGCATCAGACCAGAATTGCATCCTGTGCATATCAGTGAAAATAAATTTCAACTTCCATGTTCTTCTTATGTGATGAAACCTAAGAAAAAAATAATTTATATAAGTATTAGAGACTATTAGAGTTACTGATGGATATTCAAGAAACATATCTAAACGGGTCAACAGAAGAGAGTTGAAGCTAAAATCTTTTAGGACTCATGATTATCACGTTCTACTGCATGAGTTTCTACCAATAGAAATCCGTCATCTTTTGTCCAATAATGTAAGGGTGGCTGTTATTCGGTTGTGCCATTTTTTTAGAGATCTTTGTGCTAAGAAGTTGTCCAAGTCTTTATTGCAAAAAATGTTTACAGATGCCCCATTAATTTTGTGTGAGTTGTAAAAAATATTTCCTCCATCATTTTTCACATGCATGCTGCATCTGACTGTCCATATTCCCACTGAAATACTTCTCGGAGGACCTGTTTCTTTTTGTTGGATATATCCAACTAAAAGAAATATGTTCACATTAAAGTCTTATTTCTAAAATAGAAATCATCCCAAAGGTTCTATCATGAACGGTTACTTGGCTCAATAATGTATGGATTTCTGGTCGATGTATTTGTCTGATCTTACTACAAGATTGAACAGACCAATGAGAAATGAAGAAGAATAGTATGAGGAAATTGAACCCAGTTTTCCATCACTTCCTCAAACAAGAGTAATTCCTGGATCATATACATTGAAGACATTAAACCATGAAGAGCGGGAGATGGCACATCACACTGTTTTGTTCAATTGTGATTTGTTCGATGACTATATCAGGTAACTAAATTGATTATGTATATCTTACATATATATCTATTAAACTATTAATATTTTTTATCTACAGGGAACATAAAACAATGATAAATAGGAAGCATCGTTCTTTATCTTCGATAAGGAGAGATACTTTTCATAGAAAAGAGTTTTCTGCTTGTTTAAAATTGAAGGTATAAAAAATTAATGTTTAAAATAATTATATCAATATTTAATTAAGTTTAATAGTCATTTATATTGCAGGTATTGAGTTTGTCTTCTGACTCTGTCTCTGAGGAAATACGAGCTTTGGATTTTGGTCCTAATACCGTGGTTTGTGAATGTAAATCAATTATTATCAATGGGTACAAATTTATTGTCACTGAACGAGCAAAGAACATGAGAACCCAACATGATGGTGTTATGGTTACTACCACAATAGATTGTTATGCCAGTGCATCAGATAGTAGACCACGATTTGAAAATGTTGGTTATTATGGAGTTGTTGAGAAAATAACAATATTAGAATATTACTCTCATGGACGAGTCACAAATGATGAAATGCCATTGGTTTGATTCGATGATGAGACATGGCACATTTATTGATGATTGTGGATTTCGAGTAATTTATATGACTCGCACTCTTGCTACCAAAGAACCATATGTGTTGGCATCAATGGCTAAAAAACTTTTTTATGTCAAAGACCAGCTTCGACCTGAATTTGGTGTCATAGTTGAAGTAATTCCAAGACATATTTTTTATGATGGTGATGATGGAATTGACACTGTCCCTAGTTCCATTGGAACTAGTCCATTTATTACTTTTGATGACTCAAATAGCTCAATTGTAAGAGTTGATTGTGAACCTGAAGTTGTGGTTGAAAATATATAGAATCATTCATCAATGTTCTCAATTCTTTTGGTTTTCCTCGAGTTGGCTTGTTAAGGTTGGTAATATTCAAATTGATTTAGTATTGATCACAAATATGTTTTATCCGACTTGACCGCTATGTGAATTTTCAATGTTTATTTGTTGTAGTTTTATTTGAATTGTAATTTCTAATTTGGAATTGAACTGTATTCAAACATAGTCAAACAATATTTCTAACTTGGTGAACATTACAACTTGTATGATTTATTAAATCCATTCAAGCTCTTCTAAAACAATTGATAGTTGACTTGACCGTTATGTGAATTTTCAATGTTTATTGTTTGCAGTTTTATTTGAATTGCATTTTCTAATTTGGAATTGAACTGTATTCAAACATCGTCAAATGATATTTCTAACATGGTGAACATTACAACTTGAATGATTTATTAAATCCACTCAAGATCTTCTAAAACAATTGATAGCTTAATTGACTATTATGTGAATTTTCAATGTTTATTGGTTGCAGTTTTATTTGAATTTCATTTTCTAATTTGGAATTGAACTGTATTCAAACATAGTCAAACAATATTTCTAACTTGGTGAACATTACAACTTGTATGATTTGTTAAATCTATTCAAGCTCTTCTAAAAAAATTCATAGGTAAATTACAAATGAATCCCCCTATTCCCTCATATATTTAGTTTTTTGGGTTTCACATTATTTTTCTTTTTCTAATTAATTACATATTTGTTTTCAAAATGCAGGAAATGAAGCCAATTGAAGAGAGACGAAGGCAAAAAATGACGAATAACAATCATCGAATGACGGAGTTGGGAATTACATCATTAATGCCTGTAGTTTTTGGGTTACACTTCATATGTGGCGTGTACGAGTCAACCCCACCTTAATCTAAGGCACGGTGTGGCCGGAATCACTCTAAGTGGCTTTCTTTTTCTTAAAATGGACAACAATTTAAGTACATATAGAAAACCAACCTAACACATTCTGTTTCCATTGAAACATTAGGAGAACAATACATGGGTCATATATGACATGTACGAGTCAACTCCGCCTCAATCTGAGGTGTGTTGTGGCCGACACCACTCAAAGTGTCTGCCTTTTGTTTCAAAAGGACATCATTTTAATTGAAAAACATCAAATGGCATATGGAAAACTGACCAAACGCATTCGGATTGTGCCAATACATTAGCATAACGATCCATGGGTCATATGTGATGTGTACGAGTCAACCCCGCCTCAATCTGAGGCGTGGTGTGGCCGCCACCACTCAAAGTGTCATTCTTTTGTTTCAAAAGGACATCATTTGAAGTGAAAAACATCAAATGGCATACGGAAAACTGACCAAATGCATTCGGATTGTGTCGATACTTTATCACAATGATACATGGGACATATGTGACATGTACGAGCCAACCCCGCCTTAACTTGAGGCATGGTGTGGTCGGAATCACTCTAAGTGTCGCTCTTTTGCTTAAAATGGACAACAATTTAAGTACATAAGGAAAACCGACCAAAAGCGTTCGGTTTCCATTTAAACTTTAGGAGAACGATCCATGGTTCATATGTGACGTGTAAGAGTCAATCCCGCCTCAATCCGAGGTGCGGTGTGGCCGGCACCACTCAAAGTGTCTGCCTTCTGTTTCAAAAGTACGTCATTTTAATTGAAAAACATCAACTGGCATACGGAAAACCAACCAAACGCATTCGTATTGCGTCGATACATTATAATAACGATCCATGGGTTATATGTGATGTGTATGAGTCAACCCCGCCTCAATTAGAGGTGTGGTGTGGCTGCCACCACTCAATGTGTCTGTCTTTAGTTTCAAAAGGATATAATTTGAAGTGAAAAACATCAACTGGCATACGGAAAACCGACCAAACGCATTCGGATTGTGTATATAATTTATAACAATGATCCATGGGTTATATGTGACATGTGCGAGTCAACCCCTCCTCAATCCAAGGCGTGGTGTGGCCGGAATCACTCTAAGTGGATCTCTTTTGCTTAAAATGGACATCAATTTAAGTACATACGGAAAACCAACCAAACACATTCGGTTTCCATTGAAACTTTAGGAGAATGATCCATGGGTCATATGTGACGTGTACAAGTCAACGCTGACTCAATCCGAGGTGCGGTGTGGCCAGTACCACTCAAAGTATCTGCCTTTTGTTTCAAAAGTACATCATTTTAATTGAAAAACATCAACTGGCATACGGAAACCGACCAAACGCATTCGGATTGTGTTGATACATTATCACAACAATCCATGGGTCATATGTGACATGTACGAGTCAACCCCGCCTCAATATGAGGCGTGGTGTGTCCGCCATCACTCAAAGTGTCTGTCATTTGTTTCAAAAGGACATAATTTGAAGTGAAAAACATCAAATGGCATACGTAAAACTAACCAAACACATTCGGATTGTATCGATACTTTAGAACAACGATCCATCGGTTATATGTGATGTGTACGAGTCAACCCCTCCTCAAAACAAGGCACGGTGTGGCCGGAATCACACTAAGTGGCTCTCTTTTTCTTAAAATGGACAACAATTTAAGTACATACGGAAAACCGACCAAACGCATTCGGTTTCCATTGAAACTTTAGGAGAACGATCCATGGGTCATATGTGACGTGTAAGAGTCAACGCTGCCTCAATCCGAGGCGTGATGTGGCCGGAACCACTCAATGTGTCTGCCTTTTGTTTCAAAAGTACGTCATTTTAACTGAAAAACATCAACTGGCATACAGAAAACTGACCAAATGCATTCAGATTGTGTCAATACATTAGAACAAAGATCCATGGGTCACATGTGACATGTACGAGTCAACCCCACCTCAATCCGAGGTGCGTTGTGGCCGCCACCACTAAAAGTGTCGGCCTTTTGTTTCAAAAGACGTCATTTTAATTGAAAAACATCAACTGGCATACGGAAAACCAACCAAACGCATTCGGATTGTGTTGATACTTTAGCACAACGACACAAGGGTCATATGTGACATGTACGAGTCAACCCCGCCTCAATCCAAGGCACGGTGTGGCCAGCACCACTCAAAGTGTCTGTCTTTTGTTTCAAAAGGATGTCATTTAAAGTGGAGAACATCAAATGGCATACGGAAAACCAACCAAATGCATTCAGATTGTGTCGATACATTAGCACAATGATCCATGGGTCATATGTGACATGTATGAGTCAACCCCTCCTTAATCTGAGGCACGGTGTGGCCGGAATCACTCTAAGTGGCTCTCTTTTGCTTAAAATGGACAATAATTTAAGTACATACCAAAAACCGACCAAACACATTTGGTTTCCATTGAAACTTTAGTAGAATGATACATGGGTCATATGTGACGTCTTTGAGTCAACTCCGCCTCAATTCGAGGCACGGTGTGGCCGACACCACTCAAAGTGTCTGCCTTTTGTTTCAAAAGTACGTCATTTTAATTGAAAAACATCAACTGGCATACGGAAAACCAACCAAACGCATTTAGATTTTGTCGATACATTAGAAAAACAATCCATGGGTCATATGTGGTGTGTACAAGTCAACCTCACCTCAATCCAAGGCGAGGTGTGGCCACCACCACTCAAATTGTTTGTCTTTTGTTTCAAAAGGACATCATTTGAAATGAAAAACATCAACTGGCATACTGAAAAGCGACCAAACACATTCGGATTGTGTCGAAACAGTAGCACAACGATCCATGGGTCGTATGTGATTTGTACGATTCAACCCTGCCTTAATCTGAGGCACGGTGCGGCCGAAATCACTCTAAGTGTCTCTCTTTTGCTTAAAATGGACAACAATGTAAGTACATATGGAAAAAGTGACCAAACTCATTCGGTTTCCATTGAAACTTTAGGAGAACGATCCATGGGTCATATGTGATGTGTACGAGTCAACTGCGCCTCAATACGAGGCGCGGTGTAGCCGGTACCACTCAAAGTGTCTGCCTTTTGTTTCAAAAGTACATCATTTTAATTTAAAAAAATCAACTCGCATACAAAAAACCGACCAAACGCATTTGGATTGTGTCGATACATTACCACAATGATCCATGGGTCATATGTGATGTGTATGAGTCATCCCTTCCTCAATCTGAGGTGTGGTGTGGCCGCCACCAATCAAAGTGTCTATCATTTGTTTCAAAGGAAATCATTTGAAGTGAAAAACATCAAGTAGCATACGGAAAACTGACCAAACGCATTCAGATTGTGTCGATACTTTAGAAAAATGATACATGGGTCATATGTGACGTGTACGAGTCAACCCCCACTTAATATGAGGCATGGTGTGGCCATAATCACTCTAAGTGGCTCTCTTTTTCTTAAAATGGACAAAAATTTAAGTACATATGGAAAACTGAGCAAACACATTCGGTTTCCATTGAAACTTTAGGAGAACGATCCATGGGTCATATGTTACATGCACGAGTCAATGCTGCCTCAATATAAGGCACGGTGTGGCCAGAACCACTCAAATTGTTTTTCCTTTTGTTTCAAAAGTACATCATTTTAATTGAAAAACATCAACTAGCATACGAAAAACCGACCAAACGCATTCATATTGTGTTTATACATTAGCACAACGATCCATGGGTCATATGCGACGTGTACGAGTCAAATATGCCTCAATCCAAGGTGCGGTGTGGCCGTTATCACTCTAGGTGTATGTATTATGTTTAAAATGGACATTATTTTAGGTAAAAATATGTGGTATACCAAAAACCGATCAAATTATGAATTGACTTCTGGATTCCACATATAATTGTCATCAAAATATTAAATTGAATTCAAAATGAATTATATATGTTTATAATTATGTTATGAATTCTAATTAAATTATTGATGTGTATAGTTCCACTATTATATGTTAAATGTGTATTAATTTGTTCTATATATGTAAGTGTTAGTTGGTTATTGAAGGTACAATAATTGTATATGTATGTGTTATTTTATTGCAGTTACAATAATTGGATTGAACTGGTGGGAAAATTGGAGAGCTGGTTGCAAATTGGGGAGCTGCTGGGAAAATTGCAGAGCTGCTGTTCAATTTTCCCAGCAGAGGCTATACCAACGGTTCAAAACCGTTGGCATAGAATGTCTAGGTTTTGTTTTACCAACATTTCATAAAACTGTTGGTAAAACACTTTTCCCAATGGTTCTAAACTATTGGGAAAGAGGAGATTTTGGGTTTTTCCCAACGGTTGTAAACCATTGGGATAGGGTAATTTTTCTCCACCCTATCGCAATAGTTCACTATAAACCATTGGGAAATGTTTTTCCCAACGGCTTACTTCCCTAGGGTTTTTAGAACCGTTGGTATAACATATACCAACGGTTCTACAGCCTTTCCCTACAGTTCTAAACCGTTGGGAAATCCTGTATTTCTAGTAGTGACTCCTGGCATGGATTGGCATTCCTTATATAGAACCAATATAAATTTCCATGAGAGGGAAATCACTATATATGGTGAATTGACACCTAATTCTATACAAGTGCAGGGAAGAGGATGAATCTTCTTTAATACCATCATTTCAAGCGTTGATATTACATCCCTTTGAGAATGTCTATCTGGCTCAGATGATTGTGTCCAATGAAGAAACCATACATGAAGACATTCCTGTTGTGAGGGAAGTCACTAAAGTGTTTCATGCGTAATTAAATGGTATTACTCCTATAAGATATGTTGAATTCTTAATTGATCTTATACCTGGGGCATTCCCAATATCCAGGACTCTATATAGAATAGGTGTTGTGCAGCTTGTGGAGCTGAAGAAAAAACTATAGGAGAATCTAGATAAAGGGTTTATACACCCAAGTGATTCACCATGGGGTGCACCAGTCCTCTTCATCAAGAATAATGATGGGTCAATGTGCCTTTCCATTGATTATTGTGAGCTCAACAAAATCACAATAAAGAAAAGTATCCTATGACACAAATTGATGACTTGTTCGATCAACTACGTGGAGAAAAATACATAACCAAGGTGGTTATTTGGTCGAGATATTACCATGTAAGGGTGAAGAAGGAGGATATCCCCATGACTGCTTTTAGTACAAGATACGGGCACTATGAATTCAATGTAATTCCTTTCAAACACACTAATGCTCTGGAAATATTCATGTTTTTTTATAAATAGTGTATTTATACATTACCTAGACAAATTTTTGGTAGTATTTATAGACGATATTCTGACATACTACAAAACTAAGTAGGAGTATGAGGATCATCCAAGCACTATACTAGAGACCTTGTGAAAGGTGAATCTCTATGAAAAGTACATAAAGTGTATGTTCTGGTTGAAAGCGGTCTCATTATTGGGTTATATCCTCACAAGAAATAGGGTATTTGTATATCCATCTTAGAAAGCTGCCATAGAGGGATGATTGAGGATAACATCGGTAATAGATATTTGTAGCTTCTTGGGGTTATCTGGATATTATCTCTGATTTGTGAGAAATTTATCATGATTTTCCAACACTCTTACCAAGCTAAATCAGTAGGGAGTAATGTTTTCATGGAGTGATGAATGTGAAGAGAGCATCAAGGAGTTGAAATGGAGGCTTATCACTACCCATGTTATGACATTTCACACAATTACGGAACTTTTTATTGTATCTAGTGAAGCTTCGAAGAAGGGAATGGGCTGTGTATTGATGAAAAATGATAAAGTCATTGCCTATGTTTCAAAGACATTGAAAGTTCATGAGAAAAACTATCCAACACATGATCTAGAGCTGGATTTAGTAATCTTTGGGTAGAAAATTTGGTGGCATTACCTATTTGGGGAGAAATGTGAAATATATATGGATCACAAAAGCCTCAAGTATATACTCACATAGAAATAGTTTAATAAGCGCCAATGAAGATGGTTAGAGATGATAAAATACTATGACTTCTCATTCCATTACTACCCTGAGAAATAGAACAAGTAGGTTGATTATCTATGTAGAAATAACCCAATGATTCTATCATTGATGAGAATAAAAAATGATCCATTATTTTTATATTTGATGAAGGAAAACATGGGAATCATAAAGAAGGGAATAACATAAATCCCTTCACAACGGATTGTTATACCTTATTTTTGGAAAGGTTAAAGGATGCTCAAAATGATGATGTGGGAATTCAAAAGAATGTGGAAAATATTAGAAAAGGGATATCCTTGGAGTTCAATTTTAATGATGAAGGAATTGTGAGATTTGGGAAAACACTATGTGTCTCATCAAATCTTAATTCAAAGAAAGAACTTTTGGACAAAGCACATATTTCCAATTTCTCCATTCACCCAGGAAACAAAATGATGTATCGAGATATCTGAGAGCTTTATTGGTGGGATAACATGAAGAAGGAGATCACTGAGTATACATAATACTGTCTGGTATGTCAGAAACTGAAGGTTAATAGGTATAATTATAAGGTCAGGATACACCAATTACCCATACTAGTATAGAAATGGGAGAACATAAACATAGAATTTGACATCGTTCTTCCGAAATCCTCTAAAGGAAACAATGTTATTTTGGTTTTTGTGGATCATCTTTCAAAGACTTCACAATTCATTTCAACTTGAGAGGATTTCTCAATGGATCAACTAGCACAGATATATATCAAAGAAGTGGTAAGGATTCATGGAGTACCACTATCTATTGTATTTGATAGATATTCAAGATTCACCTCTATGTTTTAGAAGAGTCTTCAATGTTCTCTGAATACCAAGATGAAATTTGGTACGGCTTATCATCCTCAAACTGATTGCCAATCTGAGCATACTATCCAAAAACTTGAGGACATGTTGAGAGCCAGCTCAATGGACATCAAAGGAGGATGGGATCGATATATTCCTCTTGTTGAGTTCTCTAACAATAACAGATTCCACTTAAGAATCCAAATTTATCCTTATAATGCCCTTTATGGGAAGAGTTGTTGAACACTTTTATGTTGGGATTAAATTGGGGCGCGAAAACTCTTAGGTCTATAAAATTTCAATGATGTGATGGATATAGATAAGACCATCCAGAAGAAAATTAAAGCTGGTCATAGATGAAAAAATGTCTATGCTGATAACCATCTATGAGACCCAGAGTTTGATGTTGGGTACATGGTATTCCTCTACATATCATCATGGAAGTGAGTTGTGATATTTGGGAAGAAGTGGAATATTAGTCCAAGGTACATTGTCTCTTTTGAGATCATAGATCGCGTTGGAGTAGTGGCCTATCGACTAGCACTCCCACCAAACCTATCCTAAGTACATGATGTGTTCCATGTATCAATATTGAATAAGTAAATACCTTACCCATATCATGTACTCAATCTAGTGGTGGTACCATTAGAGAATAACCTCTCCTATAAAGGGAATCTGGTGAAGATCTTAGATCGAAAGGTAAAAGTTCTACAAAATAAGGCAATGCCCCTCGTCAAGGTATTGTGGAAAACCACATGTTTGAAGAGGAAATGTGTGAATCAGAGTAACTGATGAAGTAGAGTTACCTTCATCTACTTTAGTGTGGGAAAAGAAAATATCACAGGAGAAATTTCTTAAGGGGAGATGATTGTAATGACCCTAACATTTATCAATGAAAATTTCTATTGATCTAATTAAATGTCTTATTATGTAAAATGGTTATGTAAAACATATTCACTTCCTTGGTTTTATGTTTTTGGATTTTAAAATACTTATGAACTGTGACCATTGCTAATATAGTCATTGAACAGTGATCACATGATTAGTATAAATATTGGGATTTAAAAAATCCAATTTACTCATAAAAATGAAGTGATGGCCTCATCCAGTAGAATTGCTCCATATAAATCCCATTTGTTAGTGATCGGAAGGAGGTGGAATCATAGGGCTTCACTCATGGCCAATCCCAATCCGATATTCAATATGTTAATCTCAAATGGAACTGCCTATAGGATAACTAGAAGTTGTTCGAGATTACCACCTGAGGGATGTTATCCAAACCACCCAAAGTGTATGTCACCATCATACACCTAACCATTAGGTCTTATGCAGTTGTTATAAGGGGTTATGTAACAAATCCCTAGCACTATATTTATGTGCATTACTTTTGTATATAATAACGAATATACATTAACTTTTACTTTGTAAATAGGTTTTTAAGCACAAATAGTTTTTTTAGTTAATATTAAATAAAGAAATCAATTTTTATGAATTAATTGATTTTTTAATTAAATAATATTTTAATTAAATATAATTATTACTAAATTAGTTTTTAATAAATATAAATAATCGTAGAATTTTTATGAATAAAATTGTAATTTTTATTTAGGTTTGGAAGCACTTTTTGTTAAACCCCATGATATTTCATTAAATGTCACTTTTTATTTTAAAATTAAAAATTCACATATTTCTAAAATTATATAGATAAAATGAATAGTATTTTTGTAATTAGGTCGTCAATGTTATCCCACGGTTAATTTTTCATAATTTTCTAAGACAGTAGAATTTTTGGGTAACAATTAAATACCTTTGAAATATATAATGTGTTTTATGAAATCATAATGATACAATAGTGATGTAATAAAATACTATAACTGGGATTTTCGGAAAATATTTGTTTTATATTTAAAATAATTTTATTTTAGGTTGGTTTAATTTATTTTACAATGTTTTAGTGAAACCTCCAAGGCATATAAAATATTTTAACCTTTTAAAATGTTTTCCTTGAGAGTGAGACCCTCCTCCACCTAATCAAGACTAATATTTTAACAGGTTCAGCCATTTATCTTATAAAATAATGTTTTACACTCCCATTTGGACAAAACCAAGGGCAAAAACATGGTATGGTTTGTGGTTTTTATTATTTTATTGTGTGGTGTCCAAAACCTAAATAATAAATACTTCCCTCTCCTTTCCTATATAAACCCACCCATGCACCCACTTCCTCTTCAATAAAAGCATTTGTAGCTCAACCAACCCCTTCCCTCTACTCTCTAGAATCCTTCCAAGATTCCCCAAGCTCCCAATTAGTCTCTCTCAGGCCTCATCCAAGCCTTTGGGATCACCTTCCAAGTAATGGATTTCTTCCATTCTCATTTTTTTCAAAATTTCATTATGTTTTTATACCAATTGTTTCAATGAAAAATGTTGGGGTATTATTTTTCACATCCCACATACTACCCCCCTTTTGTTTGAATGATGATATCCCCATTTCTATCTCATTAATGTCTCCCAGAATTTCTCTTTTCTCATTTATTTTCAAAAAATTATTTTCTAATATGAATTTAAATTCCATTACATATGTTGGGACATGTATCTATATGTCCTCCTTACAGTAAGTTTCATGTACATATGATGAGAAACACCTGTCTATCTCATCAACTGTTTCTAATAATTCTTATGTCACGTCGTTATGCTGTTGAAATGGCACCATGATTTTCCAAGCCAAAGTCATTGTGTAGTGAATACCATGCCCATTTATTTATCAAGGGTATTCATCTTTATGCAGATTTACTTATTGATTATAGAGTTTCATGTTTAAATTATGCATTCCTTTAGCATGGAATAAATTATGATGTTTACTGAATCCATGTGATTTGATCCATGTGACGCACTTATGCCTGAAATGGAATTATTATGAAGGGTGCACCCTGATAGAGCTCCAATGATTTGGGAAAATATTAGTATCATGATATGTCAAGTGAAATGAGGGTTCACTCATGATAATTCATGTTCAATGTGGTTTTACTCATGCTCTATGGGAAATGATCCTTGGATCATGCAAAAATCTTGTTAAATGTTGTTTCTGCATTTCCGTGTTATGATCATGCCTTTATGTTAATGTTTCTCTTATGATCCATTGATATACTTATTTCCTAATATGTATTGTATTCTTCGTTTTATGCCTTTTTACTCCCTTAATGGGCTTTATAGATAACCATTTTATTATGTATGTCCTCAGGTTATCCCATGCAATATAAATAACGAAGGAATGATGTGGTCATGAAAAAGAAGTTTTAAATAAGATATTTTGTTTTATGTTTTAAGTTGTTATGTAATGTTCCTAAGCCCCAAAGACACTATAACTCTTGATATTATATTTTCTAACAAGTGAATTATTTAAGTATCAAATGATGTTTAATTGTTAAATAAAGGGCGGGGTTGTTATAACCAACCTCTCCAGAGATTGTAGATCTGGGTTCATCTAACACCCCCATTCTCAGGGATTTAGATTTTGGGCTTCAAATTCAATCCTAAAAGGCCCCAACATGCTTTATGAAATCACACCATTGAAGTTGAGATGAATTGGAATTGAAAATACATTCTAATACACCTTCAATCATCCTATTTAATCACTGCACATTAATTTCACCATCGATCATTAACCATACCCATTGTATTGATCCATTTCATAGAATAATGGTTTCACAACAATCAAATACCAAGAATTCATCAAACCATCATCTAAAAACCCCCTGTGATTAATGTGTAAAGATATAGGGGAAAATATAAGAAAAAATATGTGGGGAAGGTACCTCATACTTTTCTCAATCTTCCTCAATACATTTTTCTAAATTTAGATCAACGAAGAGGGATAAACTCAACAAAAAAAATCTGTTAATTAAATCTACCATCAATGCATGAACTCATTCAGGTTCATGGAATTGATCCATGTTCAACCAGGATAAAAAAATTATATGTAATTATAAAAATAAAACATCCTACCCAGATTTTGGATTGATCATTGATAAAGAATATTTCTTTGTTTCCATCATCTGGTAGATACGTGAAATATATTGGAACATGATTCTAAATTTTAAGTAATCTAACATTATATTCTAAAGATCCTCTATAGGAACCTCTACAATGGTTCCTATCAATCCTAGCCTAGTTTTATAACCCTAGGTTTGAGAAATAACCATGTTTATATAGGATAAGTAGTCGATATGTCAATGAAAAATAAATGAAATTAATGATTTTTTTATTTTGTTAATTCCATGTCTATGAAAACATTTTCGAAAATGCAAAATCCTATTAAGGTTATGTTGTTCCCTGAGTAGAACATGAATTTTGAGCTCAATATTTCCCTCATATTTCAGAATCAAACCCTCATTCAAGAGTTATTACACTTTTTCTATAAAACTACGTGCATTTAATTTTAATATATTCAATATATTTTTGAAAATTGATTATGGGCATACCATGCCTCTGAATATCCTGCCCTATTAGTGCGTCACTCTAATAATAATCAATCAAAAATAAAAAAAAGTAAAACATGGAACATCCGAGGCATTATAGTTTAATTATTCTTTTCACTGTAGTGGAGTGGAGTCAAATGTTATTGTTGGTACTTCCACTCTTCATAGGAAGAGGACTCCCTGAGATGTCACCAGCACATAGTCACTTGATGATTTGATGAGGTATATCACTATAGTGATTTTTATAAAATTTAATATTAACATTTAATTCAATTGATATATTAATTTATGTCATGTGATAAGTATTTTTTGTAGGATTAGGTTGGGTATCCGTTACAGAACTCCAAAATGTTTTGTTCATGTTTTGGACATGAAAGAGTCACCGGAGAGTGGAATGGGGATTATGACTCTCCAACATAATTTTTTTATTAATTTAAAATGTTGCAATAAAATTTTTTTTATGTTTGGCTTCAGTGAGAGGATATTTCATTTATACAGGATAAGAGTATACTTGGGAGGGGCATGGAAAATCCTTTCAAATAGATATATTCCTTTTTCAAATAAAATGTAATTCTTCTTAAATGGTAGATGGTACAAGATACACTTCATAAAGTTTATGCCTTTATTTATGGTGCATGTGTCTAGTAGAGTCTCCACAAAGGAAAATTTTTTGTTTGAATTAAATGAGTTCCCTTTTAAAAATGTGATAATTTTATGATTTAAAATTAATCCTCAGGACTGCATATGTGTCAATGGCTACAGTGGACACTTGAGATTTTATTTCTTGTCTTGACTACCGATGTTTAGGTTCATGACTACTAATGTGATGCCCTTTGAAATCCATCCCCGATAAGGGGATTGAATAGAGTAGGGTGAATTTATGTCCCCAAATAGTATAAATTTAATATATATTTGAATTGGGGTAATGAATTAGAGTAACTTCCCCTAGCAGGTCATATCATTACCATGGAATGGGTGGGTTGTCATCCTTGAGTGACAGTGGATTTCATAATGGTATTTATTCCTTTTATTCAGTTGCATTACTATTAGGTATATCGTGGTTGGAATATGATCTCATGCATCTATTTTTACTTGGATAGGAATCTTCACCTTGTCAATTGTGAATTGGCTTGGGTGTTCTAAATTGGGTGGGAGGATCCCAAGTGGGTGCCCCTATTTTGTGGTGACCTAAGTGACCCTAGTGGTTTCCGTAGTGTTTTTTTGACCCCGGTGTAGAGGGTGTTCTTGGGAATGGATGATGATGGTGGGTTTAGGGGTTCAATCGACGCCTCATTTTTTATTATTTTTATAAATTCCCCTAAAAAAACAATTGGGGGTATTTAGATTATTTTGACATACTATACGATATGGGGGTAGTTTTGATATATAATGAAAAATTCCCATATGGGTAGTATTTATATATTATTTATAAATTACTTTGGTTACTTTATGATATTTATTATTAATAAAACTCTAATAGGGGAGTTCAGTGACACTGTTGGATGAGAAAAATTCTACTGGGGAGGCTTATGATACTATTTCTTGAGATAAATTTCATAGGGGATGTTTGTGATACAATTTTATAAGCATAATCTCATTGGATAGTTCCATGATATTATTGGATGATAAAAATCTCATAGGGGTGGCCTAAGAAACTATTCGATGAGGAAACTCCAATAGGGGAGGTTTGTGATACTATTTTGCTGGGAAAACTCTAGTATGGGTGGTCTTTGTTAATATTAGTGGGGACACCATGTATATAGAGCTGGGGATGAAAATTTATACTATTATTAATCCCTCTACTCTTATTTCTCAGGTTTATGCTACTTATTTGTATACCAGGAAGACACAAGTCTTTTATATTTGGAGGTGTGGTTCTCCCGACATGATCAGAGACACCAGGGTTGATTGAGGTCATAGACCTATGTATCAATGATGGTTATTAGACAATACATATGTTATATGGATATTCCAATGGGTGGTTGTGATATGGTAGTTGGAACAGTTCCCATGATGTTCTCAGAGACATTCTTGCACCAATTGAAGTCAGTATTATTTGTAGTTTTATTGATTATTTTCCAGTAGTTTATTTATTCATTATAAGCATGCCACACGAACATATCGCTGCATTAATAGTTGTATATGTGACTATTTTGGTGATTCTGTACTATGTATTGTACTCACGCAAAAACATGAGCTACCATTGCACATGGGTACCTGATAAAACTCTCACTTGGATGCACGTTTAGGTTGGGATGGTTCTAGATACTATGTGTTTGAGCTGGAGTAGTTCAAGTGGGACCAGTATATTGGAGGTGAGGCCATGAGTTGGGGGTAATGGCCTATTATTCTAGTTTTGTTTAATTTATTTATTTTCTCATATATTCATGTGGGAATACTTGTTAGCAATATGTCTGGTATGTTTTATGTCCATTCTAATTGTATATTTTGATTTATTTTGATATAACATGTCATATTTTTATTACTTATGTTGTACTATTTATTTTATATTGGTTATGATACATGGTTACTTATTTGTTTTTTTTTCACTATAATATTGGGGGTATATCCTCTCCAAAATAACTCCTTAGACCTAAACTGCTAGTTAGTATCCTTTGGAACTTGAGGATTTGTTCTTATGGTAATGTGGCAGTCTAGTTTTATTTACTGTTCAGAGTGAGCTTGGATGAAAAGTTACACAACTAAATATCTCATATAAAATGATTAGATTAGTAGGGTATCATGAACATGTAGTATATAAACCACATTCCCTCTAAATCCTATATGTTAAAAAAATCCCCACAAGGTATCTGGGTGTCTTCCATGTTATTCTTATTGGGTGGGGATGCATAATAAAAATATAAAAAAAGATAGTTAAATGGAAGTCTCATGCAAGACCAAACTTATTGGTTCACACTAGAAACACTTACACATCAACCATATTTACATAGATAATATAATTCCACTGAGCGATGTTTCTAATAAAGGATAACCAACCACAAACAACACATAAAGGGGTTGTAACTCATGTTCTATTTTCGATTAGTTTATAAAACAATTCTGTCACCAAGCATTACCGATTTAATTATAATTCGAAATTAACCCCAATGAATTCTTTAACACTTACAACATTATTATATATTCTCATATTATTTCATTACTACCAAACCACTACAAACATACCACCACATCAATCTACCTCGTCACAACCAAGGCCACCATGTCACAAATAACCAAGGCCACTATGATGAAAACAACCAAGGCTACTAAGCCACACACTACCAAGGCCACCAAGATTCGCAGAACTATTACAATAATAGGACGTGGATATTTAATGTTTTTATTTTTATTTATAGAATTTAAGTATTTATCAATCTAAAGGTAAATTCTAAAATCAATCCAACTCTATATGGAATAATTCCATAAAAAACATATAGTATTAAACAATATAAATAAGATCATGGAAAATTAGTAACAACATAGAAATCACACCATCACCATTTTGTTTCTTTAGTTCTGTTAATCATATTAATTATTTCAATTCCTACCATTTACCCAAGGAAATGAAAAAAAAATCTCATAAATTCACATATAAATGGTGAGAACATGAAACCCCTACCACCAAAAAAGGCTTCCATTTTTTTATGAATATCAAAAGAAAGAGAGGATGAACCATGGTACCACAACCACCCATGTGATCTGTATATTAATCTAAAAGCTAGTGATATATCATTAAATTCACATCCCAATAAGCCAACAACTCTAATAAACATCCTCAATGAAAACTCTAGATAAAAAAGGATGAACATAGAGAGTTGACAAGAAGGACTCACCTAGAATCACTAATATCAAATCCATATAAGACAAGGATGAGAAAAAAAATATTAGAATCTTTTAGGGGTCCCAAAATTTCCTAGTTCCTCTTGAAGTTAGTTAGAAATGATGGTGGAATATCGAGAAAAAGAGGGAATCTAGAATTTATAGATAGATTCAAATTTTCTATATTCACAATTTGAATGGGTTGTTCATGTTGTGAGTTTCATGAATGTCACATCTGTAAAAAATAAGGTTCTCGATCTAATAAAATCAAGAGATATTTCACAAAATGAATAAATTATTTTATGTCATAAAACCTATCAAGATAGAACCAAAATAAACTACTCTATGAATAGTCACTTCATGAATAACATGTCATTCCATAAATACAACACAGGTTGAAATTAAATAATCTTAGTCTCCCATGACATGAACCCTCCCCATGAAACATCATTCACAAAGTGAAGCAGTGATGCATTGTTTGAATCTACTCCTATTGTTTTATATTAAATTACAACACTTCCTCTCCCTTCTTAAATTCTATATTATGCCTCCCAATACTAAAAATGCACAATTTAATGGTCAAAAAAGTTATGGTACATTACATTATATATCTCTCAAATGATTATCATCCTCAAGAATTAAAACAATCCTGAAAATTGAATAAGAAACTACCATAAACCACCAAACACTCCCCTGAGAGATACCTCTAATGAAATGATGAAACCATACCTCAAAACACAACAATATAATCTTAAAAAATAACAATAATAAGTAAAAAATTATCATAATTTATACCATCAAGATAGAAAAAAATCATGAAATAGATAGCTCTAGGTACTTGGTACATATATGTGACACACACTCCTAAGTACTCTCCTACATGTAGTAATATCTTTATAGGACTCAAAACATGCATATAACACACACCCACAACACCATTTCCAGAAAATCCTAAATTTTTTTCTGTCATTTAATTAATATATCATCATCCTCGATATCAAATTCCCCATAATCGATGATGTCGGAATCATTGTGGAGATATCAGTAAAACATGGACATGTTGAAGATACCATAAACATTTTCCTTCTTTGGGGGAAGTGCCTACGGATAATCCACCTGGAAAACATCACCCAACACCTCTAAGGTTTAAAAAAACTAAGAAGATAACTTTCTCTCCCAACCAAAACTCAACTTCCCACACTAGGGGGAAAACTTCAGGAAAACATATCCATATAACTTAGACTTCTATAGCCTCCTCTATCGATCAACAGAATCTTTTTGGTGGTCCTACACAAACATAACATTCCCTAAACCACTTGGATATTCTCTATTGTGATCTACACCCCATCAAGAAGAAGAAAATTTTCCTCCTAAACATTAGTCCATCTCAATTGTGACTAACATAAAATCCCATAAAACACCATAAAGTTGGTCATACTGTTGGATGAGTGATAAATATTGTTATAATAAAACTCATCTTAAGGTTTGTGACACACCATGATTCACTAAAATCCAATATTCATGATCATAATATATCCTCCCTCATTTTGATGGTAAATTGTAGCTCTCTATGTTTCTAGGGGTGGAACTAAGTTAAAATGTGGAATTGAGATCCAATGGAATGATATAATACTCTCTTGACTCAAAAATTAAACTGAAGGTCTAAATTATAAATAATTGTCCTTGGAGATCCATTATAGCGACCCTAGCCTTTTATATATAACATTACATGATTTTAATAATAATTATACATCATAGTACAAGACAAGTATTGTGAAGTATAGTGTCTTTGAAGACTAGGTACATAAAACTGAATACTTGGAACTAAAAAACACTTCTTTGTTTAATCTTCATAATGAGCTCCTAACTTCCTTTGATCTCTAACATCTGTAAGGGGTAACCTAAGGATCACATGAACAAAGGGATGAGCTAAAACCCTAGTAAGGGAATAAATGGGAGAATAATGTTTTAGGACAAGGGTTAAATATCATGACATAATGATATAAATTTGAATATAGAATCATAAAATATAAACATGGGATCATATAATCATGAATTTATAGTTTTTTGGAATAAAAATAAATCGTGAATTTATCATGAGTCATGTCTGGTTTCATATAGAGGATCATAAGTCATGGTTAACCACCAAGGCCGTTGCACATGTTAGCATGAGTCAAGGCTAACCACCAACCCCATTGCACATAATGTCTCATGTGACTAAACTTTACCCAGTGCATGGGAGGTCTATCAGGGTGAACCCATCATAACATTTTCCTGAATATTCTTTCTACATAAATAATCATACATAAGCACAAGGGAACCCATGGAGAGAAATGGGTATCACATTCATGTCATAAAACATAATGAATAGGAGTATTGTAAAAGTTTCCATGAGAGAAAGGAATTAAAATATAAATGGAAATTAATAAGGTAAATTGGGCATATATCATGGTAAATTATGTCTAACATAAGTGACAACATGTAAGAAGAGTATTTAGAAAATTAATATCATTAAAACATTTTAGTGTGGTTTTAAGGAAAATACTAAAAACCATTTAAAATAAAAAATGGAATAACATTTTTTATAAACACATAAGTGAAACAATAAGGTTTCCAAAATAAAAATACATATTTTATAAAAATAATGGTGTATTAAAACAAATGGTATAGTTTATTTGAAATTGGATAAAATTTGGGAAGTTTCCTTAAAAATAGGTTTGCTTATTAGGAAGTATTTGAGGTGGGAATCACTAAAAATCTTGTATATCCCCGAAAGAGAATGAGGGGTGGAATATGAAACATGATTTTGGAGCATGTACACATTATGTATAAATTGTGCATAAAAATAAAATACAACTTCATGTGGGTGAAAATAAATATTGAGAAACTCGAAGGAATACATGCTGGTCAGGTAGAATCCCTTATCGAATATCGGCATGGT
Source organism: Viscum album (assembly GCA_963277665.1). Lineage (NCBI taxonomy): Eukaryota > Viridiplantae > Streptophyta > Magnoliopsida > Santalales > Viscaceae > Viscum > Viscum album. Next base: position 1,170,765,279 of record OY728120.1, read on the forward strand.
ATCAGGTGTACATAAGAGGGATTAATGAAAGAGAAAGGGATTTTTCATATTTTATACACTGTTAGAGAAGTATGGGGAAGGTTAGAAATCATAACCCATCAATAGGAATTACCTATAAAATGGGATTACATAGAAAATATTCTTGAATAAATGTGAGAAAGAGAGGATCCCTTACCATAAGCCTAATGGTGCTCTCCACTTGCTTTTAATTACTGGAATAATCATATTAGGTTTATTAATTAATAATTAAATAACCTATTTTACATTTAAAATATTTATTATAACCTTTTTAAGTTCATTTATAAAAATTTTTATTGGTTATGAGGGTCAATTTTATTATTCGGGTCAATTTGTTTCCTTGGTTTTAACGATCAGTTTACTTATTTTCATGAATGGATAATCATTTAAAACGGAGATGGTTTTCCAGAATTGGAGTTGTATTTTATTATTTAAAATACATAAGATTCCATGGTGGTAAATTCAATTTGTTTACATGGATCGAAGATGAATGATGACATAATATATTAATGATAAACGCTAGGATTAATTTGGCACTTTTTCTCATAATTAATTTACTTGGTATTATTATTTTACATCAAGTGTGAAAAAGGATTTCAGAACAACACATAAGATAAAATGTATATCTTATGATATGGTTCAACTAATAAAATGGTTTCATGAATATTCTATAATATGGAAATAGTAATTGAATACCCATCGTCCTCAAATGTGGTAAATTAACACATCTCGGATAGTTTCTTTACTACTAGTATAAAAGAAGAGTAAAAGACTGGTGATAATAACTTATTAAATTATAATAAGAAAATTCCATTAGATTTACGGTACTATATCTTTCATAACATTTGGATGAGGATAAGTAAGGATAGAAAAGAAAAAAAATGAACTTGAAAAGAAAGTGAAAGAAAAGAAAAGTGGAATTTGACTCTTGATTCAATCTTTCGTTAAGAGCCTCTTAAGGGGAGAGAATTTGGTATTTTGATTGACCAGGGGATGCTGGACGTGGGGGAGGAGATTGGGGAATATTTGGGTAGAATTTAGGGATGGAATAAGTATTGAGATGAGTGAAGAGAAGAGGGGAGTGTGGGTGGTTTTTATAGTGGAGGGGAGGAGCGTTTTCTTAACATTTTAATCATTAGTGTATTATTTTTCCATAAAACAAACAACTGTGATGAATCCCTAAAAAATAGTAATAATTTCATGTGAGTTCTAGATTTGGGTGCTTACATCACTCATGATTTCTAGAATAGTGAATTTAAATTATAATGTATTTATATTGTAAATTAATGTATTTTATTATTCACCAAAAATTCAAGTTTTTCAGAAAAAGCCAAAAAATTCACCCTAACCATTTTAGACATGTACAATCCAAAAAGAAACTCAATTTTCCAGAAATAATTTTTTAAATATAATTAATTTAATTTTTATTTAAAATTATAATTTACTTGAAAAATACATATTTTTAAACTATAACAAATTTTATAATGCGTTCAAAAATTACATAAGGTCATATAAAATTATCTTTAAAACAAAAGTAAAAATATATTTATTTATGAAAAAAAATTGGAATATATATTTTCTTTTAAATTAATTAATTAATTTTAATTATTTATTTATGACTTATAAAAATACTAATACTTTTAATATGCTTATATTATAACTTATAAGATGCCTAAATTTTATTTATACATTAATGGGTGAGTTTACTATTGTTTTGGATGATATACTTATTCTTAAGGGTCATTTTACTATTCATAAGAGAAGGTTTCTATTCATAAGGGTAGGTTACTATTCACTAAAATTTAATTTTGTTCCATTAGACTCAAAACATCTTACTGGTCACAACAATGCATGCTAGATTTTCAAAATTCAAATCATAAAAGTTTCAAAATTATGTTAAATGGTCACATGGTACATAGTAGTTCATTATGTTGCAATTTCATGTTATATATGACATATTTATAAGATAGGAATTTCCATTGATAAAACATTGGGTAGTTACATTATTCCCCCCTTATGAAATTTTTCCTTTGAAATTTTGTTTTATATTATAATCCATGAACAGGTGCAGGTAATTTTCCTCCATTTCCTACTCTCGTTCCCATATTTCCTCTTTTTACTTATGGTTCTGCTACAGTACGTTGACCTTGTGAGAATTCATGTTACATAGAACATTATATCTACAATCCAAAATCTTCATTGGATGCTCCTTGTAAGAATGATCATTCTCCAACTATACCATCTCTAAAGAGAGTACATGTGAAGGGTCTGTTATGTATTTCCTTAAGAGAGATACATGGAAGAAATCATGTACTTTGGCCATGGTAGGTGGAAGTGCTAGTCGATAGTTTATAGTTCCAACACGATCAAGAATTTCAAAGCAGATGATATACCTAGGTCTTATATTTCTTTTTTTCCCAAACCTCATTGCCTTCTTCTAGGGAGAAATGCATAGAAATACCACATCTCCAACTTTGAGTTCAAGATCTTGTCAACTATTGTCTGCATAACTATTCTATCGAATTTGGGCTACCTTGATGGGATGGTGAATGGTTTTCACCATCTCCACCATTTCTTCGACAATTTCATGTTCTAACAGCTTGCTCAATGACTTCATCCCAACACTCTTGTGTTCTTCACCGTTTCCTATAAAGGGATTTGTATTGTGATATTCAGATGCTCGAGTGGAAACTATTTTTGTAGGATAATTAAAACAGTGGAATATGTTGTTCCCATCCCCCATTTAAGTCCATATAACACTCTCTTAGAATATCTTCTAGTGTCTAAATTGTTCTCTCAGAATGGACATAAATTTAATGATGATAGGTCGTACTGAAGTTTAGTTCAGTGCTTAGAGCATGTTCGATTCTTTCTCCAAAACTATGAGAAGAATCTCATATATCAATCGGATACAATAGATAGTGGTACTCCATGAATACTTACCACTTCTTTGATATATATTCATGAAATTTGATACAATGATAATTCCTCTCGAATTGAGATAATGTTAGTTGCCTTTGTAAGAAAATCGACAATGACCCATATATCATTGTTTCCTCCGGATATCATTGGATGCCTGGTCACAAAGTCCATGGTGATGTTCTCCCACTTAAATGTTTGTATGGGTAGTGGTTACATCATCCCCTTAGACTTATCCCTTCCAGACTTCACATGTTTACATACCAGGCACTTTTATGTATAATCATTAATATCCTTCCTCACATTATCCCCCCAAAAGTTCACTCAGAGATCTCGATACATGTTTTTAATCGCTAGATGGATAGAGAAGGTCGAGCTATGTGAATCATTCACAAGCACATTCTTTATATCTAGATCCTATGGTAAACATAATTGTGACCCAAATCGTATGAATCCTTCCTCGTCAATCTTGAACTCTGAGGATTTTCCATTTCTAAGAGCTTCCACCCTTTTCAAAATTTTCACATCTTTTCATTGAGCCTCCTTTATTTTCTCTAAGAGGGGCGGTTGAGAAACCATTTGAGAAAGGATTATTGATGTTACCCCCTTAATGATTCCCATTTCCATCCTCTTAAAATATAATAAGATTGGATCCCTTTCAATTCTAATCATTGATAAAGAGGTAGCATACTTTCTGCTTAGAGCATCTGTCACCTTGTTTGCCTAACCAGGATTGTAGTAGATTGAGCAGTCATAATTTATTATGTGATCTATCCATATTCGCTAGAATATATTAAGAACTTGTTTTGTGAATATATTTTTGAGACACTTTTGATCAGTATATATCTCACACTTCTCCCCATAAAGATAATGCCTCCATATTTTTAACACAAAGATCATAGTCTCTAACTCTAGATCATGCATATGATAGTTTTTATCATGTATTTTCTACTTCCTAGAGGTGTAGGCTATCACTTTATCATTTTTCATCATCACATAGTCTAATCCCTTCTTTGAAGCATCGCTATGCACCCAAAGAGTTATCCAATTATTGCGAGTGTGAATATTAGTGCAGTAATTAGCCTCAGTTTAAACTCCATAAAGAAGTATTCACATTCTTGAGTCCGGAAAAACATTACTCCCTTCCATTTCAATGTGGTAATTGGGTTTGAAAATTGGGAAATGTTCTTTAAAAATCATTGGTAATAATTGTCTAGACCCAGAAATCTGCGAATCTCCATTATAGATGATGTCCTGGGCCACTCTTCAATATTCCTTGTCTAGTAAGGGTCCACATACATCCCTTTGCTGATGGTAACAAACCCCAATAATGATACATCCCCCATAAAAAACTCACATTTACTGTACATTTCATGTAGCTTATCCCTTTGAAAAGTCATAAAATCAATATTCAAATGATACTCATGTTCCTCTTTACTCTTGGATTATATCAGAATATCATCAAAAAAACTACCACAAATTTTTTTAGGTAATTTCTAAAGACTCTATTTATTAAATTCATGAAAAATTTTGGAGCATTGGTGAGTCTGAAAAGAATCACTATGAACTCATAGTGTCCATTCCTTTTTTGAAAGGCAATCATGGGAATATCTTCCTTCCTAACTTTTAATTGGTGATATCTCGACCGAAGGTCCCCCTTAGATAAATAACTAGACCCAAAAAGATGATCAAATATGTTATGTATCCAAGTAAGGGGATACTTTTTCTTTATCGTGATTTTATTGATCTCACAATAATCAATTCATAGGCACATAAAACCATCCTTCTTCTTGAAGAAGAGGACTCGCACTCCCCATGGTGCAGCAGTTGGTCATATAAAACCATTCTCCAAGTTCTCCTATAACTACTTCATCAACTCTACCAGCTCTACGGTGGCCATTCTATAAGGTGTCTTTGATATAGGTAGATATCTATAAATAAGGTTAATTTAAGCTCAACCTCTTGATCAATAGGAAGACCATGAAACTCTTTGGTAAATACATATATGTAATCCCTCAGGATATGCATGTCGTTAAGATTGATTATGTCCTTTCTATTGATCAATTGATCTAGATATGCTATCTCATAAGACATAAATATCCACAATTTAGATTATGATTCAAATTGAGATTCATCTTCCTCCTTACACTTGTAAATAATTGGAGGATGCATTGGAATGTGAAGGGTGATTTACCCTTCCTGACAGTTGATGTTGGATTTGTATAAATATAGATAATCCATTCCCAATATAACATTGAATTCCACTAAATAAAGCATGACAAGATTTTATGGGAGGTTTGGTCCACAAAAATTTGCCGAGGATGAGTTATAAAGAACAGACATAATAATTTCCCCATGCACTATTCTCATGGATAAATTATCCTCTAAATTTTGAGGTGGTTCTTGGTGACTTCTACAAAACATTCAAGATATGAAGGAATTTTTAGAACTAGAATCAAATAGTAAATTCACTATTCTTGAAGGAATAACAAATGTATCTATCACCACAGTGTTGTTCGACTCAACATCAGTAGCAGAGATAGAATAAGCTCTTCCTTGTTGCCTTGAAGGATGTTGTTGATTTCCTACAACAACCCTCTCCTTTGAGATATTGTTTGCATAATTCCCATGATCCTTGCAGTTTAACATTGCAATTTAGGATGAGTTCTGATCTAATACATCCTTTATTCTTTCACATTAGCTGGATTCTTCATATCCCATAAGCATTTTTTAGCTAGATGTCCCAACTTTTTACATTTGAAGAAATTCTTGGTTCCCTTTAGACAGTTCCCAAGATACTTCTTCCCACAATTTTTAAACATTGGATGATCGATCTTCTTTCAATTATGGAATTTATTTTTGGGGCCACCCACATTAGATTCCATTTTCCTCCTACTGTCACTAGGCCCATGATACCACTGAGAGTCACCAATCTCTATTTCAAGTTTGAGGGCACAATGAACAATTTCCTCATATATTTCAATGTATCGAATCACCAATGATTTTCATAGACATAGTTTCAGTCCACTAAAGAAGCGATCCACTTTGCTTTCAGTGTTCATGACAAAGCCATAGGCCTACCTTAAAAACCATGTAACGTTTGTTTCATACACCCAAATGGACTCATCTTCCTTATGTTTGAGGTTGTGGAACTCTCCTCCCTTCCCAAGATAGAGTGTTCGAGGAAAATATTTATTGAAAAACATTATCTTTAATTCTTTCCAATCCATGGAATAAATTTCCTCCTGAGGCATCGTATTCTTGATTAGTGTCCACCACTGATCAGCTTCTCCATTAAAATGATAGACCATCAGTACTGATTTCTATTCTTCTGATCACTATATGATAGAGAATATCATTTCAGTGGAGTTAATCCACTATTCTGCGACAATGGTATCAAAAGATCCATTAAACCTGGGAGGCCATTTCTGTATAAAGTATTCAACGACCACATGATATTTACTTGTAGAAGGAGGGTGTTCCACATGATTCAAGTTATTATTCATTACTTAAGCCGGTTGAGAAAGTATTTTCATGAAGTTTGGAGTATCCTCTCCCATAATATTCATCATATCATTAGGTAAATATTAACATTCCATATCACACTAATTTTTGACATGTGTTCTTCTATTTCCCGCCATTAAGCATGAAAAATAACGTTCAATTAGCGGGCTTGCATACTTAGTTATTTATAATTGAAAGGGATATTTTAACATAAAATGATAAACTTGTAAAGTTGAAGTATATCCTAACTTATCATTCCAAATGTTTCAATCTAGGATATATTTGATCAATTTCATAACTTATATCCTCATAAAATGTCAAACCAAGAGTGATGAAAGGCCCATTTTCATCCAAAAGTTCTCATTCAAGTCTAACTGAAATTAGTGTTTTTGGGTTTAACACCAACATAAATCTATGCCCGGGCCACCTCTACCTTTTTGAATATAATAAGGGGTGTATTCTCTTGATAAACCAATTACTCTAGACTTACCAAAATTGGGGGGGGGGTTCTTTTACTAGGTATCATCCTTAAGGTTCTTACTAAATTTATCTATTCTTAATATCCAAAAATAATTAGACCATCCTCTGACACCAACTATAGTGACCCTATCCTTTTACATATAATATTACATCGTTTTAAGCATAATTATACATCAAAGAACAAGCCAAGGATCGTGAAGTCTAGTGTCTTTGAAGACTATGTACATAAAACTGAAAAGATGGAATTAAAAAACTTATTTATATAATCTTCATAATAAGATCCTTAGTACCTTTTTTTTACTTAAATATGCATATGGTACCCTTCTAATCACATGAACAATGGGATGATCTAAAAGACTAGTAGGGGAATAAACATAAGAATAATGATTTAGTGTAAGGGTTATAGGTCATGACATAATGATATTAATTGGCATATAGAATCATAAAATATAAACATGGGATTATATAAAAATGAAATCATATTAATGTCACAACAACATAAATCATGTATTTTTCACAATTCAAGGCTCATTGCACATAGAGGAATACAAGTCAATGTTAACCACCAAGACCATTTCACATGGCTGCACGAGTCATGGATAATAGCCAAGACGAGTGCACAAAATGTATCATGAGACTAAACATTACCCAATGGGTTGAAGTGATATCAGGGCACACCCATATTAACATGTTCGTGAATATTCTTTCAACTTAACTAATCATACTTAATTAATCATTCAAAAGAAAAAGGGAACTCATAGAGAGAAATGGGTATCCCATTCAAGTTATAAAGCACAATGAATGGGTGTATCATAAAACTGCACATTAGAGAAAGGAATTAAAAAATGAATGGACATTAATTTGTTAAAATAGAAATATATAACGGTAATTGATTTCAATCATAAGTGACATAATGTAAGATGATTATTTAGAAAACTTTTAGCATTAAAACATTCTAGTGAGTTTTCAAAGAAAAAACTAAAGAGCATTTAAAATCAAAAAGGAAATAATATTTTATATAAAACCAAAATTGAAAAAATAATGTTTTAATAATAAAAATACTGATTTTATAAAAAATAATGGTGTCTAAAAACAAACTGTAGAGTTCACTTGAAATTGGGTAAAATTTGGGAAGTTCCCTTAAAAGGGGTTGCTTATCGGGATGTATTTGAGGAGGGAATCACTTAAAAGCATGTGTATCCCCAAAATAGAATGAGGTTTGGATATTGATACTTTAATTTGGAGAATATACATATTATTTACATGTTTTAAATAAAAAATAAAAAGAACATTCATTTGGGTAAAAAAAAAGATAGATCACCCTAAAATAATAAAGGGGTTCAGGTAGAATCCCTTAAAGAATATCGGCATGGTATCATGTGTACTTAGGAGGGATTAATGATAGAGAAGGGGATTTATCATCATTTATAAATCATTAGGAAAGAATGTATAAGGTTTTAAATCATACCCCGTCATTATTAATTACACATAAAAGGGAATAATAAAGAGGAGAGTCTTGAAGAAATGTGAGAAAAAGAGGATTGCTTACCTTAAGCCAGATAGTGTACTCCACTTGATATTAATGACATGAATAATAAAATTATATTAATTAAATTATAATTAATGAACCTGTATTATGTGTAAATTATTTATTATATCCTTTTAAGTTTATTTATAACCATTTTGATTGGTTATGAGGTTCAATTTTATTATTTGGGTTCGTTTGCTTCCTTGGTTTTAATGATCAGTTTATTTATTTTCATGAACAGAGAATCATGTAAAATTGGGATGATTGTCCATAATTGTAGTTATACTTTATTATTAAACATATATAATTTTACATTGTTTTAAATTTAATTTGGTTACTTATAGTTAAGTTGAATCATGATATAAAACATTAATGATAAACACCTGGATTAATTTGGTGATTTTTCTTATAATTAACCTGTTTTGTATTATTATTTTACATCATGTTTAGAAAATGATTTCATAAAAACACATATGATAAAATAAATATATTATAATCTGGTTCATCCATTAAAATGGTTTCATGACCAGTCTAGAAGATGGTAATTAAAATTGAATACCCATCATCCTTGAATGTGGTAAATTAACACAACTCAAATGGTGTCTTTACAACTAGTATAAAAGGAGAGTAAAGGAAAGATGATAATAAATTATTACATTATCATAACTAAATTCATGTAAGATTAAGGTATTGTAGAATTCATAAAATTTGGGCGAGGAGAGGTAAGGATAAAAAAGAAAACAGATGAACTTGAAAAGAAAATGAAAGAAAAGAAAAGAGGAATTTACCTCTTGATTCAATCTTCTTTGAGTGCTTCTTAAGGGGAGAAGATTTGGTATTTTGACGATACCAAGGGATGTTTGACGCAGGGGAGGATATTGGGGAGATATTTGGGTATAATTTATATAAGTCACAATCCTTGAGAGGGGTGAATATAGAAGGGGAGTGTGGGTGGTTTTTAAAGTGGAGGGGAGGAGGGTTTTCTTAATATTTTAATCATCATTTTATTATTTTTCCATAAGACCAACAATAATGATGAATCTAGGACAATAAATAGTAATAAGTTCATTTGAGTTCTATATTTGGGTTCTTACATCACTCATTATGTCATTAATAGTGGATTTAAATTTTAATGTATTAATACAGTAAATTAATGTATTTTACTATTCAACAAAAAATCAATTTTTTTAGAAAACTCCCAAAAAGACACCCTAACCATTTTTTAATGTGTAGAATCCAATAAATAAACACCATTTTTAAAAAATAATTTTCTAAATATGATTAATTTAATTTTTAATTAAAATTAAAATATACATGAAAAATACAGATTTTAAAACTATAACTAATTTTATAATGGTTTCAAAAATTACATAAGGTCTTATAGAAGCATCATAAAACCAAAATAAAAAAACTATTAGTTTATGAAAACATTTTAGGAATATATATATTCTTTTAAATTAATTAATTAATTATAATTAATTATTTATGACTTATAAAAATACCAATACTTTTACTATGATCACATTATAACTTATAAGATGCCTAAATTTCATTTATACACTCACGGATGGGGTTACTATTCTTGTAAAAGATTTAATTATTTATAAGGGTCATATTACAATCCATAAGGGTAGGTTACTATTCATAAGGGTTGGTTACTATTCACAAAAAATTATGTTTTCCCATTAGATTCCAAACATCTTACTGGTCGTAACCGTGTATGTCATATTTTCAAAATTCAAATCACATATGTGTCAAAATTATGTTCAAAGGTCACATAGTACATAGTAGTTCATTGTGTTTTGATTTCACATGATTATATGAAATATTTATAAGAAAGTAATTTACATTGATAAAGCATCGGGTCGTTACATCCATCAGTTCTAACATATCATCCACATATCATCTCACTATAACGCCCACAATAATCAACTTTTGGAATTCCATAAATTGAGAAAACTTCATTGGTCATTCTGAAATCAACCAAATAGAATAATATCACCCAAATCATAGGGTAAAACAACGACGAAATCCATCAATATTTTCCTCCCACTTTTATTTGGAGACATCCAATGGCTGCAGAAACCCAATAGATACATGATGTTCTCCCTTCATTGGTGGGTAGACCTTGTATTATATCATGAACTCTACCTCTAGTCGCATCATCCCTAACCAACAAAATTGCATCATAAAGACATGATAAAACTTATATATCGAGGTTAACTACAAAATGGGATATATAAAACTCACAATGGATTCCATAATGTAACTCCAATATAAATAAAATCCTTCCCTAGAACGCATCCCAATGTAATATATCCTCTTACCATCCTTCTTGAGCATTTCCATGAAAAACCCAATCACATATCTCTTCTATTATTAATCCTCCTTAATATGTCTCCAACACCTAGTCTAAGAAATGGCCTTTACTATCATCTGTAATAATCATCCATAGTTATTGAACTATTATTCTTTGAGATGAAAAGATGTTAACTCCTCTATCAACCTCTAAGTAGCTTCACATTCTTGAACAACTCCTTTAAAATTAATGATCTGGGCATTGTCCATAAAATTTCCATTTCATGGTGTATAATATATCTCTAAATCATTTCCTTCAAGAAATTTTATCCACCTCTATTTTTTTATATTTAGTTCACATTGATAAAATATATACCTCTTGATTGTTTTCTCCTTGATGACCAAATATCATTCCATAATGAGGTCATTTCACTACAGATTTTCCACAAACACCATCACCACCATCCCCATATCATGGTTTGAATAGTTACACTTAGGTGGTGTAACTTCCAAGATCTGTATGATATCACTACTAACTGCTTCATCAAGATACACCCCAAAACAAAGAGGGGAGAAACACAAAACACCTCAAACATTATACCCTCCAAATAAATCTGAAGGACTGGGGAACTGACCAACTAATCCATAAGTTAATTAAATGTTTCCTAAAAATAATCATTAAAATGAAATTATGGTCTATCCTAGTATGGGATTTTAATGGGACAATAATCTGAGAGAAATCAGAGACAAATCCTTGATAATAATCCAAAACACCAAGAATTTTATGGACCTCTACCATACTCTTATTTAATCCCAAATAAATAATCACCTCATCCTCTTTCAAATCCTCTACAACCCTATTATAGTATATCACATATCTAAGGTAATTAAAATATCATTTATAGAATGTACACATAGAAATTTTCCCATAAAGCTGGTGGTGTTGAGGAGTTTTAGAAAACAATCCTTAAGTGCTTGGTATACACCTCATACAAACTCAATTATACAATAACATCGTCAACAAACACAATAATTAAATGGTTTATGAATTCATGAAATATAAATTTCATGATCCCTTTGAACAGAAGTGGTGAATTCATGAAACCAAAATACATTAAAAAAGCTCAATGTTCCCATACTAGAACTAGAAACAAATCATTGATATATCTTCCTCCTTCACCCCCAACTGATGATATCCGCAATATATATTAATCATAAAAAACATGCTAGGACACCTTAACTATATAAAGAGATTATCAATTCTTTTATGATGGTAGTGATTTTTAATTTTTTACTTTATTTAGTCTTTGGTAGTCTATACGTAACCTTAAACTACTATCCACCATCTCAATGATCGAAAATAGAGATCCCAATTTTGACACACTAGGCCTAACAAATCATTTTTCATTATTTCATAAATATGGTTCCTCAACTCCAATAACATCATGGGTGACATCCAATCAGGAACCATTGAAATATGTGTAGTATATTGAAAAAAATTATTTTAAAACTCATACTCACATTGATCGGTTATTGACACACTACTCAAGGAAAACATCCAGATACCTGTGAAAATATCTGGGGGCCTCCACTACCTAAGATCTAAAAACCTATACTAATGAATCAATAATCAAATAAATCAGAGGTTTCACTCACATACCTCTCATACAAAGACCTCTCTTATTAGAAAACACTACATGTTTACCCCCCATATCAGAAAACTCAACCCTCCTCTAGAAATAATAAACAACTAAATGAATGGAATAAACCCAATCCCTGTAAATAATGAGAACATATGGTTGTATCTAAGGTACAAAGAAATCTCTCAATGACTGGTATTTCTCCCACATCAGTATGTATCTCTAACACACACGAAAAAATCAATATGGATCTCCCAATAGTGTGGATAACTCTAGGGTCACATAAATTATATCCAAGTCAATTCCTAATGATTTTAAAAAGGACGGAGAATCAAAGTTGTGATAATCTCTAAAATTAAAACAGATCAGATACCAGAGTATATAATTAACTTATCATACCTCAAATGACCTCTATGGACTCTTGAATGGGTACCTCTATAACATGCAAATCATCTCAGCTAGATCTTTTGAATAGATACAAATGACCTCTATATCATCATTATTTCCTCATCCTTGATGGAAACATAATGCAGTTTTCCCCTACCAACTCCAGTTCATCTTTTCTACGAATAATCCTTTTAAGAAGTCTATTTAACATAATAATGAAGGTCATGCTACTGATAATACCTTTGGGGTAACTTCTTTTACTATTTGGAGTGGGGCTTGACCACTCAAAGTATACTGAACCTCTATGGTTGAAGAAAATTTTCACTAATTGGGACCATAACCTACAAAAACAAAGAAAAAAACTATAGATATCCTGGTAGATATACATGAACATCCATCCCTCAAGATACATGATTCTGATTATTGAGGCCATCTCCCTTCCAATCAGAATCCTGACTGACCTTTAATTCGTGATCCTTTATCAGAAACCTAACTCCTTGGAAGTCCATATTGACCCTCACCTAGGTTTATTCCATGTATCATCCCGTATATGTGATTTTCTTATCAAATAAAATTTTATTTGAAATATAATTAAAATATATTCCCAAGTCCTTTTAGATTTATAATTTTTTAGTATTAAGATAAAAAATTATCTACAGAATCCCATATTCTTAATAATTCTCAAAAAAAATTCTATTGTATATAAAACTACTTAATGTATAAAAAAAATAAACAACATTTCTGAAAGAAATATATATAAGAAAATATTTTATACACTTCATACATTTCCTATAATTACAACATGTTGAAATAGAAATGTAATAAAGGGGTAAGATCATATGCTCAGTAAGTGTACATATAAATGATAATAATCAAATAGCATCTATGATCATAAGATGATTATATGGGTATAACCAAGAAACAAAAGAAACATATACCAAATATAGAATATTCATAGATCATGGAATAAGGTGAATCATAATATAATACATGAATTATTCAATAAACATAATCCATGATATCATAAAATTAGAATGAGAATAAAAATAAGCCTGTGAAATATTTTAAATATGGAACAAACATTAGAATTGGAAAACATTATATTCATGCACCACAACATTAGTTCCCATGATTAAAATTTACTAAAATTTACTCATTAATACTTATCTCATGAGATATAAACTTTTATTGTATGCATTAGAGGGTTATATTGGACCCCACCTATCATCATTCAAACTTATGAGTGCAACTTCAAAATAATTCGTTAATCACATGATAAAGAGACCATGGAAATAAAATGGTTATCATATACTTTCAAAATATAATCATATTAATAAATCATTAATATTTATTACATTATTAACATATGGAAAATAAATGGGTATCCAAATATATTCAGTAAAATTCTAGGTTAACACCATTCAATCAAGATCATAAATCATATGGTATTTTTACCGTATAGATAAAGTATAAATATTTATGTAATGATTTTAACTTATAAATTTATGTATGGAATCACGTTGAGAACTATTTGATAGTAGTAAGGGTTTGTAGATTTATCATAGAGGAAAATAATTATAAGATAGCTACATAGTGGATGGTTAGGTAAGACAAATGAAATGAGGGATCATTCCTCTAGAAGAGAAGGTCATTAAAAATCAATACAAGGAATCAATATGGAAGGTATCATTTGGATAATTTCCTAGATCAAGTATAAAATATATCAAAGAATAATGGATTATATTAAAAATACTTTTTTAGGAGTTTTATAAAAATATCTTTTTAAATTAGAAATATCCTTGACTATTTCAATGAATTTTAAACTAAATAAATTTATCAAAATAGAAGGAAAAAATATCTTTTTGAAACCCCGAAAACATAGATGTAATGTTTCATATAAAACCTCAAAATGTGGTATAAATATTCATTCTAAAGTGAATATAATTTCAAAAGTTTCTTTAGAATACATTTTTAACATTATGAGGCAAAAATGATATTTTAGATTACTCTAAAAAGTATTTCACTAAATGGTGAAGTGAAAGCAATTAAAAAAATTATTTTAAAAATAAAATTAGAAAATACAACCTTGAAAATTCATAATTGTTATTGAAATAAATTTGGGGTTGAAAGTAAATCATTCCATATGAAAGTATGGAAAACCTTTTTATTGTTTTGAAAAATAATTATGGAAAACCCACATCATTAAATGAATATTAAAAACCCATTCAAAATAGGACAAGGAAAAAATATATTTCACATGATATAACACATAATTTTGTTTCCAATTATAAATGAGAACATATGCGGGAAAGGAAATTTTGGATAGGGAGGGGAAAACATCCTTAAAGAGGATGATAATTATTCTCCATAATGATATATATTTTACGAATGAAATTTTATCAAGGTAAATGATATTAATTAAAAACAATTATTCTATAGAGGAGGATAATTTTCCCTAAAATAAACTATTATAGTAGAAGAAACCAATATATTAAAAAATATGTTTAATAGTAAGAATTATAACTCAATATAGGGAGTTATGTTATTAAAAACCCCTTAAAATTTTGGTAGCATTTCAATTGAATGACATTTAAAATATAACATGATTGGGATCTTAAAAACCCCATGAATATGATAAAATTTAATAATTTGGTACTAATAAAAACATATAATAGATATATGGTTCACATTAAGAAATATGTCTCAATAAATTAAATTCCCATTAAAAAATCCCCTACAACCTAAAGACATTCAAGTCAAAATTCTTTGAAGTATATGAGTTCAATTGATAAATTAAATATAATTAATGATTATACAATCAGGATAAAAAAAATTAAATGGGAATTATATACCTCATTACAAACAATACATGGTGTATATAAAATAATATTTCTTAAGGATTAAAAATTTGAAACAAAAACCCTTACCTTAATTTCTGTATAGTCAAAATGTGCTCTAATTTTCGGTATAAAAAAGTAACTATCATACTCACCCATATAGGATAATTTTTCATATATATAATATTATATAAAAATAATTTTTAATTATTCTATATATGTATATTAGTTAGTTATTATCCATTTTTGATATTTTTTGTGAGTAATCATGATCGTTATAAACTTATTTTGTAATAGAAATTTTTCATTATTCTCCAAATGATTATCATTATTGAATCATGGTAAATTAATGTTTTATCACTATTTGAAATTTAATAATTATATTCCATGGGATTTTGGGTATGATACTTGAATATGAATTTGGTGATGAGCATGCATCCATGATTCTTAGTGAACGAATGATGTTTTCTTAAATAATGATTTAATTTTGTATATTACCATCTCAAAACCAAAAAAAACACATTATTTAATTATTTATGTAATATATTAATAGATATTAAATTTAAATATTCATCTTTGATATAAATTTATCTCATTGTTCAAGTATGTTGTTAAACCAACACAGACAAGAACATATCAATATTAATGGATGATTGTGATGTAATTTACTTGTAATATAACTATATCAAAATAAAAAAGATCTCATTTATTGTTTATGGGTCTATAATATTATTATTGGAAATATTTATAAGAACAATATAACCTCTAATATGTTATTTCATTGTATAATAAAATAAATTTTTCCCGTACAACGCTCTTTTAGACTATTAAATTTATAATCACTATTTATTGCTTGTATTGTTAAAACTGTTTCGAATTTAACATTACAGAACCATAATAATTTCATAAAAATAAAATTTATCCATTAAATAAAATATAATGACATTCATATATTGAGGAGAATAAAATAAATATATAAATCAATCATTCTATGGATGTGGTAGTCCACACATATCCATGGATAATGAATTTATTTTCTATAGAATGTGTAAAATGGATATTATGGTTTATAATTTTGAAAAAAATGTAAAAAATATAATAATTAAACATTAAATTTTATATTATTACCATAAATTTATGAAATTTAATAAAAATTGAACTTTTTGTGTCATGGAGGAGGTAGTTCATACAACACACGAATGTCGGTTTCTTTTTTATTCATAGAAAAGAGAAAGTTGGTTGATTATTATAACATCATTATAATAACATACAAGTATAATAATAATACCATTTTAATAATTTTAATATATTGTAATGGATTTTTTGAAGAATAATTTCATATAAATGTATTGAAAAAAGATAGTATTGGTGAGAAATTTATACCTCACTTCTTGGATTATATCTTTTTCAAAGGGGGTTAATCCTTTCAGGGGTGGTATTTTTAGAATAAGATAAACCATTGAAAGATTATAGGAATTTTGAGGATAATATTGTGTAGATTATGGTATTAAATAATTTGGTTGTGTTCTTAGGGGAAGTGAGGAGAGGAGTGCCCCTTTTATAACTGAAAAGGTATAACATTTTTGGAAACACCCATTACTTTTTAATATTGGGATGTAACTCTTAAGTAAATTATCTAAAAAAATTACAAATAATTTATAAGTTAAGATATAGTGTCTATAAATGACTCAATAACCTATTCCTACACATGTTTTAAATATATTTTCAACTTATTATCATTAAATTTTTCACTTTTACTAATTTATCTTTTACTATGGTCACTAAATTTACATAAGGTAACTTTTACTTTGTGAATAAAAATAAAATGACCTTTGTTAAATAATTTTAACTAAATGATATAAAATTTTAAATCCATTTTATTTTATTAGATTTTTAAAAGGGATGAAAATTAATTTTAAATTTATAAATGTGTAATGTATTAAAATCATTTTTTTAGAAAATTATCACTCATGTTCTAAAATGATAATTATAGATTTAAAACAAAATTATATATTTTGAAATTAATAATTCCATTTATTAAATGCTTATTTTATACTAAAATGGTTTTCATACATTTCCAAATCATACTTTCAATTGAATAATCCCATAAAGGGCATGGTATTTATGAAAACAATATATTTTACAATTCAACATAAAATAAATCATTCTAGGAGTATTGTAAATTTTTTTTCCAAAATAATGTTGTTATGATGAATTAAAAACTGAATTTTATTTTTCTAATTATGATATATAAAATTTATAAATTTTACATTTAGTTAAAATTAAAAACCAAATTCAAGAACACTTTTTTAGGAAGAGAACATTGTAAAATATTAGTTTTTATTATTATAATTTTATATAAAAAACAAATAAATCTTCAATTAATCAATCAATATTATATTTTGTTAACATATTCATTTAATAATAATATTAATAATTTTATTTTATAATATCTACGAAGCATAAAAATATATATTATTATACACATTAATTAATTAAGTAAATAACTCTAAAAAACCACTATATATATATATATATATATCGTGGTTAGTTTACCCTTATCCATACCTACTAATTAAATATCTAGTTTCAGCGAACAGATTTTAAGTTTATAATATATATATATATATATATAAACACAACATGGTGTCATTTTATTTTGTTGTTTCATGTGGAGTAATCTATTGAACATTTTTATTTTAATTACCGAAAAAACTAAATTCAAATATCAGTTTATTACATTCTCCCAAACAAATAAATTTTTTCTTTAAAATGAAATTAGGTGAAGGTATTATTAGAATATTCATTATTCAGGATATAACCACTAATATTACATATACCTTAAACTCTTATTCTATATCAACTTAATTATTTTCCTCAAAATTCCTTATTCATTCATACAATCATGTTCCCTGATATTTGTATATATTAATAATATATTATCTATAAAATATCTCTATTAAAACAATTTTAATCTAAAATACATTAAAATATTATTATATTATATATCCCTCCAAAAAATAACTTTATTTTCAATCATTAAATGTATTAATCACCAGTTTATAAAATAAAAAAAATAAATTTATATCATAACCCCAAAAAAATAGTTAATCATTACAAAAATTAACATGGATCACTTTTTCATTGAATCAATCATAAATTCCTAGGATATTGATACTACATAACTCACTTATCTCAAGAATAGTCAAATATTTATTTCCTAAACATCATAAATATATTAAACCTATGAGTTTTCTAAACCTCAATAACATGTTCTCCGATTATTATCCTGAAAATATAACCCTTTATTAAACTAATTTTTCAAAGTTATTGAAACCATTTAATATATATTTGAAATCATTTAAAAGGAAATATAATTAGAGAATAATCTTTATATTTTTTCAAATAATTCTCATAACATTTAAAATATACAAATATATCATCAATAAATATATCTCAATATTGAAAACAGACAACAATATCCAAAATAAATTTCTATTAAGTTGACATCGTCACTATATTAGGTAAGACTATGACACTCACATTTTCTATCCTAAAAATAATATACTATGATTATCAACCATTAAAGGATGGTACCTTATTTTATTATAATACATATTTTCTTCTAGATGCATATTTTCCTTAGCTTCATTTTCACGATCCTATTTTAACCAAATTATAAATAAAAAATTATTACGGTAGTATCCTGTATAATTAGAGTAAATTATTCTATAAAAACTCAATCTTCCGTAATTATAACTTCATTATGTCCTGTGATACTTCCAGTTCAATATATATTGCTTTAATTTATTTCCTCTTAGACATCTTAACATATTCACTTAAATTAATTATGAAATAAATCCATAATAATGGTTTATAAAGAGAATGTTATTTACTAATGTATATCCTCAGGGAGTTTCAAACTTGTTGTGCTGTTTGGAATTTATCATACAACAGGTGATGATTGAGTTAACACCTAATCCACTCTTCTCAAAACTATTTCTCCAGGGTATATTTATTCCATAACCTGTATCAACTTGTTATATCTAGAAATTGAGTTCCTTACTAGTAAAAAATAAATACTCATAGCATGTCAAAATTTCAGGATGTTAACCTATACATAAACTTATCTTTTTTGTTTTCACTAATTTTCTATTATCCCAATCTCTAAAATATTCAATATTATTTTAACTAACATAGTGTGTTATAATCGACCTTAAATTATCTAACCTGAAATTATTATCAACCAAAATTATAGCATCTAATGTTATCTAAACCCTACTCTGATACCAATTATATTAAACCATGAACATGGATATATCATCCACATAACTAAAAGAAATGTTTTAATTACAATACATTCCCAACGTCATTTAGGTTTAGGGTTTTATATATTATAACAAAACATTAACTAAAAACCCCATGTTCGTTGAATCAATTGAAAATATTCTATTATATATTAAACTATTTAATCTGTAATGAGTTCTCAATATTTGCATAAAATTATTCACAAAATAATCTCTTTTATAAAATTTATACTTTTAAAATCTTCATAACATGGGTAAATGGGAATATACTAAAGGGGAGTGATCATATTCTCAATGAGGGTAAACATTAGGGATGAAAATTGAGTATCCTTTGTGATCCTAAGATGAGAATATGGGTATAATAAAGGTGAAAATTCACTTATACCCAAAAAATAATAAATCGTATATCATGGTACATGGTTTTTGATAACATAATATATGGAAGAGATAATAAAAATGACCATGGGTATCATAACAAAAGAATGTTAATGACCAGAATACTATAACAACTTCCAAATATGGAATAAATTTTAGTATGGGGAAATATTTCATTCATAAGACACACCATCAATTTACATGATTACATGAAAGTAAAATGTACTCGTGATTACTTATCTCATTATATATGAACATTTAACCAATGCATTTGGGGGAGGTGTAGGACCCCACCCTTCATTATCCACACTTATTTGTGTCAGCTGAAAATAATTCACTTATCACATAAAAAAGAACCCATATAAATTTAATGTGTTTCATATCCTTTTATAATGTAATCCCATGAAGAAATAATTTATAATTATACTAAGATAAAATAATGGGAAATTAAAGGGTATATAAAGATATTCAATAACATTCTCGGTAAATACCATTAAATCAAGAAAATAAACCATTTTTCATTTACACCATATCAATAAATCATATACAGTTAAGTCAATAATTTTTATAATAAATCAATGTCAGATATCTATGTAAACACCCTAAAATTTGGGAAATATGGAGTTTTGAAATTGGAAAACATTTAGATATAGATCATATTAACACATAGTGGATGATTAGACAAGAAAAAGGCTCTGATAAATCATTCCACTAAAATAGAAGACATTAAATAATAAATGTAGAGAAAGAAGATGAATGGTATTATTTAGATAATGACCTTGATAAAGAATAATATATATCGACAAATAATTAATTAGATGAAAAACTTCATTTGAAAGAGTTTTATAAATATTACTTTGTAAATATGAAATTTTATTGATCTTTTGAAATAATTTTAAAGAAATATTTTACAAAACTAAGAGAGAAGAATTTATTTTATAAAGAATTATAATTTACAGCATATGTTTTATGTAAAATTACAATGATGGTAGAAATATGTGTTCATAATGAATAAAAAGTTAAAAACGGTTATTAGAAACCATATTAAACATTATCATAAAAAGTTGAAGTTGTGAGTAACATTAAAAAGTAATTTTTTAAAGGTTACATAAATATATTAATAAATACCTTCAAAAAAGAAAATTTAAAAATATATAGTTAAAATTTCATAAATTTTATCAGTATAAATGTGCGGTGGGAGATAAAACTTTTTATTTGAAATTGTGGAAGATATTTAAATTTTTTTGAAAAATATTTATCAAACATACACATCATTAACACTGTAAAAATTCATTTTTTTAATTGGAGGATAAAAATACAGAGGTCACATGACAAAACACATAATTTGGATTCTAATTATAAATGATAACATTGGTGGAAAATTATACTGTGAATAGGGATGAGAAAAAATCATTAAAGAGTATAGGAATTATTCTCAATAATGTTATTCTTTTTTGGCATGAAATTTTACAATTGTAAATGATATGAATTAAAATTAAATTGTATGTAATAAAGGAGGATAATATAATATTAAATAAACTTTTAATATGTAATAAACCAATCGTGGAAGATATATGTTACAAAGGAAGCATTATGACTCAACGGTGGGAGTTGTGTTAATAAAATAGTCATACAAATTTGGTGTATTTTGAATGGAAAATAATTTGAAGGAACATAAAATTTCTTTTGAAAACAACATGAATGTGGTAAAAAAATATTAATTTTGGTTTAATCGAATCATATTTAATATTTCATGGTGTATATTATTAAAAATGCCTCAAGAAATTAAATTTTAAATTAATAACTTCCTAAAAAATAAAAAAAACATTCAAGTCAAACCCACTTGAAGGATTTCATTTCAAATGAGAAATTAAATACATTAAATAATGAGAGTATCACCATAAAACATAATAAAGGGAAATTTTTTACGCCATTCCGAATAATAAAAGGTGTATAATAAGAAATGTGTCTCCATCCATGAAGATTTTAGTCCTAAAACCCTTACCTTAATTTTCTTGTAGTCAGAATGCACTCTAACCACTTATATAACAAAATTAACTATTTTAATCGCCCATTTATGATACAATTTAATATTTATAACCTTCTATAAACATATTTTTTAATTTTTCACTAAATTTTTATCTGTTAGTAATTAAATATTTTTAACGTCGGGTGTCATGATTATTTTAAACAAGATTCAAAATAGTTGTGTTGTTATGTATTTTTATTCAAAATTTAATCACTAAAATTTAGGAAATGGTACTGGAATTTATTTTTCTAATTATTTATGATGTTATAAATTCATTCTATAGTATTTTATGTTACAATCCATATAGATAAATTTAGTGACGGTCATGTTTTGTTTATTCTTATTAAACGGATGATGTTTTATTAAATAATGTGTTATATATTCCATATTACCATTAAAAATCCAAAAAAGATATTTAGTTACTAAGTTATATAATATTTTACCAGAAATTTAATTTCCATATTCATCCATGACATAAATTCATATCATTGTTCATGTAGGTAATTATGTAAACCCAAAAATAAACATGCCATAACAAATGGATGACTATGAATTAATTTAGTTGTAATATACATATATCAAAAACATAATGATCATATCTAGTATCTACTAGTGTTTCATATTATAATATTAATAATTAAAATAATAATATGACCTATTCGAAGTAATTTCAATTTATGAAGAAATTTGTTTCCCTCTTAGAACTCTCTTTTATAGAGTTGAGTTTACCATGATTGTTTATTTTTTATATTGTTAACATGTTGTCCAAATAATATTCTCATAACTTTAATAATTTCATAAAAATCACTTTTACCTATTAATACATTTCTTAATACTCTACATGTATAGAATGGATGAAAATGAAAATATAAATCGATCATTCCATGAATGTGGTAGTCTACATGTACGTATGAATGATGATTTTATTTTCCTTAGAACAGAGAAAATTTATAATATGGTTTAACATTTAAGAATATAAATTATATAAAAAATATCATACTTAAATATTAAATTCCTTACCCTGAACATCTTTTTAATGAGGATAAGGAAAATGAAATATGTTGTTACATGGAGGTACTATCCCTCACAAAGTATGAATAACTATTTCATTTTTCATAATATAAAATGGATAGGTGGTTAATTATTGTTACATGATTATAATAAAATATCAATAATGATGTTGATGATATCATTTTAAGTTGTTTTAATGCAATTATAGGAAGAAGAAATTTACAAAATGAAATTTAAATGATAAAGGTGTTTTTTGAAATATATACCTTACTTATTCAATTATATCCTTCAAATGGGGGTTAATCCTTTAAGGGATGGAATTTTTAGAAGACCATAAACTCATAAAGGTGTATAATAATTTTGATGAGATATTTTGGTATATTTTAATATAAATAAAGTATATTGTGTTGTAAGGTTATGTGGGGAGAGTAGTTCACCTTTCATAAGTGAAAAGGGGTGATAGTTTTGTAAATATATATAAA
Organism: Viscum album; assembly: GCA_963277665.1. NCBI lineage: Eukaryota > Viridiplantae > Streptophyta > Magnoliopsida > Santalales > Viscaceae > Viscum > Viscum album. Next base: position 1,170,789,094 of record OY728120.1, read on the forward strand.
AATTTATAATAGGATATCACTTTTATGGAAATTGACTCCAAAATTGGAAAATAATGGATAAGAGAAGAGATAAGGTCAAAATAATCCTCCCCCACCAACTACCATACAAGTTTTAAGTATGTTTTCAGCACGTAACAATTATATTTTTTAATTTTATCCTATTGACATTTACTGTGGCAACTAGTTTTTTCCTAAGGCTAATTATCCATTATTACCAAAAATAAAATAGCACTTATTACACAATTTGAAACTATTATTTCCAAATTTTAAATATGTTTTATTTTATTCAATTTATAAAATTTATAACAAAACTAATTCTTAAATACTAAATGCATAATGTATTAAAAAATAGAAAAATGTCAATCATGTTATAAAATTTAAATTATAGGTTTGTTAACCAAATTTTATATATTTAAGTTTATAATTTCATATACAAAATACATATTCTTTCAGAAACCTAGTATTAGTATAATTCAAAAAAAATAATTATAAAATAATAAGGTCATAAATGGAACTGTATTTTTGAAAATGGTATATTGCATTATCCACCTTAAAATAAATATTTCCTGAAAAGTACAGTAAAATTATAATAAAATGTTATTTTTATGTGGAATCCATAAATGATGTTTTTTTTGTAAATTTCTCAATATAAAATATATAAATTTGTCTTTAAAATAATCTTATAATGAATAAAAGAAAATTATTTTTATATAAAAATAACTTTTTAGAAAACTAGTTATTTTTATTCTAAGATTTTATAAAAAAAACTAATTATACTAGAATTAATCAACAAATAATATATATTTTTAACATAATTTTTTTATAATATTATACATAGTTTTCTTTGGTAAAATGTACAATTCCAAATAAGTTATAATATTAAACATAATAATGAATTAAATAAATTTTTATAAAATAATCTTTATGTATATAAATACATATAGTAATATATTTCATAATTTTGTTACTCATATTCATATATACTAATTAAATGTCTAATTTAGTGTTCATATGTAATATTTATAAAATATATATATACTGCAATTTCATTTTTGTTTATTATTGCGAGTGGAGTAAGATATCACACATTGTAGACCTAATTATAAGAAAATTATTATTAAAATCTCATATTGTTACAGTCTAGACTACTCAAAGACCCTCTATATCAACACCACATTCTTTTTCACTTCCTAATTAATAGGTAATAAAAATTGGATGACTATCAAATATAGGGTTTCTGTAACACATCATCGAAATTTCATCCCTAGGACTCCTAATTTAAAAATACATCAAGGGAAATAGTATATGTTCATTAAACATAATCCTTATCTCCCTAAAAATCTTAGTCCCCTGGTGAAGGGAGAGTAAATCCTACTTATTCATCATGTTCACTATTATTGATAATAACTCATCCCTGAAATCATAATGTAATTCATCCCACAGTCTATTGATCTATTTTTGTTCCTTGAGATATAACAGCCACCACTACTATGCAATTCCAGTCAACTAGATTACTTCTATGGGAACCTACTGCTTAGATCAAGCCCAAATAAATGCAAAAGTGATCTCTAAATCCTCTTACTAGTGCTTAGTCTCTTGATATGACATGTCTTCATCATACATTTCCTAGATCTAATGATAAAAGGTTTACAACATCTGAGATCACTTCTCGTCTTCCTAATTAGGATTAACCCTCAAGAAGATCACAAGGCTATCATGGTGATCATCCTGGAATCAAACCACAAACGTGATGTGGCTAACTACCATCTCATTAAATAATTAAGGAATAGTTATTCCTGGTTTCAATGTATTTCTTAGATTCATTTAATTTATTGATTTATTCATCCCGAAAATCACCTCATTAAAAACACAAATCATGAATGTATGATGCAAGTATATCTCCTTGGTCTCTATGCAAGAAATAGTGTCACGTAATTTAGTACATTTTGAGAGATAAATGTCCTTTCTTCAGATCTTTGGGGTCCCTAAATTTAAATATCCTAGCCACTCTCCCTTTCTATCATCACATATTAATTTTTACTAACATCATTTCTTTAATAACCTAAGAAGTACTCACTAATGAGAAAACTCTATACTCCACCACATATTTTAACCAATACATCTAGTACCTGTTATGACTCTTCCCAATGAGGCTTGTGTCATAACTACCCCAATCCCACCTCCAATAGTCCAGGGGTAAGTGACTATTGTTGATTATGCATATCACTCACATGGGAGGCCTTAACCTATGGTACATGTACACACACACTCACCTCCAAGACAATATAATATTGAAATGTGAAAAAATGATAAAACATACGTGCATATATCTAAATCCCACAACCATAGTATGACAACAATTACAATAAGAGAATAGGATCAAATATATTCCCTCCAACAATAGTTTTAAAATAAATCCAACCCAAAAGTATAGAATTATATTGGTATCAAGGTAAATTCAATAATACACCTCCTTCATTCATCCTTTGAATTCTTTTCCTGGTCCTAGTTCCTCTAAGACTCCGTCAAAAGGCCGATCTTTTTCATAATACACAACACATGTGGAAAAATACCATACATTGGTGAGTATAAAAATACCCAGTAGAACACCTCGAAATCAATAAGTATGACAACAAGAATAAAATTCATCTCAACACATGTGTATTTAAACAACACATATAACAATAATATATATAAATACTCAATAAAGAGAAAAAAATATCACTGTAATTTAATAACTGTAACACCCCAATAATTCAAAGTACGTTATTTCTTCAAAATAATTTAACAACCTGCATTACACGCAACACCGAGATCAAGCGCACCATGGATTACCAAACTAGTCCTTCAAAAGAGGTTGTGAATAGTATTAACAAAATTTTGAACTTTATATAATTATTATAATTTTATAATCCATATTATGAGTTTATTAGACATAATGAAATAACAAATTCCTTTTTTCAGATAAAAGAAGTATTTTTTTAAAAATGCAATTTTACCGCCTTTTAATGGCGAACCCTTTTTAAATCCAATATTTGAAACTTTAATATATTAAATTTGAAAAAATAAACTTATTCATTAGAATCAGGACAAAAGATTTTAGTTTCAATAAATTTTTGGTGTTTTTCTGATAACATTCATATTTGGGTGAATAGTGAAAAATACTATATTTTAAATGAAAACATCTTTTTTAATCAAAATACTTTTTAGGGTAAAATTATACATTTAAATGGTTTGGAAGTATAAATATATTATATTTTTACCATTTACTTTAATGTTATTAATTGTAAATAATTTCAATTGGAAATTGAACATAAACAAGTATCAATCTTTTGTTAGTTATTATTTCATAAAAAGTCACCTTTTGGTTTTGACAATGAGAATTAATTTTAAATTAATAAATAAAACTTCTATTTTTTGAATTTGGTAAAATAGAATTAATTTTTTAATTCCGAATATCACAATTATATTAGGGTGAAATTTTAGTATTTTTCTAAAAACATTCAATTTTTGATGAATAGTGAAAAACACTATGTTATTGGTTCAAACCGAATATTTATTTAAATAATTATTTCTTTAATTTAAATTTATTTTAGGTAAAAATAGATAAATATTAACTATATAAGTTAAATATAATTCATTGGAGTCATTTTCTAATATGTTTTGATATATAAAAATTTATTGAACGTTTTACCGTCTTTTACCCACCTCTTAGGAGCATTTGAAAATTTACATAAAACAGAATTTTACCACTTCTATGAGTTTAATTTCAAAAATCATAGAGACATGGTTAATATCAGTAATTTAAATGTGGTTCAATAATATGAAAATAATTTATGGTGAAAAGTAACTTTTTTCTTTTATTTACCATAGTTAAAAGTAAATAGAGTAATTAAGGGTAAAAATGATATTATTAATACCATAAAACATGTCCTAATTCTATTGGATAAGTATAATTCGACCAAAAGAAACCTTATAAATAAAATATGAACCTCTTTGATCCACATGGATTAGATTAGGAGATTTATTATTATTTTATTTAAAGAAGAGTTAAAAGTGTTAAATTCAATGTTTAATAATTAAACCATTTTTAATATAGGGATACACCCAATATAAATTCTACTATAAATATTAATTATAAATATATAAATATTTCCTAAATAATGGTATTTTATTTATAATTTTTAGACATTAAATAATAAAATTTATTTATGACACAATGATGATGTAATAATTACCTTATTAATGGAAGACTAAATTAATTGATATTATAAATATCCAAATAAATATAATTTGAGACTTTTAATGAATCACACTAATTTTATATTTTAATATTACATGGTAGGGTTGATTAAATGTATTTATTTAGATGTAATAAAGTTTTTAGGACTTTAACAAAAATAAATTATTAAATAATGTCAAAATTGACATAAATGAGTTTTTTTAGAAAAAGAATATTATTGGTTGATATAATAATCCTAAAAATCTATGGTTCTTCAAAAAGACTTATATAATTATATTTTTGTCATTAATAAACCACTTGGGGTACTCTTGGAAGTTTATAGTATGTTTATTAACCATATAATATAAAAATAAAAAGAAACATGGTAAATGTCAAACTATTTAACTAAGAGTTAAATAAAAAAGAAAATGTTAATATAGTGATAAAAACCTATCTAAAACCTATCGGTTGAGTGTTTTTCGACCCATACCCACCTAATCATTTAAATAATTCATTTTGGAGCCATTATAAACTGAAAATTATTTTATTATAAAATAATATTTCAATCTTTTCCTAAGGTGCCCCTCACCCCACTTATTAAAAGGAACTTCCCCTTCTCTCAAATTGACACTGCCAAAGCCATTTGGATCACCCAACCCCTACCAAAATATCCTTAAAACTATACTACCTTCATCTTAGAGGCATTCCATTGGCCATAAAGCCAAATTAAGGAGCCTTTTGGATCAAATCGAAAGGACGAACCCGAAGAATAGGTAACGATTTCACCACCATCTTTCAAGTTCTTTTCTTCTTCCACTTACTCTTTCTTTGTTATTACAATAACAAAATAATAAATAAAGTACCTTATATGTACTTTGATGTTATTATAAATATGGCACAACCACATTATTTATTCTATCCATCCTATGAATGATTATGTCACCATGCGTGCGTACGTACAACTTACCGTCTCCACGCCATGGTGTAATTTGTTATTCAACACTATGTTATTTTGATGGATATAATGATGAGTAATATGTTAATAAATAATGAAAATAACAAGATAATTTCTATGTAAAATAAATATACCATCCAATTCCACACTTTTATGGAAATAATATTGTCGCTCGTGCGTACGTATGGATTACCGTCTCTACGACGTGATGAGATTCATTTCAACGTTCACCATTCATCAACGATTATAAAAATATATATTACTAATAATTATTTAATATATGACATAATAATTATATTATAGATGTATATATATATATATGAAATTTTGTACTTACATATATCTTATTCACTTACTTCTGTTCAATACGATATGAAAACAACAACAGGGTTTATGCGTACATACGGCCTACTGTCTCTATAAACGGTGTTTTCCATTTCATATATCTATCTATTATAAATAATTATATTATTATTATATATTATATATAAATCAATTTTTATAATATTGAATTATTTAAATCATGATCTAAATGATACTATCAAGAATAACAAGTTAAAATACGTATGATAAAGAAAGCGATTATTACTCGAAATGATAATTTAACATGAAAATTATTATTAAATGGATAGTATAAAGTCATAAATGAATCATGAATGATATCATAAAAATTAATATGGTTCTGGTATAATTTAATAACATACTACAGTATTTATACATGAGTTTAAACGTAACCTCAACTAAAGGAAAGTGCATGGAAAGGGTTAATTTCACAATCTTATTATTATCTGAGGTTGTTTTTATGTAAGTATCTACAGGGACATATTTATTATTTGTGTCCATGTTTCATGAAAGAGTTTTCAAATGGATTATTTTACGGTAACTTTTTCTAAAACATCATTTTAAATGTTTTAAATATTTATTCTTCTATATCATTATCATTAATGTCTATGTTTTGAAAACGGTTTTTAAGAGTTTACTTATATGAAGATGAATGTTTTTCAAATGATAATTACTTTAAAAATATTCAAAGTTGTATGGGAAACTTTGACTCAAAATTGTCTTTATATTTCTTCCTTTCTAAATTGTGTGACTTTTAAATATTTTATGAAAAAGGGATATTTCTCTCAAATAGTTTTAAAATTTATTTTCATATATGTCAACATGCTTTGATGGATTTTAAACATGTTTGAATTTTATTTATTATGATAAAAATATTCCATATTGTATTGAAGGTTTTGTGATATGTTTGATTGGGGATGTGTTATTTTTACAGAATTCATGGTGTATGAATATAGTATTGACATTTCATATGATAGTTTTAATACGAATGTTTATGTTATGTTTAAACCTTTTCATATGAGGAATGCATTGGACATAGTAAGTGATGAGTGGAGCCCACTATATCTCCTCGATGCATCGGAAGGTCTCATGAGACAAACTAGTGTCTTACAACAAGGCCTTGACAAAATCTTATTTGTTTTATTGGAATAAGGCCTTGACTATGTGGTTATGAAGTCTGACATTATGCATTCCATCATTATGAAAGTGGCTATTGATATTGCATGTGATTAATCAACTAGTAGAATATCCATGTGAATAAGTAAATGGAATTATTTGATATTAACTTTTCCATATTATTCTAATGTTTAATTTTCAAAGGCTTTTGTTTTAGTCTTATACATTTCCTTAAATGTTTATACTTATTTATGAAATATTCTGCTATATTTTTATACTTACTGAGTATCTGAGCTCACCCCTTTCTATGTTTGATGTTTCCCATGATTCCAAGAAAAGTATTGTGATTGATGTGTAGGGTTAAGAAAAGAGAATAATGGAGTTCATAAAGGATTATATATGTTGAGTTTTATGTTAAAAAGTGTAATATATCATTCATGTATGTAATCTATTTTCCAAGGAAGCTAAACCGATCGGTACTTCGGGACTTGATTCCTTGTAATCCTACCAATGTTATGTAATAATGCACTGACTCTAGGTAACTGGGGTCAGAGTGTTACAATTAGTATCAAAGGAATTTTAGGAATAACCTTGGAAACTATATTTATATAAAATCTGATTATATCACATTAACATAATAAAGACTTTGAGGATTAGTATAGAAGAAGTTCTTAGAATTTTGGTACTATAGAGATTTTGTGAGTTTTCAAAGCAATACATCCCTGTCTAGATACGAGTGGGTAAAGGCGGCTCTGGAACAGATGCACCTAGGGGTAAAACCTAAAAACACCACTTTGAGCTAGACTCAAACGGGATCTACAGCACAACAACGGGCCTTTTTGTACTCTTGGTTACGACACTCCTGGGGGATATTCTTAGGATAATTCTCATTTTCTTTATAAACCACTATGAAGGGTTTATGAGTATATACCTCCTCAAGGAAAACATTTTTTTGATTATGGATTATATCCATAAACTATTCAATTTACATTATGTATTTTACATGTTTGGAATTATAAATTGTGATTCATAAACTCATCTTGTGTATGACAGTGTTTAGAAATGGCACCTAGTAGAAGGAATGAGAAATCCAGCAATACGTATGATCCAAAGAGTAAGAAGGGTCATATCATTCATGGTATTAACACAACATTTAGAAGGGAAATAGTATCCCATGTATTCTCTACATATGAAGAAATAATATCATGTGTTATTAAGATAAGTAAATAATTCTATAAGTCCTATGGCTTTGAGGGGATGCAAGATATTAAAATGATGGTATAGAGAAAGATGGATAAAGGGAAGAGGGGAAAGAAGGATTTTTTCATATGTGATAAATGTGTAAATAATTACCTTGGTAAATGCCTGAAGGGAATGAGTGTTTTTTATACGTGTGGAAAAAAGGACACCAAGTACATGATTAAAAGGGTAACAAAAAGTTTTCAAATTTAAAATGATTCATCGATAAGGAGTCGAGACACTATGTGAATCAATGTCCCAGTCATAAGAATATACCACAAATGATGTTATTGGATAATAATCAAGTTATGATACTACCTCAGATGAAGATTAATGACTACTGTACTCATGTTGTTATTATAGAATTATTTCATTTGACTGTTGTATCAATAGTATACTAGTCATATTAGTTGTGAATATAAATAAGGATTGTACTACAGTACTATTTTATTGAGGATTTGAGATTATATAGTTCTAAGAAAAGTGACTTAATAGTAAGATACAATTTTTTGGAAAATACTTGGTTGAAGTAAATCAAATCCATTATATGGCCCTAATAATGAGGTAGTGATTTTGGAATAAGAGATTGTTGATTTGGATAAATTATATTGGATATTCTTGACTTCCTTGAAACCGATTAATGATTTGTATATTTCATCATTATTGGATTTTACAACATTCTTGGATAGAAGGAGTATATCAAGTATTCTATAAGGAATAAGAGAGCATGAATGTAATCAAAAAGTTTTTGTGGTAATTCCGGATGTTGCAGTGTTTTAAAAGAATACATGATGAAGGAGTTCACATGTTATTACCTGGAAAAAGGATCTTTATTTTTTTAACTTCTTTATAAATTTTGGAATGAGAGTTTGGATAGAAGTATTATGGATAAGTCTAAAGGTTAGAATGGATTAAGTTTGAAATTGGATACTATTGTTAAGGTTATTTTTGGATTGTTATAAAAATGAAAACCTAGAGGTTGGGAGACAACCAGTCTCGTTCGGCAAGGCCGCGAGACTTGAACCCGCAACCAAAGGGTGACAAGGGTGCATCACCTACCACTGGCCTACATGATGTCCTGGATTTAATAATGTAGTTTTTCAAAAGGTCTCTTAGATGAATTATAATTTTTTTTTTGAAACCTATATAAATAAGATAAATAGAATAATTTTTTAAGTTATATTATCTTTTAGAGTGAAAGATGATTTTGTGGTAGAAATTAGTTAAAGAATTGAACTCTACTTGTCAAGTATATTTTTTTTCTTCACTTATTCTATGAATAAATTAATTCATAAACTTTAGGTAAGGGATCTTAAAAGAAAAAATTTGATATCATAATACCTTATGTTTTGTTGAACCGATGATATTTTAAATCATCATAGATTGATGGGTTTTAGGTCCCCAATTCTACAATTGTTTTTGAATGATGACCTCAATCCATTTCAATTAATATTTACGTTTTTTCCTCCAATTCTGTGTCTCTAATTTTCTCCAATGTTCTCTTAATCGAGATCATAATTTGGTGGTGACTTTTTCATTCCCCTTTTCCTGTTATTAAGACTAAATTTTATTAACCCAATTTCCGATGTGGGCTTTCCAACATTGGTATTTTCTATTTTCAACCTTTTATTTTTAAAGAACAATTTCAAATTTTGAGGATGCAATTTATTGATGGAGGGAAGAATGTAACACCCCAAGATTTCATAGTACGTTATTTTTTCAGAATAATTCAATAACTTGCATTACATGCAACATCGAGTTCAAGCACACCACGACTTACCAAACTAGTTGTTGAAAAGAGTTTATGAATAGTATTAACTTAATTTTGATCTTTATATAATCTTTTTAATTTTTGAATTCATATTATGAGTTTCTTAGACATAGTGAAAAAAAAATCTTTTTTTCAGATAAATGAAGTATTTTTTTTAAAATGAAAGTATACCGCCTTTTAATGGAGAACACTTTTTAAATACAATATTTGAAACTTTTATATACTCAATTTGACAAAATAAACTTCTTATTTAGAATCAGGACATAAGAATTTGGTTTCAATAAATTTTTGGTATTTTTCTGATGACTTTCATATTTAGGTGAATACTGAAAAATACTATATTTTAACTCAAAACAACTTTTTTAATCATAAAAATTTGTATTGTTAAATTATACATTTTAATGGTTTAGAATTATAAATAGATTAATGTTTTACCATTTAATTCAATGTTATTCATTGGAAATAATTTGACTTTTAAATTGAACATAAACAAGTATCAATCTTTTATTAGTTATTATTTCTTAAAAATACACTTTTTGGTTTTGACAACGGGAATTAATTTTGAATTAATAAATTAAACTTCTATGTTTTTTATTTGTTAAAATAAACTTTATTTTTGAATTCATATTATCAAAATTATCTTAGTGTGAAATTTTTTTATTTTTCTGAAAACATTTAATTTTTTATGAATAGTGAAAACACTGAGCTATTGGTTCAAACCGACTTTTTATTTTAGTATTATTTATTTTGTTTAAATTTATTTTAGGTAAAAATAGATACATAATACCTATATAAGTTCAATATGATTCATTGGAGATATTTTATAATAATTTTAGACATATAAAAATTTTATTGAACTTTTTACCGTCTTTTACCCACCTCCTAGGAGTATTTGCAAATTTGAATAAAACTTAATTTTTCCACTTTTGTGAGTTGAATTTCAAAATTTCGAGAGACACAGTTAATATCAGTAAGTAAAATGTGGTTCAATATGAGGAAAATAATTTTTGGTGAATAGTATCAATTTACTTTTATTTACCACAGTTAAAAGTAAATAGGGTAATTAAGGGTAAAAATGATATTATTATTAGCCTAAAACATGTCCTAATTCTATTGGATAAGTATAATTAGACCAAAAAGACATTAGTAATAAAATATTAACCTCTTTGGTCCACTTGGATTAGACTAGGATATTTATTATTATTTTATTTAAAGAAGAGTTAAAAGAGTTCAATTCAAAGTTTAATAACTAAACCATTTTTAATATAGGGATACACACAATATAAATTTGAATGTAAATATTAAAAACAAATATAAATATATTTCCTACATAATGGTATTTGATTTATAATTTTAAGACATTAAATAATTAAATTTATTTATGACACAATGATGATGTAGTAATTACCATATTAATGAATGATTAAAATAATTGATATTATAAATATCCAAATAAATTTAATTTAAGAATTTTAATGAATTAAACTAATTTTATAGGTTAACATGACATGTTAGGGTCGATTAAATGTATTTATTTCTAACTAATAAAGGTTTTAAGACTTTAAAAAAATAAATTATTAAATAATGTCAAAATTGACATAAATGAGTTTTTAAAACAAATACAATATTATTGGTTGTTATAATAACACTAAAAATATATGGATCCACAAAAAGACTTATATAATGATAGTTTTATAATTAATTAACCACTTGGGGTTCTCTTGTATGTTTATAGTATGTTTATTAACTATATAATATAAAAATACAAAGAGGCATGGTAAATGTCAAACTATTTAACTAAGAGTTAAATTTAAAATCTAAGGTTAATATAGTGACCAAAACCTTTCTAAAACATATTGGATGAGTGTTTTGAGACCAATACCCACCTTATACTTTAAATAATTCATTTTGGAGCCATTAGAATCCGAAAATGATTTTACTATAAAATAATATTTCAATATTTTCTTAAGGTGCCTCTCACCCCTCTTATAAAAGGGTACTTACCCTTCTCTCAAATTCACACCTCCAAAGCCATTTTTCTTGTCCAAACCTGGACCAAATATCCTCCCAACTATCCAACATTCATCCTATTTTAATTCCTTTGGTCATAAAGCAAACCCAAGGAGCCCTTTTGATCAAATCAAAAGGAAGAACCCAATGAAGAGGTAATGATTTCACCACCCTCTTTCAAGTTCATTTCTTTTTCCACTTACGCTTTCATTGTTGTTACCATACCAAAATAATTACTCCAGTACCTTATATATACTATGATGTTATTATAAATATGGAACAACCATATTCAATATTCTATCCATCCTATGAATGATAATATCACCATGTGTGCGTACGTGTGGCTTACCGTCTCCACACCGTGGTGTAAAATGTTATTAAACACTATGTTTTTTCGATTGATATAATAATGAGTAATATGTATATAAATAATGAAAATAGAAAGATCATGTCTCTATAAAATAAATATACCATCAAATTCTGCACCTTTTAGGAAATGGTATTGTCGCTCATTCGTACGTACAGATTACCGTCTCCACGACGTGATGAGATTCATTTCCACGTTCACCATTCATCGATGATTATAAAAATATATATTACTAATAAGTATGTACTATATGAAATAATAATGATAATGCAGATATATATATTTATATATATATGTACTTACATATATCTTATTCACTTACTCCCATTCAATATGATATGAAAACAGAAACAACATTTATGCATACGTACGACCTACCGTCTCCATAAACGGTGTTTTCCATTTGATATATCTATCTATTATAAAGAATTATATTCTAAATATATATGATATATAAATCAAGTTTTATATTCTGGATGTATTTATATCATGATCTAAATGATATGATAAAGAATAAAAAGTTAAAATAAGTACGATAAAGAAAGCGCTTATTACACGAAATGATAATTTAACATCTAAATTAATATTAAATGGGTAGTATAATGTCATAAATTAATCATGTATGATATCATAAAAATTAATATGATTCTAGAATTATTTAATAACATAATACGGTCTTTATACAAGATGTTAAACATACCATCAACTAATGGAATGTGCAAGGTAAGGGTAAATTTCCAAATCTCTTTATTATCGAAGGTTATTTTTACGTAATTATCTACTGGGACATATTTTTTATCCATGTCCAGGTTTCATGAAAGTGTTTTCAATGGGATTATTTTAAGGGAACTTTTTTACTAAAACATCATCTTAAATGTTTTAAATATTTATTCTTCTAAATCATTCTCATTAATGTCCATGATTTAAAAATAGTTTTTAAGTATTTATCTATATGGAAAAGAATATTCATAAAATGTTAATTCCTATAAAAATCATCAAAGTGGTATGGGAACATTGATTAAAAAATTTCTTTAAATGACTTCCTTTCTAAATTGTGTGACTTTAAAATATTTTAATGAATGTGGGATATTTCTCTAAAAGATTTTTACAAATCATTCTCATCTATGTCAACATCCTTTGATGGATTTTAAACTTGTTCAAAGTTGATTTATTATGATACAAATCTTCCATATTGTATTGAAGGTTTTGTGATATGTTTGATTATGGATGTGTTATTTTTACACCATTCATGGTTTTTGGATAGAGTATTGACATTTTGTATACTATTTTTAATATGAATGTTTATGTTATGTTTAAACGTTTTTATATGAGGAATGCATTGGACTTAGTAAGTGACGGGTGGAGCCCACTATAGCTCCTCGATGCATCGGTAGGTCTGAGGAGACAAACTAGGGTCTTGGCACAAGTCCTTGACAAATCTTATTTTCATTATTGGCATAGGGACTTGACTATGTGGTTATGCAGTTTGGCATTATGCATTCCATCATTATGAAAGTGGCTATTGATATTGAATGTGATTATTTGACTAGTAGAATATACATGTGAATAAGTAAATGGAATTATTTGATTTTAACTTGTCCATATTACGCTTAAGTTTAAGTTTAAAAGGATTTTGTTTTAGTCTTATACATTTCCATAAATGTTTATACTTATTTATGAAAGATTCCTCTATATTGTTATCCTTACTGAGCATCTAAGGTCACCCCTTTCTATGTTTGATTTTTCCCAAGATTCCAAGAAAAGCATTGTGATTGATATGCTGGGTTAAGAAAAGGGAATAATGGAGTTCATAAAGGATTATATATGTTGATTTGTATGTTATAAAGTGTAATGTATCATTCATGAATGTAATCTATTTTCCAAGATAGCTAAACTGATCGATCTTTCAGGACTTGATTCCTTGTAATCATGCCAATGTTATGTAATAATTCTCCGACACTGGGTAATTGGGGTTGGGGCATTACAATAAACATAATTCCAATATGGGAATCATATTCAAAGGTTCCACAAGGCACTCGTCTAGGAGAACACACTCCATGACTCTGATAGCAATGATTTCATCCGTCTAAGATGTAATGCTCATCGGGTCTCACCATAAGATGTATATACTATAATTCTTAATATAATGATACGTATATTAGGATCAAACCCAAGGCCATGGGGTATACCAACAACCCAATCTGAAAAAACCCATTAAGTAGAGGATTGGTGTCTGCATTATGTTGGTCACGATGATACCAAGAACTCCACATAGGGAAAGACGATGATAGAGTACTTGTCTCTGATCCTCATGGAAGGATTATATAAACTGTATCCAGAAATTACCACTAAAGGGATCATTATCATATGTGTAGGACTCCATTCCTCACTAACCTTTATAGGATGGATCAATGGTATAAATCCCAAAGAAACTTATCTAAGATAAATTGGAAAAGGGATCTAAACCTTGTTGAAAGAGATACATTACATGTACCGGTGGTACACAAAATTTTTCTTTAGCATCAGGTCATGTCCATATATCACAGATCATGATCATGTTAATGTATATTCCTGAGTATATGGTATGTCTAAGACCGTGTACTCCTAGCCATGTCCTTGCACAACTTTCCATTTCATTGTACAACTATATATAACTACGATCCTGATCGGGTACCACCCCAGGTTATCTCTAACTCACCACAAAATAGTCACATGCCATGTGTTTGGGGTCACATGTCGTGTGATATTAAGCTTACTGGAAGAAACCCTTGTTCCACACTAAGGGCCCCGCACGTTGGGTAATCCTGGATTACATGACATATTATATACAATTCTCTAGAATCTACACATTCTTCCTCTATGTCTCCTGCATAGTATTTTCCTCTAATTCCTCCATCAACCACTATGATAAGTGCATATCTGGTCTTGGCCAAGCCTTTCCATCATTTCTTTTCGAAATTCCGCCACCAAATGCATGGGAAACTATGGCCATTGGTTCCTATCACCAACATAAGTCCCACTCAAACTGGAGGTCTCAAATATATATGCAATATTTTTTCCATCATCTCAACTTGATCACATTGTCGATTCATGCTCGAATCTAAAATAATCATCTATCACACTAATAAATATGTGATGAATGTTAGTTTATCAATTATTTTCTGAACTGAAGGACAAAGGAATTGTGTGAGATGAAATAAGAACAAGGGAGAAAATGAACAGACCAATAAAACAAGAAATAAACCTCGTCCAATGTTTTTATAGGCCTCTATTTAGTGGAATTAGAATGAAAAAATAGGTAATAAAATAATCACAAATAAATCTACAAATATAATTAAATATAACTCATACCTAAAATAGACACGACCCACTAATAAATTCATTAGTTGATTGATTTATGTTTTTTACTAGAATAATAAAACAAGGATAAATCTAGATAAAAAACATTTTTCCATAATAAGGATCAATCACTTGAAAAGAATAGTTATATGTCGTTGTCATTGGAGATATCATTAAGCCTTTTCAAACATCGATTCATGATCCATGATATGGTCATGCCTCGCTAACGGTTTCTCCACCAATTCACTCTAATTTATTTTTATAATTGTTAGGGTTAATAGGATAACCATACAAATTTTATATAACAGTGTTTATATAGATAAATAAATTAGGCCACAACATCATCTAATAAAATAAAAAAATAAATTATTTTATTTTATTAATTCTCATGTGATGGTTCTCAACCTAAACATCCAATGCATTCCATTTTTATATTGCACCTGTGGTAAAACCCATGTTATGAGTTCAATAGAGGCCTCATATTTCCAATCCAATCCTCTATTTATAAGTTATAATTATTTTTCAAGAAAACAATGTGCTTGTGAATTTAATATATTCAGTGTATTTAAAAAATTAATTTTGGGCATAATGGAACATGGAATGTCACTTTGCCTATGCGCCTAGATCCACAAATAATCCATAAAAGATTCCAAGAATAGTACATTTAAATAATATAAGTCTTTAAAACCTCCCCACCTCGGGGATTTACATCTGAGAAATCTAAAACAAAATGTTATAGAAAAATAAGTTTTTCTATCACATGTTTGGGTCTCTCACTCGTAGGTTCTCTCTTGAAGATTCACATACATCCACCAAACATGGACTAGGGGAATCAATCACCCATTAAGGATCATCTCCTTATAATCCTTGATATTTATTGGGAACTTAGAAATGGTATATCTATCCTTGATGTCCATCTCACCTCAGTCGATAACATGTGATAGATCATGCATGTACGTTCTCATCTATGACATGTGGAAGATGTCGTGTACCTGGTATAACTGAATTGGTAGAGCTAAGTGGTATGCAACCACACCCACCCTATGTCGTATCTAGAAAAGGCCAATGAATATCATATTTAACATTCCATCCTAACTAAACCACCATAATTCATGTTGAGATTATACCCATAGGAACACAATTTACCCCATAGTAAACTCTAAAGGCCTCTATCATCAGTCTCCATAGGAGTTCTAATGAATTTTTTTGTCCTCAGCTACTCCTGGATGATCTAAACCTTCATTGTAGTGTCTTGTACCAACTCTGGGACCATAATTGGTAACTATCATGGGTTGCTTTTGCATAGGGGTGACCTATAGGGTATCCCGTACATGTACTTGAAAGGTTTCATACATATAGTGGAATGGTCGTTTTTATTGTACTCAAACTCCACTAATTATCAGTGATCCTGCAAACTATTTCCAAATTCTAACACACAATCCAAAAGAATTCCTCTAAGACTATAATGGCCCTATTAGTCTAGCCATTATTTTGTGAGTGAATATCCATGATTAAATTCATTTGAGCCCCAAAATCCCCCCAAATTTCCCTCCGTAACTTATATTTGAAGTGAAAATCACATTCAGAAATGATCAACATGAGAAATCCCTGGAGTTATACTATCTATTATATGTAGATGAATCCTAGTATAACTACTAAACACTACTCTTATATAGCAAGGAATCCTAGTATAACTACTAAACACTACTCTTAAGGGTAAATGTTCTCATTTCCATAAAAATAGTTTTCTATCATGTTTTACACTATAAAAGATCAATTTTTTCAAGAAACATTCATTTTTAGACTACCATTCATGATTATCCCATTTCAAATCATACAAATATTTTTCATCTTACATGCCATGGTCCCATATTTATCAATTAAGAACCCACTGGGTTAATCAATATAAACTTCCTCTTAAATTTCCCCTTTTAAGAAAGTTTAATTAACATCCATCAGATAGAATTTTCAATGATGATGAGAATAAAAATCCAAAAACATTTTTATAGTTTCAAGTCTCATAATAAGAGAAAAAGTGTCTTCAAAATCAATAACTTCCACTTATGAGTAACCTTTGTAAATAAGTATATATTGTTTTGTGAAATATCTTTATGTTCTTTAAACGTATTTTTGGACACCCACTTTTCTTTTATGAAATTCTATATTAATGGTCTTGGAAAAATTTTATAGGTGTCATTTTTCCTCAATTTAAATTAACTCTTCAATTAAGTAATTTCAAAGCTCCTTATGGTCAACTTCTTTTGAAACTGATTGTGGTTCCATATATGAGATAAGTGAAGTGTGATTCTATAATATTAGTTTACTTATAGTATGAACTAGAACTTCATGGTTTCAAATGATGTTTTTAGGTTCCACCTATTTTTGAAAATTATAAAACTCAAGAGATTTTTTCGGATCTCACTTTATTCATCACAAGTTTGATCTTACTAATTTTTCACATTTATGGGGTAGATTTCATTTTACCTTTTGTTATCTCTATTTGAATAAATAAATAAAGATTCAATAATATCTACCCTATCATCTCAAACATATTTTTTAAGGAAGATTTATATTCAATAACTTTCACATCAATGTAACCGACCAAATTTTATAAATGTTTATTCCAACACTTCTAAATTCTTTAATTGGATAAATATCCGATGAAAATTATTTCCCCATATTTTTCATTAAAGTATTAAAGATATTTATTTTGATAATAAGAAATAAAGGACTCCTAAAAACTTTGAAATATTTCACGCATGGTTTTTTCTTATAACACATCATATAGGAAGTCATTTTTTATTCTGGCCATCACAAAAATATATTTTTTACCTAAAAATATTTACTTATTGAATTTATACATAATAATTTGGAATGTTTGTATTCAGTAATCATTATTTTACCCATTTCAATAAAACTTCTTTTGTTCCTTTCCACAACTCAATTTTGTTGAGGTGGTGGGGATCACTTTTTTGGTGTTTGGTCCCATGTTTGTTAAGGTAGGTATAAAAAAAGTTACATGTGTTCTAATTTCCATTTTCTTACCTCATCTTCAAGATATATACACCTAATTATTTCTCAATATCCCTTTTGAATATTTTAATCATATCTACATATTATACTTTATATTTCATATATATTATGTTGATCATCCTTGTGAATCATCAATTAATGTAATAAAGTAAAAATAAATATTTTTTATTGATGTCTCATTATCTCACAAATATTAGAGTGCATGAGGTCAGGAGGTATTATGGTTTGAATTTCAACATTATTATATTTTACACTAATCTTGACTCATGTGAGGAAAGTTCTAAAAATATTAATATCATTCCTTTTCATTTTTGGTAAGTTTATTATGACTTATTACTTATAAATATTTTCAAAATTTTAGACCCAAAATTCCCAGGTCTTTTATTCCACAAATTATTTTATTTCTCTACACTTATGTAACATGAGTTATAAAGATCTCCAATCTGGAATAGATTTCTACTATTTCTTTCTCTATTCATAATAACTTATACATCTTTCAAACTTCTGATTATAAAATATTAGTTTATAAAGATAGAACCCTCATAAAAATGAGGGATTACACTTAGAAATATGTGTTTAAGACCATCAAAAAACGTCCCTTAATTTTTGTTTCTTCCCATTAATCCCTGACATTCCTAATCCTCGTATGTTTACAGATCTATCATTTCCAAACGTAACTTCTCCTACATCAAGATTTATAATTTTTTTTAATGATATGTATTTCACTTATTATGTGTGAGGAATAAATAGTATCAAGAATCACAGGTTTTTCCCTTTTTCAATTTTTAGAAGAATATCCACAACAAAATATGTTTCCTCCATTCTCTTCTTCGCAGTATCATTTTTTATTGAATAATAAAAATTCACTAGGATTAATATCATACATTCTTTAGTATACTACCCTTTTTGGTCACACCTTCCATAAACATCCTCTATGAAATAAAAATGGTTTTTATTTGGAAACATTCTTTCTTCTAAGGAATATGAATATATTTCTTCATGTAACTTAAAAAAGTTACATTCTTTTCATCCACCTTTTCTCTCTCTCAATTTATGCTTTTACCAGGGAGAGATATTTTGTTCAAATAATTATATTACTTTTCACCATATATATGAAAACACTAAAAATATCCATGGAACCACTATATTCATTAAAAATTTATCTTTCCCTATAATAAGTTTGTTTATGTTAAAAAAACATAATGTACTTTCTTTCCCCATGTGTGTGGATCCTTTTTACTTGAGGTTATATCAATCTTATGAATATTTGATTTTTCTTTTAAATAACTTCATAATATATTTTATCCTAAAATTATTTTGAACACATTCATGGTTAGTATAATTTGAAGAAAGTTTAAATTTAGTGGGTGTAGATTTCACTTGATTCTTGGAATGAGTTTTCTTAACAATGTGAGATATTTTAGCCATTACCTTTAACACATTGTAGAAATTTTCTCCTATACTTTTTAAATTACTTTTAACATTAGGATATATCATTTGGGTTTTTGAAAAATCATCTTCCATAGATCTATATTTCATAAAAAGGTCTTCCACCAAATTTTATTGTTCTGTATCCTTCAATTTAAGGTTCATAATATCCTCAACATAGAAATATTCATTTTAAAGAATTTATAAATTTTATACATTCACTATCTCACCTTATCAATTCAACACTATAATTTATTTCTTTACTTTTATATTTTTGTCAATATATTCAAGAAGTCCTGATATCAGCTTATATTATTTGTAGGTGTCTTAAAAAGCTTCTTCTTCACTGCTTCTGGAATCTTCTTTTCTCTCAACATTTGAAAATAGAGTTTTGAGCTTCCTTGAACATTCATCTTCTGAATAAATATTTTTGATATATTCAAACTAAACTTTCTCACTTGGCATACTTCTTCTTTTCTTTTTAATAATCATTTTCTTACATCTGCTGTATTTCATTTCTTTCCTATATGTTTTTATCTCCTTCTTCAATAGATGATTTTGTTCTGAATCATATTCAAATTATATAACATTGTTCACAGGAAAATTAATAGAAAAATTACCAATTCTTCCAAAGTAAATGTATTTATTCGGTTGTTTTCTTTTTTTCTTTCATATTCCATTATGGAAATTTTTAGAGATAAGGGACATGATTATATAATTTGGTTTATCATAAAATTCCTTATCTTTGAATTCACTAAGCCCCACTAACTCATGATCTTGTTCATAAAAATTTATATTATTCAAATATTGAAAAAAATATCCCTTAATATTTTTTTTGAAATATGTATCATTCACAACCCCGTAAAAAAATTGTTCACGTCATCAAGTGATAAATCATCATTGTCTTCTAAATGAAATATTATAGGAAGAAACCTTTCTTAAAAATTTCTCATGAGTTTCTTAACAATGGTATGTTCATATAATAAATATCTAAATCCAATAATGTTTCTAATAATTTCATTTTCTCTGGTGAAGTACTCATCAAAATTTTCATCATCTTCCATTATGATATATTCAAACATACTTTTCCTGATTTTCCACTTTCCTTCATTCTCTTTAATATTTCCATAAAAGATACATTCATGTTTTCCCATTGAGACCGATTAGCTTCATATAAAAATATTATATGAGAGACATAAGAATATAATTTCAAATTTCCCATCAACATCAATATTTCTTTCATCATTAAATGTAATAGAAGAATCCTTCGCAATGGGTGGAAACCAAATAGTAGCTTCATCAATTACCTCCCAAACAAGAGAAGGAAGATATGGTATTATTTTTTTTATATCCATGATCATTTTTATCATAAAATATATGGATACCATTTATATTAAATGAGTTGAGATTATCCATGATATGAAATGTAAATAAATTATTTAGGGAACTGGAATTATCTGATACCATTAGAAGTGTTGATGATTTTGAGATGCACTTTGAAGGGAATGTGTTGAAACAGTGGTGATATTTTATAATTTATTCATATTTTTAATTAACTTTTATAACATGTTAGAGTTTATAACTTTTTAAATGTTTTAAAACTCAACCAAAAAAAATATAAAATTTAATGAAAGTAAATCATAACACATAATATTTACATGGTTCACCATTAGTGTGGTTTCATACATTATTTCTATGGTGACTCCCATTGGTTCATGGTAATAAACTATGGGATGAAGTGGGAAAAATATGATCCAAATCCCTTTATACTCCATCTATCTCCTGATAGGAAATTATATTAACACCTATCAATTACAATTATTTCTTATCTTATGATCAGAAACAATAGTGAAAATGTTTAGAAATTCCTCATAAAAAATTCTTCAATAAATCATCAATTTGATTTTATCTATTCGGTAATATTTTATCTATTTTACTCTGCATTCATTATGTGTATCTTCTTATTTGTTTCTTGCAACTCTAAACCTCTAAATGATGTTATATATGGGGAACAAAATTTTGTACCTCTGATTTTTTTAGGAAACACTATCTAGTATAATTTTGTTTGATACGTTTAACAAGAATCTATCTCTTTTACTCCCCTATACACCTTTGTCTAGTTTAATTACTATTTATCTAAGTGATTAGTTGGTTGTATAATCACCTTCATAAGAATACATTGCCATGTCTCCTATTATTAATATAAATGGTAATGACACGCTCTAATAAAACATGCACCCCTTTATATATGTTTTTACTTAGGAGAAAAGTGTGTTACTCAAATGAGTTTTAGTGATCAAAAAATATTCATAATATAAATCTCCCAACTATTTTAAATCCATTGGTAACCTCTAAAAATATATAAATTTATTGATTCTTTTTACAAACTTGACACTAACTTTATTTCTTTGACCTTATTTAAACTCAGTGTTAAAAAATCTCCAAACTTATTTAACTATACTATATAAAAAAATTTGGAATGAATATCATAGAAACATCATGCTTATGTAATTTTCAATGTTCATGAAAATATTTTAAATACATTATACAGAAATTTGTTTTCTGATCACTTTCATAAGAAAAACTCATTATAGTTCACTGTTATTCTATCTAGTGAATTAGAAATATCATTTACCAGTGATCTACATGGTTTTAATTCATCTTGTTTTCCCAAATAATATTCTTTTTTCAGTTCTCTCCAGAGCCTTCATTGTCTAATGAATTTGATTTTTCTCTGACTAGTGAATGTTTTCCCACGCAATTTTTGACCTCTCTATTATTTTTCTTGACTAATTGACTACGTTTGGTGAATTAATCACTTCTTTGAAAAATTCTATTCATATTATTCTTATGATCAATGAACTCACATATCTTCACCAAAAATTATTTTTTTGGTGGAACATTTTATGATCATATTTGAATTCAGGAGAACATAATTATGAATGGTGTACATCATACATGATTATATGATTCTACATAGACCTTGTCTGTCTAATGATCATTGTAAATATCTATACAAACTCTTCTTCACATAGAGAAAACACATTTCAATTTTATAACTCATTCTAATGGATATTACTATATTGAACTCGATTAAGCAGCCTTTATACAAAATCACATTTAATGTATTCATATTATTGAATGTTGTTCAAAAAATAAAATTTTCTTTGTAAAACTTTAACATTCAACTTTTTACACACTATCCTCCCTAAATATCATCATTAAATATGTATCGATGTTCTAACTTTGACATCTAAAACATTTTAATGCTCCCTATTTGTGCATATTTTACTTTTAAAAAATGGTTATGAAGCGAATAACACATTCTACTTATTCTCCTCCATCTAGTATAAACCTCCATGGTTCATTTGGTTAAAATGTGAAACCTTAGCCTTTGTGTGAACTTAGATTAGATCATGGTTTTCTTCATGATATTAGGAACTTTATGAATAACACCACATCATATCACATAAATAAAAGTTTCTTAAAAATTTTAAGGGGCTATTTTTATCCTCTTTTAGCACTTCATAAAAAATATTTATTAACAACCCCATAAAATCTTTCTTGACTAAGATAAAAATATATTCATAATAATATATGTTGAAAAAATAAAAATATGTTACAAAAACATCCCATGGGATCTTCAAGATTTATTATGTATTGTATCTAGGTCATTTGATATGTATTTCTCCTGATATTGAATCAAGAGAATTACATGGACCTTCTTCTTGTGATTGGTGAAGGATTCATGCAATTAGGCCACTTGGCTAGTGTTATCATCGATTATATCAAGTTTTATATTTTATAAATAAATTCTTAATTTTATACATTATATTTTATTATAAATAATTGATTTTATATGTTCTGGAATGGAATAAATGCTTGGGGTATGTATAGTACCTTGAGAGGCATGGAAAGTCCATAGAATTAGTTACCAACCCTTGGGATTAAATAGAAATATTAATAAATGAGGTAGGTGGTTTTGGAACTATCACATTGGAATTATTCATGATGTTTATGGGCATGTTCATGTGTGATATTTACACTTGGGAGATGGACCACTTTTATTAATTAGATTGGTTTATTTAAAATGAATAGTTTAAATTAAATTTATATAGAAAACATAAATGGCTGCCTAGGAGTCGAAGAATAAATGTTCCTTGGAAACTGTAGACTTAGTGCATTAGCTTGAAACCTCAGTCGATGATGGTTGAGGCATAGACTATTGCTGTACTAAGATTTTAAACCCCTTCATGGTGTAAACCAAATGAGATGGGGTAGATAATAAGTATGTTCCTTTCTTAGAAAACCTTGAGTTAGATTTTCCCTAGTATGCCTTATCATGGATCTTGTGAAAACATAGATCTGTTAGGTGAGATGGACTTAGTTTGGGTGAGAAGATCGAACATACGAGACCCCTGAGGCTTGAGATAGGCCATGATACATCTCTATATACAATTTCAAGTGATTTTCACCTTATAAGGGATTTAGAAACTGTTTTTTCTTGTCAAATTATGGGGGATCATGATTCCCTCTAGGAGATAGGTGATGACTCATGACTTTACCAACACTAGTAACCCTAGTGGGTGCGCTACTAACATATTAACCCTAATGAGTGGGTATTTCAGTTGTGAGAAGTGATAGAAGTTTTAGAAATAATACCAACCCAAATTACTTATTTTATGTATATGGTAGTTGGTATATTCTATCATTGTAATTTTTATAAATATAAAATTCCTCTAGGGGAGTTATTTTAATAATGCTCCAAAAATAACCAAGGGGATGTGTTTATCATCTATCACTTTTAGCTGAAAAAATTCTTATCTGGGTGGTATGTGATATATATTGTATTTTACCCATATATGAGAAAAATAATTTATGGGAGTTCTCTGATAATTGTGGGTTATGTCCTTGACTGAGAAAACTCACATTTGTGAGGTGAATGTTACTATCAGTGTGGCTTCAATCAATATGGAGTTGGGGTTGATATGGTATTCATGGATAGATATT
This sequence comes from Viscum album, assembly GCA_963277665.1. NCBI lineage: Eukaryota > Viridiplantae > Streptophyta > Magnoliopsida > Santalales > Viscaceae > Viscum > Viscum album. The sequence goes on from OY728120.1 coordinate 1,170,813,926, forward strand.
TCTAAGATAATTACCCAATATTGTGATACTTATGGGATTATTCTATGGAAAAGAAAACTATCATTGGAAAGGTATGTGTTAGTTATATACATATCATAGAGACCCTAATCTATTATATTGGGAGGGATAATCATAATGTTGTGATCAGAGACACCCTAATTCTAGAAAAATAAGATATAGTCGATCAGGTTCATAACAATATGGATCGACTACAATATGGTATGTGGTACATTGGAGGCCATTCTTCCTGTAACTTGCACAATGACCTTCAATATTAGGACAAAGAAGGTATTTATAGTATTTTTTCTATTTTTTCAGTAGTTTTTTATTCTAAGAAAATAATATGGATATATCTATTCATTAATTATATTGTACGGGACCACATTACTGGTTCCTGAATGAGTTATATACACACACACTGCCCAGGATTCTATTACACATAGGTACCCGAGCACCCCTCAATTGTTGCAGGTTCAAGTTGGGATAGGGTCGTGATTGCATGATCGAGTTGGATCAGCTCAGATGGTATTTAGAGTTCAAGTTAATGTAGGGATTAAGTATTATTTTGTAACCTCATGTACTTTCTTTCATTATTTTTTTATTATTATATTTTAATCATTTAGATGTGGTTGGAGTTGGTGTCCCAGAATCAATATTGATTAATTTGGATTCCTTCTGTATTCAACGAATTGAATATTAATTAAAATATATAATTACATATCATTCTGTTGGTTAGAGTGGATACTCAAGAGTGGGGTGAATTGAGTTCCAATTAAAATTTCTGTTTAAAATCCTTTACCAAAATCCCCCAATTTAAAATATTAATTGAATTGTAGCAAATTTGAATTAAAGAAAAATTTCAGTTAGGTTCTCATGGGATTGATTAATTCCCAGTTAATGTAATCAGAAGATCAGATTCGCTTTTGAAACTATCCTAATGATTTCCAAATAATTCAATCACTTGCTAATTCAATTATCAGAGTAACTTTGAAACACAGTTTAAATTTTAAAGCACTTAGCACCAGAATAAAAGGTTTTAGATAAAACTAAACAAATTATAGCAGATATAACCAAGAGTTTCAGTCTCAAGCCGAGACATATTCCTCACAACAATTTAGATAAATTTGATCCACACCCTGGATTGGGGTTCACAACAGTTTACAACTATCCAGGTCAAAGGCCTCTACCACAGTTCTACGTGGGAAACAAAAACAACAGCAAATAAAGCTGTCCAGGTCACACACGACCTCTACCACTATCCACAGTGGAAAATAAAAGATGTAAGGAGTTTGAATGAGGATTTATAGATCCTCCAGTTAATGTTCCGGAGACAGTGTGTGTTTCAATTAAAACAGATGACACACACTGCTCGTAATGTAAGCAATAAATCACTGAGCAAGATATAGAGTTTAGAATGGCTCTAGTGATTGCAGTGGAGCTCTGGACTCCTTTAGATTGATCAGAAATGGTTCTGAGTCCTCTTCTAGTTTTCTTCTGGAAAACAGACTGTCGTCTGCTTGACATCTAGGTCCGGAGATAGTGAAAATGTAGTTGATGAAGTTCTTCAAAGTCCTCGTGAATGTACGAAGCACTTCTTGAGTGAGCGTGAGTGTGTATGAGCTTCTTATGTCTTCTTGGTCATTCATGTATGTCTGTATGAGCTCTTATTGTGTATGTAACTTATATATCACTTCTATATTTCACTTTTTTCCCTGGTCTTTCACTTCTCTTTGTTGTGTTTTTACATCAACAGGGACTTCTGGTATTTATGGAACGAGCTCCGGCAAAAGAAATGATTTCTTTTTACAGGTACATGGTACGGTTCCCTGACATCCAACAACCTTCATTATATAAATGACATAGCATTAAAATATTCTTAATATGACCATTAGTTAGATTAAATAATGATGAAGAAATTAAGGCAGCGTCGAATTCTGTGGAACAGTAGCTTTGGATATCGGTAGCCTTGTGTCACGGTAGGTCTTTGTATCAGTAGACTTCATGTCTGTCAGTAGACTTGATTGGTAGCGGTAAACTTAATGAACCGGTGACCTTTCGTGTAACGGTAGACTTCATGTACGGGTAGCTTCCTTGGTGTATTGGTAGACTTCCTTTGGTAACTTTTCTGTAATGGTAGGCTTGCATAACGGTGACTTTTTTGTATCGGTAAGCTTGAATAACGGTGACTTGTCTATATCAGTGACCTTCACGTAACGATAGACTTTTTTTACCAGTGGACTTGATGTATCGGTGACCTTATACATAATGGTGGACTTTACAAATCGGTTCCTTTGTTCTGTAACAGTGACCACTTGTCAGTTTAAAAATTCTATTGGCAAAATGGGTTAAGTTAGAATATATATCCATCCAGTATCCGAATTCTTTGAAGATAATTTAAATATTATAATTTATGAATATGTGCATGGTGTACAGAAAAACTGAAATAAGTAATTAATCATTAATCAATATAGGGATTATCAAACTATAATTGAGCATAATTGGGATTATCAAAATTTGAGTTCAACTAATTTTCCAGAGGGTTCAACAATATCCCCCTTTTTGATAATCACAACTTATTCCAAAGTATTAAGAAAAAATAAAATGGTGTCAGAGAAACAATTTCCAAAAAAAACATTAAAACAATGTTCTCATTTTCTCCCCCTTTCAATTACACTCCCAGTTCTCATTAGTTTTATTTTCTCCCCCTTTGTGATTAACAAAAAGAAGGGTAGAATCAGAGAAATGTAGTGACTAAAAGAGAATGGATTACAAAGAAACATAGTAAAGTGGAGAATGTAAGAGTAAATTTTCATTAAATTACAAAAGGTACAAACTGATAAAGTCATAATTTCAAAAAAAACAAGTGAATCCTATCAAAAACATCCAGAATCACTCAAATGTCCTCTTGAACAGGAGTCTTTCCCTTAGGATTAGTAGAGGGTGAAGGGTCAAATTGAGTAGATGGCTTGGGAATAACTGAAAGAACAACTGGTTGGTCAGCCAATGAAACTGTACCGGATCTGAAATATGTGCTCTTCTGTGCGATCATAGGTGTTAAGCTTCGAATAGCCTGAACTGGAGTCAACTGAGGTGTACTTCCAGAGGCAGATGTAGTAAGGGCAAGAAGTACAATCACAGGTCTAGCATCCACATGAAAGAAGGGTAGTAACAGGTTCCTAAAATCCATAATAATACTACCTCCTCTCTCCATTGTTGACTCAAAATCATCTCGATTTTCAATGAATTTATCTAAGGTAGGAGTAAGCTCCCTGAGCTTACTAACCTGTTCTCTGAAAGCTTGAGTCACTGGAGGCAACTTCATATTCTCCATCAAAAGCTTGAAATGGTTGGTCATTTGATTCTTGGTATATGCCTTCTCAAAGTAAGAATACACTTTATTCTTAATTGCCTTTTGAGAAGCAGTAGCTGCCTGTAGGTGATCAAGAACAAAACTACTAACTTCCCTAGTGGTAGCAGGGATATGAGTATCCGAGGTGCCACTAGTACTGAACTTAGCCAACTATTTCTGGATAACAGTTCTGATCTGGTCAAGGTTCACAGTGGAGTTAGATGAGGTAAGGGGTTTAACAGAGAACGCTATTATCTCGTTGAAAGATTGTGTCAGATTACTAACCACCTTCTGAACAAGTTCATCTTGAATGTTCAAATGTTCTTTGACTGATGTCTTAAAAGCCTCAAATACTTCCAAAAACTGCTTGAATACTTCTTTGATATATCTTATATCAGTATTCACTTGGGTTTGAGAAATGTTCATGGCAGTTAATGAAGTAATCGATTGTCTTAGAGAAACCACAGCTCCTGTCCAACTATCAATTTGATTTTTTTCATACTTTAACTTCATCCATCATTCCCGTCACTGGACTAGAAACATCACATCCTATAGATAGCTCCAGGGATTGCTCCACACTCCTCATTTCATCAACCATGCCTTTCATCAAATCTGATACTGATTCTATTAGTGCTTCTTTCATTTCAGCCTTTAAGGATTCAAGGTCCTCCTTGGTTACCAAATTTTCAGCCACAACAGGTACGATAATTGATTCCCTTTGGGGCTGGTCTTCCTCCTCAGAATATCGATAATTGAGTCCATGTACCATATATACTAGATCTGATGTCCAACCTTCAATGTCATACAACACAGAAATTGAACCAAGATGCTCCCCCTCACTTAGAGCATTCTCTTGAGGAATCTCCTCTAACTGTTCTTATCGAGGTAACTATACAACCTCCTCTGCAACTTCAGCAGATGAAAACCCCATTTTCTATGATAGTTCAATAGTAGGGTTAGTCTTATCCTTTTCTGAGTCATCAATGACTCTCTCGTCAAGGGAAGTAGATGCCACTTCTTCTGCCTGAACATGCACAATCTTGTCTATATTAGCAATTAGAGGGCTCAAACTGAGATCGTCTTCTTCATTTTCCTCATCATCTGCTTCACCACCAGCCTCCTTTTCTACATTAACAAAATGATCAGATTCGGTTGCCTCATCCTCTTCAGAGTTGTCCTTAACAAAATACTGATATCCTTCTTCTTCTTCTTCTTCTGTGGTCTCAGTATCACTATCCTTCAAAACAGTTTCTCTCCTTGGTAGTTATTTTGGAGGTCTAGCTGCACCATAGGAAATATTTTGATGCACAGGACTAAGAGGTAAATCTGGGTCTCCTCCTTCTTCAACTAATGTCTCTTCCTCCTTAGCTTTAGCTTCATTATCACTGTAGACTGATTCTAGCTCATCTGGTCCAAGACTACGATCCCTCACATCCTTTGGTCTACAAGGATAGTCCACAGGAGTGTACTTGTCATAGACTTTACCTTCATCATTAACCCATGATTTCTTCCAAGGGTTCCAGCTAACTTTCATATACTTAAAAGCAGTCCTGGTGAGGCAAAAGTTATCCTTAACCACAATAGTTTCATCCTAAGGTCCAACTACCACCTTTTCCTTCAACAGAATAGAAATCAACGTAGAAAAGAAAAGTGCATTGGACTTAGACTTCGGTCTAGTCATATCCTCAATCTGAATCATTAGTAATCTGCACAAATTAACCTTTACTCCATGCTTTAACAGATACAAAAAATAAATATCCTAAAATCTGAGGGTAGAAAAATCTCCTCTCCTTGGACTAATCACATGCTGAATGAACTTAAAAATAAAATTTATCCTCCCCTTCCATCTCTGCAGCAATGATCTTTCTAGGAGTTCCATTTCCTGTCAATTCTAACAAGGCATCCTCATATTTGAAAAAGTCACTAGCAGTAGGTATGGATTTTGAATAAAATCCATAATCACCACTATGAGGAACTCTAAGGTTCTCAGCCCATTCAACTAATGAAAAAGAAAACTTTTGACCCTTCACAAAATAAATCATCCTAGTCTCCTCTTCTGAAGTCTCAAAATAGACAAACTCATAGAACTCCTTTACCAGTACTATATAATACGGTCCATTATTGTTCATGAAGCATTCGAGCCATCCTTGCTCGTGTAAAATATTCAGAATAAAGGATTTACTTTCCAACATCCATTACGCACATAACTTCTTTTCCACTACAATTTTTCGCTTCGATAAATGAGGATTCACATGATTCTTTAGAGCAACACCTCTATTGCTTCCACTAGCACCAGCATTGGTTACTTTCTTCTTCTTAGCTTGCGGCGCATCACTCCCTTCATCCACTGAGGGTCGCTTCACACAGGCCATTTTAGATTATAAGGCTTAGGGTTTTGCGTGCTTGAGAGTTTTAGGTAGGAGGGATTTAAAAAGATGGGTTCACGGTGATTGAGTGATGTCTAGAATCAGGTTTAATATCATTTAGGATTCACATATAAAATAAATTTCATATTAAAAATGGTTCAATGTCTCGGCCTTAATACGAAAATTTTAAAACAGCGCGAGAGATGTACCGGTGAGGTGTCCTTAAATGGTGAGTTCTATCCTAATGGTGAGGTTTATCCTAATGGTGAGGTCTATATAACGGTGAGGTTTATCCTAACGGTGAGGTTTATCCTAACAGTGAGTTTTATCTAATGGTGAGGTTTATCTTAACGGTGAGGTCTATCCTAAACTATTTTATGAGTAAGTTATCATTCCTAATTCGTTTCAAATGAAACTTAATCTTTCTGAACATAATGGCTTAGTGAAAATATCAGCTAATTGGAGTTCAGTGCCTATAAATTCAAGAGTCATATAACCTCTTTGATAACGATCTCTAGGAAAGTGGTGTCTAACATCAATGTGTTTGGTTCTAGAGTGAGACACAGGGTTCTTTGAGATGTTGATCGCACTAGTGTTATCACAGTTAATTGAAACATGTTTAAAATCAAATCCTTAGTCCAATAAAGTGTGCTTCATCCATAGAATCTGGGTACAACAACTACCATCAGCTATATACTCTTCTTCAGTAGTAGATAATGCAACCGAGTTCTATTTCTTACTACACCATGATACTATGGACATTCCAAGTAAATGACATGTTCCAGATGTTCTCTTTCTATCTAACTTGCATCCAGCAAAGTCATCATCTGAATAACTTATTAAATCAAATGATTGTCATTTTGGATATAACAGTACCAAATTAGAAGTATATTTAAGATATTTGAAAATCCTTTTAACAGCAAGTAAGTGTGACTCTTTAGGGTTAGCATGAAATCTAGCACACATACATACACTAAACATAATATCAGGTCGACTAGGAGTAAGATAATGTAAACTCCCAAGCATACCTCTATAATTAGTTTGATCTACTGGTTTCCATCTTTCATCAGTATGTAATTTACAGGTGGTACTCATTGGTGTATAACTCCCCTTAATACTATCTAAACCAAAATGTTTTAATAAATCCTTAGTATATTTACTTTGATTTAAAATAATACCATCTTCAGTTTGAAAGATTTGAAATCCAAGAAAGTAATTAAGCTCTCCCATTAATCTCATTTCAAACTCATTTTTCATAACCTTTGAAAATTCAGTACATAGGGAATTTTTAGAAGATCCAAAAATAATATCATCATCATATATCTGTACTATTAAAACATCTTTTTAAATTATTTTTTTAAAAAGAGTGGGATCAGAAATTCCTTTTGTAAATCCATTTAAAATAAGAAAATTGGTAAGTCTTTCATACGAAGATCTTAGAGCTTGTTTTAAACCATATAAAGATTTATAATGTTTAAAAACATGATTTTGAATGTGAGGATTTGAGAAACCAGGTGGTTGTTCAACAAAAACATCTTCAACAATAAAACCATTTAGAAAAGAACTTTTCACATCCATTTGATATAACTTGAAATTCAAATGTGATGTAAAGGAAAGTAAGATCCTTATTTCCTCTAATATAGCTATAAGTGCAAAGGTTTCCTCATAGTCAATTCCTTCTTCTTGATTGTAACCTTGTGCAACTAGTCTAGCTTTGTTTCTAATGATGTTTCCAAGTTCATCAACTTTGTTTCTAAACACCAACTTTGTGCCTATGGTTATAGTGTCTTTAGGTCTTTCTACTAATTCCCAGACATTATTTCTTTCAAATTGATTTAGTTCTTCTTTCATATCCATTACCCAAAATTCATCATTGATAGCATCATTGATATTTTTAGGTTCTAACTATGAAAGAAAACATTGATGTTCAACCTGATTTCTTAGAGAAGCTCTAGTCTGTGGTCCTCTATCTAGATTACCTACAACAGCATCTAAAGTATGGTTCTTTAGAGTCCTAGTTGGTCTCAAAAAGGTAGGGCTAGATATTTCAGGTTCATCAACAGGTTGGGAATCAACAGAAGTATGTTCTGGAAAATTTCCAGCACTGGATGTTTTAACTACAGGTCCACTGTCTTTATCATTAAGGTTCAAAATAGAGAGATCATCTTCAAGATTTTCAAGAGTGGTCTTAGGTTCATTTGGATCAGTTTCATAAAATTTAATTTGAACAGATTCCTCCACACATTTGGTTCTCTTATTGAAAAATCTATAGGCTTTTCTAGAAATAGAGTAACCTAGGAAAATTGCTTCTTCACTCTTGGATGGAAACATGTCAAGATTATCTTCAGTACTAAGAATAAAGACTTTGCAACCAAAAACTCTGAAGTAGTTAACCTTAGGTTTCCTATGGTTCCAAAACTCATAAGATGTATTCTTAAGAACAGGTCTGATCAAGACTCTATTGATAATATAACAAGCTGTATTGACAGCTTCAGCCCAAAAATAAACATGTAGGTCATACTCATTGAGCATGGTTCTAGAAATTTCATGAAGGGTTCTATTCGTCCTTTATACTACACCATTTTGCTGAGGTGTCCTAGGGGAAGAGAAATTGTGACTATAGCCATTGTGTGAGTAGTAGGATTCAAACTCTTGATTTTCAAACTCGTGACCATGATCACTTCTCAATGTTTTGATCTTAAGTCCACTATGGTTTTATACAGACTTTGAGTATTTAACAAAGTAAGAACAGGATTCACTTTTGTGAGCTAGAAAATATACCAAAGTATACCTAGAATAGTCATCTACTAGAACATAGACATAGTGCTTCCCATTTAAGCTAGAAAATCAAGAAGGTCCCAAAAAATCCCAGTGAACCAACTCGAGAGGTTGATAAGTTGACACTTATTTCTTTGATTTAAAAGAAACTTTATGTTGCTTTCCCTTTTGACAGGGATTACAAACTTTATCTGCTGGGAATTCAAGTTTTGGTAGGTCTCTAACTAAGTTCTTCCTAGTAAGTTTTCTAAGTGAATGTACATTACAGTGTCCTAATCTTCTGTGCCAAAGCCATGAATCTTTATTAAAATCATTTAAACAAGTAATGTTTTTCATATATAACGAATTTAAATCAACAGCATAGACATTTTCATTTCGCAAGGCAGAAAATACTAAAGCATTTTTAGAATTAAAAACATTGCAAGAATCATTTTAAAATTTATCATTAAAACCATCATCACATAACTGAGAAATACATATTAAATTATACTTAATTCCATCAACAAATATAACTTTAGAAATTAATACTGAGTCAGTGTTACCAATCTGGCCTAAGCCGATGATTTTCCCTTTAGAATTATCACCAAAGGTGACAAAACCACCATCAAATCTGACTAAGATTTTAAATCATGAGAAGTCTCCTGACATATGTCTTCAACATCCACTGTCCAAGTACCACGTCTTTATACTGGATCTCTTTAAGATGGTTCTCTACAAAACAGATTTAGATAGGAAATGATTTTGGTACCCAGATTTTCTTCGGTCCAGACAGATTAGCCAATAAAACTTTAGGTACACAAATTTGTCTTATGTGTCTCATAAGATTTGAAGAATCAATAGATTTAGACAGATAAACATTATTAGATCTGTAACTATGAATATAAATAGTTGAAGCATATGAACTTCCAGAACTAGAACTATCTACATTCTGTCTAGATTTAGGAATAAATTTAGGTTTGGTAATGTATCTTTGTCCAGGTTGGTATCCTATACCAGTAGTATATCTAGGTGCAATCTGCTTACCTAGAATTTGAGTAAGAGTATTATTTCCATTTGTGAACTTTTCTAAATCCTTTATAAGTTGCTCATTTGACAATTTCAGTTCAGTATTTTCTTTAAGCAACCGAGCATTCTTTTCCATTTCTATGTCAAGATCATATTTATGTTTAATAGTTAAAGCATATTGTTTCATTAAACCTTTGTATTTGTCTTTCAAATCATTAAAGGTTTCTTCCAACATATCACAGTATTGAAACAGTTCAGATTTTGAAATATTTTCAGAATCAGAATCATCTCCAGAATTATATGATTTCCAAGTAGGAGTTTCAGATGTTACCTCAGAAGTGTTTGTTATAAAACACATGTTTGCCTTATTTCTGTTTCCTGTCTCAGAAGCTTCAGATTCACTAGATCTATCCTCAGAAGCACTCCATGTAGCCTTCATGGATTTCTTATACTTATTATCCATATACTCATATTTCATCTTGTATTTCAGCTTTGGACAGTCCGCTTTTATATGTCCTTTTCTTTTGCATTCATAGCAGACAGCTTCATCAGATTTGTCAGATTTCTTCCAGTCCTTTTTCTAGTGTCCCCTGTTGTCATACTTAACATTATAATTTGATTTTCTGAAAAAATTATTCTTCCTATAAAACTTCTTAAATCTTCTGGCTATCTGAGCCATTTCTGCATCACTATCAGATGCACTTTCACTTTCTTCACAGCTTGAGCTATCCCTTGCATCTTGAAGTTTCTCCTTATCCTTCTTCTTTGACGTAGATGTCTTGAAGGCAACTGACTTCCATTTTGGTTCATATTCTTCTTCTTTGTTTACCTTAAGTTCTTCTTCATTCATCATCAACATACCAATAAGTTCCTTTACTGGCATTTCACCAATATCACAAGATTCTCTGATTGAAATAGAAGTGCCCCTCCATCTTTCAGGTAGGCATATCAAAATTCTCATGATCTTCTCCTTTGATGGAACATCCTTTCCCAGTGAGATCATTGTGTTGACAAATTTGTTAAACCTGATATACAAATCAAAAATGGGTTCATCAGGATTCATCTTAAAATTATCATATTTAATAGTATGGGTGTTCAATCTCATTTCCTTAACATTAGTTGTTCCTTAATGAGAAACACTTAAAGTATCCCAAATTTCATATGAAGTCTTACCAGAAGATATTCTATTAAATTACTCATCTCTTAAAGCACAATACAGAGCATTCAGGGCTTTGAAATTATTATTATAAGCTGTATTAGTAGCTTCATTCCAAGTTGATCTAACAGTAGTGGGAATTTTATATTCTCATTCTATGGCAGTCCAAATATCTAAACTCATGCATTCTAAATGAATTTTCATCTTAATATTCCACTGAGCATACTTGTTTCCATTGAAAATGGTGGTCTGTTAGTAGCAACACCTTCAAGTCTGTTATCCATGATAACTATGATTAAAAAAATTTAAGGAGATAAAAATTTAGAAATAACATAAATTTAAGAATATTAAAATACAACTAAAATCACAGCTAAAAAGCAGAGTACTTCAGGAAATATTTTAAATCCTATGATACCAAATGTTGGTCAGAGTGGATACTCAAGAGGGGGTGAATTGTGTTCCAATTAAAATTTTTGTTTAAAATACTTTACTAAAATCCCGCAATTTAAAATACTAATTGAATTGTAGTGAATTTGAACATAAGAAAACTTTCAGTTAGGTTCTCAAGGGATTGATTAATTTCTAGTTAATCTAATTAGAAGATCAGATTAGATTTTGAAACTAACCTAATGATTTACAAATAATGCAAACAATTTCTAATTCAATTATCAGAGTAACTTTGAAACACAGTTTAAATTTTAAAGCACTTAGCAGCGGAATAAAACGTTTTAGATAAAACTAAACAAAGAACAACAAATATAACCAAGGGGTTTAGTCTCAATTTGAGACTTAGTCCTCTAAACAATTTATATAAATTTGATCCACACCCTGGATCGGGGTTCACAACAGTTTACAACTGTCCAAGTCAAAGACCTCTACCAAAGTTCTACGTGGGAAACAAAAACAACAGCATATACAACTGTCCAGGTCACACGCGACCTCTACCACTATCCACAGTGGGAAATAAATGATGTAAGGAGGTTGAATGAGGATTTACAGATCCTCCAGTTAATGTTCAGGAGACAGTGTGTGTTTAAAATAAAACTGATGACACACACACTTCTCGTAATGAAAACAATAAATCACTGAGAAAGATGTAGAGTTTAGAATGGCTCTAGTGATTTCAGTGAAGCTCTGGACTCCTTTAGATTGATCATAAATGGTTTTGACTCCTCTTCTGGTTTTTGTCTGGAAAATAGAGTGTCATCTTCCTGACATCCTGGTTCGGAGATAGTGAAAATGTTGTCGATGAAGTTCTTCAAAGTCCTCGTGAATGTACAGAGCTCTTCTTGAGTGAGCGTGAGTGTGTATGAGCTTCTTGTGTCTTCTTGGTCATGCATGTATGTCTGTATGAGCTCTTCTTCTGTATGTCACTTGTAGATCACTTCTGTATTTCACTTGTGTCTCTTGTCTTTCACTTCTCTTTGTTGTGTTTTTACAGAAACAGGGACTTGTTGTATTTATGTTACGAGCTCCAGAAAAATAAATGATTTATTTTTGCAGGTACAAGGTACGGTTCCCTGACATCCAAAAACCTTCATTAAATAAATTGCAGAGCATTAAAATATTACTAATATGACAGTTGGTTAGATTAAATAAAGATAAAGAAATTAAGGCAGCATCGGATTCTCTGGAATGGTAGCTTTGGATATCGGTAGCCTTGTGTCACGGTATGTCTTTGTATCGGTAGACTTCATGTCTGTCGGTAGACTTTATTGGTAGTGGTAGACTTAATGTACCGGTGACCTTTCGTGTAACGGTAGCCTTCATGTATGGACAGATTCCTTGTTGTATAAGTAGACTTCCTTCGGTAACTTGTTTGTAATGGTAGGCTTGCATAACGGTGACTTGTCTGTATCAGTAAGCTTGAATAATGTTGACTTGTCTGTATCGGTGACCTTCACGTAATGGTAGACTTGTTGTACCGGTGGACTTGATGTATCGGTGACCTTATACATAACGGTGGACTTTACAAATCGGTAGCTTTGTTCTGTAACAGTGACCACTTGTCTGTTTAATCATTCTATTGGCAGAATGGGTTAAGTTAGAATATATATCCATCCAGTAACCGAATTCTCTGAAGATAATTTAAATATTATAATATATGAATATGTGCATGTTGTACAGAAATACTGAAATAATTAATTAATCATTAATCAATATAGGGATTATCAAACTATAATTGAGCCTAATTGGGATTATCAAAATATGAGTTCAAATAATTTTCCAGAGGGTTCAACACATTCCTTATTCTAGATGAACTTATTGTAATAATGAAATAGATTATTCTTTGCATTGAAAACGGCATAACAATTCCCTACTGTGATAAGAACCTAAAAATTCTGTGAATATATTCTTAAAAGATTTTGTTTGGTCAGAAATATTCTATGATGGGGAACATAGTATGTGGACTGTTAGGTTTGAGTATTTGTAAACATATATGGATTTATCTTATGATGTTATCACTTTATAGTCTTCAAGATGGGATATTATGAAACCATAATCCCTAGTAGTAATTATACATGTTTATGTGTCATTGGATATTCTTATCAATAAAAAAGTGTAGTGGTCCTTATAATTTAATATTAATATTAATGTGTGTCATGACTCTCACACTTATATGTATTATCATAAATTATAATGAAACTAGTTCATAGAAAATTACGTTATATTGGGTGAATTAAAAATTAACTAATTTTAATGGATAAATCAATGAAGGATTTTCCCTTCTATATTCATGGATTTTTTTATCTCAACCCTTTTATAGAAACAGAATTGTAGAATTAAATTCCATGACCATGGTGTAGATACAATTTCAGTTTAGAGAGTAAAAAAAGATTTATCAATCATATAGGTTGCTAATATTACTATGAAACCTTCTTGGAGATATATAATGAAAAAGGGATTATATTACCTAGTGATCACCCATGTGTGGTTTTCAAATTTGTGACATTAAATTCATTCTCTTGGATTTTCTAACCCATTTTCATAAATTAATCCTAGAAATTAGAAAATATTTACAAATTACAATGAGAAATAACCCAAGAGGATCATATAGTAATTTTTTCATTGATCTCAGATTAAAATTTATTTAAATTTAATTATTGGAATAAATTTTATTCTCAAGACCAATGAATACATTTATTCAAAATTTATTAATTTCATAAATTAAAGAAATATTTACTCTTGGGTAATTAATTTAATTATGTGTATATATAAAATATTTATCTATTTATTAAATTGATAAATATTTATTCTTGTATTTGATATATGTCAAGGAGGACTAATGAACTGAGATCATAACTGGTGATATATATTAATTTTCATGTTGGTAAAATAATATTTATGTAACACCCCGACCCTAGATACCCAGAGTCGGTGAATTATTACATAACATTTTCATGATCACAAGAAATATCAAGTCTAGAATGACCGATTAGTTTTGTTTCCTTGGAATAACTAGATACATTAATAAAGTTTACATTACATCATAAAATGAAAACAACAACAATATAGTCTCCATAGTCCACACTCTTATCCCCTCATACTATCCCTGCAGGTCATTCATAAATTACTTCTTCACATCTTGGGAAAAATAAAACATAGAAAAGGGGTGAGTTCAAATGCCCAGTAAGGATAACAATATAGTGGAAACTTTCATAAATAAGAATAAACATTTAATGCATAGTAAAACTAAAACAAAAGCTTTTTAAACATGAACTTCAACATATTATGGAAAAAATAAAATGAAATAATTCCATTTACTTATTCACATGGATGTTCTACTAATTGAATAATCACATTGAATATCAATAACCACTTTCATAATGATGGAATGCATAATTCTAGACTATCATAACCACACAGCCAAGGCCTCGTGCCAAGACTAAAAATATGATTTTTTAAAGGCCTTGTGCCAAGACACTAGTTTGTCTCATGAGACCTACGGATGCATCGCGGAGCTATAGCGGGCTCCACCCGTCACTTATTTAGTCCAATGCATTCCTCATATGAACAGGTTTAAACATAACATAAACATTCGTATTAAAACTAGCATACAAAATGTCAATACTTTCTTCATAAACCATGAATGGTATAAAAATAACACATCCACAATCAAACATATCCCAAAACCATTAATACAATATGGATGTTTTGTATCATAATAAATCAACTCCAAATAATCATAAAATCCATCAAAGGATGTTGACATAGATGAAATCAAAACTCTTTTTTAGAGAAATATCTCTTCGTATTTTGAAATCATTTAAAAGTCACAAAATTTTAAAATAAAATAGTTACATTGAAAATTTTCTTATAATATTTTAAGGGAATCTTTGATGATTTTATAACGGCGGAAAATAGCCGCACCCGTCATATAAGTTAAAAAACCATTCTTACCTTAATTTTGTCGAAAAGGTTAAAAAGCACCTTGTTTGGAAAACGAGGGAATGATTACTCTATAAACCTCTTATAAAAAGTCAAACAAGGGTATAAATGACTTTAACCAATATTCAGGTAAATAGTAAAAAAAATTGAAATACATTTTTAAGAAACATAGATTTGGATGATAAAGAAATCCAAGTAGATTATTACGTATAAACAACCTCGGATAATGAATAGATTGTGAAATAAACACTTACCTTGTACTTTTACTTGGTTGAGGGTAGTTTAACCTCCTATATAATGGTTAAATAATTGTTATTAAATTATATAAGAATCATATACTTTAATATGATATCATATATGATCTTTTATCATTGCTTTATTAATAATATCTTATAATTATCATTGTTTCGGGTGTTAACTTACTCGTTTTCTTTTCTATGTTTTGTAACATAATCCATGTTTGTTATGGATAGGTTGTATCTTTTTAATATCCAGAATTATATCATGTCCTTAAACATTATTTCTAATCATCAAATGAGAAATATACTTGAATGAATATGATGGAGAATGAATCTCATCGTGTTCATGGAGACGGTAGTCCGTACGTACGCACGAGCGACAATATCATTCTTTTGATATTAAAATAATATATAATTGGATGGTATATCATATATATAGAATCATTATCATGTTATATTTATTATTTTTATGAATTACACATCCTTATTTTACCCATCCAAAAAATAATTTATTTAATAACAATTACACCACGACGTGGAGACGGTAAGCCATACGTACGCACATATGGTGACATGTCATTAAAATGATGGATTGAATATTGAATATGGTTGTACCATATTTATACTAAAATCACATAATATATAAGATACTGGAGTTATTATTTTAGAATGGTAATAACAAATAAAGAAGAAGTTGAAGAAGAAAGGAACTTGGAAGAGGGTGGTGAAAACATTACCTCTTCTTCGGGTTCTTCCTTTTGATTTGATCAAAAGGGCTCATTAGGTTGGATTTCTGATCGAACTAAGGCCTCTAGGTTGAAGTTAGGGATGTTTATAGAGTATTTTGTAAGGGTTTGGCCGAGCCAAAAGGCTTTGAATGTGTGAATTAGTGAGAAGGGGAAGTTCCCTTTTATAAGAGGGGTGAGGGGCACCTTTGGAAAAGCTAGAAATATTATTTTATAATAAATTCATATTCCGTTTCTAATGGCTCCAAAGTGTATTATTTAAAGGTTAAGGTGGGTATGGGTCTAAAACCACTCAATCAATATAATTTAGATAGGTTTGCGTCATTATATTAACCTTATCTTTTAGTTTTAACTCTTAGTTAATTAGTTTGACACTTACCATATCACTTTGTATTTTTATATTACATAGTTAATAAACATACTATATATCTCCAAGAG
This sequence comes from Viscum album, assembly GCA_963277665.1. Classification (NCBI taxonomy): domain Eukaryota; kingdom Viridiplantae; phylum Streptophyta; class Magnoliopsida; order Santalales; family Viscaceae; genus Viscum; species Viscum album. The sequence goes on from OY728120.1 coordinate 1,170,830,392, forward strand.
ACCCCCAAGTGGTGCATTAATGATACACATATCATGATATAAGTCTCTTTTCCGAACCTTAGATTTTGAGGAATTTAATATCAAATAAAAATATAATATATTTTTAAAAACTCTTTTATGTCAATTTTGACACTATGTGGAAAATTGATTTTTGTGAAAATCAAAACAGAATTATTACTTAGAAAAAAGTTAATTAACTCAATCTTAACATGTCATACTAACCTATGAAATTATTTTAATTCATAAAAAGTCTCAAATTATATTTATTTGGGTATTTATAATATCAATTATTTTAATTTTTCACTATTATGGTAATTACTGCATCATCATTGTGTCATAAATAAATTAAAGTATTTAATGTATAAAATTATAAATAAAATATAATTATGTAGGAAATATTTTTAACTTTCTAATGATTATTTATAATCGAATTTATCTTTTGTGGAACCCTATATTAAAAAAGTTTTAGTTATAAAACATTGATTTTACCTCTTTTAACTCTTCTTTGAATTAAATAATAATAAATGTCCTAATCTAATCCAAGTGGACCAAAGAGGTTCATATATTATTTATAAGGTTGTTTTTGGTCGAATTAAGCTTATCCAAAATAATTAGGATATGTTCCAGGATAATATTAATATCATTTTTACCCTTAATTATCCTATTTACTTTTAACCGTGGTAAATAAAAGTAAAATGTTACTATTCACAAAAAATTTATTTTCATCTCATTGAACCACATTTTACTCCTTGATATTAACTGTTTCTCTCGGATTTTCGGAATTCCACTCAGAGATATGGTAAAATTAATTTCTATAAAAAATTCATTTTTTTAACTACCACTTAGTGGTTTCACTATTCATCAAAAAATGAAGTTTTTCAGCAAAATACCAAAAATTCACCCTAGGCTAATTTCAATATTCCTAACCCAAAAATGAAGTCCATTTTGAATAATAAAATTTATAAATTTCAAAAAGTGCGTATTACTATTCATAACAGCTAGTTTGATTGGCTGTGGTGTGTTAGAACTCGATGTTGCGTACAACACACTCTATTGCATTATTCAAAGAGAAGCATACCTTAGAAGCTTGGGGTGTTACATTCTCCCCTCCTTCAAATAATTTCATCCTAGAAATTTCTAGAATACTACCGCATGAAAAGAATCGGGTGGTTCTTCATCATAAGTTCCTCGGGTTCCCACGTTGCCTCTTCCATCTTCTGGTTTTTTCACAAGACTTTTACCAGACGAGTCGTCCGGTTTCTCAGTACACGTTCTCTCGTATCAATAATCTTGACGGGCACTTCATAATAAGAGAGATCAGGTTCCAGTTCTAATTCCTCATAGGTGAGTACATGCGTCGGGTCAGGCATGTATTTTCTCTACAGTGATACATAGAACACATCGTGAACTTTGGAGAGATTTGGCGGCATTTCCAAACGGGAAGCTACAGCCCCAATTCATTCAAGAATTTCGAAAGGTCTGATGTACCTGGGACTCAAATTACCTTTCTTACCAAAATGTATGACTCCCTTCTATGGAGATACCTTCAGGAAAACATGATCACCGACTTGAAATTCCAAATCCTTCCTTCGATTATCGGCATATCTCTTCTGCCTACTTTGAGCTTCTTTGATATGGTTTTGGATTACCTTCACCTTTTCTATCGTTTCCTCCACCAGTTCTGGGCCTATAAGTTTTTTTTCACCAACGTCATCCCAACAGGTTGGTGTGCGGCATCTCTTTCCATATAACGCTTCATATGGTGCCATCTGAATACTCGAATAGAAGCTATTGTTATAAGAAAATTCTACCAATGGTAAATATTGATCCCACATACCCTGAAAGTCAAGTGAGAAGGATCTTAACATGTCTTTTAAGGTATGAATAGTTCGTTCTGATTGTCCATCTGTATGAGGGTGGTAGGTAGTGCTCAAATGAAGTTCTGTATCCAAGGATTTATGAAGACTTTTCCAGAATCTTGAAGTAAAACATGTAACACGATCAGAAAAAATTGATAGGAGTACTCCATGAAGTCTCACTACATCATCAATATAAATTCTTGCTAGACGTTCCCGTGGTAGATATTCTCTTATAGAAATAAAATGTGCTGACTTGGTAAGACAACCAATAATAACCCATATTTCATCATTCCTTCTAGGAGTCTTTGTTAGTCCCATGACAAAGTCCATCATGATATTATCCCATTTCCACTCAGGTATGGGAAGTGGTTGCAATACTCCACCAGGATGTTTCCTTCCAGCTTTCACTTGTTGAGAAACCATACATCATGACACAAAATCAGGAATCTCCCTCTTCATGTTGTCCCACCAAAAATGTTCCTTCAAATCTCTATACATTTTGGTTCTCCTAGGGTGTATAGAGAAATTGGAACTATGAGCATCATCCAACAATTCCCTTTTTAGATTAGGTTTATCGGGAACACAAAGCCTCTTCCCAAATTTCAAAATTCCTTCTTCATACATAAAGTCTCTCAATCTCCCATCATTCACAGCTTTAATCTTCTTTTGAAATTATTCATCATCAGTCTGAGAACTCTTAATCCTTTCTAGTAAAGATGTTTTGGAAACCATTTGAAAAAGAATTGATGTTTCACCTTCCCTGGTTATTCCCATGTCCATATTCACTAGATCCATGAAAATTTGATCCCTTTCAATTCTCATATTGTTCAAAACACCATGATATTTTCTACTCAAAGAATATGCTACTTTGTTTGCTTTCCCCGTGTGGTAGTGTATCGTAAAATAATAATCCTTGAGTAATTCAAGCCATCTCCTTTGCCTCATGCTGAGTTCTTGTTGTGAGAAAAATATACTTCAAGCTCTTGTGATCAGTATAAATCTCACCTTTTCACCATAGAGGTAGTGCCTCCATATTTTCAAAGAAAAGATCACAGCTGCTCACTCGAGATCATGGGTAGGATAGTTTTGTTCATGAATTTTCAACTGTCGTGATGCATAGGCAATAACCATATCATTATACATAAGGAAAAACCAAGTCCTTTCTTCGATGCATCACTATAAATAACGAACCCATCATTCCCCGATGGTACAGTTAATATACGAGAATTTACTAATCTTCTCTTCAGTTCTTTGAAACATTCTTCACACTCTTTTTTCCAAAAAAATTTAACCCCTTTACATGTGAGATTTGTTAATGGGTTATCCAACCAGGAAAATTTATTGATGAAACATCGATAATAACCTGCTAAACCAATAAAACTACGTACCATAGTTATACTCATCGGTGCAAGACATTCTTGGATTTCCTTGGTCTTAGAAGGATCAACAGAGATTCCATCTTTAGAGACAATATGGCCAAGAAAAGAAATCTCTTGAAGCAAAAATTCACACTTGCTAAACTTCCCATATAGTTCATGTCATCTCAGAGTATTCAGAATAATGTACAAGTGATTATCATGATCTTCATAGTTTTTGGAGTATACCAATATATCATCAATAAATACCACCACAAATTCATCAAGATATTCCTTGAAAAATCTATTTATCAGATCCATGAATACAGAGGGTGTGTTAGTCAATCCAAAAGGCATTACTATAAACTCGTAATGCCCATTCCTGGTTCGAAATGCTGTCTTCGGAATGTCTTCCTTCTTCACACACAACTGATGGTATCCAGATCAAAGGTCAATCTTTGAAAAATATTGAGCAACATGTAGTTGGTCAAATAAATCATCAATGAGAGGTAGGGGATACTTGTTCTTTATTGTTATAGCATTAATCTCCCTATAGTCGATACATAACCTCATAGATCCATCTTTCTTTTTGACAAAAAGAACAGGGGATCCCCATGGAGAAACACTATGGCGAATAAATCGCTTATTACACAATTCCTCTAGTTGTTTCTTTAGTTCAACTAATTCTATAGTGGCCATTCTATAAGGGGTCTTCGATATAGGCCTTGATCCAGGAATTAAATCAATGGAAAACTCAACTTCTCGTTCTGGAGGATGTCCAGGTAAATCTTCTGGAAAGACATCTACATATTCTTTCACAATAGGTACATCCTCTATTTGAACATTCCTTTCCTCACCCACTGTAATTTCATTCTCTTCCTCCTCAATAATTGAATTTAGTTGAACTACTGGGAGTGGATATAAATAAGAATTAGTTGGTGATTATTCTTCTCTAAAGATAATGTGTTCCTTATCATCATCATCAAAAATCATAACCTCCTTCTTCTTACAATAAATCTTCGCATCATGGTCTGAAATCCAATCCATACTGAGGATTATATCAAACTCAATCATAGGTATGACAATGAGATCAGTAGATAAAGAAAATTTATGTGCTCTAATGGGGACTGATTCACAAAACGTTGTTGCAATGATACTTCCATTAGGAGTTTTAACTGACAAATCCCTTGTTAAATCAAATTGGAAATATCTAATTTTCATAACAAACTGGGAAGATATGAAACAATTCAATGATCCAGAATCAAATAATTCATTTTCTAAACTTGAGGAAACCATTAAATTACCTACAACCACGTCTTTCGGAGCTTCTACATCAGCAGTAGTGATAGCATAAGCTTGGCCTTAATCCCTTGGCCTTTTCTAAGGTAAGTTCCCCTGACGCTTAGGAAATTCATTTGCATAATGTCCCATCTCCCTGAAATTGCAGCATTGGACGTCAGTAGCTTCCTTCTTCCCCTTGAAATCACGAGCTTGGTGGCCTTTTTCACCACACTTGTAACAGACTCCCATTCCTTTTAAGCAAGTACAGGGGTGTTTCTTCCCACATTTACTATAGGATGGATATTTGAATTTTCCCTTCTTCCCCCTATTTCCATTCCCTGATTGATTAACAAATCTCTTCTTCTCTTGTGTTTCTTTAAAGTCATAAGACTTAGAAATTCCTTTTCTGTCTTGATAGCACATGAGACAGTGTCTTCGTACAGTGAGAAGGACTGTGAGACTAATGCTCGATGGAGAAATGGTTTTAACCCATCAAAGAAACGATCAATCTTAATTCTTAGGTTACATATATAATCTTCAACATAACTTGCTAACCTTGTAATGTTAGCCTCATACTTTGCGACATTCTCTGTAGAGACCCGAAGCTTGACGTACATGAACATTACATTAATTTTTCGGAAAACATAATACATAACAAAACCAGACACACAAGGACCGTAATAGTTTAGTATCTTTGGAAACGTGGAACGTAATCTTCTAATCGTGGTGAAAGATCTTCAACATCTCCCATAAAGATCTTCCCCTTTTTTTTCTTACCTAAAACCTTTCTTTATATTCTGTGGAAAAGAAAACATAAAAAGGGTGAGCTCAAATGCTCAGTAAGGGTAATCATGGATAAAATAAAACATACCATATACATTTGAACTTAAAAACATGAACATAATGTTTAATCATCAAAAGCTTGAGCAATGACATAAAACATGGAAGTACGTAAGGCATAGATCATAATGAAACATTAAGAATGAAAAAATTGCATGGGAATAAAACATGTAATTTTGGAAACCATTAAGAACATGATATTATTTCCATAGTAGCCAAGGCATTTCTGCCAAGACCATCTTAGCGGACAAAGTCCCTTTCTGAATCGAGTTCACTCCTCGTTCCAGTCCTGTATTACTGAACCGTTTTAACTTGTCGTTCCAACCATGTCTATCTCATGAGATATAAATCTTTACCCAATTCATTGGAGGGAGATATAGGTCCCACCCATCTCATAATGAAATCATTCTTTCTTGTGCCACAAAATAAACATACATCATTCATAATAACCCAATAAATAAAATGGGTTTCATAAACATCATCCCATCATCACATAATCCATATAAAAGAAATGGAGATCATTTAATAATAAGAAAAGTGAAACAATGTAAATCATAGAGGCATTACACTTGAAACATACACATGTGAAATAATGTCATCTTAGATGAAAATGGTTTTGATAAAACACTTTAAATGAATTCTTGAGGAAAATATCCTTTTTTCTTCAAAATCATTTTCTTTTCACAAAATGTCATGCAATTTTAGAAGAAAAGGTTTTTGTTGAAAATATCCATGAAATATTTTTAAGGAAGCTTCATGAAAATAAGTCTTTATAAAACCATAAAAATCCTTTCATGCTGTATACGTTAAAAAACATTCTTATCGTACTTTTGTCGAAAAAGTCAAAAAAGTACCTCGTAACGTAAACAAAAGAAAGATTCCTTAAATACCATGTAGTAAAAGTCAAAAGTGGGTAAAAAGGAATTTAAAAATACATGAAACCATTTTTAGGAATCATGGACATGGATGATAATAATAACCCCAGAAAATAATTACGAACAAGCAATCTCAGATAAAAATGAGATTTGCAAAATTATCCCTTACCTTAGGTCTGATATGCTTTGTACGTATCTGAAACCCATGTATAATGATTTAAATAATGTTATTTACTTATTAAAGAATCATATTCATTGTTATTATATCATATATGGTTCACTTATGACTTTATATTACCCGTTCTTTTGTAAATTCATGTTAAAGTAGCGTTTTGGGTAAAATCGTCTCATTTGTCATTCGTGTTCTAACTTGTAATTATTCATATGATTACTTAGATCATGATTACTTATATCAAGAATGTAAAACATGATTTATATATAATATATATTCAGAATATACATATATATAATATATTGATAAATGGAAGGAAATACACTGTTCATGGAGACGGTAGGCCGTACGTATGCATAAACGCTGTTTTCATTTCTTTATTGAATTGAATGTAATTGAGTAGATGACATACATATATATATAAAAAAATCCAGAATCATTATTATGTCATATATTTCATGATTACTTATTATATATTCTTTATAATCATTCATGAATGGTTAATCATTGAGAATGAATCTAGTCGCGTCGTGGAGACGGTAGTCCGTACGTACGCACGAGCGATGATATCATTCCCATGAACGTGGAATTATATTAAAGTGTATGTATAATATTTAAGAATCAATATCACTTTACAATAATAATATATAGTCATTATTTACACCATTATACCCATCCAAGTAAGGTGGTGGTGGAAAATAGATTACACCACGGCGTGGAGACGGTATTTTGTATGTACGCACGCGTGGTGATTTTGTTTTCCTTAGGATGGATAAATTGTTAAATAGGGTTGTTTCATACTTATAATAACATATTAATATATGAGTGATACTGATGTTATTACTTCATAATGAAACAACTAAATAAGAATAAGTGGAAGAAGAAATAAAGTTGAAAGAATTGGTAACGAACATTACCTCTTCTTTGAAGCGCCTCTTTGAGACCTCCTTTTAGGGCACAAAAATTGGTCTTTGAAGTAGACCACGACCTCTAGGATGTTTCTAGGGAAGTTTAGAAGAGAATTTGGTAGGGTTTGGCTTAGCTTGAAGACTCCAATTGGTGTGAGGAAGAGAGGGTGGAGGTGCCCTTTTATAAGGGAGGAGAGGGGCACCTTTGGAATTCTCAAAAATATTAATTTATAATAAATATAAACCCACTTAAAAACCTCCAAAAATGACTCATATTAGAATATAAGATTAGATAGGGTTGTAATCTCATCAACCAATAAAATTTAGACATGTTAGGAAATTATTTTAAACATTATCAACTTGATTTATCCTTAATCAATTTAATTTTATTTGTGCTAATAAAATTCTAAATTTTAAATTATAAAAAAAAGTACTTATTTTTTGTGAATTTTACTTAATTGGATACTTTATAACATTTTAGACCATATAAATTTAAATGTATAATTTTAAAATATTTTTGTGATTTTTAAACAATTTTATAATATGTTCTTTTTATAAAATAACAATAGTGCCAATTTTGACACTATATGAATTTAAATAAAATATTTACAGAAGATATGTTAGAAATACATGCTTTAATAGATTCATAAAAGTCCATATATATCTATAAAAGTAGTGGATCACATTAAATAGTTCATATAATATTTATTTTATTATTCTTAAAACCATTTCTTTGGTTTATCTCTTAATAAAATAATTACTACAACATTTTTGTATAATTATTTAATATACTAATTTGATGCATAAAAATTAAAAATAAAATCATATGATGAAGATAAATCTATTAACTTTCACAATAATACTTTTACACGAATTTATCATCTTAAAATCACAATAGTTAAATTGTTATATTTATTAAATTATGAAGGTGACAACTTTGGCATCATTTAAAATAAAAAAATATAAGTGTCATAATCACCTTAATAAGGATCCAAATGGTCAAAAATTCGGCCAGTGGATGATTAGGGTTTATATATACACTAATAATAAGTTTTGTGCAGATTTTTGGGCCTTTTGATATGTATTAATATTTCAATAAAAACTATATTATTGATTTCTCAATAAATAAATAATTTCTGCATCATTAACATATAAGATAATAAGGTAATTAAATAACTCTTAAAAATTAAAAATAAATTACCATGATAGAGAAAAAAAATTATATTTCAAATGAGTATTTATAACCGAATTTATATTCTGTATAATCTTATATTAAAAATATTTTAATTATTAAATTTGAGTGAGACATATTTCACTTTCCTTTAAATAAAATAAACTAATGGTCTTAATCACCTCCAAGTGGGTTCTAATGGATTCTATTTCGAGCCAAATAAGACTTAGGACAAATTATAATCATCCAATTGTATTAAGACAAGTATTAGGATAATTTTATAATATTATATTTATCCTTAATTACCCAATTTACCTTTTAATATGGTAAATAACATTTACCATTGTTACTATTCATATAGCCCAAAACATAAAAATTAGTCTATTAATATAATTTGGACCCACTAATTCGAAATATGGAATCCATTTTTCCAAATTCAATACACAGAACTTGCAGAAATTAAATTAAAATTAATCCCGTAGTCGAAAGAAAACGGGTTTTTGTTTAAAACATTGCAAAAGATTGAATTTATTTAACCTACGAATTCAATGTAAAATCAAGGTTAATGACATAAATTATATTAAATGGTAAAAATATATTCTATTTATACTTTAAAAACATTCAATATTATTATTTAACCACATATGTTATTACGATGAAAAAAGTTGTTTTTAATTAAAATATAGCGTCTTTTTACTATTCATTAAAATATGAAAGTTATCAGAATAATATGAAAAATTTATCCAAAGTAAAATTTTATATCCTGATTCCAAATAATAATTTTATTTTGTAAAATTGAACTTATTAACATGTCAAAAACTAGATTTAAATTGGGTGCGCCATCAAAATGCGGCAAAACTGCATTTTTTTTAAAATACTTATTTTACCCGAAAAATTTATTTTGTTCTTATACTATGTTCTATAAAATGTGTGACATGAATAATAATGTTATAAAATTCAAAATTTAGTTAATACTATTCATAATAGCTAGTTCATAATAATATTATAATAATATATCGTTGTTTAGTAAAACTCTGTATTGCGTACAACACACGCTATCGAGGAAGGTCGTGATTGCGTGTAATGCAAGCCAAGTCAGGGTTGCGTGTTGTAAAAGAATCCATCGTTGTTTCATATAATATAATCCAACCATATTTCATTTATATATTGAATATATATATATACACACACTCAACGTTGTGTAGAATGACTATTATAAAACGAACATGAAATTGTGTGTAACACGATCCAAGAATAGTGTTGCGTATACTGCAAGCTAATATGGTGTTGTGTATAGTACAAGCTAAACTTGTTGTGTTGTATAATAGAAGACATCAATGAAAGTAAAATAATATTTTCCATAAAATTTTGGGGTGTTACATTCTACCCCCTTAAAATGAATTTCGCCCTCGAAATTCATCGGGGTTATAAATCATTTACTATTAATAGAAACCCACATTGTAAAAAGGAATACTAAAACTTAATTTTAAAAACTAAAGTTTGAAATGCAATGATTACCCAAAGTATCTCATCATTGGGTTTCCATATAGGAGAACATACTTGAAAATATGGATATGGAAGATAAATCTAACCATCAAGTTCTGATGGAGAGTGGTAAAGGACATGGCTATGAAAAAGCCAACAATCACAAAGCCATAAATTTGTTATGATCTAGGGTACCATCTGATTCATCGGATATAAGTGCACTAGTACAACATTTTCTGTTTTCAAAATCATTTCCCTATAGTTGAAGAATTTGAATTAGAATAAATACTTACATTATTTTGGTACAATCTCACTGTTGTTCATGCCTTGAACAATTTCCACTTCATCTCTTAAAGAAATGAAGTTGAATTTGTCATTCGTGAAGTGTTAGCAGATCATGTGATAGAATGACGGGTCATTCCATCTATCTTAAACAAAAGGTTAGAAAAAGTTATTAAATATACATAAGTCGATCTATAGTGATATTAATCATATATGTTTCCTAAAATGGACTTATAAATCATATATCATACTGCTTAATATAATAAAACTAGTTTCTACTAACCAGGGATTTCATGTAGGCCAGTGGTATGCGATAAAGGCCAGTCGTACTTCGGTTGTGGGTTCGATTCCCACAGCCTTGTCTGACGCGATGGGCTATCGCCTGTCCTACAGGTTGTCCTTTTTCTAAAACTACATTACTATAACATCCCATCAATAATATCGAAAAAAAGTTCTATCCTTAAACAATACTTACTTATGTCTAACATAATTCATTCCAATCTTTAGGCTTATCTAAAATACTTCGGTCTATGCTCATAGTATAAAGAAAATGATTACTTGAAATGTCACATAACAATCACGTGAATTCCATCATTTATCCCCGATATATCTTAAGATATATCTTGTTGGTCAAATTACAAACATTTGAATAACTTAATCATGTATTCTCTTGAAAAATGAATACCCATTTAACCTTAGTGAAAACATGAATGCTGTAAAAAGTTAACTCTTTCCACATACCAAAATCCCAAAATTTCTATATAATCAAACCATAAAATCACTTAGTCCTTATATTAGTGATGAGCTCATGAATACAATCAAACATCTCATTATCTTCTTATCCCTTCATTATGTGCATATAATCTACTTTCCAAAAATACTGATACCATTCATCACACACTTTCAAAACTTATGGAAATACAAAAGTGTAACAATCCATAGATGTCTCGTTATTCCATAGTACCATGAGATTACTTATACGACATTACACTTGATAAACATGTAATCATTCCACTACCTTCTTAAACCATTGACCGAGCTTCAACAATTCTTTCATCTCACATATCATTTATAGTCTCTTCATCATCGTCAACATAAATATTACCCATATAACCATACTGATTCTCTTCACAAGACTTTCCCTTAAGGAATTGGTTTGCACAATGCCCGTGCATTCCACATTCAAAACATTTAACCATTTTTGATGTCGTAGCAATACCATTATCCTCATCCATGGTGTTAACTGAACCTTTTCCTTTGCACTTACTAACTTTATGTCCTTCTTTTCCACACCCAAATCATCTTCCAGTTCCTTTGAAACATTCTCCTTGATGCCTCTTCCCACATGATTTACATAGGGGAAATTTAACTTTCTTTTCTCTATGATCATCATGAAACTCCATCTTTCTCTTATTAGTTGAGTCAGGAAACTTACAAAATTTGATTTTATTGATCATATTATGAGATTGCTGATTCAGAATAATAATGATGTTTAGACTTCCAAATCCAGTTTCATTTGGTTGGTCATGAAGAATATCATTTCATTGTCCATTATATCCTCCATTATCACGAATCTTCCTGTTTCCAGCCATTTTCTAAAACCCAAAAATAATAGTGTGAGAGGCAAAAATCATGTTAGGGAAAACAACATAGTAAAGGGGGAGTACCCTCAATATCTAACATCTTAGGTTAAATTCTATGATCATTACCGTAGTTCTAGGACTATATCCTATATGTATACTTATCCTTAGGGACATCCCTAGACATACCTTAGAAATATCTCTAGGGATCTCACTATCGTTTTCGAATCCTAGTTTCCAAAGTTTGACTAAACCTTTCCTCTAATACCAACTGTAGAGACTCGAAGCTTTACATACATGAACACTACATTAATTTTTCTGAAAAGTTAATACATAACAAAAATAGACACACAAGGACCGTAATAGTTTAGTGTCTTTGGAAACTTGGAACGTAATCTTCTAATCGTGGTGAAAGATCTTCAACATCTCCCATAAAGATCTTCCCCTTTTTTCATACCTAAAACCTTTCTTTATATCTTGGGGAAAAGAAAACATAAAAATGGTGAGCTCAAATGCTTAGTAAGGGTAAGCATGGATAAAATAAAACATACCATATACATTAGAACTTAAAAACATGAACATAATTTTTAAACATCAAAAGCTTGAGAAATGACATAAAACATGGAAGTACGTAAGGCATAGATCATAAATAAACATTAAGAATGATAAAATAGCATGGGAATAAAACACGTAATTGTGGGAGCCATTAAGCACATGATATGATTTCCATTGTAGCCACGACATTGCTGCCAAAACCATCTTAGTGGAAAAAGTCCCTTTTTGAATCGAGTTCAATCCTCGTTCCAGTCCTGTATTACTGAACCAGTTTAACTTTCCGTTCCAACCATGTCTATCTCATGAGATATAAATCTTTACCTAAAGCATTTGAGGGAGATATAGGTCCCACACATCTCATAATGTAATCATTCTTACGTGTGCCACAAAATAAACATACATCATTCATAATAACCCAATAAATAAAATGGGTTTCATAAACATCATACCATCATCACATAATCCATATAAAAGAAATGGATAGCATTTCATAATAAGAAAATTGAAACCATGTAAATCATAGAGACATTACACTTGAAACATACACATGTGAAATAATGCCATCTTAGATGAAAATGGTTTTGATAAAACACTTAAAATGAATTCATGAGGAAAATATCCTTTTTTCTTCAAAATCATTTTCTTTCCACAAAATGTCATGCAATTTTAGAAGAAAATGTTTTTGTTGAAAATAGTCATGAATTATTTTGAAGGAAGCTTCATGAAAATAAGTCTTTATATTGAATTCAAAATTTCTAAACATCCCATATAAATCTTATCTTCTAAGAGTCTTTAGAATAATTTGTATGTGGTTCTCATGTTCCTCATAGATTTTGAATTATATCTGTATATCATCAGTAAATACCACAAAAAATCATCATGATATTCCTTGAATACTCTATTCATCATGTCCATAAAAACATAGGGCATATTTGTCAGTCTAAATGGAATTAATATAAACATGCAATGTCTATACCAGGTTTGAAATGCTATCTTTCTAATAACATTATTCCTCATGTCCAATTTTGATATCTAGATTGTAGGCCATTGTGAAAAAATTATTGATTTACATGACGATGATCAAATAAAACATCAATGCGAGGAAGATGATATTTGTTCTTTATTGTAATACCATATATATCTCTATAGTCAATGAAAAACCTCATAGATCAATCTTTATTCTGGACTAACAAAATAAGGGATCCCCATAGAGAAACATAAGGGATAATAAAACCTTTATCAGTCAATTCCTCCAGTTTTTTATTCAAATTTAATAACTCCGCCATGGAAATTCTATAAGGAGTCTTTGATATAGTTCTGGAACTATGAATTAAATCAATAGAAAAGTCAACTTCCCTCTCTAGTGGATGTCCATTTAAATTTATTATAAATATATCAATGTATTCTCCCACAATAGGTATATATTAAATTTAAATATTTATCTTCTCATCCATGGATGGTTTTTCCTCTTCCTCCCCAAAAATTTCATTTATTAGGGCTACAGAAGGTGTATCTAGATAAAAATTAGCTAATGTTTTTTCTACATTAATGATAATGGGTTCTACATCTTCCTCATTAATAGTAATTTCCTTATTCTTGTAATAAATGTTTTCATCATATTTTTGAATTTTGTATTATACCATGGATTGTTTAAAAGTAAATCATAGTTATAATGATAAGTTCAACAACTAAATCATGTTTATGTGTCATAACGGGGACTAACCAACACAACTTTTATTGCAGAGAGACTTCCCTGAAAAGTTTTGATAGAAAATTCCATTATTAAATAAAAAGGGAAATGTATGATTTTATTGGAAAACTGTAATGATATAAAATTATGTGGTTATATAGAATCAAATAGATAATTGGCTATGTTTTAGGAAATGATTAAGGTATCTTCCACCACATCAATAAGAATTTTAACCTTAGAAGTTTTGATCACATAAGATTGGCCTTTATCCCTTACCCTTTTATAGGGAAAGTTCCCTTGATTCATAAGAAAATAATTATCATAATATCAAATATCTTCATAATTTTTATATTGATCTTTAGTGGATTCTTTCATTCCCTTACAATCATGGGCATGGTGGCCTTTTTCACCATACTTTTAACCAACTCTCGTTCCCTTCAAGAATGTATCGAGGTGTTTATTCCTATAATTACGACATGATGGAAATTAAAATCTTCCATTATTCCACTATTCTGTATTTCCTTTTCCAAATTATTCATCACCCCTCTTCTTCTCTTCATTCCCATTAAATTAATAAGACTTAGAGAATTACTTTTCTTTCTAGAAATAAAATGAGACTATATCATCATGTGATGAGAAATCTTGGGAGACTTGTGCCATTCAAAGGAATGGTTTTAACCCATAAAATAATCAATAAATTATTCTCATTGGATTGAATATTTAATGCACAACATGTATTCCTAACATAATAAAGTTTCTTTTATACTTAGAACACTATCATCATCTATTTTCCTCAGATTTAAGAATTTTCTCTCTATATCATCATACTATTTGCAAGGGAAATGATTTTCCAGGAAAATTTTCTTAAAATACATTACTTTCAAGTTTCCTATTTCATCATACTCCTTAATGTTTTGAACTAATGACCACCATTGATTCACATATTATTAGAGATGATAAATTTCCATGACAACCTTCTCACGTTCATTACTTCCCAAATAATGAAATATTTTCTCTACAGAATTTATCTATTACTCAGCTATAAATGGGTTTTTAGTCCCATTAAATGATAGTGGTTTTGTCACATTAATCTATCTAAAATTTATTCCATCATATTTTAGATTAGGTTTCTCTATATAGGTAAGGTTATTATTCATAACCTGAGTCATTTATCCTAGTATAGTTATATGTTTCTCTTCCCAAGTTGAAGCTTCTGCTCCAACATCATTATCTAGTATAGGAGGGAAATAGCTTAAAGAAATATGTGTGTTGATATGGTTCCAATTACTTCCATAAGGATCTTTTTCTAGATAACGTAATACACTAAATTTGCTTATTAATCATAATTCATTCTTCCGAACTAGTATCAATTCACATAAATTAAAAACCAATTATGCATTGATAATCTCATAATATAAACATGGTTTTTAGGGACATATTAACTTTTAAATCCATCCTAATGGTATGTAATGAAAATGTTAATTATCTTAAGCATGTCCCCCAGGAGTGTCAAAATAGGTGCGCAGTAAGGCCTGTTTTCATGTACCATGTTATGTTGAGTTAGGATTAATGCACATTTTTTTGGATTAATAACCCCATGGTACATCTGTTCTAGAACCACATCCACTTGATGTATCCAGACAATGATTTATTTCTCGAAAGTCCCACATAATCTCTACCTTACCAAAATTCTAGGATGTTCATATATAAATTTACTCAATGTCTATCATAGGGTTATGTTACCTAATATATGTTTTCTAAATATAGATTCCAATGTATCAAACAAACATCCTCTAATACAAAATTTAAAAACCTAGACAACAGTAGATCGAATCCGGGGTCTTATTTTGTTACATTGGAAATATGAAAAAGAGTTTTCATCCCAAAGGACTGAATATTTTAGTAAGTTTAGAAGACTTAATATGTACATAAGTATTATATTATAAGGTGTAATGAAATACAACATAGTAACACCAACGAAAAAACCTCTAAACTTCTAGGTTATCTATGTTGGTCATTCCAAATATACATCTTCACATCCTGGTGAAAAAAATATTAATAATGGGGTGATATTAGATGATCAGTAAGGGTAATAAATAATTTATAAGTTATCATAAACATAAAAACAGTTCATTTTTAATATGAAAATTCACATTCCATTAAAATATAAACTTGTTCTTAAATGGAAGGAATAAAAATGATTAAATAGTGCCATATTAATAATAAAAGGGGAATAAAACTTAACTAAAGATATTATACTAGTAGAATATTCACAAAGAAAATAAATTACAAGTATCATAATTTGAGATTGAATAATTTCATACATCATAAACATATCATCATTGCCTTATCCAAGACAACATACATCAATGGGTAAAATCGGACAAGTTAATCTCATGAGACATATC
Organism: Viscum album; assembly: GCA_963277665.1. Lineage (NCBI taxonomy): Eukaryota > Viridiplantae > Streptophyta > Magnoliopsida > Santalales > Viscaceae > Viscum > Viscum album. Next base: position 1,170,846,853 of record OY728120.1, read on the forward strand.
GATGCATCGAGTCGCTATAGTGGACCATGCCAATCACTTCATAAGTCCAATAAATTACACATATTAAAGGTATGAAACATAACAACATATAAATATTAATATAAATAACATTCCCCAATCAATTAACGTAATAACTAACACTCATGAGTAATATGCTGAATGGTATCAAGATATCACATCCACAGTCAAACTAATCATAAAATATTTAATAAAATATATTAGATGATATCCTAAAATAAAAATCCTAATTAAGAATAAGACTCAATATAGGGTTCTTAAATATATGAAAATAATCAAATAAAATCATTGTGAAATTACTGAGAGAAAGACCTTTTTTTAATCCGAAAATCAGATTTCTTTTTCGAAAATAATTTTTATTTGTAATAAAAACATATTGAAACATATATATCATAAAAAATAAAATGGATAGAAACTTAAATTATATTTTTGTAAGAAATATTTTCCAACAGAATTGAAAAACTATAAAAATGTCTTTTATGAAGCTTTATAAATAAGCTGCGTAAGTGTAGTTTAAGGGAAAATACTAAAGTGTCTTCAAAACTACCTAAGGAATAATTTTTTTCAAAAAACAACTTATGAAAACAAAATTACATGATAAAATTATTTGTTTTATAAAAATATTGATGTATTAAAACATATTATTATGTTTAGTTGAGAATGGGTAAGAAACTAAGAAGTTCACTATAATAGAGATTGCTTATCATGATGAATTGATGAAGGATCCATATAAAAACATGTCACTCCCCATCAAAGAAAAGAGGATTCTTCTAGTTACATATCTATATAACATTAAAATATAATTTTGGAGTTGTAGATATGAATAATTAATAATTACATTAGGGTAAAGAGATAGAAAGCATGACAACAATAAAAAATGGATATCATGGATAACCCTTAACTTATGTAAAAAAGGGTTTAGAAATTGTACTTAATCTTTTGGATATTGAATTTTGATTTATTAATAATTTTATTTAGAAAATATTTAAAATTTCTTTGAATTTTTATAATTTTATTACGTTCATTTTTTGTATTTTTTATGAGATATTATATTTAATTTGACGTTCGAAAGTGTAATTTTCCTTTGTTTTTATAATTGGTTCACTTGTATATATTTATGAATGATCATGTAAAATGGAAATAGTTTTTTAGAATTGAAATTATATTTTATTAATTTAAATAATGAAGATTAAAGGGTTATATGTGATATTTTTTATTTGTTATGAGGATGAATCATTAGATAAGAAGTTAGTGATATCTTTTTTGATTATTTTGGTGTTATTTAATCATCATGAACTAGTTTTGTGTTGTGAATTAATATTAAAAATATATACAAGTTATAGAATATTAAATAATAGAAATTACATATATTAAAGTATTATTTAACAATAAAAATTATTTTATTATCAGCCATTATGGTGTAATTAGAAAAAAAACTCATCATCCACGAAGGATGTAAATCGTCACCTCACGGATGATGTTTTCATTTTTTTTTGAATAAAAATGGGAAGATAAGAAAATTGATGGTTGATATTAAATTTTCAAAATCAAACTATATTATATATAAGATTCTATAGATATCATTAATTTTTGGACAGAGGAGGTAAGGAAATGATAAGAAAATAAAAGAAATTGGTAGGAAATTAATAGATCTAAAGGGTATTTACCTCTTGAATTATTCTCTTTGAGAACCTCTTTAATGGAATTTTCAATGGTATTTTAGTTATCAAAGTGTTACTAGAACATGGTGTAGATGTTTGGGAGGGAAAATGGAAATTATATAAGAAATACTGAACGATTTGGGCGTGTGAGGAAAATCAGTGGTGAGGGGTTGTATGTATAGTAGAAGAGAGGGGTTTTTTTAAATATTTTATTCATTTGATTATTATTTTGGATCAAGACAATGAATACATGGATAATTATCACTAATTGTTTTAAAATAATGAATTAAAAATTTTCATTTTGGTCTTAAATCAAACATACATCATCTATGAATCAATAAATCATGTATTTATTAAATATTGTATATTACTGTATTTTACTATTCAAAAAACAATTATTTACTAACTCCATGATATAAATATAAAATATTTTCATTCATAAGGTACCTAAATTGTATATATACTTTAATAGGTGAAGTTACGATTCTATTGGATATATTACAATTACTAATAGTCACATTAGTATTCCAATGGTCATATTTAATTGTATATTTTGGTTTTTGATTTGGTGATGCATGAAGCATAAACTGTTGAAGATATTTAAATTTAAAAGTGACATAGCATAATATCATGGGTGTTATATTTTATATATGGAATAAGGATGAAGTTAGTTTTTCATAGAAGCACATATGTTTTAATGTGAGCCTATCTTATGTTTTTTTGATACATCATGAGTTTATAACTTTATATTTGATCATCATTTCCAAAAAAGGATACCCATTTAGAGATTTTATGTGATGGATTTTTTCAGTGATTTAAAACCTTTTCTGTATTTTGGGTAGAAATCGATATTAATGGTTTAATAACCATTTCAACCATTATATGATTTTATATTATGTTAATTGTGGTTTATTGGTATATAGAATATAAAAAATCTTGATGGTTTATAACAGATTCATTAACAATGTGATATATTAATAGATATTTTAATCATATTAATTATTACCTTTTAGGTATGTATCTAAATTTAAATCATGATTTTATAGTAAATTTAAATATAATATAATATTATATAGTGATTTCACGTGGTGATTAATGATTTTTTGGGATTCTTCATTAGGTTCAATTATGTGCAACCTTTATGAATAATATGCTGTTTAATGTTAAATATTGTTTTAGTAAGAATTCAATTAAAACATGGGAATATAAATTAAAAGACATGAGATTACTATTGGGATTAATATTTTCATTAATTTTAAGGTCATTGAGGTCAATTGGGATGTAGGGTTATTTGTTTTTTGAATAACATAAGTTCAACATTTGGTATTGTTGTGTATTTTTTGAAGTAAATTGTATTATATCATGATATGAAGTATTATATAACATTTTGTGTATTATGTAATCTTTTGTAAGTTTATTTTAGTGCTCTATTCATGAATAATTCATCATGAAAATACATCATTTGAAAAAAGGATGAGACTGTGGTGGAAATTGATTAAATGATGAAATTATAATATTCAAGTAAGTATATATAATAATTTTATTAGTCTATATGTTAAATGAATTACATGAATCTAGTAAAATGATCATGAAACAAAAAAAATCCCATTACGATCATTTCCAATTAATAGATGGCCTTTTCACCCATCATAGATTTATTGTTTTTTTCATCAAATTTCCCATGACCAATATCTATACCACTCTTTATTAGTCCTTCGGTGTTATTTTTCTCCTTCATGTCCATATATCCACTTCACACTAATTTTATCTTATTTTAAATATGGATTTTAGTTATTCCAAATGACCTTTGTATTTCTCTTTCCCTCTTTTTTAGAGGGGGCTTCATTAACCCTATTTATGATATAAATTTTCCACAAAGTAATTTTTAAATTTTTAATCCTTAATTACTGATAAAAATTTATAATTGTAAGGAAGAATTTTATTTAAAGTTAAATATTTTAACACAATTATATTTTTTATGAAAACATTATTCGATAATGTAAAAAATACACAACTTCGAGCTTAAATAAACCAAAAAATGTTTTTATTTAAATATGAAAATTATAACCTATCTATTGAATTTTCATGTAACAATACATTTAACCAAATTATTAAAATAATTATAATGGTTTAATATAATTTATTTATTATAAAAATAGTACTTAATTTTTTAAAAAATCATTTTATACTTCAAAGAATATTTTCTTGAGAAATGGTTTTATTTTTCATTATGAGTGTAAGAAATATAATTAATTTCATCCATTTTTAGAAATATTATTTTATAAAATGAAACTAATTTTTTAAATAAGAATATTTAAATTAACTTTGGGTGACTGTTTGGGATTTTTTATGAAACTATTGATTTTTTAGTGAATAGTGAAAATAATAATTTTTAGTGAAAAACTATTTTTATTTCAAGAATTATAAATTTTACACTTTTTAAAAATATTTAAAAGTAAAATTAGTTATATTATATTATTAATAATTGAATTATCTCCATTGGAATCTATTTTTTTGGTTTAATTTAGTATAAAAATAGTTTTATACTTAAGAATGCATTTTTCTGAAAAACTATTTTTCATTATGATTTTGTTTTTAGTCATAATTTAATTTTTCTCCAATTATAGAAATTGAAACTTTCATATTTTATTCCATATTTTTATTTGTATGTCTAAATATGGAAAATATGACTTTATTATTTTTGGACATTCAAAACATTGACATTGGTAAATATTGTCCCCTCTATAAGGGTAAAATGGGTAAAATGGGATTGAAACCATGAGATAATGTCTCAAAATCAACCCAAAACATGAATTTATCCTATAATATTGGTTTATTTAATCATGTTCCATAATATTAATGAATATATGTCCACTTGGTAATATGTTTCCTTGATCGGGACCTTTATATAAATTTAAGAAAAAATAAATACAAAAATTTCACTCTCTTGAATTTAATAACCCTAAATTTTTATTATTCAGATAAAAATTTGAAAATTTAAGTTATAAATTTTTATATTAAAAATAAAATAATTTTTTATCATTTGAATTTATTTATAAATTTTTGGGATTAAATAAATACTTTAAATACTAACGCAATACCAATATAGTGTTTATATAACTTATGGTAAAATAAAATTAATTATTTTAAAAAATATAAAAGTATTATTTTTTTGAGTGAGGTACAATAAAGCATGAATTATATACATATTATATGTTATATATTTTTTAAAATTATATATTAAAATTATATATTTTTTCTTTTTCCTTTAAATTCTAATTAAAATAATCGTGTCAAAAATGTCATTAATGGTATTTTATGAAAATAAAATTTATTAAATTATTTAAAAAATATACATACATAGAATTAGTATTAGGGGTAAAAATGGTTTTAAATTTCATCCCATGGCTATTTATGGGCTAATTTCTACCTTATAATTAAAATTATTTCCCTCTAAGAGTGAAAAAAGAGTTATCGTGGTTAAGGATAAAATTAGGTAACTATGGGGTTAAACAAAGAGATAATGATTAAAATGCCATATAACCCTATTGAAATTTACTTTTTTAATGATATATCAACCATATAATATATTATATTCCAAATTATGGCCACATTATTGTATAATCACTTGAAAATAAATTTATTATTTCTAAATTGTTGATTTCATGTGTGTCCTTTTGTTTACTATAAAAAAGCACCACCTCTCTAATATTCTCTAAACCACCTAGAGACTCTTAAATATAATATAACATAAAAAACATATAATAATCCTTAAACGTGTTATAGATATATATTTTTTCTAAAATACCGACCCTAGGTCCCTTAAGAGAATATCTAAAAGTGATCTTTTGAACAATTGGTAATCATCTTTACCAACTCTTTAAAATTTATTTCTCATTTAATATCCTATAAATGTATTGTAACTTTAAAAAAATAATAATTTAAGTTTAATCAATGTAATAATTTGTTATTATGTTTTTGGTACATAAATTTCTCATCTCAATTCAATCCAATGAAGAATATAAAACATCACTCGTGCAAACATGCAACTTACCGTCTCCATGTGATATTGTAACTATATTTTCATCGCCACTTTACGTGGATGGTTATAAAAACAGTAACAATGAAAAAAATGTTATATTTTTGAACTAAATTTACTTCTATTATTATAATATAACATATACCTTTTTTCTTTCTAATCCATTGGAAAATAATAACATCGATCACAAGGATGTGGGGACAACCACCTCAACGAAACAATATGATCCATTTTGTTCGTAAAATTTACGTGGATGGTAATAAGGAAATATTTATTCAATAAATATTATATTTATATATTTATTAACATTATATATATTATTTTACCATTATAAAAGTACAGTAACAAAAACTTACATAAAAGAGAAGCATATATCACCTATAACAGTGATTTAAGTAATGAATTTTTAATTAATAGGCGACAAAAGGTTATAATAAAATATTATATGGAATTATATATATGATTATGGTTATTTAATATATTTATAATAAATCTATATATATTTTACATGATTTTTAAATACATACAATGTAACTTAGACTCGAGGTAAGGTGTTTTTGTCTCAAATTTCCTTATATAAGACATATGGTATATTATACAGCTATATTCTTTATTATGTGTAGTTGCCACTAATTTTACATCAAATATAATGTATATATTTCAGTTAATTTTATTTAATTATTAATTTTATTTTATTTCCTTTATGGTCGTTATGATTCAAAAGTTGGCAATGTGGTAAGGGTTTATTTCATAATCTCATCATTATTCGAGATTTTATATGTTAAATGTACTTTTTTTGGGGATTATATGATATTTAAATATTAAACACAAAATAAATCCTTGTACTATAGTAATTTTTTGAAATAAAAATTTTTCCATTTATTTTTCACTGTTCAAGTACTCAAAATAACAGAATCGTGTTTTTAAGGAAAACCGACATTTTTTCTAATTGGTGGGGAATAATTTTCTTCAATTTTAATAATTACCTTAAAATATTATCAAGAATATTTCTAATACTTTAATACTGTTTATAAATAAATTTCTACCTGTATTTGGATTTTACAAAATAGTTTAAGAATAATCATCCTATAATTTTTTGAACAAGCTACTTGTTGACTTTTCATACAAAAGTGTATAAATAGTGTTTTTTATGACATGAATATAATTTCCCTCCATCATAACTAGTTATGTTGTTAAGATTAAATTATACTCTTTCATGTTTCATTTAATAAATAATATATTTCTTAATATTTTGGAAACATTTTGTTTTTCAAATTAATTTCCAAAATGAAAATTTCATTTTCGTCAATAATGTTTTTAATGATATTCAATGGTATTTCTATTTATCATTAACAAGAACCTTTTTATTATCTACTGGTGATAAATTGTAATGATACCATAATTACACTTTCTATGGATGGTTTATGATTATTTTTACTAGTAAATGTTGATATTTTGTTGTCTTCACTCAATATGGATAGTTTTTTATAACACATTTTGTATATAAATTAAATTTAACATTCAATTTATAAGGAATTTATTGGACTTATGAAGTGTTTTATGGGGCCTAAAATTACATATCCCCTCAAATAATCACTAGGTATCAGGAAAAAACCCACTTGAATTTCCCTATTAATTTTTTTCTGGTGTATACTTACCCATAGTTTAAATCGTATCAGCATAAGGCCTTGATTGTAAGTTTCATATGTCTGACATTATTAATTACATCATTATGAAATAAATCATTAATGTTAATGTGTCTTTTTTGAAAAATATATGTGGATTTGTTTAAATATAATGTGATTATTTATATGGAATCATTTTATCTTCATTTATTCCTAATATATTATCCTTCATGATAAAGTTGTTGATTAAATGGATATTTTATTCAGTTATTTACATTTCAATATTGATTATACATTATTTACCCATGATAGATTCCATTATACTTAATCCTTAATAATAATATTATATCTAAATAATTTTCTTCATTCTTAGGTAGTACCGTGGGAGAAAAAAAAATATGATCAAAGTAACTCTAAAAAATATTAGAATTCCCAAGTAAAACTATAAAAAACAGAAGAATGGAAATAACTCAAAAAACACAATCCAACCCCAATAATCGACAATCCTAATTTTATTAAAGGTAAACAATCACTTAAAATACCTAATATACATTGAAAACACACTTAGATAGTTTAATGAACTTAAATAATTTATATAATTTCCTTTTAAAGAAAAAACCATTAAAAACCATTAAAAAATATTTTCAATCCAAAAATGGGGCACAAATATTTTAAAACAATTTTATTTATTTAAAAAATCAAATAATAATAATTTTTAATTATTCGACCATTATATGGAATGTTTTATAAATTAAAATGATAGAAACACCCAGCACCACGACGTGAAGATGTGGTGAAACCCTTGATTACAGAAGGAACAAAACCCAACAGACCTACCAGACACCCTAATAATAAATTACACAAGGTTTTATTGCAAAAAACTCACCTAATGTTAGTAATACATGAACCTTATACAATAGAATATGGAAAATTTAAAGTATAATGATATGGAATGCAGAAAAAAGTTCTTGCAATGAAAGAGACATTAAGAATTTAAGAAGGATGAAAAAAATCTCAATCGGAGAGTAAGGGAGTGGATCCCAATGCTCAATTCATTAACATCAAGAAAATTGGGAGGAGGATGACCCAATTTGGTTCTAATTCAAATGAGTTAAAATAGGAAATTCGAATATTTTAAACACTGGGATAATATGCATAGTTTTGATGTATATTTTACCAAGCAATGTGAGAACCTTTTGAACCTCACTAGAGTCACATGGAGACATAAATAGTTTGGAAAAATGTGTTATAACCATTATATACATATCCATAAAGGTCTAAATACATAATTATATCATCCACACAATTAGTACTAAATGTGGAGGCAAACCGTTTACCCTACACTAAAACATCCAATAATAACATTTTTTTGGAAAAATAGATTGGAACATAAGGAGAATAAAGTCTATACATAAATAAATTAATTAATAATGAAAAATGTTTTAGTTTTGTCAATTATCCAAACCAAAACACTTTATTCCCCCATAAGGTGAAAAAAATCATGGGAGACTCAATGAGGAACTAAAAAAAGGGAAACAAGCCAATATTTTCAACTGAAGTGGATGATACACTACTAACTAAAACAACAGAGTCCCACTTAGACCAACCAAAACCGATATATTAGTATTTTTTAATAAATCCCATAAATATTTAAATCATCGATTCATAACTCAAAACTATCTGACCCATGAGAACTGTTGAGAAATGGATATCTGCAAGGGATCTCCCCACAATTTAAGAAACTAGAATGGTGGGTCAACATGATAAAGGCACTCAAATATTATCCAAGAACCAAAAACCAAACCATCAATAAAAGAGACTAAAATGAGAACCTTTAATCAAACACCCATCCATAATATACCATGGAAACCATTACTCTCCAAATGAACACAAGTAATTAAAGGTCCCAAATGTGAAACACAACCATAGAATAAGTCCAAATAAGGAAATAACCAAGATAAATACTATAAATTCACTCACTTATATCTTTATTACCACAGATAAAATAGAGAATGAATCAAATAGGGGCATGCCCCATCAAAATTTTATGGCAACATATTTGATCAAAAAATAAGGAAGGGTAACTTATGACCTCATGTCTGGGACACCGATCATGGTGGTCCCAAAAAAACCATCCCCACATAAGTTTGTGAATAACTCGTGGCTAAACATTCATCCTATCCTACTATGTAAAACACCTATGGTTTTCCCTTTAGCAAAAGATCTTGAATCAAATATCACGACAACCATAGAAAAACATTTCACTAATAAGTCCCATTCTCATTTACATGGAATATAAAAATCCTCAAGGTGTAAAAATATCTTGAAATAATATAGGAAGATTATAAGAAAATAGTACTATCCAGACTAATTCTAAGACCCTCTCAAAAAATAAACCAAAATAGATGATCTTCTATTCCTATGGAAACTGAAGACCTTTCTTAAAAGAATACATTCAATAAAAGAGAGAACATCATACTTAGTCAACAATGATCAAAGTAGAATCACCAATATATAAAAATAACATCCCAATGTATAATAATTACCCAAATAAATGAATAATGATCAACAACCAAAGGATGAAAACATCAATGAAATCAAAAATATCCATTTTAATCATTTTTAAATTGTAACATTAAGTTTTGAAATCATAAATATTCACTTTAAATACCATTTAAAACCAACAATAGTAATCATTGAAAACATTTATAGATTTAAATATACTAATTTAATTTTAATTTATTTAAAAAATTTCTTCTATAGTCTCAAATATAATTTCTTTTACTTGAAACTAAGTTATAATAGTAAGCACAGGATCATGAACTCAAATAAAAATTTTAAATATCTCTTATAAAGACCTTTTTAAATTCACACTATTTAATATACTATGATACAAATGTTTTGAATTAATTCCATTTTCTCATCATAAATTTTGTTTATTATTTTTTATATCCCAAATCATTTTTTAATAAAAATTGAACTTCTTAATATCTAGTGCCAACAAAAACCCAAAATATATCATCTCATGATAGGATGGACTAATATTTTTTCATGAACTGGACACATGGTCTAGTAAAATAGGTAGAAATCATGCGACCACCATCAATATCCATGTAAAATCATGCACTCGATCTCTATATGGTTTTATAGGCCTTGCGATCTCGCTGAACAGCACCAGTGAAACTCCCATTTTCATCCCCCAATATATATAGATTCTTTTATCATTACAAAATATAATAAAGATAAAAAAATATAAAATAAACCAATAAATAAATTAAACTACAAATTCTATACTTACAAACAAATATCCCATGGTAACTCACGTTTCCTCAGAATAATTTGTGATCAATCTCCCACCACAAACATACCTCCCATCTCTGATGATTCTAATTCAAATATATGATTTCTTCATAAATAAAAATGTGTTCTCTGGGACCTATTTATTATTAATAACCAAGGATCTAGTGACAGTTTTTCTAACAAACTAGTATAATAACTTAATCAGGCACTCAATCCAACCCACAACATACATGAGGCATATCCCCAATCACACCTAGTTGGAAATTATTGTCAGGGTATAAAAAATAAATCATTTGGTTATATTTAAGTCAGGTAAATCATATTAAAAACATATAATAAATACACCAAAAATGCATTATAAGGAATCCCTACATTATACCTCTAGAAAAACCCAATAAATTGATACTTGATATATATAAATGAAAACATTATATAAGAAGAACAAATCAAGATAAATAAACTACTCATAAAAAATCCCCTTCAGTGGAATAAATACAATATCAACCAAACTATATTTGACCAACATGGTTGATAAAATTGTGATATAAAATAAAAAACATAAAATTACCATAATCTATTTGTGACCAATATTTTAATATCTATCCATAAAACCAAAAATCCCAAAATGTGATCATGAATTGGAACAAAAACCTACAAAACAGACTAGTTCTATCGATTTTGTGTGGCACAAGTAGGGTGTGAGCAAAACATTGCTCAGAAGTTAATCACTATATAGTACATACAATTCCTCTCCCTAGTAAACCCACGTATACTATTTTGAAAATAGACTTTTAAAGTACATCTTTTATAATTTTAGAGAAAAAACCCTGATGATCTCTCAAATACATTTGAAAACCACTATATAATTAATTATTTGAAATCCTCACTTTATAAAAAAACCACCCATATATCCATTACCTAATGGAAAGAACAAAAAATAAATAAAAGAAACATTATCCATCTAAATACATAATCAAGGATAAACAACTATACGATATAAGAAGTATAGAATATCACAAAAGAATAAAATAATAAATGTAATGAAGAACGTGGAACTAATGTTATTATAAAGAATAGGAAATACATAATATGTAATCATGGGAAATTCATAAACATCATTTTAGGATAGCCTTCATGTACTCATTTTGGAACAATCTCTAGGTCCATCGATGCCTTCATGTGTTTATAATCAACCAACTACCCTCAACATGCCTCACTAGTGGAACTCCGCTATAGAATTTCCATTCAATAGAGGATATATTATATCTCTTAAAGACTAGACAGAAATGAATATCTTATCACACTAATACCCCTAGGATATTCTTTTTATAACAAGGGTGGATGGTGAGTCATCCTTAATATAAAACACATCAATCGTTAATCAATATAATCAAAACACATATACACAACACACCACCCTATACTCTCTCATGAAAGGCTCTCTTATTTAATAATGAACCATCGCATATAATAAAAATAATAAAGGTCTTTCACATACGTTCAATATTGGTAGGAAAAATCATTTCGAGGAACCAACAATGTAATATTATTTCAAAATTGTCATAATTTTCTATAAAAATGTTCTTTCTTTTTAATGTCATTTTAAAACCAATGAGCTTATCAAACTCATTAATAAAGGCATCCTTTGAACATTACATATATATATATGCACATATGCACAAAAAATGAGATATATATATATATATATGTGTGTGTGTGTGTGTGTACATATCCACAAACATATATATATATATATACATTCATAGGGACTACAAAGAGAGTAAATGAACAAATACGAACCAAGTCACACTCCAAAACAATATAATTCCTATGTAAAAACATAAAAACCTAAAGAATGGAATTAACTCAATAAAACCATAACAAAAATCCAATAATCAACTCATTGAATGTTATTAATGGACAATCTAGTAACACCCTATGATTTTAAAAGAAAACTATGTTCGATAGTGTTTCTGACACACAACATCGGACCCAACGAACCATGGAATGTTATTATTTAAATATGATCATTACAACGTAGCCATTAAATTAAAAAGTATGAATAATATTAGATATCTTATAAAATATATAAAAATCTCTTAGTTAGTATAAAATTATTGATAAATTATTCCCTAATTATCACACAACTTTTATACTGATATTTTATTCTACAATAAATTATGTTTCCTTCAAAAAATATTTTTATTTTTTTATGAGAAAATATTATTATTATTTTATGGATATTTTAGATATTTAATTTCATAAAGTTAAAAAATAAATTTTAATCATCACATTAAAACTATTTTTGTGTGGAATTTTGGTATTTTGTTGATATGTCTGATTTTTCAGTGAATAATATGAATTTCTAATTTCTCAAAAACTGTCATTTATTTTCATTGAAGACTATAATATAAAAGATAAAATATTTCTTAGATTTTGTTTTATTGTAAAATATGATCTTTTTGTTTTATAATAATATTTAAAAATCATTTTAATTTTCAATTTTCATGATTTTGGAATATGTTTATTTTTATACTTAAAACAATGTTTTCTGTAAACTATTTTTAAATGCATAATGATATTTCATTTTAATTAATTAAAATATCCCATAGTAATGAAATTTTTTAATGAAATTAATATTTTAAAAATATTTTAATATTTACTTGAATTAATATAATGATTATTTCTAGTAATAAAGTTAATATAAGATTATTTATTTTTTTAAAAATGTTTTTCTTGAAAAAAATCTTTTCATGAGGTTTTGTGGGTATTATTTTTAATTAAATTATTCCACCACGTTGAATTTAATTTTATAAAATGAATTACATATATTTTAATAATAAATATTTTAATTTTATAATAATTTCCATTTAATTTTTATTTATAATATATAACACAAATGTAAAAAAAATAGTTACCATGGAATGAGATTACAATGGTAAAAGTGAGTATAATTAGTGGTAAGGACTATAACATGTTTAAAACTTTTTTATATTTAATTTTCAATGTTTTTATCATGATTTTATCTTATAAAATGTTTTATTCTTTGATTTTGGAGGCACATTTCATTAGAGTGACTTCCCATTATTGAATAGTTTTAGTCATTTATAAAAATGACACTCCTCTGGAATTATAAATGGGCACCACTCCCCTCACATATTCACAAATATAATTAAATTTGTCTCATATAAAAATATCTCCCCAAAATTAATAAACACATTCTAGATATTATGTTCTTCCCATGAGACCAACCATAGGGTCTTTAATATGAGATCCAATTGAGGATCTTCTAAGTGAATGTAATCTTCATCACTGATCTCCATATTTTGGGATTATTCGTTTTAAACATTTTATTATGTCTTATTAATTCTAATAAAATAACACAATTATATCATATATACTTATAGGATATAATTTTTTTGTTATAAAATGTATGAATCTCATCTTCCATCAAATTAGAAATGAAACCATAGCTCATATGTTTGGTATAATTCCACCTCAGTAACCGATGTAATTCATTTTACATCATTGCATCTCAAAGTTATTCATAATGGTGGATTTCATATTTATAGGTTATATTCATGAAATAAGAATCATTCATTAAAATTAATATATCATATACTATATTACCTTACTACCCATGGAAAAAAAGATAACGTTGTTCGTGTGTACGGTGAACTACCGCCTCACGAAGCAATGTGTTTCGTTTTATTATTACCTAGTAAAATGGATGGTATATGTAACTATGTTTTAAAAAATTATTATATATTTATTACATTGTTTTCATTATTAAAATATAAAATAAAACTTTTCTTGTTTCCATCAAGGTCGTTGAAAAATGGAGACGTTACACAAGTGTAAATACGAACTATTGTCTCCATGATTGTAATGTAATTCATTTTCCATAACCAAAATTAGTAGTTATGTTTAAAAGTATGATTTATTTATAAAAAATATAATTACTTCATTAATTTTATTCTATATATTATGTTGTAATTAATACATTCAATATGGTGAACACGTCGATGCCATTTTAAAATTATGAACTAAGTGTTCTCAAAAAACCCAATGTGGGGATAAGTGATTTTGTAATTAAACACATCATTAAAATAAATGAAGTAAATGGTTGAAGTATAAGTTATTAAACATAGAAAATATGATTACTAAAAAATAGATGTAATAAAATTTTACATGAGGAGATGTACATACACAATAAATCATGAACCAGTGGTAAAGGCCTCATCTCAAAACCTTCTTCTAGGAGACACATGTTATTTTAGGCACCAAATTTTTATAAATAATGTATAAACTTTGAGTTTACATTTTTTATCAATAATAATTAATATTTAATTATATTTTATGTTAAAATTCATCTACTTAATTCATGGGATGTTATAATTCAAATTTTATCAAAGTAGTAATGGTTGATGTTCAGAATCATTTTAATCTGTATTGTTTATAATTGAATTTATATTGATGTAAATTGATTTATACATATATAGTAAAACCCTTTCATTTTAATATCATATAGTAAATAATTAAATGTACTTTTAATATTTCCATTTTACACTCTTTTATTCTTAAAATTAATGTGAGAATATTTTTAGAAATGGTGACTTCATTTCTCTCATCAGTAGAAAATCCTTTTTATTTCATATCCATGTTTTTTAAAAATATTTTAAGAACAATATCTACATTAAATAAACTATTTATTCAATAAATTATATCCATGTTTAACGTTTCACAAAACATTTTGAAATGGATCTTCATGAAATTTCCTGATCGAGGAAATTTTTTAACCATTTTACAATAGTGTTAAATAAATGTTTATTTTAACTTATACTGCATGTATGGAATTACCTAATATCATGAACAGTAGACTTGTTAAATATTCCTTCATTATTTTCAAGGGTTATTTTTAATGAAAATTTTTTCTTTAATATTTTGGAAATTTTTATATTTTGAATAAGTGATTTCAATGTCAAAAGTGTATTTTTCTCAAGAAATATTCCATGTAATATTATAAGACATTTTATTCAATGATAATAACCTTTGATGTTATGGATTTCATCCTAATTATTAATATATGTCTCTCACACACACATATATATATATAGCTAGATTTGTATACCTTACATTGATTGGATAATATATGTCTTCTGTTCATCTATCAAATTCCATCATTATGAAATTCCTTTTGATTATAATATGTTACATGATTATGAAACCCATTTCATTTTATGGGTAATTATTATTTTTAGGCTTGTACCTTATCTTTTATGATATCATATTTTACCTTTGAATCATGTGTTCTATTTCCTTGGCATGTTTATTACTTTGTTGTTATTTTTAGCTCACCCCTTATGTCTATGTGTTCTCCCAATTTTCCCATGTAGTTTTACGATTCATAAAGTATTTATGAACGCATAATGGAGAGTAAAATAAAAAAAAATTATTTTTACCCTCAATTTTATGTATTATGAACCTACTCTACCTATGAAACAAGGCATCACCGTCTTTGGGTAGTAATTAATGGATATTTATGTTGAAATTCATGTGAACATGTGAAAAAGGAAAGGGTCATTGTATTTTGTATCATAAAAGTTTAGTTCTTTTTGGATATTATTACTAGAATAATTTAGTGAGAACCCTAAAGATAAGTATATAGACAATCTATATTATAGAATAATTTCCTGGAAATTTGGTGATGTATAGAGCGAGTGGGATCCAAGAAAAAACATCATTTTCTATATAATATTAGTGGATTCTTCATAGGAACAGAAATTTATAAGGGTAATAAACCCCAAAATGAAACATTGAGATAGAATTTATCATAACCCGATGCATGAAAATGGGCCTTTCTACACACCTGATTCGACACTCCTCGGTGATATTATTTAAAAATTTACTAAAATCAATAAGGACAATTATGAAGGACTTGAACAAATTGTTGTATTAGAAAAATTAATATTAAAAATTTCCATGAATAACCTATATTAAAACATATAGACTCATAAGTCAAGATATAATTATAATTTATAATTTATTCCCTCTAGGATTATACATTTCCACTTTTGTATGTTCATTCATTATCATATTTAATCTTTTATTCATCATAGTTAATGATGAGAAATAGAATAAAGAATGTTAATAAATAGTTTTGTAAGCACTGAAATTATTTACATGTTGAAATTCCTAACTAATGAGAATAGAAATTAGGAATACTGTGATCATTCCCAATGAGCTATATTTAATTATGATTAACAACTGTAATAGAGTTGAATTAAAAAATACATCAAATAAGAGAAGGATGATATCTAACTGAAGTCAAAGTGTTAATGAATATTGAATTTCATAAATATGAATTATGATTGAAGATTCTCTATTGAACATGACTTAGAGTAATAGGAATATTCATTATGTGTAGAAAATGAGGACACATGAAACTAATTTCCGAAAATATATAATATTCTGGTTAATAAAATGTTGGGAAATAAAGGTCAACCTATGGAAACAATAACATTTTAATGTCGTTGATGTATAAAAATTGGTCATTATTAGAGACAATTCAATAATCCAAATACTAATTCATAATAGAATATGTTATGATAATCACTAGAGTGTAATGATTGGTGTTTTAGGTGTTAAAACTCAAGAATCATGTTGTTGATTTACTTTTATAAATAGAATTACTTTAGTCCTGGTGTTTCAAAAGAAGTGGAAGTGTTTCTCAAGAACTGTAATAAGGGCGTTGGGTGAAAAATGATATTAAACATGGAGTTTTTGCACATGACTTAGAGGAATGCAGACCTTCCTTGACTTGATCTGGGCTAGGGTTGGCCCTGACATTGGTTCTTGATAACCAAGCTGATGGCGGAATGAAATCATGAGTCAAGTAGTTGTAATTTGGTCCTAAAATTGAGGATCAAAAAATTCTAAATTATTGAAAAAATATATCAATGATTCCGAGGAAAATTATTAAATTAATGGAAACATTGGACATCCATTGATGGTCGGATAATGTTTAGGATGACTCCCCAAAAAATGACTTTTATTCAAGCTTTGAACAAGGGGAAATGTCATTGTGGATGATAATGGTTTTCAACATGTTCTTCCTAGGAAAGAAACAAATAGGAAATAATTTTCATAACTGAAGATAAATATAGTTATTATGTCCCATGGTCCTACAGATTATGATTCTGATTGGTATGGTGATTCCTATTTTGATTGTGATCTTTGATTTTTTTTCTTTTTTTCGTGGGATGAGGGCTTGATGTTTTTTATACCCCATACATCCTCCTTTTGTATCTATTTTGATTGTTCCTTTTTTTAATAAAAATAGATTTACCATTAAAATTTTGATAGGTATTTTTATCAATGGTCTGATGGTTATTGTATCATGAAATATAAATATCATTCCCCAATAGTTTTTTGTAATAGATTTCCAAGATTTCTTTTATTGGAACAAATTAATTAGAATTGTGATTTAAAGGAAATGTGATATTTTATAGTGAAAAAAAATTTTAAGGAAAGGATAATCATTAATATATCCTTGATTCTAAAACAATTATATTCAACTAATATTATTTTATTTTGAGAAAAAATAAATTATATAGATGATTTTAGTGGTTAAAAAAAATTTGATGATTAATTTCACTTTGTGTTTTTCATCATATTTATGTAAATGTTATAGTAATTATATTAATTTAGTTTTAAAAAATAGATCACTTGCACTTCAAGATAAAAATCATTATATTTGTTTATTTCATGAAGATTAAACCCATGTTTGAAGGGTGGTAGGGTTGGAATGCCTACCACTATCCTACATAACATATAAGTTATTATGAAATTATTTTTCTAAAATAGTTTTTCCTATAAATATTATTTTGATTTTGGGAAACATATTTTTAGGATACAATTGTTTAAAATTAATGTGATAAATGGCCTTTAGTGAAATGTTTCATAGGTTTGAGGTATATATAATCCTTAGTTATCAAATGTGGTTTATTATGAAAGATAACTTGGGAAGAACTCAATTAAATTTTTAGTTGTTGAGGTTGTTTTGGATATATGGTTGTAGAATGAATTATGTTGAACATTGGATTTCGACATTAATATGAAGGTGCACAGATTTTGGGCATTATATTACCTTGTGTTAACTATATTAAGTTTTTTTTATATTTAAATACAAGTGGGACATCTTGATATCATTTTGGGGAAACATGTGATCTGTTACAATTTTATATTATTGCTGAATGTATGAAAAATGCCTCTTGAGTACTCATTTATTGGAGAAACAGTTGATATTTTTTTAAAAAATCGATAAATTAATGATATTTTATTTTTTGAATAACTATATTTCCATGTTTTCTCACTCAACATGGTGAAAGTATCCTATTAGGAAAAGTATATTGAAATACAAAATTTATTTGTTTTATATAACTCATTGGTCCCTTCTCTCTAAAAAATGTATAAAGTTATCTTCTAAATGGAACTTATTTCCAAATACATGTTTTCACTAACCATCAATGTTATCTTATATGGAAACCAAGTTATTTAATGAATTTATATTTCCATTCCCTTATTTTTAAGAGGATTTTTTATTAATTATTCTTATGAGGTGAGTTTTCAAAAAAGATATTTTAAAATTTAGAAACATTTCTTACAAAGATCCAGTTCAAATTTGGAGGATGGAATTTTTATATGGTGGTATAATATAACACCCTGAGCTCTTAAAATAATACTGTGTTCTATAGCATATATGACACATACCACAAATCCCAAGTGAGTTAGGAAATATTATTATTTAAACATTATCATTATTACCTAGCTATTAATTTAGTGTGTATGAATAATATTAACTATTTTATGAAATATATAAACAGTTACTAATCAATAAAAATTTATTGATAAATTTTTAATAATTAATCAATAAAATTTTAATAAATATATTTTCTTCCGCAAAAAAATTGTTTCTTCCAAAATTTATTTTTATTTTTTTATGAGAAAATATTATAATAAATTTATGTACCTTTTAGAAGTTTTATTTTATAAAATTAAAATAAATTTTGAAATAAACAAGTAATAATTATCTCTGGGAGAAATTTTGGGATTTTTTTGAAATTTTTTAATTTTCAGTGAATTGTAAAAATTACTGATTTTTTAAATTTTTTCATTTATTTTTATTAAATAAAATTACTTATAAAGATATGTCAAATTTTATATATGGTCTAGAAGTGAAATATTAACCATGTTATATAGACTAATATAATTATTTTTATTTGAATCATTAAATTTCAGGATTTTTTTATAAATTTATCTTTATGTTTAATAACATGTTTTTCTTCAAACTGTTTTTAAATTAATAAAGTGTTTCCATTTTAATAAATTAAAATAAAACATATTAAGGGAATATTTATATTAAATTCTTATATTACGCATCTATTTATATTAATTTAAATTCATAAAATTATTATTTCTAGTTATAATGTTAATATAAGATCATTTATTTCTTAAAAAATGTTTTTCAAGAAAATGGGTTTTTCGATATATTTTGTGTGGTTTTTTTAGAATTTAAATTTTCCAAATTGTTAATTTAATTTGATAAAGTTTATTCCATGTTTATAAACATAATAATTTATTTAAAATAACAAGTTCAATATAATTTATTTTCATCGTTAATACTAAAAATAGTGAAAAATAATTACCTTAGAAAAAAATTTAAATGTTAAAAGTCACTAACATCAAAGGTAAAGAAGATAACCTTTAAAAACATTTTTATTTTTAGTGTTAAATGTGTGGATCATAATTATCTCTCTTCTCCTCCTTTATTTTCCTATTTTTGAGGCACTTATCTTAATATTGACTTCCCATTATTAAATAGTAATTTGTATTTCAAAAATTCCACTCTACCTCCACTGTAAAAGGGAACCTCTTACCCTTCTTTATATAGACCAGTAAAGCCATTTGTATAAAAAAGAACCTTGAATAAATATCTTCAGGACATCATTATCCACATTCTAGAGGTACGTTTCTTCCCAAGAGACAAACCATAAAGTTCTTAATAAAGATCCAAAAAATGTTCTTTTATGCGAAGGAAATTGTCTTCATCGAGCTCATTCTTTTTACTTCTACTTAATCCACCATAAATTATGTATTAACAATTAAAATATAATAAAAATTGTATCTGACATATAATTATATTTTATTATGTTTATATAATAACATTTATCAATTTCATCTTCCATCAAATTGGAAATGGAACCATTATTCTTATGAATGGCAGAATGCCGCGTCCGAATGGATTTAATTCATTTTCTATCATTATATCTCTAAGATATTCATGATGATAGGTTTGATATTTATATATAATTTTTTACACATTCCCAAAAAATCATCAGAAATATCACAAATGATGAAATACCAAAATATTTTTATTATTTTCCCCGTAAAAGAAAAGGAAGAGGAGGATGGTCTAAGAACCATGGATCGCATGAGTCTCTAGGGGACTCGTGATTGTTTTACAATTTTAATGTCATTTAAAGACTCCACACATGGAAGGTGACCCACATAAAGTCCCATATACACCCCTTTAATGACCCTTCCCTACGAAGGATCTCCAAACAACCGATGGTTAGACGATGACAATTGAATAAGCACACCCAGGCAGCATGGTTTCCTTTGGAAAGCTCCTACAAACCTTCTGAACTCCTTTGAAAGAAGAAGGGATGATATTAAATGGTAGAGATCCCTATTTTCCATGAATCTCATGAGCCATATCATAATTTGGAATAATAAACATCCTTTATGGTATCCAAGACAACTCTCAAGAACTCCAATCAATCGTCACATAAAACAGAGAAGATAAATTGGAGGAGGCGCAAGGGGTTCATGGTCACTGAAAGACATAAGGTGCAACCCTGAAGATGTGTGATACATCATGAGTCCCTAAGGACCAATCTGTAATGCCTTGTGAAACCCATTTCAGTTTTCTTCCTCATCACACAGAAGACCTTGTGCATGTCTGGGAAACTCGATGGTGCTCAAGGGAAAGACAAATGGTTTTGTCCATGAAATGCTTGTGCACCCTCATATGACCATTATTGGTCACATGATAATCCATCAAAAAAATAATTAAAAAACATGGATATTACACATGAAAACTCATGTGACTCCATACCTTTGTCACATAAAACTAGGGGGAAGGAGATTGATGTTAAAGGTCCCTAAAGGACACGCAATGCACTATGAAAGATATCTTAAGTCCCCAACGACACATCTGCCTCACCTTGTAAGAGACTGTTGACTTCTCATTGTATCCATATGAAGAACCCTAGGAAACATTTTTCCACTTTAAGGACAGATTAACATATTTTTCCATGAAATTAATACACACCACCATAAGCCCCATCTTGGTCATGCGATGCATCGCCACAAAAAGAATAAATTCAATCAATATTAGTTATGTAATCCTGCATGACTCAAATCTTTTTTCACATGAAAAAAATGGGATAAAATGGAGGATTTAATAGGTACTCATGTTCATTGAATTCTATGTGATGCGCATTGGTCACTCACAGTGTTGTCCCATGAGACCCCAATACAAGTCACCTAAGGTCTATCTAGTGTCTTTCAACAGGCCCAAAAATATCGCGAGGACCCATGAACATGTCAACATGAAAATAGGTAGGTCCTTCTACACATAATCATAACAAAATAACTCTTTAATATTTATAAAATTATCATATAAAAGAATTTTTGATGGAGGAGACTCATGATTACTGAAAATCTAGTAACGCTCCTGAAGCAGTCCATAGTAGAGACTCACAAAACCACACGGCGTCTGGGTCCGTCACTGGATCCATCTGAGACATGAGCTAGATATAATGCACAAATATATGAGTATCCTAGGGAGAGAGTCCAATAAATTCCCAACCCCAACAAGATTAAATGTTTGGACTCTGAATGCTACTACACAAGCTAGATTTCCAGACTCAAGAAGATTTATTTTTTAACTTCTACAGACTTCTCAGAATGATCATGAAATTGGTCAGCTTTCCATCAGTTAATGTAATTGTGGGAATATGGAGTAGTCAGACGATATGCATAAACTACTCTCATGATCATCCATAGATCACGTGAAGTACCTCCAGGGGGTTATGCGAATGAGATTATGTAATTCCACTAAATCATATGAGACTCATGAAAAACTGACACAGAATAAAACCAAGGAATTCAAAATAAAATGGTGATAACCAAGACTCATAGTGGAAGATACAAGAGGAAGACATGATTGCTGGCCTCTATCCCCTTCACGTGTGTCATTAAAAGACATCCGACCACACCAAGACATGTTTCCCAGATCTCACGACAGTCCTCCAATGTATCATCTTGGACATAAAATGTACTCCATAAATTCCATAAAAAATAAAGAGATTCCCAAACATACACCAATTTGATCTTACAGATCTCCTAGGTCCTTCACCAAGGACTTTTGACCTCCCTTATATGCGTCGCATGACTCCAATAATGGTGTCTGCTCATGTCATTCGAGACATGAAAAATCATCTATACATGACAGCCAAGCCCTCACGAAACTCTGTAGGAATGTCAACTAAGACTAATTGTTCCCTCTAAACGTGTCATCCAGGTTTTTTTATGTCTCGTAGAGGTTTCTACCAAGATACATGAGATCCCTCAGACTATGCTACAATGACTCTCACAAAAACCTCAATATGTGTCAAACTGGATCATTTTATGGATCCCATGACAAGACAACTAGGTCATGCAGAAACCTCCACACAAGAAGGCCATATCACTAGAGAATCCAAATACTTGAAGATATTACTCATCCTCAGTGTGTAAGCCCTGACCAATAAGGATTCCCATGACTCGATGATATAGTATATCATCTATGTGTAAGCCCCAACCTGCTGGGTAGCCTTTGTGTGTAATCCCTAAAAAATATAAACAATGAGAACTCTTATTCCCGCCATAACTACGATATGTAGGATTCCATCCTAAGGCCAGAGATCTATGCTAGATACCCAAAGGAATATCCCAATACACTGGTCAAATATCAATAGGCCATGTGGTTGATCATCTACTCCCCCTTTTTTCTCACACTGAAGATAGCTTATGTGAGATTAGGGGTATGTAACAAACACATCATTATACATCATAAATTTCCATGATCTAGGGAATCCTCATTTTGTAAGAACCTACCTAAAGGGGAATATGATAACTATGATTTCTTCTATATTCAAGATATGTAGTCGAGCTCTCCCCATGGTCTGATATTCAAATCGATTACTCCAGGAAACCTCCTCCAATGGCCCGAATGCCTTCATTTTTTATTGATTTTTTATAATCCACCTTTCCAGAGGTGAGGTGGAACTCTTAGAAGGCCCGTAGGTGTAAGTATTTCATGGGTCGTAGGCCTTAGAGGAATTCATTTTCACGTAGGCTTCAAACATTACATACAACCCAGACTAACTACTTGGAGCTGCTCCTCCCCAGCATATTCATCGTGAAATCATCTCTCCACCATCACATGGCTATTTGGATAGGCATTCTCATGCATGCACAGGCTTGTCCTGATGGCAGGGGCCATACCCTTTCATTCTTTCAATCTGTTTAGATTCTGCTGTGGTGAATGATCTTTGCTTATCCTCCTTGTGGATCTTGTTCCTCATAGGTCGTCTGTTTTCATCTGCGCATAAGGTGGCCCGAATGCCTTACTAACTCAAAGGCCTGGGTGTCCTGATGGCCTTAATGGACTTGGGGACCAAAATCGGTGGTCCAAAGGCCCAAACATGGGCATAATCCCAACTACTACAGTTCCAAATAGTACCTACTACAATTCCAGCTGCATTACTGCAACAGTAACCTAAAAATAATTTATCTTCCTAGATTTGATCTCGGGTCTCACAGATGCACATACAGAGTCCTTACCAACCGGGCTAAGGATCATGTGAAAAACATGTGTTTCTAACACCGACTCCCATAGGGGGGCCCCCACCATCCCAAGTGCGCGCCACGTTCCCCAGCTAATTAAGGGGTTTGAATCACCCTGTTCATAATACGAACAGTGTTCGAGCCTACTCAGACTCGATCCTGTTCCAGATCCAATGGATAGCGAGGGGTATAACCAGTGGGTACAACTCGGATAACACCCCATGGGAGGAAACCTCTATTTCTAAATCCCAACATAAAGGGAACTACAAAAAATATGATTCTTTCCATATTCGGGATATGTATGCTACCTCTCCTTGAGGTTCGATCTCCTTATCAATTACCCAGGGAAACCACATTATGTAATCTGCAACATAAATAAAACAATGAAGACTCTGATTTCTTCCATACTCATGATACGTTGGCTACATCTCCCTGCGGTTCAAGCACCATATTGATCATCTAGGGAAGCCTCAATGTGTAATCCATTAATTCAAATTTAATGACGATGACTCAGATTCCTATCATACTCAAGATACATATAACACCTTCTCAAGGCCTGAGATGTATATCAAACACCCCAAGGATTGTTCTAATACCAAATCTGCATATCTAGATTCCACGAGGCTGATTATATGCCACCCCCTTGTTTCTCACATCGAGGATAGCTCACTTCGGCTTAGGGGTATACCACATACACCAAATTTTGAATCATGAATATCTATTAACCAAGAAAAGGTTATGGACACCCATTATACAAGGGTATGTACCTTAGGGCCAGTACTAAGGAAGCTAAAAAAACAATGTGGGTTTTAAATTCCTTTAATAACCTGGATATGTTGCACACCACATAATAGATCAATCAACTCCTCGGGATATTAACCACTTCCTTACACAGAAGTTTAGTCTGAAGCACTTGGTTATATGGAATCTACATATAAGAAACCACCTGTTAACAAAAAATTGTGTAGAACCTAGGATGGATACATATGGATTACCTAAATAGATCACAATATTTAGCATATAAAATAGAATTAACCTATAGTCATTTCATTAGGGTAACTCGTCCCATATAAATATTAGTAACATATTTAAGAACATATCCAAAATATACAAGGGAGTACCAGAGTATAAAATAACACCCAAAGGGATCTATGAGCCCGAACACCCATCCTCTCTACCAATGCGAGTCCCCAAGAGTCACTGGGACTGAAAACCCAGATGACCGTCAGCCATTGGAAACCAGATTTGTACAAAGATTTGGATTAGGGAACCATTGGTAGTTTTAAGGGATGATAGAACAAATGGTAAACCAAATGTGAATGATTGAATGAGGCCATTAAATAACCCTCATTAAAACCATAAAATTGAATCCCTTCCATGTTACACGTCAAAACCTGATGAAACAAAAATGGTGAACCCAACATTAATCTCTCTAATAGAAGTAGGATGGGTTAAAATCCATTGTACCATGTTTCCTACCACTTATATGAAAATAGAACTGATAAACTCAACGTGAATATATTATCCCACATTTATTTGCAGACTATTTTATACAAACCAAGCATTATGACTAGCATAAACTGAGATTATTGTATGTCTATCCTCATATTAACAAGTCCATGCAAGAATAATGGATAGAAAGGGAATATAATACAACTGTTTTAACCATTCAAATCTGATTGATTTTTATCATGCTTACGATATTTCACCGATCGGTAAACTTTTTTCTTGTTTTCTACATGATTCCAACATCCTATCCTGATGAAATGACTTCAACATCCTGCAATCATTCTGTTACATCATCTGTTGCTACGACCCCCATGGGTCATAAAGTGATCTTTCCTTCTAGACTGATCTAACAGCAGGTAGAAAATACAACGATATTTGAGGACCACTGATATGTTACAATACCATCTATGGAGCCATCCAATGATATACTTTATTTTTGGAATTTATAAAGTCTGCATCATCTAGCATCAGCTGCTTCTAAGCCAGTAACCCCCTTCGCTTTGACCAACTACTTCGGGATCATATCCCTAGAGCGTGAAAACCAACACCCTTCATATCTGATAACGGTGAACCAGGAATCCATATATGGCTCCCTTCTGGTTCAATTACTTCCAAGGAGGTCACATGTTAACCAGCCTTTCTAGCATAATCATAGTAGTACTAATCATTCTCCTATTAGAGGTACCATCCAAGGAAAATATTCCTTTGATTCCCATGAATGGGATTGATCGAAGACTCATTGGAGAAGGGGGGATTTGAAATTTAGGTGAGGGATCATATTTGCTCTCTTGTCGAGGATGCCTATTGGAATACTCTAGAAGGAACCAGTAAGCATGTTCATAACTCTACTAACTCACAACTAGTCTACAGGCATATTCCCGAAACCATCCTTGAGATGACTCAGGTCCCGGCTCCCACTGACAACACCTGCCAATATACTCTGGTACTGACTCGAAATCATGCTCATACCCCTGCTATCTCAGAAAAATCTTAGTGATTATTCCCGCATTAGGAATGGGGGAGACTCATACTCTTACCCTCATACCCAAAACCCATTGACATACTCCGATGGAACAAAGCGGATAGAAGTATGAACATATTTTCAATTCAATCAAAGTCATATTTCAATAGATAGTGGAGAAAGAAAATTTACAGTCTTCTATCCCAACACACACATTTCTAAAATACAAATATATTTTATCAACTGCTAAAGAGATCTTCTGGCATATTCTGGAACTATTTCATTTAAAGAGACAAACTCATAATCATATCCCTACATATAAGAAAACTCAACACTCCAATAATCACGACCAAGGGGTTGTATTGGAGTAATAACAAATTTTTTCTCATTCCTAGGTGGATTATCATCATATTCTGATTAAGGTTGAGGTGTCATACTAGACCCATAATCACGTTCAAACTAGGGCCACCCTGGTGAGAGCAGCACATGCCTCAAGACAGGGGCACATGACTGTCAAAAAATCCCAGCAGCATACTCGAAAGGACTAGGATTAGGAATATATCCCAATTTTCACCATGTATAACTAGGTGAGAGTTGATCAATCCTTGTGAAAGGCTCATATTATGATCAGTAAATTTTCCCAACATACATCAGCACATCACAGAAGCAAGGTTCATATTCTTATATCCACTGACAAACGACTACACCATCATCATTCCAATGAAATAAAGTAGTTTCATATCCCTTATACCATTCCATAGGTCCTTCTGCATATTTTAGTGGGAAATGCATATTCGAACTGATCTCATACTCCGGTTCCAACCGGGGCACACTGGGTGAGAGTAGCACGTTCCTTAGGGAAGGCAAATACTCCTGCCAAGAAAGGCTTCTGACCTATTACAATGTATCAATATCAGACTCATACTCCAATCTTGGATAAGGCTCACCATGTGATAGTCGAACGTGCCTTAGGATAGGTTCCTGTCCTTTTTAATAATGAGATAGATTATCATGAATATTCCAATATCTTCTCAGCAGTTGGCTCATACTTCCACAACACATGTTGGTTATATACAACTTCCAACAACAGTCATATAGTAGGATCATATCCCTTCACAATCGGAAAAGGATGGCTGGTATATTCCAACCACGACGCAGGGCATGACTCATATTCCTAATCTGCTAATGCTAGTGTCCTCATGGTTGTTCGAGACCCAATCTCTACACCACAGGGGTCGGTCATCTCTTATATCGAAGCTAAAGTAGAAGGAATTCATTACCATGATAGTCCTCCTTATGGTAGTGTGGAGATGGTTTGTAGGGACTCTAGTCCTGACATCCACTATGGTTAACCTCCCCATGGAAATATATTAGATGAGTTGGGAGACCCTCCCTTTATCTAGAAACCTCTGTATTGAGAGGTTATCAAAACCCAAACTCCTTCTTATAGAGAGGAGATCAAAACACTGAGGTAAACTGTATATGGTTTCCCTATCAACATCCAACAACACTACACTCTAATTAGTTGTTCAAGCAACTATGGTTCCCCATAAACATCCTACAACACTATACTCAAATCATTAGGCGACCATTAGTGACAACTTATATGGTATGACCAGTTGGAGGCATTTAAGAATACTGAGGAAGAGGATGAAATTAACATATGGAGAGAGTTACCTGGATATAACTTCCCCATCATGTTATGGCCCTTAATACTTATAGCAATCTGATCCCTGACAATATACAAATGCAGTTCATTCCTTATCTACAAAAGAATATGTGGGCTACTCATAAGCGACTGAAGGAGAAGTATCTCACTTATCTTGGATATGAATTTCACCTTTAGAAAATCAGGATACTCTATATACAACTTGACCTTGAAACCATTTATTTGACTCAAGATTCAGAATCATAAAAGCATAGAGGAAATTTACAACATGAGTTTCATCATTGCATTGTGATGCTTCTCCATCTAATATATGAAGCTACATCAGGCATCTGCATTCAAGGATTGGGATGGTAGGAATCATTAAACATTGTTACTACCATGGAATAGAATATCCCCTCAGATATGATGTCTTTAGATGTTATATTCTCTAGTGAAATTAGGGGACCAGGTAATACTCAGGCTATTTGGTTATTACAATAGAATTCCCCCACTCCAACGATGTACTGAAACCATGGAAGGGGAGAGAGAATAGAAAATAGGACTTCAAACTAGTCCCCTAAAGACAATAGGAGGACGTTCTGAACACAAATATCAAAGTTGAAATAACTCGTACAACTTCATTCAAGGATCAATCCTCATCATGGGCTGCCATCGCACCTAGATCCTACGTGAGCATAGTTCTTCCGCATAAAGGAGATGATAATAGTAGATGTCATAACATCCATATAGGAGTATACTCATCCCTCTCGGCTAGGATAACATCTATCACCCCATCTTCCCCTTGGGTTTTCAATTGTCGAATAGATTTAGGACAACCTTTAGTAGCTGTAGGTGAACCCTAGACCACTAGGCTGTGGGAATTTAAATATAAATCATCATTGCTAGGAATATTTTACTAGAAAAGTACCCTGGATACATCATCAGTGAATACAGAGCATCCCCATCCCACTGAGTTTAGGAAATTTATATCATCATGTTCATCCAGAGAGTCATCTGCTCCCTAATCGGAGTCATTGGATCCTCAACAACAGTACAAATTGATACCAATAGTGGCCCAAAATAACCCCCACCCCATAGGGCTGGAGTAATTTTCATCATCACCTACACCAGATATGGAATTGGTATTCTCTTGGTTGGGAGGAATGAATAAATGGTTGGTGTCTGGATAGTTCATCCCATCGCAAGACAAACATCTATTGTTTGGGGCTCACTCATCAATCCGGACTCGAAACTCCATCATGGTCATTGTTCAGAAACAAGGATGAGGGGAGTGTATAGAAAATGTAATCAGACCCCACTGAGGTACCAATGAAAAACACCCCAATATGGACTAGTGTTCAAATATCGACCCTGGTAGAATCCATATAGGATCATATTCTTGCGATGAAAGTAGTGGAATGACCAACATTTCCCAATATGCCTCTTTAAATTTATTCACAGTAAACATGGTATAAAATGATCAAGATGAAGATGTAGAGGGTCAAAACACAGAAAACAGACCCCAGGAGGAGGGTGATTTGGATGCACCAAATGAGGTTTTCTGCACCAAGAACCAAAGACGCCTTCAAAATTTAGCACCTCCAAATAACGAGTTGCTGCCTCTTTTGTGGTATATTGGAAAATATAAAGGGAAATACACAACATCGTATAAATTTCTACCCATAGAATAATAGTTTTCATGATGAGAGAGTGAAATAAGATCTCTCCAACAACTCAATGTGGAGCTACTTTGTTTAAACTTCTCCACTGGGTATTATATCCTGCCTGAGATGAATATTCACCCTACCATGAAAGATCTACCTACAAGAGTGATATTTGATTATAATATTGGCTCTAGATCGAGGTAGTAAATCTATATAAATGAGGAAACAAAAAATTATGGAGACATCCATCCATTGAAGATAAAGCCTCTCCCTATATAGGGTAATATTGTAGTCATAGGTCGAATCTAGGATCAGTAGGTGATGAAATTAGGACAACATCATCTGCCCCCACCCGCTCCCTATGGATGAGAGGTGGCTCGGGTAGCTATGCCCCCAGAGCTATTTACTATCGTTGAATTCTTTGATATTATAATGGATGGCGTGGAGGGGTGAAGTTCACCTTTGTATCCTAAAAGTAAGACATATCCCGAATGGGTGGATGACACGCCACCTCCACCCGACTTCGTTAACACTACATTTTCTACCTTCAATGGTGGAAGTGATCATGTATAGCATCTCACAAATTTTTTATCCCAATGTGGGATGATGATAAACCCTCGATATCAACAAGAGGCAACCAAGATGACATGTTTCGTATAAACACTAATAGGGCCAGCCTTTGTTTGGTATAGTAGTATTCTAGTAGGATCTTTCATAAGATGGAAATCCATTTGTCATATGTTACATTATTAGTTTAATCCGACACTAATTAAAATAATGATCGTCAACCAAAAAATATTTAATAAATGATATAATGAGAGGGTGTTAGGTTTCATAGAAATATGGAAGGGTTAAACCTATTCACTCAGCTTCCCCTCTCACAGGAAAAACTACTAGAACTCTATTCTAAAAATCTCAGGGATGAGTTGCAGCTGCCCCTAATCCACATGAAATATCTAGGTTGGATCTGATAGTTAAACGAAACAACACAATGCCTTTAAGAGACCATTCATAGTACAAGATCTAAGTACCGACTCATTCCCATAGAATAGGGGTAAATCTAGTCACAACAGAAGTTGTAGTTGTTTCTCTAAACCAAATAGCAGTGCCCATCCAATTACCCATGTAATCTTTGAATCACCCAGCACCTCCTTTAATGTGGTGGACACCACAGAATCACCCTTTTCCAGAAGTAAAGAGAAATCAGAGTCCTGGGGATTTTATAAACAGATGAACAATGAATACTCATTCTAAAATTATCTTGTCCTATGATATTTCTTGATAAACATGTATAAAAATATGGTCATGCTTTCGCAACACTGGAGGCCAGATGAAGTCACATGCACTGATCATCATGATTTTTTCCCATTCCATAGAATGTTGGGTCATAATATCTAGAAGTGATTCATCTTCAAGGAAACCCTTCAAGGCATGGTTGAATTTAGACAGGTGATAATAGATAATTCTCCAATGTATGTGGCTTGTATAACCATTGTTCAATCAAAATAAGAGGATGGTAGGAAGAATGTTAAAGCTGGAGAATTAAATATTTTAACAATTGGATGACTCGGAAAATAGTTGATCAAGATCAAGGCTCTATTAAAGCACAGTTGCACAGAATAGTAATATCTCCACCACCTAGGAAGGATACATCATATGAGCCTCATATGGTTGATTGTGACCATTAGAAGTAAGAAGTGATAGAGGAAGAAGAGTCATATTCTTCTCCAAATCAAGCACTAACACTTGTATATTTCTTCCATGGAACATCTATATCATATGAACCACCCCACCAAACTGGTTCATCATCATAATAAGATTTCATATTTTGTTGTTTTAACATAATATAGTTGAGAACCCCCTTCTCTAATGATTAGTATGCCCCAGATATGGGTTTCTCTCATATAACCGGGGAATGGGAGGTTGCATGTGGCAGAGCCGAAGATACAGGCGACCACATGAATGTGGTCAGACTCGATATTTGGGTCATATCTCCATGAGAGATATATTTGTAGTCAAGAATCATTGGAAAGTGATCCAACATGATCATATAGGGGAATGAGGTATATCAAAACCATCCAACAATCACTTGTATCTGATTTTCTTTCCTGCCCACATAGGGGGGGTTCAATCTGATCAATCAAGGTAATGGGGATGGACAACGCGACCTATGCCAGTAGAAGTAGATACCCCCTCAACCTCTGAATAAGATCTAAGTCCATATATCTCATTTGTTTCAGCTCTTAAACTGTATACTCCAACCCGTGATCTGTATGCCCATGAGAAACCACACAGTGGGAAGTGCCGACCTCTAGCACAAAATTACGATGTTCCGAAATAGGTTGATATAGTCCTTTCCAATCTCTCAATACATCATAAACTTCTTATTTCAACAGAACATTGGGAGGAACTTGTTGAAGCCCTTTAGAGCCCATGGGAATTTGAGACATAATTTGTTGCAGTCAAGGTTTATTTATTGGATTATTTTTCCTTATGATTTCATACTTTGATCTTGTCCATTGGTCAAGACCAGGAGAAGGTCATCCAAGGGAACATCAGAGCCGTATATGTTACAAGAAAACTCAATAATGTCTATGGCCAATGAGTGTTGATCGATAATGGATCTAGGATATATCTCATCCACACCCAAACACTCCGATGATTAGGGTATGGAGAGGGGACTTATCCCATATAATGTTGAACTTCTAGGGATATGATAAGTATTAGAAGAGACCTCTTGGGAAAATAAAGCTTGATAGCCAATTTGGAGAACTCAAATCTGATTTTGATTTCATGGTAATCCACAAAGACATTACATTTAATGTCCTTCTCAGAAGGCCCATGCTTCATACCCACCTAGTGATACCTTCAACATACCATCAGTGTCATAAGTACCCCAATAATGGGATGTTCAACATACTACATGGTGACAATGCCCCCTTAGAGGCTTAAAGTTTCATATATGCACATCATTGAGAAGGTAGGTAGATAACCAATGGAGGATGATGATATACAGGTTATAGATACCACTGGTATAGTGACCACCCATGTGAATCCCAAGATCATTCTTGCTGATGATTATGTAATCCCCATAAACATGGTTAAAATAGAATATCCAATTATTGTGCTCCAATCCTCTCTTTTCCTCAGTGAAAATCATCTCTAGCAACACTCTATAGTGACTTCGATGGAAAGGGATGATGATGTTTCTTGTCATGGCCTCCATCACAATGATAGTAATGGAGAGGCCCCAGGTTTCCATCCTCTCATAAATATGTCTCCATATAATCTAAAATTGAAGAGGATGAGGAAGATCTTAGGAACAACCCTCCAGTATTCGAGAAATCTATTTCCACAACCATAAATATGATAAGGAAGATAAACATAGGGATAAGAGAGGATATATGTATTACTCTAATTAGTTCCTCCATTCCCCCTGAAGAGAAAGAGATTTAAATTTTATTTCTAAAGAACCATTGATATTTGATTTCATAGAATTATAGAGAGATGCCCAGAATAAATCCATATGTGTCTATTAACCATCTTGAACTACCGGATGAGAATCAAGGATTCAAGTAGGTATCTAGGAGGATGAACACCTCTCATGCTAATAATGTAACTGAATAATTTATCAAATTTCTCAAATCAAATTTTGTTCAGGAATTGTTGTACCCAAGATAGATTTCCAACATCATCAATGTTAAGAATAATAATGGAATGATTAGGTATTAAATTGGTTTTAGAGACCTTAATCCGCACTTCCCAATGTAAAATTTCCCATTACCAATCACAAAACCATTGATTCATGATACTACTAGATTCTATTCCCTTTTAATCATGGAAAGGTACTCAGGGTACAATTAAATCACGATGGCCATTGATAATGAAGAAGTGACTACCTTCAGAGCACCTGAAGGGATCATTTGACATTAGGCTTTTCCATTGGGATTAATGAATGTTGGTGCCACATATCAGCGCTCCATTCATCACATCTGTAAGCCATTACTAGGAAGGATATTTGATTGTTTTTTAGATTACATTGCCATCAATTCCTAAAAGTGATTCAGTCACTTCAAAGATCTCCGAGAAATCAATGAAAAGTTGTGAGAACATAGTGTAAATATGAATCCACTAAACAATGTTATCAGGGTGACATTAGGAAACTTCCATTGAATTTTGGTACACCACTGTGACATTGAGGTTGACTTAAAAAATAACAATTCTATCTCAGCAATATCACCCATAGAAATCTAAAATAACTGAGGGGAGTCCAATGGAACCACTCCTATATTCGGTGATTTATAGCCAAACTATCCAGAAATGATCTCCCCATCACAAGACTAATGAAAAATGGAGTCCCCTACCAATAGTAATTTGAATATCAGAAATCCTTTAAAATTATCAAGCAGTACTTGCTACACCCATCAGTTTTAATGCCTCCAGTCGAAGGAAGGTCACTCATCTTATATATGGCTACAATAGAATGATCATTGGGTACCCTCCTCACACAAAAGAACATGTGGGGTGTAAGAATAGTCCCTAATACATAATTTATACAATTCTAGGTACTGAGACATGATATACTAATGTAAAAAAGAACTGCCTTTCACTCATCTTCCCCATGAAAAAGATGAGGCATTGCATGTAGCACTATGAATTCCACCTGGTCTCCTACATTGATTCTATCAAAAAAATACTTGGATGACCTATTATGATTGGGTGATTGGCTTTATGGGATGTCATTATACAAAAATATGACACTCATTTCATATCTCAAAAGTCATTTAATGGGAAATACCTGGCCAATTTCCTCACAGCACATCCTACCTATAGAAATACAGAAGAAGAAACCTACCTCCTTGATGAAGATTTGTTTTATGCACTTAACACTCCTTGGACATGAGAGATGTATTTTTTTTCTACCTCCCGGAGTCCTATTAGCATAATAATGGAAAACTAAAAGCTCAATCAGGTTGTTATAGGGATTTTTTATCTCTCCAAACAACGAATTTTAACCCTAATATTTCTCACTATCTAAAGGCAGCACAAATAATGTGGCTGAATACCAAGACATCATCACTATATTTTAACTATCCTTACAGCTAAAC
Organism: Viscum album; assembly: GCA_963277665.1. NCBI lineage: Eukaryota > Viridiplantae > Streptophyta > Magnoliopsida > Santalales > Viscaceae > Viscum > Viscum album. The sequence goes on from OY728120.1 coordinate 1,170,882,342, forward strand.
ATATCCTACCATAACATCAATGGGGTTTTTGAGTTGGTGATAAAGTAGATCAGTGGTGAATATTCCATAAAAATGAACAATTATCCCCCTTCACTAGCTATGTCAGTGGATTGATGGAATAATTCCCCTTTGAACCCACACTACATTATGTTCCTCAATCAAAGAATGCTTGTGCCGATTCATTATCTAACCCGAATACTATCCTACTGACCTTGATTGGGGGAGGCCACCTTCTATATCCAAGATTAAAGAATGCTCTCATCAATCATTGTATTGGATATGGAAAAGATAAATCGTGTAAACACTACTCTAGGTCCCGATTAACTAGTGACCACCCCTGGATGGATGGATCCTATAATTGGTTATATTTGAGATGGGAGTCTCCCAATAGATCATTCCATATGGGAACATATTTGGCATTGGGCAGTAAGCATCACCATATATGATGGCACAAATGAGAAAAAGTTCTCTATAAATGTGGATTTGAAGGAATTATCATCAAGTTCATAGTGGAAGGGGAATATCTCACTTTCATGGAGGAGGTCAACACATGCTATCATTGTTCTCATCAATCTATAACATGGATCTACCAGCAAACTAGGAGGTTGGGATATTACTAGAAATCCTTGATACAGGATTTTATGGAAATCACCAAAAAATTTCATGCAATCCCGATTCATGAAAACATCATCCATCAGCCCTTGGAATTGCTACACATGGCTAGATATTCCTAGACATTTTCCATTTCGGGGATGTATGTTGTATGGAAATATCCCTCATCCAAAACCATGTAGTTCAAGTACATCCTTACTACTACTAACTTCTTTTCCAAGTGGGTGGAGGAAATACCACTCAAGGAAGATGGGATAATAAATATCATAAACTTCATGAAATCTTGAATCATCACCACATTCAGAGTCCTCCACACAATATTTACGGATAGTGACACTAACTTCTACTCCATGGAGTTGAATACGAAATATTAGGAGTACAAAATCGAGTCCCTCCACTCATCTCGTTATCATGATGTGGAAAAAAGACAGTTAAAGGACTTCAATAAGACATTATAGAATATACTCTAGATGATGGGTAACAATATTAAGAATTCATGGCCAAACAAACTCCTCCATGCTTTGTGGGACTACAATGCCACCATGCGTACTTATACATAAGTAACGTCATACTCACTAGTGTACAAGACTAAGGCAGTGTTAGCCATAGAGGTCCAACTTCCCTTTCTCTGAATAGTCATTTTGGAATTCTATAGATGATTAAAGATCCTAAAATAGGTTGGAGGAGTTATAATGGTTATATTAGAAAAGGTCGCGCAAATTGCACAACGTGTAGGTCCACTATAACTGAATCACATGAGTATTCAACAATAAATTTCACCACCAATTATTTATCTGAGGAGAACTAGTGCTTGAACTAAGAACCCCAATGATATTGGGGAAGAATCCCATAAATTTGGAACCCATGTAAGAAGTACATTGCATCATACATATGGTCTATCATAATGGAGCCTATTCACTGGCCACCATGGAGGGGAGCATGTCACACCACCCACCATTGAGAGATTTATAAAGAAATACTTTTCATATCTACCAACAATAGGGCATCCACATCAGTTTAAGTCCCATCAAACATCCCCACCACATGACAATAATCTTCATGGTATGTCTCATCCTGAGTACATTACATTAAACAATTCATGTGCATCCTAACTACATGATGTTAAACAGTATGGGGCCTCATCAGCACTGCATCATGTTAAAATACATGGCCTCTCAAGAACTACATATGGATTGATTCATATCATCACAAGATATGTAGTGTTGATCGAACCATTACTTCTACGCCCAGTCATAGGATTATATTCTATTCACAATAGGCGACACCATGTCTATACTTCATGACATAAAACATCATGAATCTCCAAATTCCCCATTCTATTCATGTTAGGTAACTCACAACCTCACCACATGATTTTAAATGCATGATTCTTCACGAAATACATATAGCTTTATATCCATTTCCATTAAGATATGTAGGGATGCCTTGATTCAATGTATCGGTCCAGCGACTACATGGTACAAAATGCCTTTATTTTACCCCTTTTCTACCACTACACTATAGAATGATCCAAATCATTCCATGTTCCTCACACTGATAATAGCTTACATGACTATAAGTTTTGTGAAAAATATATACCCTCATAGCCAAGGAATAAAGGTTCAAGACATGACCATTTTCAATCTGAATTCAAGACCAAAACATAAGTTACATGGGTCCTTAACACATGATGTTAAACTGCACGGTTCTCCAAGAACTATGTGTGGTTTGTTTTTTTGGATTTGGTAAATTAAAACCAACTAGTTTGTACATTAATCATTAAATAAACATCTTATCACATCTTGATTTTTCTTTTTCAGGAAAATGCATGTGATAATTTCCCAAGGATAGTTGTTGCATTAACGGGTCATAGGGGATCCCTTCTATGATGAGAACCCATAACTTCCATAACAATGTTCTTTAATATATTTTATATGGTCGGATGATGTTACTTGAGGGACACAAATAATACATGCCATTAGGGGTGAGGACTCATAAACTATGAGGCACCTTCTCATGGTGTGCACCCTTGGTAATATCCAGGAGGATATTATGAGAATGAGACCCGCCAGTAGGAAATATACATTTCAAAGTGTCATTAGATGTTCCTATCTGCGGATGTGTGTATTGGTCCTTATACTTTAGGATTATTATGAATGGGTATTAAAACTCACACACATAGATGTATTGATGAAAACTGTGATGACGCACTGTTTGAAGCAAGGTAGGATACCTTGGGTGCGTCACGAGTAATACCACATTAATAGATAATGCGAGAAAGGATTTGTCCCTTTTGTTCCATAACGGAAGTAGATATCTCAGCCCTTTTATAGAATTTATATAGCCTAAATAAATCCATGTCCATGGTAAGGAATGTGCATGTTCAATTCCGAAAAGTCAAAGAAATAATAATCGAGCACATGGGTTGATGGCACTAGCATGCAACCCGCTTGATTAGAGATATTGAGACAAAGGGATTATATTACATGGTAAGTGTTCGTATGAGGTGACATGTTAATGTGGCATCGACATCATTCTCTTGGGTGCCATGACGTGTTGCTAGATAGTAATCTTGGACTTTAGGCATGCCCAACTAATGCCAACGAGAAAGAGGCCTAGAGGGTCACACACTAAGTGTGTCCATGTATCTCAGTTAAATATCAATTTCACAAGTTGAATAAAGATTATTCCCAGCCATGGTTCAATAATTATTTAAGGATGTCTGATTTCATTTATTTTGACACTAGTTATTTGAGAGAATATAATGTGGGAGAAATAATAAGTTTATTATCGAGTAATGTAGTTACATTTATTTAAGAAATAAATATCCATTACTCACGGTATAATAAATGTGATGGATGAAATAAATAAAAGTGGAAAATCAAAGTACACGCCGGGTATATTAAATATACAAGCCATGTAGTTTTATGGAAAACTAGTACACGCCATGTATTAATGATTACACGCTGTGTAGTTTTTCCATTCGAGATTTTAAAGATATAATATTGTTTTATTAAATAATATTTTTTATAATATGCATGCGTGTATTTATGTCAAGGAATTAATAATTCAACATGTGGGTTTTCAATAAGATTTAATGAAAAAAATAAAACACGTAATGCGTTTATTTATTTTCATTACTCTATAACCTCAAACCCGATTATAAATATCCTCACAACACCAACACTTTTCCAACAGAGAAACATTGTGCACAAAAATTCGGGAGAATTATTTCAAGGCCGAAAGAAATACTTCTTTCAAGAATGCTCTCAAGACCGAGAGAGATCCTCCTATATCAGATCAAGGCAATCAAAGGCAGACATCGCAAGCGAAGGTTCTTCCACACTAGCACCTGGTGAAATCTTTGGTGAAGCCCAGAGATACATGGCACACGTGTGGATCCCTGCTAGAGGAATCCTACACTTTGATTCTCTGACGTAATGATGGATAACAAGATCGTGACTGGAGACATCAACGAAGAAAGAATTCCACCAAGGTAATTCTTGTGAATTAATTAAATTAATTGTAAACCACATATGGTGATCCCATCTTTATGGTTCTAAGACTCCCTATTTTTTTTAGTTCTTAGTTCTATTCCAAAGATCCGATGTTTTATATCATGACGGATCTCGGTTTGAACGTTAGTTAATTCTAAAATCAATGTTGGGAAAACCCACCTACGCGTTTCTACTACACCTGAAACCTACAAGTTGTATCAGAGGGATCCTATAATTGATTATAATTATTTAGTTTTTTGTTGGTGATTTACGCATTTAATAATTTATTTGTTTCAATTCAAGTTAATCGTTCTTTAAATCTGAAACTCGAGATCTGTTCCTCCTCTATCATTTATCGTTCACCATACAGAAATGACCATTTATTTTAATTTTTGATTAAAATAAAATTGAGGATCTCATCCAGAGGAGATAAAAGTTCTTATCTTTACAACACAATAATACACAATGTGTATTCGGAAGTACACGCCCTGTAGTCTAGGTTCATGCATCGGACTGGTCTGCCAAATCAAGCTATGTATTGATCATGTCTAAGTTATTTATGACATCATGTGTTGACCAGGAATAGGTGGCACATGGTTTCTAGATTACACGTCGTGTGGTCCAACAGAACATGGGGTGTAGTCCCTTCTGGTTAGGGCTGGACTGTGTACCCTATACATGGCTTCCCTGGCTGGAAACCGTGTAACGTGAAAACTACATGGTGTGTGTCCCACTGAACATGCCGTGTACTCCAAAAATTTCTGAAGTACATGTACACACCATGTCCCCAGGCATGTAATTTAGATGTATGGTGAAGAAAAGTACACGCCGTGTATTCAGAACTACACGGCGTGTACTAACCCAAATTACACAGATTTATAAAAATTTATTATAATATTATACAAACCCTTGAGACGTGTACCCTGGTGTAGGCATAAAGCTAAGGCACAAAACGTGATATGTGTTTTATATATATGTGTTTAATTTTTCATCTGCGTAATGAATAGGAATTCATCGGGTTGCCTTCATGGTACAAGTTATATACAAGGATAATTTTAATTTATTATGATGGATGATAATCTCAAGGAAATTCAGAAAAGGGTTTAAGATAAAATTATTGATTAATTTAAGATAATTAATAGATTCAAGTGTGATTTATCATAAACAAGAATGATTAAATAATTGACAATTAGTTTTATTTATTCATAAATATCCTTGCATGTATGGATGATCATGAGATAGACCAAGACCATAGTATGTGAATGGTTTCTTTAATTTATTTATTAAATTTGTTGGCCTGCGAGCCTTCTCCTCATTAATATGTATGGCATGCACACCCAAGGATTATTTTATGTAAAAACCCCTTTTTACCCCTCACCTGTGTGTGAGATAAATGCATATGTAATGGATGGAGCACCCAATCTAGTGGAGGTGGCTCAAGTCAGGAGCCAAGGCGATACCAATCCAAGGAGATACAAAGGTGGATAGGTGGAAAGTTGTAAACATGAACCTGAAAGGTTCAAGGTGTTTCTCCCCTAGGTCTTGGGTTTGTTTATCAACCGCTAGATAAACTAACCAATAGAAAAAGCTCATGATCATACCATTTATTTTATTTATGTCAGTTTCATGGTATATTTATTGTGGGTGTGTTGTCACAATCACACAATTAATGAATTAAACAAGTATGCAAGATGGAACTAAAATAAAACCGTCTTATGCATAAATATTATCTTAGACATTGTCAATCACTTAAGTATATCCCACTTAATATTAACAAGCATGTAATCCAAGATAATAAAATGTAAATTTACGTATTATGATAAAATCCCTCAAATAAATATTAAGTTGGTATAGCCTTCCATAATCTTGATTAGAATCAAACCATAGTTCAAAGTGTTTGACCAACCCTAGTTAGGGTGATTCCAATTATCGGGGAATTATAATTCAGAATTTTGGGTTGACTTGAGTTGATTCTCCTCAAGGACTGACTGCCACAGCAGGAAAAAAGTTGAGGAAATCCAAAATAAAAAGATTTCAGGATTGGGGAGTCCACTCAACGGATCAAGGAGCTGCGAGTTAATATAGTTGGCTTTTAGAATGCCTACCTAAAACCCTTCATGTTACTTGAATAACCCTAGTTGGGGTAATGTGAAGGGGAATATGGCTCCTTGCCACTAGAATATTAGGCAACATAATATTCCAAACTCAATGGTGAGGGCTGTTGGATTTCAATAAAATACTGGGAGACTAATACGTATTAATTTATTTTTTTGTCTCGGTTTTTTAATAAAGTACTAAAACCTTGATCATCTTAATTTAAAGAAACAACTAGAAAATGGCTTCAAATATATTGTTTCAAACCATACTTGAGAAGGAAAACCTTGTCACCAACACCAATTTCCAAGAGTGGCAGAGGCGTTTACGCGTCATCCTTCGCCACGAAAGAAAATTGTATGTACTGGAAGAGCCTATTCCAGTTTCACCTAGAAAGAAGGCCAGTGATGAGGAACTATCTCTCTACATGAAACACATGGATGATGCCACAGATGTCCAAGGATCCATGCAATCTTCCATGTCTAATGATCTATTGAAGCAACATGAAAACATAGACGTGTATAGCATGATGTCACACCATAAGGATCTCTACCAAGAGAAGGCGAGACAGGAGAGGTATGAGATCTCCAATGATTTTTTTACAACTAATCTTGGACAGTTTGTGCTAGCTGGGGCATATGTAGTCAGACTTATTTGATACATTGAACACCTATACATCTTTAGGATTAAATTCCCGGATGAGTTTTGTACAGATCTCATCCTATCATCACTGCCCAAGACCTTCTCTAGCTTTATTATCAACTATAAAATGAGAAACAATGAGAATAGTCTATCAAAACTTCTGACCTTGATTCTCCTGGTATATAAGGACATGGGGTGTGAAAAATCCATAGTTCTTATGGTGAAAAAAAGGAAGTACAAGGAAAAGGGGCAAAGACTTAAAAACGGTGGAAGCCCCCGAGCACCATCCTTCTATGAAGGGGAAGATCCAGAGGTAGGGAAAAGAATGGGAGGTGGTGTGTTTTTCCTGTGGCAAGCAAGGCCCCTGGAAGAGGAACTTCACCCAGAAGCATGGGGACGCTAAATGTGAATTCGTTATCGAGTGTAATCTTTGTATTTATACACATTGGGTATTAGATATAGCTTGTGGGGCACACATCTATATTAAAATGCAGGAACCAAGTAGATTTAGAAATATTTCTAGAGGAGAGGTGGATCTTCAATCTGTCAATGGCGTGAGGCTGGCTGCATTGGTCATTGGAGATTACTACCTCTCAATGCCGACTGGGATGATTTTGGTTTTACGTAACTATTATTATGTGTCTAGTGGTACCAAGAACATAATTTCTGTATCTTGTATGGATATGGATGGATTTATTTTAATGTTTGGAAATAAGGGTTGTCTCTATTATAAGAAAAATTTATGTTATGGTATGACACATTTAAATAATGGTTCGTATTTATTAAATTACGAAAACCATGTTTTTTCAATCGATAAAGAAACAAACTCACATAACTCAGGCATCACCTAGTTGTGGAATCACCGTCTCGGTCATGTAAACGAGAAGCACTTGACAAAGATCTTCCAAGATTTCTATTTAGACTCTACTGAGCTCAAACCAGTTGATAGATGTTAGTATTGTTTACAAGGTAAAATGACCATGCCACCTTTTGGTGGAAAGGGGGAAAGGTCCACAGAGATTCTTGGATTGGTGCACATGGATGTATGTGGACTATTTCTAGTAGAATCTAGAGGTTGATATTCTTATTTCATTAATTTTACTAATGATTTGAGTAGATATGGATATTTCTACTTAATGAGTTATAAGTTAGAGTCCTTAGAGAACTTTAAGTAATTCAAGAATGAAGTGGAGAATAATATTTGTAAGAAGATAATGAAACTTTGATCGGATCGAGGGGGAGAATATCTGAACTAAGAGTTCATCGATCTTCTACAGGAGGCTGGGATTCTAGCTCAGCTCACTTCTATTTATACACCATAGTGGATGGGTGTTAGGGAAAAGAGGAACTGCACCTTGTTGGACATGGTGAGGTTGATGATGAGTCGTGGAGATCATCCATTATCCTTTTGGGGATATGAATTGCAAACTATAGCGTACATATTAAACCGAGTACCAACTAAGGTGGAAAATGGAATTCTATCTGAGTTATGGAATGGAAGGAAACCCACATTGTCGCACACACATGTATGGCGATGAGAGGCATTTTTAAAGGCTTTATGAGGCAACAAACTAGCACCTTGGGGCACGAGTAGTATCTTTATAGGATATATCATGTAAATGAAAGGATATTACCTATATAACCCTTCAAACAAGAAAGTGATTGTCTTCAGACAAGCTGCCTTTCATGAGGGGGATCACATCCTCAAGAAGGATAGTGGGAGCAAGATTGACTTCGACAAAGTTGATGCTCAAGATACACATGATGTGGTCAAGGAAAAAGTTCCACAATTCCCCATGGAAGAGGTTCTAGAAACATAAGTACTCTGTAGAAGCTCAAGAAAGGTAAGGGAACCAGAGAGATTTTGTTTCCTTATCACTGAGGATGGTGAATTGTTTTTGTTGGAAAATCCTGAACCTCTCTCCTACAAGGAAGTAGTAGAAAGATCAGAAGCTGCAAGATGGATAGAAGCTATGAATTCTGAGATGGATTCCATGTATCATAACCGGTTCTGGGTTCTGGTCGATGAGCCAGTTGATGTAAAGCCTGTTGGATGAAAATGGGTATTCAAGAAAAAACTGGACATGGAAGGTCATGTTAGCACCTATAAAGTAAGGCTAGTGGCTAAAGGATTCAGACAACATCAAGGAATTGACTATAATGAAACCTTCTCGCTAGTTGAAATGTTTAAATCCATAAGAATCATTCTTTCCATAGCATCTTACCATGACTACAAGATTTGGAAAATGGATGTCAAAATGGCATTCCTTAATGGGAACCTTCAGGAAGATGTCTATATGACACAACCAGAAGGGTTTGTGAAACCATGTGAAGCCAAATGGGTTTGCAAGCTGTAGAAATCCATTTATTGATTAATGAAAGTATCCAGGTCAGGGACCATTCGATTTGATGATTCCATAAAGAATTTTGGGTTCATTAAGAATGAGTGTGAGCCATGTGTTTAAAAGCAGTTTAATGGGAATGCGATCGTTATCCAAGTAGTATATGTTGATGACATATTGCTTATTGGAAATGACGTACCAATCATACTGTCAGTTAAGGACCGGTTGAACAAGTTTTTCTCCATCAAGTACTTTGGTGAAGTAGCCTACATTCTAGGGATCAAGATCATTTATGATAGATCCAAGAGGCTACTTGGACTAAATTAGAGTACATACATTGACCATATACTAAAGAGATTTAGTATGGAACAATCCAAGAGATTATTGGTTCCAGTGTCACATGGGTTACATATTTATAAGAAAATGTGTCCCAAGACACAAGAGTAGAAAGATAGAATGAGTATGATCCCATACGTTTTGGCTATAGGATCCATCATCTATGCTATGTTATGTACCAGGATTGATGTTGCCTATGCACTAAGCATGGTAGGAAGATATCAAACAGATCCAGGAGAACAACATTGGACTAATGTTAAGACTATCATTAAGTATCTGAGAAGAACATAGGATATCTTCTTGGTGTATGGAGTAGACGAGGAGATTTTCACCAGAGGGTATGCTGATGCTGGTTTTCAGATAGATCTGAATGATCTGAAGTCGCAATATGGATATGTTTTCTGTCTCAAGGGAGGAGCTGTGAGCTAGAAGAGTTCATAGCATCTAGTTGTTACCGATTCTACAGCAGAGTCCGAATATATAGCCACTTCTGATGAAACCAAGGAAGCCATATGTTTTCGGAACATTTTCCAGGAGCATGATGTGGTTCCTAGCAGTAAAGATCACGTTACATTGTATTGTGATAATACTGAAGTGGTGGCTCTTGCAAAAGTACCAAGGTAACATAAACGGACAAAGCACATACTCCTGAAATATCACCTCGTGAGGGATTTCTATCAAATGGGAGATGTGGTAGTGAGCATAGTGTCCATAGAAGAGAATGCGACAGACCCCATGACTAAATGCATATCTCAACAGATGCATCAATATCATGTGAGCTCTATCTGGTGAAAAGTTATTAGAAGTTGGCTCTAGTCCTAGTGGGAGTTTGTTGGAGTTGGTGTCCCATAACCAACTACATTTTACTTTATTCATTAAATAAGCATCTTATCACATCTTGATTGTTCTTCTGCATGACATTGCATGTGATAATGTCCCAAGGATAGTTGTTGCATTAACAGGTTATAGCGGATCCCTACTATGATGAGAACCTGGAAATGCCATAACACTATTCTTGAATATATGCTCTATGGCTGGATGATGTTATTTGAGGGACAAAAAAATATAGTCCATTAGGGGTGAGGACTCATAAAACATTTAGGCACCTTCTCATGGTGTGCGCCCTTGGTAATATCCAATAGGATATTATGAGAACGAGACCCGCCAGTAGGAAATCCACATTTCATAGTGTCATTGGATGATCCTATCTGTGGGCATGTGTATGGTCCTTAGACATTATAATTATTATTAATGGGTATTAAAACTCTCGCACATATATGTATTGATGAAAACCGTGAGGACACACTGTTCGTAGTGAGGTCAGATATAGTGGGTGCGTCACGAGTAATATCGCATTAATAGATAAGGCGAGAAAGGATTTTCCCCTTCTGTTCCATAATGGAAGTAGATATCTCAGGCCCTTTGATGGAATTGAAATAACCTAAATAAATCCATTTCCGTGGTAAGAAATGGGAAAGTTCAATTCAGGAAAGTCAAAGAAAGAATAATCGAGCACATGGGTTGATGGCCTTAGCATGCAACCCACTTGATTAGAGATATCGAGACAAAGGGACTATATTACATGGTAAGCGTTCGTATGAGGTGACACATCAATGCAGCGTCAACTTCTTTCTCTTGGGTGCCTTGACCCATTGATAGACATTAATCTTGGTCTTGAGGCAAGACCGACTAATGCCAAGGAGAAAGATTCCTAGAGAGTCACACACTAAGTGTGTCCATTTATCTTAGTTAAATATTAATTTAACAAGTTGAATAAAAATTATTCTCAACTTTCGTTTAATAATTATTTAAGGATTCATGATCGCATTTATTTGGACACTAGTTATTCGAGAAAATATATTTTGGGAGAAATAAAATGTTTATTAGCGATTAATGCAGTTACATTTATTTATGAAATAAATACTCATTACTCAAGGTCTAATAAATGTGATGGAGGAAATAAACAAAAATGGAAAATAAAAGTACATTCCATGTATATTTAATATACACGCCGTTTCGTTTTATGGAAAATGAGTACACATTGTGTATTAATGATTACATGCCATGTAGTTTTTCCAGTCAGGATTTTGAGGATATAGTATTGTTTTATTAAATGATATTTATTATAATCAACATGGGAACATGTCAAGGAATTAATAATTCAACATGGGGGTTTTAAATAAGAGTTAATGAAATAAATAAAATGGGTAACACGTTTATTTATTGTCATAAGTATATAACCTCAAACTTGATTATAAATATCCTCATAACCCCAACACTTTTCCAACAGAGAATCGTTGAGAAAAACAATTCTGGAGAATTATTTCAAAAATGAATGAACTACTTCCGCCAAGAAGCCTCTCAAGACTGAGAGAGATCCTCCTCCATCCGATCAAGGCAATCGAAGGGGGACATCGTAAGTGAAGGTTCTTCCATGCTATCACACGGATATCACATCGGCGACGTGCAGAGATATGTGGCACACGTGTGGATCACCGCAAGAGGAATCCTACACTTGGATTCTACGACACAATGACGGATCACAAGATAATGACCGAAGACATGAACGAAAAAATAATTCCACCATGTTAATTCTTGTGAATTAATTAAATTAATTATAACCAACATATGATTATCCTATCTCTATGGTTCCGGGACTCCATGTTTTGTTTTTTGTTGTTCGTTCTATTCCGATGATCTAGCGTTTTATATCATGACGGATCTCGGTTTGAACGCTATTTAACGCTAAAATCAAAGCTGGGAAAAGCCACCAATGTGCTTCTGCTCTGCCTAGAACCAACAAGTGGTATCAAAGGGTTCATATCGTTGATTATAATTATTTATATTTTCGTTGGTGATTTATATATTTAATAATTTAGTTGTTTCAATTCAAGTTAATCGTTCTTTAAATATGAATCTCGAGATCTATTCCTCCTCTATCGTTTCTCGTTCACCAAATGGAAACGAATTTTTCATTTAATTTTTATTAAAAAAATAGTGGATCTCATCCAGAGGATCCAAACATTCCTGTCTGTACAACACGAGAATACACGGCGTTTATTGGGAAGTACACGCCGTGTAGTCTAGGATCATGCATCAGACTAGTCTTCCAAATCAAGCTGGGTATTGATCATATCAAAGTCATTTATGACACCGTGTGTTGATAAGGAATAGTTGGCACAGGGTTTCCGGATTACACACCATGTGGTCCAATAGAACACGGCGTGTAGTCCCTTCGGGTTAGGGTTGGACCGTGTACCATGTACCCGGCTTGCCCAGCTGGAAACCATGTAACGTGGAAACTACTCGGCCTGTGTCCCACTGGACACGTCATGTACTCAGAAAATTTCCTAAGTACATTAACACTCAATGTCCTTAGGTGTTTAATTTGGATGGATGGTGATGAAAATTACACATAGTGTATTCAGAACTACACGCCGTGTACTCACCCAAATTACGCAGATTTATTAAAATTTATTATTATATTATACAAACCCTTGACATGTGTACCGTGGTGCAGGAATAAAGCTGAGGCACAACACGTGATAGGTGCTTTATATATGTGTGTTTAATTTAACATCTGTGTAATGAAAGGGAATTCATCGGGATTCCTCCAAGTTAAAAGTTACATACAAGGATAATTTTAATTTATTATGATGGATGAAAATCTCAAGGAAATTTAGAAACGGGTTTAAGATAATTGGATTGATTAATTAAAGATAATTAATGGATTCGAGCATGATTTATCATAAACAAGAATGATTAAAGAATTGAATGATAGCTTTATTTAAGTGTAAATATCGTTTCATGTATGGATGATCATGAGCAAGACCAAGACCTTTGTATGTGAATGGTTTCTTTAATTTATTATTTAAATTTTTTGTCCTACGAGCATTCTCCTCATTAATATGTAGAGCCTATGCGCCCAAGGATTCTTTTATGTAAAAACCCCTTTTTACCCCTCACCTGCATGTGAGATAAATGCATATGTACTAGATGGAGCTCCCAAGCGGGTGGAGGCAGCTCAAGTCCGGAGCCAATGCAAGACCAATCCAAGGAGATACGAAGGTGGACAGGTGGAAAGCTATAAACACGAACCCGAAAGGTTCAAGGAGTTTCTCCCCTAGTTCTTGGGTTAGTTTATCAACCTCTTGATAAACTATCCAATAGAAAAATCTCATGATCATAGCATTTAATTAATTTCAGTCAGTTTCATGGTTTTTTAACTGTGGTTGTGTTGTCATGATCACACAATTAATGAATTAAACGAGCATGCAAGATGGAACTAAAATAAAATTGGCTTATGCGTAAATATTATCTTATACATTATTAATCACTTAAGTATATCCCAATTAATATTAAAAAGCATGTAATCAAAGATAATAAAATGGAAATTTACATATAAAGATAAAATCCCTCAAAGAAATATTAAGTCTTTATAGCCTTCCATAATCTTGGTTAGAATCGAACCTTATTTCAAAGTGCTGACCAACCCTAGTTGGGGTGATTTCAATTATTGGGGAATTATAATTCAAGGTTTTGGGTTGACTTGACTTGGTTCGCATTCAGGGTTGACTACCACAGCAGGACTTGGTGTGACCAAGAGGCAAAGTTTTAGGAAATCCAAAATAAAAGGATTTCCGGATTGGGGAGTCCACTCAGCCTATCAAGGAGCTGTGAGTTAATGCACTTGGATTTTGGAATTCCTAACTATAATCCTTTAAGTTTCTTTACCCACCCTAGTTGGGGTAATGCGAAGGGAAATATGGATCATTTCCACTAGAATATTTCAGGAAACAGAATATTCTGAAGTAAATGGTAAGGACTATTGGATTTCGATAAAATGTTGGGAGACTAATAAGTATTAATTTATTTTTTTGTATTAGTTTTTTAATAAAATAATAAACCTTTTCTCATCTTAATATGGAGAAACGGAAAGAAAATGACATCAAACATATCATTGGGAACCATACTCTAGACGGAAAACCTTCTCACCGGCACCAATTTCCAATAGTGGCAAAGGCATTTACGCATCATCCTTCACCACGATAAGAAATTGTATGTGCTGGAAGAGCCTATTCAAGTTTCACCTGGAAAGGAGGCCAGTGATGAGAAACTATCTCTCCACATGAAAAACATGGATTATTCCACAGATGTCCATGGATTCATGATATCGGCCATGTATAATGAGCTCTTGAAGCAACATGAAAGCATGGACGCGTATAGCAAGATGTCTGACCTTAAGGATCTCTACAAAGTGAAGGCAAGAAAGGAGTGGTATGAGATCTCCAATGCTTTGTTTATGACTAATCTTGGAGAGTCTGTGCCAGCTGGGCCTCATGTAATCAAGATTATTGGATACATTGTATGCTTGGACAACTTAGGGATTAAATTCTTGGATGATTTGCATATAGATCTCATCCTATCATCACAGCCCAAGACCTTCTCTAGCTTTATTGTCTACTACAACATGAGAAACAATGAGAAGAGTCTATCAGAACTTCTGAACGTTATTTTCCAGGTAGATAAGGACATGGGGCATGACAAACTCGTAGTCCTTATGGTGAATAAGAAAATGAAGGACAAGGAAAAGGGGCCAAAGACTTATAAATGGTCTGAAGCCCCTAAGCGCCATCCTTCCAAGAAGGGGAAGTTCTAGATGTAGGGAAAGGAATGAGAGGTAGTGTGTTTTAAATGTGGAAAGCAGGGCCACTGGAAGAGGAACTGCACCCAGAAGCGTGGGGACACTAATTTTTTGTTCGTTATCGAGTGTAATCTTTCTATTTCTACTCATTGGTTATTAGATATAGCTTGTGGGGCTCAAATATGTATTCAAATGCAGGAACCAAGTATAATTAGAAATATTTCTGGAGGAGAGGTGAATATTAGAGCTGCCAATGGTGCGAGGCTGGCTGCGTTGGCCATTGGAGATTACCACCTCTCATTGCCAACTGGGATAATAATGGTTTCATGTAACTGTTATTATGTTCCTAGTGGTACCAAGAACATAATTTTGTATCTTGCATTGATATGTATAGATTTATTTTCAAGTTTGGAAATATGTTTTGTCTCTTTTATAAGAAAAATGTATTTTATGGTACGACACATTTAAATAATGGTTTGTATGTACTAAATTATGAAAACCAAAATCGATAATGAAACAAACTCACATGACTCCTACATCACCTAGTTGTGGCATAACCGTCTCGGTCATGTAAATGAGAAGCCCTTGAAAAAGCTCTGCCAAGATGGCTATTTAGACTCTACTGAGCTAAAACCACTTGATAGTTGTCAAGCTTGTTTACAAGGTAAAATGACCAAGACGCCTTTTGGTGGTAAGGGGGAAAGAGCCACAGAGCTTCTAGGATTGGTTCACAGTGATGTATGTGGACCATTTCCAGTAGAATCTAGTGGTGGATATTCTTACTTCATTACTTTTATTAATGATTTGATTAGATATGTCTATGTCTAATTAGTGAGTTATAAGTCAGATTCCTTAGAGAAATTTAAGGAATTCAAGAATGAAGTGGAAAATCAACTTGGTAAGAAGATAATGAAACTTCGATTGAATTGAGGTGGAGAATATCTGAATCAAGAGTTCATCAATCTTCTATGGGAGTATGGGATTCTATCTCAGCTCACTCCTCCTTATACACCATAGTGGAACGGTGTTAGTGAAAGGAGGAAACACAGGTTGTTGGACATGGTGTGGTCGATGATGAGTCATGCATATCATCCATTATCCTTTTGGGTATATGCATTACAAACTACAACATACACATTAAACTGAGTACCAACTAAGGTGGAAAATTAAATTCCATCCGAGTTATGGAATGAAAGGAAACCCACTTTGTGGTACACACGTGTATGGGGATGCGAGGCGTTTATTAAGGCCTTATTAGGAAAAAAACTAGCACCCCAGGGCACAAGGTGAATCTTTATAGGATATCCCAAGGAAACAAAATGATATTACCTATATAACCCTTCAGACAAGAAAGTGACAATCTCCAGACAAGCTGTCTTTCTTGAGAGGGATCACATCCTCAAGAAGGATAGTGGCATTATGATTGACTTCGATGAAGTTGATGCTCAAGATACATAGGAGTTGTTACAGGAACAAGTTCCATAGGTCCCAATGGAAGAGGTTCCAGAAACACACATATTGCATAGGAGATCAAGATATGTAAGGGAACTAGAGAGATTTGGATTCCTAGTCACCGATGATAGTGAATCATTATTGTTGGAAAATGATGATCCTATCTCCTATAAGGAAGTAGTAGAAAGCTCAAAAGCTGCAAGATGGCTAGAGGCTATGAATTCTGAGATGGATTCCACGTATCAGAACCAAGTCTGGGTTCTGGTCGATGAGCTAGTTGATGTAAATCCTGTTGGATGTAAATGGGTATTCAAGATAAAACTGGACATGGAAGGTCAAGTTAGAACCTATAAAGGAAGTCTAGTGGATAAAGGATTCAGATAGTGTCAATAAATTGACTATGATGAAACCTTCTCTCTAGTTGCCATGTTTAAATTCAAAAGAATCATACTTTCCATAGCAGCTTACCATGACTACAAGATTTGGAAAATGGATGTCAAAACAACATTCCTTAATGGGAACCCTCAGGAAGATGTCTATATGACACAACTAGAAGGTTTTGTGGCACCTGGTGAAGCCAAATGGATTTTCAAGTTGCATAAATCCATTTATGGATTAAATAAAGCATCCAGGTCATGGAACATTCAATTTGATGAAGCTATAAAAGAATTTTGGTTCAATAAGAAAGAATGTGATCCATGTGTCTATAAGTGGTTTAATGGGAATGTGGTCATTATTCTAGTATATGTTGAAGACATATTGCTTATTGGAAATGACGTACCAATATTACAGTCAGTTAAGGACCAGTTGAACAAGTGTTTCTCCATGAAGGACTTGGGTGAAGCAGCCTACATTCTAGGGATCAAGATCATTCGTGATAGATACAAGCGTCTTCTTAGACTAAGTCAGAGTACATACACTGACCAGATACAAAATAGATTTAGTATGGAAGAATACAAGAGTGGATTGGTTACAGTGTCACATATCTTACATCATTATAATAAAATGTTTCCCCAAACACAACATGAGACATATAGAATGAGTAAGATCCCATATGCTTCGGCTATAGGATCTATCATGTATGACATGTTATGTATCAGGCTTGATGTTGCATATGCACTAAGCATGGTAGAAAGATATCAAATAGATCCAGGAGAACAGCATTGGATTGATGTTAAGATTATCCTTAAGTATCTAAGAAGAACTAAGGATATGTTCTTGGTGTATGGAGGAGACGAGGATCATGTCATCAGAGGGTATGCTGATGCTGGTTTTCAAAAAGATTAGAATAATCTAAAGTCGCAATCTGGATATGTTTTCTGTCCCAATTGAGGAGCTGTGAGCTAGAAGTGTTAAAAGGAGCCAGTTGTCACTGATTCTATAGTGTAGTATGAATATATAGCGGCTTCTAATGCAGCCAAGGAAGAAGTCTGGATTCTGAACTTTTCTAGGATCTTGATGTAGTGCCTAGCAGTAAAGATCCCATTACATTGTGTTGTGATAATACTGCAGTGGTGGCTCTTGAAAAAGAACCAAGGTCACATCAATGGACTACGCACATACTCCGGAAGTATCACCTCTTGAGGGATTTCTATCAAAGGGGTGAAGTTACAATGAGCAGAGTGTCCATAGAAGACAACATGACGGACCCCATGACTAAAGGCCTATATCAGCAGATGCATGAATATCATGTGAGAGCTACCGGGTTAAAAAAACTTTATCAGTTGGATCTAGTCCAAGTGGGAGTCTGTTGGAGTAGGTGGCTAAGAACCAACTACTTTTTACATTATTCCTTAAATAAACATCTTATCACATCTTGACTATTCTTCTACATGATAATTCATGTGATAATGTCCCAAGGATAGTCATTTCATTAACGGGTCATAGCGGATCCCTACTATGATAAGAACACTAATGTGCCATAACATTGTTCTTGAATATATTTTCTATATCCGGATGATATTATTTTAGGGACAAAAATAATACAGGCCATTAGGGGTGAGGACTCATAAAACATTGAGGAACCTTCTCATGGTTTGCGCACTTTGTAATATTTAGGAGGATATTATGAGAACGAGTCCCGCCAGTAAGAAATCCACATTTCATAGTGTCATTGGATGTTCTTCTCTTAGGATGTGTGTATTGGTCCTTAGACTTTAGGATTATTATTAATGCATATTGCAACTCATGCACTTAGATGTACTGATGAAAACTGTGATGACACACTGTTCGCAGTGAGGTAGGATATGTTGGGTGTGTCACGAGTAATACCGCATTAATAGATAATGTGAGAAAGTATTTTTCCCTTCTGTTCCATAATGGATGTATATATCTCTGGCCCTTTGATGGAATTGATATATCCTAAATAAATCCATGTCCATGGTAAGGAATCGGAAATTTCAATTCCCAAAAGTCAAAAAAAGAATAATCGAGCACATGGTATGATGGCACTAGAATGAAACCTACTTGATTAGATATATTGAGACTAAGGTATTATATTACATAGTAAGTGTTCATATGAGGTGACATGTCAATGTGGTGTCAACTTCTTTCTCTTGGGTGCCTTGAATCGTTGCTAGATAGTAATCTTGGACTTCAGGAAAGCCCACCAAATGCCAATGAGAAAGAGGCCTAGAGGGTCACACACTAAGTGTATCCATGTATCTCATTTAAATATTAATTTAACAAGTTGAATAAAGATTATTCCCGACTGTAGTTTAATAATTATTTAACGATGTCTGATCACATTTATTTCGACACTAGTTATTCAAGAAAATATATTGTGAGTGAAATAATATTTTTATTAGCGAGTAATGCAGTTACCTTTATTTAAGAAATAAATAGCCATTACTCAAGGTCTAATATATGTTATGGAGGAAATAAATAAAAATGAAAAATAAAAGTACACGCCGTGTATATTAAATATACATGCCATGTAGTTTTATGGAAAATGAGTACACACTATGTATTAATGACCTCATGCTGTGTAGTTTTTTCCAGTCTGGATTTTGAGGATATAATATTGTTTTATTAAATGATATTTATTATAATTAACGTGGGTGCATGTCAAGGAATTAATAATTCGATATGGGGGTTTTCAATAAGAGTTAATGAAATAAATAAAATGAGTAACGCGTTTATTTATTGTCATAAATCTATAACCTCAAACCCAATTATAAATATCCTCACAACCTCAACACTTTTCCAATAGAGAGTCCTTGTGCACAGAAATTCTAGAAAATTCTTTCATGGCCAAAAGAACTACTTCCCCCAAGAACACTCTCAAGACCGAGAGAGATCCTCCTCCATCGGATCAAGGCGATCGAAGGCGGACCTCACAATCGAAGGTTCTTCCGCTCTAGCACCTGGAGATCTTTTCAGCAACATCCAGAGATACCTAGCCCACATGTGGATCACTGCTAGAGGAATCCTACACTTGGATTCTACAACGCAACAACATATCACAAGATCCTGACCAGAGACATCAACGAAGAAAGAATTCTTCCAAGTTAATTCGTGAGAATTAATTAAATTAATTATAACCAACATATGATGATCCTATATCTATGGTTCTGGGACTCTCACTTTTGTTTTTAATTCATTGTTCTATTCTAAAGATCTGACATTTTATATAATGAAGGATCTCAGATTGAACATTGTTTAACCCTAAATCAATGTTGGGAAAACCCACCAACACGCTTCCACTACGCCCGGAACCTATACGATTATCATCCTTATGAGATACATATTGATTGAAACACCTCCATTCTTAGGCCCAAATTCAATGACCCCATTAATTTACGATGGTTCACTTTCATCCTTACTGCATGATGTCAAACTACATTGAACTCCCAGAACTACTTTTGGTTTGATTATCATCCTCATGAGATTCGTAGAAATACCCAAAAATGTCACCTTTATGCCCAACCATGGGAATAACCCTTTTCGGCCCCTTGGACTGAGATTTCCTGGAAAGGTGCATGGTGTGGATGAGACCTCTTTGGTCCTCATTCACATAGAGTTACTTCATGGAACCAAACTTCTTATCTCCATGTTATGATATTTATCTTGCGGTCTAAACCAGGTGATCCTAAATCATTAGCATTGGTACCTCCAACATGAAATTAAACTATGCTGCATCATCCTCACCACAAGACATTAAATCAAACTGTTTTACAGAACAATGTGTTTTTTTATTCTCATTTTCCTGAGATACGTTGTGACTCTTAGTCTCCATCCTTTTCCCCAATAATGACCTCCCCATTTATTCAAGATAGTTCACTGACATCCTTACCACATGACATTAGACTACATCGAAATATGCCCTTTACACATATTGTTAAACTCCATGGATACCAACACCACCACTAAATGACAATAAACATTACTGACTATCTCCAATTTTCCATTCCTTATCAAAGGACCACAAGAGACTTACCTTGGTCAACTAGAGTATAAGGTTCTTACACTACCCTTTAGAAGAAATTCAAAACCATATACCACACTTAATGTCTTGAGCATCCTAGGACACTATTAACCATGTATGTCCCTTAGAATGGAAATCTAGATTCAAATACTCTTTTCTTGACTATGTATACATTCTCAAACCTCATGCATATCCACCTATGGTCGTCAACCAAATGTGTCCCACTAAAAAAGGACACTCAAATTCTGGTGAGCCTAAACATAATTTTATTATCAATCAACACCCCAGTGTATCTTCACTGCTCCATGTATGACTATCCCACGTCATTACTAATCATCTAAGAAACTCAAGCCATGATTTACAACATTTTCAACCTTTTATGAGAAATATTTTAGATTACTCTTAATCGTGGGAATCCTAATTAAGATCTTATGTAATATCTTATATTATAGTTCTATGAAGGTTGTGACCCTAAAATTTATACACTTTGGTTAATTTTGTATGACCATAAAATCAAACCCATAATGGTCCAAATCATAAGACCTTAAACTGCTAAAAAAGTGAAAGAAAACACATCAGGATGAAAACCCATAAAGGGAGACCTAAGAGAAATTTTATTCTCCGCCCACAAAACTCATCATTATAATAGTGTAGGAAAAAATCTAGGGCATGAACATAAGTGTAATAGAGATCATAGGGTCTATAACCCTAGAAATATCCATGATATTCTTACATGATCCACTAGTTCGGGAAAACATTAGGGCAATGTTTGTCACATATCCTAATTGTGAGAATATGTTCGCTAGGTTGTGGTAAAAAAATTTGGGTACTTAAGCCCCCCTTGGATTTTACATCTTCTTCAAGACACACTTTGTGATTTGGGGTTCCTTGAATCATAAAAATCTTCCATATCCCTTAGAATGTATATGTGGATTTATGGGCCCATTTCTTGACTATGCTTACATGACCATGTCTCTTGCATATGCACTTATGGATGTCAACTGAAGGCACCACTCTAAAAAAGGACATTCAGATTATTGTGAGCATTGACATCATCAAAATGGTACTCAACATCCCATTATATCCGAACCACTCCTTGCATGACTATCCTGTATCATTCTCCTGAATATAACACTATGGATCAGGATTTATAGTTAGTTCACCAAAGTATCCATGAATATTCAATATCGTCGATGTTATGTCACCATGTTTCAATCCCTTCCTCAAGGAAGTACCATTACACTTCATTTCCTAACCATTGATTTCCCACGTCTCACGATTCAAACCCACTGGGCATTGAGTTAGAGCATCACTTTAATAGCTAGTTATCCTAGGGTTCTAGAACCCCTCCTCAATAGCTTTCTTCTTATACACAACATCATCATCTATATATTTTTAGATTTCATAAATCATTCCTATACCTAGAAAATTAGAGGATATCATCTTTTCATATTAATTATACTAATGCATAAGGTCCCTAGAACACCAACTAAATGCATCTTATCCTTTATAGAAAGGGGATTCAATACATGTGATCCATCAAAACACCGTAGTGGAACCATGAATTTCAGAATTTCATGGGACATGCCCATCATGTCTACACCATCCCTTATTCATGGACACAAATCTTCAGGTGATGATTTACATCATCCACATTCCAACTATCCAATAAGGCTTGGTATCCCTAGTATTACAACCTCATCAATATTTCAACCATAAATATTCTATATCCCTTGGAAAAGATAATTAGCTTTAAGGAACCTTTTCTTGACTATGAATACATTCCCAAGGATCATACATATGTACCTATGGACATCAGCCAAATGGGTTACTATACAAAAAGGAAATTCCGATCCTTGTGATCCTAAAAAACATCATGGAAAGATCCAGCACCTCATAGTGCTTTGGGTCATTTCTATCATATCTATATTATATACCTTGACCACAAAGAAAGGTCTAATAAAAAATACCATTGACTAAATTGAAAGGTTTTATAATATAAAAAAACCTTTAAGTAATGTGATAGTGGTTCTGAGGTAAAAAACATAAAATAAATACATAGATGGTCTGAACTAAAGGACCTTAAACTAAATCAATAGATGGTCCGAGCTAAAAGTCCATAAAATAGATAAATTAATGGTCTGAGCTAAAATACCTTAAACTAAATTTAAGGACGGCCCAATCCTAAAGACATTAAACTAAAGAGAAGGATGGTCCAAGATAAAAGACATTAAACTAAAGCAACATATGGTCCACGATAAAAGTCCCTAAACTTAAGTGATATATGGTTCGAGCTAAAAGATGTTAAACTAAATCCAAAGAATGTTCCATGCTAAAATACCATAAACTAATGTGCATGGAAATTACTGTGAAGCCACAATATGGACTTGTCACACTAGAGATGCTTCCCACAGACAGGAAAATTAATCATTCTTCTGAACATAAATCCTACCTTGATGATCCCTCTTCACATCATGTGATCTCAGTATTTCTAGAACATTTCACTGAAACAAAACCTCATATGCGTGAGCATTCATGAGTGACACTCAAAATGAATCAGTTAGTATTCCAACATCCAATTCAATAAATTCATGATAGATAAGGGGATCGGTATCCACAACAATTTCAATAATTATAGAATATTGAGATATGAAACAAGGAAGAAAATTGGAAAGAAATATTAGAAAAAACATCCATTGACTATATAAAAAAGAGGTATGAATATACACATTTTGGAGTCTCTATGAAACATAAATAAGAATTTACTGTATTTTAAAAGTATGGGACGCATTGAAAAAAATTGTATCACATAAAAAGATGGTCAGTAGTGCAAGAAAGGTCAACCAGAGTCTATCCGGAGGCATTAACTAAGTGTTGGAGTGCCACCCTCCCTGCATTTTCCACCTCTACATTAGGATGGAGGAATTTGAATAGTGTATTCAACACTTAAACCCTCCTCTAAGTTCTATCCATTGAGGTTGATGATGTCAAAAGTTTGGACTTCATATGAGAAATCATCTCTTTATTCCAATATACTTATGTTTTCTAGGAATCAATCTCACCTTGCAATTTAGAAAAAAACTGATTACCTAGTTCCAGTACATCCACTGTGTCTTTCATTTATTTGGTAATGGAGGCCTCATTCGCAAAATCTTTTAATTACCTTCCCCGAACGGCCAAGTCTCTTCTGGTCAAGAACATATGTTTTATAATTTTTTACAGAAGCTGGCGTTTGAATCTATCAACCCCTAGTTCATGAAACCTTCTCCCCTTGATGATATAATGTCTCTAGCAGGGTATTATTAATTAATACATGGATGTGATCCTAGATCATCATGTTGCATGACTTAACATTAGCAGCCGATGAAGTAGGTATGGTAGAAGGATAACTAACTAGTCGGATCAATGCTGAAACAAGGGAAGAATCCTCGCACACCTCTCTCCCTCAATAGGCATGTCGTCCATAGCCTGTATGGGAAGACTGGTCTCCCCAATAGAAACTGAATTACTTTATGAATAATCATCATCATATCAAGGTCACTTCCTTGATTCCTCGCCTGAGTCCTCAACCTATTCCATTGATTCGACGAATAGGGTAATTTATTACCCAAGAGTCTTTTCACCATGGAAAACTAACTGGCCAAGCACACCAATGGGATAAGTCATTTCCCAAGCCTAGGCATAATTTTTGGTGAGGAAAGCAGGGAAATAGATAGGAAAAAATATGATCACATCTCTGGTATCTTAATAGGACAATATCTTCCAAAATTGGCTGATTACGATAGGATGTCGCTCCCCTCAGACGCTAGAAAAGGGAAAGGGGGAACTCCCTGAATATAGCCAGACTATCATGTGAATTGATACTGTTTGAATGACTCACATATAATTATCTCATCCACATTGGCTTAAAGGACCCCATATCAAAGAGAGATCATATAAGATCATTAATCTTGAGAAAAACTATCATCATCAATGCTAATGTTTCCCGGTGCATAAAAGGTAGTAAAGATGATGTTATTAGATTGGTGTAGCACACCTTTGACCTCTATAGGAGTTAGTGACATAGGAGTAACTCTATAAATGTGTAGAAGTCTATGATATTATATGGATTTCTGGATCTGGGATGTTTTATAGTACCCATAGCAAGGGATGTTCTCTCTTATCCAGCTAAACATGAATTAGAGAGGACCAAAAATTCTGTAGGGGTTTTTTCCCAATTTGATATGGCCCAACATCTGGTAGAGGAATTAAAGGACTGGTACTTTAAAGTTGAGGTGCCACCCATCTATGAGTCATGCCTCCACTACAAATCTGTTATCATGAATTCCAAAGCATATATCCCCATCTATGAAAATCCACTTGTTCAGGAACAAAGCATGAAAACCTTCCAGTCTAAGGCCCGATGAAACCCTAGTTTCACTCGATATCCCCAAGAGCTATAGACCCCATTTTTCAGTGTGGAAAAATATCATTCAGAACTATCACAAACTTGTTGGTAGGGGAATCAGTTGGGACATCTAACATTTTTCTTAACACCACTTCCATAACAAAAATTTTTGATCCATCTAGTGAAGGAATGAAGACATCCCACTATCAGCACTCTCCCCAATTTCTTCCTCGCAATGATGAGAATCTCCTTCACTACATAACAAGTCTATATAGGATCATCCAAAATTTCCACATTATAGATAAATTCATTAGAAATATCTCCAAGAGGAATAACGTGGCCCAGATGATTCATATCCCATAAGATGATACCTGCCTCATTGTGAGGAAGGTGGAATGTGTTGGTCTCAGTACACCAATGGATGATCATTTACCAAATGAGGTCAGGATGGCGGTAAATGATAAATTAAGATATCCACATAGATTTGTGGAGATGAACCCTATATAGATCATCAGAAAATTCTAAATAGCACTGCCTCACCCAGAATGGCCATGCCCATTCTTCAAAGAAATTTCTACAAGGGTGAAGGTCCAATTTTGAGTACCATTCGCCACTAGGGGAATTCAGAGAAGAAATCAATGTTCTTGAATATATTTGAGAAATAGGTTATTGAGTGAGATTAGGTACATTAATTATCATGGTAGAATTGGCCAAAATATATGACAATCCTTGAGATTAGATTGTAACTAGCCAACCGTTCTCTGTAATTATCACCTGAATGCAGTCGGGGGAGCTAAATACCCAGCAGAATGGAAGATTAAAATATTGGGGGTGTATAACAACATCATCCATAAAGAAAAATCATATAATGGAATTATATCAGATAAGGTATAATTCTAAATACTCGATGAAAGGAACCTCTACGTGACCTCATTATTAGAATGCATGTGATAGCAGGGATCGATATTACAATTCTTGGAAATCATGGCCCTTTGATTGGAAGTAGCTGAGAAACATTGGAGAGAACCATAATCCATACAAAAATAAATAATGGGAATAGGTTAGAAAAAGGAAACATAGATTCTTGTCAAAATAAAACAGGGGAATGAAGATCTCGGTGGTGTCATGCACATCACATGAATCAGTATGGGGTTCACAAACTACATCAAGGAGTTCATGAATCTCTTGATCATATGAAGATTTTTGGGGTTTATAACACATGAAAGGCATCATGTGCATTGTATTACCCCCCTTTGGATACATGAGATTGTGGGACGTAATCATGGTCATGTGAATCACAAGCAATCAGACCATTGGGTCGGTGGATATCCCAATAACATTGAGGCACCATATACATCAGATAAAAGTCTAAAAGGTCACCATAATAATGCTCAAGATTCATGGAGATGAGTGCCTAAACCAAAAGAAACCCTATACAAGATATTTGGTGGAATTGACTGTCAACAGAGGCATATAAATACAATTCACAGTCAGGGTTCGCGGTGAGTTTTTGTGATAGAAGAAAAATTAAGAACACTCTAGAGAAGGTGGTGGCTGGGGGAATGAATTTTCCTCCACCCCCTATATATAGGTGTTTCCTGGAATACCAAGAATCTCCAGGTAGACCAAAAGTTAATAGAATCATTAGTTCATGACCCCATCAAAGACTCTGGTAAGCATTAGTTTTTCTTCAGAACAGAGTCATTATCTCCTCAAATGTCACTCATTAGGGGGGATTTTTGACGTCTCCCAAATAAGCATCATCAAAATCTCAAATAATTAAATACCTAAATATGGGTATTATTTTACCTATAAAAGAAAAGTAATTGGAGGATGTCAAAAGACTTGTGGATCGTATGAGCCTCTAGGGGACTCATGATCATGTGACCATTTTAGGGTCACGTGAAGGTTTTACGCATGGAGTATAACCTGAGGCAAGTCCCATGGAGCCCCCATTTATGATCCTTCCATACAAAGTTTCTCTAGAAAACTGATGGCCACAGGGTGACAATAGAATGAGTCCCTCTAGGTCACACAGTTTTTTATTTTCAATAGCCTAAAAAAATATGAAATTCTTAGAAAATATGTGGTGAAATTCAATGGCAGGAATCCTTAGTGGAAATGAATCTCACAATAAATTTCATCATTGGGAACAATAAAATACCTTGATGATATCCAAGGAAAATTGCAATACCTTTCAGCCTTCGTCAAATAAAATGTAGGAGATAAAATATAGGAGGTGCAAGGGGTTCACAGTCACTAAATGACATGTGGAACACCTCTGAAGATGTGTGAGTCATCGTGAGTCCTTGAGGATCTATTTGGTTCATCTTGTGAAACACCTTTGGCTTGTAATCCAGGCTACATGGAAGTCCCCATTACTGTCTCAGAAACTCTATGATCTTCAAGGGGTAGACAGATTGTTTTTCCATGAAATTCATGGGCACCCTCATCTGACCCATATTGGTCACATGAGACACCATCAAAAAATTGAGTAAAAATAATGGATATTACACAATAAAGCAGACATGACTCCCTAATGTTTTCAAATATAACAAAGGGAATTGAAAGGGAGGAGGCGAATGATGTTCTTGGACACTAAAAGACACGTGGAGTTCCCCATAAGACACCATCATACACACTTCCCTCACCTCAAGAGAGACTGTTGGCTTGTTATCCTTGATATAGGACATGCCCTAGGAAACTTCGTAGCACTCTAAGGATTAATGAATATATTTTTGCATGGAATGATCGTACACCCCCATATGAACCATGTTGGACATGCGATGAATCACCAAAAACAAGATTAAATACCATCAATATTACATGATCAATATCGAATGACTCACATACATTGTCACATTAAACAAAGGAGATCAAAAGGGAGGATGTGGGAGGTACTCACAGTTTCTGAAAGGCATGTGATGCACCGAGGGAACCCACAGCTCTGTCCAGCGAGACCCAAAGATAAGTCAACTGAGGTCTCATGAGATTCTTCCAACATACACACAAATAACACGAGGACCCTTAGACACGTCAAAATCACAATAATGAGGTCCTTCAACACTTATCCAATATCAAAAAATTCTTCAATACTTGGAAAATAATCTAATAAATGAATCATTGATGTAGAAGACTCACGATCGCTGAAAATCAAGTGAGGCACCCAAAGTAGTCCATGGAAGAGACTCACAAAACCTTATGGAACCAAGCCCCTTTGCTAGCTCTACCCTGTACACGCACCATATACATCGCAAAAACTATTGAGTATCTGAGGGTGATGGGTCTTTAAATTCGACACCCCATCATGAATAAAGGTTTGGAATCGAAATTATACTATGCATGTCGAACACCCAAACTAAAGAGGATTCAATAATCAACTTATATGGAATTCTAAGAGCAATCACATGATCTTTCAGATTTTCGTTAGGTAATATACCAGCTATAAACTAGAGTACACATACACTAATCATAAATCACTTCACATTATCATCCATAGATGTGGTGAAGTACATTCTAAATCCCACTAGATCATGAAATACTCAAGGAAAAATGACTTTGAATAAAACCAAGGCATTTTCAATATAAGGGTGAGAACAAAGACTCATATCGTAAGACACAAGAATATCGTTACCCCCTATAAAATTTGGGTATGTCGTCCAAATACATGTGACATCACTAAGTTATGTCGCCCATATCTCATGACACTCCTCCAATGTATCATCTCAAACATGAGAAATACTCTAGACATAAAATAAAAATTCATGTGATTCCACCATGGGTACCACTTTGATATTGCGGACCCCCTAGGTCCATCAACTAGGACTTGCGACATCCCTGAGACATGTCACCTCACCCATAAAATGGTTCCCGCCCATGTCATCCGAGTCTTGTGAAAACATCCAGATATGACAGCCGAGACCTCCAGGTACTCCTTGGGTATGTCAGTTGAGACTTGTGGTGCCCTCTAGACATGTTGGATTGGTTATGCAATGTCTCTTAGAGTTATCATCCACCATATGCAACACCCCTCGGACTACGCCATAATGACTCTCGTGAAACCCTCTATATATGTCATGCTAGGTTATGAAATGGCTCCGAGGACATGCCAACTGGGTCATACGACACCATCCAGACAAGAAGGAAATGTCACATGGGAATCCTAGGACTTGAAGATATTACTCGTCCTCTGTGTGTAAGCCCCGATCAATAGGGAATCCTAGGAATCAATGATTTATCCCATCCTCAGTGTGTAAGCCCTGCCCATTGGGAAAGCATAGTGTGTAAGCCTCAACATATATGAACTAAAAGAACACTAATTCCCGCCATAACAGAGATACATAGGATTGTCCCAATACACAGGCCCCATATCCATATTCCATGAGGTTGATCATCTACTACCACTTTTTTATCACATAGAGAATAGCTCACATGATCTTACGGGGATTTAATGAACACCTTATTAGGCATAATAAATCACCATGATCTAGGGAAACCTCAGTTTGTAATCCCCAATATAAAGGGAACTATGATGACTCTAATTCTAACCATAATCATGATACTTCGGCTACCTCTCCTCGATGTCTGATCTCCATATCGATTACCCGAGAAAAACTTAGTGTGTAAGTACCAACATCGAGGGAACTATGAAGACTCTGATTCCTGTCGTATTTAGGATATATAGGCTAACACTCCATGAGGTTCAAGCTCCATATCGATTACATAGGGAAACCATAATGTGTAAGCCCCAAGATAAAGGGAACTACGATGACTCTGATTCCCAACATACTCATGATACGTAGGCTACCTCTTCCTGAGGTTTGATATCCATATTGATCATTCGTCGAAAGATCTATGTCTAAGCCCATAATACAAACTAAATTACAATGACTTTGAATCCTTCCATACTCAGGATATGAAGGAACCCTTATCAATGTTCGAGCTCTATATCAAACTCCCCACGGATGATTTTATTACCCATGCTCCATATCTACACACCACGATTTTGATCATCTCTTACCCCCATTGTTTCACACACCAAACATAGATCATGTAGGATTTGGGAGATGCAACAAAGACCTCATTGACAATCATGAATATCTATTAACTAGGGAAATAGTATGAACACCACTTATACAAGAGAATATACCATGGGTCCAGTCCCAAGGATGCGAATGAACTACAAGGTTGTTGCGTCCTACAATAACTAGAACAAATATGATGCCACATAATGATTAAATCCACCCTAGAGATACTAACCACTCCCTTACACAAAATTATAGTCCTAAGAACATTATTATATGAATTTTGTATATAATCAACCACGTGTTACTGAAAAATTATGGGGAATATCAGATACATATAGATGGATTCATGAATGATATCCCCATATTTTGCATATAAAAGAGAACTAACATATATTTGTTTTATTAGGGTAACCGGTCCCATATTAGAACTATGAATAAATTCACAAACATATCTTAAATCTATAAGAGAATCTCTATGTGAGAAACAACTCCCCCAAAAGGGTGCGATGAAACCAACCTCTCATCTCCTCGACCAATACGAGTCCCTAAAAGTCATTGGACCTGAATACCTAGATGATCACCAACCTTTGAAAAGAAGGATTATACCCAGTTCTGGATAAGGGAAATATTGGGAGACTCTAAGGAAGACGGAACAAATGGAAAACCTGATGTGCGCAATTGGTTGAGGCCATAAAATATCCCTCAATCAAACCATAAAATGGAATCAAATACAATGTTCCACATGAAAACCTGATGAAATAATTATTTTACTGAAACATTAATCACTCTATAAAATTAATATATCATATACTTTTATACGTTATGATATATGGAAAAATGATAACTCTCTACTTGTAAATGGTTGATTAATTCCTCGTAAAGCAATGTGATTCATTTTCTTATTTCAAAAACACAAGGATGGTATCATTAAGTTTATTTAAAGAAATAATATGATATTTATGATATTATGATAACAATTAAATGATGAAATAACATTTTTCTTATTTCCATCAATATTTTTTTTAAATTGAGACGTTACACATGCATACATATGGCCTACCGACTCTATGATTTTAACATAATTCATTTTTCATAAACATAAATAATGGTTCTTTTTTAAAATATAATTTATTTATAAAAATGATTATTATGTATTGATTATTACTCTTCACTTTATAGATGATGTTCCTATTTATTTATAGTCTACACACCATTTCTATTTAAAAATTATGAACCAAGCATCCTAAAAAACTCAATGTTGACATAATTGATGATGTAATTAAACCCTTCATTAAAATAAATTAACTAAATGATAAATGTATAAGGTATATAAACTAGAAAATTTACTAAATAAAAAAATTGATATAAGCATTTAATACCTTAGATAAATGACATATATGTGAAATCATGGACTCAAGGTAAGGGTTTCATCTTAAAACTTCTTTTTTGAGACACAGGTTCTTTTATTCACATAATTTCTATTAAATGGTTTATATATATCCCCTTTAAATATTAAAAATTAATCCATAAAAATTCATTATATCTTAAGTTATAATTATTCTACCTAAATAATGTGAAATTATGAATCAAAATTTACCGAGGATGTAAGGGTTTATATTTCAATCTCATTTTAATTGGGATTATTTATACTTGAATTTCTATTGTTGGTAATTATTTTATCATTGAATAATAAAAATATTTCATTTTCATCCACAATAGATAATCATGGAAATTTCAAGTAATAGTTCTATTTTTCACTCTTTGGTACATAAAATTATTGAGAATTTTTTTTAATGAAAAGTTGACTTAAATTCTCTTTTTAGTCGAAAATCATTTTTCTTCTATTTTAATGTTTTCTAAAAATTTGGTCCATAATACTTTAAAAATTCTCTAAAATATTTATTAAATACTTGTTTACCCATGTATTAGTTTTTAGAAAATTGTATTTATGGATCCTTCTTGCCATTTTATGAATGAGGCATATTTTTAACCTTATTTAAATAGCGTGAGAGGAATGTTTATTTTAACTTATACCATATATATGAAATTAACAACCATCATGACCACTAAAATCATTTAATCTACCTTTTTATGTTTACTTTTTTATTTTAATGAAAAAAAATCAATATATTTTTCACATTTTCATTTTTTGAATATGTGATTTCCAAGTGAAAATGGTATTTTTTCCAGAAATATTCCATATAATCTTATAAAGAAATTTTCTTCAATGATGGTAGCTTTTGATATCATGGATGGCTTCCAAATTATGTATATATGTTTCTAAAATATATATACCTAGCTTATTATCCTGTAATTTTATGTTGTAATACAAGCATTATGTTTATATCTAAAATTTCTTAATTTTGAAATTTATTTTAATTATGATATTAGACAAGATTATGCAGCCTATTTATTTCCATGGGTAATTCTTATGGGTATTCCTTTTGATAGATTTAGTTACTATAGGAAACGTAATTATGAACATGTTATGGTGGGTGATCCCAAATATATTTCCAATGCATTGGGTAATGTTTTTTGTCTCATGAGGCATCATTTATGAGATTTCAGAGTAACCCAACTACATTATGCTACTTTTTCGCCATTGTGATAATGTCTTCATAGTTATCATTAACTAATTTTTATTCAATGTTATATATTGATAAAACATTTCATATCCTACTATGATCTTGTGATATTTTTTCCTTTTTATTATTCTTCCATTTGAATACTCATGTACCTTTTCGTTTATGGTATCATGGTATACCTTTGCTCAAATGTTATGTTTCCTTGTAATGTTTATTAACCCACTGGCCTTTTTATCTCACCCCTTTTCTCTATGTATTCTTCTAGTTATCCCATGTAGTTTTAGGCGCTAAAAAAGATTTTGGATCTCAATATATAGAATAAAATAAATAATTTTTATTCTTAACCCCTCTTTAATGTGTTGTGAACCTATTCTTCAAAAGAAACATGGACTCACGATCTTTTTGTTAAAATGAATAGATTTTTATGTTAAAAACCATGTGAAAATATGTATAAAAGTCATTGGTCTCTATAGTAGGTCTTATATAAATTTCTACTTATTTTAGGAGATTATGACTATAATAATTTAGTAAGGACCCTAGGTATAAGTATAAGTATAAGACTAAGTATAGAAAAACATCCTAGAATCTTTTTGAAGTATAGATAAATTGGTTTATAAGAAAATAAATTAATTTCTGGATAATACAAGTGGATGTGTAACAAACACAGTTGAAC
The DNA here is from genome assembly GCA_963277665.1 of Viscum album. NCBI lineage: Eukaryota > Viridiplantae > Streptophyta > Magnoliopsida > Santalales > Viscaceae > Viscum > Viscum album. The sequence continues at coordinate 1,170,916,059 of OY728120.1, forward strand.
ATAGTGGTAATATCCCGGAAAAGGGAACCTTTTTATTAAATTGATTATCACCTAGTTCATGAAAATGGGATTATTGTACACCTAATTTTACACTCTTAGGTATATGATTGGAAAATTCAAAAAACTCTTTATGAACCAATACGATGGATTTGAACAAATTATCAGTTTATAAAACATAATTAGAAACATTACAGTGGATAACATAGATTAAACCAAGGAGACTCTCAAGTCAAGATATACTAATCATTTATCAATTATTTGTTCTGGTTTTATAAGTTCACCCTTTTGTGTGTTAATGCATTCTCAACATGTTTCTTTTATTATTCTTAGATAATGACTATAAAAAAGAGAATTCATGCCAACCACAAATGTGATGGGAAATGTAATGATTTCACAAAAAAGATGAACATCTTAATGGGAATGAAAGTTAGTCATCTTATGAACATTCCAAATTAGATATTTCAAATTATGATTAACAATTGTAAAATATTTTAATTTCCAAACACATAAAATAATATTATTATGGAGTCTCATGGAAGTCAAAGTATTAAAGATAAAAAAGATAAGAATATTAACATTCCTAGTAATCCAAAAAAAATTAAGAGGCATCGTGGAACATGGATTAAGGTAACATGAAGATTGTTTATGCATGGAAATGCAGGGCAAAAAAAATATAATTTCAGATGAAATGAAGACTCCGGTTAACTAGATGTTAGAAAATAAATTTCAAACTAAGGCACCATTAATAGTTCAATGTCATAGATGTGTATAATTTTTTCAGTGTCCCAGAAAATGCACTAATCTATTGATTTTATCCTAAGGTAATATGTTTTGATAATATTATAAGTGGAATGATTTAATTTTTATCTTTTGAGAATTGAGAATCATGTTCTTGAAGTATTTTTATCAAAATTATATTGGATTTCCAAATAATAAAACTTTTAAGGATTGTCCTAAAATAGTTTTCTTTAAGGATATTAAATATTATTTTGAATGGAATAAATGATGAAGAAAATTTCCTTAATGGTAATAATATATTTTATAGTGAAACACATGATTGATTGAAGATAAATAGTTGATATGTGATTGATTTTGAAGTAATTATAGTTAAATGGGATTATTAATTTTTTCTTGAAGTAATAAGTAGTATAGAATACATTTTATTTAAAACATATTTGATGATTAATGTTATTTTGATAATGTTCATCATATTATCAGTAATTTTATAATAATTTTTTGGTTTTATTTTTATAAAAAAGGAAAACCCACATGTCAGGTGACAACTCATAGTATTCGACTTCGTCGTGGGGCTTGAACCCCTTACTTTAGGGGGATAAAGGTGTAGTTCCTCTACCTAGCCTGTATAATATACTACTTAGTATGAAATTGTTTTTACATAATCAATTAGGCTTATAAATATTAATTTTTATTTATAAAACATATTTTAATGATAAAATATTTTTTTAGTTTTTAGTATTTTGAGTTGATTAGTAATATTTTTGGAAATTATTCAGTGGGTTAATGTATTTGAAACCATTTGGCATGACAAGTGGTTTACTATGAATGATAATTTGTGAAGAAAAAATTTAAATTGTTCAATATTGATGTTATTTGGTATGTAGGGTTATGGGAAGATTTAAGTGGAACTTCAGATTTGATGATTACTATGAACTTATATTCTTAATTGGAATTAACTAACATTATTCTAACCATTTATGGGTTTTCATAATATTAAAATTCAATTAGGATATTTGTATATCATTTTTCTAGAATCATGTGATCTGTTATAAGTTAATTTCTGTGATTCACGTATGGAAAAATCATCTGGAATGCTCATTGTTTGGAGAAACTGATGACAATGTGGTGAAAAATGAAAAAAGGATGAAATTATACCTCTCAAATAATTTTTTTTCCTAATGATATCGTTATATATGAAAAAATTATCACACATCATTAGGAAGGGAGACAAGAAATAAAAATGTTAATAGTTTTTTATTAATCATTGATCTCTTCACTTCAAAAAAATTCTAACATTATATCCTAATAAGATCTTTTTTCAAAATCCATGATTTCACTTCACACTAATTTTATCATATTTATAATCATTTTTATGTGATGACTTTCATATTTCGTTTTCTGTCCTTTCAAGAGGGAGTTCTATTAACCATTTTTATGAAGTGAGTTTTCAACAAAGATTTTTTCAAATGTAAAACCCTTTATTATTGAGATAAAGATAAGATTTTTAGGATGAAATTTAATTAAGGGGGTATAATGAAACACCCTGATATTTTAAAAGAATACTATTTTTTATATCATATGCAAGACACAAAACTGAGTCTAAATGAACCTTGAAATGTTATTATTTAAACCAAAACATTATATCGTAACTATTCATTTTTTTTATGAATAATATTAACTAATATATATAATATATAAAAATTCCCCACTAAATATAAATTTAATATTAATTTTTTAAAATATAATAACTCAACTTTTAATAAAGATATTTTATTCTATAAAAATACATTTTCTTCAAAAATGATTATTAATACTTTTTGAGAAAATATAATATAATTAATTTACGTAAGATTTAGAAATTCCATTTTATGAAATGAAAATAATTTTGAAATTGTCATTTAAAAATTATCTTAGGGTAAAATTTTGTGATTTTCTGAAATTTTTTATTTTTAGGGAATATTAAAAATTACAGATTTTTCAACTTATGTCATTAATTTCAAGAAAAAACATTTTTCAACCCATTTTGTACTCTTTATATTAAAATAAATTTTTAAAATTATGGGAATTTAATATGAAAAATATGGATACCATATTTTGAATCATAATAATTTATATTATATAATAAAGTAAAATTTATTTTTGGTCATAATGGATTGTAAAAACAATAAAAAAATAATAGTAACCTTGAAAAAAAATTAAAATATTAAGAGTGAGTAATCTTATAGGTAAATATGATAAAATGTTTAATAAATGATTATTTTTAGTCGTATAGGGGTGCATCATAATTATCTCTTCTCTAATAATTTATTTTTCGATTTTCAAGGAACATGTCTTGAGACCGACATACAAATATTTAATTGATTTGGGTTTTTACAAAAATTACACTCCTCCTCAATTGTAAAAGAGAACATTATCCCCTCACTTGTTCACAACTCTAAAGACATTTGGATCAACAAAAAATAACTAAAATCTCCCCCAAACATTTTTATCCACATTCTATATCTTCTGTTCTTCCCAAGAGACCAACCTTAGGGTCCTTAATAAAGATCCAAATTTGGTTCTTCAATACTGAGGTCATCGTCTCCACTGAGGTCCAACGTTTTTATTTTTTCTTATTACACAATAAATTATGACTCAAATATTCTAATATAATAACACCAAAACATACTATATTATGATATTTGTTTATATTTATGGAATAATATTGATCAATCTCCTCTTCCATAAAATGTGAAATGAAACCATCGTTCGTATATACGAAGGACTACTACCTCACAAATCAATGTAGATTGTTTTCCATTCCATCCATACATGGATATTAAGGAATATGGGTTTAATATTTATATATTATTTTATCTATATACTAATAATTCTATAAAATTAATATATCATATATGTTCATACCTTCCCATCCATGGAAAAATTACAACATTGTTCATGTGTACGGTGGAGTACTGCCTCGCGAAGTGATGTGATTCAGTTTTCTGTTACCACATAAGTTGGTTGATATATGTAAAATTATTTAATGGAATAATTTTATATTTATGATATTTTTATAAATATGAAAATATAAATTTACAACTTCTATTTTTATCAAGTTCATTAAAAAATGTAAATGTTATAATGCGTACATACGGCCTACCGTCTCCATGATTGTAATGTTATTCATTTTTCATAACCATAATTGATGGTAATTATAAAAAGGAAATTTTTTCTACAAAAATAGTTATTATTTCCTTATTATTATTCTACATATGATAAAAAAATGACCCCTTTGAACATGGTTAACACACCAATGATGATTTGAAATAAAGAATTGATAATCCCCAAAATAGCCTATGTGGGTATGTAATTAAACATGTCATTAAAATAAAGGAAATAAATAGTTAAAATATAAGGTATTAACCTTGTAAAATTCCCTTAGGAAAAAATCATATTATTTTATTTACATGTGTTAAAATAAATACAAGATAAATCATGGACTCGGTGTAAGGGTTTCATATGAAAAACATCATTCTTTGAGAAAAATTTTATTTTATGCACCTAGTTTATTTTAAATGGTGTATATAATGCAAGATTGAATATTATTTCATTATTCTTTCATACATAATGATATATTATTTTATAATTAATTTACATTTTCATGTAATTTTCTAATTCAAAAGCTACCAAAGTAGTAAGGGTTTAAGTTTCAGTCTCATTTTATCAGGATTGTTTATGCTTGAATTTATGTTGTTAGAAATTATTATATAATTATATTGTAAAACCATTTAATTTAATTCTTAAATACTTTTTCATGAAACATTCATGTATTGTTAGTATGTTTCCACTTTTATCCATGCATATATCAAGAGCAGAACACTCAATGTTTTCCCAAGCCTTGAGGCTTCCCATTATTTAGAAATAGATAAAGTAAGTGTAATTCCTCTAAATATGATGTTGTGGCCACATACATCACTTGTTCACTATAGAAAAATCTTCTTGAGATTCTGAGTATATGAATAACCATAGAGGTACATAATAAAAATCATCCAAATTATTGTCCCTCCCATTGAATTTTGGGATATATAATTGAAGAATGATTCATCTTCAATGATTAACTTTAAATGAAATTAGATAAATGCCTGATAGTGTTATAGAATATGGATACTCATGATACATGCATGAAATTTATTCTTATTCCACTATAATATTTCCATTCCTATTGAATTATGTCCACCGATCCTAGTCATAAGACCAAAATCTATAAGACACCATAGGTCCTAATCGTATAACCCTAAACTGGATGACCCCATTATCTGAGATGCATGAATTTAAACTACCTTGAACTCATCTTGGTCACAATGAGTTAAACTTTTTTAATTTTTTTTCTTATGATACATTTAATTGTATGATTCTTTTCGTCACTATATATGTTAAATTTCATGTCCAACATCTTTATCACAGGATGTTAAACTATATGGTAATCATCCTAACCGTGTGACAAAAAATCACAACATACGTTGGCCCTCACATGAGAAGACCTTATATTTTAGTGTCTTTCATCCACTATGCAATGCTTTTAAACTGATAATGTTTAAAGCCATGATTTTAAAATAATACTATGTTTGATAGCATACACAACACACAACACCGATCATAAACAAACCCCAAAATATTATTATTTAAATATAACCATTAAAACCAGCCGTTAAATTGGAATGTTCAAAAAGTATTAAATAACGTATGATATATATATATATATATGATACACTCTAAATACAAATTCATTGATTTATTATTATGAAATATGTACTTAATTTTTAGTAAATTCATTTTTATGCTTCATAAATATGTTTTCTTAAAAAAGTTTTTTATTTTTTTTGATAAATATATAATATTTATTTTCTGAAACTAATATAAATTTAATTTTAAAAAATATATAAATTTAAATCAACATAAAAAATTTATCATAGGTACAAATTTTTATTTTTTTCTGGAAAGATTCATATCCCAGTGAATAGTGAAAGTACATATTTTTATTGAAAACAATATTTTTGTTTCAACAATTTATGAAGATACATTTCATTTTAAAATGGATTAAAATTAAAATTAGTTATATTATATTAAAAATGATCCAATTATGTTAATTTTGATAAATATTTTATTTTATATGGGTATAAAGACATTTTTTATAAAAAAAGAACTTTTATGAAAAATTGTTCTCCATCGCGTTTTTTTAGGACAATTTTAAATTAAATTATTTAACTTATTTGTTTTTTATTTTGAAAAATAGATTACATATTTTGAATCAGGATGCACAAAATAGGTAAATTGGTCAAATTTATTTTCAATTAATATGAATAGTGACCTAAGTAATTTTTGTTACCATGGTAAATGGTGAATCAGTTAATTAAAGGTAAAAATTAATATGATAGGGACTATAAAATGACCCTAAAACATGAATAAATTTTATTTTATGAGTCCTTTTCATTAATAATAATTAAATATTAGGTTATATGTACTTTTTTCATTTTATTTTTATTATGATCATTATAATCTATTATGTAATGAAAAGTAAAAATGCCCCACTCCTATTTTTAATAATTATAATAATTTTAACTCAATGATAAAAAGATGATATATTTAGTTATAAAACTTTCTTTTAAATATTAAATATTTATCTGAATTTTGGTAATTTATGTATATTTTTATGTAAAGAAATAATTTACAATAATTCGTACATAACACTGATACAGTAATTCTTCAATTATAACAATAATAAAATAAAAGATTTTAGAAATATTAAAAGTTATACAATTTGAATTATATAATGTTTATCCAGAATTTTACATATATATGTGACATATTAATACTTTTTAAATTAATTATATTCTAAATAAAACTTTTTCTTGATGTATATGAAGTCTAATTAAATGAATTATGTCTAAATTGACAAAAATGATATTTTATAAAAATTATTTTTTATGAAATTATTAAAAATTTATAAAAAACGAGAAGTGTAAAATTGGGACAATATATAGTCTAAAATTTTATCCATTTTTCATTTATGGTTCAATTTTTACCTAATATGTTAAATAATAACCCTTTATGAGTGATATATTTTTTACTCCGATTAACGTAAAAATATGTTTATTAAGGGGTCATACCAAAACATAAGGATTAAGATAGCACATAAACCAATAAAAGTTTTATTATTATTTTTTATGTTAAACCATATCTTATAGTAGTTTCTAATTAAAAACAATTTAGAATCATTTTTCTCCATAATACTTTTATTATATTTTAATTTTTGAAGAAATTCCAAAAGTGTCCTCTCAAAAATTATAAAAGGGAACCTCTTTCCCCACTTATTTATACCACATTGTGCTATGTATATCAAAAATACCTTCAAAGTTTTATTATAAACACTCCTAAACACATTATAGCTATCCTAGTCTCCCTGAAATATCAACCTTAGGATCCTTAATTATAGATCCAATGTAGTTCTTCCAAATAATAGGTAACTTTCTTAACTCATCACTTTCTTTTGTGACTTCTACATTTAACTTCTCTAAATATATATTTTTTGTCATAAAATAATAAATTCGTTATAATTAATATAATTAAACATTATTATTATTTTGAAACCATTCATTCCCACCCTCTTTCCAATCAAACGGAAAGTGAATGTATTGTTCGTGGGTACGTACGGCTTACCATCTCCATGTAGTGATACAATTCATTTTTTCACCATATTTTAAAGAAGAGGATTTTGATGGGTTTAGTGTTTATATATGATATTTAAACCATAATTATAAATCATTAATGATAATATCATATTTTACTTCTTTGTTCCCAAACTTTTGGGAAATGATAACGTCATCAGTGCGAATGTGTTGACTACCACATTTGTGAAGTGATGCGATTCATTATGAATTTATATTATAATTTTTTGGTAATAAGAATGGATTTTCTGAATATAAATATTATTTATATGATATAATAATTATTCTATAAAGTTAAATTTTTATTTACCTTTATTTCATTCTATCTATCGAAATCTGAAAGCCACATTCCTGCAAACATACAGCCTAACGTCTCCAGGAATGATGTAATCCATTTTTCAATATATAACTTTTTTAGATAAATATAAATATTTATATTATGAAAATAAATTATATTCATATCATAATTTACATTTTCTATATTATTTAACAATGATCAATTTAAAGGTACCAAAACTACCAAATCAAAACACACATGAAAAACGAAGTAATTATCACCCTAAAGAGTGATTTTAATAAATAATTATTAATAAATGTGGGATAAAATGTTATAAGTAATTAATATATGGTTTTCCATATATAAATATGGTTTGATAATATATTTATAATAAATATATATTTTTTTAAAATTGGTTTAGACACATATAATGGAAATTTAACCTAAGGTAAGGGTTTTCTTATCATATTTCTTACTTCTATGAGACATATTCCATATTCACCACTTATTTATTTTTTATGGTTTAAATAAATCCCCTTGGATATATTAAAGCATAAAACCCTTTGTATTATGGGTAATTAATGTTTATTTTTATGTTACATATTTCATGGGGATAATGATTCAAAAGAAACCTAGGTCGTAAGGGTTTATTTCACAATCTCATCATTATATGGGATTGTCTGTTTGTTCTGCCTCAGCTAAGGAATATTATCTTCCATGTCAATTTTTTCTAAAAAAATAATTTTTTACTAATCTGCCATGTTTTTTAAAAGTCAATTTTACACTTTCTAAATTTTCAAAACAGAAGAAATTAAAGGAATCTACATATCATTTTTTTAATGGTGTTATCTTTTACTTTTCATTAAAAAGTGTAAAAGGAATGTTTTTTAACTTATATGAATTGAAATTAATTTCACACCTTCATGATTCATATATTATTTTAATATTAATTTTCATTTTTACAAGGTTCTTTTCAAGGAAAAATATTTTTTATTACATCCTCTGTTTTTAGAATTTAAAAAAATGTTATATATGATGTAATGGGAATTTCCTTGAGAAATATTCTAGATAACGTTTAAAATAATTATCATCTATGTCAACATAATTTTTTTTTCATTTTATGTTGATATTATACTCTATCTATACCATACATCATATTTATTTGGATGTTTTATGATCATTTTTACTAGTGTAAAGAATTAAAATTTTGTGTGATAGTTCTTCAAATATGGATTGATACTTATTTTTAAGTCATATTTCATCAGTTACATTATTTATTAATATAAGGTATTAAATAGACTTATTAAGTGATATGTGGGGCCTTCAATAGCTTCTTAATGTTTCGGTATATCTCCTTATACTAACTACCTTTATTTTTTTAGTGTCATACCAATTTGTATAGATGTCATGGAACAATTCCTTGAAGTTATTTTCAGATGTCTTGGTAAAGGACTTCATAGTAAGTTTCATATGTTTTTAATTATGCGTTCCATCATTATGTGTCAAAATATTGATCATTCTTTTAGTTATAATATCTATGGATAATTTTCATGCTCATTTAAATGTTTATATGGATTATTTGATCAGCATTTATTCTAGCCATATTATTCCTGTCACATTCAGCTTCCTCTATAGGCATACCCTTACCGGGAATCTGAGCTCACCACTTACTTATATTTAATTCCCACAAGAATTTTTAGGATTTTTTTGTGAATTATATTTAGAGAAATGATAATTTGATTAATTAACATATTAAATGAAACACTTTGTGTACTTTATGTTTGTAAAATGTATTGTGAATTTAAATTATGTGTCATATTTACCATGAATACTAAACTAGTGGATCCATTGGTATGTGATTTCTTGTATCTAGTGACAATATAAAAAAAGTAATCACTAGCTCTATGGTACTTTTGTAAAGGTCTTTATAGTTGTTTTCGGTATAAGTTTAGTAAAAACCTTGGTAACATAATTTATGAAAACAGACTAGAGAATATGACCTTATGAATGAATTTCAGTATAATTCCAAGTATATGATAACATCCTAAATATTAATAGGGTAGATATCATTTAGTTTCCCACTATGATTATTATCTATCATACTATGCTTTTTGGTTTTTTTCAATGACTAGGACTATGAGGAGTCATTCAAACACTGAATATGATGGAATATGTAGTGATTATGAGAAAAGAAATTGGTTTGTGACTAGAGAAAAAGATATTATGATTATCCATAATCAACTATCATGATATATTATTAAATACATGGCCTTTAATGAGATTCATAACATATAAAATTTGAGTAAAATAGAATTTTATGGAAGTTCATGTGGAAATGGTCATGGTGGTATAAAATTTCAACTTCCATTTTTTCATGAATGTGGTAAGAAGAACCTAGAAGAATATCTCAAATAGAGGTGAAGATGTTTTATATTTAGAAATTATGGGAATGAAGTAACAAATTTATAAGTAATTTAATGTCCTCTATGTGTGGAACATTGGAATTATATGATTCAATTCCCTAAACTAATGATAACGCCTTAGAGAAAATAAGGACTTGAGATATATAAATTAATGATGTGAAATGATTAATTTTTTTATACTGTAGAAGTTATTTTTTAGATTGTATTCATATAATGGGAACTATAAAACACCTTAGGATTGATCCTCAGTATTTTTTCTTTAAGGATCTTAATATATATATTGGATGGTACAATTAATCAAGAATAATGATTTAGTGATAATGTAATATTTTATAGAAGCACGTGATTGAGTGACTGTTAAGCCTTAATATGTATTTGATATTATTATAAAACTTAATTATATTGGGTTGATAAGTCTATAGTTTATCATAATTTTAAATTCATATATACCCACATTAAATATTTATGTGATGGGAGTTCAACATGATATTTTGAGATATTTTATAGAAATTAAACTCTTTGTTTTAGTATAAGATTTACTGAAAAAGTAATTTGGGGAATAATTCATTTATATTTTTTGAATATAAGTGTAAATTTTTTGATATCCTTTTAGGTTAATATGATTTTGAGGTTGAAATTTTTATGGATTCTTAGGATAAAGGAGTTAGTACATTTTGAAAATATATCATATAGAATGACTTAGTGATTAGAAAAATTGAATTGATTAGTACTTTTATTTTTTAAAATTTTCATCATCTTTTTGGGAATGTTATAGATTTATAAAAAGGATAACCCACATTGTAGATGACAACCCTCCTCATCCGATAAGGTCATGGGGCATGATCCCCCAACTGAAGGGTGACAAGGGTAAAACACCTACCACAAGCCTATGTGATTCCATGTTGGTATGACATTATTTTTAATTAAATGATTTGATAGATAAATAATTTTTTTATTTTTTAAATCATTTTATAAGATCAGATCATTTATATTTTTCAAAAAAAAATTTGGTTAGAAAAATTTTGGGCAAAACTTTATTAGGATAAAGTATATATAACCTTTAGTTTCTACTTAAGTACTCTTTGGGAAGAAAGCTACTACGTTTTTTGAAGTGAAAAATGAATAGTATTATGAGATAACCTTTTAGGTTAAAAATTTATTTAACATTTTTGTTATTGGTATTATATGGAATATAAAGAATAATGATAAATTTAATAGGGATATAGGATATTAGTATATGTGATCTAAGTTTTTAAATTTTTGGAATTTTTCACAAAGCACTTCTTTTTGTTTTATAGGCATAAATGTTTAATTAAAAATTTTGGTTTCAAATATGGTCAAATATATTTTGGAGGAAATTTTAGGTAATTATTTATTGATTGAATTTACTGGAAATTTGGATATTACCCTCCCCCCCATGAGAATTAAAAATAAAACTATGTTCGATAGCTTATGTTGTATAGAACGTTGATATTAAAAAAATTCCAAAATATCATTATTTTAACACGACTATCACAAACTATCCATTAATTTGGTGGGTGTGAAAATAATTTACTATTCTATCAAATAAATATGAATTAAAAAAAATAAAAATTTAATTATTCATAGGATATAAACACATAATTTTTAGTAATGTCATTTTATTCATCAAATTATTGTTTTATTCAAAAAGTTATTTTTATTTCTTTCATTGAGAAAATAAATGATTTTTTTTCAAAATATTTTAAAATTAATTTTTAAAAAATAATTTTTTTTAGAATCACATAGAAATTAACTTAGGGTGTTTTTTGGAAATGCTAAAAAAATTATTTTTTGGTTAAAATGTGAAAATAAGGTTTTTACGAAATACCACAACTCTTATGAAATAATTATTATATGATAAATATTTTAAATTTATTAACCCTTATTATTTATCAAAATTGATTTAATTAAATACATTATACATAAGTTATTATATTTTTAAACACATTCATAGTAATATTTTGATACATGATTTTAACTTTAAAAACTATTTTTAAGAGTTATACTTATAACATATTTAGAATTTATATTTTCCACTATAATAAATTTAATAAATCAAAATGGATTCCATATTTTAAACAAAGAGGTAAAAATTAAGTCATAAGTTCGTTTTATTTTTTTTCATAAAATTATTACCATGAAAAAATACCTACCGTAGTATAGGTAAAATAATATAGCGAGTTAATGTTAAATGGTAAAAGCATAAAATACCAAAATACTACAACATTAAATGGTTCTCTAATGTGTTAATCAAAATTAACTAAACATAAAAACATTAATCACCAACAAAATTCATTAAAATTAATACCAACCAAATGTGGTTGGCATTAAATATAAAATAATTATTATTTAACAACTTTAAACCACACCTCCTCAAGTATAATTACAATAGCTCACCACCCCATTTCTCATAAAAATCTTTGAATATTTTAAAATATCATAAAAACCTATTTCACTCACTCTAATATTGTGGAAATTCTTTTATTATCACCAAAATACCAATTTCATGTTCATTAACAGATCTTTCAAAGTGGTGATATTCCAGAGGCAACTTTCTCAAACAACATCTGTAAATTTATTATCTGTTTTTCCTTCTCTTCATCAACATCATCCATCAAATAATAATTAATCTAGTATCATTTTTAATACATTAATTTTGTGTTTTAATATAATATATTATTTAAATCACTTTTATTACATTGTTTTCTTCAAGGAAACGAAATCATTATCCAAATTATGGAGGTTAACGATCTCCATGTATAATGATTTTCTATTTTCAATTACCACATACAAGGATGGTTATAAAAGTATTATTCTAGGTAAATTAGATTTTAATATTCATAAAATAACATATTTAATGTTATAAAACTAATATAAATACATAATATTAAATAAAACAAAACTAGTTGGTGATAGTGGGAAAACCGCCAAATTAAACTAAACATTAATCATTAAACTTTTATCAAATGAATCATCCTCATGTCAGAAAAAAATGATATATGAGAAAATTTAAAATTATGGAATTGAATTAATAACATTTAATTTCATTTCTAATGTTTTATTATCATTAATAGTAAAATCCACAATTATACACAAATAAACTGATCGTGGAACCATGGAATGAACACACCCAAAATAATGAAAATAATTAAATATTTTTAATAAAAAAGATGAAATATGTTACTAAAGTATCATATAGGGTATTATAAATATTATTATAGTTATATAATTAATGAATAAAAATATTTAATCATTTATAAGATAGTTTTAATTATGAAAACCAAAATGGAATCATTTGGAAAGGGTTTCTATTCTCACTTTTACGTCTATGAGATATATTCATTATTCACCACTTATTTAAATTGTGTGTTTTATATACTCCCCTTTGATATATAATATCATGAAACTCAATATATTAATGTTATTCAATGTTTCATTTTATAATTCTCACTTTTATGGGGAATAAGATTTGATAGATTACAAAGTGGTAAATGAATTCTTAACTAAATTTCAACTCTTTAGTTGAATCTTAAATTCCATGATTACATCATAATAAGCATATTTTTGAAATTACATTTCATTAAATTATGTTATATTTACACTATTCTATGTGTATTTACATAAAATACACATATTTTTTTAATGTGACTAATTCCTACTTCAATTATATGTCATTTATAAGGGACTCTCTTTCAAAATTATCTTATATAGTTTCCCTTGAAACTATATTTTTATTCCATGACCATGTATTATAAAATTGTTTCCAAATTTTTTTATTATTATTATCATAAGATTATTTAATATAAATTTTCCTCATGTTTTACTTTTTAGAAAATAAATGGAAAGACGTATTTCTTTATTTTCTAGACAAGGCTCTTTGAGAATTTTCCAAAAAAAAATACCGAAGGAATATTTTTTAACATATATGTCATGAGAGTATTTTTCTACTATTTTGAAACCTTAATGATTTTGAAATTATTTTATAAATTTTTATTATTATTTTTAAAAAAATTATAATTTATTATCATTTTAAAAATAAGTGATTTTGAAAGTGTAAAATGGTATTTTCCTAAAGAAATTTTCAATGAACTCATTTAATATATTTTCATCTATGTGAAAATACTTAGTAAAATCATGTCCTTAATTAGGGATGATATCATATGTACCATATTCCATACATTATTTAATGGTTTATGATTATTTTGAATGGGGAAGTATTGATATTATGTATGATTGGTTATTCCAATAAGGATAGTTATTGATTTTTTTGTGGAATGTTTATTCAGTTGTATAATTTATTAATGCGAGGAAGTAATTGTACTTAGTAAGTGATGGGTGGGTCCCACTATATCCTGTCAATTTATTAGTAGGTCTCATGAGACAAAATGAATTGGGTTTTTGTCAAGTCCTTATCCAATTTTTTCAAAATTTCTTGGTTGAGGCCTTATTGGTATGTTTTGGGTGACCAGAATTATGCATTCCTTCATTATGAGATTAGATATTTATTTCCACATGATTATTATATTAGTTGAATATACATTGTTAATTTTTCTTGATCATGTGATTATTTATATGGAATTATTTGATTATCTTTTATTCTAGATATGATATGCTCAAGTTATATATTTAATGAAATGTGTTTTAGTAATTAATGTTTCCATAGTTGGTATTTCTTATTTATGATTGCTTCCATTGAACACATACACTTAATTAACATCTGATCTTACCATTTTATTATGTTTTATTTTCATTTATGATTCCAAGAATTTTTTTATGATTGATACGTTGGGTTAATATAGAAGAATAATAGTTTTGTCAAAATATTATCTATGTTTTATTTTATGTTTTCAATTATAATGTAAAATTTAGGTATATATCAAGAATTCCAAAACCACTAAACTATTTAGTATATTGGGAAGTGATTCCCTGTATCTTATTCCAATGTAATAAAGTATCCACCAAATATAAGATACTAGTGTTGGTTTCTTTATAGTTGGTATTAGATAAATTTTAGCGTAAACTTTGGTGATTAGATTTAGGAAAGAATATATTAGAGAACAAAACCCTATGAAAATATTTGGAAGTATATCCAAAATAACTATGCTTATGATTTAGATATTATTTTAACCTAAATTTTCAATTTATATTAATCATGTATCTATTTTTCATAATGTTATGATCAAATATAGTGTATGACATCATTTAAAAATGGCTCCTAGAATAAATAAAGAAAGAGACATCAATTTACATAAGCCAAAGGGTAAGGATGATTATTTCATTGATTGTTATAAGGAAAATTTTTAGTTAGAAATATTCACATAAATATTGTCATCATATGATGACATAATAGAATTTATTAAAAATTAATATAAATAATTCTCCAACACTTAAGGCTTCAATGGTAAGTAGGAGAATAATATTATGAGAGAGAAAAATATAGATAAATGGAAGATTGGAAAAAATGATTTTCCAATATGTGATAATTATGTAAGGAAACACCTTGGAATATAATTAATAGAAAAGAGAGTTTTCTTCAAGTGTGGAGAAAAATACCAATATTCTCATTATTTTAAGGTAAATGAATAATTCCAAAATGTTCAATGTTTCAATTGTACGGAAGTGGTACACTACACAAATGAGTGCCCCATGAATCAAGGTAATATACCTTATAATAAGATAAGGGTTCAAGGTCGAGCCTATGTTGTTGATATAGTTGAAATAGAATGATTATTGTTCTTGTGTTTTTGGATCCAAGAAATATATTATTTGACATTATCATTATTTGAATTATGAAATGTATGAGGATTTTACATCAATATTTTTTCTTTGAGGATTTGAGAGATTATTTTGAATGGTACCAATGACTAGGAAAAGAGATTCAATCTAAAGTTTATCTTTTTGAAAACAAATTTTTTTTCGAAAGATAAACCTTGATAAGTTCTAGATTTTGAGATAATAATGTTGGGATGAAGAGATAATATACCTTAGAGATGATTAATATAGTGTTTTATGCTTCCATTATTGGAGTTGAAAACATTTTTGGATTTAATGAACATATCCAATAATATGTGTTCTACTTCAGTAATAAGTAAGAATTCATGTTTCCAATAAGTCTTTATAGTATTTTTGTATATTACCATTTTTCATTTATTCACCTTTGTTTTGGGCCAAGGATGGATTCGATGGGAATTTGAATTTTGGTGTTTAGTGGATAGGTCATTATTTGAAATTCTCTTTAGGGAAACATTTCAAGAGTGGAAATGATTAAATGCATAGTTTTTAAAATAGGGTCAATTCTTGAGGGGTTCCTCAGGTTCTCCATCGTGTTTTGGGGGTGTTGGTTCTGGAATGAAAAAAAACATGAATATCAGGATAGGATGCACGGTTTTTCTAAAATTTTGCATCCCACTAGTGAAAACTGTGCAGCTGCAGGAGGTGAGTAGAAGTGACCACATGGGCTACACAAGGTTTCTCAAACTATGCACCTATCATGTACTCTTAGTGACAAATATGCAGTGTGGTTTCACTTTTCATCGCATTGTTGGTACACAATTAGGAAAAAACATGTGGGATAACCATGTAGGGTGGGTTCTTGAGTAGTAGGAGACAAAAATATTGTGCACAGTTTAGAAAATTGTTTGGTGAAACCATGTTACCCTGATTGTAGCCAAGAAATGACCTTTTTACCCTGTAAAATGTTTTAACCCTTTTCTTTCTTTCTTCTCCTCCTCCGGCCATGTGAACCTCCCCTTACGAGTCATGGGTCCCTCCTCCTACCTCAACTATACTTCTTGATTAATCCTCTATCTATCGTCGAATTCAAGTGCCATTGGTCCCAATGGATTATTCTAGGTATGCTCTTCATTCCTTTTATGTCATTCTACATTTAATCTTGTATTGACTAAGTTGTGATTTTGTGATCTCATTTGAAAAAATTTCAATGAAAATGTCTATTTTGTTGATTTCCTTCAAACTAGACCTAATCAATCCTTGATATTGGATAGGTAGATCATCCTAACCAAGTGGAAGGTGGTCTACTTCGCTTTTACTTAATTTTCATTTAACTGTAAACATTATCTTTATGAAGTGTGTGGGCCATTGATGTGCATCACCCAAAAATTGATTATTATTTTTTAAATTTGTATACACAAAATGTAATACTCTTGTTGTTCATTGTATAGTAATTTGAGGATGTAAAACTCAATAAACAACACTCCATGGGTGTGTCGGCATTTTTTCACTTTTATAATTAACTAATTTAATGCTCAAAATTTCAATTAACAATTCTTCTTGGATTAATAAGATATTTGAATCTCATGGTCAATTACCTATATAATAAGTGGAGCTAATAAATTCCATTTTGAACATTTATAATTTATTTTCCATGTTTGTTAGTTTTTTTCATGAATGTTTCTTTATTGTGAATTAGGTTATGGATCTTAAAATTTATTATTAATTGTGTTAGATGATTTTTTTGATAAATGATTTCATTATTTTATAATAAAACCCATAATTTAACGTGCATTGTCTTGTAACATACAATGTGATAAATGTTTTTTTTATAAATTTTTTGGTTTAAGTATTTTAGTTTTTCATAATCCTCCTTATTAGAGTGTGGTATGTGTAATTTTTGTGCATGGCCCCCTTGATGTTCTTAAAAGGATTATCCCTCCATTAAAATAAATGTTTAGTAAACCAAATTACCTACTATGTGCTTGGAAATTTTATAAATTGAATGGATTATACCACAACTATATAAATGACCAAAGAACCAAGCTCTTAATAAGGGATTATATTTATTTATAAATGGGATTACCAGTGTAGGTAATTTCCCAATTGACCATGGTATCTTCTAAGTGCCTCTTTGAGCCATTTAAAATGAATTTACATATTTTGATGGATTAAGTGACATGTTTTATGTGGAATTACTTTTCTATTATGTTCTTCCTTCCTTGAATGACTTACATAGTTTATTTGGAATGGAATTTAATTGGGTGGTAAAACGATGCCTCTTATTTTAATTAAATAACAATATCTTATTTGAATTGTTATAGTTTTGATTCACATGATTATATAATTAGTGTGATTAATGTAAAATATGAGAAGTAATTCCACATGGTTATTAATTATAAATATGATTACACCTTGATATATGATTTGGAATGATGGTAAGGGTACTATTGATCATAGAGCTCTCATTCTCCCTTACATCAAATTTTGATCATGATGTCTTACATCAATGATACTATAATAATAGTGGGAAAGAAACACCACGTCCCTTGTGAGTGTTGACCTAATTGTGCATGCACTACTATTTGAGTGTCGACATGATGGTAATCTAACCCTCTTGAGTTATGACCATGAAGTATCACACTAATTATGAGATGTTGGAAATGAACACATTTTCATGAACTTATAGGCTTGTTCAGACTGGTCATGGATGATGGAGTTATGCCCTGATCCAGCTAGCAACTAGCATTCTAGATGTATGGACACTTAAATCCATGCGTACATGGTTCATATAGGTTGATGTAATATATATTTATATATATACTATATAAATTTAATTAATATATATATATATTAACTATTCTGAAACTCATTCAGGTCATGAGTCAAAGTAGGTAGGGTTGGACTAGAATCTTATTAAAACATGACATGATTGCTATTTATTTATATATTTGGTACATATTATTATTATTTATACATGTACACTTATTGACGTTATATTCAAGGATTGGTTTAAGCTTTAGACACTGTGGGTGGTGGCCTGTTAGGATTTTATTCACACAACCTTCTCAGAATGATATTTCACTAGGGTACCAAGCATATCTCATGTCCACGGGACCATGGATTATTAATTTTCTTGTCATTCTTATACCTAAGATTTAGGAGCACAAGATTGAGTTAGAGCATAGGATTCTCATGGATATCCCCCTTATTGATTTTATTTTTTTCATTTCTTTTCTTTTCCTTATTCTTGTATTGTACTATATCTTTTTCTTATTTTATGTCTACAAGTTAGTTTATTTATCATCCGATAGACATGAATTAATTTTTGAGTATTGGTATTGTCCATTTTTATTTCAGTTATTATTATTCTTCTTCTCCTCTTACATTCATTTATTACTTCTTCCAGTATTGATTCCAATTTATTATATCTTTATGCTACTCTAATATGAGTGTATAGTCTCCCCACAATCACCTATAGATACACTCATTTCTAGTTGGTAGCCTCTATTTTACGTAGAGGCATGCTTGACGCCTTTTGACGCCCCCATTCTAGCATATCGGTTTAGTGGTCAGTTGGGCCGATACATTACAATGTGGTATCATAGATTTTTTTCATTCATCATACTGTATTTTTATGGAAGATAAGAAACTAGGAATGTGTTGGTTCTTGGTAAATTGTTATTTCTATGAGTGATAAAACCATGTATGGAGAAAATTCCATGTCTCCAAGGCTGGGATTGTTATTCATGTAGTTCAAAATTATAGTTGATTTTTGATTTCACATTGATTGAATCGTGTACATTTCACTACATATTGATTTATGAGATTTATGGTACATTCCCTTTTCCTCGTATAGAAAAGAGTATTGATTACATGAATCACTATAATCACATTGAAATTAACATTTCATTCATATTTTATTCCATATACTTTCATTTATAGGCTTCTTGCTGATTTTTATTTTGTGCTTTCATGGTATTCCATTATCCCTGTTCATTTAACATTTTTTTCTATATAACATTATTTCTTTCTAATTAGCATGCCTCTCTAGGTTTACTTCTTGTGATAACATTCAGATTTAATATTTTGATATATGATAAAAATCTCATGGCCTGAATATATTCATTTCCATTAAAAGAGAACCAATTTTCTGTTGTAAGGTGTATAATCACATTATTATTGGGAATAGGTGACATGGGAACTTCAACCATAATTGAGCATGACACATATCTAGATACCTTTTTTAAAATTTTAAATATGTTAATTTTCTCATTTTAAAAGTTAATTGGTTTTGATTAAATGGTAGCTAGTCCATGATTTGTAAAGTGTATGAGTGCTCTATAAATTGTATCTGTCAATGCATATAACTGAACCATTATTTATATTACCATAATGAATGTTTAAATGATTATAAATATAAAGGATATTTAATTTTAATCAAAAATGGGTTTTAAATCTTTCTAAATGCACAACTTTACCCAAGTGTGTCGTTTGGGGCATATTTTTTTGGAGGTAACCCTCTTTTGGTGTTTTGAAACATTAGTAATTAAACAACTTCTTTTGGTTATTATTTTGATGACCCCATGTTGGATTACCGAAACTCTCATAGGTTTTCTTTTATATTAAAATGATTTTATATGGATTTTTTTTATTATAATGGGATTTCAATAAATGAATAATCTATAAACAAGATGTTTGATAAGAAATGCTTGTTTTTTTGTTGTGATGCTAGTTAAATCAGGTACCATGTGATTTTTTCGTATAATTGGTACTTAATTTTCAGAGTTAAATCTTTTAAATGTTTAAAGATTGAATGTTAATCATTGTAATTCCTTAAATGGATGATTTTGTGTTATCCTTTTTTTAAACCATTGTGTAAGGGTAGTATAAGGTATCTCTTTGAGTTGCCTTAGAATGAAAACATGAATGATTTTAATAGGCCTATCTACTTTTTTGTAGGAAAATAAATGACAGGAACATGGCCTAGTAAAATATTTATTTAATGACCTCATGATAGGGTCGATGCTTATTCAGTCATATAGGGATTTCCCAAAGTAGGTAACACCCTTATATACTAAAGTCATTTCTAAATGTTGTGATATTTATAACGTATGGTACTGTTCGGGTGATGTTGTCCCTAAAACTACAACTAGATTCTTATGAAAACCGTGTTTGGATGGGAGTCATTGTATCCTTGACCCTAGTAATGAGAATGATCATATGTAATGCTCAGTATTACAAGGTTAGGCATGCCTAGGTCAAGGTCATATGCTTAGTAGGTTGTGTGACCCCTTTCGTCTTCTTCAGTGATGAATGACTTGGTATGTCATAATACAGGTCAATGTTTATATGGGAAAATACGACTCTCGGTTAAATATCTTGTTTGGACCACCAGATACTTGAATTAATAGGGTGTGAAGCCTACGGATAGCATCGAGGTTATGTCTTCCTTCCTCTAAAATCTCAGGGTAGTGTGCATTCATATACACGTACCCATTTAGTTATTAAATAGCATAATAAAGTGGTAGGTTTTGTTGAAATCATTGATCCTTGTGTTGTGGTGTACGTTCTCAGGTAATCTCCAGAGTAGAGTGACTTGTGAATTAAAAGAGTTATGTTTTCTTCAATTCATGGGAAGGTATTTCCAGAATATTGGCTGTTTGACATTTTGTACATGTTGGTTTTTGATTTTTTATCAAATGTTGTGAAGTTTGTGATGGTGCCTTTGACATTTTTTGTGTGTTTTGAGGTATAGCAGATCTAGCATACTAGTGAACGACTAGTATATCAATCCTAATAATTACTAGGAAACTCATAATATGGTGATCATCCCATAATTACTGGCATGTATGTTCTATTTTAAGTATAATTAAAATAACCAAATATGACCATTGTAAATGGTATGTCTTTATTGAATGCCCTTCAGGATTGAATGTCTTAAATCATGTTGTTTCTTTCTCGGTAACATGATGTTGATGTCATTGGATATGTATGAAACCCTTGAAAAACAATATTTTATTTGGATATAAATCATTGGTTAAAATTGATCAATCAAAAAATATATTCAGTGGTGAAGTCTTGTGATTAGTATATAGAGATGCATCGGTAGGTGAAGCTGAGCTTCATCAAACAAGTATACCAGTAGTGGTTCGACAATTATTTTGTCTAGTAGTTGGGTATGGTTTTTTGGAATCCTTTCCAAGAATTTCTTCCTTATATGATAGGGGTTCCTTAATTATTCTTAATAGTCTTCGATTCCTCTAAGTGTACTCTTTATTAGTGATTATAATGTCCCCAATATTGATGTCATCCTTAATTTACTAAGATAGAGGCAGTTATACACCGAGAAAAAATCATTAAATTCCCATATATTTTAGTAATCGGGATTTATCATAACTTCATTCTAGATGTATGTTTTTTATCATGTAATGGGTAGTTTGAAGTGATACCTGGGTTATCGTGTAGGAACTCCATGTGTGGACTCTTAGAAACCAACCATTTTCTTATAACTTGGACACCATGAGGATTATTCTCTAGTTATGCATAATGAATCTGACGATATCCTAGACATTGTTTCGAGCATGGAGGTGTATTTTAATGGGTTACAATTCTCGTGATCTGAATATGGGATACACCACTGTTCCTACTAACTTACAATGGATTAAATGGTCAGGTGTTGGTTAGATCATGGAATTTCACAGGATTTTGGGTTGGGGATTCAGTGAAACTCTTCATGGTAAATGTGGGATACCTTAGAATAAGAAATTACTATTTAGTTTGTAATACACCAGCCATCTAATCCAAGAATTTTTGAGTGGTGATCTGGATATGGATAAACATTTTATCTTTCTTTTTCAATGTGTATGGTAGAGAGGAATCATTGAGGCACATCATCGGTTTAAGGAAGATGGTGTCTAAATATCATTCATGTCCTTCAAGGAAAACATTTGTCACCATTTTTAGGTAGGTCGATCAGGATTCTATCATTTCTTTTTACGGATTCCCATGATGAAACCTCTGATGTAATCTAGTTTGATTAGTTAAACAAATTGCACCAGAAGTGTCTCTAGAATTCATAGAGGTGTGACTGGTAAGTCAATTCTGACAGTGGAGGTATAATAGATCATAATTGGCCCCTTTTAAAGTTAAAATCTATAGTTGGGAGCACCACTGGTTTGATGTTTAAATAAATGATGTTGTGATCTTGTCTCTAGCTAAATAGGCTCGTGTAAGAGCCATTTCAATGTTTCATTTTGGAAAAAAATCATTAGATTGAGTTATACCAGCTTAAGTTCTATTCTCTCAAAAAATGCATGGAGGAATGATTGAAATTTGGGAACAAAACATGATCATTTGAATGTGACACCACCACCCTTGTAGGTCAGGTGATTTATTCAATTATCCCCACAGAATCTCAATTATTATAAGTTCTAATGTGGTGAGGTTCTAACGACCTATATTTTGAGCCAAGGTAGAATTCCATGGGAATTTGAATTTTGGTGTTTAGTGTATGGGTTGTTCTTTGAACCAAGCATCAGAACAAAATTATCAGACCTAGAATTGTTAAGAACTATTTTTTTAGACTTATACAAAGTCCTAAGAGGTTCCTCAGGTGCTCTATTTAGTTTTAGGAGCATCAAGCTATAAAAACATAAAAATAGGAAGAATGTGACAAGGTGTTTTGTGCCTATGAGCCCATGTGGCCCGCCAGTACAAACCATATGGCTGTAGAAGGTGTGAAGAGGTGCCCCACATGGGCTACACATGGTTTCCCAAAATTTTCCCCTATCCTACTTTATTAGTACCAAATATGTAGTATTCCTGAACTATTCCCTGCATAGTTGGAGCATTATTAGGGAAAACTGTGTAGGACAACCATGTGAGGTGGGTTCCAAAGAAGCAGGATTCACACTGTCGGTGCACGGTTTGGAAAAGAATACATTTGATACATAAAACCCCCTTTTAAAGTGACAAATTCCCCTCTTCACTTATTTAATATTTATGACATTTTCTTTCTTTCTAATCCTCCTCGAACTATATAAGCCTCCTACTGTGGGTCATGGATTCCTCCTCCTCCCCGCGCAAGACTTCAGGATAACTCCTCCGTCCATCATCTTATTAGAGCATCATTGGTCCCTATGGATTGCATTTTTTAATATCTTTAATATATTTGATTCTTTATACATTTAATCTCTTATCAACCAAGTTATCATGTTATGAGATCATTTCCCTACTTTCTATAAAAATGTTAGTTTCGTCAATTTCTTCTAAACTAGACTGAATCAAGCCTTAAGATTGGATAAATGTAGCATCCTAACCATGAGGTAGGTGGTCTATATCTCTTTGAAAAAAATTTCACAGAATTATAAATATTATCTATGTCCCACATACTGGTCGTTATCGTACATCACCCAAAAATTGATTACTCTATTTTAAATTGGAATATGCACCCTATCTTACTCTTGTATGTCATTTTATAACATTTTAATGATTTCAAAATTAATCACAGACACCCCGTGGGGGTGCTGTCATTTTTCTTTTAATAATTAATTTATTAAAATCTTGGAGTGACACCAATGAATTTGTATTGGATTATTAATGGATTTTCCACTTGTAGGCAATTTCCTAGATAATAATGCAGACTATAAAATTCCATGTTAATCCTTTTTTATTGATTTTCCATTTTGGGTCATTTTTTCAAGAATGATTCATTAATTTGAATTTGATGTGATTCTTTAATTTTATTATTAACTATGTTAGATGAATTGTTTGATAAAAAATGTCATGTTTTCATTACCAAACCCCTCAGATGATGATTATTGTCTTATAAATTAAAAGTGCTAAATAATTGTTTATATAACTTTCTTGGCTTTTGGATTTGATTTTTTATTATTGATTATGTTTATAGTGTGACATGTAGCATGTTAGTGCTTGGACTCCTTGATTTTCTTAAATAGATTATCCCACTTTTAAATAGATGTTTAATGATCTAAAGTACCTTTTATGTACTTATTTAATTTATAAATTGAATGTATTATCCCACAACTATCTAAATGACCAATGAACTAAGATCCCCATAAGGTATTGGCTAGTTTTTTAAATGGTATTTCCCATATAGGTAACCTCCCAATTGACCATGGTACCTTTTTAGTGCCTCTTTGAACCTTGTGAAATGAATTAACATGGTTTGATAGATTAAATGGCTTATGTTAAATATAATTACTTGTTCGCGATGGTCTTCCTTCCTTGAATTAATTATACAGTTTAATTGGAATTGGATTAAATTTCACGGTACTACCATGCCTCTTATTATAATTAAATATTCAAAACATATGTTAATTGTGATAGCTTTAATTCCCTTGATTATATAATGGGAATGATAAATGTAAAGGATAAGAAGTAATTCCTTATAGATACTAATTATAAATATAATTACACCTTGATATAGGAAGTGGAATGATGGTATGGGATCTTTTGAGCATGGAGGTATCAAACTCCCTTATATCAGGTGTTAAGCACGATGTTTCGCGTCAGTGACACCATAAGGATAGAGGGCAGGGTGCACCACATCCCTTATCGATGTTGACTTGACGTCACACTCACAATTGGTTGGGTGTTGGCATGAAGGCTCAATCATTATCTTAAGTGAAAGGAATGATGTCTCCAACTCATTATGAGATGTAAGGCATACACCCTTTTTCTTGAGATTATAGGCTTTCTCAAACATGTTATGGATGAATGAGTTACACCACATTCTATCTAGAAACTAGTATTCCATGTATATTCCCACTTATATTCTCACATACTTTATTATATAGGTGGACACAATATACATAACATTACATTATATATATGCCATTAAAAATACATATATATAGTAATTGGTGAGACACGCATTCTAGTCATGAGATGAAGAATGTGTGGTTATCCAACTGTCTTATTGGAACCTAATTCGACCATTATTTATTTATTTATTCAGAACTATATATTATTTTGTTTACATAAACACTACTTTAATTTATATTCTATGAATGGTTTTTTTTATAGACACAATGTGTGGTGGACAACTGGGATTTTAGCTCACATCTTACTCTAGTTGCCACTACACTAGGGTACCAGATTAAATATCATATTAAATGAACCATGGATTATTATTTGGGATTTCATGCTTCTACCTTGGAGTTAGGAGAATAGGACTAAGAAAGGATCAATATTCTCATGGAGATCACCCTTTAGGATTTTATTTTATTTTATTTTATTTTATATTATTTTCATTATTCAGATAATGTAATATATCTTTTTCATGTTGTATATCTACTATTTAGTTTATGTATAATACTCATGACATGAATGAATTGTTGAATGTTGGAATTCAGTATTTATATTTCAATTTATATTATTATTTTAAGGCTTTATCTTTCTTTGATTATAACTTCTGATGTTAATTCTTATTTATTATATTGATGTGCTACACTGATATGAGTGTATAATCACCACACTATCACCTCTTGAGACCCTCGCTGATAGTCCAAATCCTCTGGAATATAGGGAGGTGCACTTGAGGCCATGTGACCCACCATTCCGGCTACCATTTCAGTGGTCAGACAGACCATGGAATTACATGTAAGGGGAATACATGATAAATGTGTTCACATGTTTAGTATATGATGATTATGATATACTTCATATTATTTGAGATTTTAATTGTTTGTTCATTTCAAATATTTTATAAACATATTTCTAATTTTTAAGATCATGTTATTCTGGAAGATTCATAATTTTAACCATTTATGTAATTGTTTATGTTGATCTCCGGATGAGGTTTTCAAGATTAATGTGTTTTTCATATAGGATAACTTGTTCCAACCATCTTGGTTAGGAAAAATACATCGATATAGATGGAACTAATTACCACTATTTTTGGATCATATGATCTGTTAAAATTGAATTTTAGTTATTTAGTAATAAAAATTCATGTTTTGATATTCATTTTTTGGAGTAAGGTATGAAATTAGTGCAGATTTTTTTACTGATTTATAAAAGACTTTGAGAAATAATGATGTAATATGTGAATGAAAAATGAAATGAATGAAATTAAATTTGAGTTTAAAAAATTTCTTTAATGTTGAATATTTTAAGGTTATTTTTCAAATTTTTTAGGTATTTTGTTAATATAGTTTCATAAAAAGAACAACCTATAGGCCATGTGACAACATGTCAACTTTGTTATAGCCGGTAGACAAGAACCCAGGACTGAAGGGTAATAAGGGTGAATCACATTCCAATAGCTAATGTTATGTACTAGGTTGAAGAACATTGTTTTTAATATTTATATGGTATTAAATATAATTTTTATTTTCATTTTAGTAACCCTATATTATTGAGAAATGTACAATATTTTGTAATTTTATTTGGGGAATGATGGATAAATTGTCATTTGTCAAAAAAGATGAGTTTTTGTTGGAAATTCTTTAAAGGAGAAACTATACCTATCATGTAAGAATATTTAATTATAGTATGAAATATATTCCTCAACTCTCGGAAAATAATTTTCTAACTAAAATGTTATTCATAGAATTTTGATAATGAAAAATCAATGTCTTTTTAACCTAACATGAGTTTATTGGTTTGTAATGGTAAACTTTCAAATAGACATTTCCTATATCACTCTCCATTAGAACATGATATTTTTATTTTTTTCATGTCTATGTTTTTACATCCCACTAATTTTATCCTTTTCAAAAACCTAGTTTTTTATGACATTCAAGTTTTCCTTTCATACGTTTTAAGATGAGGTTTTATTCACCATTTTTACAAAGTGGTATTTCCACAAGGGTATTTTAAAATGTCAACTCCAGGATTACCAATCATATTTTTAAATTGGGAGGATGATATTTATTTAATGAGGTGATAATTTTACATCGTGATATTTAAAAAAGAAAATTAATTTAAATAGTATAGGATTAAGAGAACACCGAGATTAAGCGAACTCCAAAATATCATTATTTTAACACAATTGTTATAAACTAGCCATTAAATTGTTGGGTGAGAATAGTATTAACAATATTATGAAGTAATTTTTATGTTCATATTCAATAAATATTTAATTAGGATTATTAAATGAACACATAATTCTTTTAATGTTATTTTATTCGTCATATTAATGTTTTCTTTCAAAACATATTTTAATTTATTTTTATGTGAAAATAAATTAAATTGATTTCTGAAAATTTAAAAATTAATTTTATAAAATAAACTATATTTTTAGATTCATCATTTCAAAATTATCTTGTGGAAATGATTTGTGAATTTTATAAAAAAGGTTGATTTTTGGGTCGAAAAGTGAATATATTATTATTATGATATACCATAACTCTTAGAAAATAATTATTTTATGATCATGATTAAAAATTTATTAACCCTTATTCATGATTAAAATTTATTTATTTAATTACATAGTTCATAGGTGTTATATTTATAAATACATCCATAGCAATTTTGAAAACCATGGTTTTAACCTTAAAAACAGTTTTTTGTGTTATATGCAAAACGTATTTAAAATTGATTTTTTTCACTCTTATATATTGAATTAATTTGAATGGATTTAATATTTGGAATCTGGATTTTCTAATTTGATTATATGGTCTTTAAAATTTTTATTCATAAAAATTTATCATAGTAAAAGAAATCCCCGAACTATTAGTAAAACAATATAACCAGTCAATGTTAAAAGGTAAAATATTAAAATACCAAAAAAAAATAAATGGGTGGTTGATGTGTTTATATAACTTAACCATAAATTTTAACATTAATCATAATTCAAATTATTTTGAATTAATTCCACCCTAATGTTGTTGTCATCAAATACAAAATAATCATTGTTTAATCACTTAAACCCACCCCTCCTCAAGTATAAATGCCACCCCTCACCGCCCCTTTTCTCATAAAAACCCTTAAAGATATTGAAATATCTTAAGAAAACTCTCCTAATAACTCTCCCCATGTTCAAGTTATACTATTCACACTCAAATAACAATTCCAAGCTATAAAATGGATCCATCAAAGAGGTTATATTCAAGAGGTAACTTTCTCAAACAACCTCTATTAATTTATTTATTTTTTCTATGTTTCTATTCTCCTCCTTCATAAATAAAATAATAATATATCAATTATAATTTATTTACTTGAATATATTTTTCTAATTGAATATCTTATTTATTTCCCTTCTGTTGTCTCCTCTTATTAAATAAAATGGAAATGTTATCCATGTTAGGACAGTTAATCATATCCATGGATAATGATATTCCATTTTCCATTACATCCTTCAATAATGATCCTAAATGTATTATTATAGTTAAATAAGTTTTTAATATTCATATAATAACCAATTTCATTTTATTTAACTAATATATAGACATAATATTCTATAAAATGAAACTAGCTTCTGATGATCGAAAAAACATCATAATTAAACTAAATGTTTATCATTACCATTTTATCAAATGAATTATCCTCATATCAGAAAAAAAATTATATATGAGACCACTTAAAACATTATAAATTAACTAATAATATATTAATTCACTTCTAGTTTTTTATTTTCATTTTACAATAAATTCTATAATTATATGAAAATTAATTGATCATAAAACCATGAAATAAACAAACCTAAAATAATCAAAATAATGAAATATTATTAATGATTTAGGAGTAAGATGTTACAAAAGTATATTATAAGGTATTATAAATATTATTATCTTTATTAATAAATTAATAACATTCATTAAATATTTATACATGATGTTAATGTATGAAAAAATAATAGGAAGTGTGAGGTAAGTGTTTATCATCTCAATTTTACATATGTGAGATATATTATTTATTATCTAATATTTTATGTGAATGGTGTATATAATTTCCTTTTATATATCATATCATTAATCTCATTATATATATGTTATTAAAATTTTCATTTAATAATTTTCTATTTTATTGGGAGTTCGATTTGACTGATTGTAAAGTGTTAAGGGAATTTTAAACCCAATTTCCACTCTTGGGGTTAAATGTCTACTTCTATGAATATATCATACCATTTTTACTTACGAAATGAATTTTTAATATCCTATTTTTTATTTCCACTTGTTTTATTTGTATTTATATAAAACAGACATATTTTATTCATTTAATTATCGGTCACTTCAATGATATGATATTTATAAGGGAATTTATTTTAAATATTATCTTTTATTGTTTCCCTTAAAAATATCTTTTTATTCCATGACCATGTTTTCTAAAATTTTCCCAAATTTTTTATGTATTCTAATATGATTATTTAAATTAATATTTACTTATGATTTACTTTTCACAAAATGGTTGCAAAGTTATATTTTTTTGTTTTTTAAACAATATTATTTGAGACTTTTCCAAAAAAATATAGAATAAATGTTTTTTTAACTTATAATAAATGAGCTTATTTTCCAAACATATTAACCCCGTAAATATTTAAGACATCCTTCACATGTTTTATTTAGTATTTTCAATTATTTTTTATAATTTCTCGGCATTTTAAAAATAAGTTATTCTCAATGTGAAAAAGAGTATCCTTCTCAAGAAATATTCGATGATCTCATTCAAAGTATTTTCATCTATGTAAAAATAATTTGTTTAATCTTGTACAAAATTGAGGTTGATCTCTTATTATTAAATCTTACATACTTTACTAAATGGTTTAGGATCATTTTGAGTGGGGAAGTATTGAAATTCCAAATGAATAATTCTTCCAATATAGATAGTTATTGATTTTGTTAAGTCATGTTGATTTAGTTGTATAATTTATTCATGTGATGAATGTATTGTACTTAGAATGTAATGGGAAAGACATGTTATATACACTCAATGCATATTTAGGTCATATGTGAAAAACAAAATTGGATTTTGGACAAGGCCTTACCCATTTCTTTTCATATATCTGGTTGAGGCCTCGACATTATGTTTTGGATGTCTAGCATTAGTAATTTTATTATTATGAGATTAGTTATTGATTTCCATGTTTTTATTAGATTAGTATAATATCTATGGTTATGTTTTCAAGATTATGTTATTATTAATATGGAATTATTTGATTATATTTTATTCTGACCATATTGTGATCATGTTGTTTATTTAATGAAATGTGTTTCAGTTTTTTAACTTTCTATATTTTTTATTTTTTATTTATGATAGTGTCTGATGAATACATACCCTTAATAATAATTTGATATCACCCCTTTGTTATATTTTATTTTTCTCATAGATTCCAATAAGATTATTATGATTAACATATAGGGTCAAGATAAAATAATAATGGTGTTCTCAAAAGGATTTTCTATGTAGTATTTTATGTTGTAAATTATAATGTAGGATTCAAGTATGTATCTATTTTTAAAAACTAATAATCTAGTTTTGCCTTTGGGATGTGATTCCTTGTATCTTATTCAAATGTAATAAGGTAACCACTGAGGATGGGCTACTTGGGTCAGGGTCTTTACATTGGATATTAATGTTAATGTATGATTTATTATATTGGGTATCCTATTATAAACATTTTGGTTTTAGTAAATATTTAGAGACCAAATAAATTACTTATAAATCTTACGATTCACTATAAAGTGCTTTAGGCATTAAAAAAATTCATCTCAAATGTACATTTCCTATCATAATAGATAATGTGGAAAGAGATCCCAGAACAGACGAATAATGAAGTTATTCTTTTGAAATGGAAATAAATATGATAATTGTCTTTCCAGGAGTTCTTTATCTATACAGTAACAAATTCCAAAATCTATAGGAAAAGTACCTTGAAAGTTTTGTATCCATTTACTTTTCTTTCTGAGAAATCAATTGTATTTAACTCATCATTGATTTACAGTTTTTTAATGGTTAACATTCTCATGACCATGTTATTTTTCACTCTATATAAATCCATGAGAAATATTATTCTCTGATATATTCATATTTTCAATTATATATAATTTTATCACATTTTAAAACCTATTTTTGTAATGACCTTCACATATCGCTTTCCCTCTTTTAAGAGAAATCCGTATTAAAACTTTTTATGATGTAGGTTTTTCAAAAAATACATTCTAAAATGTCAAACTCATGATTTAAGATCACAATTTCAAATATTCAGGACAGAATTTATTTAAGGGGGTATACAGAAACATACTGATGTTTTAAAATAACACTATGTTTGATTGTGTATACAACACACAAACAGTTGTTAAACGTACAATAAAATATTATTATTTAAAAATTATTTGTATAACATTTCTATTAAATTAGATGGGTTTAATTGTATTAATAAAAGTATGATATATATATAGTACCTAATAAATACAAATTCATTTATTAATTCTTATGAAATAAGTTCACATTTTTTAGTAAAGTCATTATATACTTTAGAATTATGTTTTCATAAAATTGATTTTTATTTCTTTTAATGGGTAAATTTTATAATTAATTTTTAAAACATATATAATTTTTTTTTAAAACTTAATAAATAAATTTAAATCAACATATTGGAATTATATTAGGGTGATATTTCAATATTTTTCTGAAAAAATTATTTTCAAGTGAAAAGTGAAAAATAATGATTTTTGTTAAAAATTGTTTTTTATTTCAACCATTTGCTAACATAATTTTATTTTAAAAACAATTAATAGGAAATTTAGTTCTATTATTTTACTAATAATAAAATTATATTCTTTTTCAAAAAAATTATTTTAATATTTTGTATAAAATCATTTTTTATAAAAATAGGTGTTTAAAAAAACTATTTTTGTCGAATTTTTTCTGTTTGATTTTAAATGAAACACTTAAAATTATGTGTCTTTATTTTTGAGATACTGATAAAATATATGGAATCAGTACATCTGAATTTGTTAAATAGGTCCCTTTTTTCAATATTAATTACATCCTTAGTAATTTGTTTTACCAAAGTGAAGGGTAAATTAGGTAATTAAGGGTTAAAGATAATTTGTTAAGGAGTAAATAATGACTATAATACATTTCTATGTTTTCATTTATGATTCCATATAGTAAATAATCATAAAATTTTCTGTTATATGAAATTTTGTGGCCATTTTAATGTTATTATGACCTTTAAATTTTCTATATATGGAAAAGTAAAAAATGTCACACTCTTATTTTTAATAATTATAAAATATTTAACAATTGGATAAAAAGATGACATTTTTTGTTATAAATATTAATTTTTAATATAAATTATCCATATTCATCTTGTTTATTTAATTTTAATTTTAGATAACAAATAATTACATAAGATGCTTACATAATGTTGATGTAGTAATTGAACAATTAAGAGAAGAAATAAAATTAAAGATTTTGAGAATATTTAAAGGGATATAATTTTAATGATATAATGTGTGCCAAAACAAATATAGATCTATATAAAATATTATATATGTTTAAATGAATTATATTTGAAATAAAAAAATTACTTGATGTATTTGATGTCAAATCGAATGAATAGTTTCAAAATTGGAAATCGTGATATTTTATCACAATAGTATTTTATAAAATTATTTAAAAATTATATAAATATTTAATGTGGAAAATTTGTAAATTATATCTTCAAATATTTCATCAATTTTCCATTTATATGTCAATATTTACAATATATGTGAAATTATAAGTCTTTAAAACTGAAAAAGATATTATAGTGATTTATGATAAAATAGGTTAATTAAGGGGTTAAACCAAAAGATAAGGATTAAAATAGCACATGACCCTATGATAATATTATTGTATGATTACATTTCAACCATATACTACCTTTTGATCTAATTTTAGACCATTTTGAAGAATTTGTTTTCTAAAATAGTCATATTATATATTAATATTTAAGAAATTCCAAAAGTGTTTCTCACCTCAATCATAAAAGGGAACCTCCTCCGTCACTTATTTACACCAAGTTTAGCCATATTTCACAATAAAACTCTCAGTATTAATATTTTGAACACCCCTAACAATATTTAATATTTTTTTTATTCTCATGATAACAACCCTGGGGTCCGTAAGGGGAGATCCAAAGGAGTTCTTCCAAAGAAGAGGTAATCGCCTTAACTGATCAGTTTCTCTTTTTTACTTCTTATTTTACATAAACTAAATATGTTTAATTATCATTAAATAATTACTTTAGTATCCATAATATAATTAAATGGTATTATTATTTTTAAATCACTATTACCCACCCTCTTTCCCACCAAGTAGGAAGTGAATGTAACGATCATGCATTTGTATGGATTATCGTCTCCATATAGCGATACAATTTGTTTTTCATTGGAATTTTTTATGGATGTGAATTATGATGGTTTTAATATTTATATATAATATTAAAAACAAAATTCTACATTTTAAATTATAATATCATATTTACCTTTATGACTTCCAAACTTTTAAGAAAATGATAACGTTGCTCGCATGTACGTGTGGACTTCCACCTCCACAAGGTGATCTGTTTCATTGTTCATTTTTATTTTAATTAGATGGTAATAATGATAAATTATAAGAATTTATATGATTTATATGATTAAATAATTATTCTGAAATGGTGAATTGTTTTTTACCTTTTTTATCCTTTGATAAGTGAAAACCATTGTAATAGTGGATTCCCTAGATAAAAGTATACTATACGTTTTGATTTCCATATCATGTATACAATGAGATATGCATGATTTACACTTACCAATTTAGTATATACATTTCCACATCCCCTATTTAAATGGTACTGTCTATAGATTAATTTTTGTTTCAAAATTTTATAGCCGACCTCATGCTATAATGAGAACTTAGAGATACTATGACATTAATATTAAATATATGTCATACAGTCTAGAAACATCATACTGATTAGTAAAAGTCAGTTCTTGAATATCTAGTTTTAGGGGATCCTAATAACTGATACTTCTTCTCATTAAGTTCACACTTATTGATATTTGGTAGGTGATATCCTGAGGATAGACCCACCAATTAGAACGCGATATGTTTTATGTGTCATTGGTTGTTCTTATCTATGAACATGTGTATTGGTCTCCATAACTCAAACCATTATCAATGTGTCCCAATTTATAACATACATTGATGAAAGTAAAAAAACCATGGAATTGAAATCGTGGCGAGGAATCTTGTATTAGGTGTGTCATTGGTTTAATGGTATTGGTAGAATAGTCAATATAGAATTTGTACTTTATGAGTTGAGGACATAATATATATCAATCTTGTTTGATCAAGATGGTACTAAATTCATAAATCCTTGTCCAAGGTAGTCATTGGTAAATTTTTCTTGATAGATAAAAAAATAATAATCTAGGAATGGAAGATGAAACAACTATGCATCCTGTTTTTTGAGATATGTAAAGATAAAGATATTTTATTACACAGTGCATGTACATAGGTTTGTTATCATTTCGATGACTATTCATGATCTCTTTAGGGGCCTTGATGGGTTTCACGACTCTTCTCCTAGTCTATAAATACTATTCACTATTATTCATATATGGTCCTAGAGAGACACCAAAAATAGTATATACAAGAATTTTCCAAATTCTTGGGAATAAGTATATCTAATATATTGGGCCCCACTACATGGGTCTAATAGTTGTCTAAATTTATTGATCTTAGATAAATAAATAAATTCATTATTATTCATTTTAAGAATAATTGGGTATAATTTATTTATTAAAAATATTTACCAGTGTACATAAATACAGGGATTAATATAACACGAATGAATATAATTTTTATATTCCATTTTCATTTATTATTAGTAGGTATTGCAAGTTGTGTTAATGGCTAATTTTTATCATGTATTATTTTTAATATAAATTACACATAATTTATGAAAAATAAATAATATTTTTATGTTGTTATTTCATCATAATTATTTATATATTTACTATTTAGTGAGCATTTTATATTCGACGGTTGGGGAACCCTTTCCAGGTATCAGCACCTCCCAATATATAAGAAGGTGGAGAGGCTCATTCCATGCCTTATTTAGGCATTTTTATATGAGGTAATCTATCTCCTAAAACATTCTAGTTAGAGAGAGTCTCTCTCGAAGGGATCGATCCACGGCGTCTTTGACGGATCGAAGGAAATGGACTGAGGTGATCAACGCGATGCCAAAAGATTTTATGAATAGTGAAAGTGTGGATTCTTGAAACATGTTTGGATTATCTTGATGGTTTTCCTTCAGATCCATTATGAAATAGTCAATGGTGATAATCAAGAATAATTTTTTCTTGGATTCGGAATGAGGTAGACATTCTGTTTATTTTTTGGTGCTCATTTAAATCATGTGACATCCTTGAGACTCTACCGAGGGTCAGATCACCATAGATGACATGTTATGTCATCCCCATGTTGAAAATTTTTAAATCTCAATCCCGCCAGCTTCTGTTATGTGTCTAAACACCTTTAATTGGTATTATATCAATAGTTTAAATTTTTTGAACCAATGAAAATGAAAATTTTATTATATTTAGTATAGGGTTTAATTTTGGTCCCAATGATACAGACCATGTGTAGATCTGAGTTCGGACGACCTTGTTACATACATCTTAACATTTAATAAAGATCTATTAGTGGTTTATCAGTTATTAAAAAATTTAAGAACATATATTAAATATGTTTTAATATTTATATTCATCACATGAATAATTTTTCTACTGACCCCAATTTATTCTGTCTAAGGAGCGGCCAAGATCTGGCCAACATATTTCGTCCGACTAGGGAACCTAAATTTCCAATTGATGAGGATTTTTTTTTAAAAAACCTAATAGGATTGTGAATTCGAGAATAAAAACTGAGTGGGTGGAATATATTCCATGAATGTAGGGCAGTGTGGGTGATTCAAGAAAATGTTTTAAAAAGAACATGGTGCAGAAACCTCAACAATTTGAAAGAAAAAAATTAAATAGTGGGGAATTATTATCATGAGACCCTCCTCCCTATTGGGGTCACCTTCCCCATAGGATTTTCTAGCATGGATCCACCATGGTACACCTTCTCCCTTACTTGGAACAAGTCGGCCGCTCCTCCCAAGTTGTACCTAACGTTGATCCTGCCTAGTTTCATGTCACCCCATAGCCGATTCCACCACTCGTCGGTCCAACAGAGTTCACCAGATTCATCACCCATCAGTGGGATGATAGTGTGTCTACCACTACACGTTCCACTCCAAACATATCTTTCTCATCCTTCCTTATCATGTGACTCGCCACAACTACCCTCTCGCATTCATCCTCCCTCGTGATTTCAAATCCCTGGACTCCTCCCTTAGTGACCCCAACTCATCCACCAAGATACTCACCCACACTTTGATGACACCCAATTGGATTTGATCCAAAATATACCCCACTCATTGTGTGGCCTTGAAACCACAGTGGCTCACCATTCGTTGTAGCTACCCACACCACCCACCAAGGATCCAACTATGTCGGCGTCAGTTCTTGCAAAGCTAATCTTCACAATTTTTCCACATTCAAACAAGGTAGGGATGACAGAACCTCACCTAGACTAGGAAGATACAACACCTTGTCTAGGAGTGTTGGACTGTGACCCCCCTATCGAAATGAGATCATCTCCTATAGGAGCAAGGTATCCCTACCATGGAATATTTTGGGTCCAGTTTGACTTAACCACCCCTAAATGGACCTTGGTCTGTCTTCCTAAGCCATTACAGGTCTAGGTGGGCCTTCCTAGAACTAAATACCCTTACATGGGGTATTCATGGCCCAATATGGGCCTGTTAGAGTTTAGACCGACCCACCTTGTCTTAGTCAGGGGTTTTGGAGCCTGAGAATAATTTATTTTGTCTAAAATAATTTCGTTAATTAATTTAATTT
This sequence comes from Viscum album, assembly GCA_963277665.1. NCBI lineage: Eukaryota > Viridiplantae > Streptophyta > Magnoliopsida > Santalales > Viscaceae > Viscum > Viscum album. Next base: position 1,170,953,869 of record OY728120.1, read on the forward strand.
TATAATGAAATTAAATTTACCAGCTATTATTTTTTAGTTTAAGAAATTAATATTTTAATATCCTAGGGGAAATTAATTTAATTGTGGTATTAAATTATATTAATTAATAAATTTAATTTTTGGAATTAAAATTAAATTAATATCAATCTGAATGAAAATAAATTATTTCAATTTAAAAAAAAATTTATTTTTTTAGAATCCCTCATACTTAAATATTTTGAATTTAATTTTAGTCACACTTTTATCTTTACCTGGTGACTGGTCTTGAGAAATTGGCCAACCTATGCATATATGATTTATTTTATTTATTTATTTTATTGTGTGTGATGATTGTGATTAAATAAGATGGAATACACATAATCATTTTTTCTCATTTTGATATGTATAAGGGTGTGTGCATCAAATTTACTAGTTTTTAATTTGTACTCTCGAGACCCCCTCTCATATGTGTGATTATTTATTTACTATGACGAGGACAATGTAAGATGCAGACCACGCCAATTCGTGGTGAAATATATATGAGCAGTTTCCTTTCTGGATAGGGAAAAACTGCATCATTAGTCAAGCTACGACTTAGATATGATCATCATTGGTCATGGTTGATCTATTAATTTTAAATGGATTAACCAATATTAAATTCTAAAGACTAGTTGGGTGTTTTTATTTTATTTATGAATTTTTTATAATTTTATGAGTTTTTATAAAAGTGGGAAACACATATAATAATAAACAGAAAAATCCATAAAAATGATTGTTTTTATTAATATATATCCATGAGCAAAAAAAAATGAAAATATTTATATAAATGGATTTTATTTATTAATATATATATAAATATCCTTATATAAATATTACATTGTAATCTATTTCCATCATTCAAATTTGAACAAAACCAGGTGTTTGGGGTTCTCGATTATCCATAGTTGGGGAGTCCTCCTACTATTGCGGATTATGTATAAGAACAGTGGGTTTACATAACTAGATTTTATATAAAAGGAGTATATATATCTATATTGTTTTATCCTTAGAGTCAATTTTTGAGTAAATCATTTTTATGATTTTAGAGGTTGCGACTTTACTCAAAGGAACAAAGAGTGGCGAGTTAATGTAGTGGGTCAGTAAAACGCCTAACATGAACTCTTCTAGTAGTATCATAGTCATATCTTGTTGATGGTGAATAGGGGTTCAAGAATATATTCCACTATAATAATCAGGAAAACGATTATTTAAAATCTAGCATAATGGCTTCCAAGAATTAGATAAAATAGTGTGAGACATTTATTGATTCAAATAATTTGTAATGTATAAATTGGTAATCAACATAATAGTATAATATTCTAGATTTTATTATTGTATAAAATATAAATTAATATAATGAAATAAACTAAAATAATTATGGACTAAGTAAATTTCCAAACCAGCACAAATTTCCAGGTGTAGTATAAGAGCCTGCACACAATACTATGATATCATAAATTTAAGCTGATAGTGTCTCCAATACCTGTGAAACCACCATTAGAAGTGGGGGTGTTGAATGATTATTATAGGAGAATAATATATGAATAATATGATGGTAATGTTTTCATGAAATCATAAATGTCTTATATGAGTTTTTTCTATAATATTATGACATGGATGATTACACATGTTGCCTCATCTCTGAGAATATTACTGGGAGAAAGTAAAGTAAGATATAATGAGTGATGATTATACTAGATTGGTGTAAATTCAATGATGGATCAAGATATTAAAATGGATCCCTCATTATATCATTTTCATCTATTTAATCTAGTTTATTTTGTGTTTAAAAATGAATAATATGGAGAAATAACTTCATTACCTTTTGGGTATGGTTCTCCAATAAATATAAACATTAATGAAAGTATAATCGAAATTTATTATTGATAAAGTGTTGAATTATAAGGCGAAAAGGCCAATGGAAAGTGTTATACCAAAGGAAAATTAATAACATCATTCAATGAAATGAGTATTGATATTAAGAATGAGGTTATTTTCTTCAGATATCCTGAAATAAATCAATGGATATTCATAAGAAATGAACTGAATCGAATAAATAAGTAATCTCTTCTTCTTCAGGTATATTCATCAATTATTTATAATGTTTTTTAATAATTTTTGGGTATTAAATAAAATATGCATGTAACATATGTTTATTTCCATATAGTAACCAAGTATTTAAACATTACAAGAATATGGTGTGTTCTCCAAGCGGTTGAGAAAGGGTGGTTCCTAAGTCAGCGGTGAGAAGTACACAACATCTATAATTACACTATTCCCCAACATGTAACGCCCTGACCCAATTTACCAAGCATCAGTGCATTATTACCTAACATTGGCATGATACAATTAACTATGTCCCAAAATACCGATCAGTTTAGTAGACTTGGAAGTACCAGATACGTACATAACTGTTACATTACATCATGAAATAAAAAAACTTTGTATCCCCGTTGAACACTCATATATCCCTTAGCCTATTCCTATAGGTTAATCATAGTATACATCATTGCATCCTTGAAAAAATAAAACATAAGAAAGGGGTGAGCTCAGATTCTCAGTAAGGATAACAATATAGAAAAAACTATCATAAATAAGAATAAACATTTAAGGCAATGTATAAGACTAGAAAACAAGCCTTTTAAACTTAAACACCAACATTATATAGAAAAGATAAATCAAATAATTCCATTTAAATATTCACATGGATATTCTACTAGTCAAATAACCACATGTAATATCAATAGCCAATTTCATATTGATGGAATGCATAATGCTAGACTTCATAACCACATATTCAAGGCCTTGTTCTAGGACTACAAATAAGATTTTGTTAAGGCCTTGTGCCAAGACACTAGTTTGTATCATGAGATCTACTGATGCATCGAGTAGCTATAGCGGGCTCCACCGGTCACTTACTAAGTCCAATTCATTACTCATATGAAAAGTTGTAAACATAACGTAAATATTCATATTAAAACTAGAATACGAAATGTCAACACTTTATCCATAATCCATGTCTAGTATAAAAATAATAGATCCATCGTCAAACATATCTCAAAACCTTCAATACATTATTAAATATTTTTATCATAATAAATCAACCTCAACAAAGAATAACATCCCATAAATGATTTTGACATAGTTTAAAATGATAAGTAAAATCTTTGAGAGAAATTTCCCTTCTTCATGAAAACATTTAAAAGTCTCACTATTTATCAAGAAGCTGTATAAAATAGATTTTTGAATAAAAGTGTACCATACCACATTGAAACTTTTAAAATTAATTTAAATATTAAAACATTACTTTCCATATAAATAAAACCTTAAAACCATTTTTTAAACATGTACATTAATGGGAAATATTTAGAAGAATAAACTTTTAATACATTTAAAATGATATTTTAGTTAGAGTTCTTACCCAAATGAGAGATGCTTGAATAAAAATAATTTAGTTAATAAAAACATTATAATATCATGATAATAAAGGGATTCGTGATATACTATGTCAAAGTACACTAAATACACCAAATAAAAGTGAATTGGCCCATAACAACAAAGATGTCTCAATGGAATGTAAGTTGAGATGAATTACTTTATAAAGACGGTATCCTTAGGTTAAGGATAAATCAGTGACATAATTATGTGTGAAAAATATAAATACTCCAAATATTATTGGATATTTAGTGTAAATAAATCATAGGACATTCACACATATTCTTGTAAAAAACAACAATGACATGGATTTTTATCTCAATGAATAGAAATCGAGTTAAAATTACTCTTATCATGTTTATATCGATGTCTCAATAATTAATAAATGGAGTGATTATATGTATCAATAGTATATCCCCACAAAGGGGAGTTTAAATTACTACATAAGTAAATAAATAGTGATTTCACACATAATATTGGAGTAAAGTAATCAATGATGTTTGTGTAAAACCGAATTAGTGGAAATTGAAATTTGAAATTCCATTACCGATTGGTAACATAAGAAACATACAACCCATGAAATAAGTATCATCAAATAATGATTTAAATATCCATAAATTAATATATATTATGAAAATAATACAATCATGGGTAGTACATTCACATCAAAAATGGTAATAGTGGAAAATATAGCATGATTCTCATGGGAATAAAAGTGAGATGAAAACCCCTTACCTTTTAATTTTCCTCAGTATAGGTTAGTTTATCCTCATTTATAATGGTGAAATAATTGTTATTATATTATTCAAGAACAAAATACATAAATATGATATCATATATGATATTATAATATTGATTTGTTAATGATATTTCAGGAGTATCATTGTTTTGGTTGTTAACTGATTAATTTTACTTCATATGTTTTGTTACGTAAGTCATGTTTTTTATGTATAGGCTATATTTTATTCATATCTAGAATGATATTATGTTTTTAAAAATTATTTTCAATCATAAAATTAAAATTATTCTTGAATTATTACGATGGGGAATGAATTTCAACGCGTTCATGAAGACGCTAAGCCGTATATACGGATGAGAAACAATATCAATATATTGATGGTAAAATCATATGTAATTGGGTGTTATATAATATATACAGAATCATTAAAATTTTATAATTATTATTTACATCATTTATACTCATTATTATACACATCCAAATAATGATGTGTTTGAATAACAAACAACACCACGACGTGGAGACGGTAAGCCATATGTACACACCTATGGTAACTTTTCAATTAATAGGATGTATATAATAACAAATATGGTTGTAACATATTTATAATAACATCACAGTATTTATAATGTACTAGATTTATTATTTTGGTATGGAAACTTAAAATAAAGAGGAAGTGGAAGAAGAAAAGAACATAAAAAGAGGGTGGTGAAATTATTACCTCTTCTTCGGGTGTTTCCTTTTGAGTTGATCAAAAGGGCTCCTTAGGTTGGATTTACGATAAAAGTAAGGCCTCTAGGATGATTTGAGGGATGTTGGGAAGATATATGGGAAGGGTTTGGTAGAGAAAAAATTGTTTTGAGGTGTGATAGTAAGATAATAGGAATTACCCTTTTATAAGAGAGGTGAGGGTCACTTTAGGAAAAGCATAAAATATTATTTAATAATAAAATAATTTTTGGTTTATAATGGAAACAAAATGATTTATTTATAAGATAATGTGGGTATGGGTATAAATACTCTAAAATGGTTTTAGACAAGTCTAGGTTGCTATTTTAAACTTATCTTTTATATTTAACTCTAAGTTATATAGTTTACCATTTATCGTGTCTTTGTGTATTATTAAACTATACTTTAAATAAACATACTCTAAACTTCCAAGAGAACATCAAGAGGTTCATTAATGATATATATAATATTATTTAAATATTTTGGACTAAACCTATATTATAAGGAATATTATATGAATCAAAAATATTTTATTTGTTTTAAAAACTAATTTATGTCAATTTTTACACAATTTGGTATTTAGTTTTTGTGAAAGTCAGAAAAACCATATCAATTCGAAAAAATTTATCTAATCAACCCTAAGTGTCATATTAACCTATAAAATTCATATATGGCATAAAAAACATTAAATTATATTTATTTTATTATTAATAATATAAACTATTTTAACATTCCATTAATATGGTACTTACTGCATCATCATTGTGTCATAAATAAACTTAATTATTTAATCTCTAAAAATTATAAATAAAATACCATAATGTAGGAAATCGTTTTATCTTTCAAATTAATATTTATAGTCGAGCTTATCTTATGTATAACCTTATATTAAAAATGTTTTAGATAATGCGCTTTGAATTTAACACTTTTAACTCTTCTTTTAATTAAATAATAATAAATTTCCTAATCTAATCCAAGTGGACCTAAAGGATCATATGTTATTCCTAAGGTAATTTTTGGTCTAATTACACTTATCCAATAGAACTAGGTCTTGTTTTAGGGTAATTATAATATCATTTTTACATTTAATTTCCCAATTTACTTTTAATCGTGGTAAATAAAATTCAAAAGCATCTATTCAGAAAAAAAAAATTACATCTTATTGAACTGAATTTTACATACTGATATTAACTCTGTCTCTCAAATTTTTTAAATTCAATTCACAAAAACTGTAAAATTATGTTTTATGAAAATTTGCAAATACTCCTAGAAAGTGGGTAAAAGACTGTAAAAAGTTCAATAAAAATTTATACATCGAATTTTATTATAAAATGACTCGAATGAATTAAATTTAACTTATACAAGTATTATATATCTATTTATAATTAAAATAATTTAAAATAAAATAAATAATTATTTAAATAAAAAATCGGTATTAAACTATAATGTAGTGTTTTTCACTATTCATCAAAAATTGAATGTTTGTATAAAAATACCAAAAAAATATCCCCTAAGATAATTTTGATATTCAGAAATCAAAAAAATTCTTTTTCCAAATTAAAAACATTGATGTTGTGTTAATTAATTAAAAATTAATTCCTGTTGTCAAAACAGAAAAGATTGGTTTTTAAAAAAGTAAAAATTATCAAAAGATTGACATGTATTTATGTCAATTTTAAATGTGAAATTGCTTTAATGACCTATATTGTATTAAATAAAAATAATATAATATAATTATACTTACAAACCATTCATATGAATAAATTAAAACAGTAAATTATTTCGATTAAAAAAGTTGTTTAAAATTAAAATTTGGTATTTTTCAGTATTCATCAAAATATTAAAGTAATCAGAAAAGTACCAACAATTTGTCCAAATAAATTTTTATGTCCTGATTTTAAAGAAAAATTTAATTTCATTAAATTGAATATATAAATGTGTCAAATATTGGTTTTAAAAATGGTTTTCCACTAAAAGGTGGTAAAATTTCATTTTTTGAAAAATACTTTTTTTATCTGAAAAAATGAATTTGTTCTTATATTATGTCTTAGAAACACATTATATGGATTATAAAATTATATAGAGTATATAAAATTCAAAAGTCAGTTAATATTATTCATAACCACTTTTTGAACGCCTGGTTTGGTAAGTCGTGGTACGCTCAAACTCGGTGTTGCAGGTAGCGCAAGCTATTGAATTACTTTAAAGAAAATAACTTACTATGAAATCTTGGGGTGTTACATTCTTCCCCCATTTTGGAAGTTGAGTTTTCACAATTTTAAAATTAAGCTTGGGAACATCATTGAAATTCCCACATCAGAAACAGAGTCAATAAAACCATCACTTTAACATAAAGAAATAAAAGTACAAAGGTCACCCGAGATAACCCATACTAGGATTCCATGTAGGAAAACATGGGTATGGAAGATAAAGTAAGGGTCATGTTTTGATGGATAATGATAAAAAACATGATCAGGAGAAATTTAACAATAAGAAAACCACAAACTTGTAATGGCATAAAGATTCATTAGTATCTTAGTAGGAAAAGTAAACGGACAATGTTTTTTGTTTTAAGTTCCATTTCATAAAGTTTAGGAATTTATTAATGAGATTAACTAAAAACATAAAGTTGTATACTTAATTTTTAAGTATATTTTCATCCTCTAATAAATTTCTACCACTAACTCATATTTTTTGAAAATGATGAGTATTCTAGATGACTTGGTCACACCTGAAGCACTAGAATCAACTTCTAAAGAATCACATGATCCAAAAAGGATAAACTATATATTTACCTTATCTTTAGAGATTAACCAAAACCAAAATGATTTGTACAAGATTAGATGATACCAATGAAATATAATCCTTTAAACAAAGAAATACTAATCTTAATTTCTAAAATTAATCCAACCATCCCCAAAGATCAATAAATACCATTAAATAAAAAATTTCCCTTAAAATCCTTCAATATAATCCAAAATAACATTGAATCCCAAAACATAGAAGAATTTTATTACGTAGTCTTCCACGTTAAACTGCATCCCCAAATTACATTTACTACTCTTAAAATCACATACTTAATAGTAATTAACCTAATAACATATTCTCTATGATAGGTTAATTATTTCCATAAATAAACCAAATCACTATAAATCCACTATAAATACATAGATAAAAATCCACCAACACTCCTCAAATGAAATCCCATAGTATTATATTTTCCTTAGGCAAATAGTGTTCCCAACAGAGAAAACATCTTCCAAAATAATATTTATCACTTAATCACCAAATCATTTTTCTATACTACGGATATCCATTTGATAAGACATAAAATCCCAAATAAACATATTATTGATGAATAAAATCATTTAACTAAAAATAATTAGTCAAACTAAGCAGGGATATTACATAGTCCAGTGGTAGGTAGTAGATCCCAATCGCACTCTAGTTGTGGTTTGAATCCTGCAGCTTTGTCTGACATGACGGGTTGTCTCGCGATCTACGTGTTGTCCTTTTTCAAATACTATATTTTATAACATTCTCAAAATGAGGTAAATTTCTCAAAATTACCATAACATAATTTCACAAAAAATTTTATCTCATACCTCTCATTTTCATCCCAAAATTTAATAACTTGTAATTGCCTCAAATTCAAGGATCATATAAACCCAAATGGTTATTTATAAATATATCAACAATAGAAAAGATAATTCTTCATAAAATATAATTTCTCACATAAAAAACCTTAGGGTTAGACATACAAGTGAAAATTCTTCCAAAGTAATCCCATCAACAAAGCGCACTAATACTTTTAAACATTTTTCCATCTATTTATTTCCACATAGGTTATTCCTTGACCAAGAGGTTATCCTATAGAGTCAGGAAATCACTCTGGTAATGCCTAGGTCCCCTGTATTTATTGTAAATGGATTATTAGGATCATTTTTATTTTCTCCCATAGTACTCTTCATTTTTCCTTGGCAATTATTTACTTTATGACCTTCTTTCCCACACATAAATCATTTCTTTGTTCCATTGAGAGACTTTCATAGGTGTCTCCATCTACATTTCCTACATGATGGAATTTGGGATTTATTTTCTCTATGGTCTCCACTAATAGAGATCTTATCGTTAACCTAATTTCTCTTCTTTGTTGAATCTGGGAGTTGGTTAATATATATGTTGTTGATCATATTTTTGGAAAACTGATTCTGCCAAAACATGATATCATTTAAACCTAACAAAATTCCATTTCATTTCTCATTTCCACTACCATTACCACCTTGTACATCATGTTCAATGTTACTATGACTTCCTTGTAATCTATCCATTGAAAAACACAAGAAAGCATAGTGTGATTCATAAAATAATTTAGAGAATGTCATAACACCTTATTTTAAAACTAAAACACCTTAGTATTAACCAAGGTTATTAATTCGCATCTTACAATAATATCCTTCAAATCGGTTTCTAATGAAAATGTGAATTATCCTAATAATATCCCATGGGAGTGTTGTAACCAAGAGTGTAGAGAGGCTCATTGTGAGGTAACAGGATACCACAGGTCCAGCCCAAAACTCTTTGTCGGAGCTTTTACTCATAGGTACATCTATGTCAGAGAATCCTCTACCTGCTTGTATCCAGACATGGATGTATTTCTTGGAAAACCCAAATAAAATATACATTAACAATTTATTGGATGTTATTCTATGCTATTCCTCAATTTATATCTTAGGGAAGTGTTTCCTAATCAGAGCATTTTCTAAATATAGCTTCCATGGTTCGTACTAAACTTCCTTTGATGCCAACTATAATACCCTGACCCTAGTTACCCAGAATTAGTGCATTATTACATAACATTTTTCATGATAAAGGGAATCACTTCCTGAAAGACCGATTAGTTTAGTAGCCCTGGAAGTACTAGGTAAATACATATGTTTTACATTATATCTTGAAATAAGAAAACTATATTGTTTCCCCCTAGAAAACTCTTATATCCCTAATCCTATTCCTATAGGTTAATTGAAATAAATGTCATTGAATACTAGGAAAAATATATCACTAGAACGGGGTGGACTCAGATTCTTAGTAAGGATAACAATATAGCAGAAAATCTCATAAATACGAATAAACTTTTAATGTAGTGTATTAGACTAGAAGAAAATCCTTTTAAACTTAAACATCAACATAATATGGAAAAGATAAATTAAATAATTCCATTTACTTATTCACATGGATATTCTACTAGTTGAATAATCACATTTAAAATCAATAGCCAATTTCATTATGATGGAATGCATAATGACAGACTTCATAACAACATAGTCAAGACTTTGTTCCAAGACTACAAAGAATATTTTGTCATGGCCCTGTGCCAAGAAACTAATCTCTCTCGTGAGACCTACTGGTGTATCGAGGAGCTATATCGGGCACCACCTATTACTTACTAATTCCAATTCATTCCTCATATAAATAGGTTTAAACATGACATAAACATTCATATTAAATCTAGCATAAAAAATGACAATACATTATACATAAACCATAAATGGTATAAAAATAACACATACACAATCAAACATATCACAAAATATTCAATACTATATAAAAGATTTTTATCATAATAAAACAACCTTGATCAAGAATAATATCCCATAAAAGATGTTTACATAGTTGAAAATGATCAGTAAAAATCTTTGAGAGAAATATAGATTTATTTATGAAAACTTTTAAATGTCTCATTATTTATCAAGAGGCTGTTTAAAAAATATTTTTAAATCAAATTGTCCCATAACACTTTGAAACTTTTAAAAATAAATTCAATTTTAAAACATTAATGCACATATAAATAAAACCCTTAAACAAATTTTAAAACAACGACATTAATGAGAAAAATTTAGAAGAATAAATTTTTAAAACATTTAAAATGATATTTTAGTTAGAGTTCCAAGCCAAATGAGAGGTGCTTGAATAAAAATAATTAATGTAATAAAAACATTATAATATAATGTGAATAAAGGGATTCATGATATACTATATCAAAATACTGTATATACACCAAATAAAAGTGAATTGGCACATAACAACAAAGAAGTCTCAATGGAATGTAAGTTGAGATGAATTTCTTTATAAAAATTGTATCCTTAGGTTAAGGATAAATTAATGACATAATTATGTGTGAAAAATATAAATAAACTCAATATTATATAATATTATTTGTAAATAAATCAGATGACATTCACACCAATTCTTGTAAAAACAACCCCAATGACTTGGATGTTTAACTCCATGAATAGAAATTGAGTTAAAATTACTCTTATCAAGTTTATATCGATGACATGAAAATTTAACAAAGGATTGATTATGTGTATCAAAAATATATCCATAAAAGAGGCGTTGAAATTACTACATAAGTAAATACATAGTGATTTCAAACATAATCTTGGAGTGAAGTAATCAATGAAGTTTGCGTAAAACCGAATGAGTGGAAATTGAAATTTGAAATTCCCTTACTAATTTGGTAACTTACAAAACATACAACCCATGATAGAAGGATCATCCAATTATTATTTAAATACCCAAAAATTAAAGTATATTATGAAAAAAATTCAATCATGGGTTGTACATACACCACACAAAAGGTAATAGTGGAAAATAGAGCATGAATCTAATGGGAATAAAAGTGAGATGAAAACCCCTTACCTTGTACTTTTCCTTAGTATAGGGTAGGATAAACTCTTGTATAATGGTGAAATAATGTTTAGTATATTATAAAAGAACCAAATACATAACTATGATATCATATATGATCTTTTAATATAGATTTGTTAATGATATTTCAGTAGTATCATTTTTTGTCTTATTAACTGATTCGTTTTCCTTTATATGTTTTTTTACGGAAGTCATGTTTGTTATGTATAGGCAGTATTTGATTCATATACAGAATGATATTATGTTCGTAATAATTATCATTAGTATTTAAAAGAAAATTATACTTGAATGATTGCGATGGGGAATTAATCTCATCGCATTCCGGGAGATAGTAAGCTGTACGTACGCACGAGCGATAATATCATTATATTAATGGTGAAATAGTATGTGATTGGATGGTATATTATATATTCAGAATCATTAACATGTTATAATTATTATTTACATCAGTTATACTCTTTAGTATACCCATCCAAATAATGAAGTGTTTGAATAATAAACTACAGCACGACGTGGAGATGGTAAGCCGTACGTAAGCACGTATGGTGACTTTGTCCTTTATAGGATGGATAGAATAATGAATATAATTGTACCATATTTATAATAACATAACAGTATCCAGATGGTACTAGATTTATTATTTTGTTATGGAAACAAAAAAGAAAGGGGAAGTGGAAGAAGAAAAGAACTTGAAAGAGGGTGGTGAAATTATTACCTCTTCTTTGAGTGTTTTCTTTTCAGTTGATCAAAAGGGCTCCTTAGGTTGGATTTATGATCAATGTAAGGCCTCTTGGGTGAAGTGATGGAAATTGGGAAGATATTTAGGTAGGTTTTGGCTGAGCCAAAAGTCTTTGGATATGTGAAAGTAATAGAAATGGAAGTACCCTTTTATAAGAGAGACAAGGGTCACTTTAGGAAAAGCATGAAATATTATTTTATATAAAATCATTTTCGGTGTCTAATGGTTCCAAAATTATTTATTTAGAATCTAAGGTGGGTGTGGGTCGAAATAATCTCAAAAAATAGGTTTTAGAGAAGTTTAGGTCACCATTTTAACATTATTATTTGGATTTAACCCTTAGTTAAATTGTTTAACTTATACCATGTCTTCATGTATTCATACACTATATGGTTAATAAACATACACTAAACATCCAAAACTACATCTAGTGGTTTATTAATGAAATATAAAATATTATTTAATCCCTTTGGTTGAACCTTAGATGTTTAGGAAAATTGTATCATCCAATAATATTGTATTTGTTTGAAAAACTAATTTTTGTCAATTTTGACATTATTTGGTATTTTGTATTTGTGAAAGTAATAACAACCTTATCAAATTGAAAAAAATTCTAATAAACCACAACATTCTATGTAAACCTATAAAATTTGTTTATTTCATAAAAAATTTTAAATTTTATTTATTTTAATTTTTATAATACAAACTATTTTAATATTTCATTAAGAAGGTAATCACTGCAACATCATTGTGCCATTAATGAATTTAATTATTTAATATCTAAATATTATAAATAAAATACCATTATGTAGGAAATATTTTTTTATTTATAATTAATATTTATAGTCAAATCTATCTTATGTATAACCCTATATTAAAAAATATTTAATAATCATTGAATTTAACACTCTTAACTCTTATTTAAAGAAAATAAAAATAAATGTTCTAATCTAATCCAAGTGGACAAAAGGGATTAAATTTTATTCCAAAGGTTGTTTTTTGTCGAATCACACTTATCCAATAGAAATAGGACATGTGTTAGGGTAATTATAAAATCATTTTTACATTTAATTAACCTATTTACTTTTACCCATGAGTAAATAAAATTCAAAAGTTACTATTCACAAATAATTATTTCCATCTTATTGAACCAGAATTTACTTACTTATATTAATAGTGTGTCTTGGATTTTTGAAATTAAATTTAAAGAAGCGGTAACATTATGTTTTATGCAAATTTGAAAATACTCCTATAAAGTTCGTAAAAGATGGTAAAAAGTTCAATAAAATTTTATACATATAATTTTATTATAAAATGACTCCAATGAATTACATTGAGCATATATAGGAATTATATATCTATTTGTACTTAAAATAATTTTTAATAAATGAAATAATTATTTAAATAAAATGTCGGTTTTAAACAATAACGTAGTGTTTTCCACTATTCATAAAAAATGAATGTTTTTAGAAAAATACCAAAAATTTACCATAAGATAATTTTGATATTCTGAATTCAAAAATGATTTATATTTTATCAAATTAAAAATACAGAAGTTTTATTAATTAATTTAAAATTAATTCATGTGGTCAAAACCAAAAAGCGGGTTTTTTAAAAAGTAAAAACTTTCAAAAGATTGACATGTGTTTATGTCAAATTTATGTGTGAAATTACTTATAATGACCTAAATTGTATTAAATGATAAAAATATAATCTAATTATACTTCCAAACCACTCAAAAGAATAAACTATCATTATAAATTATTTCTATTATGAAAATGTTTTCAATTAATATTTTGTATTTTTCAGTATTCATTAAAATTTGAAAGTTATCTAAAAAGTACGAAAAATTTATCTAAAATAAATTTTTATGTCCTGATTCTAATGAAAAACTTAATTTCATTAAATTGAATATATAAAAGTGTCAAATATTGGTTTTAAAAAGGGTTTTCCATTAAAAGGTGGTAAATTTTCATTTTTTTGAAAAATATTTCTTTTATCTGAAAAAAAATGAATTTGTTCTTATATTATGTCTGAGAAATACATAATATGGATTAGAAAATTATATGGAGTATATAAAATTCAAATTTTAGTTAATACTATTCATAACCACTTTTTGAACGACTGGTTTGGTAAGTCGCAGTACGCATGAACTCGGTGTTGTGTGTAGTGCAAGATATTGAAATAATTTAAACAAAATAGCTTACTATAAAATCTTGGGGTGTTACATTCTTCCACCCTTTTGGAAATTGTGACCTCAAAATTTTAAAACCGTGCTTTGGAACTTCATTGAATGTCCCACATTAGAAAACGAGTCAATAATACTATCACGTTAAAAGAAAGAAAAATTAGTATAAAGGCCACCTGAGATAACCCATACTAGGATTATATGTTGAAAAACATGGATATATAAGATAAACAATGTCTCATGTTATAATGGAGAGTGATATAAAACATGATCAGAAAAAAGTTAACAAGAATTAAACCACAACCGTGTGACGGGATAAACATTCATTAGTTTACCATTAGTAAAAGTAAAAGGACAACTTTTTTTGTTTTAAGTTCCTTTTCATAATGTTGAGGAATTTATTTATGAGATTGATTAAGAACATAAAGAGATATACTTACTTTTTTATGTATGGTTTTATCCTTTAATAAATTTCTTCCTCTAGCTCATCTTTTTTTCAAACAATGAGTATTCAAGATGAATTGGTCACACCTGAAGTAGTAGAATCAACTTCTAGAGAATCACATGATCGACAAAAGATAAACTCTATATTTACCTTGTCTTTAGTGATTAACCAAAACCAAAATAGTCAGTACATGATCAGATGATCTCCAAGAAAGATAATCAGTTAGAGAAAAAAATACTAATCTTAATTTCTAAAATTAAACCAATAATACCCAAATTTCAATAAATACCATTCAAAAAAAATTGTCCTTAAAAATTTTCAATATAATCCAATCTAATATTGAAACACAAAATTTAGAAGAATTTGATTACGTAGTCTTCCAGGTTAACTAGTATCTCTAAATAACATCGACTACTCTTAAAGTCACATACATAATAGTAATTAACCTAATCACATATTCTCTATGATAGGTTAATTATTTCCATAAATAACCCAAATAACTATAAATCCACAATAAAAACATAGACAAAAATCCACCATTACTCCACAAATGAAATCCTATAGTATACTATTTCCCTTATGCATATAGTGTTCCCAATAGAGCGAACGTCTTCAAAAATCACATTTATCACTTAATCACCAAATCATTTTCCTATACTAAGGATATCCATTAGATCTGACATGAGATCCCAAATCAACTTATTATTGATCAATCAAATAATTTAACTAAAATGAATTATTCAATCTAACCAGGGACTTCAAGTAGTCCAGTAGTAGGTGATAAATCCCAATCGTACTCTGGTTGTGGTTTTGATTCCCATTGCTTTTTCAGACGTGACGGGTTGTCACATGATCTGCATGTTTTCATTTTTCAAAAACTATACTTTATAACATTCCTAAAATGAGATAAATTCTCAAAATAACCATAACCTAATTTCACCACAAATGTTATCTCATATGTCTCATTTTCATCGAAAAATTTAATAACTTGTAATTGCCTCAAATTCAAGGATCATATAAACCCAAATAGTTTTTTATAACTATATCTACAATAGAAAATAAAATTCTTTCTAAAATTGCAATTTTCTTATAAAAAATATAGGGTTACACATACAAGAGTAACGTCTTTCAAATTAATCCCATCAACAAAGAGCACTAATAGTTTAAAGCATTTCTCCATCCATTTAGTTCCAGATCGGTTCTTCCTTTAGCAAGAGGTTATACTATAGAATAGGTCATTCACTCGGGTAATCCCCAGGTCCCCTACATTTATGAAAAATGAATGTAAATGGATTCTTGGAATCATTTTTATTTTCTTCCATAGAACTCTTCATTTTTCTTCAGAAATTATTTACATTATATCCTTCTATCCCACACATAAATCATTTCTTTTTTCCATTGAGACACTTTCCTAGGTGTCTCCTTTCAAATTTTCTGCATAATGGAAATTTCTCTTTCTTTTCTCTATGGCCTTCACTGCTGGAGCTCCTATCATTCACCGCCTTTCTCTTCTTTTTTGAATCTAGGAGTTGGTTAATATATATGTTGTTGATCATATTTTTGGAAAATGGATTCAGAATGAACATAATATATTTTACACCTATCAATATTCAATTTATTTTCTCATTTCCACTATTTTTCCCACCTAGTACATCATGTTCATTGCTACTATGACTTCCTTGGAATCTAGGCATTGACTAACACAAGAAAGCATAGTGTGAGTTATAAAATCCTTTAGAGAATATCATAACTGTAACAAACCGAGATTTTATAAGATAAATTCTTTTTAATTTCATTCATATCTACTGTTGTACGATACACCAATATTATCTTGCGCTATACGCAACACCGTATTAGTCTACATTATACGCAACACTTTTCTTGGCTTGTGTTACACACAATTTCATGTCTGTTTGATAGAAGTTATTCTACGCAACATTGAGTGTGTATATATATATATATATATATATATTCAATGTATAAATAAAATATGGTTGGAATCTGTTATACACAAAAATAAAGGAGTCCTGCACTACACGCAACCCTGACTTGGTTTGCATTACACGCAATAGCAACCTTCCCTGATAGCGTGTGTTGTACGTAATACCAGGTTTTACTAAACAACAATATATTATTATAATATTGCTATGAACTAGCTGTTATGAATATTATTAACTAAATTTTGAATTTTATAACATTATTATTCATCTAACACATTTTCTAGAACATGGTATAAGAATAAAATAAATTTTTCGGGTAAAATATGTATTTTTAAAAAAATATAGTTTTGCCGCCTTTTGATGGAGCACCCACATTAAATCTAGTTTTTGAAATGCTTATAAGTTCCATTTGACAAAATAAAATTATTCTTTAGAATCAATAAATAAAAATTTACTTTGGATAAATTTTTCATTTTATTCTGATAACTTTCATATTTTAATGAATAGTAAAAACACGCTATATTTTAATTAAAAACAACTTTTTTCATCATAATATCTTATGTGGTTAAATTATAATATTGAATGGTTTTAAAGTATAAAGTGAATATATTTTTACCATTTAATATAATTTATGTCATTAGCATTGATTTTACCTTGAATTCGTAGGTTAAATCAATTCAGTCTTTTGCAATGTTTTAAAGAAAAACCAGTTTTCTTTCGACAACGGGATTAATTTTAATTTAATTTCTGCAACTTTTGTGTATTGAATTTGGAAAAATTCATTCTATATTTGGAATTAGTGGGTCCAAATTATTTTAATAAGCTACTTTTTATTTTTGGGGATTGTGAATAGTAACTACGGTAAATTTTATTTACCATAATTAAAGGTAAATCTGGTAATTAAGGGTAAATATAAGATTATAAAATTACCCTAACACTTGGAAAAATACTATTTTATGACTAAAAGTCTACCCATATCACCTAAGGGTCGGATTAGATTCATTTAATAGACTTTTTTCCATGAAAATAATTTAATATTATTAATACCAAACAAAGTGACAAAATGTCACTCTCTTAAATACTATAATTATAATAATTTTAAGTTAGTGATAAACATTATGAAACTTAGAAAATTAGTATTCTACAGAAATCTAACAAAATTATCTACATCATGAGAATTTTTTATAATTTCTTGGGACTAAATAATTATCATTAATTGTGACACAATAGTGATGTAGAAATTATTTATCTAGTGAAAAATCAAGAATATATTTTTTATTAAACTAATAGTGACTATAAAAGGCACAAAACCATGACCAAAACTTATTGGTCATGTAAATTTAATCTATAATCATCCAATTGTCGAATATTTGACCATTTTGAGTCTTACACAAGCAATTATGACACTTATATTATTTTATTTTAAATAATGCCAAAGTTGTCACCTTCATAATTTAATAAATATAAAAATTTTACTATTATTATTTTAAGATGATAAATTATAGTAAAAGTATTATTTTGAAATTTGATAGATTTATCTTCATCATAGGATTTTATTTTTAATTTTTATGCAACATATATGTATATTAAATAATTATACAAAACTTTTGTAGTAATTATTTTATTAAGAGATAAACCAAATAAATGGTTTTAAAAATAATAAAATAAATATTATATGAACTATTTAATGTTCTCCACTAATATTATAGATACATATGGAATTTTATGAATCTATTAAAGCTTTTAGTTTGAAAATATCTTCTGTATATATTTTATTTAAATTCATATAAATGAATAGTTTCAAAATTGACACTATTGTTATTTTATAAAAATAACATATTATAAAATTGTTTAAAAATCACAAAAATATTTAAAAATTAAAAATTTAAATTTATATGGTCTAAATTGTTATAAAGTATCCAATTATGTACAATTCAAAAAAATTAAGTAATTTTTTGTTATAATTTGGAATTTAGAATGTTATTACCACAAATAAAATTAAATTGATTAATTAAGGATAAATCAAGTTGATAATGTTTAAAATAATTTCCTAACATGTCTAAATTTTATTGGTTGATGATATTACAACCATATATCATCTTATATTCGAATATGAGTCATTTTTGGAGGTTTTTAAGTGGTTTTGGATTTATTATAAATTAATATTTTTAATATTTCCAAAGGTGCCCCTCTCCTCCCTTATAAAAGGGCACCTCCTCCCTCTCTTCCTCACACCAATTTGAGCCTTCAAGCTCAGACAACCCCTGCCAAATTCTCTTCTCCACTTCCCTAGAAACATCCTAGAGGTCCTGGTCTTCTTCAAAGATGAATTCTAGTGCCCTAAGAGGAGGTCTTAAAGAGGCGCTTCAAAGAAGAGGAGGTTCGGACACTTACGAAGGAAATCAAACCTAAGGTAAGGGATAATTTTGCAAATCTAATTTTATTCGAGATTGCATATTCATAATTATTTACTGGGGTTATTCCTATCATCCATTTCCATGTTTTATAAAAGTGTTTTCATGTATGTTTAAATTCCTTTTTACCCATTTTTGACTTTTACTATATGGTATGTATGGAATCTTTCTTTTATTTATGTTACGAGGTACATTTTTGACTTTTCCGGCAAAAGTACGAGAAGAATGTTTTTTTAACTTATACGACACGAACGGATTTTTACGGTTTTATAAAGCATTATTTTCATGAAGATTCCTCCAAAATATTTCATGACTATTTTCAAAAAAATCTCTTTCTTTTAAAATTTCATGGCCTTTTGTAAAAAGAAAATAATTTTCAAGAAGAAAGGATATTTTCCTCAAGAATTCATTTAACGTGTTTTATCAAAACCATTTTCCATATAAGATGAAATTATTTCATATGTGTATGTCTCTAGTATAATGTCTCTATGATTTACAGGCTTTCAATTTTCTTATGATGAAATATCCATTTGTTTTATATGAATTATGTGATGATGGGATGATGTTTATAAAACCCATTTTATTCTTTGGGTTATGATGAATGTTTTATGTTTATTTTGTGGCACAAGTAGGAATGATTTCACTATGAGATGTGTGGGACCTATATCTCCCTCCAATGTATTGTGTAATGATTTATATCTCATGATATAAACATTGCTGGAACGGTAAGTTAATCTGGTTCAGTATTACAGGACTGGAATGAGGAGTGAACTCGATTCAGAAAGGGACTTTTTCCACTAAGATGGTCTTGGAAGCAATGCCTTGGTTACTATGGAAATCATTACATGTGCTTAATGGATTCCACAATTACATGTTTTATTCCCATGCTATTTTATCATGATTTATGTCCCATTATTATATATGCCTTATGTACTTCCATATTTTATGTCGTTTCTCAAGATTTTTAATGTTCATGTTTTTTTAAGATCAAATGTATATGGAATGTTTTATTTTATCCATGCTTACCCTTACTGAGAATTTGAGCTCACCCTTATTATGTTTTCTTTTCCCCTAGGATTAAAAGAAAGATTTTAGGTAAGGAAACATAAAATGGGAAGATTTTTATGCGAGATGTTGAAGATCTTTCACCATGATTAGAAGATTACGTTCCTAGTTTCCAATGACACTAAACTATTACGGTCCTTGTGTGTCTGTTTTTGTTATGTATTAAGTATTCTGCTAAAGTAACGAAATGTTAATGTACATCAAGCTTCGGTTCTCTACAGTTGGTATCATAGGAAAGGTTTAGTCAACCTTTTGGAAACAAGGATGCGAAAACGTTAGTGAGATCCCTAGAGATATTTCTAAGGTATGCCTAGGGATGTCTCTAAGGTTAAGTATACGTATAGGTTATAGTCCTAGAATTGCGCTAAGGATATTATAATTTAACCTAATATGTTAGATATTGAGGGTACTCCCCCTTTACTATGTTGTTTTCTCTAGCATGATTTTGCCTCTCACAGAATTCTTTTTGTGTTTTAGTTAATGGAGGGAAATAGAAGGAATTCGGTTAACATTGAATCCAATGGACAAATTGGTGACTATGAGCAACAAAATTGTGTAATGCCTAGAGAGAAAGATATTGTGATTATGCCGAATCAGTCATCATGATATATGATGAACAAGGTGAAATTTAGTAGTATGCCTAATTCATCAAATAAGTGGAAGATAGACTATTATGCATGTTCGCATGTTGAGGAGCATAAAGAAAAGAAGATTGAGATTTTTAAAGAAGGGAATAAGAACCATTAGGAACATCTCAAATGGAGGGACCGATGTTATCTGTGTGGAGAAAAGGGTCATAGAGTGAAAGACTGTTATGGAGTTCAATATATTATTTGTGGAGAACATGGGCATTACCCAACTCAATGCCCTGACCTAAAAAGTTACTTCTAAATCAAGGAAGGACTTATTCCAGGACAATCATTGAAGAGGATGGATTGAAGTGTTTATATATTGGTATTCATGAATAATGTTGTTGAGGTAATTTTATTGTGTATTGGAATATTTTTGTATTAGTCTATTGTGGTTTTCAATAATTTTAAGGAACTAGTAACCATGAAAAGTGATTCAAATATTTTGGAAAGCAGATGATATCCGCATAATGAAGGGATAAGGATAAAATGAAATGTTTGACAATATTCATGAGATCATGATTGATATAAGGACTAAGTGATATCATGGTTTGAGTATATATAATTTTGAGGTTTTTGGTATGTGGAATGTGTTAACTTTTA
Source organism: Viscum album (assembly GCA_963277665.1). Lineage (NCBI taxonomy): Eukaryota > Viridiplantae > Streptophyta > Magnoliopsida > Santalales > Viscaceae > Viscum > Viscum album. The sequence goes on from OY728120.1 coordinate 1,170,975,524, forward strand.
TCTGCATTCATGTTTTCACTATGGTTCAATGAGTATTCATTTTTCAAGAGAATACATGATTAAGGTATTCACATGATTGGAATGTGACCAACAAGATATATGGGGGATAAATGATTATATTCGCATGCTTGGTTGACGAAATTTCAAGTAATCGTTTTCTTTATACTATGAGCTTGGACCGAAGTATTTTAGATAAGCCTAAAGATTGGAATTAATTACGTTGTACATAAGTTAGTATTGTTTAAGGATGGAAATTTTTTTTGATATTATTTATGGGATGTTATAGTAATGTAGTTTTAGAAAAAGGAAAACCAGCAGGACGGGCGACATCCCATCGCGTCAGACAAATCTGTGGGAATCGAACCAACAACCGAAGTGTGACTGGCCTTTATCGCCTACCACTAGCCTACAGGAAGTCCTTGATTAGTATAAACTAGTTTTATTATATTAAGCAGTATGATATATGAAATATAAGTCCATTTTAGGAACCATATATGATTAATCTCACTATAGATGGTCTTATGTATTTTTTTTGATAACTTTTCTAACCTTTTGTTTGAGACAGATGAAATGACCCATCATTCTATCACATGATCTGCTAACACTTCACAAATGACAAATTCAACTTCATTTCTTTAAGAGATGAAGTGGAAATTGTCCAAAGAACGACCAATGGTGAGACTATACTAAAATCATAAAAGTAATTCTTCTAATTCCAATTTCATCATCTTTAGGGAAATGATCTTGAGAACCAAAAATGTTGTCCTAGTGCCTTTATATCTGATGAATCAGATGGTACCTTAGATCATCACAAATTTATGGATTTGTGACTGTTGGCTTTTTCATAGCCATGTTTTCTACCACTCTCTATCAGAACATGATGGTTAGATTTCTATTCCATATCCATATTTTCACCAATGTTACTCTATATGGAAACCCAGTGAAGAGTTAATTTGGGTAACCATTATATTTCATACTTTAGTTTTTAAAGTTCAGTTTTGGTATTTCTTTTTACGATGTGGGTTTCTATGAATAGTAAATTATTTATAACCCCGACGAATTTTGAGGGAGAAATTCCTTTTAAGGGGGGTAGAATGTAACAACCCTAGATTTTATAAGATAAATTCTTTTTAATTTCATTCATATCTTCTGTTGTACGATACACCAAGATTATCTAGCACTATACGCAACACCGTATTAGCTTGTAGTATACGCAACACTATTCTTGGCTTGTGTTACACACAATTTCATGTTCGTTTGATAGAAGTTATTCTACGCAACATTGAGTGTATATATATATATATTCAATGTATAAATAAAATATGGTTGGGTTATATTATACGCAACTACAAAGGAGTCCTGCACTACACGTAACCCTGACTTGGCTTTCATTACACGCAATCACGACCTTCCCTGATAGCGTGTGTTGTATGCAATACAGGGTTTTACTAAACAACAATATATTATTATAATATTGTTATGAACTAGACATTATGAATAGTACTAACTAAATTTTGAATTTTATAACATTATTATTCATCTTACACATTTTCTAGAACATGGTATAAGAACAAAATAAATTTTTCGGGTAAAATAAGTATTTTTTGAAAAATATAGTTTTCTGCATTTTGATGGTGAACCCACATTAAATCTAGTTTTTGAAATATTTATAAGTTCCATTTGACAAAATAAAATTATCCTTTGGAATAAAGAAATAAAAATTTACTGTGGATAAATTTTTCATTTTATTCTGATAACTTTCATATTTTAATGAACAGTAAAAACACGCTATATTTTAATTAAAAGAAACTTTTTTCATCGTAATATCTTATGTGGTTAAATTATAATATTTAATGGTTTTAAATTATAAATAGAATATATTTTTACCATTTAATATAATTTATGTCATTAGCATTTATTTTACCTTGAATTCGTAGGTTAAATCAATTCAATCTTTTGCAATGTTTTAAAGAAAACCCTATTTTCTTTCGACAATGGGATTAATTTTAATTTAATTTATATAAATTTTGTGTATTGAATTTGGAAAAATGGATTCCATATTTGGAATTAGTGGGTCCAAATTATTTTAATAAGATACTTTTTATTTTTGGGCATTGTGAATAGTAACTACGGTAAATTTTATTTACCATAGTTAAAGGTAAATCAGGTAATTAAGGGTAAATATAAGATTATAAAATTACCCTAACACTTGGAAAAATCTTATTGGATGACTAAAAGTCGACCCATATCACCTAAGGGTCATATTAGATTCATTTAATAGACTTTTTTCAATGAAAATAATTTAATTATTTTTAAAACCATTGAAAGTGACAACACGTCACTCTCTTAAATACTATAAGTATAATAATTTTAAGTTAGTGATAAACTTCATGAAACATCGAAAATTAATGGTCTACAGAAAGAAAAAAAAATTATCTACATCATGAGAATTTATTTATATTTTTTTGGGATTAAATAATTATCATTAATTGTGACACAATAGTGATGTATAAATTATTTATCTAGTGAAAAATCAAGAAAATAGTTTATATTAAACTAATAGTGACCATAAAAGGAACAGAACCCTGACCAAAACTTATTGGTCATGTAAATTTAAACTATAATAATCCAATAGTCGAATATTTGACCATTTGGAGTCTTATACAAGCAATTATGACACTTATATTATTTTATTTTAAATGATGCCAAAGTTGTCACCTTCATAATTTAATAAATATTACAATTTATCTATTATGATTTTAAGATGATAAATTAGAGTAAAAGTATTATTTTGAATTTTAATAGATTTATATTCATCATAATATTTTATTTATAATTTTTATTCAACATATAAGTATATTAAATAATTATATCGAAATGTTGTAGTAATTATTTTATTAAGAGATAAACCAAATAAATGGTTTTCAAATTAATAAAATAAATATTATATGAACTATTTAATTTTCTCCACTAATTTTCTAGATACATATGGCTTTTTATGAATCTATTAACTCTTTTATTTCGAACATATCTTCCGTATATATTTTATTTAAATTCATATAAATGAATAGTGTCAAAATTGAAACTATTTTTATTTTATAAAAATAAGATATTATAAAATTGTTTAAAAATCACAAAAATATTTAAAAATTATAAATTGAAATTTATATGGTCTAAAATGTTATAAAGTATACAATTATTGAAAATTCTCAAAAAATAAGTAATTTTTTGTTATAATTTAAAATTTAGAATGTCATTACCACAAATAAAATTAAATTGATTAAGTAAGGATAAATCAAGTTGATAATGTTTAAAATAATTTCCTAACATGTCTTAATTTTATTGGTTGATGAGATTAAAACCCTATATCATCTTATATTCTAATATTAGTCATTTTTGGAGGATTTTACATGGGTTTGGATTTATTATAAATTAATATTTTTATGATTTCCAAAGGTGCCCCTCTCCTCCCTTATAAAAGGGCACCTCCTCCCTCTCTTCCTCACACCAATTTGAGCCTTCAAGCTCGGCCAACCCCTGCCAAATTCTCTTTTCCACTTCCCTAGAAACATCCTATAGGTCCTGGTCTTCTTCAAAGACCAATTGTAGTGCCCTAATAGGAGGTCCCAAAGAGGCGCTTCAAAGAAGAGGAGGTTCAGACACTTATGAAGCAAATCGGACATAAGGTAAGGGATAATTTTGCAAATCTCATTTTTATCTGAGATTTCATATTCATATGTATTTACTGGGGTTATTCCTTTCATCCATGACCATGTTTTATAAAAAAAATTCACGTATGTTTAAATTCCTTTTTACCCATTTTTGACTTTTACTATATGGTATGTAAGGAATCTTTATTTTATTTATGTTACAAGGTACTTTTTTTACTTTTCTGGAAAAAGTACGAGAAGAATGTTTTTTTAACTTATATGGCATGAACGGATTTTTATGGTTTTATAAAGCCTTATTTTCATGAAGATTCCTCCAAAAGATTTCATAACTATTTTCAAAAAATCTATTTCTTTTAAAATTGCATGGCATTTTGTAAAAAGAAAATGATTTTCAAGAAGAAAGGATATTTTCCTCAAGAATTCATTTAAAGTGTTTTATCAAAACCATTTTCCATCTAAGATGAAATTATTTCATATGTATATGTCTCAAGTATAATGTCTCTATGATTTACATGCTTTCAATTTTCATATGATGAAATATCCATTTGTTTTATATGGATTGTGTGATGATGGGATGATGTTTATAAAACCCAATTTATTCTTTGGGTTATGATGAATGTTTTATGTTTATTTTGTGGCACAATTAAGAATGATTTCACTATGAGATGGGTGGGACCTATATCTACCTCCAATACATTGGGTAAATATTTATATCTCATGAGATAGACATGGCTGGAACAGTAAGTTTATCCGGTTCAGTATTACAGGACTGGAACGAGGAGTGAACTCGATTCAGAAAGGGACTTTGTCCACTAATATGGTCTTGGCAGCAATGCCTTGGCTACTATGTAAATCATTACATGTACTTAATGGATTCCATAATTACATGTTTTATTCCCATGATATTTTATCATGATTTATGTCCCATTATGATCTATGCCTTATGTACTTCCATGTTTTATTTCGTTGCTCAAGATTTTTAATGTTCATGTTTTTTAAGTTCAAATGTATATTGTATGTTTTATTTTATCCATGCTTACCCACACTGAGCATTTGAGCTCACCCTTTATATGTTTTCTTTTCCCCCAAGATTAAAAGAAAGATTTTAGCTAAGGAAACATAAAATGGGAAGATTTTTATGGGAGATGTTGAAAATCTTTCACCATGATTAGAAGATTACGTTCCATGTTTCCAAAGACACTAAACTATTACGGTCTTTGTGTGTCCGTTTTTGTTATGTATTATGTATTCCGCTAAAGTAATGTAATGTCCATGTACGTCAAGCTTCGGGTCTCTATAATAACACCTTATTTTAAATCTAAAACACTATAGTATTAACCAAGGTTATTTATTCTCATCATATATTAAAATACATCATATCAGTTTGTAAAGAATATTTGAATTATCCTATGCATATCCCATGTGAGTGTCGTAACCAAGAGTGAAGCAAGGCTCATTTTCGTGTACCAGGATACCCCAGGTCAAGTTTGAAACTCCTTGTTGATGTTTTTACACCTAGGTACTTCAGTTCCAGAGTCGCCTCTACTTTCTGGTATCCAGACAGGGATGTATTCCTTGGAAATCCCACAAAAAATTAACATTACAAAATTTTTGGAAGTTCTTATATACTAATCTTATATGTCTATCTTATGTTAGTGTTTGCTAATCAGATTTTTTTCTTAATCTAGATTCCAAGTATTGTTCTAAACTTCCACTGATACCAACTGTAATGCCCTTACCCTAGTTACCCAGAATTAGTGCAATATTACATAACATTGGCATGATATAAGGAATCATGTCTCGATAGACCGATCAGTTTTGTATGCTTGGAAGTAATATGTACATACATATGTTTTACATTACAACATGAATTAAAAAACAAAATCATATCCCCTTTGAACACTCTTATATCCGTTAGCTTATTCCTGCACGTTAATCGTAATATACCTCTTTGCATCCTAGGAAAAATAAAACATAAGAAAGGGGTGAGCTTGGATGCTCAGTAAGGATAACAATATATTGGAAACGGTCATAAATAAGAATAAACATTTAAGGAAATGTATTATACTAGAACAAAAGCCTTTTAACTTAAAATTTAGCATAATATGGAAACAATATATCAAATAATTTCAATAACTTATTAACATGGATATTCTACTAGTCCAATAATCACATTTAATATCAATAGCCAATTTTATAATGATGTAATGCATAATGTCAGACTTCATAACCACATAGTCAAGGCCTTGTTCCAAGACTAAAAATATGATTTTTCAACACCTTGTCCCAAGACAATAGTTTGTCTCATGATACCTATCGGTGTATCGAGAATCTAATGTGGGCTCCACCCATCACTTACTTGGTCCAATGCATTCCTCATATGAAAAGGTTTAAACATAACAAAAACATTCATATTAAAACTATCATATTAAATGTCAATACTTTATCCATAAACAATGAATGGTATAAAAATAACAAATCCACAATCAAACATATCACAAAAACTTCAATAGAGTATGAAATATTTGTATCAAAATAAATCAACCATGATCAAGAATAATATCACGTAAAATATGTTGACATTGATGAAAATGATCAGTAAAAATCTTTGAGGGAAAAATCCCTTTTTCATGAAAACATTTAAAAGTCTCACTATTTATCAAGAAGCTGTATAAAATAGATTTTTGAATCAAAGTGTCCCATAACAATTTGAAACATTTAAAAGGAATTTAAATTTTAAAACTTTAATGTCCATATAAATAAAACCATAAATCCATTTTTAAAACATGGTCATTAATGAGAAAGATTTAGAAGTATAAATTTTTAAAACATTTAAAATGATATTTTAGTTAGAGTTCCTAACAAAATGAGAGATGCTTGAATATAAATATATGAGGTAATAAGAAAAATATAATATCATTAGAATAAATTGATTCATGATATATTATGTCAAAGTTCTGTATATACACCAAATAAAAGTGAATTGGCGCATAACAACAAAGAAGTCTCAATGGAATGTAAGTTGAGATTAATTCCATTAGAAAGACTATATCATTAGGTTAAGGATAAATCAAAGAAATAGTTATTTGTGACAAATAGAAATTCACTCAATATGATTGGATATTAATTGTAAATCAATCAGAGTAAATTCACACATATTCATGTAAAAACAACATGAATGACCTGGATATTTAACTAAATGAATTGAAATTGAGTTAAAATTACTCTTATCAAGTTTATATCGTTGACTTGAGAATTTATAAATGGAGTGATTATGTGTATCAAAATTATATCCACAAAAAGGTGAGTGAAAATTACTACATATATAAATAAATTGTGATTTCACACATAATCTGGGAGTAAAGTAATCATTGAAGTTTACGTAAAACCAAATGAGTGGAAATTGAAATTTGAAATTCCCTTACCAATTTGGTAACTTAGGAAATACACCCCATGAAAGAAGAATAATCCAATTATGATGTAAATACCCATAAATTAAAGTATATTACTCAAACAATACAACAATCGGTATTACATACACCAAAAAAAAGGTAATAGTGGAAAATATAGCTTGAATCTCAAGGGAATAAAAGTGAGATGAAAACCCCTTACCTTGTACATTTCCTTCGTATATGTTAGGGTAAACTCTTTTATAATGGTTAAATCACTGTTAGTATATTATAAAAGAACCAAATACATAAATATGATATCATATATGATCTTCTAATATTTTTTTTGTTAATGATATTTCAGTAGTATCATTGTTTTGGTTGTTAACTAATTTATTTTCCATTATATGTATTGTTACGTAAGTCATGTTTGTTATATACAGGCTGTATTTTATTCATATCCAGAATGATATTAAATTCCTAAAACTTAATTTTAATCATAAAATAAAAATTATTCTTCAATGATTACAATGTGGAATGAATCTCATTGTGTTCGTGGTGACGGTAAGCTGTACGTACGCACAAGCGACAATATCATTATATTAATGGTGAAATCGTATAAAATTGGATGGTAAATCATATATACAGAATAATTAATATGTTATAATTATTATTTACATCATTTATACTCATTATTATTCCCATCCAAATAGTTAAGTGTTTGAATAAAAAACTACACCACGAGGTGAAGACGATAAGCCGTACGTACACACTTGTGGTGACTTTGTCATTTATAGGATCTATAGAACAAAAAATATTGTGGTACCATATTTATAATAACATGACAGTATGTTGAAGGTACTGGATTTATTATTTTGGTATGGAAACAAAAAATAAAGAGGAAATATGTAAGGAATCTAGGATTAAGTTAGGGAATATGTGAAGTTGTTTTGGTATGGGTTTCTTGAGAAAAAAGGTTTTGGTTGTGTGAATTTAAGAGAATGGGAAGTATCCTTTTATAAGAGGGGTGAGGGTCACTTTAGGAAAAGCACGAAATATTATTTTATCATATAATAATTTTCGTTTTTTAATGGCTCCAAAATGATTTATTATTAAGCTAAGGTGGGTATGGGTCTACATATTTTCAACCACTAAGTTTTAAACGATTTTAGGTTATCATTTTAAACTTATAGTTTGGATTTAACTCTTAGTTAAATAGTTTAACTTTTCATGTGTCGTCTTATATTATTAGACTATATGGTTAATAAACATCCTATAAACTTCAAATAGAACATCAATTGGTTCATTAAAGAAAAAATAATATTAATTAAGCTGTTTTTTCGAACCTTAGATTTTTGGGTAAATTATATCAACCAATAATATAGTATTTTAAAAAAACTAATTTATGTCAATTTTTACACTATTTGGAATTTTGTTTTTGTGAAAGTCATAAAAACATTATCAATTCCAAAAAAATATCTAATCCACCCTAACATGTCATATTAACTTAGAAAATTCTTTTATGGAATTAAAACTTTTAAATTCTATTTATTTTAATATTTATAATATAAACTATTTTAATATTTCATTGAGAAGATAATTATTTAATCATCATTATGTCATAAATTAATTTAATTATTTAATTTCTAAAAAATATAAATAAAATAACATTATGTAGGAAATATTTTCATATTTCTAATGAATATTTATAGTTGTATTTATCTTATGTATAACCATATATTATAAATGGTTTAGTTAATAATCTTTGAATTTAACACTTTTAACTCCTCTTTAAAAAATTAATAATAAATGTCCTAATCTAATCCATGTGGACCTAAAAGATCATATTTTATTCCTAACGTTGTTTTTTATAGAATTAAACATATCCAATACAATTAATACATTTTTTAGGGTAATTACAAAATCATTTTTAACTTTAATTCCCCTATTTACATTTAACAGTTGTAAATACAAGTCAATAATTACTATTCACCAGAAATTATTTTCATCTTATTGATACACATTTTACTTACTGATATTAATTGTGTCTCTTGGATTTTTTAAATTCAATTCACAGAATCGGTAAAATTATGTTTTATGCAAATTTGCAAATACTATTAGAAGGTTGGTAAAAGTCGGTAAAAAGTTTATTAAACTTTAATATATATAATTTTATTATAAAATGACATAGATTAATGACATTTAACTTATATAGGTTTTATATATTTTTTTAAAAAAATGAATTTAAATAAGATAAGTAATTATTTAAATAAAAAGTCAGTTTTAAACTATATCGTAGAGTTTTTCACTAATCCTGAAAATTGAATGTTTTCAAAAAAATACCAAAAATTTACCATAAGATAATTTTGATATTCCAAATTACAAAATTAATTCTATTTTAATAAATTCAAAACATATAAATTGAATTAATTAATTTAAAATTAATTCTCGTTGACAAAATCGAAAAGTGTGTTTTTTAAAAATTAAAAACTATCAAAAGATTGTTAGGTGATTACGTCAAATATAAATGTGAAATCACTTATAATGGCCTACATTGTATTAAATGATAAAAATATAATCTAATTATACTTATAAACCACTCAAATTCATAATTTAACGCTATAAATTATTTCGATTAAAAAAGTTGTTTTCAATTAAAATTTAGTATTTTTCAGTATTCATCAAAATAAGAAAGTTATCAGAAAAGTACCAAAAATTTATCCAAAATAAATTTTATATGTCCTGGTTCTAAAGAAAAATTTAATTTCATTAAATTGAATATATAAAATTGTCAAATATTGGTTTTAAAAAGGGTTTTCCATTAAAAGGTGGAAAATTTTCATTTTTTTGTAAAATACATATTTTATCTAAAAAATTAATGTGCAATTATATTATGTCTAAGAAAAACAAAATATATATTCTAAAATTATATGGATTATATAAAATTCAAACATTAATTAATACTATTCATAACTGCTTTTTGAACAGCTAGTTTGGTAAGTCTTGGTGTGCTTGAACTCGGTGTTGCTTGTAGCGCAAGCTATTGAATTACTATAAAGTAAATAACATACTATAAAATCATGAGTTGTTATACAACGGGCCCATACCCAAGAGGTAAGGTCTGATTCTTGGCATCCAAGAGACCCAGGTTCGAAACAGGTTGAAGGATAATTTCCGGGTACTATAGCAGTAATGTACCTATACCGTAGTATGGACTGTAGAAGGCACTATTTGATATTGTTTGGTACTATAGAAACCATAACTAATAACCCTTTTTGGGCTTTTGGCCACTGATTATGGACTACGGGTCTCAGGGCCTTCAGGTCATAAAGGGCATTTGGACCTCACGTCCTTCAGGCCAGAAAGACCATAGAGGAGCCTAGTTCACACATAGTATACCCTAGAAGCAGATCAAAGCAAGGGTAACAATCACTAGATGCAGATCTAAATGGATTGAAATAATGAGAGGGTATGGAAACAACCATTGGGACCAGGCATCATGCAACATTATAAGGTGCAATGTTAGGCGATCAACAATGCAAGGTGGAGAGCATGGAAATCAATGATGATGATGTTGGGGAGGGGCACTTCTAGTGGGTTGGACCAAAGGGTCATGTAATGGACATAGTATGCCTATGGGCCTTTGAGTCATGTATTAGAATTTGGTTCTTGTCAGTCCTTGTGCCTTGGGCCTACGGGTCATGTAAGGGTTCTCCTTCAACACATAAAAGGGGTATTGTCCATAATTAAAATAAAAAGAAGGCCTTCGGGCCATTCAGGATATAATTCCAAGATTAATTATTCGAGTTAATATTTTATAAATTATTACCAAAACATGTATCTCACATTTTCTTTTGGAATAAGGATACATTATTCTGGTTTAGTAATAAATGTTGTTTGTGGTGTTTAATTAACCAATATATCAATAAGGCATGAATCATTAGTAATGAATAATGAATATAAAATGTTGGGAATATTTATCATGTTGTGGAAAGATAATAATTTTTCATGAAAAACAAATTAGTTTTTAAGGATATACCTATTCTTTGTTTTAGAATATTCATATTTAAGACTATAGGTATTATCAGCATACTTATGTACTTATCTTTGTACAAATAGACATTTAGAAATAAATTTACTCAAAAAAACTTTCAAAATTAATTTATCTAAAGGGTATGAACTATTAAAAGGTTTATATAATGGTGAATATTATTCATTAGATTCATTTATGTTATTATTAAGAAATAAGAATGTAAAGTACGATTTATGCATGGTCATATGATATGTGTTGCTTCGAGATGGTGTTTCAAAGAATATCTTGGCCAAACATTCATCAATCATTATAATGTAGTAGGAATTATTTCCTAAACACATATTACATTATCTACATTAGTCCTATGATGATAATAATGACGATATTTGTTGAGTCTTACATGTTAACATTTTTTAAAAAATGTTTTTTGGAGTAATTTATAAATCTACATTTTCTTATACACATCAGATTCATGATGTATGTAAAAGGAGTATCGATGTCGAAACATGTGTTAATTTAAAATACTACCACTATCCATGGAAAGTAATAATGTTATCCCATAAAAATATTTCAACTATCATGAATAATTAATATCATATGAGTTATAGTGTAATGGAAATAAATTGTCATAAGAACATTGTGTTTGAATGAAAATTATTTATTAAGGATATAAACGAACTTTCATTAAGAAAAACTCATTGTGTATATAATTTAATTATCGTAAAAGTCTCTTAGGATATTATAGATATCCACATGAATGAAAAGATATAGTCAAATTAATAGACTAGATTTCAATAAATGAGTCTACATCTCTATTTGAGATTATGGGAGCCAGATTTACATGGGTGTAGTCAGTGCGAAATATGCACAAGATGTTGGAATTTGAGTGAGTTCCACAAGCGGTGTGAAAGAGGAATGTTTCAAAGATACATACTATCTAAGAAGGTTAAAACCATGGTGATGGTTTTATATTCACCATGGTCAGTGATACATTGTCCATTGAGAATATTAGTTCATACAAGTAGGAAGTAGATTTTAATTAGTTAAACTTGAAAAGATTAGTTTAAATTCAAAAATATATTCCATGTATCAATGTACAGGGGATTATTATTTTGAATACTATGGTGAGTATTCAAGTTAGACTATACATGGATGGTAAACTTATTCTACCAATATGTCTTGATTGGTAATATCAATTAGTTATGTCAAAATACATTATAATTTTTCTTTTAATAACTAATTTATATGATCATTTTCATTGAGAATCAGATTTCAAGACTACCAGTCATGGACGATGCCTATATGATGGAACCGGAAAGGGATGGTGACATAATAGAATTCAATAAGGGGGAATGTTACTAAAATCTAATTTATGATTACTATAAATAAAACCTCATATAATATAAATTTTCAAATGAATGTTCTCCATGTTCCTACATGGGTTTTCTAGGAGAACTATTCTTTTCCATGAAAAATATGATTGGTAGCATAAGAAAAATAACTATTGGCCTTACCGTTTGTATGGATAAGAATGAAAGTAAATATCTAGTTATTGACTTAATATAGAAACCTATGGTCTAGGAAATAGGATCTACTGAGATATAGCTAATGGTTTCATATACCTAGTCAATATTACATGTACTAATAAGGTATTAAAAAATAAAAGTTGGAAGAATTCGAGAGAGAATTATTGTCAAAGTCACATGGAATAAATCACTCCATGAATACATGCATGGGAATAAGAGTCGATTAAAGTGGTGATTTTAGTTTTATATGCTTCTTCAATGGATTTGAAATGTAATCTATTGTATTTACAAGAAATTATATTAGTAAGATATACATTATTGTTGGAAAATATTATTTTTTTTCTAGGATAACTATAAGGAAAGCATTCAGAACTATCCAATAATACTAGAGTAAGTACAGAGAATATATACATGGTATGTTAAGAGGAATGTATACATGTTTTAATAGGACACAAACTAGTATTCCTTGGATAATTGTTATATAACATCATAGTCAGGATGCATTAATGAGTGATGCAAGATCATACATACTAGTGTTAGACACATCTACAAATACTGACTATCTTGGGGAATTTGAGGTAGCTAATATGTAGTTTATTGAATGAAATTATTTATTCCATTTCCTAGAATATCACATACTAGTTAAAGTTTTTTCATGATGATAATTTTTTTAATGGTACTAAACATGATTTCATGTTTGGAATGTGAAAAATGAGATATACTCAATGATTTCACCACTTGAGAAGTTTTAATCAAGAAGGTTAGGTCACACATAATAGAGTAACCACGTAGTAGATACCTAGAAGACCTGGAGAATAACATTGTGAATATACATAAACATGATATTAATCATGTGATTGATAACAAGGATGGTTATCAAGTTGGCGCTAGTGAAAGTGGAAGTGTTGTCATAGTGCTTTTCCTAGACCCAACAATATTGTACTTTCTTATTACCATATCATGTATATAATGAGATAAGAATGATGTATAATTAACATTAATGTATATAAATAACTGAAATAACTATTTATAAGGTTATTCCCACATATCAATTTTGTATCAACACTTTATAGCATATCCCAAACTATAATGAGAAACTCAATAAATTATGACATTAATCATAAATATATGTCATATGGTCAAGAAAAATCATACTTATTGGAAACAGTTGATGATTTACTGTTAGTTGTTGGGGCTCAAAATCATTTAGTCTTCTTCTCATGAATTTCACACTTACTGATATCTAGTAGGTGAGATCATAAGGACAGACCTGCCAATTGGAACACCACATGTTTAAGGTGTCATTGGATGTTCCAATGTATGGACATGTGTATTGGTGTCTGGACTTGAGAACACAATCAATGTGTTCCATTTGATCTCATACATTAATTAGAGGAATGAAACATGATAATTATATCATGGATTTGTATATTGTGTTTCGTGCATCATTGTTGGTATGGAATTAGGTGAATGGTAAATATATAATTTGTCACTTCCGAGTTGAGGAATTAATATATTCTCTTCCTAGGTGATCGGGATGGTAGTACCTTCATAACTTATTTTCCAAGGTAGTTAAAGGTACATCTGTCTAGTTGTATTAACAAATAATAAATCAATAAAGGGCTACTGCACAAGTGTGTGTCCTACTATATGACATATCCAAAGACAATGAGATTATAATACACAATGTGTGTCTTTAGGTTGATTATTATTTATATGACTATTCATTATCTATTTAGGGGTCCTAATAGGAATCTAGAATATTCTCTTGGTTTGTTAATATTATCCACTGCTCTCAATATAAGGGCCTAGAGGGTCACACACAACAGTTTATTCAAGAATCCATTATATTCAAGTGAACAGGTATATCAGACATTGGGGCACCACCATGGGGTCTGAGATTTTTCAAACTTTATCGATCACCAAATAATAAATAAATTCATTATTATTAAATTTAAAAATAATTTGGTTGAATTTAATGATTAAATTTATTTGCAAGTGTAATTAAATATAAGGAATCGTATTATACGATTAAATATTATTTTAATATTCCATGTTTATTTAATATTTGGGGGAATTACTATTATATAAATGGATTGGGTTTATACTCTAATAATTTTAATATATATTTTAATCATGTGATAAAATTTAAATTATATTCATGACGTAGTAAGTTCATTATAATTATTCATATATTTCATATTGAGTTTGAATTTTATTTCTAGGGGATGAGGTACCCTTTCAGGGTATGAGCACCTCCCACTACATAATTAGGAGGAAAGGATCTTTACATGTACAATTCATGAATTCAAAAATGAGAACCTCTATATCCTCTCACTTTGTAGAGAGTGGTAGAGTATCTCTCTGAGAAGTCAATCCAACCTACCATCAATGATCAAAAGGACGAGATCATGGTGATCAACGGGACATTGAAGGATTCGTCGTAGATCTGTCCTAGATGATGTAATTTGATGATTAGTGAGTATTCAGATTATTAAATCATGTTTGGATGATCTATAGGGTATTGGATTTTGATAATTTAACAATGGTTTCCCGCGATGACCAATAGTTGTCTGCGCTATAATACAAAACGAGGTACACATTCTATTTATTTCTTCCAAGCTCTGTTTATTGCATGTGAGATCATGAGGACTATATCGGGTCTTAGACCACTATGAAAAAAAAGTTCCAAAATCGATACAATAAAAAAAATTCAATCTCATCCCACCACTTCAATTTCATGCCTCGTTACCTTAAAACTTAATTATCATGTGTAAGTATGGTTTATCGTCTCTGTGAACGGTGTAATGAATTTTTCTATACATAAAATTATTGGATAAATATAAATATTTATATTATAAATATATATTTTATTTATATAAATATCATAATTACTAATATGATGTATCCATTATCAATTTACATGGACTAAAACTACTAAATCAATACATATGCGACAATGATAGATGTTATCACCCAAAAGAGTGATTTTAATTAAGAATTATTAATAAATTTGTGATTAAAGGTTATAAGTAAAAAATATATGGTATAATATATATGAATATTGTTTAATAATAGCTTTATAATAAATAATTATTTATTATACATAAGGTTTAAACACAAGAAAAGGATGTATAACCTGAGGTAAGGTTTTTCTTGTCCCAATTATACTTTTGTGAATCATATGTCATATTCACTACATATTTCTATTATGTGGTGTAAATAATTCCCAATTGATATATTATTAAATGAATAACATTTCCATAATGGTATTTAGCGTTTATTTTGAATTTATTTATTTCATAGTGCTTGTGATTCAAAAGAAACACACGTGTTAAGGGTTTATTTCACAATCTCATCATTATTTAGAATTGTTTATTTTTAAGCATCATGTGTGGAATATTTCTCTTTAGTGTCCCTTTAAACTCAAAATTTTTTCAAAAATATTTTTACTATTATCTAATTATTTTTTAAAGTCATTTTTACACTTGTATTAAATTTTACAAAATGTTTTAAATGTAATATTCATGTTTCTTTTTGAATAAGGTACTCTTTGAATTTTCTTACAAAAGTGTGAAAGGAGTACTTTTTTAAGTCATAAAGAATTAATATAATTTCCTGCCATTATGAAAACTGAATTCATTGAATATTAATTTTACATGGTATTTTTGAATTAAAATCGTTACTTTATTAAGTGTACAGTTTTTAGATTTTAAAAAGCGATTTTCAATGAAGAAAGGGGATTTTCATTAAGAAATTTTCATGTAAACTTTTTAAATCATTTTCATATTTTTCAACATACTTTGTTGGATATTATGTCTAGTATATACTTTAATGATACCATCTATAATATTTATTCAAATGTATTATGATCATTTTGATTCAGGGAAAGTATTGACATTCTGTATGATAGGTCTTCCAATATAGACAATTATGGATTATTATTTATTTAGAATTGAATTGGATTACTTAGTCATATAAAGAATGAATTGGACTTATTAATTAATGAACATGGCCCATTTTATCCCCTTGATTTATCATTAGGTTTCATGAGACAAACTTCCTTGGGGTTTGGTCGTGGCCTTAATCATTTTGGTAGATGTCATGGCATAAGGCCTTGACGGTATATTCAGATGTCTTGGATAAGGCATGGATGATATGTTTTTTGTGTATTAAATTATTAACTATAGCATTATTAATTTAGATTTAGATTTTTATGTGTTTATTCAATAAATTATAATATCCGCAGACATGTTTCGATATCATGTGATTATTTATATGGCTTATTTGATCATCTTTTATTATTTCCATATTATTGATGCCTTATTGGGATTTCACTATATGAATACCCATACTGAGCATCTTATATCCCCCTTTTCTTATGTTTTATTTTTTTTAGGATACCAAGTAGTGTTTTTTAATTCATATTCCTATATATTCTAAGGTTAATAATGATATTCTCAAAGAAAAAATTTGTGTATTTTATTTTTTTTAAATGTAAGGTGAATTTCAGGTATGTATCTAATTTAATAAAACTACTAAAATATTTTTTTCATTAGTATGTGATTGATTGTATCCAATAGGAATGTAAAAAAAGTAATAATCATATTTGGGGAATATTTTTTAAGGTACTTTACAACATTTTACTTGATTTCCATTTAATGGGATATATATTGATTTCTAGACCCCCGGTTTCATTCAAAGTCGCACGTTCTTGCCCATAGGAGATACAATCATCACAACGTTTTATCCCATGGGGCCTTCATTCATGTAATGTTATATGTTATTGGGTAGTGAAGTTATCTCACCCTATCCATTGGTCCTATTTCTAATATCTTAAATAGAAATACACCAAGGTCTTAGTCGTATACATAAAACTGCATAACACCATTATCTGAGCTACATGACATTAAACTGCCTTTAACAATGCCTTTGTCACATAGAATTAAACATTATAATGTCGCTTCCTCACCATAATATTTTAAAGTAAGTTTCTAGTATCCTTTTAATGGGATGTAATACTGCATAGTCCACATCCCAATCTCATGACTTAAAAATGTGTGATTCTTTAGCCTTCGCCTAAGGGGACAAACCATTGGTGCTAGTTTCCAAAATCACAACTTTTTATAACTATTTACATATTTACTCTTGATTTCATGATATAAATCAGGATTTCTAGAACCTCAGTATTAGGAAAAGAAAAAAATCTTCCTCGTAAATGAAAATATCTTCACTAGAATTCAACAGTTGAGGCCCCTATTCACATCAGGATTGTTATAAATCATGTAGAATACATATAACACCCACCTTTGGTTAGAGACATACTTCCCTAAATGGTATAAACCACTAATCCTTGTTTCATGATATTAAAATTTATAAAATTTGGTCCTGGTCACATGACCTATAAACTATGTGACGCACATTTTGGCTCACATATCCATAAATTGCTCGAGGAAGTCACTCACAAATGATCTTAATAAATAACCAAGTCTCCCCCATTACATCTTGAGTTACATATCCAAACTTTTTGTGGTTTAAATGAAACTTACATTCAATAAAGTCACATTCCTCCTGTAAATGTATCATGTGTTGAACATTATGGTGTAATAATGGAATTTTCCAAAACCTATTGAACACCCCTTCATCCAACAAACATATTTCATACCTTTTTCTGTTTGAATGAAAAAATACATTGAGTCGATTAATCCTCTTAGTTTCCTATTCCTATTAAATTTTGGTAATAGTGATTTGTGATCTAAAGGTTCATGTCTAGGGAATGATGGGGAATATCGCTGCTTTCCCCTGATCCTATAAAGTAAACCCTAGGGGAGATTTTGGACATAGATGTAAATTCCACCAGAACCCCATTAACAATTCCTCGACTGGGTGTGGAAATGATCATATAACTCCCAGAAAACCCCTCACCTGAGCATGGAATTAGTTTTCTTCCATTACAAATGGTTATTCTACTCCCACTAGTCTCCAGTATCTGATTCAAAAATTTGATGACATTATTTACCCAATCAATTTTCCAATATTCAAAGGGATAAATAATTTTCATGTATTTTATTATATCATACTATATATATATATATATTATATTAAGTATCCTTCATGAAACAACATTATAAAACTATGTAATGCTTTGGTCCACAATGCATGGCCATAAAATACATATAATGGTCTAAAACATGAGACCCATTTTCTATATGTATGTGTCGGGTCTATATAATGTTGACATAATAAGGTCATTTATCTATAAGATTATGTAATGATGAAAATTTACAATAAAAAAACATCCCAAACCAATGCGAGCAATTTCTAAAGATTTTTTTCATAATCTATACTTCGGTGTTCACCTACTCTTGGTTGCATGATTTCAAATAGAACAACCATTCATTCTCATTGTATGGTGTTAAACTATCTGTTAAAGATCCTCACCATATGATGTTAAACTATAGGGTCAACATCCATAACGTGTGGTGAAAAAATGGGTGTTATTATAGCCCATTCCTGATAGGACCAACACTCTCAGTGTTGGTCTCCCACTTCACCATTTTTATTACTATGTGTCACGTAATTTACATTCAAGGGATACATAGTGATTCCTAAAAATACTATATCAATACCTATCAAAATTTTCTCCATCATCATTGAGTTTTCTCATAGGGGAATTGGATCCACCAAGTTCCCTACATTCATATATAGATTGTATTGGTACCCTATCCTAAAGTCTCAACTCCTTATGGTCAAATCTATGTGAACATGAACTATAGTAATCATACTTCTCTACAATATGATGGTAAACATGTGTCCAAAAACATGGTCCCATGATGTTAAACTATATGAAAACACTCCTTACTACATTGCACTAAATTCTAGTGAAAAATGTTGGTGTCTCGTGAACATAAACTGTTGATCTATTGAGTCCTTATAGGATGACATTAAACGGCTTGACTCATGGTCCACTTTATTTCACCCATTTCCTATATGATATCTAGATCCATGTAAAATTACTTGGTATATGATCCCTATTTATAAATTATTAGTAGGGTTCAATAAACCATTTCTAAGGAAACTCATGTCTCTTATATTAGGTTATATCTTTGGATACTCACATTATTCCAGTACCATACCAGGATAAAAATATAAAAATTCTCCTCACTTATATATGAGCTCAATATATATATAGGGGTCCCATCCTTTCTCAAGGATTCATTGGTAATGGTTTCAAAACCTGGCCATAATTCAATTTTCCATCAGAACGTTAACAAGAAATGCTCACATTTCTATGAATATGAGTTAGATCCTTGTAAGGAAAAATTCAACAACAACTACATGTGGTCTGATCCCCATGTTGTGGGATACATAGTGATGCCTAAATCTTCAATTTTGGGCTCATCCATAGATTTCAATCACCTTTAACCATTTTTATTTTATAATATCCAAATACACATAGATATTATATATTTTATAGAAATTAAATTCCACCATATGTTCCCTAACATTCACTCTCGTGTGGTTAAAATGATAAACCAAGTTGTCTCTTGTTTCTTATGACGAGAATGACTCGTATGAGTTTAGAGGACCTTGAGAGACACATTGATTGGTATGATTGAGATTATTTTTATTCATGTATAGGGAACATAGTCCATGTTGTATATCTTTAAATCGCATAGTTACAGTCCTATTTGTAAGACTATAAATTGCATAGCACCCATGTCCCTTCCACAAAACATTAAACTAAAAGAAATAATGACATCCTAAGTGACTTTAAACAAATTATGGTGTCCCATTTATTATGGACACTTTCATACCTACATGAGAACACAATAATTTTATAAAACATTATTACACAAACTATCTATCCCTAAATTTTTTAACAACCCACATCCTTCATATGCTCTAGATCTATATAGGATATTATGAATCATGTTCACTAGTTTGTGGACACATGCCTAGAAATGAATTATACTTTTCTGATATATGAGTTAGATATGTGTTGGAGTCATTTTAGTTGCAAGAACTATGTGTGGATTGATTCTCGTTCAGATAAGATATATAGTGACACCAAGATTTCTTATCCTAAGCTCATCTAATAATTTTAGGTCCAAGAGCTATAAATATAAAATATTTATATCACCCCCTACGATAATATATTCTATCCTTGGGATCATCATTCACATTGTGCTTTTCAACACCTTTCTATGAATGATGACAAACCATTTTTGTCTAATTTCTATGGCCTTAATCATCGGTAACATTTGGTCACATTTTTACAACATTAGAATTTATCCATTAATGTCTAAATTTCATTACCTCAAAGAAAAATGTCAAAAGAATCTGAGAATGTATAACTTCACTAGGCGAATGTTATCAATATATAGTGGTATAGCCTTTAGGGATCCAAAAACATTCTTGAATATTCATGTTCTCCATGAAACCACTTAATATACCTAATGCATGATTTAATACTATAAAATTGATTATGTTTACCTATCATATTGTAACCTAATAACCTTGAGTCGATTAATGTTCTTGGATAACTCTTGGATAGAAATTATGGTAACATGGATTGATTTATATAAAGGGACTCCACAGTGATTTTATGGTGAAAAGAAATTTTTTCCATTGAGCCTGTGAAGTAACCCCTAGGGGAAATTTTGGTCTTATAAGAAATATCCACCTAAATCACATGCACTCTCTATTGATTGGGTGTGGAATTATTTTTACCCATTACTAATGATCATTCTACTCCCGCTGGTCCCTATTTCCAATTGACTCATACATTCATGGGTTTTGCATTAAACTATCTATAACCCAACTATTCGACATTATTACAGTATCTGAAATATTTCAAATTCTTGCATTAATGTAACATTAAAATCAAGATTATGAAATTATATTATTGCATGCCTTCCTATCTCGTTGTTCCTCCCATTTAGATACCATGATTCCTTAAATTGATATTCTTCATTTGGAAACCCCTATCCACTAAGGGTCCAAACTTCATGACCTCAAATTGGAAACCTCAGTATAATCATTATGACATTAAACTAAGTGTACATAACCATGCTATTGTCTATAACAACATTTACCTATCCATTCTCATGAAGTTTATATTATCCCTTACAGTATGGTATGTCTGACCATCTATTCTTAGACCATGTAGTGTGACTTTAAAGCTCATCAACATTTTATCAAAGTTGTATGAACTTAAATTACATCCCTATATTGGGTTATCATAATAGAACTTAAACATCCAATAGAATGAGAAATATTACTATCTAAATTGAAAACCATTAAAGGGAACCCTATGTAAAAGTAGAGACTTAGTTCACTTGGAATTTACACCTTCACATCACAAGAAAATCATGAGAATCAATGAAATAAAAGGAATAAAACATACCATGTGTAAAACCCACAAAGTGGGGACTGAGAAAAAGAAACTTTCCTCCCCAATAGGACTCTGCATTAAAGTATTATTAAAAACATATGGTGAAAATAAGAAGATATAAATATTTTAGGTGTCTCCATTCATCCCTACCAAAAATTTATAAATTCTGACTATGACTATTGACCAATATAAAATTAGAGAACATATTTTCTCTTCAAGAACTATATGAGGATAATGATTCCACATTTTTAGGAATAATAATAGAATGATATATTTAATATCCTGCATGACCATAAAATTATTAGAGCGGAATACTATGGGTGGCCTAAAATTTTGTCCTAAGAGTTATATCTATGAAACATCCCCATGGAAATAGGTGTCCTTATCCTTGATTCCATGATAAAGTGATGATAACCCATCTTAGATATATGATCAAGATCTATGTAGGATAATTCTTCATAGAGTTATTATTCAATCAACCATTGTTGAAAATTTATCCTTCTTTGTATGAATTTGATCTACATATGATTCTTTTAATCAAAACTGTGATTAGATTGATTCCAACTCTTATAGTATATGTTGTGACATACCGATCTCCTATCATGGATACAACTAAAAAGAAACTATCATTACACTATTTTTTATATCCTATAATTTTTACATTTATAGATTTAGGATATTCATTCCTTGACTTTGGATTGAACCTCTTTGAAACTAAAACACCCCATGTATATTATTTTTTTGGAGAAATATAAAAGTCCTAAGTTGTAATGCTCCATTTGTAAAGAATCCTCTCGGTGGTGAGATGTCTTCAAAGTGAACCATATGATTTAATAGTAGGTCAATTTTCCCTATGATTACCAAAGAATCATAATAATTTCCTTATGAATAAATCCAATTCATAGGGGTATATTTTGTTTCCATAAAAAAACATCATTCCATGAAACATTCCACATGAAACCTGATGCATTCTATACTTCAAAAAAACATGATAAGTATGAGAATAAATGTGTCTCAATAATGGAAGAATAAACAGGTTTAATTTTCATGTTCCTCAATAATATTCACACACCTAGGGATTGATATTCCTTAGAAACTTTACCCAATCTAGTGGTGTGGTGGTGAGAACATCTCTCTGGGAGTAGGCCATGGATTTTGTAAACAGCTGTAAAAAAGGTATTGATGCCTTAAAATATATTTTTGAGGGTCTTCCAAACACTTTATATCATCATAACCCCCCACCCCCATATAGTGTATATAATCAATCTAATAGATTATTTTTATTCACATGATTCAATTTTACTGGTCAAAGAGTACAAATAGATTTACAGATCAAAATTTATGGTTGTTTGGAGTCAGAAAAATTTTATAAAGGAATGGTAATTCTCATGAATGGATTTCATGTATCTCATCCACATCTCATACATTTCATTATCTAACCCATAATTTATATATACTTTGTATAAGCCTCTCATGCATGTTCTCCAGGATGTATACAAATAGATCCATAAGCCTCTGATTTTAACGAGACAACAGATAAACATCCAGATGATGAAGTAATGTGATTTCTCTGGTCATGGAACTTTTTCTCATATGTTTTTCTCCATAACATGAATAAAATTACTTATCAATACCTCTAATATGTATAAGAACCAAGTTTTCTTTCACTTGGAGGAACCACTAAGGTGATGCACTCCAATCATCTTAAGTATCACTTGGGTGAGGTACTACAATCTAACTAAGTATCACATGGGTGAGGTATTCCAATTCTCCCAAGTACCACATAAAATAGGGATTCCAACCAACAAAATTTCCACTTGGGAAGGCACTTAAATCATCCAAAGTATCACTTTGGTGAATTACTCCAATCCACCCATGTATCACTTGGGTGGGGTACTTACAATTCACCCATATATCACATTGATGAAGGAAGTTAATCTACCAAAGTAAATCTTGGGAAAAGAATGTAAATTCTCCCATGACACTTGGTCTAGGTACATCAATATTCCCAAGGATCACTTGATATAGGTACATCCAAGTCTCCTATTTATTACATTGGAATCCCACGCATTAGAGACCCATTATTAGGATACCCACACATGGGTGACCAATACTTGTTGGAGCAACACATGGATGATCCATACTTGGGAGACTGATACTTGGGTGGCTCATACTTGGCAGACCCATGCTTGGGAGATCCACACTTGGGAATACCACACTTCGGAGGACCATACTTGGGTGACCCACACTTGGTTGACCCACACTTTGGAGACCATTTTCTCTGGTCACTCCACTTTCAAAACCCATATCCCACAGCACCCCACATGGACAACCCTTTGCTCCAGTCACTCCACATGGGAATACCTACACCCAAGGCACCCCACATAGGATACCCTTCACCCAATGGTCCCCATACTTGGGGAAAACATCATAATGGTATCTCTCATAATAGGTATAAAGACCTTCTCTATCCCACACAATGGTCAAGAATCATTTCACCCCAGTCTCATACTTGATAATAAAATCATGCCATATAAATTTAGAGTTCAGATACTCCTCTAGGTATGGGCCTCCTAAAGGGTGTAAACCCCAACCGTAACAATATCCATTCCTCATCTTGTTGCCAATGAATGTCAGGTTAAATAATTATTAGGTATCCTCCTAGGATTATGCCCTAACCAAACCCTAATATCCATTTTTATTGGTTCTCCTCATGGTTTTAGAAACATGGGAATCGTCCTATATTTAATCCCCAACCAAAAAAATCACCCTGAGTTTAGATTCTCCTCATAGTTCTAGAGACAAGGAAATATTCTGAGGTTTAATCCCCAACATAAACAAATATCTTTGTGTTGAGATTTACCTCATGGTTCTAGAAATATGGGCATACACCTAGGTTTAATCCCAAACCAAACCAAATATACTTGGTTTGATATTCTCATTATGGCTCTAGAAAATATAGGAATCCTTATGGGTGTAAACTCTAACCAAAACATAATCTACATGATTTGAGATTCTTCTCAAAATTCTAGAAATATGGGCATCATCCTTGGTGAAATCACCAACCAAAACATAATATCCATGAGTTTACATTCTCTTCGTGTTTATAAAACCATGGGAATCCCCCATGGTGTAATCCCTAACAAAACCAAATCTACATGAGTTGAAATTCTCCTCAAGGTTCTAGAAATTTGGGAATCCTCTTAGGTGTAATCCCTAACAAAACCAAATCTCCATGAGTTGATATTCTCCTTATGGTTCCAAAAACATGGTAATCCTCCTATTTTTAAGCCCCAAAAAAACCTTAATATACTTAATTTTATATTGTCTTCATGGTTCTATGAATATGAGCATCCTTCTAGGTGTAATCACAATCCAAACATTAATAATCATTATTTTAGATTTTACTCATGGTTGCAGAATCATGGGGATTATCATAGGAGTAATCCTTAAGAAAACCAAATATCTATGAGTTGAGATTATCCTCATAGTTCCAAAAATATTGGCATCCTCCTAGGAATAATCCCCAAAAAACAAAATATTTGTGGTTTGTGATTCTTGTCATTATTCCAAAAAACTGGTAATCCCACAAGATATATTCCCCTGCCAAAAAAATCTCTACATGTGTTTATTCATATCATTGTTCTAAAAACATGGGAATCCTCCTTTTTGTAAAACCTAACCCAACCAAATATCCATGAGTTAAATTCTCATTATGGTACCTGAAACATGAAAATCATCCTAGGTGTCAGCCCCTAACCAAAAAATATGAATGAGTTGATATTCTTCATATAGTTCCATAAATATGGGAATCCTCCTCGATGTAAGCCATAACCAAACCAAATCACCATGAATTAATGTTCTCCTCATTGTTCTAGATATATAAGATTCCTCCTATGTTTAACTCTTAACAAAACCTTAATCTCTATGAGTTGATATTATCCTCATGGTTCCCGAAATGTGGGCCTCCTTCTAGGTGTAATATCCAAAACATACCTTCACCTTAACCACCTACAAGGATAGGTATATTTGGGAATTCCATACATAATACCCACCTTATTTCTTATTTTTTCCCCTTTCAAAGATTAAAAATCTCCTCATGGTATCCTCAAGAAGAAATCCAACATTACAAATCATATGGCATGCTCTCATAAAATGTGATTAATCATGTACTATCTCTTGTATCTCACACTAAAGAAGGATCTGATGGGATTACATATTTTAAATGATCACCCCATTATTATTTGGAATGTACCTCCTTCACGGTCCTCTTTCTAAAGTGTAATCCCTAACCATTCCATATAACTATGTTGGTTTTGATTCCTTCGTCCGTAGGATGCAAATGAATCCTCTTTGAGCATCAATCATAACCGAAAACACCAACTACCTCCCTTGTTGAAAATAAACTCCTAATAACCATGATATTTGTCTTTAAACTATATTTTCATGAAATATTAAGAGAAGAATGTAGAATCCATAATATATATAGAGTTTAACATCTAATACATGGTCTTGATCAGATCATTAGTACTGGGGTAACTAGTCATGCACTATGATTTGGGAAGGATTAATTAATATGTTCTAAATCAATACGAGTACCATTAAATTCGAAATTATTCCCCCAAAAAGGATTCAATGAGCCTGACCTCCCATCCCCTTAGCCAAAATATTTTCTAAGACTTTGGTGGAAATTTCCCAGTGACCACATCCATTTAGAAAATTGTTTTATATTAACTAAAAATTATTGTGGGTTCAAAACCCATAAAAAATATTTATACATTAGTTTTATTTAGACTTTTAGGTTGTTATAGTGAGTTCGATAGGTGATGTATATGATTTAAATTCTTCCTTAGTCGGAGAGAGTCTAGGTTTTTTTTTTCATATTCCATAGTTGAGGTAGTACTTTTTTCAACCTTATTATATGGTTTTCAGGTGACATAGAGTTGGATTAGTTGTATCATTTTCTGAGAATCAAACAACCATTTTTGGATCATTATGAGATAATTTTACATTATTATTCAAATATAAGGTTGCATGTTCTTTGGAGGAATACAGGAATTAGTGATAAAACTATAGAGAAGAAGTTTCAAATGTTGTTACGCATTATAGATTTGTTTTAGTTTTTTATTTTCCTTTTCTATTTATTATTTTGTTGATATTTTGGTTAAATGTTATTATAATGATGTTTTTGTTTTTGGTGATGATATAATATTTAGGGATTGGTTTTTCTTTTATTGGTTTTTATTATTGATGTTTTTAAGGATAAAAGGTTTTTAAGGTGGATTGAGTGTCGGGGCACCAAATTCTTATATTTTTAGTTTGTAATGTATTCCTTTTGATTTTGGAGTAGATGATAGGATCTGCCTCTTTATGGGAGAATGGATTACCAATGAGTGTTTTTTGTGATTAATTGATATATAAATGAGTTTTTTGGGAGATAGAGACTTTTTTTAATAACATTGTTTATTAATTGTTTTATACAGGAGTTAGTAGTTTCCCATGGAACATTACACAGGAAAAAATCTAGTTGATTTGAAAACCCAAGAAATAACCTATAAATATGTCCTTTAGATATCAAAACCTCAAATATTCTATCACTATTTTTTGGAAGAAATTAATAGTTATAATTTATGATCATTGAATTTAAAAATTGGGTTTTATTCTAAATTTTTTATTTTCTTGGAGTGGAGGAGGTTCTTTGTTCATAGACATTCAGGAGTGGTACTTAGTGATTGAACATTGAATATTTTTTTAAAAGAGTAGATCTAAATTGGGTTCTTGTTTTTATCATATTTTTTTATCTATATTGTAGAAGGTGATTATATATTTCTTATTTGTTTCAACCATTAGGAATTTTATTTAGTGGAGTGGAAGTATATTGTATTTTTAGAATAATTTATATTTATATATTTGTGCTCTTTATTTTCTCATAAGGATTGCGGTTATATTGAAAATATACCAAATCCATGAGTTCAATTTTTATTTAAATTGTTGGATCCTTCTCAATGATTCTTAACAATAGTAAAATGTGGGGACCTTCATTGTGTGAAACTCCATATAAGTAAAAAAATGATTAATAGATAGTTTTTTAGTTATAGGTATTGGAAGTTTAGTGGATGATAATCCTTCCATAAATAAACATCTAGAGTGTGTCAGGAAGAATGGTATATATTTGGTTTCCCATAAATTTTTTAGAGAATTCAAATGTTATTTTCTTAATATTAGTAATGTTTAATTATATAAAATATGATAAACTAGAGATTATAGATAATTTTGTGATATTTTTTAGTCCATGGAGAACTTTTATATGGGAAGCCTTTGAACCTAGTCTTGATGTTGGAATTATAGTGGCACCATAAGGTATATTACCCATTTCTCTTTCCACTTTTTTCTTGATCATATGATAGTGATGGTAGTTTATATGGGAGATTTAATTATAGAGGATAAAATAGATTGTTTAGTTATAAATATGTGTTACAAAGGTTGAATATTTGAAACTTTGCAATGTGTTCCCTAGGGTAATTATATTCTACCTAGAAACTAGTTTAGTATGGTTTGTTTGTTATCTTTCATGTTAGATATATAGTGTTATATTAGTATTATGCTTGATAGAAAAAAAATGGTGGTTGTTAATCTATCTAATGGTTTTGGTTGATGTAGTGTTTTTCATGGTTTTATTATTCACTAATTTGATTTTAGGATGATGGGATTCAAATGATCTAGTATAGCTTATTTAATTTTATGACTCGGTCACTATGAAACTTTTACTAGGTTATGTGATTCCATGATTTTAAATAGGATTTCTGATTCATAGGTGTTGGGTAGTGTGATAGTATGAGTGGTTAGGTATTATCACCTCCCTATTTAGTTAGAGGCAAGACATGTGACAATTAGATATAACTATTATCATTTTGGGGTCTTTATAGTCCCAGTCTTTATCAAGGTAAATGCATAGTGTTATATTTTGGTATTTACCTACACAAGATATAAGGTGAGGTTGTTATCTCCTCCCTTGTGGGTTGATTCATGACGTGATGAATTAAGATATACCTATTCCAAGGATTTGGTAATATGATTTCTCAGGTATGTACAGATATGTACAATAGAATAGAATATTGGGTCATTTGTATCCCTATAATATGATATATTATTTGAGTGATGGTAAAGAGTCATTTCTTACATGAATCACCACATGATCATGAGTATTGCTATGTCCCAACATCTTATAAGAATTGGGGTCATTACAATGGATATTTGTATACACCTTGACTCCTCTCCCCAATTGGGGATATTTGTGATTATTGTCATGGATACATTTTTAATAGTTAGAACATTGGGTTTTGATTCATGATGTTTGATGTTTGGAATAAACAACTAGTGTCGTGGGGAATATTTTTGGGGAACTTGATTTGTTGGATTTTGGTGATGCGAGTAATTATAAATGTATTCACATATTATTGTAGAGAGTATGTTTATGGTGATCTATGGGGTTTCTCTCAAGGTTATACTTTACCTATGTGTGGCACAATTATCAGATTTATCGTTATCACTCATAGATATATTACCATACTCTGATGAAATCGATATAGTTTATGTTAGGATTAAAAACCAACTAGGAATGTTTATACTTATGTATGATTTAATATATACTTTAAAAATATTTAGAAGCATATTAGTGGTGATGTTGGGGTATGTTATCTTAGATCTTGATTGATAGATGGGGCACAAGTAGTTTTATGGGATTATAGAGGGATATTAGGATTTAAATATTGTTTTTTATCGAATTTATGTTTGTATGTTTCTACAAATGGTTACTTCATTTAAATTTTATTGTATTACATTATATACCATGATGATATATATTTCATTTATTCTAGATATTTTGTTATTATATAGATTTATCTCATTTATTATATATTCTTCATCTGGAAAAGGCCCTTGGTTGATGCCTTTGACTGCTTCATCTTTGATAAGTTGGATTTTCAATACCGCACAGTTGTCAGTCTTCTTGACAAACGCCAATTCATTATTAGTTTTCCCTCAGAAGATGATTTCATTCGGGCCTGGTTCAGTGCCCCTCATCGATGCAATGCATGTCGCTTCTTCCTCCTTCACTGGTCTTTTGATCTATATATGAATCGTGATCCATCAACCATATGGGTTAGTCTCCCTCATCTCTCTCTTTCTTTCCAAAATCCTGCAATTTTTAGTATGATTGGTAATATGTTGGGTTGGTATCTCGATCCCGATGTTCGAACATCCACTGTAATCCATTCGGTCAATCCCTACCTCCGTGTGGAGGTGGATGTCACAAGGCCATCTGTCGATTGGATCTGGCTTACAGTTGGTGAAGAGTTCTGATGGGAGTAGGCCATTGTCTTTGAAACTTCGGTAGATTACTGCAATACTTGTTGTTGACTAGGGAATATGGCTTCGAAGTGTCAATGTGTGGTCTAGAGCAGAAGAACCTCTAACCCAAGGGAGAGGGTAGGCAAGGCCTCTGGACCGAGGCTAATGTTTGCTAAAGGTGTGGTTTCTGTAAGTGCAGATGGTGTACAGAACCGGGTTGCAGCGCCATCGAGGGATGCAGAGGCACCCCCAAAATCCAGATGTGTCTGTAGTATTTAGTAGGCTTCGACATGATCTGCAGTTGTGGGATGGGGTGATACAAGCTAGTGAAAAGTTCTCTTCTGGTACAGGTGAAATGGGATGTCCATCAAGTGTTAATGCCGCTGCAAAGGACATATAGCATGAGTCTTTTGTGCCTTTATCTAATGAAAAGGATAAGGTTTGGTGTAAAGGAGCAGAGACTGTGGTTGAAGAAAATCTGGATGATGTGGGCTGTGATAGTGGTACTTTGGAGGTGCTGGAAGTTGCTAATGGGGCACAAGGGAGCGCTCTGAATGATGGGTGTGTAAGAATCACAGTTTCTACCAGAAATTGTTTCTAAGAGTTGGAGAAAGAGAAGGTGGAGGAGGAAATCCCAATTATTGAAGGCCCCAGTATTCAGCATGGGTCTACTTTACGGGAGGTTGGGAATGGATCAAAATATATACAGTAGGGGACAACGATTAATTACAATTCTATGGAACAGCCATGGTGTCTTGGTGTGATTGACACCGATGGCCAATTCCAGAAGGGATGTGGAGTGAAAGATAGATATCATAAGGTGCTAATCCCTGGGAAATGGGGGGATTGATATGAGTGTGACAGAGAGAACTATGGTGGTTTGATCAAGCCTTCATTTAGTGATGTGGTGAAGGGTGGGAGGAAGAAGATCACCGAGACTCAGGAAGTCTTGACTGATCCACCGTGACGCAGGTCAAGGGAAGACTACTCCTACCTACCAAATTCGATTTCCACCAGGTTTCAATAGGAAACACTGAGCTCTTATCCTTGGAATGGATGAATCTATGAAGGATGTATGTTAAGGTTCTGACGCATTATGAAAGTTCAGAATGGGAATCGGCTACTGCGGAGGAAGCTTGCCACCAGGGATGCAGAGACGAGTATGGTTTTTATGATATGTAATTTCCTTTTTTAGCTTATAGTACTTGTTTATTGTCATTTTATTTTATTTTAATAAATTTTCTGGGGGTTATCCCTTGGCTGAGCTTCTCTGGTATATCCTCGAATTATTACACCATCCCCTAGTCTATTGGAGATAAACTTGATTTTCTATATTTTATTTTGTTGGTTACATAGGGTGGGATTTTGACAGGAATTAGGTCCTTAAATAAGACATTTAATTAAACAATTAGTCTTTACCTAAATATACCGCACCATTTAATTAACTAATATTAATACCATAATATGAAAATTATGTAAAATAATATAATTATTATAAAAATAATCACACCAAAAATTTGGTAATATCCAGGCAGCATCTAATTATCAAATACAAAAAAATTACTAACTATTTCATCTTTATAGTAAAACCCCAAAATCTCTTTTAATAATAATAAAATGACATTAACTATAACATTATATTACATTAATTTTTCATAAATTTTTTTGAAAACCTGATTGTCATTAATTTAACAAAAATAAATCAATGAAATTTTAATTATAGTTATACTATCAATACATTGAATATTATATGAACACATATTTTTATTCATAAAATATTTAGAATGGGAAAAATAAATTCCATTCTAATGAAACACATATATTTTCATAACTAATATAAAATTTAAAATATTATTTTCATGAAAAATGTAAATTCATTAAAAGTTATAATTTAGAATTTAAAATTAAATATCGTATTGGGAGACAACTCAATTCATGAAATTAGTTAATGGAAAATTTGAAAATCTATACGATATGATTATAGAGAAACTATGTCATTTGGAGAAATACATTTTTCCTTTATCTTTTTATGTAAAGAAACACTTGCTTTTAAATTTGACTAAAAAATCATTGATGGTGTTCTAGTCTAATTCTAGTATATGTATCTTACTGAGTAGTACGTAAATACATTAAAACAGTATGTGTTTAAAAAATATCATCCAAAATAATGGAAAATGAAGGATAATGTTATGGATAAATATAATAATTTCTGTATTATGTATCTTAATGATGTTGGAATGAAATTATATTATCCATCTTGGATAAATGATGGTATGATTTGATAGATATCACTTTTTCATATAGTGAATGTTGGTGGATTTGACCTCATAAAAAAGTGTTATTCATCACACCATTGGTAATTTCAATAACACAGTACTTTTAATCTTTGTCATACATTTGAAATTTTATGTTTTTTTCATGCTAAATTTAATATTTAATACATACTATTTTATATTATATGACACATATTATTTAGTTGAAATAAAATATTTATCAATGTACTAATTATCGAATACAGAAAAATTTAGTCAACTCATTTCATAATTGTTTTATGAAACATGTATGCATATACACACACATAAGTTCATGTTAAATTTTATTGAAAATATATTTTTACATCACTTCGTTTCAATAAATATTGATAAATATTTAGGTATAAAACTGGTGTGAATCTAATGGTTATATATTGACTAATGAATTTAACCAACTAGATTATGGTCAATTTATTGCAACATAATTTTACAATCTTATAGATATAAATAATATTAATTTTCATATTAGAGATTTTTATGGGGATATATCAGTGAAAAATAGTGGTCCTGATTGTCCATCCATTGATGCAAGTGATTATTATGATCAATTGAAAGACATACTTGAAATTATATATGACTAGGGGTTAAAATATGAATCATTAATATGTGATTAGGTCTATCCTGTTTAGGTAAATAAAGTAGAATTTTCAATTTTACAATGTAAAAATTTAACAATATATTATATATTGACGAATGGGTAAGAAATGGACACTTTATATTGGTATTCCAAGTTAAAAAGTTTAAATTTTTGCATGTCATCTGATTGAAATTGGAATGTTGTAGTAAAAATATCCTAAGGGTACTATTTTAGTAAAATTATAAGTGATTGATATTTTTTAGATTATTAATAAAACTATTGACTGAAACATTATCGATATATAGTAAGAGGGTTTTTAATGGTTCATGATTACTTTCAAGGAAATTATATTTATTTTTATGTTCAATAGATAGTTATCTATAATTCTTTAGTCTTTTATTATTATTATTTTTTGTAATTGTTTAAATATTTATAAACTACTTATAAAAAATTGGTGCATGTATAAATGTGGATATATCAATATTTGGTCTTTTTAATACTAACATTAAGTGAGAGGTTCGACCAAAATTATCATCCAATGGTGGTGTTATGTATGATTTTCTATCTTATTATTGTGTGTGTGTTTTTAATAATAAAATTACTCTTACTTTAAAAACTTCATTTGTTTCTATGTATATTATAAAAAAGTATTCTACAAGATCTACCCATTATTATACTAGTCATAGGGGCCCTAGTATGTGGATTTCAATATTGAATTATAATACTTCAATAGTTGTATTTTTTGATGATACATAACAAATAGATGGACAAGGGGTTAGTTCACATTTTAATCAATTGAGGAATATGGAACATGAAATCCAAAAACTACCCATAATGAACAATAATGGATCTTCTATCCCATAAGAGACTATAGATTGAGTTTATAGAGAGATTCATGTAAGATAACAATTTTAAAATTTTGATTATCTATAATTTTATCATAACCGTTTATGTTTTTGTAATTGGATGACTTGATATTATGTCCTGATGAATTGTAGGTCTTGTTCATTTCCAAGTGCCAAATGATACAGAAATATTACAAGGGTAGGGTGTTGAGCGAGCATGAATCACCATATGTGGGTGCACAATACATTCTATTATGAGTCCAAATGAGAATGTTTCCTACCTATTGGACTAATTTTATAGTATACTTGTTTAATAATGTTGGAATTGTGATCTCGAATTATTTATATATTTCAAATATATATTAATGTTTTAAATGTATTATAATTACCTAACAAGGGGATAAAAATACTAAGACAATAATCAGTTTCATATTGCCTCAAGTGCATTCTACTAATCATCAGAGAATGGAAACAAGTGTCTAGGGATATAATAAACCATTGTTGAATTATTTTCCATCAAAATACATAATCCTAAGAGATAATGAAAACATGTGAATGTAAAACAATTTTCCAAAAATGATTATAATTTACTATAGAAACAAAAAAGGATTAAAAAAATTCAAAACCCAACTAAAATGACACTTCTTATAACAATGTAAATAAAAGTGACTCATTCTGAAAATAATTCATTTTTCCTTCTCTTTTTATAGGATATATGAATCTCCACTGACAAAGATATAGACCATTCCTTTATGGGTATCATGACTAACCATGTATACATGTCCATTAAAGTGTGAATTTTGAGGGTGGTCATAAATTCAGTAGGTTTTTAAAAAGTCTCTAAAAAATATACATGCTAAAAAACTAAAAATTAAAATACAAAAAAATAATGATAAATCCAAATAGAATTCATCTAATAAATTGATTTATCAAAATTATTCCAAATAATGATATCAAAAAAATTTCTAAAAAATAAAATTTTTATTAAACATTGAAAGTTTTTATTTATACAAAAATGGTTCATAAATAATGTTTTCAACCCAATAAATATATTTTTGAACTATTTTCATTTTATTTGAATCAATACAGAACTCCATATATTCCCAAAACACTGAAAACTCCCCATTTCATAAAAATCAAAATAAACTTCTCATTTCTTGAAAATCAATCATGCTAAGTCATAAAAGAGCATAATTTAATTGAATTAAATTTTCACTATAAATATTTGTCATGTTTAAACCATTTCATTGCACATTCAAACATTTAACTCCAAAAACTCAAGTTTACTATGATAAGGAGTGGATTTTCACCCTTGATTACTTTCTCATGATAACACATTCTATCTAAATTCCCCCTGATCATGTAAAATAATTAGAGGTTTTCTAAACAGATCTCACAAAAGTCAATTTCACACATTCACCACATCATAAAATATATAACAATTTAAATTTATAATAGTTTACCAAAACTAGCCCTTTCCTATATTAATTTCTCAATATTAGTTTATGAAAAATTTATTTCATAAAAAATATTTTCTCTTATAAAACCTAGATAGTCAAATCATTCCTTGATAATGATCAATAAATGAATGATAAAATAATTAGTCAATGTCATAGTACATATAGAATCCATCTATTTAAGTATTCTGTAATTCTCTATAAATTCATCAATTTGTGATAAAATCTTGGTAAATTTCCATTACTATTATCAAAATTCTATATAAATATCATTTTATAAACCATGGGTTATAATCAATCATCTGAAGAATTTATTCATTTTCAATGAATATTTGGCATAGACCCATACCATATTAGTTACCCCATCAAACTATTTTTTCAAGAGTGCATGTTTGATAGCGGGTTTCATAACACCCATGCCACTTGGAGTGACCTCATATAACTCTTCTAATATGAATGGAAAAGGGAGGATCATCAATGGGAAAATGTACCGGTTAGTAGCATAGCCATATACTGATTTATCACCTCTTATTCAAAATATCATAAAACTCTATTTGAACTCATCCTCCATGATAACATCAAAAATTATAGTGTTAATGTATATGTACTTCTAAAGAAACATAATATCTATATTTAAAGACATATATAATAATAAATTCTTTATATATTAATTCTTTGATTGATTGCTTAAAGTCTATTCAGCTTTCATCTATCTCGCCAACCAAACCCCCACCATCACAACAAGCACAAGGGTGATCTTTCAAAGAAGGGAATGAAATTATCATCACCCATTTATAGACCTTTTCATTCAAATACATCATAAAACCATAATGGGAAACTTATTGAATGAGTAAATATCCACACATTAATCATCTTAATTCCCAATGTAATTTCTATTAAAAATTTCTTTGATTAAATTTTATTTATTAATTCATCCCATCACTTTCCTATATAACTGATGAGAAAACAACATTATAAATTCCCTGATGGGATATTAAAATTCCATGAAACACATATCATAATACCTAAAAAATATCTCAAATTCTACAATTACTCTTAACAGGCCTTTATTAAATATAACAATTCTTATCACTTCACAATTTCAATATCATTTTATATGAAATCTAAAAAAATATCAGAAATTATTTTAATGATTTTTTTAATAAATCCGTAAAAATTCAATTCAATCTTTTTTGTATAAATTTATTTCAGCCCAATTAATTACAAAATATTAGTTCTCTATGTGACATTATCATTTTCCTTCGATAACCACATGATATCACTAACAATTCATAACTAAATTAATAAATTCATTAATCAAATTAGTACGTCAAAATTACTTACATAAATAAAATGAAGTAAAAATTTTAAACATCATTTAATGAAATCAATAAAATGGGTGTTATAAATCTCCCTATCATTTTATTTTTCATCCTCAAAAAATTTTATGGATAAATTATAGAAATTCCCTACCCACTCTTAACATATATGAACTTATGATTCCCAAGTTTCATATTGAATCATCTAATGTTTAAAAAAAATCTCACCAATGGAATATTATGTATTCTAAGAATCATTTCTATTGAATCCAAAATTCAAATCCTTCATTCAGTATTTGATATATCATTTTATAACACAATAATTTACAAAATCAAATCATGAGAATCATCATGAAAATAAACATTCAATTATGATGCATTGAAATCTGTAGTAATTTATATATATCATTTTGGAAATAACAACCAATAGGCTACATCGCCAATTTTATCTGTGATCTCAAAAAGGTCCAATATACCATGCCATTAATTTTCTTTTCTTTCCAAAGGTTCAGTGTCCTAATTATGGTGAAACTCTAAAAAATATGTGATCCATAATATAAACATCAGGGTTCATCATTGTTGGTTTTAATTGGACTTTTACCAACTTTGAGACGAAATCATAATATTCCTAATTAAATTAATTAATTATATCATATATTACACCATTATAGGTGCTAGAATAATTTTATAGCTACTATCAACCAAACATAATCATGATTGAAATGGTTGAAAATAAATTGTTTTAGATGTTGTAATAATGATCATTAAATCATAAATATGGATATAAATAGATTCTATCAAAGATATAAAATCCCTTATATATCTCTCAATGTCATGAATACAGGATCGAAGTGTATCCTATAGGATCTGAATAACTCATTCGATCTGTTTATCGATTTGAGGTTGTTAACTCATACTCACCCTCAACAAAATTCAAATTGGACTCTACATAGCCCTATATAATGTAAAAATAAAATTTAATCTCTACCTAAGATAATGGACTTTGTAACTCCAAAAATTTTAGTAAAATGCTTCATATAAATAATATTTTTTTCATCAATAGAAAAGGTTTCTTGAATAAGGAAGAAATATGATAATTTCAAAAGTTGATCCACCATAATCAAAACATAACTATATTTTTTAACATATGTTTTGTTATGAAATCCATGTAAATATTTTATAAGTTACTATTCATACCATAAGTAGTTGTAACAGACCTTTTAATCATTGGTGTTCATATTTTTTCTATTTATAAAAGATGCATTAGAAAACCAATTCATTATTTTACTTTCTCATTTACAACCACAAAAATTATTATTTAGTGTATTTGAACTTATTATAAGATCTTGGATACACCGAAAAACTCAATTGATAAATTGTTTTCAAAACACCCTTCATCAATTTTATAGGAACCACCATTCATCTTCTAGAATAAAGTGATGAATCCTGTGAAACAACGCCTTCTTCAATGGACTCCTAAATATATATTTTCCAAATTTTGAGGATTATAGAATGGTTCATTAGTAGTGGAAGAAAAACTAAATAGTAATGAACTATACTTGAATAAAATATATATACATTGTAAATAAAATGCATAAAAATTATAACAAACCATGTTATTGTTTATAATGAATTTAGTCTTCCTTTATGTGTATTGAATGATTATGGAAGATCAGTAAATCATAAGGCAAAATCCTCATACATTATAGGGGATTACACTATCCATTGGATCTAGATCTCAATAATAGGAGTCACATACACTTAAATAGGTAATATCAACTTCACTAAAGGTGATATACATTTTATGGGAGGGAAGTGAATTTGGAGAGGCATGTTGAAAATTGAATGTTACAACATAATGGATCTCATCCATTTATATATCCATCTGTGATTTGTTTCAATTAATGAAATTCATCATCCATATTTAATGTATCTAAATACTTTTATTCGCACTATA
Organism: Viscum album; assembly: GCA_963277665.1. Taxonomy (NCBI): domain Eukaryota; kingdom Viridiplantae; phylum Streptophyta; class Magnoliopsida; order Santalales; family Viscaceae; genus Viscum; species Viscum album. Next base: position 1,171,014,356 of record OY728120.1, read on the forward strand.
ATTAATTAATTTAATCATACACAATGAATATTCAATCTATCTAATCCATTCAAAAAGGATTAATAACTAAAACGAAACTATGTGGGGATGAGGAGGAAAACGTATTCTTTAAGACTTCGATAAATTAGGATCAACATATATGTATCATAAAAAATTTAGTTCACATATCCTATATATTTGGAATCCCTTATCCTCTTATGTCCTTCATTAAATATTTTTTTTACCTTTACAAGGTATGTCAAAATATAAGTCACATTATGAATAAATAAAAAAATCATTCATCATTTCCTCTTTCACTATATAAAAGCATGCCAATAATCCCACAAATTAGACTTTTCTGTTTCTTACTATACCACTTGGGTAAAATTATTCACACTCAATCATGTTCCATTTAATTGAATTTTCTGAGAGTATACTTAGTTTGAAAGAAAAATATTAAAGATATACTACCCACTAGTCTGTATCTCGGGTTGAGATCATGTTGTGTCAAAATATATTTCATAATTTTATGATTAGTATGAAGAAAAAATATTTCGCAAAAAATATAATTCCTTATGATCTCAAATGAAATAAAAATAGTATATAACACTAAATAATACCAAAGATAGTTTTATTCATGAGAGATTAATTACCAAACCCATATTCAACTATATTTTCCTGAGTTTATAAAAACACGTCATTATACTAAACATGATCTATAATAATACACCTCACAAAGAATTCCCAATTCCAAAAGAATTAAATTTGTGATATTTGTTGATTTTTTTTTTGAGTTTTTGTGAAAATTATACATTTTTCCTATAATATCCTAAAATTGTTTTAATTTATGACCATTTACTTGAATCATTATATTCTTCCTTTTTTATCTCAACTTGTCTCTCATTTTTTGGTTATGAGGGGTCAAAGGTATGTATCTAGGAATTTTTGATTCGTGGACCTAAATCAATATGTAATGAAGTTGTAGGTGGTATAATAGTAATTTGGTGAGCTTGGAAGTGTCTATAACATTCTACTATATCCCCCATCCAACCAATGGAACTACTAGGCTTAGGATTTACTAATGGTAAAATTGTAATTTCATCCCAAAACCTTAGTTTTAATATTTATTTCTTCTCCCTCAACCCCACATAGAAATGTAAAATAATAGGATCCATTATTTGACATTTTTGTCTCTCCCACCTTATATTATTAATGGATAAATGTTTTGATCAAAGTTTTGATCCTCTCTTGGTATGTCTGTCTCAGTTTTAATCTTGATTCCTCTTCCACTTCATGTTCTTATTTCCCAAAGGCAATAAAAGACATGGTAAATTGTGGGATCTTGGTTTCTAATCATATTCCATATATACCCTATACATAGTTGATGGTTTTTTCTGGATCTCAAATCCTCTATGTATATTGTTTTGGAACTGTGGTGGTAAGTTATTCATTTTTTCCTTTTTTATATAAATTGGTAATTTGGATATTATTGATTTTGAATTCATGGTTTAAGGACCTACCTAGATTCCTTGATTCTTGGTTTATCTTGAATTATGGTTTCCATGTAAGGGTGGATATTCCAAGAGTCTCAGTGTAGGTGGTTTTGTGAATTAGATATTTTAAATGAACCCTTTTTTCTTTCTAATTGAAATTGGTTTATGAAATTTTTTTAATTCCTAATAAATGTTTCAATAAAATATGACAGTTTTGGTAATGTTTATGAAAACTGATTTTTCACAATCGTGTTGTTAACAAAAATGGTTTATTTTCATGTTTTTTTATTTTAAGTATTAAATTCCTTTTAGATGATTATTATATCGGAAACACATCTATGATCATTGATGATGTGGGATACATATTTAGGGATGAAATCTTTACCTTTAGAAATGCTCTACAAGGGTAATGTGCACACCATGTGGCCTAATTTGTTGTTGGGATCCACTATAGGGAGTGAACTCTCACCCTTAGTCCTATTATTCAAGGGTAATGTGCACAAAAAGTGGATTAATGATCATGAGAATTGTAAGAGTATCCTCACTGACTTGGACAGAATGTTACCTCAATGGAATCTTTTAAAGATTCATATCCTTTAAATGTATAATATAATGTTTTTTGAAATTTTTGGAAAAGAGTTTTAATTTTTACATTGTTATAAATTTTTAAAAGGGTTCGTTCTCCATGTTCCATATTAAACTATGTAAATTTTATCACATGCATATTATTTATTTATCTAAGTGTAATTGGTTTTTATTATAAATACACCTTATGAAACACTTGGTGGGGTCATACTAAGCTTATTTTTCTCACACTCTAGATAAACCATTGGGTTTATGTAGATCTAGTTTTTTTAACTTGGCCAAAGGCTAGGCACCACAAGGTAGTGGTATGTTTGTTTGTATGTAGGTTTTGGGAGTATGGGGGTGACTACATGTCATGTAGATATGGATGATTACTATTTGTGTCTACATAAACCCAATATGTGGTTTTGTCACTAGTTTTACACTAATTTTATATATTTCCATATTTTATTTAAAATGGAATATTGATGATAGCATTATTCATGTTATCCCATTTTATGTTATTTTTTTGAAAAACCATTCCCTATGGTAGTTTCTTATGCCTGGGAACTTATTACTAGAAATTGGGAATCATGAATTCCATTCATGTTGTGTAATGACAGGATCAAGTTCTAGATTGTTGAAAATCCTTGTCGGTTCATGAAATACAATTATCAAAAGGGGTGTTGATTTTTTTTTCATTATTAGTATGAATATTGGGATGTTTTGGTAAACATGAGATAGGAATTTGGGGACTTTTGGGTAGTTTGTGACAAACTATCTATCCATCCCTCATTATGACCAGACATAAGTTACCAATGGTGTTTGGAGAACATGTCTTTTTTATTCAGAGTGTTATTATAATGGTCTTATATATATATAATACTAGTTGAATTCAATTATTTCAATTCAAAATTGACTCTTAGATATCATGTTCTTATATCTCTTTGTTTGATGATGTGTAGTACCATTCCACCTAGAATACTAATAATGAATCCTTAGTAGGTTACTAGTAATAAAACATAGAAGGGACACCCTCTAGTTGATTAGAATCTCATTTAATTAGATAAGTGAATATTCCATGTTGTGGATCAAGGTTCCATATCTTACCCTCATTATAAAAAATAAGTGGGACCTCAAAGGGTTGCTGATAGGAATTGAGACTAGATGTTTGTTTATTAGAACATTCCATATTTCAAATGGAATAATTTCTCTCTAGTGGTGGAGGACTGAATATAAAAGATTGAATGACCCATTAAATTCCTATAGACCCCTAATTCACTCTAGTTTGTGTTTAATGTATTCAGACTACAATGCCCATGTAGAAGGTGGTGGGACTTAGTTTTTTAGAAAAGATGCAATGGGGATTATAGTGGAAATAATTGAATCCCATTATCACCAAAAATTTATAAATAGTGTTTATGACCTTGGTGAAATCTATGAAGAATGTCACCCCGGATCTGGGGAATCATACAGTGATGGTGTACATTATTCACTTCACCACACTTTCCATGTTTTCACATGATTTTTGTTTAATGATAAGATGAAGGATTAGAGGTTTTAGATGGGTCATCAACCACATATTTAGTCACAGTTCTTCTTGAAAAAACATTTTACCATTTTTGAGGTGGTATATTTCATGTAAATGGTAGAGATTGGCTTAGTTGATAAGTAAGGTTAGCCTGGAGTTCATCATACCTCTAATGGTAATTCCAATTTATCTTTAATGTGGAAGAGGAAGTAGATTGAGTTTTATGATATAAAAAGTGTTTGTGATTCATTTAATACTTTTTATACACAATAATTTTTGATTAATGGACTAACTTGTTACCAGTGTGGCCATAAAAGGCACACAAAACACTTTGTTCCCATACCTCTAATGTTCTACAACTCCTACAGACATTATGGTCACTAGTATAAGTTCTATCATGGTTTTTATTATCTTCACTTTGTAATAGGATCATTTGAGCCTAGAGAATCTAGGGTCTAGTCAGATACTTCAACAAAAATAGGATTCCATCCATGGGCCTCTATAATGAAGCAATTACATGCAGTTGAGGAGTTTCCAATAAAAGTTGATATGGTTCCTACAATAATGAGAAATACCAAATCTATTTATTCAACCTTAGTGACATCTTTATTTGATACAAGTTCTTCTCAATAACATATATTGAAACATATTTTTTATCTCTTAAAACATCAAATAATACTCATAGCACTAACTATGGAATTGGATATGCCTCTTCGAGAGAAAAAGGATCGGGGTTTCTGATTCCCCTCACGATATTTCTTTATGTGTAACATTGTGATGTTTACAAATTTTTTAATTCTGGACTAATACCTCTTTTATGTTATTATATATATATATGTATTTCTTGAGTTATCACATATTTTGAATCGATTTTTATCGACATCAAGTTTCATTTACTTCCCCTAGTGGGAACTTATATGTGTTTCAAGGAGAATGGTACTCGAGGTCCAGTATAGTAAGAATTCATCCTTCATATCAGGGTGAGTTGATGTCATTAAATATCATTTAATTGAAATAGGAATATTTCAATGGTGATATTACTATATAATTCAGTGAAATTACTTAAATGTTTCCATATTAATTTTTGGGGTTTTTTTTCAAAGAGGGAAGTAGAGTTATTAATTGAACTATCATCAAGAACTCACCTGATACCAAAGTTAGCTTAATTTATGGATGCAACATATTTTAAAGAGTTCAAAATTCAATTGGGGGATTTCAGATCCATGGTATTTATATACATGAGTTCGTCACCTTGGAAACACCTATTCCATTTTTCAATAAGGCTGATGGATCTATCCAAATATGCATTGATTATCAAAAGATAAATTTATTAATGGTAAATAATAAATAAACCTTCCCATGTATTGATGATTTTTTTGATATGTTAAGATGGGAAAGTGGTTCTTACAAGTTTATCATTGTTGTGGTAATTACTAAATAAAAATCAAGGATTCTGATATTGTGGAGACCAGCCTAATGAGAAAGTATTTCCACTTCAAGAAACTTTTGGTGTCATTTTTCTTGACTACAAATCATGCAATATTCATTGTCCTGATGAATTGGATTTTAATCTAATATCATTACACATTTTTTGGTTTTCAATGATTATATTCTTGTGTACTCAAATAATAAATAAGTTCATCTTCATCACTTGATATGTGTTTTTGGGATCATAGGGGATCATTTCCGTTTTAAAAATTTATCAAAATTTAATTTCATGATCTAAGAATTTATGTTCTTCGGACACATTATATAGAAACATGATATATAATTTGGCCCTGAAAAGGTGAAAATTATCATTCCATGGGAAGAACTATAAAATTTCTTTGAGATTTGAAGATTCTTAGGTTTTGTGGGATATTATCTACAATTCATGAAGGATTTTTCAAAATAGTCATCACATTTATCAACATTCAATCAGATGGGAGTGAATTTCATATGGGATTCACGGTTACAAGCATCCTTTAATGAACTAAAGCATCATTGAATTTGAAAACCAATAGTAAAACTACCTGAGGTCATACAAGTCTACTAGTTTATTGTGATACATTAGGTGAATATTTGTGTTTCATTCTTATGTAAAGATAATATGTGGTTGCTTATAGATCACATTAGCTTTTAAAACATGAGAATAATTATCCCTCTCATGACTTATAACTTGTATTTATTGTGCATGCTATTAAAATATGTGGAAATTAAATTTTTAGGGAGAATATTATCATGTACTCTAACCATAAAAGTTCAGGTTGCATATTTTCTCAAAAAAAACCTCTAGTATAAATAATGGTTAGAATACCTACAGTCATCTAACTTTTAAATTTCCTATATTTTGAGAAAGGTAAATGTAGTTAGTGATGATCATAGCTCAATGTTTCCTATTCTGGGTATGAAGGAAACAAAGGATGAATGAAACTTGATGGGACTCTTTGGTTAAGTACATGTGGGATTTAGGGGGAAGGGTCTTGTAATATTCTAGAAAGTGTTCTTTTGAAATATTATCTCCTTGAGATGATTTTCCAAGATCTATAGTAATATAATGAGTTTTGTAAAATCATAGAATCATTATATTGTGGAGATAACATCAGTGAGTTATCCATCTCCTTGTAAAATACAATTTTCTTTAGGAATCCATGTGTTGTTTCTTAAACTATATGAAATCCCATGTTGGATGGATTCTCATAATTCTTTGTGGGTTTTTCACCCATTCACTAAAAAGATGTTTTATGACATGAATCATTGGTTCTGGTTTCCTAGAATGAAATATCACATAGCCAATATATTGTTGCTACACATTCTAAAATATTAATATTGTGCATAAAAATCATTCTGGAAAACTTTTTCATCTTCCCATGACAACATGGAAGTGGAATGAGATATCAATGGATTTCATTTGTGGCCTACATCAGACACCATGGGGTAAGAACACCATCTGTGTGGTGATTCAATAGTTGAAAAAGTCATATCATTTCATTCTAATTCATGATTCCACAAAAGTATAATACATTAGGATGTTTTATATATAATAGATCATAAGGTCTCATTGGACTCCAATTACCATTATCTTGAATAGGGACCCTAAATTTAAATCTTAGTTTTGGAAAGGCCTATAGGAGGTGATTAGAACTTAATACATGTTGATTATAATATATCATCCTTATAAGAATGGTAAGACAAAATGGGTTATTCAAATTCTATAGGATATGCATTGTACCTTTGTCTGAGGATTTAGAGGATCTTGGGATATCCATTTAGGACTGGTCGATTTTTACTATAATAACAGTTACCAATTGTCCATCAATTTGGACCCTTTTAAAGAATTATATGGTCAACCATGTAACTCACCTCTTTTTTGGTATGATATTTTTGAATCATCCATGATTAGATAGTTCATGGTTCCGAAAACAACAACAAAAGTTTCAGGTGATTCATCGGTATGTAGTGATTACTCACATTTGGTACAAATCTTATCCAAATCACATTCATCATTTTTTATGTTTTTAATTGTTCAATAAGATTTCCTAAAACTTTCACCATGGTTGGATCACCAATGGATTGAAAAATAATGGATGATTTTTATTAGGAATGTTGGTCTGTTTTAGTTCAATCATTGTCTTGGAAAGGTTTCATATCACTGGGTTTTACCACAATTGTTGACATCGATCCACAGTGCATTCCATGTGTTCCAACACAAGAAGTATCTGCCTGACCCAATGTTGATGCTCCTTTCCGTCACAGAGTATAAATGAATGAAAAGGGAAATACCTTTGAACCCAAAGTGATTCATCCTTGAAGAAACATCAAAAATTGAAAAAGGAATGAACCATGATTTAAATACACTTGGGTCGCACAAGTTCCACCAAGGTCATGCAATTATACTTGCGCGCCTCCCAGTGGTCACACAGGTGACTTGAGATCCCTCTTTTAAATTTTTCCCAAGGTCTCTCCAGCCTATAAATACCCCTGTGGGCCCCCCCATTTCTGGAAGAGAATTTCCAAAAATTTAGATTTGATCTCCTAGCGCCCTAGTCTCTTCTCAAAGCTTCCGAACACTTCTAAGTTATTTTCTTACCTAGAACGGATGATATAAAGAGACGGAGTAAGGCCTATGTGTTGAAACTCATCAACACTTGTGCGCTTGAGTGGCCATCCCATAAGGGAAATGGCCACACTTACGTGCCACCTTACCCCTTCAACATAACTTGTGCGCCCCTCTTTTGGAAGTATTCGGGGATAATAGTAAAGACTTGAGCCAAGTCTCACCCAAGTTCTACCTTAAGGGTTGAGCGGCGTGCAAGTATCCATGTGTCACGCAGGTACACATGTGTGACTAAGACGTGCACGCCCACGCAGGACTTGCGCACCCCTCTCTTTTTGGGTTCCCTTCCTACCCATTTCACCCCTCCTACACCTATCCACCTCTCCTCTTCAAGATTAATCCTTCAAAATTCTCTCCAAATCCATTCATGGAATTATTTCCTTGTTGGATTCATTATCTGAACAGAATTCTGTGGAACATCTCTCAAAACCTAGTGATTTACACATCTTTACATCCCTAAGGTTAGAGATTTCATTCATTCAACCTCATCCTTTAAGATGAGAGAATCCTTAACCTGGGCTTCCTTTTTAGGAGTAAGCCCCAGTCCAAATTCTCATTAATATTGGGCATCCTCTTTAAAAGTAAGCCCCAAGTCCTCATTAATTTGGGCATCCTCATTAGGAGTAAGCCCCAGGTCTCTTAATCTGGGCATCCTCCTCAGGAGTAAGCCCTAGTATCAAAATTCCCAAAATCTGGGCATCCTCCTCAGTAGTAAGCCCAACCATAATTTCTCAATTCTTGGATTCCTTTTTAGAAGTAATCCCCAGTCTCAAATATGGGTATCCTCCTTAGGAGTAAGCCCCGAGTCCCTTAATTCAAGAAATTCCCTTAACCTGGGATTCCTTTTTATGAATAATCCCCATTCTTCAAATCCCTTTAACCTGGGCCTTCTCCTTAGGAGTAATCCCCGGTATTAATTTCTCATAACCAGTCTTAATTTACTTTTGATCTGGGCTTCCTTATCAGGAATAAAACCCAATCATAAGTCCCCTCCTAATTTGGGCATCTACCTAAGGAGTAAGCCCCAAGATATAGTATCCAAATCTCCATAAAGTACATATACCTTTATGGACTCTATCCCAGGACTTCTTCTTCGAAATATGTCCCAATCTCTATTTGGGCGGTCATACATACATAAGCACCACATAATATCTTATGATTGAATCTTTAATGGCACAATTGTCTAGCTTTACCAATACCTCTTGTTTCTCACATCGAGCATGAATCACATGATCATAGAGCGTAAAAGTAATTATGACATCTTTCTTTGATCCATCAATCATACATAAACTCCATAATCCCTTACTAGAACTATGTGGGTTCTGATTCCTTTTTTAAATAAAGGATACATAGGTAGCCCATCTGAGGGTACGATCCCAAATCTGAAATAATCCATTTCCTTTTGAATGACAATAAACTTCAAGTGCCCCACTGAGTGGATTTAAAACCAGTATGGTCATCATAATGACCAAGAGACCTTTATATAGTGTATTAAAGGATACCATTGACTAAGAATCTCTATCAAATACAGATGATTCTCTATCAATGAAGAACCTAGAATACATATAAAATATTCTCTAAATTTCCTACATATCAATCATTGATTTTCATATCTAAAGGAAAGCTCATTCTTATACTTGGTAATTTAATAAGGATTCACGAACATAACTTAAATCTATAAAGAGAGTCCCGGAGAAGACAATAATCCCCCTCAAAAAGGTTTGATGAGTCCGACCTCCCATCCTCTTGACCAATGAAAATTCCTAAGCCTCATTAGTGCATAACTAATGAGCACCTACCTTTGGAAAGTAGGTCCAAATGGATATGTTATCATTAGATGTTTCCGGTTCTACGAACAAACCTGTTAGAAACTGCTTGGAATGTTTAAACTTAAACCAACGAGGTCATTCCCAATTCCAGAGGAAACACCCATATAATTTTCTGAATTCGGAAGATATATTTATAAAACCTGTTACGGTTGTGATTGAAAAACCATTTCTGGTTTTCAATTATCTATTAAAGGTTCTATATGGATAGTTTATACCATTGTTTTGAGTTTTATGTAAGCATGTGTCATACTCCCATGAGATATGGTAGTGGGAGTCTATGATGAGGGAGAAATGACCTAATATCTTTATGGATAAACCTTATTAAACATATATTCCTATGGGAATAAAGAAATATGGTGGGGATAGTTGAAACATCTCAGTATATTTTCTTGTATGGACTTATTCTCATTTTTTTCTTCATCCATTCTTCAATATCAACAATTCTAGGGTTGTTTTTAGTATGTGAAGATGGTATGGAGGTGTGGCTTATGGATTTGGTGAGGTGATGACCTAAACCTATATCTAATAAATCAACAATTGGTCCACCATCAGGTTGATGGGCTTGGTAGTGACTACATTATGCTTCTATAGCCATCGACAAACTATTGGTGCCACGAGGCTCAAAAATTACTAAGGTTTTAATTGTGATTTCACCCTAAAACTTCGTTTTCATATTTATTTATTCTCTATTGACTTCACATATACTCATATGATCCTAGTATCCTTTATTAGATAGTTTTTTATTTCCTATATCACATCCTTAATAGATCAAAGTGTCGATTGAAGTCATGATACACTCTTGGTAAGCCTGTCTCTATTATAATCTTGGGTCCACTTCCTTTAATGTTCATCTTTACCAATGTTTATGATAGAAATGGTAATTTTTTGAATCCTAGTTTCAAATTTTATTACTTTTGGATCCATTTCAAAATTAGTGAATTTTTTTAGGATCTATAATCCACTTAGTGTGTTGTTAGGGAATTTTGGTGGTATGTGATTCTATTTTCTTCCTTGGTTCAAAAAATTGGAAATTTATACACTCTTGATTAATAATTCATATTTCATGGTCCTCCCTATATTCCTTACGTCAATGGTTCACCTTTTCCTATGTAATCCGTGTAAGGGTTAATATACCATGTTTTTCATGGTAGGTTGTTTCAGGAATTAGATTTATTATATAAACATTGTATGATTTCTCTTTGAAAATGGTTTCTAAAATTGGTTAAGGTTGTGATCAATGTTTCAATAACATATGGTGGTTTTGGGTATGATTATAAAGTGTATTTTCCCTTTCTAATTGTAGAAAAACATGATTTATAATATATTTTTTATTGTTCAAAAGATGAAATTCAATTAGCTTGATTCAAATATGGTAAAAGAATTTGTGATCATAGACCAAGTAAAAAGTTTTCCTTTGGGATAAACTCTTACCCCCAAATACTATTCTACCAGTGTAATGTTTGCACCATGTGACTTAATTTGTGGAAAGTATCCGCTCTTGCAAATGAAATCTTTCCCTATATGTCTATTATTTTAAAGAAATGTGCACACTAGGTGGCCTATTGATCATAAGAATTATACATGGATCATTACAAAAAAAGTACTAATGTTACCATGAGGGAAAATTTTACCCACTATTATACATGAAATTTATTTTTGAAATTTTTATTTAAATTATTGAGATTTATTTTATTTCATAAAAGGATTATAAATTGGGGAATGGTGTGACATATCTATGTTTTATATTGAACGTTGAAAATTTAATGCTTCTTTTGGTCATTAGTTACTAGAGAATAATTGGTATTTATTATAAATTTTTCTTATTAAACACATAGTGGGATCATACATGAAATTTTTTTATAACACATTTCATACACCTTTGGGTGTATGTAAATCTTGTTTTTTTTGATTTAGGTAAAGGAAAAGTACTGCAAGGTTGTGGTTGTTTTGATCATTATTATGGTGGGGGAGTCTGGTGGTGACTACATATCATATGGGTATCGGTGTTTGTTTTTCTTGTGTTTTTGGTCTAGGCTGTGGTATTAGATCCTAATTCTCCTAAATTTTGTATCATTTTTTGTGGACTTGTATTAGAAGATGGACATTCTCATTATTCATGTTGTCCCATTATATATCATTTTTTGGTAAATTGTCTCCTAATACTAGTTCTTGATTCCATGCCACTTGTCACCAACTCGTGGAGATTGAGATTGTCAATCATTCCATGTGAAGACTAGATCATGTTCTAGGAAGATGGGTAATCAAGGATGATTTTTTAAATTTTTATTCCAATTAACCAAGTAAACAATATCATTCTATTTTAATTTTCATTTTAATTGAATAATTTAATTAGGACTAATTTTTTGCACTTAAACATTGAAAAACACAAGCAATATTAACATTAAAATTTTAAATATATAAATATATATTTATTTATTTATTTTCAATTTTAATAATCAAGTCATTTCCATTTAATTTAAAAAACGTTTTCTGAAATCTGGTGTTTTTTTAAATGCATATACTTGGGATCAAAATGTGGCATGTTAAACATAATTTTCATAAAAAAATAAATTGAAATATTTATTTGTGTTTGTAATTTTTTAGAAAAAAAATTAGAATATTGGAATTAAATTGAATAAGAAATAGGTTTTTACATAACATAGAAATATTTAGTTTTTTCCAGGAAAATTTGTGATTATTATTAAAATTTCATATTGAATTAAAATTAATGTTACATAAAAATGTTAATGTAAATACATGTTTATAAAAAATTAAGGTATTATATATGGGTTGGCCCATATACCTGAACCGTAATTAAAATAGTCTCTAATACACTGGATGAAGATGAGAGGATCATTTTTGGTTGTTCCACCTCTACAATATGGTTTTAAATTGGGCATTATTTTCGAAAACCAAAGAGGAAGAAGGAAATTTTCACTTCTATAACTTGGGTAGGTCTGTACATTCAAGGAGTTGTTATTAAATAATACTCACTATATATTATAAGGGCCCAATAACCAGTTTTAATATTGGATGAGTTTCTATAACATTATGATCTTGAAAAAGGATAGATAAGTATATTTTTATAGTATTGGTTCATGTATTGTTCATTTTATTGAAGAATATTTCAAGAGATGATAGGTGAAGGTGTGGCTAGTTGGCCGACACTCAATTTAGTTTGTGCATTAAGGGTTGTTTTGGTAGAGAAATAAGGAACCACTATTTTCAAACTAATTCAGAGCATTAGTCTAAAGGATTTCACGATTCTTAATGGATTGTATTATTGTTAACTTTACTAGTGTCCAAAAAACTCAATCAAAGGTTTCAAATAGGAGTAATTGTTACTACTAGTTGGAGGTGTGTTTGTTTCACAATGAAGGTTTAGGTATGTTCGTAAAATAAGGATTCATGGTTGTTGGATAAAGATGTTCATATACGTGGTTTGTGTCTTGGGTGATTAAATCCCTTTTCATCATAGATATTAGACATGGGTGATGTTTTAATATGGTATGAGTTGTTCAGGTTCAGTACTAAGTGGATTTCCATGTTATTTTATATCGGGAGAGTCTGAATTCGCATGGTTCTCCATGTTATTGAAATTTGGAGGAGTAATTTTTTTTGTAATCAAATAATATGAAGAGTTTTACATCAAGCTGATATGTGGGGAATTTTCAAGAGATCTACTATAGTCTTGTATATAGGTTTGTGTGAGTTTTATCATGAAAAATTCATCCACCATCAACAACGATTAAGGTTTTCCCATTATTATCCCACACCAATATTCATATTATCCCTTAACCAAGATCACCACTCCAGCATCCAGAGCTAACCCACAACTAAATTTATATTCTTACATTTCCATCCAACCTAAACATCCATGAAAACCCAATGTTCATCCCTTCATTCAAATATGAAATCACAACTAGAATCCTAGAAGGGAGAGAAATTTTTTGGATTTATTGAAAATAACTTATGTATTATTGAGGCCATTGAATTTGAGGATCAATAAGTTTCAACTAGGATGTTCTTAAATATATCCTTTCTATTTTATTTTAAATTATTATTTATAATAAATTTAATTAAAAATACTCTCTAGGGAAAACACTTACTCTCAAACTATGACATGTTGTACTGAGGAGTAAAATCCACTTTTATAGGGAATTATTTTCTTCCATATAACCTAATTGATAAGATTTATAGTAATTTCTCTTCTTTTCAAAAACACATGAATGGGTTAAAAATTAATTTTCATAAATAAATCAAAAATTCCATTAGTAATATCACTTTGAATAAAAAAATAAGTACAAATTTTTGAAAAATAAAATGGGAACGAAATTAGATGAAAATAACCTTATGCTTGATTAATATTTATAGGAGAATATTATATTGAGCCTATTGAAGAGGGTGGTGAGATACTTAAATTTTTTAAAATCTATTTCCTTATATAAAATTAATACTTATAATAGTTAAGTGAAAAAAAATTCATTTTTAACTACCCATAAATGAATGATAAATTTCATATGATTTATCATTTTTAAGATGATGCAGTTGAGTTAGAGGAATACTTATATCTAATTAATTATCTAAAAAATTGTTTTCAAAGAACCTACCACCTAAACAAGAGTTAAATAATGACATAATTAAGGGTGATATTCCTTTAAATCGTTCATTTTCAAATTTTATTAATCCTAAATTGGTTGATGATCTCAATTTTTTTAAACTATGTAAACAAAACCAAAATTTATTTCATGGTAAGAACAATATTACATTATGTAGAAGTAAATGTATTTTTATGAGTGTATTGATAATCTACTACACATCTTACCCATTTTTTAGAGTTTTTGTATGGTTCAGATGAGCTAACAATAATAGATATATGGGGATATTAGGAATTTTTATTCTTATTGTTTCAATTTTATTCAAACAAATATTATTATAGGTCTTATTTGTTTTGGTAGTGCATATTATGCACCTTTCAAGAATTATTTATATATTTATGAAGTAGAAAAATATCATGATCAAACCCAGTTCAACCCTAAACCGGTCACCTGAGCTGGTCCACAGTATGGCTCAAAGGGTGTTCTTCATCCCCATGGGCTAGAAACTAGTACTGGGCATCAAGATTTAATCATTGGGACCACTTTGTCCTGTAAAGATAAATAAATAACTGGGAAAAATAAAAAAAATCATGATAAATAAATGGTAGGAAAATAAATAATGACCAAAACATGACTAACCTGTCCAAGACTAAGACTCCACGTAACCCTGTGGGTTACTCTCCAATACCAAAACCAAACACTTCCCAAGGTGATCTAAACCAAAGCGATAAGCAACAAGAGAAACTAAACATAAGAAACCACTATAGGCATGAGTATTAAAACTCAGTAGTTAAGTTTGACTAATCTATTCCCAATTCACATTATTTAAATAAAGAGAACATTGATTTTAGGTTTTAAATAAAATAGATTAGTATATAAGTTTTCAAAAAATTAAACTTTGAAGGTAAAAAATTCACAATCATAACCCATTGCCCTCATGTTTAAATTAATGTGAAAGAGGAGGAAAGAAAAGGATACCAAAAAAGGAATCATTCATTTTTCAAAAATGTGTCAAAGAAAATTGTGATTGTTCATTTAAAACATTTTTAATGAAAAGATCTTTTGCAACCACACATTTACAATTTCACAAGAAGACATCATAACTAAAAAAAATGGGTACCACATTAAATAACGAGGGAAATGGTACTAACTATACTAGTTTTAAAGGAAAACAGGATATCCTTGGTACTCAAGGGAAATACCCGAACATACTAATACATGTGGCTCGTCCTGAAGGCATACCAACTCTCGATTACATCATAACACCCAAACACTTGTTGTTACCCTACCTGTCCTAACCGAGTGGCCCAATCCCCTAGTAGAGAAAAGTATGTACTAAGGGCCACTAGCTAGAGTGTTGTCTAAACTAGTGAATCTATCATTTTCAATAAACCTCATTGTTATTACAGGTTCCAATATATAGATATCAAGAGGGTGTTCTATACATTTAAAATATCAAGCCATGTATATATAACCGAACACACCACACAACTCGGCACCACCCCTGTCCACCTCAAGGGTTGTCCTTTCCTTAAAATAATAATTATACATGTAAGGTCCCATACCGAGGACTCCCCCATCTCATGATCAATCTATGAGGGAAGAGATCCGACCCAAGAGGGTTTTTTCTAAATAACCATTCAAAAGATCCAATTAGGCCTTTACCTATAGAACACTCTAACATTTATAAAATCATTTAGAATCCCATTTCCTATGAAAATCCAAACATCATTTCATATAAACCTGGCCAAACAAGCCCTTCCCCAAAGTGTTAAACTATTTTCACATTTTAAAACATTTTATGAATAGTCATACATAGGTTATATTCAACACCATACGAAATTATAAATGCACTATGAAAACACCATCTACCATTTTAATGTCAAAAACTCATTTATAAAACCACTTCAGGCCTTTATAAATCAGGAACTACTTAAACAAGCTAAATGGGCACATAACCAAACCTTGGTGTGAAAAACCTAACAAAAAGACACCACACTTTTTATAAAAATCCATTTTAAAGCCTAACGCACTCACTTTGAATGAGAAAATCCAACATGTAAACTCATTTAAGGAAAACAACCACCTCTTAAAATCCATAAAATATTTATAAGAGCCAATATGGCATTTGATAAAGGCTTAGTTTGCACAGCACAATCCGACCACTTGAAATAAATGACAAACGAGCCATACATATTTTCCTCAAACAAAATATTCTCATAAATAAGTGCAACAAAAAAATTTTAACCCAAAACACATTGGAAATCCATTTGAGAAAATTTCTATAACCATTTTCATAAACATCACAAACATATGTTTAAGACCAAAACATACTTCTAATTTTTTTAACTATTTTCAAGAGCCAAAAATGCTATCAACCAAACACTATGAGTTCATAATTCTTCAAATCCACATCACACATTCAATGAAATCAGATAAAACACTTAATTTCACATTGAAAAAGTATTGTAGAAACAGTAAATTACTAATTTAATAACTAAGGAAGTGTGAAAATCAAGAAACCAATGAAATTTGGAATTTAAAGGAAAAGTGAAGAAGGGTCCTACCTCGACTCGTAGTTTAATCATGATGACACAAATTCCATCATTCTTTCGCATATATACCCACAAGCCAATGAATACAACGTTGCTGGTTTACCTCACCAACACGCTACAACAAATGCAATGAATCTAAAAACATAGAAATGATGACTTAAAATAATCCAAACGAATAAACATTGTAAAACACACCTCGACACCAGTGCATGCAAATCAAAATGATCCGAAATCACTTGCCTTCAGCGGTGGGTGTTCGTCGTGCACCCAATTGAGAATAAAGCGTGTGGTCAGGCATGCGAACAAATAAGTTAGGGGTCAGTTTGGGGGCACACTCGTCTCACTGGCGATGTGGCTGGTCAGAGCAATAGGGAGTCACGGCTGGAGGAGGGTCGTGGAAGCGCGACATAGAGGTCACCCTGAAAAGAAGGTATGTTGGTGGGGAGAGCAGTCAGAGGGTAGTACGCTGGGAAGTGGACACACCAGAAGGGAGAGGTCATTCAAAAAGGTCATTTGTCAGAGCGCGGTGAGCTGGAGAGCTCACTAGAGCGGGTTAGATAGAGGTGCGCTGAGCAAGGATACTCACTAGAGTGTGCTGGCTAGAACTAGGGAGGTTGGTTGGGCGATCGGTCGGGTGATGTCCAGCTAGAGGGGGTGAGAGGTGAGGGCATGGGTGGAAGTCGGGACCGAGGGGTGGGGGGGGGGGGGTGGTTGTCAGATATCTAAACGGGGTGTGGGTGGAGACCACGTGTGGTGAGCTCAAGGCTTCTGGGTGAGGTTTCTTGGTGTGCACATGGCTGATGTCAAGTTTGGAGGATTGAGATGCACTGAGGGGGAGGGGAAACACATTAGTGAGAGGCAGAGCATGATTGGGTTGGTCTGAGGGTGAGTAAGCAGAGCGGATGGGCAAGGTCCTGTAGGGGCGGCAAGAATTAGAGGCATGATGAGGGTAGGTTGAGTAAGGGAATGGGAATGAGGGTGTCGATGTAGGGTGGAGGAGGCGACGTGAAACCAAGGGGCCTATCATGGCGCATAGAGGATGGGGGAAAGGGGGTTGTCAGGTCTAGGTTAAGGTTTGGTTTCTCTTTTTTCATTTTATCTTATAATAATAATAATAATATAATAATAATAATAATTAAAATAAAAATAATATATGATGAATAATAATAATAATGATACAAATAATATTAATCATACAAAGAATATTAACAACACAAATAATATTAATAATACAATAATAATATAAATAATATTATAAGTAATAATGACAATAAAAATAATAATAATGAAAACAATAACAACAACAAAAACAATAATAAAATATAATAAATATAAAGAATCATAAATAATGGGAAATTACATGACACATGTGGCAGCTGTGCGGGTACCGTTAACTGCGTGGTGACCACACACGAGTCTGAAACCTAGTGAAAATATTAAATGAAAAAAAATTTAATTTGGGACCCATCCTAGGTCGTCATGCAAAAACCCATAGCTAAGAAATAATAAAATAAAAATTTAACTAAAAAGTTTGAGTGTGACAATTCTCCCCACCACAGACAAATTCTGCCCCAAGGAAGTCACCTAGCCAAACAATTGACAAAACAAGAATCTAGGACTGATTGAAACTTAAAGAAACCACAACACAAGAGAACGAGAAAACATGAGATGGTTCTCCCCACCACAATGACTCAAAAAGTGTAGAATTTTAAAACCCAAACATATCATCTTAGGAGGGTGGGTAGATGCTGGAACTCCCAACCAATCCAACTAACTTCTATAGTGTGAGTGGAACAACACCCCCTATGGAACATGGAACTCTCAATACTGACTAGAAACCACGAACACTAGAGAAAAAAATACAATTTGAGAAGAACTTAATACCCAATGTGATCCCGAGAATAAATACTAACATCTATTCATCCAAATGCACTTATATCTCCAAAATAACATAGCCAATATGAGATTAACCCACACAAGATCCAAACACACTTTTAAGAAAAATGCACGATTACAAAAACCATAATCATAAAAACAGAACTATTTGGATTACAACATAACATGTCTATCATAACTTCCTGATGATGTAGTGAACGTAAAACAATTTCAAAACATTAATAGTAGAAAAGTATGAACAAAAGTACTTTAAATGTTCCACTGCAAACATGGAACACAAAACCCAATCCAAGGCTTCACACCCCTAACAACTCCTAGCTAAGCGCGAGCTTCACCCCAAAACCTATTGTTTGGGATCTAATGGTGGAAGAATATCCTACCTCATAGTCAGTCACTATAATTCCTCTAGTCACATCGTCTTCCTCAAGAGACGCTTCCATAAAAACTTTTCCAAGTGATCCAAATAGCTATAATGATGACACGTCTTCAGAGGGATGTGACATGATGACTTCATGTGCCCGAATCAGCCAAATTGGTGGAACATCACTAAATGGTAAAATGAACTAGAAACCATAACTACTATAGAGGAATATTTAGAAATAGTTTCCTCAATCACACCCTGATCACCATATGGGGAACCTTTACAAGCAACTGGATACACTGGATTTCCAACCATCTGGGCTCCGGAGACCAACTCAGCTAAAAACTCTCCATCCAACAACTTCTCAAAATGATGGTCCCCAGAATGGAGGACCCTCTCCTTGATCATTGGACGAAGACCCCTGATGAAGAGAGATGTCTTTATCAAATCCTATGATGCTACCTCTAGAGAAAATAATAAAAGTTCCTTGAAATGGTCAACCTATTCTTTCACTATTTGTTGGACTTGTTGAATACACATGATTTCTTCCCTTTTCTTTGTCTTCACCTCTTTAGGCATGAACCATCGGATGGAGATGTATTTGAAGACATCCCATGTCATCCCATCTTGTAGTGATGGTGGGGAAAACAACATCCATTCATCCAAAGTTGTACCTTCAAATAGACCCAAAAAGGCACATACTCTGACAGCTTCGGGAGTTCCCAATACCCTGATGACATGATCGACCTCTTTAATCCACTCTACAACCTATAAGATACCACGATCACCATGAAGGATAAGAAATGTCTGAGAAAGACCAAAAAATAATCATGACTTATCAGAAACCTTTGTCACCTTTCTAGACATCATTTTCTGAATAACATATTAAAAATCAATCCAAAACCGATATCAAATCAAAGAATAATTAAAAGTATCATTCCTAATGCAAAATGACCTGCTCAAAAAGCAAACAAATACAAATACAACCCAAAAATTCCTTTTTCATTTTAAATTTCAAAACTGCATTATTTCAAGGTCACTTTCCAAATTCCAAACCCATTTCACGAATTTAAATCCATTTAAAATAAATCATTCTAGTTTCAAAAACCCTTTCTTGTTTTCAAAAGTGCACTTACACCAACCAAAACCTAGATGACACTCAACTTGCATAAAACTACTGGAAAGAGGGACTAGTAGTGATGCTTAAACTAGTGACATGGTAGTGGTTCATGCCCCACGTAAGCATCAACAACTTGGAGAAACTTAAATCATGTACTAGGACTCCACATGGGTTACTACTCCATGTGAAATCACAATGTTACATCGGCATGCCTCCGTTTTCAACCCTCAATCTAAAACAAACCAAAAAGATACAAGGACTCAATTCCCAAACTACCCCTGGTGACTTGAGGTTTGGAATGGGTGAGGGATCATGATGTCCTTCCCGTACCTACCTCCTGAGTCCCGAAAGTCTTAATATCCATCTGTTGGACACCCTAAATAACTAGGTTATCCTCTGATACCATTTTGTCACAAACCAACCTGGGTCATCCCTAAACTAGTAACCCATCCCGGTCCGCAACATGGCCCAAAGGGTGTTCCCAATAACCATGGCCTCACTACTAGTGACATGCATCAAGATTTAATTAGTGGGAACATTTTGTCTCATAAAGATAAATAAATAAACTAGAATAAATAGGATAAAACAAGATAAATAAACAACCAAAACAGAATGGATGACCAAAACATGACTAACTTGTCCAAGACTAAGACTCTACATAACCCCGGGGGTTACTATCCGATGTCGAAACCAAACATAATCTATGTTGATCCGAACCAGAACATAAACCTGCAAGGGAAACTAAAAACAAGAAACACTATAGGAATGAGTATTAAAACTCTGTAGGTGGGACCGACTAATCTATTCCAAATACATATTCTTTAAATAAAGAAAAAAATTATTTCACGTTTGAAATAAAACATATAAATATAGAATTTTTTTACACTTTTAGTTTTTAAGGTAAAAAAATCGCAATCATAACCCATTGCCCTCAAGCTTAAAATAAAGTGCAAGAATAGGAAATAAAAGGAGACAAAAAAGGAATCATTCATTTTTCATAAAAGTTTCAATGGAAATAGTGATTTTTCTTTAAAACATTTTGCTAAAAAATATCTTTAGCAACCACACATTTACAATTTTACAAGAAAACACCAAAACTAAGAAAAATGGGTATCACATCATATAGCGAGGGAAATGGTACTAATTGTACTATTATCAAAGGAACACGGGAATTCATAGGAACTCAGAGGAAAACTAGAATGTACTAATACGTGTGTCTCATCCTAAAGGAATGCCTACTCTCGATGACGTCATAACACACAAACGCTCGGTTTTTCCCTACCTAGCTTAACTGAGGGGCTCAATCCCCTATTAGAGTGAAGTCCCTACTAAGGGACACTATCCAGTGCATAGTCTAAACTGTTGCATTAATAGTTCTCAGTAAACCTCTTTGTTATGCCAGGTACCCATGTATAGTTCTTAAGAGGGTGTTCCATGAATTTCTAATAAAAAGCCAATTATATATAACTGAACACAACACACAACTCGACACCACCTCGAACACCTCAAGGTTATTCTTTTGTTTGAAATAATAATTTTACAAGGAAGGTACCATAATGATGACTCTCCCATATCATGATCAATCGATGAGGCAAGAGACCCCACCCAGGAGGGGTTTCCCCAAATAACCATTCAAAAGAGACAACTAGGATATTACCTATGAAGCACTCTAAAATTTATAAAATCATTTAGAAAACCATTTCCAAAGAAAAGAAAACTTCATTTTACATAAACCAAGCCGAACATGCCCTTCCTCCAAGTGTTCTCCATTTTTCACATTTTAAACATTTTTATAAATAGTAATACATTGGTAATATTCAATACCAAACCAAATTACAAATCCACTTGGAAAACATCATCCACCATTTTAATGTCAAACTATAATTAATAAAAACAATTCATGAATTTAGAAATCATGAACTACTTAGACAATCCAAACGGGAACTTAATCAACCCTTGGTGTGAAAAACCTAACAAAAACACACAACTCATTTAACAAATCCTTTTTTAAAACCATATGCACTAACATTGAATAAAAAAGACCTACTTGTAAACTAATTTAAGGAAAAACAACAACCACTCTAAATCTAGAAAACATTTATAAGAGGAAATCATGCATTTGATAAATTATTAGTTTTCATAGCACAATCCTACCACTTGGAATAAATTCCAAACGGGCCATACATATTTTCCTTAAACCAACTATTCTCATATATAAGTGAAATAATACAACATTAACCCAAAACACTTTGGAAATCCATTTGGAGAAAATTTCAATAACAATTTTTTAAAACATCACAAATATATTTTTAAGACCAAAACATGATTTAAATTTTGTTAACCATTTGAAAGAGACAACAGTGTTATCAACCAAACATGAGGCATGTGTCATTCATCAAATCCATGCCACACATTTAAAGAAATCAGATAAAACACTTCATTTCATATAGAACAAATATTATAGAAATAGTACATTACTAATTTAATGACTAAGGAAGTGAGAAAAATGAGAAACCGATGAAGTCATTATTTTAAAGAGAAATTGCTAAGGGTCATACCTCAACTTGCAGCTCAATCATGACGATAGGACTCACATCATGCTTGCGCATAAGTACCCACAAGCTGATGACTGCGGCATTGTAGGTTTACCTCACCAATAGGCTACAACAAACACAAAGCATCTAAAAACATAGAAATGCTGACATAAAATAATCTAAATGAATAAACAGTGTAAAACCCACTTCGACACCGGTGAAAGAGAATCAAAATTTATAGAAATTGCTCACCTTCAGTGATGGGAAGGTGTCGTGCACCCCATTGAGAATAAGGTGCACAATCGGGTGCGCAATAAAATAATGGTGGGGTTGGCGTGGGGGCACACTCGCCAAACCAGTGATGTGGCTGGTAAGAGAAACAAGGCTTTGCGGCTAGAGGAGGTCCATGTGGGTGCAGCAACACACCAGAGAAGTCACCCCGAAAAGAATGTGTGTGGGTGGAGAGAGCAGGCGGAAGGGGATTTCGCTGGTGAAGGGGACCGCGTCGGAAGGGGGAGGCTATTCAAAGGGGTCCCCAGCCAGAGTGCGCTGAGCCGGAGAGCTCTCCAAAGAGGGCTAGATGAAGGCATGCTGATCAGGGAAACTCACAGGAGTAAGCGGGGTTGAATCGGGGAAGCCGACTGGGTGTGTGGTCGGGTGAAGGCAAGCCAGAGGGGCGATAGGTGAGGGCCTGGGTGACGATCAAGACCTAGGGATGGGGGGGATGGCCTACTGAGATCTTAATGGGGCATGGGTAGAGGCTGGGTGCAATGAGCACGAGGATTCTGGGTGAGCCTCATATTCAAACGTGAGGCTGCAGGCAAGTGCAGAGGGTTGGGACGCGCCGAGGGATAGGGGACACACAGGGGTGAGTGGTGGAGTGTGGTGGTTCTAGTGCGAGGGTGAGGAAGCGGAGCGGCCAGGCGAGGACCTTCAGAGGCAGCTGGAGCTTTAGGCATGACGAGGGGAGGGCGAGTGGAGGCAGGGGAATGATGGTGGCGTTGCAGGGTGGCGGAGGTGATGGGGAACCGGGGGTCCTGGGGCAGCGTGCAGATGATAGGGGAAAGGGGGGTGTCGGCTCTAGGTTAGGGTTTAGTTTCCCTTCTTTTTTTCATTTTATCTTATAATAATAATATTAATAATAATAATACAAATAATAAAAATAAAAATAATAGAAATGAAAAATAATATATAAAGAATAATAATAATAATAAAAAAATATTAATACAAATAATAATAATATAATAATAATAAAAATATAAATAATAATGACAATAAAAATAACAATAATGATAACAAAAACAGCAATAATAATATAAATTAAAATAATAATAAGAATAATGGTAAATTGCACGACACATGGGATGATTGTGCTGCTACCGCCAACTGTGTAGTGACCACGCATGGGTCTGAAACCCAGTAAAAATAATAAATGAAAAAAAATAAGCTTCGACCCAACCTAGACATTGGAGCGAGAACCCAGAGCTAAGAAATAATAAAATAAAAATTTAATTAAAAAGTCAGGGTGTGAAAAAAAAAACCAGTTGAATTAGTTGTTGAATTTGAGGAGAATAAAGTGACTAATGAAGATCACTCAATGTTTTTCCTTGAGGCATAAGATGATGGTGACGTGATGTTGGGTAACATTTATGAACATTAAAATCTTTATAATGAAGACAATTAAACCCTTGATAGAAACCTTCAACACTAAATGAAAGACCATTCATTCAATTAGAGGTTAATGATAAAGCCCCATATTTCATTCATCTACCCCCTTTATACTTCAAAAACATCACTAGAAGCAGGATATACAAAAACCATTGTATTAAATAGTATCTCAAGAAGAATAATGTTTGATTTTGTTTATAAAGATAGAATGTGGATTTTCATGTTAGGAAAACCACATATGTTTTCATAATTTAAAGGAAAATCGGTATTCTATGGATATGGGGAGTCAAAACGACAACACACATATTGGGTGACTAAACCCAAAAATATTCCTCCTCTTCTTTAATTATTAATTTTATCAATTTGGGTACCACTTAATTATTTTTTTTCCTATATTGGATAGATATTGGGCCACAACTTTTCGCATGTGTTGGTTATCAAAATATGTTATAATATATCATTGAAATAAATGCCTGGGTAATTTTTAATTTTTGCCTTAGTTTTATTAATTATTTTTTTAGTTAAATGTGATTTATTTAAACACCATAAAATGGGTCACAAATTCTACTATACACTGCATTAATAAAACACCTACATTTTTTTCAATAATTTTTGTAACCACAACTTATGATGTTGCATTTGTTTTCAATTGGATGTAAGAGAAGTCTTGAGTGTTACTTAAGTGCTTGGTAGTGTTTTTGGACATATTCTATGTTTTGAAAAAATTAAATAAAAATAACTCAATATCGTATTGTAAGAGTCTTCCATGACTTCATAAGGATCATTAATTCTTAAGTAAAATGAAAAATTGAAAAGGCTAGAGTGGTCCCCTATGAGTTTAAGAATCATTCTATGGAAAATACATAAATTGTAAGATTCATCCTATATTTTTTTATGTTCATCTAATGTTGTGTAAGGGTTGATGGGTGAAATCATAAGAGTCATTAGGGAAACAATAAGGTTCAACTTATTTTTCAAGATTCATCTAGAAATAAATCAACTCCTCTTGAAAAATCTAGGAGAGTGATCATTCTATAAGTGATAGGATGAGAGACAGAAAAGAAAGATGTCGTACTGATTCAAAAATTTAGGATTATACATACAATAATAATAGAAGAAAAATAATTTTGTGGAAGAGAGTAGAATATGGGAAGAATAGATCCCTAGGGTATTTCACACCTAAGTCCTGAGGCCTTACCCTGTGATAGCATTTATTAGAAATCAAATGCCAAAAAAACATTTGTGAGTCCTCCCTAATATACTTACTTTTTTTATTAACCCCAACCTATTAAAAACCTACTACATCCATCCCAAACAAGAAATTTATATCATTTGAAAATATTTATCCTATCAATTATTTCATACTCCCTTTCCAAATATAAAACTTCCAATGCTAGAGACTTCCCACAACAATAACACTAGCATGTGATGCATTACAACAACCTATCATCCACCTATGATTCTTTCATTTTCACCATATTAACGAATGAACATGTCCATGGGGTTAAAAAATAAGAACAAATACCACTACACCCTCAGGTTTCGACACATCAAACCTCTACTAATTATAGTCATGGATTCAGTATTAATGGTTTCAGTGCAAAACTAGAGAATATTTCTCTAACAATGACCCTTTTTTCATCAGTACACATTATTTTTTTTGAAGTGACAATTTGGTTTGGTAATGAAATTTCCATTACAAATTTATTAATGAAATAGAATATAGGGACCTAACTTCTTCAACATAAAATTTACAATATAAGGACACAAATACCATAGATATTTTTCTTCTCAAGGATTAAATATTTTTAGGTTAAGCCACAACCTTCAAAATTTTTTATGAATATCAATGCATCATTCTAATTGTTGTGTTGAAAATTATTTTCGTGTTATGGTTTGATAATATTTCCCCAAGTACCATCTTATTATATTTTCCATCATTGAAGTTCCATTTCCATCTAATTTATTATGAGTACTTCCTAGAAAATTGTTATACACAAGTACTGTGTTTATTGTATCTTGATTCTTCTCATTTCAGCTTCCACATCTACCTCCATAGTATGCCTGGCCAAATACTTTAAGTGAACCCCACAAGATACTTGAAATGATTCATCCACATATTTATTAGAATTAGAATTATAAATTTGATGATACACTTTCGAATTATGTGGTTATTGAATGCATACCCCATCTTTTAAAGATGCTACTTTCAACTGTTCGTAGCTCCCATTTATTGTAAAATTGTGGTAGCCATAATTGTCACAACTGTACCAGTTTCCTTATAGTTACTGCCTTAGAGAGGTTCAACTACATTATAAATGACTCATTTATTATTGTCTAAATTACATGAGTCAAATGTTGGATATATAATCTAGGATTGTTGGAATCAAATTTATGAAAGATTGGGAACATTTCTTCTATAATCACAAATAGTGGTCTAGTTGAAGCAGTCAAAATATGTCCAACAAAAAGCTCAATAAAATGAAATGTCTAGAAAACCTCATTTATTTTCTTATTATATTAATGTAGTACCGAAAAGTGTTTGTATTACTCCTCACATAATTTATCCTACTCCATATAGATATATTCCATGTCCACTAGTGCAACTAATTTTTGTGTCACTACCACAAAAATGGGTTTTAGCAGTGCCACCCTATAATAGTGCTAAAAAACACTGATAAAGGGGGTACCTTTATCAGTATTGATAAAGGGTACTTTTAAAAGTGCAAAAAAACACTGAAAAAAGTACCTCTTTATCGATGTTTTTTAGTGCAAATAAACGTACCCCTTTATCAACAAGTTTTTAGCGCTCATAAAAGTACACCCTTTATCGACGATTTTTTAGTAGCACCAATAAAGATCCATCTTTTTCAGTTATTTTTTACTAGCACTAATAAATGGCATATTTTAGAAAAATATCATTGAAAATTAAATATTAATATATAAATATATTTATGTTGATATAAATATAATATATAGTTTTTGAATATGTTTTAGATAAAGATAAATAGGAATTTACAATTAATATATAATAAAATTGGTGAAAATGGATTATAAAAAAATTAAAAATATATTTTTAGTTAATAATTTTAGAATATTTATCTATTAAAATAAATTTAATAACAATTTGAATAAAAAAATCAAAAATATTATAAAAATTGAAAATAAGTTGAAAACATAATTGGAACTTACATCGACCCTAACTATTGATCTAGATGTCTTTTTGGGCTCTACCACATACCAAATCGATGCTTGAGATGAGCTCTACCACATAGATGGTCTTGGACTAAGTTCAAAGTGTTTTTTCTAGTTTTTCATCCCCAAAAAGTCTCAGAAGGCCTCAAAAACTATGTTGTTTTGTTGCTGACTTTGATTTTTTAAAATTCAAATGGATATAACATTTGATTCGGGTGTATGTTCGGAAAGTTCCACATATCATAAAAAATCTCATTTCATGACCTTTTATTTGACTAGTTGTGGTGATGAAATAGACTACCAATGTAGAATTTATGATTGTTTCATTATTTTTAGGGGTTTTAGGGTTTTCAATGTTTCTTAACATTTTTATGGGTTTTAAGGTTTCATAGATTCAATATACATTTTATATATATATATAAATGTATTTAAATATATATATATATAAATGTAAAAATATGTAAATATATGGATAAATATTAATATATAATATATGTAAATATATATTAATATGTATAATTATACTTACATATACACATAATATATATATGTGTATGTTATATATATATATATATATATTTGTAAACACACACACACAAACATATTTTATAAATGTATTTAAAACATATCTTATCAATATATATTAATAAATAAATAAATATTTGGATTATAAAAATATAATTAAATATATATATATATTAATATGTGAATAAATATATAAATATAACTATATGAGTGTGAAAATATATATACATATATATATATATTAATATATGAATAAATATATATATATTAACATAATTAAATATATATATATTAACATAATTATATATATATATATTAAAATTACTATATTTTAGTATAAGTATATATTAATATATGAATAAATATATCTAAATATATATATAAATAAATAGATGTGTCATCAAATGTGGAACAAAACAAGATGGATGAGTGGTAAAGGTACCGGCACAGAAGGGAGAGATCTCAATAAAATTTTATCAGTGATTTTAAAAAAGCACTGATAAAAGTGACCCCCATTTAAGAGCGCATTGATTATCAGTGCTTTTTTAGCGCTGATAAATGATTTTTAGTTCTAAAAAACCTTCTTTTGCAATAGTGTGCACATCACCGAACCTGTAGTGACTATGTTAATTTTCAATTTCTCTATGCCAAACTCCCATCCAAACAATTTTACATCCTCATCATAGACGCCATTATATCATGTATTAGGATATATATGTTTTATTTTCCAACATATTAATGTTGTCATATGATCTTCCATTATAATATGGTAACCTCTAGTAGTGTTACTCTTCTCTCTATGTGTGTGAGAACTGAGATATTGTTATAGCTTCAAGATCAATGTTTCTGAAGTTTCTATTAAATTATCTCTCCAGATTTCTTATCCTTGCCACAAATCTCTCTATATATAAATAAAAGAACTAATTGATAAGGAGTAAGAGATAAGAAAAAAATATTTTATATTGATTCAACAATGGAATATTCAAAATATAGCAATAGAATAATAAGAAGAATAATAAGGTATATGATAGGATAATAGGGAAATAAGATATATCCCTCAAAGATGCCACACTCTAGTTATGATGAATAACAATCCAACGGAGTTTTATTGAATCCAAATCCAAAATACCATTGATTATTCAACCTTATGATCTTCTATTTTATTTATTATCCCCAACTAATTCCAAACCTACTACAGGCATCCCATAAAAACTATGTATAACATTTTAAAATATTACCCATAGAATTTATTTTTTACTCCCTTTACTATTTTATCACTTCCCGTGATAGATATATCCAAAAAAACCATATGTCCCCATGATGGGCTGAAACAACCTCTTAGCTACCCAAGTTCCTATCGATAAGAGTCATTTTAGAAATCATAAGTGTCATTCTGAAATATTTAAGGTTATTTCCTCTATGAAATATAGAAATGATCCCATTCATAAGGGGTTTTTTCTTAATATTTTAAGATTTATTTCATGGTCTATATATTTATATAATGTAAAAAATAAAGTATTCTATGTCTCAGAGAATTAGAGACTGCTCTTGGTAGTCACAAAATTTGGTATTAGTGACGGCCGATGGTGGCCGCTAATTCTGTAAAAAAACAAATAGGATTTTTCCTACATCCACTCATATTCTTTGTTAGTTTCCTGCTGTAACATGTCATATTTGACCCCTAATACCTGTACCACTACCCACATCACCCTATGTGACCTCCTACACACCTCAAAATTCTTCTTTGTTCTTAAGGGTTCCTTGGATCGATGCAACAACATTACCTGACCACCTCACAACATCCATCATTATACCTACTTCATTTCAACCACCACAGATGTTCCATGATTGGAGATAAAAAAATTTTGGGGTCCCTCCCCATCACCCCCATTTCTCCTTTTTTAATTGACACCAATTCATGCGCAAAAGCATATGATTTCAGAGAGGAGTTTCAGTGGACACCAATGGCGGACTCTATTGAGATTTACTGACTAAGAAACTACAAATGAAAAATGAGGTTATAGAGCAGAAAATAAAATCCTTCAGAAGATTCTTTTGGTGATCATTAATGAGTTTTATTCTAGTATTGTTATATTTAACTAATGACTAAAGATCAGATCAAAATGTTTAATCCAATTGTCGTTTGAAATAAAGACCTGAACATGAAGGAAGTTTTTCTATATTCATAAAGGTGGATTTAAACAATACACATGAATTATAATGAATATTATTAATCATAATATATGATTAATGACATAGTTAGGATGAGGAAGAAAACTAATATATTTTTTTAGAATAATGAACACCATGATTCTTGAGAGATATTTTGTCGATTATGAAACATTAAAAGGAATGATTTTTTAGTGTTGAATTTATGGTATTTCCATATTAAAAATAAATAAATTATTATTCATTGTATAAGAAACAAAATAAAGAGAATATCACTGCATCTTACATGGAGTTTTCTATATAAAAAATTTAATATTTTTTTTAAAAAAAAACTCAAGGGAATAAAAAAGGGAAAAATAAGAGAGAGGACAAAAAGAACATATAATATCAAAAATATACATTTGAAGAGAATAATTAAAGATAGAAAAATGAGGGGAAAAGGGAAACTCTTAATTATTTGGAGTTTAGTAAGAAAAATAAAGGATAATGATAACAACCATTATATATTAGTTTCTATATTGTTTTTAGAAAACTATTATAAGAATCATATGTGTTGTTTAATTTCATTGTAACTTCTTGCCCAAAGTTGTACATGGTTGGTCAAGAAGATAAAGTGTGCCTAGTGTTGATAGTTCATCCTTCCCAAACATTTATAATACCTACAATGGATATTATTACCTTATATTGTGTTGAAACACCATTGACACTTGCAACTTGGACGAGCCCTTTATATTGAACCAAGGGAAACACATGTATTCTTGCATTTACTTTAGTTATCAAGAATGTATCCATTTGTGAAGAATGAAAATTTTAGTTAGTTAATGCTAACACAATCACAAGATCTATTGGAGTACAAAAAAAACTTGAAAGGGGAATCTAGAAATATTTTAATAGCTGAATTGAAAATATTTTTGTGAATAGATGTGGGGTAGGAATGGTTTGTGTGTGGGGGAGACTTAATGTGATTTTAGGATAACTATTCAATAATTATTTATTTTTTTAGATTTTATTTCTTGAGATTAAATCTGATTATTTCCCTTAATGAAATTTTGTGGCTCCAAAAGAAAAAAATTAATATTTATTGAATAATTTTATGGTTACCAATCAGTAGATTCATCTATTTGAAACAGGGCATTAAATAATTTTAGAAATCGGTTAATCTAAAGGTCTTGATCAATACCCAATGTCGAAATTAACATACCTAATCAGTTTTTATTCATTTTAAAAATTTATTACAATTCTCTATTCTATATGATATCTTGACTATTTCATGCCAAATAAAACATTATTTTATTCTATTTTAAAAATGTTTTAAACTATAGAATCAATGTAAAAATGATAGCGAAATTTATTTGATTTTTTTTAATTTCACTATTTTTAATCCTAATATTTTATATGATATTTATCTGAAGGTCCCTGAAATCCTTGAATACCCTATTAGGTGTCATCATTAAAAACTTATATCCTTACAGACCCTATTTTAGATAATTCTACATGATTTCTATTGAAAACATTCATAAGGAGAAAATCCCATTCATGGGTTTCATGTTCATATAGGTTTGGTGAGAGAATGTTGTAAACCCATTGTTATTTATTTTCTAAAACACCATGATTAAATGGGTGTTGATTGGATGATTTAATTTCTTTAAAACCCAATCTTCATTGCTTTTCTTACACTTGATTCATTTCCTCTAATTTAATCCATAGATTCTATGAAGGACCTTATTAGGAGACTCATTACAATCTAATATTCTATCCCAAAAATCTTATATATAAAATTATATATAGATATTAAAATCTAGGTATGATGAGAATACTATATCTTATGGTTTCTTTTAATGAAATTATCTATTTTCAAGAGTGTCGTGGCGAATTTTTACTTGTGAAATGTGGTCCATGAAACCTTTTAATGATTAAAATCTAGAAATGTTTAAAAAATAGTAGATTAAACATTGAAAAATGATGTTTAAAAGAAGGAAATATACCTGAATAGTAAAATTATTTTGGTTGTAATTACAATTGTTCAAAAATTTACATGGAGTGGTAAGTGGAAGATATTTTTGGGGTTCTTTGAGTATTTTACATTTAGTTTACTAAATCCATTTACATTTTCAATTTACATAGTATTTTAAGCCTCCTCTTTCATACCATTATATTTTAACATCAAAATTCAAATACACAACTCCAAATACCACCTTGTAAATTAATTTTTACTAAAACTAACTTTCTCATAAGTGTGGAAGAATTGGGACTATAATAATAATTTTTAAACATGTGATGTTTGGCTATTTATTTTTCAATATGGGGTTACTAATTTTTTTAGAAGTTTAGGAAAATGTCCCAACCCCCTATATTGTGTAATTACCAATGGGTGGAGTTCATTAGGAGTGTCCTGGGAAGGGAGAGTTTTACTACCAGGGTAGGTGTTTCAATTACACATTGAATAATTTGGCTATTGAGTATAAATGTACATGGAGTGGGCTATATTGGATTTATTAAATCATTTGGGTTGTTTGAAGGCATGAAGCCTTTTCCAAAGAATAAGGTACCTTCCATGAGAATTGTTGGAGGAGTCTATAACCTAGCGATTTAGTATGACTACATCTAATTCTTGAATTTCCTTTCTCTTTTCCTAATCAAAATTCTCTCAACATTCTTTAGAATATAATGTTTCCTCATACCATTACGAAAAAAACATGTGTATAAAAATAAAATAAATATGAATGAAGAAAAAATGGAGGAGGAGGATGAATCATTTTTTTATTCAATGTTATTTGAATATCCATTAAAAAGGTATTTTTGAGGATGGAGATTATATTTAAGGTTAATTATTGTGGAATAATTATTGAGGCACACTTTTAATCATGAATTATGCTTTAAGAGCCTAACCTATTTTTTATTCATTGTTTTCCAAAATTTGACCGCTTACTTATACGCATAGAATGTCCTTTTCAAACGCTACATGACTTGATTATAGATTGATTCATTATTAATGAAATTAGAAAAAGTAACCCTACGGTGATTCATGTGTGATATTGAGATTGAGAAAAAATTTACAAAAAATAAACCTTAAATTGTATGGGAGAATAATTCGGATAAGGAAAGAAATATTCTCTTTGGGTGGATCAATTTACAAAAATAAGTTTTAAGAAATTAAAGAAAATATAATGAAAATTAAATGAAGATTGATGAATAAATATTAATAGTAAAATGAAATGTGCCAATAAAATCATGGAGTTTTAGCATGGATTATATGTTATGTTTTTCATAGGACTGTAAAATTTAAATCTGAGAGGGTTAAAATTTGAGATTGTTTGGTTTTTTTATAAGAATTTCACAGAAAAATTTAATATTTTTCTTGTTATTAACCTGTGTAAAAAACTTTTTTCGTTTTTCCTTTCAATTTTTATGAATAATTCAATTTATCCTCAATTTTCTAAATTAAATTAGAAATATCAATGAATTTTTAACATTAACATATTAAATATATTTATTATTTTCAATATTAAAAATTCATGTTATTTTATATTTAATCAAAAAAAATTATAAAAATGTTGTTTTTATGAAAATTCATATTATTTGAATCAATGCATATAATATAAAAAATATTTTTTTGGAAAATTGATTTTAAGTGTTGATTTTTATTTGTATAGTGTAATTTATAAATTTTTTCATCATTGAGTTTAGTTGGAAAAGAATTTAGTTTTTATATAACATTGAAACAATGATTTTATTTAGTATAAATTTAGTAAATTTTAAAACATAATTTTTAATTGAAATTCATGCTGCCAAAAAAATAATCATAAATTTTTTTATATAAAAAAATAGGTATTTCATAATGGTTATGTTGGATACATGCAGTGAGACAATCCCGTAGATAAGGTCCAATGACCACAAATGGGACAAGTTGGGGATTTTATGAGAGTAAAACTTCATAGTAGCTACTACAATGAATGAATATAAGAGAGGACCTATTATGGGTCTTCTTCCATTGTTGGAAGAGTTTAATCGGGATGGCTTACTAGGAATCTAAATGAATGTAGTATCTGTGTAGTACTATCTACTAAAAAATTTCTTAGTTTATGCTTGTAGGGAGATACAAATCATTGATTATTACTATAGATGTGGGGGGATCATCAGCCAAATTCAAAAGAGACTCTCCTTAGATTTATATAATATCTTCAAAAAGGACATCTTCATCTATTTTTATGGTTTTGGTTCATGTTTGGTTTATATGATGTATTAATATTGTAAGTTAACTACCTTTTATGCTAGTTTCATGTGGTACTAGAAAACCAATAGTTGATTTGATTCATGTATTTAGGGATGTTACAACAAATCCCCAATTCAACTTATATTCATGCTACTTAAGAGTTTTCTTCTATGGGATTTTGGGATTTCTATTATTTCATGTTACTACTAAATTCACCAATTCCCACAAATTGATCAACATAAGGCTAAAATGAAGAAGAATTATCGAAACATGCATACTGGAATCTCTTTTATAGCTATGAATGAGTAAGGGTATGTTTATTAAATAAGGATTGATGGTTTGTCAATAAATATGTTCCCAAATGATATTCATGTCTTTGGTGGTCAAGTCCTCTTTCATAACTAGAGGTAAAGTTTGGGGATAATAGTTTGGAAGCCATATTTATATTGGCTCCAATATTTATTATTCATCATGTAATCCTATACCAAGATATATTGATGTTATATCATGGTTTTTATGGTAACTATTAGGAGGATTCTAAGTCGCTTTAATAAAAGGATATGAAGGTGAGATCTTCAAGATGGTATTTTCTGTTGTACCTAATACTATTAGGTGTTTCAAATGATAAAAAACACCCTATTATATTCTTAACCATTTAATTTCTTAAATTTATGTTTTTTTATTTCATATATCATTCCTATAAGTTTCTGGAACAAATAGATGGATCAAGATTCCTAATAAGGCCTCATTTAAAGTACCATGAAGGCTTGAACTAGTTATTATATAGTAGGATAGAACAGACCAGTAAGTGGGATCTAGACAGAACAACAGCTCTGGCCATATGACAATTGATAGACAGTGGGGTATGGAAAAACTAAATTTTATATCTAGATTTTATTGGTTTGACTATGACACCCAGTGGTTACCCGGTGTCCCTTTTCTAGAAAAAAAATATTTCCATTGGAGGGGGTCCTATTTTCTTTAATTCGACCCCTAAGAGCTCTATAAATCCTTCAGCAGCTCAAAAATATTTTTAAAACTATTCTAATCTATAAATACACCCCCAATATTTTTTATGTCTATGGTTACCTTAAATATTCATTCTAGATCTAGATTGTATAACTTTTCACCCTTTATTGTGTTCCCTTACATTTATCTCTCTTCCTGCTAATCTTTTCACATTGTATTCATTATTTGGGGTATAAAGTGTGCCTCACAGGTCTTGCACTAATCAAGACTCTTAATTTTCATTTTTCTTGGGATATAAATAATTTTTACTATAAGGGGAATATGTGGTTTCTGCCTTTAAAGTAATGGTATTTGGTTTTCCTTCCCCAACAACAATGAAGGGTATCTAGGTGATCCGTTTATTTCTACAAACTCTAAAAGGAAATGGAATTTCTTCTTGTAATGGGTCTCTTGAATATCACATAAGTGAAGGGTTTAAAAAACCTATCAAATATATTTATGGAGGATATGTATGTATCCATTAGTAGTTTATTACTAAAATCCTTTAATAAATTATACATGTCCTTTAATTTATATTTACATTACTCTAACTCATTTATTACATTTTATTCTATATATAATTCCTGATCATGCACTTAAAAAATATATTTTAGTTTTTGATTTTTTTAAATTTCATCATGTTTATTTTTAGTTTCCAAAAGGATTTTAGAATCTAATATTCCCCCACTTTTCTATATTTACCCAGATAAACAATCGGTATAATATCTAACTTTTTTTCACATCCTTAAATGGTTTTCAGGAAATATTAATTAAATATTGCCTCTACCTCAAATACCCATGGTAATCGGTAATGTCCTGGTTCCAAAAAACGCCCAGAGGTGCCCCGTACCTGGCTTGTCACATGGCCTCAAGAACATTTCCCCAAATACCAGAGGCTGCCGATTAGTAGCAAGGGCCTTGGGTGTGATGGTGGAGAAACTATTCCCTCATTGAAAGAGTAACACTATGGAAGAGAACAATATCAATAGCAGAAGAAGTAATAAACCATAAATAAGTAAACAGTGGAAGACTGAAATATAATAAACTAGACCACACATATATATAAATGATGCAAGATAAATATGTCTTGAAAATCATCAAAACAAATCACAATAATGGCATACAAATAGTACAAAACCAAAGTGCAAAAGAAAACAGATAACATCTCCTCAACATCGCAAGCCTCAGCTTGGGCCCATGCTCTCCAGCTTCACAGCAATCAAGTACTTGAAGTAGAATGGTGCTTACCCTTATCTATACCAGCAACAATATAATCTGTTTGGGCCCAAAATCATGACCCAAACCGGGTGTGAGACAAAATCCAAGTAGTCACCTAACACAAGATCTATGTCTAATAGGCAGTCAATATATGGAAGGTAATAAGTAAAAGCAATCAGTAAACAAAGAAGTGCACAACCTAAAATAATACATAGTTTCAATGCATTCATTTTCATATATTAAGAAACAGTTAATCAATGTAGGTAATTACAAATAGCTAACCCTATTAGAAGTACTCACAGCCTGTCCCCTACAGTCCTACCCAGAAACACAAGAAAGTAGCTCAACACAAAAGGTAACCCTTTGGGAAGTACACAAAGCCTATCCCATCTGGTTCTACCTAGTAACTCAAGCAACCCTCTGGGTAGTACAATCAGTCTAGCCCCTCTGATTCTGAAGCAGCATATACTCTCTGAGGAATCACTCACCATCAATTCCACCTATAGTCTTGTATCAGTAACTAAAGGTGCTATAGGGAAGCACATATATCGCATTCCATCTATGGCCCACGTCAAGGAATGAAAAACACTCTGAGGAAGAACTTTCATTAATTTCACCTATGGTCTTGCATCGTAAGTAAAACATACACTCTGGAGAAACCCTTCCGTCCATTCTCCCTATGGTCTACTACACCAGGTTCTCACGGCCCTATGTAAGTCAAGCATGTATAACAACTTGCATCGGCCAGAGTAAACCTCAAGAACTACTTGGCTGGTAGTCTACAACAACAGCATGTCAAATTAACAGGATCACTCCATCCTACAAAACTAGTCATGGGAAAAAAACAAGTCAACCTAACCGTCTAATCAAAACCAAACCGCCACAAACAGAACATTCATGGGAAACACCTCCAAAGGAAGGCAATTAACCCTATTCACAATCAATTCATCCCCTACTCTAGAATAAAAGCATACCAGGCAAACAATAGTGCTAAAACCTTAAACACGCAATACTCTGTTCATGGGTATTGGCTATTTTGCACATATAACTCAAAGACATTCAACAGAAAGGCACAAACCACCTACCTCGGTGTTGGAAGAACACTATACATGAACCTTAAGCCTTGAATCTCCCAAGAATATCATAGATCTACAAAGACACCTAAAACATTAAACTGATTATAACTTGAGGAAGAGAAGGAATTAGGAAACAAAGTTCAAGAAGAAGGAAGAGAAAACTAAGGAAATTCCAATGCAATCGAAAGTGGCCAATTTGGATAACAGACACTTGATCGGGAGCTTGAAGGAAGATTAGCTCTATTCTCTCTCTCTCAGATGAACCATACCTAGAAGGAGGTGGTTTTGTTCGTCAGACCCAACCCCAATGCGTTTAATGAAAAAAAATACACGACGTGTACTTTAGATGTACATGACATGTACTTTCCATTTATGTACTCTTTTTTAGGCAGTCTCCATGTTACCACACACGGACCTGTGTGCGGCCGCTACAAAGCCAGCACACGACTACCCGTGGTAACTGAGTACACTGAATGTACTTATAAAGTACACAGTGTGTACATAAGAAATTTCATGAAAATCCTCTTTTTCCTCAAAAACACCAGAAAAAGAAAAAACATACCTAAAAAGAAGATATGGGTTCTTACAAAATTCCCCACTTAAACAAATTTTTCCCCAAATTTCCCTAGCAAGGCAGTGTAGAAGAAGAAACCTCAGTAAACTCCAGAAACTATGATCGTACATCTGCCTCCGTCTCCCATGTCAAATCCTATACTCGCCCGTGCTGCCATGGCACTCATACCAGAGGAACTGACTAGCCATAGAGAACCTCCTTACTTTGATCAATGATCTGAATATGATTCTCCTCAAATGACACATCAACTTCGAGCTCAACCTCCTCTAGTTCGAAAACATGAGACGGGTCTAAGAAGTAACGTCGAAGCTAAGAAAAAAGGAAGACATCATGTATATTATGGTACCTTTGAGGTAACTTCCACTAATAGGTGACCCGACCAACTCTCTCTAACACATTAAATGGCCCAATGTACCTCGGTGAAAGCTTACCCCATCTCTTAATCATCCTATTCCCCATCCTTGGTGTGATATGCATGAAAACCTAATCCCCGACCTCGAACTACAGATGTTGTCTCCACTAATCTGCATGAGACTTCTGTCAATACTATTCAATAGTCATCCTTTTCTGAATCAAATCTATCTGCTTTGTGGTCTCTTGAACAGGATGAGGTCCCAACAAAGCTGCCTCTCCTGCCTCTAGCCAACATAAGGGTGATCAACGTGGCCTACCATATAAAGCCTCACAAGGTTCCATCTGAATAGTTTCTTAAAAACTATTATTGTAGGGAAACTATACAAGAGGTATGTGATTCTCCCAAAAACGTCAAAAATCAAGAATTCATGCTTGAAGCATTTCCTTGAGCATTGGAATCATATGCTCAGACTTTCCAACTATCTGGGGATGGTAAGATGTACTCAAAAGTACCTGTGTACCCAAAGCCTTTTGAAGCCCCTAGCAGACCCAAGAAGTATAACAGGCATCCCTATCTGAGAAAATGTAGTTTGGAACCCCATGAAAATGTAGAATTTCCTGGATGTACAACATTCCCAGCTCATCAATACTGAAAGTCTCCTTGATCAGCAAGAAGTGAGAAACTTTTTTGAGTCTGTCAATGACAACCCAAGTTGCATCATTCCCTTATGGGGACCTCGTAAAACCAATCACGAAGTCCATTAAGGCGTCATTCCATTTCCACTCAAAAATGGGTAATTTCTGTAAAAGCCCTACTATTCAATGATGTTCCGCCTTCACCTGCTGATAGGTGGAACACCTCATCACAAAACCAACAACATCTCTTTTCATACCTGGCCACCAATACTAGTCGTGTAGATCACAATACATCTTGGTGACCCCATGATGAACTGACCAAACTAAGGAGTGAATGTCCTGCATCATCTCCTTGCATATGTTTGATGGCACCCATACGCGCCCCTAACAATAAAATATCTCATCCTTGCCTACTTACCATCTAGGAAGAGGGATCTCTCTTTACACACTTTCCCATAGGACCAGGCCCTCTGAATCTGATAGCTACCTCATCCGCAATCAAAAAAGTAGAGTAGAGGTAACAACTACAAATGAAAGAAATATTTGCCCCCATCTATCGTGAACCTCCAAATGAATCTCAAAGAATAGAGCCATAAGCTACCACTCATTGCTGGCCTCATGAACTACAGGCATCTGAGTCCTCATGGTCAGTGCATCAGCCACTGAATTTCTTTTCCTAGGCATTTAGGCAAGCCCAAAGTCAAAAGACTGAAGGTAATCAACCCACCATTGCTATCTCAAATTCAAGTCATTCTGGGTGAAGATATATTTTATACTTTTGTGCTTGGTGAAAACCAAAAAATTCTCTTCCAGAAGATAATGTCTCCAACAACGTAAAGCATGAACAACAACAGCCAAATAGAGATCATGTGTTAGGTAGTTCCTCTCATGTGGCCTCTACTGAGACATGTACGCAACGACTCCTTCCCCCTGCATAAGCACAACTCCCATACCAATACCTGAAGCATCACAGTAAATATTATAGCCTTTCCTAGATCTAAAAAACTAGTATCAGCACTACAGTCAACCTTCCTTTAATCTCTTGAAGGGCTGACTCACAAGAATCTGACCACAAGAACTTCGCACCCTTCTTAGTCAGACCAATCAATGGTGCAACTAAGCATGAAAGGTCTTGTATAAAGCATTTTTAGTATTCATCCAGCCCCTGAAAAGTTCATACCACAAAGAAATTCTTCGTCTAATCCTAGGAAACTACTACTCTCACGTTCTCTAGGTCTACTGATACTCCTGTCTCTAAGATAACAAGACCCAAGAATTGAATCTGGTCCATCCAGAAGTGGCATTTTGAGAGCTTAGCATATAATTGATGCTCTCTTAGTGTACTTAAAATGATCTCAAGATGTGTGGCATGGTCATGTCAAGTGTGAGAGTACACCACGATATCATCCATGAAAACCACCACAAAAGAATCCAAGTATGGATAGAACACTCGGTTCATCAGTACCATGAAAACTGCAGGCACGTTCATGAGACCGAACGGCATAACCATATACTCGTATGGACCTAACCTACTCCAGAAGGATATGAGAGGTATATCATATGGTCTAACGTGAAACTGATGGTAATCGGATCTCAATTCAGTCTTCGAGAACACCCGGGTTCCTCGAAGTTGATCAAATAGATCATCAATCCTCGGTAATGGATATTTGTTCTTGACTGTCAGTAGATTCAACCATCGATAATCCACACAATGCTGGAGGGTACCCTCTGGCTTCTTCACAAACAGAACAAGCGAACCCCAAGTAGAAGTACTTGGTCGGATGAAACCCTTTGCCTGCAACTCCAACAACTATTTCTTGAGCTCCTTTAACTCTGATGTAGCCATCCTATAAGGAGGAATAGACACTAGTGCTGCTCCTGACACAAGCTCAATAGAAAATTCTACCTCTTGCTTAGGAGACAAATCTGATAATTCCTTTGGAAAGACATCCATGAAATGATCCACCAATGGAGGAAAGTCCATCTGTGAAGTCCCTTGGTCATCTAGATAAAGACTAGAAATCTAAGTTGTTACTCCTCTTAACCCATGATTCTTGGGTCCTACTCTGCTCGTACTGACATCCCATTCTCCCTTATGAAGAAACGATATTCCCTTTGGTGATGTGAAACTCACCCTATGGTGATAGAAATCGACAACTACCGGTAAGGGAACTAACCAGTCCATTCTGAGAATGACATCATCACCTGTCATCTCTAAGACATAGAGGTCCCCTAAGAAGTGACACCCACCAACCTCTAAAGGGATCTCCTTACACTGTCACACAATAGTCGTTCTAGTCCCCAATGGAGTGTTTAGCCTCAAGATATCTGCAGAAAAAATGATGCAGAGCCCAAGGATCTTCACAACAGTATTTGATATAAAGCTATGGGAAGCCCCTATATCAAAAAGAGAAGAAGCTAAACCTGAGGCAACTATGATCATACATCGAACTGTTGATGGTCTGGGATCCTGCTCCTACTTGGTCTACTCCATTGGAAATTTCGGTCCTGTATCGTGGCCCTATGACCCTACATGACCACTCTAAGCAGGTCCACCATGTTGTTGGTCAATGCCTGGCGACTGACTACCACGACAACGACCTCTACCATGGCCTGAACGGCCGAAAGAACTACAATACCCTGACTGGTGAGAAACTGGTGGTACTACTCCAGAATGAGGAGTCATAGAAGAAACCCTGTCACCAGGTTCTGGTGAAAATATCTGATAGAAACACTGAAGAAGACCCATCTTACCACAAGATCGGCACTCCACTGGGTCTCTCGGGCAATGTGTCCATGTATGCCCGCTCTTCGTGCATTGGTAGCACACCACCTGGCTACCAGAAGATATCTCTCACCTCCTTGGATCTATGTGTGTAGACTCCCTACGATGCTTCCTATTGTCGGTAGGTGGAATACTAACTCCAGATGTCAAGAAACACTGGCATGAAACTCCAAAATCCCTCATATTCGACTCTGTGATCAGCACCTAGTTGACTGTAGAAGTGATTGAAGTCAATTTGAAGATGTTCACCTGTGAGCAGAAGTCTTGTCTAAGACCATCCCCAAACTTCTTTTCCAGGAACAACCCATATCTCTATAGAAAGGGTGTAAAGCACTGCAGCTTGGTGAAACGAGAAGAATACTCCATAACAGAAAGAGTACCCTGCTCTAGACTCATAAACTCTAGGGCTTAATCGGCCCTCAAGGTCTCTAGGTAGAAGTAATCATAGAAGATATGCTGGAACTCCCCCCATGCCACAACCTGCTAATGCGCCGACTGTGAGACTACATCCCACCATCTCTTGGCGGGACCCTGCAGCATGAATGTAGTGAGATTGACCCTCCTCTCCAGAGGTGTCTCCAAATTCTCAAAGATGGTTAGCATGGATTCTAGCCATGACTCTCCAGCCTGAGGTCATTCTTCCCCTGAGAAGGTGGGAGGATGTTGCAGCTGGAAAACCCACGTCAATTATACCATAGACAAGCTAGGAGGCAGTGCTATATGGAAGGTATGCATCATCCTCTTGAAGCATTCCCAAAACTGTGCATCAGCACCTTTATTCGGAATGTTGGTTGGTGCTAATACTAGCACAACTGGAGGATCATTAGGTAGTCCTTGATTAGTCATGTCCGGTGTCTGATCGTTGTCCTGTAACTGGCATACAACCGGAGGACGTCTCGATGGCATTAATCTAAAAGGTCAAGTACCCACCATAGATCAATATTTACAGGGATTGAAAACTGGAAGAAAATGAGGGAATAGGACAAAGGAAGCATTCATGTTTTTGAAAACAAGGATACAAAGCTTGTATACATATCTTCACGACGTGTTTCTATAATCCATTCACATGGGCATGTACTTCTACCAACCTAGGTCGTGTAACACAACATACACATCATGTTGTCTATACACATAGTGTGTAATTGAATCCTCTTTCCCTTCCTGAGTTCACTTACATGGATCAGCCACACGGTTCTCCTCGAACAAGACTACACAGTGTGTTTGTGCCAAACACAGTGTGTACAAGGCAAGTTTCACCAACCCCTGTTGTCAGTGACACGGCCGAATACATGACTCACACTACACGGCGTGTTCCAGATGGACATGGTGTGTACCAATGGATTTTCACCAATATGTGTTGTTAGTTACATGGCTGGATTCCAGGGAGTACACTACATGGCATGTTCAAGACTGACACGGAATGTATTTCTTAAGTTTCTATCCATTCATTTCGTTAGTCACATGGGTGGACACATGGTCTGCAGAACACGGCGTGTACAACCGGGACACGGCATGTTCCCCCAAGGATTTTCCAACCTCGTGTCTCTGCCCACACAGCCAGGGACACAGTTAGAGAATACACTATGTGTATATACAATACACAGCGTGTACTTAAGAAAAACAATTTCTTCCTGAATAGAAGAACACATGGCGTGTATTCACAATTACTCACTGTGTATTCTGGGTTTTTTCAGAAATTAATCCTCAGAAACTACTCCGGAACCCATAAAAACACTAAAACGAATATTAAAGTGCCAAATTTCGATCTATGAGGGCCTATACTCTCCGTGAATAAAATCATGGCATCTTACACATGCCATAAACAAGCATAATAGATCAATGATTCATGAAATTTTGATCCCTGAGGGCCCATAACACCTCAAGAACCTACTTTTGGCATCTATTCAAACAAAACCTTACACCATCCCATACCCTATCAAACAGTGGGCATCTTTATCAAGGCATATATCACAACAACATGCATATCTTGCACAACATCTATCACAACAACAGGCAATCGCTAATGCACCCTAAATGGAATGGAAAGAATACATGACATGTCATTTCTAGCAAGTTCCTGTATGATGCATGAGATGGAATACCCTCATATCATCAGGTTGAAACAGAAATATAACCTCAATAATATCATCAATAACAGCACAAAACATGTGAATCACCGAACGATGAAAATCAAATCAACTGTAAAATTGGAAAACTAGAAAAATTGAATCAAACGAGGTGGATTGGATTTTCCTTGTACACAGGTCAGCTACTCTCGGGCACAACTTATTACGAAGTACCAATTCCTTCATATCCCTATCTATAGGCTCCAAATAGTAAGTCAAGAGAAAAGAATTCCTATGATACCACTTTGTAACATCCCGGTTCCGGAAGTCTCCCAGAGGATCCCTATACCAGGTTGTTTACATAGCCTTAATTGCATTTCCCCAAATGCTAGAGGCTAGCGACTCACAATGAGGGCCTTGAGTGTGATAGTGGAGAAATTATACCCTCATTGGAATAGTAACATAGAGGAGGAGAACAATAAAAATAGTGGAAGTAGTAATAATATATAAAAAAGTAAATATCTGAAGACTGAAATATAATAAATTGGAGCACATATATATATATATATATAAATGATGCATTATACATATGTCTACAAAGAATCCCAACAAATCACAATGCTGGAATAAAAAAAATACTAAAACAATGTACAAAAGAAAATATATAAAATCTCCTCAGCATTACAAGCCTTGGCTTGATCTCATGCTGTCTAGCTCCACAGAAATCAAGTACTTGAAGTAGAAGGTCGTTTGACCTTATCTATACCTGTAGCAATATAATCTGTTTGGGCCCAAAAGCATGACCCAAACAGGGTGTGAGGCTATATCCTAGTAGGAAACCA
Organism: Viscum album; assembly: GCA_963277665.1. Taxonomy (NCBI): domain Eukaryota; kingdom Viridiplantae; phylum Streptophyta; class Magnoliopsida; order Santalales; family Viscaceae; genus Viscum; species Viscum album. Next base: position 1,171,059,241 of record OY728120.1, read on the forward strand.
CCACAAGATCTATGCCTAATAGTCAGTGAATATATGGATGATAATAAGGAAAAGAAAGAAGTAAACAAGGAAGTACAAAGCTGTAAACAATCCATAGTTTTAATGCATTCACTTTCATATATCAAGAAACAGTTAATCAAAGTAGGTAATTGCAAACAGGTAACCCTCTGAGAGGTACTCACAGCCTATCCCCTCTGGACCTACCTAGAAACACAAGAAAGTAGCTAAACACAAAAGGTAACTCTCTGGGAAGTACTCACAGCCTATCCCCTTTGGTCCTACCTAGTAACACAGGCAACCCTCTAGGAAGTACACTCAATATAATCCCTCTGGTTTAGCTTAAGAATGTACTTTTTGGAGAAACACTCACCGTCAATTCCTCTTATAGTCTTGTATCGCTAACAAAAGGCGCTCTAGGGAAGAACATACATCATATTCCCTCTGTGGCTCATGTCAAGCAACTAAAAACACTTTGAAGAAGCACTTACCTCAATTCCACCTATGGTCTCACATTGTAAGTAAAACAGACACTCTGGAGAAGCCCTTCCGTCCATTCTCCCAATGGTCTACTACACCACGTTCTCACGGCCCTATGTAAGTCAAACAGGTATAGAAACATGCATTGGCCAAAGTAAACCTCATGAACTACTTGGATAGTAGTCTACAGCAACAGCCTGTCAAATAAAAAAGGAACACTCCATCCTACAAAACTAGGCATAAGGAAAAACAAGGTAGCCTAATAGGAAAACCCAAATAGCCATAACCAAAACATGCATGGGAAACACCTACAAATCATATAAATTCACCCTATTCACAATCAATTAAACTTATACTCAATCATAAAAGCATAGTAGGAAAACAATAGGGCTGAAATAGTAAACACACAATACCCTGTGCATGGGTATTGGTGTTTTTTCACATATAACTCAAAGACTTTCAACAGAAAGAAACAAAGCACCCACCTCAGTGTTATGAGATCAATATACGTGAACCTCAAGGCTTGAATCACCCAAAAACACATTAGATCTACAAAAATTCCTAAAACATTCAATTGAGGATAACTTGAGGAAGAGGAGGAATCAGGAAAAAGGTCTCAAGAAGAAGGAAGAGCATATCGAGGCGATTCAAATGCAATCAACAATAGTAGATTCAGATAATAGACACTCGACCGGAATCCTGAAGGATGATTGGTGTCGTTCTCTCACTCTTGGATGAACCAAACCTAGAAGGAGGTTGTTATGTCTGTCAGACGTGACCCCGGTGCATTTAATGAAAAAATGAAAATACACGGTGTGTACTTTAGAAGTACACAGGGTGTACTTTCCTTTTTTGTACTCCACATTAGGCGGTCTTCAAGTCACCACACATGGTCATGTGTATGGACGCTACATGTCTACCCGTGGTAAATGGGTACACGACATGTAGTTATAAAGTACACGGTGTGCACTTACGAAATTTCCAGAAACTCCTCTTTTTCCTAAAAAACACCAGGAAAAGAAAAACATACCTTAAAAGAAGATCCTGGTTCTTACATAATCTAGATGGAAACTCAATTGGTAGAGCTCCATATATAAATGTATCATACTATGGTTATTGGAAAAATAAAATTTCTACATTTACTAAAAGTATTAGTTATCCCATTAGGAATATAGTCTTTCATACGATTACATTTTCTCTAAAATGTGAATGAAAAATAGACCACCAATGATATAGAGGTATTTGACTATTATGGAAAAGCCATGAATGATATAAATTGTGGGTTAGATAATAAAAAATTTCATATAGTTTTAATGTGTTAAAATTATCTTAAAATTTGGAATTTTTTCGAAACCACACACAATGCAAATATTTAATTGGAATGAATCATTCCCAAAAAGAAGATGAAGATATATTTTAAATTATATCCACTATGAAAAAGTTACAACTCCATCTAATAAACCTCCTCAACTGATATAAGTACCAAATTTCTCATCACCTAATCTAATGTGAGTAATTAGGAATGTTCTTTTAGTTCTACCCATTCATAAATCCATTTTAATCATTAAAATATATGATATTCTAGAGATAATTTTAAAGAAGTTTTTTTGTGAACATACATCAAAATTCAATGATCCTAAAAAGAGATAATATCATTTTATGGAATGAAAATGATAAAATTATCAATGAAAATTAGAATATAATTAGTAGAATGAATAATATAAAGTTGATCTTTTATAAAATAATGGACATCAGGGCATAATATGTAATTTGTTTTTTGGAGGAAAATTAATGTTTATAAATTGAACTAGATTACGTTAACAGTAGTAGGTAAGTTTAAAGGACTAACCCAAAGTTGAAAAATTGAATGAAATTAATACATCTTTTTCAATGTTCCCTAAATGTGATCCAAATTTGATTTTGATTTTGGGTTCCCAAAGAAATGGGAATGGTAATTTTGGGCATGGTTACTCTAATCAAGAAATATCCTATAGAAATTATAAAAATACCAATTTTGTTAAGGGTATCTCTAAATATGAATTTTACATTTATTTTATAAATTTAGGGAACTTGGTTTATTATTTAAATTTCAAAAATGATTATTATGAAAGGCCTTAATCCATTCCCCTTTCTAAAATTTTATTATATTAAGACTTTTTCAACAAAATTATTGATTTAAAAATAACTTTTGGATAACAATTGTGAACCCAAATTATGGGGAAAAAATCTTCAGTCTCTTAATTTTTATTTAATAACTATTTATAAAGAGAAATTCCCAAGGAGATATATGGTGAATTTGTAATTCCCCGACCCTAGTTTCCCAAAGTCGGTGAATTATTACATAACATTGGCATGATCACAAAATATTGAGTCTTGAAAGACCGATTAGTTTAGTGGCCTTGGAAACACTAGATACATTCATAAGTCTTTCATTACATGATAAAATAGAAAACTACAACAACATAGTCTCCATATTCCACACTCATATCACCTCAGACTATCCCTTTAGGTCAGTCATAAAATACTTTTTCACATCCTGGGAAAAATAAAACATAGAAAGGGGTGAGCTCAGATGCTCAGTATGGATAACAATATAGCGGAAACTTTCATAAATATGCATAAACATTTAAGGCAATGTATAACTAAAACAAAAGCCTTTTAAACTTGAATATCAGCATAACATGGAAAAAATAAAATGAAAAAAATGCAATTTACTTATTCACATGGATATTCTACTAGTCGAATAATCACATTCAATACCAATAACCACTTTCATAATGATAGAATGCATAATGTCGGACTATCCTAACCACATAGTCAAGGCCTTGTGCCAAGAATAAAAATAAGATTTTTTCATGGCCTTGTGCCAAGACACTAGTTTGTCTCATGAGACCTACCAATGCATCGAGGAGCTGTAGCGGGCTCCACCCGTCACTTACTAAGTCCAATGCATTCCTCATATGAACAGGTTTAAACATAACATAAACATTCATATTAAAACTAGAACATGAAATGTCAATACTTTATCCATAAACCATGAATGGTATAAAAATAACACATCCACAGTCAAACATATCACAAAACATTCAATACAATATGGAAGTTTTTTATCATAATAAATCAATTTCAAATAAGCTTAAAAGCCATCAAAGGATGTTGACATAGATGAAATCAGAACTATTTGAGTGAAATATCACTTTTTTGAAATAATTTAAAAGTCACATAATTATAAAATAAAACATTTAATTTGAAAATATTCTTATAATCTTTTAAGGGAAGCTTCGACAATTTTATAATGGTGGAAAATTGCCTCACCCGCCGTATAAGTTAAAAAGGACATTCTTACCTTAATTTTGTCGAAAAGGATAAAAGGACCTTGTTTTGAAAATGACGAAAATATTACATTATAAAAATCCTATAAAAATTCAAACAAGGTTATAAATGACTTTAACCCATAGTCTATAAAATATTAAGAATTTTTTGAAATAAATTTTTAAGAAACATGGATGTGGATGATAAATACATCCTAGTAGATAATAATATATAAACCACCTCGGATAATGAAGAGATTGTGAAATTAACCCTTACCTTGAACGTTTTCCTTGTTCTAGGGTAGGTTAAAATATTTTATAATGGAGAAATAATTTTTGTTAAATTATACAATATTCTTATATATTATTATGATATCATATATGATCTTTTAACATCGCTTTGTTAATAATATCTTAGTATTATCGTCATTTTGGTTGTTAACGGATTTGTTTTCCATTATATTCATTGTTATGTGGGTCATATTTGTTATGGATGGGATGTATCTTATTCATATCCATAATGATATCAAGTCTTTATATGTTATTTTTAATCATCTAATGAAAATTTGTCTTGAATGGATACGATGGGGAATGAATCTCATCGCATTCGTGAAGACGGTAATCCGTACGTACGCACGAGTGATAATATCATTCATTTGATATTAAAATAATATATAATTGGATGGTATATCATATGTACAGAATAATTATATTGTTATATTTATCATTTTCATCAATTACAAACCATTATTATACCTATCCAAATAATAATGTATTGAATAACAATTACACCACGACATGGAGAGGGTAATCCGTACGTACGCACGTATGGTGACAGGACATTCGAAGGATGGATACAATAATTAATATGTATGTACCATATATATAATAACATCATAGTATATAGAAGATACTGAAGTTATTATTTTAGAATGGAAATAACAAAGAAAGAATAAGTGGAAGAAGAAAATAATTGGAAAGAAGGTGGTGAAATTATTACCTCTTCTTCGGGTTCTTCCTTTTGATTTGATCAAAAGGGATCCTCAAGTTGGAGTTCTAACTAAAGGAATGTCACTAGGATGTATTGAGGGAAGTTGATAGGATAATTGGGCAGGGTTTGGCTGAGCCAAAAGGCTTTGAAGGCGATTTCCCTTTTATAAGAGGGGTGAGGGGCACCTTAGGAAAAGCTAGAAATATTATTTTATAATAAAATAATTTTCGGCATCTAATGGCTCCAAAGTAGATTATTTAAAGGATAATGTGGGGATGGGTCAAAAAAAACTCAACCAATTGGTTTTAGAGAGGTTTGGGTCACTATTTTACCCTTATATGTTAGATTTAACTCTTAGTTAAATAGTTTGACATTTACCATGTCTCTTTTTATTTTTATATTATATGGTTAATAAACATATTATATACTTAAAATAGAACTTCAAGTGGTTAATTAATGATACAAATATCATTATATATGTCCTTTGGCTGATCCTTATATTTTTTGAAATAAAATATCAATTAATAATATAATATTTGATTTAAAAACTCTATTATGTCAATTTTGATACTATTTGGTATTTGGGTTTTTCTAAATTCATAACAGCATTATTACTTCATAAAAAATTCATCTAACCAACCCTGATATGTCATATTAACCTATAAAATTATTTTAATTAATAAAAAGTCTCAAATTACATTTATTTGGATATTTATAATATCAACTCTTTTAATATTTCATTAATTAGGTAATTACTATATCACCATTATTTTATTAATAAATTAAATTATATAATTTCTATAAATTATAAATAAAATACCATTATGTAGGAAATCGTTTTAGATTTCTAATGAATATTTATAATCTAATTTATCATATGTATAACCCGATATTAAATATGTTTCAGTTATTAAACTTTGATTTTAACTCTTGTAACTCTTCTCTGAATTAAACAATAATAAGTGTCCTAATCTAATCCAAGTGGACTAAAGAGGTTCATATTTTATTACTAAGGTTTTTTTGGTCGAACTATACTTATTAAATAGAATTAGAACATGTGTTAGAGTAATAATAATATCATTTTTATCCTTAATTACCATATTTACTTTTAACCGTGGTAAATAAAACTAAAAAGTTATTGTTCGTCAAAAATTATTTTTATCTTATTGAACCAAATTTTACTCCTCGATATTAACTTTGTATCTCGGATTTTCGAAATTCCACTCAAAGAAGCAGTAAAATTATGTTTTATGTTATTTTGTAAATTCTCCTAGGAGATGGGTAAAAGACGGTGAAAAGTTGAATAAAATTTTTATATATCTAAAATTATTATAAATTGTCTCCAATTAATTACAATTAACTTATATAGGTATTATGAATCTATTTTGACCTAAATAAATTTAAATAAAATAAATATTTATTTAAATAAAAATTCGGTTTTAAACATTAACTCAGTATTTTTCACTATTCATCAAAAATATAAAGTTTTCAGAAAAATACCAAAAATTCACCCAAAGCTAATTTCGATATTGAGAATCAAAAAATGAAGTCCATTTTGAAAGATAAAATTTATAAAATTTCATAAAGTGGGTATTACTATTCATAACAGCTAGTTTTATTGGTTGTGGTGTGTGTTAGAACTCGAAGATGCGTACAACACACGCTACTGTATTATTCAAAGACAAGCATATCGTGGATGCTTGGGGTGTTATATTCTCATATCCTTCAAATAATTTCGTCCTTGAAATTTCTAGAATATTACTACATAAAGAGACTCGGGTGGTTCTTCATCATAAGTTCCTTGGGTTCCCACGTTGCCTCTTCCATCTTACGGTTTCTCCATAAAACATTTACCATATGAGTCGTCCAGTTTCTCAGCAATTGTTCACTCGTATCAAGAACCTTGATAGGGTCTTCATAATAAGACAGATCGGGTTCCAGTTCTAATTCCTCATAGTTGAGTGCATGCGTTGGGTCAGGCATGTATTTTCTCAACAGTGATACATGGAACACATCAAAAACTTTGGAGAGATTTGGCAGCATTGTCAAATGGTAAGCTACAACCCCAATTCATTCTTGAATTTCGAAAGGTCCGATGTACCCAGGACTCAATTTTCCCTTCTTACTGAAACGTATAACACCCTTCCCGGGAGATACCTTCATGAAAACATGATCTCCGACCTGAAATTCCAATTCCTTCCTTCAGTTATCTGCATAGCTCTTCTGCCTACTTTGAGCTGCTTTAATGTGGTTTTGGATTACCATCACCTTTTCCATCATTTCCTCAACAAGTTCTGGGCCTATAAGTTTTCTTTCACCAACATCTTCCCAACAAGTTGGTGTCCGACATCTCTTTCCATATAACGCTTCATATGGTGACATCTGAATACTTGAATGGAAGCTATTGTTATAGGATAATTCTACCAGAGGTAAATATTGATCCCACATACCAAGAAAGTCAAGTGAGCATGATCTAAACATGTCTTCTAAGGTTTGAATAGTCTGTTCTGATTGTCCATCTGTTTTGGGGTGGTAGGTAGTGCTCAAACGAGGATCAGTTTCCAAGGATTTTTTAAGACTTCTCCAGAATCTTGAACTAAAATGGGGATCATGATCAGAAAAAATTGATTGGGGTACTCCATGAAGTCTCACAAATTCATTAATATTTAGTCTTGCAAAATGTTCAAGTGGTAGATCATCCCTTATAGTAAGAAAAAGTGCTGACTTGGTAATATGATCAATAATGACCCATATTGCATCGTTCCTTCTAGGAGTCTTTGGTAGTCCCATGACAAAGTCCATCGTAATATTATACCATTTCCAATCAGGTATGGGAAGTGGTTGCATGAATCTTCCAAGTTGTTTCCTTCCATCTTTCACTTGTTTACAAACCATACATCTTGACACAAAATCACCAATCTCCCTCTTCATGTTGTCCCACCAAAAATGTTCCTTCAAATCTCTATACATTTTTTTGCTCCCAGGGTGTATAGAGAAATTGGAACTATGAGCATCATCCAAAAATTCCCTTTTTAGATCAGGTAATTTGGGAACACAAAGTCTCTTCCCAAATTTCAAAATTCCATCTTCATACACAAAGTCACTCAATATCCAATCATTCACAGCTATAATCTTCTTTTGAAACTCTTCACCACCGGTCTGAGAACTCTTTATCCTTTCTAGTAAAGATGGTTTGACAACCATTTGAAAAATAATTTATATTTCACCAATTATGGTTATCCCATATCCATCATTACTAGATCCATGTATATAGGAACCTTTTCAACTCTCATCTTATTCAAAACTCCATGATCCTTTATGCTCAAAGCATCTGCCACCTTATTTTTCTTCCTCATGTGGTAGTGTATCGTGCAATCATAATCCTTGAATAGTTCAAGCCTTTTCTTTCGCCTCATGTTGAGTTCGTTTTGTGAGAAAATATACTTCAAACTCTTGTGATTAGTATAAATCTCACATTTTTTAACATATAGATAGTGTCTCCATATCATCAAATCAAATATTACAGCTGCTAACTCAAGATCAGGAGTAGGATAGTTTTTCTCATGAATTTTTAGCTGTCGTGATTCATAGGTAATAACCCTATCATTCGGCATAACGACACAACCAAGTCCTTTTTCGATGCATCACTATAAATAACAAACCCATCATTCCCTGATGGTAGAGTTAATATAGGTACATTGACTAATCTTATCTTTAGTTCTTCAAAACATTCTTCACACTCTTTTTTCCAAAAAAAATGTTAACCCCTTTACGTGTGAGCTTTGTTAATGGGTTAGCCAACTATGCAAAATTCTGGACGAAACGTCAACAATAACATGCTAAACCAATAAAACTGCGTACCTCAGTTATACTCATCAGTGTTGTACATTCATGGATTGATCTTGTATTAGAAGTATCAACAGAGATTACATCCTTAGAGACAATATGGCCATGAAAAGAAATCTCTTGGAACCAGAATTCACACTTGCTAAACTTCCCATATAATTCATGTCTTCTAAGATTCTTAAGGATAATGCGCAAGTGATTTTCATGATCTTCGTTGATTTTGAAGTATACCAATATATTATCAAAAAATACTAATACAAAATAATCGTGATATTACTTGAAAACTCTATTCATCATATCCATGAAGATAGAGGGAGCATTAGTCAATCCAAAAGGCATTACTGTAAACTCGTAATGCCCACACCTCATTCGAAATGCTGTCTTCAGAATGTCTTCCTTCTTCACACACAACTGATGGTATCCAGATTGAAGGTCAATATTTGATAAGTATTAAGCTTCATGCAGTTGGTCAAATAAATCATCAATGCGAGGTAGGGGATACTTGTTCTTTATTGTTATAGCATTGATCTCCCTGTAGTTGATACATAACCTCATAGATCCATCTTTCTTCTTAACAAAAAGGACAGGGGCTCCCAATGGAGAAACACTAGGGAAAATAAATCCCATATAACTCAATTCCTATAGTTGTTTATTTAGATCAACTAATTCAACAATTTCCATTCTATAAGGGGTCTTCGATATGGTCCTTGATCTAGGAATTAAATCAATGGAAAAATCAATTTCTTGTTTTGGAGGATGTCCAGGTAAATCTTCTGGAAACACATCAACATATTATTTCACAATAGGTACATCCTCTATTTGAACATTCTTTTCTTCACCCAGCGTTATTTCAGTCTCTTCCTCCCCAATAATTGAATTTAGTTGAGCTACTAGGGGTGGATCTAGGTAGAATTAGGTGGTGATGATTCTGCTCTAAATATAAGTTGTTCTTTATCAACATCATCAAAAATAGTAACCTCCTTGTTACAATAAATCTTCGCATCATGGTCTGAAAGAAAATCCATACCGAGGATTATATCAAACTCAATCATAGGTATGAGGATGAGATCAGCAGATAAAGAAAATTTATATGATCTAACGGGAACAGATTCACAAAACTTTATTGCAATGATACTTCCCTTAAGAGTTTTGACTGGAAACTCCCTTGTTAAATCAAATTGGGAATATATAATTTTCATAGCAAACTGGGAAGACCTGAAACAATGCGATGATCCAGAATCAAATAAAGCATTTTCTAAACTTGAGGAAACCATTAAATTACCTGCCACCACGTCTTTTGGAGCTTCTACTTCAGCAGTAGTGATAGCATAAGCTTGGCCTTGATCTATAGGCCTTTTTTGAGATAAGTTCCCCTGACGCTTAGGACATTAATTTGCATTATGTCCCATCTCCCTGCAATTCTAGCGTTGAACATCGATTTCTTCTTTATTCCCCTTGAATCACGAGTTTGGTGGCCTTTTTCACCACACTTGTAACAGAATCCCATTCCCTTCAAGCAAGTACAGGGGTGTTTCTTCCCATATTTACTGGAGGATGGATATTCAACTTTTCCCTTCTTCCCCTTATTTCCATTTCCAGAGTGATCAGCAGATCTCTTCTTCTCTTGCTTTGCTTTAAAGTCGTAAGACTTAGAGAATTATTTTTCTGTCTTTATATCACATGATACAATATCATCGTACGATGAGAAGGATTGTGAGACTAATGCTCGACGGAGAAACGGTTTTAACCCATCAATGAAATGATCATCCTTACTTCTTGGGTTACGTATATAATCTAAAGCATGCCTCGCTAACCTTGTAAAGTTAGCCTCATACATTGCGACATTCTCATTCTCCTTTTGCCTTAGACTTAGAAATTGCCTTTCTATATCTGCTTGATGGTCAGGAGGAAAGTATTTTTCAAAGAAAATATCTTTAAACTCCTTGCATACCATATTTGATACTTCATCACCTTCCTTTGTGTTTTGAATCAATGACCATCATTAATCAGCATCTCCAGTGAGGCGTTAAACTGCCATGACAACTTTTTCCCTTTCCCAACTCCCCAAGGCGTGGAATATTTTTTCGAAAGAACTTATCCATTGCTCATCTACCAATGGATTTTTACTCCCATTAAATGTTGGTGGTTGTTGCCTCATTAAGCGATCTAACATTGATCCTCCACGTTGTGGATCAGAGTACTTCATATGGGTAAGGTTATTATTCATAACATGAGTGAGTTGTCCCGGTATGGTGATAAGTTGATCATCACCAGTTGGATCACTAGCTCCACTATAATTATCTTGAGCAGGAGGGAAATCCCAATATGGAGTGCGTGCATTGATAAAGTTTTCATTCCTTCCACTATGCCCCATTTCTAAACAATGTCATACACTAGATTAGTTTCTTAATTGCAATACATAAATCCAAACTTGTAAAACACATTACATAAATTAAACAATTTATATATATAATCTGTAATCATAAAAATGCTTTTGTTGAGGAAGTATATACTCATAAACCCTTTGTAATGGTTTGTAAGGAAAGTGAGAATTATCCTAAGCATATCCCCGGGGATTGTCGTAACCATGAGTGCAGCAAGGCCCGTTGTCGTGCACCAGTTCCCGTTCGAGTCTAGCTCAAAGCGGTGTTTTCGGGTTTTACCCCTAGGTACATTTGTGCCAGAGCCGCCTCTACCTGCTCGTATCCAGACATGGATGTATTGCTCAGAAAACTCACAAAATCTCTACAATACCAAAATTTTAGAAAGTTCTTCTATACTAATTCTCAAAGTCCATCATAGGTCTATGTGCTCTAATCAGAGTTTATCTAAATCTATCTTCCAAGGTTTATACTAAACTTCCTCTGATACCAACTGTAACGCCCCAACCCTAGTTACCCAGAGTCGGTGCATTATTAAATAACATTGGCATGATCACAAAAGATGAAGTCTCGAAAGATGGATTAGTTTAGTAGCCTTGGAAACACTAGATACATTCAAAGGTCTTACATTACCTGATAAAATAGAAAACTACAACAACAAAGTCTCCATAGTCCTCACTCATATCCCCTCATACTATCCCTGCAGGTCAGTCATAAAATACTTTTTCACATCCTGTGAAAAATAAAACATAGAAAGTGGTGAGCTGAGATGCTGAGTAAGGATAACAATATAGTGGAAACTTTCATAAATAAGCATAAACATTAAAGGCAATGTATACCAAAAACAAAAGCCTTTTATACTTGAACTTCAGCATAAAATGGAAAAAATAAAATGAAATAATGCCATTAACTTATTCACATGGATATTCTACTAGTCAAATAATCACATGCAATATCAATGACCACTTTCATAATGATGGAATGCATAATGCCTGACTATCCATTACGGGAAAAGGGCTTTTTGTGACGGGGGTAACGACCCATCCCAAATAACCAACTATTTGCGACAGGATTTCGTCTCCCGTCGCAAATAATTTGGTGTGGATAGCGCGCCATACCGCGTGAGGGTTATTTGCGACGGTGGGATACCACCGTCGCAAATAGTTTAGAAATTGTGACCAGCCCCGTCACAAATAATTGGCGGTGCTTTATAGCCTTTTGCAACGAGACACCTTTTACGACGGGGCCCGTCGCAAATAACAGGCGGCGGTTTATTGCCTTTTGTGACGGGATGTCATCCCGTCGCAGAAGGTGTGTCTGCAGGAACTATTTGCGACGGGTCCCGTCGCAAATAACTTTTTCACCACCGACAGAAATTAATGCGGGCATAGGTATTTGTGACAGGTCCCATCGCAAAAGATACTATTTGCGATGGGTATCCCGTCGTAAATAATCTCGTCACAAATAATCTCACCAATATATGCTCCCATCCGTTTTTCCTCTCATTCCTCTCAAATTTTATATCATGTTTCTCTCTAAACTCGGATTTAAGAGAGAATTTTTCAAAGTTTATTTTTTTTCACGAAGAAGTTGTGAAGCCGTCTGCATCAATAGAAAATCAGTCTTAAAGGTATTTATGTTTTTTTAATTTATTATTTATTTCATTTTTTATGTTAATATCTTTTATTGTCAATTAGTTGTAATTAAATTAAATTTAAATTGTTTTGTAAATTGTATTTATTCGTACTAATAAATTGAAATTTTTAGTATTAATTTTTAATAATTAGTAGTTATTTGTAATTATTAACGATAATTAGTAATGTATATAATTAATTTGTAGTAATTAATAATAATTGGTAATAAATATCAATAAATAGTAATAAATAGAAATAATTAGTAATAATTAGGAGTAATTAGTAATAATTAGGAATAATTAGGAATAAATATTAATAATTATTAATAATTTGGAATAATTAGCAATATTTTCGAATAATTAGCAATAATTAGTAATAATTATCAATAATTTGTAATTAATAGCAATAAATAGTAATAATTATTAATAGTTTGTAATAAATTGTAATAATTAGTAGCAGATTCTTATAGTACTAATAATTACTAATAAATACTAATAATTGGCAATAAATACTAATAAATAGGAATATTTAGCAATAATTAGAAATAATTAGCAATAATTAGAAATAAATAGCACTAATTAGCACTAATTAGCAATACTTAGTAATAATTAAAAATAATTAGGAATAATTAGCAATAATTAGAAATAATTAGCAATAATTATGAATAATTGGCAATAATTGACAATAATTAGCAATAAATAGCAATAATTAGTAACAAATAGAAATAAAGAGCAAAAAATAGGAATAATTAGTAATAAATAGGAATAATTAGTAATAATTAGGAATAATTAAAAATAATTATGAATAATTAATAATAATTAGTAATAAATTGTAATAGTTAGTAATAAATTGTAATAATTAGTAATAAATTGTAATAATTAGTAATAAATACTAATAATTACTAATAATTACTAATAAATACTAGTAATTAGTAGTAATTAGCAATAATTGCGAATAATTTGAAATAATTAGCTATAAATAGAAATAAATAGAAATAATTAGCAATAATTAGCAATAATTAGGAATAATTAGAAATAATTTGCAACAAATAGAAATAAATAGCAATAATTAGCTATAAATAGAAATAATTAGTAATAAATAGAAATAAATATTAATAAATAGGAATAATTAGTAATAATTAGGAATAATTAGTAATAATTACGAACAATTAAGAACAATTTGGAATAAATACTTATTATTAGTAATAGTTGCAAATAATTAGTAATAATTAGCAATAATTAGGAATAATTATCAATAATTAGGAATAATTAGCAATAATTAGTAATAATTAGCAATAATTAGTAACAATTAGAAATAATTAGCAATAATTACCAATAATTAGAAATGAATTGTAATGATTAGTAATAAATTGAAATAATTAGTAATAAATTGTAATAATTAGTAATTAATTGTAATAAATAGTAATAATTACTAATAATTACTAATAATTACTAATAAATAAATATAATTAGCAATAATTAGAAATAATTATGAATAATTAGCAATAAATAGAAATAAATATCAATAATTAGAAATAATTACGAATAATTAGCAATAATTAGCAATAAATTTAATTAAATATCAATAATTAGCAATAAATAGAAATAATTAGTTATAAATAGAAATTAATATTAATTAATAGGAATAATTAGTAATAATTAGGAATAATTACGAATAATTAGGAATAAATACATATAATTAGTAATACTTACTAATAATTAGTAATAATTAGAAATAATTAGCAATAATTAGGAACAATGAGTAAAAATTAGTAATAATTAGCAATAATTAATAATAATTAGAAATAATTAGCAATAATTAGAAAAAAATATTATAATAGTAATAATTTGTAATAATCAGTAATAAATTGTAATAATTATTAATAAATACTAATAATTAGTAATAACTACTAATAATTACTAATAATTAGCAATAAATAATAATAATTAGTAATAAATAGTAATAATTAGGTATTATTAGTAATAATTAGAAATAATTAGCAATAGTTAGAAATAAATAGTAATAATTAGCAATAATAAGTAATAATTAGCAATAATTATCAATAATTTGCAATAATTATCACTAATTAGCAATAATTAGAAATAATTTGCAATAATTAGAAATAAATAGCAATAATTAGAAATAATTAGGAATAATTAGAAATAATTAGCAATAATTAGTAATAATTAGTAATAAATAGCAATAATTAGTAATAAATAGAAATAAATATTATTAAATAGGAATAATTAGTAATAATTATGAATAATTAGTAATAATTAGGAATAATTAGTAATTAATAGTAATATTTACTAATAATTAGGAATAAATACTAATAATTAGTAATATTTACTAATAATTTTGAATAAATACTAATAATTAGTAATATTTAGTAATAATTAGTAATATTTAGCAATAATTAGAAATAATTATCAATAATTAGGAATAATTAGAAATAATTAGGAATAATTAGGAATAATTAGGAATAATTAGCAATAATTACTAATAATTACTAATAAATACTAACAATTACTAATAAATTCTAATAATTAGCAATAATTAGAACTAAATAGTAATAATTAGATATAATTAGATATAACTAGATGTATTTAGAATTAATTAGTAATAATTTTTAATAATTAGTAATAATTAGTAATAATTAGATATAATTAGATATAATTAGATATAATTAGACATAATTAAGTATAATTAGTAATAATTAGTAATAATTAGATATAATTAGTAATAATTAGTAATAATTAATAATAATTTGTAATAGTTAATAATAATTAGTAATAATTAGTAATAATTAGATATAATTAGTAATATTTAGTAATAATTAGATATAATTAGTAATAATTATACATAATTAGATATATTTAGATATAATTAGATATAATTATTAAAAATCAGATATAATTAGATATAATTAGATATAATTAGTAATAATTAGTAATAATTAGTAATAATTAATAATAATTAGTAAACATTAGTCATAATTAGTCATAATTAGTCATAATTAGTCATAATTAGTAATAATTAGTCATAAATAGTAATAATTAGAAATAATTAGTTATAATTAGTAATAATTAGATATAATTTTCCTTTCTTCGTTTTCACCTTGCAAGTAGTGTTGCAATAAGAAAACCCAAGTCCCACCCTTCTCATCTATAAGAATTATCTCACATGACCCTTTTCATAGACAATTCCACCTTGAAAATTTAAGGGAAAGATACTGAAGTCCCCTCAAATTTTTAAGGAAGAATGATATATGTAATGGGAGTGAGATTATTCTTAGAGACGAGAATGACATTACTTTGGTCATCCTATTGCAACACTACTTGCGACGTGATCAACCATGCAAGGACAATTATAGAGTTTACATTGGACATGGCTGAAAAAAAACGTTTTATTGTGCATGACCTGACAATTGGCGACCCTTTGAGATTTGAACATGTTAAGAATAGAGAAAAGCCTGTTGTGAATATTGATAATTTTAATATTTTATAAATTTTTTATTGTATTAATAATAGTAATATTGTTTTTTCATAAATATTGATAATATAATTTTTTTATTAGTAATAATTAGATATAACTATAATTAGAAAACGAAAACTATATGGATAATGAAGGGAAAATTTGCAATCATCTCCACAATGATGATTACCAAATTTCCATTCATTATTAAAGTAGTTTTCATTTTTATAATTATTGCTAAGTTTTTCTAAACTAGTAATAATTAGAAATAAATAGTAATAATTGGTAATAATTAGTTAGGAACAATTAGAAAGAAATTTTAATAAATTATAATAAATTCCATGAACTTGGCACAATTTACAGTTGGTTGAAAACACTCCTTTTTCTCGATGACTTTTCTCCTTTCAACTCTCACCGACTAAAAACAATATGAAAAATGTGCTACTACATAGGCATATTCAATCTCGTATGCACGAGATTGGATATGCATTCGTAGGTTCTTATTTTATATAATGTTTTCAGGAAGTGGCAGTTAGAAGAAGACGATTCATCGACGAAAAGGGGGCTCTTTTGTCTGATCGCTCATTTACTTGCATCTATCTCACACTGAAATCACAATGAAGAATTTGGTCGAAGATAGGTATATTAATTCTCGTGCATACGAGAATGAATATGCATACCTCCGATCAGATTATTCATTGTGATTTCAGTGTGAGAGAGATGCAAGTAAATGAGCCGTCATAAAAAAGAGTAGCTGTCAATCCACTGGAAATTGTGTCGCCTTTAATTAATGGTAGTTTTTAAGTAGTAGTAATTATTTAAATTCTTTTTCCGATAGTATTTTTATAATTTCAATTTATTCAAAAACAGTGATTAATTTATATTTTTTAGAAAAATATGGCGTAAGGAATTCGACATCAGTCATTATTTGATGATCATGCTTGGATAAATCAGTACAGAAATCCAAAGGGTTATGGTTTTAATCTTTTATATATTGAGGGTGTTCAAGCTTTCTTAGTATTTGCGTCATCAAAACCATAATATATTTTAGAAGGCACAATTAAGTGTCCTTGTAAAAAATGTTCTCTGAGAATGTTTGACACATTTGAAAAGGATGGGGGACATCTCTTGTGGTATGGTTTTCAACCAGATTATGTTTTTTGGTATCAACATGGTGAATGTAGTTCCAGAGAATATACTAATAACTTGATTCTAGATCCATCACAGTTCCAAAATTTAGTACATGATGTTACAGGTCTATCTGTTTAACAAAATGAAACTCACGATGCTATTGATTTAACTCCTAGGTTGGAACCATCCGAATTTTATGAGTTATTGAGGTCTGCTGAGGATGCATTATAACCTGGTTTCAAGATAAGAAAATTATAAGCAGTTGAAAAAATTATGTCTATTAAATCAGATAATGCAATGTCAAACAATTATTTTGATCAGATACTTTCTTTGGTTAAAACACTTTTACCTGAAGGAAATGTGTTGCCTACAAATTACTATGAGAGCAAGAGGTTGGTTCATAATCTAGGCATTAGTTATCTTGAGATTCATGCATGTGCAAATTATTGCATCTTATATTCTAGTGAAAATGAGTTGTTGGATAGTTTTCCAACATGCAGACAATCAATGTATAAAGAAACTGAACCAGGGAAGTCTGGATCGATTCCTGTAAATCAGTTGAGATATTTCCCCCTTACACCTATGCTGCAATGTTTATTTATGTCTCATAACACAACCTCAATGATGTCATGGCACAAAACCAATATTTCAACCGGTAAATGATTGAATCATCCATCAGATGGTGATTCATGGAAACATTTTGATCATATGTATCCGTATTTTGCTTTAGAAGCCAAAAACGTGTGATTGGGTCTTTCTACTGATGATTTCTATCTATTTGGTTCTTATGGTAGTCAGTATTCATGTTGGCCTATCTTTATAACTCTGTACAATCTAACCCCATGGATGTTGATGAAGGAGCCCTATATCTTTTTGACTTTATTAATCCCAATACATCTAAAAAATAATATTGATGTTTATTTGAAACCATTGATTTATGAGTTAAATGCATTATGGAGTAATGGTGTTAGTACATATGATATTGCTGCGAAAAAAAATTTCAAATTAAAAGTTGCATTGATGTGGATGATTAGTGACTTTCCAGCACATGGCATGTTATCTGGATGAAGTACACATGGTCTGACATCATGTCCATACTGTATGAAAGACAACAAAGATTTTATCCTCATCAATGGAAAAAAACCTTTCTATTTTGACTTTAATCACAGATTTCTTCTAACCGATCATCCTTTTTGAAGGAACAAATCTCATTTCAAAAAAGGAACAATTGAAAAGGACGAACCTCCAAAAATGATCTTAGGTACATAGTTAAAATCAGTTGTATTTTCATTACCTCCCATCACATTTGAGCCAATAGTAAACCAACAGAAAATTCATGGCTTTGGGAAAGAACGTAATTGGATAAAACAAAGAATTTTTTGGGATCTCCCATATTGGTCTGATTTGTTGTTTTACCACATGTTGGATGTCATGCACATTGAGAAGAATTGTTTTGATAATTTATTTCATATATTTTTGGATACACTAGGTAAGACTAATAATACTATAAAATCACAATTAGATATTGCCCAAATTTGCAGGAGACCAGAACTTAAACTATTTGAAAATATCAGATCATAGAGGTTAATGAAGCCAAAAGAAGCTTATACACTGTCCAAAGAGATTCGTTTATTATTTATGTCAGTGGATTGAAAATTTGAGACTTCTAGATGGCTATGCTTCCAATTTGGGCAGAGGTGTTAAGAATGGTCATATTACCGTATTAAAAATTCATGATTGTCATGTTATAATGGAAAGACTTATACCGATTGGATTTAGAGGTTTTTTGAATTATATGATTTGGGATTCGATAACAGACATATCCTATTTTTTAGGGACATTTGTGCAGCGACAACTGACTACGATGCGTGAAGAAAACTAGAAGAAGTTGTTGCTGTAATTATATGTAAACTGGAAAAAATCTTTCCACCTACTTTCTTTGACTCAGTGGAACATCTGATATTACATTTTCCACATGAAGCTAAATGTGGAGGTCCAGTACAGTTTCGATGGATGTACCCATTCAAGAGATGCATGCAGAAATTGAAGAATAATGTACATAACAAAGCATCAGTTTAAGGCTCAATTGCTGAAGCTTATTTTCAAGAGGAAATTTCTTTTTTCTACTCTCACTATTTTGAATCAGAATATCCTTGAAAACAAAAATGCATGGGATGGAATGGGGGAAATGTTAATGATTAAATGGACAATCATTTATCAGTTTTTAATCAGCCAAATCATGGCTTTGTGGAGTTCAATATTGATGGATTTCAAATGATGAACATCACAGAGCTCATACGTATGTTCTGCTCAACTGTGAAAAATGACATCATTTGTACTGTGAGTGCTTCTATCACTTATTCTATAATTTCTATTATAGTATGTACACTTATTTTATTTGTTGGTTATATGATAATCATATCAAGAAAAAATTTCCACAAATTACAATAGCTGCTCTTGAATAATGCAGAAAAAAAATTATCTCAATGGTATCAAAAGAAGGTAACATAAATTATTGATGGTTTAATATCAATTCACTTTACAAATTATTATATTGATAATTGTTTTACAAAATTTTAGGTGTCTCAGCTTGCTGATAAAAATGATAAGTGACTGTGTATATTGAGTAACACACCATTCAAAATGGTTAAATATTATAATGCATATGTTGTGAATGGTTTTCGATTTCATACACGTGCATATTGGGAATAAAAAAAACAATGAACAATGGATTTTGTTTGAGAGGATCACATCATAGAGAAAATAAAGTTGACTTTTATGGCATTCTGGATGAAATTATTGAGCTATGTTATCTTGGAAAAAATTACATAATGATGTTTAAATGTCGGTGGTTAGATACTGAGAGAGGCTTGCATGTTCATCCGACTGATGGAATCGTCGATATTAATTATAAATGTCTTCTTGTAGTAAATGAACCATTTTTACTGGCTCAACATGCACGTCAAATTTATTACGCAATGTACTGTGCTACTTCAAGAGACCTGGGTGATTGGTGGAGCATAATAAAAATAAAATCTCAGGAAAATCAATTTACTCAAACTGAATGTGGTTCCGCTGAAGTGGAAGAAATTGAAATTTTTCAAGAGACTACTCAAAGTCCATCTTTTTCATAAAGAAACAAGAATATTGATGAGGACACCCCACAATTAAGGGTCCATGGTGACGAAGATGTTAATGATGTTACAAATGAAATTGAAATGAAAATGGACGATGAAAGTGAAACTCATATGGATATTGATGTTTCCAAGGAGGAATATGAAGACATTGAAATCGTTAGATATGAAGATGATGATGAAGGTGAACATTGGCATAGTAAAATAATGGTTATGGTCATAATTAATATATATATATATATATAATAGTTATTTTCAACAATCTGCTAACAACAATCATTTTGTGTTTCAGATGGAATCTGATCTATTTCGTGAGTTAGAGGAGGATGAGCTACCTTTGGATGAGGGGGATGTGGGATCATCTGACCGTCAGCCTACTGGTGGTTCAGGAGGTATGTAGAGGGGGCGCGGTCTTGCATGACTGATGATTCCTGACCCTATCCCCAAGATACATCCATGTCTTGGCTTCGATCCATGCACACAAAGGTAGGGTAACCTATATATTTTAGTTATATTTAATTAATTTATTTATATATATATGAATTGTTTGATTATTTATTCTTTTTTAACATTTTAACACATGTAGATATTGGACAGGAGAGTGCTATATTGCGCAATTATTTGTCTCAGCCATGGACCTCATGGGAATAGATTCCCATTGTTGTGCAGCTCGGCATGTACAATCATTGGCTGGTACGTAAATAAATAATATTTATTTTGAATTTTATATTTTTAATAACTTGATATTATAAATTATTTGTAGGGTTTATGGTATCCCTTCGATGATAGTATGCGTGATGATATCCATTCAGCATGGGAGGTGGCTATGAGTGAGTGTGTGGGTCAGTTTTTTCATAATTTGAGAAAGACAACCATTAAGAAAGCAGGAGCGACAGTATTTGATGAGTCGTGTAGAGGCCATCGACCAAAGTACATTTCATATGAGGTTTGGGATGGATTATGTGCACACTGGTTGGGTGGTGGATTTCAGAGGAGGTCATCATTGGGTCGACAGAACCAGGGGAGATAGGAGATGACACATTGAGCTGGTAGTCGTACATTCAGTACACATAGAGGGCATCTGGTAAGTATTTTTTTTAAATATTTTATATAACTTCAAATATAAACAGTTTATTTTATGTTCATATAGGCAGTCGAGAATCCCAATATTATAGAGTACGATGTTTATCGGAGGATGTATAGTGATCCTTCCATCAGAGAGATTATAAGTGATCGCCAGTGTCAGATTTTGGTTAGTCTTATTTTTCTCAGTTTGACAATTAACTGCATATAACATTTTCAAAATTTTAATTTCAAATTAGAATTGAAGGAGTCATATGAGGTTGTGACTTCTCAGACACTGGCTGAGGGTAAGGACGAGGTGACTGATCAGACCAGTGCCCACCATTTCGACAATGAGACACGGATGCAGGTGACACAGTATGGCTTTGAGAAGGGTCGAGTAGTTGGTATCGGCTCTCATGTGACTCCTAGTACTTATTATGGCACTGCTGAGAGTCGGCGTCCAACTCGAGAGGAGCTCGTGGAGAGGAATCATCTTCTGGATAACAGTATCAGGAGCAGTTCCATGCTCAGAATGACCATATAGAGAGTTTGCAAAAGCAGCAAGAAGAGATACATCAGCAGAAGCAGTAGCATCAGCATGAGGAGGAGATGTGTCGATGGCAGCAGCAGCAGCAGAAACACGAGAAGGAGATGCATCAATGGCAGCATCAGCATCATGAGCAGATATAGTACATTTGTCGTCTGACTCGTAGTTTAGGGACGGAGTTTCCTCCACCAGCTCCTTCAGCTCCTCCACCTCCTCCAGAAGACGACCCCCCCATGATTTTTTATGTAAAAAATATTTGAATTTAAATTTTTTGTAATATGAACTCTTTACAGTTTCTATCAATTATATCGGTGCGATTATTACATAATTTAATTTTTAATATTTTATGATTTATTTTTGTGAACATTGAGAATTTTAATATTTTTTATCATTTAATTATTTTAATAATATTAATATTATTTTTTCATTAATCATAATTTTATAAAATATATTTTTTCAGTATTATGTTTTATAATATTTTTTTATTTTACTAATAATAATAATAATATTTTATGATTTTTATTATATTTTTTTGTGAATATTGAGAATTTTAATATTTTTTATTTTTTTATTATTTTAGTAATATTAAAATAAATTTTTCAAGAATCATAACAATATTTTATTATTTTTTTATATTTTTTTTTTGTGAATATTGAGAATTTTAATATTTTTTATTTTTTTATTATTTTAATGATATTAAAATTAATTTTTCAATAATCATTATAATATTTTATGATTTTTTTTATTTTTAGTGAATATTGAGAATTTTAATATTTTTTTTATTATTTTAATAATATTGAAATTAATTTTTCAATAATCATAATTTTATTAAATTTGTTTTTTTAATTTATTTATTATTTGTGACGGGATCTGTTGCGACGAGATCCCGTCGCAAATAGTCTAAATAATTTTTTCATTAAAATGGTATTTGTGATGCGATTACAGGCCGGTCGCAAAAACTATTTGCGACGGGCCCATCGCAAATATTCTAAAAAAATATTTTCAAAAAACATTTGCGACGGGAATACGGGCCCGTCACACACAGTATTTGCAACGGTCTCGTCGCAAAAGAGATTATATATATAAAGTAGATAATCGGAGACTTACTTTTGATGGTGAAGTTTCCCATTGTAATAAATATTATTTGCGACAGGTCTGTCGCAAATAATATTTTTTGCGACGGCGTTTTCTGCAACGGGCTATTTGCGATGGAGCCCCATCACTAAAGCCTATTTGTGATGGTATCCCGTCACAAATACCCCATCACAAATACCTTGAATTATAGTAGTTATCATAAACACATAGTCAAGGCCTTGTGCTAAGACTACAAATAAGATTTTGTGAAGGCCTTGTTCCAAGACATTAGTTTGTCTCTTGAGACCTACTGATGCATTGAGGAGTTGTAGCAGGCTCCACCCGCCAGATACTAAGTGCAATGCATTCTTCATATGAACAGGTTTAAACATAACATAAACATTCGTATTAAAACTAGCATACGAAATGTCAATAATTTATCCATAAACCATGAATGTTATTAAAATAACACATCCACAGTCAAACATATCACAATACTTTCAATTCAATATGGAAGTTTTGTATCATAATAAATCAACTTCAAATAAGCTTAAAATCAATCAAAGGATGTTGACATAGATTAAATCAAAACTATTTGAGAAAATATCTCTTTTTTGAAATCATTTAAAAGTCACATAATTATAAAATAAAACATTAACTTTGAAAATATTCTTATAATCTTGTAAGTTAAGCTTTGTTGATATTATAATGGTGGAAAATAGATGCACCCGCCGTATAAGTTAAAAAAGACATTCTTACCTTAATTCCATCGAAAAGGTTAAAAAGGACCTTGTTTGGAAAACAACGGAAAGATTCTTTTATAAACATATTATAAAAAGTCAAACAAGTGTATAAATTACTTTAACCCATAGTCTATAAAAAATTAATAATGTTTTGAAATATATTTTTAAGAAACATGGATGTGGATGATAAAGATATCCCAGTAGATAATTACATATATACAACCTCGGATAATGAAGAGACTGTGAAATTAACCCTTACCTTGCACTTTTTCATTTTTCGAGGGTAGTTTAACCTTCTTTATAATGTTGAAATAATTGTTATTAAATCATAAAAGAATAATATACATTAATATGTTATCATATGTTATCTTTTAACACCACTTTGTTAATAATATCTTAGTATTATTGTCGTTTTGGGTGTTAACGGTTTCGTTTTCCGTTATATTAATTGTGATGTGAGTCATATTTGATATGGATGGGATGTATCTTATTTATATCCAGAATGATATCATGTCTTTAAATGTTATTTTTAATCATCTAATGAAAATTAGTCTTGAATGGATACGATGGGGATTGAATCTCATCGCGTTCGTGGAGACGGTAATCCGTACATACGCACGAGTGATAGTATCATTCTTTTGATATTAAAATAATATATAATTGGATGGTATATCATACATAAAGAATCATTATAATGTTATATTTTTAATTTAAATCAATTACACACCATTAATATACCCATCAAAATAATAATGTATTGAATAACAATTACACCACGACGTGGAGACGGTAATCCGTACGTACACACATATGGTGACACGTCATTTAAAGGATTGATGAAAAAATGAATATGGATATACCATATTTATAATAACATCACAGTATATAGAATATACTGGATTTATTATTTTATAATGGAAATAACAATGAAAGAAGAAGTGGAAGAAGAAAAGAACTTGAAAGAGGGTGGTGAAATTATTAACTCTTCTTCGGGTTCTTCCTTTCGATTTGATCAAAATGGATCATTAAGTTGGATTTCTGACTAAAGGAAGGCCTATAGGATGATTCTAGGGAAGTTGAGAGGATATTTGGACATGGGTTGTCTGATCCAAAAGGCTTTTATGGTGTGAATTATAGAAAAGGTAGAGTGCCCTTTTATAAAAGGGGTGAGGGGCACCTTAGGCAAAGCAAGAAATGTTATTTTATAATAAAATACTTTTCGGTTTAAAATGGCTCCAAAGTTTATTATTTAATTTATAAGGTGGGGATGGGTCGAAAAACACTTAACCAATAGTATTTAGACAGTTTTTGGTCACTATTTTACCCTTATCTTTTATATTTAATTGTTAGTTAAATAGTTTGGCATTTACCATGTCTCCTTGTATTTTTATATTATATGGTTAATAAACAAACTATATACTCTAAGTGAACTCCAAGTGGTTTATTAATGATAAAAATATTATTATATAATTCCTTTTTCCTGAACCTTATAATTTTATGAATAGAATATCAATTAATAATATAATTTTCGTTTTAAAAACACTTTTATATCAATTTTGACACTATTTGGTATTTTGTTTTTTCCAAATTCATAACAGCATTATTACTTCGAAAAATATTCATATAACCAACCCTAATATGTCATATTAACCTATAAAATTAGTTAAATTCATAAAAAGTCTCAAATTAAATTTATTTGGATATTCATAATATCAATTATTTTAATATTTCATTAATTAGGTAATTATTCCATCACCATTGTGTCATAAATAACTTAAATTATATAATTTCTAAAAATTATAAATAAAATAAAATTATGTAGGAAATATTTTTATATTTCCAATTAATATTTATAATCGAAATTATTATATGTATAACCATATATTAAAAATGATTTAGTAATTAAACATTAATTTTAGCACTTTTAACTCTTCTTTGAATTAAATAATAATAAGTGTCCTAATCTAATCCAAGTGGACCAAAGAGGTTCATATTTTATTCCTAAAGTTGTTTTTGGTCGAACAATACTTATCCAATAGAATTAGGGCATGTGTTAGGCTACAAATAATATCATTTTTACCCTTAATTACCCTATTTAATTTTAACCGTTGTAAATAAAAGTAAAAAATTATTATTCACCAAAAAATATTTTTATCTTATCGAATCAAATTTTACTCCTTGATATTAACCATGTGTCTCGAGTTTTCGAAATTCCACTCACAGAAGTGGTAAAATTATGTTTTATGTGAATTTGCAAATTTTCCTAGGAGATGGGTAAAGGATGGTGAAAAGATCAATAAAATTTTTATATATCTAAAATTATAATAATCTGACTCCAATGAATTACATTGAACTTATATAGGTATTATATATCTATTTTGACCTAAATAAATTTAAATAAAATAAATAATTATTTAAATAAAAATTCGGTTTTAAACTATAACTCAGTGTTTTTCACTATTCATCAAAAATTGAAATTCTTCAGAAAAATACCAAAAAAGCACCCTAAGCTAATTTCGATATTCCGAATCCAAAAAATACCTCCATTTTGAAAGATAAAATTTATAAAATTTCAAAAAGTGGTTATTACTATTCATAACGGCTAGTTTGATTGGTTGTGGTGTGTGTTAGAACTTGAAGTTGTGTTCAACACACGCTACTGTATTATTCAAAAAAAAGTGTACCGTGGAAGCTTGCGGTGTTATAGCATGGATAGTGGGTTCTTGAGGAAACTGTGTGTGGACTAAAACAAATTTGACCACCATGATGAACATCATGCTGGGAATGTCACCTTTAGTAAAAACACAATGAGTAAGATCATCGGTATAAGTTCCATTGGAATTTCAAAACACTATCTTATTAAAGTTGTTTTATATGTTCAGGGTTTGAAATATAATTTTCTTAGAATTAGTCAATTTTAGGGTAGTGTCTTTAAGGCTCTTCTTAAAAATTATTTTTTCAATGTTTTTTATTCACATGGTAATATTTTATTTTCAACACGTATATTTAAAAATGATTATATTATTTATTTGAAATCACTTTCAAGAAAAAATGTTATCTATTTGAGAGCACAACATAGTGATTCATGAATATGGAATTGAATACTTATTCATTATATCACACGTTAACTTTTAGAAACGTAACATGAAACATATATAATGAGATTTACTAAAATTTATTTTACAAAAGGGTATTGTGTGTGAACCATGACAACTTGGTAAACAACACAAGTCATAATTTAAGTCTAATAAGTAATTATAAACATAAAATATATTTGAACATGTATTTATAGATATTTCTGGACTAATCCAAGTGGCTCGTATAGGAGGTAAATCTTACTCATTTATAATTTTTAATGATTATACAATACATGATTGATTTTATTTCTTGGAATGAAATGTTATCCTTTTAAACTTGTTATTAAATATTCCACGAAAGTTGAAATTAAAACTGGTAAAAGACCATTTCCCTTCAGAGTGATCATGGGGGAGAGTTTTAATATATGGATTTTGTAGTTTTTTGTGTTTCACAAGTTATTCATTATTCCTTTTTCATTACTAAAAAACCTCAACAAATTATGTTTGTTGAAATAGGTAATAAAACTTTTCAAGAAATTGAATGAACTCTACTTAATGAATTAAATCACCCTCAATATTTTTAGACCTAGGAAGTTAATACCACATTATGGACCACTAACTGTGTTCTCATAATATAGATAACCAGTCTTATCAGACATAGATATTAAATCATTTTTTATGAATATTTAATATATGACACTAACACTCACCTAAGGACCATAATATTTTAGTGTGTTAGGAAACATGGAAAAAATTGTTCCATATCTAAACTAAATCATCTCCTAATATGATTTTCATAAATATCACCCTTCATAGAAATATCAGATGTAATATATTTCTTCATAACATGAGGAAGTGAAATATAAGAAATGGTGAGATCAGATACTCAAAAAGGGTAAAAAAGAGAGATATGCAAGAATAACATGGGAATAAGGGTATTAGAACATGATAATAACATATTAAAAACATACCTTTCATATCAAACATCATAATATTAACTCATGGAATAGTGATTGTTAAATCATAAGACATAAATCATAATAGAATCAAATAACATGATTAATGAGATCAAAACATAGCAATTAGACATAGATTTCTAGAATACACATAATCATAGAAAAGCATTTCTATATTATTCATGGCTCATTTACAATGATATCACAGTGTAGTGGATTCTCTCCCCAAACCATCATAGTATTTAAAGAATCACTTCCATGACCTGTATTGTGCACAAAGTCCCTTATTGAACATGGTTCCCTCCCCATTCTAGTAATATCTATCTCATGGAATATAAATCATTACCCAATCCAACTGATAGAGATAAAATCCCCACCCATTACATAATGGAATATATATTTATGTGTACCTCAAGATCCTAAAATGTTCATCATATCATAAATCATGAAATTAAATGGGTTTAATAAACATGTAATCATATTGTAACATATATAAAAAAGACATCATTCATAATCATTTCATCATTTTATCATGGTATAACCCATATAAAAAAGAAGTGGGATTCATAAGACTTTTATCATGGTATAACCTGTAGAGTAGAAATGGGTTTCATAAACCTCACGCAATCATAAAAAACATTAAAAGAATGAATAATAATGTTATACATGGATCATATCCTACATAAAGATTAATTAACATCAAAATATATCAACATATATGTAACAATATTTTGAAATATCACTTGGAACATTTTTTAAGGGAAATAACTATTTATTTAAAATCACATTTTAAAATATTAAAAAATTTCAAAACCCTTTTTTAACTAAAACTAAATACTTATGAAGGAATCTTTAAGAAAAATTTAAAACAGTTCTTGAGGAGAATATCCTTTCCACTTTGAAAACACCTTTTAAAACATAAATCATTTTGAAAAAAATTGACAGTTTATAAAGGAAGATTTTAAAAGGAAATTAAAACATTTCCTGAGGAAAATATTATTTTCAATTTAAAAAATAATTTTTAAAAAACAAACAAAATTTAAAAATAATTTTCTTTAAAAATATACTTGAATCTTTATAAAGGTTTTTTCTAAAAATCATTTAAAATTTTACTTGATGAATTATACTTTTCTCTTTAAAGAAAAATTTTAAAAGGTAAAACATTTTGAAAATACTTTTAATTGAAAATAAAATTGAAACATTATAAATGAAATTTAAAATAAAATAATATTTATTATGGTGGGAAATTATGTTGATGTTGTATATGGTAAAATAAATATTCCTTTTACATTTTTGATAAAATCCAAAAGAGCATTTTTTTTTAAAAACATAAATATTCCTCTTAAAAATTTAGTAAAAAGTAAAACATGGGTAAATATATTTTTAATTAATAATTTAAATACTATTAAAAACTTTTTAGAATTTTTTTAGAAAACATTTTTTTGGAAGAAAAAAGGGTTTCCACCGAAAATACAATTTTTCTTAAAAAAATTATTTTTGAAATCTTGCATACATAAATAGAGGAAAATGAAGAAAGAACATTTATTATAATGAAATAAATATAGGATAATAACATTCATGAGTTTCTTTATATATGGATCATAATATTCTATCATCGAAAACATGATCATAAATAATCCTGGTAAACAATTTAAATGTACTGTAAAATCATTACCACTTTAGTAACTTTGAAATGTAAGCCCCATTAAGGAATATAATTAAATGTGACATATTATAAAATTTTGATTAATTAATTAATAATATTAAATATTAAAGGGTCTTTATATACACCATATAAAAGAAGATAGGTGTATGACATAATTATATGTCTCAAAGAAGTCCAATTAAGAAAAAACACCTTAGTAATTTGGTAACTGTTGAACCATAAACCCCATAAAAGTGAGATTCTAAAATGTATATTTTAATACCAATAATTTTAATTAGAATACCCATAAAATAAAATAATGGAAATTATATACACCACAAAAATGAAATAGTTGTGAATAGTGTATATGTCTCATGGATGTAAAAAGTGAGATGGAAAACCATTACCATAAGTCTTACCTTAAGTTGTACTTGTTAAAAAGAGTAGTATATTAAATATAATTTTATTATAACTATATTAAATAATAATCTTTATATATATATACCTCCATGTATGATTTTATTATGACCATTTATTACATATTTATTAACAATTCTATGTTAAAGTCATATTTTGGGAAATGACTGCTTTGTTTTTCATATATGTTTTGACTTTTTGTTTTTTCATATCATTTTATAATGACTTAATCATATGAATAATTTTAACCATTATATAAATATCATATATATACATTATATATTTATTTAGAGTAATCCATAGAATTTAGTTATATAAAATAAAATACACCATTCGTGGTGATAGTAGGTCATAGTTACAAATGAATATTGTTTCAATTTTCATATTGGATTGACAGAAATAAATTTAAACGATATATTACCATTACATAATCATTTTTATGTCATATATATCATATATTTACATTTAAACCCCATGTGATGTGTAATAAAAGATTAAATAAGTGTCTCATGTAACTCAAGATAAATATTTTATTGCATGTAATACAATATAAACTTAATGATTCATGTAATGAAAAACATTGAAAATATTAAATTTAATATAAAAAATATATTTCAAAAAATTTGACGGTATTTCATTCTACCCCCCGCCCCCCTTAAAATGAGTTTTTCCCTCAAAATTTTTCTCAAACATTAAAGGATTAATATTTGAAAATTACATCATAGAAGAAAAAAATCCTAAAAAGGGATAATAAAAAATCATGTCTAAAAGGATAAATTATTTTTTGGAATTCATCTATAACAACACATACGAGGTTTCTATATATGAGAACATATGTGGGAAGTGGAATCATAGACATATAAAATAAAACTAACACCTAAATACTAATGGAGAGTGTTATAAAACATTAATCATAAGAAAGTGGGTGATACCAAGAATGTTACTAACCACAAATAAATAAACCAAAGAGGCACAAAAAGTTCCCTGATATCATCAAAAATCATGATAAGAAAACAATATATTATTTCATGACCCTTTTCCAAATGTTGGAGGATTATTTTTTTTATAAAGACTTATAAGATATTAATATGTACTTATTTGATGTATTTTAATTTTATAGGAATACTTTTATCCTTTTGTTGTGTCATTATCAATTTCCACTTCAAATCTTACTCTAATACAGGAATTATTCATGTTTGATGTTCTAAATAAGATACAAAAACAATGATGAGGCATTCCTTATATCTCTAATTAAAAAATGATAATTTTGGTTATCCAATAAAAATAAATAATCATATGGTGAAGGAATACATTAGTCTAAAAAACCTCATAAAATTTTCAAAATAAACCATTCTAAAAGTGGTTAAACTTTTGAATGTTCATAAATTCCGACACAATAAATAATTTCACTAAATTTCTAAAAAATCAGCATAACATTAATTATCCAAATATAATTAAGAACATAATAATGTTAATATTCCAAATATTTGAATACCCTAATCATATTTTCTATTAATGCTTGGTAATAACCATAATTACCATAAAAACTAAAAGAAAACATGAATGCTTCATAATTCCATGAATTAAATGATATAATTTTATCATATTTCATAGATCTAATAATGTTGTAAACTCTATTAATGATAACATAAACCACTTTTTCAAGAAATAATTCTCATTTCTGAAGTCATTAATACTATCTAAATTACTTTATCTATATCAATCATCTCTTTATTTAAACTAAACACCATTTTATTATCCTCAAAAAAATATTAAGGGTTATATCCTCTTAATCAATGTATGACACTTCCATTTAATCACTTTTTTATTCCATTTTTACCATTTGGCATATTTTTTAAAATCCTTATAAAAAATAATATACTGATCATTCCAAATATATTTTGTGATTCATAAAACATAATCCATGAATTCCAATACATAAATATTTCAATCATCCCACTTCCTTCTCAAACTTTTAACTTAGTATCATAGTCTTATTTTGTAACACTTATTTTGTTCTATATATCATTTTTGGCCTCTTTTTCATCAAAAATATAAACATTACTCATACAACCTTTCTAATTACATTTATGATATTTACCCAAATGAATTTTATTTGTACAATTCCCATACTTTTCACATTTAAAGCATTAATCCATTGATAATATATTTTGGAGACCAATATCCTCACGCATTTCATTAACCAATGTTGGGAAAAAATATCAAAAGGTGTCCTCAAGTTATGGTTTTTGTGTGATTGTGTTTTTCGACAGATCCAGATGACCTCAATTAAGTATGGTTGGTGTTTTCTGAAGCCGGTGTTTAAGGTGGGGTAGTTTCCCAGGGTTTTCTAAATATTTAGGTCTCAAAATATAGAGTTCGTTTTTATGAAAAGGGGAATTTCAGTAAAGGGGTACATATTACATGCAATATGAATTATGATTTAAATATTCTAAATTAGGTACATAGGAATAGTTTACATACCTTGCAGGAGGAATGAATCGTGGAAGGAAAATGCTACATGGACAGCATAGGAGGAAGAGTTCGCAGAGGAACATAGCTTTTCCGTAAGTCCTATTGTTCGCAGATGGAAAACAAATTTTGGGATTAAATAAAATTTGAGAAAATGAGAAGATGATTTTGGTGGCTGTGAGGGAAAAGAAGTTACACTGACTGTGTAGGGAATAATGGTTCGTGGGAACATGGTATAAGGTGAATATTTGGGTAAATCTCATATTAGTTTATTATTATGACCTATTTACCTATATAATGAGCTTTAATCCCATCTTTAAAGGTAGATTGAATTTTATAGGAAAACATCTTTACTCCGGGAATTTGATGAATTTTGAAAGTGGTTCACATAGTAGAATTCCTCGAATGGTGAAGAGGTTTGCGAGGAGGATTCCGTGAATGGAGAATCATTTCATGGGAATGGTTCATGAAAGGAGTTTTTGGGGCTTTGAATCTTACAAAGGAAAGAGGTCTGGAAGTATAAAATGGGTCATAGTAGAATAAGTGGTATGTGGGGAGAAGTAATCTATGGAAGAGGAGGCAGTACATAGAGGTGGTACGTCAAGATGGTTTGTGGTGGTGATACGCAGCAATAGAAGTAGAGGTCGTACGTGGTAGAGTTGATCCAAAAATCATACCCTCTATGCAGTTAATGGAATAGAAAGATAGTTCATGGAGGGATTCATAATGTATGGAAATGCACTAAAATATTTCGTGAAAGTAATTTCTGTTAACTAACTATATCGGGAAAAGTGTATTTCATCTATGTGTGAAAAAAGGAATTCAATAGAGCATCTATGTATAGTTGAGGATGAGTGATTTTATGGAAATTAAGGGATGTAAAAGTCTATAAACTATGAGTGGATCCCTTTTAAGAGCTTTGATAAAAATAAGGTGAAGAAGGTGATCTTTTCCACTGGTAGTGATCGATAGAATGAGAAGCAGTGAGTGACCCCTGGGAATGTGGTGACAAGACCCAAAATCTTGTAAAGGTAGTGAGACTATGCATAAATGTTATCTAGCCTAAAACTTGTATTTTTCAGTGAGATTTATTGGATTTAGTATATAGTCACATCATCATTGTATTCTCATTGTACATATCCTATTGAGGGCGAACCAAGAAAATTCATTGCGTCATGTTCATGATTTCATTTATGATCATACATTGCTAGAGGAGAAATAAAGATGTGTGTTTTATTTAAAAACGAATCAAGATTAGAAGGGGAAACATTATTAATCTATCATACCCTCATTACCCCCCCCCCCTTATGGTATTTTACCTTGTGGACATAATAATTCGTATCAGATAGAAAGGATAAAAGTCGGTGAATCTCTCTCAGTAGAAGAAATTGTGGTTTTCAATCACAAGGGTGCTATAATATTTGATGGAAAAAAACTCAACTATATATGAATCAAATGAAGAACTAATTTTGATATATGGTAATGGATGTGTTTAGATCAGTGATACATGGTATTTCAGCCAAAATTAGCAGTTGTGCTTTATTAGGAGCATAGCAAATAGAATTTTATGCTGATGCTAAATGGAAAAATGTTTTAGGTGAATTCCTATACAATTAAATCTATAAAACGGTGATGTCTTGTAAAACATCACATGGTAAGTTGGAAAACATTCTGAACATTTTTGTGGGTGACTAAAAATTCAGATAAGTGAAGTTTTAGATTCTATGAAAAAAATGAATATCCTAGAATGCACTATAATGAGTATTTTGATACATTCTTTGACCAGGTGAATGTTTTCATAGAAGACATAAATGGTCTGAGAGAAATTATTGAAGAAATAAATATTACAAAGTGCATATTGAGAAGACTTCTACCTTAATTTAATCTGATGTTTACTATATTGGAAGACAATGATCCAAAGAAGCTGACACTAGATAACTTTCATAGTACTCTCATTACATAAGAAATGAGATATGATGATAACCATGAATTGGAAAAGGGGAATTCCAAATAATTGGTATTCATGGTCATGAAGAATCTTCCTATTGAAGATAGTCTTGTGGAAGACAATTTGGATTATTTTCTGTCATTTCTATACAAAAATCTGAGAAGTGTAACAGGAAACATCAAAGGTAAACTTTTAATTTCATGCTATTGATGAGAAGATATTAGAAATTTTCCATTAAAGAATCCTAAGAAGAATGAAGATGACAATGAAGACAATGATGAAAATCCCCAAAAGAATTAATCATCCAATGTGAAAGGTATGATAAGTAATAAGAGAATATTCTTCTAAAATAAGAATATGCTTTCAAAAGAGTACGGAATTGTTGAAGTATCTGATGAAGAAGAATTGGAGGACTCCCTGGATCATGAAGTGGACGATTTGGTGGAAGTTTTTGTAAATTCATTAACAAAAAAAAGAAAATGATAATGATAAAGGATAATTTTAAGAAATAATTGAACTTAAGGTAGAATTAGAAGATGTTCTTGAAGAGATAGATGTTTGGAGAGCCAAAACAAACAATGCTAGTAAAGTAGTTTATGAGGCCCAACTCTATATCCAGCAGTAGGAAGACGAGAAGTCTGAGATGAAAGAAGAAATTTAAAAACGCAGTTCATCAAGGTCGAAAATATCAGAAAATGTTGTCGAGTAAAAAATCAAAATTTAATAATAGAAAAGTGGGATTAATAGTTTGAATGAAACTAGATAAGATCAAATCAGACGTATAGTAGAAATTTAAGAGGAAGTTTTCGGTCTATGAAAAAAGTGTTAAGGACCAAGAAAAATTGTAGACCCATAGAACAACATTAGGAAAACAGATAACATAGACAATAGAAAAGATGAATGTGGAGTATGGTTGTCTAGAAGAATAGAAGAAACAGTCAAATTTAAATCATGAGGTGTGTATGGGGTTTGATAAAAAATAGAAAGTTGTAATGGTTTAAGTCATACTATAAGAACCTACTCTAAGATTAAAGATTTATTTGGGTATAAAGAAGAATCATAAGATTATGAAAACCCAAGGGATAACCAGTGGTGTAGTGTTTCCTTGCAGTAATATACCCCGCATAAGATGTTATTTTTGTGGTAAGATGGGACATGCAAAAAATTTCTCCTCCATAGAAATGTTGTACCGATGGGAACATGACCAAAAGAGGAATTCATGAAGATCTCAATTTTCCAGTTCATCATTTGATGGTCAATGTTTTACCTGTGGAGGATTCAGACACATGGAAATATATTTCTCATCAACAATACCAAGGAATGTGACAAAGAAGAATGAGGTTGGTTATAAGAATAAGACAAATGTATCATCAAATGAGAAAAAAATGAAAAATCAATTTTCATCTCTACAAGATGAAAATGGTCTATCATATTGATAGGAATGTCAAAAGTATAAATCCATACCATGTATGATTTCAGAAACACGTATCAAAAATATAATATTTGAGCAAGAAATGGTTGCAAAAATTGTGTTTAAAAAATTAGGTTGCACTGGGATATGGATCATTAACTGTGGATTGACCTCCCATATGATAGGATACAAGGATTTTGTGATAGGAATCAGGTACGATAAAGAAGGTATCGTAAGATTTGGAAATTATGAAGGTGTTGAAAATTATTTTCTTAGGGAAAGAAATGTTTTGGGGAAAAGACATGAATGTGTAGATTTCATTGTTTTTGAAGGTCTTAGAAACAAATTGTTAAGAGAAAGTCAATTTTTTTACTCAGGACATGTCATGAATTTTTCTAGGAAATTTTGTGTCATCAAGGAAAAATATGGTGTTGTTTTATTATTGGGAAAGAATAAAAATGGGAATATCTACCTCGTGAGTAGATAATAAGATATGTAATTTCTTTCCAAGGAAGAAGAAAAATATTGTGGCAAAGATTTCTTGGCCACGTGATCCAAACCTCCCAATATGATCTGGTGAAATTTTATGTTGATCAAGATCTTCGAAGATTATCACGTGACAATACACATATGAGTGATGCCCGCCAACAAGGGAAGATTATTTGAAACACATATAGGGAATACGATAAAAGG
Organism: Viscum album; assembly: GCA_963277665.1. NCBI lineage: Eukaryota > Viridiplantae > Streptophyta > Magnoliopsida > Santalales > Viscaceae > Viscum > Viscum album. The sequence continues at coordinate 1,171,095,668 of OY728120.1, forward strand.
TCAACAAGATTCCTTGTGTTAGTTCATATTGATGTGAACTCGCCAATTTCACAAAAATCCCTTAATGAGAAGAGATACTGTATTCTATTCACTGATAATTATAATATAATGGCATGGGTCTCAATTATCCCCAACACATATGAGGTATTCAGTTGCATAAAAACATATCGAAGGGAAGATGCTACGATACTAGGTCAATAAATATGGAATATCTGAATAGATAAGGGAATATAGTTCACAAATTTCCATGTAGATGATTATATTGAGACACATGGGATAAGGCATCAAGTTTCAGTAGTAAGAACTCGCCAGTAGAAAGTAATAGTTTAGAGAATAAATCAGATTTCCAAAAAGATGTCTAGAACCTTGCTGAATGAGAGAGACCTTTATGATAAATTTTGTAATGAAGATATAATGATGCAATTATACACATAAAATAGAGAATTAGTATATGAAAAATAAGATAAGAATTCATATGAGAAAATGTATGGAAATAATCTATCATTGAAGTAATTTTTAATCTTCCGAAGTATTTTTTTCATTCTCAAAAAGGAGAAACAAAGGAGGTTTGAATACAATGGAGATGAAGGGATATTTATTGGATACTCAAATATAATCAATGCATATAAATGAATGAACAAGAGGATAGGAAATATTGTTGAAATATATGATGTAACCATAGTGGGGAATGAGTAGAATCTTTTGTAAATACATGATCAGTCTCTGAAGGATTATGATGATGAAATAAGCATATCGTGAGATGCTTCAGTTCTAGAGGATGATTCAGAAGAAGACTAAGATGATAAGAAGGATGAGGATAAATTATTATCTATATAGATACTAGCAAGAAGATGTTAAATTAACAAACAAAACATAATCTGTGATCAGGTGGAATGATTGTTGAGAAGAAGGATGAAGACTCAATAGAAAGCATCATAATTATAATAGGTTGAGCCAATATGTTATAGTGAAATAGTTGGAGATGAAAATTGGGTTCAAGATATGTATGAAGAGATTGACTAAATTGATAATAATCAAACATGAAGATTGTTTTGAGGCCAACACATAATAAAGTCCACAGAAAAAATGGGTCTTTCGCAACAAAATGAATGAAGATGGTGTTTTGATTCGAAAAAATCATGATTAGGGTGAAAAGGGTACTCACAAATAGAGGGTATCTATGTTGATGAAACATTTGAACCTATTTAAAGGATATAGACAATTCAATTATTCTTGGTCATAGTAGTACAAATGATGCTCAATATTTTCTAGATAGACGTCAAGTCAGCATTTCTGAATAGGGTTGAAGAAGAATAAGTTTATATTGAGCAGTTAGATGGTATTCTCATTCACGAATATGAAAACAGTGTTTTTTAGCTGAAAAAAGATTTATATGGTTTTAATAATGCACTAATATCATGGTATTCAAGGCTAGATCAGTTTCTTAAAAAACTTGGTTTTTATTGTGGTGGAGTTTATTAAAATATATGTGTTAACCATGATTGTAATAAAAAGATGATAGTGTTGTTGTATGCCAATGACATAATATTCAGTGGATTTGTTGAAGCACAGGGCAGAAAACTCACTAAATTCATGGAAAGTGAGTTTGAATTCCCAATGATTGGTGAACTGATAGTTTTCTGTTGTTTATAAGTGACACAAGAAAATAATGAAACATTCATTTATCAATCCATGTATGTTAAATTGGTTCAAAATATATTAGTAATGGTTAATTCCAAATAGATGAAAATTTTAATGGCTACCCTGATGATGTTGTCACGAGATGATGAAGGAAATATAGTCAATATCACATAATATAGGAAAATCAATGGCAGTATATTGAACTTGACAAGGAAAAGACCTGATATTATTTTAAACACATTCATAATAGAAAGATATGAATGAAATTCTAAAGAAACCCACATTCATGCATTGAAAATAATACTTTGGTATATCTAGGGCATGGTGGATTTTAGTTTGATGTATTATGATAAATCTCAACAAGAGTTATTATGATATACAGATGCAGATTAGGATGGTTTAACATATGATAGAAAATCAACATCAGTTGGAGCATTCTATCTTAGGGGATTTTTTATTTTGTGGAAAATAAAGTAAAAATATTGCATTTAATTGAGCACCATAGAAGCTAAAGTTATTTTTACTACTCAATCACGAAGATTATTGTTGTGGAGAAAGTAACAGCTTAAGGATGTGGGAATTAAAGTGATGTCACCGACCAGAATCCATTATGATAGTTCAAGTGCTATGAAAGATAGAAAACATTCAGTCCTACACTGAAGGAAAAAATCATATTGAAATAAAGTATTATTTCATCAAGGAGATTTCAGAGAAAGGACTTATGATGTTGTATTATGTGCCTATAGACCTACAGGTTATAGACATTCTAATAGAGGCCTTATCCAAAGAGGAATTTGAAAGGCATATACTGGCTCTGGGAGTTCCGTCGAACCCTCGCACTTGAAAAGTGTGGGTGTAGCCCCCTCCCCCCCCCACTCCATAAGGTATGGTGTGTTTTTTCCTAATGTGATAATATGTATTCTTTACCCAATTTCAGAACTCAATGGAATTTCCTTCAGGTTCATTGACAAAGGGGGATAAATTGTAGACATAGAAGGGAGAAAATGACTTAGTCAGGTCATATGGATATGTTACTCAGTGGAGTAGAAAGATAGGTTAGGTTGAAGCTGTTAGGGGGAGCAGTGATATAGGGGGAGTTTTAAATATGATGATTCATTACGTGATCAATCAAAGTATACATATCATGAAAACTATGGTTCTTGATGAAAGGATATTTTTTTGGAATGAAGTGAAGTGATTCATTAAGGAACATTACATTATACTCTTGATTCTCATGCCAAGAATTGATTATGTGGGATTAGATTATGAGTTATGTAAATCATTGATTGCTATATTAATCGCAAGAAGATAATGCTGGAAGAACATGGAATAAGAATTAATGAGATATCAAATTATGAAGGTGTTGTCAACAAACCCAAAGAGGGATATTGTTCGAAATAAATCCATAAATGTTTCCTCTTGGTATTTTTTTGGTGTGATTGTGTTTGTTGACAATGCAAGATGATTTTGAATAGTATGATTGTTGTTTTCCAAAGCTTGTGTATAAGGTGTCACAGTTTCCCAGTGTCTGCAAAATTTTTGTGCCTCAAAATTAGGAATTTGGTTTTTGGAATAGGGTGATTTCTATATAGGGTTACACAGTACATAGACCATGAAGCATGGTTTGTATATTGAGAAGGTGGTACATAGGAAAGGTACAACGACCGTATTTGAGGAATGGTTCATGGAAAGCAAATGGTACATAGACCGCGTAGGAGGAACTATTCACTAAGTGATGGAGGTTTCTGGGAAGGTCTGTGATTTGTGGAAGGAAAATGGTTTGCAGGATGGTGTTTCTTTAGAGTAAATGAGATGGTGATTTTGCAAACCACGATTGAAATGGTGTTGCGCTGACTATTTAGGGAATAATGGTTCATGGGAGCATGGTATGTGGTGAATATTTGGATAAATCTCGGATTAGTAAATTTTATAGACCCATTTACTTATATAATGAGCATGAATCCCATCATTAAAGTTTCATAAGAAAAAATATTTTCTATCGTAATTTTGTTATGAATGAAAGTATTTCATAGAGGAGAATTTTGTGTAGGGTGAACAGGTTTGTGAAGAGGATTTTGTGGAAGGATATAGATTTTGTGGGAATGGTACGCGAAGGGAGTTTAAGGGGATCTGAATCTCATAAAGGAAAGAGCACTGAGAAGTAGAAAATGTTTCATGGAAGAAGAAGCGGTCTTCATGGAGAATTAGTCCATGAATACAGAGTCGGTATGTAGAGGTGGTACATAGAGATGGTTTGCGGAGGCAGTACGTGGCAGCAGAAGCAGAGGCAGTATGTGGGAGAGGTGATCTATGAAGCATACCCGCTACCCAATTCAAGGAGGAGAAATGTAGTTCATGTAAGGATTGGTAAATTATGTAAATGAACTAAAATAGTTTTCGAAAGTAATTTCCACTAACTATGAGTACAAGAGAAAGTGTATTTCATCTATGAGTGAAAAAAAATACTTCAATAGAGCTTCTATATATAGTATAGGATGCGTGTTTTCATGAAAATGAAGGGGCCTACAAGTCCGTAAACTATGATTCAATCCTTTTAAAGAGTAGTGAGTGAATGAATATGAAGATAGTGATCCTCTCCACTAGTAGTGAGCCAGAGTAAGAGATATAGGGAGTTACCCTTGAGAATGCATTGAGCAGACCATAAATATTATAAAGGTACTGATCTTGGGCATCGAAGTGATCAAGCCTGAACCTTTTAATTGGCATTCAGCTTTAGTTGATTTGGTACATCAACAAACCATCGTTGAATGCTCCTTGGACATAACTCAATGAGGGAGAACCAAGTTAAATCGATGATTCCTATAAATGATTTCATTTCTATTGATACATTTCTATAGGATAAAGGAAGAAGTGGGTTTTTTTAATAATGATCCACGATCTGAAGGGGTGGTACTTTTAATCTACCGTACCTTGATTCACCACCACCCTCCTAGGGTAGTTTACCTAGTGAACCACACAACTAAACTATTTATTTTTATTTTCTAGTTACTTACATTGTGTATATATTTTTTACATACAAAACAACTTATCATCCCATTGAAACATTCACTTGAGTGTTTCTCTCCACAATATCAACATATGGGAAATAGAATCTTATTTCCTCTATCGTCTCCATTACCCAAAATCTCTACAAGCACTATCATTATCTTCATTGGTGAGTTCGAGAGTTGGTTAAGATGCAACTTATTAATAATTTTCTACGAAAACTGATTAGGCATAATCATAATATACTTCACTCCAGTTATGATCCCATTTTTTTCCTCATTAGAAAATTATCTATAACAATCAATGTTAACCCAATTCCTTCAGGTTCATCACCATTGACTAAAACCAAAAAAATATATTTTGATAACCCCAAATAATAGTGTAAAACCACATAATCATTATAATATAATTTAGTATGTATAAATCTTGAAACATTATTTCAAATATATGACACCTTAGTATTTACCTATTTTATCCATGGTCATCATCTATTTAGATCCACCAAGATGGTTTATAAATATTTTTTCAATTTTCAAAGTGTATCCACATGGAGTGTTAAACTAAGTGTACGGAAAGGCTCTTTGTCATGCACCAAGTGATGATAGAGTCTAGCTCAATATGTCTTATTTGAAATTATTAACCTTATGTACCTATGTACCGGATCCACATCCACTTGTAGTATCTAGGAAGTGATGTAATTTTTTGAAAATGACTCTCTCTGTCCTTTACCAAAATTCCAAATCATTTTTCAATATTTTTACTCATACCTATACATATATATATATATGTCTTTAGGGGTCTCACTGTGGTTTTCACATCCAAGATTAAAGAATTTAACTAAATATATCCTATGATAAAAACTATAGTGATCGAGAATTACAATATAAAGATATTATATCATTTTTTCTAAATATTCATTACATTATACAAACACACGCTTGATTACCGTAATATTTAGTGTCTTTAGAAACCTAGAAACACACAAAAACTGGTCCATTTGTAAACTAAATCATCTCCCACTACGATATTAGTAACTAGAATCCTTGTTAGACATATCATACCAAATAAATTTCTTCATAACCTGAGGAAAGTAAATATAAGAAATGATTAGATTATATATTCATTAATGGTAAACAGGGGAGATATATAAACATAATAATAACATAAGGGTGTGAGAACTTAATCATAACATTTGAAAACCATACCCTTAAAAATAAAAATAAAAATTTTGAGTCATTGAAAAAATATTGGCAGTTAATAAGATATAGATCATAACAAAATCAAAGAAAATGAGTCATGAGAGCATAACATTGGAATAAGGCATAACTTTGTGGCATATAAATAAGAAAATAAAATCGTTTCCATATTAGTCAAGGATTATATCCATGGCTATCCTAGTAGAATGGGTTCTCTCCCCAACTGATCATTGTAGTCAAGGTTTAATCCCTTAACTTTCATAGTAGACAAATTCTCTTTCTGAATTGGGTTCACTTTCGATTCTGATATTGTCTATCTCAGGAGATTTAAATCATTATTCAATGCATTAAAGGGAGATGTAGGTCCCACCAATCACATAATGAAAACAATATTTATGACTGACACAAGAACATAAAACATTTATCATATCATAGCCCATGAAATGAAATGGGTTTCATAAAAATTTCATTATATCCAAACCTGATTAAAAAAGACAGGATTCAAAGTCATTTAGTTATTTCATCACGGTTTAACCCTTAGAAAAAGAAGGGGGTTTCATAAGAAGTTTATCATGGTATTACCCAATTAAGAGAAATGGGTTTCATAAAAATCATGTCATTATAAAAACAACCAATTCATAAGAAAATAAGAAAAGTATCCATGGACCATATCATAAGTAAATCATATGTAACCTCAAAATATAACATGTTAAATAGAGAAGGATTTTGGAAAATCACTTGAAACATTTCATAAGGGAAATAACCCTTAATTGATAATATGTTTTTAGAATGTAAATAATTTTCAAAGTTATTTTCATTGAAAATATATAATGTAATATTTTTAAAAAAATTAAAACATGTTTTGATGAAAATATACTTTTCACATTTAAAACACGTTTTAAAACATAAAACATTAGGAAGATCATTTCCTCAGAAAATAACCTTAAAATATTGTAAAGGAAAATTTTCAAAATAATTTAAAAAAATTCTTGAGGAAAATATCCTTTTCAATTTATAAAAAAATTAAAACATAAAAAAAATTAATATCATTTTCATTAAAAATTAACTTGAAAACATATAAACCAATCTTTATAAATTATTTTAAGAAAATTCTTGTAAAAAATATACTTTCTTCTTTAGAAAATTTTTTAAAAGATAAAAAATATTGAAAATCCTTTTGTTCAAAAAAATCATGGAAACATATATAGTAATATTCAATGAAAATAATTTTTATTATGGTGGTAAACTCCATTCATGCCGTACAAATTAAAATAAATATTACATTCACATTTTCTATAGAAGAAAAATAACTATTGTATTCAAAAAAAGAAGATTATTTTTTAAAAAAATTGAAAATTTTAAAAACATGGAAAATTTTCATTAAAAAATCATTTATAAAATATGAAAATCATTTTTGAAAACATTTTTAGAAAACAAGAATTTGGACGAAAATGGGTTTTCAGCCAAAAAGACTTTTTTATTAAAAACATTCTTTTTGAACTATTGATAACATAAAGAGAGGAAAATGAAGAGGTAACATGTATTCACCTAGAACAACTAGAGTATAATAAAATTAATGAGTTTATATTGGGATGTATCATAATATTTTATCATCAGAAACATGATCATAAACAATCCTGATAAATGATGAGGTTTAACATAAAATCATTACCAACTTTGTATCTTTTAAATGTAAGCCCCATGAAGGAATATATGTAAATGAGACATAAAATACCATGAGGATAAATAAATTCATGATATTACTTTTCAAATTTATTGGATATACACCTCGTACTAGAATATTGGTGTATAACATTATCATATATCTCAATAAAGGAAAATTGAGACAAAAATCCCTTATTGAATTGGTAACGTATGAACTATAAACCCCATGAAAAAATAGATCCTAAAATGGATATGTAAATACAAATAATTTTAATTTTAATCATCATAAAATAAATTCATGGTAAATATATTGACTATGTAAACTAAATATTTGGTGAATATGGTATGTATCTCACATAAATAAAAAAGTGAGGCGGAAATCCCTTACCTCAAGTCTTGGCTATTGTCATACATATTCCAACATTCTATATAATAAATATTTATTTATTATAAATATATTAAATAATTATATTTAATGATATCACACCATGTTTCATTTTATTATGATCTTTTATTACCCATTTCTTTGTAATTCCATGTTAAAGTCATGTTTCAGGCAAGAACTCCTTTGTTTTTTGTGTATGTCTTAACTTGCAATTTTTTGTTACTATTAATTTGAACCTGATTTCATCATCTCTAGGATTTTAACCATTATATTAATATCATATATATCTAGTATATATTTATTTATATTAATTGATAAATTTTAGTGATAGAAAATTAAATACATCATTCATACAGACAGTTGGACATACGTACACATAAATGATGTTTCCATTTTATTATCAATTATAAAGAAGGAAATTTAAATGAAATAAATTTAATTAAAATAAATCGATAAATGTATTTTTTTACTTTATTTTGGTAAACAATGTTTGTGAGCATAAAATAATTTTTTCACAAAAATAATTCCCTTATTTTCAAATTGTTTTTATTTTCAATTTAAGTTAATTGGTCATCAAAAAATTCATTTTATATACATGTATAAAACATATATTTTCATAATTTAATTAATCTTGTTCATAACATTCATTCAAATGGCTAGGTAATAACTATCATATAATAATATTTTAATAATATAAGTTGTTTTGTTTAAAACCGATGTTTTGTGTAATGCAAAAAAAACCCAATGTTTCATGAAACACAAGATAAAATCAGTAATAGATGTGAGACAAGATAACATAGTGTTGTGTGTAATTAGAAATATCAAAAAGAATAATTTTAATTAAAACAAATATATTTCATAAAAACTAGTGGTGTTACATATAAGATGTAGTATTTAAAAGAACACTAATTAAATTTGGAAATGTAACACTCAAATATTTCATGGTATGTTATATTCAATTTCTTGTGTTTCACTCAACATTGACTTGGATTGTTTAACATGAAAGATTGAGTTTCTACGAAACAACACATTAGTGTTAAAATTATTTAAATGATATATATATATAAATTATCCATTAAATATATTAATTTAAATAGTAATAAATAATTTTTAAATTTTATTTATAATGTTTTCACATAAATAAAACATGTTTTTAATGAATTGTATATGTTTTGGAAAATAGTCATAAGTCTAAAAATACTATTTTATTAAAGGAACTACTTTTTATGTCATTTTGTGAACAACTATAAAATTAATTTTAGACACTCTTAAAATTGAATTTGGTAAAATTTACTTTATTTTTAAATTCAGAATATCAAAATTAGATTGGGGTGATTTTTTTGTACTTTTCTGAAAACGTTCAATTTTTGATGAACAGTGAAAACAATGCATTATTGTTAAAAACTACTTTTTCATTTAAATAATTATTTTCATTTAAATTTATTTTAAAGTAATGATAGATAAATAATACATATATTATCCCAATTTAGGTCATCGGATATATTTTTATACAATAATTAGATATAAAAAGTCATTGAACTTTTCTAACGTCGTTTCATCGGCCTTCTAACCACATTTATAGATTTGCATTAAACATAATTTTACCACCTCTATGAATTGAATTTAGAAAAATGGACATACATGGTAGTAGTCAGTATAATAAATTTTGTTCAATAGGATCAAAATAAATTTTTATTAATAGTAAATTTTTAATTTTATTTACCACGATTAAAGGTAAAATATGGAAATTAAAGGTAAAAAAAATATTATAATAATATAAAATTACCCTAACACTTGTAATAATTTCATTCGGTAAGTGTATTTTAACCAAAATAAATATTATCCCAAATAATATGGTCCATTGTAAGACACTTTTTTAAAATTGTGACATTTATTATATTTTATTTATTGAAGAGTTAAAAGAGTCATTTTCAAATTTTAATTACAAAATCATTTTAAATATATGGTTATACAAAAGATAAAATAAAATATAAATATTAATTAGAAATATAAGAAATTTATCTACATAATTATAATTTATATTGAATTTTCAGAAATTAAATAATTAAATTTAATTATGACACAATGATGATGCAGTAATTCATTTAATTAAGGATGAATCAAATAAATGAATTCCATTATTTTAAAATAAATATTATTTTACTTATATAATGAAATAAAATAATTATATTGATAAATTAGGTATGTTAGTGAAATATTTAATGTATTTTTTTGAAGTTATCATGTTGTTTTTAAATTTTAAAAAATGAGAATTTTGTATAGTATTAAAATTGACATAAATGATATTTTAAAATAAATGCTATTTTATTAAATGATAAAAAACTCATAATAATATATGGATTTGTTAAATAAGTTAGATAATGTCAAATATTTCATAAATTATCCACTTTATTTTCCTTTGGAATTGTATAGTAACTATATTAACTATGTAGTGCAAAAATACAGGAAGACACAGTAAGAGTTGAAATCTTTATCTAAGTGTTAATTATAACATATATGGTTAATTTTATGACCTAAACATATCTAAATTCTATATTTTGAGATTCTTTCGATCCATACTCAACTTATACTCGAAATAAATTAGTTTTTAGGTTTTATAAATCGAATAAAAATTTATAATAAATTAATATTTCAAGATTTTTCTAAAGCACCCCTCACCTCCCTTATAAAAGGGCACTTCTCCTTCTCTTTAATTAACACCACATAATCCATTTGGATAATATCAATCCTTCCAATTTCATATTTCAAATTCCATAAAATCATCTTAGAGGCCTTTATTTGGGTATAAATCCATCTTAGGGAGTCATTTTGTGCAAATCAAAAGGAGATACCCTAAAAGAGGTAATAGTTTTATCCAACTCTTTAATGTTATATTCTTATTCTACTTCCATTTCTTAAGTTGTTTACAAAATAAAATAATAAATTAACCATATAATATTTGATTATATTTTTTATGGTTATGTTACAACCATATTCCACCTTTTACCCATCCTAGAAAACAATATCACGATGCATGTCTGCGTACGACTTACCGTCGCCACATCATGATGTAAACTGTTTTTCATGTGAATTTTATTTCTGTGGGTATAAAGATGAATATAATGGACCTAAATAATAAATTTATCATGATATTTTTATATAAAATTATTATTCCATCCAATTCCATTCCATTTAACCATTAAGTAAATGTTATTGTTACTCATGCGTACGTACGACTTACCATCTCTATGACGCAATGAGATTCATCACCCATTTTCACCTTCCAAAAATGAATTTAAAAATATATATTATGAATGATTATGAAATATATGAAATAATAATTCTAATTTAATAATATACATATATATATATATTAATATATATATATATATAAATATCTGTGTGTGTGTGTGTGTGTTTGTGTGTGGGTACAAATATTTCATTCACTTACTTCCATTCAATACGATAAGAAATTGGAAACAACGTTCATGCGTCTGTACGACCTACCGTCTCCAGGAATGGTGTATTACATTTCATATATCTATATATTATATATATTTATATTCTTAATATATATTATATATAAACAATTTATATATTCTTCATGTAATTAATTCATGCTCTACGTAATATGATCAAAAATAACAAGTCAAACACGCAGGATAAAGAAAGTGATTATTACCTGAAATGTTTCATTAACATGAAATTTTTTAATAAAAGGGTAATATAAAGTAATAAATGAATCATATATGATATATTAAATTTTAATATAATTTTCGTAGAAGTTAATAATATGTTTAAAACCAGTATACAGCAGTTTCGGACACGTACGGAGAGTATCAGACCTTAGGTAAGGGAATTTTGTCTCACTTTTAATTTTCATAAGATATAAGTAATGTTCACCACCTATTTCTTGGGCGTGGTGATTGTAAATCCCCTATTATATATTATGTCCTAAATAAATTTTTCTTAATGGTATCTAAATATTCATTTGAAGATATTGGGCGTATTATTTTAATGTTCAAAGTGGAATGGGATGCATTGAATGTTTAAATAACAAATCCTTTCTCGATTTCAATATTCTTGATATTATTTTATGTAACTATTTAGATGGATATAAAAGGATTATAAAGGATATTTTATCTCTATTTTTAAGATTATTTAATTTTTTTAAAAATTATTATTTTGAATGATTTTTATAAGGGTATCTTTAACTAAAGAATCATTTTGAATGCTTTAATGATTTATTTTTTTAACTTTTTCTCATTAATGTACATGTTTTAAAAATGTTTTTAAGTATTTATTTATATAGAAAAAAATATTTTAAAATGTTATTTCCTTTTAGAAGTTCCAATGTGGTGTGAAACACATTTGTTAAAAACTCTAATTTTAAATGTCTTCTTTTATAAGTTTGTGACTTTTGAATAAATTATTTCAATGGAAATGGGATATTTGTCTCAAGATATTTTTAATTATTTTAATAAAGTGTTTTCATCTATGTCAACATCCTTTGTTAAATATTATTCTTAATTCAGGTTGGTCTCTTATGATATAATTTACTATATTTTATTAAATGGTTTATGAGTAGTTTGATTATATATGTCCTCTTTAGATACCATTCTTGGTTTATGGGTAAAGAATTAAAAATTAGTATAATAGTTTTTAATATGAATGATTATGTTTCACCATTTTCATATTAGGAATGTATTGGACATATTAAGTGACAGGTGGGGCTTGTTATATCCCCTCAACACATCTGTAGGTCTCATGAAACGAACTATATATGGACTTGGCTAAGGACTTGCCCTTTTATTATTATATATTGATTTAGCCGAGGCCTTAACCATTTATTTCCAAATGTATTGGGTGAGGCTTTGATGATATATTTCATATTTTTGGCATTATTCATTCCCTCATTATGAGATTAGTTAGTGAGGTTACATGTGATTATTAGACTAGTAGAATATCCATGTGAATGTTTAAATGGAATTATTTGAAATATTATTCCAATATTATACAGAAGTTAATGTTTAAAATTATTTTGTTTTAATTTTATACATTTCCTTAAAATGTTATACTTATTTATGAAATATTTTGCTATATTTTTAACCTTACTGAGCATCTAAGCTGACCTATTTTTTATTTTTTATTTCCCAAGATGCTAAGAAGTGTATTAGGATTGATATTAAGGGTTTAGCTTAGATAATAATGGTGTTATTAATGTATTATCTATATTGTATTTTATGATTTGAATTATAATGTAACGTTCACATATATAATCTATTTTCCAAGATTTATATAATGATTGGTCCTTTGGGATTTGATTCCTATAATCATGTCAAATGATTAAAATAATTCAATGGCTCTGGGCTTCTTGGGTTGGGGTATTACTATTGGAATCAACGGATGTTTATCAGCATCCTTGGAAATTATATATATAACATATATCAGAAAACCTAACCCTATGAATAACTTTGGGGATAATTCTATGTATATGATATCATCCTTTGTATTTAGTGATAGATAACATAGGTAAATACTACAGGAAAAGTGATTTAGAAGAATATTGAATCATTTAGAGATCCTGTAATTGATTCTTCAAAACAATACAACTGATTAGTGCTTTTGATATTATGATTTAGGTTTCAGTCGATGGTTATAATCATTAAGGTTATACAAGTACAGTTTATAATTCTAATATTGAAGATATTACAAAAGAAAAATGAGATGTAGGAGGAATTAAGGAATAATAGGTTGAAGTATAGTTAATGGTTTAAGAGTGAATTGGAATGATTAAGGTTATTTTTTACATTTATTCAGGAATTATTACATCAATGGTTCAATGGTTATAAGATTCTTGAGATATATAAGGATGGTACTGCAGTAGTTCTTCCTTATGGATTTTGAAGCATAATAGTTTTCATCAGAGATTTAAATGTGATCAAATATTTGGTATGTGAAAATAAATGCTACATTATGTTCTTGGGGGAATCTAATGTTAATATTGATATTGGAAACATAGAGCCATTTTTATAGTTAATTTGGATGTAAGTATTTTGGTTGTGTCTTAAGGTTGGATTAGGTTTAATTGAACATTGGATATTATTTTTTGAGGATTAAGTATAACTTATTAGATATTATGTGTTATCCTTTTTGGTTTTAGTAAAAATTTAGAAGATAATGGAAATACTTTCCGTCCTTATGATTTAGAAAAGGTTCTTCAGGCATGAAAATTTCATTTTGAACTTCATTTTAAAGGTGTAAGGGATGATGTTAAATATATCCAAGAACAACCGAAGGATTAGATTATTATTATGAAATAGAATTAAATAAATTAAGTACCTATCTAAATAGTAAATTAATTCTAAAACATTTGGGAAAGGATCTTAAAACAAATGTTTTTTCCTTTAACAATCTTTTTTGACGAATCAAATGGATGCTTGGATCATAGCAACATTATAGCTTTTTGGTAGTTAAATTTATCCTAATAATGTTCTCTATCACTCTCCATTAGAACTTGATGGTTAAATTTTCTTCCATTTCCATATTTTCCTACAAGGAACCCTACTATGTGTTATATCTAGTGACCTTTATACTTCCCATTCTCTATTTTGAATTGGATTTTTCATTAACTCTTTTCAGATGTTGTATTTCAATAAATGTATTTTGAAAATTACAACCCATAGTTTTTGATTTGATGTTTAAATTTCAGATATAAAATTTCTTCAAGGAGGAGAGAATGTAACAATCTAATATTTCAAGGTATGTTTTCTTCAATATCTGGTGTTGCAAACAATACTGACTTATCTTGTCTAACACACAAGATTGGGTTTATGTGAAACAAAACTTTAGTGTTAAAATTATTTAAATGACATATTTATAACTTATCCGTTACATATATTAGTATAAATACTAATAAATAGTTTTTAAATTTTATTTATGACGTTTTCACCTAAATAAAACATATTTATAATGAATTGTATAAGTCTCGGTAAAATAGTTATATGTTTAGAAATACTATTTTCTTAAAGGAACTAATTTTTAGGTTCTTTTGTGAACAATAATAAAATTAATTTTTAGACACTCATAGAAATTAAATTTGGTAAAATATACTTAATTTTTGAATTTAGAATATCAAAATTATCATAGGTTGAATTTTTGGTAATTTTCTGAAGACTTTCAACTTTTGATGAATTGTGAAAACACTATATTTTTAAAAAACCAAAATTTTTATTTAAATAATTATTTTAATTTAAATATATTTTAAAGTTACAATAGATAAAAAATACATATATTAACCCGATTTAGGTAATTGGAATCGATTTTATAATATAATTAGATATAAAAATTCATTGAACATTGTTTAACCTCTTTTTACCTGCCTTCTAGCCACATTTTCAAATTAGCATTAAACATAATTTCACCATTCCTATGAATTGAATTAAAAAAAGGAAATACATGGTTGTAATAAGAATGAATTATTTGGTTCAATATGATGAAAATAATTTTTGGTGAATAGTAACTTCTAAATTTTATGTACCATAGTTAAAGGTAAATATGGTAATTTAAGGTAAAAATAATGCTATAATAATATAAAATTACCCTTAAATGTGCCCTAATTTCATTGTATAAGTGAGTTTTCATCAAAATAAAGCTTAGTAAAAAAATTTGATTTATTTTTAGCCTTTTTTGTTAAATTAATACATTTATTATATTTTGTTTTAAGAAGAGTTAAAAGTTCCATTTTCAAATTTTAATTACTAGAGTTTTTTTAAAATAGGTTTATACATACGAAATATTATACTATAAATATTCATTACAAATATAATGAATGTATCTACATAATGATAATTTATTTATAATTTTTAGACATTAAATAATAAAATTTAATTGTGGCACAATAATGATACCGTAATTTATTTAATAAGGGAATATAAAATAAATGGTATTAGTAATATTAAAATAAATATAATTTTATATATTTAATTAAATAAACTTATTTTATAGAAAACTTATACATGTTATTGAGAAGATCCATTCAAGATCCCTCTGGTGGCTTGGTTCTGCCTTCATCACTCATTGATTGTCGATTTCTATCCGTTCATCTCAGATTCATGGGAGCTACAAGAGCGTATGGTCATTGGAATCCTTGACCAAAGAAACATTTTGATCTAGTTTGGATCAGATCAGGACATGATCACTACTTGGTCTAGATCCCCTCAAAGACGTAATGACACTTCCTTTTATCAGTTGAGATGGATTTTGAGTTTCACATGTGGCGCGATCCTTCAACCATTGTGTCATAGGTAAGGCTTCATGGTCTGCATCTTTCATTTTAGAAACCCTCCATTATGTGTTCTATTAGAAATATTTTAGGATGATATCACTGTTATGATCACCTAATGGAGGTGTTTTTTCATCCAATTTGTCTAAACATATATGTTGAGGTTGATGTCGCATGGCCGCCATTGAAGTGGGTCTGGATCACTGATAAGAAAGAGTTTTGATGGAAGCTAGAGGTCCTAATTGAGTCATGGATGTGTTTTTGTGGTGTTTGTGGTATTCTTGGTCATTTGGAATTGGTTTTGCACCAACGAAGGTTTCATGTAATCTTCTAGATGGTAGAGAAGACAAGCTTTAGTGGCTAGGATTCCACTAGAGTTGATATGGTGTTGGAGTAGAATCATGCGGATTATCTATTAGGGAAATGGGGTGTTTCATCTGATATGTTTTATGATGATGCAGATGGATCATCTAAGTAGGGAGTTCATGTGGGGGAATATCCCTTTAGATCTATAGTGGTTGAGGTGAGGACAGAGCTATTAGAGGCATCTGCGTCTCTGGTTGCAATGAAGGACGTGCGATTATCTTCGAATCCGATGGTCAAGAAGGTTTTTGATCAGATTAAGTCTGATCTTGGGGTAAGAAATCTGTCTTTGTTGAGCGAAGTTGCAGACCCTTTCTCTGTGGAGACCTCGGGTGATATGGTTTGTGAAGACGATGCAACGGACATGGATTATAACACCTCCGGTGAGGAGCAGTAGGACAATGCTCCCACTTTCAACCGGTGTAAAGGATCATAGATTGTGAAGATACGCCTTGTAATGGAAGGTCCTCAAGTATTTGGAGAGTACAATAAGAAATTTGTCTCCAATAAATAGTATGTAGTAATTGAAGTTGATTCAATGGACAAGAAGTCTAAATATGAGCATGCCAATGTGCTACGCTCTCAAAGCCTAGCCCCTATTCATATTAACAGGCCCTCTCAACTGATGGACGAAGGGATTTTGGTTGCATTAAAAGGTGGTCTATTTGAAAAAAATAATGGAAGCAAAAATTATGGCTCTGTGCATTACACTGAAAAGTGGGGAGATGTTTTTGATAGTGATAAGGAAAATGATAGTGGTGTAGTCAAACCATCCTGCAGTGATATTGTGTAAGGTGGGAGGACTATGATATCTGAAAGTAAAGGAGTTATGACTACTCCACCAAGGAGAAGACATAGGAAAGTCTATTCTTATCTTCTGAAGCTGGTGAATACCAGGTCTTCTTCTAGTAGGGAAAGAGGGGATTCCCTAGCTTCAGATCATGCTGAGATGCAATTCTGTAAGGGGATACTCTCTTTGGAACAAATAAAGTGTCCAGAGTAGTACATCAAACACTTTAACTCTTAAGAAACAAATTTCGAGTGGGAATCGACCACATTGGAGGAATAAAATTATTATGTATGTGTGGATGGATATGATTTTTATGACTTTTAGTTGTCCTTTATGACTTGACTTGTCTTTTGGATGTGTGAAAGGGGCACGCATGCTTCCTTATTGTTTTCTGTGCTTTTTCATTCTCTATAATAAATGGCCCAAGATTTTTTCTTCTGACTGGACATCCTTAGTATATATGTTAGTGACATATTGGATTTTTATGATATAATTTATCATGTTGTTTTGAAAATTTTAAATTAAAAATATTAAATTGTATTAAAATTGAAATAAATGATATTTTAAAATAATTCTATTTAATTATAAGATATAAAATTCATGAAAATATAGAATTCAACCAACTAACATGGATAATTTCAAATATGAAACAAATGATTGACATTAATTTCTTTTTCCATTTTATGGTAATTATATTAACCATGTATTTTAAAAATACAATAAGACATGGTAAGAGTTAAACTATTTAACGAAGGGTTTATTATAAAAGATAAGGGTAATTTAGGATCGAAACATGTGTAAAATATATTTTTTGATATTATTTTGACCCATACTCATATTTTCCTATAGATAAATCACTTTTAGATATTACAAATCTAAAATAAATTTATAATAAATTAATATTTTAAGATTTTCCTAAAGTTCCCCTAACCTCCCATACAAAAGTGAACATCTCCTTATCTTTAATTCACACATTCAATGCCCTTTATCTCAGCAAAAACCTGGCATTGAATCTTCTAAATTCCATCACATCATCTTGGAGGCCTTACATTTGGCATAAATCCAACATAAAGAGTCCTTTGTGGAAATAAAAAAGTGATACCTGAAAAATATGTAATCGTTTTATCAAACTCTTTCATGTTTTTTTCTTCTTCTATATCCACCTCCTATGTTATTTCCATAATAAAGTAATAAATAAAAATTTAATATATTTTGATATGTTCTTTTGATTATGGTACAACAATGTTTGTTCTTTTACCCATCCTACAAACATCAATATCATCATGCGTGCATACATATGGATTATTGTCTCTACACCATGGTGTAACCGGTTTTTCATGTACACATTATTTATATGGCTATAACGATGAATATATAGATTGTAAATAATAAATGTAACATGATATTATTAATTTTCAATTAATATTATTTCCAATTACAAACCATTTATCCATTAAGGAATTGATAACATTGCTCATGCGTATGTACGACTTACCGTCTCCACGACATGATGAGACTCATCTTCCAAGCTCACCATCCAAGAAATATTATAAAAATATATATTATGAATAAGTATGAAATATATGACATAATAATCCTATTGGGATTAATATACAAATATATATGTTTGTGTGTGTTTATTTACATATTTTCATCCACTTACTTCCATGCAATACGAATAGAAAACGAAAAAAATTTCATGCATACATAAAGACAATGTCTCCGTGAATAGTGTATTCCATTTCATATATCAATCTATTATATATATTTATATTCTGAATATATATGATATATAAATCATGTTATAAATTCTTTAATTATTTAAATCATTATCACAGTTATACGATTAAGAATAACAAGTCAAAACATGTGCGATAAAGAAATCAATTATTACTCAAAATGTCGCTTTAACATTGAAATTATTAATAAACGGGTAATATAAAGCCACAAATGAATCCTATATGATATCATAAATATTGTTATGATTCTATCAGAATTTAATAATATGTTTAAAACCATTATATAGGAGTTTAAGAAATGTAAGGAGAGTATTGGACCTAAGGTAAGTGGATTTCATCCCACTTTTAATTTTCGGGAGATATAAGTAATGTTCACCACCTATTTGTTGTTTTTCGTGTATGTACTGACCCTATTACATTTTAAATCATGAATAAATTCATATTAATTGTATTTAAATATTCACTTGAATATATTGGTCTTATTATTTAAATGTTCATTGTGGTATGGAATGCTTTTAATGATTAAATAATTAATCCTTTCGCCATTTCAATATTCCTGATCTTATTTTACATAAACATTTATTTGGATATAAAATGATTATAAAAGAAAATTTTATGTCTATTTTAAATTTCATTCAATTATTTTCAAGAGGAATATTTTTAAGGTTTTAAGTAAGGTTCTCATTAACTAAAATGTCGTTTTAAATGTTTTAAAGATTTATTCATCTAAATTTTTTTCATTAATGTCCATGTTTTCAGAACGATTTTAGGGATTTATTTATATGTACAATAATATTTTATAATTTTAATTCCATTTAAAAGTTTAAAATTTTTAGGGGATACTTTGATTCAAAAATATAATTTCAAATTTCTTCTTTTATATGTTTGTGACTTTTGAATAAATTATTTCAAATAAAAAAGGATATTTGTCTCAATATATTTTTAATGATTTTAATAGAGTGTTTTTATCTATGTCAACATCCTTTGTTGGATCTTATTATTAATTGAGTTTTATCTCTTATTAAATCATTTACTATATTTTATATAATGGTTTATGATCAGTTGGATTATAGATGTGCTATTTAGATACCATTCTTGGTTTATGGGAAAAGTATTCCAAATTTGTATACTAGTTTTTAATATTAATGATTATGTTTCACTATTTTCATATGAGGAATGTATTGGACATATTATGTTATGGGAGGTCCTACTATATCCCCTCGAACATCGGTAGGTCTAATGAGAAAAAAATAGATATGGAATTGGTCGAGGTCATGCCCATTAAATTATAGATATGGATTTGGCCAAGGCCTTAACAATTTATTTTCAGATGTCCTGGACAAAGCCTCAACAGTATATTTTAGACGTCCAGTATTATGAATTCCATAATTATGATATTATTTATTGATGTTATATGTGATTATTCGACTAGAATTATATCCATGTGAATGTTTAAATGGTGTTATTTGATTTATTATTTCAATATTATGTAGAAGGTAATGATTAAAAGGCTTGTGTTTGAATTTTATATATTTCCTTAAAAATCTATTCATATTTATGAATTATTATGTTGTATTATTTAACTTTACTAAGCATATAAGCTCACCCATTTCTTATGTTTTATTTTCCCAGGATTCTAAGAAGTGTATAATGATTGATATATAAGGTTAATATAATAGAATAACGGAGTTCTCGAAGGATTATCTATGTTATATTTTATTCTTTGAATTGTAAAGTAAAGTTCACATATTTAATTTATTTTCTCGGATAGATAAACTGATGGGTCATTTAAAATTTTATTCCTTATAATCATGATAATTTATTAAAATAATGAACTGACTCCAGTCTTTTGTGGTTAAGTCGTTACAAGAAATGTAAAGAACTTAAGTTTTCTTAATGTATTTGGGTGTAAATATTTTATTATCAACACAAAATATTACCTTCTTAAATTTGACCATAAATACAATTAAGTTATATTTCAAGGGTATTCCAACTCAATTAAAAATTACTAGGTTATTAATAAAACTACCATTGAAGAGACAATTCACGCAAACCTTTATGGGAATTTTCCCAAACCTCATACTCAAAAAGATGACGTTGAGTTAGGACAAGATAATTTGACCTTAGAATAACCTCAAACACCTAAATAAATTTATGTTGAAAATGGTCCTAGACCTTTAACCAAGGTGGGGGTTAAATCTAAAGACCATCCTCTTGAAACTATAATCAATTATTTAAAAAAAGGCCCTGATACCAGGCAGTTGATTTTAAACAATGTAAAACATCTTCTTTTGTGTCACACCTAAAGACCCAAAATCATGATGATTGCAATAATGATAAATATTACGTTTTTACATGAAATATAAATTAAATCAATTTACCAAGAATAATGTTTGGACTCTTATGTAAATGCCCAATGATCATCCCATTATTTTCGGAAAATGTTTATTTATAAATAAATTTTATGAGAAAGGTAACATAACCTATAATAAGACATGAATCATAGTTAAAGGATATAATCAATAGGAATGAATTGACTATGGGGATACATTTTTCCCATTCAATGTTCTAGAATCAAATGGAATCATGTTTTTATTCACCTATCATTTATGTTTTATGCTATTTAAAAATGCATGTTCAAAGTTCATTTTTAAATCATTTTATTTCCAAATACATTTTTATGGAACTACCCCTAGTTTTGAGTATTATAATTGTGCAGATTATGTTTTAAATTTCACCAATTAACTTTCTGGATTAAAACAATCCCCTTAGGATTCGTATGAGTGGTTAACCAAATTTATTTTATAAAATGATTCTACGATGGTTCCTCCTAATTTTTAATGAATATTTTCAATGATCTTTTGACAGTTCAAATTTATATTAATGATGTCATTTTTTTCAACTAGATAACCTCTTCGAATTGATTATTCTAATTTAATGAGTAAGTAATTTGAAGTTACTTTTATGGGATAATTCAAAATTTTCCTCTTTTAATGATTCTTAAAATTTTCGCATCACATTTCTTTGCCAACGAAAATAAACTATTGAGATTTTAAAGGATTTTTTAATGCATCAAGTTAAAGTGATTAGTACTCCAATGAGTACTTATTATTATATTACATTGGATAAATATGGTAAACTACAGGATAATAATATTTATAGAGGTATGATTGAGAGTCTTATATATATTATTCTGACCAAAATGGACATCATATTTAGTGTATTCCTTTGTGGCTATTTTCGAGAAAATCCAAAATTATTTCTTTTTAAATATCTCAAATGGATTTTTAACTATTCAACAGTAACTAAAAATATTGATATGTTTTTCCCCAAAGGAAACCAATTTTTAACATATATGTTTTTTATGTTTATTTATGGGGTTTCCAAATAGACAAGGAAATTACAAGTTTTACATTCTACCAAATTATAAAATACATTGTACCATGGAGTAGTAAGAAGAAAAAATTGGTTTCTACTTCTATGTTTAAAGAAGAATGTATTACATGGGGTGTTTGTGCTCCATAATAATTTCGGTGAAAAATACTATAATGGATTATAGATTAAATAATGATCATATTCCTATCAATTATGAAAACACAAATGTGATTTTTATTTCTTAAAATCAAATTCAATGCTCTCATAATGTATATTTAAATTAAGAACCATTTTCATAGAGTCCACTTCCAAAAAAGATGATATCATTCTTGATTTTTTTCCCTAATCAATAATTAAATGATTTATTAACTAATATCTATGTGGTTCATCTTTTTTATTTTTTTAAATGTGGATTTAGGAATGTATCACCTTTAATTTTTTCATTTTTACTATTTAAGTTATGAGTATTTTACTTTTTTTTCACCATGATATTTATTGAATTTTTTTGACTTGAAATATTAAAATGTATTGATTAACTTAATTATTTTTTAGGAAATTGGTACATTTCTATACTCTATTTAAATATAGAATTGGTTAATATATTTCATTGACTTTATTTGGTGTGTTTTTGTTGATTTTATTATTTAAATCTTAATTTGCATGCTTTTTGTGGTCCCATATACTTTTAAAAGTTTATATCAATTTGGGGGATCCACCCCTTTTAAAATTACCAGTTTTTTAAGAGATAAGATTGTTTAAAAATTAGATTTTTTCTTTTACAAGTTAAAAATATATATCTTTAAGAAAAAGTAGATATTTTGTTCTATTACATAGTTTTGAAAATCAGTTATCAAAATTTAAAATTTTTTAGGTATTGAAATTTTTTTCAAAATATTCTTTTATATAAATTTTTATTTTATATTTATAAAGAACTGATGATTTTCTATCTCATTAATGAACATTAATGATGGTTTACATTTAAATTCCAAACACATTTTCTTTCTCTTGTATATTTTTATGGATTAAACCTTATTTCTCTAACATGTGATTATGTGTATTTTTCTAAAACACTAATGGAGAGAAGGTTTTGAAGATGGTGATCATAAATAAGAATTAAATTTTGAATATAAGTGAAGTGATTTAATAGATATTTTTATTTTTCCCTTTTATGGATTTTTATAATAATAATGTGGTGAAATATCATGGTAATGGAATCAAAGGTATATTTATTTCATTTATAAGGAAAATGGGGAAGACTGGTTTCAAAGTGGGGAAAAATTTCAAGTTGATTAAAACATAAATTTTTTATCTCTTAAACATTGAAAATGTTCTTATAATCTTGGATGAAATTAATTAGGGGATATTGAAATCCATTTCAGTTATATTATTGAGAAATCCATCATGCCTATATTTTTATAATTAATTTATTAAGTGTTTTTGGTCATCAAGAATGGGGATAATGTTGTACCTCGCTCTCTTATGTTGTTTTCATGATAAAAAATTCCCAATTATGTTTCTAACCATTTAATTTCATGAATTTTAGTGTTCTTAATTTATAAATAATTTCATGAAGTTTTTAGAACAAAATAATGTATCATGAGACATGATAAGGCCTAATTAGAAGTAAAAAAGAAGACTGGAAACAACGACTGGGTAATAAGATCACATTGACTAGCTGTTAAGTACTGAACAAAACAACAGTTCTATCTAGATACAACTAGCTGTGTAATATCCTGGACTCCATAAACCCTAATCTAGTAGTTATATTACATTATTGGTAAAGAATACAAGAGTTATTAAATGATACAATAGTTTAGTATTCTTGAAATACTAGATACATACATATATTAAATTTAAAAACATAAGATTCATCATGAACATATTTTTAGAAAATTATTACCCCTTTCATCATATCATTAAAAATTACACATAGACTTCCTATAGCATTCTTTGGAAAAGGAAAACAAATAAGGGTGATCTCAGATTCTCAGTAAAGAGTAACATATAATAAAATAATTCATAACATAAACATGTAATAAGTTATATAGGTTGAATAAATGAAAATAAATAGTTTATAATCAAATAAATTTGAGGGTATTCTATATCCATAACAATAAATGAAAACATGGATAATAATAGTCATTGGTCTTATACTAATGTAATGAATATTTCCAAACATAAAAAACTAATTTCAAGACTATATACTAAGATATTATACAATCATGGGAAAGTGTATAGAAAAAAATCTAACATGTTTTTTTATCGTGAGACCTCTTAATGAAAAAAGTGGATATATAATTTTAGGCCCCACCAATCATCTAACAAAATCAAATTCATTCCCCTTGAGAGTCATCAATACTTTTCATACCATTCATTATGGAACATCTTACTAAATAAAACATGCCTATACATATAATGAGTAATAAAAAAATCAATTACATCCACATTCAATATAATAATTAGTATTTCTAGTATAACATTCTTTAATCAACATAGTAGTTATTGGGTATCATCATAGTAACATAAATTACCCTCATCAATCAAATATATGGGTGATGGTACATTAAATGTGTTGGGTTATCCAGGGAATATAATAATTAGATTAGGTAGTTTTCATTGGTAGGATACCAAGGAAATGGTTATAACAATACTTAATAACTATTCATTAATATCATGTGAAAATTCAATAGCACATCCCTCAGGAGTGTCTCGCCAGATGTGTAGTCATAGGCCCACACATCATACATCATGGTGATGATTGAGTCAATTATTATACAACAATTTTTAAGTTTATTACCCCTATATTCATTTGTTCCACATACACATCCACATTCCTATATCCAAACATGGATGTATTTCCCAGGAACTTATACACTCTCTTACTTTACCAAAACATACAATGGGTTTTCCAATGTGGAAATGATTGAGTTTTACAATGGTTTTGGTAAATGTTGAATCAAAATAATATGAGATATGGGTAAAAATATGGATATATAAATCCCAAAAGTTTTTTTATTAATATGTCAAAATGACTTCAATGTAAATGTATGCACAAAAAAATAATATAGCTGGGGAATATAACATGATCCCCAAATAATGAAAGTTTGGACAAAAAACCAACATATATTTCTTAGGTAGAAATTATATCAAATAATATAAAAGTTATAAGGATTAAAATTAATCTTTAAATTCCCAAAATAAATGAATTTCATGATACATAATCTCAAAGAGTTAGTATATAAACCAAAAAATGATGTTAGGTGCATAATACCAAACATATCCCAATGAAAGGCATTTTAGATGAAAAACCCTTAGATTTTTTCCTAACTTCAACGAACGTACTTTAACCTCTTGAAACATTAACATATCTATATTAATCACATAAATATGTAACTTAATCATAGATATTTTCATTTAATCTCTTCACAAATAGTCATTCCCTATAATAATTCTTCCTATTTTTTACATTGGGTCTTTAAAATTTTAATTGTTTATACAATTTTTATAATAACCATTCTACTTAAAAATTGATTTATTAAAAGGTTTTTAATTTTTTTTATGGATGAATTATATTTATTTTGTTAGTTTCAAATCTAATTCATTTGTTTCTTAGTCTTTATCATTGATGGTGAAATCGAAAAAAACTTGTTTTTTCAATTCTTATTGATCAAAATGTGTTTTCTTAATTCACGAATTAAATATTGATATAAAATATCCAGAATAATAAACAACTAATTATTTAGAAATTAATAATATATCATACCATTAATTGTGTTCACATATTCATTCATGAAATAAATTCACAGTTCTGTTGAAGTAGGTGGTTAAATCGACCCGAACATGAACATACCCAGATTTAATGAATGATTATATAGTGTTTTGGTTATAATATCATTATGAAATATATAATTATATAATTTAGTGTTTTTTAGTGTGATAGATAATAATTATAATTAATTATAATAATAATTAATGATTATGAAAATATTAATCAATTTGAATAAAATGTTATCCGCTTATAACGTTTATTTTCAATGATTAAATTAACAATGACCATTTTTTGATCATTTCAATAATATGTTCTATAAATTTGATACTATAACCTTAATTATATCATAAATATAATTTTTATCCTTTAATACCATCCATGGACCCAACCTTTTAAGGCAGTGATGGAAAACGAAACGCATTCCATCGTGGGGGCTATAGTCTACACAATGCAAAAACAATATTTATTATTTTTCTTAGTGGATAGATTATATGAATAAAAAATATATAATAACATTAATATATTAATATTACTGTATAAAAATGGTAAATTTATTTATATATTAATTTAATGAATAAATTTTATGGAATATAATTTAGTGGAAAAGTTACGTAGTTGATAGAACTCATAATGGGGACATGAATTATTCTTGAAAGTATTCTTAGAAATTTAGGTTGTAGGATAACTTATGGTGAAAAAAATATTTTTTAAATTGTATAGGGTATTATGAGGGTAATGTTTTACGATTATAAAGTAAAACTTATAATGATAGGTGATCCTTGAAGTTGTGGGAGTGTTACCCTTTTATAAGTGAAGGGAAGAGTTATTTTGCTGGTATCCCATAAATTTTAAATAAGTAAGGTTTCTATCCATGGTTCAATGGAAAAAATGGAAACAAAAGGTCAGCTTGGTGATTTTGGGTTTCAAATCACCTTTACTAATCATTTTTTGGAAACTTTTATATTTTTAGGCCTTTTTAACTTTTATGTTTTCCCCTAATTTACTTCTACATTAGTAATTAAATTCTAACCATAGTAATTTATTTTAACGAAAATGATTAAGATTTAATGTTTTTTCTAATTTGATACTTATGATTATAATTTGGAAAATTATTTTATGAAATAATATTTTTAAGGTTTTAAATAACTATTTTTAAAATATACACACATAATCGAGTAAAATATTTTTTAGAACATCAATGTTCTATGAATTAAATTTACATATAACATACACTTTTCTTAGATAATGATTTTAAAAGAATAAAATGATTTATTATAAAAAAATAAGGATATGATGATTTAATTTCAATCCAAAACTGAATACCTGTCGAAAATACTTGATTTAATGAAAATACCAAAACTAGTTTTTTATTAAGTAATATTGTAATTAATTCTAGAAATATTGGGAATAAGATTTATAAGTTCAAAGAATATTTTAAAAGATATATTTTTATTCTTTAAATTCATATTTTATTACACAAAATGTCTTTTAAACTTCCAGTTCAATCATTTATAAGCATAGATTCTAATAAATTACCACTTTCATAAAAACCATATTTTTGTACTAATCCCCAATTTTTTTTAGAAAAATATAAATCTATCATAATAAAATAATTATTTTATGGTGATTTTAAAACTGTAGTTAGTTTAGTCATTTAAAATAATAAAATTAATCTATTAAATAAATTGATTTTAAAGAAATTTTAAAGGGATCATTGTGTTATAGTTTAGATGTAGTGTTTTCCCGCTACAAAACGTTCCCTATATTATATTATCCCCCACAAAAAAATTATCCTAAACATTAGGGCATATATATGTTATTGACAAAATTGAGAATTTATTATTAATAGATTTTTATGCACCATGGATTCTTATTCATGTTTTTCATTTCTACCTATGAATTTCAACAAATGAGTTTTCTTTATCTGTTCAAGGTAAACATCATACATCCATTGAGATTTATTCTCATACGGACAATATAGAAAAAAATAACCACATATAATCAAATGAGGAGAGCTACAAAATGATTTTTCTCGACATTTCCCTTATGTCTAAGAGAAGTTGAAAACACAAAACACCTATTTATTTTCTATGAATTTGTAAGGGCTCAGTGGTAGTTTGTTGGTTTTATTTTTGGATTTGAAATCAATGTAGGTGGGAAGCTTGAAGAATATTTGGCCTTCCTCATTAACACCGAATAAAGGGAACTGGTCCGTCATCTCCTACTAGCGACTGAGGATTAAATTATTGACACTATCTAGAAGGCATGGAATGAGAATTGGTTTTAAGACCAGTTGTATAGTGTCCCTAGCCTTTTGCATATAAAATGTCACAATTTTAAGCCCCATTATACATTAGAGTACAAGCTAAGGATCATAAAGTCTAGTGACATTGAAGAATATGTACATAACACATAAAACATGGAACTAATTATAAAATCACTTTATTTAGACTTCATAAATAGCTCTTAACTTCCTTTGATCCCTTATATCTGAATAGGGTACCCTGGGGATCACATGAACAAAGGGATGAGCTAAATCCGGGTAAGGGAATAACAAAAGAACAAAGCATTAGCACTTGGTATAGAAGGCATAACATGGTGATATAAAAAGGCTTGTGACATATGGAATCATAACATATAAACATGGGATCATTTAAACATGGAATCATAGAAATGCGGAAGAAACATAAAACATGAATTGATTATGAATCAAGGCTAACCGCCAGGTCCATTTCCCATAGTATAATAAACCAAGGCTAACCGTCAAGACCATTTCACATAGTAGTACAAGCCAAGGCTAACTACAAGGACCGTCGCACATAACGTCTCATGAAAATCAAATTTACCCAAGGAATTGGAGAACTATCTAGGCAAACCCATCATACATTTCGTAAATATGTTTTCCACATTAATAATCATACATAATCAATCTTATATAAACATAAGGGTTTCCCATGGAAAAAATTGGGTACCACAATCATGATATAAATCCTAACCAATGGGCGTATCATGAATTTTTCCATGAATGAAATGAATTAAAACATAAATAGACATTCATAAGGTAAAATAGGCATATAACATTGTATGTTATTTCAATTAGAATTGAAAACATGTAACAAATGTATTTGATAAATTTTATCATTAAAACATTTTTTGGCAGTTTTACGGAAAATACTCTAAAGATTTTAAAATAGAAAAGGGAAAAATCATTTATATAAAAAATAAGTGAACTAATAAGGGTTTCATAATAAATATAATGATTTTATAAAGATAATTATTGATTAAAATATAATATAGAGTGCACTTTAAATTGGTTATGAATTCGGAAACTTCCCTGAAAACGAGTTTACTTTTTAGGAAGTATCGCGGAGGGAATCACTTAAAAGCATGTATATACCAGAAAGTGAATGAGGTATGGATCATGAAAAATGAGTTTGAATAATATTAATAGAATATATAAGTTTTACATAAAAAAATAAAATACAACTTCATTTGGGTAAAAAGAATGATAGAGCAACCTGAAGGAATAAAGGCGGTTCAGGTAGAATTCCTTGCCGATTATTGGCATGGTATCTGGTGTACTTAAGAGGGCTTCATGAGAGATAAATGGGTTTCTCATCTTTTATAAATAATTAGGGAACTATTGGGGATGTAAAAAATCATACCCCACCATTAGTAATTTCACAGAAAATGTCCTATCATAAAGGACATTCTTGAATAAAAGTGGAATAGAGAGGATCCCTTACCTTAACTCTATTGGTGTTCTTCCACTTGTTATTAATGACCTGAATAAAAAATAGGTTTATTAATTAATAATTCCAAAACCCCTTCTATATTTAATTCATTTTTATAACCTTTTCAATTTCATTTATGACCTTTTTAATTGTTTAAAAGATTGTATTTCATTGTTCGGGTATGTTTTCTTACTTGGTTTTGATGATCAATTTCCTTATATTCATGTTCAAATAAACATGTAAGATTAAAGTCATTGTAAAAAAATGAATTTATATGATATTATTGAACATCCCGAAGACTACATGGTTACAAATTAAATTTTTTTACTTATAGTGAATTCAAATTATTATATAAAACATTAATGATAAACGCTTGAATTAAATTTAGTGATTTTGGTTACAACTAACTTATTTTTTATTATTATTTTAAATAATTAGTGAATAATGATTAAGGAACATTGAATAAGATAAAATACACATATAATATTCTAGTTCGACTGTAAAAATGTTTTCATGACCATAATTGGACATAGTAATAAAAATAGATAACATGTTGTCCTTGATCGTGCTAAATTAACTCATCGAAAATGGTGTTTCCATTTCTTTCAAATAAAAGGTAGGGAAAGAAGAGATGATGATGAACATATCACATTAGTATAATATAATTACATTACATGAATTTTACTAGAGTTATCATACCATTTGGGTGAAAGGAGGTTAGGAGTGAAACAAGAAAAGAAAAAACTTTAAAGGAAATAAAACAATTGGAAAGAGGAATTTACCTCTTGAATTTATCTCATTTGAGAACCTCTTAAGGGGGGAATTGTTTGGTCTTTTGACGAGAACAAAGGCTTTTGGACATGGGAATGGATTTTGGGATTAGATTTGGGGAGAATTTAAGTAAGGTACAAGGCATGATAGGAGTAAAGATAAGAGGTAAGGATGGGTGGTATTTATAGTGAAAGGGAATAGGGTTTTGATAATATTATAATCATTAATTTATTATTTCTTCACAAGAAAATAAATAGTGAATATTTCATAACCAAGAATATAAATAAATTCTTGTCATTTTGAACCAATTGGTCTTATATCAGCAAATCATCATAAATGAATCAATAAATCCATTATTTAGCATTTATCGGAAATTATTGTATTTTACTATTCAAAAAAAATTCAAATATTTTAGAAAATTCCCAAAAATTCACCCAAAACATTTTTTAATGGGTTTAATTAAAAAATAAATTCCATTTTTCAATAATAATTTTCTAAATATGATTAATTTAATATTTGATTAAAATAAAAATTTACTCGAAAAATAACAATTTTAAAAAATTTATTTTCTTATTCCAAGATATCAATTTATCATACACCCATGTGTATCTTATTAATATACTACAATAAGTATGGTTACTATTAATTAGGTTATGTCACTATTCATAAGGGTAACATTACTATTCATGAAGTTATGTTATTATCCACCAAAAATTATGTTTTTTCAATGGACTCCAGACATCTTACTGATTAAAATTGTGCACATCAGATTTTTGAAATCCCAATCACAGAAATGTAAAAATTATGTTCAAAGGTCACATAGAACTTAGTAGTTCATTATTTTGGAATTTCATTTTATTATTTGACATATTTGAAAGAATTATATTTCCATTGATAAAACAATTGCTCATTACATTCTTCCCACCTTATGAAATTTCTCTAAATTTTTTTTTTACAATCTACGTCATAAACAGGTGTGGGTACTTTTCCTTCATTGCCTCTTCCAGTTACAATGTTGCCTCTTCGTACTTATTGTTCTGCCATATTAATTTGACTAGGTGAGTAGTCTTATCACATAGAACTTTATCTCTACAATCCAAGATCTTCACTAGCTACTCCTCATAAGAAATATCATCCTCTAACTATACCACCAATAAACAGTGTACATGTGAAGGTTCTGGTATGTACATCCTTAAGAGGGATACATGAAAGACATCATGTACTTTGACCATGGTAGGTGGAAGTGCTAGTCGATAGGCTAGAGCCCAGACATGATCAAAAATATCAAAGGGGCCAATGTACCTGGGTCTTAACCTCCCTTTCTTCCCAAAACTCATGACCTTCTTCCATAGAGATATGTATAAAAATACAATGTCTCCAACTTTGAACTCAATGTCTCATCAACAATTTTTTGTATAACGCTTCTTTCAACTTTGGGCTACATTGATATGATACTGAATGGTTTTCACCCTCTCCACCATTTGTTCGACTATTTCAGGTCCTAGCAGCTTAGGGTCACTGACTTCATCCCAAAATGATGATGTTCTATAACTTTTCCCATAAAGGGATTCATATGGTTCCATTTGGATGCTCGAGTGGAAACTATTATTGTAGGAGAATTCAACCAGTGGAAGATGTCGGTCCCATGTTCCTCTGAATTCCATAAAAAAAGATCTATAAATGTTTTCCAATTTATAAATGTTTCTCTCAGATTAGCCATCAGTGTGAGGACAATAGGCCATGCTGAAGTTTAGTTCAGTGCTCAGAGCATGTTGGAGACTTTTCCAATATATTGAGGTAAATCTCAAATATCGATCGGATACAATAGATAGTTGTACTCCATGCATCCTTACCACTTCTCTGATATATATTTGTGCAGTTGATCCAATAAAAAGTACTCTTGAATTACAATAAAGTGAGCTTTCTCTGTAAGAAGATCTGTAACAACCCATATAGCATTTTTTCTTCTGGATGTCCATAGAAGTCCCATTACAAATCCCATGTTAATGTTTTCCCACATCCATGTCGGGATGTTTAGTGGTTACATCATCCCATTTTAATTTTTCTTCTTAGCCTTCACTTGCAGACATACTAGGAACATTGATGTATAAATAGCAATGTCTCTTTTTATATTTTCCTACCAAATGTTTTCTCGGAGATCTCGATACATATTTGTGCTCCCTGGGTGGATAGATAATTTGAGCTATGTTTGTCATTAAAAATATCCTTTTTATTTATGAATCATATGGTACACATAATCATGACCTAAATTTTACAACTCATTTCTTATCAATTTTAAAATCAGATGATTTCCCATGTTTGATAGCTTCCACCATTTTCTGATGCTCCACATCTTTTCTTTGAGCATCTTTTATTCTCTCCATGAGGGATTGTTTATCAATCATTTGAGAAAGTTTTTATGATGTTCCTACCTTAATGATTCTCATGTCCATCCTTTGAAAATCTAAGAAGATTAGATACTTTTCAATTCTCATCATTGATAAAGATGTAGAATATTTTCTAGTTAGAGCATCTTTCACCTTGTTTTCCTTACCGAGATGGTAGTGGATTGAGTTAATCCTTGATGAGTTCTATCTATATTTTCTAGCACATATTAAGATCTTTTTTTGTGAATATATATTTTAGACTCTTGTGGTCAGTATATATCTAACACTTCTCCCCATAGAGATAATTCTGCCAGTTTTTCAATGCAAAGTTCACCACCTCCAACTCCAGATCATGCATAGGATACTTTTTATCATGTATTTTTAGATTCCATGATTTTTAGGCAATCAATTTATCATTTTGAATCTGCACACAACCAATTCCCTTATTTTAAGAATCACCATACACTATAAATTTCTCTACTTGTTTGGAGTGTGAGTACCAACATGGTTATAAGCCTCCTTTTCAACTCCTTGAAACGGTCTTCACATTCATAAGTCCTAAAAAAATTTACTCCCTTCTGTGTCAGCATGGTCATTGTGATTTAAAATTTTGAAAAGTTCTTCAAAAATCATCGATAATACCTAGATATACCCATTATGTTGCAAATCTATGTTACATATGTTGGTCTGGGCCACTCTTCAATTGTTATTATCATGGAAGGGTCCATGGATATCCCTTTGTTGGTGATAACATGCACCAAAAATGATACTTCCTTCATCCAAAACTCACATTTATTGTACTTTTTATACAGATTATCCATTCAAAAAGTCATTAACACAGTATTCAAATGCTCCTCATTTTCTTCATTTCTCTTGGAATATATCATAATATCATCAATAAAGACAATGATAAATTTGTTGAGGTAATCACTAAAGTTTCTATTCATTAAATACATGAAACTTTCTGGAGAATTAGTGAGTTTCAAGGTCATCACTATAAACTCATTGTGTCCATACATTGTTCTAAAGGCAGTCTTTGTAATATCTTCCTCCCTCTCCTTTAATTGGTGTTATCCTGACTAAAGGTCCAGCTTAGATAAATAACTGGCCCCATGAAGCTTATTGAATATATTATATATCTATGGCATGGGATACATGTTCTTTATCATGAGTTTATTGAGCTTATTATATTCAATGCATAGGAACATTGATCTAACCTTCTTCTTGATGAATAGGACGGGTTCACCCCACAGTGAAGCACTCGGGTGTATAAAACTCTTCCCCATATTTTTGTATAACTGCTTCTTCAACTCTTCCAGAACTACGATGGCCATTATATAAAGTGTTTCTAATATATGTAGAGATCTGGGAATTAGTTCAATTGTGAACTCAACCCCATGATCAGGAGGGAGAACAGACAACTCTTAATGGAATACATGAGTGTAATCCTTCATGATAGGCATGTCTTCAATCATGATTCTATCCTTTGTCAAAATCATTTGAGTTATATATGCTTTCTCATAGGGTAGCAATATCCATACATGATATGATGATTCAAAAATAGATTAATCTTCCTCCTTGGACTTTTAAATAATCGGATGATTCTTTGGGATGTGAATAGTGATCTCCCTTTCCCGAAAGTTGATGTTGGATTAGTTTAAAGATAGCCAATCCATGACCAATATAGCATAAAACTCTACTAAAAGAAGTATGACAATATTTTCTGGGAGGCTCATCCCACAAACATTAACTGGTGAGGATTTATAAACCATTGACTCAATAATTTCTCCATTCATTGTTCTCATAGGTAACATTTCCTCCAAATTTTTTGGTGGTGTTTGAAAATTTCTACTAAACATACAAGATATGATAGAATGCATAGAACCATAATAAAATAGTATGTTCGTTGTTCATGAATGAATAACTAGCATACTTATCACCACATTATTGTATGGATCCACCTCAGTAGTAGTGATAGTATAATACCTTCCATGTTACCTTGGAGGTTATTGTTTATTTCCTCCAACAACCCTTGGCTTAATTTTTTTTTCGCATAATGCCCATTCTCCTTGCAGTTGTGACACTACACCACTGGCTGAGCATTGATCTAAATATTCCTTTCTTCATCCACATTAGTGAGATTTTTCATATCACTTCAGAAATTCTTGGCCAGAATTCACAGCTTTCTACATTTGAAGAAATTCTTAGTTCCCATTAGACAATTCCCAAGATACTTCTTCCCATAACTTTTACAAGTGGGATACTCAGTCTTCTTTCTATCATGGGATTTTTTAATGAACCACCCATGTTTTCCTCTATTTTCTCTTCTTATCATCGGGCCTATGAGACTACAAAGACTCTCCAATGTCTTTTCCAACATTTAGAGAACAACATACAATATCCTCATAATTGTTGAATTCTCTAATGGCCTACACTATTCATTGAATCGGCTTTAGTCTTCTAAATAAGTGATCCACCTTACTTTTGGTGTTCATGAAAAATCTAGAGGCGTACCTTGAAATCCGTGTAATGTTTTCATCATATGCCCTGATGGGCTCATCTTAATTTTTCTGAAGTCTGAGGAACTCTCTTTTCATCTTGAGATGGAGGGTTTGAGTAAATTATTTATTGAAAAACATCCTCTTAACTCCTCGCAATCCATGGAATAAATTTCCAATTGTGAATTTTTATTCTTGATCAGTGTCCATCGCTAATCATCTTCCCCATGAAAATGATAGACTACTAGTACAACTTTCTCTTCTTTCGAGCACTGTAGGATGGAGAATGTCTTTTCAATAGTGTTAATTAACTATCCCGTGATGAGGGGATCATAAGATCCACTAAACACGGGAGGCATTTTTCACATGAAGGATTCTACAACATTTTTCTCTTTCCTTGGAGGAGGGTGTTACACAATATTCAAGTAATTATTTATAACTTCAGCCAACTGAGCAAGTACTTTCGTAATGTTTTGAGCACCCTTTCCTATCATATCAGGCATATCATTTCGTAAATCATCACATTTCCTATCAAATAGTTTTTTTGAACATGTTCTTCTATTTCCATCTATTAACTATGAAAAAGAATGTACAATTAAAGGGCTTGAATACTTAGTTATTGAGCATAAAAAAGGAAGCTTTGAATGTAAAAGAATAATCTCTTGAAGGATAAGTATATCCTAACTTGTGATTCCCTATGTTTAAATCTAGGTTATCATCATTCTATTTCATAACTTATATTCTTATTATATTTTTTATTCCTTTAATAGTGGTTTTTACTAATCTCAAGAATTTACCAAAGAATATCCCCTAAGAGTGTCAAACCAAGAGTGTAGCAAGACCCATTGTCCTGTACTAGGATACCACAGGTAAAACCTGAAACTCCTTTTTGGATTTTTCACTCTTAGGTACATATTTTCTACAATCGCCTCTATAGGTTTTTTATCCAGATAGGGATGTATTTTCTTGATAAACCACTTACTCTATACTTACCAAAATTTAGGGATCTTTTATTATACTTCGCCTCATCCTTAAGGTTATTACTAAAGTTACCTATTCCTAGTCTCTAAAAATAACTAGACTATCTGATGATACCAACTATAGAGACCCTAGACCTTTACATATTGCGTTACGTGATTTTAATCATAATTATACATCATAGTACAAGAAAATTATTATGATGTCTAGTGTCTTTGAAGACTAGGTACATAAATCATAAAACATGGAACTAAATATAACATCTCCTTATTTAGTTTACATAAAGAGATCCTAACTTTTTTTGAGCCCTTAAATCTGCATAGGCTACCCTTGCGATCACATGAACAAAGGGGAGATCTAAAAGCCCAGTAAGGGAATAACCATAAGAATAAAGCACTAGCACATGGGATATAAGGCATGACATGATAATATAAAAATGAATGTAACATATGGAATCATAAAATATAAACATGGGATTATTTAAACATGGAATAATAGAAATGTGGATGAAACATAAAATATGAATTTATTATGAATCAAGGCTAGCTACCAAAACTATTTCCCATAGTTTCACAAGCCAATACTAACTTCCAAGACCATTGCACATAGTAGAACAAGACAAGGCTAACTACCAAGACCGTCACACATAACATCTCATGAGACTCAACATTACCCAATGAATTGGTGAGATTTCTAGGTGCACCGATCATACATTTCATGGTTATTTTTTCCATATAAATAAGCATACATAATCAATCTTACATAATCGTAAGGGTAACCCATGGAAAGAATTGGGTACCACAATCATGACATAAAGCATTACCAATGGGCGTACCATGAAAGTGTCCATGAAAGAAAGGAATTAGAAAAAACATTGAAATTAATAAATTAAAATAGGAATATATTATGGTAAGTTATGTCAAATAGAATTTAGAACATGTATGAAATGTATTTGAGAAATTTTATCATTAAAACATTTTTGTGCAGTTTTAAGGAAAATACTATAGAGATTTGAAAAAAAGAAAAGATAGAAATATTTTATATAAAACCATAAGTGAACAAAGAATGTTTTCATAATAAATAGGCTCATTTTTTAAAGACAATGGTGTCTTAAAACATAGTATATAGAGAACTTGAAATCATGTAAGAATTCAAAAAGTTCCCTAAAAACAGGTTTTCTTATTGGGATTATCGAGGATGGAATCACATAAAGAATGTATATCCATAAAAGTGAACGACGGATGGATATTTAAACATGATTTTGTAACATATTAAAACCATGTATAATATTTACAAAAAAAATAAATGAAAAATTCATTTTATTAAAAAGAAATTTGAGAAATCCAATGGAATAAAGGTGGTTCAGGTAGATTTCATTACGAATTATTGGCATGGTATCGTGTGTACATAAAGGGATTAATGAGAGAGAACATGGTTTCTATTCACTTATAGATTATGAGGGAATTATGATGGATTTTTTAAATCACACAAAAGAATTTTTTATTTCCCATAAAATGGACAAACATAAAGAAAATTATGGAATAAAAGTGAAATTGAGAGGCTCCCTTACCTTAAGTATGCTAGTGTTCATCTAATTGTTATTAATGACCTGAATTAACAAATTAAGTTTATTAATTAATAATTATATAACCCATTATATATGAAATGGGATTAGTATATCCTTTTTAAGTTCATTTAATACCTTTTTTTGGTTAAAATGATCAATTTTATTGTTCGGGTTCGTTTGCTTACATGGTATTAATGATCAGTTCACTTGTATTCACGTTTAGATAAAGATATAAAATGAAATTTGTTTCCATGAACTGAATTTATATGATATTATTGAACATCCATAAGATTAAATGGTTGAAAATATAATTTTTTTACTTATATTTAAGTCGAATCCTTATACAAAACATTAATGATAAACGCTTGAATTAATTTTATCAAATTTTCTCACAACTAACTTATTTTGTATTATTATTATAAATAATTAGATAATAATTTTTAAAGAACATTAAATAAGTTAAAATACACATATAATATTCTTTTTCAACCATGAAAATGGTTTCATGATCGGAATTGAATATAGTAATAGAAATTGATAACATGTTGTCCTTGATTGTTCTAAATTAACACATCTCAACCGGTGTTTTCATTTTTCTCAAATAAAAGGTGGGGAAAAGATACAGGATGATGTACTTTTCACATTAGTATAGTATAATTTCAATAAAAGTTTGTTAATGTATTTATCATTCCTTTTGGGTTAAAGGATGTTTGGAAGGAAATATTAAAATAAAATAACCTGATTAGAAATAAAAGAATTGGAAAGGGAAATTTACCTCCTGAGTTTATATCCTTTGAGAACCTCTTAAGGGGAGAGGTTTTGGTCTTTTTAGGATACCAAAGGTAGATGGACATGGGGATGTTTGTTGGAAAGATATTTTGGTAGAATTTAAGTAAGTCACAAGGCTTGAGAGGAGTGAAGAGATGAAGTAAGGATGGGTGGTATTTATAGTGGAGGGGAAGGGAGATTTCGTAATATTACAATCATAAATTATTATTTCTTCACAAGAAAAAAATAGTGCATATTACATGACCTATAATAGTAATAAATTCAGGTTATTTCAAACCAATTGGGATTACATCATCATATCATCATCAATGACTCAATAAATCCATTACTTAGCATTTATCATATATTATAGTATTTTACTATTCACTAAAAATCCAGTATTTTAGCAAAATACCAAAAATTCACCCTGACAATTTTTCAACGTGTAGAATCCAAAAATGAAGTTCATTTTTAAAAAATAGTTTTCTTAATATTATTAATTTAATATTTAATTAAAATCATAATTTACTCAAAAAATAATAATTTTAAAACATTTATTTTCTTATTACATGATAAAGGTATATCATACTCCCACATGAATAATATTTATATAAAATCCTAGGTAATGTTATTATTCAGTAGGGTATGTCACTATTTAAAACGGTAACATTAATATTCAAGAGCATATGATACTATTCACCAAAAATATGTTTTTATTATTGGACTCCAAACATATTACTGATCAAAACCGTGTATATCATATTTTCCAAATTCCAAACACAAAAGTGTCCAAATTATGTTCAATGGTAAAAAAGCACTTAATAGTTCATTATGTTGGGATTTATGTGATTACATAACCTATTTATAAGAACTAAATATCAATTTACAATACATTGGGTCGTTATAGGGTGAGCCCTATCTATACTGGAATAGTGGATGTGAATCGGGAGGTAGAGGCTGCTACAAAACTTTATGTGGGAGAAATTTATAATAGCATTGATGATCTAAAAATTTTCAAACTACTGGGATTTTCATGAAGGCCTAAAGAGCCTCCTATCCTCAGTTATTTGGGATGAATTCCTCCCATTTTCGTTTGGGTTAAATAAAATTTAGATGGTGTGGACTCTGGCATACAAGGTTGATTAGGCTATGGAGGTATTTTACAAACCCATCGGGGGTTAGTTAGTGGATGCTTCTATCAATGTATTTGAATAGGGACTAATTATAAATCTTAATTATGGGAAATTCTGTATCATATAAAATATTATTTCCATCATAAGTGGCATCCCTTTGGATTGAATCTGATTCTGAAAATGTTATCATGGATTTGTAGGAAAGAATCAAGAATGTTCAATGGAAGATTCTTACCCATTGGATTTATTGTACAAAACATTCCACCAAACACAATTTGTTTTTTCACATGCATATAGAGAATCCAACTAGGTGGGGGGATGTTTTTTCAAAGAGAATAGTCATTGAAGAATTCACAATGTGGGAATTCATAAGATCTTATTATTTCACTTTATTGGTGTTTGAGGACATCTTAGGGTCAGTTCACTCCCAGATTCACAAAATCCCTTGTAATTCTTGACTTTGTATGTTTACGTTTTTATTTGATAAATTTTTCTAGATTGGGATTTCCCAAATCCAATATTTTATGGGTATAAAGAATCTACTAAGGCTACTCGTTATAAGAAAAAATTTCCATAACTCTATTCCCTCATATGTAATCACGTGAAATGGACATGGAATGAATTTTTTGGTTAATGAAACAATGAATAGGTCATTAAATTTAGAATGGTTGGGTTGAATATCTGATCTATAAGCTATAGGTCCAATTATTTTTGGTATTTCAAAGAGGCTCAATATACCTTGGGATTAATATCTCCTTTTACTAAAACCTATAACTCCCTTCCCTGGTAAAACCTTCTAGAATACATGATCTAAAACTTTATATTAAAATTATTTTCTTCTATTATCAATATAGAAATTTTTTATTCTCTGAAATACTTTAAAATGACCACAAATAATTCCTAAATTAACATTCATATTCGGTATAATCTCTAGGCCAACTAAATTTTTTTTATCCAGCTAAATCTAAAAAGGTTTTAGTAAGACACCTCTTCCTATACAAGTCTTCGTACAGTGTCGTATAGATGTTCAAATAGAATCTATTACTCTATAAAAATTCCACTAAATGTAGATAATGATCCCAAATATATTGTATGTTAAGTAAAAATTATCTCATCGCATCATAAAAAGTTAGGATAGTCATTTTATACATCCCATCAGTCAAGGGATGATATATAGTTCTTAAATGTATCTTGGTGTCAAGATCCCTTTGAATAATCTTCTATAATTTTGATGGAAATTTAGGATCATGATCTAATATAATCGATAGAGTCTCCCCATTAGGAATTATGATTTCATTGATATAGAAGTGGGCATGGCACTCAATGGGTAGATCATATCTAATCTCTATGAAATGAGTAGACTTAGTAAGTCAATCAATAATGACCCATTTGTCATCATTCTACCTTAGATTCATTGGTAGTCCATTGAATTGGTTTTTTTTACATTGTCCCACTTCAATATAGTTATATTCACAGGTTTCATGACTCCCATAAGATTTTTTCTTTAATTCCTAACCTGTCAGAATACTAAGCACCTGAACTCAAAGACTAAATTTTCACACATTACTCCACCGCACTAAAAATACACTCTTAATACCCTTTAAATATTTGGGCCACTATGGTGTATAGATAAATTTAGCTATGTGAATTATCTAATAGTTCCCTCTTCAATTGTATTATTGATGGAACACATAACCTCTTTCTCCGACTTTAACACTCCATATTTATAGATGAAGTCCATAAATTTCCCATCATTCACCGATTTAATATTCATTTTTAAGTTCTCATCATCCTACTCAAACCTCTCTATTTTTTTAGTAAGGATTGTTTATAAATAACTTGAAAAATGAAATATTTCCCACCTTTCAGTAAACTTTCTATATAAATATTTACAAGATCTCTATATATAAGATCATATTTATTCGTTGTCATGGTTAGAACTTCATTGTCCCTCCTAATCAATTAATTATCGAACTTTTTTTTTCCTTCCCAGGATGGTAGTGTATCAATAAATCATTATATTTGAGTATTTACAAACATATTCTTTACCTCATGTTAAACTCCTTCCGATATAGGATACACTTCAAACTCTTGTGTTATGTATAAATATCGCATATTTCACCACAGACGAAGTGTGTTGATGTTTTAAAATAAAATATTACAGCTTCTAGGTCAATGTTATGAGTTGGATAATTCTATTCATGAATTTTTTATTATATAGATGCAAAGGAAATCACTCTCTCATTCTTCAAGAGGACACAACAAAGTCCTTTATTTGCTGGATCACTATAAATTAAAAATTATTTTTTACTTTGTGGTATAGTTAATACCAACCAATTCATTAGTGTCATGTTCATCCATTTTAAACATTCCTCGTATTCGATTGACTAAGTAAATTTAACCCCTTTATGTGCTAACATGGTTAACCGATTGGCCAAAAAGGAAAATTATTTAAAACCCCACTAATAATAACCTAAAATGATCCAGAAAATATAGATCTCCATTATTTTTATTAGTGTATTTAATTTCTTAACAACCTTTTTCTATGAAGGGTAAATAGATATTCCATCCTTAGAGAAACTGTGGCTAATAAAAGAAACATCCTTGATTTAAAATTCACACTTACTATATTTCCCATATAACATTTTTTCCGTGGGCCTCCAGAATTATTTATATAAGAATTATAAAGACCGTAATTATAATATACTAGGGTTATTGGTTACTTTATAATAGTATTTATAAATTCTTATGATGATGACAAAAAGGATTGAATAGTTTAGAAATATTGGAAATCTAGATGAACTCTTGAATCTCGCATTAGAATTGAAAACATAAAATATAACATATTATTTTCTATGAGAACACCATTTTTCATTTAGCATATCCCTAGACATCAATAACAAAATACTTCTTGTAATTCTAGAGAAAGGAAACTAAAGAAATGGGTGATCTTAGATTCTCAGTAAGGGTATGCATACAGTTGAATCTGTCATGAATAAAATAGTCATAGTCAATATGGAAATGTAGATATTTGAAAATAAATTCCATTTAATTAATAACTTGATAATGAATAATAATGTGTAAGTAATAAAGGATGATCAAATATGGTCATATAAATAATCACATAATCTGGAAACATATCCATGGATATCATAACTAATCAAATAATCATATGGAAAATAATAAATAATCTCATAATGGTGGAATTCATAATTCTGAACATCATAAATATACATTCAAGTCCACATTCAAAGACATGTTACATAAATGGGTTAGGCCTCAATTAAATACCCAAGATATCTTGGGTCATGAAACCTATCGATGTATTATGGGGCTACAGAGAGCCACACCTATCATTTACTATGCCCAATTCATTCTTCTTATGAAAGGAGTGACACATATTCAATGTAAACATTTCTATTGAAAAACTAGCATATGATATGTTAATAATTTACCTAATCAATAAATATACTTATAAACCATCCGGAGTAATATATCAACTAGTATTAAAATAGTACATACTAAGTCAAACTAATCATAAATAATCTGTATTAAAAATAATAATTGTATAATTACAATACATTCCCAAAATATCTTAATTAATATAATTTTAATTATAGTTGATGAATATAAATACAATAAAAATTTCACTAAAAACATTCTTGAAAAAAATTCCATTTTCACTTTGATAATCACTTTTGAAAAAAAAAATCCAGAATATTAAAAAATTTATTTTAAAATAATCATGGAAAATTTTAAAGGAAACATAAAATCAATGATTGATCAGGATGGTAGGAAATTATTTTCATGTAGTGTATGTTAAAACTAAGATTCCTTTCATAATTTCTATAAAAACACAAAAATACCTCATTTTTAAAATAATTATAAGATTCATTTTAAACCATTTTTTTAAATTAAAAAATGGGTAGAAATTAATTTTAACAATAATTTGGAATATTAAAAACATTTTTGACAATATTTGTACAAAACAATGACATGGAAGAAAAAGATTCCAGATTGTGTACAAAAACAATGTCGGTTTTCCCTAAAACATTATTTTGGTATCCTAACTATATAAAGGGAATAATTGTAATAAAAAATTTCTAATTTATAATTATATATATATAGTAAAATAATGTATATTGGGATTATTAAGTAATGATATAATTATTTTCTTAGTGTTGACATAAATTTAAACAATCCTGAATAATGAAGAGATTGTGAAATAAACCATTACTGATTTTGTGAA
This sequence comes from Viscum album, assembly GCA_963277665.1. Lineage (NCBI taxonomy): Eukaryota > Viridiplantae > Streptophyta > Magnoliopsida > Santalales > Viscaceae > Viscum > Viscum album. Next base: position 1,171,139,966 of record OY728120.1, read on the forward strand.
TTTTGAATCATAAATGAAATGAAATAAATAAATTCAAATTAAAGATAAATTTATTCATGATATTATATATAAAATTGTAATTATATACACCAAAAAAATAAATAATTGGTGAATATGGTATATGTTGCATAGAAGTAAAAGTGAGACAAGAAACTCTTACCTCGTATCTTATTTCCTTCATATGTGTTTTAAAATATTGTATAATAAATATAAATATTTTACACATATATTAAATAAATATAACTGTATATAGCATACCTTGTATGATTTAATTATGTCATTTTATTATCAATTTATTTACAATTCTATATTAAAATCACTGTTTTGGTTAATAACTACTTCATATTTCATGTATATTTTTGTTTACTAGTTTTTTTCCATGTACCTTTTTTATTATTCCAGAATATCTATAATTTTAAAAATTATATAATTATCATTTATTTTCATATTATATATATTTATATTAATCCATAAAAGTTATATTTCAAAATAAATTACACCATTCATAGAGATGGTAGGTTGTATGTACACAAGAACATTGTTCCCATTTTTTAACAGATAGAAGAAAATGTATATAATATTTCATCATTAAAGAATAAATATTATATATATCATATATATTTTTCAAATCTGTCCATATTACAATCCATTTCAAAAAAAAGAGAAACAAATCATATCGCTTCGTGGAGGTGGTAGTACACACATACGCATGAGGGACGTTATCATTTTCCAATGTATTAGAAGGTAATATGGTAGGTGTCATATTGTAACTACATAAGAATAATTATTTCATTTATATAATATATATAAATTAAATCGGTCATCATATATAATTGTGAGAGGTGATGATTGATAATGAATTACATCAATATGTGAGATGGTAGTCTTTCATACACACAAACAACTATTTCATATCCCTTTTGATGGAATAGGGAATGGATATAGTTTATAAAATTTACATAAGAAAATATTATTATAGTTAATATAATGGTGTAATTATTTTATCATAGTGGGATAATATTTTATGGCGGGGTAAGAAGAAATAAAATAGAGGATCATAGTTAAGAACTATACCTATTCCTAAAAGAACTTATTTAGGTTTAAATATAAATCCTTAATAGAATGGTATTATGATTAGATAACTGACTATAAGTAATTGGGGTCGGAGTAAAAAAATAATTTCGTCAGGTATTTTATGAATAAAAATTCTTTTGGTGTGTGAATATGATAGGATAGGGGTTCCCTTTATAATTGATGTGAGTGAAAAACTTGTAATTTTTTAATGTTTTCAAATAATTTCAAGTAAATTTTATTGAAAAAAGGATCCAAAATGGCTTATTATCAAAACAAATATTATATAATTTATAAATATTTCCATATAATAGAAACAGGACATTTTTTTGGTCATTTTAACCTTATCATTTTAGTTTAAACATCTAGTTAAACTGTTTTAACCTTAAGTATGGTAAAATATTTTTACTGCTTTTACTATTAATTTAACAAAAAAATTATTTTAAATTATTAGATAATAATAATTTTTTAATCAACTTATAGAATAAATTATACAAAATTTAGTTCAAATAAGTGGAATAATTTAATATAAAACTAAACTCACTGACGCAATGAAAAAATGGTTTCCCATAGAAAAAGTTTTCATACATATAAAATGTTTTATATAAAAGATGATAATAAAATTGATTAAAATTAAGTACATTTTATTAATTATAATATAAATTAAATTATTTTAATTTTAAAACAATTTTAAATCAAAATTTATCATTTTATATTTTTTAAATGAAAAGACATTTTTCAATAAAAATCATTATTTTCACTATTCCCCAAAAAATTAATTTTTTTGAGAAATTATCAATCATTTAATCTAAGATAATTTTGAAATTATGATTTAAAAAAGTAATTTATTTTTTTCCAATACGTGTTTTAAAATTGGTAAAAAATAATTTTACCAGAAGTGCGCAAAATGTTAAAAGACCACTTTTTTTGAAAAATACAATTTTTAATCATAAAACTAGATTTATTATTCTCCCATGCAAAAAAAATATTATATAGATGATAAAAAAATTATAAAATATAGAATATAGAAAATTAATTAAAATAATTTTCCAATAGTGAATAATTTAATTTATTAATATAAAAACATATAGTTCACATAGAAACCATTTTTTGGAAGACCAATTCTTTTACATTCAAATGATTTTTTTAATTATAATCAATTGGAAACCAAGGAATTTAGTTTTTAAATTTTTTAAACAATGTAATTTTCATAATTTTGTCATAATTATTCATAACGAAAAATATAATAGATAGTTCATAATTGTCATATATAAATAAAATATTTTGTAGGTTGTTTAAGCTTGGTGTTGCATGTCGTATATGTTATCATGCCAAATTTTCGTCTTTTAAAATCTTAAGGTCATATATTCTACCCATGTTATATAAATTTCAAATTTAGAGTATTAACTTTAACATTACAAATAATTTTTCTTTATCTGAAAATAATTTTTTGAAATCCAACATTGTAATAAAAGTTAAAAAACATCCTCTTAATAAGAGAGAAACGGATGTATAATGGTCATTTAGAATAACACATAACTAGGTTTACTGGTAGGAAAACATATTTGGGTTGTGAAATTATGTACATGGAAGATTAAATAATTATGGAGAATGATATAGACCATTGACCACAAAAAATGGAAGGATCTAGAGAAAAATAATGACCACACACCATAAATCTATGATGGGTAAAAAGACTATTGGTTCATCTAAAATTAAGGTAAATGTTTAACATTTTATTTCAAGATCCTTTTCCCAATTTTGTGGGATTATTTTAGTATCAAGGTAGTGAATATAACTTAATATACTAACTTGATATATTTTTATTTTATAGGCCCAATTTTATCCTTTTTTGGACTTCAATCAATTTCAAATTCATTACTTACTATAATAAATGAATATCCAAGATTAATTTTGTATTCTTGAGTCACTAAAATTAACTTTTAATGAATCTTATAATCTAAAATAAAGACAATAACAATATATTTTTCATATATTTAATAAAAAAAAATTTACACAATATCAGACTATAATCTAAAAGTATACAAATTAATTTGAAGAAATAATACATTAATCTACAGAATTAAATAATAAAATCTGTGGTTTAACATAGATCACTACTTAAATAAATAACCCTATATTCCAAATAACACCAATAACCTAAACATTGAAAAATGTTTTAATCCCAAAAATTATATCATACACTTCACATTGAATATACAAAAAATTAAGATTATTCTTCCCAAATAATCCTTTACATTAAACCTTGAGATTACATATATACTTCAACCTATAAAAATGTCCCTTGAAATACCATTAAACTCCTAAAAATAATAATAATTCAATAATATGTGATCCTATAATATTTTTACCAAAATAAACATAATATTTATCTATAAAATTTCTTATGTAAAAAAATATCCAATTATTTGGAACATTACATAGTCTCATGGTTGTTTTTGTACCCATATCTCCCATCGGTTTTGGGTTCAAGCCTTACAGTCTTGCCGAATGAATCCTGTTTTCACTCAGTATATGGATTATCCTTTTTATAGCACTATATTAATATAATTCCTATAATGTTACCAAAAATATGATGAACATCCTCAAAAATAACATTAAATTCCAAATCACTTTTCTATCCCATTGTTATTTATATTATAAGACATATGTTCCCATATTTTAATAACTCATAATTACCTTATAATCAATAATCACATAAACCCTAAATCTTATCAATACCTTTGTACTTATTTCAACAAATTTTATCTTCATTCTTCCTCACAAAACATTTTTACTAAATCCCATAATAGTACTAAGGGTTATATTTCCATAAATGTCTACCAAAATGTCAATAATCATGGGAAAATCTCATAACTATAAACCTCAAAAGGGGTGTCTATAAAATTGAAATTATGATCAAACTTCAACTCATAAACCCATTATGGTGTCTATAAATATTAATTTAATATAAGATGAATATATATATGCTTCAAATAATTAACACAATTCTTAGATATTTCATGTTTCTTATCACCAAAATACCATTGATAAGAATACTTCTACAACATAATTCCTGAATCTTAATACACAAATACATGAATCCTCTCACTTAGATTATTTATAAAACATAGGTCCTTCCGTGGTCAAGTATTTAACCTTTGAAATAATAAATTATCTTGGATAATTCCTAGGTAACACTAAAAATATTTCACTTTTTCTAACAGGGACGTATCAGTTGGTAAATGTGTATTTTTTATTGGTAAAACATTTAATCAACATATATGTCCCTATCACTCAATTGTTGGAAAAAACTCGGTTGCTAAATTTTTTTGTGATAAATAGAATAGTTCTATTGCAGTTATATTAATACCAATAGATATTATATATGATTGTTAAAGTGTTTAGCAATAAGTACTGGTGAAAAATTTATCTGTTTGTAATATTATTAAAAATATATAATATTTGTTTATAAATTAAATTGAAATAAAAAATGTATATTTTTATTTCCAGTAAAAATTAATATTATATTTATTAATTTATTATATATATTTCCTATTTTTTAGTTATTAAACTAAAGAGGATTTTGACACATTTTTAAAGTGAGGCAATAATTAATTATATTGATAATTAAATTCATTACATATAGAACCCATTGGATCCCCACCCGGGATTTTTCCCCAATTATTTTAGTGGACAAACCCACCCACTCCCAATTCTATCCCTTAACAACCCTACCTCCCACCCCCAATGCTACATCCAAACCACCACACTGGATCAACCACCCTAGCTGCTCGAGCCCATAATTTTAAATGACTCCAACACAGGCAACTACTTCCCATCATCACCGACGACTCCAACACCAGCAGATTCAGCCCATCCATGTTAGATCTAGTCGGAACAGCTCCTCCCATCCATGCCAGCTCCAGCTCCATCCCATCCATTTCAGCTCCTGCCCCATACATGTCAGCTCCATCCCCTTCCTTGTCAACTCTAATCTTTGTCATCTTCAGCTCTAGCCCATCTATCTCCAGACTATGCCAGCTCTAGCTCCAACCCCATCCATGCCATCTCCTTTCTATGCACAGAAAAATGAGAAAATAGATGATAAAAGAACTTATATTTAATTTAATTATGTACCAAAACAAATGATAAGAATACAATTACACATCAATTGTTGTTTTTATAGATCACACAAGTGGCAAAGTCCATGGATGCCGTTCACCAACTCAACCCAATTCAAAAAAAATTGTCTTTGGAATTTTATTTTTTAAGGTGAAATTAATCCAGTCATCAGTGATCAACTTGAGACTATCATAGAAATCCAATATCTCCATTGATATGTTTTTCACCGCAGTCATATCAACTCTAAGCTCTTCGAACCATGAAGCGGTGTCCTTGTATTTTAGAATGTTTGTATTGTAAATGTAGGACAATGAAATCAAATGATGATGTAAGAGGCCTAGGTCCTCCTTATAAGTATCATGGACAATTACACAAGTTTTCTGAATCATAATTATATCATTCACTCCCAAATCTATAATAAATTTCAATAATGTAGAGATTGGGAGAAACACAAGAAAGGAATAGGTGAGAGCTTCCAATATATTCATTTCCATTTCAACTGTATCCTTAACCTCAAACACGTAATTTTCATCTAAATATTGTTTTTTTATTTGGAATGACTGTAATAATTCATGTATAGTGGTTTCTTCCACGTTTGATGCCAAGTGAAAGCCGGTTGGAGGCACCAGACAAGGATCATATTCAGTCATACTCTTTCTTTAACAAACACGTCTCATATTAGTTACAGTGGTTTCCTAAACTCTCTTCCTTTCATTAACATATTGTGAAATTTTATATACGTAATTAACCATGTGCATCTTCAAGATATTGAAATATTCTAAAGTGATAACATTCTCTTTGTCCGGAAATCTTTCCAATTATACTTGCTCCTTCTCTAGGAGCAGCTTCTGGGGCAAAGATATTAAGAAATTTTGCAGCAATTTCTTGAACACGGATTCTTCTACATTAGAAAGAAACCTCACTGATCGACATTCAGCATTCCCCCGCTCATTCATGACATCAGTACAATGTCGGCGATCATCTATAGGAGGCTCACATTAACAGCATGAAGTGGGCCATCCCCAATTTTAGACATAGGTGGAATAAAGAAATATCTCAAGCATATATGTTTCATAAAATCAAATACAAAACTATAAAAAATAAAATATAAAAAACTCCTTGCCAAAATTCGATACCTGAAAATTGAGGAGGCTTCTTGTGAAATTTTTTAAGAGCCCACCACCTCCAAAATAGTTTTTCCAATAATCTTATTTCATTGTGTGGGTATTGAAGGAAGTAGAAGCATAAGAATGATCACTCGTTCCTATAATTGTAAGGGTGTGCCTACACCAGAGTAAAATAAAAAAAATTTATACTTACAAGATATGAAATGTTATTTCAAAAATGTTATATAAACAATTTAAATTATAGAATGTACCAACCTGAAGGTTGAAAAACAAGTTCAATAGGTGGAGAAAATAACATACAACTCTACAAATTAATAAGTATGAGAATAATAAGGGTTGGGGCTATCATGCACACAAATATTTCATTTTTTTAATGAAAAAAATATAAATACTTAAAAATTATAGTTTGACTGCATATTACTCTATATCGTGTGCTTTGGAGTTCCAAAAGAAAACACGATCCTTAATAATTCAGCAATAAAACCTAGTCAATGCTAGAAAAAATAAAAATAACAACATTTAAACATTTAAATATTGTTTTAAAAAATACATAAAAGCAGGAAAAAAATACATTTATATTCTTCTTTTTGAGAAACAGATGTATGTTTTAATAAGTTACCAAAAGAATACTCTACACGGATGAAACACGTAAATGTACAACCAAATTAACTACAAGAGAATCTATTAATTTATATTTGTTATCCTACAAACACATGACTCATACTAACCAATATATAATTTGGATATGGAAATAGTAATTAAAATGGTGGAATAAAGAATGAAAATAGGTTATATTTCAAGTTATCTTTCCATCGGCTATATTTTTAGAACTAGTTGGGAAATATAAATGGAAGATGGATGATAAACTAAAAAAAGAGAACATCCTAACATTAAATTAGATAAATCAGAGTGTGTGATAACCTATTAATGTACCTTCTTGCATCCTCTAGTTCAATAATTCGTTTCGGGATCAGTGAATAAACTCGAAAAGTAGGAAAAGAAAATTGATTCTAATAAGCATGGTGGTTCAACTCAAATAACTGAATCGGATCTTGAGAATCATTCAATTACCAACAAAAAACACAAGGAATATAAATAAAAATGAAAAATATGAAACTAATTAAATTTTAATTTCAATGAAACCCTGACTGATTTTCAACTCAAACTCTGGAAGCCCATGATTTGAATGGATTAAAACTTGAAGAGAAAGAGTGAATACCTGATAAGAGGCTCAATCATCGACTGATTAAATAAGAAATAGGTTTTTTCCAACAACTCCATATACCAAAATTTTTAGTTTAATGTGTAAAAATCAATCGAGCATCGGTAGAAGGAATCTAGAACCATGATTGAATTATTATTGAAAAAACATAGACATAACATATCAAACAAAAACACTGACTACAAGACATACCCAAAAATATGCCAAATTATTTAGATGCTAATCATATTCTTCAACCCAATGTATTAATCATTTCAAAAATTTATAAAACTCCACTATACCTGAGTTATTATTTTACAAGATAAAAATTTTGTACTGATAATTTTAGGTTAGAAGATAACTCATTTCCACACTAACTAAAAATATGCATGATATAAAAATAACAATAATATTATGTGACCTTTGACAACAAACAAAAAGATAACTGATAAGTGCATTAACAGAAGACAACAATTGACAACATTATCTATGTCGTGACCACAAAAAGAGGATTATCTAACAATTGGAATCAACCAGAACCAGTAGATTATCCATCTTATGACTAAAACAATAATATATAATCAATGTCCATAGAAAATACCATAGCATATGATATAAAAATGACCAATGAGAAAAATAATAGAAAAATTAATAGAGAAACATATGACCCCAAAAAAACAAACATGTGACCACATTAACAGAAGATAACTAGTGAAAAAAATATAATCTAACAACACATGATATAAAAATATAAAGAATGGTGCTAATTTTAATTAATAGATACACATAACAGAAAATTCAATAATAAATTAAACATCACTAAATTCTATAATGTAGTAAATTTTCTTTCAATTGAGAATGACAACACTTTCAAATTGAGAATGAAAAATTACCTCTTTGGATATTATGGCCTATTTTCACAGGATTCTGCATCGAGACAGTGGAAGCATGAAAAGAATGTTTTAGACATCATTTATCATTTTCTAGACATTGGTGAACACTACACCAGAAATATAATTATGAAAATTTCAACCAAGATAGAGAGAAATTTCCCAATAATGTCATCACCTGGATTCCACATTGAACCCCACTGCTTGTTAGGGTTGTCTGGGATGGAAACTCTCACTGAAAACGGGTTCACAAGTGACACCGAATGTGACGGTCATCTGGGAAGTAGAATTACATAATTAGTGTCACTGAATATCAAATCAAATAACATCGTTTATAGGTGATTATCTAGCTCCTGAAGGTAGTCACAGTATGAATTCTAGGACATTACAGATGAACTCTGGAATGGATGAGATAAATCACCCATGATTAGATCTAAAGAAACCAGACATCAATGACTTATGATATCCAGATTCATCATCAAAACATCCAACCAGGTGACGAAAAATCTCACACCATTGTGAACAAACCGCAACGTCGTCCCAGAAAAAGATGAATCTGCAATTGATTACCACCAAAGATGATAGCCTCTCCCGTGACCAGAATTGTTGTCAAATCATCAATCAAGTGTGACCCACATCAATGATCAAAATGATACCTGTAAATGAATGTATTTCCCTTATAGGATGATCCTTCAATTGGGAGATCCCAATGAAGGTAGATCTCATGGTTGACGAGGAATACACCGGTGGAGAAACCCTAAATTGGGAGAGATCTATAGTAAGAAATTAAATTTTGTATTATTTATTTGATAAATTTTAACAATTTATTTTATGAAATTATTTTGATTATAATAAATTATGTTTTATGAAATTTAAATATAAAAAATAAATTATCTTTTATATAGGGAGTATAAAAAATATGTGAAAATATCTCAAATATCATAATGATTTGAATTATTTTTTTTCTAAAAAATATTTATATCTTTATAAAATGAAAAAAATAAAAAATATAAACACTATTTATATTGAGAAAATTTTTTAAAATAAAATAAATAAATGAGATATTTTTTATAAGACAAAAAAATGGATATTGACTTTGTAAAAAAAATAAAAAAAATATGAAAATTTTGGTTAATCTTTATTGGTTATCGGTAAAATCATTTTCATCATTTAATGGTTTATTGTAATAATTTTTATGAATAAAAAATATTTATTTTTCATTATTATTATTACTAATAAATTCATGTGTTCATAATTTTTTTGGAATTTATTTAATAAGGTGATAGATTTAACCATTAGTGAATGATGTGTTGGTATTGATCGATTGATGACAACAAATATTTATGTTGTAAAAAATAAGTGCCAATACATAAAATTAATACAAATAAAACAAAATATCTATTAAAATTACTCTTATTTACCAACAAATATATTATATGTCCATAAATTTATGTTGGTATAAGTCATTTTTTTTATAGTGTTACCCACATATAATAAAACAAACTATAATTGTATATTTAGAGTGAAATTTATTTCTCTCTATTGAACTCCTCACTTTTCATCAACAATTCGTTTCTATATTCCCTTCTTTTAAAAACATAAAACATTTTCCTATTTTTTGGCAAATTATATTGGGTGTCACTTTCCACATTTATAACCTGAATAAAATTGATCCCTCTTTCCTTCATGGTCTCCACCACTCAAGCACTTAGAGGAATCCATCCTTCTCTTCGTTAGTGAGTTAATGGGTTGGTTAAGGTACATGTTGTAAATCATATATTAAGATAATTGATTATGAATAATCACAATATATTTTACTTCAATCATTATACCATTTGTTTACTCATAATCACTACATTGTCCATCAAATTCATTATTAACATCATTCCTCTTGGTTTCGTCCAATGACTAAAACCAAAATGCATAGTGTGAGTAGCAATAATCATAGTAGAAAACCATATAATCATTTATTTGATGTCTGCATTATGACTTGTTATTTTCAATATAATACTCCTTAGGTTTAACCTAGATCATTAAATATCATCATCTATTCGAATCATTTAAGACGGTTCATGAAGAAAATGTGAATTAGCCCAAGCGCATCCCCTGGTAGTATCAAACCAGGTGTGTAGAAAGGCCTATATTCGTACAAAATGAGAGGATTGGGTAAAAGTACAATGTGTCCATTTCTGATTTATTACCCCTTGGAAAAACTATGAAAGAGCCACGTCCACTTTTAGTGTCAAGATAGGGATGTATTACATAGAAATACATATAGTCTCTATCTTACCAAAACATTAGGACGATATCCCATACTTAGACTTATCCTCAATGTCAATCATAGGTTTATGTTCTCTCATATATGTTTTCTTAAATCTATTTCCTAAGGTTCCCACTAAACATTCATTGATAAAAACTAAAAATACCCTTATTTTATTGGCCCAGAGTTGGTGGTTACATTATTACATTGGGTTTAGATACAAGTGATCACATCCCAAAGTATTGAGTATTTTAGTAGTCTTGGAAAACTATATACATACTTGCATTTAAAATTATAATTGAAAATGTAAAATAAAACATATTATTTTCTTTGGGAATAACATTTTTCCCTCTATCATATCCCTAAATATCATAAAACACTTCTTGGAATTCTGTGGAAAAGAAACATAAGAAGGTGGTGAGCTTAAATGCTTAGTAATAGTATGATGACACTAGACGTTATCATGAATAAATAAGGAATAATCTATATTTAGAGGTAAATATTTGAAAATGAATTCCATTTAATCAATAAATTTAGCATGAATAATATTATAGTAGGAATAAATAATGATCAAATAATTACATATCAATAACTACATGATATTGGAACCTATCCATTAATATCATAACTAAAAAAATAATCACATGGAAATAAATAAATAATATATGAATAAATCAATTCATCATTTTGGACATCATAAACAAATATTCAATCCCTCATACCAAGAAATATTATATAAATGGGAAAGGCCAAAATCAAATACCCAAGCTAGTTTGTCTCATGATACCTACAGATGAATCAAGGAGATATAGAAGGAATCACCAGTCGATTACTAATTCCAATTCCTTCCTCATATAAAATGTTAGAAACCAAATAAATTTAAACATTTGTATTGAAAAACTAGAATATGAAATATTAATAATTTCTTAGTGTAATATGTTGAATGGTATCAAAATTATACATCCCCTGTAAGACTAGTCAAAAACCATATGTAGAAATAATAATGATGGCATCATTAAAAAATATCCCATATTTAAAATAATTGAAATAATGGTTGTTATCATTGATTAATATAAATACCATATAAATTTCGTTAAAATATTCTTGACGAAAATTCCCTTTTCACATTAAAAATTACATTTGAAAACTAAAAATTATAAAAATATTAGAAAAAAAAATTTTCCTAGAAAATATTGATGTATAATATTATAATAGTATTGAAAACCATTATAGTTCATTATGGTCGAAAATTCTATTCATGCAGAGTATCTTGAAACAAATATTTCTTTCACATTTTTTGTAAAAATGAAAATAGTAAATCATTCCGAAAATGACATAAAGCCTCCATTTCAACCATTTTATGAAAATTAAAACTTGGGTAAAAATTAATTATAATAATAATGGTTTAATATTAAAAATATTTTTTAAATCATTTTTATAAAACATGATAATGGAAGAGAAATATTCCCAATCGAGTAGAAAAACAATGTCGGTTTTCCTTAAAAATGTTATTTATGTTCATTGAGTAATTAAATAGAGAAATTTTAAAGGATAACATAAAATTAATAGTAATAATAAGAGTAAAATAAATTATATGGTGTTTAATATATAAATATATAATGATTTCCCTGGTGGTGACATAAACATAAATAATCTCAAATAATAATGAGACTGTGAAATAAACCATTACCACATTGGTAACATTGGATTCATAACTCACATGAATGTAATAAAATAGAATGAAAAATTAAATACCATGAAGATAAATGTATTAATTATATTACATATAAAATTTTAATAATATACATGAAAAAAATAAGTGGTAAATATTGAATATTTCCCGTAGAAGTAAAAGTGAGATGAGAAACCCTTACCTTGAGTCAAATTTCCTCCGTATATGTTCGAACCTCCTACATAATAAATATATATTTATTATAAATATATTATATAACCATATTTATATTTATAATCTCTTATATGAGTTAATTATAACATTTTATCACCTATTTATTAACTATTCTATACTAAAATTACTCTTTCAGGTAATAATTGCTTTGTTTACCATGTTTGATTTGGTTTGGTAGTCTTGGTCCTTGCACATTTATCATGGTTCCATAAAATCCATAACATTAATAATGATATAAATATCATATATATTCATTTTTTATGTATTTATAGTAATCCATAAATGTTATTAAAATTAATTATATCATTCATGGATATGGTAGGTTGTACGTACAAATGAACGTTGTCTCCATTTTTTAGTTGACAGAGAAAAATGGTAAATAATAATTTCACATTTATATATAAATTATGATATAATATATGTAATATATATTCATAATATATATCCTTATTTCAATCCATGTCAAAATAAAATGAAAAACAAATCATATCGTTTCGTGGAAGCTGTAGTCCACGAGTATGCATAGGCGACATTATCATTTTAAAATGGATTTGAAAGTAATATAGTATATGTAATATTTTAATTCTATAATTATAATTGTATCATAAATAATATATATATATATACACATTTTATCTATCATCATAACCAACCGTAAGAGGTAGTGATGGAATACGAATTACATTGGTTCGTGAGGAGGTAGTATGTCATACACATGAATAACAGTTCCATTTATCATTTTATGGAATATTGGATTCATATAGGTTATTGAGTTATCATAAAAAATATTTTTATATTTTAAATAATTTTTTTTATTTTTTCATTCTTGGTGAATATTTTAAGGTGTAAAGGAAGAAATAAAACGAAGACATATGGTTAAAACTATACCTCTTCTTCGAAGAACCTCTTTAGTTTTGTACCTATATCCATCAAAGAATAATTTTGTGATAAAAAAGGGACTATATGTTATTTTTAGTGATTTAATTAAATTATTATATTCATATATTGGCCTAACCAAATGGATTTTGAAATGTGTAGAGAATAAGAGAGCGGGTGCCCTTTTATAATTAAGGTGAGTGGCACACTTGTAATCTTTCAATGCTTTCCAACAATTCCATGATAATTTATTTGTCAAGAGGCTCCAAAATGGACAATTATAAAACCATATATGATATTTGTTAAATATATTTCCATAAAATAGTAACTTGATGAATTTTTATGTAATTTTAACACTTATCTTTTTTAATTTATCCTCGGGTAAAAAAATTTTAACCTTAACTATTGCAATATATTTTTACTATTTTTAATATTAATTATGATAAAATATTATGTTTGAATTATTATATAATATTAATTATAACTATTAAAAAATTTTATACATTTTACCAAATTTAATTCATTTAATTTTCTAAATTTAATTTAAAATTAAACCCATAGACTTGATAGAGATGTTTTTCTCTAATGATATTTTTTCACAAGTATAAAAGTTTTTATATCAAAATTGAAAATATAATTGATTCAAATGAAAAAAACATATTTTAATTATAATATAATTGAACAGATTTTACTATTAAAATAGTTTTAAAATATTATTTATCTTTTTTAATTCATTAAATGAAAAAGAGTTTTCAATAAAAAAATTGTATACTTCTGTATTCATCAAAAAAATTAATTTTTTTAAAAAAATATAAAAAATTAACTATAAGATTATTTTGTAATGATTAAATTGTTTTATTTTTTCATATAAATTATCTAAAATTGGTAAAGATTTTTTCCAACAATAATATGAAAAACGCGATGAAATTGCTGTTTAGAATAATAGAGTTCTAAAGCCTAAAAATGGATTTATTCTTATCTCATGCCTAGAAAAAGTATTGGATGAATGATAAAACATTTTATTGAATTAATAATATATATTTCATTAAAATAATAAAAAATTAGTTGCTATTTTAATTAATTAAGATAAAAAATAGATTGTGCGCATAGAAATGGTTTTTCAAAAAAAACATTTCTTTTACTTTCAAGTTATTTGTAGTTTCATTAATAATCAACTAATGAGTAATGAACTTGATTTATAAATGTGTAGAATATATTCTTTTAAAAATTTATTTCTTCCATTTCATACTCTCCAATTTATGTTTTAGTTTATAATGGCTATATATAACGAATATATTTTATAGGTTTTTTATTCTCTTTGTTGTGTGTCATATACACTATCATACCTAATGTAATTTTAAAATATCAAGGTGTTACATGACTCTAATTATCATCATTGATAATAGATTATATCAATATATCATTAGTTAATACCACTATAATTTTATCAATATAATTCTTCAATAATCTATTCATTAAATCCGTAAAGACTGAAGGAGCATTAGTAAGACCAAAAGGTGTTTCCCTAAACTCATAATGTCTATACCTTGTTCAAAATTCCTTCTTCAGCATATCATCCTTCTTAATCCTTAACTAATGATAACCAGATTGAATATTGATCATTTAAAAGTATTATTCTCATTGATTTCAATCAAAAAAGTCATGAACACTTGTAAAATTATGCTTATTCTTTATAGTAATTGCATTGATCTCTATTTAATTGAAGAATAATCTCATATACCCATCTCTATTTTTCATGAATAGAATAGATGTTCCCCACAATGAAACACAATGATGTATAAATCCTCTTTCACTCAAATCATATAGTTTTTTCTTCATCTACAGCAACTCCATTGGTTCCATTCTATATGGACTTTTAGATTTAGGCCCTGTATGAGGAATGGGTTTAATGGATAAACCATATTCATGCTTTGGTGGATGAAAATGTAATTATTTTATAAATAATTCAATGAATTATTATACCATTGGTACATCCTCCATATTTGGGATATCTTCTTTACCTGTAGATCATGAATAATACTCCTCCCTTCCCAGAATTTCATTATGAATATATATTAGGGGGGAACCATACATGATTTAGATGATGAATTTTCCCCACTAAAGAAAAGAGTTTCCACCTCTCCTTTAATGTCCACCCCACTCTATTAGGTGGTATTAATGATCACAATCACATATTATTATTTCCAACAGTTTATTTGTATGGATTTTAGTATTTATATTTTAGATATTTTTTCATGATGGTTTTAGAAAAAACTGAGGGCTCAATAGGACCATGAAAGGAATTTTTAGAGGACCCACATGCAAATTCTTATGTCTACATGGTGGGTACCACTGTATGGTAGGAGGAATACACCAACAACCTAGTGGAACTAAGATAGACAAAAAAATATTGATTGGTAGTGGCCGCAATATGCCTTAATTCCACTTGTAATATCTCTGTTCATCCGAAAATATTTTGATAATGATCCTAAATACATGGTATGCTATAAATATACCCCTAGTTGTACTTATAAGTAAATGGTTACATGTATATTAACTATTGATCCCATTATACATCATTTCATCATTCTCAAGCTTCCTTACTCTCATATTACTCTTTCCTCTACTCATCTCTTATTATAATCTTACTATTGGACAAAGAGTGATATTCATTGGGATTTAACATAGAAATTCACTTCATTTTATTTTTATCATGTTCTCAATATTGTTGATTGTGATGGGGAGTGGTTCAAAATATCATTAAAGTGTTGTGTATTTAATTTTCTATCCAAAATCATTAAAAGGA
This sequence comes from Viscum album, assembly GCA_963277665.1. Lineage (NCBI taxonomy): Eukaryota > Viridiplantae > Streptophyta > Magnoliopsida > Santalales > Viscaceae > Viscum > Viscum album. The sequence continues at coordinate 1,171,156,228 of OY728120.1, forward strand.
TATTCATTCTTTGGATTTCTTGGTATCAACCACTAAAAACCAAGAATTTACTTCTTGTAATGTATTTCCTTTCTATAACTACTAAAAAGTAAGTGATTATGTTTATTTATAAAACCACTAAAATGAATGGTTTAAACCAAAACCTCTCAAGGTTACTTAAGGAGGTGATATATAGGGTTCCCTTTGGGTATTATTTTTATACACCCTCATCAATTTTGTAAATGAATTTATATTTATTACCACCACAGTAGCTAATTTGTGAAATTGATTTAGAAAATAATTCTCATTCTTATTCATAAATATTATTATTAACACAATTTTTAAATTCCATAAAATTTAATTTTACATTCCAAAAAAATAAATGAAAAACCACCACTCCCCCTCTATTAATCATTACTAAAACCAACAATCGGTTACACAGACATCCATAATTCTGAAAATATTAACTAATTTGAAGGATCAATCTTATAAAAAGTTATATACATAAAATTTCAAAGGTTTTCATGAAGGAAATTTTATCAGTAGAGACCCAAAATTTTATTGAAACTATTATGGTTCATGGAAAAGAAAGATGTACACTTTTTAATGACAGTATATGATATCTAATTTATAAAATTTTAATGTATGGATATACCCCCATGAATGAGTCTAAATTTAAATGGACCCATTATAATATAGAAGAATTTTATATTTAAGTAAAATAAATTAATTCACTATATTGTGTGTTAGATATATATTAATTTATGATAGTTTCCACATGTAAAATGGCTCATTAAATTTGGATGTTATTTGAAGTTACCCATGAGGGTACTAATAAAGAAAGAATACTAGATATGATATGTTTTTCAAAGAGTTTTAATGCTTTAGTATGCATCATAAAAGTTATATAACTGAAAATTTTACAAATATTGATAATGGAAGTAATTATTTTGGTGATGTAATTTCAACAGATACAGTTATGAATAATATCATTTATGTCATAACTAGTTCATGGGAACCTAAAATGAGGGGAATACAAGAAGTGATGGACATTAAAAACTTGTTAGTTAAATTGATCACAGGTTCAGTTAGGATCTATGAAATTATAATGAAAATAATAGTGGATAATAAATCCAAATAGGTCATAGAGAAGAAGACCATATCAGTTATAGAAAAAAATCGTCTAAAAGTGATGATGATATTATTCCCCCTTCCAAGAAGATGAAAAAGTTATTCATGAATAAAAATGAATATCACTCTAACATGGAGAAAAAAAAACTTGAAGTATGATTCTATGAGTGTAACAAAAAGGTTCACTTAAATTTGAAGTGTCCTAATCTAAAAAATAAGTCAATGGAGTTGAAATAAAAAAAAATTCATTCAACTTATCAACATGGAGTTCATATGATGAATACCTTTCTTCATCGGAATCTAGTGATAAAAGTCCCAAATATCTCATGGTTTACATTGAGGTTAGCCAATATATTATTTTATCAAATTATTATTTCTATTTTTTCCACTTCAATTATGAATATCTAATATATACAAGATATCATCTACAATATGTATTTTTCAAACTCACCTCGAATTTCCAAAAGATTAAAAATTAAGACAATTTTGTTGTAAATGAAAAAACACATCTATTTAATGAAAATGAAAGATTTAAAGAGGATAATAAAATTACCAAATATTTTATCTCAAAAAATTTTAAAGATAAAAATAAAATATTTGAGGTTTTATTGAAATAAAATTATGTTTTGAAAAAATAATTAATGTTAAAGGAGAAATGGTGTTTTTAAACGATAAACCCAACATTAAAAAATTAGAAAAAAATAAATAGATAAAATTTACCTTTCAAAATTCACTCATGGGGAGAAAAAATAGAATTTAATATTTTATTTCCAACGGAATGGGAAAGGTACTCAAGGTTTTCATTATTCAAATAATTCTAGTACCTCAAAAATACTACCATTTTTCCAAAGGGTGCTCTCAAAATAAATTTTTCATTTTTTTCTAGAAAATTTGGAATCTAACTTATGAATGATTTTAAAAAAATGATCATTATAAAAAAACATAAATAAATTAATTATTCTTCAAATTTGTATTTAAAAAAATAATTCCAAGCAGTTATGAGTTCTAAAATCTCTTTTGGATAATATTTGAGGACCAAAATATTTGGTACCAAAATCATATTCTCTTAAATTGACTTGTAGGAAAAATAACTCAATAGAAGTTCCCAAGTAACAAAATGGTATATTTATTGTGGGTTCTTGAGGAATATGTATGGGGACTACAAAGAATTCAATCAACTTGATGAGCCTGATAATGGGAATGCTGCCATGGGTAAAAATTCATAGAGTAATATCATCTGTAGAGGAACCATTGTCTTTTCAAACTCTTCATTATTAAATAAATCTTCTATGTTAAATGTTTAAGGAATAATTTTCTTACAATTAATTAATGATTTTATGGTGGTTTCAAAGTTTCATTTTACAATGATTTTTTGACGGGTTTTTATTCTCATGGAAGCATTTTTTCAACATCAAAATTTAAATTTTTTTATTTTATTAATTTTAAATCAGTTACAATTAAAAAATTAATGAATTCACAAGATATTTAGTCATGAATATGATATATACCTATTGTATATTACACCACACACTCACTAGTAAAAGTTAACTAGAAACAACTAATTCAATATTTAATTTAATTTCATTTCTAAAATGACATTATCTGTGAACTATACTAATAAGGTAAAAAAAATCATCCATTAACTCTATAAAGGATGTTTCAACCACTAAAGTCCCCTAAAATTATACACCTAGATATTTTTTTACCAACCCAAGTGGAAAGTATAAGAGGTAAATCTTACTCATCTGTATCTGTCAATGATTATACAAGATTTAATTAGGTTTATTTCCTACCACATAAAAGTGAATATTATAAACTTTTCATTAAATATACCAAGAAGTATGAAATTCAAAAAGGATATAAGAGTGTTCCCCATAAGAATAATCATATAATAGAATTCATAAATAAGTAATTTGATGATTTGTTTCACAATTTAAGGCTCTATATTTTTCCAACCTCATACTTTAATGTTATAGGGTGTCCAGTGGTTCAAAACAATTTTCATAAATTTATATGTTTTTTAAGATGAATTAATAAATTATAAAGAGTATTTAAAATGTTTTTTCAAATTATTAAAGTAATTTTATGTTTTGAATGTTTATTTGGGAAATTAATTTTTATGTTTTTAAAGTGATTTTAATATTTTAGATGTGTTTTTTGGGATTCTATAAGTGATAGTAAAACCTTTTATTATTTATTTATATGTTCTTTTTAAATGATAATATAATATTTTAAAGTTATTCTTACCCTTTTTCATGGTCAAACATATTCATTAGGGTAGAGTTTTTTTAAAAGGGGTGCATAAGGGTACTGGTTGTTTTTAATGGCTTGTGTAATGGTAGTGGAAATTTTATACTTCATGTGTAAGGGTAATCCATTGTTTTAAAACCAGGAATAATGGAAGGGTATGTTTTCCTTTTATTTAAATAGGGTAAGATAAATTTCCCAATCATGCATAATGGTGATATAAACTTCACATAAGGGTAACCCTAAATATCTATAGGTTATGTAAGGGTAAGAAATATCTCTCATATACTATATGAAGTTAGAAAATTCCCTATGTAAGGGAAACTCCACCATTGTGTAAAGGATCCTTGACCTTTCTTTAGGTACATACGGGTGGAAGTCAACCTGAGTAAGGGTATTTGTGAGTTTCTTAAGGATACATAAGAATAAAGCAAGATTTGTATGGGGGTAGGGTTATTTTTATTATGGTTATATAATGATAAGATCAAGTTACACTTACGTGAGCCTTGTAATAGAAATTTGTATGGGTAAAATAGTTTACCCTTCCACAAACCACTTATTGTGCATAAGGGTAATGTTAAATTTTTAAAGAATATTTAAGGTTAATCTCAATATATTCTTATATGAAACCTTCTATTTTGTTTTGTAAGAGTAAAATAAGGTACCCTTATATAGAAACCCTAATATATGCTTGGGTACCATAAATTTTCTAAATGACCTTTTTTATTTTTTAGAAACTCTTGGAATGTGTTTTTAATTCAAATGGTTGGATTTATTTTGTAAATTAGTGGTTATTGAATTGGTTAAGAGTATTAAATGTTATCTTATGACCCTTCATAATTTTAGGATTTATGAATTGGTTTTGAGGTTAATTAGTTAAAAAATAATTAAATGCAAATTTAATATCTAGATAGATGTTGTATCTATGTATTTAAAAATACCTAATCTCCCCTTTAAGTATTTATTCCTTCTTGAGTTAGTATGAACTCGAAGAGTCCTTAGTAATCTTACAAAGGTATCTATAGATGATCGAAGATTATCCTTTGTACACCAAGATCGTGTCTTCAGGATGAAGAAATATTCCTCTCTCCTTTACTTTGGGTGAAATAATTTTCAAGAGAAAAACAGGAGGTAGGTGATCTGTGACATCTCCTTATTGCTATACTATGCAGGTGTGAAATTAATATGCTTTAATCTTTTCTATAGTGATGAATGAAATTAGACACAGTCAAATAACAATATGGAAGAATATAATCACACTAATAATACATATATGATAATATAGAAATTATAAAAAAGGAGTAAAAATTGAATTTTATGTAATTCTCAATATAAAATATTATTAATATAAAATTTTTGAATGGAAGTTTGATTTATTTAGTATAATATTTCTTCTGATAATACTAGAATTTCATGTAATAAAATTATTGTTTTAATTTTATCTAAATCAATGAAATATAATTGTACATCATAAATAAAATAGTTAACTTGTTTTTGTTTAATTATTGTCATTTAATTATAAAAAATATTTTATTCTGAGGATACCTAAAGTTACCTTGGAATATGAAAATTAATTCTTAAAATAAATATTTTTGATAATAATATTAAAAATGCCGATTGATTATTTATTTCATGTAGTATATAATAATATTTATAGTTTATAATGTTATTGGATAGTGTAAATAAGTATTTTCATGTTTTACATTAAGGAAACATATTTTGGAAATTATCTAAGAGAGATAATGAGATAATTGCATGCCTTTTACTAATCAATATTTGATGAAATAAAAATTATAGCATCCAATGCTGTTAAAATGATTTAATTGTATTTATGATAATTATTTGATATTTTTTTTAAATTTTTGAATTGGATTTGACTATAACATGTTATAATTTAATTAAATTCTATAACCATATGTTTCTCTACATGTGGATATATTAATATTTGTTATGAGATATTAGTGATATGTGATCCGATTATTTATTATATATATTGTTTCCCTATAATATTTACTAGAGAGTGTTATATATATTATTATGGTTATTAAGTATGGTTTAAATTCATTGAAATTTAATAACAATATAGATTAGTTAATTATTTTTTTATTTTAAAATAGGCATGTTAATATAATTATCATTAATATAGTTAATAAATGAAAAAGTAACTTAAGAAAGAAAACAAAATTAAATAAATATTATTTATCATTGAAAATTGATTTATATTTTTAATGTTATTTGTGCGTTATAAATTAAATAATTAAATTTAGAAAAGAAAATTTAATGATTTTTTTAACCAATAGTTTTGGTCCATGTGAGCCCATCATTATTTGATAAAGTATATAATTCCTTTTTTCAATGATTCCATTGAAATTATGTGAGATATAATATATCTAATATGTATTTATTCTCTATAAATTTATATCATTGTTTCAATTAATTGTTGACCATGGTTGTTTAGAATAATATAAAGGGATTCCTGAAGCTATGATGGCGGTACGGGGTACCGGTTATAAGGATGATATGGGTGGAGATTCTCAAGGTTATGATGGTGGAAAGGGGTGTCAGTGATATTGATGAAGGTGTAATGGGATGCCTATTATGATGATGATTATGTTTTCATGTGATACCAGATTTTTTATTATGTGTAGTGGTGTCGAGGATGGAATCGAGGCTGATGGGAAAGGTTAAATCTAGTCTTGATCGTTAATGTTGTGTTGAAAACATGGATACTTTTTTTATAATGAATCTTCTTGTTTAATGGACCAATGTCTAAATAATTTAATACTTTCAATTTCTAACTATGGGATGCATCCTGATGCTTTTCACTATGAGTGTATCTTTTATGTATAATCTTTGGATGAGTCCTAGAGTAGTCGAATGTATTTGAAATGATAAATTAAATAATAAAATAATGGGTTTCATTTTGTATACTTGTTTATAATGATGACATACATGATAATACAAGAAAAAAATGAATAGTTTTTTTGGAATATAGATTATAAATTTAAAATGTAAACCTTGAAAAGAAAATTTAATAATATTAATTAATGGATAATTACTTAATTAATATTTATCGCGGTTCTTTTATTTGGTTGACACCTAGGCCTTAGTGTTGGTAGTCGGGAGTCATGTGTGATGTCAGTGGCAGTTGATTTTAAGTATAGGTAGTTCCCCATAGTGTTGTTGTGAGATTTATATATATAATGTTTGTTTTTTATTTTATATGCTACCTCACCAATTTTAGTATAGAGACTCAAACCCAGTGGGCTTTAGGGGGTGTTTTCCCCAACATCTAGGTTAGTGAGGAATGGATGGCTGACTGACCCCTATAACCCTAATCACTTCTTCTAGTAATAGTATTTTCTTATTTTAATGGTGGTTATATTTCCATATATATGTGTGTAAATAGATGTACTAGATTGTGGTTACTTCACATACATATATCTCCTAATAATTTATCCTGATGATTGTTATAGATATGATGTGTATGGATTATGATTGATTGAGGCATAATACATGATGTACAGGTTGTGGTAGATCCTGTAAACTATTAAATTACTATATGGAGATGTGGTTGTGATGATGGTAATGACATATTATCCAAGGTGTGTTCAGGTTGTCTTAATTTATCCCGTGTTTCTTTGGGGTGGCTTTTGGAGAGAGATGGCTCAAGACATATGACATTGGGGCAGAGCATCAAACCAGTGGGAACTTGTAGTAGGGTGTCCTATATTATTATTATTTTATATGATTACTTGTATATTATTCTTTGTGAGTGATCAATGGTGAGGATGGTAAAATAATAGTAAACATGTTTAGTTAATGATTTGGTTTCATTTGTTTACTCATTGGTCTTTAGTATGCTTCCTTCACATTTTGATGAAGTGGTTGTGGGAAGGATCCTACAAAGTATAAATTTTATTCTCACCATATATATATAACCTATAATTAGGTTCTCCATATATAGTTTATGGTAAACCTATAATTTTCTAGTTTAAGTATCTATTTAGGATTTGTTGGATCACCATGATCGTTATCCAGGGTTTTTTTGTGTTTTTAGTTCGTTAAGTTTTATGTCATTACATTCATGTTAGGTATTGGAATAAATTATTATTTTTTTATGAGAAGGACTTGTTTGTGGTTGTTCTAATATTATCTATTAATTTTCAAATCTATTAGGGTAATGCCTCCCATCTATTTTTATTTTATACCCTCGGTTCTAGTGTCCAACTTATGGACTATTAGAGGTAGGTTTTGGGAATTGTTATCTCTCTTCTCTCACTTTCATCTAGGAGGGGTACCTTTTGGGGGAGATTCATGTTATAGTAGTATCAAAGATGATGGTTGAGTGATTGAATAGATTTTGGAGTTAAGAACTATTTATGATACAAGGTTTGGTAGGGAAAAAATTTCATCTTATCTTAGTATACACTATAAACAAGGGAGACTATCCAAGAGACAAGATTTTAGGTTCTCGTATTATTAAATGTAAGGATCATAAAATATAAAATATATTCTATGTGAAGGGATTATATTTTTTAGGTATAATCATGAGAAAGTATCATGCATCATACTTGTATAATTCTCTATTTGAAATTGGTAGATAATAAAAAAAGGTTAAAAATTAAGTAACAAAATATCCTTATTTAATTTTATCCCTATTTAGAAGCCCCTGACATTTTCACTTTTACAAGAGTAAATCTTGGTTATTTTCCTTGTCTAGTTCATTCCAAATTTGTTCATTAAGATGTTTCAGTTAATCATTTTAGATTAAGGGATGACAAATAAAATGCTCAGAGGATGACGCTTAGAGAGTTATAGCACCAGAGTTTGTAGAAGTACGAGGGCTCTGTTTTACATCATGGAATAGAGGGTTGGTTAGAGGATGTACTGATAACATTTGGTTTGAATCATGCTCAAAGGGAGAACTAAGATTTTATGGTTATGGTTATGCTTCATGGATCAACTCATCAATCGTGTTTCTTGTTCCTAATGTTTTTTGATGACTTGGTTTTTTTGTGTGGATATTCTGAAGACAATTTCCAAGATGAGTTTCTTTCATCAACCAAAACAGAGGAGGGTTCTAGATCGATCATTTCTTATATATATAGTAATAATTTTGTGCTTTAATATTGATGTTTGTGGAGAAATTTTAATTTCATTATTGATCCAAAAATCCTTCAATTGTTTGTCCTTTGAAGTGAATGACATGGTTTATCATCATTCTTCGATTTCTAGCCCTTCAGAATGAGCATAGGAAAACCTCCTTGTTATCTTGATTGAAATTCACATAATAAACAATTTATTTATGATCATTTATTTACTATGAATGTTAGGGAAAACACCTTTTAAAAAAATATAAAAAACACGGATACCCTTTTTTTGGGAAAAGGGAGAACCCAATTGAAAACTGAAAACTGAGAGGCACACAGGCCTAAGGAGACAATGTCCTAAAAGCCCAATGGCACATGAAATATTACAAAAAATGTGTCCCAATGTCCCATAGACCTAATAAATATTCTTAATAGAGGCCCAAGGCCCAGTAAATGACCGACCACAACCGCACAATCCATAGGACCTCGCCACAGCCAGATTAGCACTGCCCTCCATTGCTAGCTAAATCTGAACCTGCCACCACCCGCAGCCAGAATCTGACCGACACCGTAGCCAAATCTCATACTCAACCCAGATCTAACCTCATAGCAAATAGAATCTCTCCAAAACCAGATCCCTGCATTCCCACACCTCGAGCATGCCACCCCATCAGTGAACACACATCACCATAACCAAGGGTCATTATCACACTCCCTTCGTAATCCCGAAAAACAAACTGAATCCAAACTGATCTTTTGGTTCTATACAAAATCAGAAACTGTAACCTCTAAACCTGAGATGCTACATGTCACTCACCGTGAAGCATGCCACTATGAGATTGTCGTCAGTGCACTCCCTTCAAAACCTGAAGCCATCACAGCACTAACAGCCTAAGGAATGAATAAAATAAAACTAGATCTAATAGTTATAGACCAAAATGAAAATGATGACTGCCAGATGTTGAGACTGCACCCATCACCCACCGCAAAGCACACTGCCATTGTCAGGCAATGAACATTACATAGAGAGGCCTCTCCCACTCATAGTGATCAAACCACTGAGACCAACATCCTATACCTTCCATCCCCATAATCTTTATCCTGAGGAGGAAGTAACTTAAATTCCAAAAGATTCAGAGAAAACCCTTAGAGGTTGAGAGATCTTAGGTGAAGCCAAGAGCCCCAAAAAATTTATACAACTTTACCCTTTAGTATTCTACCCATTACTTTTGATCTTCAAAGATGATTAGAATAACTCAAACCTCAGGTCTGGTGTTAATATAGAGATGTGGTTTGGGGAAAGGGTTTCTCTATCTTTTTTATATCATTATATTATTCTCTCTTTGGTCCCTTTTTTAGTCTGTTGGATGGGTTTTCATTCACCATGTGCATATTTTACTCTTATCTCGAGCCTAGTGTGGTAGAGATTTACTATGGTGGAAGGGATTCTAATATATCTTCCATTATTTTGATCAATATATTATTTACTTATTACTGGTGATATGGGCCCCAGTTCAGGGAAAAAATAATATTTTATGTTTTCCATTAATTTATTTCCTCCTTGTGTTGGATTAATTACTCTCTAGTGAATTAATTTTAGTATGATTTCACCAATTAATTACTCTCTCTATTGGGAATTTAATCCTTGTATGATGCAGGTTGTTCATTTATCTTTCTTAATTGTGTGACTGTATTCTGGTGTGCTTACATTTTCATAAGGTGTTTCTCTCATATTAGTTTTATATGTTATGGTCATAAGCACATGAAGAGAGGGTATACTTCAAACATCATTATGTGTTAGGTAAATAAATGTTTTAAAACTATGTAGGAAAGTCAATGTAACCCAAAGTAGACTATACCATGATATGGTCGATGGTTTCCTATTATTTGTATTCTTGTAGGAGCTATATTGATCTTAGTGTATGTGATGATTGAGAAATGTTATGTTAAATTGATATATAAGTCTTTAAAATATTTTCATGTACTTACGGTAAATGGTAAATGTAAATTGAGACATAATACCATTAATATATTTTGTATGTGTGTGATCCTGGTGAATAAAGTTTTGTTAAAAAACATGGCAGAATTTTAAAGTTGGAAAAGGTGGATTGTTTAAACCTCATGCATTGTTTTTAATATATTACATATATTAAATTTGAGTTTTATATGTTTTCGAATTTATATGCATTAATTTAAATTTTCTAAAGAGAATAATAGATATTTTTTATTGAATAAAAATAATTTAATGAAAACATGTAACTTTCATAAGTACTTAAGTAATCACAGAACTCATGTTAAGTAATAAATGTTATGGGAAAATGAAAATTTGCATTGAGTATGTAACCCTTGGAAGATTTTATCATGTTGTGTAATAACATTCAGTGAGGTACACGTGGAATAATTTATATTTTTACCAAAAGTTTTCTTAAATAAATAATTGAAATACTGCCATGAAACGTGTATCCATTTTAAAAAATGGTTTGAAAATTTATTGAAAGTGTTTTCTCAAAGAATAGTTTGATAAATACCTTATAAATAAGAAACTTTTATAAGGTATTTCGTTTAATTATTTCTTAACCTTAAATATTATAAACACAAGAGACATGGTGAAAAGTATTTATTATCCTGTATTGAAATTTAATGAGTTTTAATCTAAATTTTTGGGATACATGCCTATCAAGAATGAAATATATTGGAAAACATTTTTATCTTTTAATCTCCTCAATGAGCATGTATTAATGAACTATTGTAATTAGTGTATCTAAATTATTAAATAAATTAATTTTCAATTGTGATATTATACTCCTTCTCATGACATGTTAATAAATACATATCCTAAATTTTAAGGATCACTACTACAAAATAGGCCATTAACAATTATAAAAAATGTACTTTATTAGAGGTAGAGAAGTGCTCACTACTAGAGAGAGAATAAAAGACCTAGTCTTTTATCTGTGCTTAAAATTCTAATAAATGGGTCCTTTAGCAGGGCTTTTAAAAGTGATGTTAAAGGGCGATATTTATTAGTGATTTTATTTAGTGTTGATAAAGGGTATCATTATCAGTGTTTATAGTAGCGCTGATAAAGGACCCATTTATTAGTGCTCTTAAAATAGATGGTAAAGTGGTGTACTATAGTGTGTTGTAACATAACACAATATCACTAGTGTAATGTGTGAAAAGAGCACACCACAACACCAAAAACACCACCATATTTTAATCAAATTGAGTAACAATACATAATTTACATGAAACTAAATTTAACACAAAAATACAATAAAAAGCACTATATTATAGACATATCAAACATTGTTTTATATAATTACAAAAGTAAAAAATATTACATACATTCAAAAACAAAATTTTTATTTTGTCTTTTGATCCTTACCCTGACACTTGCTATTTCTGAACAAACCACCCCTACTCGGGAAAAATAATGAACTTATATAAGAAAATAATTCTTATGGTAGTAGTAATATAATGAAATAAATTAACAAAAAAATTTAATTTTAAACAAGACTTTGTGTTATATTAGGAAAAATATGTATTAGATTGAGTTATTGTTGATTCTTACACATCACACTATTTATTTTTCATTTTCAAAAACGGTCTCTTTGAATATTAATTAAATAATTATAAGATAATGCTTCCTAGGCACAACCTAGGGGTTGTGTCCTTTAGTGGTGTTTGAGAGGGCTTATTTTCGAGCATCCTCATGCGCATTTCGGTTGGTTTTTGTTGATTTATTCCCCCCCCCACACCTAATCGATGTAATATAAATAATTATAAGATAAAAATAATATTGAAATAAATTAAGTAATATCATATAAAATGATGAGAAACCAATCTAGGCTCATTTTCTCTATTTCTGTGATGTGGTTCACGATTTAAACTAAAATGAAACTTATATATTTATAAGATGCACTTCGAGTCATATTAGTCACAAAATGCGTCATATTGAGGTGTATATAATTTCTACATGTCACAAATTGATTATGGATCATTTTCCTATAGTATAAAAACAATTTGAATTTTTTTCCTTGATTTTGTGTACGTCATTTTGATTTTTTTACTAAAATGTCATTTTAAACTGAAAACATGCACTTTGACTCATACTAGTCCCATCATGTGTTAGTTTAATGTGATAATTATTCCTACACATCACAAATGACTTATGAATCATTTTACTAAACTATTATGAAAAGCCAAGCATGTTTGTTTAGTATTTATTGAGTGACAATTTTTGGCCTAAAATGTCAATTTTAAACTAATAACAGATATATTTAATCATATTGGGAACATCATGTATCAGATTGATGTAAATATAATTCCTACATATCAAAAATGACTTATGGATCATTTAAAAAAATTATCAAAACAATCTGAATGCGTTTTTAGGTTTTCAGTAGGTCAGTTGTCATTTTTACTAAAATTGGTGTTAATTTAAAATAAAAAGACTCACTTGGAGTCATACCTATCACAATGGGCATCACATTGAGATTCAGTTGATTCATACACATCCAAAATTACTTATAGTTCATTTAATGAAATTATCAAAACAATAAAAATGTGTTCTCTTGGTTTTGAGTATGTCACTTGTCATTTTTACTAAAATGTCATTTCTAACTAGATACATACACCATGACTAATACCAATCACAATGTGTATTGTTTTGACATGAGACTAATTCCTAAAAATCACAAATTACTTTTTAATTGTTATCATAAATTATCAAGAAAATCCTAGGATGATTTCTTAGTTTTCAGTGAGTAACACTTTTTGAACTAAAATGTTCATTTTAAACTGATAACGGGAACTTTGAGTTATATCGAGCAAATCATGTATCAGATTGAGTCGATTCAGATTCCAACTCATTAAAAATTACATATTGATATTATTAGTTTTTTTTTAAAAAAATCTTGAATATTTATTATTAGCTTTGAGATTTTCAGTTGTCTTTTTTACTAAAATTAATGTCAATTTTAAATAGAATCATGCATTTGGTGTCATACGAGTCACTCCATGTGTCAGATTGAGATGATTTTGATTCATACATATCAAAATGACTTATGGATAATTTTACTAAAGTATAAAAACAATCCAAATGATTTTCCATAGTTTTGAGTATATCATTTTCTCCTTTACTAAAATGTCATTTGAAACTGGAAACACATACATTGACTCATACTGATCACATCATGTATTGGTTTTACATGATACTAATTCTAACACCTCATAATCTAATTATGAATAATATTCCTGAATTATAAAGAATATATGAGTGTGTTTTCCTGGTTTTTATTGAGGGAAATTTTTTGAACTAAAATGTAGATTTTAAACAAATAACAGACACTTAGAGTCATACATGGTAAATCATGTATCGAATTGAGGTGAGGAAAATTCATTAACATCATAAATGAATTATTGAATTTTTCCATAATTTATAAAAACAAAAAGAATGTGTTTTATTGGTTTTTGGTAGGTCATCTTTCTGTTTTACTAAAATTATTGTCAATTTTAAATAAAAAGATGCACTTGTTATCATATCGGTCACACTATGCATTTGATTGATGTTTGGATGACTTTTATATGTCTCAAATGACTCATGGATCATTTTACTAAATTATCAAAATAATATTAATGTTTTTTTGTTTTTGAGTATGTCCCTTTCCTTTTTTACTAAAATTTCATTCCAAACTGGAAACACACACATTGACTCATATCGATCACATCGTGTTTCAGTTTGATGTGCGAATACTTCCTACTTGTCATAAATTGTTTATAAACCAATTTACTAAATTATAAAGAAAATATGGGTTTTTTTGTTTTTAGTGAGTGACATTTTTTGAACTAAAATGTCGATTTTAAAAGGAAAATGGACACTTTTGAGTCATACTGGGCATATCGTTTAAAAACTGGGGTGGGGTAGATTACAACACATCAAAAATGACTTATATATCATTTCCCTATAGTGAAAAAAATAATATGAATGTGTTTTCTAAATTTTTAGTAGGTCAGTTGTCCTTTTAACTAAAATTTATGTCAATTTTAATTAGAAATATGCACTTTGAGTCATACCAGTCACACCATGCGTCGGATTGAGGTAATATTTATTCCTATGTCCCAAAGGATTTATGGATCATTTTTTTAAAGTACAAAAACAATCCAAATGATTTTTATCATTTTAGAGTATGTTACTTTTAGTTTTTACAAAAAAAACTTTTTAAACTGGAAACATGTACTTTGAATAATAAAAATTACATCATGTATCAGTTTGATATAAGACTAATTCCTATATTTCACAAATGATTGATGAATCAATTTCCAAAGTTTAAAAGAAAATTATGTCACATTTTATTATATTTCAATGAGTAACATTTTTAATCTAAAATATTGTTTTTAAATTTATAACAGGTACTTTATGTAATACCGGGAAAATCACGTATTAGATTGAGGTGTGGATGATTCCTATACATAAAAAATGACATATGGATCTTTTCTTAAGGCATTAAAACATATGCATATTTTTTGTCAGGTTTGAGTATGCCATTTGTCTTTTTTACTTAAATTAATTTCAATTTTAAATAAAAAGAAGAACGTGGAGTCTTACCAGTCACACTGTGTGTCAGATTGAGGTGTGGAAAATTTCTACATAATCCAAAGTATCAAAAAAATCATAAATACCAATATTACAATGATTTTAAATACCTTTATTTTCTAAATTTCAAACCCTACATATTCACATGATGTTGTTAGTTGAAAAAAACTTTCTCTTTAATTAAATCTAAAAGAGTATAAGAAGCTCATATACCCATTATATCAGGAGAAGTCATAAAAATGGGAATATGAGCTGCCTCTATACTTCTATATTTCAATGAAAAAGGTTTTGGGGATAAAAACATCAACTCAATATGTAGTGTTGGATGTTTGACAATGAAAGGAAATGGAAATCATGGAACATTGGAAAAAAAATATGAAATCAATTTTTTGGTTTGTTGTGGATAGTTAAAATCAAAATATGACTTCCCAAATAATCTATGAATAAAACTAAATAAGTTTTAGATAAAAATGATAAAAAAAATTACCTATAAATAATATATATAATGGTGAGAAAATTAATTAAATAAATAATAATAATTAACATTTTCATGATGATTGTATGAATTCTTGATACATTTCCTTGTTTTCATTATCTCGGTTGCAGGCTTTAAGTATAATCTCTCATGAGAATGAGCAGCTTTGAAAAAACCACCCTAAGTTGAACAAAAGAATCCACCTATATAAGAAAACAATTGTTAAATGATTAATATAAAAAGAAATAAATTAAGCATAAATTTGAAACAATAAATTAATTCTATGGACAATGATTTTTCTATGAAAACATCATGATTACCTCTCTGGTTGACAAGTGGAGGAAACTTGAAGGAAGGTGATAAATGCAAATATTATAGGGGTAAAAATGTTATGAGGTGGAAGAAGTTTGTGGAAGTTTTAGTACATAATGGAATGAAATATGGACAGACCACCCCAACTAAAAAAAATATCCACCTATATAAAAAACATGTCTTTTACGAGTAATGTTAATAAAATTAAATTAATCATAAATATAAAAAAATTCATTAATTATATAGATAATTAGTTTATTGTGAAAACATCAAGATTACCTCTGTGGTTGAGCATCGATAGCATCATTTCTATTACTCCAACAGAAGTAGAGGTAACATAAAGGAAAGTGAAAAATTCAAACACTACGAGGGTGAAAAGGTTTTAAGGGAGAATAAGAATGTTGTTTTTTTCGTGTAAAATGGTATGAAATATGGATAGACGACCACAACATGAATGAAAGACTCCATCTATATAAGAAAAAAAATATTTTATGTGTAATACTAAAAGGAAATAAATTAAATATAAATACGAAACAATACTTTAATTCTATGTAAATTTATTTTAATATAAAAACATCAAGATTACCTCTATTATTTATTAGAGTTAGAATCGTTTCTCATCCAAAAAAGGAAGTGTATGGAACATAAAGGATAGTTATAAGTGGAACACTCTATGGGTGAAATGGTTTTTAGGTAGAATTTTTTGGAAGTTTTAGTGCAAAAAGGCATGAAAAATAGACATAAATATTTTAAAATAAACAACTCTGCAAGGAATAACGAAATTAAATCAATATTTCATTATATAATTTTTCTTAAAAGTAGATAATGTATATTTTAACATTACCTTAACTTCTTCCGAAAGTGTTTCCTTCATTATAAATTGTTATTTTTAAGGATTGGTAACATCATCATTTTCAGAAGACATTGTCTATATGTGTACTCAAACATTTAATTTATATTATGTTAATTTAATAGAGAATATATAATATTATGAGGGAAAATAGTATATTAAAAAAGACTTTTAACATCTCATTTAACTCTCTATATTATTTTTAATGGTTTTAGGTCTTCGGTTCCTCTCCCTACTAACATACAATACATTGTCGACATTAGGACCAACATGAACTTATTGTGATATCCTAATGAATGGTTCATCCACGATTGAATTTCCATTTGACCCGACATTTGTTTTAGTCATTGGCAGGTCAATTAAATAATTCTTAATTGTTGGATATGAGAAATAAAATGCATTCACTACATGTGATTCTATTATAAATGGCTCGTATTTTTCCACATCTATAATGAAATTCACCTTTATTAATCCCATTTCATCTACTTTCACTATATTCATATTTTTAACCCATTTGCAATGGAAAATTAGTACTTGAAATTTGGTATAATCCAACTCATATATCATTACAACAATGCCAAAATATGACATATTTTCATTAATGGTATTTTTATCATTAACTCTAGACATGTGCATCACTTATGATATATGTGTAACACCACTTTTGTGCATTGTACAATAGTCATCATGTTATTTTGTATATAATGTAAAATCATTGATTACAAAACCATTGTAATATATAAAATTTTCATTCAGCCTGCGGGTTAACCATTGAAGTTGTTCAGAAATTGAATTCATATTTTCAGATAAATTCTTTTAAATTTGATCTTGGAACAATCCTATAAACTGTTGATTTTTTAAATATTATATTCATCCTTCATCCATTAAAGGATCCAAATCTATAAGAATTTTATTTTTGGGATTCAAGGAATGGATCAACAACTTCACTATTATGTAAAACGTAAAGATGTGCTTTCTCTCACTCTATTACTATAATTGTTACAATATCTCTTCTGAAAATCCCATCACCCATAAGGAATTCACAATGATGAGACTTTGGGAGACCAATGTTGTCAACATCTGATAGGTAATCAATACAAAATTTAATAGCTTCTTCAGCATTATTTCATTCTTCAATACAACCTTTTGGCCAATATTGATTCTTTACATTCCCTTTCAAAATATTCAAATAACATTCAATGGGTTGAATCCATATATAATGGAAAAGACCACAAAATTGAACCTATCTAACCAAGTGTATCATCAGGTGGGCCATTATATCAATGAATGATGGTGGGAAGAACATATTTAATTAACATAATATGACTAAAAACTCTATATTCATGATTGAAAACTTCATCGGCTCTATAACTTTAATGGATATGGATTTCAAGAAGAATTAGAGTCTGGTTAATGTATGTCATATATTTTGAGGTAGAATGCAATGGAAATTAACTGGAATCAAATATTATATAAAAATTGATAGATGTGTGATTTTAGTCATTATAAGTTCAAATTAGTAATTTACATGGCATTCTAAATACTTTATTAATAACCCTATAGAACTTTTAAACTTTTAATAAAATGAAAATATTTTAATTTTTCATGTTTGTATAGTGTGTAAACTGCTAGAGAATGAAAAGTACACCCTTTACCCTTCATTGGTACCAAATCATCCCTTATCTCTATGTCAATCATTTCCAACCTAGCTTTCATTCCATATTTTGTTTTTTAGGAATATTTAGTAACATGACAATAAAAATATAAAAAACATTTTTATCTATATGCATGGCATAGAAAAATGCATTTCATATAAAAAATTCATGTATTACAATTCAAAGAAAATTGATATGTTCTTCAAACCTGATTTCATATGTTTTCTCAAATATGGTTTATCGAAAATACTTTCAATATATTTTACTTTATCAAATATTTTATCACCCATTATTGGAGACAGTGTTTTACCTTGTTTGATATTCCCATCGAATGTCATCCTATAGGATTGGTATTTATTTCATCAAGGTAAAAATATTCAATTTCCTAAAAACATAGTCTTCTGGGAATGTTTCAGCTGAACTAAGTGTGTGTGTTTTTTACAAATGGGGCACCCCAAGAATTTTTTATGGTATAGACTGATAAATTTCCATAAGTGTGGAACTAATTTATCATCCCATACAACATGGACCTCAATGTGAATTCTTAACTTCAATGAGAATCATACATTGTAACACCTCTATCCCACATCAATTTTAAATTATCGGTCAATGGATCCCAATAGGCATCAATATCATTTCTGGATTGCTTTAGTCCACATATAAGAAAAGGAAAAATAATTTAATTGTGCATTATGAATAACTATGGTGGAAAGTTATAGTTTTCCAACATTACAGGCCATATACTGTGAGTACTAATCTATTCTCCAAAAAAAATTATTCTATCTGTAGATAACGTAAGATGAAATTTTCTCAACGCATTTACAAATTCATGGTACTTGTAATCAATTTTATTCCACTAAGGATAATTGGGTTGGATGATGTAGGTTATCATCTTTAATTAATGTATCTACATTCCAGGTCAATTGTCTCCCATTTTCCTAACATTCATATAGTCTTTTAAACCATGTAATGATGGGAATTTACCATATAGATTTTTAAGGACTTAATTAATTTTTCATTTATCGATCCACACCACACTGAGTACATTTTATAAGGGATTCGTGTTCCTTGAGAGACTACCTGAAATCATTTGGACATGCATCTATTTTTTGAGAGATCATTCCCATTGAATGTAGCATTTGTTTATCATCATATGTTCGATATGGTAGTTCATTTACTTCTAGTATCATATACTTCAAGAGGCCAAGTAGTTATGTAAATATGGTTTCACTTCATCCACTATCATCTTTCAAATTATATAACTTCAATACAGTTAAAAATGTTGTGTATTCAGTAAAATTGGTATATAATAGTCTCTTAAAACAGTTATTTATCTCCTCAAACAACTTTGGACAATCCTGAAGGACATCTTCAATTTCCATTATCATTTCTTCTATGTGATCTAAATTATCATATAAAATGTTATACGCGTCAAATGATCCATAAATCATAGTATCATCTCAATTGGTGTGCACATTTATTTTTTCCCTATGTTTACTCCAAAAAATATATATCAAATCTATTCTGTGAATAATAAAATTTTCTTCCAACTCTTCTAGACTAATTGTTCTTGAATAGAAACAACATAAATAAAGATAAAGGATTTTTGAGGGGTCATAAACATGATCTATTGAAAACATTAGGAACTCTTTTACTCCATATTCATACTCTTTTATCAAACGATTATTGGGTATCCATTTTCAATGCATATCCATCCTACTGGGTTTATAAAATATTAATTTTACAAAATAAATAAATATATACACATAAAATATTAATTATAAAAAGTGAAAGTTATAGATAATTATAATAATGGAAACCCATCATTTGATTGTTTCAAATAATTTTGGTATACTTCGAAGAAAATGGGTAATTGAATTCTAGAAAAGAATAACTCCATTACAGTAGCTGTCATCCTCTGAATTCATTCAAAGATGAATGATATAGACAACTGTCATCATCATTAGCTCATCTCCCAAACATTTATCATATCATTTTGTTGTTTGACACACATCCTCCATCTCTTGTAGAAATGCACTTGTGTTTCTTGAAATAATTTGAGAACTATTCATCCATGGGATAACTATTTCTCAGAGAAGTATTAGTAAAATAAAATAGATTGGGGATGAGTCTCAAGCTACAAATTGTAATAAAAACTATTCGAGAGATGAAGTTGATGGGGATTTCACTTATACTTTATTATGTTATTTAAAATGGGGAATGCCTCAAATTTGTAATAATTTGACTATTGGCACTAGTTTTTAACTTATGGCCTATTGAAGGAGAGACCTGGGGGGCATATACATTCTTGTCTATGATTCAAGGGGTCTAGATGAGGACATGTTATGATATATAAATCATTGGGTCTTATATGAAATCTATATTTATAGGAAAAACCCAAATTTTAATGATTTTAATTCTCTAGATAAGACTAGTCAATCCTCTATTAAAATGAGTCATAAATTTTTTATTAAATCTCCAATAAAATGAAAATATAATATATGAAATTTAAAAGTAATAATAAACCAAAATATGATAAACAAGAATAATAAACTATTATTTGTTCACCTAGAAGATATAAAAATGTATTGATAAAACATTTTAATAATTAAAGATTAGTTTTATATACATGGATGGTAATCAAATATTCCTAATGGTTGCACCAATTTATGTAGAAAAGGATGATGAATAATTAAAACTAATTAAAAATAACTTTTCCAAAATATATAGAATTTGATTACTTATTATCTATATTTTTGGAACAAGTGATGTAACAACCTAAGGATTTATTACATTTAATATTAATGGTATATTAAATATTTGAAAACATCTCAAAATAATAATTTCAATTTAAAAGCAACATGAAATGGAAAAAATAATTTTTGAAAAATAATATAAGTAATAATGATAGAGGTTTTAAAAATATCAAAATTTTTATTTGATAAATTTATTCAAAAAATATGTCTATATAGGTTGAAAAAAAGAATTATTTTCAAGTACATGAAGAGTAGGATTTATAATAAAATTTTATTTTCATGGCCATTATGGATTCTATGGTGATTTTGGGCACATAGTATAAAACTTTTAATTACAATAAAATAAATAATTCTAATTAAAGAAGATATAGATGTTTTAACTTAAATGGGAGACGATCCACTCTTGCAAAAATATTTTTGATGTTAAATGAATCTTCATAAGTAAAATTGTATGATGAATTTCAAATATAGAATGGACTCTATTGAAATAGATTTATATAATATATTTGTATAATATATTTCATAATATATTTTTATAATATATATTTATAATATATTTGTATAATATATTTTTATAATATATATATTGGTATTGTATAATTTAAATATATATTTGTATTTGTATATTTTTTTGTATACTATATATCATTATTTGCATAATATATATTTTTATTTTATATATTTTTGAAATATAAAATATATTTATGTTCGTATAATATATATTTTTTTGTAACATATTTTTATAATATAAAAATATTTAATATTTAATATATTTTTATTTATATACAACTATAATATATATAAATATATAACAAATTTTTAATTTTTAATTGTATACATATAAATTTCTGTAATATATTTGTATAACATATTTGTATAATATATATTTTTATAATATAATTATATAAAATATTTATATATTATTTTTCATAATATATTGGTATAATAAATTTTTATAATAAATTTTTAAAATATATGTTTGTATATTATAATATATATTATTATTTTTATAATATATATATTTTCATAACGTATTTGTATAATATATATCTATATTATATATATTTATATAATTTTTAAAATATACATGTGTGTGTGTCTATATATATATATTTGTATAATATATAAATATATAATATATAATATAAATATATAAATATATATCTGTATATTTTATATTTTATATTTTTTATATATTTATATTTCCTCTAATTTATACATATAAATGTTTAAATATATAACATATTTATATATTTAATGTGTTAAATCCATTTAAAAAACATTATATATATATATAAACATACATATATATTATAAACACACACGTATATATATTGTCACACATGAATATATATGTATTTATAAACATGTGGCTGGGTTTGGGTGTGTGTGTGTAGTTGTAGTTATATTATAAATTTACAATTATATATATATATATATCATTATATTGATATGTGCTTGGTGAGGTGGGAATGCACCTGGATTTCAATCCATATACCTTCTGGTTGAGTCTAACAGGAAGAGAATTTCTTGTGTGGTGTTTTCTGAGTGTAGAAGGGTAGTGGATGTCACTTGTATAGAAGGAGGGAACAATGCAGATGTCATTTATTCTATTTTAAATTTATTAAAAAAATTAAGGGGTATACAATCTCATGAAGCAGTATTGTGTGGCGTTGGGGTGGGTGGGATGCACAAAATCAGAAAGTGGTGAGGGTGGGGAGTGTAAGAAATGATAACCCTACCTCCTTTCAACCAAACATCCCCAATAATCATAGTTGGGCATAGGGATATGTGGATGGTAAAGAAAGAATGAGGGTAAAAAAACTCAAATATATATCACCAAACAAGCAATCAATGAGTGAGGAGTGGAAGTATAAAATAAGATTCCTTAGATTGAAGCTTTGAATCTCCTGAGAGAAAGTATAGAAATCAAAAAACTAGAAAGCATTCGAGCCATTGATTCATTCAACCCATGAACCATTTGATCCTTATATTTGAGCCTTGAAATTATTATATCTTTAATGCGAGTTTCGATTCACCGAGGAGGAGCACCAGAAAAGGCTGCATTAAGTGGAATGTTTCACATATCGTAATAATTTTGCGACTGGTTTAGGGTTATTTAAATAGGATGGGACACTTTTATCAGCACTTCCAAAAAAGGTTTAATAAAGATAAAGATTTATCGATGCTAAAAAATCACTGATAAAATTTGTCTTTATCGGGCCTAAAATTTGGGTCACTTGGCCTTGGGACTACGAGCAATGTAATGGATCTCCCTCCACCCAGATAGAAAGAGCTGTTTTCTTTCATAATAAAAAGAGGCTTCATCCCCAAATTATATATATATATAATATATATATATATAATATATTCATTGTTAAAATAAATTTATTATAATTTTATAAATATATAAATACATATATTTAATTATTTATAATTATATAAATACTTTAAAAAATATTTATTTATTTATAATTATAAATATATAAATGTATAAAAATAGTTAATATACATTTTTTAAATATTCTTGTTTATAAATATTTTTTTAAATATATTTTTAACATTATTAATGAATATTTATTTCTTCTAAATATATTTTTAACATTATTAATGAATATTTAATCGTATGCTCACGCATGAAAAAAAATTAGTTAAATTAAATATTTAAAAATGGTTACACAATAATATTGAAAAATGGATAACTTTTACGAGTTAAATAGAAATTATTAAACAAATATGGATATATATTGAAATAAAGATGAATATATATTGAAAACAATAAAACACTGTAAATAGATATATAAAAAATGAATAATATAAATTGATTAATTTCCTAAAAAAATATTTTGGGTGTGTGTTGTATATAAAAATGAATTAATTATGTATATGTGAAATCAATATAACATACGTTTAATCTATGTTAAATTGAAAAATAAAACAACATTCATTTATGTCCATTACTCAATGCAATTAGTCAGTATTTTTAATTCATATTAATTTTTAATTATAAACCATTCATCAATAAATATATTAATATTTAATGTAACGAATAAATATTTTGAATTATATAAATCAAATTTATATACATTCATATATATCTATTTATTTAATATATATGATTCATTAAAATTATCAATAATTGTTTAATAAATAAAATGTTTAATATTTTTCTCAATTTACTTATTTTTATTTCTATTTGTTTAATTTTCATTTTACATATATCTATATATATAATATATAATATATATTAGTATTTATAATTTATGTATATTTGTCATAAACCGTCCCCCGGGGCTCGTGTCGTGACTACCCCAAGCCCGTCTTCCATAGGCCAGGGGATGACGACTAGCACTAAAGGCATATTCCCTAAAAACTAGGAAGGCATTGCCTTATATCCTGTAAACACACAAAACCAAGCACAAAAATAGATATGAACACAAGGTAAACTGAATATTAAATTGAGTGAGTACATTAAGTAAAAAGGTCCAGAATACAAGCCCAACTAGAAATTACAAGAAACTGAAAAGTACAATTAAACTAGGACAACTCCTGTGAACACCCGCCAAGGATCCTACCAGAAGGGTAGGTACAACTATCGAATGGTCATCTCTATAGTACACCTTGTCTATGGTCAACCTTTGAGGTACCTCTAGTCCTAGTACCATCTTCCCCAATCAGCGTTGTCTGTCGTATGCACCAAACACAATAGGGTATGGGCATAGGCCATGTAGGGGAGAGTATAACTATACTCAGTAGGGACCCCGAGACCCTCAAGGTCTCAAAAAATCCAAAAAGGATAAACAAAAAAGCATGAAATCAACTGACAACCCTAGTTAGGTATATGCCCATACATATACCTAAGTTATCATGTATACTCATCTCAAACATGAGGTAACACAGGGTCCAACTCGAAATCCCAAAGCTCAACTATTCCACAAATGAAGGATTATCATGAAGGTAGGTACCACACAGGTACACCACATAAAAGAATACCACCAAGGTATTACCATGAAGGAAATTACCACAACGTACAGACTCAGCTCACACCAAGTATATCTTAGGTAAAATAGTATAGATGATTAGGTGTAACTATTGAATCATCTTACTCTGTTAAAAGGCAGACCCACACAGGATCCTAGTACATCATCAGATCCACAGCGGATCTTAATAAATCGTCAGAACCACACAGGATCCTAGTACATAGTCATAACCACACATTATCCTAGTACATCTTCAGACTCAAACAGGATCCTAGTACATCGTTAGACCCACACAGGATCCTAGTACATCGTCAGACCCACACAGGATCCTAGTACATCGTCAGGCCCACACAGGATCCTAGTACATTGTTAGACCCACAAAGGATCCTAGTACATTGACAGTCCTACATAGGATACTAGTACATCGTCATATCCACATAGGATCCTTGTACATCGTCAGACCCCCACAGGATCCTAGTACATCCTCAGACCCACACATGATCCTAGTACATCATTAGACCCACACAGGATCCTAGTTCATCGTCAGACCCACAGAGGATCCTAGTACATTTTCAAACCCACACATGATCCTATTACATCGTACGTCCCAAACAGGATCCTAGTACATTGTCATACCAACACAGGATCCTAGTACATCGTCAGACCCATACAGGATCCTAGTACAATGTCACAGCCAGTTACAAGGTGCCTTCTCAAAGATTACACATCTCTAGGAGGGTCCACTCCTCAATCCTCTGGTTGATATTCCAACTGCCACTAATTCGCATGAAAAGTTTTCCAAAGGACCACCACATCATAGGGGTCTCAATACAACAGACGGTGCATCAATCAGACGCTCGGTCTGTAAGTTATTAGCCTTTTATTCCCAAGGGGCTGGTAGGATTCGTGCTTCTTCAACCCGACTGTACCCCAAAATTATCCAAATCTCATGTGGGGTATACAAAAAGGAATTTATTGCTCCAAGGTTTTAGAAACGTTGAAGGTTCATCAAATAGATGCCCGTAGCTCATGATATGGTCCAAAGTGTGGAATGGGTCAAAATTGGTCCGACCCGGCTTGGGTCGACCCAGCCCTGCTGGATCCTGCCCGGCCCACTTTGGGCGGCATAGCAGGGCTAATTGCGGGGGGAGTCGCACACCCCCCACTCTCAAACACTGAACGGTTGAAGCTGTTTGGTCACCAAGTAGCACACGGGACCCACTGCGGGTCCCGCTTGGTCCAGCTCGGCCCGCTGAAACGGAAGGCCGTGGTCTTCCCAGTGGTGCATCGTGCGCCGCCGCTCTACATCCGGCCGAACTCCAGCCACATTCCTCCATTTTCCATGGCCAGGAGGACCACGACCCCCTTTATCTGACGATGGAACGTCGTGTGCCGCCCCTCCACGGTCGGCTGAACACCAGCCGCCCTCCCTTCCCCATCACGGTACAAGCTGTGGCTCTTGCTCTCCTAGTCAGTGCGGATGCATGCGGCCGCCATCTTGGTGGTCGGCCATGGTTTCGGTCGCTGCTCTCAAGTTCCACAAGTTCCAATTACTGGCATTGATAACCGTCCTCCTCCATCGCAGAGAACACAACAAATATTACACAAGATTTTTGGAGTGGTCGGGCAATGTTCTTTTGGCCCACACCATTCGCGTTAGAGTGATAGCAAGCAGATCAATTATTTCATGAATCACGATGAATTGTTAAGAATGTCTATGGGGTGAAATTTTAAACATCAAACCCCTCTTCTAAGGATTATTGACGTCATGTGGAGGGAAGGATGAACATCGTATTGTCGTTTTTGAAGATGTCCATCCTTGGAGAATGTCACAAGGAAGGAGACGAAGTTGTTAGAGAATGCTGGCATTCTTTGTTGGAGAAGCATTCTTCTTTGCAGAAGAAGAATTCATCCAATGTTCTCTCCCAATTCCCCTTTTCCAACACTTTCCCCAATCCCACCAAAAATGAATAGCCAAGATGTTAAATTATTTTACATTAATTTAAAATAGATTTGGCTATTAATTACGATCGTGTTGGCATAATTAATTTAGAGGATACCAAAGGTCACCTCCCTCATTAAAGTGGGAGTTCAAGATTCAGGTGGTCCCCGACCTTTAATTCAAATTGGGGATTTTAGTTTGGGTTGTCACCACCTCCATAACCCCATGTAGAGAGGTTTCAAAAATAAAAATGTTAATATTTTTATTTTTCTATTCCTCCATGAAGAAGTGGAAATCTATCTTTCACCTTAAAGCTAATATGGACAAGGTGAAGGTCTCCTTAAGTGAATATCAACGCTACGAGTTCAACAGTGTCCTCAGATTTCAATTTCGTGCACTGGTTCAAAAGTTACAAAAACCCACTTGCACGTTTACTGAACGTACCTGAAAAAAATTTCATAAATTCTTTCTGGGAACACCGGTCATTATATTCACATGACGTCAATTTTCACGGACTCGTAAAATTACAATATAATTAAAACAAATTCCTTGGAGATTACAGGTCTTTACATTCACCCAACATCATGGATTTTCATCCCCATAAGCCACAACTCAAAAACTAGGAAAAGATGTGGGGGTAATGAGCACGAATTTGACCCTCCTGCTCCCATGTTCTCTCATGGAGGTTCCGGTACTTCCAGCAAATGTGCACCAGAGGTATCGACTGCCCACGAAGGACCCACTCCTATCTATCCTGAATCTCTACTGTAACCTCCATAACCATCGCTGCATCGTCGATGTCCAGCTCACCGTGGTCAATGACGTGTGATGGGTCATTCACGTATCTCCTCAGCTAGGATATGTGGAAAACATCATGCACCTAGTGAAACTGAGGTAGAAGGGATAAGCGGTAAGCCACCTCGCCCACTCTACTGAGGACCTGAAAAGGTCCGACGATTCTCGAAGATAACTTGTCACCCTGAAAAAATCTTCACAAACCTCATCGGGGTGTGACCCGTAGAAGGATGTGATCACCATACTCAAACTCTAGAGGTCTTCGTCTCATGTCGGCATAAGACTCGTGCCTTCTTTGTGCAGTATTCATATGCTCTTAGATGAAATATACCTTCTCCGTGGTAGCCCGTACCATATCTGGTCCCATGAGTGTTGACTCCCCTGGGTCAGTCCAGAAGAAAGGTGATCTGCAAGGTCAGCCATACAAAGCCTCTAAAAGTTTCATCCCAATGGTGGAGTGATAGTTGTTGTTGTATGAAAAGTCTACCAATGGAAAGTTATCCTCCCAGCTACGATCGAAGTCGAGGATGCAAGCACGCAACATGTCCTCGAGGGTCTAAATGGTCCACTCAGTCTAGACATTCGTCTGAGGGTGGAAGGTGGTGCTCAAATGAAGATATTCCCCGAAAGCCTCCTGAAACCCCTTCCATAGCCGGGCAGTGAATCGTGTATCACGATCAGAGACAATCGTCAAGGGAACTCCATGGAGCCACACAATCTTCTGCAAATAGAGGTCTCCCAAGCTCTCTACTGAACCCTTCTCTCTGATCGGTAGGAAGTGGGATTACTAGGTGAGTCGGTCGACAATCACCCAGATAGAATCATGACCCCTGGATATACATTAATGTCCCATCACGAAGTCTAGGGATATCCCATCCCACTTCCACTCTAGGACCACTAAAGGCTGAACTAAGCCTGCTGGTACCTGATGCTCCACCATCACTTTCTAAAAAGTGAGGCACTGAGAGACAAACTTTGCTACTTATTTCTTTATTCCCATCCACCAATGTTGTCATCGGAGATCATGTTACATCATCACCACTCATAGACGTACCGCTAGGGGGGATGTATGGAACTCCCTCAACAGTTCCTCTCGAAGTGACATTGGTACCATGGTATGTCCTCTGAAAAGGATGGTGTGCTCCCCACCTTTAGAAAATCCATTAGGTGCATGTCATGTGGATATCTGAGCACGTCGAGCCTCGTAGTCAGTGTACCCGCATTGCGCCTCCCTGAATCACTGAATAAGTGGGGGAGTGACTATAAGAGACTGAAGAAAATCTGCTCCATCTCGATCCACAAAGGATATCTGCAAAGCGGCCAGCTGCTCTGTCACCTCACATAGAAGATGTATACCAGATATCTTACAGAGTGCATCTTCTACTACCTTCACCTTCCTAGGATTGTAGACTATCTCTAAGTCATAGTCCTGGAAGAACTCAATCCAACATTTTTGTCTCAGGTTTAGGTCCTTCTGAGAGATGATATACATGAGACTCATGTGATCTGAGTAGACCGTAAAATGTTTGCCCATAAATTATTGTCGCAACATATTCAAGGAGAAGACCATGGATGCTAACTCCAGGTCATGGGCAGCGTAGTTATATTCATGATGTCTCAACTGTCGAGAACCATATGCAATCACTGCTCACTCCTGTATCAGGACACATCTGAGCATGGTCCCTGATGTGTCACAGCAGACTATGTACCCTAAACCCTCCTCTGGTAGCATCAAGATGGCGGAACTCGTCAACCCCTACCTCAACTTGTTGGGACCAGGTTGAATGAAGATGAAAGTTTGAAGAGTTAGCTTTTACAGAGTGTTGTATTTTGTTGTCAAAGGCGATAAATCAATTCACTGTGTAGAAGGATCATAAATCAGACGATGCTTTGCTGGTATGTATTTCACACAAATCATGAGTTAGGAGAACTTGTGAGGCAAGCCTTATGAAGGAAAGGGGGAGATATGATGATGCCAGTCATATAATGTTTTGATTGGAAGGAATGATGCTGCTGGAAGATAGGAAAGATTCAGTTCCCATTGCAACTCTGACGATGCTTAAGCTGATCTATCAAAGGATAAATATCACGATAGTGGGATTCGTGATAAGAGCAGAATAATGGTTATGGGAAGCAGTAAAGAGATAAAATGGAAAAGCAATAGACAATCTGGGGATGGCAGAAAAGCACAGTTTAAGGTGGCGCCGTTTTCCAGTGTTTGCCAAATTTTAGGGCCTGAAAATCGGGAGATGAAGAAATGTGCTTGGAAACTGATGTTGCACATACGATTGAAGATGGTTTATACGTGCAAAATAGTTATTCAAGGTCAGAACTATGAAAAATGACAAAGGCATGGAGTGCGCGGAAATTTAGGCACGTTTCGCGCAAAAATAAAGTGGTGCGCGCAATATCTGCGGGATGCGCGAAATAGTAGCGGGTTGCGCGAAAAATCTGCGGGATGCGCGAAATATTGGCATGGTGCGCGAAATTGAGGAATGAAGTTTTCGCGCAAATGATGGTTCGAGATCAGAAGATCGAAAATTGGCAAAGGAATGAAATGCGCGAGCAGTGCGCGAAATCTGATGTTGCAGGAAAGATTGGGTTTGCGCGCAATATGGAACGCGGTGCGGAATTTTGCGCGCAATTTGTGCTTCATGCTTAGAAGGATGAAAAATGGAAAAGGCATGAGGTGCGCGAAATATTGAAGCATGGCGCGAAATATGAAGTTGCATAAAAGAGTTTTTACGCGCATGGAGGAGGTTTTACGCGCGGATTAGTGTTTTTCGCGCGGGTTCAAAAATGCCTATAAATATGAGGCTAACCCTTGTTAGTTGTCAATGCTCGATACTTAGAAGAAATCCCGAGCTCTGGTGCGCGTAAATTATACGCTAAGTGAGTTGCGCGAAAAGAGGAAAAGTTGCGCGTAAAAGGAAAGTTGCGCGAAAAACGTTTTTCGCGCCAAAAAAAAATTTTACGCGCAAGCCATTTGAATTGCGCGCAAGGCACCCAAAAGGCTGCGCGAAATATTTGGGGTCTTCGCACGTATTCAGTTGTGCACGAGAGAGTTCTTACCGGCTTCTGGGTAAGAAAGTGAAGATTTGTACTTCGGAGAATACATCTGTTTAATTGTAAAGAAGCACTGAAACATTGTGTTATCCTATTTGTGCTAAGAGGGAGCACACGCACTATTGGATTGTTTTCAAAGTGCTGCACGAGTGTAAGGGTATATCCTAATCGTTGTATTCCACATCAAAGGATTGTTTTCTAGTGGATTGTGTGGTACTGGATTATTTCCGTACCATACCAAGGACGTAGCTACTCTTGTTGAGTAGTGAACCTTGTAAATCTTGTGTTCCTGTGGATGTGTGTGTTCAGCAGGGAAGAAACTCTTTAACAGGAGGCGAAGGTTGTTTCAAAAAGGGGAAACTTAAAAAGAAAAAGATATCACTGATTCACCCCCTCCCCCTCTCAGTGATACTTGGATCCTGATTGGGAACTTCAATTGGTATCAGAGGGCAGGTTCCCTTCGTTTACTCTTTGCTGAATTGTTTGAAGAGAAGTTGTGATGGAAAATCTAAATTGCGTGAACAGTAAGGGGATTCCAATCTTCGATGGAAAGAACTATCACATCTGGAAGGACAGAATGATGTCGTATCTTATGTCTCTTGGATATGAAGTTCTTGAAACTACAACAGATGGATTTCCTGATATTGATGACAAGGTCCCTCTTACTCCTGTCGATAAGAAGAATCTTGAGAATGATGGAAGAGCTAAAAATGCATTACTCTCATCACTTTCTGAGAGTGAGTTTTTAAGAGTGAAAGGTGTCACTACTGCTAAAGGCATCTGGGATAAGCTAATGAATATCTATGAAGGAAATACAAAAGTGAAGAAGGCAAAACTACAAATCTGGAGGCTGAAGTATGAAGACTTGAAAATGGGAGAATCTGAATCTGTTGGGGAATTCTTTACCAGAGTTAATGACATTGTCAGTACAATCAGATGTCTTGGTGAAAAGTTAGAAGATGATACAGTTGTTGAAAAGATCCTGAGAATTCTGCCTGACAAATTTGATGCTAAAGTTTCTTCACTAGAAGAGAGAGATCCGGAAACATTATCTCTTGATGATTTGCACAGTACTCTCATCACTTATGAGATGAGAAGAGAGAAGACCATGAAGAGCAAAGCAAAAACTGATAGAGAAATGTCTTTCAGGGCAGAAAAGAAAGAGAAGTCGAAGAAAATTCTTATTAATGAAGAAGCTGGTGAATCCAACTCTGAAAATGAGGTATGTAAAAATTTTGATGAAATTCTATCCTTGTTTTCTAAAAATGTTAAAAGAGGCACAGGGAAATACAAAGGGAAACTCCCTTTGAAATGTTTTGAATGTGGAGCAGTTGGCCACTTTGCGGCTAATTGCCCTCAAAAGGGGAAAGATGCCGACAGTGATGAAGAAGACAGAGGACCAAGAAGGTCATGGAAGAAACAGGATCGAAAAGATAAATATTCTGGTAGAAGTCAGAATAAAAAATTCTTTAAATCAAAAAGAAGAAGCTTTTTGTCAAATGATAAGGAAGATGATGATAGTGAGACTGAATCAGAAAAATCTGCTACTGAAAAAACTAGAGAGAGTACCTTTTTTGCAACAGTGAATAATGATGATTATGAGAGTAGTAGTACTGAAGAAGAAGAGACTCAACTTGAACAGTATCTGAAAGAAGAGCTGAAGGAATGTTTGAGGAAGATCAGAAAACTGGAGAAAGAAAACAACAAGTTAGTAAAAGAAAATTCCACAGTAAACAATCAAGAAGGTTTTACAGATGATAAAATCATGATGAAAAAAGAGATTGATGATCTGAAAAATTCTCTTAAGAATACAAAGAATCGTAATGATCATCTTGAAGTGAAGTTGAAGGCAAAAGAAGAAGAGTTGGAACTTGTCCAACAAAAACTGCATAAAGCTAAAGAAATGAATATCAGTTCCAAAAATTCTATCTCAGAAGTAGGGGAATGTTCCAGTAAGAATGAACCAAAAAGGGATCTACAAAACTTACCTTCAAAGGTTGAAATGAAAGACAAAACTGGTTCTGATAAGAACAAGGCTGGAAAGACAAAGTATGTGGTCAAAATCAGCAATGCAGAAAAATCAGAAGTGCATAAAAATCTTGAGTCAAGAAAAGCTTCTAATACTTCTGGTACAGCTGAATCTGAGCTGAAGAAGAGAGTTACAAATGAAAATATGATGGTTTTTGAGAAGCGTGTTCACAACTCCATTCAGTCTAAAAGTTTCAGAGGTAAATATTCTTTCTATGGATACTGCTAGTATTGTGGTGGATTCGGACACATGGAAAGTATGTGTTGGTTTAACCAACAACATTACAACTATTCCAAAAGTTTTGAAAGACAAGGTTTGAGGGGGAGCCAACGCTTTCAAAATAGAAGATCTCCAAATAAGTTTCAGAAGAAATCTGAGAAGACTGGTGTGAAAGTTGGGAACAGATTCCAACCACTGGAAACTTATTGTGAAAGATGTGATCAACCTGGACATCTTGCTAAGGGCTGCCTTAGTGTGTTACCAGAGCAACAAAAGTTTGTTAATAATCCTCAGAAGACAGAGTTTTTAAAATACAAAAGGGACAAATATGATAAGTCTGAAAAGAAAGAATGCATGGTTCTCTGGCCAGAACACATTGATTTGGCTAGGAAATTGGAAGAAGCAAAACAGAAAGTGGAGGAAAAGGAAGAACAAAAAGCACTTGTAGTTGAAACAGCTTTGAAGGCTACCAAAGGAGAACGTCCATGGATTCTTGATAGTGGATGTTCATCTCATATGACAGGAGACTTAAAGCTGCTGAAGAATGTGAAAGACTT
Organism: Viscum album; assembly: GCA_963277665.1. Lineage (NCBI taxonomy): Eukaryota > Viridiplantae > Streptophyta > Magnoliopsida > Santalales > Viscaceae > Viscum > Viscum album. Next base: position 1,171,189,912 of record OY728120.1, read on the forward strand.
TAAAGAAGGAACTGTGACATTTGGAAATGATGAATCTCTAAGGATCAAAGGTGTTGGATCAGCCATCATTGGAAAAGAAAAGATGAAATCCAGAAAAACACTATATGTTGATGGACTGAAACACAACCTGCTCAGTGTGTCACAACTCTGTGATGAGGGCAACAAAGTGATCTTCAGAAAATATGGATTTGTTGTAAAAAGTGAAAATGATGGAAACATAGTTACAAGGGGCCAGCGTACAAGAGGGAATTTGTTCCAAGTTGGGGATGGACAGAACTCTTGTTACATGAGTGTGGTGGATGAAAATAAATTATGGCATAAAAGGCTGGGTCATATGTGTCAGAGAAATATGTGCAAGCTGTCAAAGCGAGAAAGTGTTCGGGATATGCCTGATTTATCAAGAGAAAGAGATTGGTGCTGCACTATTTGTGAGAAAGGGAAGATTGCTAATTCTATGCACAAGAGAGTTGAAATTCGCTCAAAAAGACCCTTAGAACTCATACACTCAGATATATGTGGGCCAATGAGCAAGCAATCTTCAAATGGAGATAAGTACTTCATTACTTTCATTGATGACATTACTCGCATTACTTGTGTTATGTACATGAGACATAAGTTAGATGCTCTAACAATGTTTAAGAGTTTCAGAAGGAAAGCAGAGAAAGAATGTGAGTATTCAGTGAAGAAGTTGAGAACTGATAATGGTGGTGAGTATAAGAATGAAGAGTTTGAACGTTATCTTGAGAAACATGGAATTCGGCATGAGTTTAGTTCACCATACACACCTCAACAAAATGGGGTGGCTGAAAGAAAGAATCGAAGTCTGGTGGAAATGGGGAGAACTATGTTACTTGAACATAGTCTCTCTCATTATTATTGGAGGCAAGCCATGAGCACTGCTGTGTATATTCAGAACCGGTGTTTCTATAGGCCAAACTCAGATATGACTCCATATGAAATGTTCTATGGAAAAACTCCAAGTCTGAAACACTTGAGAGTCTTTGGGAGTCCATGTATTATAAAGAAGAAAGGTGGAAATCTGGGAAAGTTCGAGCAAAGAGGAGATGACGGAATTTTTCTTGGCTATGCTCTAGAAGGAAGAGGATATAGATGCCTCAACAAAGAAACAGGAAGAATTATTGATTCTTCAGATGTAAAAGTTGTGGAAAGTGCTGAGAAAGAAAAGCAGTCATATGTTGATGTGGAAGTTGAGCGGGATAGAGAAGATTTTGTTAACAATTCTGATAATGCTTCAGAATTTGTTCATCCTACTCAAGAAGAGGAATCTGACTCAGAAATATCAAGTGATGAGGATGAAGTTCAAACAACTCATCCTAGGTTGAGGAAACAAGTGGAGGCTCAGAACATTATTGGAGATAAAAATCAGAGGGTTCAAACAAGAAGAACAACAAATGCTATATCACATACTTCTCTTTATTCGAAAGTTGAACCGAATGATGTAAATGAAGCATTTGAGCATCCAGAATGGGTTCATGCTATGAATGAAGAGCTTGATCAGATAGAGAAGAACAATACTTGGGAACTTGTGCCCAAGCCGGACAACAAGAACATTATTGGTACAAAGTGGGTTTTTCGAAACAAGCTGAATGAAGAAGGTAAAGTAATAAGAAACAAGGCAAGATTGGTCTGCAAAGGGTATTCACAAATTGAAGGCATTGACTTTGATGAAACCTTTGCTCCAGTAGCTCGATTAGAAACAATCAGAATATTTCTTGCCATTTCTGCACAACGAGGTTACAAAATCTTTCAAATGGATGTAAAATCTGCATTCTTGAATGGTGATCTTGACGAGGAAGTTTACATTGATCAACCATGTGGATTTGTTATTGGGAAAGATGAAAGCTATGTGTGCAGGTTGAAGAAGGCTTTGTATGGGCTAAAACAGGCTCCGAGAGCATGGTATTCTAAATTAGATACTTTCTTGAAGAAGATGAACTTTAAGAAAGGGAGAGTTGACAACAATCTCTACATCAAGAAATGTCAGGAGTTTTCACTGATCGTTATTGTTTATGTCGATGATATTATATTTGCTGGAAATAATGAAAGATCATGTGAAAAATTTGCTGAGGAGATGAAGAAGTTATTTGAGATGTCCATGCTAGGTGAAATGAAGTACTTTCTTGGGTTACAAATTTCACAGAAGAAGAATCATGTTTTTCTATCTCAAGAAAAGTATGCTAAGGAACTTCTGAAGAAGTTTGGCATGGAAAATTCGAAACCAGTTTCCACACCGATTTCAGTGGGAACCAAGTTGTCTAAAGATGGAGAAGGAAAGGAAGTTGATCAGAAAGAGTTTCGAAAACTGATTGGAAGTCTGCTATATTTGACGGCCTCAAGACCCGACATCGTCTATGCTGTTACTTTATGTGCGAGATTTCAGAGTGCTCCTAAAGAATCACATTTGATTGCTGGAAAAATAATTCTCAGATATATCAAAGGCACAACAAACTTTGGAATCCGGTATGACGGCTCTGAAAATATTGATCTATTTGGGTATTCTGATGCTGATTGGGCAGGAAATGTTGATGATCGAAGATCCACATCTGGTGGAGTATTCTTTCTAGGAAAAAGCTGTGTTAGTTGGCATACCAAGAAACAGAATTCAGTAACTCTTAGCACAGCTGAGGCTGAGTATGTTGCTGCTACTCAAGCTGCAACTCAACTAATGTGGATGAAGACTCAGCTGGAAGATCTACTTGTTGAAGTAAAGCTACCATTGCTCTTGGGTTGTGATAATCAGAGTGCAATCAATCTTACAAGAAATCCAGTACAACATTCTCGTTCAAAACACATTGATATAAAGTACCACTTCATCAAAGAGCAGGTTGAAAAGAATGAACTGAGGCTGGAGTATGTTCCTACATCTGAACAAATTGCTGATATATTTACAAAACCGTTACCGAAGGAACCATTTGCAAAGTTGAGGTTGAACATGGGTGTACAACCTCCTTCTCATCAAGGTTAAGGTACATGTTTCTGTCCCCTCTCTCGTCTTAGCTTTGGATAGTGTTGTCAAGGGGGAGAATTGTTTCATAAATCTATCCATAAGGAAGAATGTATTAAGGGAGAGTTGTGGGTAAGCTGTGAATTCAGCATGTATGTGAGTGAACTATTCTAACTATTTGTTGGAGTGGTTGTAGGAAACAATGTTGTTTTACAGGAAAGTTGAAGAAGTGAAGAATGCTATTGCAAGATGTTCTGAAGAAGGATGAGGAGGTATGTTCATGAGATTTCACAGTCACTGCTTTTGGACAGCATGGTTTTGGCTGTCAATAAATCTTGTTTCCTACAATGAGTTAGCTCACGTAGGCTTAGAATTATTGATAAGTAATCCATTGCAAAAGGTTTCAAAATTCAGTGATTTATGAATCTTTGTTGACAACAAAATCCAAAGGGGGAGATTGTTGGGACCAGGTTGAATGAAGATGAAAGTTTGAAGAGTTAGCTTTTACAGAGTGTTGTATTTTGTTGTCAAAGGCGATAAATCAATTCACTGTGTAGAAGGATCATAAATCAGACGATGCTTTGCTGGTATGTATTTCACACAAATCATGAGTTAGGAGAACTTGTGAGGCAAGCCTTATGAAGGAAAGGGGTAGATATGATGATGCCAGTCATATAATGTTTTGATTGGAAGGAATGATGCTGCTGGAAGATAGGAAAGATTCAGTTCCCATTGCAACTCTGACGATGCTTAAGCTGATCTATCAAAGGATAAATATCACGATAGTGGGATTCGTGATAAGAGCAGAATAATGGTTATGGGAAGCAGTAAAGAGATAAAATGGCAAAGCAATAGACAATCTGGGGATGGCAGAAAAGCACAGTTTAAGGTGGCGCCGTTTTCCAGTGTTTGCCAAATTTTAGGGCCTGAAAATCGGGAGATGAAGAAATGTGCTTGGCAACTGATGTTGCACATACGATTGAAGATGGTTTATACGTGCAAAATAGTTATTCAAGGTCAGAACTATGAAAAATGACAAAGGCATGGAGTGCGCGGAAATTTAGGCACGTTTTGCGCAAAAATAAAGTGGTGCGGGCAATATCTGCGGGATGCGCGAAATAGTAGCGGGTTGCGCGAAAAATCTGCGGGATGCGCGAAATATTGGCATGGTGCGCGAAATTGAGGAATGAAGTTTTCGCGCAAATGATGGTTCGAGATAAGAAGATCGAAAATTGGAAAAGGAATGAAATGCGCGAGCAGTGCGCGAAATCTGATGTTGCAGGAAAGATTGGGTTTGCGCGCAATGTGGAACGCGGTGCGGAATTTTGCGCGCAATTTGTGCTTCATGCTTAGAAGGATGAAAAATGGCAAAGGCATGAGGTGCGCGAAATATTGAAGCATGGCGCGAAATATGAAGTTGCATAAAAGAGTTTTTACGCGCATGGAGGAGGTTTTACGCGCGGATTAGTGTTTTTCGCGCGGGTTCAAAAATGCCTATAAATATGAGGCTAACCCTTGTCAGTTGTCAATGCTCGATACTTAGAAGAAATCCCGAGCTCTGGTGCGCGTAAATTATACGCTAAGTGAGTTGCGCGAAAAGAGGAAAAGTTGCGCGTAAAAGGAAAGTTGCGCGAAAAACGTTTTTCGCGCCAAAAGGAAATTTTACGCGCAAGCCATTTGAATTGCGCGCAAGGCACCCAAAAGGCTGCGCAAAATATTTGGGGTCTTCGCACGTATTCAGTTGTGCACGAGAGAGTTCTTACCGGCTTCTGGGTAAGAAAGTGAAGATTTGTACTTCGGAGAATACATCTGTTTAATTGTAAAGAAGCACTGAAACATTGTGTTATCCTATTTGTGCTAAGAGGGAGCACACGCACTATTGGATTGTTTTCAAAGTGCTGCACGAGTGTAAGGGTATATCCTACTCGTTGTATTCCACATCAAAGGATTGTTTTCTAGTGGATTGTGTGGTACTGGATTATTTCCGTACCATACCAAGGACGTAGCTACTCTTGTTGAGTAGTGAACCTTGTAAATCTTGTGTTCCTGTGGATGTGTGTGTTCAGCAGGGAAGAAACTCTTTAACAGGAGGCGAAGGTTGTTTCAAAAAGGGGAAACTTAAAAAGAAAAAGATATCACTGATTCACCCCCTCCCCCTCTCAGTGATACTTGGATCCTGATTGGGAACTTCACAACTCCTGAAAACTCCACTAGCATCTCTCTGAAAAAATGAAGGGTTGTCCCTTCTTCATTAATGCTAAAAAAGGTGCTGCAACTCTGGAGAAATTTGGCACAAACCTTCAGTTGTATCAAGCCAAACCCAGGAAACACCGTACCTACGTCACACTCCTGGATGGCTCCCAAGAAAGTATCTCCTCAATCGTCACGGGATCCACCGTAACTATAGCCTCTGAGATGAAATTTCCCAAAAAAGATAACCTCTTAGATCCAGAATTTTCACTTTGAGAGCTTACCATAAAGCTGGTGCTCTTGAAGTGTGTCCAGAACTATCTGCAAATGATAGGCATGCTCCGCCTTAGTAGCCAAATAGATCAGAATGTCGTCGATGAAGAATACTTCAAAGCGATCAATGTATGGCTGAAAGATCATATTCTTGAGTCCCACGAACACTACTGGAGAATTTTTTATGCCGAACAGCATAACCAAGAACTCGTAATGGTCATGTTGACATTTGAAAATTGTCTTCTGCACATCCTCATCTCACACTCTGAGTAGGTGATAGCCCAATATGACTTCAATTATTGAGAACCATTGTGCTCACTTCAGCTGGTCAAAGAGGTCGTTAATCCTCAGTAGTGAGTACTTGTTCTTCATAGTCACCTGGTTCAGGAATAGATAGTCAAGACAAAGCCTCAAGCTCCCATCTTCCTTCTTAATGAATAAAATCGGGGCCGCCCAAGGAGAAACACTGGGCTGAATGAACCCCTTACACTGTAAGTCTTCCAGCTGTACCCGTACCTCATGAAGCTCCACAGAAGACATCTAATACGCTGGTGTAGATATCAATGTCGTCTTGGGGTATAAGTCAATGTAAAATTCCACCTCTCTATGAGCAGTTAGACCTGAAACATCATTAGGAAAGAAATATGTGTAATTGTCCACCACTATAGGATAGCTCAGACTCTCCACATCAACCACTTTGAGGGTAAGGATAATCAACTGATGAGTGATTGGCTGCACTCTCCTCTGAGTAAGTTCTTCTTGTACTTTAAAGGATCCCTTCTTGCCAGTGAAGGTAAACCTGGTCCCTTCCGTGCGGACACACCGTACTTTTCACCTAATACCGTCAATCTAAGCATTGAATATGGATAACCAGTCCATACCCAAGACTATTTCATAAGGCCTCAATGATATAACTAGGAGATGCCAGCTGAAGCTCTCTTCTCCTAGAGTATGCTCACACTACTGGCACCAATGCGTAATTATCCAATCTGCTCTCGTAGGAATCTCTAGCCATAAGGATCGAACCAACAGATCCATCGGAATCTCCGAGCTCCGAATGAGTGTAGTGGAAATAAAAGAATTACTAGAACCTTTTCCTATAAGTACTACAACTAAGGTGGTGTAGACACAGATCATACCTCGTATCATCTCCATAGCATCATGGCCATAGGCCTCAGCTACCTGGAGCTGATCTCGCCCCTATCCACCTACTCCATGTGGTCAGGGTGGACCACCTAATGGTGGTTTTGGTAACATCTCTAATCGACACCCACTGCCAGTTGCACATCCAACTCCTCTTCCACGTTGGCCTTCTCCCTACGGACCTCCTTGATCGAACCTCTGTCTTTACCTGAGCAGTCCTTCAACCATCCAATGATCCTCTATAGGGTGGGTGAGATAGTCACGAGCCATGTGATCCTGCCTGCCGCATATGAAATGTTTCATGTTTATCGCATGACTTGCTTTGTCTCCAGTACCTTGCGCAACCGATCCTGAGTAATGTGTTCGTCCACTGGTAGGTCTGGTCCACCTGGACCTTTGTGACATTTGTCTACTTCCAGCTACAGAAGACCCCACTAGGTGATGACTCGTGGTGGGTCTCTTTTCTGGTGACTGATCAACAAGGAAACTATACACTAAGAGGTCTCACTCTAACACCCCCGCCTGCGTCGGGATGTTGAGTGAGATCATCAAAGCCCTGATCTCCCGCCTGAGTCCATGATTGATGGTTCGGGCACTGAAGAATGGGTACCGTACCATATTAATGGAGTAGTGTGAGAGGTTGGTGAACCATGATGAGTATTGATCCACAGTCATGTTTCCCTACTGCATATGAAGAATCTCATGTATGCGTACTGCGCGAAGAGTCACTACAACAATCTCTACCCGAAACAGGCTCTCAAAGTCTGCCCAAAGAAGTGTCACCTCATCATGAACCTAGACCATAAATCTCCACCATCTTCCTGCTACTGTCTATAGAAGACTGGTGGCAAGGATCACCATGAGATCAGCTGGTGTCCCTACCAGTCGGAAGACTCTCACCATGGCCTCCAGCGAATCCTTAGCTGCATGTAGGTCTGTCTCTCCCCTCAACCTATGTGGCCTCTGGCACAGGAACTCATGCAATGTGTTCAAGTAGCGTGCACCCTCTACTGTTGGGGATGGTGGAATCTGTGGCCCAATGGATAATGGTACCGCTAGTGCCTCCTCTGGTGCCTCAACTGGAAGAGGGCCCTACACCGAGGCCTCATCGCTCGGTGGTCTATCAGTGCGTACTATACCTGGAACCCTAGCTGGAAGTATATGTGGAGGCATACTGAAAAGAAACAGGTGCTCCATGGTCAATAAGTTATACCTGGTGTGCTGAATCAAATAGTTCACAAAGAAAAATTTTCAAAACCCACATGCAATTAGTGTTTTCGTGCCCTGAGTCAGAAATTAGAAGTCAGGGTCCTGGTGTATGGATACATCAGCCACCACACCAACAGTAGATTCCCTAAACTGATAACCACACTCACTACACATAACACTATTGTCATTAAAAAGATTAGAGTATTATGTTCTATGGTAGAACTGACTCCTATGATACCAATTTTTCATGACCTGTCCCTCAGGCCCCCTGTCATGACTACCCGAAGCCCGCCTTCAATAGGCCAGGGGCTAGAGACTAGAACCGAATGCATATTCCCTAAAAATTGGGTAGGAATTTTCTTATATCCTATAAACTCACACAACCAAGAACATAGATGGATACAAACACAAGGTAAACTGAATAGTAAATAGAGTGAGTACTTTATGTAAAAAGGGCCAGAATATAATCTCAACTAGAATGTACAAGAAACTGAAAAGTACAAGTAAACTAGGACAAATCCTATGAACACCCGCCAAGGATCCTACCTGAAGGGTAGGTACAGCTCTCGAATAGTCGTCTCTGTGGTACGCCTGGTCTATGGTCCACCTCCGAGCTACCTCATGTCTTGGTATTATTATCCACAGTTAGTGTTGTCCATCGTCTACACCAAACACTACAGGGTGCAGGCATAGCCCATGCAGGGTTGAGTATAACGATACTCAGTACAGACCCTGAGAACCTCAAGGTATCACAAAATCCACAAAGGATAAACCAAAAACATAAAATCAACTGACAACCATACTTAGGTATATTCCCATACATATACCTAAGTTATCAAGAATACTCATCTCAAACATGAGTTAACACAGGGTACTACTCAAAAGCCCAAAGCTCAACTGTTCCACAATGGAAGGTTTACCACAAAGGTAAGTACCAAAAAGGTATGCCACATAGAAAAATACACCCAAGGTATTACCACTAAGGAACGTACCACAAGGTACAGACTAATATCACAGTAGTTATATCTTAGGTATAGTAGTAGAGATTCTTACATGTAACTACTAAATCATCTTACTTTGTTAAGAGGCAGACCCACACATGATCCTAGTACATCGCCAGACCCGCAGAGGATCCTAGTACATCGTCAGACCCACACAAGATCCTAGTACATTGTCAGACCCACAGAGGATCCTAGTACATCGTCAGACCAACACAGGATCCTAGTACATCGTCAGACCCACACAGGATCCTAGTACATCGTCAGACCCCCACACGATCCTAGTACATCGTCAAACCCACACAGGATCCTAGTACAACGTCAGACCCACACATGAACCTGGTATATCGTCATACCCACACAGGATCCTAGTACATCGTCAGACCCACACAGGATCCTAGTTCATCGTCAGAGCCCCACAGGATCCAAGTACATCATTAGACCCACATAGGATAATAGTACATCATCAGACCCACACATGATCATATCATATCTTCAGACCCACACAGGATCCTAGTACATCATCACAGCCAGCTACAGGGTACTTGCTCTAAGCATGCTTGTCACTGAGAGGGTCCACTCTTAAATCCATTGGTCAATACTCCAACTACCACAAAGTCCAATGAAGAATTTTTCCAAAGGACCGCCACGAAATAGGGGTCTCAACATAGTAGACGGTGCGTCAATCAGATGCCCTATCTGAAAGTTATTAGCCTTTAAGTCCCAAGGGTCTGGTTAGATTCTTGCTCGTTCCAACTCGACCATCCCCCATCTTTATCCAAATCTCAAATGGGGTATACCAAAAGGGCTATCTCACTCCAAGGTTTCTGGTTCCATATATGGTTTGTCAAATGGATGCCCATAACTCAAGATATGGTCAAAAGTGTGGAATGTGTTGAAACTGGTCCGGGTCTGGTCCGACCCGGTTGGACCGACCCGGCCCTGCTGGATCCGGCCTCACCATATGTGGGGGGAGTCGCACGCCCCCCGCTCTCGAACACTGAACGACTGAAGTCGTTTGGTCATCGGGCAGCACGTGGGACCCACCGCTGGTCCCGCTCAGTCAATCTCGGCTGGCTGAAACAGTCAGCCCTTCGTCCTCCCGGCGGCCCATCATGCACCGTTGCTCCATGACCGGCCGAACTTTGGTCACGCTCTGCCATCTGTCATGGCTAGGCAGGCCGCAACCCCATTGCTCCAATGGCGACGAATCGTGTGCGGCCCCTCCGTGGTCGGCCGAATGCCGATCTCCCTCCCTTCTCCACCATGGTAGAAGCCGCGGCCCTTTCTCGCCGGGCAGCACGGACGCACGCCACCTCCGTCATCACGGCCAGCTGTGGTGCCGGCTACCGCTCTTGAGTTCCACAGGTGCCAATTTTTTGCACTAGTCATTGTCCTCCTCCATCGTGAAGAACAAAAAAAATATTAAACAAGATTTGCGGAGTGGTCGGGCCATGTTCGTTTTTCCCTCACCCTCCGCATTGGAGCAGTAGCAAGCGGCTCAATTATTTCTTGAGTCACGAATAATTTTCATGAATGGGTAAGGGGGAAATTTTAAACATCAAGCCCTGCCTCAAAGGTTTATTGACGTCATAAGGTGGAAAGGACGGACGTCAATTTGTCATTGCTGAAGACATCCCACGTTGGAGAATGTCACAAGGATGGAGCCTAATTCATTAGAGAACATCGGCGTTCTTTGTTAGAGAATCGTTCCTTGTTGGAGAAGAAGAATTCCTCCAATGTTCTCCCCCAATTCCCCTTTTCCAGCACTTTCCTCAATTCCACCAAAAATGAATGGCCCACGTATTAAATTATTTTTCATTAATTTAAAATAGAGTTGGCCATTAATTATAATGGTATTGGCATAATTAATTTAGAGGATACCAAAAGTCACCACCCTCATTAAATTTGGAGTTCAAGAGTTGGGTTTTCCCCACCCTTATATTAAAATTGGGGGTTTTAGTTCATCTAGTCTGCACCTTCATAACCCCATGTAGAGAGGTTTCAAAAATAAAAATGTTGATATTTTTATTTTTCTATTCCTCCATGAAAAAGTGAAAAACTATCATTCAACCTTGAACTACTACGGTCGAGGTGAAGGTATCCTTAAGTGAATATTGGCGCTGAAAGTTCAACTGTGTCCTTGGATTTCAATTCCAAGTACCATTTCAAAAGTTACAAAAACCCGCTGACACATTTCCTGAACGTACCCAAAAAAAATTTCAGAAATTCATTCCGGGCACACCGAGCCTTAGAATCATGCGCCGTCAATTTTTGCAGACTCGTAAAATTACCATATAATTAAAATATATTTACATGGAAATTCCAGGTCTTTACAATATTGTATTCAATTTATTCATTTTTATCAATAATTATTTAATTAATAGAAATATTAATATATTTTTTAATAAACTCATTTTTATTTTTTATATATTTAATTATTTATTTTTATTCTAACTATCATCTATGATAAAACCCCTGATAATGGATCCCTTTATAAGTCCTAAAAATAATTTGCTGATAAAGGGTTCCTTTTATTGACACTAAAAAAAGCAATGATAAAAGGTACCATTTATCAATGCTTGTTTTAGGGCAGTAAAGGTTCCCTTTGTCAGTGCTTTTTTATAGAATTGATAAAATTCATCACTAATAAAGGCATATTTTGTAGAATTGAATTAATATTAAAAGATTGATAAATGAAACTAAATCATATATATATTTTCATTTGGTAGAATTCCTACGTAAATTTTTTTGAAATACTGGAGATAAATGGGTTTTATCCCAAATGGAGTATTGTACCCTTTTTTAATAAATTTTAATTTTTCATTTTTTAATGTGTTCCTTCCGAAGTTTTGTGTTAATTTTTTTTTGGTTTGATTGGATATCCATTTTTTGTTTATTTTGTTGTGGATATTTTTGTGGAATTTGATATGATTATTTGACCTTACCGGGAAATGAGAGTCACATATGTGTGCTCAAAATTTAAAATTTCTCTAATGATTTATTTTTTGAGCTGAATTATTTAATATTAGGATGATATTTGAGATTTATTCTCCACTTAATACAATTTATTATTAATGGAATTTCTCCAATTTGAGAGGTACCTCTCCTAAGATATTGTTTAAAGTATTTTATAGCTATACAATTGGTTCCTATAGTGGTTATTGTGTTTCTAATATAGAAAGAAACCTTGAGAGGTATCTCATAGGGTGGTTGATTTATTTCTCGTCCCTTCCCTCTATTTACTTGTTTTTTTAATTCCTGAGGATGAGAATTGTTTGAGAGGAACCAAATATAAGGGTTCAGAATTACCCAATCTTGTCTTTTGTTTTTATGGGGTGTATAGTGGTTTGGGAGAATTATATAAATTTAGAATTTTTTGCAAAATGATTCTATAAATTATAAATTGGAATTTAAATGGTTTTAAAAATTATGGAAGTAATTTCTAGCTTTGATGTTTTATTTGGGAAATTAATTTTGATGCTTAAAAAGTGATTATAATATTTTAAAAGTTTTTTTTGGATTTAATAAGTAATAATAAACCCATTTATTATTTATTTTTCAGTTTTTATTAATGGGAATTTAATATTTTATGGTTAATTTTAACCTTACACATGGCCATGATTTTTCATAAGTGTGACAAATACTTTTAGGGGTTTGTAAGGGTACTAGTTATTTTTAATGTATTGAAAAAAATGTAAAGGGAAGATTTTACTTCTTATGAAATGGTAATCCATTGTTTTTAAGCCATGAATAAACCTACGATTCTATTTCCTTATGTTTTATAAGGGTAAGGGTGAAATTATTAAACCTTTATAGGGTTAAGATGAACTTTTTGCAAGGGTAACCCTAAATTTCTATTGATTATGTAAGTGTAAATTAGATCTACCATGTACTGTGTAAAGATGGATAGTTACCCATATAAAGATTACTCCACAAATATATAAAGTTCACCTTGAACTTTCCTTTTGTATTTAAGGGTATAAGTTGACATTTATAAGGGTAGTTGTGAGTTTCTTAGAGATGTGAAAGTATAATACAAGACATGTATAAGGTTAATGCTATTTTTATGAAGGTTTTATAAGGGTAAGATCAAGGTACCCATACATATTCCTTAGAATAGAGTTGGGTATGTGTAAAATAAGTTACCCTTACAGAGACCACCTACCATGCATAAGTAAAGTGTGGAATTTTCAAAGCATGCCTAAGGATAAGCTCATGTTATCCTTGCATGAGCCCGTCCATAGCACTATGTTAGAGTAAAATAAGTTACCATTACATAGAATACCTTCTCTATGTATGGGTATCATAAATTTTAAAAAACCATAGATTCCATTCCTATATCCTTTGGAAGCATTTATTTAATGTAAATGGATAGAGTTAATGTGGAAATTCGTGATTTTTTACTCGATTAGATGTTTTAAATGGGATTTTTTTAATCATATTATTTTTAGGATTTATGAATGGGTTATATAGGGAATTAGTTGGGTAATAATTAAATATGGATTTAATATCCATGTGGAGAATGTATCTGTGGATTCATAAATACTAGATCTCTATTCAAATACTTTCTTCCTTCTCAGGTACGGATGATCTCAAAGCCTCCTATGGAATCATTCAAAGCTAACTATAGTTGTTATATGCTTCTCTCTCACACACCAAGCCTATGTTTCTAGGTTGATTAAATGACTTCTCTCATATATTTTCGGTGTAGCTATTTTCAATTTAAAGACACTAGGTTGTGTATCAGTGAATTATGCTTATTTTTATACTATGTAAATGTGAAATTATTATTCTTTAGACTCCTCTATTATATTGAATGAGATTAACTATAGTCATATAATAATTTTGAAAAAAATAATCACATGAATAATGAATATGTGATAATATGAAAATTATAAAAAAAGAGGATAAAATACATGTTATGTAATTCAACTGATGAAATATTATTAATTTTATAATATAGAAATAAAGTTTAATTTAAATAGTAAATTGTTTCTTCTCAAAATACTAGAATTTAATGCAATGAAATTAATATATAATTTTTATTTCAAGCAATTAAATATAATTTTACTACGTGAAGAAATGGTTACCCTATTTTTGTTCAATTTCTGGAATTTAATTAGAAAAAAATATTCCACATCAAGGATAAATAATATTACCTTATAATCTAGAAAATTCCTTCTTGAAATAAATATTGTAGATAATAATCGCAACAATGGGAATTTATGATTTATTAAATTCTATAGATAATATTGTTTGATAATCTTTATGGTTATCAGAAGGAGGAAATAAGTATTTTCATGTTGTATATTAAAGATAATTATTTTTTAGATTATCCAAGAGAGAAAAATAGATAATTGCATTCCTTTGTCTAGAAAATATTTGATAAAATTAAAATGATATAATTCCATGGTGTTTAAAATGATTAAGTAATATTTATGAGAAATATTCAAAAATTACATTTACTATAATATTACAAAATAGATGATTAACACATGTTATAATTTTATTAAATTATAGAAACTAAGTATTATCGTATGTGGAAATATTAATATTTGTGTTGAAGTATTTGAGATATGTGATCGAAGTCTTTTAAATATATATATATATATATATTCATAGAACATTTACAATATATTTTATTATTTATTATTACAATTATTATTCATGGTTAATATGCTTGGAAATTTGATAACAACTTAAAGGTGATATTTCATTGATTATAATAAAAGCAGAATATTGAAATAATTACCATTGAGATTGTTGATAAAAAATACATCCTTAAGAAGAACACAAAATTAAATAAATATTATTTATCTAAGGAAATTGTATTTCTAGTGCTGCTGAGATTTTTACAATATAAATTAGATAATAAAAGAAAGTAATGAAAATTTAATTATTTCTTAAATAATTTATTTTTAGCCATGTGAGCCCACTATATTTTGATAAAGTCTAGGATTAATTTTTTTTCCATGATTTCCTTGAAATTATTTGTGGAATAATACTTCTAATATATATTTAATCTATATGGATTTAGAGACTTGTCGTGTCTAAATTTTAACCCTATGTAGTTGGAATAATTGGTGTGGATTACCAAGCTTTTGTGATGGTGGTACGGGGTTCCAGTTGTAGAGATGACATGGGTGATGATTATAAAGGCTATGATGCTATCATGGGGTGTCGGTTATGATGATGCTGGTGGAATTGGGTTCCTGTTATGATGATAATGATTTTTTATGGGTTGTCAGGCATGTTATTATGTTCAGTGGTGTTGGGGCTGGTACTGATACAGATAAATCAATTTGGGGATGGGATATCATGTTGATGTTGTGCTAAAATATGGGATGATTTTCTGATATTGAATATTTTTATTTAATGTCTTAAGGGATGAATTTTTTTATACTTTAGATTTATAACTATGATAAGTAGTCTGATTTCATGCACTACGAGTGCATCATTTATGTGGTAGATTTGGTTGAGTCCTTGAGTACCAATAAATTTATAAATGATAAATTAATTAATGAAAAATAAAGTTGTTTAGTAATTATTTATTATGATTATGATGATATACATTAGAATACATGAAAAATAATTAGTAGTGTCATTAGAAATTGGATTAGAGGATTAAAATGTAAATCCTGAAAAGAATATAGATTAATATTAATTAATTGATAATTAATTAATTAATTAATATTGAGCTTGATTCTGGAATTATTTTCATTCCTCAGAAGTAAAAAATTGATTTTTCTTGACACGATATTCAGGTCGGTTATCTATAACCTACGTAAAAAAGTGTAAATATTTTCACATCAGTTATTCAATAACCAATGTAGAAACCTATTTTTTCATTGGTTATTAATTAAATGATGTAAAAACAAAATATTTTAATTTTCATGTCATTTATTCATTAACCAATGTAAAAAAATAGTTTCTCATGCCGGTTATTGAATAACCGGTGTGAAAAATTAGACACCAAAATTTTTCCACATCGGTAATTCAATTACAAATGTAAAAATGTCTAATTTTAGACATAAGATATTGAATAGCTCACCTGAAAAATGGAATTTACCATGTCTTTTATTGAATAGAAAATTTGGAAAATATTTATAATTATAATTGGGGATCAAGAGAATCCATTTTTATTTCATTATTTCACAAGACAACTCTCATTTTTCTCCCACTTAGTGAACTGTAGACCTTTTATCTTTGATTCATGGCCTTGAATATATTAATTCATTGATTCATTTCCTCATAAATATTTTTCCTTAAACCCTTGTCTTTTAATATCATTAATTTTGTATCTAAAACTATCATCCACCATCACCCGTTGTCGACCCCCACTCGCGTTTCTTCTCATTAGTGTTTCTTGTCCTAGTTCTGATGTCAATTTACAGCTGGTGTTTATTTTTTCCATTTTCTGAAATTCTAGATATTAGTATTTATGGTTTCAATTTTTATATGATTTCACTTTATCTTGGATTTAGTATCTTCAACCATCATCCATCATCATCCACCACTGGTGACTTCTTCTTATTGGTGTCTTCTTCTCAATCATCCTGGTTCCAATATCAATTTATGGGTTTTTTATTGTTTCAATTTTTCATGCATCCAACGTATTTTTATTTGTATTTTGGTTCTAATTTTCCATTGATATGTCTTTATATTTTAGTTTAAATTCTCCACCATCATCCACCATTACCGCCGTTTGCGATCTTTTATTCCTTCATGTTGTTGGTGTCACATTCTCAATTGTCCCGATTCTAATATCAATTTACTGTTTGTGTTTATTGGTTTGATTTTCTTTTTATCCATAGTATTTGAATTTATGTTGGTAGATAAAATTTTCAATAGATTTCACTTTAACATCACTGTTTATATTTTTATTTATATGTATTTACACAATTTATATACTTTTAAATTTATAAATGATTTTATTTAGATTAAGTTTTGTGATTATATTATAAAATAATGATAATTTAAGATGTTAAAAGTTATATTATTTTGTGAAATGTGATTATTATATTTTTTTTATTGTTATTTCTTAATGTAAATTTTTAATTAAATTTAAAATGATAATAAATTATATTCATTTTTTGATATTTGTTCCACATAATAATGAATCAATGTTCAATTACAGTACTTTGAATAAGTGAAGAATATGAGGGTCGTGTTGATTATTTTTTGAAATTTGATAAAAGAAATTTTACAAAAAATCAATTTTTTTCTATTCATACAAAAAATGTTTATATATAAAGAATTTGATAAATTAGGTATATCAAAGATCATTTAATTTTTTATGGTTTTAATCTTAGTTACAACTCTTGGATTTGGCATGGGGAAACTATGATGAATTTTAGATCTATTGATGATAATGGTTTTCAAGATGACATGTCTGGTCAAATCAAAGGAATTATTCATAATAATGAATTTGAGGCAATTAAGAAATAACTGACAGTTGATCATCTATATAGTAATGTTGAAAAACCATTTTATCTGGGTTTTATGGATGTTTTGTCTTTATCAATGGTGCTAAGATTGATTTAATTGAAAGTAAAAATTTATGGAGTTACAATATTTTACAAATTTTCTAAAATTATTGAAAGATATACATGATGAAGACAACGATCATCCAAATTCACATTATAAAGAAAAGAAAGTATTATTCCTTATGGTATTGAGGTACAAGAAAATAATTTCCTACTGAAATTAATTTGTGATATATTTGATTAAATAGAAAAATTTATAATTTCATAATTATGGGAAATCATAGTGTAAGTTGAAAGAAAAAACATGGGCTGGTTTAGTAGTTACAAAGACTCATATCATGGAATTCTAGAAATTTTCTATAATTCCACATATGAAATGTTTTTTTCATATTAAAATAATGAAAAATGGTTAATATGTAATGCAAATGGGAAAATATGTGGTGGAAAATAATATCATCCAGCTGATTTTCAATAGTGGAAGAAAATTGATCAACACTTTCCTATATTTTGAAATGAAGTTAGAAATATTAGACATTGATTATGCATAGGTAGAATGAATATATATCGAAGCCTTACTAGCACACATAGTTCATGGCCCATTTTATTTGTAATTTAAAAGTTTTATCCTAAATTTTATATTTAGCGAAAATATTTCATTTCGAGATTAATGATCTATGGACCAAAACAACCGAGAAATTATATTTAGGTTTTATTATTACCATTAATTGATTATTAGAAACTTTTATAGGATTAAGGTATTAGGGTGTATTATTCTAAGAAAATGGAATATTTTCAACCGAATGAAATGATTATGTTCACTATAAATGACTTAATTTAATATGGAAATTTGTCTAGTTATAGTGTTAAGAGGAATAAATCTAGCCCAATTTGTGAAATAAAAATTTATATTATCAACAGCAACATGGGATAAAAACACTATACATGGTTCATAGAAGTTTTTGTGTATGGGTCACTCTTATCAATGATTAAAAAAGGCATTAAATGGCATGGTATAATTTTATATTTCCCTAAAACCTTTTCCCACTAATCATTATTTTTATATGGAGAAAAAATGATGTTATATTCATAAACACGCAGAAATCATGTCATGATATAAATATTTGAAAAAACGGTCAATATTTTTTGAGCTAACATATTGGAGATATCATGTGGTCAAACATAACATTGATTTCATGAATGTATAGAAGAATATATATAAAAAATTTCTTATAATTTTGTTATATATTAAAGGAAATACTAAATATTGGTTGAATGCAAGATTGCACAAATGCTTAATTGGAATACATTTGGAGTTAGCTCCCATTACTGATGGAAGGAGAACATACTTGTCTCCACTACTTAATTCATTATCCAAGAGAGAAAAAATTAAATTTTTTAGTGTATTAATGATATCATAGAGTCATAGGGTTATGCTTCAAATGTAATAAATTTGTTTTCATCAATGTATTTAAAGTTGATATATATGAAATATAGGGATTGTCATGTCATGATTCAGTAACTCCAACCAATTTCATTGAGTGGAATATTGTTCATTGATGTCATAAGGAATATCATGAAGCTGTGTTATTTTTATCAATTCAATTTGTAATAAGGGGATTTATCTGAATGATATGAACAGTTTGGATAGAGAATTGGTTTCTATACTGTATCAATTGGAAATTTATTTTCATCTATATTTTTTTGATATCATAGTGAATTTAATTATTCATTTTGTGTTGGAAAAAAATCTTTTGAGGCTTGTATACACTGGATGCATCCTTATGAAATTTATATGAATATATTGAAGAGGTATGTTATAAATTCATATCGAATTTAAGCCTCCATTATTGATAAGTATATTTCTTAGGAGGTTATAGAGTTTTGTACAAGCTACTCGTCTATGGGTGAGCACATTATTTTGCCTACATCTCACCATGAATGGTTCAATTATGGGGGAAAGGGTATTTTTGGCTTGAATATAAAATTATTGATAGGTTAACTGATAAAGATGGTTTATTTATGCTTCTTGAATAAAAAAAATTATTATGCATGACCATATATAATATTTCATATTAATGTTCTAAATAAATGTTATCCAAAGAATAAAAATATGTGTATTTTTAATGAGCATAAGAAAACATTTTTCCATGCTTTAGAGGGACCATTTTAGGTAGATTATATACATAAATAATATTGAGATGGTTAGTGGGTAGTTCAAGTTACAATTTGATAACATTCTCCAGTTAGGATATTAATGGATATAAATTTCGTATGAAAGATCATGACAACATAAGTGATATTAAGAATAGTAATGTATTGGGGTTCACATAACAATACATTTTTTTAGTTCCCAAGAAAAAAACATAATAAATTTTTTTATAATTTTATTTAATAATAAAAAATATGAGTTATTTTTTTAGTTTAGTTCAATTTTTGTTTGATAATTATTTATTTTTTATTTACATTTTTATGTAATAGTTTTGTTTGTATACTTTTTTTATAATTGTTTGTTACTTTTATTTGTAGGATAATGATAAATTAAACATCTAACATTCCACATGCTTTAGGGTATCATCATACACTTACCACTAGGGAGGAACATACACATACTCTTGTGGATGATCCTCCTCATCCTTATGCATAAGAGGGGTATAATTACATGGGAAAAAAGAATTTGAGGGTTAGTAAAAGTGGAAAAAATGTTTAAAAAAAATATTAGTTTCCTTTTGCCGGGACTAGTGGATACCAGTTGAAATAGATTATAATGATATTCCAAGGGTCTAAATCAATATAATTCAAGACTATTATTGTATTTCACCCTAAAATCAAAGTTTTTATTTTGATTCATAATTGGAGAAGTGTTGAAAAAAAGAAAATATATCAGTTATGGAACACCATTTGGGTTTGTTTAGTTTTTATTATTTTTTTATCATGAAATGTTTATAATAATATAGGTTTTACCCCTTCTTACCTGATGACATATCATATAAGTGATACAACATGAGTTAGGAGGATATTTTTACCACTAGAATCTGGGATATTGAGGGATTTTAAATAAATCCTCACATAAAATTTCACATTTGGGGATAGAAAACATAAAAATTGATGTCGTATATATCCATTTCTAAATAAAGATACATGGATGAATTTTTTTTAAAGTAGATAATAAGATGAATTTTTTATAATTTCAATGTTACCGTAGAGATTTTTTTTATATTAATGATCATATTAATGATTTCATTATTCTTAATTTATATCAAACAAGGATATCTCATTTGGAGATCAAATATAGAAATGTATACCCTCATACATATCTCATGTAAGGTATACAATCTTAGAAAAATAAATGATCGCCAAAAGTTTTCAAAAAATAGGATCTGAGTCTTTAGGCTCTATAGAGGTTGACCCTCTATACCTACAGATAGACATGAAAAATAGAATGGGTCTTAGATTAAAAAAAAGAACAATATCTTACAGAATAGTTAAGGGTCATACCTAAGAGTATTATAAGATGTTTACTTTATATATTTGTTTTTGTTAAATCATTTCTTTATATATATTTTTCACTATATATATTTTCAAATATTTTATACAAGAATCTATTGAGGAGAAGGTCACATAGGGGGGCTATATAGATGAGGGTGAGAAGGATATTTTATCTACAGCATTGGGAATGCCTGGACACCTAGGCCATGTACAAGGATACCCAGTCGGTGTATCGGTACAAAAATGTTTCCCACAATCAGAGTCTTCTTCTATGGTGGGTGTTTATAAAATCAAAATAGAATATTTAGAAGCTAAAATTCAGGATATTAATCAAATGATGGAGGATATGATCATAGTTTTAGTACAATAAATGTTTTTAGACATGTAATGATAATTTTATGTGGATAATCCTACTCTTTTAACACCACCTACAGATCTCACTCCTCCTACATATCTAACTTCCATACCACCTCCTCTATATATTCCCATTTATTGTGAGTTATATATAAATGATCCCTAGAATCAAATTATTTTATATGGGATTATATATTACATTGGTGACACCATTAATCATTAACAAATGGATATAAAGAATCAAAGCGTCATTTTACAAGATATTATAGATATATTAGAAAGAATATCATTTCTTGTAGATGAGGTCAGTATGGTTGAAAAAATTATTAGACATTTTTTAGTTGGTCCATCTAGATGTGTTAAGAAAATTACTATAGAGTTATGTGTATATTATATCATTTATTTTATTTTTTTTTCAATTAGTTTTAACATTTTCAATTTTAAAAATTTATCTATTTTTATATGAATAGTTTTAATTAGAAACATAATGTATAAATAACAAAAAATATAGGTTGTTAGGACTTCATATATAAATTTTTATAATCTTGATCAATTTTTAACATATTCCAATTTTTTGTTGGGTGTTTTTGACATTCCAATAGAAACTATCATTTTTGGGTTTGCAATGACTATGAAACATTTAAAAAATTATATCATGTATCTTATAGATATATATGAGTTGGGAATCTATATGATGTATGTTTGTTCCATGTAATTCGATTAACAGGTATCTTTCTCTAATTTTAATTTATTGAAACTTTATACATATGTTGGTTTTTATTATCTATATTTATAAATTTTTATACAACATGACATAATAGTAGTATATAGATTTATAGACCCACAATTTCTTTCACCAATAGCAAGGGAAATGATTGATGTAGAAAAAATGGTTTATAATGCTGAAAGACTATAAAAGAATTGAATTATTCAGTTTTTTATGCTTCTTTAGCTTCAATAGTATGAAACATATATCTCATAAAGTGTTATATATTTCTTATAGAATATCCACTACATAATATTTTTTATATATTAGTGTCCATTGGTTGTGGGGTGTTTTTTCAATGGAGAAGAAAATTTACTAGCTATGATCTATCCATTATGAAGTGTGAGAATTTTTTTTGAATTTATTGAACATGTAAGTTTTAATATTTAAATACTAGTTTATATTATAATGAAATTTAAATTTATTTAATACATATTATTTTTAAGTATTACATGGAATTAGTTAAGAGAGACTAAAAAAATAATATCACAATGATTAAATATATAAAATAAAATGTAACTTTTCATTTACAATTAAGAAATTTTAGTTGTAGGTACTTAAAATGATATTTTTAATTAAAAAAATATTTTAAATGTCAATTTCATAAATAATGAAGTGTAACGTAATGTGGATACTATGTTCTAATATTTATGATTGAAATAATTTCAACTAATATAGTTACAAAGTTCCAAAAGGATAGATTTTATTGTAAATATTTCCTTTCATTTTCTATTTGATTTATTTAGAATACATGTTAAATGGTTTTGTTTAATTTTTATCTTTTTAATTAATATCATAATTATAGTAAAAAATATCTAATACTATTAAAAATTGAATTGGTTAATCGTCCCAAAAGACCGATTGGGATTTAGTTTATTTATAATATACATTGTAAAGTTTAAAGTTGAAATTTTAAATGTTTGTTCTACTGCAGTTTTTGTGCTACTTATTTTCAAGTGACTACTATTTTTATGTTGTTTATTTATTTTCGTTATTTGAGGGGTTGAATTATAAGAATTTTAGTTTTTAAAATAAATATTTATCCTAACTATTATTTTATAATCAATATAAGATATTTAAACCAATATTTACCATGTAAGTTTTTCTAAAAAATGACTTTGTAAAGGATTTATCATATAAGTTTTAATATAACTCATATCGTAAACCATGAATAATATTATTTTTCATGACGTTTTTCATATAAATGATGTGAAAAATGATAGACCTTTCACATTGGTTATTTCAAAATATATGTTTAAAACATTCACTAAAGTGAATTTACAACATCAATTTTTATTAATTAATATGTTAAAAACATATTTACAATGTTTCCTATAAAAAATGTTACATAGTAATCAACATTAAAAAGAAAAAAAGATTTGAAACCCAATTTTTTAATGTAGTTCCTAGGCCTTAATTGTGAGAACAGAGATCTTTGTATGATATTAGAAAAAATGATTAAAAAGATAAGTAATTTATCATAGTGTGGTTGTGAGATTAATGTATATCTTATATGTTTTTTTATTTTATATTCTACACCACTAATTTCAGTAGGGATATTGACACCCATTTGACTCTATGAGAGTGTTTTCTATAATATCTAGGTTGGAAATAAATGGATAGATGGATATCCCTTCTAACCTCGCTCTCTTATCCTATTTGTATTTAGTACCAGTATGCATGGTGGTTATATTTTCCAATATTTGTGTTTAGAGTACTATAATGGCTTGTCGTTATTTCAAAAACATATATCTCTATATATAGTGTCCTAAGGTTTATTATAGATAATTTTTGTATAGGATACGATGGATTTAGGTATAATACATGTTGTATGGGATATGATGGATCCTCGAAACTAATCAGTTACAATATATATGGTCAAGATAATGGGATTTTGTGATACATGGTGTTCATGATATATTATGCTATGTTCCTTTTGGTTGTCTTACATTAGCCTATGAGTCATCAGGATAGATTTTTGAGAGTGATGGATCAAGTTGTATGATGTTGGGAAAGATAAGAAAACTAGTGGGGAAGTGGTATCAAGGTAACATCCTTTGTTATTATATTATTTGATTACTTGTATGAGACACTTTGTGAGTTATCCATGGTTTGTATGGGAAAAGAATAGTAAACCTACTTAAGTGATGAGTTGGTTTCATTTGTTTACTCACAAGGATTTAGTATGCTACTTCCACATTTTTTATAATAGGTTTCTGGGGGGATACTACATAGTATGCATGTTATGATAACCCTATATATATAAATTATTTTCAGGTCAGAAAGATTTAGTTAGTAATCGAGCTAGACATCTATAGTTTCATGAGTTGTTTAGAAGCTATTGGATCTTCATCATTACTGTTGAGGAACCTTTTTAGTGTTTTTTAGTTATTTTAGCTATATGTCCTTACATTCATGACATGTCTTAGTATTTATTATTCTTTTTTTATATGAATTTTTTTTATTCTTATCTTATATAATAGTTTTTTATTCATAGATTGTAATGCCTCTCACCTATGTGTATATTATACCATCAATGCTAGCCACCAACCTATGGCCTATTAGAGGTGGACTTTTGGGATTATTATCTCTCTTCTCTCATTTTCATCCAAGTAGGGGTACCTTTGGGTGGAGGGGTAATGAAAGGAAAGGTTATCACCATTCCTTTTATGCTCTTAAAACTCCCTAATAAATGGGATTGTTGACATATAGAGTCAATCTTTATAAGAAATCACTAGGACTCTCCTCAATGAATTCAAGATCCCACAATAATGCTGGGTTGTATTGGTCTATAATTCTTGTTGTACCATTAATAACCATCCTTAAAAAGACCATTTATGATATTTAGAAAGGCAATTTACCTAAAGTTTTTCATTTTAAGGTGTTTGGTTATAAATGTTTATTATTGACACCAAAGATAATATATGTAAATTTCACCCTAAATTAGATGAGAGCATCATTCTTGGGTATTCCAACTCTTGTAAATATTATTGGGTTTTCAATAAAAGGAAAAAACCCATTGAAGAGTCAATTCAAATCAAATTTGATGAAAAATTTCCAAAAGCTATTCCTTAAATTTATAATTTTGAGATAAATCTAGTTAATTTGACATCAAATGGTCCACAACCACTTAAAGATATTGAAGTTCTAAAAGAGAAAATCCATTTACCTAAATAATAGGTTAAATATAAATACCAACCTATTGAAAATTTTATCAAATATTTTGAATCCAGTACTCATACTAAGAGGTCTATTTAAAATGAAGTAGAATATTAGTCTTTAATGTCACACCTAGACCTTGAAAATATTGATGATTACATTAAGGATGAGAATTTATTTATTTCCACTAAAGATAAAATAAATCAATTTACCTGAAATAGTGTTTTAAATCTTGGGGAAATTCCCAATGATTATATTGTCATTGGAACTAAATGGGCATTTAGAAATAAATTGTATGAGTAAGGTAACATCGTCCATAATAAATGGAAAATTATAGCTAAAAATTGTAACCAAGAGTGAGATAACTATTATGGTGAGACCTTTTCCCCAATCATTATTCTATAGTCTATAAGGATCTTATTGTAATTCACATATCATTTAAATATTATGATTTTTCAAATGGATGTTAAAAGTGAATTTTCAAATGGATTTATTTCTTAAAAAAATTGTGGAACAACCATCATTTTTTGGATTCAAAATTTAAAAATCATGATTTCAAGTTCACAAAAGAACCTTATGTTTTAATGAAATCCACTTCGTATTGGTAAAAATGGTTGAAAAATTTTCTTCTATAAAATGATTTTCAAATGGGAAAATAAATCATCCTTTATTTTAAATATATTTCAAATTATATTTTTATTTTTAAAATTCCTATCAATGATATTGTGAGAGAGTCTCTTTATAGTGAATTTTTTAATTTTAAATAGTTTAATGGGAGAACATAAATTTTTCCTGAGTTTTAAAATTTCTCAAAACCTGGATGGAACTTTTCATAGGAAAAGAAAATACACTAATGGGTTTTTAAAGAGGTTTTTAATTGATCAAGATGAGGAGATAAGTACTCCAATGAATACTTCTTGTAAGATTAATTTGGATAAATCAGGTAAGTTGGTGGAAAATAATATATATAGATGTATTGTTTGAAGACTTATCTATCTTACCATGAAATATCCAGATTTTTTTTTATTGTATCCATTTCTGACCATTCTTAAACCAATATAATGGAATCCCATTTAATATATCTCAAATTTATTTATAATTATTTTAAAGGAACTAAAATTATTGGTTTATCTTATCCAAAGGACACATCTTTTGAACTTAGTTATTTCACCTATACATATTTTGTTGTGTTCCAACTAGATAGGACGTAGAAATGTTTTACTTTACACCCGATTTGAAGATATATTGTTCATAGAGTTGTAAGAAGAAAATTTTGATTTCTCTATCTATATCTAAAGTGGAATATGTTTTCTAAGGAAGTTTTGGCTCTCAAATAATTCAAAGGAAACACACTCTCTTATATTATGGATTAAATTATGATAATGTTTCTATAAATCCTGACAATAAAAGTGTGATTTATATTTCTAAAAATATAATTCCACACACTCAGAAAATGAACATTGACCTTAGGAACTATTTCTTTTGAGATAATTTCGAGAAAGGTTATATCATGATAGATTTTATTTTTACTGTTATTAAATTAGATGATTTCATCACAAAACCCCTAATGGTTAATTATTTTCAGTTTATTAAGGGGGTTAGGAAAGAGTATCTTTGGATTCATTTAATTAAATTTTGAAAGTGTAAGTATTTTTATTTATTTTTCACTGTGATATTTATTGAAGTATGTGATTTATTTGAATTGAATAGATTTAATTTATTTTATGTATTGATTTATTTATTTCACCCACTTAGGTCTTTTTTTGCTTGTTTATAGATTGTTATTTACATTATTTGATTCCAACTTCACATACTTCTAAAAGTATGAATCTTTGGAGGGTATCCCACTACTTTTAAGACTAAAATGTTTTAATAGAGATTGTTTTTTAAAAATTAGATTTGAGATTTTTCAAAATAAAAGGTCCATCATTATGAAATGGAACATGTGGTGTAAATTTTTTTATTTCAAAATATCTAAAATTATTTTATGTTTTAAAGAAATAAATTTTTATAAAAATCTCAATATTTTATTTCTAAATAAATGATGATTTTTTCTCTCATAAAATAAAATTGATGATGGTCTTAAAAAACTAAAAAAAATATTTTTCTTCTCAAGTATCTTTTATAAATACATTAATCATTATATACCTAACCCTTGTCTCAGATTTTGTTTATAATTTAAAATGGGAAAGGGATTTATTGGTATTCAAGGTATGTTCTATATTTTTTTTAATGTAAACTATTTTAAACTTCTTAGGCAAGGAAAATTCTTTTTTAATGATGTTTTTTAAGGCCTTTTGGATTTTTTATAATCCCAAAGGGGGATAAAATGTTGAAAATAAAATTTAAAGTGAATTTATATAATTTTAAATGGAGATTGTGTAAACTTTTTTTGATTGGAATATCATTTCAAGGTTGTTTTAAAATAAAACCAGTTTTTTTCTGACATTCAATATGGTTTTAAAAATATTTTATTAATTTTATTATGAAATATAGAAATTATATTTGGTTATATTAATCACAAATAAATCATTCCTATCTTTTTATTATTAATTCAATAGGTGTATGTGATCATTGAGAAGGGAAATATTGTTTTCACCTCACTATATTAGGTAGTTTATAATGATTAGAGACATGAGTTATTGTTTCTAAAAGTTAATTCTTATGGATTTTAGCATTTATATTTTAGGAATTTTCTCATGAAGGTTCTAGACAAAACAGAGATCTCAAGAGGACCTTGAGGAGAATTTTTGGAGCCCCCAACATGCAGAAGCCAAAATCTATATAGTGGTACTTATAAAAAACAAAATTTATTTCTAGGTTTCACCAGTAGGGTGATGGATCACACTTGTAAGATAGTGCAGTCTTGAAATTACTATAGATCTGTATAGGTACCACCAAAAATCCAGTGGCACCCCATCACAAAAAGATAGTCATTAGTGATGGCCCCCACATACCATAAGTCAGCCTATAAGGGATCTATTTGAAAAAAAACACTTATAGAATGATATTGAATCCATGGGATGATATAAACCCCCCCCCCCAAGAGTTATGTTAAGGCTATATTACATAGAGTATCATTCATGAGCTCATTGTGCTCCATTTCCTCACTCTCAAGCTCTCTTACTCTCTGAATCTATGTCTCCAACTCTTCTCTTATTGTAATCTTATTATGGGATAAAGAGTGTGCTTTATTGAGATTTCACAAAGAAATTCACTTCTTTTTCTTTTTATCAGGCACTCACAACCGTTGAGTGTTAGTGGGATTGGTTCACACTACCATTAAAGTGTGTAGGATTGGGGTTTCCAGCCACAAACATTAAAATCCTAGTAATGATTTGGGTTTTATGGTACTTACCACTAGAAACAAAGGGTTTAATTATTGTAACATGTTTCCTTTCTATATCTACTTAAAATAAATTGGTTGGTTTGCTTGTTATATCCATTAAAAAAAAGGTTTAAACCAAAACCACTCAAAGTTACATAAGTTAAAGAGACATAGAGATCATTTATGAGATTATTGTTTAATAACTTTATTAGTTGTCCCTTGTATTTACTTATTCTCACTAAATTATATTATTTATTTAATTTCTTACACTCATAAATTACATTCTTGTTCTTAACACTTATTATTAAATCAATTTTTTAATTCCATCAAGGTTACTTTAAAAATTTCTAAAAAGTTTTTAAAATTAAATTCACCCCATATTGTCCCCTTTACTCAGAACAAAAATAATCATCAATAGCAATCACCTTATATTGGGAATAATATTGTTCATTAGTCTTTGAAATATAATCAATATAATGTATTATATAAAATTTAATCCGAAGTACAATAAACAGGTTGGTAAATAATGTATGCCCAAAAAATAAAATTGTAACTTTATAACATGTTTTTATTCAATAAGACTTCCACTTAGTGTATTAACTAATAATTTTCTTACTATGTTTCTAGGTAAATATGTAATGTTTTTTATAAAACATGGAAGATATAAAAGAGTATGAATATCTAGAATCAAATAAAACATTAGCTATATTTGAGGTTATGATAAAATTACCTACCACCGTATCATTAGGAAATATGACTTCTGTTGTGGTAATTGTATAAGATTTGACTTTATCACATGTCATTTTATGAGGTAAAATCCCTCGAATTTTGGAGAATCAGTTCACATAATGTCCCTTATCCCTATAGTTAAATCATTAAACATACAAATCTTATGAAATTCATTTTCATTATTGATCTTTATGGCATTTTTGTTCACACTTGTAAAAAAATAAGGAACCCTTCCTACAATAACTAGGGTGTTTCCACCAATGGTTAAAACAAGAGGGAAATCACACACTTATTTTCTTCCACATTACCACATTTCTCTTCCCATGATTCTCATTCCTCCTCTTCTTCTCATAATTTCCCTTCAATACATATATCTTGGAGAACTCTTATTCTATCTTAATAGGACTCGAGAATATATACTCATTTGACGAAAATTTATAATGGTCGACACCTTTCAAAATCCCTACGATAACACCTAAAATAAATGACCAACATTACTTCCTAGCCTAGGAACATAGTTCACATCGAGTTAAGATAGCCATATAAAGTTATCTTCATACTTGATAACATTTTCCACCTAATTTTTTTTACGGATTCAGAAATTGTCATTCCAGATCTTCTCAATTATCCTGAGGAAATTATTTTTCATTATATATCTCCTTAAAAGTTACATATTACATGTTATTTATCTCATATTCCACTTTATTGTTTTTAATTACCAACCATCATTGGTCAGTATCTCCCTTCAGAAGATACATTACCATGATGAATATTTTCCATTTCACAACTTCCAAAAGTGAGAAATAATTTCTATAGGTAATATATCCATTATTCATATATTAATGGATTAGTAGTTCCATTAGAAGTGGGAGGTTGTTTTTTCCTGATGAGATCTAACATAGTTACATCATGTTTTCGATAAGTAATTCACTCTATGTGGGTGAGATTATTTTTTATAACCTAGGTAAACTGCCCTAATATGGTTCAACTTCAGATTTATTAACTTGTTAATGGGGAATATCCTTACATTGACTATAGGTTTTGATATGGTTCACATTCCTCTAATTAATAATTATATTTATAAAATGGCATACACATAATTAGAACATGTCATTGAATTTTAAAATATAATTCTAATTATTTTTTATAGAGTGTTCCTTATAAATCGTGAAGGTTTTTTAATGTAATTTTTCTATCTAACTTGGTTCCTATAAATCTAATACCCAAGGTTCCTATTAAACATGCTATGATACCAACTATAATATCCAGAAATCTTGAAACCTATATCAAGTATTTATATTAAATTATTGGTACATAATTCAAGACTTCCAAAAGGATACAATAGTTTAGTAGCCTTAGAATAGTAGATAAATACAAACATTACATTTCAAAACATAAGATATAATTTTGGATGGAAGTGTTGAGGAAATATTAGTCATGATTTTTGGATTGGGGATTCCACTCAAAGAG
Organism: Viscum album; assembly: GCA_963277665.1. Classification (NCBI taxonomy): domain Eukaryota; kingdom Viridiplantae; phylum Streptophyta; class Magnoliopsida; order Santalales; family Viscaceae; genus Viscum; species Viscum album. The sequence continues at coordinate 1,171,220,471 of OY728120.1, forward strand.
GTTCCAGTTTAGAGTTGGTAAGACCACCTCCCTAAATAATTTTTTGTAATTTTCTTGTCATATCTCTAAAATATAAGAAGGTAAATGTGGATCCATAAAACTAGAATGTCTATAGTGACGATAAATTTTGAGTTCAATGGTGGGGCCCATTGAGACTTTTTTAAATAGAGGAGACTAAGTTAAATTACAATCATTTTCTATAACATAAATTGTGATAATGTGAATTAATAATAATATGATCTTGAATAGTTATATAATAATAGAAAACTCATCAACCACATTATCCCTTTGATCAATTTTCGAGAAATACCATATCATTTCTGGTAGTAACTTCTAATAATTGTTCAGAAACCTATGAGTAGTGCTTCACCATGAATGGAAATATTATGTGGTGGAATCCTGAATTCCCTATCCACTTTATAAATAAGTGATTGGTGAGGATCTCATTGTCTATTATAATCATTTAAGGAACATGGTCAATGTTCTGTGTATAATGCTTTTAGTCATGTTAAATGAACTCATGAAGTCACATGAAGACATGGATGCTTATATCATCATCATTTATATCCTTTGTATTTATCATGAGATAACTATATAGAAATGTCTTGATATATCCAAGGCACTCTATCAGATTAAACATGGTGGAGGTGATTCAGTTGGGCCTCACATGATCAAACACATTATCGACATTGAGAACATAGAGGTTATAGGGTTTAAATAGTATAATTAACTATGAATTAATCTCATTATTTCATTACTCCCTTGATCTTCTTACAAAAAAATTAATTTCATTATAATCAACATAGAGAATTCACTCCTAGATCTTCTCACTCTACTTCTCCATGTTGATAAAGATATGAATCATGAAATTCCTTTCCTCCTTATGGTGAATTAAAGGAAAGGCTAGGTGAAGATATCTAAGTCCAAATATTCTTTACAACACACTTATAAGAAGAGAAAGATCAAGGTTAATGTAAGGGAACAAGATACTATCTTTTTTTATGTGAAAATAAGGGCCACTAAAAGAAAAACTACACCCAGGAAAAAAAGCAAGGGGAAGCTTCATGTGAGATTTTTATCGAGTGAAATTTATCTTATTCTACTAATTAGGTATTAAATGCAGCATGTGTTACTCAAATATGTATTAAAATATTTAAACCAAGTATATTTCATAAAATTTCCTAAGGGGAGGTAGATATGTGAGTAGCCAATCGATCTGAACTTTATGTTGTGGCTATCAGGGATTACCACCTCACATTGTTAATGGGAATGATCATGGTATTGAAATAATATTAATATATGACATGAGTTACCAAAAATATTATATCTGTATCCCACCATGATACATATGTATTTATTTCCAAATTTGGGAATAAGTGTTTCTTTTTTTATAAATAAATAATTTAATATGGTAAGGAATATTTAAATTATTTTCTATACATGTCATATTACACAAACCAAGTGATTGAAATCGATAATGAAACTAGTTTACGTGAATCATACCACATTTATTTGTAGAATCAATGGATAGGTCATGTAAATAAAATTTTTTTGACTAAATTGCACTAAGATGGATATTTATATTAATTTAAAAAACCACTAGGTATATGTCATGAAAGTTTACAAGGAATATTTACCAAATATCCATTTATAATTAATGGGTAAAGGTCCACTGAGCTTCTTCAATTGGCTAATACCGATGCATGTGGAAAATTTGTAGTTGAAAAAATGGGCGGGTACTCATAATTCATAAATGTGCTGATAATTTTAGTGGATATGTATATGTCTACTCAATGAGGTATAAGTTATATTAGTTTAAGAGACTCAAGGAATATAAGAATGAATTTTTGAACCAGATTGGTACGAAGATTAATAAATACCACTCATATTATGGTGGGGAATATCTTAATCAAGTCCTCAATGATTATTTATAGGAGATTCATATTCTATCCCAACTTTGTCAACCTTTAAACCATATTTTAATGGTGTATATGGAAGGAGGAACCACACCATATTAGATAGAGTGATAAATAATGATTCATCCCTGTATTCCATTATCCTTTTGGGGATACACATTCTACACATTAATGCACATTCAAAACAGAGTACCAACTAATGTGAAAAATAGTATTCCATATGAAACATGGTATAGAAATAAACTTATATTATTACATATATGAGTGTGGGAATGTAAAGTGTTTGTTAAGGCTATTTTAAGAAACAAACATTCACCCTGAGTTATTAAGTGTATCTTTATATGATATCCTAAGGAAATAAGGGGACACTAACTATATGACCATTCATAAAAAGAGGTTTTTGTTGACAAAAATCACACATTCATTGAGATGGTTCGTATCTATAAAAGTTATAGTGGTATTGAGATAGTCTTAGATGAATTCTAAATTCAAGATACACAAGTGTTGGAACAAGAATAGATTCCAAAAAACCCCATATAAGAGAACATTATAGAGAAAAAATTGTAGCATAGTAGTAAAAGATATGTTAAAGAACTATAAAGATATGAATTTATATTCACCAAGGGTGGTGACTAATTATTAGTTTATTATAAAGATTTTCTATCCTATAAAAAAGTAGTAAGTAGAATAGATGTTTCCAAATAGTAGGGAGCTATGAATTCTAAAATGGATTCCATGTTTAAGAAAAAAGTATTTATTTATGTAGATTCTCTTGTGGATGTAAATATTGTTGGTCATAAATGGGTCTTCAAGATGAAACTGGATATATATATATCGGTCAATACTTATAAGGCATGATGGGTTTCAAAAGAGTTCAAATAGTTCCATGAAATTAACTATGATGAAACATTTTCACGAGTCTCTATTCTAAAATCCATTATAATTAAGTATTCTATATTATCTTTCTGTGACTAGGATATTGGGAAAATGGATTTTAAAACAAAATTCCTTAATAGGAAACTTCAGGAAGACATCTATATGATACAAACTGAAGAGTTTCTAACTTCTAAGGATTCTAACAATTTATGCAAGTTTCAAAGATCCTTTTAGGGAATAAATAATTTATCCATGTCATGGAAAATTAATTTTAATGAATCCATAATGGAATTTGGTTCCATAATGAATTAATTCAAGACATTTATCTATAAATGTATTAGTAGTAGTGATGTAATTCTCTTAATATTTTTTGTTAATGGTATACTACTTATTATAAATGAAATAAAATTCTTATAAACTATTAAATCCTTGTAAAATATATGCTTCTATGTGAAGGACTTAAGTGAAGTAGCATATATTATTAGGATCAATGTCTATAGTGAGATAACAAATACACTACCTGGTCTATGTTAGAGTACATATATTGAAAATATACTGAAGACATTATGCATAGAACAATCTAAGAGGGTATTGTTTTTGGTGTGACATGGCATTCGTATTTCCAAGAAAATGTGTCCTAAAATGCATGACGAAAGAAAAGTGAGGGAAAGGATTATAGACACATCGTCCATTGGGTCATTCATGTATATTATGATGTGTTATAGGCTAGATGTTTCCTATGACTAAAGTGATATAGGTAGATAACATGATGACCTAGGTGATCACCATTGGATGAAAGTAAATACAATCTTTAAGTATATATGATGAACTAAGGATATGCTCTAGGTCTATAGAGGATATGAGGAACTCATCATCAGATGATATGAAAGTGCTAGTTTCCAAATAGATCAATATAGTTTGAAATCAATATTAGGATATATATTCACTCTTAATGGTGGTTTTATGAGCCGAATGTGCTCAATGAAATCCATGGTTGTAGATTATACAGAAAATTACAAGTATATAATGGATTTTGATGTAGCTAAATAAAAATCTTATATATATATATAACTATATCCATGATTTTTGTGTGGTACCTACATGTAAAGACTATATAACACTATATTGTGATAATACTACAACAGTGGTACCGAAAAATTATTTATGGTCACATCAGTGGATAAATCACATACTTCATAAGTATCATATCTTGAGGGATTTTTATTAGAGAAGTGAAGTCACGGTGAGTAGAGTCTCCATGGATTAAACATGGAGGACCCAATAACTAAATCCATAATATAGTGACCCAAACCTTTTATGCATATTATTACATGATTTATAAACATATGTATTCATTAATATAACATTAGTACTGTAAATTCCTTATGTCGTTGGAATTCTAGGTTAACAATACATAAAATGAATCAAAAACAATGCATCCTTATTTTATTCTCTATTGTTATCTCCTAGAATCCATTTGAGCTCACAAAACTAAATGAGATAAGCTGGGGAATATACAATGAAAGGGGTGGGATAAAAATCCCCATAAGGGAATTAGAATGATAAGTAATCATAACATGTGATTTAAAGGTGTAACAAGATATCCAAAAATAGATGGCACCTGAGTAATCAAGTGGAAGCAAAACATAAATAGAATGGTATCATGAGATCATGGAATCCATGTAAAGATAAAATGACATAAAACATGTCACAAATATAAGTCAATGGTAACAACCAAGATAACATCACCTGGTGGAAAGTGTCCCATAATAGGTTTGGTTTACTCCCTAATCCCATACATGACATATCATGAAAATAAAACATTACCCAATGAATTAGAGGGATATATAATTTCGGGATCACTCATAACATTCATTTAATTTTCATGCATATTCATTACACATAAGTATATCATTCATAAGGAATAAACATAATAACTACTGAAGGAAATAAATGGGTTTTATAATCTTATGTCATAACATAATAAAAAGTGATTACATAATAAATGAATTTGAGAGATGAATGTAAGGAATGTATTACCCCAAAAAATGATAGAAGAATAGGCAAGTTATAAATGTCACAGAAATATATATAGAATTTATAATAATTCTATAACTAAAAATAGAGATAAAGTGAGTAAGAGAGAGAATGGTCATAGCCTGAAAAAAGGGTGGGTTTGAAATATCCCTTACCTTGAACGTGATTTGGCACATGAATTCTTTATATTCATGAATAATAAAATTATTTTAATTATTTACTTTCTTAAGAAACTATTTCATTTTTATTATTCATTTTATTATAATATTTACCATATTCAATTACTTAACTAATTAATTTTCCTTCTAACATTTTAAGAATAAACGACATAAAGGTCTAAAATCGCTTTAGTAAGTTGACAAAGGATAAATATATTATTAATTAATTATATATATAATGGAAACCATGTAATAATTATCATTTTTTTAAATAAATTATACTTATTAAACTAACCGTGATATATGGTTATGAAAAATGAACTACATTACAACCTTGGAGAGTGTAGGCCATACGTACACATGTGTAATGTTTCTGTTTTTCAAAGATAATGGTGGAAAGAATGTAAGTGTTATTTTATCTTTAAAAGATGATAATTATATCATAAATATAATATTATTTCTTTAAATTCCCTTATAAATACAATTCAATTTATGTGGTAATAAAAATGAATCACATCACTTCATGAGGTGGTAGTCAGCAGTACATGCGAATGATGTTATCATTTAATCAATGGATGATAAGGTAAGAAATTATTTGATATAACTATTTTATATAATGATTATTATGTCATTAATATATCATATAAACACTAAATTATTCATTATTACCATCCATGAAATGATTAAGTAAAAATAAATCACATTTCTTCATGGGGTGGTAGTCCACCGTACACATGAGCGATGTTATCATATTATTTATAAAATGGAAAGTAAGAAGTAATATAAGAAATTATAATATCATATATATAAATATATAATATATATAATATATATAATAATTATATACATCAATATATTCATATGTGAGAAGTAGTGATGAAAAATGAATCACGTCGATTCGTGATGTGGTAGTCTGTTGTACACAAAAACAACAGTTTCGTTTCCTATTTGAGGGAGGATGTGATGATGCTAGGTAATTATATTTACATAAAAAATATAAATATATTTAAGATATTAATTTTATTTTATTATAATCATTTAAAAATATTGGTATTTTTTAGGAAGAAATAAAATAAAATGATCGGATAAGGATGTTACCTCTTCTTTAGATAACTTCTTTTATTTTTCACAACAAGCCTTAATATATTAGATTTATGACCAATAAAAGGCTTATATGATGAGGTGGTGGAATTAGGTAATTTTTTTGGGAATTTATTGGCCAGACTACTGGGTTTTTTATTACTAGAACGGAGAGGAGCGGGGTGGCCTTTTAAAAGTGGGGGAGAGGACACACTTGAAATTTTGGAAAAGAATGAATTCCACCCACATTTTTCTCAGAAAAAAATGGTCCAAAATTTACTATATTAAAAAATTATTATATATAAGGTCTAAATATGGACATAAAATAGTATTTATAAATTATTTGTGTCATTTTTATTCCTTATCCTTTTAGTTTAACCCTCAAGTAAACCCATTTTTACCTTAACTGTGGTAAATAATTTTTACTATTTTCACTATTCATTATGGAAAAATATTAAGTTTACAATATGAGATAATATATATTATTATGATTAAAAATATTTAATACATTTTTTCAAATTCAACTCCCATAACTAGTATAATTTATTTTAAAATTAAACCAGCAGACATGTCAAAAAGATGAATTTCCAAAAGAAAATCCTTCAGAAGATGAAAAAGATTTTATATAAAAATTAAATTTATTCAAATTAACTAATTTGGATTATTTATCATATATTTTAACTAATTTTTCTTTTAAAACCACATTTAAATAAAATTTTTCTTCTAAATTCTTTAAAAAATGCATATTTCAATGAAAATCAGTATTTTTCACTATTCATCGAAAAATGAAACTTTCTAGAGAAATCCAAAAAATCCACCCTAAGATAATTTTGATAATATAATTTATAAAATGATGTTAATTTTTTTATATAAAGTTTATAAAATTATTATAAATTAATTTTGTTTCCAAATTATGACTAAACATCCTTTTTGAGAAATACTATTTTTCAAAAAACATTTTTTTTCATTCAAATGGTTCTTATTTTTTTCTAATCAGAATATTACCATTGAATTTATATTCTAAATGTTTAAAATATATAATTTTTTTAATTTAGTTAGTCTTATTCATACCCTCCAACTTAACAGCTATGTTATATTGGCCATGTTTAAATAATAATATTTTAATAGAGTATTGTGTTTAGTTTAAAATTAGTGTTTTGTATATCACAAGATATCAAAGAGATTGAATTTGTTTAAAAATAAATATATTGTAAATTCTGGGGGTGTCACTTTCTTAACCCCCTTAATTAAATTCTCCCTTGAAATTTCATATTACATACTAAGGTGAAACTAGGTGAGGGTGCTTCTACTTCATCATGCCTTCTAATTCCCAAGTTGCTTCCTCAAACTTGTGGTTTTTTTCATAGTACTTTAACCATGTGGGTTGTATTTTTTGGTATAAAATTGTCCCTAAGATCAAAATTCATCGTCATATTCGCACCATATGAAATTTATTTCTCAAATGGTACCACCACTTAATTCAGTACATGTGATGGGTCTGGTGTGTACTTCTTCAAGAAGGATACATGGAACACATCATGTAGTTATGATAGGTTTTTGGGGAGTGCTAGTTACTATGTCACTAATAAAATGTGATCCTAGATCTTAAAGGGGCTGATTTATCTAGGACCAACCTTTCCCTTCTTCTCAAACCTCATGAATTCCTTTCATGGTGAAATATGGAGGTAACACATTTTTTCCGACCTCAAACTCTAAGTCTCATCGTAGATTATCTTCATAGATATTATATTGGATTTAAATAGATTTAAAATGACATTTAAGGGCCTGAAACTTCTCGGTTATCTCTTGGAAAAGATTAATTCCCATCAACTTACACTCTCAAGCTTAATCCCATCATGTCAATGTCTGAAATCACTTCCCATACAAAGCCTTATAAGGTGAAATTTGAATAACATAATGGATGATTTCATTGTATGAGAAATCTACTAGTGGAATTTTTTGATACCAATATCCTTGGAAATCAATTGAAGAATACCTCATCATATTATCTAATTTTTGGATGGTTTTATTATATTGACTATCTATTTTAGGGTGATACATAGTATTGAAACTGAGTTCTAAATCTAACACTTTCTTGAAGCTTCTTCATAACCTTGATGTAAACATTGGATCTCAATAGAATAAAATAGAGAGTGAAATCCTTGAAATAATACCACTTCTTTGATGCATATCTTAGTAATTTGGTCAAGAGATAAATCTTCCTTGATGGTAATGAAATGTTCCAACTTTTTAAGATAATTTACTACCACCCAGATAGTGTTATTACCTTTCGGTGTCTTTGGGAGTCTTATGATAAAATAAATGGTTCAGTTTTCCCATCTCTATAAAGGTACAAGAAATATTTGTATCATAATATTATACACTTATCATTTAGCCTTGACTTTCTGGCATACCAAGCATCGAGATTGAAATTCCACCATTTCCCTATTCATGTTATCCAGCCATAAGTTTTTCTTCAGATCTATATAGATCATAGTGATTTTTTGATTACTTTATAAGGATGATATGTGAAAATCATCCAGAATTTCCTTCATCGTCTCTATTTTTTAGGGGATATAAATCTAGGTTTGAAACATTTTGACCCCATTTTTAGAAGAGTTAAACTCTGAAATATTTTCTACCTTTTCATCTAGAACCTCATCCTTTTTCTGGGATTCCTTGATCCTCTCAAGAATGGAGGTTTGAGAAGTTATTTTATCTGGGTAGGATGAATATACTTTTACTATTCCCATATCTATACTTTTAAAATCTAATAATATTACATCCTTATCAATTTTAATCATTGATAAAATCATTCGATCCTTTCAACTTAGAGAATATACTACATTTTTGCTTTTTCAGGATGGTAATGGATTGAATAGTCATAGTCCCTTATCATATCTAACCATTTTTGTTGGATCATGTAAATATCCTTCTATTTTGATATATATTTGAGGCTCTTGGGATATGTATATATTTCACACTTCCCCCCAAAGATATAATATCACTGATCTTTAACACAAATATCACTACACGCAACTCAAGATCATGTGTTGGATAACTCTACTAATGAACCTCCAACTTCCTTACGGAATATAATATCACTTTATAATTCTTTATAAGTACACATCCAAAAACGTTATTTGAATCATCATTGTATTCCACAAAAATATTTCCCCACTTGAGAGAAGTTTAAGTACTAGTGCCTTGATAAGCCTCTTTTTCAACTCTTAAAATCTCTCTTCACATTCATGAGTCAAAAAACATTACTCTCTTCTAGGTTATCTCAATTAGTGGTTCTGATGATTGTGAAATTGTTTTCATAAATCGTAAGTAATAACTGGCTAGTCCAAGGAAACTATGGATCTCCATTACAGATGATGGTCTAGCACATTACATGATTTCCATTGTCTCAGAAGTTTCCAAATATGTCCTTTTTCTAATGATAATATACCCCAAGAATTGTACTTTCTTCATCCTGAACTCACATTTACTATACTTTACATATAGATTCTCCATTCTCAATGCCTTTAGCACAATATTCAAATGATCCCCATTCTCATCCTTACTCTTTTAGTATATCATAATATCATCTACAAATAATGCCATAAATTTTTCAATGTAATCCCTAAAGACTCTATTCATTAATTCCACAAATATTTTTGGAGAAACATTGAGTCTAAAAGGCATCCCTATTAACTCATATTTTCCATACCTGATTTGATTAGAAATTTTGAGAATATAATCCTTCTTCACCCTTAATTGGTGATATCCTGGACAAAGTTCTACCATATAGAAATAGTAAGACCCACATAATTAAAAAAAAAAATCTCTCTACGGTAGAGTATACTTGTTACTTATTTTGATTTTTTTGAGTTCATTATAGTCAATGCAGTGGTGCATTGACCCATACTTCTTGATAAAGAGGATTGGTTCACCCCATCATGAATCATGTGGTAATATAAATACTTCTTCTATATTCTCCATTAATTTCTTCTTCATATCCTCATGTTAAACAATGGCCATACTATATGGTGTTTTAGATATTGTTAAATATCTTGGTATAAGGTATATTGAAAATTCAACCTCTCTGGGAGTAAGATCGAGAAACTGTTTGGGAAATACATCAGTATATTAACTCACAATAGGCATGTATTCCAGAATGATTCTCTCATTTGTCTCAATAATTTGGGCTAGATATTATTGTTCATAAGGAAACAATATCCATTATTGAATAGATGATTAAATGGGAGATTATTCCTCCACCTTACACTTATACATAATTGGAGGAAGGATTATTAAACGAAGATTTATCTCCCACTCTTGATATTTGATGTTGTATTTATATAATGATAGAAAATCCATGTCTAAAATTGCATCCAATTACACGAAATTATCACAAGGTTTTCTGGAAGTTCAACCTAAAAATATGGAAAAAAGATGAGTTATATGCTTGGGATTCAATAATTAACATGTTTTCTATCTTCACCGATAACTTAACTTCCATATTATGAGGTGGTTCTTGAATTGTTCTACTAAACTTTTTTGATATGAAATAATGTGTTCAATAAAAATAAAAATGTACACTCTCTATAATTTAATGAATAACTAGCTTACCTCCCACTACTTCATTTTTAGAAGCCACCTCCACAGTTATGTTAGAATAAGCTAACCCTTTCTCTATATTCCTTATATATTTTATATATTGGTTTTCATTGAAAAAACATGGATTAGTGCATTGGTTTTCATATTTTATGTGTTCTTATCAATTGTAACATTGGATAATAGGATAAGGGTTGGTTGGATCATTTAATTCATCCATTATATTGGAGGGTTTCTCCCATCCGCAATAAATGGCTAGGATACTTTCCTTCCCACACCTAAATCACATCATTTTCCCCTTTAGATAATGTTCAGGATGATTCATCCCACACTTTTGATTTGTCGGATATTTTACTTTCATTCCACCATTATATTTCTCTATCATACCACCAAAGTTAAACTACATTTTTTACTTATTATCCCTATGAGATATTTAATATTCATTTATCTCCATATTGACATTGAGGGAACATCATAATATTTCCTCATAGTTATATAATTGTCTAAATGCCAAAAATATTTCACATAATTTTCTTTATACCACCAAACAAGAAGTCAAAGCTGGAGGAATTTCATACATGTCTTGTAAAAAAAATTTCTTATACCCTAACAGATTTGTCGTCCCTTTTCTTGAGTCTATGGAAATCCATCTTTATTTTAAGTCAGAGAGTGTGAGGAGAATAATTTTTGAAAAACATTTTTTAAAAATCCTTCCACTCCATCTATTTGATATCTTCCTCAAGCTATATATTTTTTATCAATGTAAACCATTGATTTTATTTCCCTCTATATGATAAAAATCTAGTTCACCCTTCTTTTTATCATATCATTAAATGATATAAAAGATATTTTAAATGTATTTTATCCATTTTTCTAAAATTAAATGATTAAAAGATCATTTGATTTTTGGAGGCATTTGTCGCATAAATATTCAATTGTAACTTTATCTTTATTTAGGGGAATTGGTTATTCCTCCTGATACTATTTTTGATTCAAAACTTGAGTTAGATGAGAGATTATTATCATGAAGTTCATAACTCTAACATCCATTGTGTTAGGAATCTAATTTATGTATTCATCACATTTCCCCTCATAATGGTTTTTACTTGTTTTCTCCTATTTCCATCCATTTTACTGAAAAAAAGGATAATTAGGTATGAGTATTATTAAAGTATTAAACAAAAATATGAGAAAATATAAACATTAAAAGAATTATTCAAAAATGAAATTTATTCCTTAACTTATGAATTTATAGTTTAAAACCTATGTTATCTATGATATATTTTCTAAAATAAAATCTTATGGGTCTTTTTCCCCTTTATAATGGTTCTTAAATATTTTGTGAATTTACAGGACATATCCCCTATGAGTGTCATACTAGTTGCGCAGTAAGGGCCCTTTTCCTGTAAAATTTAACTCTCAAGCCAAGCCTGAGGTGCCTTTTTGGAGTTATTACCCCTAGGAACATATGTTCCAGAGCAACATCCAATTATAGAATCCATAAAGGGGTAAAATTTCTCAGAAACCACTCACTTAATAATTCACCAAAATTCTAGGATTTTTTCCTGTACTTGGATTATCTTAAAACATATCCTTAGACTTATCCCTAGGGTTTGACTAAATTTTTTCTAATCCTTTTTTCCAAAAGCTAACCAAACCTTTCCAATGATAATAACTATAAAAATATAAACCTTTTACACATATTATTACATGATTTCTAAATATAAATATCCATTAATACAATACAACGATTGTAGAATCCTAGTTTCTTAAGAAGGAAAAGTTCATAATAAATCAAAAAAATAAAACATGGAATATTTATTTTTTATCCATTTTGAGATCCAAAAATCCATTTGATCTCTTAAAACTACTTGGTATAACCTAGGTAATAAATAAATAAAGGGGTTAGAAAAAATAATAGTAATGTAATAATCATGATAAAGAAGCATAAATTGTGAGTCAAAGCAAAAACATGATATAAACAAAATAGAAGGTAAATGAGTAATCAAGTTGAATAATAACAAAAAGAGAATAGTGTCATATGATCATATAAACATGGGAAATTGGAACCGACATAAAAGATGATATAAACATAAGTCAAGGATAATTTCCAAGACAACATCACAGAGTCCCATAATGAATTTGGTTCACTCTCTAATCTCATACGTGATGTGTTGTGAGACTAAAACTTTAGCCAATGAATTGGAAGGATATCTATTTTTGGGTCCACCCATCACATTAATTTCATGTACATTCATATGCATTCCACATAAGGATGTCAATTATAATTGATAAACATATGAATTACATATTGAAATAAATGGGTTGCATAATCTTATCTCATAACATAATAAAAATAGATTTCACAATGAATGCAATTGAGAGATGATTATAAGTCATTTATTTCTCTCTAAATGTAAGAGAGAATAATATAGATATAAAAGTTAGATAAATATATATATAATTTATAATCATTCCATAACTTTAAAGAGAGATAGAGTGAGTTAGAAATATAATGATTATAACATGAAGAAAAGGCTAGGTTAGACAGAACCCTTACCTTTTGCCCAATTTTTCACATACATTCATTATATTCCTTAAATAATAAACTTATTTTAATATTTCACATGCTTAATTACATTTTTAAAGTTTACTATTTCATTTATTTTAAGTGTTTCCATATTCAATTAATTAACCAATGAATTTTATGTCGGGCGTTTTAATGATAAACACCTCATATGTCCAAAATCAGTTTCGTAAGTTGAATAAAGTAAAATAGATTATTAATTAATCATATCCCAAATTATAAAAACAACATAATTATAATTTTTATACATAAATTATACTTTTTGAAATGACAATTAAATATTGTTATGAAAACTGAACTATGTTAAAATCATAGAGATGATAGCCATACATACGCACGAGTAGGGTTTCCAATTTTAGAAGATCATGATAAATGGATTAAAAGTTTAATTTTACCTGTATAGTATTATAATTAAAAAATAAATATCATATTATTTACTTAAATACCCTTACACATACAATCCATGTGATACGGTAATAAAAAAATCACATCGCTTTGTGAGGTGGTAATATATCGTATGCGTGAAAGATGTTATCATTTATTCAATGGAAGATAAGATAATAGTTTATATTATAAATTTATTTTAAATGATTATTAATATTTAATTAATATATTATATAAACATAAAATTAATCATGTCTACCTTTCATGTAAAGTGTAAGTGAAAAAGTTATCGTATCCCTTCGTGAGGCGATAGTCCACTGTACAAACGAGCGATGTCATTGTATTCTCTATGGAATGGAAAATAGAAAAGTATATATGATATTATAATTCCATAAATATAATATAAAAAATTAGATACATCATTATATCCATCTATGAGAAGCAAGGACAGAAAATGAATTATGTATGTTTGTGAGGATGTAGTTTTTCGTAAACACGAACAATGGTTTCATTTCCCATTTGATGGAGGAGGAGATGGTGGTATATCATTCCCTTAACATAAAAACATATATATGTATTTAAGATACATATTTTATTATTCATCATTGTTTCAAAATATTTTAAAATTTAGTTTTTCCACTACTCCTTGAAAAATGAAACATTTCAGAAATATCCCTAAAACAATACATATGATAATTTTGATAGATTATTTAAAACAATTATGTTCATTTAGTATTATCTGTTTTCTAAAGGTAATAAAATTTAATCTTAAATTATATATGGGAAGTTTGAGTAAACCATCTTTTAGAAAAAATACATTTTTTCAAGAAAACATTTCTTTTTATTTTAAATGATTACCATTTTTATTTATAACAAATAGATTACAAAGGAACATATATAAAATATATATTTATCACAATTTGTTTATTTATATTTATAACATCCAATTTAACAGATTTGTTATAATAGTTATTATTAAATAATATAGTATCATATTTTATTTTAAACCTCAAGTTGTGTTCTTCATAAGTTATCGAAGAAATTAAATTTATTCTTAAATAAATATACTATAATTTCTTGGGGTGTAAAAATTGTGGTTATAATTTTTAATCGTACGTGTGAGTATTGTATTTTATTTTATAATATTTTAAAATATTTTATTTTAATTATACTTACTTTAAATTTTAGTAATTTCAAAGTTTGAATTTTGATTTTTATATTCATTAAAGTTCCACATAGTTTTCCATCATAGTTTATATAACTACACAGTAACCATTAATTTTTTTATTTCACTTAGAAGTTTCATTTTTATTTTTTATACAATCGTTTGGGGGACTATGTTAAACAATGCAATGTAATTTTGGACTAGGATTTAATTGTCACATGATTACCACATATTTTGGAAAACATTTCATGTAAGTTGTTCGGGTTACCTATTTTTTTTAATATTTTATTTTTATTTTTCATTTTATTCTTTTTCTATACTTTTTTTCTCTCTCCCTCCACTATTTTCTTTCTCCCACCCCCATGTCACAACTCATCCATTTTAATTTCCTCAGGTGACCTCCCACTGTTGAGATCCCATGGAGCATCCTCCTCCCTTTGCTCTCCTTTTTCTCTCTATTCTCCTCCTCCCCTACCCAGGTGACACCTCTTAGTTAATCCCCTACCATTAATGACTACCTCATGTGTAAACTCCCTTTTCCCGAGTCCCTATTATTATGATGATTTCTTCATGGATACACCAAGATTCAAGGATGAACCACAGATGTAAGACTCTTATACCCTTATTTTTAAAATTTATCCCTTATTTTTTCTCTTAATCATAATTTTTCCACATTTTATCCCAACTGTAGGGTTTCATATTAAGTTGATTTTATGCTTTTATATGATTAATGGGAATGTGGGGTCTTTTATGTGTTCTTTTCACCTTGTATTTGACTTCCAAACCATTATCCACCAATTCTAGGTAGTTTTTCCCCCTGTTTTATCTTTTAAATTGAGAACCATTAATTTTTTGGGATTCTAAATTATGGTTTAACTTTCTAATTATAGTGTTTAGAATTTCTAATTTTTTTGGAATTAAAATCAATTTTTTCTTGATTTTTATTAAAATAGAGTGAATTTTAATAATTTGAGAAGATATTTTAAATTTGTTTTATTTAATTATTCATGCCTTGTGTATTTTAAATTTAATAAATGGAACTTTAAAATGGTATTTTAATTCATAAAATCATCTTAGACATTGAAATTAATCTTTTTCAGAAAAAATTACATAGCATTTCATATGGTAATTGAAATGAACTGTATTTTAGATTATTTAAATATTTAATTTAAATACTAAGTGAGGTTTAAAAATAATTTCTCCACATTTGTGTCATGGTTTAAATATATAAATTGTATTTAATCTTTAAAATGAATTTTATAAAAAGTTAATTAATTTTGTTAAAGGTGTTTTCAAATTGATTTAATCAACTTATTTTGAAACATTTTTAGAAATAGGATTTAAAGGATTACTTTTAATAATGTTTTTAAAAGAGATTTTAAACCATTAGAAAATGTATTTTCATCCAAAGTTAGTTTCTATTAAGTCATGTTTGTCACTATAAAGTGGTTTCAAAAACTTGAGTGTGTGTGTGTGTGAAGACCTATTAAATACCATTTGGAATTGATTTATTTTTATGGTGGACCTCAATCCATGTTTTTCATTTTTTATGATATTGTGGATATGTGATAGTGTATTTTAATTGAGAATGAAATGTTTTAAAGAGTGACTTGTTTTGTTTTTTTATTGATACTTGTATTTCTTATTGTATATTGTTTGTGGTTATTGTTAGATATTATAATTTATTGACCACTCTTGGTTTACATTAGTCATGGGAACCCTAGATCTAGGGTTGACTAACTTTGACAGGACGGGCTCACTTTCCACTAATTATACTACAAAAGTATGTTTACCTCTCACTAGAAATTTACATATTACTAACATTTTGATAATATTCTATTTATTTTTTTAGGTAATATATCCTTAGTACCATATGTTAGATCCCATTACACTTATCCTTTTATTGGTGGTGTGATTCAGTTGATTTATCTAGCATTCTACTGTATCCACTATCTCATTGACTTGTGTGGCACATGACATTGGATTCGTTCATTTCATTGATTTGCCTATGACATGGAACCCTTATTCATTGATCTATGTATTTATACAGTGTATGTGGTGTTTATTAATTATTTTAATAAATTTCTTTAAAGGGACAAGGAACTATTTCATATGGTGTGTGTTTATAAAAAAATGTTTTAATGTGATTTTTTTTATTTAAAAAAAATTAAATTTTATAAAACCACTTTGGTGTCTTATTGGAATAAAATATAATTAAATATAAAAAACCAAAATTTTATTAATTTATTCTAAACAAGTTTTAATGGATCTTTTAATAAAATTTAGTCATGTGGTGAGGTAGTTGGTGGTCTGATGAAAATTCCCATTCTCGTGCATGTATTTATTTTATTTTTAGGATATTAATCAATTATTATTAACTCATGGGGGTGTTATTGACATAAAGGATAGTTAGTGAATAGTTGGGGATATAATTGTAATGTTTTATGTTTTATTTATCACATTTATACAAACAAAAATTCACTTTCATAGTAGGGGAGCACATCATCGCTAGGATGCACATTTTTTCCCACTTTCCCACTTTCCAAAGGCAACTGTCATTCACCACCATAGATGGTAATGTCCCATCCTTGATCGAAATAGGATGATGAGATGTTGGTTACTCCTTCTATAGATTCCTCTTGCGAACTCTTCACCTAGTCTGGGTCTCCCTCAACTATTTGAGTCATGTTCATGAAACTCCTTCTTAGTGCCATATCTTTATGGAAACTAGTTAATTATGCTTCTCCTGTCTTGAAAATACAACAACCTTTCATCAAAGAAGATGGTAAAATCGATCATGTATGGGAATCTTTAAAGTTTGGGCTTGTTTGTCACCAGTATTCTTTCTATTTGGAGGGAATATGATTCGATACATCTTAGAAAAAGAAACCTAAGGAATCCTATGTCAATAATAAGGTAATGATTCTAGATGTGTAAATATTACAAGACTTTTTACCACATTAATCCCACACATAAACATGGGGTATGTATTTTGTGTTATTCTCCATGTTCTACATCCTATTGAGATAGATCTGAATGACCAATAGAGATGGATCTAGGCATGAGTTCCATGTATTTTGGAAATAGATTTGGTTGATCAAAACACCACATGGAGGTGGATCAATGAGGTGTTCCCCTAAGAGGGAATATTTCACACCTAATGTTTTACCAATGGATCATCATGCATCATGGTGGAGAACCTAGGGAAAGTTTTTAACGTATTTTGGAGACATAAATGATTGGAACACCCCATGGGGGTAGATCAAGGAGGTGGGTACCTAGGAGGGAAGATGTCACACCTTATGGTTTACTGATGGATTAGCACACCTCATGGAGGTGGACCTAGGGAATGAGTTTAATTCCCCGTGGATATGTAACCGATTGGAACACCCCATGGGGTGGATCAAGGAAGTGTGTCCCTAAGAGGGAAGATGTCACACCTTTTGGTTTACCGATGGATCATCATGCCTCATGTTGGAAAACCTGGGGATGAGTTCAATATCTTGTGGAGAATGAAATGATGGGAACACCCCATATGGTGGATCAAGTAGGTGTGTCCCTAGGAGGGAATATGTCAGACATGATGGTTTAATAATGGATTAGCACACCTTATGGAGGTGGATCTAAGAGGTTTTCCCCAAGGAGGGAGCACCTAAGTTTACCGTTGTTAGGGATTCCCCTAGAGGTGAACTCGAAGAGTTGATCACAGCAACCCTTGAGGATGATCGGGGAGGTACATCCATAAGAGGGAGTACTTAGGTTTACCATTGGTTAGGAACCCCCTTGAGGTGAACTCAGAGAGTTTATCTGAACACAACTTGAGGCATATCAAGATGGTATTTCCCTAAGAGGTAGTACCTTGGTTTAACATTTATTAGGATTCCCCTTAGGGAGACCTAGAGAGTTGATAAAAACATCCCTTGTGGAGGAACATGGAGGTATCTCCCTAGGAGGGAGAACCTAGGTTTACCATTGGTCAAGATTGAACCTCAAGGAGGCATCCTATATACCTTGTTTAGAATATAGGGATCGAAACTCATGTAGTTCAATGCCACCGTTTATGTTCATGATATATTATTCATCTATGCATTTTGACATCATGCAGTAAGGATGCCTGGGAAGAAAATTCTTGTTCAATGTGTGGGACTTATGCTAAGGTGGCCCAAGGGACCATAAGGAGACATGGTCTCCCATGTGGGGTACATGATCTTATAGGGGATATGTCCCAGATAACATTAAGGATAATTTGGTTATTGGTTTTTGACCATAGGGGGGGCCTCCTACGTATCCCGGTTTGTTGGGATGCAAAGCCCACGTAGTTTGGAATAGTTGGATATTACACTGAATAGGAGCCCCATATAGAGGTTGGATGAGGATTATACTGAATAGAAATCCCATATGGTGGTTTTTTGGGTCTTATACCAAATAAGATACCCATTTTGGTTGGATGTTGGGGATTACGTGTGGAAGCTGGCTGGATACTGCCATGGAGCAGTAATGATGTGGATGAGGATTATGCTTGGAAGATTCCTTGGTGCTTCTATGGAGCAACAATGATGTGGATGGTCTTATGCGTGGAATTTTCCCATCATTTCATCCTCGTGATAGGTTTTGAGGGCATCCCATGTTCATTTCAAGAGGTAATACTATAGTTTAACATCATGGGAAAGGACGTGTTGTGTGGGGCCTAGGCAATGATATTCTCATACATCATCCTTGTAATAGACCATGAGGGAATCTTTGATTGTTGATACATCAGGGATATGATTGGGGATTACACCTAATAAGACTTCCAATGGGGGATTCATAGGAGTAACAGGGAAACATGTGGAGCTTTTACTATAGGTTTTCACGTTCACCTTCCTCATGTTGGATAATGGGTTCATCTTGACTTGTTGATGGGTCTAGAGAATATGGATGGGAATTACATGAGCCATCCCATGGTGGTTCTTTGGTGTTCATCTCATGATCATGGCATGAGGAATCATAAAATTTCTACATAAGGCATATCGTGTGTGTCACTATAGGAATACTATGCTTTTCATATATGGTATGCTATAATTTAAAGTTGTGAAGTGGGAACTAAAGAATGTATTCTCATGATCATGGCACAAGGCATATTATGCTTGATGAAGAAGGAATATTATTCATGAATGATAGGGTATTCTATAGTTTAAATTCATGTCGTGAGGACTAAAGGATTAAGGATTCCTAGAAATGGATGTTGTGGGACTTACTCAAGAGCATTCATTTCTAGTTCAACCCTACATAGGGTTCAGGTGATATGGTTTCAGGAGATTCTTGAGGAATGATTCGACACATATTACTTGGGTAATAGAAGTTGAGAAACTCAACTTGTGACATGGTAAAATGACCAAGAGGATTAGTTTAATTTTATGTATTTCAGGTGTGTAGAGGAGTATCTCGAATCATGGTATTGTGTGGGGTGGATGTTGGGTCCTTATAAGGGAACAAAAAAACATTCATCGACCCAAATCAAAATGTTCATGAGGAGAATCTCGATTTTTCATGGGGGTCAGTGATTGTAGTGAAGGTACCGAGAAGGAGGCTTGGGAACATAGCAAGACAATGATCCCAAGAAGGTGTGTAGGGGAGCATCGCCCACTATATTCACTAGAGGGATCAATGGTAAAATAATCATGAAGTTTAGGGGTCTTGTGAAGGATGGGAATTCAAGGATCATACGATCTCATGATGCTTGGGGATTCATGGAGCTCATTGTCTCATGAAGGTTAGTGATTCAAAGATCTTAGGGTCTCACAAAGGATAGGGTATCCTAGATCTCAAGGTCTCATGAAGGATGTCCTAATTCCAAGTTCGTGCTTCATGAAGGTTCAATACTTCACAAAGCCTCAAGTTCCTCAGAGGGGCTTATTCCTTCACAAAGGGTGTAGGCATTCACAAAAGGCATCTCTACCTAGGGTTGAGGATCTGAAGAACACAATTGATAGGGTTTCTTGATGCCTAGGGGATTTGTGGAAAAATTTCTCATGAATCCCAAAAGATTTATGAATTGAGAGAGTGATGTCACAAACTAGTGGCTCCTCTCCTCACCTTAATGAAGGCATGTGGAGGGTATTTATAGGCTGTTAGATTTTATAATAATGGAGGTCCTAATGAATCTTTATGAGATTTATGATTATATTGGGTTCCATAAATCTAAATTATGTTGTATGAAGGTTTACCATTAAGGCTTCCCATATTTGAAAAGGTAGATCTGTGAACTTGACCACTTTGAATGGACCTCTATGAAAAAAACCTCTGTAAATGGAGCACCATGAACAGATCTTTTTAAATGGACCTCCACGAATGGGATCTCTGCAAACCATTTTGGTAGACTCACTTAAAACAGTCATAGCTTCTAATCCAAAACTCTTTTTGGGATCTATGACTAGTCAAATTGAAACCTGTGAAATGAGATACACTCCTATCTCAATTTTGAGTGCATTCAGTGCCTTATTTGGATTAATTTTTCTAGTACTAATAGAATCTGTTCTCATTACTTGATATTGTAAGACACACATTTTTTCATAAAATTTCAAACAATTATCACTTCAAATGAATTATTTACTTCTTTTAGTTATAGATATCAGTGGATTTAATTATTCAAAGAGCAGAATTTGTGATTTGGGGAGCCACAGCATGTTGAGTATGCATGGGGGTGAGTAGAAGCTTTTTAGCTAGGTGTGGGTGTTTGGAGGGTGAGTTGAGGGATTAATTTATATATATTTATATATTATTCTTTTTTTGAGTATTTATAATGATTATTTTTTATGTTGTAATCTAACATACAGACTGTTCATGCCAAAATTTCATTAGAAGTTTTTTATCTCTTATACTCTAATTTATTTTTTGTTATGGGATTAATCTTCCCCTGTGATTTTTTATGATGCTTATGATACATGTTTATAGCTTTTGGAGATCAGGGATTCCCATTGAGTACATTGTGGGATGGATCTTTTATCCAATTGATGGATAGCTGGGGTTGGTTTGTTTTATTATGTGATAATAGTTTTGTAAAAGATCTAATACCAAACCACCGATCAGTTTCTTAGTCACAGGGATATTGTGATGTTAGGTGAAAATCCCCATACACTATATATTTACAACTAGAAGTGGGGGTATAGGGTGTTACCCTGGGGATAATATACCCCGTTATCAGAGTTTTCAATAACATGAAACTAATATAATATAATCCATAATAATAAACATCTATCAGAGTGTGAGAAAGAAATAATCAATTCTATGAATAATAAAATGAATGTATGGAGGAATAAAATCATATAAAATAATGATCATTCAAGTGTACCAAAATTGAATTCCCACTTGGTCGATCAGATATACATTATAAATAAAAGAATAAAAGACATTGAGGCTCTTCTTCCATTGAACGAAGCCTAGTTCATTGACTATACTAAGTCAAATTAATTATTTATAACCCATTATTAACTTATTTAGTGATGAATAGAGTTATACCCATAGGGAAGAATGTTTAGTTTTTCTAGGAGACCAAGGAATCAATTAAAAAATATTTATGAAAAGTAAACAAACTTTAATGAAATAATATGTATAATAAGTGATGATTATGGTGAGTTTTAAAGTCATGTAATAGATTAAATGGATGATCCATCAGAGATAAATCAATTAATTAGATAGTTGAATTATATTTTCTATTTTTAAATTTTATTTCCTTTATTCATGTAAAAAATTCTATGTAACTGATTCAAATTTAGTTATCCAAATTATCAGTTCTTTAACTTGTGATCATAAGAATCTTATATTTCTTCCACCACATAAATTACTCAGTTAAAAAATAAATAATCCATTATCACCAATTATATATCCTTGTTGAACTCAATTTTCTAATCTCGAGATTAATTTTCATATTACCAAACAATTTTTGTTGAATTTGATCTAGATCAATTTTCATTAACTCCCGATGTTTTATAAAATGAAACTGATTCAGAATGAGCATGAGAGAAACATCTAGAAAAAGTTATCATGAATAAAGTATGAATGATTTCCAGGATAGTCACATTTAGCATAGAAAATTTATTCAATGATCATTTCTATATAAAAAAATTTCAATAATATATTCATTATAAAACAATCAAAAAAGAGCTGAAGTGATGAGAGAGATATTTATGCTCTAGCTCTATTTATGTTTACATCTAGTTTTTAATCTCCTCCCTTGATCATTCCAATCCTGAAAAATGTCTATGTTCTATAATCTTCCAGTACCTTATCAAGTAATCCCCTATTTTATGCCTTGGTTCTCCAAAATATAGCCATGTTGGGTGTTAATTTCCAATCTATGATCATAAACTCAGTAACTCTAACTCATATCTCATGCCTCTATATGGCATAATTTAACTGCTCATAATCCATTATATGTGACATAAGAAAATACCTACAAACTGTATGTGATACTTTCTTGGAAAACTTACTTCAGATCCACATGATTATCATGGACCATCCCCAGTTAATTTCAATCATCTCAAGTCTTTTGAAAAACTCTAGAATATTCTATTATTTCCTCAGAGCTTATCCAAGTTACCCATTATGTCTTTGATTTTCTCCATTTCCCAATATTAGGACATTGTGAGTTTTAAATTAATTATTGGGAATTTGATAGAGTTATGGGCCCACCCAAAAGACCATTTTGTGGCCTTGTGGATTGTGGACCATGTTTCATTTTTTACCCTTAAATAGCACAACCTTTATGCCCATGCGTCTTCCTTATCAGTAGAAATTCCCACATACCAAGGGAAAAATTATCCTTCAATTACCATTTCCATTAAGCTCAACCTCAATACTATAGCATGACATCCACCTATACTACTTTAAAAAAATATTCTGATTTTCCATCAATATTGATATATTCTTATCAATTGACAAAGTGAATGTGGCCAAAATCAGTTCCAAATTCCGGAAATTTGTTTGGTATAAATTTCACCCAACTTGTTTTGATTATTGGAATAACAGTATCTCATCTTGGTAAACAAAAACCAGTATGAATATTTTAGTCTTGAGTGATTTGATCATATTTAATGAACATAAATTATGTTTTATAATAAATCTTCAATCTGGATCATCCACAACTCTTGGGCTTAAATTTGGTCTCCTTTTTCTTGATTATATTTGTAGATTCCATGCCCTCCATCATCATCTTCATGGATGAAATCCCTGCTTCACCGCAAAAAAATGATTCATGAACTCAATTTAATTAATCATTCTAAACTAATCATATCTTAGTAATCAATATATTAAAATATTGATATCATAGCCTCATGTCCTCATATTAAAATCTTGTTTGGCCTGGGTAAATTTCATTAGTCAAATAAAGATTAATCATCTTTATACCTAATTCCCACAAATTTTTATCTTCATCCTAAACATGATTCATATATATCTGAACATTCCTAGTTCATCAACCATTTATTTCCATCATCAATCAATTATTGTGTAAACCAACCTCAACCCATCTTTTATTTCAAAAAAAATATTTCGTAATAAGTGGCGATTGATGATGAACTGACATGAGACTGACCATGACTATTGGAAATACTATATATGATTAGTTATTCAGTCATGGAAGTCTCATAGTATATTTAGTTCCCTTTTGGAGTAGCTTCCATTTTTCTTATTTTATATTAGGTTAGTACATGGAAATATAACATTTCATTCTTTGGATTTCTTCATCACTTTCTCATATTTTTATGTTGAACTTTGTATGGTAGCTTGGTAATTTCTTCTTGTGGTGACATAACACTTCCTCCTCATGGTTGATTTTAGGGGGTTCATAATAGGTTAGGGAGTTTTTCAATTTTCAACATTCAGTCATTTAAGTGACCATATAAGAATTTACTTATAGTTCTTTTATTTTGGTTCATTTGGTATCGTAAGTTGTCGAATGACCTTTTCAATTGAACTTTTACCCAAACTTCCCATATCACACAAATTTCATAAGAAAGTCAAAACATAAAATTCATTATGAAAATTTTAATTTTTTTTCGTGAAAAACATTATTTAATTAAAAAAATTAAACAAAATAAAGAATTCCAAAAAAATTAAAATACAATATATGGAATTAGAGAAAAAAATTAATTTTATGAAATTAAAAATCATCAATATCACTTGAAAAACAAATATTCAATCAAAAAACCATAAACTAATTTTTATTTAAATTAAATAAATTTAGTTACATAAAATTAATCACCATAGCACAAAAATATATCATTTTTACTAAAATCATAAAATAATAAAAAATGTGAAAAAAATAACCAATATTAGAATTTTTTTAATAACTGATTTTTTATATTCATAAACTCCATAAAATTCTCCAAACAAATATGGAAAAAAGTATAAAACATTGGTCACATAAAATTATCCACACATAGAAATTTTATTACTCTAAAGAAATATATTATTTTACTTTATACATATAATATGAGATTTCAGAAATCAGTTCACAATGCATGGTGTTGTAACATTAATATGCAAAGGAATAAAATTTTGAGAAGGGGTAATGTTTTCAAATAATTTCTATACAAGGATTCCTAGGTTCAAATAACAACACTAGAAATAAATGAATAAAAAATCACCCATAATTGAAAATTCTATGCTTCATATTTGAAAATCACTCATTGTACTACTTAAAATTCAAATTCAAGTTAAAGTTGTAGGAGTAAAAATAGGTAATATTAATGTGGGATTAAAACTATAGCAAGAATCACTTTTGATTATAACTGTTCCCATGGTTCCTTAATCCAAATACCCACGTTTCACTTCATTGATATAAATCAAATTATATTCTTATAAGTCAACTTCCCCCTTCATCATTTGGTTTCAATATTCCCATCACCTTAATAAATTCATTTTTTACAATTAGGCATGGTATTTGAATATTTTTTTTAGTAATTATGAATATGAAAATCACTTATTGGATTCAAAATTAGAAAAACCAATTTGGACAAATGTATCAATGATTTTATATGGGATCTCATTTTCCCATTTTACTCTAGTTTGAAAGGATTTATATGACTATCTTTTAAGTTGTCTACCTGAGTTGTTTAATTTCACAAAATCCAAGTAAAAAGGTTCAAGTCAAAACATCTATTTTACATGAGTTTTAATTTTAATTCCACAAATATTTATCTTATAAAACATCCCTTAAAAGTTCCTAAATATAATGTCAATAAATTAGTGGAAAACATCAGTCGATAATTATGAACCTTTAAAAATTTTAGAATTAAGGACATCCTTTGTAGCTAGGATGCCATTATCCACTAAGCAGGATGACATTTTGAGGAAAGTTGATGTAAAATGTTGATAAAATTTGGGAAAATGTTGATCAAATTTGGGAAAATATTCAGGCATTGTGTGCAGAGCTTACATCGTATAAGAATATCTAAGCTCGGTGAAATATCCCTTTACCCCACACCCAACATCCAACATTGTATTCAATATTGAATCCTAAGGTAGGACAACATTAAAGATATTTTTATTGAATTTATATTTTTAATTCATTACAATAAAATATGTTTTAATGGTTTAAAGTAAGATTTTATAATGTTTTATTCATCAACAAGAATCAATAGAAAATATTTGACAATTTTAATGCTCTTTATCTTTTTAAATATTTTGATGAATTTCAAATAAATCATAGTCAAATTAGAATGATGAAAAATGAGGCATACTAACATAATTTGAATTTAAATGCATTTTAATGGGTGCAATGGGGTTTGAATAGTTTAGTTCAAAATTATTTTCAATAACCTAGAAATCATTAATCCACGCATAGAAAATGGAAAATAGAGTCACTCAATTCAGTACAAAACAACAAGGTGGATTCCCCCACACATAGTTCTCTATTGCAAGAAGTAAAAATATTTTAATAATAAGATTATATCATTACTCACATAAATTTTGAAAATTTATTCATTTGGATTCAAATAAGATTATCCCATATGCATCCTTGAGCGAAGTCATCTGGTTACTCTATTCAAGATCATATAAATACCAAAATATATATTTAAGAGGCCAAAAAATTAATCCTTAAATAAAAAATAACAATAGGATTTATTTTATTTAAATTATATACAAAAATATATAGGACCCATATCCATTATTACTTTAATAATACTTGACCTTTCTTGGGGATGATCCCTTTTTTGATATGTAATGTGACAAGGTAGGTACAACCCTTTATGCGGCTAGTCCAATTCTTAGCCAATTTTCCTTCCAATAACTTCTTTATCCAATCACTTGGACAAGAAAATAGGTTTAACCCTTTTTCAATTTCCTTCATGGACACATTTTCATGATGTCGGTTGGGTACTCTAACATGGTCATTTAAGGATACTTATCACCTAGAGTTGAATTTTAACTGATTTTCAAGTTCTCAGTTCAAAATAGTAGGAATTATTTTTATAAAAAAATATAATCAATGAAAATAAAAATAAAAACGAAACCATGGGTTTTATCCCATGAGGAACTAATTTTTTAGTCTTTATTTAAACTCAATGTAATATTATCCTTCAAGTAAAGAGGATTTAGTCAAGTCTATTGTATTCCCCTCAATGTAATGTTAGAATATCTCACAATTTACTAGAAATATTTTGTTCCCATCTCCAACAAACATTACAGCCCCATTCACTAACACTCTCAAAATTATAAAGTTTTTAGACCCTTTGGTTTCTAGTTTACCATTAAAAAAATAAACTAGTAATTAAATAGAAATAATCTTTATCATAACTTTAATTCCACAATCTTAATGATATAATCACAGAAGGATTGTATTATTTCTCTGTAAATTTAAATTTTTTCATAATACTCCCTTCTAATTGACTTCATCTCACTCAGCACTTGTAACCTTCTCTCTCCATCATTTTTAAATTCATAATTCAATGATTTTATATACCAATAGTATTTATGATGAAGTTACACTAGAAAATAACATGTTTTCCAAATAAATACCTATATAAAGAGATTCAAATATGATTTTTTTAATCAATATTTTAATCCCAAAAAATTTCCATCCAACTAAATAGACCAATATTTTCTTAAATTGGATATTGTGTTCTCTAATAATATTAACTCTTTGTTGGAAATTGTATCCTATACACAATATTTTTGGTGATAGGTTTTTCCAATTTGATGAGAACACACATATTTTTTCAATAAATAATTTAACATATAGTTCTTTAAATGAGTTCTATTTTAAGTAATGAATAGCTTGGTCACTCCAAATATATTCAAGATATTTTTCTTGATAAACTTGACCACATTGACAGCAAGGTTAATTATAAGTGTTACAGCCCCAGCCAACATAGATACATAATCTACATTTACAAGAATATACTCATTCCAATAAGATAAAGGATATGGTACCACTCTGTCCAACCCCCACACATCAAATATTTAAATATCTAAATTACCATTTTTCTTAAAAATCTATTTATGTCCAATATTTCTATCCTTTTACATTTATCACAACAAAACCCCTTATTATAGAATCTATGAATATATTGCGATATTAAAAAATAGATTGCGGAACATTTTCTATAGTTTTCTCACTCCCATGGGGTCCAACCCAAAGTAAAGAGTGACCAATCTTGAGAAAGGGTACAATCTACTCCTAAACCATGAATATACTTATTAGACAATTAACAAACCACATAAGGTGAATAATATCATCCTAGAAAAACACTTCAACTAGGAAATAGATTTCTTTGTTTGGTTTTATGAAAGGTCCTCGGGCATGAATCCTACATCCAGAAAGTTGAAATAGTTTTCAAACCAAGAAGACAATTTCACTATGGAATAAAACATTTTTTTATCTCAAAAGGAAGGGATTATATATTTTATTTATATAACTTGGGTATTGGGTAACCTTGTCATGTGGTCTACATCCATGTTTTCAGCTCATTTCTTATCCATTACATATAGATCAAACTCTGATAGATGAAGTATTAATCTCAAAATCCTTATTTTTTATCCGTTATTAGACAACACATACATGATATTATAAAGTTATGTGAAAATTATCACCTTAAACACTATCATATATTTCCTAAACGTATCTATAGAAATCATAATAGAATCCAATTCCTTTTTTTAGTAGTGCAATTTTTAAACAAATTATCTAAAATATTACTACTATAGTAAATAACACACAATCTCTTCTACTTCTATTTCAATAAAATATCCCATAATTCTACATCACTAGAATCACACATAACATTAAGAGGAAGTTTCCAATCTGTAGTAGTGATAAATGGTGAGGTTGTGAGTTTCTCTTTAATATGGTTGAATGATTTAGAAGACCACTCATGAAACAAAAATGATGTATCCTTTACATGAATTTAGCATAACAGAATAGTGATTTTGGAAAATTCCATGATTAATATCTAGTAGAAACCATAATGATTAAGAAATATTTTAATTACATCGACATTTTATATAGGTATAATACTTTATGTAATATATATTTTATTATTTTCTACTTATATCCCCCACTTTGAAACTTTTTGGCCCAATAAAATTCCTTCAATAACAATAAAATGATCTCTTTCCTAGTTTAGAACTAGATTTATCTTTGGAAATATCTCCAAAATAGTTTTCATATTCTTTATACACAACTAAAACTTCTTCAAACTATTAAAAATCATCCATAAAAACCCCAATTGTCCTTTCAATCGTATCTAATTAAATTTTGACAATACATATCTAAAGAGTCTTCGGAACCACGTAATCCAAATTGAATTATCTTGTAGGAAAATATCCTAACTGAAAATGTGAAAGTGGTATTTTCTTAGTCCTCAGGAATTATGGATATCTTTTTGTCACCAAAATAACTATAAAAAATGTAAAAAAAGTATTAGAAAATGGTCTTTATTAGTGACAGAGTTTAGATTCCTCTAATCAATGTATTCTCTCTACCTCTTTAGTGTTATGGTTTGGATTTTCTCATATTTATAATAATTTTTTATAATATCCACTCTATCCTATTTGGGTACCCCATGTATAAGACTAACCCATGTACTATCTAAAACTGTAAAAAAAACAATTGGATTAATTATTATTTTCTACTCAACTCTATGTATATATTCATGATTAATGGGTATTTTATGTGTAAATTAATATGTATTTATTCCCTTTATATCGATAATGGACCAACCAATGACATATTGAAACTCTCCTCTTGACTTCCTTATCTATTGGATGAGATAATGATAGGTAATAAAGAAAAATCACCCAGAAAATAGTATTTTAAATGATTTTAGAGGGTTTTGAGATACAAATAAAGTGATATTTGACTCAAGAGAGGACACTTGGGCTTGGGAGGATTAATTTTCTCAATCTACCTCTTTAATATGGAACTCTAAAATGTTTCCTCATCATCACTAGTGTTCCCAAAAAAATTATCTTCCAAATTATAATAGATCTTTGATTTCAAAATATTTTATAAGGTAAACTCATCTAAATGTTCATGGAACATTCCCAAATGTTTATCAATAATTTATTCCTCCTTGGAAGAGTAGATTTTGAGGAAAGTATCAACAAGATATGATCAGAACTGGATTCTATTTATCATCCTTAAAAACTCTTAATATTCTTCATCTATATATTCCATAAACTCTAAACACTCTGCTCTTAATAATATTATAATGTGTATGGGTTATTTAATTTTCTTAAAAACATTGAATACATCGTTTAGCTCTCCTAGGTTGAAAATAAGTGTACCTATTATACATGTCTATTGTAACTCCTCTAGTGGATAAGAGAGGCCTAAAAAGGAAAATAGTATCTTTATTTCAACACTCCATATCTAATATATGAAAATAATTAGGAAGTATTAGCTTCCCTAATCCAACTAAAAATTCATAAACCCTCTCAATTGAGTGGGTAATGGACCGGTCTACTAATTGTAATACAAAAATAGTCAGTTGTGGAATTTTTAATCACATGTGTTGAAATGGTGAAAAAAGGATAGTATTGATACTCACACTAATATCATAAAAACAATTGAATATTCTACGTATATCCCTTATTGTGCAAGAGATTTAGAAAATACATTGTATCTTAATGTTTGGGAGGTATCATATTCTATAAGACAATACTACACTCCTCTATGAGATTATAAGTATAAAATTATTCCAATGTTTTCTTGTTTTCAAAAAAAAATTAGTGATTCATTATAATATGGGATTTGAATTAATACCTCAATGTAAGATATGATGATGTGAAGATTCATGATAACCTTAATAAAATTGATCAGTTCAGAATCTTGATTATTCTTCTTAATTATCTCAGTGAAAGGAATTGCTGGGAGAAAATTATTTATAATTTTTCTCATTCCATCAATTTTTTATTTACGTTTCCATTTCCCTTTATTTTATTTGTTTTTAAAAAAATCTATTTAGTTCTTTAAATGGAATTTTATAATCCAATTTTTCGTTAGTTCTACTATCAAAATTTCCAAATTATGTAATATCTAGATTTTGGTTTCAACTTCATTAAAAATTTTGTTTTCATTATGGTAATGGTCATTTCTATATTACTGGTGAGTTTGAATACCACTTCTAGATGTAAGGTCCATTAAATTCCCTGTAGTATTGGTTTCTATTATGCTTTGAAACTTACCTTTCTATATTTTAATCATTCCCCTAGCTAGTTGACCTATTTACAACTCAATTTTATGTATCCTATCATTAGAATCAATCATATCATAATCATGATGATCTTTTTTATCAAATTAATATTTAAAATTTTCATTTTTGAAATCTATTCTAATCAATATTTGATGTAACAACTCCTATACATTGACTTGTGAATTATAAGATTCAAACATAGGTTGTTTATAGGAATTTTTTACTAGGTTTTTGTTGAAAAACATAGGTGAAACTAGTATAAAAATCCATTTTTCTTTCCATCAAATTTTTGGATTGTTTCTATACACTTGGTTATAGTTATTTTAGAAAGGATTTTCCTAGGATATATCCTAGGTCTATATCCAAAAAATTATCAATTTTTGGTGACTTTGATGTCATATAAAAATTAGGATGGAAGGATTGTGAATTCCTAAATATGACATAGTGGTGGAATGTTTCTCTAAGATTGTTTGGACTATTTTAATTATAGTATCTAGTATATTAAAATTCATTATATTGTATTGGATTTTTTTAGTTATTAAAAATGGTTTTTATTTTTTATAACTTATGTTGTTAACATTTTCCATTTTTTGAATATTTTTTTATGTTACTCAATAGTTTTACTACTAAAATATCCCAAAAATAACGAATTATATAGTGTTTAGTGATATGTGTGAGGCTATTGTGAAATTTATCACTGAGACAATATGTATTTCATTGATAATTTTTACATTTTCTAAGAAAACCCTTGAATTTATTCTATGTTTCTCGGGATAGTTCACCACCAACTTAAATAAACCCAATGGTTTTGTATATTATTTAAATGGTAATTTTTTGGAAAAAAATTTGTAAAGAACAATTATACTTCTGGTCCCATGTTCTAAATATTTATTTTCATATTTTTTTAAACCATGTTTTTCATTCCTTTCATGAAGAAAGTGAAAACTCTTCATTTAAGTTCATCTTCACTCATCCCACTAGGTGAAAGATGTTGCAGCACATAATAGAATCCCCTAATAAGGTAAAGAGAATCATCATTTTGTATTCCCTAGTATGATGGAAACATAGAAAAGTTTTAATGTTTGATTTCAAAGTTGAGAGACCTAGGGGTTTTCCTAATGACTGTTGGGTGACTAGAAACCATAGTCACTTGAAACTACCAAATCCTAACTCTCTTTATCATCTCATTTCCTGGTATAGGTAGTTTGACATTTTCATGTTGTTGATTATACAGTTTTTTCTTAAGATCATTCATTATAGTTTTACTCTTTAGTTTTAGAGAACATAAATTGTTGTTGATTTAAATTTTAAAGGGATTTAACTGTTTTCAAGGAAATCTTTAGCTCATACACACAATAAAAACATAGTATTTATTTACAGAATAGTTATTTATTTGAATTTTCTAGCAGTATTTTTAGGATTTTACAATATATTTGATGTTATATTTTTTTGAAAATTTCATTGATATTTTTTTAATTTCTTTGGTCACCCATTCCTTTCCCAATGACGATACTAATTTTTTAAGGAAGCTTAAGTAACTTACAAGTATAGGTAAAATTAATTATTTATAACCCTATTTTCGACTCAGTTAGTGGTGAATATGGGTTGATCAAGAGGGAAGGACAACTAGTTTGTGTGTAAGACCAAGGAATATATTAAAAAATACTCAAGAAAAGTAAAGAAACCTAGAAGTAAGAGTTGGTATGTGAAGTGATGATTATAGTTAAGTGACATGGAAATTAACAGATGGGAAATAAAAAAACAGATCAAAGAGGATGTGAGGAATAATAAATTTTTCTAATAAGGAAATTATATTGTCAAGTTTTATATATA
The DNA here is from genome assembly GCA_963277665.1 of Viscum album. Taxonomy (NCBI): domain Eukaryota; kingdom Viridiplantae; phylum Streptophyta; class Magnoliopsida; order Santalales; family Viscaceae; genus Viscum; species Viscum album. Next base: position 1,171,253,785 of record OY728120.1, read on the forward strand.
TTTTACTTTATTAATACACACAACTCACTTTAATGGATTGACATGTGATTGACCAACTTATCAGTTTTCCAACATGCGATTATAGGAATCTTATAATTTTTTAACTGTAGAACTTACTTTATCAAAAAATGATGATTTATTTCTCACTAACTCCTATGTTTTGTTGAAATTAGTGTGATACTCTCAAGATTTATTTCAATATTAGAAAATAGTTTGATGTGAATTCAACAAAGTTAAATTTTAATCAATTCTCAGTGATTTATAAAATAGAACTTACATATAATGATAAAGAGAGAAAAATATATTAAAAAATAACATGAATGATGTACAATAGATTATCATCACAGTCTCATTCCAAAAAAAACATAGTGGTGATCTTGTTTGTAAAATTAGTTTTTAAAAATATATTAATAAAAAAATAATAGAGAAAAATGATGAAGTATAGAGAGAGGTATTGTCTATATTTAGTGCTTCTACCCTCAAGTTCTTGATCATTATCCCTTAATTATTTGAATCCTAATTATTATATTTATTCTATGATCCTCTATTTCCTTCTAATGTGATACCATGTTTGATGCCTAGATTCTAAAAAATATATCCTAATTAAATACAAATTTTCACCCATATTATTACATCTATTCATTAAAAATTAGCCATCATACCTCAAGGTGGTATCCCTTTACTACTCATCACCCCTCAAAGGTAGCAAAAATAAATCCCTCCAAAACAAATACACTCTTATTGTGTACAACCTTCTTAAACTCCGTGTGATTATTACAGACCATCACCTAGTTTAGTTCAATTTCCATGAAAATTTTGAATAAATCTAAAATATTCTAGTAACTACTCAAAACTTATTTGAGTTACCTGTTATGTATTTTATTTTATTTTTTTCAAGATTTTTAGGCACTATAAATTTCATATTAATTCTATATACCTTAACATAGCATTGGGCTCTTAAATATTACTCTTTCATGGATCAGTGGAGTGTTACCCATGTTTTGTTTCTGTAGAATTAAATAGCACTAACTTTATGCCCATTCATCTTCAATATTTCTTGAATGTCCCTCATAAAAAGTGAAAATACCTCCTTGGATTTTCATTTCCATTAATATCGGCCTCAATACTACTCTATAACATCTACTGATACAGATTTAATAAAATACTGCCAATGATTTCCCATCAAGATCAATCCCATATTATCAATTGACCACGAATTGGTGTCTACAAAAAGTTAAAACCTCAAGAAAATTTATTTTTTAAAACTTTACATGGCTCAATCCTATCTTTGACATTAGAATATCTCATATTAGTGAATTCAGTTCAAAACCATGTTTTCTTTTCTTGTTCATCATCGATATATTTATATGATTTGATACTTCATTGAGATATTATGCCAAGAATTTCGTAAATATTAATATAAAAAACTATAATTGAATTGATTAGAAAACACTAGGTATAACCTTTTTCACTGAACTGAACCTATTCATGGAACAAAGAAATCCTATAACATTTAAATCCTAATTTCCTCAACCATTTTCAACCAACATCGATGATTTTTTTCAAACATAAACCGAGATTATAAATAACTTCCGATCATAGGTTCAGTATACTTTTTTCTCAATCAGCTTTACAGATGACATAAGCTATATCTTCGTCACAAAGATCGAAAGACTGAATTCACCAAAAAAATAATTCATGTTCCAAATTAAATAGATTATGATAAAATAATAATATTTTGGTAATTTAGGTCTTAAAATATCGAATTGACATCCTCAGGTTATCTTATTCGGAGCTTAGTTGACTCAAGTCAATGTCTTCAGTCAAATACAGATCGATCATCTTCTTAATTGATTTCCAAAACTTTTTATCTTCATTATGAAATTGATTTATAATTAGCCAAACCTTCCAAATTAATTGACCCACTATGCCCCTTGTTAATTGATTATTTGTAAACCAAACTCAGCCCACCTCGAATTTCATAAATGAGTTCCTATATGTAATGGTGATTGATGATGAACCAACTTGAGATTGACCATGCCAAGTGAAAATAATGCATGTGGTCTATTTTCAACTGTTATAGCCTCATGAAATATTTAGTTCCTCTTTTTGGTATCTTTCATTTTATTTTCTCGTATATTGGGCTACCACATGGTAACTTGACATTTATTCTCATGGATTCTTATTCACTTTGTCAAATTTTTATGTTTAATTTTCCACAGTACCTTGGTAATTCATTATTATAGTCACTTGGCTATTCCTAATAATGATAAATTATATCGGGTTCATATTAGTTTGGAAAGTTTGTTAATTTCAAACATAGGTTTTCTTGAGTTCCATCACGACGAATCACTCATAACTGATTGATTTTTTTTTGCGGTATCTCAAGCTGTCGTATGACCATTCTATTAAAGCATTACCCAAAACACCCAAAGCACACAAAATTGAACAACAAGTTTAAAAAAATCAATTCATTATGATAATTTGAATTTTTATCACAAAGAATGTTAATGAAATAAAAATAATAAAACAACCAAAAAAATGATTCCATAAGAAATCATTGAATTAAAAAAAATGTAATTGATGGAATAGTTAATTTCAAGGAATTCAAAATCATTAATCTCACTTAAAAAATTAAGGAAATTAATTTAAATAATTTTTCTTCAAACAATATAAATTGAGTGAAATATAATTTAATTATTAAAGATCTAAATTTTATAATTTTTATTTATATCATTAAATAATAACAAATGCTGTAACAAATTAACTAGTATTAAATAATTCTTCAATATAAGAACTTTTTTTCCATTCAAAAACTTTTTCAAATTACAAAATAAAATGTGATAAAATGTATCAAAAATAGGCTACATCGTCCATACTCAAGCCTCACCTTATCTCAACCTCTGATCTTGTCTAAGAGATCTCACTCGATCAAGACACTCCGATCCTTTTCCCAACATAAACCTATAAATAGTGAAGTTTTACAAGAACCAAATTTTCATGAATACCTGATAAGGGTGTGATTATAACTCAGTATGTCACTACTGTTGTGGTCCCATAAATGACCAGAAAATTCAGTGTACACATGTGATATGATCAACTAAATAAATAAATAAATTGAGTAAGAAAATTTAAATAACCACTATAAATCATTGAGTTTTACCTTGACAACTAAGATCAAACCAAATCTACATCAACCCTTATTGGACTGTCTCCAAGCATGTTACTTAATCATGACAACTAGTAATTAGTGAAACCATTAACCCATGGGAGGTTATCCTATGTGGTCCATTGTATCAAGAATAACTCTGATCTCTAGGAGGTAATCCTTTGTGATATAGTAGTCATAAAAAATAAGACAACCCCTAAGAGGTAATCTTATAAAATCCAGTAGTGATTAGGAATAAATCTGATCCCTAGAAGGTAATTCTAGGTTATCAATAGAATCATGAATAAATTTGGCCCCTATAAGGTAATATTATGGGATCATTAATGTCAAGAATCATCACTTATATAGTGACCCTGACTTTTTATAAATTGATTTTAGAAATTAATAGATAAATATTCATTACATAATATAATGATCCATGCCTAAATATTTTGGGTCTAGTTCCTCAAGAAATTATACACATAAATAACTAGTTCATATGTAAACTACATCTTCTCCCACTAAACTCTTCATATCTGGCACCCTTCTGAGACTTATTATACATAAAAACTTTCTTCATAACCTTAGTAAGAAAAAATAATAATGGGTTATCAAAATTAACGATAAATAAATAAGGGTATGATATTAACATTTAAAAACCATTCCATACATATCAAAGATCATAAACATGAGTAATTGGAATAAATCATAGTAGTTCATAAGACATAAATTATAAATGAATAAGATAAAATGATCAATGAGGTCATGACATTGGATTAAGACATATATTGTTCCATACACATAATCATATAAACCCTAAAGTCAAGGATATCTAACAAGACATTAACAATATGTTAGTCTTGGTCTAACCACCCGTGTACCTACTTTAGGCTTTGGATAACCTCCCCAGTACCATATTTAGAGCTTGGGATATCCTATTGTGTACTATTTTAGCTCATAGAACATCAATAATTACACAATTCGTTGGATGGAGATATAGTTCCCACACATCACATAATGAAAATCATTCATATGAATTGAACAATATAAAAAAAATCATATCATAGCGCATGAAATGAAATGGGATTCACAAACATCGTTTCATCATATTCATAAAAATCTAGAGAAAGAAAAAATATGGTATCACTGGATCATATCCATATAAAATAATAATTGAAAACAAATTATGTCAGCTTAAATGGAAAATGATTTTGAAATATCACATAGAACATTTCTTGTGGAAAATACCTTTTTTATTTTGAAATAATATTTCTTAAAAAAACTGTACAATTACGAAGGAAAACAATTTATTTGAAAATAAACTTGTACTCATTGTAATAAATATTCAAATAAAATATTATTCATCATGGTGGTAACCTATTTTAATTCTGTATAAGTTAAAAAACATTCCTTTCCCACTGTTGTAAAAATTTTAAAAAGTACCACATTCAAAAAATGAAAATATAATTCCTTTCATACCTTTTTTTAAAAAGTAGAACATCGGTAAAAATGAATTTTAAAAATAATATGATAATATTAAAAACAATTTTCAAAAACATGGATATAGAAGATTAATATTTCCTAATGGAGAATTAAGCATAAACAATCTTGAATATTTATGAGATTGTGAAGTAAACCCATTCCCTGCAGGTCTCTTTTCTTAGAAGGAACATTAAACTCCAATATATTAATTTTAAATTTATTATAATTATATAAAATATTTATTTTCAAACTTATAATATCATATATGATCACTTTATAACATTTTAACACCCCCATTATCAATAATTCCTTATTAAAATCATTATTTCCAGGTGTTAACTACTTTGTTTATCATGAGTATTTCAATTCAGTAATTCTAGTCCTTATAAATTTATTATAGTTAAATAACATAAATAATATTAATAACAATATGAATATCATATATATTCATTATATATATAATTATATTCATCCATAATATTTATATATAGAAAAATGAATTACATCATTCATGGAGATGATAGTCTGTATGTACGCATGAACATTGTTTTAATATTTTAATGCATAAAATGGTAGAAAGGAAAATATAAATTCACATTATTGGATCAGTATTATATAATATATATATATATAATTTATATTCATAAAATTCTCACCCATTACTATACAAGTAAAATATAAATGAAAAAATAATCATATCGCTTCGTGGAGGGGGTAGTCCACATATACGCACGAACAATAGTTTCCTAAAGGATTAAATGGTAAGTAGGTAGATGTTATATTATAATTCCAAGAGTATAATTATATTATAAATATCATATATAAACAGTAAAACCAACATAATACACATTGATTAAATATGGTGATGGTAAATTAATGGTATCGCACGTGGAGACAGTAAGTCGTACGTACGCACGAGTGACAATTTCGCTTCTCATTTGACGCGAAAGAGGGTGTATAATTTTCTTCATAATCATAATAAAATTTAAAAAAAGGATATATAAATTATTATTTTATTTCGAATAAAATAGATTTTGAGTATGAAAAAAATATTATACAAGAATTTGATTGGGTAAGGTGATTGCCCCTTCTATGAAACAACTCCTTTAGATCTCCTCTAAAAGGCTCTAGGTGTGGTCTTTTGGGAATACCATAACCACTAAAATGTTTATAGGGAAGTTTATAATATAAATTGGTAGATTTTTTTTGAGATATAAGGATAAAATTGGTGTCAATAGGTAAAGAAGGTGGTTCCCTTTTATAATTAAGGTGAGGGAAACTTTACGAATTTCTAAAAGAATAAATTATAATAAATTTTTTCTCAATCCATATGCCTCCAAATGGATATGGATTAAAATATAAAAAAAATATAGGTTTATAATCCTATTATGAAATATAATTTATAAAATTATTATAATAATTTTAAACCTTATCATTTTGATTAACTCCTGGTTAATGAATTTTAATTTTAACTATGGTAGAAAATGTCACAATATTAAAGAGTTTTAATTTTTACTTATACAGAGAAAATTGGACAATAAATGTACAATTTATAATATTTTATACCATATCATATCCAACTTGTATTATTTTAATATTTTAATAATTTAAAAAAAATAATAAAATACTAATTTGATAAATCATCATTATTGCCAATTTTGATACTATTCATTTAATTTAACATTAAATACATCTAGAAAAAGGTGTAATTTGAATATAATGATTTAACACCTCCTTAATATGTCATATATATCTATATAATTCATGTTACACATTACTTCATTCATATTAATTCACTTTTAATGTTTTTTAAATCATTTATTATATTTTTTAAATGGATAAATATTGAATCGATGTTGTATAAGAAAATAACATCATTATATAATTTTTAAAAATAAAAAATAAATTTATATCAAGAAATAAATTTAAATTATTTCAAAATAAACACTTATATTATTTAATAACTTACTTTTTTTCTTATGTGGACACATAATATATATTAAAAACAAAGAGAGTGACATTCTATAACATTCATTGATTTAAATAATATATTGGTAATTTTCATGAAAAAGTTTCCATTAAAAAAATAAATTTAGAACCTAAGGTGTTAATATTTTAATTTCATTCAACCAATAATAATTATGATGAATCATTATGGCCTTATAAATTTTTTTAATCAATATTAATCAAATTTACCCTTTACCGATGTGATAAATTTTACCATGGTTACTGTTCATATTGACCCATATAAAAGGGGTCTAATTACCAAATTTGAACCCCATAATTATAAATATGTAATTCATTTTATCTAATTAGATACCTATAAATTAAATAAATTAATTTTAAATTAAGAGAGAAAAATATGACAAAAAATGATTTTTATAAAAAAAATTACATTTTTAAGCATAAACTAGATTTATTCTTATCTTATGCCTGGAAATATTTTTTAAATGTTTAAAAAAAATATCTAGTAAATAATATATAAATTCCATTTAAATATTTCACTAGTAATTATTAATTTTTTTATTAAAAATACTTTGTGTGCATAAAAATAATTTTTCATGAAAAACATCACTTTTAATTTCAAATTAATTTTGATTTAAAATATAGTAATTTTATAAATAATGAATTCATTTTGTATATTTTTCATAAATTAGTTATTAATATTCATACCAACCAATCCAAAATCTTGGAGATAATGGACACATAATCCTGTAATATTGTTATGATGTTCTTCTAAAATTGTTTTGGCATGTAACCGAAGCTGTTAGAGAAATAAAATTATTTAAAGAGAAATATTTTATAAAAAATATCAAGTTGTTACATTCTACTCCAATTAAAATGAAAATTTTCCACAAGATTCATCACTCTGATACAAAAAAATGGGGATGTCTTTGTTTCTTTTCATCCCTGGGTTCCCATATCGCTTCTTCTAATTTGTGATTTCTCGAGAGAACTTTCACCAGGTGAGTAGTCTTGTTCCAGAGTACATTATCCCTATGATCTAAGGATTATATTGGTTTTTCTTCATAAGAAATATCTTATACCAGTGGAATTACATCTTAGTTTATTAAATTTTAATGATTAAGTATATACTTCATAAGGAGACATACATATAACACATTGTGAACCTAATAGATATTTGGTGAAAGGGTTAATCAATAATCTACCATCCCGATATGATAAAGAATTTTAGGATTGATATACCTAGGGCTTATCTTGACCTTCTTTCAAAATTTCATCACACTCTTTAGGGAGATATTTTTAGTAAAATCTTATCACCAAAGTCATACTCTAGATCATCATAATGACTATTAGTATACATTTTTTGTCAACTCTGAGCTGCTCTTATGTGTTTTTGAATGGTTATAACCATATCTGGCAATTCCATATCCAGATGAAGTCCAAATATCGTTCATTCTCTAACTTTAATCTAGCATGTTGGAGTTATAAAATTCCTACCATAAAGGGTTTCATAAAGAGAAATATGAATACTATGGTGAAAGTTATTATTGTAATGAAATTATTCTAATGGAAGGTGTTGATCCCAACCACCTTTGAAATACATAGAACAAGATCTCAACATATCCTATAGGGTTTCAATGGTTCCCTCAAAATGACCATATTTCTAAGGATGATAAGTTGTGATGAAACATAAATTTGAATCTGCATCTTGATGGAGGATTCCCGAAATCTTAGAGGTAAATATACAATCTGGATCATATACAATATATTGTGGTAATCCATATAACTTTACCACTTCCTTAAATTATATCCTAGAATTCTGATCTAGAGAGAAATCCTCTATGATAGTGATGATTTGTGATGATTTCATTAGTCGATCGACTATTAACCATATATAATTATTCAATATATATGTTTTGAGGAGTCCTATGAAAAAATAAATAGTGATTTATTCTTATTTCCATTTTTGTATGGTTAATGGTTGAAACATCCCCTTATAATTATGTCTCTTATCCTTAACTTTCTACCATACCAAGCACCTAGATATAAATTTTGAAATATCCCTCTTCATTCCATCCCACTATAAATACTCTTTCAAATATCGATTCATATTTATAATTCTATGGTGAATAGAGAATGAAGAACTATGACATTCATCAATCATATCTTTCTTCGAATCTGATACCAAAGGGACACATACATGGTTCATAAACCTTATTATTCCATCATAATCAAGGATGAATTCTGGAAAATTTATCAACTTCTTTTAAATCTATACACCTTCCTTTTGTGCCTTTATAATCTTCACTTGAATATATGGTTGAACACTAATATGAGAAAGATAAGATTTATACACTTACTTCATGATTTCAATATCCATACATTTCAAGTCCATAAATATTAGATCTTTTTTTATCCTCATCATAGATAATCTAGTATAATCCTTTTGACTCAATGTATCTTCCAACTTACTTTCCTTCCTTGGGTGGTAATGTATTGATCAATCATAATATTTAATGGACTCCAACCATCTTATCTAGTGTATATTCTACTCTTTCTATTTAAAAATATACTTTAAAATTATTTTATCATAATATATGTCACACATTTTTTCAGAGAGATAATTATTCTATATCTTTAATCAAAAAGTTACTACAGATAACTCCAAATCATGTGTTGGGTATTTTTTTCTCATGAATCCTCAATTATCATGTGTCATAAGTTATAACCATATCATTTTTCACAAGGACACATCATTTTTTCTTTTTTAATGCATCACTATATATTAAAAACACTTCTCCACTACAGGGCAGAGTAAGCACAGTTATGCTGACTAGCCTTCTCTTTAGTTCCTTAAAACATTCCTCACATTCTTCCATCCAAAAGAACATGGATCCTTTCCATGTTTACCTGGTGAGTGGATTTGATATCAATGAAAAATTCTAAAAAAATCATCGATAATATCCAATCAAACCAACACAACTACAAAAGAGACTGTTAACAGCGCTGGTATTTATCAGTGCTAGACGAAAATGATGATAATTGGCATATTTTTGAGAGATTTTTTTAGCACTGATAAGGGGAAACATTATCATCGATTTTTTTAGCTCTGAAAAATAATATCCTTTATAGGTGCTTTATTTTTAGTTCTGATAAGGTGCATACTTTATCATCACTTTATTTTTAGCACTGATAATGGGTACCCTTTATCAGCACTTTATTTTTAGTTCGGATAAATATTTATTTCATCGGTTCATTTTTAGTGTTGATAAAGGTCTGAATTAATAAAATGATATAAATAAATAAAGAAGAAATAAAAAACTATTAAAATAGATATTAAAAGTTTTATTAATTAAATAATTGTTGATAAGAACGAATAGATTGATTGTACATTATTAAATATTAAACATTTTATTAATTAGATAAATTTGATCATTAATCTTATTAAATTGTATATATTAAATATATTAAATATATAGATATATATTAATGTATATAAATATGATTTATATATTTAAAAATATTTATTTGTTTTAAATTAAATAGCCATATATTTATTGAATAATGGTTTATAATTAGAAACTAAAATGAATTAAAAATATTGACTAAATACATAGTACTCGACATATAATTGGATTTCATTTAAATTTTCAATTTAATATAGATCAAATCTGTGTTATATTGATTTCACATAAACATAAATAATGTATTTTTATTTATTACAATGCACACATAGAAAACTTATCCATTTTTTCAATATTGTTAAAATGTATTTATTCTTAATTTATTCAATTTCACTCATTTTTAACATATATGTGTGCACATAAAATTAGATATTCATTAATAATGTTAAAAAAATATTTGTAAAAAAAATAATTATAAATAAATATATTTATAAATGTACATTTACAATATTCATACATTTATATATTTATAAGTATAAATAAATAAATATTTTTATTAAAGTGTTTATATAATTATAAATAAATAATTATATATATTAAAATAATTATTAAATTTATAATAAATTTACTTAAATAATGAATATATTTACTATATTTATATTTCTATATATTTATTATCTATATGTATAATTATATAATTATATATAATTATATTAATATTATTATTTTAATATATTTCTATAATTATAAATAAATGATTATCAAATTATAATAAATATATTTAAAAGGAATATATTTACTATATTTATATTCGAATATATTTATTAAGTATATATAAATATTTATAATTTTTTATTTATAGTTATAATTATAAATCCTTTACCAGCACTTTTCTCATAAGAGTTGATAAAATCATCTTTATGAGTACTAAATAAAGTGTTGATAATATTAATATTTATCACTACTATATCTTTAGCACTGATAAAGATTTATTTTATCAGTTCTTATTTGTAATCACTGATAAAAGTGTTCCGGTCTATTTGAAAAACCCTAACCATTTGTGAACCCATTGCGATATAGAAGCTTTCTATGGAAGTCACCTTCTACAAGTGCTCCTCCTAGGTGAATCGAAGGTTAAATCACACCACTCGACTACCTCCACTTGCTCCAACATATCTTCTAACATCCAATGTTCGATTGTAGTTAGGGTTTTAGAAGAGGGTCTCATATTTTCTTCAACCTAGCAAGGATACCCTAACTATTTTCTCTGTGTATTTTTGTTTTTTTTTATTTCTTATTCTATGAATTTTTTATGATTTTTTGTTTATGATTTGTTTCTGATCTGTTTTTTAAGGAAAAACTTTTGGTATTTTGTTTGTATAGACTACATGTGAATGATTCGTTATTTATATCTCACACTAAACCTTCTATTTATTCATTTTTTACAAATATGCTTTATATTTTCTTACTAATTTTATTTATATAAGTATATAAATGTGTAGAAATTTTCATTTGTATTCTTTTTATAAAATTGGGTACAACCGCGAAAGCATCACATAATGCGACAATGAAAATATTGGAAAATCATTGGCCCAACGACTTGACCCTGCGACCATGCCCCAAACCACTCATCACCCTTACCACCCCAGTCGAGCATAGGGGTTTATTTTCATGTATATTATTGTTTATCAACTACTAATTTGAGTCATATTGGTGGTCCCTAAAGAATATATCTGTTTTGAAACCTTTCATGGACACCTTAGTGGACATGCTACATCAGATGCTATTTTTTAATAACCATGTTAGTGGAGTGATGTGTGTTCCTCTTTTGGTTATATGTATCATAGGATCTAGTTCCTCTTTGAATTCACTATGGACATTAGTTTTGTTATGGTGAAAATTCGAAGGGGACATCCCTAGTTAAGCACATAAGGTTTTAAATCATCAATCCTTCACTTTTTGAATCATTATGGTGCCTTTATAGTTCACGTTATGTTGGAATATCATGTTTTTATCTATTTGATATTTGTTATAGACTATAAATGATTTTTTATACTATCCTGACATGTATGTGTGTCTATATATATATTTCATCATTTATTTCCATATGTGTTTGTCTAAAAGGTATGCCTATATTGGGTAATAAGGATCTGGGTATGCTTTTCCATTAACCCCAAGGGTCATGCAAGAATTTTGTTCAACCTTTAGTACTAATTGTTTCTATTTTGGTGGGAACCCCCACCAATTTATGGTTTTTTCTCCCAATGTTTAAACCATCAATTAGTGACATTGAGGTGTGTTAGAGGTCATAAGATGATCTAAACTGGGGTGTTCTGGGTAATTTAGGCTAAGGTCATTACATTATCCATCTTCCGGGTTACACCTATAAACATTGGAAATAATATCATTTAAGATCTACCTTTATCTCCCTCTATTTTCTCAAATTATAAAAACACTTATATATGGATTTAGAATATCTAAGAGCTGAGATATTCTAGTATAAATGACCCATATTTCCCTTATTAGAATTCTCTATAATTTCACTTTTGATAGTGAGTATCATATGTGTATTTATTTATATATTGTATAAAATTAATCTTTTATGAACCCAATAGGATGGATATGAAATGGAAATGGATGCATTCTAATCCTTTGACAAACTAAAATGAATATGGAGTTAAATATTTTATTGAGTTTGAAAGATATAATTCATACAACCCTTCTAAAATCCATTATCTCTGTTTATGTTGTTGTTATTCGTGAAAAATTAGCCAGGATGATTTGGAAGAATATTTGATTTGTCATAGAATAGATCAAAGCTATAAATGTTGGACTAAATATGGGGAAAACTAAATGATGAAATCGATTGGGATGATACTATGGTTTATGAATCATTTTATATGAATACCATTGTAAAAGACGATAGAGATCCGATGGACGAAATGAAAATGGTAATTGAAAATGACATTCATGGTTTTCCAAAGTTGTTTGAGGATTTAAATAGTTTTTCCAATATACTATTTTAAATATTTTTTACTAAGTATACAACATTTTCAGATGTACTAAAGTTATATAATTTAAAATCTTGCAGTGGATGGAGTGACACAGGATTTATAGAACTACTTGGTCTTCTGAAAGATATGCTACCAGAAAAAAAATGAACAACCATACTGAACATATGATGATAAATGAATGTTATGTTCAATGGGTATGATCTCTAAAAAAATACATGCTTGTCCAAATTATTTTATATTGTTTCACAAGGACCACGAATCAATCATAAAGTGCCCTATGTGTGGTGCAGATCGATACAAGAAAAATGAATCAAGTCTTTAGAAATTTGTATCATACATTCCTAACATTCCACATTTTAGAAGACTATATGGATGTCAATAAACAATAAGGGAATTAACATGTAATTTAGATAAAATAATTAAATATGGGAACCTACGTCATCCAATAGATTCTCCTTAGTAGAAGGAAATTGATTATGAGTTTTTTGAATTTGGAGATGAGCTGAGAAACCTTCATCTTGCATTATCTACAAAGAGAGTAAAACCTTTTGGTGAATATAGTAGTACTCACAGTACAGGTAATGTCATGTTGGTAAATTATTACTTTCCTTCAAGGTTATTTATTAAGTGAAAATATATTATGTTGTCTCTACTTAGATCTATACCAAAGAAACCCGGTAATGATATTGATGTCTATTTGGATCCATTGATCGAAGATCTAAAATTGATGTGGGATACAGGTGTTACAATGTATGATGTTCATAGAAGTGATGAATTAACATTGAGGGCCATGTTTTATGGAATGATAAATGACTTCCCCACTAATTGAAATTTATCAAGCAATTGTATTAAAGTAATGTTGGGGTGTCCCATTTGTGAAAAATGTACATACTCACTTATGTTGAAACATTCATCAAAGACATTGTTGTTAGGACATAGAAACGTTTTACCTCGATGACATAAATAATGATCCTAGACAACAGCATATGATGGGAATATAGAATGAGATACAACACTATCTCCAAGAAGGGGTGATCAACTGTACAGAAAAGTAAAAAATATTGACAGTATTTTCAGTAAACCATTTTCAAAAAACCCTAAAAATTCATTTTAGAAGAAGAGATCAATTTTCTTTGAATTACTATATTGGAATTATTTTTGTGTCATAATTTTCTTGATTTCTTCCATTCAGAAAAAAATGTATTTGATAATGTTATTGGAATGTTAATAAATGTTCCTTGAAAAATAAAAATATGGCATAAAGTCTAGGTTGGACTTTATTGAAATGATGATAAGTGAAGAGTTGGCACCGATGAAGGGTAAAATGTGGAATGTTTTCCCCCATTAGCTTAGAATCTATCCAGATAATAAAAATTTCAATTTTTACTTTTCCATACAACTGTAAAATTTCTACAGGGGTATTCATCAAATATCAAGAATGTCCTATCAATGACTAATTTGAAGTTACAAAGAAAAAAATCACATGAATGTTGTGTTTAGATGAAATATTTAATGTGTATTGATTTTCATTTAATTATGCCTCAAAATTTAGGACATACATTAGCCAGACTCTACTACTTTTTCAAATCCATAAGGAGTAAAGTTATAGACCAGGTGAAGTTTCTAATCATGAATAAAGATATTTCAGTCATATAATTTTAAATAGAGTTGTTCTTCACACCGACATTCTTCGATATAATGGTCTACCAGATGGTTCACTTGGTCAAAGAGGCTCAACTATGTGGTCCTATATATTATAGATGGATATACCCCGTTGAATGGTATATGAATATTTTTGAAGGGTATGTTAAGAATCAAAGCCAGCTAGAAGTTTTAATTGTTGAATTATATATTGTTGAACAAGATATTAAATTATGTATCAATTACCTATCACATATTGAAATCATTGGTCTCTCAAATTCTCATCACCGAAAACATCTTATGGGCAAAGGTATTTTCCGAAGAGATATTGGTGCAATTACCTTGATAGAGTGGGAGAAAGAACATCTTTACATATTACATAATAGTAAAGGTCTTGATCCACACATTAAATATTACAAATAAATTCTTAGATATTTGAATCAATCATGGGATGATGGATGGATATCAAATACACATAATCAAAAATTTATAGAGTGGTTTAGAGAACAAATTTATAAGGAGTTATATGAAAATACAAGTTCAATTGTCGAACGATTTCAATGGCTAGCTAGAGGAATGAATTCAAATGTTATCTCCTATACAGTTTTATTAATCAATGGTTAAATGTTCTATAAAAAAGAACAGAATAACTTTAGTACAATGAAAAGTAGTGTTTTTATGCTTATGGATGAGGATATTCACATCTCCAGTTCCATGGATCAATATCCAATTTATGAAAATGTGTCTTATTTTGGCATTATCAAACATAAATACAATATAACAACCCTGCTCTTTGTTACACACTAAAACATGATTTATTACATAAAATATTTACTTGATAAATCATAAAAGATCTAGAGGCCTATTGTATTTCAGGATTAGGAACATTAAATAACAACTTAAAACATGAAATAAACATATTTATTGAAAACTTCTTTTACATGACCGCACACATTATTTTGTACTTAGCATTGCATAGGATAACATGTGGACATGCATAAGAAAAAGGATGACCTATAAAGCCCAGTAAGGAAGTAAACAAGATATAACATGAATAATATAGTACATGTTATAAAATAGACATATCCATGGATCATAATAGAAACTTGAACATAAAGTCATAATATATCATGGTTATCATAACATGGAAATGTGGCATAAACATTTAACATGATACTAGCATGAGCCTGGTATCATTGCACATGGACCATCATTAAACACTCATTGCACTTGATTTATCATTATTAAACCCTCATTACACTTGAAATATCAGGATACTAATCTTTACCCAAGGCATTAAAGGGCTACTAGGGTGCACCCTTCTTAATGATTTCATTTCATGCATAAGTGTGACACAGGGATCATACAACATTGATTCATAAAAAATAATCATTTATTCCATGATAAAAGAATGTGGAATTCATACATGAAACTCTATAATCGAAAATTAAATGTTTATAATGGTGAATACACTTGATAGAGAAATGGGCGTGGTATTCACTACACAATGACTTTGGCTTGGAAAATCGCGGTGCAATTTTGGCAGCACAACGGCATGACATAAGAATTCATAAAAATGGTTGATTAGAAAGAATGGGTTGTATAATAATATATTAATTAAATGGATATAAAGGGGGTAATATAGATACATCATCCAATATATTTAATATAAATTAGATTAATAAAACAAAAGAATTTCTTGAATGTAAATGAGGAGAGAGAAATCCCTTACAGAATTTCAATAAGGTAACATGTGTACTTGGGTGGAATTAATGGTATAGAAAGGGGTATATAATCATTCAAGAATAAGTAAGGAAATATTGGGGAGGTGAAAAATCATACCCAAACATTTTTAATTGAAAATAAAATGGTATAAAAACATAATGAAATTTGGGGAAAATGAGAAAGGAAGAAATACCTTATTGGAAGTGTGATCCCAAAGGCTTGGGAGAGGATTGTGAGAGGCTTCTTGGGATATTGGGGCACATTTGAAGGATTATAGAGAGAGGATTCCATAGGTTGGTCTATATATAAAGGTTTTGAGTGAAGAGGAAGTGGGAGCTTGGGTGGGTTTATATAGGAAAAGAGATGGAATTATATATTATTTAGGTTTTGGACACTACACATTAAACTAATCAAAACCACAAACCATCATATGGTTTTTTCCCATGGTTTTTCCCAAAGGGTATTGGAAAACATTATTTTATAAGGAAAATTATCTAATATATTAAAATATTATGCTTTCTTATTTTGAGGTGAGCCACACTCTCAAGGAAATCATTTTAAAAGTTAAAATGTTTTATAGGTCTTGGAGGGTCCACTAAGGCTTTGTAAAATAAATCAAACAAACCTAAAATCACATTATTTTAATGGTAAAATATATATTTTCAGAACAACCATTGATTTTATTTTATTTCATCACTATTGGGTCATTATGATGTCAAAAAACACATTATATATTTAAACGGTCTTTAATTTTTAACCAAAAATTCGACTATCTCAAAAAATTATGAAAAATTCATCATTGGATAATTTCGAAATATTATTTCTAAAAGTAATATTCATTTTATCTAAATAATTTTATAAATTTTTTAATTTTTACTTTTAAAATAAAAACTGACATTAATTGAAAATTCAAGGGTTTTAACAAAAATAGCTTTCAAACCTTAATTAAAATTATAATTGTATTCATAAAAATTATATTTTCATTTATATTTAATAAAAATTAATTTAGTAATAATATTTTATTAAAAAAAATTAATTCAAAAATCAATTAATTTATCAAAATAGATTTCTTAATTTAATATTTACTAAAAAAATATTATTCGTCTTTTAAACTCTATTCACAATGTAACAATAATATAATGACTATCTATTCTATATAATTTCCAAAAACAATGTACATAATCATAGTGTTATGTTCTTGTTACATAACCCTTTATAACACCCTCATAATACCTAAGGATAAGGTGTGCGATGGTGACAGACTCTTGGGGTGGCTCAAATAACATTGCTCGCACGGTAATCTCTATTAACTTCCACTTCTCCTGTAGGCACTTCTGTTAAAGCTTAACATCTTGATTCTTAGCTTGCGCTTGGTCAATAGCGACGACCAGTGATACCGCCTCCTTTCCAAGCTCAGACATATGGGCTTAATTTGGAGTAATTTTACTGGATGAGGCCATCGCTTCTTTTGTCTAAGTAAATTGGATTTTTCAAATCCCTTTATCTATACTAATCATGTGATCACTATTCAATGTTTATATTTGAAATGGTAAAAATTATTAATTGTATTTTGAAATCCAAAAACATAAAACCAAGGAAGTGTATATGTTATATAATATGATATTTATTTTTTTAAGAGGAATTTTAATTAATAAAATTTTGGGTTATTACAATATTCCCCCATAAGGAAATTTTCCCCTAGAAAGTTTCTTTTCCCACACTAAAACAGATGTGGGTAACACTACATCATCACTTCCTCTGATTCCCACATTGCCTCTTTAATCGTTGTGTTTCTCCACAACACATTGATGAGGGTCATTGTCTTATTTTGTAGAACTATTTCCCTATGATCTAAGATCTTCACCTACTTCTCTTCATAACAGAGTTCATTCTACAATAGTACCACCTCTAGATTGGGTAAATGTGATGGGTTAGGTATGTACTTAATCCAGACTGATACATAGAACACATCATGCACTAGAGATATGTTCGGTGGGAGTGCTAGTCGATAGGTCACTACTCCAATGTGATCAAGGATCTAAAAAGGGCCAATGTATTTTTTTTAAAGCTTTCCCTTCTTCCCAAATCTCATAACTCTCTTCCCCAATGATATGTGGAGGAATACCATGTCTTCGACATCAATCTCTAGGTCTCATCGATGATTATTAGAATAGAACTTTTTTGGACTCTGTGCAGTTTTAATCTTCTTTTGGATGGTCATAACCTTCTCCAATATTTCTTATACGATTTCTGGACCTAGGATTTTCCACTCCCAACTTCACCCCATCATGCTGATGTTTTTCACCTCTTCCCATACATGGCTTCATAAGAATTCATTTGGATGCTTTAGTGAAAACTATTATTATAATATAACCCAACCAGAGAAAGATGTTGATCCCATTCTCCTTTAAATTTTAATGAGCATGCTCTAAAAATGTCCTCAAGTGTTTAGATAGTCCACTCAGATTTTCCATCAGTTTGGGGATGATAAGTCATACTAATGTTCATCTCAATATTCAGATCATGTTGAAGACTCTTCCAGAATATAGAGGTGAATCTTGGATCTCAATCGGAAATAAAAGATAGTGGTACTCCATGCACCCTTACTATTTATCTAATATATATCTGTTCTAGTTGATCCAATGGTAAATCCTCTCAAATTACAATGAAGTGTTCAGTCTTTTTAAAACTATCCTCTAAAACACAGATATCATTGTTTCCTTTGGATGTATTCAGAAGTCTGGTGAGAAAGTCCATGGTGATGTTCTACCATTTCCAAGATGGTATGGATAATGGCTGCATCGTCCACTTAGACTTTTACCTCTCAGCCTTAACTTCCTAAAATACCAGGCACTTTTATGTATACTTAGTGATCTCCTTCTTCATGTTATCCCACCAATAAATCTCTCAGATATCTTGATACATCTTTGTGTTTCCTGGGTGAATAGAGAAATTTAAATTACGTGCATCATCCAAAAGTTTTTTCTGTAACTCCAGATTTGATGGAACTCATAGTTTTGACCCAAATCTAACAATTCCTTCTTCATTAACATTGAACTGTGAGGATTTCATTTTTCTGATAGTTCTGACTTTCATTTGAATTCCCACATCATCCTTTTTATCATCCTTTAACCTTCTCAAAAGATATGGTTGAGCAATCATTTGTGAAAGGATTGATGATGTTACATTCTTTATGATTCCCATGTCCATATTCATCAAATATAAGAATATTGGATCCTTTTCAATTCTTATCAATGATATAATCAATGGGTCCTTTCTACATAGATAATATTTTACCATGTTCACTTTCCCAGGGTGCAATGGATTGAGCAGTTATATTATTTGATCAGCTCTAACAATCTTCATTGTTGCATGTTCAACTCTTTCTGTGTGAATATATAATTGAGGATTTTGTGATCCGTACATATTTCCCACTTCTCACCAAAGAGGTAATGTCACCATATTTTTAAAGAGAAGATTACAATAGCCAACTCCAGATCCTGTGTTGGATATTTTTTCTCATAAACTTTCAATTTCCTTGAATCATAAGAAATTACTTTTTCATTTTTCATCAACACACATCCAAGACCCTTCGTTGAAGAATCGCTGAATACTACAAAATTTCTCCACTTATGGATAGTGTGAGCACGGGTCCAATGATAAAACTTATTTTCAACTCCTTGAATCTATATTTCATTCATCACTCCAATAAAAATTTACTCCCTTTCAAGTTATCTTTGTAAGAGGGTTGGAAAATCATGAGAAATTTCTCACAAATTAGTAATAATATCTATCTAACCCCATGAAGTTATGAATATTCGTTACCGATGTTGGCCTCAGCCATCCCTCAATTCCATCTATCTTAGATAGATCCATAGATATCCCATTACTGGTGATGATATGACCCAAGAATGAGACCTCCTTCAACCAAAACTCACTCATGTTGTACTTTTCATATAGATTATCTAGTACTGTACATAGATACTCCTCATGATCCTCCTTTGTTTTGTAGTATATTGGAATATCGTCTATAAAGACTATAATAAAATTATCTAGGTAATCTCTAAATACTCTATTCATCAAGTCCATTAAGATTTCTGGAGCATTAGTGAGTCCAAAATTCGTTACTATGAATTCATAGTTCTCGTATGCTATACGAAATGTAGTCCTGGGGATATCCTTCTTCACCATTACCTATGAATATCCCAACCAAAAATCCACCTTGGAGAAGAATTGTGCACCACATAGCTGATCTAAGAAGTCATCAATTTGTGGGAGAGGATACATTTCCTTTATCATTATTATTTTGATCCCATGATAATCAATGCAAAGGAACATTGACCCATCCTTCATCTTGATGAAGAGGACTGGTGCACCCCATGGTGAAGCACTTGGGTATATAAACCCCTTATCCAGATTCTCCTATAGTTATTTCTTCGGCTCCACAAGATCCATAATAGCCATTCTATACAGAGTCTTGGATGTTGGCAATGCCCCAGGTATAAGATCAATTGATAATTCATCATCTCTTCTAGGAGGAAGACCAGGAAATTCTTCAGGAAACACTTCAGCAAATTCCCTCAAAATAAGCATATCATCAAGGATGGTTGCTTCCATAGACATAATCATCTGAGAAATATTCATGTGCTCAAAGGTCAATAATATGCATGCTTGAGATTATTATGTTAAATAAGATTCATCCTCCTCCTTTCACTTGTATAGAATTTGGGGTCCATTGTCCATATGGAGAGTGATTTCACTCTCATGACAATTTATGTTGTCTCTATATAAAGAAATAAAATCCACGCCAAGAATTGCATCAAATTCCACCAAAGGGAGTATTATGGGGTTTTCTAGGATTTTTAATCCATAAATTATGATAGGGGAGGATTTATATTCATGGGATGCAATGATTGCCCCATTTTCCATTATCATAGACATATTTACTTCTATGATTTGTGGTGTTGTTGGTATTGATCTACTAAACTCTTAGGATATAAAATAATTAATAGAACCAAAATCAAAAATTACATTTTCTATTGTTTAATGAATAACTAGCGTACATGTAACCACTTCATTTTTGGGGTTCACTTCAGTGGTAGTGATAGAAAAAGCTCTCCCTTGATGTCTTGGGGGTTGTTTGGTTCCCTCCGAAAACCATTGGCTTAGGGGACTGGTTTGAAAATTTCCCTAGTTATTTACAGTTGTAAAAATAAACAACGCATTGAGGGTCGAATGGAGAATTACTATCCTCTGTCATAGCTGCGGGTTTTTTTTGTCGAGATTTAATGTCCAGGTGCCCTTATCTTCCACACCAGAATCATTTCCTCATTCCCTTTATGAAATTTCAAGGTGATTCTTTCCGCACCTTTGGATGGAGGAGTGATGGATTTTCTTATCACTGATGGATTTATCCATTAGACCACTAAAATTAATGTCTACCATATTCTTCTTATCCCCATTATACCATTGATATTCTCTAATCTCCATTTTAACCTTAAGGTCACATCAAACAATTTCCTCATATCTCTCAAAGTCACGGACCTCTAGGACTTTTCATAGACTCGGTTTTAGCCCACAAAAAAAGTAGTTAACCTTGAATTTGGGGGTAATGACAATAATGGAGGCATATCATTCAAGACTTAATGAATTTTGCCTCATAAGCTACTATGGATTCATCACCTTTTTTCTTGATGGAAAGGAATTCCCTTTCCATATCAAGTTGGAGGGTGCAAGAAAAATATTTATTTAAAAACATTTTATGGAAATCCTTCGATTCTTATTCCTCGGTCTCCTCCATAGGCTTCATATTTTTTATCAATATACACCATTGATCAACTTCACCCTCCATATAATAAGAATCTAGAAGAACCTTTTCTTTCTCGTAAAATTAAAGGGTGGATAAGATCTTGTCAATTGAGTGGATCCATTGTTCTGAAATTGATTGATCAGATGATCCATTAAAATTAGGAGGCCTTTGTCTCATGAAGCTCCTGATTGCAACTTGGTCTTTCATAGGGAAGGTTGAATATTCCTCTTGATCCATGTTTCTATTCAAAACTAGAGTTAACTGTGAGATTATCATGACAATGTTTGTGATTCCCACTCCCATAGGATTGGTCCTCTCATTAGAACTTTCATCACATTGATCTTCACATCGGTTGTTAACCTGAGTCCTCCTATTACTATAAATTGGATGGAATAAAAGGAATATTAAGGGTAACATGTAAAAGGGGAATCCAAAGACCAAAATAGATAAATTATAAATTACTTTTATTTCCATAGTGTGTGAATTTATAGGCTTCAATCTATGTTAGCCATGATCTACTTCACAACATATATTCTTAGGGGAATTTTTTCACTTAAAAATGGTCCATAGTATGATTATGAATTTAAAAAATCATATCCCCTAGGATCGTTGTATCCAATAGGGAAGAAAAAACATTTTCGTGCAGTATTTCGTGTTCGAGTCTAGCTCAAAGTGGTGTTTTTGGGTTTTACCCCTAGATGCATCTATACTAGAGCTGCCTCTACCTGCTCGTATCCAGATAAAGATGTGTTTTTTTTATAAACCACTTACTCAGTACTCAAAAAAAATTATTGATGTTTTTTTATACTTAGTTTTATCCATAACTCTTTCAATAGGTTTTTCTAATCCTAATACTAAAAATAACTAAACTTATTCTCTGATACCAACTATAATAAATTTTCTCTTTATTACACACATAAACATGATTTATTGCATAAATTATTCACGTGATTCAACAAGAAATATTGAGAAGTATAGTGTCTTTTATTATTATGAACATTACATGGCAATATAATACAGGAAGTAAACATCTTTATTGAAAACGTCTTTTACATGACCGCACATATTCCTTCGTACATAGAAATTCATGAGATAACCTGGGGATATGCATAAGAAAAAGGGAGATATATAAAGCCCAATAAGGGAGTAAAAAAGGAATAACATGAAGAATACAATACATTTTAGGAAATAGGCATATTAATTGAGCATAAGAGAAACTTTAACATAAAGGCATGATATAACATGATTATCATAACATGGAAATGTGGTATTGACATTTAACGTTATATTATCATGAGCCAAGGCTCATTGTACATAGAGAATGAGTAAACCCTCATTTTACTTGAATTATCATGATTTGACCCTCATTGCACTTTATGTATCATGATAAAAATCTTTTCCCAATGCATTGGAGCGTTATTAGGGTTCACCCTTATTAATCATTTCATTTCATGCATAAGTGTGCCACATAGATCATATAACATGGATTCATAAAATATCATCATTTATTCCATGATAAAGGAATGTGGAATTCATGAATGAAACTATATAATCTGTAATTAAATTTGAATAAATTTTAATACCCTTGATAGAGAAATGGGCATGGTATTCCCTACACAATGAATTTGACTTGGAAAATTGTAGTGCAATTTCGGCAGCATAACAGTTTGGCATAAGAATTCATAAAAATGGTTGATGAGCGAGAAAGGGGTTTCCCATCATATTTACATGATATTGACAATATTTCGGGTCATATATATATGTTTACTAACAAATGTAATGAAATATAGATTCATAGAACAAAATATATTGCTTGAATGTAAATGAAAAGAGAGAAATCCATTACGAATTCTGGCATGGTAACGGGTGTACGTGGGAAGAATTAATGAGATAGAAAGGGGTGTACCATTATTAAATAATTTTTAGGGGAGTATGGGGGAGTATCTAAATCCTACCCAATCTTTTTTTAATTCAAAACAAACTGGTATAACAACATAATGAAATTTGGACAAATTGAGAAAGGAAGAAATCCCTTACTTGGAAGTGTGATCCCAAATGATTGGGAGAGGATTGAGAGAGGATTATTGGGAGTATGGGGGTGACATTGGAGGATTATAGAGATAGGAGGAAAGATTTTTGTCAAACTCCAATGTTTTTTATTGATTAAGAAGTTGAAGCTTGGGTGGGTTCATATAGGAAAAGAGAGGGAATTATTTATTATTTAGATTTTGGACACTACACATTAAACTAATCAAAACCACAAAATATCCCATGGTTTTTTCCAATGGTTTTTTCCAAAGGGGAGTGGAAAATTTATTTTATAATTCCTATTTATGAAATTCTTAAAATATTAGGCTTTCTTATATGGAGGTGAGTCACACTCTCAAGGAAATCATTTTAAAAGTTAAAATTCTTTATAAGTCTTGGACGGTCCACTAAGTCTTTGTAAAATAAGTGAAACCAACCTAAAATCACTTTATTTTAAGGTTAAAGCATATATTGCATGAAAATCCCATTTACAGTATTTTAATTACATCACTATTGGGTTATTATGATGTCATAAAAACATTATATATTTAAAAGGTATTTAATTTTAACCCAAAAAATCGACTAACTCAGAAAATTATAAAATATTCAATGCTAGATATTTTTAAGTCTTGATTCCAGAAATAATATTCATTTTATATAAATAATTTTATAAATATGTGAATTTTTACTTTTAAAATAAAAACTAACATTTATTGAAAATTCAAGGGTTTCAGCAAAAACAGCTTTCAAACCTTAATAAAAATTACAAGTGTATTCATAAAAATTATAAGATAATTCATGTTTAATAAAAATAAATTTAGTAATAATATTTTATCAAAATACAATTTATTTCAAAAAATAATTAGATCATCAAAATAGATTTCTTAATTGAATATTAACTAAAAAGTACAATTTGTTCTTTAAAAACTATTTACAAAGTAACAATAATAAAATAAATGTATATTATTTATTCTATAAATAATAATTCCCATAATAATAGTGCTAGGGTCTTGTTACATAGCCCCTTATAAAACCCACATAAGACCTAATGGTAAGGTGTGTGATAGTGAAAGACTCTTGGGGTGGCTCGTATAACATCGCTCGAGTGGTAATCTCTATTAACTTCCACTTCTCCCGTAAGTTATTTTGATCAATATTAACATGTTGAAGCTCAGATTGGTCTTGGTCAAGAGTGAACCCTAGTGATGCCACTTCATTTCCATGCTCTTACAAATGGTCTTCATATGGAGCAATTCTACTATATGAGGTCATCGCTTCCTCTTTCTTAGTAATTTGGATTTGTTAAAGCACTATATGTATACTAATCATGTGATCACTGTTAAATGGCTATATTAGAAATGGTATTTTGAAATCCAAAAACCTAAAACCAAGTAATTCAATATTTTATATAAGAATAAATTTAATTAGATTAAGAGGAATTTTCATTAATAAAATTTTGGGTTATTATATACGATTTGGATTATAGAACATTTCAAGTGTCACTTTTACATTACAAATGGTTTTAAAATATAAATGGAGTGAAAGTGGATGATTTGGGATTTGTGAAGATGAATTCCAGTGTGTAATTTAATGTTTATGAGTTAGTCATAATGGCATCACGTGTAGGGAATGTATTTTATGTCCCTAGTTGAAAAAAAATAATTGGTTGATTGTTCTGCTGGAGACTAAAAAAAATGATGAGTTAGGTTAAATTCAATATAGGAAAAACCTTTCATTGGTTCATCACAATTAGTTTCTGTAGGTCCCAATGTAGACAATGTTTTTTATGTTAGAGGGGACCAAAAGGAAGGTATTAGGTTTATCGAAATAAGAACCAAATCCTTAAAACCTTTAGAAAAAGAAAAAGAGTTCAATGAGAAGGTAAAAGTGTTTTTTAAAATATTATGTTTTCATCATAATTTTATATGTTATCTACTACATTAACAAAGTAAAAATTAATTATTTGACTTCTCATGCAGAAAATGTCTTCTGCGCATGATGATGTTACCAATCCCTCAGAATAAAAAACCATAATGAGGTAAACCCTTTGGATATATGTACAGGTAATGTTATGATATACTTTCTATATTTTACTAAACAACTATATAAGGGAATTTTGATATAATTTTCATTATTCCTTGTAGAGTTTTTTTATTTTAGAATATTTCTGTCCATGTGTCATGCCTTTCCAAGAAGAGAAATGGCGTTGTATCAACTCAATAACAGGGGTAATATTAATGTTTGAATAATAAAATCATTTTCCAAATAATTAATGTATAATTTCATATTTATGTTTAATTTATTTCTTTTTAGTTTTACTCACATAATAATTTCTTTATTATACAGGTGGATTATTTTGTTTTAGTTTGGGTTCTCTGTCCAACTTTCATGCTTCTTCTCCCTTAAAAAATTTTCCCCCCTACAGTGATGCATTAATAACTTTCTTTAAGGTTACCTCTACTTCCAATGTAGGAAGAGAAAAGATGCGGCCTCTACTCAATTATAGGGGTAATCTTGATGTTTTCATAGTAAAATTATTGTCCATAGAATTAATGTATTTTTTCATATGTATGATTAATTTATTTATTTTTAGTATTACTCGCATAATAATTATTTACTTATAATGGTGGATTATATTGTTCAAGTTGGGGTTCTATGTCCATCTTTTATCCATTTCTGCACCAAAAATTCTAAGGAATTATTCTCCCACAAGACCTTTCACTCTTTTAGTGTGTATATTTATCTCTTTCCATTAAGTTTCCTTCATTGCTCAATCAAAGAGGTAATATTGATATTTTCACAGTAAAATCATTTTCTATAGGATTGATGTATTATTTCATATTTATGTTAAATTTATTTCTTTTTAGTATTATTAATTATAATTATTTTTTTATACATGTGTATTTTTTTGATTTGAGGTGCTTTGTTCGAAACTACTCATGTAGTATTGGTAGTTCGACAAAGAAAGTCAATGGAAATATTGGTAACATTGACAATTAAGATTCTTTTTTAATATATGTAATAATTTATATTTATGTAATTTTATAAATCAATGTTTGAAATGTCTATAATATTGTGTTTTTCTGATATTTCTGTTGTAAATTTTGTTTCATTTAAATTTTTTTTGGGACTTGTTTTTGTCAATATCTAGTGTGTTTTGAGTGCGGTAGTTTGCTGTTATAGCACAATACAATGGATCTACAATGTGATGTAATAGCATAGTGCAGTATATCACTTTATAAGTGCTTTTATAAGCGTTGATAAAGGATTATTTTAGAGTAACTAAATAAAATCACTGATAAAATTCCAAGGTTTTTATCATCGCTCACATAGTCAGCACTTTTCTAGTACTGATAAAAGCCATTTCTAGCGTAGTTAAAGGCTTGTTTAGTAGTAGTGAAAAAAAACTTCAGATCATAGTCACAATGGTTTCTCTGGAACAATGTTAAATAACTTCTATATTTGAATTTTCTAATGATATAACCTAACTTTAGATCATATTACCCAATAATGAAACTTTCCAAAGCCAAAAATCACACGTGTTAAATTAAACATAAAGCATCTCCTTCTTTAGGGAGTTTAGCACAATCCTAAAATGATATTCATGATCATACTATCTATTAGAATGTAAAAGAATATAATCAATAAAGACTACCAAAAAACTGATCAAGTTAATCACTAAAGACTCTATTCATTAAATCCATGAAGATAGTGGGGACATTAGTAAGAACAAATGGAATCACTATAAATACATGATTTCTATACCTTTCATGGAATGTTTTCTTGGGTATATAATATCTCTTGACCCCCAATTCATGATATCTATAATGAAGATCAATCTTGGATAAGTATTAATATTCATCTAGTTGATCAAAAAATTCATCAATATGGGGTAGAGGATACTTGTTCTTGATATTTATCTTGTTATGTTCTTGATAATTGATATAGGGCTGCGTTGATCCATATTTCTTCTTATCCAATATAATAGGTTCACCGCAAGGTGACATAATTGTTTGAATTAATCCCCTATCAATATTATTCTAGTGTTTATTCTTTAATTATTGCAACTTAATCAGGGACATTATATACGGAGCCTTGTAAATTAGTGTAGCACTAGCTATGAGTTTTATCAAAAAATTAATTTCAAGAATCATAGGAGTAAAAATAAATTATTTTATAAATACATCAACAAAATCATATACAATAGGAATATTTTTTATGTTGATTTTCCTTCCAACCATCTGAGATAAATATCATTTTGAATAGGAATCATGACCCATACAATGGATGTGATATCCATAAAAATTTCAGATTTATTGGCACAGTGATAGACTGTCATAGGTTGGTTCATAATATAAAATTTGACTTCCCTTATTTCCCAATTGATTTGGGATTTATATGGAAAAATCCAATCCATACCCAAAATAACATTACAGTCAACCATAGGGAGAATAAAAAGATTTACAAGAACCACATTCCAACAAACATCAACCAGAGAAGAATTATAGACTTCGGATGTAAAAATCATACCATTATGAGTTTTTACTACTAATCTAACATTTAATTATTTAGGTGATAATGTGATACCCTTAAAAATTCATTTAAAATAACAGAGTGGGTAGATACAGAGTTATATATGACATTACCAGTTTTAGAGTGGATGATATGTATACATTTTACCACATCTTTATCACACCCTTTATCAGAAATAGTGAACTCATGGGTTTTATCTTTTTCTCTAGGATTAAGAGTTTATTTATGATGATCGTCATCATTGACCTTTGGATTTGAGAACCAATTAGTATAATGACCATTCTCCTAGAATTTGAAATACTAGATTGTGGATGATTCATTTTGTATAGATTTTCCTTTATTAATATCATTCGATAACTTCTCCTCATAACTTTGGTATTTGATTTCTCATTGGTATTCCATTACACACTTAAAACATTTTCTATTCCCCTTAAGATAATTTCCCAAATTTTTTCTTCCTTGGTTTGACCATAAGGCAAGAATCAACTTCTTCTTTCCATGTTTTTTGTAATTTTCGTAGAATTCCATCCTTATTTTCTTATCAAAACCATGAGATTGATGGATAAATACAACCATCATCTCCACATTGATATCACATCAAATGATTTATTTATAGCTATTGAATAACCTTATGTCTAATGCCCTTCAGAGACTTGTTTTTAGGCTACTGAATAATCGATCTATCTTACTTTCATGTTGGATGATAATACTAGATGCATACCTCAAAAGACTTGTAAAATTTTCCTCATGGGTACAAAAGGATTCATAATCCTTCTGTTTTAGCTTAATGAATTCACCCTCCATTTTTGTATGAAGAATATGATTAAAATACTTATTGAGAAATATGTTCTAAAACTCATCCTGCTCTATAGAGTCAATTTCATCATGTTCCCTCCTATTCTTGATAAGATTACACCATTGATATGATTCACCTTCCAAATTATAAATAAAAAAATTAAATTTTTCATTATATTAACACTGGATAATTGAAAATAAATTTTCAATGGTACTAGTCCACTACTTTGAAACTAGTGGATTGGTAGAACCTCTAAAATAAGGTGTTTGTTTCCTCATAAAGGACTCAACAGAATATTGTCGCCAACTATTCTCATTTAGAATCTCAAAATGATTCATATCTTAAGAAATATGTGTATTTATAGAAATTATATTTTTCATTCTATATTCCATAACATTTTGTTGATAAAGTGTAAAATCATTGAATTACCCATCACATTCGGCATTAACACGATTCCTTCAGGTTCTAACCATAAAATAGAAACCAAAAAATATATTGTATGGAACAATTATCATAATTAAAAACCATATAATAATGAAAAAAATATCTATAAGATGCCTAAATAGTGACACATTATTCTATAAAAACTTATATTTAACCTAGATCATTCATGATTATAATCAAACCTTTATGACTTTATACTATACTTTGACATATTACTTGGGTTATTACTAAATTTTTCTTATCCTAGTTTCCAAATTTCATCTAAACTTTTCTTTGATAACAACTGTAGAAACCCATAATTTTTATACCTAGATTTTACATCTTAATAGTTGAATATTCGTTATATGAAATAATAATCACTACCATAATCATTTGAGTCTAGTTTCTTGGGAAACATGCACATGTATACATAATAAAAATAATACATATGTGTACTATAAGATCATAAAACGTTCATAATATCAAAAACTATGAAAATATGTGGGTTTCAGAAACATTTCATCATAACATAAATCATGGAAAATAAATTTGTTTCATAAAAATATTGTCATCATATAAATAAAAAATATATATAAAGAAAAAATATGGTATAATTGGATCATATCCCCAGTAAATATTAAGTAACATCAAGGGATGCCATCTTATATAGACAATTATTTTTAAAGATCACTTGTAACATTTCTTATAGAAAACACCCTTTCCATTTTGAAGTAATTTATTTTAAAAAATTGGGTAATTACGAAGGAAAACATTTTATTTTTAAAAAAAATTGTAAACTCGTGAAGGAATATTCAACAAAAATATTGGTAATAATGGTTGTAAAATCCATTCATTCCATATTATTTAAAAAACCTTCCTTTATCATTGTTTTGAAAAGGTTTAAAATAACCTCATTTGGAAAATGACAAGAAACTTCCTTTAAAACCATTTTTTATAAAGTTAAAAATGGGTAAAAATGAATTCCAAAAATAAATGGATATTTGTAAAAACATTTTTAAAAACATTTTTAGAAGTCACAGATATATAAGGGAAATATCAGCTAGTGAAGATTTAAACATAAGCAATCCTAAATATTGATGAGATTTTGAAATAAAACTCTTACCTCATGTTGTCCTTACATTGAACGAAATTTATCATCCTGAATAATAAATTTAAAGTTATTACAATTCTATACCAGATTCAATTTCATACTTGTAAAACTGTCATTTCTGGGTGTTAACTGTTTCGTTAATCATGAGTACTTCAATTTAATTTTTCCAATACTTATACACCTATCTTGATTAAATCACATAAAAATTATTAATCAAGATATAAATATCATATATATTTATTATATACATATTTATATTCATCCGTAAAATTTATAGATAGAAAAATTAATTACACCATTCATAGAGATGGTAGGTTGTACGTATGCATGAACGTTACTTTCATTTTTCAATAGATGGAATAAGTTAAATTTTAAATATAAATTTTCCTTTAAAGAGTCATTATAATATCATATATTTCATATATATTCATCAAATTATCCCTAATTACCAACCAATTAAAATATAAATGAAAAATGAATCATATTGTTTCATGGAGGTGGTAGTCCACACGTACGCACGAATGATGTTATCATTTCCCTAATGAATGGATGGTAATTAGTTAGATGTGATATTATAATTAAATAATTATATTTATTTCATAAATATAATATAAAAATACTAATCCCATCATAATACCCATATATAAAAAATGCTGATTAAAAATGAATTGTATCGCTTCATAGAGATGGTAAGTCGTACGTACGCATGGGCAATACTATTGGAACGATTGTTTATAATAGGGTTTTAATAATAATTGTCATTTCATAATATTTAGGATACTAATATTATTATTTTATGAAAAATACCATAGATTTAGAGGACGTAAATAAGAGTAGAAACGAAAGTGGTGGGGTAAGGTGATTACGTCTTCTTCCAAATGACTCCATTAGATCTCCTCTAAAAGGAATTAGGGTTGGACTTTCATAAAGACCATAACCACTAAGATGTTTCTATAGAAGTTTCAAAAGAATTTTTTTAGATTTTGTTCGATATATAATGATAAAATTAGTTTGAGTAATTGGGGGATGAGGTACACTTATAAAATTTCGGTGAGGGTCACTTTTTGAATTTCTCAAAAGATTAAATTATAATAAATTAATTCTCAAGATATATTCCTCTAAATGGATATGGATATGAAGATAAGATAATACAGGTTTTTAATCTCATAAAAATATAATTTATTCAAGTTTTAGTATAATTTTAAACCTTATCATTTCGATTATCCCTTAGTTAACCAATTTTATTTTTAACTATGGTAACAACATTTTCAATATTAAAGAGTTGTAATTTTTACTTATAAGGAGATAATTAGATCATAAATGGAAAATTTATAATATTTTAGACCATATAACATACTACTTCTTTTATTTTAATATTTTTATGATTTTTAAATAAGTTTATAAAATATTAATTTCATAAAATATCATTATTGTCAATTTTGACACTATTTATTTAATTTAACATTAAAAAATTTAAATTAGACTATAATTATTTAAAACCTCCCAAATATTTTAAATATATCTATATAATATTTGTGTAACATTAATTAATTCAAATTATGTAATTTTTAATTTTTTTTGAAATCATTTGTTATATTTTTTAAAATGGAGAAATATTGTATTGGTGTTTCAAAAGAAATTAAGGTCATTATATAATTACTAAAAATTAAAAAAAATTATATCATGGAAATAATTTTACTAATATCAGAATAAACACTTATATCTGTTCATAACTTATTTTTTTAATGTGGACATATAATAGATATTAAAAACAAAGAAGGTGACATTTTGTAACTTTCTTTGATGTATATAATATATAGTTTATTTTCATTGAAATATGTCCATTAAACAACTAAATTTTGAACCTAAGGTTTTAAATGATGAATTCAATTCTTCCAGTAAGAATTAGGATAAAAAATTATGGTCTTGTCAATTATTTTTAATTTATATTCACGTAATTTACCCTGTATTATGCTGATAAATTTTTCCATGGTTACTATTTATATAGACCAAAATAAAAGGGAATTAATTACCAAATTTAAAGCACCTAATTATAAATATAAAATTCAATACATATAAATATAATAAATTAATGTAAGTGTGAAAAATGTGAAAAAACTAGTTTTTGGAAAACAACATATTTTAAATCATAAAACTAGATTTATTCTTATTATATGGCTAAATATATTTATTGATTTTTTAAAACTATTGATCGGGTAAATAATATATAATTTTATTAAAATAATACACCAATAATTATTAATTTATTAAAAAAATACATTACATTCATAAAAAAATTTACAAAAAGAGCATCACATTTTTTAAAATAGTATTTGTTTTAATTTATAATACTTTTATAACTAATGAAATAATTTAGTATGTTTTCATAATTTAGTTATTAATATTAATACCCCCCAATCCAGTGGTTAGGTGATATCAGAGACATATTATTTTAATAATGTTACGTAGTTCTTCTAAAATCATTGTTTTGTACAACCCAAGCTATCGAAGAAATGAAATTATTTAAAAAGAAATATTTTATAAAAAAATATTGGGGTGTTACAATGGAACCCTATAAGGTAATACTAGGGGATTATAAGAGTCGAGAATAATTTTAAACTCTTAAATAGTGACCCTAGGTAGTCATTAACATCTGAAATAACTATTGAATCCTATGAGTGACCCTAAGTCATCCATATTACATCATGAATTCATGTCAGATCCAAGGCATCCTAGGAATCCCCTATATAAATAAAATTCATACACAAAGTACTCTCCAACCATGATGTATTGACTCAAAATAATATTGAAAATATCGATTGTCCATCTGCCTAAAATAATCTCACATAACCGTGTTTTTTCTCTCAAGTGCATGAAATATCAACACTGGAACCATATAAGGATCACATACTGATTCAGGTCTACGCTGACACCCATAATTAGAATAACTCATTTCCCATATGGACCCTCTCAGGGGAAATAATGTCAATGGGGAGCCAACCAAGATCCTCTAGGTCTCATCATAACTAGAAAATAGTACATGGGTTCCTCTATACCAATCCCACCTCTCATGATATCACATGTCACCCATAGGGAATCACATCCATTGATATTAGTCAAAAACTTGACATGTCCTCATCCGAATCATTGGAAAGGTCACACTAAATTACTCTTGAGAGATGGAAAAGGTCCATCTAAATTCCCATGTTCATCGAAGGTCATCCCTCATACACTCAACCTATATACATAACCTACCCATTGAATACCCTCCTTATTTCTCATATCTAAATATGGGTCATTCTTTTTATTCATATCTTAGCTAGGATAAAGGGTTCAAGGTGTCTTAGGGGTAAACTAAAACCTACTAGGGTCCTTTGTTCTAATAATACCACATCCCTTTGTTCAGAGTTAAACAAGCCACCTATACTAAGTAACAATATGCTTCTATAACCTGATTGAACCCCTCAAGGAGTGTGTATATATATATATAAAGGAACACAGTTATAATCAAGGCCTTATCCATTAAAAATCAAGGAAAACAAACCTGTGAGAAAGCATCCATCCTATCCCTTGGAACATTGTCCATTCTTGGGATTTCATTTTAAATAAATAATAATAATTTAATAAAAGGTTCTATTGACATCATGGAAACACTACAGATCACATGAATATAAAAAATACATAAACAAAATGGGTATGATTAAGGGTACACCTACCTTGTTAACAAATTTTTGACCCTCTAATTCCCATCACAATATCTCTCATCCCGGATCATCCAAATTTAATCCATGGTCACATAAATATCTCGATCACCTATATCAAACCACAATAAATGATAATTAATTATAAAAAATATATAATTATTTATCCAATTCATTTTAAAAATTTATAATCATTTTAAAATGTAATTCAACTAGGAGTAATTCCTAAAATCTCACTAAACATCAATTACTCACCAAAACTATGATCAACCATGCATGGGAGGTCTGTGTCATACTTTTGAAATTGTCTTGAGACAAATCCATAATAACCAACATTGATTTAGATTTAAATTTAATGTAATTTAACCCAAAATCCTAATAAACATTATAGAGTGATGTACCGCCATAAAACAACATGAGATGACTTGAAGACACCATCTTGAGATGTCCTCTAGCAACACAATATGAAATCCTCATTAAAACAGGATGATTTTACCTTCCTCAGGTTGAATCATCTCTCAAATCCCTATCCCGGTCACCCAAAATTAGAAATAAAGAAGAAAAAGTAAGGGAAGATAATGAATGGTAGGATCACTCACCTTAACCATTGATGAACCACCATGAATATGCCCCATATTTGAGGGAAAACTAAGGAATGAAGGGGTCAGGAACCCCTATTATAGTGGCATGTAAGGGAGGAATGGGAGGGGTGAGGGTTAAAATATAATAGGGTTAAAGTGAGTATTTACCACATTTAGAAAAATTTAAAACATCCTAGTTTTCCAAACCTTTCACTAATAGTGTTGATTTAACTTTCAAAGAAAACCCCCTTTCTATGATTCAGACATAATGTTTTCCAAACCATGTGACAACCATGTGAAACCCTCTGTAACCAAACTTGTATGTCCCACATAGTTTTTTTACAACTATGTAGTTACCATGAACCATCCCCTAGAAACAATAAAATATGCACAATTTCATCTAATCTCTACATGGTTCACCATTAACCATGCACTAATAATGTTGGAAAATCATTTACTATAAGAACTGAATTGAAAAGTGATTTGTGCTTAGGGTGCTTCATGGTTTCCCCTAAATAGTTCACACCAAACCATACACTAGGGTAGAAACCCTCTAAAAATTTAAAAATATATCCTAAATCTCCCAATACACCCCTGAGAAATCAAGTCACCTCTTAGGACTCAAACAAAATCTTAAAACATCATCTTGGGACACACATACTCATAGAATTTTAATATAAATCTCAATTATAAAAATGTATGATTCTCTAAAATTACAAAAAATCAAACTTCCATTGAATTTTTTAACTCTCAAGGGGGTGGAGTTTTATAATAACAATAATAAAACATGTTATTTTATTTATAAACTATTTTTATTTTCACTAGAGTTGATTATGAATGGAAATATTTAGTCTTAAATATCTGATTTTTTTAATTCAACATTATATTAGGATATATATTATATTATTGGATTTTTTTCACCTATATGAAAGTGGGGAACAAATTTGCGTTGGGAGAAGAATATATGATCATCTTTAACGGTGAAAATTACTTTCTTCATCGACCTAGTGGAGGAAATATTTTCTATGAATAATAGATGAGAATTAAATTTGATTTTTCCAAAGGATATACTATGAAACAATATTTTTTCTTTGATTCATTTCAAGTGAAAAGATAACATAAGTATTATTTAGAGTAAGCAATGAACATGGATTTATATGACCTTATTATTCTATTATTATTAGTTAATTTGTAAATTTCATGTATTTTTTTCCTAGAGATGAGTATACATGATCTCAAAACTAAAATGGATGAGGTGGTGAGGCTATAAAATCATATTAACTATTATGGTCATATAGAATATTGTATATTTCATGATCCCCATAGTTGGTGGTGGGGTGGTAAGGGTTTGGGGGGTAAGGGATAGGTCACGGGGTCAAGTCCCCAGGCATGCAATTTAGTGTAATTTTCTTCCTTGCGTCGTGCGTCACTTTCGAGGTTGTACCAAATTTTTTATATTGTATATTTCCTGATGAAAGTGTTCATTCATTTTGAGGAGATTTACGTATTTAAGGGATTCATAAAAGGCCTTTTATGAGTAACCTTGGAGCTTTATCTTTTCAACTAGCTGGTTGGTTTAATGGATCAGTTGTCACATCCTATTACCTTATTTCAAGTATTTCACATCTCTCTTTCATTTACACATTTGTTTTTATGTGTTTTGGGGCTTCTAAGGATGGAGATTCTTTATAGGGGTAAAGGACCAAAAGTTTGGGTATGTATGTTTTTTTGGAATTAATGGCTTTTGGGCATAAATGTGAAAAAATATTAAGGGTATTCACTTTGGGGTTTGAGTTGATTTTGGAGATTTTTCTAAGTGTTTCTCTATAATCTTCCTGTTGGATGATTTATCTTCGTTGAAGGGTTAAATAACATGAATATGTTGCTCGGAAGATGTTGTGAACTGTTTCAGAGCCTGAATTGTTTACACGTCATGAAACTGATTCACATTTCGAAAATTTCATTCAATGTTTTTTTAGATGAGGCAATAACTTATTATTGTATATGGATTTCATGTAATTCATGTTGTGAACCCGAAATTCATGTCATGAAATTTGTTTGTTCTATAGCATTTTTTTCACTACACATTTAATTTTATTTTCATTTGGTTGTATCATTCTCTCTCGAGACCTAGGATCTCTTCTAGGATATTTTGGGGATATTTTATCCTTCCTAGTCGTTTCCTTTGGAGATTGATCTTCATTATGGTTGCACTACAAATCTATGGGTAAGTAGTCATTCCATTTATTCATTTACATTGGTCAAAATAGCACCACATTTCTATTTTTTCATATCTAATAGTCTTTTGGTGTTGATTCTCTTAATACTTTCCAGATATTTTGTGTTATCTTTCTCTGGAACCAGACCTCTGTGTAAGATGTGGTGTGGCATGTGGGTTTCTGGAGGTATGTGTTGTGTTATCATCTCCACTAGCCATTGTTCTTTTTGAATTGATTCAAATATGTAAGGATTGATTCTAGGTCCCCCATCATTGTATTTTCATTCTTTCATGTTGGTGGATCCCATTTTAGGTGTGTGCCACCCAAGTTTAAGGTATTTGGTTTCATTTCAAGATTATGATGGATGAACTATATTGTTCTTATTTTTATAAATGCTTTTATAAATAAACTAGAAAGATTGAAGTGAGTGTGTATAGCTGGGTTTTGGGGAAATATGGGTATTACCCTTATTTTGGAAAAATAAATGGTATTTTCAAAGAATTGTGGAATGGATTTATGGAATAGTTTTCAAATAATGACTTTGATTAAATGATTTTGAAAATATAGCACATTAAAATACTTAGTTACTTAGGTGGAAGGTGTACTTAAGTTCATCATCCATCTTAATATTGGGTGGGTTCACTTATGTGGTGTTCTTATGCTCCCTCTGTCTATTATCCTAGGGACTGTATATTTAAATTCTTGGTGGATTCACTCATGTGGTGTTTCTACGTTCCTTAGGCCTATGTTCTAAGTACTTGGGGGTGCACTAGAAATATGATGTGGTATGAGTAGTATGTTATCCTAGAATATTGTAATCCTTGGTGTGATTTTACCTATTCTTTAGTTTGTTCTGATTTGGATATGTGATGGTATATGATTCTTTCATTAAACTAGTATCTTATATATGTGATATCCTTTGAAACTGTTTTACCTGGATTATTTGGAACGATAGAAAATGGGGGAAAATTTTTACCTTTATTTTGATATAAAAACTATTCAACTAATTATCATTCCTTTTTTTCTTTAAATTTGACCATGTTTGGATTGTTTTACAGAGGCTTCATATCAAACAACATGGTGTTATCCTACCGATCCTATTTAGAACACACCCTATGCACCCCTTAGAGGTGCATAGACCTTGTTATATAAGTCTATGCTGAGAAAGTCAAGGTGCCATGGTGGGGAAATGAGGTCTCTGTTAGTTGTGTATGGGTAGTCGGAGGTGACATAGTGGGAGTTTTCCCATGCTATCACATGGAGTAGTTGTTTTAGTTTTTTTTTCCTTGGATACTGTACTTGTACATTGAAGATTGTTTAGCTACTTTTGAGTTGTATTACCTCTTCTATTTCATTTTTTTATATGAAACATATTTCTTATTTTACATTTTAAATTTTTCTTCATATCATGTGTAAATATATATGTCATGTTTTATAATTTAGGTTGGGTGAAATCATTTCCTCTAGTTTTCTTTATGCATGATCATTAGTCGCCATCCCATGGGGATCAAGAACACCCTTCAGGTATGTGATGGTCTAGGTTGGGTACTCATTTGAAGGGGTATTCTGGTTGGGTTCACCATACTTAGTTATTAGAGCATTAGTTGTGCTCAGTTTTTTAAATTTGGTACATAAGAGATAGTATTTTCAGGACTTGAGAGGTATGTTGTGATGAGTACCTAACTAGTTCATATCATGAAGAGTCTCAATTTACCATGATATATTGGGATATGTGTCTCCTGTTATGAGTTATTGATCTAAAAATAAATTTTTCATAATGTTTCTTTGGTTTGAACTGAGATTATCTTGTTTTCTAATCAGTTATTATTTTTTGGTGTTCAGTGGTATTCTTATGAGATGACCTCTATAGGTTCCTTTAAAGGGTCCAGTAGATGCTTCTCAAGGTAATCCTCCTCTATATAAAAATATTATTAAGGATACCATGTGGGATGTTTTTGTTGTTGAACAAAATGCATCGCATGTCCAAAACATATTTTTCGAGGTTCAATCAGAAGTTTCATGATAAAGGGACCAATCATGAAAGTTATTACACAAGAATCTACCATCCTTTAGAGTTATGAATGAACCCAAAGTGTTTTAGGATTGGCTAGAAAAGATCTATTCAATCTAATAATTCTTGGATACGCCTGAGAATATTAAGGTAAAGTGTGTGGTGTTCATACACGAGGGTCCTAGAAATCGATGGTTGGAATTAATGGTACGGGGGGATATATATGTGGGATTGGAATGGAAGTTTTCCAAGACACTCTTCTTTAAGAAGTTTTTTCAGAGTCATTGATAATGTAAATGTCTTTGGGGTTCCTCTCCATGCATTAGGGAGAGTTTTTGTTTTCAGCGTACACCAATCAGTTCACAGAACTTGTTTGTTTTTCTATGGAGGTAGTAAAGAATGACCATATGAAGGCTCAAAATACATAGAGGGTTTCCAACTTGATATGAGATCATAGGTATTATGATAAATCTTTTAACTTATTCAAAGCTAGTAGATAGGGTAATGATGGTGAAAATGGATATGTCAAACAAGGTTGGTTATTATTCTCCCTCTCTTCCACCCAGTGGTAGCTTTAGTGGCATATTGGAGTGGAAGATGATGTGTCATGATCACTATATGAGTGGTGGGGTTGGTTCTCCGTAGTGTCCCCCTATATATCTTTAATTACATCCAGTAGTATGCCTCTGACCTTTTATTGGTTTAGAAATGTTGGGAACACCTGGTGTTCTTGTTCCACACCTACGTAGATGTGTAATAGTTGTGAGAACTATGGTCATTTATTGTGATTCTATTAATCTATGTATATTCCTCATTATGCTAAAATATTATCAGCTCCAAAGGATGCTACTATGTATTAATATTATTCAAATACTATATGGCCCTAGCTGTATTCCTCAGGAGTGAAGAACCTTCATGTAGTGGATGAGTTTATGGTGGAGGTAGATATTTGTATAGTGATGGTGAGAGGCACCGTCTTTATTACATCATCAGTAGAAACTGTTTTATTTGATAAAAGTGCTTCCCACACATTTATATCTAACCATTTTATAAATATTCTTAAAAATCCAATGTAACTCATATCCTTTGTCAGGAAGTCTGTAAAACCTCTTGGAAAGAGGAAATATAAGGGGTGTTAGTGTCCTTTTTTCACTGTTTATAGCTAATGTAGAGTTAATATGGGATTTAGTCATTCTCGATATGGATCTATTTGATTCCATTATCGGGAAGTATTGGATTATTTCTCTTCATGATGAGATTTATTTTTAACATCGGTATGTTTTTTTATTTGTTCTTGATGGGAGATCTTGGGTGTTTTATAGAGAGTGGGATCTAAGGTCTGTTCATGCAGGACTATCCCACCCAATTCTCAAGAGTTGGTTTTATATTATATTAGTTTATCCCAAAGATATTTCATCCATTTTTATCTTACCACTATTGTTCTAGAAATTTATTACATTTTCTAAGATGAATTATCTGATATTCCTCCAGAGAGGGAGATAGATTTTATGATCGACATGGTACTAGGTGAATAGCTAGTCTCGATGCCCCATTATAGTATAGTTCCAGTGGAACTGAGAGAGATAAATATTCAGTTGGATGTCCTTATGGGAAAATTTTTTTTCATCCTAGTGTTTCACCATGGGAAGCCCCTATTCTTTTTTCCAAGATGGATGATTCGTCACTTCGATTGTGTGTGGAACATCGACACTTGAATCATGTAACAACTAAGAATAAGTAAACATTAACCCATGTGGATGATATGTTTGACTAGTTAATGGGATGAAATTGGTTTAAAAATATTGATATTTGTTTCGTTTATCATCAACTCATATTTCAGGAGTCTGATATGCCAATTATGACTTTCAGGAGAAGGTATGGCCATTATGAATA
This sequence comes from Viscum album, assembly GCA_963277665.1. Classification (NCBI taxonomy): domain Eukaryota; kingdom Viridiplantae; phylum Streptophyta; class Magnoliopsida; order Santalales; family Viscaceae; genus Viscum; species Viscum album. The sequence continues at coordinate 1,171,295,269 of OY728120.1, forward strand.
TCTTATGATGCCATTTGTCCTAACTAACCCTCCTAAAATATGTATACATTTGATAACTTGGATATTCCATGAGTATATGAAAACATTTTTTATAGTGTTCATGGATGAAATTTTAGTTTATTCCATATCCAAGTGAGAGAATAAGAACCATTTTTATTTGGTTCTAGAAATCCTTAAGAGTCACCCTTTATATTTAAAGATTTTTAAATTAAATTTCTAGTTCCAAGAAGTAAAGTTATTGGGACATGTGATTTCTGGGAATGTCTTATCAGTTGATCCAGAGAAGGTGAAGGTTTTCTTGTCAGGGAAGAGCCACATGACATCTTTGAGATTTGGATCCTCCTTAGTCTTGCCGGGTACTACTAATGGATTGTGAAGGATTTCTCAATGTTGGCATCAACTTTGACTACTCTTACCAAGAAATGGGTGAAATTTATATGGGATGAAAAGTTCAAGTATTTGTTCAACAAGCTGAAATGACTCCTAACATCATCTCCTATTCTGATATTACCTGGGCCCAGTAAGGGGTATGTGTTTTTATGTGATTCTTGTGGTGTTGTTATGGGTTGCACACTTATTCATGATGATCATGTGGTGGATTATGGATCTCACCACCTTTGACCAAATGAGAAGAATTACCCCACTCATGATTTAGAGCCTTTCATGGTTATGCATGCACATAAATTTTGGTAGCACTATCTTTTTTGGGAGAGGCTTATGGTATTTTATGACTATAAGAGTCTGACATATATCTTTTCATAGAAAGACTTGAATCTCATACAGTAGAGGTCACTAGAATACCTTAAGATATTTGACATTGAATTCACCTACACCTTGGGAAAGTGGAATGTCATCATAGATGATATCAGTAAGAAATTATCATCTCATTTTATTTTGGAATCAGAAGTGGAGTGGAACCTTATGGGAATCATCAGTTAGCTTCACCTGGATGCTCAAGATGATATTTTAGGTATGATTATAACCAGTTTTTAATTATCATTATTTCACCCTGAGTATATTATGTAGGATTAGTATCAGGATTATGAGTTCAAGATAATTTGGGTACCCCATATATGGTGGGGAGACTATTTCTAGTTGGTCTCTCTGTTTATATGTTATTCTATATTTATGGGTTTATTTTTTCATCCCATCATCTGTAAGGAGATTATATTTTTTTACTAACATAGTTCTTTATGGTTAGTTCATCTGGGCACTGTAGAGTTGTATAATGATATGAGATGGTTATTCTGGTGGATGGGTATGAAGCACGAAATTATAGATTATGTGTCTTGTTGTTACACCTTCCAACAGATCAACACAGAGTATCTGAAACCTTCTTGGTTTCTCAAGCCTGTTTTGATGTCAATTTGGAAATGGGATGAGGTGTACATGAATTTTTTTTGGATTATTATGGACTCCCTAAGGTAGAAATACTATTTTTGTTTTGATTGATTTGTTGGAAAAGCCATATCACTTCATTCCATTCAAGGGAACCACTAAAGTTAAAGACCTAGGTATGTTGTATGTATAGGATATTGTGAGGTTTCATGAAGATCCCTCTACCATTGATTCATAAAGGGTTCACAGGTTTACCTCAAGGTTATAGAAGAGTCTCCTGGAGGTGATGGGGACTAAGGTAAGGTTGAGTGAATCCTACCATCCATAGATATAAGGTCATATGGAGAGTTCTATTCAAACCCTAGAGGATATGCTCCATGCATGTGTCTTAGATTTCAATGGATCATGGGATAGCTGTTTGGGACTTTTTGGGTTTTCTTATAAAAATAGTTATCGTTCATCGATTATAATGGATCCATTCAATTATTTTTATGGTCACCCATGTAGGTAGCCTCATTGTTTTGTAGAGGTTGGTGGGGCCTATATTATAGGATCAAGTCTCATTCAATAGAAGATGGTGAGGATTCAGGATATATGTTAATTTTTTGTTAAAATGTATAATTGTATGAAATCATATGTAAATTTTCGACATCATCCTTTGGAGATTTTTATTGGTGATTGATTTTTTGTGAAAGTTTCACCTCGATTGGGTCATAATCGGCTTGGAAAATAGGGACATTTGGCTCTCAGATATGTCGAGCCATGTTGGCTCACTTAGTTGTTTGGGAAGGATAATTATTGGTTGGAATTTTTAATTTAGTTGATGAGTATTCATGATGTTTTTTGAATATCTCTTCTCAATAAGTATCACCTTGATCCTTCTCACATTTTATGTTGGAAATAGATCAAGTTGGAGCCAGAAATTTCTATTGTGGACTAGTTAATAGAGATCTATGTCTCTTAGATAATGGTATTGTATGGGAAGTAAATTATGCTAGTCAGAGTATTATTGAGATACAGTTTAAATTCTTAAATGAATTGGGAGAATGATTCACTGATGAGGGAACAGTGTTCTCTCCTCTTTCCAGACACCATTCTTCCAAATGACTTCTCAAGGATGAAAATTCTTATGGTGGTGGGTTTGTAACATACTATTACCCTCATTAAAGAATTTATCATATCTTTTTTTCATTTCCATGTTTTTTTGGGTGTGTATTGTGGATTAGAAGGATGGAGAACCTTTTCTGGGGAAAATGATATAATATTAGGGGATTTATGTTTATTGGAATTAAAGGATTCCCAGAATAAATGTGAACAGGGATTAAGAGGACATCCTTTAGGGTCTGAGATGACATGGGGTATTTTTCACTATTTTTTTTATAGAATATACATGTTGTATGATTTCACTTCATGAAAGGGTTAAATCACATGAATTTGTTGTTGGGATGATTCCATGAACTAATTGAAAGCATGAATTTTTTACATGTCGTAAAATTAGTTCATGTCATGAAAATTTTGATCACTATTTTTTTAGCCAAGTTGATACCTTTTGGTGTATATGGATTATCTGGATTTCATGTTGTGAGCCTGGGAATCACGTTATAAAATGTTAGTGGTATGTAGGTTTTTATATTTTGTGTGTTATATTTTATTTTCATTCAGCCACAGCCTTCTCTCCCAATTCCTAGAATCTCTCCTCGATGATTTTTAGGATCTCTTCTCCTTTTGAATCATTTCATTCAGCAATTCATCTTCATTGTGGTTGTGTTGAATCTCTCTAGGTAAGTAATATTTTTACTTCTTCATTTTTACTGGTCTTAGCAGTGTCATTTCCCTACATTTATTGATCCATTGGTCTTATGGGGTTGATTCTCTTGATCCTTTCTAGATCTGTTGTGAGATATTCCTCCAAAGGCTTACATTTTTGTTTATTATAGTGTGTCTTGTGGGTTTCAGGAGTTATGTTTTGTTTTATCTTCTCTACTAATGGTTTTTCTAGTTTAATTTATTCTAAAATTTAAGAATTTATTCTAGGGACTCTATTGTTTTCTTTTAATTATTTCATTTTGGTGTATCTCTTTGTGGGAATATGCAACCTGAGTTTTAGATAGGTGGTTTCATCTCTATCCTATTTTTGATGAACAATATTTCTCTAGTTTTTATAAATTATTTTAGAGATAAACTAGAATTGGTTGAATTTTTTTTGTGGAAATGGTTTTTTAGAAAATATGGTTTCACCTTATTTTGGTAAAATAAAATGTATTTTAAAATAATTTTTAAATGGACATATGAAATGGTTTTAAAATACTGATTTTTGGTGAAATGATTTTTGAAAAGGTAGAACATGTAAATCCTTAAGGACTTATGTGTAAGGTGTAGCTTAGGGACATCATCCATTTTTATGTTGAGGGGATTCACTCATGGTGTGTTTCTATGATCCCTAGGCCCATTGTTCTAGGGACTAGATATTGAAATTATTAGAGGATTCACTCATGGGGTGTTTCAATACTCCTTAATCATGTGTTCGAAGGACTTGGGTGCATAGTATCCATATGATGTGGTACGATTAGTCTGCTATGCTGACCTACTCAAAAGATATATTGTCTACAAGAGCCCCTCCCTAAATTTATTAAATTAATGTTTACAAACTGAGTTAGTAATTACAAGCAGTTTTAAAAATATGAGAGTGGGTTACACCCCATATATCTACATTCACTAAGGGGACACAAAAATTTGGGCCCAAAAGGACTACACCATGCTCATCTCCATGAATGATTTCTTTGATAGGGTATATTCCATGTGATTAGATTATTTGTACACAAGAGATACCATAAAATTTATGTTTTCTATATAATTGATACATTCAATCCAATGAGGGAGGAGTTTTTAAGGATCATTCTTGGTTCTCTCTTTCAAATATTTGACATGAGTTTAGATTCATATTCAATCCATAGGGAGTCCTAATGATGATGCCATAAAACTTTTTTTTATTTTTCAAATAAAGTAACATTATGGTTATGTAGGAACCCAGAAAATGAAAAACATAAAACAAAAAGAAAAGGAAAATCAGCACAGGAACCTTCAAAGGAGGATGACTGATGGGGAGAGCTTCATCGACAGAGCTCCTAAACGAGGAACCACAGGACTTCTAAGCCACTAAAAACTGTGCCACCAAGCCAAAAGATCACTCCAACAGATCCACCTTCACTGAATCAATCAACACAATCTGAAACCTCAAGGAATACATCACTTATAGCCAAGATGGGGTCATGCACGAAGTTTCATGAAAAAATGGAAGATAAAACCAAGGAGAAGTAGGGTCATGTGGGCACAAAAATATATATCAAAATACAATGAAAAACAAACTATAAGGGAATCAATAATCATACTGGTGAGAAACATAAACCACCATCAGCATTGAGAATTCTTTCATTGTCCATCTTCATCTGTGTACAAGCCCTAGTTGTCGATGACGACCTAGCCAAATTTGGACTATAATAAAACCAGACCATCCACACCAAAATGATCCCTATAAAAAATCTTGAAAACATGAAACCCCATTTTTATGGGGTGGGAGAACCCAAACACACCCCATGAATAACACCATTGGCTACCTGACCCAGTGCCTGTGTGAGGGTGGGATGGTGTGTAGACCTTGTAATGTCTTTCAATGTAGGGAATGTAAAGGCATCGTAGTGAGGTTGTGAGGTTTTTTTAAACTATGTTTGGGTAGATGGTGGTGAGATGGTTGGATTTTTATCATTCTATCACATTGAGTGTCTATTTAGGCTTTAGTTTTCCTTCTTTTTTTGACTTTTACCTGGGATATTTTTCTCTAATTTTGATTTGTATCTCTTTTTATTATTTCATTTTTTATATGAAATATATTTCCTATTTTACTATTCCATTGTTTCTTCCCATAATGTATATTTATATTTATTATTGTCTACTACATGTTTGGTGAAACCATTCCCTATGGTGGTTTTTGATGCCCGGGTTCCAGTCACCAGCCCCCCGGGATCATGAATTCCCTGAGGGTATGTAATTGTTAAATTTGGGTACCAGTTTGAGGGTGTATCTGGCTCAGGTTCATCATATCAGTAGAGATAATGGATGAAACTTCTTTTTAAATTGTATTAGAATATTTCATGGATATATTTATTATAGATTTTTCTATATTACCACCAAAGAGATGTGTAGAGTTATTAATTGAATTGTTTCCTAGTAAAAGCCTAATATCTTTAACTTCGAATCACATAGTTCCTATAGTTCTATGAGACTTGACGACTTCATTGGATGAATTCGATGGAAAATGATTTATTTGACCAATTTTTTTTCCTTTATAAGTGCCTATTATTTTTATTCTTAAATCTAAATGTATCTTATTATTTTGAATTAACTAGAAAAATCTAAATAAAATTTATAATGAAAAAATAGTATCATTTAACTCAGATTTATGGAATTTTTTATCAACTAAAATTATTATTTGGTTTTGAGTGATCAACATAAAGTGTGGGTATTACTAGTTTTGGGTGAAAAGTGAGTTCATTCCAAATACAACTTTTATGAGAATGTGTAGACATTATGAGTTTCTAGTAATACAATTTAATGTTTTTAATGATCTTTTTATTTTTAGGTGTTATATGAATCTTTTTTTCATAAATATCATGAATCATTCATACAATTATTTCTGGATTATAACAACCCTTCTTTTTATTAACCACATAGACATGATTTTTTACATAAAATATTCACTTGATACAACATAAAAGATCAAGAGTTATAGTGTCTTTGGAGATTATGAACATTAAATAGCTACTTAAAACATGAAACATGACATATTTATTGAAAACATCTTTACATGACCACTATATTCCCTCATACTTAGCATTGCATGGGGTAACCTGAGGACATGAATAAAAAAAGGGTGAGTTATAAAGCCCCATAAGGGAGTAAAAAAGTCATAACATGAATAATAAAATACATTTTAGGCAATAGTCATATCAACGGAGCATAAAAAAAACATTAACATAAAGGCATGATAAAACTTGATTATCACAACATGGAAATGTGGCAACAATACTTAACATTGTATTAGCATGTGCCAAGGATCATTGAACATGAATCATGAGTAAACCATAATTGCACTTGAATTATCATGATTAAACCCTCATTAAAATTGACATATCTTGATACTAATCTTTACCCAATGCATTGGAGTGCTATCAGGCCACACCCTTATTAAAAATTTCATTTCACGCATAAGTGTGCCACAAGGATTATAAAACATGGAATAATTAATGATCATCATTTATTCCATGGTAATGGAATGTATAATTCATAAACGAAACTCTAAAATAAATAAATAAATTTTAATAAAGGTGAATACCCTTGATAGGGAAATTGGAATGGTATTCACGACACAATGGCTTTGGCTGGGAAACTCACGGAGCAATTTCAGTAGCATAACAACAGGAGATAAGATTTCATAAAAATCGTTAATGAGAGAGAAAGGGTTGTTTCATCATATTTACATGAAATTTAAAGTAAGGGGTTAATAAAGATACATGTCCCAACATAATTAATGTAATTTTAGATTCATAATTCAAAACAATTTCTTGAATGTAAATGAGGAGAGAGAAATTCTTTATGGAATTTTGGCATGGTAACAGGTGTACATGGGAGGGATTAAGGAGAGATAAAGGGGTATATCATCATTAAAACATAAATAGGGAAGTATGGTAGAAGTGAGAAATCATTCCCCAACTTTTGTAATTGAAAATAACAGGGCATAACAACTTAAAGAAAATTGTACAAAAATGAGAAAGGAAGAAATCCCTTACTTGGAAGTGTGATCCCAAAGGCTAGAGAGAGGCTTGAGAGAGGATTATTGGGAGCTTGGGGTGACTTTGGAGGATTCTATATATGGGAGGGTAGAGTTTATACAAACTATAAATGCTTTGAGTGTAGGGGAAGTGGGAGCTTGGGTGGGTTTATATAGGAAAGGAGGGGGAATTCTTTATTATTTAGGTTTCGGTCACCACACATTAAACTAATCCAAACAACAAACCATCCCATGGTTTTAGCCAAAGGGGAGTGGAAAAAAATATTTTATAAGGCCAATGTCCTAAATTCTTAAAATATTAGGCTTTCTTATGTGGTGGTGAGTCACACTCTCAAGGATATCATTTTAAAAAGATAAAATGTTTTATAAGTCCTGGAGGGTCCACTAAGGCTTTGAAAAATAAATCAATAAAAACTAAAATCGATTAATTATAATGGTAAAACGTATATTTTCTGAATATAATGTTTAAATTATTTTATTAAATCACTATTGGGTCATTATTATGTCATAAAACACATTATATATTTAAACGGTATTTAATTTTAACCCAAAAATTTGACTGTCTCGGAAAATTGTGGAACATTTACTATTGGATAATTTCGAAATCCTTATTCAAAAAATAATATTCATTTTATCTAAATAATTTTCTAAATATTTGAATTTTTACTTTTAAAATAAAAACCGAAATTTATCAAAAAGTCATGAGTTTTAAAAAAATAGCTTTCAAACCTTAATAAAAATTACAATTTTATTCATTATAAGATCATTCATATTTAATAAAAGTAATTTGATAATAATATTTTAGTAAAATATTATTTAATTAAAAATACATTAATTCATCAAAATATATTTCTTACTTGAATATTAAATAAAAATTCTCTTTGTGATTTAAAAACTTTGAACGTATACTCTTTACTCTATACAAAAATAATGCAAATAATCATAGTGCTAAGGACTTGTTACATAACCCCTTATAACACTGGCATAAGACCAAAGGGTAAGGTGTGTGATTGTGATAGGCTCTTGGGGTGGCTTATATAACATCACTTGGTGGTAATCTCTATCAATTTCCACCTCTCTTGTAGGTGGTTCTTCTCATGCTTAACGTGTTGAAGCTCGGCTTAGGATTGGTCAAGAGTGAAGCCCAATGATGCCACCTCCTTTCAAAGCTCCGAAAAATGGTCTTCGTATGGGTAATGTCTTCTGGATGAGGCCATATCTTCCTTTTGCTGAGAAAATGTGATTTGTTAAAGCCCAATATTTATACTAATCATGTGATCACTCTTAAACGGTTATATTAGCAACATTAACAATTCTTAACGGTATTTTGAAGTCTAAAAACATAAAACCAAGGAAGTTCATATTTTATATAAATATTTTTCATAATAATAAATTTAATTCGATCAAGAATAATTTTCATTGATAAAATTTTGGTTCGTTACAATTTTCCCCCATTAAAAAATTTCACCCTCAAAATTTCATTTTCGCACACTAAAATAGATGCGGGTAACTCTGCTTCATCACTTCATCCAATTCCCACGTTGCCTCTTCAAACTTGTGGTTTCTCTACAAAACATTCACAAGGTCCATTTTCATATTTTGTAGAACTTTTTATCTACAATCTAACATCTTCACTGGATACTCCTTGTAATAAGGATCATCCTCTAATTTTACAACCTATAAAAAGAGTACATGTGAAGGGATTGATATGTACTTCTTTAAGAGGGATACATGAAAGACACCATGTACTTTGGCCATGGTAGGTGGAAGTTCTAGTTGATAGGACAAAGCCCCAACATGATAAAAATATTTAAGGGGATGATGTACCAAGGACTTAACATCACTTTCTTTCCAAACCTTGTTACCTTCTTCAAATGAGATATGCATATAAATAAAATGTATTCAACTTTGAACCCAAGATCTCATCGATGGTTATCTTCATAACTCTTCTATCAACTTTGGGCTACATTGATATGTTGTTGAATGGTTTTCACCTTCTCTACAATTTCTTCAACCATTTCATGTCCTATCAGCTTATTCTAATGGACTTCATCCGAAAATGTTAGTGTTCTGCACCTTTTCCCATAAAGGGCTTCATATGGTTCCATTCAGATGCTCAAGTGGAAATTGTTATTGTAGGAGAATTCAACCAGTGAAAGGTATTGGTCCCATCCTCCTTTGAAGTCCATAGAACATGATCGTAACATACCTTCCAATGTATGAATAGTTCACTTAGATTTTCCATCAGTTTGAGGATGATAGGCCATACTGAAGTTTAGTTTAGTGCTTAGAACATGTTAGAGATTTTTCCAAAACATCAAGGTGAATCTCATATCATGATCTGATACAATAGATAGTGGTACTCCATGAAACCTTAATACTTTTTTGATGTAAATCTGTGCAATTTGATCCAATGAGAAGTCCTCTCAAATCGTGATAAAGTGATTTATCTTCATACAATGGTCCACAATGACCCATATATCATTGTTTCCTCTGGATGTCTTTGGAAGTCCAATGACAAATTCTATGGTAATTTTCTCCCACTTTTATGTTGGTATGGGTAGTGGTTTCATCATCCCCTTAGACTTTTTCCTCTCATACTTCACTTGCTAACATACCAGGCAATTTGATGTATATTGAGAAATCTCCTTTTCATATTATCCCACCAAAAGTTTTCTCATAGATCCTGATACATCTTTGTGCTCCCTAGGTGAATAGAGTAGTTTGAGCTTTGTGCATCATTCAGAATCTCTTTATTTATCTTTGCATCAGATGGTATATATAATTGGGACCCAAATTTCACAATTATATCCTTATCAACCACAAACTCTAAGGATTTCCCAATTTTGATAGCCTCCACCCTTTTCATAATTTCCAAATCCTTTCTTTGAGAATCATTTATTTTCTCCATGAGGGATGGTTGAGAAATCATTTGAGAAAGGATTGATGATGTTCTTACCTTAATGATTCCCATGTACATCCTCTATAAATATAAGAATATTGGATCCTTTTAAATTCACATCATTGATAATGTTGCAAGATCATTTCTACATAGATCATATGCCACCTTGTTTGTTTCCCCATTGTGGTAATGGATTGAGAAATCATAGTCTTTAATCAGATCTAACCATCTTCATTTGTGCATGTTCTACTCTTTATGTGTGAATATATACTTGGGCCTTTTATGGTCCCTATATATTTCACACTTCTCCCCAAAGAGGTAATTCTGCCAAATTTTTAAATTGAAGAACACTACAGCCAACTCCAGATCATGTGTTGGATATTTTTTCTCATTAACATTCAACTACCTTGATGGATAGGCAATCACTTTATAATTCTACATCAACACACAACCCAGTCCATTCTTAAAAGCATCACTAAATACTGTATAAAGTTCTCCACTCACGGGTAATGTGGGAATGGGAATAGTGATAAACCTCTTGTAACACCCCAAGCTTCTACGGTACGCTTCTCTTTGAATAATGCGATAGCGTGTGTTGTACGCAACACCGAGTTCTAACAACCAATCAAACTAGCCGTTATGAATAGTAATACCTACTTTTTAAAATTATATATATATTATATTTCAAAATAGACATCATTTTTGTATTTGGAATATCTAATTTAGCCTAAGGTGAAATTTTGGTACTTTTCGGATAACTTTCATATTTTGATGAATAGTGAAAATTACTAAATTTTAATTAAAAACAACTTTTTTAATCAAAATAATTAATATTGATAAATTATGAATTTGAGTGGTTTTAAAGTATATTTAGAATATATTTTTACCATTTAATTTAATGTTTGTCATTGGACATAATTTCACAATTAAACCAGACATAAACAAGTGTCAATCTTTTGATAGTTATTATCTCTTAAAAACACGCTTTTTATTTTAACAACGGGAATTAATTTTAAATTAATTTCTGCCACTTCTGTGTTTTGAATTTGGAAAAATGGATTACATATTTGGAATCAGGATGTCCAAATTATGTAAATAGGTAACTTTTATTTTTACACATTTTGAATAATTACTGCGGTAAATATTTTATTTACCATGGTTAAAGGGTAAATCCGGTAAATAAGGGTTAAACAATAATATTATAATAATACAAAATTACCCTAGAACGTGTACTAACCTTATTGGTGGACACATACCCGACCATGGCCATCCTTGGGTCGATTTGGGGACCCCTTGGAGCCACTTGTATGTGGTAGGGACACATTATATTAATAAAGTTAAAATAAAAATAAAAATGGCATAAGCTTACATCTTTTAGAAGAACAATTTTTACATAGGGTTATACATGTTGGATTTTAGATTATAAATATTCATTAGAAATCTAAAAAGATTTCCTACATAATGATATTTTATTTATAATTTTTAGAAATCAAATAATTTAAATTATTAATGACACAATAATGATGCAATGTTTACCTCATTAATAAATAATTTAAATAAATAAGATTATAATGATTAAAATATTATCTAAAACCTGTCCAATTCTTATTGGTTGATGTTATTTAGAATATGCGTCATCTTATCTTCGACCTCAATGATTTTTGGACCATTATAAACCGAATATAATTATATTATAAAGTAATACTTTCACTCTTTCCTAAAGAGCCCCTCCTCTCCCTTATAAAAGGAGACCACTTCTACTCATTCCTCACACCTCTCAAGCCACTTGGCTCGTCCAAACCCTGCCCAAATAAGCTCCCCACATCCCTCTCCTCCTCCTTGAAGCTTCCCCTTAGGCAGAAAGCATTTCAAGAAGTCCTTTGGTTCCAACCAAAGTGAGTTACCTAAATTAAAGGTAACGATTTCTCTTAAATTATTTTCATTTATTTTGCTTCTCCAACCCCGAAACTCTTTTTATTTCCTTTCTTTTGTAACAACACCAGTATCCACAATATACTAGGATGTTGTTATAAGAAGGATTAAAACTACACATACACACAACTCCATCTAATGGATGATGAACATAATGTTTCTGTGGATGGAAAACTAACGCCTCCCGAAACGATGATTGTTCAAATACATCTTACCGCCTCTCATGGTGGCCATTATGATGGAACTGTAATTAAATATGATATTAATGATATATATTTTATATATAAGCTTCTGTAATTCCATTTTATTTCATATCATTATTTGTTTCATGTTGTATATACATACGATAATCTCATTTGAGGAAGTGCGGACTACCGCCCCCTTAAAATGATATGACTCGTTCATACCACACATGGAACATATAAAGGATGGTGTTAATGAACATAAGTAACATATATAAAATATTATATTATACTGGAATAGTAATATACCTATGTATCATTTGGATTCGATTCTTTTAAAATAAAAAATAAATGGAAGTAGCGTTCGTGCGTACGTACGGACTACCGTCTCCACGAACGCGATGAGATTCATTCTCCATCGTATCCATTCAAGTCTTATACTCATTTTAGGGTTAAAAATAATGTTAATATCATTCTTATTATGAATAAGATATAATCTATCCATTACAAACATGTCTTACGTAACCAAACATTTAAGAAGAATGAATCGATTATCACCCGAAACGGCGATAATACTAAGATATTATTAATAAAGAAATGTTAAAAGATCATATATGATATCATATTAATGTATATGATTCTTGTATAATTTAATAACAATTATTTCACCATTATACAAGAGGTTAACCTACCCCAACAAAGGAAAAGTACAAGGTAAGGGTTATTTCACAATCTCTTCATTATCCGAGGTTGTTTATACGTAATAATCTATTGGGATCTCGTTATCATCCACATCCATGTTTCTTCAAAATGTATTTCAAAACATTTTTACAAGAATATGGGTTAAAGTAATTTATACCCTTTTTTGACTTTTTATAAGAGGAATCTTTCCGTCGTTTTCCAAACAAGGTGCTTTTTAACCTTTTCGACAGAATTAAGATAAGAATGTTTTTTTTAACTTATACGGCGGGTGCGGTTATTTTCCGCCGTTATAAAATCGTCAAAGCTTCCCTTACAAGCTTATAAGAATATTTTCAAAGAAAATGTTTTATTTTATAAATATATGTCTCTTAAATGATTTCAAAATAGAAAGAGATATTTCTTTAAAAAGAGTTTTGATTTCATCTATGTCAACATCCTTTAATGGATTTTACGCTTATTTGAGGATGATATATTATGATACAAAACTTTTATATTGTATTGAAGGTTTTGTGATATGTTTGACTATGGATGTGCTATTTTTTTATATACCATTCATGGTTTATGGTGAAAGTATTGACATTTCCTATGCTAGTTTTAATACGAATGTTTATGTTATGTTTAAACCTTTTCATATGGGAATGCATTGGACTTAATATGTGACGGGTGGAGCCCGCTATAGCTCCTCGATGCATCGGTAGGTCTCATGAGACAAACTAGTGTCTTGGCACAAGGCCTTGGAAAAATCTTATTTGTAGTCTTGGAACGAGGCCTTGACTATGTGGTTATGATAGTCTGGCATTATGCATTCCAACATTATGAAAGTGGTTTTTGATTTTTGCATGTGATTATTCGATTAGTAGAATATCCATGTGAATAAGTAAATGGAATTATTTCATTTTACTTTTGCCATACTATGTTGAAGTTCAAGTTTAAAAGGATTTTGTTTTAGTAATGCATTGACTTAAATGTTTATGCTTATTTTGAATGTTCCATTATATTGTTATCCTTACTGGGAATTTGAGCTCACCCCTTTTCTATGTTTTATTTTTCCCGGGATGTGAAGAAGTAAGTTATGAATGACCTGCAGGGATATTATGAGGGGATAATAGTGTGGATTGTGGAAACATTATGTTGTTGTATTAGTTTTTCATTTTATGATGTAATGTAAAACTTATGAATATATCTGGTGTTTCCAAGGCTACTAAACCAATCGGTCTTTCGAGATTTGATCTTTCTTGTGATCATGCCAATGTTATGTAATTAATGCACCGACTCTGGGTAACTGGGGTCGGGGTGTTACAGTTGGTATCATAGGATGTTTAGTACAAACCTTGGAAGCAAGATTTAGATAAACTTTGATTAGAGCATGTAGACCTAAGATGAACTTTGAGGATTAGTATAGAATAACTTCCTAGAATTTTGGTATTGTAGTGATTTTGTGAGTTTTCCAAGCAATACATCCCTGTCTGGATACGAGCAGGTAGAGGCGGCTCTGGCACATATGTACCTAGGGGTAAAACCCGAAAACACCGCTTTGAGCTAGACTCGAACGGGAACTGGTGCACGACAACGGGCCTTGCTGCACTCTTGGTTACGACACTCCCGAGGGATATGCTTAGGATAACTCTCGTTTTCTTTACAAATCATTATGAAGGGTTTATGAGTATATACTTCCTCCGAGAAAAAATTTTTATGATTATGGATTATAACCATAAATAGTTCAATTTATGTTAAGTGTTTTATAATTATGGGATTATGTATTTTGATTCATAAACTGATCTAGTTTATGCCATTGTTTAGAAATGGCGCCTAGTGGAAGAAATGGAAACCGTATCAATGCATGCACTCCATGTAGGGATTTCCCTACTGCTCAAGATAATTATAGTGGGGCTGGTGATACAACTGATGCCGATCAGCTAATCACCATACTGGGAAAACTTACTCAGATTATGAATAATAACCTTACCCGTATGGAGCACCCTGATCCGCAGCGTGGAGGATCAATGTTAGATCGATTCATGAGGCAACAACCACCAACGTTCAATGGGAGTACAAATCCCTTAGTAGCTGAGCAATGGATAAATTCCCTAGAGAAAATATTTCAGGCTTTGGGGAGCAGTGAAAGGGAAAAAGTTATCATGG
The DNA here is from genome assembly GCA_963277665.1 of Viscum album. NCBI lineage: Eukaryota > Viridiplantae > Streptophyta > Magnoliopsida > Santalales > Viscaceae > Viscum > Viscum album. The sequence goes on from OY728120.1 coordinate 1,171,310,312, forward strand.
CAGTTTACCGCCTCACTGGAGATGCTGATCAATGGTGGTCATTGATTCAAAACATGAAGTAAGATGATGAAGTATCAAATATGGAATGGAGGGAGTTCAAAGATCTGTTTTTAGAAAAGTACTTCCCTCACGACCATCGAGCAGATATGGAAAGGCAACTTCTAAGTCTGAGACAGAAGGAGGATGAGAATGTCACAAAGTATGAGGCTAACTTTACAAGGTTAGCAAGGTACGCTGGTGATTATATACGTAACCAAAGAAGTAAGATTGATCGTTTCTTTGATGGGTTAAAACCATTTCTCCGTCGATCATTAGTCTCACAATCCTTTTCATCGTACGAAGACATTGTCTCATGTGCTATCAAGACCGAAAAGGAATTCTCTAAGTCTTATGACTTTAAAGCAAAGCAAGAGAAGAAGAGGCCTGCTGATCAATCTGGGAATGGAAATAAGGGGAAGAAGGGAAAGGTTGAATATCCATCCTGTGGTAAATGCGGGAAGAAACACCCTGGTACTTGCTTGAAGGGAATGGGAGTCTGTTACAAGTGTGGTGAAAAAGGCCACCAAGCTCGTGATTGCAAGGGGAAGAAGGAAGCTACCAACGTTCAGTGCTACAATTGCAGGGAGATGGGGAATTATGCAAATGAATGTCCTAAGCATCAGGAGAACTTACCTCAGAAAAGGCCAAGGGATCAAGGCCAGGCTTATGCTATCAATACTGCTGAGGTAGAAGCTCCGAAAGACGTGGTGGCAGGTAATTTAATGGTTTCCTCAAGCTTAGAAAATGCATTATTTGACTCGGGATCATCGCATTGTTTCATATCTTCCCAGTTTGATAAGAAAATTAGATATTTCCAATTTGATTTAATAAGGGAGTTGTCGGTTAAAACTCCTAAGGGAAGTATCATTGCAACAAAGTTTTTTGAATCAGTCCCCATTAGAGCACATAAATTTTCTTTATCTGCTGATCTCATCGTCATACCTATGATTGAGTTTGATATAATCCTCAGTATGGACTGGCTTTCGGACTATGATGCGAAGATTTATTGTAAGAAGAAATAGGTTACGATTCTTGATGATAATGATAAGGAACACCTTATTTTTAGAGCAGAATCGTCACCACCTAATTCTTATTTAGATCCACCCCCAGTAGCTCAACTAAATTCAATTATTGGGGAGGAAGAGAATGAAATAACTGTCGGTGAGGAAAGGAATTTTAAAATTGAGGATGTACCTGTTGTGAAAGAATTTGTAGATGTATTTCCGGAAGATTTACCTGGACATCCTCCAGAATGAGAAGTTGAGTTTTCCATTGATTTGATTCCTGGATCAAGGCCTATATCGAAGACCCCTTATAGAATGGCCACTGTAGAATTAGTCGAACTAAAGAAACAATTAGAGGAATTGAGTAATAAGGGATTTATTCTCCCTAGTGTTTCTCCATGGGGAGCCCCTGTTCTTTATGTTAAAAAGAAAGATGGATCTATGAGGTTATGTATCGACTACAGGGAGATCAATGCTATAACGATAAAGAACAAGTATCCCCTACCTCGTATTGACGATTTATTTGACCAACTGCATGGAGCTCAATACTTTTCAAAGATTGACCTTCGATCTGGATACCATCAGTTGTGTGTGAAGAAGGAAGACATTCCGAAGACAGCATTTCGAACCAGGTACGGTCATTACGATTTTACCGTAATGCCGTTTGGATTGACTAATGCACCCTCTGTATTCATGGATCTGATGAATAGAGTTTTCAAGGAGTATCTCGATGTATTTGTGGTGGTATTTATTGATGATATCTTGGTATACTCCAAAAACTATGAAGATCATGAAAATAACTTGCGCATTATCTTGAAGACTCTGAGGAGGCATGAATTATATGGGAAGTTTCGCAAGTGTGAATTCTGGCTTCAGGATATTTCTTTTCTTGGCCATATTGTCTCTAAAGATGGAATCTCTGTTGATCCTTCTAAGACCAAGGCAATCCAAGAATGGCCAGCACCTACGAGTATAACTGAGGTACGTAGTTTTATTGGTTTGGCAGGATATTATCGACGTTTCGTCCAGAATTTTTCCCGATTGGCTAACCCATTAACGAAGCTCACACGTAAAGGGGTTAAATTTGTTTGGACAAAAGAGTGTGAAGAATGTTTCGAAGAACTAAAGAGAAGATTAGTCAATGCTCCTATATTGACTCTACCATCGGGGAATGATGGGTTCGTTATTTATAGTGATGCATCAAAGAAAGGACTTGGTTGTGTCCTTATGCAGAATGATAGAGTTATTGTCTATGCATCACGACAGTTGAAAATTCATGAACAAAACTATCCTACTCATGATCTTGAGTTAGCAGCTGTGATCTTTGCTTTGAAGATATGGAGACACTACCTCTATGGTGAAAAATGTGAGATTTATACTGATCACAAGAGTTTGAAGTATATTTTCTCACAAAAAGAACTCAACATGAGGCAAAGGAGATGGCTTGAATTACTCAAGGATTATGATTGCATGATACACTACCACCCGGGAAAAGCAAACAAGGTGGCAGATGCTTTGAGCAGAAAAGACCATGGAGTTTTGAACATGATGAGAATTGAAAGGGATCCAATTATCATGGATCTAGTGAAGATGGACATGGGAATAACCAGGGAAGGTGAAACATCAATTATTTTTCAAATGGTTGCCAAACCATCTTTACTAGAAAGGATTAAGTGTTCTCAGACCGATGATGAAGAATTTCAGAAGAATATTAAAGCTATGAATGATGGGAGATTGAGAGACTTTGTGTATGAAGATGGAATTTTGAAATTCGGGAAGAGACTTTGTGTTCCCGATTTACCTGATCTAAAAAGGGAATTGTTGGATGATGCTCATAGTTCCAATTTCTCTATACACCCTGGGCGCACAAAAATGTATAGAGATTTGAAGGAACATTTTTGGTGGGACAACATGAAGAGGGAGATTGCTGATTTTGTGTCAAGATGTATGGTTTGTCAACAAGTGAAAGCTGGAAGGCAACAGCCTGGAGGAGTCATGCAACCTCTTCCCATACCGGAGTGGAAATGGGACAATATTACGATGGACTTTGTCATGGGGCTACCAAAGACTCCTAGAAGGAACGATGAAATATGGGTTATTGTTGATCGTCTTACCAAGTCAGCACATTTTCTTGCTATAAGAGAAGATCTACCCCTGGAACGTCTAGCGAGACTATACATTAATGAAGTTGTGAGACTTCATGGAGTACCCCTATCGATTGTTTCTGATCGTGATCCCCGTTTTACTTTAAGATTTTGGAAAAGTCTTCAGAAATCTCTGGATACTGAACTTCATTTGAGCACTGCCTACCACCCTCAGACAGATGGACAATCAGAACGGACTATTCAAACCCTAGAAGACATGTTGAGATCTTGCTCACTTGACTTTCAGGGTATGTGGGATCAATATTTACCACGGGTAGAATTTTCCTATAACAATAGCTTCCATTCGAGTATTCAGATGGAACCATATGAAGCATTATACGGAAAGAGATGTCGTACACCAACCTGTTGGGATGAGGTTGGTGAAAGAAAACTTGTAGGCCCAGAACTGGTGGAGGAAACGGTGGAAAAGGTGAAGGTAATCCAAAATCACATCAAAGCATCTCAAAGTAGGCAGAAGAGCTATACCGATAATCGAAGGAAGGATTTGGAATTTCAAGTCGGTGATCATGTTTTCCTTAAGTTATCTCCATGGAAGGGAGTCATACGTTTTGGTAAGAAAGGTAAATTAAGTCCCGGGTACATCGGACCTTTCGAAATTCTAGAATGAATTGGGGCTGTAGCTTACCGATTGGCAATGCCGCCAAGTCTCTCCAAAGTTCACGATGTGTTCCACGTATCTCTATTGAGAAAATACATGCCTGACCCAACGCATGTACTCACATATGAGGAATTAGAACTGGAACCTGATCTGTCTTATTGTGAAGAGCCTGTCAGGATTCTTGATACAAGAGAACAAGTACTGAGAAACCGGACGACGCGTCTGGTAAAAGTTTTGTGGAGAAATCATAAGATGGAAGAGGCAACGTGGGAACCCGAGGAAATTATGATGAAGAACCACCCGAGTCTTTTTATGCAGTAATACCCTAGAAATTGCGAGGACACAATTATTTGAAGGAGGGGAGAATGTAACACCCCAAGCTTCTACGGTACGCTTCTCTTTGAATAATGCGATAGCGTGTGTTGTACGCAACACCGAGTTCTAAAAACCAATCAAACTAGCCGTTATGAATAGTAATACCTACTTTTTAAAATTATATATATTTTATATTTCAAAATATACTTCATTTTTGGATTCGGAATATCTAATTTATCCTAAGGTGAAATTTTGGTACTTTTCGGATAACTTTCATATTTTGATGAATAGTGAAAATTACTAAATTTTAATTAAAAACAACTTTTTTAATCAAAATAATTAATATTGATAAATTATGAATTTGAGTGGTTTTAAAGTATATTTAGAATATATTTTTACCATTTAATTTAATGTTTGTCATTGGACATAATTTCACAATTAAACCAGACATAAACAAGTGTCAATCTTTTGATAGTTATTATCTCTTAAAAACACGCTTTTTATTTTAACAACGGGAATTAATTTTAAATTAATTTCTGCCACTTCTGTATTTTGAATTTGGAAAAATAGATTACATATTTTGAATCATGATGTCCAAATTATGTAAATAGGTAACTTTTATTTTTACACATTTTGAATAATTACTGCGGTAAATATTTTATTTACCATGGTTAAAGGGTAAATCCGGTAAATAAGGGTTAAGAAATAATATTATAATAATACAAAATTACCCTAAAACGTGTCCTAACCTTATTGGTGGACACATACCCGACCATGGGCATCCTTGGGTCGATTTGGGGACCCCTTGGAGCCACTTGTATGTGGTAGGGACACATTATATTAATAAAGTTAAAATAAAAATAAAAATGGCATAAGCTTACATCCTTTAGAAGAAAAATTTTTACATAGGGTTATACATGTTGGATTTTCGATTATAAATATTCATTAGAAAGCTAAAAAGATTTCCTACATAAATTTATTTTATTTATAATTTTTAGACATCAAATAATTTAAATTATTAATTACACAATAATGATGCAATGTTTACCTCATTAATAAATCATTTAAATAAATAAGATTATAATTATTAAAATATTATCTAAAACCTGTCCAATTCTTATTGGTTGATGTTATTTAGAATATAAGTCATCTTATACTCGACCTCAATGATTTTTGGACCATTATAAACCGAATATAATTATATTATAAAATAATACTTTCACTCTTTCCTAAAGAGCCCATCCTCTCCCTTATAAAAGGAGACCACTTCTACTCATTCCTCACACCTCTCAAGCCACTTGGCTCGTCCAAACCCTGCCCAAATAAGCTCCCCACATCCCTCTCCTACTCCTTGAAGCTTCCCCTTAGGAAAAAAGCATTTCAAGAAGTCCTTTGGTTCCAACCAAAGTGAGTTACCTAAATTAAAGGTAACGATTTCTCTTAAATTATTTTCATTTATTTTGCTTCTCCAACCCCCAAACTCTTTTTATTTCCTTTCTTTTGTAACAACACCAGTATCCACAATATACTAGGATGTTGTTATAAGAAGTATTCAAACTACACATACACACAACTCCATCTAATGGATGATGAACATAATGTTTCTGTGGATGGAAAACTAACGCCTCACGAAACGATGATTGTTCAAATACATCTTACAGCCTCTCATGGTGGCCATTATGATGGCACTGTAATTAAATATGATATTAATGATATATATTTTATATATAAGCTTCTGTAATTACATTTTATTTCATATCATTATTCGTTTCATGTTGTATATACATACGATAATTTCATTTGAGGAAGTGCGGACTACCGCCCCCTTAAAATGATATGACTCGTTCATACCACACATGGAACGTATAAAGGATGGTGTTAATGAACTTAAGTAACATATATAAAATATTATATTATACTGGAATAGTAATATACCTATGTATCATTTGGATTCGATTCTTTTAAAATAAAAATTAAATGGAAGTAGCGTTCGTGCGTACGTACGGACTACCGTCTCCACGAACGCGATGAGATTCATTCTCCATCGTATCCATTCAAGTCTTATTCTCATTTTAGGGTTAAAAATAATGTTAATATCATTATGATTATGAATAAGATATAATCTATCCATTACAAACATGTCTTACGTAACCAAACATTTAAGAAGAGCGAATCGATTATCACCCGAAACGACGATAATACTAAGATATTATTAATAAAGAAATGTTAAAAGATCAAATATGATATCATATTAATGTATATGATTCTTGTATAATTTAATAACAATTATTTCACCATTATACAGGAGGTTAACCTACCCCAACAAAGGAAAAGTACAAGGTAAGGGTTATTTCACAATCTCTTCATTATCCGAGGTTGTTTATACGTAATAATCTACTGGGATCTCGTTATCATCCACATCCATGTTTCTTCAAAATGTATTTCAAAACATTTTTACAAGAATATGGGTTAAAGTCATTTATACCCTTTTTTGACTTTTTATAAGAGGAATCTTTCCGTCGTTTTCCAAACAAGGTGCTTTTTAACCTTTTCGACAGAATTAAGATAAGAATGTTTTTTTAACTTATACGGCGGGTGCGGTTATTTTCCGCCGTTATAAAATCGTCAAAGCTTCCCATACAAGATTATAAGAATATTTTCAAAGAAAATGTTTTATTTTATAAATATATTTCTCTTAAATGATTTCAAAATAGAAAGAGATATTTCTTTAAAAAGAGTTTTGATTTCATCTATGTCAACATCCTTTAATGGATTTTACGCTTATTTGAGGATGATATATTATGATACAAAACTTTTATATTGTATTGAAGGTTTTGTGATATGTTTGAATATGGATGTGCTATTTTTTTATATACCATTCATGGTTTATGGTGAAAGTATTGACATTTCGTATGCTAGTTTTAATACGAATGTTTATGTTATGTTTAAACCTTTTCATATGGGAATGCATTGGACTTAATATGTGACGGGTGGAGCCCGCTATAGATCCTCGATGCATCGGTAGGTCTCATGAGACAAACTAGTGTCTTGGCACAAGGCCTTGTCAAAATCTTATTTTTAGTCCTGGCACGAGGCCTTGACTATGTGGTTATGATAGTCTGGCATTATGCATTCCAACATTATGAAAGTGGTTTTTGATTTTTGAATGTGATTATTCGATTAGTAGAATATCCATGTGAATAAGTAAATGGCATTATTTCATTTTACTTTTGCCATACTATGTTGAAGTTCAAGTTTAAAAGGCTTTTGTTTTAGTAATGCATTGCCTTAAATGTTTATGCTTATTTTGAATGTTCCGCTATATTGTTATCCTTACTGGGCATTTGAGCTCACCCCTTTTCTATGTTTTATTTTTCCCAGGATGTGAAGAAGTAAGTTATGAATGACCTGCAGGGATATTATGAGGGGATAATAGTGTGGATTGTGGAAACATTATGTTGTTGTATTAGTTTTTCATTTTATGATGTAATGTAAAACTTATGAATATATCTAGTGTTTCCAAGGCTACTAAACCAATCGGTCTTTCGATATTTGATCTTTCTTGTGATCATGACAATGTTATGTAATTAATGCACCGACTCTGGGTAACTGGGGTCGGGGCGTTACACCTCTTTTTCAACTCCATGAAGCTCTATTTGCAATCATCACTCCAGGAAAAATTGACTCCCTTTTGAGTTATCTTAGTATGATGGTTTGACAATCGTGAGAAATTTTTTCACAAATCGGTGATAATATCTAGCTAACCCAAGGAAACTATTGATATCCTTTACTAATGTTGGCTTCATCCATCCCTCAATTGCTTCTATCTTGGATGGATCCAAAGATATCCCATTGCTTGTGATGATATTCTCCTATAATGAGACCTACTTCAACCTAAACTCACACTTGTTGTACATTTCATAGAGCTTCTCCTTCTGCAAGGTCTCTAGTAAGGTTCTTAGATGCTTCTCATGCTCCTCCTTGGTTTTGGAGTATATTATTATATTCTCTATAAATACTACCACAATTTTGTTAAGGTAATTTCTAAAGACTCTATTCATCAAGTCCATGAATATTTTGGGTGCATTTGTGAGTCTGAAAGGCATTACTATGAATTCATAGTGCCCGTACCTTGTAGGAAAAGTAGTCTTGGCGGTATCATCCTTCTTCACCCTTACATGCTAATATCCAGACCGTATATCTACCTTAGAGAAGTAGTGTACTCCACATAGCTGATTGAAAAAGTCACCAATTCAAGGTAGAGGATACTTTTTCTTTATCTTTATTTTGTTGAGCTCATGATAATCAATGCAAAGGCACATTGACCCATCCTTCTTCTTGATGAAGAGGACTGGATCACCCCATGGTGAAGTACTTGGGTGTATAAACCCTTTATCTAGATTCTCATGTAGTTGTTTCTTCAGACCCCTAAGCTATGAAATAACCATTCTATATAGATTCTTGGATATTGGCAATGACCCAGGTATAAGGTGAATTGAGAATTCAACATCTCTTATAGGAGGAAGTCCAGGAAATTCCTTGAGAAACACATTAGTGAATTCCCTCACAATATGCATGTCTTCAAGGATGGTTTCTTCCTTAGACTCTATCATCTAAGATAGATATGCATGACTATAGGGTAGTAATATCCATGCTTGAGATGATGGTGAAAAATAAGATTCATCTTCCTCCTTGCACTTTTATAGAATCGGGGATCAACTCTCCACATAGATAGTGATTTCCCTATCACAAAAATTTATATTCGATCTATATAAGGAAATCCAATCCATTCCAAAAATTGCATCAAATTCCACTAGAGAAATTATGATAAGGTTTTCTGGGAATTTCAATCCACAAATTATGATAGGGGAGGAGTTATATTCATGGGATGCAATGATTTCACCATTTTCCACACTCAACGACATCTTTACTTCCATGATTTGTGGTGGTGTTGGGATTACTCTACTAAACTTTTGGGATATAAAAGAATGTGAAGAACCAGAATCAAAAAGTATGTTTTCTATTTATGAATTAATAACTAGAATACATGTCACTACTTCTTTACCGAGGTTCAATTTGGTGATAGTGATGGAAAAATCTCACCCTTTCTCCTTGGAGGTTATTGGTTACCTCCAAAAACCCTTGGCTTAGGAAACTGATTTTCAAGGTGCCCTGGTTCCTTGCAGTTGAAGCAATGAACAATGCATTGAGGGTTGAAAAGAGCATTCCTGTCATCTATCGCAGTCGCAGGTTTCTCTTGTCAACAGTTAAAATCTATGTGTAATTCTTTTCCACACCTAAATAATTTCCTCATCCCCGTCAGGAAATTTTTGGGGGGCTTCTTTCAACACCTTTGGCAAGTGGGGTGAGGGATTTTCTTAGCACTATGGTATTTATCCATCGGACTGATAGAATTGAATTCCACCTTACGCTTAGTATCCCAATGATACCCCTAGGATTCTTAAATCTCCATTTAGACTTTGAGGGCACATCAGTCAATTTCATCATAGCTATCGAAATCACAAATCTCCTGGGCTTTCCATATGCTAGGTTCCATCCCACTAAAGAAGCAGTAAACCTTACATTCGAGGGTAACGACAAAGCTGGAGGCATATCATTCAATCCTTGTGAAGTTTTCCTCATACAATCCAATGGATTCATTGTCTTTTTTCTTGAGTTCATGGAAGTCCCTTTTCATCTTAAGTTAGAGGGTGTGTAGAAAATATTTATCAAAAAACATTTTCTGGAATTTCTTCCATTCCAATGCCTTGATATCCTCCTCATTCTTCATATTTTTAATCAATGTCCACCATTGATCAGCTTCTCCCTACATACGATAAGCAGCCAGAAGAACCTTCTCTTGTTTAGAACATTGAAAGATGAGAAGATCATTTCAATGGAGTTGATATATTGTTAGACAATTGGGGGATCATATGATCCATTAAAAGTAAGAGTCCTTTGTCTCATTAAGCTCTTGATTGTGACTTGTTCTTTTTTAGGGGGGATGAATGTTCCTCTTGACCCATGATTATATACAAATATTGAGTTAACTGATATATTATCATGACAAAGTTCACGATTCCTACTCCCATTAGATTATGAATCGGATTAGAACAGTCATCACATTGATCTTCACATCGGATATTAGCCTGATTCCTCCTATTATCGACCATTTTCTGGAATAAAAGGAATTTTAGGGGTAACACATAAAGGGTAATCCATGTACAAAAATAGATGACTTATAAATAACTTTTTTCCCTTAACTTACGAATCTATAGGCTTCAATCTATGTTATCCATGATCTACTTTCTAACATATATTCTTAGGAGAATTTTTTAATTACCTTAATAATGGTTCATACTAAGCTTATTAATTTACAAAATCATATCCCTCAGGAGTGTCATAACCAAGAGTGCATCAAGTCTCATTGTCGTGTACTAGGATACCCCGATTCAAGCCCAAAACTCTTTGTCGGACTTTTCACTCCTAGGTAAATCTGTGCCAAAGCTACCTCTTCCTGCTTGTATCCAGATTAGGATTTATTTTCTTAATAAACCACTCACTAAATACTCACCCAGACTTTGGGATGTTTTTATTATACTTATTCTTATCTCTAAGGATTTTACTAGGGTTTTCTAATCCTAATCCCAAAAATAACTAAACCTATACTTTGATAGCAATAATAACAACCTTGATTTTTATTACAAACTTAGACATGATTTGTTACATAAAATATTCAATTGATAAAACATATAATATCAAGAGGTGTAGTGTCTTTGGGGCTTAGAAACATTACATAATGACTTAAAACATGAAACATTACATCTTTATTGAAAAATTACTTTACATGACCACTATATTCCCTCGTACTTAGCATTGCATGGGGTAACATAAGGACATGCATAAGAGAAGGGTGAGTTATAAATCCCAATAAAAGAGTAAACAAGGCAAATCATGAAAAATAAATGACATGTTAGGAAATAGTCATATTAATGGAGCATAAAAGAAACATGAACATAAAGGCATGATAAATCATGATTATCAAAACCTGGAAATGTGGAAACAACACTTAATATGGTATTAGCATGATCCAAGGCTCATTACACATTGAGCATGAGTAAACCCTCGTTGAACTTGAATTATCATTAGTAAAGTCTCATTGCACTTTATGTATCATGATAATAATTGTTACTCAATGCATTTGAGCGCTATCAACGCACACTATTCTTAAACGTTTCATTTCATGCATAAGTGTGCCACATGGATCACACAACATAGAATCATTAAAGATCATCATTTATTCCACGATAAATTAATCTAGAATTAATACATAAAACTCTATAATCAATAATTAAACATGAATAAATTTGAATACCCTTGATAGAGAAATGAGCACGGTATTCAGAACACAATGACTTTGGCTTGGAAAATTGTTGTGCAGTTTCGGCAGCATAACAACGGGACATAAGAAATCATAAAAATGGTTGATGAGAGAGAAATGAGATTCTAATCATATTTAAATTAAATGGAATATAATGGGTTCATATAGATACATGTCCCAACATATCTAACAGAATTTTAGATTCATAACACAAATGAATTGCTTGAATGTAAATGAGGAGAGAGAAATTCCTTGGAATTTTGTCTTGCTAACAGGTGTACATGGGAGGAATTAATGAGAGAGAAATGGGTCTCTAATCCTTCAAACATAATGAGGGAAGTATTGGGGAGCTGAAAAATCATACCCCCAATATTTTTAATTTAAAATAAAATGGCATAACAACTTAATGAAAATTGGACAAAAATGAGAAAGGAAGAAATCCCTTACTTGGAAGTGTGATCCCAAAGGCTTGGGAGAGGCTTGAGAGAGGCTTCTTGGGAGCTTTTGTAGCCTTGGGAGGATTATCTAGAGAGTAGGGAAGAGTTTGGAATAACTCCAAAGGCTTTGAGTGAAGAGTAAGTGGGAGCTTATGTGGGTTTATATAGGAAATGAGAGGGAATTATTTATTATTTAGGTTTGGGTCACCACACATTAAACTAATCTAAATTAAAAACCAGCCCATGGTTTTTGCCAAATTGGAGTGGGAAAAAATATTTTATATAGCAAATGGACGAATTTCTTAAAATATTAGGCTTTCTTATGTGGTGGTGAGTCACACTCCCAAGGAAATCAATTAAAAAAGTTAAAATGTTTTATATGTCTTGGAGGATCAGCTAAAGCTTTGTAAAATAAAAAAAATAAAATAAAATCACATTATATTATTGTTAAAAAATATATTGGCTGAAAATAATGTTTATATTATTTTATTACATCTCTATTGGGTCATTGTGATGTCAAAAAACACATTTTATATATTTAAAAGGTATTTAATTTTTACCCCAAAATTTGACTCTCTCAAAAAATTATGAAAAATTAACCATTGGATAATTTCAAAATACTGATTCCAAAAATAATATTCATTTAATCTAAATAATTTTCTAAATATGTGGTGTTTTACTTTTAAAATAAAAATCTATATTTATCAAAAATTCATGGGTTTTGAAAAAAAATAGCTTTGAAACCTTAATAAAAACAACAATTGTATTAATTATACGATCATTTATAATTAATAAAAGTAATTTAATAATAATATTTTATCAAAATATTATTTGATTAAAAAAATAAATTAATTCGTCAAAATAGATTTCTTAATTGAATATTAACTAAAAATGATATTTGTGATCTAAAAACTATGAATGTTTACTGTTTACTACATAATCATAGTGCTAAGGTCTTATTATATATCCCCTTATAACACCAACATAAGACCAAAGGTTAAGGTGTGTGATGGTGACAGACTCTTGGGGTGGCTCAGATAACATCACTCGAGTGGTAATCTCTATTAACTACCACTTCTCTTGTATGCGGTTCTGCTTTAGCTTAACATGTTGAAGCTCGGATTGCGCTTGGTCAAGAGTGAATCTCAATGATGCCAACTCCTTTCTGAGCTCTAAAAAATGGGATTTATATGGGGAAAGTCTATTGGATGAGGCCATCTCTTCCTTTGTCTGGGTAAATTGGTTTTGTTAAAGACCTATATTTATAATAATCATGTGATCACTGTTCAATGACTATATTATAAATGGAAACCATTTTTAATGGTATCTTTAAATCCAAAAACATAAAACTAAGGAAGTTAATATTTTTTATAACCATTTTTCATAATAAGAAATTTAATTAGATCAAGAAGAATTTTCATTGATAAAATTTTGGGTCATTACATGGATGATATGTTTATTTACTCGAATTGAATTGAGGAGCATAAAAGACATTTGAGTATTGTATTAGAGAAGTTATAAGAATATTGGTTTTATGTAATGGTTCCATGAATATCGATTTTGGATTCAAGGATTAATGTTTTGGGGATATGTTATTTTTTAGAAGGGAATTTCTATTGACCTAGAAAAGTTAAGGGCGATGTTTTCTACAGAACATCTCAATAATGTTCTTAAGATATGAATCTTTCTCAGAATAATTATATATTATATTCTATTTATTCAATATTATTAAAAACTATCATCAACGATGATGACATTAAATATAATGGATGAAAAATTTTTCTTGAGTGATAAATTCTAGGTAGACTTTGTTGACCTAAAGATAAGGTTGGCTTCAGCTCCATTAATAGTCTTACCTGAAGGTGACAAGGTCTGTTCGGTGTATTTTGATGCAATAAGAGTTTTTTGTGATTATTTATCATAAAAAGATAAAATATGGTAGCTTATGGATTAATAAAATCATGTAAATATGAGAATAAGTGTCCAATTCATTACATGGAGTTGGAAATAGTTGTTTATACATTGATTAACTAGTGGTATTACCTATTTGGAGAGAGGTGTGCCGGGTATTATTATCTCAATATTTTTAATTATATCTTCTATTACTATAATTTAAACTTGATGAAAATGGTATGGGTTTTAGTATCTTTATAATTTAAATTTTCAGTTAGATTACACACCAAGAGTAATAATGTGGAATCATATTCCTTGAGTAGGTAGACTCAATAAATAAATGAATTGGATGATCTATGTAGATAAATATTATAGTATATATGTATATATAGGATTATTGGGAGGGATATCATATAGTTTTATATCAAATGTACATTCTTTATGTTCTATTAGATCAAGGAAGATGTGGGAAAATAACTAATAATTAGGGTTTTTAAACCCTTAATGTATGAGAGATCATGGATGGTTGGTCATTAATAATGGATTTAATGATTTATTTGAAGGATATAATGGCAGTTCCATAATGTTTTAGATATGAGGTTATGAAAAAAGTGCATAACTCAATTTGTACAATTCATACTAGGATAATAAATATATATCATGAAATTATATGGTAGTTTCGGTGGGAATGCACTAGAAACGAGATAGTTGGGTTTCTATCTCAATGTTTGACTTATCAATAGGTTAATATTGATAATTAGTATCTTTTGGGACTTTTAAACCATTACCCATGATTATATATCAATTGGAAAATATTGATATTTATTTTTTTGTTAGTCTACTAAAGTCTCTACATAAACATGTTGTTGTTTGGGTGATTATATATTAACATAAAAAATAGATTCACTTCTTACGCATTCACGAATAATTCTCAATTGAATACTTGAGTAAATTTTATGTGGGAGAAATTTTAAGTTTTTATGGATTTTAATAATTCATTGTGTTGAATATGGTCCCTTAATTTGGGTCAAGGTTATAGAGACTATGGAAAAATAGATATGGTTACTTAGTTTAAGATGAGTACATCATATCATACATAGATGGATAACCATTCAGAACAAACCATACATACCAAAGAAATAATTTTTCAAGATTGTGTGATTGATTTTGGAAGATTCATTAGATGATTATGTTCCTTTGGTGGAATCAGAATATAATACTGGTTATCAAGTTTTTATATAGATAGATATTTTTGAAGATCAGTATGGGATACCATATAAATCAACTATATATTGGGATGAAGTTGGATATAATTACCTCTTAGGGTTGGTTTGTCTTCAATATATGACATATCATATTCCTAAAAAATATAAGATATTGATGGAAGCACAAACACAGTAGATTTATTGTATATATTGTTGATTAATACTGTTAGAGTTTCTATTTAGTGGTAGATACTTTTTATGGGTTCCTCCATAGTCAAGACATCAAAGACAATGGAATAAATGGATTTTTAATCTGTTGTATATGGATATATTTCAAAACATTAAAATAATTTGTAATGTGGCATATTGATAGGATTTTATACCATAGTATATTATGAAACATCATGTGTTTTATGTTTCACAGTTAAATAAGTATCAACTAGATTCATATCATATTCTACAATGGGAATATATTAATTTGTAACCTGATATAACCTATGCTAAAATTCCAATAAAGATCGTAGAAAAGTAATAAAAGTTTTCAATTGGAAGAATTATCCATTTAGTTTCAGTGTTAATTAAATATGGGAAAGTTCAGGAAGAAACAAATGAGAGATAAGATAACATGCAACAATAGTGTATGGATCTTTTAGATTAAAAGATAGACTCATTACTTGTTGGGGGAGAAAATTACTATAATAGAAAGAATCATAAAATTCATTATTTTAGTGTTTAATTAATTAATGTGGATATAATATTGATTTTATTTAGTTAATGTTATCTCCATGGAATGATTGGAATCATTTTTTAGTTATTGGATTATTTAATTAAGGGAGATTTATTGATGTGTGGTTAGTGGGAGAATATCCTTTCTGCATGAATAATATTTTATCAATTAAATTATTTGAAATTAAATTAATATCAATCTTGTGACTTAGGAATTTTAATGGGATGTTTTTATTTTTCATGTTTGTAAGGGTTCTTTATGGTAGTCTAAATAGAAGAGTTTTAATATTGTTATTAAATTTATAGAATCTAATTTTCATAAGAGAATGTGAATTTATCATAGTCATTAGAGGTATTATTATTGAGGTATCTTTTTTCCATATACTTAATAGTTTCTTATTTTATTAGATCACATGAATGACATTGACACTGAGAAATTATTATAAGAAAGTAAAAGTAGTAATTAAATTTTCGACTTTGATTTTATAGCGGATAAAGTGAGTGTTTATTATGGAGGGAATCAAATGGGTTTGAATCTTTAATTACAGAGCGTTACACATGGTGTAATCATGATGGGAAATGGAGTAAATTTTGTGTATAAATAAATGAGTCCCATGGAATACTCTCCTCTTTTAATCTCTCTCTATTTCTCTATTAGTGGAAATAAAATTATTCCATAAGTTGATTAGAGGATAGAGTCTTAGTAACATTTTCAAGGTATATTCTTAACAAATTTACCTTTTTATGAATATATTTTAATTATTAAATAATCAATTCTTAGTCCCTAAAACCCTCATTTCTTTTATTCCATCTTAAAACAGAAATAGTGATGGATTTAAATCATTTGGAACTGGGCCACGATAAATGGAACAAGGGTTGATTCACTCTTTGGACTTTATACGTGACACATTATTATTCTATATCAATCAGTACTTGAGTTATATAGGTTTGTTTCAAATGGAATTGGTGTTGTGATACTCACTAGTGGTCGTTTTCTCTATACCCTAGAGTCACACTAGGTTTGTTCCATTTATAGGTCATTCCAATTATTAATGTGGATATTCCAAATATAAAAAATTCATGTTAACCTATCATAAATTATGGTTTTTATTATTTAGGTTAAGAATTATGGTTTTTGGAGAATTCAGATGATAGTGTAAGGTTATTTTCCTCATTAAGGTTATAATCTTTGGATCTTGTGGAGGATTATAAGGAAATCATCTATGATGGGGAGATTTTATTCCGTCCTTAGTTAGTTGTAATTCAATTTCACATTATTAATGTTATTTTTATATTCTTATTTTAATGTTATATTTTTTAAAATAAACTAATGAGTCTTATTTAATAAAGTGATGGTTTATATTTAATTGTGATGAATGAAAAAATGGGTACTTTTAATGAAAATAATGACTGGTGGGTTTTCAAAATAATGGGATTAGATTTGTAAAAAATGTTCTATCATCTTATACTTAATTTGAATTTAAGATATAATTCTAATTTAAATTTAATCATGGGAACTATTTTTTGAAAGAAAATTATTTATTTTAAAAAACTAGTTAAAATTAATGAGTATAAAAAACTATATGGTTGGATAAAACCATGTGTCGTGGTTGGGGATACTCATGTAAGGGGTACAATGACTTGTATGGATTTATCTTGGTGGGTGATGATTCAATGTAGGTGCAATATTATCATATTTTTCTTAGTTTATGTATTGACTCATATTTTATTATTTTTATATTTCTCATGGTTCCTTAAATTATTGAACTATGTTTTAATTTATAACTATACTAGAATTTGGTATGTTTGAAATAAATCATACATGAGAATTCATGAGAGTGATTTAGGGGAATCCCACAGAGTAAAGTGTTAGTCACCCCTACTCGTACATCTCAATAGGCATATAGGTGTTTTTTTCATGATACCGGAGAAGGAAAGGATTATATATTCATCAATGATATAGCTTAAAAGATACACTCATTTTGTATTATAAATGTGCTTGATCAATAATCCTTATAGGATGTTCTATAATTAATGGATAAATGTCAATTATTTTCCTTTGGTTATTACATATTCTTTTGCAAAGTTTTTTTATATGGTATTATTTATTCTATTTTCCTTAATGGGTATTTTTAGAAATAGTTTCTCTTTAAAAATAAATGTGAAATTTTTATTTACAATTAGTTGTTTAATTTATTAATATAGAATCAATACACAATGATAATTTGGTATCCCTTGGCACTAGTTACCTGTCTTTAGTGATTAAGGAATGTGCCTAAGGTTATGTGATGATCTATCATGGGTATTAGGATTTGAATCCTAAATAATGGTTTTTATAATTTGTATTAGTATGTAAGAACTCCTGTTATTTGTAATCCTCCATTGCTTAATATTGAAGAAAAAAGTAAATAGAAATTATCAACCTTTCATTTACCCTAGACATCCTGGTACTCGACATTCACCATAGAAATAACAATTAATTCTCTTTTATAAGTGTGTTTATATTTCTTACCCTCTTAATCACCACTCCTACAAGACTTCTTAAGTCATAACTTTAAAACCATGATATGGTTTTATTTTTTAGCACCTCAATAAAGGGACCCGATTCATGATATCTAAATTGAAGTGTCACATAGACATAAATGTGTTCTCTTGATCAATAGAGTTGGGAAACTAGTGTAAAGAATTAAAATAAACCATTGGGGAATTATGTTCCTTTAAAATCCATCAACTAAATATTTAATGACTGCATGTTAATTTTAAAATTATTTTCTAAAAATCTCAATAATTTATAGAGGGAACTAAATAATGTTTATAAAATTCAAAAACATGATACAATAACCTGTGAAGACACAAATTAAATAAAATTGACACATTCCCAAGTCACCTAATCTTAATTATTCCTATATGTCTCTATAGTGGATTTACAACTCTCCATTAAAAAGTATGAGACCTTTATTTTAATAAAATCAAGACTAGTCATGTATATGTGTCCACCAAAGTGACATGTTGTGGTATCTATAAACATAGTCAGATTTTCCCATGAGTTTGATAAATATATATTCATAGCCACATATGACAAATTCAATGCTAAAAAAAATATTAAATCAAACTAACTTTATTCAAATATTTATTTAGAAAAAAAAATAAAAACCAAAATATCTAAATACAAGATATAAAAACCATTTTCCAAAAAACCATATTTTTCGTGAAACACAAAAACATTTTATCTTTAAAAAAATAGTTAATAAATTACATTTTATTTCTAAAATAATACCTTTTGAAAAATATCATCTTTCTTAACTTCATAAAAAACTCAATGTTTTATAAAAAAACTTGAAACTCTTTGTTTCCTAAAACAACACCAGAAATTACCCATTTCTTAAAAATCAATTATTTTGTGGATTAAAATATATTAATAAAATTGAATTAAATTATCGCTAAGTAGCCTTATAATTTTTAAACCAATTCATCACTCATTCACATATTTTACTCTAGACCCTCTACTTTACCAGTATATGGAGTGATTTATTACCATTAAAGAATTTTTTTCCTTAAAAATGACCTCTAAATTCTATGCTTTACCATGGAATAATATTAGAGAATTTCAAAATAGTCCCCACTAAAACCATTTTTACAAATTTAATCACAAGATACACTATATAATAAATTATATTAGCAACATTTCACAAAAAACAACCCTTCTCAAGGGTATTTATCAAAATAATTTTATCTCAAATTCATTTTTTAAACAAAACATGGTTTATACCAAATTTTACACAAATTCTCAAAATGAAAATTCTTAAAAATTAAATAGTTAGGTCCTATTATTAAAATTATCCCTAAATCAGAATTCATATACCAATGGTCATAAATTTCTATTTTAATAAGTAATTAACATTCTATAAATATTTGACATAGTATAGTAAAACTCTCAATCAATTATTACATAGTCTCAAGTTAATTTTATGAACCCCATTACACTAAGAATGTCTCCATTTAGCTCTCTTGTTGTGAATGTTAGAATAAGTTGAGATATATAGGAAGGGTAATAGTGATTGGTATAACCCCCATACTGATTTAACATACAACATATTTTTCAAGAGAACATAAAAATTAGGGTTTTATAGCATATAAATATTTCTAGATACTTTCAATAATTCAATAAAAATAGGAAAAATGATATACTATAAATACCATAATTATTTGATCTATTATATAACCTTTAATCAAATTTCATCTATCTCACTGTCCAAAACCCACTGTTACCACAATCATAAGATATTTTTCTCCAAATAATAGAATATAATTTTCATCCCTTCAATATATATACTATCTCCTCTAACTCCTTCATATTTATGACATTAGAACAATGTAAAATGATTTAATATTCGTCCATAAAATCTCATAATTTCCCATGTAAATTATACCATAAATTCCATCAATTAAATTATTTTTATTAATTTATCTTCTCTCTCTATCTATTTTCCATAACCCATTGTAGAACCCCATAATAAAGTCTTAAATTGTTAATTAAAATTCCATGATACAAATATCATTTAGGTTATTAAATCTATGAAATTCAATAATTCCTCAAAATTGATCACCATTAAATCCAAAAAGAATTCATAGTATAAATAAAATTTTACTTCACATGGAATTTAAAAAAAATATTATTAAAAATTTATTTCTCTTACTTAATTTTATAAACCCAAAAATAAAATCGAATTGATCATGTATAGACTTAATTCCATTGAATAAATTACCATAAATTTGTTCTCTAAGTCACATAATCACTTGACTACTATAATCTCATGATATATATAACACTTTATAACTAAAATAACAAATTTATTAATCATAGTACCATTTCAACCACACTTCTATAATGTCCAAAAAATTTATCAATGGATTTTCACATATGAATATTTAATTATATCATATTTAGCAATATAACCTTATATAATTGACATAAACCACATACACCGCATGTTGAAACCAACAACATTTTATTATATAAATTTAAAAATTAAATTTTGATAATAAAAATTGTCATAATAATTGAAAATATTATAATGTGAAAATAAATTGAAAATAAGATAACTAAAATATGAAAATTTGGATATGCTCGATCCACCAGAATAGCCACACTTACAAACACTATAGAAATGAAGCATAATATTAGTAATGAAATATTCATCTTGAAATTGAAAAAATAAGCTTGAGAGAAAATATAATTTAATTAATAATGAATTAAATATGTTATATTTATAGGATGTTGTAAACCATATGACAATTTTAAATATGACTATTGGTGTAGTAATCAGACTATTGGAATAGTAACCTGACTATTGGAATAATAATATGACCATTACGAAAAGTAACCTAACCATTGGAATAGTAACATCAACTACATAAGTGTAAAATAATATATAGGTATCCTAAAAAATGAAACTATTTTATAATTAAACCATGGTACATGTAAATAAATGATTAAAAATGATATATTAAGTGTTTGTATTTTTTATGAACATAAATGTTTTAACTGAACATTGATAATAAATATAATTATTTAAGATAAATTTTATTTTAATAAAATGGATTTATAAATTAATGTTATTTTTTATTATAATTATAATGTAATTTTATGAGGTTGTAAGTAATTTTTAAAGGGTCGGATAATTGATCATAATTTTCAAATATATATTTTTTAAATAAATGAAGTTTTTATTTAAAAATTAAATTTCTCTTTTTTATAAAAATATTTTCATAAAATGGATTTCATTTTTGGAATCTACATATTGAAAAATAGTTAGGATTAATTTTTGGTATTTTTCTAAAATAGTTAAATTTTTAGTGAATAGTGAAATACAGTATTTAACATTATAAAGTAAATACATGATTTTTCAAGTCATAGATGATTTAAGTGTTGATTATTTAAAACTCATAGGCACCATTTATTTTATATATGCATATTAATCAATATTATTGGTAGTCTTGAGCCAAAATAATAAACAAATTAGTATAATATATAAAAACATCCCTTTACTCACCTTATAAATACCACCCCTTCTATGAAAAAATTATAAGCCTTATTTTTTCAAAATTCTTACCAAAACTCTCCCCTAAATCATAGTTATTCTTGTCCCATTGATATAGTATTTCATTGATCCTTAAGGGGTATCCTAAGAAGAGACAACCAAAAGAAGAGGTAAAATTTTCGGCTAATCTCTTTCAATTTTATTATTCGTCTACCACACCCATATAATCCCCATCCACTGAAACATAGTAACATTTGTATAATAAATAAAATAATATGCTATTATTATGTTGTAAAATTCATCTTCTACCAATAATTATGTTGTTTCTTAAATTAAAGTGTTTTTGACAATATTGTTGGTTCACCACAACTATGAACAATGTACTTCGTTTTTCTCCATCACCTTCAAGGATGATCATAAAAATATTTTTATGGTTAAATGAGATCATAACTTTTATATTATAAAATATTTCAGGTTTTTTAATGATTTTAGTTCCATGATATTAAATAGAACAAAACTAGTTCATGATCGTCTATAAAACTACATAAATAAACTAACTGTTTGATGTTAACATTTTTACTAAAGGAATCGTCCCTATGTCATAACACATGTGGGTATTTTTAAAAATTATAATTTATAGCAGAAAATGAATACAATTTCATTTAATTTCCATAGTTTCATCCCCATTTGACAAGAACAACAATAATTATCCAAAAGTGATTAGACCATGGAACCATGAAATGAACACCCTCTGAAAAATGAAATTAAACATTTTATCTCATTGAAATGGTTATAAATAAACCTGATAAAATTATAATAAAAATATTTATATATGAAAAAAGTAATGATTTAAGTAATTAATTATTCTAATTTGATTATCCATGATTTAAATTTCAAGTTAATTATTGATTCAAACATATGGTAATGGATCTCTCTGAACCACCCTTTTCATTCTGTTATGACCTTTCTCCCTCTAACTCAATTTATATCACTCTATTTAATGTTATATTAATATTATATATTTGTTATGTATTTTTTTCACATGTATAACTATCTTGTTATCCCATAATTTTATGTGTAAATAAATTCCTTATGTTTTTTCTCAAATGTATTCTTTATAAAATCTCCATGATTATGATATGCACTAAGATTATGAAACCCACTTCTTTCTGGGTGTAATTATAATTTTTATTCTTTATAATTGATTTAATTTATTGGAATACGTAACGCCCCGACCCCAGTTACCTAGAGTCGGTGCATTATTACATAACATTGGCATGATCACAGGAAAGATCAAATCTCAAAAGACCGATTAGTTTAGTAGCCTTGTAATAACTAGATACATTAAGAAAGTTTACATTACATCACAAAATGAAAACTACAACAATATAGTCTCCATATTCCTAACTCTTATCCCCTCATACTATCCTTACAGGTCATTCATAAATTACTTCTTCACATCCTGGGAAAAATAAAACATAGAAAAGGGGTGAGATCAAATTCCCAGTAAGGATAACAATGTAGCATAAACTTTCATAAATAAGAATAAACATTTAAGGAAATGTAAAAGTAAAACAAAAGCCTTTTAAACAAGATCTTAAACATAGTATGGAAAAAATAAAATGAAATAATTTCATTTACTTATTCACATGGATATTCTACTAATCGAATAATCACATTCAATATCAATAACCACTTTCATAATTATGGAATGCATAATGCCAGACTATCATAACCACATAGCCAAGGCCTCGTGCCAAGACTAAAAATAATATTTTTCCAAGGCCTTGTGCTAAGAAACTAGTTTGTCCCATGAGACCTACTGATTCATCGAGGAGCTATAGTGGGCTCCACCCGTCACATATAAAGTCCAATGCATTCCCATATGAAATGGTTTAAACATAACATAAACATTTGTATTAAAAATAGCATATGAAATATAAATACTTCATCCATAAACCATGAATGGTTCAAAAATGACACATCCATAGGCAAACATATCATAAAACCTTAAATATAATATATATGTTTTGTATCATAATAAATCAACTTCAAATAAGCGTAAAATCCATCAAAGGATGTTGACATAGATGAAATCAAAACTCTTTTTAGAGAAATATATCTTTCTATTTTGAAATCATTTATGATTCATATATTTATTAAATAAAACATTTTCTTTGAAAATATTATTATAAGCTTGTAAGGTAAACTTTTACAATTTTATAATGGCGGAAAATAGCCACACCCACCGTATAAGTTAAACAAACATTCTTACCTTAATTCTGTCGAAAAGGTTAAAAAGGACCTTGTTTGGAAAACGACGAAAATATTCATTTATAAACCACTTATAAAACTCAAAAAGGGTATAAATGACATTAACCCATATTCTAGTAAATAGTAAAAATGTATTGAAATACATTTTTAAGAAACATGGATGTGGATGATAAAGATGCCCTAGTATATTATTATGTATAAACAACCTTGGATAATGAAGAGATGGTGAAATAAACCCTTACCTTGTACCTTTCCTTAATTGGGGGTAGGTTAACCTCTTATATAATGGTGAAATAATTGTTATTAAATTATTCAAGAATCATATACATTATTATGTTGTCATATATGATCTTTTAACATTGATTTGTTAATAATATCTTAATATTATTGTCATTTCTGGTGTTAACTTACTCATTTTATTTTATATGTTTTCTTATGTAAGACATGTTTGTTATGGATAGGTTGTATATTATTCATATCCAGAATTATATTATGTCCTTAAACATTATTAATAATCTTCAAGTGAGAATTAGACTTGAATGGATACGATGGAGAATAAATCTTATCGCATTCGTGGAGACGGTAGTCCGTATGTACGCACGAGAGACAATATCATTCTTTTGATATTAAAATAATAGTTAATTGGATTGTATATCATATATAAAGAATAATTATCAGGTTATATTAATTATCTACATGAATTACACATCATTATTATACCCATCCAAATAATAATGTTTTGAATAACAATTACACCACGACGTGGAGACAGTAAGCCGTACGTACGCACGTATGGTGACATGTCATTAAAAGGATGGATATAATACTGAAATATGGTTGTAACATGTTTATAATAACATAAAATTATATATAATATACTGGAGTTATTATTTTTTAATGGTAATAACAAGGAAAGAAGAAGTGGAAGAAGAAAGGAACTTGAAAAAGGGTGGTGAAATCATTGCCTCTTCTTTAGGTTCTTCCTTTTGATTTGATCAAAAGGGATCCTAAGGTTGGCTTTGTGAACAAAATAAGGCCTATAGGTTGAATTGAGGTAAGTTTAGAGATTATTTGGGCAGGGTTTGGCCGAGCCAAAAGGCTTTGAAGGTGTGAATTAATGTGAAGGGGGAGTTCCCTTTTATAAGAGGGGTGAGGGGAACCTTTGGAAAAGCTAGAAATATTATTTTATAATAAATTCATATTCGGTTTCTAAAGGCTAAAAATTGTATTATTTAAAGTTTAAGGTGGGGATGGGTCAAAAACCACTCAACCAATAGAATTTAGACAGGTTTGGATCACTATATTAACTTTATCTTTTAGTTTTAACTCTTAGTTAATTAGTTTGACACTTACCATGTCACTTTGTATTTTTATATTATATAGTTAATAAACATACTATATACCTCCAAGCAACCCCCAAGTGGTCAATTAATGATACACCTATCATGATATAAGTATCTTGGCCAAACCATAGATTTTTAGGAATTTAATATCAATTAATAATATAATATGTGTTTCAAAAACTCTTTTATGTCAATTTTGACACTATTTGCAAAATTGATTTTTGTGAAATTCATAACAGAACTATTACTTCAAACAAAGTTAATTAAATCATTCCTAGAAAGTCATATTAACCTATAAAATTAGATTAATTCATAAAAAGTCTCAAATTATATTTATTTGGGTATTTATAATATCAATTATTTTAATTTTTCACTATTATGGTAATTACTGCATCATCATTGTGTCATAAATAAATTAAATTAAATAAAATATCATTATGTAGGAAATCTTTTTAGCTTTCTAATTAATATTTATAATCTAATTTATCTTATTTGTAACCCTATATTGAAAATGTTTTAGTAAATAAACCTTGATTTTAACTCTTTTAACTATTCTTTGAATTAAATAATAATAAATGTCCTAATCTAATCCATGTGGACCTAAATGATAATATTGTATTCCTAAGGTTTTTTTGGTTGAGATACATTTGTACAATAGAATTAGGACATGTGTTAGGGTAATATTAATATCATTTTTACCCTTAATTACCCTATTTACTTTTAATCGTGGTAAATAAAAGTAAAAATTTACTATTCACCAAAATTTATTTTCATCTCATTGAACCACATTTTACTCCATGATATTAACCGTGTCTCTCGGATTTTCGAAATTCTACTCACATAAGTGGTAAAATTAAGTTTTATGAAAAATTCAGTTTTTTTAACTACCACTTAGTGGTTTCACTATTCATCAAAAAATGATGTTTTTCAGAAAAATACCAAAAATTTACCCTAGGATAATTTCGATATTCCAAATCCAAAAATGAAGTCTATTTTGAAAAATAAAATTTATAAATTTCAAAATGTGGGTATTACTATTCATAATAGCTAGTTTCATTGGTTGTGGCATGTTAGAACTCGATGTTGAGTACAATACACGTTATTGCATTATTCAAAGAGAACTGTACCGTAGAAGCATGGGGTGTTACATTCTCCCCTCCTTCATATAATTTCGTCCTTGAAATTTCTAGAATACTACCACATGAAAAGACTCGGGTGGTTATTCATCTTAAGTTCCTCGGGTTCCCACGTTGCAACTTCCATCTTATGGTTTCTCCACAAGACTTTTACCAGGCGAGTCATCCGGTTTCCCAGTACTTGTTCTCTCGTATCAAGAATCTTGACAGGCTCTTCACAATAAGACAGATCGAGTTCTAGTTCTAATTCCTCATAGGTGAGTACATGAATTGGGTCAGGCATGTATTTCCTCAACAGAGATACGTGGAACACATCGTGAACATTGGAGAGACTTGGCGGCATTTCCAATCAGTAAGCTACAGCCCCAATTCATTCTAGAATTTCGAAAGGTCCGATGTACCTGGGACTCAATTTACCTTTCTTACCAAAACCTATGACTCCCTTCCATGGAGATACCTTCAGGAAAACATGATCACTGACTTGAAATTCCAAATCCTTCCTTCGATTATCGGCATAGCTCTACTTCATGCTTTGAGCTGCTTTGATATGGTTTTGGATTACCTTCACCTTTTCCATCGTTTCCTCTAACAGTTCTGGGATTATAAGTTTTCTTTCACCAATGTCATCCCAATAGGTTGGTGTGTGACATCTCTTACCATAAAACGCTTCATATGGTGCCATCTGAATACTCTAATGGAAGTTATTGTTATAGGAAAATTCTACCAAAGGTAAATATTGATCCCACATACCCTGAAAGTCAAGTGAGTAGGATCTCAACATGTCTTCTAAGGTTTGAATAGTTCGTTCTGTTTGTCCATCTGTTTGAGGGTGGTAGGCAATGCTCAAATGAAGTTCAGTATCCAGGGCTTTCTAAATACTTTTATAGAATCTTGAAGTAAAATGGGGATCACGATCAGAAACAATCGATAGGGGTACTCCATGAAGTCTCACAACTTCATCAATATATAGTCTAGCTATATGTTCTAGTGGTAGATCTTATCTTATAGCAAGAAAATGTGTTTACATGGTAAGACGATCAACAATAACCCATATTGCATCGTTCCTTCTAGGAGTCTTTGGTAGTCCCATGACAAATTCCATCTTTATATTATCCCATTTCCACTCAGG
Source organism: Viscum album (assembly GCA_963277665.1). NCBI lineage: Eukaryota > Viridiplantae > Streptophyta > Magnoliopsida > Santalales > Viscaceae > Viscum > Viscum album. The sequence continues at coordinate 1,171,337,998 of OY728120.1, forward strand.
TATGGGAAGAGGTTGCAATACTCCACCAGGTTGTTGCCTTCCAGCTTTCACTTGTTGAAAAACCATACATCTTGACACAAAATCTGCAATCTCCCTCTTCATGTTGTCCCACCAAAAATTTTCCTTCAAATATCTATACATTTTGGTGCTCCTAGGGTGTATAGGGAAATTGGAACAATGAGCATCATCCAGCAATTCCCCTTTTAGATCAGGTATATCAGGAACACAAAAACTCTTCTCGAATTTCAAAATTCCTTCTTCATACACAATGTCTTTCAATCTCCAATCATTCACAGCTTATATCTTCTTTTTAAATTCTTCATCATCGGTTTGAGAACTCTAAATCCTTTCTAGTAAATATGGTTTGGAAACCATTTGAAAAAGCATTGATGTTTCACCTTCCCTGGTTATTCCCATGTCCGTCTTCACTAGATCCATGAAAATTGGATCCCTTTCAATTCACATATTGTTCAAAATTCCATGATCTTTTCTGCTCAAAGCATCTTCCACCTTGTTTTCTTTCCCCGGGTGTTAGTTTATCGTACAATCATAATCCTTGAGTAATTAAAGTCATCTCCTTTGCCTCATGTTGAGTTCTTTTTGTGAGAAAATATACTTCAAACTCTTGTGATCAGTATAAATCTCACATTTTTCACCATAGAGGTAGTGCCTCCATATCTTCAAAGCAAAGGTCATAGATGCTAACACGAGATCATGCGTAGGATAGTTTTTCTCATTAATTTTCAACTTTCGTGATGCATAGGCAATAACCCTATCATTCTGCATAAGGACACAACCAAGTCCTTTCTTCGATGCATCACTATAAATAATGAACCCATCATTCCCCGATGGTAGAGTCAATATAGGAGCACTGACTAATCTTGTCTTAAGTTCTTCAAAACCTTATTCACACTCTTTTTTACAAAAAAATTTAACCCCTTTACGTGTGAGCTTCGTTAATGGGTTAGCCAATCGGGCAAAATTCTGGACGAAACTTCAATAATATCCTGCTAAACCTATAAAATTGTGTACCTCAGTTATACTCATAGGTTCTGGCCATTCTTGGATTCCCTTGGTCTTATAAGGATCAACATAGATTCCATCTTTAGAGACAATATGTCCAAGAAAAGAAATCTCCTAAAGCCAGAATTCACACTTGCTAAACTTCCCATATAATTCATGTCTTCTCAGAGTCTTCAGGATAATGCGCAAGTGATTTTCATGATCTTTGTAGCTTTTGGAGTATACCAAGATATCATCAATAAATACCACCACAGATTAATCAAGATATTCCTTGAAAACTCTATTCATAAGATCCTTGAATACAGAGGGTGCATTAGTCAATCCAAAAGGCATTACTGTAAACTCATAATGCCCATACAGGGTTCGAAATGCTGTCTTCAGAATGTCTTCCTTCTTCACACACAGCTGATGGTATCCAGATCAAAGGTCAATCTTTGAAAAGTATTGAGCTCCATGAAATTGGTCAAATAAATCATCAATGAGAGGTAGGGGATAATTTTTCTTTATTGTTATAGCATTGATCTCCCTGTAGTCGATACATAACCTCATAGATCCATATTTCTTTTTAACAAAAAGAACAGGGGATCCCCCTAGAGAAACACTAGGGCGAATAAATCCCTTATTACTCAATTCATCTAGTTGTTTCTTTAGGTCAACTAATTCTAAAATGTCTATTCTATAAGGGGTCTTCGATATAGGCCTTGATCCAGGAATTAATTCAATGGAAAACTTAACTTCTCATTCTGGAGGACGTCCAGGTAAATATTCCAGAAACACATCTACATATTCTTTCACAATAGGTACATCATCTATTTGAACATTCCTTTCCTCACCCACTATAATTTCATCATCTTCCTCCCCAATAATTGAATTTATTTGAGATACTGGGGGTGGATCTAGATAAGAATTAGGTGGTAACGATTCTGCTTTAATGGTAAGGTGTTCCTTATCATCATCATCAAAAATTGTAACCTCTTTCTTCTTACAATAAATCTTCTCATCATGGTCTGAAATCCAATCCATACCAAGGATTATATCAAACTCAATCATAGGTATGACGATGAGATCAGCGGATAAAGAACATTTATGTTCTCTAATGGGGACAGAATCACAAAACTTTGTTACAATGATACTTCCCTTAGGAGTTTTAACTGACAACTCCCTTGTTAAATCAAATTTGAAATATCTAATTTTTTTAGAAAAATGGGAAGATATGAAACAATGCGATGATCCAGAATCAAATAATGCATTTTCTAAACTTGAGGAAACCATTAAATTACATGCCACCATGTCTTTCGGAGCTTCTACCTCAGCAGTAGTGATAGCATAAGCTTGGCCTTGATCCATTGTCCTTTTCTGAGGTAAGTTCCCCTGACGCTTAGGAAATTCATTTGCATAATGTCCAATCTCCCTACAATTGTAGCATTGTACATTGATAGATTCCTTCTTCCCCTTTCAATAATGAGCTTGGTGGCCTTTTCACCACACTTGTAACAGACTCTCATTCCTTTTAAGCAAGTACTGTGGTGTTTCTTCCAACATTTACTACAGGATGGATATTCAACTTTTCCCTTCTTCCCTTTATTTCCATTCCTAGATTGATCAGAAGATCTCTTCTTCTCTTTATTTGCTTTAAAGTCATTTGACTTAGAGAATTATTTCTCTGTCTTGATAGCACATGAGACAATGTTTTCGTACGACGAGAAGTAGTGTGAGACTAATGCTCGACAGAGAAATGGTTTTAACCCATCAAAGAAACGATCAATATTACTTCTTGGGTTACGTATATAATCTCCAGCATACCTTTCTAACCTTGTAAAGTTAGCCTCATACTTTGTGACATTCTCATCCTCCTTTTGTCTCAGACTCAGAAATTGTCTTTCCATATCTTCTCGATGGTCATGAGGAAAGTATTTTTCTAAAAATAGATATTTGAACTCCCTCCATTCCATATTTGATACTTCATCATCTTCCTTTGTGTTTTGAATCAATGACCACCATTGATCAGCATCTCCAATGAGGCGGTAAACTGCCATGATAACTTTTTCCCTTTCACTACTCCCCAAAGCCAGAAATATCTTCTCTAGGGAATTTATCCATTGCTCAGCTACTAATGGATTTATACTCCCATTGAATGTTGGTGGTTGTTGTCTCATGAAGCAATCTAACATTGATCCTCCACGTTGTGGATCATGGTGCTCCATACGGGTAGGGTTATTATTCGTAACCTGAGTGAGTTGTCCCAGTATGGTGATTAGTTGATCGGCACCAGTTGCATCACCATCTCCACTATAATTGTCTTGAGCATGAGGGAAATCCCTACATGGAGTGTGTGCATTGATATGGATCCCATTTCTTCCACTAGGAACCATTTCTAAACAATGGCATAAACTAGATCAGTTTATGAATCAAAATACATAATTTCATAGTTATAAAATACTTAACATAAATTGAACTATTTATGGATATAATCCATAATCATAAAAAAAAATTTCTTTGAGGAAGTACATACTCATAAACCCATCATAATGATATGTAAATAAAATGAGAGTTATCCTAAGCATATCCCCTGGGAGTATCATAACCAAGAGTGCAGCAAGGCCCGTTGTCGTGTACCAGTTCCTATTCGAGTCCAGCTCAAAGTGGTGTTTTCGGGTTTTACCCCTAGGTACATCTGTGCCAGAGCTGCCTCTACTGCTTGTATACAGACAGGGATGTATTGCTTGGAAAACTCCCAAAATCTCTACAATACCAAAATTCTAGGAAGTTCTTCTATACTAATCCTCAAAGTCCATCTTAGGTCTATGTGCTCTAATCAGAGTTTATCTAAATCTAGATTCCAAGGTTTATACTAAACTTCATCTGATACCAACTGTAACGCCCCGACCCCAGTTACCCAGAGTCAGTGCATTATTACATAACATTTCCATGATCACAAGAAAGATCAAATCTCGAAAGACCGATTAGTTTAGTAGCCTTGGAATAACTAGATACATTAATAAAGTTTACATTACATCACAAAATGAAAACTACAACAATATAGTCTCCATAGTCCACAATCTTATACCTTCATACTATCCCTGCAGTTCATTCATAAATTACATCTTCACATCCTGGGAAAAATAAAACATAGAAAAGGGTTGAGCTCAAATGCCCGGTAAGGATAACAATATAGCGGAAACTTTCATAAATAAGAACAAACAATTAAGGCAATGTATAACTAAAACAAAATCCTATTAAACTTGAACTTCAACATAGTATGGAAAAAAAAAATTAAATAATTCCATTTACTTATTCACATGGATATTCTACTAATCAAATAATCACATGCAATATCAATAACCACTTTTATAATGATGGAATGCATAATACCAGACTATCATAACCACATAGCCAAGGCCTCGTGCCAATAATACAAATAAGATTTTTCCAAGGCCTTGTGAAAAGACACTAGTTTGTCTCATGAGACCTACCGATGCATCGAGGAGCTATAGCGGGCTCCACCCGTCACATATTAAGTCCAATGCATTCCCATATGAAAAGGTATAAACATAACATAAACAATCGTATTAAAACTAGCATACGAAATGTAAATACTTCATCCATAAACCATGAATGGTATAAAAATGACACATCCGAAGACAAACGTATCACAAAACCTTCAATATAATATATAAATTTGGTATCATAATAAATAAACTTCAAATAAGCGTAAAATCCATCAAAGGATGATGACATAGATGAAATCAAAACTCTTTTTAGAAAAATATCTCTTTCTATTTTGAAATCATTTAAGAATCATATATTTATAAAATAAACTATTTTCTTTGAAAATATTATTATAAGCTTGAAGGGAAACTTCGACGATTTTATAACGGTGGAAAATAGCTACACCCGCCGTATAAGTTAAAAAAACATTCTTACCTTAATTCTATCGAAAAGGTTAAAAAGGACCTTGTTTGGAAAAGGACGGAAAGATTCCTTTATAAACCACTTATAAAAGTCAAAAAGGGTATAAATTACTTTAACCCATATTCTAGTAAATTGTAAAAATGTTTTGAAATAAATTTTTAAGAAACATGGATGTGGATGATAAAGAAGTCCCAGTAGATTATTACGTATAAACATCCTCAAATAATGAAGAGACTGCAAAATAAACCCTTACCTTGTACTTTTCTTTGGTTGGGGGTAGGTTAACCTTCTTTATAATGGTGAAATAATTGTTATTAAATTATAAAATAATAATATACATTTTTATGTTATCATATATGATCTTTTAACATTTCTTTGATAATAATATCTTAATATTATTGTCGTTTCGGGTGTTAACTTACTCATTTTCTTTTATACGTTTTGTTATGTAAGACATGTTTGTTATGGATAGGTTGTATCTTATTCATATCTAGAATGATATTAAGTCCTTAAACATTATTATTAATCTTAAAATGAGAATTATACTTGAATGGATACCATGGAGAATGAATCTCATCGTGTTCGTGGAGACGGTAGTCCGTACGTACGCACGAGTGACAATATCATTCTTTTGATATTAAAATAATATTTAATTGGATGGTATATCATATATACAGAATCATTATCATGTTATATTTATAATATACATTAATTACACATCATTATTATACCCATCCAAAAAATAATGTTTTGAATAACAATTACACCACGATGGGGAGATGGTAAGTCATACGTATGCATGTATGGTGACATGTCATTCAAAGGACTGATAGAATACTAAAATATGGTTGTACCATGTTTATAATAACATCAATGCATATATAATATACTGGAGTTATTATTTTAGACTGGTAATAACAAAGAAAGAAGAAGTGGAAGAATAAAGGAACTTGAAAAAGGGTGGTGAAATCATTACCCCTTCTTCGGGTTCTTCCTTTTGATTTGATCAAAAGGTCTCATTAGGTTGGATTTCTGATCAAACTAAGGCCTCTAGGTTGAATTGAGGAAGTTTAGAGAGTATTTTGGTAGGGTTTGGCCGAGACAAAAGGCTTTTAAGGTGTGAATTAATGAGAAGGGGGAGTGCCATTTTATAAGAGGGGTGAGGGGCACCTTTGGAAAAGCTAGAAATATTATTTTATAATAAATTCATATTCAGTTTATAATGGCTCCAAAGTGGATTATTTAATGGTTAAGTTGGGTATGGTTTGAAACCCACTCAACCAATATAATTTAGACAGGTTTGGGTCATTATATTAACCTTATCTTTTAGTTTTAACTCTTAGTTAATTAGTTTGACACTTACCATGTCACTTTGTATTTTTATATTATATAGTTAATAAACTTACTATATACCTCCAATCGACCCCCAAGTGGTCCATTAATGATACACCTATCACGATATAAGTCTCTTGGCCGAATCTTTGATTTTTAGGAATTGAATATCAATTAATAATATAATATTTTTAAAAAAAACTCTTTTATGTCAATTTTGACACTATTTGGAAAATTGATTTTTTTGAAAATCATAACAGAATGATTACTTCAAACAAAGTTAATTAAGTCATTCCTAACATGTCATATTAACCTATAAAATTAGTTTAATTCATAAAAAGTCTCAAATTATATTTATTTAGGTATTTATAAAATCAATTATTTTAATTTTCCACTAATATGGTAATTACTGCATCATCATTGTGTCATAAATAAATTAAATATAATAAAATATCATTATGTAGGAAATCTTTTTAGCTTTCTAATGAATATTTATAATCGAATTTATCTTATGTGTAACCCTATATTAAAAATGTTTTAGTAAATAAACCTTGATTTTAACTCTTTTAACCCTTCTTTGAATTAAATAATAATAAATGTCCTAATCTAATCCAGGTGGACCTAAATGATAATATTTTATTCCTAAAGTTGTTTTTGGTCAAGATACACTTGTTCAATAGAATTAGTACATGTTTTAGGGTAATATTAATATCATTTTTACCCTTAATTACCCTATTTAATTTTAACCGTGGTAAATAAAAGTAAAAAGTTACTATTCACCAAAATTTATTTTCATCTCATTGAACCACATTTTACTCCTTGATATTAACCGTGTCTATCGGATTTTCTAAATTCCACTCATAGAAGCAGTAAAATTAAGTTTTATGAAAATTCAGTTTTTTAACTACCACTTAGTGGTTTCACTATTCATCAAAAAATGATGTTTTTCAGAAAAATACCAAAAATTCACCTTAGGCTAATTTCGATATTCCGAATCCAAAAATGTAGTCCATTTTGAAAAATAAAATTTATAAATTTCAAAAAGTGGGTATTACTATTCATAACGGCTAGTTTGATTGGTTGTGGTGTGTTAGAACTCGATGTTGCGTACAACACATGCTATTTCATTATTCAAAGAGAAGTGTACCGTAGAAGCTTGGGGTGTTATAGAATAAATAATCATGTACATGTAATTGGGGGTTTTATCAAATAATTCTCCAATGCATTGGTTAATTTTTTTTCCTCATGAAACATTATGTATGGGATTAGGGAGTGAACCTAATCTACGATGAGACTCTTTCCACCATGTGATATTGTCTTGGAAGTTATCCTTGACTTATTCTTATGTCATGTTTTATGTTTTTTTCAAATTCTTATGATTCCATGATCTTATGAATTCTTTTTCATTATGTCATTCATCCATATGATTATTCATGAGCCTTTCTTATTTATGATATCATGTTATTTATTTTCATTGATATGTTATACTTCTCCACCGTTTTTATTCCCTTACAATTATTTATAGCTCACCCATTCATTTTATCTATTCTATAGATTATCCTATGTAATTTTAGGGTATCTAAGGTATTTAGGAGTACATTAGCTAGAATAAAATGAAATATTTATGTTTTAGTTTCCTTTGTATGTATTATAAACCTATTCTTCAAAATACACTAGACTGTGTAATATTTGGGTTTTATTTATTGGATATTTATGTTAAAAATTATGTAATAATATGTTTAGATATTTTGGTTCTCTATACATAAACAAATAATGTTAATTAAAAAAATATAATTCTCTAAATAAATTCATTCTAGAAAACAAAAATCCCCTTAGAATGATTTTTAGGTTTTGTTTGTTGATAAGTTTATTGAATAAAATTTAAAAATAGATTACAAAGTCCTAGGGAGCTTGTAATTTCAAGGAATAAGGAGTCCTTGAATGTTATTTCAATATTTTCAGATAAGTTATGTGTGTAGGATTAATAAGGACTATATGTAAAAGTAGTTTTGGATGATATATAAAGTTACTCTAGAAATTTCGAGTTCAAAGTTGAAAAAGTCCTAGAGTCTCCCTAAGTGTGTAATAGTAACTAGGTCACACTCTCAAGAAAATTTCAAAGCCCAAAAATATGTATGGGTAAACAAATATCATGCATAAGTGTAATTTATTTTGTTAAGGGGTGGAATTGGTTAATTCAAAATGGAAAATACAAGGATGTGCATTGTGGTATGTAATGGTCCTGAACCTAATGTGTAAGAATCATTTTGATGACCCAAGGAACATGTCAGCGTCATTTTAATGACTTAAGGAATATGTAAGAGTAATTTCAATGACTTAAGGCATACATAAGAGTCTTTTCCATTGTACAGAGGGTATTTGTAAGGGTCATTCCCTTACTTGTTTTTAGAGTTAAGGTTCATCCTACAATAATATATTATAATTTGAATTTTTAACCATAAAAAATGATTAACATTTACATCAGGCTGAGATGTATAAAAACATACCAAAATTAAAGGAGGATTATTTCATGATATTTAAGTGATTTAAATTTTAATATTTTTGTGGATTTTATAGATTAGGTATTTCACTGAAAATCATTTCGTAAAGAGTGATGACACACTATATATATATAAATATGATATTCGAATTAAATTCAAATATGGGATTTGATCAAATAATGAGGATTTCTCTAATTCCATAATATTTGAAAATTAATATTGGAGGATGTCTCTCTATTATTTTCATGGAGTTTCTATATATAATTATGGAAAATATTTTCATGTGATTTTTCATTAATTAGTAAATGGAATGTAGAAAATGAAATAATATACCTTTCTATTCCAAAGAACTAGAGAAGGTTGAGTTGTATAGATTGAAAATATAATTTTTTAGAACAATAGAAGATTTATAGAAATGAATTGGAAAGTAAGAGAATAATATGAAGGTTTTATAGGAGGCAACACAATAAAATATCATAGAGTTCATCACAATGATGAAACTGGAGTAAACTGACACACGTTTTTTGGAATAATCTATATTTTTTTCATGGAAGAAGAAGACAAATTACAAGAGGAGTAGTGAGTTCATTCTTATTGTAAGAGTTGTGATTTATTAATTTATTTAGTGATTTTTGTGGACTTGGAGGGTTAGTGTGACCACTCCATATTATAAAACAAGCAGTGTGCATTGTGTTTTAGGTGAATTGGAGCATCTCCATTACATGATCCTTATATTATCTTAGTTTCAGTGAACTAGGTAAATTTCTTATGTCCCTATTTTACTACTTTATCACTTATTACCAATTAAATGGATATAATGTTCCTAATAATCATGGAACCAAGTCATTTGTGAGGGTTGATTGAAAAATAGATATACCCGGATTCCCCCCCCCCCACCTCAAGGTATTTACCTTGATTTGGAATAATAATGGGTATCAATGAAAAGGTTCATGGTGAATTTTTTTCTCTCCCTAAAGTAATATAAGTGGTCGTAAACTATTAGGGAATTCCTCTTTTTGAGGAAAATAATTTATAGTTATGGAAAAATAAAATGCATCACTATTTCAGATTATTGGTAATGGATCATGAGATTTCATCCAGTATAGAATATGATTCATTATTATAAAAAATTGAAGAGTGAATGATGTTAATAAAAAAGGAGTCAATGAATTGGGAGGAGCATTATCCAATTCTATAATCATGAAGGTGATATTGTGTAAATCCTTACATTCCATGTGGAAAATACTTCTCAACATTCATAAAGGAGACTTTGAGGCATGTGAAGCTATGTTTCAGATTCTATGGAACAAGTATGATGATTTGGGAATACACTTTAATAAGTCAATTAATTGATTCTTTGATCTGGTTAAAATCATTTTGAGTAAATGCATATACTTGGAGAAAATATCGATTATATCAAAACTGTAAAGAGGATCTGAAGAAGACTACCATATCATTTCATAAACAACTTGGTTCTCAAGTAAAAAGAACCAAAGGAGGTGATACTGGATATTCATTGCATCATATCATTGTATACATGAGGAGGAACAATTAAAACATGTTTGTGGAGTAGGATAATTTTATGGAAGTATAATTAAATCCAAATGATTAAAATACAATCAAGGATTATCCTAAGTATAAATAGGTCATTGACATGATGTATTTTCTATCCAAAAATATCAAAATAGGAAATTCAAAATTCAAAGGTAAATCTTTAAATTACTTGATTTTGGAGTGTAAAATTTGGGAACCATACCTAAAGATGTCCAATGAATTATAGTATGATGATGAAGATAAATAACCCATGAACAAATTAGGTAAAGGTGAGAAAAAAAGAGGATACCAAAATAGAAATTCCTCAAAAAGAATAACATTCTTTCATTAGAGGATGTATGCTTAGAAATTAGATATGGAAGAAATAGAGGACTATAAAGATCACAATGATGATGTTACTATGGTTGTAATAGACAACCAAAAATTGGAGTAAAGTGATTATGAAGAAGATTAAGTTGAGGGAAGAGTTTACCTTGAGGAAGAACTAAAATCTTCATTTAAATAAATTCATATTTACAGGTCAAGAATTAATAAATCCAATGGAGTGGTTTGCGATTCTCAAATATATATGCAATATATTGAAGAATATATTTCTAATTTGAAATATTATATTGAATGGATTAAGTCTTGAAAACTACAAAACATGGAAAATTTTATTGAGTACAAGCTAAAAATTGAAGTGTGGACTTAAGTTATTGATGTATAAACTGATACATTTAAATATCATGTTAAAGGAATTAAAGAAAAGTAAATTATATTCATGTTGATGTGTTGAAATATTGATGATCAAGAGAGACTTCAAACTACTAGCATGGAATAAGGAAGTTTCAGTGCCCAAGGTACAAAAAAAGTTAAGGAAGTGTACGGGGAGTTAAAAAAAATCAATCACTTGGACACAACTGATGAATTAAAATGATTATAGAAGATCTATTAAAGATCTTGATTTCATCCAAAATTCAATAGTGGTTGATATGAGGCCACAAGAATATACTCCCTGAAAGAAGGCTATTTTGAGTGACTCACAATAGACAGAAAAATCTATAGCTAAATTAGTGAAGATAGACACTAAAAAACCACATATTTAGTGTTATTTTTGTGGAAATATGGGATATACACAATATATGTGTTCTGAAGGAATCCCGGTCATGGGGATGGTTAAACATATTTTTAAAAATCCTAGATATAATATACTAGTTAACCTTGAGGTCGCTCTCAAGTAAGTAGATTAGAATTCCCCAGTGGTCTGCCCAAAAATATTTTTGTATTATTTTATATTATGAAATAATTAATAACATCATGAAACAGTGAATAAAATCATAGAAGTAGTGTGGAAAAATGTGATGAAATGGGGGATGAACAAGAAACATATATAATGAGATGATAAAAGTGGAATTAATTTAGTGATAAACAAACCTCGGATTTAGGTTGATCGACCCTTAACTACCTATCATAAATCTATTGGGTAATTATATCATTTCCCAACCTCACTTAATTCATGCTTAATATCTTGATTCAGACATCTCTCTCACCCAAAAATTGAACATTTATGCATGTAATCACTTACAGTATATAAATATTCTATAAAAATTGAAATCATCACCCGATCAAACAACTCTAACAAAAAATCTCTTCCTAGATGAAGTGATCATCATGAGATCTTCAATCACAAAACCACTCTTTAATACTCTATCAAGTGATCAAAGAGAAGGGGATAAAGATGAATGTGAAGTAGTGGAGAAAAATTCTCATTGATGGTTGTTCTCTCACTTCCCCACATACATAGTCATTGTCCACTAAGAGCAAAGAAGAAGGATTATGATTGACAGAATTCATGGATCTCTAAGAAGTGTCAGGTTTCACTTCCTAGAGATGGACTCAAAAATTATTCCTCCATTATTGAAGGTATAATATCACAACACACTGGGAGGAAGAACTAATTAACATGTATTTACAAAATTGGAAATAGAATTATAGAATGGGGGAAAATGTGGATGATAAAATGGATCAGAGTTTTCTTCCGTCTCTTGGGGATTCAGGAATACAAAAATTATATAGATGTGTATTATCTCTAGAAATAAGAAAAAATAGGGGGAATTCATCCTATTATTCAAAAATTAAAATAGAACAATAGTGACAACCTAACTAAGAGACAAAAAAAATATCCATGTGGAGTGATTTTACACGCTCACCACCAACTTCAGGGTGAAAGTAGCCAACCTCCTGCAATGACATGTGACACCCCTCATAATTCACCATGAAATTCTCATGATCAACTTTTCCCTTACCTTATTATCAACTCTCCATATTCTAGATCCAAAAAATTAAAAGGCCAAAAACATCAATTTGGGAAATTATTTTCCATATTTCTAAATTTTCTGGGCACCCTGAGCTTGAAATACTTTCCATTGGACTTGGCTCAACTTTGGGCCTTACACACCCAAAATCCATTAAATGGTCCTTTAGAGTGTATCCACACTTCCATTCTAGATGTTGAATAAATATTCGGCCCAATGGATATTATGTTACATATGGATTCAGCTACATCCATTTTCATCAGATATGTCACAATATAAGTATGTGGATTTATATGATGGATATATAGCCATTCAGTTATATGGATGGAGTTTTGGGTGTGTAAAATTTGGCCCTCCATCCTCTTCCAGCACTTCTGAACGGCTGTAGATTCCCCTATTCTTTCCTTCAAACTCCTAAAAAGCATCCTAAAAACAAACTTGGAACCATAAAATTAGGTAATTCCAATCCATCGCTTCATAGATCATTCCCATAAACACATAAATCACACATTATTGAGAATAAAACACAAATTGAAAAATAGATTCAGTGTCTTTATCTGTACATGCACACTAGTTCATCTTCATCCACAATCTTGAGCATGATCTGTTCTAGGTTTTGGTCTTGGCACCTGGTTTTGTCTCAAAAATTTATTCCTACAATCTTAGGTGAAATCAGTGGGAACTTGGATTGTGGCTCAGCTTGGGATCTCCATCAATCAGTGGCTCATGCTTCATCCAATATTAGCAAGTCTTGGTTTCTCTATCCGTAGTGGCACGTGGGTAACGGACCAAACTTTTATTAATGTAAATTACTCTTGATCTAATTAAATGTATTATTATATAAAATACTTATATAACATATGAACCTCATTCGATTTATATTTTTGGATTTTAAAATACCATTAAGAATTGTGACCATTGATAATATAGTCATTAAATAATGATCACATGATTAGTATAAATATAGGGATTTAATAAATCCAATTTACTCAGACAAAGGAAGCGATGGCCTCATCCAGTAGACTTTCCCCAAACGAATCCCATTTGTTAGAACTCAGAAATGAGGTGGCATCATTAGGATTCACTCTTGACCAATCCCAAGCTGAGCTTCAAAACGTTAATCTTGAATGGAACCGCATATGTGAGAAGTGGAAGTTGATAGAGATTACCACACAAGCGATGTTATCCAAGCCACCCCAAGAGTCTGTCACCATTGTACACCTTACCCTTCTATCTTATGTGGTGTTATAAAGGGTTATGTAATGATACCCTAGTACTACAATTATGTACATTATTTTGTTATAGAGAATATACTTTCATTTTAATATTGTTACTTTTTAAATAGTTTCTTAAAAAAATAGCATTTTTAGTTATTTAAGAAATAAATTTTCATGAATTAATGGATTTTATAATTAAATAATATTTATATAAAATATTATTACTAAATTAATTTTTATTAAATATAAATTATTTTATAATTATTATGAATACAATTGTGATTTTTATTAAGGTTTCAAAGCCATTTTTTTGTCAAAACCCATGAATTTTTTATAAAGGTCATTTTTTATTTTAAAATTAAATATTTGAAAAATTATAAAAATATTTAGATAAAATAAATATTATTTTTGGAATCAGGACACTGAAATTATCTAATGATGAATTTTTCATAATTTTCAGAGACAATCGAATTTTTGGTTTAAAATTAAATACCATTTAAATATATAATGTGTTTTATGACATCATAATGACCCAATAGTGATTTAATAGAATAATATAAACATTATGTTTGGTGAATATTTGTTTCATAGTTAATATATTGTGATTTTAGGTTTATTTTATTTATTTTGAAAAACTTTATTGGACCCTCCAAGACTGATAAAACATTTTGTCTTTTTAAATTGATTTCTTTGAGAGTGTGACTCACCTCCACATAATCTACCCTAATATTTTAAGGATTTATGCCATTGGTCATATAAAATAATTTTTTCCACTCCCATTTTGAAAAAACCATGGGCAAAAACCATGGTTTGGTTTGTATTTTTGATTAGTTTAATGTGTGGTTCCCAAAACCTAAATAATAATGAATTCCATCTCATTTCCTATATAAACCCACCCAAGATCTCACTTCCTCTTCACTCAAAGCCTTTGGAGTTCATCCAACCTCTTAACTACTCTCTCTATAATCCTCCCAATTCACCCCAAACACCTAAGAAGCCTCTCTGAATCCCCTCCCAAGCATTTGGGATCACACTTCCAGGTTAGGGATTCTTTCCTTACTCATTTTTTTCAAGGTTCCTAATATTGTTATTCCCTTTTATTTTCAATTATAAATGTTGGGGTATGATTTTGCACATCCCCCATACTTACCGCTTTATTTCTGAATAATGAGAGACCCATTTTCTCTCTCATTGATGCCTCTCATGTACACCTGTTACCATGCCCAAATTCTGTAAGGAATTTCTCTCTCCTCAATTACATTCAAGCAATTATTTTGTATTATGAATCCAAATTCCATTACTTATGTTGGTACATGTATCTATATGACCCCCTTACTGTCCATTTAATTTACATATTATGAGACACCCTTTTCTCTCTCATCAACCTTTCATATGAAGTCTTATGTCACGTCGTTATGCTGCCGAAATTGCACCGCCATATTCCGAGCCAAAATCATTATGTAGTGAATATCATGCCCATTTCTCTATCAAGGGTATTCACCATCATTCACATTTACATATTTATGGAAGAGTTTCGTGTATTAATTCCACATTCTTCTACTGTGGAATAAATTATGATGTTTAATGAATCTATGTTGTATGATCTTGTGGTACACTTATGAATTAAATGAAATGTTTAAGAAGGGTGCACCCTGATAGCACTCCAATGCATTGGGTAAATATTAGTATCAGGATATGTCAAGTTCAATTATGGTTTACTCATTATAATTCAAATAAAATGAGGTTTACTCATAATCCATGTGCAAAGAGACTTGGCTCATGCTAATACCATGTTAAGAGTTGATTCCACATTTCCATGTTGTGATAATCATGATTTATCATGTCATTATGTTCATGTTTCTTTTATGCTCTATTGATATTCCTATTACCTAACATGTATTGTAGTCTTCGTGTTATACCTTGTTTACTCCCTTACTTGTCTTTATAGATCACCCTTTTTATGCATGTCCTTAAGTTATCCCATGAAATGCTAAGTATGAGAGAATGTAGTGGTCATGTAAAGGAAGTATTCAATAATGATGTTGTGTTTCATGTTTTAAGCCATTATGTAATGTTACTAATACCCAAATACACTAGACCTATCAATATTCCATTTTTTATCAAGTGAATAGTTTATTTAATCAATCATGTTTAAGTGTGTAATAAAGAGTAGGGTTGTTATAGATGATATCAAAGGATAGGTTTAGTTATTTTTGGGATTAGGATTAGAAAACCTTACTGAAAGCCTTAGGGATAAAACTATGTATAATAAAAACATCCCTAAGTTTTGGCGAGTACTAACTAAGTGGTTTATCAAGAAAATACATCCCTGTCTATATATTAGTAGGTAGAGGTAGCTCTGGAACAGATGTACCATGTAGTGAAAATTATGACAAGGAGTTTCGGGCATGACCCGGGGTATCCCGGTACACGAAAATAGGCCTTGTTTCACTCTTGGTTATGAATCTCCCAGGGGATATGCTATGGTAAATTCATAATATTATTATGAACCATTATTAAGGGAATTAAAAAAATTACAATGAGAATATATTTTAGAATGTAGATCATGGATAACATATATTGATGCCTATATATTAATAAGTTAATGAACCAATAGTTATTTATAATTCATCTACTTTTTGTACTTGGATTACCCTTTATGTGTTACCCCTAACTTTCCTCTTATTCCATCTGATGGCTAGTAATAGGAGGACATAGGCTAACAACCAATGTGAAGATCAATGTGATGATTTTTCTAATGAGATTCCCTATCTGATGGTAGTAGGAATCACGAATTTTGTAATGATACTCTCTCAGTTAATTCATGATTTGAATAGAAACATCGATCAATAGGAATGTTCAACCCCCCCCCCCAAGAATTAATAAGTCACAATTGATAGCTTCATGAGACAAAGTCCCCCTACATATAATGGATCATCTAATCCCCCAATTCTTGAACAATGGATCAACTCCATTGAAAAGATATTCACCATCCTTCAATGTTCCGAGCAAGAAAAGGTTCTTTTGGATGAATATCGTATGGAGGGTGAAACTGATCAATGGTAGAAATTGATCAAAAATTTGAAGCTCAAGGAGGAGATTGAGGCGTTATAATAGAAGGATTTCCAGAAAAACATAATTGATAAATATTTTCCGTGCACCCACCGACTTAATATGGAACGACCCTTCATTTCCCTCAAGAAAAAAGATGATGAATCCATCAGAGTGTACGAGTAAAACATCACAAGGCTTGCACAATATGCCTCTGGCTTTGTCGTTACCCCCGAATTCAAGGTTGACCACTTCTTTGGTGTGCTGAAACCTAGCTTACATAAAGCCCTGGTGATCCGTGACTTCGATATCTATGAGGAAATTGTCTGATATTCCCTCAAAATCAAAAGGGAGATCGGTGAATCCCAGGGGTATCATGGGGATAAGAAGCGTAAAGTGGAATTCAATTTTGGTGGTCCGATAGATAAATCCAATGGTTCTAAAAAGATCTAACACCCCACTTGACAAAGGAGCAGAAAGAAGAACCCTATAAATTTCCTTAAGGTGATGATGAAATACATTAGGTGTGGAAGAGAAGGGAACCTATCCATTAACTACTGACAAGAAAAACCAGTGGTTATGACAGAGGAGAGGAATTCTATGTTCAACTCTCAACGTGTTATTCATTACTTCAATGACAAAGAACCAGGGCACCTTTCAAATCAATTCCCTTAGCCAAGGGTTTTCAAAGTAAACCCACAACCTTCAAGGTAGAAAGGGAGATATTTTTCCATCACTACCACTAAAGTGAACCCAGAAATGTATTGGTCATAAGTGCGCTAGTTATTCAATCAAGAATAGAGAATGTACTTTTTGATTTGGTTCTACACATTCATTTTTATCCTGAATGTTTAGTATAACAATCCCAACACCACCATAGATCATGTATGTACAGATTTTGGGTTGTATGAAAAATGGGGAAATCATTGTATCCCATGAATATAACTCCCCCTGTCATAATTATTAGATTGAACTTCTCGGAAAACCTCTTCATACTCCCTCTAGTGGAATTTCATGCAATTTTCAGAATGTATTGGCTTTCCTTATATAGAGCCAACATAAATTATCATGATAGCCTCAATTTATATTTAACACAAAGACCTCTTTAGACAGGGTATACGGAGACCCATTACATAGCCCGAAATCCCAAGGCCAAGTGGCCTGAATACAAGGCTTGAAAGCCCATTTTATGGCCTAAAGGACCCCTCGGTGAACAGTACTACTACAGTACCCACGCTGCTACGGTACCTGTTATAGTACAGCTGCCACTATAGTACCTACTACAGCCCCTCTGCCGCTATAGTGTTCTCGCTGCTACAGTTCTGTTGCTGCTACAGTTCTTTGCTACAGTACTAGAAAATTCACCCCTTCCCGGATTTGATCCTGGGTCTTTTGGATGCCAAGAAGGAGCATGTACTACTAGGGTACAGGCTCGTTGGCTTATCATGATAGGTAAATTACTCTCTATAGAGAGAATTGACCCCTGATTCTATACAAGTGCAAGGGGAAGATTAATCTTCATTAGCACCACCATCTCAAGTGTGGATATTACTTCCCTATGATCATGTGTATCTAGCTCAGATGATTGAGTCTAAGGAAGAAACAATCCATGAAGACATGCCTATTTTGAGGAAATTTGCTGACGTGTTTCCAGAGGAATTACATGGTCTTCCACCTAGTAGAGATGTTTAATTCTCAATTGACCTTATAACTAGGGTATTTATAATATCTAATACTCCTTATAGTATGGATGTTGTGGAGCTAGATGATCTGAAGAAACAACTACAGGAGAATCTGGATAAAGGGTTTATACACCCATGTTCTTAACCTTGGGGTGCACCAGTCCTCTTTGTCAAGAACAAGGATGAGTTAATGCATCTTTTCATTGATTATCGTGAGCTCAAAAAAATCACGATAACGAACAAGTATCCTCTACCACAAACTGATGAATTATTTGATCAGCTACATGGAGCACAATACTTTTCCAAGGTGGATTTTCAGTCGGTATATTACCAGGTAAGGGTGAATAAGGAGGATATCCCCAATATTTATTTTCATAAAAGGTGTGGGCACTATGAATTCATAGTAATGCCTTTCGGACCCACTAATTCTACATAAATCTTCATGGACATGATGAATATAGTATTTAGGTATTACCTTGATAAATGTTTGGTAGTCTTTAGAGATGATATTCTAATATACCCCAAAACCAAGGAGGAGCATGAGGAGCATCTATCAAATGTACTAGAGACCTTGAGAAAAGATATTCTCAATGAAATGTACAACAAGTGTGATTTTTGGTTTAAAAAGGTCTCATTATTAAGACATATCATCACAAGCAATGGGATATCTATGGATCCCTCCAAGATGGATACGATTGAGGGATGGTCAGGGCCAACATCGGTAATGGATATTCATAGCTTCCTGGGGTTATCTAGATATTATCGTCGATTTTTGAGAAATTTCTCATGATTGTCCAAGCCTCTTACCAAGCTAAATCATAAGGGAGTGAAGTTTTCTTGGAGTAAAGAATGCAAAGAGAGATTCAAGGAGTTAAAAATGAGACTTATCACTGCGCATGTGCCCACACTACCCCAAAGTGGATTACATTTTTGGTATTTAGTGCTACTTCAAAGAAGGTCATGGGTTGTGTGTTGATGAAAAATGACAAATTCATTGCCTATTCTTCATGTAAATTCAATTTTAGTGAGAAACACTATCCAACACATGATCTAGAGTTGGATGCAGTGATCCTTGCTTTAAAAATTTGGCGGCATTACCTCTTTGGGGAGATGTGTGAAATATATACGGACCACAAAAGCCTCAAGTATATATTCACACAGAAGGAGTTGAACATGAACCAACAGTGATGGTTAGAGATGATCAAAGACTATGACTGCTCAATCCATTACCACTCGAGGAAAGTGAATAAGGAGGAATATGATCTAAGTAGAAAGGACCCAGAAATTCTATCATTGATGAGAATTGAAAAGGATACAATCTTCTTAGACTTGATGAAGATGGATTTGGGAATCATAAATAAGAGAACATCATTAATCCTTTCACAAATTATTTCGTAACCGTCTCTTTTTTAAAGGTTAAAGGATGCTCAAAATGATGATGTAATAATTTAGAAGAAGGTGGAAACTATCAAGAAAGGGAAATCCTTGGATTTCAATGTCAATGAAGAATGAATTGTGAGATTTCATTCAAGAATATGTGCTTCATTGAATCTAGAGTTTAAGAAGGAACTTTTGGATGACTCACATAGTTCAAATTTCTCCATTCACCTAGGAAACATAAAGATGTATTGAGATCATTGAGAGAATTATTTGTGGGATAACATGAAGAAGTATATCACTGAGTATACATCAAAGTGCCTGGTATATCAAAAAGTAAATGTTTCGAGGAATAAGTATTAAGGGATTATGAAACCATTACCCATACCTGCATGGAAATGGGAGAACATCACCATGGACTTTGTCATTGGACTTCCGAAGACATCAAAAGGAAACAATGCTACATGGGTTGTTGTAGATCGTATTACAAATACTGCACACTTCATTTAAATTTGGGAGGATTTCTCACTATATCACTTAGCACGGATATACATCTGATATGTGGTAAGGTTCTTGGAGTACCACTATCTATTGTACCCGATCGAGATCCAAGATTCACCTCTATGTTTTTGAAGAGTCTTCAACATGATCTGGATACTGAGATGAAATTAGGTTTGGCTTATCATCCTCAAACATATGTCCAATCTAGGAAGACTATCCAAACACTTGAGGATATGTTGAGAGCATGCTCAATGGACTTCAAAGGAGGATGGGATCAACATCTCCATATTTTTGAGTTCTAATACAACAACAGTTTCTACTCAAGCATCCAAATGGATCTTTATGAATCCATGTATGGGAAGAGGTGCAGAACACCGACATGTTGGGATGAATTTGGGGAAAGAAAACTCCTAGGTCCATAAATGGTCGAAGAAATGGGGGAGAAGGTTAAGACCATCCCGTAACAAATTAAATCTTCTCAGAGTCGACAAAAGAGATATGCTGATAATCTTCGTCAAGAACTAGAGTTTGATGTCAGATACATTGTATTCCTCCACATATCATTGTGGAAGATAGTTATGATATTTTTTTTAGAAGGGAAAGCATTGTCCAAGGTACATTGGCCCTTTTGAGATCCTTGATCGCATTGGAGCAGTGGCCTATTGACTAGCACTCCCACTGAACCAATATCAAGCACATGATGCATTCCATGTATCACTCTAGAGGAAGTACATACCTGACCCATAATATGTTCTCAATATAGAGGTGCTATGATTGGATAATTACCTCTCTTATGAAGAGAAGATGGTGAAGATCTTTAATCGTAGTGAAAAAGTTCTACGAAATAAGACAATGCCTCTCGTCACGGTGTTGTGTAAAAACCAAAAGTGTGAAGAAGAAATGTGGGAATTAGAGGAAGTGATGATGAAGAGTTACCCACACCTTTTTTAGTGTGGGAAAAGAAAATTTTGAGGGAGAAATTTCTTAAGGGGGGAAAATTTTAACAACCCAATCTTTTATTAACAGAAATTTATCTTGATCTAATTAAATGTATTATTATGTAAAACGGTTATATAACATATTCACCTATTTGGATTTATATTTTTGAATTTTAAAATACCATTAAGAATTGTGTCCATTGCTAATATAGCTTTTAAACAATGATCACATGATTAGTATAAATATAGCGCTTTAACAAATCCAATTTACTCAGACAAAGGAAGCGATGGCCTCATCCAATAGACCTTTCCTAAACGAAGCCCATTTGTTGGAGATCATAAAGGAGGTGGAGTCATTGTTCTTCACTCTTGACCAAGCCCTAGATGAGCATCAAAACGTTAATCTCAAAGGGAACCACCTACGGGAGAAGTGGAAGTTGATAGAGATTACCACCTGATCGATGTTATCCAAGCCACCCCAAGAGTCTGTCACAATTGCAATCCTTACCCTTCAGTCTTATGCGAGTGTTATAAGGTGTTATGTAACGATCCCCTATTACTATGATTATGTAAATTATTTTTTATAGATAATATACTTTCATTTTATTATTGTTACTTTGTAAATAGTTTTTTAAAGAAAAAATAGCATTTTTAGTTAATTAAGAAAATTATTTTGATGATTTGATGGATTTTTTAATTTAATAATATTTTAATAAAATAATATTAATAAATTAATTTTTATTAAATATAAATTATCATATTATTATTATGAATATAATTGTGATTTTTATTAACATTTAAAAGCTATTTTTGTCAGAACCCATGAATTTTTTATAAATGTCGGTTTTTATTTTAAAATTAAAAATTCACATATATAGAAAAATAATTAGATAAAATAAATATTATTTTTTTAATCTAGAAATCAAAAATATCCAACAGTGAATTTTTCATAATTTTCAGATACAGTCGAATTTTTGGGCAAATATTAAATATTGTTTAAATATAAAATATGTTTTATGACATCATAATAACCCAATAGTAATGTAATAAAATACTATAAACATTATTTTCTGCCAATATATGTTTTAAAATTAAAATAATGTGATTTTATGTTTATTTTATTTATTTTACAAATCATTAGTGGACCCTCCAAGACTTATAAAACATTTTATCTTTTTAAATTTATTTCCTAGAGAGTGTGACGCACCTCCACATAAGAAAGCCTAATATTTTTATAATTTAGACCATTGGCCTTATAAAATAATGTTTTCCACTCCCATTTGGAGAAAACCCTGTGCAAAACCATGGTCTGGTTTTTGGTTTTGATTATTTTAATGTGTGGTTCCCAAAACCTAAATAATAAAGAATTCCCCCTCTTTTCCTATATAAACCCACCCAAGCTCCCACTCCCTCTTCACTTGAAGCCTTTGGTGTTCTTCTAACCTATTCACTCCTCTCTTTAGAACCCTCCCAAGGTGCCCCAATTTCCCAAGAAGCCTCTCTCAAGCCCCTCCCAATCCTTTGGGATCACACTTCCATGTAAGGGATTTCTTCCTTTATCTTTTTTTCAGGTTTCTTAATATTTTTATGCCCATTTATATTCAATTATAAATATTGGGGTATTATTTTTAAACTCTTCAAAACTTCCATATTTATTTTCTAATGATGAGATACCCCTTTTACCTCTCATTAATTCCTCCCATGTACACCTGTTACCATGCCCAAATTTAGTAAGGAATTTCTCTCTCCCCATTTATATTCAAGAAATTCTTTTGTATTATGAATCCAAATTCCATTACATATGTTGGAAGATGTATCTATATGACCCCATTAAATAAAATTTCATGTACATATTATTATAAACCCTTTTCTCTCTCACCGGTCTTTTTTATGAAGTCTTATGTCACGCCATTATGCTGCCGAAATTGCACCGCCATATTCCGTGCCAAAATCATTATGTAGTGAATTATATGGTCATTTATCTATCAATGGTATTCAACTTTATGCAGATTTACTTATTTATGTAATAGTTTTATTTATTAATTACACATTCCTTTATATGGAATAAATTATGATGTTTAATGAATCTATGTTGTATCATTTTCTGGCACACTTATGCATGAAATGAAATGTTTAAGAAGGGTGTTCCCCGATAGCGCTCCAATGCATTGGGTAAAGATTAGTATCATGATATATCAAGTGAAATGAGGATTTACTCATGCTCCTTGTGAAATGAGCCTTGGATTAGGCTAATACCATGTTAAGTGTTGTCGCCACATTTCCATGTTGTGATAATCATGCTTTATCATGACTTAATGTTCATGTTTCTTGTATGCTCCGTTGATATGCCTATTGCCTAAGACATATTGTATTCTTCATTTTATGAATTGTTTGCTCCCTTATTGGGTTTTATAGCTTACCCTTTTTTTATGAATATCCTCAAGTTATCCCATACAATGCTAAGTATGAGGGAATGTAGTCGTCATGTAATGGAAGTTTTCAATAAAGATGTTGTATTTCATGTTTTAAGTCGTTATGTAATGTTCCTATGCCCCAAAGACATTGGACCTCTCGATCTTCCATGTTGTATCAAGTGAAGAGTTTATGTAATAAATCATGTTTAAGTGTGTAATAAAGAGTAGGGTTGTAATAGTGAGGGGTTGTCGGTCAGCTTCGCATGAAATCTTCATTATTCAGTATAATCGGCACTTCCAGATCTACTCAAGCATCGAACAAAGTTGTCTTCTCCATCAAGAAGAAGTCGGCATAGGATCTACTATGTGTGGTTCATCTTAATCTATGTTCATTGGTAGTCTATGCTACCGATTGAAGGTGTCTATGGGATCATTTATACGCTAGCTAAAAACACTAATAAATCTACCATTTATCAGCATTAAAAATAGTGCTGATAAAGAGTAGATTTATCAGTGCTGTTATTAATACTGATAAAAGTTTTTAATAAAAAATATTATTAATTTATATAAAATTATTATATTTATATTCAAAAATAATTTTTATTCATATATATTAAATAAAAAATGCATGTTTATAATTAATATATATATATATTTTAATAATTTGAATATATATATAATATATTAAAATTGGATTTATGGGACTAATTAAATAAATTTATATTTATATAATTATAAGATTATAATAAATTACATTAAATAATAAATATATTTATTATATTAAATATATTTATAATATTATATAAATAGGTTTGAAATATATATATTTAGAATTATAATATATTATAAATAAATAAATATATGTTTTCAATGAATTTGGTCAATAAATATGTTGATGTGTGAGGATAATTGGCATACATATATGTTATGTATTCATCATGAATGTTCATCTATACATTACACCCTTATTATTATTCATTTTTTCCATATTTGATGACTCGTTTTTTTAATATCTATAGTTTACTAGGTATATGATTCATTGATGTTATACCCATGAATCTATTATGTTCTAAAAAATAATTACAAAATTATAATAAATATATTTATTATATTTATAATTATAAAAATTTTATTATATATAAATACTTTTTCAATGTATTTATTTGTAATTATAATTATAACTATATATATATAATTATAAAATTACAATAAATGCATCTATTTTAATTGTGTGTATATATATATATATATATATATACAAATATTTATAAATATATGTGTGTGTGTGTGTATAAAATTTTAAAATTATAATAAATTTATTTATTATACTTATAATGTTATAAATATATATAATTAAATAAATATATTTATAAATATATAAAAATAATTATAAGTAAATAAATAAAGTAATAATTATAATTCTAAATAAATATAGAAATATTTAAATAATTATAACATTATAATAAATATATTAATTATATATATTTATAAACATATATTGATAAATAAATACAAATATTTATAATTATAATTCTAAATAAATATAGATATATTAAAATAATTATAAAATTATAATAAATATATAAATTATATATATTTATAAAATTATAAATATATTCATTATAATTTTTTAATTATTTAAAATTACATATATTTATAATTATAACTATAAATAAATATATAAGAAATATATTAATTATACATATTTATAAGATTATAGATATAATAAATATATTTCTTATAATTTTATAACAATTTAAATTAAAGTATAAATATATTTATAATTATAACTTTAAATCAATATATTTATTTATTTAAATAATTAGAAAATTATTACAAATAAACTTATTATTTTTATAATTTTATTAATATTTATAATTAATATATTTATTAAAATTTTATAATCATAAATAAAAATTTATTTATTTATTTATCATATATATAATTTTATAAATATATATAATAATATAAATAAATTATTAACATTATATCTTTATGAGGGCCTTTTTAGCACTAATAAAGATAGGCTTTTATCAGCACTAAAAAACACAGATAGACGTGGTCTTTATTAGCGCTAAAATTATTGATCTGATAAAGATACATTTTATCAGTGGTTTTTTAATGTTGACAAAAGTCTTTCTTTATCAGTGATTTTAAAGTAGTGTTGATAAAAATTTTCCCTGATTTTATAAATTAACCCTAACATTCAGAATCTTCTCTCACACACTTCAAGCTCCCATGGAAGCCAACCCCTACGCTATAAGGCCCCAGCCTTAAACCTTACCTAATATTGAGTTATTACAAGATTACACATTGAGGATCATTTCAGGTTTAGATTTTTAGAGAATTAGACCATGAAACTTTCATTAGATTCCACATTTAAACAAAGTGGTTACATAAAGATAGTATTCATTTTTCCCATCAACGGAAACATATTTAAAATAAAACATGGATTCTTTCTTGACACTTCCATGACACTATCATCATATATGTACCTTTCCCTTGACCTGTGAAAAACATTTCAAAAAAACTTTGGATGAGCATAAAAAGCTCAGTAAGGGATATAAAAATATGGAAAGGAAACATGAGTACATATATACATAAGAATGAAATCATACTTTACCCATAAAAGATAATCACTTTAATATACCTCATCCAAATTATGAATAAATCATAGAAATCATAAGACATAAAGGTAACATGAGGAATTCATAACATTCTTACATAGGGAGTAACCCTCTTGGTGACGTTTGGAATACCCATCACAGTATATTCCCTAAATCTCTTCGGATAAACCTTAATGCATAACTCCTTCGCATTACCCAATGAATTGGAGAGCTATATCGGGCTCACCTGCCCTTAGTTTATCACGGAACCACCTGTCTTCATAATAATGACCAAGAACCACAACATAATCGCATCACATAAAACATGCATAAAGGAAACATTACATTTCCACCTTTCAATCACAAGATATCAATACAACACATTGATATAAAAACATTATGAAAACCATGTTCAATACCAAAATAAAAGAAAAGTAAAACATGGTATTTATTTTTCTTTTAAAAAGAAGGTATGTTTTGTAGAGGAAGCCGAAACTCAAATAATGGTCACGGCGGTGGAGAAGTCGTTGTCCCCGCATACGTATGAAAAAACATTCCCTTTTTTCATTTAGTAAAATGCTTCATATAAAAAAGATTCCTTTTGGATAAACGTAAAAGTCAAAGGCGTTTATACACCATATAAAACAAGGTTGTGTATAAAACAAAATATGCCTCAATGAATGGAGATTGAGACGAAGTCTCATACCACCTTGAAGCATTTAACATTTTAAATCATTAATATCCATATAAATAAATTCTTAAAACCATTTTGAAAACAGGGATATTAATAAGAACAAATCATTAAAACATTTAAAGTGATATTTTGGTTAAAGGTTTTTTACCAAAATTAGAGACACTTGAATACAATAATTGAGGAATAATATTTAATCAGAACTTTATAATTTCATGAGAATAAAGGGATTCATGATATAATATTCCAAAGTACAGTATATACACCATATAAGAGTGAATTTGTGCATAACAACAATGAAGTCTCAATAGAAATGTAAAATGCAATGAAATCCCTTATAAAGAAGGTATCCTTAAATTAAGGATAAATCAATCTCAAAATTATGTGTGACAAATATAAATACACCCAATATAAGTGTATATTAAGTGTAAAACAATAAAAGGTCATTAACACATATTCAATAACTACATTTTGAACCCAAATAAATTAAAATTGGGTTAAAAAGTTCCCTTGGTAAAATTCGACAGCCTAACGGCGTCACTTCAAAATTCAGAAAATGAGTTAATGAGAGATAAAAACGGTATCTCATCACTTGGACATAAAATTTACATCAATAAGGATATATAAGAACATATCCCAACATAATATTATGTGAATTAAAAGACATAACAAAAGAAGTCTTTTAAAAGAGGAGGGTGAATGGTTCCCTTACCGACTTGGGTAACTTTCAAAACATACACCCCATTGAAGAAGGGTCATACAATGAATATGTAAATACCCATAAATGAAATTATATTACACAAATAGTATAATAATGGGATGTACGTACACCACTCAAAGGAAATGGTGGCAAATGTAGCATAAATCTCACAGGACTAAAAGTGAGATAAAAAATCCCTTACGAAAACTCGGCAGCCTAACGACGCCACTTAAAACTTCCAAAAATGTATTGATGAGATCAAATAGGGTCTCTCATCATATTAAAATAAAATTTACAGATATATGAATATAAAAGAACATCCCCCATCATAAAAAAGAGGATCTTAAAATAAGTCACATAAAGGAGAGTACTTAAAAAGAAAGAGAGAGGTTAGATCTCTTACAAAAATTCGGCAGCCTAACGGCGCCACTCAAAACTTCCAAAATGGATTGATGAGAGAAAATAGGGTCTATCATCATATGAACACAAAAATTACATTAGTATTAATATAAAATAACATCCCAATGACAAGAAATATGAGCTTAAAAGGAATGACATAAAAGAGTGTACTTAAAAAGAAAGAGAGGAGTAGGATCCCTTACCTCGTGTCCGACATGACTCGATCGTTCTTTAATCTCATGAATAATAAACATGAGTTAATTTCTACTTTCTTAATATCCTTTTTTAAATTTCATTATTCCTTTTATATCACTTATTACCATGTTAGAAACAATATGTAATCATTTAAGTTAATAAAGTTCGTTTTGTCGATATTTGGTACTTAAGTCAAAAAATGGACTTCTTACAATTACATGTTGTTTATGTGGTCGAAGGTTCATTATATCAAGAATGATATTAATGATTTTTATATCATATATATCATATATATCCAGCATATACATGTATTTATAATATTAAATATCATTTAGAGGTAAGAAATGAAATGCACCGTTCATGGAGACAGTAAGTCGTACGTACGCATAAACGCTACATTCATTTATATTTCATATTTAATGGAATGAAATCATAATTATATAAGGTTATATTATAATTAAATTATAATATCATATATAATAAAATTAACTCCATCCTTTATACGTCCCACATATGGAATTAACGAATCAAATCACTTTGAGGGGGTGGTAGTCCACACTTCCTAAAATGAAATTATCGCATTTACCCATAATGGAAACCATAAAGTTATTCCATAAATTAAAAATAAAGAAGCTTAATTAAAACATAAAAATATTATATATCATATATAAATATAGTGTCATCTTAATGGCCACCTTTGAAGTTGTTATATGAGTGTTGAACAATCATCATTTCGTGAGGCAGAAATTCACCATCCACGGAAGCAGTATGTTCTTTAACCATTAGATGTAGGTGTGTGTAAGTGTAGCTCGAATCATTATTATAAAAAAATCCTATTATATGTAATATACTGGTTTTGTTACAAAATAAATTAATAAAAAGAGTTTAGGGGGTTGGAGAAGAAAAATAAAACATAAGAACACAATAGAAGAAATTGCCTTAAAATCGGGTAACTTCCTTTGATTTGAGCTCAAAGGCTTCCTTGGAAAGGATTCTGCCCAAAGTGAGGCTTCAATGATTAATATAGGGATTTGGAGAGATGAAATGGGTAGGTTTTGGCCGATCCAAAGGCTTGAGAGGTGTGTGTAAGGTGGTAGAGGTGGGGGCCTTTTATAAGAGGAGAGGAGGGCACTCTTGGAATGTTATAAAATATTACTTTATTATAAAATTATTTTCGGATTTAAAAGGTCCAAAAAGGATATAGTTATAGGATAAGGTCATATGGTTCCTAAATCCACCCATCAAATATGTTTGTAACAAGTTTAAGTTATATTTTTAACATTATCTTTTCATTTTATTTAAATCCCTTATTAATGAGGTAATTGTTGCATCATCATGATGTCATAAATAATTTAATATATTTAATTTCTAAAAATTATAAAATACTATCATGATGTAGGAAATATTTTTATCTTTCTAAATAATATTTATAGTCAAAAATATGACTTGTATAACCCCATTTAAAATTTTTTTTAGTAAAACATCTCATGTTTGTGTCATTTTTAATTTTACATTAAATAAAATGCATTAATGTCATTATCTTACCCAAGGGGCTTCATGGGGTCCCAAAAATCGACCCATGGGATTTCATGGTCGGCCAGAACACATCCAATAAGGGTAGGACATGTGTCAAGGTCATTTCATATTATTAAAACATTATTTTTACCTTAAACTACACTAATTACCTCTAATCGCGATTAAGACTTAAAAGTTACTATTAACCAAAAAATTATTTTAATCCCATTGAACCACATTTTACTTCCTAATGATAGACATGTATGTCTGATTTTTGAAATTCAAAACACAGAGGTGGTAAATTTTCATTTAAATGAAAAATCAGTTTTTTAAGTACCACTTAGTGGTTTCACTATTCATCAAAAATTGAAGTTTTTCAGAAAAATACCAAGACTTCACCCTAAGCTATATTTGATGTTACAAATTCAAAAATTATGTCTATTATACAAAATTAAAATTTTATAAGTTACATTAATTAATTTAATAATTAATTCCCGCTGTCATGACAAATAGCGTGTTTTTATGAAACAATATATATCAAAAGATTGACACTAGTTTAAGTCCAATTTCAAAGTAAAACTAATTCCAACTACCACTATTGGATTAAATGGTAAAAATATATTCTAATTTCACTTTATAACCAATTCAAATGATAATCTAATCATATAAATAAATTCTATTAAAAAGTTGTTTTGAATTAAAATACATCATTTTTCACTATTCAATAAAAAAATGAACTTTATCGGAAAAATACCAAAAATTTACACAAAGTAAATTTTTATGTCCGGATTCTAAAGAAGAATTTTATTTTGTCAAATATAACACATAAATTTGTCAAAAAGTGTATTTAAAAGAGGTTTTCCATCAAAAGTCAGTTAATCGACCTTTTAAAGAATATTAGAATGTTTACGCTTAAAATTGGATTAATTTGCATTTTTAATCCTCTAAAATTTATTGTAAAGAGTAAAAATATATGACAAACATATATAATAATTTTTTAGTTAGTTCTGTTCATTCCCTCCATTACAACGGCTAGGCATTAACTACCATTTAAAATAATATTATTTTATTATTAGAGTGCAACGTAAGATTCCCAAGAAACTCGTTGTTGCGTATTGGGTACGCCATCGAGCATAGAGTCCCCTTTAAAGTTATATTAATATTTTATTCACAAATATAGATAAATGTGAAAATTTCATATTCTTTATTTACCTGGGATGTTACATCCTTCCCCCCTTTTTGGAATTGCGTCCTCACAATTAAAAAAAATTGGGCTTTGAAACTTCATTGAAAGTCCCACATCGGAACAAGAGTCAGTAAAACTATCACTTTAATAGAAATAAAGAGAAGTAAAGAGGTCACCCGAGTTAACCCATACTAGGATTCCATGTAGGAAAATATGGATATGGAAGAAAAAACAAAGGTTCATGTTCTGAGGGAGAGTGATAGTAAACATGTATAGGAGAAAGTTAACCATAAGAAAATCACAAACTTGTGATGGGTTAAACGGTATTCGATTCCCCAGTAGGAAAAGTTAACAAACAACATTTTTGTTTTAAGTTACTCTTCATTGAGTAATTCATTTTTTTTGATCTTAACTGAATCATAATGAAACAAACTTACTTGTCACATAGACTTTAAACTTTTACTAGATTCCTTAATCAAACTCATATTTTCTACAAAAGACGAGTATTTAGGAAGACTTGTTCGCATTAAGAGTACTATAACCAACTTCTCGAGAATCACCTAATCCAAAAAAAGATAACTATATACTTCCCATGTCTTTATACCTTAACCAAAACCAAAACCAAAAAGGTTAGTACAAGATCAGATAATACCTAAAAGGATGATCCTTTTTTTAAACAAATCTATTCTTAATCTCCAAAAACAATACTCAAAGTTCAACAAAGACCATTAAATAAAAAAATTGTCAATGAAAATTCTTCAAAGTAATCAAATCTAAGATTAAAACCCAAATATCTGAAGGATTTAATCATATATACTTCCAAGATAAACCTTAACATTTATCTCCAAATAACATCAGTTACTCTTAAAGTCTCATACTGAAAAGTAATTAACCTAATCACATATCCTCTTTGATAGGTTAATAATTTCCATAGATACCCCAAAATAAAATTACACTTGATTCCTAAAATCATCTAACTAAAAAGAATATGTCATACTAACCAGGGACTTCATGTAGTCCAGTGGTAGGTGATAAATACCAGTCGCACTTTGGTTGTGGGTTCAATTCCTGCAGCTTTGTCCGACGCGACGGGTTGTCACACGGTCTGCGTGATGTCCTTTTTCCAAGACTATATAATTCTTAAAACATTCCCCAAAACAAGATAAAATCTTCAAAAATAATCATATCATATTTTAACCTCATGTTTATCTCATGACTTTCATTTTCCATCATATCATATAATAACCCATAATTACCTCAAAAGTAAGGATCATATAAACCCTAATGGTTACCTTTATAATTATTACCTGAACATCCACATCGATTGGTCATCTCATACATGATTCATTATAGAACATACCAAGGATCAAGTGGTTTATCATGACTCCTTGATATTTGGTTTATAACAACCACGAGTTTCCTCATTGAATCCCCCATTTCATCCAGTCTCTTAATCAGAGAACCACCACAGTTTCCTTCAAACCCATTGTCACATTGGTGCCTGCTAGATCCATCCATTTACTAAATCCAAAAATTGTTAGTGTGAGTATATCAACAAAATCATCATGTACTAATGTGGAAGATAAACACTAAGTTATATTTACTCATTCACTTTATCTAAAACTAGGACTCTTTCTGAAATCCTAACCATTATGGTAATGTCACATATGCTTAAAGAATACCCAAACTGCTAATGTTATCTAAACCGACCTCTGAATCCAACTATAAGGCCCCAGCCTTAAACCTTACTTAATATTGAGTTATTACAAGATTACACATTGAGGATATTTTTAAGTTTAGTGTTTTAGAGAATTAGATAATGAAACTTGCATTATATTTACACATTTTAACAAAGTGGTTATATAAAGATAGTATTCATTTTTCCCATCAACATAAACATATTTAAAATAAAACATGGATTCTTTCTTGACACTTCCTTGAAACTATCATCATATCATGTACCTTTCCCTTGACCTGTGAAAAACATTTCAAAAAAACTTAGGATGGGCATAAAAAGCTCAGTAAGGGATATAAAAATATGGAAAGGAAACATGAGTACATATATACATAAGAATGAAATCATACTATACCCATAAAACATAATCACATTAACATACCTCATCTAAATTATGAATAAATCATAGAAATCATAAGACATAAAGGTAACTTGATGCATTCATAACATTCTTACGTAGGGAGTAACCCTCTTGGTTACATTTGAAATACCCATCACAGCATATTCCCTAACTCTCTTCGGAGAAACCTTAATTCTTAACTCCTTCACGTTACCAATTTAATTGGAGAGCTATATCAGGCTCACCCGCCCTTAGTTTATCACAGAACCACCCATACTCATAATAATCCCCAAGAACCACAACATAATCGTATCACATAAAACATGCATAAAGGAAACATAACATTTCCACCTTTCAATCACAAGATATCAATACAACACATTGATATAAAAACATTATGAAAACCATTTTCAATACCAAAATAAAAGAAAAGTAAAACATGGTATTTATTTTTCTTTTAAAAAGAAGGTATGGCTTGTAGAGAAAGTCGAAACTCAAATAATGGTCACGGCGGCGGAGAAGTCATTATCGCTGCATACGTATGACAAAAACATTCACTTTTGTCGTTTAGTAAAATGCTTCATATAAAAATGATTCATTTTGGATAAACTTAAAAGTCAAAGGGGTTTATACACCGTGTAAAAGAAGGTTGTGAATAAAACAAAATATGCCTCAATGATTGGAGATTGAGACGAAGTCCCATACCCCCTTGAAGATTTTAACATTTTAAACCATTAATATCCAGATAAATAAATTCCTAAAACCATTTTGAAAACATGGATATTAATAAGAACAAATCATTAAATCATTTAAAGTGATATTTTGGTTAAAGGGTTTTTACCAAAATTAGAGACACTTG
Source organism: Viscum album (assembly GCA_963277665.1). Lineage (NCBI taxonomy): Eukaryota > Viridiplantae > Streptophyta > Magnoliopsida > Santalales > Viscaceae > Viscum > Viscum album. Next base: position 1,171,372,020 of record OY728120.1, read on the forward strand.
AATACAATAATTGAGGAATAACATTTAATCAGAACATTGTAATTTCATTAGAATAAATGGATTCATGATATAATATTCCAAAGGATAGTATATACACCATATAAGAGTGAATTGGTGCATAACAAAAATGAAGTCTCAATAGAAATGTAAAATGCGATGAAATCCCATATAAAGAAGGTATCCTTAAATTAAGGATAGATCAATATCAAAATTATGTGTGACAAATATAAATACACCCAATATAAGTGAATATTAATTGTAAAAAAATAAAATGTCATTCACACATATTCAATGGATTACATATTCAATAAATACATGTTAAACCCAAAGAAATTGAAATTGGGTTAAAATGTTCCCTTGGTAAAATTCGACAGCCTAACGGCGTCACTTCAAAATTCAGAAAATGAGTTGATGAGAGATAAAAAGAGTATCTCATAACTTTGACATAAAATTTACATCAATAAGGATATATAAGAACATATCCCAACATAATATTATTTGAATTAAAAGACATAACAAAATAAGTCTTTTAAAAGAGGAGGGTGAAAGGTTCCCTTACCGACTTGGGTAACTTTCGAAACATACACCCCATTGAAGAAGGGTCATACAATGAATATGTAAATACCCATAAATAAAATTATATTACACAAAGAGTATAATAATGGGAAGTACATACACCAATCAAATTAAATGGTGGAAAATGTATCATAAATCTCACGAGACTAAAAGTGAGATGAAAAATCCCTTACGAAAACTCGGCAGCCTAACGGTGCCACTTAAAACTTCCAAAAATGGATTGATGAGATCAAATAGGGTCTCTCATAAAATTACAATAAAATGTACATCAATAGGAATATAAAATAACATACCCCATCATAACAAATAAGAGATTAAAAGAAGTGACATAAAGGAGAGTACTTAAAAAGAAAGAGAGAGGTTAGATCTCTTACGAAAATTCGGCAGCCTAACGGCGCCACTCAAAACTTCCAAAATGGATTGATGAGAGAAAATAGGGTCTCTAATCATATTAACATAACAATTATAGTAGGATTTATAACGATCCATACTTTACATACATTGTTAATACTTCAAAATTGAAGCATACTTATTACAACATATGACAAAACCACAAAGGACCGTATAGGTATAGTGTCTTTAGAAACTGGGAAACATAAACAACTGGTTCATAAATCTTATACAGTGTCTCCCATTTATTTCATCATATCTAGGGTCCCTTTTAGCATATTCTACTTAATATCCATCTTCCTGACCTGGGGAAAAGAAAACATAAAAGGGTGAGCTCAAATGCTCAGCAAGGGAAAATAAAGGAAATAAAAATCATATCATATCTTTTTGAAAATCATAACCTGCAAAAGAGATCATAATATCTTAACATGGAATAAATCATAGAAGTGAAAATGAGATCCCCATAATCATAACATGAAACTTTAAACTTTGTGGCATGCACACATAATCATGGAAAATCATTTCTTGTTAGTCATGACTCATTTCCAAGACTATCTTAGTGGACAAAGTCCCTTTCTGAACCGAGTCACCCTCGTTCCAGTCCTGTTTTACTGAACCGGTATAGCCTACCGTTCCAGCCATGTCTATCTCATGAGATATAAAATCTTTACCCAATGCATTGGAGGGAGATATAGGTCCCACCCATCTTATAATGAATCCTTTCTTATGTGTGCCACATAATCATAAACCATACATCATAGCGTAACTCATGTAATAAAAATGGGATTCTTAAACAACATGACATTATAAAAAAATTCATATAAGATAAAGTAATTCATAAAAATGTTTCCATCACAACATAATCAAATCTATGTAATAATAGGGATAAAAACAAAACCCTTTTATTATCTTAGATGGAAAATAATTTTGATAAAATACTTGAACTCCATTCTTGAGGAAAATATCCTTTCGACTTTAAAAACATCTTTCCTTTCATAACATGTCATACGACTTTAAAATAAAAGAAGTTTATTAAAAATAAACTTGAAAACTTGTAAAGTAAGCTTCTTGTAAATAATGTTTTAAAAATCCATTCATGCCGTATAAGTTAAAAAAACATTCTTCGTACTTTTTTCGGAAAAGTCAAAAAGTACCTCGTACGACAAAAGATTCCTTTCATACATATTACTAAAAACTCAGCGAAGGGTGAAAATGGATTTAAACAATTGTAGGTGGATGGAAATAATATTACATTTTGATGAAACATGGATGTGGATGATAAAATACACCCCAGTAAATACCAAAGTATAAACAATCTCGGATAAAAATGAGATTGTGATATTTTCCCTTACCTTAGGTCCGGTTTGCTTTGTATGTGTCTGAAGCTCCTGTATAATGGTTTAAATAATGTTATTTACTTATTCCAGAGTCATACATATTGATATGATATCATATATGGTCATATTCTTAGCTTCTTGTTAGTAATATTTCATTGTTACTTGTTACTCGGGTCTTTATTGCCTTTTGTTCTTATGCGTGTTTTGCCGAATAAATTATTATTCTTATTTTAAGGTTATAGATACCTTATATCCAGAATGGTATTAGTGTAACATATATCATATTTATTCATTCAATTCATTTATATAATTACTATGTAATGATGATCATGTAGAACGAGTCACATCACATCGTGGAGACGGTATTCCATACGTACGCACGAGTGATGATATCGTTCCTATGATCGTGGAATTGTATTGGAGTGTATATATATTATTTCAGTATCAATATTACTTTATAATAATCATAAATAGTTACTCATTACACCATTATACCCATCCTTGTAAAGTGATGGTGGAAAATAGATTACACCACGGCGTGGAGACGATATTCCGTACGTACGCACGCGCGGTGATTTCATTTTTCCGTGGGATGGATAGAAGGTGAATTAGGGTTGTTTCATATTTATAATAACATATCAGTATGTAAGTAATACTGATGTTATTACTTTATCATGAAACAACTAAAGAAGAAGAAGTTGAAGAAGAAAGAAATTGAAAAGATCGTTAATGGATATTACCTCTTCTTTGGAACGCTTCTTTGAATCCTCCACTTAGGGAACTAAGATTGGTCTTTGAAGAAGACCAGGACCTCTAGGATTATTCTAGGGAAGTGGAGATGAGAAAATGGCAGGGGTTTGCCGAGCTTGAGTGCTCAAATTGGTGTGAGGAGGAGGGGGAGGAGGTGCCCTTTTATAAGGGAGGAGAGGGGCACCTTAGGAATATCTCAAAATATTATTTTATATTAAAGTAAAAATCGGTTTATAATGGTTCCAAAGGGTCTTATTTAGAAGATAAGGTGGGTATGGGTCTAAATCCTATCAACCAATAGTATTTAGACAAGTTTAGGGTATTATTGTAACCTTATCAATTAGATTTAACTCTAAGTTAAATAATTTAACTTTTACCGTGTCTTTTTGTTTTCTTTCACTATATGGTTAATACACTTACTATAACATGCCAAAAGAACCCCAAATTGTTTATTATTAATATATATATCCTTATCTAAGTCATTTGGCCGAACCTTAGATTTTTAGGAATACAATAACAATTAATAATATTTGATTTAAAAACTATTTTGTGTCAATTTTGACACTATTTGATATATGATTTTTGTGAAAGTCATAACAGAATTATATGTTCGAACCAAGTTGATTAAATCAACATTAATATATCATAGTAACCTAGAAAATTAGTGGAATTCATAAAAAGTCTCAAATTACATTTATTTTGGTGTTTATAACATCAATTATGTCAATATTTCATTAATAAGATAATTACTGCATCATTATTGTGTCATAAATAAATTAAATTATTTAATGTCTAAAAATTACAAATAAAATACCATTATGTAGGAAATATTTTTATCTTTCTGATGAATATTTATAGTCTAATTTATCTTATGTATAACCCCATATTAAAAATTATTTACTTATTAAACTTTGATTTTAACTATTTTAACTCTTCTTTAAATAAATTAATAATAAATGTCCTAATCTAATCCAAGTGGGCCTAAATGGTCATATTTTATTCCTAAGTTTGTTTTTGGTCGAATTTCACTTTTCCAATAGAATTAGGACATGTGTTAGGGTAATATTAATATCATATTTACCCTTAGTTACCCTATTTACTATTAACCGCGGTAAAAAAAATTAAAAAGTTACTATTCACCAAAAAATTATTTTTATCTCATTGAATCACATTTTACTTACTGATATCAACCGTGTCTGTCGGATTTTCGAAATTCCATTCACAGAAGCGGTAAAATTAAGTTTTATGCAAAATTCAGTTTTTAACCTACCACTTAGTGGTTTCACTATTCATCAAAAATTGAAAGTTTTCAGAAAAATACCAAAATTTCACCCTAGGATAATTTCGATATTCTGAGTCCAAAAATGAAGTCCATTTTGAAAAATAAAATTTATAAAATTTCAAAAGGTGGTTATTACTATTCATAACGGCTAGTTTTAATAGCATATTGTTGTTTAGTGAAACTCGGTATTGCGTACGACGCAAGCTATCGAGGAAGGTCGCGATTGCGTGTAAAGCAAGCCAAGCAAGTGTTGTGTAGAAAAAGATTCCTTTGATGATTTATATAACATAAAAGTCTCGGGTGTTACATTCTACCCCCCTTAAAAATAATTTCTCCCTCGAAATTCATCACTTTGTAACAAACAGATGAGGATACTTCTCCCTCATCATATCCTCAAGCTCCCATGTAGCTTCTTCAAGTTGGTGGTTCCTCCATAAAACTTTCACCAATCGAGTGGTCTTGTTTCGTAGGACTTTTTCGCTACGATCCAGAATCTCTATCGGCTGTTCTTCATAAGAAAGGTCTTGCTCCAGCGGTACAACTTCTGAGCTGAGTACATGTGAAGGATCTGGTATGTACTTTCTCAGGAGAGATACATGGAACACATCTTGAACTTGAGAGAGATTCGGTGGAAGCGCCAATCGGTAAGCTACCTTCCCAACACGATCTAGTATTTCGAAAGGACCGATATATCTAGGGCTCAACTTCCCCTTCTTTCCAAATCTCATAACCCTTTTCCAGGGAGATATTCATAAGAACACTTTATCACCCACTTCAAACTCTAGGTCTTTTCTTCGGTTGTCGGCATAACTTTTCTGTCGACTCTGAGCTGCTCTTATGTGTTGTTGAATAGATCTGACCTTTTCTGCCATTTCATCAACGAGATCAGGTCCTAATAGATTTCTTTCCCCAACTTCATCCCAGTAAGTTGGAGTCCTGCATTTCTTTCCATAGAGAGCTTCATAAGGAGCCATCTGAATACTGGAGTGAAAGCTATTATTATAAGAAAATTACACCAAAGGTAGGTGTTTATCCCAACCTCCTTTGAAATCCATAGAGCAAGCTCTCAACATATCTTCTAGGGTTTGAATTGTTCTCTCAGACTGACCGTCTGTCTGGGGATGATAAGAAGTGCTGAAACTCAACTCTGTATCCAGAGTATGCTGAAGACTTCTCCAGAACTTCGAGGTAAATCTCGGATCCCGATCAGATATAATAGAAAGTGGTACTCCATGAAATCTTACCACTTCCTTTACATATATCCTGGCAAGCTGATCTAGAGAGAAATCCTCTCTAATAGGAATGAAGTGTGCATACTTTGTAAGACGATCAACTATGACCCAGATAGCATTATTGCCTTTGGATGTTTTAGGAAGTCCTGTGACAAAGTCCATAGTGATGTTTTCCCATTTCCATTCGGGTATGGGTAATGGTTGTAACATCCCCTTAGACTTCTGTCTCTCAGCTTTAACTTGTTGACAAACCAAGCATCGAGAGACATATTTAGCAACATATCTTTTCATGCCATCCCACCAGAAGTACTCTTTCAGGTCCCTATACATCTTCGTGCTTCCAGGATGAATAGAGAATGATGAACTATGAGCCTCATCCAGCAGCTCCATCTTTAATTCGGGGATGGAAGGAACACAAACCCGATTCCTGAACTTTATTATCCCATCACAATCAAGGTTGAATTCAGGAACATTTCTCACCTTCTTTTGTAACTCGACATCTTCTTTCTGTGCCTCTTTAATCTTCACATGTATAGATGGTTGAACATTCATTTGAGAAAGATAATATTTTTCCCCTTCCATTATAATTCCAAGATCCATCCTTTGTAAATCCATAAATATTGGATCTTTTGTGATCCTCGTCATGGATAAACTAGCATGGTCTTGTCGACTTAATGCATCTGCCACCTTGTTTGCTTTCCCAGGGTGGTAATGGATTGAGCAGTCATAATCCTTAATCAGCTCCAACCATCTTCTTTGGCGCATATTCAGCTCCTTTTGTGTGAAAATATACTTTAAACTTTTATGATCAGTATAAATATCACACCTTTCACCATAAAGGTAATGCCTCCAAATCTTTAATGAAAAGATTACCGCAGCCAACTCCAAATCATGTGTTGGGTAATTTTGCTCATGTATTTTCAACTGTCGTGAGGCATAAGCTATCACCATATCATTTTGCATAAGAACACACCCCAATCCTTTCTTGGATGCATCACTGTAGATCACAAACCTTTCTCCACTACAAGGCAGTGTGAGCACAGGTGCACTGGATAACCTTCTTTTCAACTCCTTGAAATTCTCTTCACATTCCTCTGTCCAGACAAACTTAACTCCTTTCCGAGTCAACTTGGTGAGTGGATTAGATAATCGTGAAAAATATTTTACAAAAAGTCGATAATATCTAGCCAAACCAAGAAAACTTCGAATCTCAGTTACTATTGTTGGTCTCGACCATCTTTCGATAACCTCTGTTTTTGCTGGATCCACAGATATCCCCTCTTTTGAGATTATGTGACCTAAAAATGCAACTTTTTGAAGCCAAAATTCAAACTTGGTAAATTTGGCATAAAGCTTCTCCTTTCTCAGGGTCTTCAATATAATTCTCAAGTGATCTTCATGCTCTTCCTTGCTCTTTGAATAGACAAAAATATCGTCTATAAAGACTACCACAAATTGATCAAGATAGTCTCTAAAGACTCTATTCATTAGATCCATGAAGATAGCAGGGGCATTAGTAAGACCAAATGGCATCACTATAAATTCATAGTGTCCATACCTTGTACGGAAAGCCGTCTTTGGTATATCCTCCCTTTTGACCCTTAATTGATGATACCCTGAACGAAGATCAATCTTGGAAAAGTATTGAGCTCCGCGTAGTTGGTCAAACAAGTCATCAATGCATGGGAGAGGATATTTGTTCTTGATAGTGATCTTGTTAAGTTCTTGATAATCAATGCAGAGTCTCATTGATCCATCTTTCTTCTTAACAAATAGAACAGGTGCTCCCCAAGGTGATGCACTAGGGCGTATGAATCCCTTATCAAGATTCTCTTGGAGTTTCTTCTTCAATTCCTGCAACTCAATTGGGGCCATTCTATAAGGTGTCTTTGAAATAGGCAAAGCACCCGGTACGAGTTCTATTGAAAACTCAACTTCACGATTTGGTGGAAGACCCGGTAATTCCTCCGGAAAGACATCATCAAACTCCCGTACCATGGGAATATTCTTAATCAAAAGTTCCTCACCAACCATTTGAGATAAATAACCTTCATTTAGTGGAATCAACACCCATATGATGGAAGGAATTTCCACTGGAAGGTTATATTCATCCTTGCATTGATAGACGATCGTAGATTGATCTAGAATATGAAATGTGACTTCCCTTCTTTGGCAATTGATATGAGCTCCATGTAGATAAATCCAATCCATGCTAAGAATCACATCAAATTCTACTAAAGGAAGGATCACAAGATTTGCAGGAAGCACTTTCCCACAAACTTCGATCGGAGAAGAATTATAAACTTTTGATGCGACTGTTGTTCCATTAGGTGTTGTCACAGCTAACTCAACATCTAATTGTTGAGGTGGTACGGTGATACCCTTAGAAAATTTTTCAGAAATAAAAGAGTGGGTGGATCCAGAATCAAATAAAACATTTGCTACTTTAGAGTGGATGGTAAGTGTACCTTTCACCACTTCGTTATCGTACTCCACATCGCTGATAGAAATTGCATGTGACTTTCCTTTGTCTTTAGCCTTAAGATTTTGTTGACGTCGACCATCATCATCAACCCTTGGATTTGGGCATTGATTGGCATAATGCCCCATCTCCTTGCACTTGAAACATTGAAGTATAGTAGGTTCATTCTGTGTATCCCTTCCTTTGTTTGCGTCACTAGACATCTTCTTCCCATTATCACGGCATTCAAATGCCCGATGACCTTCCTTTCCACATTTAAAACATTTACTTGTCCCTTTAAGACAACTCCCTCCATGTTTCTTTCCACACTTTGAGCATAAGGAAAAGCTCATCTTCTTTTCCGTGTTCTCTTTAGATTTTTCTTTGAATTCCATTTTCCTCTTCTTATCAAACCCATGTGACTGATGGGTTATTCTAATCTCCATCTCGACTTTGAGAGCACATCGAACGATTTCCTCGTAGCTATTGAAGTCCCTTATGGCTAACGCCCTTCGAAGACTTGGTTTTAATCCACTAAAGAATCGATCGATCTTACTCTCAGGTTGGATAATAATACCAGAAGCGTACCTTGTAAGTCTTGTAAAATTTGCTTCATAGGTACCAACAGATTCATAATCCCTTTGCTTCAGTTCAAGAAACTCTTTCTCCATCTTTGTTCGGAGAATACGAGGGAATTACTTATTGAAAAATAAGTTCTTGAACTCGTCCCATTCCATAGACTCAATTTCATCCCTTTGCCTCGTATTCTTAATAAGATTCCACCATTGATCAGCATCTCCTTCCAAACGATACACTGCTAGGATAACTTTATCATGTTCAGAACATTGAAGAACTGAAAATATCTTTTCAGTAGTACTAATCCATTGTTCAGCAACTAATGGATCAGTAGACCCACTGAAAGAAGGTGGACGCTGCCTCATGAAGGATTAAACAGAATGTTTCTCCTTCCTTTTCTCGTTTGAAAGTCATGCATGATTCATAGCTTGAGAAAGTTGTGTGAGCATGGCTACAAGATTTTGCATTCCAGTTCCCATATCGTTTGGTTGCTCAGGGGGACAATCATTGCATTGCCTATCGCATTCCGCATTAACATGGTTCCTTCGGGTTCCAGCCATTGACTAAAACCAAGAAGAATAGTGTGAGAAACACTAATTATAATAGGAAAACCACATAATCAAGGATAAAATTTCACACTTAAGGTCTTATCCTAGGGTATTCATGGCCATTTCTAAAACATTAAGATTGTGTTCTATGCTTAGAATTATCCTTAGGGTTCTTACTAAGGCTTTCACATCCTAGTTTCCAAAGGTTGACTATACCTTTCCTCTGATACAAACTATAACGACCCATACTTTACATACATTGTTAATACTTCAAAATTGAAGCACACTTATTACAACATATGACAAAACCACAAAGGACCTTATAGGTATAGTTTCTTTAGAAACTGGGAAACATAAACAACTGGTTCATAAATCTTCTACAGTGTCTCCCATTTATTTCATCATATCTAGGGTCCCTTTTAGCATATTCTACTTAATATCCATCTTCCTGACCTGGGGAAAAGAAAACATAAAAGGGTGAGATCAAATTCTCAGCAAGGGAAAATAAAGGAAATAAAAATCATATCATATCTTTTTGAAAATCATAACCTGCAAAATAGATCATAATATCTTAACATGGAATAAATCATAGAAGTGAAAATAAGATCCCCATAATCATAACATGAAACTTTAAACTTTGTGGCATGCACACATAATCATGGAAAATCATTTCTTGTTAGTCATGACTCATTGAAATGACTATCTTAGTGGACAAAGTCCCTTTCTGAACCGAGTCACCCTCGTTCCAGTCCTGTTTTACTGAACCGGTATAACCTACCGTTCCAGCCATGTCTATCTCATGAGATATAAAATCTTTACCCAATGCATTGGAGGGAGATATAGGTCCCACCCATCTTATAATGAATCCTTTCTTATGTGTGCCACATAATCATAAACCATACATCATAGCGTAACCCATGTAATAAAAATGGGATTCTTAAACAACATGACATCATAAAACAATTCATATAAGATAAAGTAATTCATAAAAATGTTTCCATCACAACATAATCAAATCCATGTAATAATAGGGATAAAAAAAGAACCCTTTTATTATCTTAGATGGAAAATAATTTTGATAAAATACTTGAACTCCATTCTTGAGGAAAATATCCTTTCTACTATAAAAACATCTTTCCTTTCATAACATGTCATATGACTTTAAAATAAAATAAGTTGATTAAAAATAAACTTGAAAACTTGTAAAGGAATCTTCTTGGAAATAATGTTTTAAAAATCCATTCATGCCGTATAAGTTAAAAAAACATTCTTCGTACTTTTGTCGGAAAAGTCAAAAAGTACCTCGTACGACAAAAGATTCCTTTCATACATATTACTAAAAACTCACCGAAGGGTGAAAATGGATTTAAAAAATTGTAGGTGGATGGAAATAATATAACATTTTGATGAAACATGGATGTGTATGATAAAATACAACCCAGTAAATACCAAAGTATAAACAATCTCTGATAAAAATGAGATTGTGATATTTTCCCTTACCTTAGGTCCGATTTTCTTTGTACGTGTCTGAAGCTCCTGTATAATGGTTTAAATAATGTTATTGACTTATTCCAGAGTCATACATATTTATATGATATCATATATGGTCATATTCTTAGCTTCTTGTTAGTAATATTTCATTGTTACTTGTTACTCGGGTCTTTATTGCCTTTTGTTCTTATGCGTGTTTTGCCAAATAAATTCTTATTCTTATTTTAAGGTTATAGATACCTTATATCCATAATGGTATTAGTGTAACATATATCATATTTATTCATTCAATTCATTTATATAATTACTATGTAATGATGATCATGTAGAACGAGTCACATCACATCGTGGAGACGGTATTCCGTACGTACGCACGAGTGATGATATCGTTCCTATGATCGTGGAATTGTATTGGAGTGTATATATATTATTTCAGTATCAATATTACTTTATAATAATCATAAATTGTTACTCATTACACCATTATACCCATCCTTGTAAAGTGATGGTGGAAAAATAGATTACACCATGGCGTGGAGACGGTATTCCGTACGTACGCACGCGCGGTGATTTCATTTTTCCGTGGGATGGATAGAAGGTGAATTAGGGTTGTTTCATATTTATAATAACATATCAGTATGTAAGTAATACTGATGTTATTACTTTATCATGAAACAACTAAAGAAGAAGAAGTTGAAGAAGAAAGAAATTGAAAAGATCGGTAATGGATATTACCTCTTCTTTGGAACGCTTCTTTGAATCCTCCACTTAGGGAACTAAGATTGGTCTTTGAAGAAGACCAGGACCTCTAGGATTATTCTAGGGAAGTGGAGAGGAGAAAATGGCAGGGGTTGGCCGAGCTTGAGTGCTCAAATTGGTGTAAGGAGGAGGGGGAGGAGGTGCCCTTTTATAAGGGAGGAGAGGGGCACCTTAGGAATATCTCAAAATATTATTTTATATTAAAGTCAAAATCGGTTTATAATGGTTCCAAAGGGTCTTATTTCGAAGATAAGGTGGGGATGGGTCGAAATCCTATCAACCAATAGGATTTAGACAAGTTTAGGGTATTATTTTAACCTTATCAATTAGATTTAACTCTAAGTTAAATAATTTAACTTTTACCGTGTCTTTTTGTTTTCTTTCACTATATGGTTAATACACTTACTATAACATGCCAAACGAACCCAAAATTGTTTATTATTAATATATATATCCTTATCTAAGTAATTTGGCTGAACCATAGATTTTTAGGAATACAATAACAATTAATAATATTTGATTTAAAAACTATTTTGTGTCAATTTTGACACTATTTGATATATGATTTTTGTGAAAGTCATAACAGAATTATATGTTCGAACCAAGTTGATTAAATCAACATTAATATATCATAGTAACCTAGAAAATTAGTGGAATTCATAAAAAGTCTCAAATTACATTTATTTTGGTGTTTATAACATCAATTATGTCAATATTTCATTAATAAGATAATTACTGCATCATCATTGTGTCATAAATAAATTAAATTATTTAATGTCTAAAAATTACAAATAAAATACCATTATGTAGGAAATATTTTTATCTTTCTAATGAATATTTATAGTTGAATTTATCTTATGTATAACCCCATATTAAAAATGATTTACTTATTAAACTTTGATTTTAACTATTTTAACTCTTCTTTAAATAAATTAATAATAAATGTCCTAATCTAATCCAAGTGGGCCTAAATGGTCATATTTTATTCCTAAGTTTGTTTTTGGTCGAATTACACTTGTCCAATAGAATTAGGACATGTTTTAGGGTAATATTAATATCATATTTACCCTTAGTTACCCTATTTACTATTAACCGCGGTAAAAAAAAATTAAAAAGTTACTATTCACCAAAAAATTATTTTTATCTCATTGAATCACATTTTACTTACTGATATCAACCGTGTCTGTCGGATTTTCGAAATTCCATTCACAGAAGCGGTAAAATTAAGTTTTATGCAAAATTCAGTTTTTAACCTACCACTTAGTGGTTTCACTATTCATCAAAAATTGAAAGTTTTCAGAAAAATACCAAAATTTCACCCTAGGCTAATTTCGATATTCTGAGTCCAAAAATGAAGTCCATTTTGAAAATTAAAATTTATAAAATTTCAAAAAGTGGTTATTACTATTCATAACGGCTAGTTTTAATAGCATATTGTTGTTTAGTGAAACTCGGTATTGCGTACGACGCAAGCTATCGAGGAAGGTCGTGATTGCGTGTAAAGAAAGCCAAGCAAGTGTTGTGTAGAAAAAGATTCCTTTGATGATTTATATAACATAAAAGTCTCGGGTGTTACAGGATTAATATAAAATAAAATCCCAATCACAAGAAAGATGAGCTTCAAGGGAATTAAATAAAAGAGTGTACTTAAAAAGAAAGAGAGGAGTAGGATCCCTTACCTCATGTCAGACATGACTCGATCGTTATTTAATCTCCTGAATAATAAACTTGAGTTAATTTATACTTGATTAAGAGCCTTTTTTAAAGTTCATTATTCCTTTTATATCACTTATTACCATGTTATAAAAAATATGTAATCATTTAAGTTAATAAAGTTCATTTTGTTGATATTTGGTACTTAAGTCAAAAAATGGACTTCTTACAATTACATGTTGTTTATGTGGTCAAAGTTTCATTATATCCAGAATGATATTAATAATTTGGATATCATATATATCATATATATCCAGAATATACATGTATTTATAATAGTATATATCATTTAGAGGTAAGAAATGAAATGCACCGTTCATAGAGACGGTAAGCCGTACGTACGCATGAAGGCTACTTTCATTTATATTTCATATTTAATGGAGTGAAATCATAATTATATAAGGTTATATTATAATTACAGTATAATATAATATATAATAACATTAACTCCATTTTTTATACATCCCACATATGGCATTAACGAATCAAATCACTTTGAGGGGGCGGTAGTCCGCACTTCCTAAAATGAAATTATTGCATTTACCCATAATGGAAACCATAAAGGTATTCCATAAATGAAAAATACAAGAGATTAAGTAAAACATAAACATATTATATATCATATATAAATATATAGTCATCTTAATGTCCACCTTTGAAGGTGTTATATGAGTGTTGGACAATCTTCGTTTCGTGAGGCAGAAATTCACCATCCACGGAAACAGTATGTTCTTTAACCATTACATGTAGGTGTGTGTAATTGTAGCTAGAATAATTATTATAACAACATCCTAGTATATGGAATATACTGGTGTTGTTACTATAGAAATGAATAAAAAGAGTTTAGGGGCTTGGAGAAGCAAAATAAAACATAAGAACACAATAGAAGACATTACCTTAAAATCTGGTAACTTCCATTTATTTGAGCTCAATGGCTTCCTTGGAAAGGATTATGCCCAAAGTGAGGCTTCGATGATTAATAGAGGGATTTTTAGAGATGAAATGGGAAGGGGTTGGCCGAGCCAAAGGCTTGAGGGGTGTGTGTAAGGTGGTAGAGGTGGAGGCCTTTTATAAGAGGAGAGGAGGGCACTCTTGGAATGTTATAAAATATTACTTTATTATAAAATGATTTTCGGATTTAAAAGGTCCCAAAATGATATATTTCTAGTATAAGGTGATAAGGTTTCTAAATCCACCCATCCAATAGGTTTTTAACAAGTTTATGTTATAGTTTTAACATTATCTTTTCATTTTATTTAAATCCCTTATTAATGATGTAATTGCTTCATCATCATGATGTCATAAATAATTTAATTTATTTAATGTCTAAAAATTATAAAAAAAATATCATGATGTAGGAAATATTTTTATATTTCTAATGAATATTTATGGTCAAAACTATGACTTGTATAACCCCATTTAATAATTGTTTTAGTAAAACAACTCATGTTTGTGTCATTTTTTACTTTTACATTAAATAAAAGGCATTAATGTCATTATCTTACCCAAGTGGCTCCATGGGGTCCCAAAAATCGACCCATGGGTTTTCTTGGTCAGCCAGGACACATCCAATAAGGGTAGGACATGTTTCAAGGTCATTTCATATTATGAAAACATTATTTTTACCTTAAACTACACTAATTACCTCTAATCGCGATTAAGACTTAAAAGTTACCATTCACCAAAAAATTATTTTCATCAAATTGAACCACATTTACTTCCTAATGACAGCCATGTATGTCAGATTTTTGAAATTCAAAACACAGAGGTGGTAAATTTTCATTTAAACAAAGAATCAGTTTTTTAAGTACCACTTAGTGGTTTCACTATTCATCAAAAATTGAAGTTTTTCAGGAAAATACCAAAACTTCACCCTAAGCTATATTTGATGTTCCAAATTAAAAAAAAGATATCTATTTTACAAAATTAAAATTGTATAAGTTACATTAATTAATTTAAAAATTAATTCGCGCTGTCATGACAAATAGCGTGTTTTTATGAAACAATATATATCAAAAGATTGACACTAGTTTAAGTCCAATTTCAAAGTAAAACTAATTACAACGACCACTATTTGATTAAATGGTAAAAATATATTCTAATTTCACTTTAAAACCAATTCAAAAGATAATCCAATCATATAAATAAATTAGAATAAAAAGTGGTTTTGAATTAAAATACATCATTTTTCACTATTCATTAAAAAATTGAACTTTATCGGAAAAATACCAAAAATTTACACACAGAAAATTTTGATGTCCCAATTCTAAAGAATAATTTTATTTTGTCAAATATAACACATAAAATTGTCAAAAAGTGGATTTAAAAGAAGTTCTCCATCAAAAGGTGGTTAATCGACCTTTTAAAGAATATTAGAATGTTTACGCTTAAAATTGGATTCATTCGCATTTTTAATCCACTAACATTTATTGTAAAGAGTAAAAATATTTGAAAAACATATATAATCATTTTTTAGTTAGTTCTTTTCATTCCCTCCATTACAACGGATAGGCGTTAACTACCATTTAAAATAATATTATTTTATTATTAGAGTGCAACGTAAGATTCCCAAGAAACTCGTTGTTGCGTATTGGGTACGCCATCAATCATAGAGTCCCCTTTAAAGTTATATTAATATTTTATTCACAAATATTGATAAATGTTAAAATTTCAAATTCTTTATTTACCTGGGGTGTTACATACGCCACCAACCCCTCCTTTTCCCCGACCTCAACTCTGTTGTCGCCGACCCCTCCTCCACCACCACAAATCCCTCCTTTTCTACCATGAACCCACCTCTAATGCATAATGAACCCCACCTCATTCTTCTAACCCCTCCTCCTCCTTGAAGCCTCCTCCACCGCACGCCAAACCCCACCTCCATTGTGAACCCTTATACAGCCTCCATTATCGCTACTACTACCACCTACCCTGACTCCACCCCCATCAGACCATATTATTGTCATCAGAGGGGTATTCCATTCTTTTCATGAATTCATAACATATAGATAGATTTTGGATTGGTTTTGGTCTATTGAGGTCCATTTTTTCTATTGATGATGTTTATGTGTATCCCTATGATGGATTTTCATGATGTGATTCATGTTTTAATTATGGGTAAGGTAACATTCTAAGGGAAATGTGTGTGGTGGAAAGCATTTGATTGTGATGTTAGATGTTGGGAATTTTTATTGGAACATACATCCTTTGGTTATTTCATGAGGAGTCATGGGCTAGATTGTGGGAAGTCATTGGAAACTTCTAGGCCAGTTGAGATTATGAAAGGGATAGTCTCCCTAGTTGTACGTAAAGCCTAGATAGTGGGAGGGTAACTGATTAGATATGGTGTGACTTATTTAGTTGATGAGATGTGTAACCATTCACCCACCGGTATTAGGTCCACCATCGCATGTATTTTACATATCCCATTAGTCCCTAAGGTTTTATCTCATGATATGTATCTTATGTTATTCCATTAAATATTTATTTTAATCTATGTTGTTTATGACTTGGATTGATATGCTTTGATGTATTTATTGTCTTGTGATTTAGTTTTGATATTTAAAAGTATTCTTCCATATATTTAGTCACATTATTTAGAAATACCATTGTTTTTTTAATTATATTTTACCTTGTTCCTTTATTACCTTTGTGTTAGGTGTGTCAAAGAAAACAATGGATAGTGGAATGTTATTTTCAAAGTGTTGGTCTTTATTAAAAATGAATTTGAAAATTTTCAAACAATGTGTGGAGTTGTTTTCAAAAGAATTATGTTTTAAAGATAGATTAATGGGGGTTTCAATTGTCATTGTTTTTGTGAAATTTTCATTGTACAATGTTTTATAAATGTGGTTCTTTAAGAAAGTGAATGTTTTATATTTTTCTCATTCCTATATCATATAAATGAAATGAAAACTAATTTGCTTATAATATTTTCAAAATAGTAGTTCTTCTATCATTTATAAAAGGAATGAATTGGACTCATGGTGGTATCCTACTAGCCTTTGGCTCACACAGTATATAGTCACATTAGGTGATATGTAGTCTTCATGTATTATGCTTGTTTCTTCTGTTCTTAGTCTTCTGTTTTGATTTGGATCCATTTTCCTTGGGAAGAATATAGTTCTTATTATTATGGTTGTGTCAAGAGTGTCACATGGATATGGGGGGTTGATCCTTCAATTTCAGGGAACCATTTGGCCCATGTTCTACTTAAAACTCTTTAGACTATAGATATTTTCTTAATTTATTTTTTGTGGTTTTTTAATGTTATATTAAATGGTCATTTATTAGAAATGAACTTATTGGAATTTATTATATTTTGATTTTTTATATTCTATTTTTGGATGTTTATGATTGAGTTCATTAGGGTGAAGTCATCCCCAATGGTCTTGCATGTCACCCTTATTACTTATCGTCATCCTGAGAGGATCAAGAATGTGTGGGTAAGTGAGGCGGATTTTCTATTTTATTAGGATTCATCCTAGGATGGCTATGGTCCTCATTGTAGTGTGAGTAAAAAATTAAGGAATAATTGAATTCCCTGTATTATTTTGTTACATTAAAAATTATATAATTGGAACCATGAAAGAGGGTTCAATAGAGCAATTAGATTTATCCTCTAAAGAAGAAAGTGGATGATAGGAAATAGTGCAAGGTGTCTCTTATGGTAAATGTATTTTAATAATTAAAAGGATTATATTTCAATTATATTTTATCTCCTGCTGTAAAGAATATAACAATTCTGATGGTTCTCAGCTTGGTTTCCATTGAAGGACTGATTCTAGAAAAAATGGATGTCATGATTATATTCCATCATATATATCCATAGGAATATATCTACATAGATCAACTGGAATGTTTCATGCTAAATGGAATAAAAGGTTTGGTACTAGTCTCAAATGGAGTTTTTGTGGGCTTATGTAGGAACCTCGATAGTGTAACTAGAATTTCAATGCTTTCATGGTAGAATTAATGTTCATGCAGTGTAATGTAAATAATTGCTACTATATAAAGTTGTATTATGGTGGGAGTATTTTCATTTTACTTATTTATGTGGATGAATTTCTCTTATTTGGATCAATGAAGGAAACATTGGAAGAGCTGAATAATAATTTATCTATAAAATCCTAAATTAATGACATTGGTTCTGGAAAGTAGATATTGGGGAAAATATTGAAATAGACTTATAGTCAATAACTTTTTTTAGCCTCTTTTTAATTTTTATATCAACATTTTGTGTATTTATTTTGTTAAATATTAATATTACTAAATAAATAAGATGGATATGAATAAAGAATGGACAGATATCAATCATCTGACAAAAGATTATGAAGATGGAGTGAAAGAGTCCATCAATTTTGCAAAATATCATGCATATGACCCCTCTCAAATGCATTGTTTGTGTTTACCATTTTTTTTATTCAAGACAAATTAGTCTAAAAAATTTAGAAAGACACCTGAACTATCATGTAATAGACCTAACTTATAAATTTAGGAATAAACATGGCAGAAAAGAGAATATAGCTAGTGGATGGGATAAAACTGTGTTTTATGGATCATTTGATATGATTAAAAGTGTGGACAATGAAGAAAACTAAATCAAGTATGTGATTACAGATGTGAATGATGATAAAGATCATATTGGGGAAATGAAAAGGATGTTTTAATATGAACGTTGTGATTTCCCCAAATTTTTTGAGAAGTTAAAGAGTTGTTTAAAGACGTCATTGTATGTTTATTGCACTATATATATAGAATTTTCAGCCATACTGAAGAATTATAATTTGAAAAAAGGAAATGAATGGAGTGATGCCAGTTTTACAGAACTACTTGATCTCTTTAATGACATGATCCAGTGGATAATGAGGTCCAGAGAAAAATATACGACACCAAATGGATGTTGCACTAGATGGGTATGATCTTTGAAAGAATACATGTCTGGCTGAATGATTGTATACTATTTCTTAAGGGCCAAAAATCACATACATAATGCCCAAAGTGTGGTGCTTCTCAATACAATAAATATGAATCTAGTCCTATGAAATATTAATGGTACTTTCCAATCATTTCAATGTTTAGATTCATATATAGAAGTGAGGAAACTATTGAGAAATTGACATGGCACGTAGATACAAGAATTAAATATGGGAAACTACATCACCTGACAGACTCACCTCAGTGGAAGAGAATTGAACATGTGCATCATGAATTTGGAAACAAGACAAGAAACCTCCGTCTTGCATTATCTATAGATGGAGTGAATCCTTTTGTTTTTCAAAGCTACACTCAATAGTGGAGAATTATTTTTAACATCATTTTTTTAATGTCGTTTACTAGCAGTTTTTATTAAATAAAATGTTGTAAATATGTATTTAACATGGTTTTTTACATCAGTTATTTAATAACCGATGTAAAAAAGTATATACCATGCCAGTTCTTATATAACTGATGTGTAAAATCTTCTCTATGGAGGATTTTTTATGTTGATTATTTAATAACTGATGTAAAAAACTCATTCCACGTCGATTTTTACATAACTAATGTGAAAGCTTTGATATGAATGGTTTTTTTCATCCGTTATTTTATAACCGATGTAAAAAACATGTTATACATCATTTATTTAATAATCGATGTCAAAAACCATAAAAATAGGTTTTTAGGGTTGGTTATAAAATAACTGACATAATGTTTTTAAAAATATTTCATTTAAACCTTCCTCTCCACTACCAACCAAACCAACAAAAAAAATAGAAACAAGTAGAAAAATAGCTAGAAAATACACATTCACAATTACAACATTCAAAATTATAATATCAACTAAAACAAACTGACATCCAACCAAAACAACTAGAAAATACACATTTTCAATTACATCATTCAAAATAACAGTATTCGCTAAACACAAACTAAAATCTAACAAAACCTAAAAAATGATTTCCTATTCCCCTTATAAGTGTGTGAGATATTGTGCACTATAAGAGAGAGAGTAATAAAAAAATATTCAAATTAAAAGGGAATTATTTAACATGTATAATGAATAAAACAAATGAAATATTAAGGTATAGTTTATAAAGATATCTGACCTGTTTGAACATCATAATTTTTTCAGTTGCAATTATTTCATACAAAAATCATAACACATAATATCTTCATTCTTTGATTCCTTATTTTTTATGAAAAATTATATTTAAATGATTTTATCATTTCAAAATAACATTTTTATGTAATATGTCCAAAATGTACTAATAATAAATAAAACTTCACCTTTAATTTTACATATTTGATATTTATGCTATTTTTCTTTGTGGCCTATCAAAATAAATTTCACCCTATATTAGGAAATTTAAAAAATGAAATAAATTTAAAATTTATTAAAATATAAAAGAGTATTAATAAATTCAAAGTTTCAGTTCTAATATATACTTAATAAATTTTCGCACTTTTCCATGGATAGAGAATAACCATTAAAGTGTCTTCTTCCTTGTAAAAAAACACCTAACATGTATTGGACACTAATATAATGTAAAATTTAGGGTTAGTGTTTATTATGTTAAGAAATATATAACACTTTGTGAGATTAATGTTTCTTACTCTTGAAGATATTGAAACATCCATCACTGAATAATTACATTCTTTTGAAATAATTCAGCTATATAAACTATTATTTTCACTTCAGTCATTGTTCTAAATATATGTGAAATGAACTATGGGTCAATAAATCCATCAACATTTGTCTTCTCATTATCCTTAAACATTGTATAAAGGTACCTAATACAAAAAAACATAAGAATAAATTTTAATAAAATTAAAAACATGGAAAGTTTTATGTTAAGACTTACAAGGAAAAAAAATTCATCATGTTGATACCCAATATATCTCCAGTTACAAGCTCTGTGATATCATTTTTCTAAAATCCTTATATTCACTTCCCGCCCACAAGAATCATCTTCCATTGGAATCACATAATCACCCGACAAAAAAATTTAATATTTTTACAATCTATCAAGACTACTATAATCTATATCTGAAGTAATATGCCTTTTTATTTGTTGTTTTATGTGCAGTATTTATTTACCTTAAATGTATTATTTCAAAAAATAGATAAATATATTAAATTTCAAATGTTAAAAAAATTAATAAGAAAATGAAATAAAATATAAAATATACACATACCTCTATGGTAATAAGTCACATATGTTTACATGTCCAAACTAAAAAGTGGATGATACTTTGTACAAATATCCTCACCTCATCTGTAGATATCAATACTCCAGCTGACATATCTATAATATCCTATACATTGACCCTATGATGCTCTATCTCTAACTGCTGATGATAAACGATATCTCCAATATAAAATATCTTCCCATATGAAACAATATGATACCGGGGATCATCAACATATAAATCATAGTAACTGGGAAGATGTGGAGGAGGGGATATAGGAGTAGGATAAAAAGTGGGGTCTATAGGTGGAGGTGGAGGAGTGGGAGCTTTCGGAATAGGTGGAGGAGTGGGAGATGTAGTCTGAAATTGTCTTTTCATGTATGAAAACATGGAATGTACTGATGATCTAATATTATCCTCCATCACTACATTAATATTATGAATTTGAGACTCAAAATATTCCATTTTTTTATAAATACCCTCCATTATAGAAGCTAAAGAATGTGGTAACATTTTTCTCACTAATACTCCTACCAAGTATCCTCATACATAGCCCGAGTGTTCAGGTTTTTAAAATTCTATAGATAAAATATCCTACCTCCCCTCAGCTGCAAATACTCCCTATGTTCTCTGATATTTAATATAATCCTGTATGAATTATTTGAAAAATTATTTAATGAATAAAAATATATAAAAAATTGAAATAACTTAAATAAATAAATAAAATAAAATAAACATCTTAATATCCTCTCATCTACAACCCTATATTCTTCCATAAGATTTTTCCATTTTTCGCTCATCTGAGTCCTCTTCCATTTCTCATGTCTAGCCAGTGGATGGAGGGGAAATCTCTCTAGAGTTTGAAGACATGGCTCTTAGTTTTTCAAAAATTTCATCCATCATTTGTTCTTCCAATGAAGTATACCCTCCCGAGATAAATTATGAGGGTATACATTTCTAGATTGGATCTCTTGGTGATTTCTCCTTGATTGATATAAATTCAGAATAATTAATAATTAATTATATCATTAATATAAGAAAACTGCTGAATGTTTAGATTGATCTCACAAAAACTTCTTCTTGTATTCTACTTTCAACAAATTCTGTCCATGTGTATTAATCTATAAAAGGATATATATCTCATGGATTCAAATATTTCCTATGTCCAAAAATGAAATCAAATGTGAGGGTTGATTTGAAATCCCTTCATCTCCTAGCATCCAATGATAAAAATATCCTCCTAACTCCTCCAGTGTCAGGTATATCACATGTCATCTAATAAGATGGGGGAAAACATATATTACTATAAAAATTTAAAGATTGGTAAAACAATAACAAATGATCTTACTGAAATGGTCTCCCACAACTGAGATAGTGTTACTTTGTCAACACTTCTTCAATCAGTAATCAAAATACTGACATTTCATTTACCTTGAAAAGATAAAATAATTTTTATTTTTTTCATTAGCACCTATTATATTATAATTATCATCAAATTCTATCATTGTCCTCTAGTCTTGGCTAAAAGAAACTGATTATTTTAGTAAAGGTGATTTTCCAAATTCACCAACCCTCGAACTCTTCTTTGGCTCAGTGGTAGTATATGACTCTTGTAAAGAAGGATTAGGATCACCAAGAGAATCATATTCACATTCTTACCAAGAAGTATCAGTATACTCATCTCCAGAAGAACATTTTTGATCAGCTTATTGATCTATAATTACACTTCAAATCAAAACAATATACAATTAGTGCAAAAATATAAAAAATCAACTATTACAATACAAATTTCAATAAAAAATGAAAAATTATGAAACAAAAAAGTAAGATAAAACATAACACATTATTATTCATATATTTTGTAGTTAACTAAAATGCTAAAAATAACAATTATATATGAAATTTCATGTAAATGAATGAAAAAATCCAAAATTGGTCTATAAA
Organism: Viscum album; assembly: GCA_963277665.1. Classification (NCBI taxonomy): domain Eukaryota; kingdom Viridiplantae; phylum Streptophyta; class Magnoliopsida; order Santalales; family Viscaceae; genus Viscum; species Viscum album. Next base: position 1,171,395,248 of record OY728120.1, read on the forward strand.
TATCAAAAATGGTCGAACCAAATAAATATTTTTTTACACAAAAAAAGAATATTTTTTCAACATAATAATATAAAATATTTTTGTTTTGATTTCACATATTTGTTTTAAAACATTGTATTTCAACAAAAATAAATAAACATAAAAGTTATGTAATGGTAAACATGGTAAACTAAAAGAACTAAACTAATATAAACTAACAATTTAACTTATTAGTTTTAATATGTGTTTTAATATAGAAAAAAAATGAACACATCTAACATTTTATGAAATTTATCAAAGTAAATGACAAATAAACACATGTTACCTATAATATTTGTAATATACTAAAGGATTTTCTCCCAAAGGTGCCCCATAACCGGTTGGTAACATGGCCTCAAGCACATTTCTCCAAATACCAGAGGCTGCTGATTAGTAGTAAGGGCCTTGGGTGTGATAGTGGAGAAATTATTCCCTCATAGGTATATTAATACAACAGAAAAAAATAGTAAACAATAGCAGAAGCAGTAATACCATAAAATAAAGTAAACAATGGAAGACTGATAGTATATACAACTGGAGCACATATATAAATGATTCATGTAACATATTTCTAAGAAATAACCCAAAAAAGTCACAATGTTGGAAATACAGTACTAAACCAAAGTACAAAAAAACATGTAAACCATTGTAGCATCGCAAGCCTCAGCTTGGTCTCATTCTCTCCAGCTCCATCAGCAATCATGTACCTGATGTAGAAGGGCACTTTCCATTATCTATACCTAAAACCATACAATTTGTTTGGGTCCAAAATCATGACTCAAACAGGGTGTGATACAAATTCCTGTAGGCAACCACCCAAATATCTATTCATAACAATTTGTGAATATATATTTAGCAGGTAATATGCATAAATGAAGCAATAAACTAGAAAGTACTCAAAAGTAAAGAATCCTACAGTTTTCAATTTCATTCATTTACTTTTATAACTTATTCAAACCATTGAATAATGTATCCTCAGGATGTAGCCTAAGCTCTATATCCCCCCTGCATAACAATAAAAATAGACCTCTTAAAATACCATCTAAACTATCAAGTAAGATCGAGTCCAAGATTTTTCTTTATCTTTGTAGACTCATCACAATCAAACAATCATTCATAAGCAACCCTCTGGGAAATTTCTCATAGTATAATCTCATTTGGTTATACATGTCATCAAATCAATAAATAATAAACACCCTTTGTGAAATCTCTCACAGTCTAACCCCTTTGGTCCCACATAGCAATAATCAATTATAAATGACCACCTCGGTATCTCTCACAGTCAATACCCCTTTGTCTTCATAGCGATAATATTTATAATGAACCTATGTTAGCTCCCATAGTAAATTCCCTATGTTCCAACATACATTTAATAATGACCCTCTGGGTATCTCTCATGGTCTAACACCTCTGGTCAATGACCTCATGGAAGCTCTCACAGTCAATGCCTCTGGTCAACAATGACAACAATTATACATAAATGACCCTAAGTCGGTTAGCTCTCATAGTCAATTCCCATTGGTAAAAATTCAAAATGTGAAACACATGCATCTCACATAAACAATATCTCCATCCTATCAACCCTGAGCATGGAAAACAAAGAAAGCCTAATAGGCAATTCTAGACGAAAAGACCATAATCCACAAAACATGGGATACGCACCCATAACTAAGGTAATTAAACCTAATACATACTCAATAACCATTTCCCAATCAAAAAAACCATAATAGGTCTTAATAAAGGTTAAATTCCAAAATACACAACACCCTAAACATGGTTATTCGACACTGTTATCATATATAATACAAAGACTATCAAAGAAATTCACAAACCACCTACCTCGATGTCGTACGATGATCACTCTTGAACGTCGACCATTGAATCATCCTAAACGTCATAGATCAACAAAATGATCAAAATAGTTCAACCCTTGATAGCTCATGGGAGAGGAGAAATCAGGAAGAGAGACTCTAGGGAAAGAGAGAACTCACCGGTGGGAATCCAAAGATCCCGAAGGCATCTCAATTGGGGCTCGAGAGAAAGAATGGGAGGAGCTCAAAGATTCTCGATCGTACAACACTATCCCATATGAGAAAAGAGAATAAGAATACACTTATGGATATTATATGCGACCACGGTCCAATTAATCAAATAATAAGAAAATTAAAATGCGTGTTCATTTAATGTACACGTAGTGTAGTAGCCTCAATCGGCTCCCGCTTTAGGTGGGCTTCCATGTCACCCACACGACCATGTACTGGCCATGTAACGGCCAGTACACGGCTACCCGTGGAAACCAGATACACGACGTGTACTCAAGAGTAGATGACATGTACTTAGAAAATTTGAAAATCTTCCTTTTTCCTGAAAAACAACCCAAAATAATGATTCATACCTGAAATGAAGATATGGGTTCCAACAAAAAAGGGAGTTATTATTATCAGAAATCCTTTTAAATTATTTTTATGTTGTTCTTGTTGAAAAAGTTATTTAAGTTACTTCTTAAAAATCTTACACTGTTATAGGGAGTTTGAAATTTGAAGGCCAAAATTATAGTGACCCAAGATAAACTTAACATAAATAAAACATCAATCTCATGATTTAAATAATACATCTCACAAAAAGTCACACAACTCAAAGATAGAAAATTTCAGTATCTTGAATATTATTTACATATGATTGTTAGTCTATAATTATTATCTCCATAATTGAACTCCTCTAGACTCCATTCTAGACTTCCCACAAATTACACTTATCTTCATCATATAAGGATGGGAAAATATAAGAAAGGTGTGAGCTCAAATGATTAGTAAGGGAAAAATTATCAACATGTCATCAAGGTTTAGATCATAATCATATGATAAAACATGGCAGTGGAGGAAATTGTTATTAAAATGAACATGGAACAATATGAGTTGTCCAAAAATCATGATATAAGGACATGTAATCTCAAATGAACAAAACATATACCATATAAAATGTGTGTGGAATCTTGATATAGTAAATTTTAGTCAAGGAACATAATCATAAGAATATAGAAATATGGAATCTCATATAATAATGAATTGTAAAACAAATATAAGTATATAGAAATTAATTAATTTTGAATAAACAAAATTCTCATACTTCATGTTGTGAAAAAAATGCTCCCGCTTCATGATATGAATAAAAAAGATTCAATGCTTCATATTGTTAACAATTTTTTTCCAACATTATATTGTGAACTAAAAATATTCCCACACATTATATTATTAACAAACAAAATTCCTACACGTTATGTTGTGAACAAATTAAATTTCCATGATTCATGTTGTGAACAAAAAAATGACCACACTTAGCAACCTTTTCTCATGAGATATAAATCCTCAACCAATAAATTAGAGGGAGATATAGGACCCCACCCATTATTAACCATACATATGTGTTACACTTAAAAAAATCCTAAACATATCTTGATGAACCCATGGAAAAATAAAGGTATTTTTAAAATTTTAAAAAACATCATATATCATTTTTTCTGTAGAATTAAGACAGGCCCAAAGGGAAATCATCCAATATTAAAAAAACAGATTTTCATAATTCTAAATTGTTTAAGAATATTCATTTTTCAAAAAAGGAAAAATATATTTAGGAAAATCGATGAGCTAAGTAAATAACTCGAAAGTCACCCCTTTTTTTCACCAAGCCATTATCCAAATAATTTTCTTTATGAAAGGCATGAGTGAAAATATAATTCATGCTCAAAAGGGATTCCAAGAAACTAGTCCATCTTGCCATGAGTTTCTAGTACAGATTAATTGTTAAATTTATAATTACTTTCACCACCACGGTAAAGTCTCAATCAAGCCATAAGTTGGACCATCCTTGATTTCGTGATTCCTCAACTGCATTAATGATCTCTATAATTTAATATTCCAAAGATGTGGTGAAGCCAAAAGGACCATATAAAAGACCTTATTCACTACTTATGTGGTCTCTAAAAATATAACCATACCCTGTGGGACCTTGGTTGCCTCTTGAAGAACCATCTGTATTGCATTTAATCCATCCAGGAAAATGAAAAATCCATAAGACTTCCAATGTACCACATGGAGGATATTAATTACCTATAACACCATAACATTCAAGGATCAAGAAATCAATTTCAGAATTTTCACAATAACCATGTTGAATGTTATTTTCCCCTTTAACAACTTGAAAAATGGGAGAAATAGCAGACTATTGGAAGAATGGTCTTCCCTCATAAATGATATGAATTACAATATTATATATTATATGTATAATTTCTATGAAGGTTTCATGTATCAAGTTTTTTAATTGCATAGAATACCGCACAAGCGTGTAGGTGATGATATGCTCTCTGATCAAGCTATAGCTTGGAAGACAAATCTGGAACAAATTCATAGTTGTTGTCCATAAGGCAGAGGTCATGACATATCTAAGAAAAAGAAGATCAATGTATTCCCTATGCTATGTACATAAGACACATTTTGAATAGATATTAATTCCAATAATTTGAAGAAAATCATCAGTTGGAAGTTTAGAATAAAAAACACTCTATGCAAGAGTAAATATGGATGGAAGAATCCAAGGATTATTATATCTTTTTTTCTAGATATTATTTGAATTAGTAGTTTTAATTTGGTAGAAGTACATTGATGATGGAATTACATAAAGAACGTGATACCAAATAAGGATTTCATCTCCACTGGTAAAGTTCTAATTTAAAATAGTCTCCCTAATCTCCTCAGAAAGGATGTCAAGAGAATTTTCTAGTTTATCTTTAATTGAGAAGCCGATATCAAAAGACATGTCTTGTGAGATAAGATTATTAATAAGAGGATTTCTAGGCTTGTTTTCCATATATAAATTGAGAGTGGATTCAGTACTAACAATCCAATGAGATTCTATCATGATTGTTGAATATAACTTTCTAAAAGCAATCCATGTGGAGGATTCCAAAAAATTGATATATCCTACATTAAATTCACTCAATAATATTGTTCTAAGAAAGTTAAGAGCATCGTATTTCCCATTGATGAGTCTCCACATGAAACAAGTATGCATATCATGATTGAAATTGCTGATATTTTTAATCCCTAGTCCCCTAAAGTCAATTGGTTGAAAACATTGTTTCTAGGGATTAGTGGAAATTTTCCTTTGAAGAATGCTTCCACTCCAAATAATTTTTTTATAGAGATGTTGATATGTTTTATAAGAGAATATGTCCATTTTTAAACCATAAAATAGTAAATGAATTTGGAGACAATATTGGATTTAAAAAGACTAATTCTTCCTTCCATTGAAAGAATTTTTCATTTCCATGAAAAAAGTTGATGCCTGATTTGACTTAAAATATAACTGAAATGGAAGGCCTTGGGTTTTACCCAAAATATAGGCACACCAAGATAGAATAAGTTAATAATTTCATCATTGATCCCTAACTTGGTGGCGATGTTCAACCTTCTAAAATGGTTATTATTTTACCAAAGCATAGAAAATATTTGTTCCAACTTTTTTCCTAACCTATGACTTTTCATAGACAAGGAGATCATTTTTTACGTTTTTAACATTTATTTTATCCACTGAGATGAAAATAATTATGTTGTGATCATATAAACTATGATTGGAGGAAAAAATGCCTCTATCTATCCTAATAAGAGTGATCTTGTTTTCCTCAACCAGACTGAAAAGAAGCCTACTTAAATAGTCTTCAATAATAGAGAAAATAATGGTTGAAATGGGATCACCATGTCTGAAACCCCTTGATCATTAGAAATATCCCTCAAGAGAGCCATTTTTTAGTACTGATATATAAGATTAAATAAGAATAATTTTAACCCAATTAAAAATGTCATTGAAGCCACACCTAGTTAATACCTCATAGATGAATCTCCAATAAAGAGTTTCAACATATTTTTTAACATCTAATTTAATAGAAATGTTCCCTCCTCTAGTAGGTCTTCTAAGAAGATTAATACATTCATAGGCTATAACAAGACAGTCTTAAATGGTCCTACCTTTGAAAAAGGCAAATTTATTTGAATACACAATCCTATTGGAAATTCTAGTCAATCTGTTTGTAAAAATTTTTCCAATAATTTCATAAATGGTATTGACAAGCATAATAGGTATGAAAATATGTATCTCATTTTCACTCTCAAATTTTTGAATGAGGGAAAGGAATGGGTCATTTATTCCATGAGTAAGTTGTCCACCCTTAAAAAATGACAAACCAGTATGCAGAATCCATTGTGAATAATATTCTAATAAGATTGGGAGAACGAATTAGTAAAACCATCAGGGCAAGGAGAACACCCAATGTTGAGACCAAAAAATACCTCTTTGATTTCAAAATCAAGAGGAATGGAAGATATATTTGAATTGTCCTCTTGGGTTAAAAGATTTGGAATGATGTATTTAATGTCATTAGTAGGGATACTAGGAGCATCAAAGAGCCTTTTGTAATAGGAAACTACATGAATTGCTAATTTTTCTCTCTTTTCAATGATGTTTCCATTATTAAAAAGAATAACCGAGGGTATATTAATTTTAATTACCCTTTGGAGAGAGTTAAATAACTTAGTTTTCTTATCACCACCCTTAAAGACATTTTCTTTTGAAAGCATACCTTTTCATTTTTCGCTTAAAATATAGGAGAATAGTCATATCATGTGTGTCCTTATTTTCCTACTCAAGACCAGTAGAAAAATAAATCCCAGACTCTTTTTATTTAATAAAAAGGAGTAAAGAGTCAAGGAAGGAAATATTATCATTAATATTGCTAAAAATTTTACTCCAAGATTTTAGTTTTTTCTTGAGGATTTGAACTTTACAACACAAGAAATAGTGTCATCCCTAAAATTAAATGCACTCTAAGTTTCTTGAACAAAAGGTCTATAGAGAGGGTGTGAATTCAATGTTTTGTTAAATATTAAGAGAATGGGAGGTTTATCTACTTTATGAATAAATTTTTATAAGATGGTACGATGATCCAAATTAAATTTTTCAAGGGTGGATCATGAAATAGAGGACCAGATATTGAGGGTTGAATCATTAACAAAAGCTATATCAATTTGTTGGCAAAAAAGAGTGAATATTCATTATATACCATGTATAATTTGGTACAATAAGATTGAATTCATAAAGAAGACTATGTTATATAGAATTTTTGAACTCTCTAATGGAGTTGGAGGAGTTACCAATCCCAAGTATCTCGTATGGATTAAGAATATCATTGAAGTCACCCATGAGAATCCAAGGCTACTAAACTAATCGTTCTTTCGAGACTTTATCATTTGTGATCATGTCAATGATATGTAATAATTCACCGACTCTGGGTAACTGGGGTCAGGGCGTTACAGTTGGTATCAGAGAAAGTTTAGTACAAACCTTGGAAACTATATTTAGATAAACATTGATTAGAGCACATAGCACTAAGATAGACTTTGAGGATTAGTATAGAAGAACTTCCTAGAATTTTGGTATTGTATAGATTTTCTGAGTTTTCCATGCAATACATCCCTGTCTAGATACGAGAAGGTAGAGGTGGCTCTGGAATAGATGTACCTAGGGGTAAAACCTGAAAACACCGCTTTGAGAGAGACTCGAACGGGAACTGGTGCTCGACAACAGGCCTTACTGCACTCTTGGTTATGACACTCCTGGGGGTTATGCTTAGGATAACTTACATTTTCCTTACAAACCAATTTGAATTATTTTAATATAATATGAGAATAAATGGCCTTGGTTAATACTAAGGTGTTTCAAATTGAGAATATGGTGTCATGATATTTTCTAAATGATTTTATGACTATTGTTACTCACACAATGCATTCTGGTTTTAGTCAAAGGCTGGATTCCAAGGAAGTCTTAGTAACTTTGAGAATGATGTACAAGGTGAGAACGGTGGTGGAAATCAGCAAAAAAATGGAATGTTGATAGGAATAAAAGATATCGTGTTCAAGCCAAATCAGTTTTCCAAAAATAAGATCAACAACATATATATTAACCAACTCCTGGACTCAACAAAGAAGAGAAATGTTATGAATGATAAGATATCCAGCAGTGGAGACCATGGAGAGAACAATCCTCAATTTCCATCATGAAAGAAATATGGAAGGAGACACCCATGAAATTGCCTAAATGGAACAAATAAATGCTTTACGTGCGGGAAAGAAGGACATAAAGTGAATAATTTCCAAGGAAAAATGAACAGTACTGTGGAAGAAAATAAAAATGGTCCCAAGAATCCATTCACAGTTATTTTCTGTAAATGTAGGGGACCTGGACATTACCTGATTGAATTCCCTATTCTATAGGATATTTTCTTGGTCAAATAATAAGATATGTGGAAATAAATGGTTAGAAAAATGTTTAAAAGTATTAGTGCTCCTTGTTGATGGGATTACTTTGGAATAATTTTTCCTTGTATTTGTAACCCTACAGTTTTCCATGTGAGAATGATATTTGAGTAAGACTTATCTTTTCTCTTGTGGATATAGTTATAAATAAAAATTTGGTTTTATATGATCATTGGTTTTGAGGCAATTACTATTTGTTATATTTTGGGATGAAAATGAAAGGTATGAGATAACATTTGTGGTTGAAATATTTTATGGTTATTTCGAGGAATTTATCTCATTTTGGTAATTTTATAAAATATATTTTTTTAAAAAGTACAACATGCAGACCGTGTGACAACCTGTCACATCGGAAAAATCTGTGGGAATCGAACCCACAACCAAAGTGTGATTATGATTTATCACCTACCACTGGACTACATGAAGTCCCTAGTTAGTGTGACTAATTATTTTTAGTTAAATGATTTTATTGATCAAAAATAAGTGATTTGGGATCTTATGTCTTATCAAATGAATACCCTTAGTATAGGGAAATTATTTGGTGATTAAGTGATAAATGTTATTTTGGAAGATGTTAGAATTTTTGGGAACACTATATTCCCAAGGAAAATAGAATACTATGGGATTTTATTTGAGGAGTATTGGTGGATTTTTATCTATGTTTTTATTGTGGATTTATAGTGATTTGGGTTATTTATAGAAATGATTAACCTATAATATAGAATATGTGATTATGTTAATTACTTTTAAGTATGTGAATTTAAGAGTAGTAGATTTCATTTGGAGATACAATTTAACGTGGAAGACTACATAACCAAATTATTCTAAGTTTTGGGTTTCAATATTAGTTTGGATTATATTGAACAATTTTAAGGACCATTGTTTATTGAATGATATTTATTTATCTTTGGGGTGTTGTTGGTTTAATTTTAGAAATTAATATTAGTGTTTATTTCTCTAATGGAATATCCTTTTGGGGGATCATAAGATCTTATACTAACCCTTTTGGTTTTGATTAATCTCTAAAGACAAGGTAAATATATAGTTTATAATTCGTGGATCATGCGATTATATAGAAGTTTATTCTACCTCTTCCAGTGTGACCAAGTCTTCTTGAATACTCATCATTCAAAAAAATGAGTTAGTGATAGAAATTTATTAAAGAATGAAACTCTACTTAAAAATTTAGTATATATCTTTATGTTCTTAGTCAATCTCATAAATTAATTCCTCATCTTTATGTAATGTAACTTAAAACAAAAAAATTGTCTGTTTACTTTTCCTACTGGGAGACTAATGAACATTTGTCCCATCACAAGTTTGTGATTTTCTTGTTGTTAACTTTTTCCTGATCATGTTTTCTATCCCTCTCCATCAGAACTTGACACTTATTTTATCTTCCATATCCATGTTTTCCTACATGGAATCCTAGTATGGGTTATCTTGGGTGAACTTTGTACTTCTCTTTCTTTCTTTTAAAGTGATAGTTTTATTGACTCTTTTTCCGATGTGGGTCTTTAAATTATATTCCCAAGCCCAATTTTAAAAATTGAAAGGATTAAATTTATTGAAGGATGGGATAATGTAACACCCCATTCTTCCATGGTACTTTTCCCTTTGAATAATGCAATAGTTTTCATTATACGCAACTTTTAGATTCTAACACACCACGACCAATCAAAGTAGCCATTATGAATAGTAATACCCACTTTTTTGAAATTTTATAAATTTTATCTTTCAAAATGGAATTCATTTTTGGATTCGTAATATCGAAATTATCCTAGGGTGAATTTTTGGTATTTTTTAGAAAACATTCAAATTTTGATGAATAGTGAAAAATACTAAACATTAATAAAAACAACTTTTTAAATCCAAATAATTTATAGTGATAAATTATAATATTGAGAGGTTTTAAAGTATAATTAGAATATATTTTTAACATTTAATCCAATATTGGTAATTGGATGTAATTTCACATTAAAACTAGACATAAACAAGAGTCAATCTTTTGATAGTTATTATTTCTTTAAAACACACTTTTTGTTTTGACAATGAGAATTAATTTTAAATTAATTTTTGCCACTTATGTGTTTTGAATTTAGAAAAATTGATTCAATATTTAGAATAAGGAGGTCTAAATTGTGTAAATAGGAAACTTTTTATCTTTATACATTTTGAATAATTACTTCGGTAAATATTTTATTTACCATGGTTGAAAGGTAAATCCAGTAAATAAGGGTAAAACAATAATATTATAATAATATTAAATTACCCTAAAATGTGTCCTAACCCTATTGGATGATACATTTCCGACCATGGGCATCTTTGGGTCTATTTTGGGACCCCATGGAGCCACTTGTAAGTGATAATGACACTTATATTAATTAAGTTAAAGTAAATACGAAAATGACATAAGCATATCTCTTTTAGAAAAATAATTTTTACATAGGGTTATATATGTTATATTTTTGACTATAAATATTAATTATAAAGATAAAACTATTTCCTAAATAATTTTATTTTATTTTTTATTTTTATACATTGAATAATTAAATTTATTTATGACACAATAATGATGCAGTATTTTCCTTATTAATGAAAGAATAAATTAATTGGTATTATAAATGTTAAAATCAATATAATTTGAAAGTTTTGATGACATACACAAATTTTATTGGTTAATATGACATTTTAGGATTTCTCAAATGTATTTTTTTATAATTAATATATTTTTTACGAATTTAACAAAAATCAATTATTAAATAGTATCAAAATTGACATAAAGGAGTTTTTAAAACAAATATTATATTATAAATTGATATTATATTCCTAAAAATGTACGGTTCATCCAAAAGACTTATATAATGATATGTGTATCATTAATAAACAATTTTGGGTTCTCTTGGAATTTTATAGTAAGTTTATTAACCATATAATTGAAAAATACAAAGAGACATGGTAAATGTCAAACTAATTAACTAAGAGTTAAAACTAAATGATAAGGATAATAAAGTGACCCAAATCTGTATAAAACCTATTTTTTGAGTTTTTTTAGACCCAAAACCACCTTATCCTATAAATAAATCAGTTTGGAGCCATTAGAAACCGAATATTAATTTATTATAAAATAATATTTCTATATTTGCCTAAGGTTCCCCTCACCCCTCTTATAAAAGGTCACTCCGCCTTATCTATAATTCACACCTTCAAAGCCATTTGGCTTGGCCAAACCTGACCAAATATCCTCTAAATGTCTTTCACTTCATCCTAGAGGCCCTACTTTAGCCAGAAATCCAACTTAAAGAGCCATTTTTGTCAAATCAAAAGGAATAACCTAAAGAAGAGGCAATGATTTCACCGCCCTCTTTCAGGTTCCTTTATTCTTCCACTTCTTATATCTTTGTTATTTCCATTATAAAATAATAAATCCAGTATATTATATATACTTTTATTATATTATAAATATGGTACAACCTTATTCAGTATTCTATGCATCTTTTGAATGGCATGTCACCATGCGTGCGTACGTACGGCCTAACGTCTCCACGTCGTGGTGTAATTGTTATTCAATATATTATTATTTGGATGGGTTTAATAACGATGTGTAATTCATGTAAATAATAAATATAACATTATAATTATTCTGAATATATTATATACTATCTAATTATATATTATTTTAATATCAAAAGAATGATATTGTCACTCGTGCGTACGTATGGATTACCGTCTCTACGAACGCGATGAGATTCATTCCCCATAATATCCATTAAAGACTAAATTTAATTTGATGATTAAAAATAATGTTTAAAAATAATGTTTAGAGACATGATATCATTCTGTATTTGAATAAGATACATCCCATCCATAAACAATATGGCTCTCATAATGAATAATATAAAGGAAAACGAATCTATTAACACCTGAAACGATGATAATACTAAGATATTATCAACAAATCAATGTTAAAAGATCATATATGATATCATATTAATGTATATGATTCTATTATAATTAAATAAAAATTATTTCACCATTATACATGAGGTTAACCTAACCTTGACCAAGGAAAAAGTAAAAAGTAAGGGGTTTCTTATCTCACTTTTAATTTTGTGAGATTTCAATTGTTCACCACTTATTTATTGCATGGAGTGTGTGTACTGCTCATGAGTGTATTCATTGTGTAATATAAATTAATTTATATATATTTACATCATCATTGTATGATCCTTCTTTCATGGGTGTATGTTTCATAAGTTACCAAATTGATAAAGGAATTTGAAATTTCAATTTCCACTCATTCGGCTTTACACGTTCTTCATTGATTATTTTAATCCAAGATTATGTGTGGAATCACTATTCATTTGATTATGTCATAATTTCCACTCCACTTTATGTGGATATACTTTTGATACACATAATCACTCCATTGATAAATTATCAAGTCATTGATATGAACTTGATAAGAGTAATTTTAACCCAATCTCCATTTGTTGAGTTAAATATCCAATTCATTGGTGTTGTTTTTACAAGAATATGTGTGAATGTCCTCTCATTGATTTACACTGAATATCCAATTACATTGAGTTTATTTATATTTTTCACACATAATTATGTCATCTATTTATCCTTAACCTAAGGATACGGTCTTTATAAGAGATTTCATCTCCATTTACATTTCATTGAGACTTCTTTGTTGTTATACACCAAATCACTTTTATATGGTGTATATAATGTACTTTGACATAGTATATCATGAATCCATTTATTCTCATGATATTACAAAGTTTTTATTACCTTAATTATTTGTATTCAATTGTTTCTCTTTTGGTTCGGAACTTTAACTAAAATATCATTTTAAATGTTTTAAAGAATTATTATTCTAAATCTTTATCATTAATGTCCTTATTTTAAAAATGGTTTTAAGGATTTATTTATATGGACATTAAAGTTTTAAAATTAAAATTCCTTTAAAAAGCTTCAACGTGGTATGGGACACTTTGATTCAAAAATATATTTTTAAATGTCTTCTTGACAAATAGTGTGACTTTTAAATGATTTCAAGAAAAAGGGGGATATTTCTCTCTAATAGTTTTGATGATTATTTTCATCTATGTAAATATCCTTCATTATTCTCTATTAAGGTTAATCTGATACAATACAATCTTCTATATTGTATCGAATGAGTTATGTTTGACCGTGGATGTTCTATTTTTATAAAATTCATGGTTTGTGGATAAATTATTGACATTTCATATTCTAGTTTTAATACGAATTTTTATGTTACATTTCAAAAATTTTATACGAGGAATGCATTGGACTTAGTAAGTGATGGATGGAGCCCGCTATAGCTCCTCGATGCATCGGTAGGTCTTATGAGACAAACTAGTGTCTTGGCATAGGGCCTTGACAAAATCTTATTTCTAGTCTTGGCACAAGGTCTTGACTATGTGGTTATGATAGTCTGGCATTATGCATTCCATCATTATGAAAGTTCTTATTGATATTGCATGTGATTATTAGACTAGTATAATATCCATGTGAATAAGTAAATGGAATTATTTGATTTTTTCTTTGCCATATTATGCTGAAGTTCATGTTTAAAAGTCTTTTTTCTTGTCTTATACACTTCCTTAATTTTTTATGCTTATTTGTGAAGGTTTCCGCTATAACGTTAACCTTACTAAGAATCTAAGCTCTCCCCTTTCTATGTTTTATTTTTCCCATGATGTGAAGAAGTATTTTACATATGACCTGCAGGGATAGTATGAGGATATGAGTGTGGTCTATGGAGAGAAGATGTTATTGTATTTTGTCACTTTATGATGTAATGTAAACTTTATGAATGTATCTAGTGATTCCAAGGCTACTAAACTAATTGGTCTTTCAAGACGTGATCTTTTCGGATCATGCCAATGAGATGTAATAATGCACTGACTCTGGGTAACTGGGGTCGGGGCGTTATAGTTGGAATCAGAGAAAGTTTAGTAGAAACCTTGGAAACTATATTTAGATAAACTTTGATTAGAGAACATAGAACTAAGATAGACTTTGAGGATTAGTATAGAATAACTTCCTAAAATTTTGGTATTGTATAAGTTTTGTGAGTTTTCCATGCAATAAATCCCTGTCTGGATACGAGAAGGTAGAGGTGGCTCTGGCATAGATGTACCTAGGGTTAAAACCTGAAAACACCGCTTTGAGCGAGACTCGAATGGTAACTGGTGCTCGACAACAGGCCTTACTGCACTCTTGGTTATGACACTCTCGGGGGATATGCTTAGGATAACTTACATTTTCCTTACAAATCGATTTGAATTATTTTAATATAATATGAGAATAAATGACCTTGGTTAATCCTAAGGTGTTTCAAATTGAGAATATGGTGTCATGATATTCTCTAAATGATTTTATGACTACATTTACTCACACAATGATTTCTAGTTTTAGTCAATGGCTGGATTCCAATGAAGTCATAGTAACTTTGAGAATGATGTACAAGGTGGTAACGGTGGTGGAAATGAGAAAAAAATGGATTGTTGATAGGAGTAAAAGATATTGTGTTCATGCCAAATTAGTTTTCCAAAAATATGATCAAAAAAATATATATTAACCAACTTCCGGACTCAACAAAGAAGAAGAAGGTGATGAATGATAAGATCTCCAGAAGTGGAGACCATGGAGAAAAGAATCCTCAATTTCCATCACGCAATAAATGTGGAAGGAGACACTCAGGAAAGTGTCTCAATGGAACAAATAAATTCTTTACGTGCAGGATAGAAGGACATAAAGTGAAGAATTGTTGAGGAAAAATTAAGAGTATTATGGAAGAAAATAAAAGTGGTCCCAAGAATCCATTTACAGTCATTTTCCGTAAATGTAGGGGGCCTGGCCATTACCCGGGTGAATGCCCTATTCTATAGGATATTTTCTTGGTCAAAGAAGAATCTATGTGGAAATAAATGGTTGGAAAAATGTTTAAAAGTATTAGTGCTCCATGTTGATGGGATTACTTTGGAATAATTTTCTCTTGTATTTGTAACCCTGTAGTTTTCCATGTGAGAAAGATATTTGAGGAAGACTTATCTTTTCACTTGTGGATATAGTTATAAATAACTATTTGTTTTTATATGATCATTGGGTTTGAGGAAATTACAAGTTGTTATATTTTGGGATGAAAACGCAAGGTATGAGATAAAATTTGTGGTTGAAATATGTTATGGTTATTTGGTGGAATTTATCTCATTTTGGTAATGATATAAAAAATAGTTTTTGAAAAAGGACAACAGGAAGACCGTGTGACAACCCGTCGCGTCGGACAAAGATGTGGAAATAGAACCCACAACCAATGTGCGATTAGGATTTATTGCCTACCACTAGACTACATGAAGTCCCTGGTTAGTGTTACTAATTATTTTTAGTTAAATTATTTTATTGATCAATGATAAGTGATTTGTGATCTTATGTCTTACCAAATTAATACCCTTAGTATAGGAAAATGATTTGGTGATTAAGTGATAAATGTTATTTTGGAAGATGTTCGTATTGTTGGGAACACTATATGCGCAAGGAAAATAGAATAATATGGGATTTCATTTTAGGAGTAATGGTGGATTTTTATCTATGTTTTTATTATGGATTTATAGTTATTTTTATTATTTATAGAAATTATTAACCTATAATAGAGAATATGTGATTAGGTTAATTACTTTTATGTATGTGACATTAAGAGTATTTGATGTCATTAGAGAAACAATTTAATGTGGAAGACTACATAACCAAATTCTTCTAAGTTTTGGGTTTCAATATTATTTTGGATTATATTGAAGGATTTTAAGGATAATTGTTTATTGAATGTTATTTATTTATCTTTGCGGTGTTGTTGGTTTAATTTTGGAAATTAAGATAAGTGTTTCTTTTTCTAATGGAATATCCTTTCGAGGGATCATCAGATCTTATACTAACCATTTTGGTTTTGATTAATCACTAAATACAAGGTAAATATATAGTTTATAATTCGTGGATCATGTGATTCTATAGAAGTTTATTCTAGATCTTCCAGTGTGACCAAGTCTTCTTGAATACTCATCGTTTAAAAAAAATGAGTTAGTGGTAGAAATTTATTAAAGAATGAAAATATACATAAAAATTAAGTATATCTCTTTATGTTCTTAGTCAATCTCATAAATTAATTCCTCATCTTTATGAAATGTAACTTAAAACAAAAAAATGTTGTCCGTTTACTTTTCCTACTGGGAGAGTAATGACCATTTGTCCCATCACAAGTTTGTGGTTTTCTTGTTGTTATCTTTTTCGGATCATGTTTTATATCCCTCTCTATCAGAACTTGACACTTTTTTTATCTTCCATATCCATGTTTTCCTACATGGAATCCTATTAGGGGATATCTTGGTTGAACTTTGTACTTCTCTTTCTTTCTTTTAAAGTAATAGTTTTATTGACTCTTTTTCCGATGTGGGTCTTTCCATTATATTCCCAAGCCCAATTTTATAAATTACAAGGACACAATTTATTGAAGGAGGGGAGAATGTAACACCCCAAGCTTCCACGGTACTTTTCCCTTTTAATAATTCAATAGCTTGCATTATACGCAACTTCGAGATTCTAACACACCACGACCAATCAAAGTAGCCATTATGAATAGTAATTCCCACTTTTTGAAATTTTATGAATTTTATCTTTAAAAATGGACTTTATTTTTGGATTCTTAATAATTAAATTAGCCGAGGGTGAATTTTTGGTATTTTTTAGAAAACATTCATATTTTGATGAATAGTGAAAAATACTGAACATTAATTAAAAACAACTTTTTTAATCCAAATAATTTATAGTGATAAATTATACTATTGAGAGTTTTAAAGTATAATTAGAATATATTTTTAACATTTAATCCAATATTCGTAATTGTATTTAATTTCACATTTAAACTAGACATAAACAAGTGTCAAACTTTTGATAGTTATTATTTCTTAAAAACACACTTTTTATTTTGACAACGGGAATTTATTTTAAATTAATTTCTTCCACTTCTGTGTTTTGAATTTATAAAAATGGATTCCATATTTATAATCATGAGGTCCAAATTGTTTAAATAGGAAACTTTTATTTTTAGACATTTTGAATAATTGCTTTGGTAAATATTTTATTTACCATAGTTAAAGGGTAAATCCAGTAAATGAGGGTAAAAAAATAATATTATAATAATATTAAATTACCCTAAAACGTGTCCAACCCCTATTGAATGATACATTTCCGACCATGGGAATCATTGAGTCTATTTTTGGACTCCATGGAGCCACTTGTAAGTGATAATGACACTTATATTAATTAAGTTAAAGTAAATACAAAAATGACATAAGCATATATCTTTTAGAAAAAAAATTACATAAGGTTATATATGTTATATTTTTTACTATAAATATTCATTAGAAATCAAAAAATATTTCCTAAATAATGGAATTTTATTTATAATTTTTATAAATTGAATAATTAAATTTATTTATGACACAGTAATGATGCTTTATTTTCCTTATTAATGAAAGACCCAAATAATTGGTATTATAAATGTTAAAATAAATATAATTTAAAAGTTATTATGACATCCACGAATTTTATTGGTTAATATTACATGTTATGATTTCTTAAATGAATTTATTTCGAATTAATAAAGTTTTTAAGACTTTAAGAAAAATAAATTATTAAATAGTGTCAAAATTGACATAAAGGAGTTTTTAAAACAAATATTATATTATAAATTGATATTATATTCCTAAAAATATAAGGTTAAGCCAAGAGACTTATATAATGATATTTATATAATTAATGAACCAATTGGGGTTCTCTTGTAAGTTTACAGTATGTTTATTAACCATATAATATAAAAATACAAAGGGACATGGTAAATGTCATACTAATTAACTAAGAGTTAAAACTAAACGATAAGGTTAATAAAGTGACCCAAACTTGTATAAAACCTATTTTTTCAGTTTTCTTAGACCCAGACCCACCTTATCCTCGAAATAAATCAGTTTGGAGCCATTATAAACCTAATATGAATTTATTATAAAATAATATTTCTATCTTTTCCTAAGGTGGCCCTCACCCCTCTTATAAAAGGGAACTCCGCCTTATCTCTAATTCACACCTTCAGGGCCATTTGGAATGGCCAAAACCTGCCCAAATATCCTCTTAACTTCCCTCACTTCATCATAGAGGCTCTAATTTGGCCATAAATCCATCTTATGTAGCCCTTTTGATCAAATCAAAAGGAAGAACCCAAATAAGAGGTAATGACTTCACCACCCTCATTCAAGTTCCTTTCTTCTTCCACTTCTTCTTTCTTTGTTATTTCCATTATAAAATAATAAATCCTATATATTCTATATACTATAATGTTATTATAAATATGGTACAACTATATTCAGTATTCTATCCATCCATTGAATGACATGTCACCATACTTGCGTATGTACGGCCTACCGTCTCCACATCGTGGTGTAATTGTTATTGAATATATTATTATTTGGATGGGTATAATAATGATCTGTAATTCATGTAAATAATAATTATAATATGATAATGATTCGGTATATATGATATAACATCCAATTATATATTATTTTAATATCAAAAGAATGATATTGTCACTCGTGCGTACGTACGGATTACCGTCTCCATGAACGCGATGAGATTAATTCCCCATCATATCCATTAAAGAGTAAATTTAATTTGATGGTTAAAAATAATGTTTAAAAATAATGTTTAGATACATGATATAATTATTGATATGAATAATATACATCCCATCCATAACAAATATGTCTCACATAACAAATAATATAAAGAAAAATGAATCTGTTAACACCTGAAACGACGATAATACTAAGATATTATCAACAAATCAGTGTTAAAAGATAATATATGATATCATATTAATTTATATGATTATTGTATAATTATATAAAAATTATTTCAACATTATACAAGAGGTTAACCTACCCTCTACCAAGGAAAAATTACAAAGTAAGGGGTTTCTTATCTCACTTTTAATTCCATGAGATTTCCATTGTTCACCACTTATTTATTGCATGTGGTGTGTGTACTTCCCATGATTGTATTCATTGTGTAATATACTTTAATTTATGGATATTTACATCATCATTTTATGATCCTTCTTTAATGGGTGTATGTTTCATAAGTTACCAAATCGATAAGGGAATTTGAAATTTCAATTTCCACTCATTCTGCTTTACGCATACTTCATTGATTATTTTAATCCAAGATTATTTGTGGAATAACTATTCATTTTATTATGTCATAATTTCCACTCCCCTTTCTGTGGATATACTTTTTATACACATAATCACTCCATTGATAAATTCTCAAGTCCTTAATATGAACTTGATAAGAGTACTTTTAACTCAATCTCCATTTGTTGAGTTAAATATCCAATTCATTGGTGTTGTTTTTACAAGAATATGTGTGAATGTCCTCTGATTTATTTACACTAAATATCCAATCATATTTAGTTTATTTTTATTTGTCACGCATAATTATGTCATCGATTTATCCTTAACCTAAGGATACGGTCTTTATAAGGGATTTCATCTCAATTTACATTTCATTGAGACATATTTGTTGTTATACACCAAATCACTTTTATATGGTGTATATAATGTACTTTGAAATAGTATATCATGAATACCTTTATTCTCATGATATTAAAAGGTTTTTATTACCTAAATTATTTGTATTCAAGTGTCTCTCTTTTGGTTAGGAACTCTAACTAAAATATCATTTTAAATGTTTTAAATATTTATTATTCTAAATATTTCTCATTAATGTCCTTGTTTTAAAAATGTTTTTAAGGATATATTTATATGAACATTAAAGTTTTAAAATTAAAATTATTTTTAAAAGTTTCAATGTGTTATGGGACCCTTTGATTCAAAAATCTATTTTTAAATGGATTCTTGACAAATAATGTGACTTTTAAATGATTTCAAGAAAAAGGGTGATATTTATCTCTAATAGTTTTGATTATTATTTTCATCTATGTCAATATCCTTCATTATTATAGATTGGGGTTAATCTAATACAATGAAATCTTATATATTGTATCAAATGAGTTATGTTTGATTGTGGATGTGCTATTTTTATACCATTCATGGTTTGTGGATAAAGTATTGACATTTCGTATGATAGTTTTAATACGAATGTTTATGTTATGTTTCAAACTTTTCATATAAGGAATGCCTCGGACTTAGTAAGTGACGGGTGGAGCCCGCTATAGCTCCTCGATGCTTCGGTAGGTCTAATGAGACAAACTAGTGTCTTGGAAGAAAACCTTGACAAAATCTTATTTGTAGTCTTGGCACAAGGCCTTGACTATGTGGTTATGATAGTCTAGAATTATGCATTCCATCATTATGAAAGTGGTTATTGATATTTCATGTGATTATTCGACTAGTAGAATATTCATGTGAATAAGTATATGGAATTATTTGATTTTATATTTTCCATATTATGATGAAGTTCAAGTTTAAAAGGATTTTGTTCTAGTCTTACACACTGCCTTAAATGTTTATGCTTATTTATGAAATTTTACGCTATAGTGTTATCCTTAATGAGCACCTGAGCTCACCCCTTTATATGTTTTATTTTTCCCCGGATGTGAAGAAGTATTTTATGTATGATCTGCAGGGATAGTATGAGGATATGAGTGTGGTCTATGGATACAAGATGTTGTTGTAGTTTTTCACTTTATGATGTAAAGTAAACATTATGAATGTATCTAGGGATTCCAAGGCTACTAAACTAATTAGTCTTTTGAGACTTGATATTTTTTTATCATGCCAATGATACGTAATAATGCACCGACTATGGGTAACTGGAGTCAGGGCGTTACAATATACCTAGATTAATCCTCCTCATTTTCTCCATAATCAACAATAGAGGCCCAATTTTTTCCTTTGATCTATTATACATCAATGGTATTAATTTGTTTTAACCCACCTCCTCAACTTAATAATATTTATAGGACAAGTTTTTTTTAGGAAAATACCCTTCCCCTTATTTATTTTTCTAACTTATATACAGTCCTATGGTTCAATAGTGGGATCCCTTTTCATTTTAATATCGCTTCATTTAAAGACATTGTGCCAAAAAATTCTACAATAATTACATAATGGTGGAACAAATTCAAATAATATTTTCACCTTAATATTAATATCATTAAAAATGAAACAAATCATCTTTATAGGCTTTACTTCAAAATCAGATTCAACAATAACTTTGGAATGCATCCCCATTTCTCTATTCAAAGTGTGAGGATCAATATTCATAGGGATTCCAATTCAGATAGCAAGGTCATTCAATATCTTGGGATTCCAATAAACCCAGTTTAACTCATGAAATATGACCCATATTTTCACCATTGAATATTTTGATTTAAAGGATTTTAGTTGGTATTCCTATAATGGATTGGACCTTTATAATCCATTACCTTCTGGGAAATATGGTGTTTGAGGTGTCTTAGGAAGTCAAGGTGACTCTTTTCAACACCTTGAAAAATTACCAGTTTTCCAATCTTTCCAATGGTATCTCATCCAAATGGTGCCTCATCCCAACTGTGCATCATCCTAATTGTGTCTCATGCTGGTGGTGCCTCACTAATGGTAGTTCAACCAGGCGGTGGCTGACTAGTGGTGTGTCGCCCTAGCAATGGCTCGCTGGCGATTTCTCACCCTGGTCATCGCTTGACTAGTAGTTCCTTCTCTGGTGGTGCCTCATGCCTAGTGGTAGGTCACCCGGGTGGTGTCTCTTCCGGCGGTGACTCACTGACAGTGGTATGATGTTCATCCTGATGGTGCCTCGTTCAGCAGTGCATTTTCCGATAATTCCTCATCTGGTGGTGTCTCACTGATGATGCCTCGTCCAGCATTGCCTTATCTAACGGATACTTTCGGGTGGAACCTTATGAGTAGTGTTTCCAGTTCTTCCAGTTTTCCCTTTTGATGTCTTTATTTGACATAAAATTGATTTAAGGTAAAATTTAAAAGTCTTTTATACAGATTCAAAGACCATAAATTATATCACTAATTTCATTAGGGTATGGAGGATTTGAAATTTTCTAAATGTGTGGTCTTGGTTAGATCCAACTTTAATGTCAATATTAAACTATATCTAATTCTCATGGAATCTGATCTCATCTTCCTAAAGTCGAGAAACCTTTCCCTTCATCTATAACTTCTCCTTTCTATTGTTACTGACTATCCCCAAAGCCTTATTTTTTAGATATTTTACTAGATTTTGGTTCATGAATCCTCGGATAGTCACATGTTGTACGTTCTCCCCTGTTTTTTGTGAAATCAGGAAGTGTCAATCGTTCTTCTTCCAGGTAGAATTTACTTCTTCTTTCTAAATTGTGCATCATGAGGGATGGGTATTAGATATTTTCCCTTACGAATATAGTTTATTATAGATTAATAAAGATAATAGAATTGGTTTAAGAATCAATATATAATAGATGGGGAAAAGTGATGCATGATCTTGATGTATGCTTGATTTCGTTAATTCTTGTGATTTGTATAGGCTAACAACCCACTAAAAATCATGGCCATTGAAGGTCCATGTTTTTGTACTGAATCATTTATGGAAATCATGATTTTTTGGATATTTGTTGAATGATTATATATAAAAATTGGTTAACCACATATATTCATCTAATAAATGGACTCCATAGGATTGTATAGTTCTATGATAACCCCTAAATTAACAAGTAGAATTGAATCTAAAAAGGTGTCTTGTCTTGTTACGTGAGGTTATTTGATGTGTGGGATTACTGTAGTTTGAGTGTATGGGGGAATTGAATGACGTGTTGTTGTAAAGTGGGGCTATGATGGGTGTGGTGTGATTATACAGTAGGGCTATGTAATTTGGTTGTGTATTAATGTTTTGTATGATGTGGTTATATGTTGGGGTTGGTTGTGTTAATATGATGAACTGTGCGGATGAGTTTAAAGAAGGACATTAGAGTTTTGTGGGTAATTTTTGAGATCCCTTTCATTAATAACATTTATAAATATTCCCCTCATATCTAGAGGTGGTGTTATGATGTGTCATTAATGTGAAGTGCATTAATTTACCATGTTTCTTCATCCCTTGGATGACTGTGAATGATTGTTTCTGTGTTTCTTGACATGTGTCATGCCTAATAGTTTCCCAAGTAGTTATGTAATAAATAAAAAAAATTTAATAAAGTTTGGAATGGATTGGGATGGTTTGCATAATGTAATGGGATTAGATAAATTAATTGGTTGGAAAATGTGAATCATGATTTCTGGGTTATTCCATAGTGTTATGGATTTAGAGGTTGCAGAAAAAGTGATTGTGTTGTGATATGGTTTGTTTGTTTGTGAACCCATAGGTTGATATGGATTTTTTGATACAATACATATATTTTTATATTCTTTTTATTCCTATATACACTCCACCCAATTTGAGAACTATTTTCTGAACACATGTATAGTCACGTAGGGGGTATTTTTCCCAACATCCAGTGAGGAGTACAGATAGATGGGTACCTGCTCTATTATTCTCTCTATTCTAGTAGAGGTAGGTATAACACATGTTGTGTTGGTCTAAGGTCTTTTAGTTATTTAGATGATGGTTTTTATGGCCCATGTGTTTTCAGGAGAGATGTTATAGCCCAGGTTTTTATGGGTGAGAAGGGTTGTGTTTTCTCAGGTGTCTTTAGGATGAGTTGCGATGTGCTTTCCCATGTGTCTTCAGGATGAGATGTGATGTGATGTGATATTTTTTGAGGATTATGCGTGCGTGGGTGGTATGTGTTGTAAGGTCCAGGTGTGTATGGTAGGGATGTATTTTGGGGCCCAGGTGTGTTCGGGAAGGATGTGTTCTGGGCCGCATATGTGTACGGGTAGGATGTGAAGCGTTATATGGAAGGGATGGGAGAACTAGGGTATATAACATTGGGAGAGAGATACATACCAATGGGAAAGTTGTGCGGGGTACCCTATCATCTATGTGACTTATAAAATATTATATTACTTGATATGCGTTAATTGGTGAGCGTTCCTTGGTGTGGTTGGGTTTGGTTAATATACCAATTTCGGTGTTGTTAGGTTCTAAAATTTTCTCGTAGGGGACTTAGTATGCTCCTTGCACATGTGTATGAGAGTCTTTAGTTTTCTTATTGAGTATACTAGTATGCTCACCCTATATATATATATATATAACTATTTTCTGGTTTCTAGGTGTATTTCATGGACCATGCTAGACCTTACTAGATCAGATGCTTAATAATTGTTGTATGGCTACTTTAGATTTACATTGGGAATTCATTTTGGAGAAATTAATATTTTTGGCATTAGTTTTAATCTTTTCATGCATATGGGATGGTTTTTGGATTTCTATTTTATATATGTCTTGGAGTTGTTTTTTATAGTTCATATTATATCCTGATCTTATTTCTTATAAAGGGTAATGACTCCCATATTGGGATATTTGTACACCGTTGGTGCTGGTGATTGTATTCAAGTATTGTTTTTTTGTCAATATAGTTTTATTAATTTAAAGAAGTTTGAGATGAAAGGAAGATCACCCCACTTTTAATTTTGGTGACATTTGGTTTGACCATCATATTCAGGTGAAGATGGCTGGAAGAAAAGTCTCATTATATTCAAACTAAATTTAGAATGAGAAGGCAGGTCATATTGAATAAGAATATTACTGGAAGTAAATGTTCATTAAATTCATTTTGAACCTGGTAGGGAATATTTGATCATAATGGGGTAATCATATTCTACATGACTATGATAAAAAAATGTAACTATGCTTTTTTGATCTTAGAGTTCTCATAAATAATGAGTTTGTGGTAAAACTTATAGTACAATATTGATGAAAGAAAGGGTGAGTGAAAGGGATTCTGATCAATAATAATCATATTGATCAGATCTGGATGAATAGGGAAAAAGATGATGCCAATCATATTCAGTCAGATCATATTTAGAATGGTTTGGAAAGAAGGATGTTGTTAAAATAAATGTAGACATTGTAGTATCCGATCGTCAACATATTTAGTGGCATTATCTTTAAAGAATAAATTTGGTGAAGACAACATAATGGGCTCATCAGATTCATAAAAGCCAAGAACATTTTTGGAAAAAATATATTTATTCTTCCATTAGGACAAGAACCATTTTAATCTGAGGAATAATTCCTTAATATAGATTAATGAAAGGAAAGGAAAAGGAGATTATCCGTAAAGTAGTCAACCATTTAAAAGAGGTTGAATTGTTTTGTTTGATGTTCAAGTTTTTCAAGAAAAGATATAAAGTAGAAGTTTTTTATTTCAATTAAATCATGATAAGAGATGAAGAAAATAGTTAAATGTGTTGTCTATAGGATTTTGAAATTATAAGAATGTTTCTTTTCAATTGGTACAGAGAATCCATATTGATGAAATCAGATTGAGTCAATCAAAATTGAAAATTCAAATCAGATTGAGAAGTTAGATTTGAAATGTTGATTGAAAAAGAAAATCCAATGAAGAGATTAAGTTTGAAGAAGATTTAAGAAAAGTTGAATAATTTATAAATTCACTTGAAATTCAAGGGAAATCAATAATCTGGTGAATTTTTTTGAGCGTGAATGTTTTTGGGATTCCCACCAAAACCTCTCATGGATCACCTATAAAAGTGGAAAGTACTTTGTACTTTTTTCTGACTGATTTACTATTCACATGAAGAGAGAGAAGCTTTGACTTTCTAGGGAGAGAAGAATTTTTCCATGTTAATATTTTGTTGAAGAAACTTTGATGGAGAGAAATTAAAGGAGAAGAGATAAGATTGTAATATTGTATTCTTATGATCATAATATTCACTGATCATCATATTCAGTTGCCCAAAAAATTATACCTGTCATTATATTCATCTGGTCATCATATCAGACTGAATAATTTGATTGGGGCTTTGATATTGGGATTTTTAAACTAATGAAGAATGAATTATGACTTATCTCAATTGCATTCTGGCAGAGTTACATCAGCCATATTGGGAAATCATATCTGTAGAATTGGAGTTAGTAGATCAGAATGTACTATCAGGTTTTAATTCTATATCAAATTCTTTGAAGTTCTTGCCATCTTCTGGGTAATAAATTGAAGAATTGTTTTCCAAATATTACATTTATGGAAATTGAAAATAAGCACAGGTAACACGAGTTGTTACACAAGCAATGTTTCACCCTATTTTTGATAATATGGTGCACACAAAATTTTGGATTTTCTTTATTGTGCTACATGAGTGAATGGGTATATCATACTCATTTTATTCCAAATATTGTTTTCTAGTGGATCGTATGGTATTGTATCATTTACAATCTATACCAAGGATGTATATATTCTCAATGAATAGTAAACCATGTAAATACTTGTGTTCCTTTAGATGTGTGTTTGAATTATTTTCAACATAAAATGAAATCATTAATAATAGGTGAAGGTTATTTCAAGGAAACATAAAATAAATAGTATCACTAATTCACCCCCTCCCCCTCTCAGTGATATAATTATCTTGACTAGGCACTTTCGAGTAGTATCAGGGTATAGGTTACCTTCTCTTATTCTTTTCTAATAGAGAGTTTTAATTGTATGAATAGTAAAGGTATTCCAGTTTTTAATGGAAATAATTATCATATCTAGAAAGTTAGAATATTTCCTTATCTTATGTCTATTGTATATTATGTTATTTAAGCAACAAGAGATGGATTTCCTCATATTGATTATAAATCACCTCTTACATCTGTTGAAAAGAAGAATCTTGAGAATTATGAAAGGGATAAGAATGATTTATTACCATTACTTTCTGAAAGATAATTCTTATGATTGAAGGGTTTTTACATAGCCAAATTTATATCAGATAAATTGAAAAACACATACAAATGGAATAAAATAGTAAAGAAGGAAAAATTACAAATCTAGAGACTAAAGTATGAAGATTTGAAGATAGGTGAATACGAATCTCTTAGGGACTTGTTTACCATCGAAAATGAAATTTCCAGCACTATCAGATATCTTGGTGAAAATTTAGATGATTATAGAGTTATTTAAATGATTTTACGAATCCTTCTTGAAAAGGTTTATGAAAACGTTTCTTCATTAGAAGATATAGATCTTAAAACATTATCTCTAGATGATCTGCATAGCACTCTCATTACTTATTAAATGAGAAGGGAGAAATCTATTAGAAGCAATACAATAGTTCATAGAGAAATTTCTTTCATGGAGGCTAAGAAAGAAAAGTCAAATAATATTCTTATTGAAGACGAAGCAGATGAATCCAATTCTAAAATTGAGGTATGTAAAAATTTTGATGAAATTTTATCTTTTTTTTAATGTGAAAAGTGGTATAGGGAAATAAAAAGGGAAACTTACCTTTAAATGTTTTGAATGTGGAGATGTTGAGAATTTTGTGCCTAATTGTACTCAAAGAAATAAATAATAGTATAGTGATGATGAAGAAAGAATTATAATAAGATCGTGGAAGAAACATGGAGATAAAGGAAAATATTATTCTATAGGGAAATATATAAAATTATTAAAATCAAAAAGAATAAATTTCTTATCTAAAGATGGAGAAGAATAAGGCAGTGAAGCTGAATCTGAAAAATCTGTAGAGTGTGTAATTGAGAATAAATTTATGGAAACAGTAAATGATGAAGAATTAAGATGTAGAAATTCCAAGGAAGAATAAACTTAACTTGTATTTCATTTTAAAGAATAGTTAAATGAATGTTTGAGAAAGATCAGAAGGCTTAAAAAGAAAAACACAAAGTTAGAAGATGGATTTTTCTCAACAAGAAATCAAGAATATTTATCTTGTGAGAAGGTGAAGCTGGTAAAAGAAATTGATGATTTGAAGAAACATCATGAGGAAGAAAAAAATCATAATGATAATCTAGAAGTGAATTTGAAAGAAAAAAGAATTAGAGTTGGAATTTGTCCAAAAAAGTTATCTAAAGGTGAGATGAGGAATACAAGTTCCAAAAAATCTATCTATGAAATTGGTGAAATTTCTCATATTGATAAACCCAATAAGGTTCTACAAAAGTTACCTTCAAAGGGTGAAAATAATTATGGAAGTGTTTTTGAAAATAATAAAGATGGGAAAGTTTTGTATGTATCCAAAACTAATAAAATTTGGAATTCAAAAGTTTCAAAAAATAATGAATCCAAAGATTATAAATCTAGAAAATCTTCCAATACTTCTGGTTTTTATAAAACTAAAAAGAAAAGGAAGATTCTTATTGAAAACAGAAAGGTTTGTGAATTAGAAAATAAATACAAGAATTTTTCTGAGAAACAAATTTACAATTTTGGTCAGTGTGGAAGTTTTAGAAGAAAATAAATTTTCTATGGCTACTTCTAGTATTGTGGTGGATTCAGACAAATGGATAATATGTGCTGGGTTAACCAACAAAATTACTATTACTCCACTATTTATAAAAGTCAAAGGTTGAGGGGGAGTCAATTCCCTCAAAATAATAAATATGAGAAGGTTGTTGTAATGATTGAAAATAGTTTCCAACCATTGGAAAAAAAAATTGAATGATGTGAACAACCTAAAAACCATGAAAAAGGTTGTCATGTATTGTTACTGGCACAAAAAAATATTCTTAACTCTCAAAATCCAAAAGTAAAGGAAGTAAAAGAAGAATAAAAAGCTCTTGTTGTTGAAACTATTTTGAAATCTACTAAAGGAGAATGATCTTGGATTATTGATAGTGTATGTTCTTCACATATTAAAGGAGATTTTAATTTGTTGAATAATGTTAAAGACATTAAAAAAGGAACAATTACATTTGGAAATGATGAATCTTTGAAAATCAAAGGTGTAGGGTTAACCATCCTTGGGAAAGAAAAGATGAAATCCAAGAAAAATTTGTATGTTGATGGACTGAAACACAATTTACTAAGTATTTCAAAATTATGTGATGAATGTAACAAATTTATCTTTAAGAAATATGGGTTTGTTGTGTAAAGTAAAGATGATGGAAATTTTTTTACAAGAGGCGAGTGTACAAAAAGAAATTTGTTTTAGATTGGTGAAATAAAAAAATCATGTTACATGAGTATGGTGGAAGAGAATAAATTGTGGAATAAAAGGATAAGATAGATGTTTCAAAGAAACATGAGTAAATTTTTAAAATTATACATTGTTTGAGACATTGTTTATTTTCCAATATGAAGAGAATGGTGTTTCACTATTTGTCAAAAAGTAAATATTACAAATTTTTTGCACAAGAAAGTTGAGATTTGTTCAAAACTACCCCTAGAGCTTATTCATTATGATATCTGTGGACCAATGAGAAAAAAATAAACAAATGGAGATAATTAATTAATCACCTTCATTGATGATTTAACTCTCATTACTTGTGTAATGCATATGAAATAGAAATCAGATGCTTTGAAAATGTTTAAAAGTTGTAAAAGGAAAGCAGAAAAGGAATGTGAGTATTTGGTGAAGAAGTTGAGAAATGATAATGGTGGTGAATAAATAAGTGATGAATTTGAAATTTATCTTGATAAGTATGGAATTCAGCATGAGTATAGTTTTATATATACTGCTAAAAATGGGGTTTTTGAAAAAAAAATGGAAGTTTAGTGGAAATGGGATGAACTATGTTACTTGAATGTGGTCTTTCTCATTAATATTTGAGGAAATACATGAGTAATGATTTTTATATTCAAAACATATGTATCTGGAGACCAATATATTGTATGATTCTATATTAATTGATTTATATAAAATCTATGAGTTTGAAACACTTTATCATTTTTAGGAGTCCATGTATTATAAAGAATAAAGGTGGAAACTTTTTAAAGTTTGAGCAGAAAGATGGATATGGGATTTTTCTTAGTTATTCTTTAGAAGGAAGAGGATATAGATGTTTCAAGAAAGAAATATGAATAATTGTTTACTTAGTTGATGTGAAAGTAATTAAAATATCTAAGTAAGAAAAGTGAATTCTAGTAGACAAGGAATTTGAGATGGATAAGGAATGTTTTGAAAACAATTATGATAAGGATACATTCAATTATAATCCTCCTCAAGAATAATTATCAAACTCATCTATTTCCAATGATGTGGAAGATACTCTAAAATCTCATCCTAGGTTGAGGTTGCAATTTGATTCTCAAAATATCATTTGGGATCAACATCATAAGGTGCAAACAAGAAGAATAATAAATACTATTAAACATACATCTTTGTATTAAAAATTGAATACAAATGATGTGAAAAAAGCTTTTGAGAATCCAGAATCGGTTCAGGCTAGGAATGAAGAGCTGGATCATATGGAATGTAATGAAACATGGGAACTCGTCCCCAAGTTAGAAAACAAAAAAATAGCTAAAATTGGGTCCTCTAGAATAATATGAATGAAGAAGGTGAAGTGATAAGAAACAAAGAAATATTAGTGTGCAAAGGATATTCACAAATTGAAGGTATTGATTCTTATGAAAACATTGATCTGCTAGAAATATTATGAAAAAATTATAATTTTCATTTCTATTTATGCACAACTAGGTTACAAGATATTTCAAATGGATGTTAAATCCACATTCTTAAACAGTGATCTTTATGAGTATGTTTACATTGAACAACCTTGTGGATTTATTTTTTTGAAAGATGAAATTCATATATGCAGATTTAAGAAGGCATCATATGGGATAAAACAATCTCTGAGATCATGGTATTCCAAATTTGATACTTTCTTAAGGAAGATGAGTTTCAAGAAAGGAAGTGTTGATAGCAGTCTTTATGTTATAGAAAGTCAAGAGTATTCCCACATCATAACTTTTTATTTTTATGACATTATCTTTGATGGGAATGATGAAATATATTGGGAAATATTTTCTAAAGAAATAAAAAGGGTTTTTGAAATTAGCATGTTGGGATAAATGAAATACTTTATTGGGTTGCAAATATTACAAGAGAATAAATACATTTTTCTTTCTCAAGTGAAGTATGCTAAAGAAATTCTTAAGAGTTTCGTCATGGAAAACTCAAAACCTGTTTCCACACCTATTTCAGTGGGAACAATGTTGAAAAATGATGGAGAGGGAAAATAGTTTGATCAGAATGAATTTTGGAAGTTGATTGGTAGTCTATTTTATTTAACTACCTCAAGACCCGACATTGTTTACATTTTTACCTTATGTGAAATATTTCATAGTGCTCTAAAAAATAACATTTAATTTTTGGAAAAAGAATTCTAAGATACATCAAAGGCACAAAAAATTTCAGAATTAGATATGATAGATCAGAAATTATTGATTTTTTTGGGTATTCAAATGTTGATTGGGTAGTAAATGTTGATGATAGAAGATCCATATCTATTAGGGTATTCTTTATGGGAAATAATAGTGTTAGTTGGCATTCAAATACACAGAATTCGGTATCCCTTAGTATGGATGAAGTTGAGTGTGTTGCTGCCACTTGAGCCACTACTAAACTTATGTGGATGAAAACTAAATTGAAATATTTACTTATTGAAGTGAAACTACCCTTATTGTTGGGTTGTTATAATGAAATTACAATCAATCTCACCAAGAATCAGGTTCAACATTATCATTCAAAACATGTTGATATCAAATATCATTTTATCGAATAGAATATGGAGAAGAATGAATTGAAGCTGGAATATGTTCCAACATTGGAAAAAGTTGATGACATTTTCACAAAACCTTTACTGAATGAATCATTTTCTAAATTGAGGTTGATTATGGGTTTCCAATGTCTCTCATCAAGTTTTAGGTATGTTTTTCTTTCCCTTATCTCATCTTACCTTTGGATTGTGTTTTCAAGGTGGATAACTAAATTATTTCATAAATCTATCCTTAAAAATTCATGTAAAAAGGGGGAGTTGTCGGTAAGCTATGAATTCAGCATTGTATTGTGTGTGAACTATTCTAACTATTTTATGGAGTGGTTTTAATAAACAAATCATTTTGTATTCCAGTAAAGGTTAAGAAGTAATGAAAAAAAAGGAATAAAAGTTGAGGAAGTTTTCACAATCACTTCCTTTGGACAACGTGGTTTTGATAGACATGATTCTTGTTTTCTATAATGAGTTATCTCACATAGACATAGAATTGTTGATAACTGATCCATTTCTTTTGGATACAATGTTTATTGATTTATGAAACTTGGTTGAAAACAAAATCCCAAGGGGGAGAATTTTATGACCAAGCTAATGATAAAGGTGTTTGTATTAAGGTATTATATTTTGTTGTTAAGAATGTTTTATTAAAGCAAGGAATTTTGAGAATAAAGGAATATCACATCACTTTGTATTTTTGTGACATCAGGTTTGAACATCATATTCTTTTGAAGTTGTTTGGAAGAAAAGTCTCATCAGATTCATAATAAATACGGAATGAGTAGGTCAATCGCATTGAGGATGAATCTTACTAAAAGTAAATGTTTATGAGATTCACTCTGAATATATTAGGAAATATTTTATCATAATGGGAGAATTTGAGTTTACATGACTATGATAAAAAAATGTGAAGATGATTTTATGATCTTGGTGTTCTCATAAATCATGAGTTTTTGGTAAAAATTATCATATAAGATTGATGAAAGAAATGGAGATTGAAAGATATGTTGATCAATCATATTCAGATTGATCATATCTGGATGAAGAGTAAAAGAGATGTTACCAATTGTATTTAGCCGAATCATATTTAGAATGGGTTGGAAAGATGGATGTTGTTAAAAGAAATATATTCATTATAGTATCCAATTTTCAATGTATTTAGAGGCATGATATTTAAAGAAGAATATTGGTGAATCTATCGTAATGGGTTTATTGGATTCATAAAGGCCAAGATTTTTTGTGAAAAAATGTGTTGATTCTTCAATCAAGTCAAGAGATAACATAATTAGAGGAATAATTGATTGAGATTGATGAATGAAAGGATAAGAAAAGAAGATGATCAACTATGTAGTCAACCATATAAAATGGGTTGAATTGCATTTTTTGATGTTCAAGTGGGTCAAAAAAAGAGATAAAGAAGAAGTTTTTTTATTTCAATTTAATTAAGAGAAAATTAGAAGAAAATAGTTAAATGTGTTGTTGAGGGGGATTTGGAAATTCAAGGAATGTTTCTTTTCAATTGGTATAGAGCAATCATACAGAAGAAATCAGATTTATCCAACCAGAATTGAAAATTGAAACCGGATTGAGAAACAGGATCCAAACTGGTGATTGAAAAAGAAAATTGGATGAAGAGATAAAGTTTTAAGAAGAATCGAGAAGAGTTGACTAGGTCATAAATGCACTCAAAATTCATAATAAATTGATATTTGGGTGAATTTGGGTGAGCGGTATTTTTTTGAGACTCCCTCTAAAACCTCTCATGGGACACCTATAAAAATCGTAGGTACCTTTTACATTTTTCTAACTGATGTTTTGTTCATGTGAATAGAGAGAATCACCAAATTTATAAAAAGAGAAAAAAATTTCCATATTAAGTCTTTATTGAAGATGCTTTGATGAAGAGAAGTGAAAGGATAAGAGACAAGATTGAAATGTTGTATTCATCTGGTCATCATATTCACTAATCGTCATATTCAATTATCCATTGAATTCTACTTGTCATCATATTCGGTAGGTCGTCATATCAGACTAGATAATCATATTGGGATTTCCAAATTAGGATTTACGAATTGAGGAAGAAGGAATTATGAATTATCTCAATTGTATTCTAGTATAGATACTTCTAACATATTAGGTAGTTAGATCTAGAGAATTATAGTAAGAAGATCAGATTGTATAATTAGATTTTAATTCTATATCAAAGGATTTGATGTTCTTACCATCTTATGGGTAAGTAAATTGAAGAATTTTTTTCCAAAGGACACTATTTCTGATGCTTTTGTTGGTGCACACGCATCCTTCTGTGGAGGACGCATAGTAGTTTCCCCACATTCCCACTTTCCAAAGGTAGGTGGCATCTATCACCTATTCATGGACGTTTTCTCCTTGATCGAAATGAGATGAGGGGATGTGAGTTCCTCCTTCTGTGGATTCCTCCTCAGAACTCATTACCTCATCCGGGTCTCCCTTAAATATTAAGTCATGGTTTGTGAATCTCATTCCCAGTGCAATATCTTTGTGGATGCCGGTTAATTACACTACTTACGTCAGTACATTCCATGGGGTCTTGACATGGTAGCAACCTTCGGTCAGAGTAGATGATAACATTAAGCATGTCGACGAATCATTGGATGCATGGACATTGGGGAACCTGTATTATTCCTCATAAGGGGACATCTCAAGGGAACATAACTAGAGGCATCAAATGTTAGTCATGGGGTATCTTATGCTGAAGGCATGTCTCTGAGGTTTTCCTTAGCTTCCCATGTTTAACATTGGGTATGCGATGAGTTTAATGTCTTCTGGAGACGGTTACACCAAAGGCGTGTCTTATGAGGTTTTCCTCAGGCATCTCATATTTAACACGAGGTATTCCACGAGTTTAACGTCTTGCGGAGATAGTTACGCCAAAGGTGTATCTTCCAATGTTTTCCTCAGGAATCTCATGTTTAACACAAGGTAGTCCATGAGTTTAACATCTTACGGAGACTGGATGAGGGTGATCAGAACATCCCATAGAGATAGATCAGATTGGTACATCCCTAGGAGGGAACACCTAGAAGGTTTACCAGTTGAATGGATCAAAACACTCAATAAGATCTGACCCAAGATGGTGTGTCCCATAGAGGGAAGATTTCAAACTGTGAAGGCTGATCTGGACACCACTGAGGGCAGATCAGGGAGTGTGCACCCCATAATGGGGGAACACCAAAGTTTACCATTGGCTGGGACTAAACCTCTTGGAGTTTTCCTACGTACCCTATATAGACAACAGGGATCAAAACCTGTGTATTTCTAAGAGGTGATGAATTAGGGTGTAAAAAAATCACAACAACCCGGATACATGCTAGGGCTTATACATGGAAAGTGGCCCAAGTACTACTAGGGGCAGTGAGGAGGTGGATGACATGATCCCACCGGGATGTGGCGGCCCAGGTAAGAATCAAGATGGATGATGGAGAGTTGAATGAAGTGGAGGTAAAATGGGATGGAATCGATGTAAGGATGATGGTGATGTTGGGCTTGAGACTTGAAGAGACTTCCTACGTATCCTCATTGCAGGGAAACAAAGTTAGTGTAGTTCAGTGGGATGATGGGACACCTAAGGAGGCGACCCATGAGAATGGATGCGTGGATGGGATTTAGAGGAAAAAAACCTCAAGGTTGGGTCATGACCCTCCAGAAACACATAGGCTCAAGGGAGAGATCAGGACGAGACATGAGTGATGGGCTTTAACTTTAGAGAGGCTTCCTACATATCCCCATGGTAGGGAATCAAAGTCCATGTAGTTCATCTAAAAACCATAAAGGGGCTTCAACGGCTTACCGTTGATTGGGGGACTTCAACGGCTTACCTTCAAATGGGGCTGAAAACAGATTACCGCTAAATGGGGTTGACTATGGCTTACTGTTAAATGGGGTTGACAACAGCTTATCGCTGAATGGGATTGACAACAGCTTACTGATGAATGGGGTCAAACCTCGGGGAGGCTTCCTACATACCATGTTTAGGGGATAGGGATCAAATCCCATGTCGTTTTAATGGGTACAGTTTAACGTCATGCATGATGTGAGTGCGTTAGAGTTTGTTTCCTAAGAACCAACTGTTTGTACTTTGATTACCTGAATGTACACTTATTATATATTGTTCATTGTTCTTCATGACTATAATAATAAAATGTAATGGAATATTTTTTGCATTAATAAGGTCATGGAAGATCCCCTCTATGATGAGAACCTTGAAATTCTATAACAATATTCTTAAATAAAGTTCTACGGTTGGATGATGTACTATGATAGGACACATAGTATACAAACTGTCATGTGCGAGTACTCATAAGAAGACGAGACTCTATCTCATGGAGTTCGCACTTGGTAATCTCCAAGATGGGAGATTATGAGAATAGACCCACCAGTAGTAATTCTGCATGTCTTGGTGTCATCGGACATTACTATCTACAAGCGTGTGTAATGGTCCTTAGACTGAAAGATTATCATTAACTCATGTCATGACTCACACACTTAGATTTGCTGACTGACTAAAAATTGTTTTTTATTATTATGCAAACACTTTTGAGGAAAAATTCAGAAACCATACATGACTTCACCATTACACCACATCACCATTTCACCACTTCTCCACTTCCCCACATAAATTAATACAATCCTTCACAAAAAACTCCATTCATGAACAATGGATGGACAATCCATTCGAGAATTTAAACGAACAAACCTTCATAGATAGAGCAGGAATCATCAAGAGAAGGTCGAGGTACCACGAACCAGGAAACACGAACATCTGAAGAACTAGAAAAACCATAGAACCGGTCTCCTCGTGCGCCCACCAGTGCGACCATCGACACCAGTCCAAATCCACAAACCCACCAGCGGAATCTAGTCAGAGTTCTCCCAACCCTCCATCGAAGTGAGATGACCCATGGGACATCCAAAAAGAGTGATGAAGTAACCATAATGAGGAAGACCAGGTTGTTTGAATGCCACACCCTACTCTGTAGACACCATAGAGCAACCATGAGCCAGTCAACACTCCGTATACCAAAATCAAATCAGCCACGCCAAAAACCATCGATAGCCACAAATCCACATCCAGAGAATGTAATTTATTAAGCCAAAACACAAATGCCGACGAAGTATACATTGGGTATGTTGGGTGCATCATGAATGACAGGTTGTTAATGGATAAGTCGAGGAAGGATTTGTCCCTTCCATATTTATGGAAGTAGATATCACGGGCCCTTTGATTGAAATATAACTGTCGCCCAAATTCCATGGCCAGGGTTTAATGATGAGTTTATTTCTGGAAGTTAAAAAATGACAGATCAAGCATATAGGTTTATGAAACTTTCTTGATAAAATATTTAGACAAATGGAATAAATTTCACGGTAAGGGTTTGTATGAGGTGATACAACAATGCAGCTTTAACTTCTTTCTCTTGGGTGCCCCGTTGCTAGAAATTAATCTTGGACTTTAGGAAAGCCCACCTAATGCCAATGAGAAATAGGCCTAGAGGGTCACACACTAAGTGTATCCAAGTAACTCAAGTAGAATAAAGATTATTCCCATATGTGGTTGAATAATTATTCAAGGAAGCCTAAATCATTTTAATGTTGGAGGAAGAATAAAATGAAAACATGATATACACGCCGTGTACATTGAATGTACACGCCGTGAAGTTTTCAATGAAAAATGAGTACATGCCTTGTATTAATGATTACACCCATGTGGTTTTCTAGTCGCGATTTTAAGGAAATAATATCATTTTATAAAATGATATTTATTATAATCAGTGTGGGTGCATTTCAAGGAATTAATGATTCGACATGGGGGTTTTCAATAAGAGATAACGAAATAAATAAAATTCATAACGCATTAATTTATTGTCATAACTCTATAACCTCAAACCCAATTATAAATATCCTCACAAACCCAACACTTTTCCTAAGAATAGTTGTGCACAACAATTCTGGATAATTCTCTCAAGACCTAAAGAACTATGTCCTCTAAGAATGATCTCAAGACAAAGAGAGATCCACCTCCATAGGATCAAGCCGATCTATGACGGACAATGCAAGCAAAGGCTTGTCCACACTAGCACCCGGAGATTCCTTTGGAGACGTCCAGAGATACGTGGTGCACATTTGGATCGCCACTAGAGGAAGTCTACACTTGGATTCTATGACACAATGACGAATCACATCGGAATGTGATCATAAATATCAGTGAAGAAAGAACGCCATAAAATGCACTTCTTGTCAATTAATTAAATTAATTATAATCAACCTGTGATGATCCTCCTTTGTGGTTCTGAGACTATTCTTATTCTTTCTCTATTTTTTTGATTCAATCCGTGGAGTCTGGAATTTATCATCGTATTGATCCCGGATTGATCATTTCTAATGAAAAAAATCCAAGTGGGCACATCCACCCACGAGCTTCTACTGCGCTTGAAACCTTCAATTGGTAACAGAGGAAGGTTACAACGTTGATTATAGTTATTTAATTTTCGTTGATTATTTACGCATTTATATTTGATTCAATTCAAGATAAATCATTCTATAAATCTGAATGAATGAGATCTATTCTTCCTCCTGCTTTTCTCGATTCACATCACAAAAATGACATTTTAATTTTACTTTTTATTAAAATAAAAATGAGTAACTCATCCAGAGGAGCTTCTCTTTCTGTCTGTACAACACAAGAATATAGGGCGTGTAGTGAAAACTACACGCCATGTACTTAGGTTCAACGAACCGGTAGTGGTCTGCCAAACCACTCTGTGTGAATTGAGTATACCTAAGTATTTATTAGACCGTGTTGACCAGAAATGAACGGCACGTGGAAACCAGAATACACTGCATGTATGTTGAATCAGCATGCCATGTAGTCTGATCCAGCCCAGGTGAAACCATGTACAAAGAGAAGCGGTGTAGCACGTACACAGGATTTCCAGGCCGGTAACCGTGTAACAAGGAAGTACACACCATGTTATATTAATCTACACATTGTTTTCTCCAAAATTTCCAAAGTACAGAAAAACATGCCAAGGCCCCCAGTATGTACTTTGGATAAAGGGTGAAAAAAATACACATCATGTAATATAGCCTACACACCATGTACTTTGTAGAAATGGAATTTCACCAGGTTTCCTCCAAAAGTACAAAGACACCGTATAAGTAATATGGATGAGAAGAATCTCAAGGAAATTCAAAAAAGGAATTTAAGATAAATAATTGATTAATTATAATATCATATTTATTTCAAGCGTGACTTATCTTGAATAATTGAATGATTAAAATATTTTGAATTCTAAATATGCATAAATGTGATCAAGAGATAGAAAAAATACCCTTTGTGTGTGTATGGTTTCATTTAAATTTATTTAATTTAAATTCGTTGGCTTGCGATCCTTCTTCCAATAAAATGTAGGGCCTGCATGCCCATGGTTTCTTTAATGTAATCCCCATATAATGGAGGATCTCCCAAGTCAACAGAGATGGTTCAAAACCCGAATCTGATGCGAAACCAACCAATGAAGATACAAAGGTGGATAGGTGGGAGCTGCAAAACATGAATCATCAGGTCAAGGTGTTTTTCCCTAGGTCAGGGTTAGCTTATCAAAACCACTAGATTATCTAACCAATAGAAGATCATGATAATGCCATATTATTTTATTTCTGTCTGATTTCATGGTTTATTTATTATGTATGTGTTTTCACGATCACATAATTAATGAAATAAACAAGCATCCAAAGATGGAATAAAATAAAAACTGGACTATGCGTAAACATTATCAGAACATGTTTAATGACTTAATAAAGCATCTCTTAATATTAACAATCATGTGATAATTCAAAATTACTCATAAAGAATAAAATCCCTCAAATACCATATTATGTCAGACCAAGCCTTCTGTTACTTGATTAAGGTCAAGACTCAATAAAATTATGTGTTTGACCAACCCTTGTTGGGACACTTACTTTTATAAAGTAAGCTCTTATGAATGTTTTGGGTTGAATTAAACATTTTACATCAAGAGGAGTATCCCATTATAGACTTGTTGTAAAATGGAGGCAAGTGTTGAGAAAATCCAAGTCATGATTTCAAGATTGGAGGGTCCACTCAACAGATCAAGGAACTGTAAGCTCACAGTTGGCAAAGACCTGCCTACCTAAATACCTTCTAATAGCTTGACCAACCCTTTTGGGGTTATGCGAAGGGGAATATGGATCATTTCCACTAGAATTTCAAAGAAACTAGACATTCTGAGTTCTATGGTGGGGGCCATTGGGACTTGATAAAATAGTGGTAGACTTAATAAAATTTATTATTTCTCATAAAATGTAATCAATAAAGTACTGATAAATCTGGTCTTTTAATTTGTAGAATCAATATGACAAACCTGTCAACCACATTTTCTCTATGATCAATTCTGGATAAAGACAATATCCTCACTGGTAGTAACTTTCAGGAATGGTTTAGGTGCCTTCGGGTTATCCTACGCCATGAACAAAAGTTTTACGTACTGGAGTCTTCACTTCCTGATTCGCCTACCCAAGGGGTGAGTGATGAAGATTTCATGTTCTATGATCAACATTTGAGCAATGCACTCGACATTAAATTTTTAATACTATCATCAATGTCAAGTGATCTCATGAAGTCTCATGAAGACATGGATGCCTACAGCATGCTCGAGCACCTCCATGGTCTATATCAGGAGAGAGCAAGACAAGAATGGTTTGAGATCTCCAAGGATCTATTTCAGAGCAAGCTTGGAGAGGGTGCCCCAGTTGGGCCTCATGTAGTCAAGCTCATTGGATACATTGAGTGCTTAGAGGATCTAGGGTTTAAACTCCTCAAAGAAATGGGTACTGATCTCATTCGTGCATCAGTCCCCCATAGCTTCTCTTACTTTGTTGTAAATTTCAACTTGAACAACTTTGAGAAGTCTCTATCTGATCCTCTTATCCTTATTAACCAAGTGGACAATGATATGCAATGTGAAAAGTATTTTTTCCTTCTGGTGAATAAAAGGAAAGGGAAGGTGAAGAGCTTTAAGACTAAAGCTTCTTCAAGGCCTTCCAAGAAAAGGAATATCAGAGGGGATGCAAGATAATAGGAGGCTGTTTGTTTTGTATGTGGCAAGAAGGGCCACTGGAAGAAAAACTGCACCCAGCCAAGGAAGTAAGGGGAAGCTTCAGGTGCATTTGTTATTGAATGCAATCTATATATTTCTACTAAATGGGTATTAGATACTGCTTTTGGTGCTCACAACTGTATCCAAATATAGGAACCATGTAGATTTAGAAATATTGACTGAGGTGAGGTGGATCTACGAGCAACTAACGGAGCCAGACTCGATGTTGTAGCTGTCAGAGACTACCACCTCACATTTCCTACTGGGATGGTATTGGTATTAAAATTATGTTATTATGTACCCTTTGTAACTAAAACATTATTTTAGTATCCAGATTAGATATTGATGGATTCATCTTCAAGTTTGTAAATGAATGTTTCTACTTTTATAAATATAGAATTTTTTTAGGTAGGGCACATTTATATAATGATCTTTATGTGTTAGACTACACAAACCAAGTAATGGAAATTGATGAAAAAGTTAATTCACATGACTCATACCACACCCAACATTGGCATCACCGGGTAGTTCATGTCAATGGGAAATGTTTGACAAAATTACATCAAGAGGGGTATTTACATTCTTTCAAACTAAAACCACTTGGTGTATGTCATGCGTGTCTACAAGGCAAAATGACCAAAGCCCCATTTAATGGGATAGGTGAAAGAGATAAAGAGATTCTAGAATTAGTTCACACAGATGTGTGTGGACCATTTCCAGTTGAATCAAGGGGTGGGTTCTTTTACTTTATAACTTTTACTGATGATTTTAGTGGATATGGATATATTTACTTAATTAGGTATAAGTCAGATTCTTTTGATCAGTTCAAAAAATACAAGAATGAAGTTGAGAACTATCTTTGTAAGAAGATTAAGAAACTCCTCTCAGACAGAGGAGGAGAATATCTTAATCAGGACTTCATTGATTTCTTATGGGAGTTTGGGATTCTATCTCAACTCACTCCTCCTTACACGCCTAAGTGGAATGGAGTGAGTGAAAGGAGGAACTACACCCTATTGGAAATGGTGAGATCAATGATGAGTCATGTGAGTCTTCCATTATCCTTTTGGGGATATTCATTACAAACAGC
This sequence comes from Viscum album, assembly GCA_963277665.1. Classification (NCBI taxonomy): domain Eukaryota; kingdom Viridiplantae; phylum Streptophyta; class Magnoliopsida; order Santalales; family Viscaceae; genus Viscum; species Viscum album. The sequence goes on from OY728120.1 coordinate 1,171,437,580, forward strand.
AGCACACATACTAAAACAAGTACCAAATAAATAGATAAATTTTATTCCATATGAGTTATGGAGTGGAAGAAAAGCCATGTTATCAAATTTACATGTGTGGGGTAGTGAATCATTTGTTAAGGCCTCTTTAGGTAACAAACCTGCACCCCGAGGCACAAAGTGTATCTTTATAGGATATCCCAAGGAAACAAGGGGATATTACCTATACAACCCCTCAGATAAAATGGTTACAGTGCAAAGACAAGCCATATTCCTTGAGAGGTAGCACATATCCAAAACATATAGTGGGAGCGAGATAGACTTCGATGAAGTCGAGGCTCAAGAGACAAAAGATTTGGTACAAGAACCGATTCCACAAAGCCCCGTGGAAGAACAATCTGTTCCAGAGACACTAGCACTACGTAGGAACACGAGATAGGTGAGAGAACCAGAATGATATGGTTTACTTGTCACTGAGGATGGTGACTCTTTATTGGTTGAAAATGATGATCCTCTTACCTAAAAGGAAGCAGTTGAAGGCACAGACATTGCCAAGTGGCAAGAAGCCATGAATTATGAAATGGATTCCATGTATCAAAACCAAGTCTGGATTTTGGTAGATCCTCCAGTTGATGTAAATCCTATTGGTAATAAATGGGTATTCAAGAAGAAACTGTACAGGTAGGGACAAGTCAGAACCTATAAGGAACGACTGGTTGCAAAAGGTTTGAGACAACATCAAGGAATTTACTATGATGAAACCCTATCACCAGTTGTGATGCTGAAATACATCAGAATCCTATTGTCCATTTTCGATTACCATAACTATGAAATTTGGAAAATGGATGTCAAAACAGCATTCCTTAATGAGAACCTCCAGGAAGATGTCTACCTGACACAACCTGAAGGGTTTGTGACTCCAAAGGATGCTAATAAGGTATGCAAGTTGCAGAAATCCATTTATGGATTATAGCAAGCATCAAGGTCATGGGACATTCATTTTGATGAAGTTTTAATGGAATTTGGCTTTGTTAAGAACGAATTTGAGCCTTGTGTCTACAAAAGGTTTAGTGGAAGTACAGTCGTTTCATAATATTATATGTTGATGACATATTACTAATTGGAAAATGAAGTACCTGTCTTAAAGTCAGTTAAGACATGGTTGGATAAATGCTTCTCTAAGAAATACTTGGGCATGGCAGTATATATTCTTCGGATCAAGATCTATCGTGATAGATCCAAGAAAATATTGGTCCCGAGTCAAAGTACATACATTGAAAAGATACTGAAGAGATTTAGTATGGAATAGTCCAAGAGGGTATTGTTTCCAATGTCAAATGGAATTCATCTTTCCAAGAAAATGTGTCCTCATACACATGAGGAAAGAATGAAAATTGCAAAGACCCCTTACGCATCCGTGATTGGGTCTGTCATGTATGCTATGTTATGTACAAGGCTAGATGTTGCTTATGCCATAAGTGCGGTATCCAGATATCAAGCTAATCCAGGAGACCACCATTGGATGGCAGTCAAGACTATCCTTAATTATCTGAGGCATACTAAGGATATGTTCCTAGTTTATGGAGGAGATAAAGAACTAGTAATCAGAGGACATGTAGATGCTAGTTTCTAGATTGATCAAGATGACATAAAGTCGTAGACTGGATACATAATTAGTTTGAATGGAGGTGCAGTGAGCCGGAAGAGCTCAAAGAAAGGTTTGGTGGTAGATTCTACAGCATATTCCAAGTATATCATAGCTTCTGAGGTAGCTAAAGAAGCAGTATGGATGTGAAGCTTCGTCCAAGAGTTGGATGTAGTACCTAGCAGTAAAGATCCTATCACACTCTATTGTGATAATACTGTAGTGGTGGAGCTTGAAAAAGAGGCAAGGTCAAATCAGTAGACAAAGCACATACTTCAGAAGTATCATCTCTTGAGGGATTTTTCTCAGAGAGGTGAAGTTCCAGCCAGTAGTATTTCCACAGAAGACAACATGGCAGACCCCTTGACTAAATCCTTGACTTAGCAGAAACATGATCATCATGTGACGTCTAGTGGAGAAAAATTCATAGGCAGTTGGCTCTATCCCAAGAGGGAGTTTGTTATAGTTGGTGTCCTGAGAACCAACTGTTTATACTTTGATTACATTAATGTACACTTATTATATATTTTTCATTATGCTGCATGACTATAATATAATAATGTCTTGGAATATTTGTTTCATTAATAAGGTCATGGAATATCCCCGCTATGATGAGAACAGTGAAGTCCTATAACAATATTCTTAAATAAAGTTCTATGGTTGGATGACGTACTATGATAGGACACATAGTATACAAACCTTCATATGCGAGTACTCGTAAGAAGACGAGACTCTCTCTCGTGGAGTTCGCACTTAGTAATCTCCAAGATGGGAGATTATGAGAATAGACCCACCAGTAGTAATTCTTCATGTCTTGGTGTCATCAGACATTACTATCTATGAGAAAGTGTAATGGTCCTTAGATTGGAATATTATCATTAACTCAGGTCATGACTCACGCACTTAGATTTGCTGACGAAAACCATCACGAAGACAGTTGACAGGAAGTAGAGTACATTGGGTGCATCACGAATGACATGTTGTGAATGGATAAGTCAATGAAGGATTTGTCCCTTCCATATTTATGGAAGTAGATATATCGGGCCCTTTGATTGAAATATACATGTCACCCAAATTCCATGGCCATGGTGTAACGATGAGTTTATTTCTGGAAGTCAAAGAATAAAAGATCAAGTATAAAGGTTTATGACACTGCCATGAAACCTACTTGATGAGATATTGATACAGAGGGATTAAATTGCATGGTAAGTGTTCGTATGAGGTGATACATCAATTCGGCATCAAATTCTTTCTCTTGGGTGCCTTGACCCGTTGCTAGACAGTAATCTTGGACTTCAGGAAAGCCCGCCTAATGCCAACGAGAAAGAGTCCTAGAGGGTCACACACAAAGTGTATCCAAGTTTCTCAAGTAGAATAAAGATTATTCCCATATGTGGTTTAATAATTATTCAAGGAATCCTAAATCATTTTAATGTTAGAGGAAGAATAAAATTAAAACAAGATATACACACCATGTATATTGAATGTACATTCCATGTAGTTTTCATTTTGGAAAGGAAATGAAAAATGAAAACTAGATATACACAACGTGTACATTGAATGTACACGCCATGTAGTTTTCAATGAAAAATGAGTACAGGACATGTATTAATGATTACACGCTGTTTGGTTTTTCCATTTGGGATTTTGAGGAAATAATCTCGCTTTATAAAATGATATTTATTATAATCATCATGGGTGCATGTCAAGGAATTAATGATTCAACATGGTGGTTTTCAATAAGAGTTAATTAAATAAATAAAAAATTTAATGTGTTTATTTATTTTCATAACTCTATAACCTCAAACCTGATTATAAATATCCTTACAACCCCAACACTTTTCCTAAGAATCATTGTGCACAACAATTTTGGAGAATTCTCTCAAGACCGAAAGAACTTCGTCCTCCAAGAACGCTCTCAAGACCAAGAGAGATCCAACTCCATCAGATCAAGGCAATCTAAGGCGGACAATGCAAGTAAAGGCTTCTCCACACTAGCACCCAGAGATTCCTTTGGCGATGTCGAGAGATATGTGGTGCAGTGTGGATCCCCGCTAGAGGAAGTCTACACTTGTCTTATGCGACGCAATGATGAATCACATCAGAACGTGATCAGAAATATCAGTGAAGAAATAATTCCATAAAATGTACTTCTTGTCAATTAATTAAATTAATTATAATCAACCTGTGATGATCCTCCATTGTGGTTCTAGGACTATACGTCTTCTTCATCTGTTTCTGTGATTCAATCTGTGGAGTCTGAAGTTTATCATCGTATTGATCCCAAATTGATCATTGCTAATAACAAAAATCCAAGTGGGCACATCCACGCACGAGCTTCCGTTGCGCCTGGAACCTTCAGGGTGGACCAACGTGAAGTGGTTGGGACCAGATGGATGGTGGTCTTGAACCTCGGTGAGACTTCCTACATACCATGCCTTGGAAGGGATCAAAGTCCATGTATTCAAGGAGGAGTGTTTGGTGAACCGATGTGAAGGTGAGTTGGAACCAATGGTTGGTAGTCTTGGACCTCAGGGTGGCTTCCTACGTACACTACCTTAGCAAGGATCAAAGACGACGTAGTTCAGGATGGCATTTGTGGGTTACACTCTAGGCTTCCCAAAGAGGATTTCATGGTCCATGCTTACTCTAATCCCGCGTGAGCCATGCTTGGTGTGAGAAATAAGAGGCAGAAAAGACCTGATAATCATGTCATGAGAGGTGCATCCATGGGAAGTTTAGTGGGGATGACATGTAGTTAGCGGCCCAAAAAGGAAAAAGGGGCTTACGCGTGGTCTGCTGTCCAAAGAGGGAACAGGGGCTTACGTGTGGTTAGAAGCCTAGGGAGATTAAGATTGGGACTTAATCCAGTGTGGAGGCCCAGGTGCGACCATTGAGTGGAAATGGTTAATGGGGCTTACACATGGTTAGTTGCTCGGGTGCTGCTATGGAGTGGAAATGGTGGATGGGGATTATGCAAGGAAACTACCCAGGCACTGCTATGGAGTGGCGACGGTGGATGGGGCTTACGCACGGAAGATTCCTGGGTACCGCTATGGAGCAGAAATGGTTAACGAGGCTTGCGCAAGGAAGATAATCGGGTGCCGCTATGGAGTGGCAATGGTGAACATGGCTTACATAGGAAAGCTTCCCAGGTGCCACTATGGAGCGGAAATGGTGAATGGGGATTGTGCATGGATGTTTTCTGTAACGTCTTCCTCATGTTCTTCCATGAGGGCATCCTAACCCACTAGTGGGTTGAGGCCTTCACCTATGCGCTAGTGCATAAGAGGGATAATTCCAAGGGAATTTGAATCAGTCTGAACAAAGGGAGATGAAAAGTGTGAATCACATACCTGACATTTGGAAAGAAATTCGGGTGGCGTGGTGATGGAGGATAACTATTGACCATGTTCGAAACACAGCATCTATATCACATTATCCTGAAATGGGGACAAAAAACAAGGGTCGACTGCTGACCATGTTTGAAACATAGAACCTGACTCAAAGTTTTGTCCAAAGTCTTACGGGGTGTTGGCCCAGGATGGTAGGTGAGACGATGTGGCATGGGACCAAGTCGTTAGGGGGTCCCTTCAAACATGGAAGAGGATGAAGATCTGAATAAAGGCATGAAAAGTGTGAGGTGGAGTGATGGAATGTTTGAATGGATTCTAATGCTCTTGAAATTATTCCACTGCAATAATGTCATGATTCATCTTATTCTTTTCACATAGGTCATATTTTATTTGGAATAAGAGGCATCCTATGTTTGGAACATAGGGTATAATACAGTTTAGAGTCATTTAGAAAGGACTGTTGGATTCTCATGCTTGGAGCATAAGGCATCTCTTGTTTGGAGAAAGAGGCATCCTATGTTTGGCACATAGGGTGCACTAAAGTTTATAGTCATATAGATAGAAATACTAGGAATAAGGCACCTAGCAATGAATGTTGTTGGGACTTACGCGGGGGCATCCCTTTCTGGTTCTACCCGGTATAGAAGCCCAGTGATAGGGTTTGGATGAGTTACTTTAGGAATGGTTCGACTCAAGGTACTTGGAGAATTGATGAGCAGAATCTCAACTCAGGACATGGGAAGCAAACCAAGAGGAATATCTCAACTCAAGGTGTTTCATGGTGTGCGGAGGAGTATCTCAAATCATGGTATTCTATAGGTGGAAGGTGGGTGCGCATAAGGACACAATGGAAAATGTCGATGTCCCGGCCTGAAAAGTTTGCAGTGTGACTCTCCATTTTTCATGGGGGTTAGTGATGGAAGAAAAGGGATTTGCCTGGAGGGCCGGGACAGCTGCCCGGCATTGACCCCGAGTAGGGGAGTGGGGGAAATGCCCCTATAGTAGGGATCGGTGGGCTTGAAGGTAGGAGCTTCTCAAAGGATATGTCTTCAAGAAGTTTCTTCACGGAGAAAATGGGCTCGTGGAGAATGGGGTCTCACAAAGTAGCTTCACGAAGGAAAGCTACTCGTGGAGCCTGGACTCACGGAGCAGCTTCACGAAGGAAAGTTGTGCTCCGCGAAATGGGAGATCGGCCACCCAAGGGGCGAAGTGATTGTTTCCATGAAGGGGGGTGAGCCTGGTATTTATAGGCAAGAGGCGCCGCGAAGTAGAGATCCCTCGACTTGAAGACATGGCTTGATCTATAGCAGGTTCGCGAGCGTCAAATGGGTTTGTGGAGCATCCCACCTCCTTGCTCTGCGGCGGGTCCGTGAAAGTCAAATGGGTTCACGGAGCATCCCGCCTCCTTTCTCCGCTGTGGGTTCACGAACGTAAAATTGGTTTGTGGAGCATCCCGCCTCCATGCTCCACATAAGTTTCGTGAACATCAAATGGGCTTGCGGATCATCCCACCTCCTTGATCTATGTGGTAGCTTCATGAAAGGGGATCATGGCGAATGGGCTCTGCGAACCAGTTTTTTAGCCCAACTTCAAATGTTCATAACTTCTAATCTTTAACTCCGTTCAGGCCTTACGAAATGTCAAATAAAAGCTTTCAAAATGGGATACGACCATCGATCATTTATGGAAGCATTTGGGAAAAAACTTTGATGCATTTTTTGGTGCCAACAAACACGTTTATGAAAATTGAAAAGAAGCACAACTAACATGAGTTGTTAAACAAACATTGTTTTACCCTATTTGTTCTAAGAGGGTGCACACACACTTTTTGGATTTTCTTAAAGGTGCTAAATGAGTGAAAGGGTATATTGTATTCATTATATTCAAATGATTGTTTTCTAATGGATTGTGTGGTGTTGGATCATTTCCAAACCATACCAATGACGTAGTTATTCTTATTGAATAGTGAACCCTGTAAATACTTGTGTTTCTTTGGATGTGTATTTGAATAGTTTTCATCAGGGAATGAAATATTTAATATAATGTGCAGGTTGTTTCAAGGAAAAATAAAAGAAAAAGTATCACTGATTCACCCTCTCCTCCTCTTAGTGATACACTTTTCCTTATTGGGGACTTTCATTTCCAGACCAGGAGGGGGTCATGATATAGTGGTAACAAAGGGGATGGTTTAGAGATAGGATAGAGTTTGGAGTTAATCACAATTAGGATTTCATGGGGTGGTATAGAAATAGTTCCAGTTGACGTTGGTGTGTGACATAGGCCAGGGAGACCAACTAGGATATGGGATTTTAGGGTGCCTTGTGATCCAGTGCATGGGATATAAGCTTATTGAACATCCAAGTGAGATGGAAATTCTTTTAGGGTAGAAACCTATGATATATATATTCATCATAATGACTTGTGTTATTTTTTTAATTCTTTTAAGGTAAAAATGAATTAAAATAAATATCAATAAAAATTCTATACTACATGGGATTAGTAAATCCTTTTTCCCCATCTTTTATAGCTCCTGGTCATTATCTTCATGTGGATCATATAGTTAAGGTTCATTAGGATGATTTAATTGATTGAGATAAGGTTGATCCAATTGAGGTGGATGATCAGTGGTAGAAGATGTTGCCTGATTTCCAATGCCAGTCTTTGGGAAATTATAAGGGGGGTGTTTTAGATGTAGAGACAGAGAGTTGTCATGATTATATTGAGATAAATTTTAGTTTTTTATGGTACCAAATAGAGTACTAGGTCCATTTGGTGGTCATTTAGATGTGGGGAGATGCGTTTCAGTAGTGGATGTTGTATCTAGGAGAGTGAAAGGAGGTACAAATTTTCTGGATTGACTTCCAAAAGGAGTTATGGGAAGAGTTTCTTTTGCCAACCATGAAGGCTGAGGAGAGGTAGGATATACTCTCCCTTAAATAGAGGAGTATGTTAGTACAGGAGATGGTAATCAAGTTCAAGGACCATATATGTTTTTTCTAATACCTTTTTCTAGATGAGGAGTCTCGTGGGAGAAGTCTAGAGAAGGAACTTCATCCTTTTATCCAGTATACTATTACTCCTTTAATATTTCCAAAATATTTATAGGTTCACAAGAAGGAAAAGTTGTTCAAGAGCATGCACTCACGATGTGGTCTACTATGAGAGAGAAGCCAGTTGAGTTATTCGAGAGGCGGAGTTTTCAATAAAAGTTCTAAGGTTCTAGGACCTTCGAGGTTTTGATTGGCATGGAGTTGATCTCAGTAGCTTCCTTCCCATGATTCTAGTGCAAGTTGTTTTTGTGTCTTTCCTAGGATATTTTCACTGGTGTTTATTGGTTTTGGGGTTCGTGGTCGTTACCATATTCAGTGCTCAATAGTTCCCTGAGCTCAGTTTTGAGGAGGTGGATATGTTTAGTGCCAGACTCAGCAGTTGTTGCAAGTTATACTTTTTACCAGTAGGGGTAGCATGATTTTTCTCTACTGAGAGGAGATAGATCAGGTATAGGCTGACATCAAGATTTTCATTGTGTTCAGGGACATCGAACAGAGCCTGGACATGGAAGTGGTTATCAGTAGACAGGAATAGGATCTCGGTGTGGTCAGTTGCACATAGTGGAGGTAGCATTTCATGAGGGGTCAAAGATTGATAGAGGTATAATCAGTTTGTTTAGTACCCTTTTTTGTGACTTGTTTGATTTAGAAGCTTCGAACTAATTGTTTCACCCTCTCTATCCCATGCTTTGGGACAAGACATTGAGAGACTTCTCATTCCCCTGGTGTTGTGTACGTCATTTGGAGGCCAGACCAACTTGTTTGATGGGTGCTGGAGATGTAGACTGATGATGGGACCGCATCAGTACTATGGGGATCTTTTCTTACTATGGACGAAACCATATGATTTTATCCTCTGAATTGACTAGTTTTATTCTGTACATGCTATTATCGACTGCTTCAGGAGAAGATCCATTTTTTAGATATGGATGGCCAGTGTGTGGTTTTGATCTGTGAGCAGAGTTTCCATGTGGGTAGCCAGAGTTTGGAGCCCCTTCTTTCCTTGTTTGCTGGGTTGTCAATGGAATCACTGGAAACTAAGATGGTAGAGGTTACCAGGTTCATTGGGGAGTTCTTAGATATTTTCCCTGAGGATGTTCTGACACTACCCCTTCAACGTAATATTGAGTTCAGGATAGTCTTTTAGCCCAGTGCTTCTCTAATTTTGATTGATTCTTTTCAAATGGAACCTTTTGAGTTGCAAGAGTTACTGATTTAGATAGATGATCTTATGTATAAGGGTTTTATCTATCCAAGTTTGTCATCATGGGGTGCTCTAGTGTAGTTATTAAAGAAAGAAAATTATGGCCTGAGGTTGTGTGTATACTACCAAATTTTAAATCAAGTGACAGTCAAAAAACCATTACCCTATTCCAAGGATAGATGATCTTTTCAACTAGATAACAGGGGTGAGTTAGATTTCTAAGAATTACCTATGACCTAGATATCACCAGATGAGGGTAAAGGAGAGTGATATCCCAAATACTTCCTTTTCATGCAGGTATGGGAACTTCAAGTTTGTAGTCATACTTTTTGGTGTTATGAATGCACCATCCATGTTCATGGGGCTTATGAACTTTGTGTTTTGTGTGTTCCTAGATTGGGTTTTCATCATATTCATTGAAGATATCTTAATCTACTCAGATTCAGAGGAGGAGCACGCTGATCATCTCAAAACTATCTTGCATGTTCTTCGACACCACCATCATTTTGATAAGTTGTCCAAGTGTAAGTTCTGGACATGATAGGTGCATTTCCTTAGGCATGTGGTTTCTTGGTAGGTTGTGGAAGTTGACCTATTGAAGTTTGAATTAGTTGTTTCTTGGGTAGCATCTTAGAATGTGGTGGAGTTTCATAGTTTTCTTGGTCTCACAAGCTATTATCAGAGGTTTTTACCCAATATCTCTCGAGTTGTAGCCCTATTGATATCTTTGACAAGGAATGACCAAGATTTTTTATGGAGTGACCAATGTTAGGAAGTGTTTGGTTTCCTGAAGGGGAGGTTGGTTAGTGCAACAATGCTTCAGTTTCCTAAGGAAGGGGTAATGTTTGAGGTGTTTTGTGATGCTTCCCGTTCGGGTTTGGGATGTGTGCTGATGAAATAGTGATTTGTGATCTCTTATGGGTGTAGAAAGTTACATCCCCATGAGTGTAACTATTTCACCCATGACCTAGAGCTAGTCTTTTTTTGTTTTTTCACTGAATTTGTGGTCGAATTATCTCATTTTGGAGCGCTTTTTGGTCTTCACGGATCACGTGAGCTTGAGGAATATCTTTTCATAGTGTGAACTAAACTTATGGTAGTATAGGTGGATGTAGTTTTTTCAAGATTATGATTTTGATATCTCCTACACCTTAGTAAAGGCTAATTTTGTGGCTGATACTTTGAGAATAAAGTCACAGAAGGATATTGTTCAGGAATCTGCAGATGCATGGAGAGTGATGGAGGAGTTGGAATCCTTGCACTTAGATGCAAGAGTGGATAGTGGTAGGGGATTTTTCTTTCAAATGATGGTGTAATATTCCCTAATGTATTAGGTGGAGGAGTCTCAATGAGGAGACTTAGAGGTAAAGGTGATACACAATCATGTTGGTCATGGTGATGCTCTAGAGGGATGGTTGGAGGATGGTCAGAACTAGATGTTGTTTCATGGAATGTTGTTTGTTACGGTAGTGATGTGCGATGGATTCCTTCATGAGTTTCATAGATCACCATTGGAAGTACACCTAGGAGTTTCCAAGATGTACCATGGATTAAGGATGTAGTTTTGGTGTCCCATGATGAAACAAGTAGTGGTAGAGTTTGTGGAAAAGTGATTGGTTTTCCAGCATATAAAAGTCGAGCACCACATTTTGGGTGGTTTGTTTCAGACCTTGGATGTTCCTGGGTGGAAATGGGATGACATATTGATGGATTCCATCATAGGGTTACCAATAACATAGAGGGGGTGTGAATATATTTGGGTGATAGTGGATCGGTTGACGAAATCATCCAACTACTTAGCAGTTAAGGAGTCTGGAACAATGGATTCCTTGGAAAAGAATTATATTGATGAATTGGTATGGTTTCATGGAGTTCTGAGTTCTATTGTATCAGATTAGGAAGCACGGTTTACCTCATGAGTCTGGATGGGATTGCAACATTCTTTTGATACTTACATCTCAACACTTCATTCCACACACAAACATATGGAAAGATGGAATGGAATATCTAGACATCAGATTATATACTGCGAGCATGCATCTTGGACTTTAGTGGATCTTGGGTATGAAACCTAACCTTCGTCGAGTTTTCATATAATAATAACTAATACTCTTCCATTAGTTTGAAAAAATTTGAGGCTTTGTATGGGAGACCATGTTTTTCTCTATTGTGCGGGACAGAGGTTGGGGAGATAGTTGTTCTTGATACAGATGTGGTGAAGAGCACGACAGAGAATGTTCATCTTGTTCATGAGAGGATGAATGTGGAGCTAGACTGGAATAAGTCTTATTCTAAATACAAAAGGAGGACCTTGTACTTTGAGGTTTGGAACCATGTATTTTTTGATAGTTTCCCCTTGATGTGGGATGTAGAGGTTTGGAATAGGGGATAAGATTTCTCGCAGGTTTGTTGGGAACTTTGAGGTGTTGTGGTAAGTTGGCGTACCAATTGTAATTTCTACCTTGGCTAAAGAGGATCCAAAATGTCTTCCACATCTCTCAGCTTCATCGGTATCTTCATCAAGACTCCCATGTCTTTGACTGTGGAGGGTTAGATATTGAGGATAAAACAATCTTTGTGGAGTAGCCAATATATTTCTAGGATCACTGAGAGATGTTACTACATGTATGTAACATTCATTTGGTTATTTTGTTGTTGATGCATGGTGTCTAGGAGGATTGTAATTTGGAGTGAGAGGCACACATGCATGCCCATTACCTGGAGTTATTTTGGGTTTCCCGTGCTTTTGTTCATTATGATGTAATTTTTGAACCTTGTTGATTATGAGATTAGTTTTTTTCATTTGGTGTTTGATGTGTGACAAAGTCCTAACATATGAAAAGGGGAGGACCTAATTCCTAATCGAGACACATTAACTGTGATGCGATTAAACCCATGTGGGTGAGTCAGTGTTGCCCAAAGTGGATAATATATTGACATAGATGATGAAATTCCTTGATTCATGTGTTTAAATGGTGCAGTTTGTTGTGGTTTTGAATATGTTTTTTTGTTCGTTTTGGTTAGTGTGTCAACAACCCTGATGATAAGGTCTGGTTAGAAGATGTTAAAGGGTATATTCTTGGGTGTAGAGGTTTCCACCCCATATTTTTAACAACAAAAAGTGGTTTATCATTGAACATTGATGTGTTTAGTTGATAGAAGTGTTTCAAGCATGATGTGATCATTGATAGGTATCTCGAGGGATGGTTGTTCAGACCCTTCCTCTATTTCCCTTTAGGTTGGTTTTGAATCATCAAGGGCGACAATAGTTTGAGAGGTATCTAGTGTAATGGACCAAACCTTTCAAGTCCATTACTTTGTAGAAAATATGGTTTTTGAGGTGTCCTAGGAAGTCAAGGTGACTCTTTTAAACACCTTGCAAAATTACCAATTTTCCATGTTTCCCAACGGTACCTCATCATAACTGTAACTCATCCAAATGGTTTCTCAACCCAATGGTGTCCCACGCTGGTGGTGCCTCACTAACAGTAGCTCACCCTGGTGGTGGCATTCTGGTAGTGTCTCACCTTGGCGGTGGCTCGATGGAGATGTCTCAAACTGGTGGTCACTCAATCGTGGGTGCCTCATCTGGAAGTGCCTTGTACCTGGTGGTATGTTTACCTGGAGGTGTCTCGTCTTGTGATGTCTCGCCTAGTGGTGTCTCGAATGGCGGGGACTCACTGACGGTGTTGGGTTGTTCATCCGGACAGTGCCTCGTCTGGAGGTTTCTTGCTGATGGTGAATCGTCTAGTGGTGTCTCACAGATGGTGCCTTGTCTAGAAGTGCCTCATCTAATGGTGTATCGATGGTGGTGCCTCATGAGTAGTTTTTCCATCACTTCAAGTTTTCCCTTTTGATGTATTTCCTTGATGTAAAATGTATTTACGTCCAAATTTAAAATTATTTGAGACTGATTCAAAGACCATCAATTATATCTTTATTTCACTAAGTCTCTAGAAGGTTTGAAATGGTCAATCTACATGGTCTTGGTTAGATCCACCATTAATGTAAATATTATACTATATATAATTCCCTCTGAATCTAGTCTCATCCACTTAAATTCGAATACCCTACCCTTCATCCATACCTTCTCCTTTATCTTGATACCGGACGTCTCCAAATCCTTCTTCCTAGATATTTTTCCTAAGTTTTGTTTGTTTTTTATGTTATTAATATTTTCATAACTTATTATATTCTCCCTTTAGTAATTTTATATGAAATTTCCATAATTTTTGTGAAATATTAATGTTTAAATATTTAATATAAATTTTAATCACAATTCGAATTCATCCAAATTCAAGTTTGTCTAATTTTTTAAAAATAAATATCACCATACTAATAAAAATTTTGATTTTCCTGTTTTTTAGGATTCCATATTCAATTTCAAACATATCCTTAGAAGTATTCAGTGGCCATTTCATTCATTTTAAGGGTCATATGGTCCTCACAAGAATTCCCAAAGAATCTGTGAAGAAACTGGACCATCCATGAATATTGAATTACTGGGATCAATATAGAAGTACAAATTCATTTATTCTCATCCAATGTTTCTGGGACAGTTCAATTCATCTTGGATAAAAATTTCAGGGGCCAAATCCTCAAAAAGTGTCCCAATTGAATAATTTAAATCTAAACCACCATTCTATCCAGAAATTGAAAACAACACACCATTATTTATGTTTCTCCTCATATATACATCCATTAGAGATGACATTTTTTAGTGAGAAAGGGATTATGTGGGTGGATATATTTTTTGAATAAATTGCTCGAATTTTATATCGTCTTACTATTCAAAAACCCATTCACATTATGGCCTTTGAAAAAGTGTTGATGAAAATGGATAAGTGAAAACTATTTAGTTAAATAGCCATATATTTGGATCCAAATGTCCAATTTCCACCAAAATTTTAGAGATAACAGTACACATAAAAATATATAACATGAAAGAAGACAATATCTCTAGATTCATCTATCTGTATGGACAAATTGGAGATCCAAGTGGAGGGGTAGATTTGGAATGAAAATAGTCCACCACCTTGGGCTATAAATGCATCCCCCTCTCCTCCTTGCATGGGGATAGCATTTAATAAGAGAGAATAATAAATTGGCATGACTAAATCATTTTAAAAGTCTTAGGAGGACCTTATATACTCAAGTTTTTACTTGAGACACCCTTCCTACTCTCATTGATTTCATTTACTTTTGTGTTTTTCTTCATTTGTAAACTCGTAAGTGTTTATTTTTGTAATTCATTTTTAATGAAAATTTATTCTTCATATTATCTTTTAATCGTCCACCCTTATTTATTAATATTAATACCCTTTAAATTTTATAAATCATGTTGAATCCCCTTCCCTTCTTTCACTTTCTCATTCAATATAAAGTCTTTTTCTAATTCTCATCACTATTTGTGTGTGTGTGTTCGACGCAAAACTCTTTTCTTCTCCCATTATTTTCATTCTATTTATAATTAATAACCATAAAAAATATTACCATATTAATAACAATATTAATGGCTGAGTAAATATACCATTGGTTTGAGTCATTATTTGGTGATGTTAAGTGATTGATAAATTTTTCTCGATGAATATTCTTTAAATTAACAGTGTGTATGTTAAACTTAAAATGTCATGGATTAATGAAATAATTTGTTTAATGTGTGTTTTCCATGGATTATTGGAAAAATAAATACACTTTTATAAACAAGATCTGATTAATATTAGAACCCTATATTAATTTAAGACTTGTATTAAATCCTTAATATTGGTAATTCCAATCAAAGTCATCTTCTGAAGTGGGTGTTAATTTAATCCAATACAAAGAAAAGCTCAAGGATATCACAAGCTTACCTCCCTAATATTGAACTCACCCCAATATTTATCAGATTGTTAAATCAAACAACAACATTTTATCACTTCATTTAAGATCTAAAAACAAAACCCCTAATAAAAATAAAATCAATTAAAAACTATCAACTATACAAACTATCATCACAGAGGATTCAATCCAAGTGCTCCTATACACATTAGCAGAGCACCGGAACCTTGAACGGTCGATAGGATACAATCGGGCACACTAAAAATGGTTTCATTTATGGGGATGGTGAAATTAAGTATTCTTTAGCTTTTGTTGATTGTAAAAAAACAAAAAAAAATTGAAAAAAAACACAAAGAAAAACCTGCCTTCTCATAGAAATCATAAACAAAAAAAACACGAAGAAAAACTTGTATTTCTCATCCATATAAATTTTCTCAAAATTCCCTGTAGCCTCCCAAAAAATCCCTCAGATTTTTTTTATTGTGAAATTTAGCAAACACTTCAACAACTTAGGAGGAACATTATGGATAATCAAATAATTCAAGAACCAGTACTTGTACAAACAATTGAATTAGATATGTCCAATATTAGGGAACAAACACTTGATGAACTTGTTTCCCCTGATAAGAATTACCAACCCCTTGGTATTCAATATCCAAACATAGAGGCTGGATTTGAACACAAATTGGGTTGGATTCATGTTCTTCCTCATTTCCGAGGGATATCCGGTGAGGATCCTCAACTTCACCTCAAAGACTACCAAGTGGTGTGCTCTACCATGAATACTCAAGTGGTTTCTAAGGAACAAATATAACTTCGAGCATTCCTTTTCTCCCTATATGACACTGCCAAATCATGGATCTACTACCTCCCTCCTAGCTACAAAGACACATGGAATGACATGAAGCAACATTTCTTAGAAAAATTTGTTTCTTGCTTCTCGTACTAATTCTATCCTAAAGGAAATAAGTGGTATTCGTCAATTCCCAAATGAATCACTCCATGAGTATTGGGAGAGGTTAAAAAGCTTTTGGAAACCTATCCAATCCACCAAATCTCTGACCAACTCTTGATCCAATACTTCTATGAGGGGTTATTGGCTATAGATAGAACTCTCATAGATGTCGTAAGTGGAGGTTCTCTTGTTGATAAAAATCATGCAGGTACAATATATCTCATAAGAAACATGGATAAAAACATACAACAATTCAATACTCAATCACATGGTCAATTCAAAAAATCCCAAGAGAGTCAATTGATAGAGCCAAACAAGATAATTGAGTGGATGAGTAAACTTACAGTGCAACAACTAGCTACGGAGTCCAAATCCCCAACCTCATATTCCTCACAATCTCTATTCCCTGGACCTATCAATAATTGTGGGATCCTCATCTCCTAATCTCATCCAACTAACACATTTCTACAACTTCAAGATGATCCATCAGATTCATCCAGAACAATGGAGCTTAATGCAGTATATACTCAGTAGTACCCCAACCCTCAACAATCAGGTCAGTTTGTTAGAAACTTTAACCAATCCAACCCTGAGTCCTTCTCTTCTAACTATAACCCTAGCTTGAGATATGTTAATCCCATTTCTCATTCCCCTCAATTCCATCCTCTAAACCAAAACCAATTCCAATATGTTCAAGGTGTTGGTAACTTCCAACAACCATACCCTTTTGTTCCTCAGCATAAAAGGATAAATCCTCCTCTTGCTCCTCTTATATTCCAATATCCTAATGAGCCTTCCCAATTCTTAAACCAATACAATCGCTTTCCTAAGAATAAAAATAATGGAAATCCCAATTCGGGACAAGCCTCTTCTTCTAAGAAACCATGGGAAAGTGCAGTGTAAGATCTTACCTCCTTCACCCATTACAACCTTAAAAATATTAAAACCCAAATCGGTCAACTTGAATCCCACCTGAGACAGAAACAACAATCAAATTCTCCCCAACTCTCGGCTCAACCATTACACAACCCTAAGTGTAATTTAAGTGCAATTTCACTTATATCGAGAAAGCAAATTGCAATACCTCAAGATAGTTCCTCCAACCCCATTTTAATGTTGACCAAGAAAATTAAAAGAAAAAGAAACCTTAAAAGGAATATAAATCCATTCCCTCACCCCCTTATATTCCACTTAGGAATCCAATTCCTTTTCCTCAAGTTGTGTCTAAACCAAGGAAGTCCATTGTAACTGATCCTGAAATGCTTGACATGTTTAGACATGTTGAAGTCAAAATTTACCTATTAATTTACATAACAAAATTACTATGTATGCCAAGTTTCTTAAGGAATTGTGAACCCATAAAAGGAAACTTAGTACCTTCAAAAATGTTTCCACACAATAGTCTATTCCCATAAAGTGCAACGATCCAGGGACCTTTACAGTTCCATGCGAAATTGGAAGTTCCAACTTTGATGATACACTCATAGAGTTAGGGGACTCAATATATTTCATACCTAAATACACCTTCTCCAACCTTAGTATAGTTCCCTTTCACCCAACAAGTGTTGTCATTCAGTTATCCAATAAAAGTGTAGCCAGTCTTGATTGAATAATTGAGGATGTCCTTTTCCAGGTTAATGATATTATCTTCCCAACTGATTTCTATGTCCTTGACATGGAAGGTGAGATTAACTCTTATTGATATACACTAATTCTAGGAATAACATTCCTAATGATAGCAAGATCCAAGATTGATTTCCATTCAGGAATCTTATCCATGGAATTTGGTGACCAACTGGTCAAGTTCAACATTTTCCAAGCCATGTGATACCCATCTGATGATCACTCTACATTCCCAATCCATGTTTATAAGGAAACATATGAGAGTCAATTGAACCCTATTCCATCATGTTCATAATGTTCTAATGAGATAGGATCTTGTGATATTTGTACCATAATTAACCAAGTTATAAATGGTGAAGTTGATGTGGATCTATCATTCATATACTCCATCAATCTAGAGGATCTTGAAGACTGTATTGAATCCAACATCAACTCTGATGTCTAATCCTCCTCCTTGGACAGTAATAAGGAAAATGAATCAAAACCAACTAAAATACCTTCCTCTATTCTTATGTTTTCTAGACCACAAATGAAAGATGAGACTGATTTGAAACCTCTTCTTGAACACCTGAAATATGCATTCCTTTTCCATGATCACTATTATCATGTAATTATCTCTACTTCACTTACTAAAAATGTGGATTCCAAACTTGTTCATGTGTTAGAAGAAAACAAAAATGCCTTAGGTTGGAACCTGAATAACATACCAAGAATCAACCCTTTTCTTTGCATGCATCACATCTATCTAAAGGAATCATCCAAACCAATTATACGACCACAAAGAAGACCCAATCCACTCGTACTTGAGGTAGTTAGGGAAGAGATCACCAAGATTATTCAAGATGGTATTATCTACCTAATTTCCAATATTTAATGGGTTATTTGAATTAAAGATATACCTAATAAGGGTGGGATAACTGTTGTCACAAATGAACATAGGGAGGTAGTCACAACTTGAGTGAAGAACAAATGGAGTGTGTGCATTGACTATAAAAAAATTGAATGTTGAAATAAGAAAAGATCATTACCTTATTCCATTCCTTGATCAAATACTAGAATGATTAGTTATAAAGTCACATTATTTATTTATTAATGGATACACCAGCTATTTTCAAATCCCAATTGCACCTTGGGACCAAGAAAAGACAACATTCACTTTCCCCTTTGGAACATATGCATATAGGAGAATGCCTTTTGGCCTTTGCAATGATCCTGCAACATTCTAGAGGTGTACTATGAGTATCTTTTCTAAATTCATTGAACACTTCATGGAAGTCTTCATGGATGAATTTACCATTTGCAGTGAGTCATTGGAATCTTGCTTGAATTCACTCTCTCTAGTCCTTTAAAAGTTTTTCAAGTGGAACCTTATGTTCAATTTTGAAAAATTTCACTTCATGGTTGAAAATGGGATTGTTCTAGGGAACATCGTTTAAAAACAGGGTATTGAAGTTGATCATGCCAAAATTGAAGTGATCTAGTCACTTCCAGAACCCACCTCTGTTCGAGACATTCGTTCATTCCTTGATCATGTAGGTTTCTATCGATGATTCATCCATAAATTTAGTAGGATTTCCATCCCACTCACTTGGTTTCTCCAAAATTATCTCTTTCTATTTTGAAGAGGTTTGAAAGAGACATTTCATGGAACTCGAAACTGCTCTAACATCTTCCTTGATAATCCACCCCCAGATTAGTCCTTACCCTTTGAATTGATGTGTCATTCTTCTGATAGGTCCATTGGGGCCGTTCTTGGTCAAACAAGAGAAAAAATTACTCATTTCATATTTTATGTCTCAAAAACAATGGATGATATTCAATCTCAGTACACCATGACTAAAAAAGAACTTTTATCCATGGTTTTTTGCATTAGATAAATTCTGTCCATATCTCTTAGGTGCCAAAATCATCATTTTTACAGACCATTATTCTATAAATTTATTAAAAAAAATTGATTCCAAACCAAGGATAATAATATGGATCCTAATGCTTCAAGAATTTGTCCTTGAAATCAAAGATAGACCAGAAAAAAAACCATTTGGCTGACCACCTGAGTAGAATTTCTAATTCTTCTCATTATGAGATCATTGATCCTGAATTCCCCATTGAGCACCTTTTATCTCTCACTCCAAAGTCACCGTGGTATGCCCCAAATTTAAATTATATGGTTTCTAATTTTTTCATGAAAAGTTTTCAAAAGAACAAAAAATGAAGTTGAAAAGTGATTTAAAATACTATTTTTTAGAAGAAAATAAACTTTGGAAAACTAGGGTTGACATTATAATTTGGAGATGTGTTGATGAAAATAAAAATTCCTCCATCTTAGAATTATTTCACTCACTTCCTAAAGGTGGAAACATTCGACCAAAACGGACCTCTTAAAAGATCCTAGACTCTGGATTCTTCTATCCTTCATTTTTCAAGGACTCACATGAGTTCTTTCAATCATATCCCACTTGCCAAAGGTTTGGAACAATTTCTAAGAGAAATTAATTTCCCCAAAATCCTTTAATCTTCTGTTATATCTTTGATGTTTGGGGAATCAATTTCATGGGACCATTCCCCCCTTCCAATGGATTCTCATACATACTTCTTGCAGTTGATTATGTTTTTATGTGGGTTGAGGCCAAACCCACTAGAAAAGATGATTCACATACTATTAGTGAGTTCTATTAAATACACATCTTCCATAGATTTGGAACTCCCCATTCCTTGATCAATGACTTAGGAACCAATTTTTGTAATAGAACCATGGTATCTATTTTTAAAAAGAATGGGGTTGTATATAAAACTTCAACTGCATATCACCCCCAAACAAATGGCATGGATGAACTTTATAATGGAGAAGTAAAAAAAGATTACTTGAGAGAATTGTAAAGAACACTAGAAAAGACTGGCCTAACAGGCTTGGTGATGAACTTTGGTCTTATCGAAGATCCTATAAAACACCCATTGGGTTGTCTCCTTTTAGGCTAGTTTTTTGTAAAGAATGTCACATACCAGTTGAAATCCAACATAATTCCTTTTGGGCTGTGAAAACTTGTAATTGTGATTGTGAAAAATCTAGTGAAGAGATTATGTTGTAGTTAAATGAAATGGAGGATCTTCATCTTGATTCCTATGATAATTCCATTCTATATAAAGAAAAGGCCAAAGTACTCCATGACAAACACATCTTGTGAAAGGTATTCCCTGAAGGTGAAAAGGTATTACTCTTCATCTCAAGATTTTTTATTCACCTATGTAAGCTTAATTCTTGTTGGGAGTGTCTTTTTATTGTTTCCCATGTTTACCCATTTGGTGTAGTGCATGTCCAATACCAATCTTCCAAAAGTAAATTCATGGTTAATGGAAATCAGTTAAAAAATCACAATGAGAGCACACACATCCTAAAGACCACATCAACTTCCATCGAATCCATAACTCATGTTGTTGACCCACCACCGGATGGAGATGGAGACCCACCAAGTCCAAACTAGGGGCACCTATTTCCCTCTAACTCCCTATTTCTCTCTTTTTTGACTCATTTTATCTCTCTCTCTCTTTCTTCTTCTTCGTCCCTCATTCTCATTTTTTTTACCACTTTCCTCATCACAATTTTATTTACTCTTTATCTTTTGTGTGGGTGTGTATTTATAAAAAAACAAAAAAACCCTAAAAACTTAAAAACAATAATAAAAATCACTTAAAAAATATATAAAAGAAAGGGTCATAATTACTCACCTTCAACTTTTAAAATTTTGTCCAACCGTTTTGGGGAGTCAAAGGACATGGTTTCATCTCAAAAATTTTGTTTTTTCATTATATATTTGGATAATGAATATTGTGTCAAAACCAACAAATTTTGAATGCACAATTTTTTATTTGGAAAATGTTTTTCCACAATGATGAGGAACAACATTAGCTTTCATGCCAAGGCCACCTATGGAAATCTTTTCAAAATGTGTGGTTTTTACCCCCATTTGTGAGTCTTGAGTTTGTGGACCTTTGATTTAAATTTGTTAATTTAGTGTACATTAATATGATAGAGGAATTTTTTGAACCTCATGAGCATCACAATAGCCAAATAACCCCCCTTTAACCTTACATTAATCCTCCTTTTGAAATCCCCTTTGAGCCTATGTAAACCTTTTCTTTTATAGCCACACATCAAACACAATACCTTGTCCCACCCAATATCTACATTAATTTACCACTACTATAAATTGAGGTATTTGCAATGGGATCCCCTCGCAAATGATATTTTGTGATGGGGTTTCATTGCAAATAGCTCGTTGCAGAAAATAGAGTCACTAATAGTTCTCCATTTTTATATAAAAAACTTTTTTGCGACAGACCCTTCATAAATAGTTATTTATAAAATATATAAACTATTTGTGATGGTAACCCATCAAAAAAGGTCTCATTGCAAATACTTAATAAAAAAAATATTCAATAACATTATGATAAATTAAAATTAGAAAATAGTAATAATATTAATACTATTAATATATATAATATTATATTATATAATAATAATACTAATATTAATAATATAAAAATTTATATTATTATAATATTAACAATTAAATTATATTAATAATACTAATAATGTTGTTATTATTATTATTATTATTTATGAAACAATAATATTAATATTATTAAAAAAAATAAATTTAAAATTCTCAATATTCGCAAAAAATATAAAATAATAATAAAATACTATTATTATTATTAGTAAAATAAAAAAAACTTTTAAAAAAATACTAATAATAAATAATAAAATTAAAAAATTAAAAAAAATTAAAAAATTAAATTATGCAATATTCACACCAATATAAAATACAGAAACTGTAAATAGTTAATATTACAACAAACATTGAATTCAAATGTTTTTAACATGATAAACAATAATTACGGGGGATGATCTTCTAGATCAGGTGGAGGAGCTGGAGAAGATGGTGGAGGAAAATTCACCCCTAAACTATGAGTCAGACTGCGCATGTACTCCATCTGCCTATGCTGCTGCTGCTACCATCAACCCATCTACACCTCATACTACTGTTGTTTTCATCAGTGATCCTCTTCATGATGATGATGCTACTGACGCATCTCCTCCTTCTCTTTATGAAAACTCTCTATAAGCTCACTCTAAGATCGCAGCAGCTCCTGATATTGTGAGCCAGAAGATGACGCCTCTCTATGAGATCCTCTCAATCTAGACACCAACATTGAAGTAGTTCCAAAATAAGTCCCAGGAGTCAATTTAGAGGTGATACCAACTACTCTGCCCTTCTTGAAGGAATATTGGGTTTCCAGCATCCATGCGATCTCATTGAAATGGTTGGAACTAGTCTGATCGGCCCTCTCGGCCTGAATCACAGCCTGTGTCTGAGAGGTCACATCCTCATATGACTTCTTCAGTTCCAATTTGAAATTAAAATACTGAAAATATTATATGAAGTTAATTTTAAAACTGAAAAAGAAATAATCTTGACCACAATCTGACACTGGCGATCACCTCTAATCTCTCCAGTGGTTGGATCATTGTACATCCTCCGATAAACGTTGTACTCTATACTATTGGGCTTCTCAACTACCTATATGAATATAAAATATACACTTTATATTTAAGGTTATATAAAATATTTAAAAAAAAGTACTTACTAGTTGCTCTATATGCGTACTGAATGTACGGCTACTGGCTTGATGCATCACCTCCTATCTCCCCTAGTTCTATCGGCCCAATAAAGATATCCTCTAAAATATACCACCCAAATTGTGTGAACATAATCAATCCCAAAAGTGAGATGAAATTTACTCTGGTCAGTGGCCTCTACATGACTCATCAAATACAACCACTCCTACTTTCATCATGGTTTTCCTTCTCAAATTGTGCAAAAACTGACGGAAACAGTCAGACAAAGACACCTCCCATGTCATGTGGATAGTGTCACGCATGTTATCACCGATGGGATACCATAAGACCAACAAATAATTTATAATATCAATTTATTAATGAAATAAGATTCAAAATAAAAATTATTTATTTGTGTACCGACCAATGATCGAACAAGTCGAGCTGCACATCAACGGGGATCTGTTATCATGTTATCCATGGTTGAGAAAAATAATTGTGCATGATAGCACTCCCTTTTCCAACAGATATATGTGCAAAACTATGAAAAAATTACCAATAATCAAATAATTAGTATATATATTAATTAATTAAATCTAACTAAAATACAAAGGTTACCATACCTCTCCATGCGTGGATCGAATCCAAGACATGGACGTCGCTTGGGGATAGGGTCAGGAATCATCAATCACGCAAGACCGTGCCGACTCCGCGTACCCCCAAAACTACCAGTAGGCTGAGGGTTAGATGATCCCAAATCCTCTTCATCCAAAGGTTGCTCAGACTCTTGCAACTGAAAAAATAGAACATTGTCCATCTAAAACACAAAATTATTTTCATTAGTAAATAGTTGAAAATAACTATTATATATATATATATTAGTTATGATTATAACCAGCATTTAACTATGTCAATGTTCACCTTCATCATCATCTCTGTATCTGATGATGTCAATTTCTTCATATTCCTCTTTGGCATCATCAATATTCATATGAGTTTCAGTTTCGTCATCTCTTGTAATTTTAATTTCTTTTGTAAAATCATTAACATCATAGTCACCATCGAACCTTAATTGTATGGTGTCATCATCGATAATCATGTCTCTTTGTGAAAAAGATGGATTTTGAGTAGTATCTTTAAAATTTTCAATTCCTTTCACTTTAGTGAAACCTCATTCAATTTGAGTAAACTTATTTTCCTGAAATTTTATTTTTATTATGCTCCATCAATCACTCAGGTCTCTTGAAGTATCAATGTACTTTCCATAATAAATTTGATGTGCCTATTGATCCGGAAAAAATGGTTCATTTACATCAAGAAGAATTTTATATTTAATATCAATGATCCCATGAGTCGTATGAACATGCAATCCTCTCTCAGTATCCAACCACTGACATTTAAACATCATTATGTAATTTTTTTCCTAGATAACACAGTTCAATAATTTCATTTAGTATGCTATAAAAGTCAACTTCAGTTTCTCTATGATCGGGTCCTCTCAAGAAAACTCCATTGATCAATGTTTTTTTTATTCCTCGTATGCACATGTATGAAATCAAAAACCATTCACTACATATGCATTATAATATTTAACCATTTTATATGGTGGGTTACTCAATATACATAGTTTCTTATCAATTTTATCAGTATGTTGAGACCCCATAAAATTTGTAAAAAAATTATCAATATAATAAATAATAAACTGAATTGATATTTTAAACCATCAATAATTTATATTACCAGTTTTTGAAACCATTGAGAAATTTTTTTACCACTGTTCTTCAGGAGCAGCTACTGTAATTTGTGGAATTTGTTTCTTGATATGATTATCATATAACCTACAAATAAAATAAGTTTACTTATTATGACATAAATTATAAAATAAGTGATAGAATCACTCACAGTATAAAATATGTCATTTCTTCACAGTTGAGCAGAACATATGTATGAGCCCTGTGATATTCATCATCTGAAATCCATAGTTCATGAAATCCACAGAATCCAAACTTTTGATGATTAAAAACTAATAATTTATTTCCCATTTTATCATAAAAATTCCCCTTGTTCCATACCAAGCATTTTTTTGAGAGATATTCAGATTCAAAATAATGAGAGTATAAAAAATAAATTTTACCTTGAAAATAAGCTTCAGTAATTGAGCTTTAAACTGATGCTTAGTTACGTACGTTTTCCTTTAATTTCATCATGCATCTATCAAATGGGTACATCCATCGAAACTATACAAGACCTCCACGTTTTTCTTCATATGGAAAATTTAATTTCAAATGTTCTATTGAGTCAAAGAAAGCTTGCAGAAATATTTTTTCCAGTTTACATATAATTACAACAACATCTTCTTCTAGT
The DNA here is from genome assembly GCA_963277665.1 of Viscum album. Taxonomy (NCBI): domain Eukaryota; kingdom Viridiplantae; phylum Streptophyta; class Magnoliopsida; order Santalales; family Viscaceae; genus Viscum; species Viscum album. Next base: position 1,171,463,190 of record OY728120.1, read on the forward strand.
TTTCTTAGTGCATCATAGTCTGTTGTCTCTCCACAAATTTCTCGGAAAAATATTATATATATATGTTATCAAATCTCAAATCATATAAATAAACAAAACTCTTAATCCAATAGGCATAAGTCTTTCCATTATAACATGACAATCATGACTTTTTAATCTGGTAATATAACCATTCGTAATACATCTTCCCAAATTATAAGCACATCCATCTAGAAGTCTCAAATATGAAATCCACTGACAAAATAATAAGCAACTCTCTTTGTACAGTGTATAAGCTACTTTTGGCTTTATTAACCTTTATGATCTAACGTTTTCAAATAGTTCATGTTATGGTCGCCAACAAATTTGGGTAAGATCAAGTCATGTCTTTACATTATCTTTGGTCTTACCTGGTGTATCCAAAACTGTATAAAATAAATTATCAAAATAGTTATTCTCAATATTCATGACATCCTACATGTGGACGACCAACAAATTAGACCAATATGACAGGTCCCAAAAATGATCCATTTTATCCAATTGTGTTCTTTCCCAAAGCTATGAATTTTCTATTGGTTTATTATTGTTCCAAATGTGATGGAAGGTAATGAAAATACAATTGATTTTAACTTTGTACCTGAGATCATTTTTTGAGGTCCGTCCCTTTTAATTGTCCCTTTTCTAAAATGTTATTTGTTCCTCAGAAAAATGATCGGTTGGATGAAATCTACGATGACAGTAAAAATAGAAAGTTTTTTTCCATTAATGAGCACAAATGATTTTTTGTCTCTCATACAGTAATGACATGATTTCGGACTATGTTTACTCTAGCCAGATAACATGCCCTATGTCGGGAAGTCACAATTGTCCACATCAATGCAAGTTTTAGTAGGAAATTTTTTTTCGCAGTAATATCATATATACTAACACCATTACTCCATAATTAATTTAACACATCAATCAATGGTTTCAAATAAACATAAATAGTTTTTTTCAGATTTCTTGGGATTAACAATGTCAAAAAGATAAAAGGATCTTTTATCAACATCCATGGAGGTAAATTTTACAGAGTTATAAAGACATGCCAACATGAATACTGACTACCATAAGAACCAAACAGACAGAAACTTTCAACAGAAAGACCCAATCACAAGTTCTAGGATTCTAAAGAAAAAGACGGATGCACTCGGTCAAAATGTTTCCTTGAATCGCCATCTAATGGATGATTCAACCTTTTACTAGTTGAAATACTATTTTTGTACCATGACATCATTGTCATTGTTTTATGAGGCATAAATAAATGCTGCAACTTGGGTCTGAGCTGGAAATATCTGAATTGTTTTATAGTAATCGATCTAGACTTCCCCAGTTGAGCTTCATTATACCTCAATTTTCTACAAGTGGGACAACTAACCAACGAATCATTTTCACTAGAATATAAGATGAAATCATTTGAATATGTATGAATCTTCTGATTACTAGGGACCAGATTTTGAAACAGCCTCTTTCTATCATAATACTTTGTCAGAAACACATTTACTTCAAGTAATAGTGTTTTAAACATTGAAAATATCTGATCAAAACCATTGTTTGACATTCCATTATCTGATTTAATAGCCATAAATTTTTCAACCGCTTCTAATTTTCTTATCTTGCAACCAGGATATAATGCATCCTCAGCAGACCTCAACAACTCATAAAATTAATATTGTGCTAACTCAGGAGTCAAATCAATATCATCCCGAGTTTCAGTTTGTTGAACAGATGGACCTACATCCTTATGTACTAAATTTTGAAACCGTGATGGATCTAGAATCAAATTATTAGTATCTTCTCTGGAACTTCGTTCACTGTGTTGATACCAAAAAACATAATCTGGTTGAAAACCAAAAATCAAGAGATACCCCCCAATGTTTTCAAATGTGTCAAATGTTCTCAGAGAACATTTTTTACAGGGACACTTAATTGTTCTTTCTGAAACAAATTTTGGTTTTGATGATGCAAAAAATAAGAAAGTTTTAACACCCTCAATATATACAAGATTTAAACCAGAACTGTTTGGATTTTTGTGCTGGTTTATCCAAGTGTGATCATTTAATAATGACTGTTTGCGACTTACTTGTTTTATATTTTTCTAGAAAATAAAAAAATCATTAATGTTTTTTAATAATTTGTTATATGAAAAAAATTATCCAAAAAAGAGAAGATAAATAATTACATCTACTTCTTCCTAATTATCACTAATTATGAGGTGCACAATTTCTAGTGGATTGGCAGTTTCTTTTTTTGTATGACGACTCATTTACATGAAACTTTCTCACATTGAAATCAAAATGAAGAATCCTCTCAGAGGTATGCATATCCATTCCAGTGCATATGAGAATGCATAAGCGTACCTTCGACCAGATTCTTTATTGTGATTTCATTATAAGAAAGAAACAAGCAAATGATCTATCGAACAAAAGATACCCCTTTTCGTCGACGAATCATCTCCTTGGAACTGTCACTTCCTGAAAATATAATCTGGAAAACCTGGTCCTACAAATGCATATCTAATCTTGTGCATATGATAATGGATATGAAGACATAGGAGCACATTTTTCATAATGTTTTTAGTCAGTGAGAGTTGAAATGAGAAGATTCATCGAGAAAAAGGAGTGCTGCCAATCCACTTGAAATTGGGCCATGTTCTTATAATTTATTACAATTATCTCTATTTATTAAAAATTCTTTCAATTTATTACTAATTCATTCAATTTATTACTAATAATTGATAAGTATTGCTAATTAGTAGTAATCATTGCTAATTATTATTATTTATTTCTAATTATTAATATTTATTGCTAATTATTACTCTTTTTTAGTATTTATTACTATTTATTTCTATTTATTAGAATTTATTACTATTTATTAGAATTTATTACAAATTATTACTAATTATTACTAATTATTGCTAATTATTGCAAATTATTACTAATTATTTCTAATTATGACTAATTATTTCTAATGATTACTAATTATTGCAAATTATTACTAATTATTTACTAATTATTACTATTTTTTATAATTATTTCTATTCGTTATTAATTAGTACTATTTTTTGCCAATTATTGCTAATTATTGGTAATTATTGCAAATTATTGCTAATTATTGCTAATTATTCCTAATTATTCCTAATCATTTCTAATTATTTCTAATTATTTCTAATTATTTCTAATTATTGATAATTATTACTAATTATTAGTAATTATTACTAATTATTTTTAATTATTACTAATTATGGCTAATTATTACTAATTATTGCTAATTATTAGTATTTATTCCTAATTATTAGTATTTAATCATAATTATTGGTATTTATTACTATTATTAGTATTTATTACAAATTATTTGTATTTGTTACTAATTATTAGTATTTATTACTAATTATTAGTATTTGTTGCTAATTATTATTATTTGTCACTAATTATTTGTATTTGTTGCTAATTATTAGTATTTGTTGCTAATTATTAGTATTTATTACTAATTATTAGTTTTCTTAGCTAGTTATTAGTATTTGTTTCTAATTATTAGTATTTGTTTCTAATTATTAGTATTTAAAGCTAATTATTAGTATTTGTTGCTAATTATTGCTATTTATTGCTAATTATTGCAAATTATTTCTAATTATTGCTAATTATTGCTAATTATTCTTAATTATTCCTAATTATTGCTAATTGTTTCTAATTATTTCTAATTATTGCTAATTATTTCTAATTATTACTAATTGTTACAAATTATTGCTAATTATTGCTAATTATTGCTAATTATTGCTAATTATTGATAATTATTGCTAATTATTGCTAATTATTTCCAATTATTGCTAAATATTTCCAATTATTTCCAATTATAACTAATTTTTTCTAATTATTTCCAATTATTACTAATTATTGCTAATTATTTCTAATTCTTACTAATTATTGCTAATTATTACTAATTATTTCTAATTATTACTAATTATTGCTAATTATTACTAATTATTTCTAATTATTACTAATTATTACTATTTTTCTATTTGTTACTATTTGTTGCTATTTTTTACTATTTTTTACGATTTTTTACTAGTTACTAATTATTAGTAGTTATTACTAATTATTAGTAATTATTATTAATTATTAGTCATTATTACTATTTATTAGTAATTATTACTAATTATTAATAATTGTTACTAATTATTAGTATTTATTACTATTTTTTACTAATTATCACTAATTACTGCTAATTATTACAATTTATTGCAAATTGTTACTATTTATTGCTATTGGTTGCTAATTATTGCTAATTATTGCTAATTGTTGCTAATTATTCTTAATTGCTGCTAATTATAAATAATTGTTGCTAATTATTACTAATTTTTTCTAATTATTACTAATTATTACTAATTATTTCTAATAATTATTATTCATTTGTAATTATTACTAATTATTACTATTTATTACAAATTATTAGTATTTGTTACTAATTATTAGTACTTTTACTATGTTTTACTAATTTTTACTAATTTTTACTATTTATTAGTAATTATTACTAATTATTAGTAATTATTAGTAATTAATACTAATTATTAGTAATTATTAATAATTATTAGTTTTTTTTTGCTATTTTTAACTAATTATTACTATTTATTAATAATTATTACTAATTACAGCTAATTATAACTAATTATAATTAATTACTATTAATTACTACTAATTACTGCTACAAATTTCTAATTTCCGCTAATTATTTATATTCATTACTAATTATAATTAATAATTCCTAATTACCGCTAATTGTTAATAATTAGCATGAATAATTTCAATTTATTACTACAAATAAATAATTATAACAAAATAATCTATATCTAATTTAATTACAACTAATTAACAATAAGTAAAATTAATTTAAAAAAATGAAATAAATATTTAATTAAATAAAACATAAATACCTTCAAACTTGATCTCTTATAGGTGTAGACGACTTCAAAATCAGTTCGTAAAAAAATAACTCAGAGAAATTTTAACTCTAAAATTAGAGTTTAGAGAGAGAGAAAGCAGAAATAAATAGGAAGAATGAAAAAAACATATGGTGGTATATATACGTAAGATTATTTGTGATGGGACCCGTTTCAAATACATTTTCTCGCATTAATTACTGTCAGTGATTAAAAGGGTATTTGCGACGGGTCTCATTGCAAATAGTGATCTGCCGGCACTCTATTTGCGATGGGGGCATATCCCGTCGTAAATTGTATTAACTGCCGCCAGGTATTTGTGACGGAGAGGCACCCCCTGTCACAAATACCCTTCCTGGGGTTTGGCACGCAAACCGCGCCAAACCATTTGCGATGGGACCTTTTTTGCGCCACAAATAACTAATTATTTGTGATAGGTTTATATCCCCGTCGCAAAAGGTCTTTTTTCTCATAGTGTACATTGCATTATTTATTGAAATTTAAGCGTGGGGGAATGGATTTCATTTTTGGGTGTCCTTTTATTGATTTTCAATGTGTTATCACATGCTTGCAAGAAAACATCCAATTTAGTGTGGTGGTGAGGTTGCCATTTAGTGATTTTTGGGAAATGTCTTTTCAATTATATGATTTTGTAAATGTTATTGAAAAGTGTTCAAAAAAATTGAAAAAAAATTAAAAAAACAGAAAAAATGGGTTGTGTCTTGAGTGGGTCAAAAATCACTCTTTCTCAACCTTTGATCTTGTTATAACTATTGCAATTAGTGTCATGAGGGGATCAAACATGGGTTGAGAGATTAGTCTGAGATCTGTTTCAAATTCAGCTTTTGAAAAAAAATCAAAAAAAAAAGAAAAGAAAAGAAAAAAATAACACTTTCATTATATATTCTTATGTCATTGAGAGAAGTTTTGTGTTTTTTAAATATTTCATCTTCTCATCCCCTTAAAAAAAATTCCTCTCTTGTGTATTTTTTCGCATAATAAATCCCTTGTAAATATGTCTTTCAATTTCCTTCCATGTTTCATTTTGAAAAAACTGTGCATTGTTTTACTCATGTTGATATTTTACCCCTCTTCTCCTGTCTCTTAGACATTATATTCTTATCGTCCCATTTCCACATAAAACACCTTAAGAGATCTCTTGATTCTTGTGCACTTTAGGATAGGGAATAGAAGCTGAGATATTTTTCAAACTCTAAGATTTTCACTTTTGGTAGGTGAAAGAGTGAACCTCCATAAATGAATTTTATCATTTTGAGAAGAGTGATTTTTGAGTGCCCACATTTTCCATTTCTAAATTTTAGCATTAAAAATGATTTATTTTTGAAACATGATTTTCTGTAACAATTTGTTGGGGGATTCAATATGGATGAGTGAAATGGTTTAAACCACCCCTAATTGGTGAAAACAAAATTTTAATATTTATTAGCAAGTGCGAATGATTATCTTATGTTTTTATATTTACTACACATTAGGACATGCACAAGACTAAGTGTGTGGGAATTGATGTTATTAATATTTTCAAAACTTATTATATTCTCCCTTTACAAATTTTATATGAAACGTTCATAATTTGTGTGAAATCTTAATGTTTAAATATTAAATATAATTTTTTATCACTATTTGAATTCATCCAGATTTAAGTCTGTTTAATGTTTTAATAATAACTATCACCCTACTAATCCAAATTGTGTGTTTCTAGTTTTGTAGGATTCCTTATTCAATTTCCAACATATTATTAGAAGGAATCAGTGGACAATTATTCCATTTGAATGGTCATATGGTTCTCAAAAGAAGGCCCAAAGATTCTGTAAAGAAAATGGACCATCCATGAAGATTTAATTACTAGGCTCAATCAAGAATTACAAATTCATTTATTCTCCTCCAAAAGTCAGGGGACAATTCAATTCATCTTGGATAAAACATTCAAGGCCCAACTCCACAAAAAAGGGGCCCAAATGAGGAATTTAAATCGATCCCACCATTCTGTTCATAAATTGAAATCCGCACACCATTATTGATTTTTATCCTGATATAGACATACATTCATACTGATATTTTACCATGTTAAAGGTAATATATATGTGGACAACTTTTTTGATGAAAGTGTTCGAATTTAAGAGAATCTTCCTATCCAAAAACCCATTCACATTATGGCCTTCGAAAAGGTGTTGATGAAAATAAAATGGTGAAAACTGTTTAGAAAAATAGCCATATATTTGGTTCCAAAAGACCAATGGCCGCAAAAGTTTTAGATATGACAGTACACATCAATATATACACCTTTAAAGAAGATAATATCTCTATATTCAGCTGTCTGTATGGACAAATTGGCGATCCAAGTGGATGGGTAGATTTGGAATGAAAACAGTCCACCATCTTGGGCTATAAATTCATCCCCCGCCCCCTTTGCATGGGGTTGGAATTTCATAAGATAGAACCATATATTTTCACGATAAAATAATTGAAAAATTAATGGGAGGACCGGCCATACTCGTGTTTTCTCTTGAGATACCCTTCCTCCTCTCTTTGATTTCATTTACTTTTGGGTTTTTCTTCATTTGTAAACTCGTGAGTGGTTGTTTTTGTAATTATTTTTTAATGAAATTTTCTTCTTCATATTCTCTTTCAATCATCCACCCTATGTTATTAAATATTAATAATCCTAAAATAGTTTAAATCATTTTGAATCAGCTTCCCCTATTTCGCTTTCTCATTTAATCTAAAGTCTGTTTTTAATTCTCATCACCGTTTGTGTGTGTGTGTTCGACACACAACTCTTTTCTTCTCCCATTATTTTCATTAAATTTATAATTAATCACCATAAACATGTACTATCATAATAATTACCATCTTAATGTCAAAGTAAATCTATCATTGGGTTGAATCATTATTTGGGGATGTTAAGTGATTGAGAGCTTTTGCTCGATGAATATTCTTTAAATTAACATTGTGTATGTTAAACTTAAAATGTCATGGATTAATGACATAGGTTGTTTAAAATTTGGTTTCCATGGATAATTGGAACCATAAATACACTACCATAAACAAGATCTAATTAATATTATAACCCTAAGTTAAGTTAAGGCTTTGATTAAATCCTTAACGCTTGGGAATTCCGATCAAAGTCATCTTGTGAAGTGGGTGTTAATTTAATGCGATATAAAGCAAAGATCAAGGATATCACAAACTTAACTCCCTAATAATGAACTCACCCCAATCTCTATAAAATTGTTAAATCAAAAACCAACCATATATCACTTCATTTAATCTTTGAAAACAACCCCCCCCCCCCCAATCAAAATACAATCAATTAAAAACAGTCAACAATAAAAAGTATCATCGTCGAGGATTTGACCCGAGTGCTGCTATGCATAGTAGCAGAGCACTGGAACCTTGAACAGTTGATATATGAAAATTGGTTTCACTTCATTATTCTTTGTAGGGTCACTTTTTTTATTTCCTCACCTTATTTTTGTGAAACCAGGAAGTGTCGACCATTCTTCTTCTAGGTATGATTTACTTTTTCTTTCTAAATTGTACATCATATGGGATGGATATATAGTTGTTTTCCCTTAAGAAGATAGTTGATTCCAAATTAATAAAGATAATAGATTTGGTTTAAGAATCAATATACATGGGTTGGGGAAAAGTGATGCATGATCTTTTTATATGTTTGATTTCATTAATTCTTGTGATTTGTATGGGCTAACAACTCCCTGAAAATCATGGTCATTGGGGGTCCTTGTTTGCATGCTAGATGATTTCTCAAAAACACGATTTTTTAGATTTTTTTTTGATTTTTGATATATAAAAGTTTCTTAACCACTTATATTCAGTTAACAAATAGATGCCCTAGGATCATACAGTTTCTGTGATAACCCCAAAATTAATCAGTGAAATTAAATAAGGGATGTATTATTAAATCTGAAAAGGTGTTTTCTTTGTACGTGAGGTGATGTGATGTATGTGATTGATGTGGTTTGTGTGTATGGGGGAGGTGGATGAAATGTGGTTATACAATGGGGTTGTGATGGGTGTGGTGTGATTATGCAGGAGGGTTGTGGAATTTTTTTGTGTTGTAATGTGTTGTTGGATGTGGTTGTGATTTGGGGGTTGGTTTTGTTAATATGATGAACTAGGAGGATGAGTTTGAATAAGGATATTAGTTCTTGTGTGGGTAATTTTTACGAGTATTTTCATTAATAAAATTCATAAATCTTCCCCCCATATCTAGATTTTGAGGTATGATGTTTCATTAGTGTGAATTGTGTTAATTTACCATGGTTCTTCATCCCTTGGATGACTGTTAATGACTATTTTTGTGTTTCTTGACATGTGTTGTGCCTGATAGTTACCGAGGTAGTGATGGAATGAGTAAATAATTGTTTAATAATGTTTGTAATGACTTGGTATGGTTTGGATAATGGAATGGGTTTGGTTAAATGAATTGGTTAGAAAATGCAAAATGAGATTTGTGGCTTATTACATGGTGTTGTTCATTTAGAGGTTGTAGAAAAAGTGATGGTGTTGTGAGATGATTTTTTTTGTGAACCCATAGGTTGGGATGAAGAGTATGATACTATACATATATTTTTATATTCTTTTAATTTATATACACACCCCACCCATGTTGAGAACTATGTGTCGAACACCTACATAGTCACGCAGGGGGTGTTTTTCATAACATTCGGCGAGGAGTAAAGATAGATGGGTACCAACTATTTTATATTTTCTCTTCCAGGTGAGGTATTTATAGCCTAAGTTTTGATGGTTAGAGGCCTGTTAGTTCTTTATATGGTGGTTGAGATGGTTGATGTGTTTTCAGGTGAGATTTGATAGCCCAGGTGTTTGTGGGCAAGGTGGTTTGTGTTTTCCCAAGTGTCTTTGGGATGAGTTGTGATGTGATTTTCCAAGTGTCTTTGAGATGAGATGTGATGTTATGTGCTATGTTTTGAGGACTAGGTATGTACATATGGGAAGTTTTTAAGGCCCAAGTGTATTTGGGCGGGGTGTGTTGTGAGGCCTAGGCGTGTGCGATAAGGGTGTGTTGTGAGGTCTAGGTGTGTTCGAGCGAGATTTAATATGGAATATGGAAGGTATTGGAGCACCAGGATGTACAACATTGGGTGAGAGTGGCATACTAGTGGTAGTGTTGTGTAGGTTACCCTATAATTGATGTGATTTATACCATATTATATTACATGATATGTGTTACATATTGAGTGTGCCTTAGTGAGGTTAGGTTTGGTTAGTATACTAGTTTAGGTGTTGTTTGGTTCTGCTATTTTCTCACAGGGTAATTGGTATGATTCTTTCATATGTGAATGAGATACTTTTATTTTCTAACTAAGTATACTTATATGATCACCCTATGTATATAAATTTTTTTTCAGGTTTCTAGGAGGATTTCACATATGTTGATGGACCTTACTAGGTCGGATCCTTGATTGTTGTTGTATCACTAATTTAACTTTACATTGTGTATTTACTTTGGATACTTTACTATTTTTGTATCATTTTTACTTTTTTCATATATGTGGTATTTTTTTTATTTCTATTTTATATATGTCTTGGATTTTTTTTGGATGATTCATTTTATCTCCTGAACCTATTTCTTATAAAGGGTAATGTCTCCTATATTGTGAGATTTGTACACCCTTGGTGATGGTCGACAACCCAAGGCCTACTAGAGGTAGGACTCTGGGATCATTATATCCCTTTCCTCATTTCCATCATAGGAGGGGTATCTTTGGAGGGAGGGGTCATGAAAATTCCAATCTGAAATCCTAAAAGTTCCCTGATTTATATAAATATTCTCAGTTTTCCAGATAGTATCAAGATCATCCTTTCTTCTCAAAAGGATGTGGAAGAAATCACTTCCAATCAGTATGATATTATAGTCAGATCCACCCTATCACTGGGATATCTTTAATTTCATATCATTATATGACCAGGACTTGTCTTTTTTTAATACTAGATACACCCGAGGATGGAGAATTTACATAAACTAAATATTTGTTGGAGCGCTTCTGGGCCTGCCACAACCAAGAAGATTACATCATTAGATTTTTTGAATGATGGAGGTCTAGGAAGCTCACAAGAATAAAAATTAGCTCTACTGAGATCTTATATGAAGTAAATTTCCTTTTACTTTGAATAAGATAGTGAGGCACCCTATAGATTTGGAATTTCCTCCGACCGCTTCTTTAATTTATCTAATTCGTGATTGCCATTATTGAAGGACCTATCATACAGTAGATGGCAAAATACTTGGATCATGGGGGAATAAAGATAAATAATGATCATTTCTACACTACAAGGGGTTTTCATATCACCACTGGATCCTCTTCCTCAAGAGAGAGAAAGCCAATTGTTTCACCAATTAGATCTATGAACCATTGAAATCACATCGCATAACATAAACTTAAGAAATAATAGGAAATAAAAACTCTAATTTTCCCAAATGAATCATATCATAATAACATATAAAGGGTGATAAAAATATCACTTCATTGAATATAAACCTTGGAGGGTAAATATAAGTGAAAATAAAAAAATCACAAAACCTTTTAAATTATTGAAGTACAAATCACATTCAAAAAAACATTTATGGGAAGGGAAAGAGAATTAATTTGAAAAACTTATTTCCAAATAAAATATACTTGAAAATAGATAAAGGATTCAAAAATTGAATCTAAAATAATTTGAAAATATTTACTTTTAAGGGAATCTTTAATAATTAATACTTAAAAAAGACATTATGATCTCAAAAAGGGTATGTGGAAGTACATTGAAAGCATTTCTTTTTAAAATAACTTTCAATTATTGTGATTTTAAAAATACATAATGTTTTCAAAAAATATAAGTGAAAATACTTTGAAAATTATTACTTTTAAAAATAATCATTAATAAGGTAATCTTAAAAAAATGTAGTTTTCAAAAAGGTATGTGAAAATACATTGAAAAATTTTACTTTTAAGAAGAATAATTAATAATGGAAATTTTAAAAAACATAAACCTTTCAACAAAGGTAGGTGATAATAATTTGAAAACTTTTACTTTTAAAAAGAATCTTTAATAAAGGAACCTTGAAAAAATACATAAAGTTTTTAAAATAAATGTGGAGAAGAATAAGTTATTCGTAGAAGAAACAAGTTCAAGAAGAAGTATTTTATATCGATGAAGGGAGTTCAGATTAAAAAGAACCAATATAACTTCAATATCCTTAGAATAAAAATCCATTTAATAAAATAAAATGATATGGATCATCAAAACCCATTAATTATATGAATATTTTAAATAACATTCACTATGTAGAAATCAAACTATACCAAATATGTCATGGTGCATAATAAGAAATATGTCTTAATAAATTAAAATTTTGATACGGAACCCTTACCTTATTTCCTTTCTTAGTTGATGAAAATATAACCTCCTATAAAAAAATCTAACTTAACATCCTATTTTATAACCATAATAATAAAAATTAAACTTTTATAAGCCTTGTTATATAATTTTTATACTGATTATATAGCAAATTATTACTATGGTGTCCCGACCTGAGTGCCACTCAATGGTTCCTCAAACCTGATTGGCCACATGGCCTCAAGCATGCCTCCCTGTATACCAACTAGCAGTGAGGGCCTTGGGGTGAGTCCATAGGGAGATTATTCCCTCATGTAATAGTGTAGAAAAATGGATATATATATATATATATATATAATAAACATATGGATAACAATAGAAAAAACATAACAATGAATAAATAAAACTAGCACTGAAAGTAGCCATAAATAACCATCAATAATAATCAAATCAAAAGATAAAAATTATAGTATACAAAATATGATGATGTAATGTCATGTCTCTAAAAAAATTAAAATAGGTATACATGGAAGAATACAAGCAGTACAGTACATGATATAAAAAAATACCAAAAACTATCCATGCCTTCCAATTTCTAGCCTAGTCATCTGGTACTAAGCTCCATCGTAAGCAATTAATCAAGTCAGGCATCCAAAGAGGGATTATTGGGTCCTGAAATTTTTTCAAGAGAAATTGGAATAATTCAATTTATTTGTAAAAGGAAGTAAAATAAATCTATGGAAGAGTTGAAGACAAAATGTTTAAAGAAGTGAAAATGGAAAAAGAAAAAATCCATGCCGCAGAGTATAAACCCTTCGCGGACCGCCGCTCCACATGGAGATCCACTTCATGAGATGTCTATGAACTAAACAGTTCATAAGACAAAGATTATGGAACCAATTCCCTATAAATGAAATTGTTTGTAGGAAGGAGGTGGAAATATACACCCCATATATGACATCCCCTGCAAACTAAAATGATTTGTACATAGGGTGAAACCGATAGATTCCTAAAAAAGAAACTAAGTCATTCGCGAGACTGAGGTGGTTATACATGCCTTTATAGATGATAAACTCGTACCCAAATTGAATGATTCATCCATGGTCTGGGTTTCTATTGTGGGATTCTACAAAAGGAGGATCAAGTCCTCATCACAACTGACCGACCACAACGGTATCCAACTCCCCTATTTTCTATAAATAGAGTCCAAGGGAGATAGGAGGGAGGATTTATGATCAACGATTAGGGGGGACGGTTAATAATAAAAAGGTAAAGAAGAGATCAGATGAAATGATTGACCTATATATTGATATCTCCACCAAATAGAGACTCCTTCGGTGATTCCCTTTATAAAAAAAACCACATCGCATAGTATTAAGGAGGAGGAGAAATTAAAACTGGTAGTCCGTGAACATGAAATCCTCCATGGGAATATCCCCTGTGAGGCATAGAACCAATAGAACCCCCACACCTAGCCATCCATTATATCACTTGTTAGGACCAATCTGAAGGAAGATATGGTTTGCAAGGTTAGTATTTTGTTGATCTTGAGGAAGTTTTCATAAAGGAAAGACACCTTGAATTTCTAAGAATTCAGAGTCTGGAAATTGAAAAGCTCGGAACCAGGATATTTCATATTCTCAAAAACTTGTTGATAGGAGATTTGAAGGCACCAATTGTGATGATGCTTTGCGGATTTGTAACTCTAATTTGTAAGTATGTTCAAGTACTCACGATGTAAGAAAAAGTTGGATTGAGAAGTCATACCGAGAATTGGTGAAGCCATTCCAAGAACCAGAAGTCGTTCCGAGAACCTAAATTCATACTGAGAACTGGTGAAGTCGTATCAAGATCCAGAGGAGTCATACCGAGAATTAAAAATCTTTGGTATTGATGAATAAAGAGGAGTCACACTGAGAATGAAGATTTTTTCATACCTAGGAAGCAATGAAAAGCCATACCGAGAAGTGATGAAGAGACATACCGAGATTTGAAATGGTGTCATGCTGAAGAAGTGGTGAAGAGTCATGCCGAGTATTGAAGTGATGCTGAAGACTCAAGAAGGATGGATCCGAGAAAGTGATACCAAGAATCAGGAAGGATGGATCTGAGAATATGATGCTGAGAAAACAGATGACAGGATCCGAGAATGTGATACCGAGAAACTTGTGTAACAAAGTCGGATCTGGAGAAGGCCAAAGTTCTAAATCAAGAGAAGTGGAAGAATATTCGAGAAGATTCTAGAAGAATTGACAAAGTATTAATTACTCCGATATTTCAGGAGAAATTAAGATTTGGTTGAATTTAAGTGAGAGGGAAAATATTTTGGTTTCCCGCCTAAGAACTCTTTGGAGCACCAATAAAAAGAGATAAGAGTACTAAGGAAATTTTTTTGATGATGCTATAGTGAGAGAAGCTCTGATAATATAGAGAGAGAAAGAAGTGTGTGGCCGAATGAGTTTTCATTGCAGTTTCAATTAAAATGAGAATTTGATACTGGTGACACCATATTGAGTTTCTCGGATTAAAGAAAAGTCAGATTGAAGAATCAGAGTGAAGAAGAAAATTTGGAGTGAAGAATTCGAAGTGAAGAATTCGGAGTGGAGATTAGGAATGGGGAATCAGTACTTGCTGCCACCGTATTGAGTTTCTCATACTGGGGAAGATTCGGATTGAATAATCAAAATGGAAAAATTCGGAGTGGAGATTCGGAATGGGAAGTTCGGACTGTAATTGATCTATCTCAAGTCTAAGGAGTCCTTGCCTTTCTTCTGGGTAAGGAAGTGAAGATTTGTGCTGAACTTTCTTACACTTGTGTGTTTGAAAGGAAGTGAAGGTAACATAAGTTGTTACAAGAAATGATACTTTGCCCTATTGTGCTAAGAGGGTGCACACACACTAGAGTGATTGTTTCACAGTGTTTCACGGGTGTAAGGGTATATCCTACTCGGTGTAATCCAAGGATTGTTTTCTTAGTGGATTGTATGGTGCTGGATTGTTTCCAACCATACCAAGGACGTATCTATTCTTATTGAATAGTGAACCTTGTAAATTTTTTTGTTCCTTTTGATGTGTGTTTGTTTGTTTCTCAGTAGGGAAGTATATCTTTAATAGGAGACAAAGTTTGTTCTATTTTTAAGGGAACTTAAAAGAAGAAAAAGGGGTACCACTGATTCACCCCCCCCCCCCCTCAGTGGTTCATTACTCCAACTGGGTCCTTACAAGTGGTATCAGAGTGAGGTTACCTTTGTTTTCCATGCTGATGGAGAATCTGAATTGTGTGAACAGTAAAGGCATTCCGGTATTCGATGGGAAGAACTATCACATCTGGAAGGATAGAATTCTACCGTATCTCATGTCTATTAGTTATGAAGTTCTTGAAGCTTCAAAAGTTGGGTTTCCCCCCATTGAAGACAATGTTCCACTCACACCTGTTGACAAGAAGTTTCTTGAGAATTATGGAAAAGCCAAGAATGCTATATTGTCTTCACTTTCTAAAAGTTAATTCTTGAGAGTAAAAGGAGTGGCGACAGCCAAAGGTATATGGGACAAATGGAAAAACATATACGAAGGAAATACAAAAGTCAAGAAGGAAAAACTTCAAATCTGGAGATTGAAGTATGAAGACATGAAGATGGGAGAGCATGAATCTGTTGGGGATTTCTTCACCAGGGTAAACGATATTGTTAGTACCATCAGATGTCTTGGTGAAGAGCTGAAAGACTCTATCGTGGTGGAAAAGATCTTGAGGATTCTTCCTAATAAATTCAATGCAAATGTATCTTCATTAGAAGACAAAGACTGAGGGACTCTATCTCTTGATGATTTTCATAGCACACTCATTACTTACAAGATGAGAAGGGAAAAGGCTCTGAAGACCAAGAAAAAGGTTGAAAGAGAATTATCTTTCAAATCCATAAAGAAGGAAAAGTCTAAGAAGATCTTGATTGAAGAATATGGTGGTGACTCTGACTCTGAAAGCGAGGTATATAAAAATCTTAACAATATTTTATCCCCGTTTTCAAAAAATGTTAAAAGAGGAACAGGTAAATACAAGGGAAAACTTCCCTTGAAGTGTTTTGAATGTGGAGGCATTGACCACTTTGTGGCTAACTATCCTCGAAGGGAGAATGAAAAAGACAGTGATGAAGAAATAAATCCAAGAAATTTATGGAAGAATCAGGGTGGTAAAGGAAAGTTAGGGAAAGACAAGAAGTTCTTCAAATCCAAGAGAAAAACTCTTCTATCTATAATTGAAGAAGAGGAAGAAATTGATGTTGAATCTGAAAAATCAGTTGAGAATGGTGTTGAAAATACTATCATTGCAACAGTGAATGATGAAGATTTCGGAAGCAGTGGCTCGGATGAAGAAGAAACTCTGCTTGAGATGCATCTGAAAGAAGAATTGAAGGAATGTTTAAGGAAGATCAGAAGCTTGGAGAAACTTAACAAAAAGTTGGAAGATGAATGTTCCTCAAAATTCAATCAAGCTAATGTTAAAGAAGAACTTGAGAAAGAACTTAAAAATTTGAAGAAGTCTCTTGCAGATGAGAAAAACCAAAATGAGCACATGACAGTTAACTTGAAATCAAAAGAGGAAGAATTAGAGCTCTTTCAAAAGAAGCTCTCAGAAGTTTAGTTAAGAAACATATTTTTTCAAAACTCAACTACTTTTTTAGGTGAAATCCCCCAACAAGAAAATCCTGAGAAAATTCAACAGAAAAATAAAGTGGTTGCTGTGAAGAAGAAAGATGAGAAAGATATTTATGTTTCCAAGACCATTGTTGCTGGGAACTATGAAGTTTCAAGGAAACCTAAGTCTAACACTGGTGAAAAACAAGAAAAATCAGAATTCAAACAGATCAATCTTGCTAACATAAGAATGGTTGGTAGGTCTGAATACAGAGCAACAAATAAGTATCAGAACAAAATATTTAGAGGAAGGTACTCCTTCTATGGGTACCGTTGGTATTGTGGTGGATTCGGTCACACAGAAAATATGTTTTGGTTCAATCAAAATTATTACCATCACCCCACGAGTTATGAAAGGCATACATTGAGAGGGAGTCAATCTCCTCAAAGGAAGAAGAGTGAGAATGTTTTCTTAAAGAAAGTTGAGAAGAATGAAGTCAAGATAGAAAATAGGTTCCAGCCTCTGGAGACTATTTAAGAAAGGTGTGAACAACCTGTACATCTTGCAAAAGGATGTCTTGTGCTGCTACCAGCTCAACAAAAAGTTCTTTATTCTAAAAATCTGAAGGAGAAGAAATAAGTGAAATTAGAAAAAGCTCTTTTTGTTGAAAATGCTCTAAAAGTTACAAAGGAAGAACGACCTTGGATACTTGATAGTGGGTGTTATTCACATATGACAGGAGACTTGAAGTTGATAAAGAATGTGAAAAATTTTAAAGAAGGAACTATGACATTTAGTAATGATTAATCTTTGAAAATCAAAGGTGTTGGATCGTCCATCATTGGGAAGGAAAAATTGAAGTCCAAGAAAACTCTATATGTTGATGGGCTGAAGCACAACTTGCTGAGTGTATCACAATTGTGTGATGAGGGTAACAATGTTATCTTCAAGAAATATGGATTTTTTTTGAAAAGTGAAGAAGATATGGAGATTGTTACAAGAGGACAACGAAATAAAGGAAATATGTTTCAGGTTGGAAATTCACAAAACTCTTGTTACATGACCTTAGTGGAAGAAAATCAGTTGTGGCATAGAAGACATGGACACATGTGTCAGAGAAATATGAGCAAGTTATCTCAAAGGGATAGTGTCCGAGATATTCCAGATTTTCCAAGAAGAAGAGATTGGTGTTGCACTACCTGTCAGAAAGGAAAGATTACAAGTGTTGTGCATAACAAGGTTGACATTTGTTCAAAACAACCCATTGAACTAATACATTCTGATATATGTGGGCCGATGAGAAAACAATCAAAAAATGGAGACAATTACTTTATCACTTTCATTGATTATTTTACTCTCATTACTTGTGTTATGTTTATGAAGCACAAGTCAGATTCCCTGAAAATGTTTAAAAGATTCAGAAGGAAGGCTGAGAAAGAATGTGAGTACTCTGTGAAGAAGTTGAGAACAGATAATGGTGGTGAGTATAGAATTGAAGAATTTTAATACTATCTTGAGAATCATGGGATTCAGCATGAATATAGTGCTCCATATACAACTCAACAAAATGGGGTTGCTAAAAGGAAGAACATAAGCTTGGTGGAAATGGGAAGAACCATGTTTCTTGAACATGTCCTTACTCTTTACTTTTGGAGGAAAGATACAAGTAAAGCAGTTTATATTCAAAATCAATGTTTCTACAGGCCTCAATCAAACAAGAATCCATATGAACTTTTATATGGCATTATTCCAAGTATGAAGCATGATAAAGTTTTTGGGATCCCATGCATTATAAAGAAGAAAGGTGGAAGCAGTGTAAAATTCGAGCAGAAAGGAGAAGACAGAATTTTTCTTGGATATGCACTAGAAGAAAGAGGTTATAGATGCTTTAACAAAGAAATAGGAAGAATTGTGGAAGCAGTTGATGTAAAAGTCATTGAAACTCCAGGAAAAGATAAACATGTACAGACAGACAAGGAAGATGAGGAAGATGAAGTTAACGATTCTGATAAGGATGCAATGAATTGTAATCCTAATCAAGTTGAAGAATCGGATTCATCCATATAAAGTGATGAGGAAGGCACATGAAAAACTTATCCAAGGCTGATGAAACAAGTGCAAGCTTAGAATATTATTGGTGATCAACGTCACACAGTTCAAACAGGAAGAACAAGTAATTCTATATAAAATACTTCCTTGTATTCCAAAGTGGAACCAAATGATGTTAAAGAAGCCTTTGAGAATCCATAATGGGTTCAAGCCATGAATGAAGAATTGGATCAAATTGAAAAGAATGATACATGGGAACTCATACCCAAGCCTAAAAATAAGAACATTATTGGCACAAAGTGGGTCTTCCGGAACAAGCTAAATGAAGAAGGTGAAGTTATCAAAAATAAAGCAAGATTGGTTTGAAAAGGCTACTCTCAGATTGAAGGAATTGACTTTGAATAAACTTTTGCTCCGGTGTCCAGATTAGAAACTATTCGAATCTTTCTTGTTATTGTTGCACAATGAGGCTAAAAAATCTTTCAAATGGATGTTAAATCTGTATTTCTTAATGGTGATCTCAAAAAAGAATTTTATATTGAAAAACCTTGTGGCTTTGTTATTGGGAAGAATGAAAGTTATGTGTGTAGGTTGAAGAAAGAATTGTATGGGATAAAGTAATCTCTAAGAGCATGGTACTCCAAACTGGATACTTGATTAAAAGAGATGAACTTCAAGAAAGGAAGAGTTGATAGAAATCTGTACATCAAGGAAAGCCAACATCTTTCTCTCATTGTGATTTTATATGTTGATGACATTATTTTTTATGGAAATTATGAAAGAAGATGTGAAAGTTTTTCTGAAGAAATGAATAATGTCTTTGAGATGTCCATGTTGGGTGAAATGAGATACTTTCTTGGGTTACAAATTTTGCAACAAAAAGAATTCATTTTTCGCTCCCAAGAAAAGTATGCTAAGGAACTTCTTAGTAAGTTTGGGATGGAAAACTCAAAACATGTATCAACTCCTATCTCTGTGGGAACGAAGCTAAGAAAAGATGATGAAGGAAAAGAATTTGATCAGAAAGAATACCGAATGCTGATTGGAAGTTTATTATACTTGACTGCATCAAGACCAGATATTATTTTTTCTGTTACCTTATGTGCAAGATTCCAGAGTGCTCCTAAAGAAGCACATATTGTTTCTAGAAAAAGAATTCTCAGATACATAAAAGGCACAGCAGAATTCGGAATCAAGTATAGTGGTTCAAATAACATTGATTTGTTTGGATATTCGGATGCAGATTGGGCAGGAAATTTTTATGATATAAGATCCACATCTAGTGGGGTGTTCTTTATGGGAAAAATTTGTGTTGGCTAGCACTCGAAGAAGTATAATTCTGTGACACTCAGTACACCTGAATCTGAATATGTTGCTGCCACCATGGTCGCTACTCAACTTATCGGGATGAAAACACAGTTGGAAAATTTGTTAGTTGAAGTGAAGTTACCCTTTCTCTTGGGCTCTGATAGTCAAAGCACAATTAATCTTACCAAAAATCCAGTCCAACATTCTCGATCGAAGCATATTGACATCAAATATCATTTCATCAAAGAGAATATGGAAAAGAATGAACTGAAACTTGAATATGTTTCATCTGCGGAACAAGTTGCTGATATTTTCATGAAACCCTTGCCGAAGGAATCATTCTCAAGATTGAGGTTGAACATGGGTATCCAACCTCTTTCTCTTCAAGGCTAAGGTATGTTGTTTCATCCCCTCTCTCTTCTTACCTTTGGATTTTTTTGTCAAGGGGGAGAAGTTATTTGTATCATAAATCTATTGTTCAAAGAGAGAGTTGTGGGTAATCTGTTAACTCAGTACTGCTTGTATATGTGAACTATTCTAACTGTTTATTGGAGTGGTTTTAGGAAAGAACTTGAAGTTGTTTACAGGATGTATGAAGCTGAAGATGTATGAAGCTGAAGATTTATGAAGTTGAAGATGTCATTTTCACTACCTATGGATAGCATGGTTTTGCTGCCAATGATTCTTTTTTCCTACAATGAGTTAACTCACGTAGGCTTAGAATTATTGATAAGAAATCCATTGCTTGAGGTTACAAAGTTTGGTGATTTATGAAAACTTGGTTGACAACAAAATCCAAAGGGGGAGATTGTTAGGACTAAGCTGAAGGAAGAGATGGTTTTTAGGGTTTGTCTTTTGTTGATCTTGAGGAAGTTTTCATAAAGGAAAGACACCTTGAATTTTTAAGAATTTGGAGTCTATAAATTGAAAATTTCAGAACCAGGATATTGAATATTATCAAAAACTTGCTGATAGGAGATGTGAAGGCACCAATTGTGATAATGCTTTGGTTAATTGTAACTCTAATTTGTGAGTATGTGCAGGTACTCACGATGCAAGAAAAAGTTGGATTGAGAAGTCATACCGAGAATTGGTGAAGTCGTTCCGAGAACCTGAAGTTGTTTTGAGAACCTGAAGTCGTACTGAGAACTAGTGAATTCGTATCGAGATTCAGAGGAGTCATACTGAGAATTCAAAATCTTCGGTATTGATGAATAAATAGGAGTCAAACCAAGAATGAAGAATCTGTCATACCGAGGAAGCAATGAAAATCCATACCGAGAAGTGATGAAGAGACATATCGAGATTTGAAATGGTGTCATGCCGAAGAAGCGGTCAAGAGTCATGTCGAGAATTGAAGTGATGCCGAAGACTCAAGAATGATGGATCCAAGAAAGTGATGTCGAGAATCAGGAAGGGTGGATCTGAGAATATGATGTTGAGAATACAGATGACAGGATCCCAAAATGTGATACCGAGAAACTTGTGTAAAAAATTCAGATCCAGAAAAGGCCAAAGTTCTAAATCCAGATAAGTGGAAGAAGATTCGAGAAGATTCTAGAAGTGTTGAAAAAGTCTTAATTACTCCAATATTTTAGGAGAAATTAAGATTTTGGTGAATTTAAGTGAGCGGGAAAATATTTTGGTTTCCCTCCTAAGCACACTTTGGAGCACCTATAAAAGGAGATCAGAGTACTAAGGAAATTTTTTTGATGATGTTTTAGTGAGAGAAGCTCTGATAATCTAGAGAGAGAAAGAAGTATGTGGCAGACTGAGTTTTCATTGCAGTTTCAATTGAAATGAGAATTTGATACTGGTTGACACCGTATTGAGTTTCTCGGATTAAAGAAAACTCATATTGAAGAATTGGTGTGAAGAAGAAAATTCGAATTGAAGAATCAGAGTGAAGAAGAAAATTTGGAGTGAATAATTTGGAGTGAATAATTCGGAGTGGAGATTCGGAATGGGGAATCAGTACTAGATGCCAAGGTATTGAGTTTCTCAAACTGGGGAAGATTCGGATTGAATAATTGAATTGGGAAAATTCGGAGTCGAGATTTGGAATGGGAATTTTGGACTGTAATTGATCTATCTCAAGTCCAAGGAGTCCTTGACTTTCTTCTAGGTAAGGAAGTAAAGATTTGTGATGAACTTTCTTACACTTGTGTGTTTGAAAGGAAGTGCAGGTAACATAAGTTGTTACAAGAAATGAGACTTTGCCCTATTGTGCTAAGAGGGTGCACACACACTAGAGTGATTTTTTCAGTGTTTCACAGGTGCAAGGGTATATCCTACTCTTTGTAATCCAAGGATTGTTTTCTTAGTGGATTGTATGGTGATGGATTGTTTCCAACCATACCAAGGACGTAGCTATTCTTATTGAATAGTGAACATTGTAAGTGGTTGTGTTTCTTTGGATGTGTGTTTGTTTCTCAGTAGGTAAGTATATCTTTAACAGGAGATAAAGGTTGTTCTCTTTTTAAGGGAACTTAAAAGAAGAAAAAGGGGTACCACTGATTCACCCCCCCCCCCCCTCTCAGTGGTTCATTACTCCAACTGGGTCCTTATAGCACTATGCTATATGTATGGAACCCTATCCTGGGTAAAAAATGACTATATGAGAGGAACTCGATCCCGTGTAGCACTATGCTACGCAGATGGAACTAGTTCCCGCATTACAAAATGCAACACGGACTGCACCCTGGTCTGTGTACCACCATGGTATGCAGAAAACCCCCTTTCCCACGTAGAAATCCCCTGCATGGAAGATTCCCCATCTGAAGTAAGAAAATTCAATGTGGAATGGGGTATCCTAGGGAATTCCACTCTCTGAAACCGATCATTCACTTTTTTCGCATCATCAGCCACCATGATAGCCCCTTCATGAACCAGTCTGAAAAAATTTGTGAAAGGCATCCTCTAAATACACCAAATGTCTATGATAAAACCATACAACGTGCTATCATTCCCTTTTGAGTTTACATACCCATGGTAAGCGAAGTCATGTTGGTTATCCCAGTATCAAGGAAGACCCCTGTAATGACTATGAGTGTATATTACCATGGTAATGAAGGTTAAAACCATGGTATAGTCACATGTACCTCCCTAATATAGGGATAAAGGGGAACTATTTTCCATTCCCTTAGATTAGGTACAATGTTGAACATTCTTCCCTTTTCCCAGGAACCAAATTCAGGGCACTCCCACTGAGGTAATCCCCCAACCTTTCTTGCATGTGGCGGCACCCATGCTCCTCTTGGACTTCGCATGAGATATTTTTTGATAGATTTTCAGATATGACCATCTAGGATATGAAAACAAGAGAGTAAATGGGCACATTAAATTCCCTCTCTCTTCCTCCCTTTGGGCTTCAGTACTATCTATCAGCAGATGAAGTGGGATGTGTGATCTTCAGATCTACTGCCTCCTCTTATTTCTCACACCGAGATCGAATTATGTGGGATTAGAGGTTGGTGGTGATCATGAAATCCATATGATCCCAAATAAATTGGAATTATCTATAGGTTTAAGCCCCAACTCTAAATAATGGGCCTTCTCTATAGATGTAATCCCCAAATTGAATCCAAATGGGCCTCTTAGAAGGTGTAAGCCCCGATCAAATATCCTCAAATGGGAAGATCCCATGCGTAAGTCCCAATCATTCTCCCTTAATGGGCCTCCTCTAAAATTTAATCCCTAAATCATTAATAACTACATGTAATTTTATTCCCAACTAACTAGGATACATAGGAAGCCTCCCTGAGGGTCAATCTTGATACTTCACCTATCACATCCATTCAGTCATTTCAATTCGGCTCACATCATTTTCCCCACATTACATTAAACTTCATGGGGCTAATGAATTACAAATATTCTGATTCCTCTCATTAGGATATAAGTTAATCCCATCTTATGGGTTCGATCCTGACATCGAACTAGATCCCATCCCCCCTAGATAATGATAAACTCTAGAGCACCATCCAAAATGGTTTAAATCTAGTTTTGTCTTAGTAAATAACAAAATAATCCGGATTTATCCATAAAAGGGTAACATTGATGGAGAACCTTGGATACATATAGATCCCTCCATCGATGTGGAACCACAGATACATACATATGATTCTGAAACCATGCGCAATCATGATCAACAGGTGCTATAGACGTAATCCATGGAAACATGCTTGGGAATGAACCAAGGATTCAGGAATATATGAACATACCATAAATATATAAGAGAGTATTAGAATAGGTGATAGTTCCCCCAAAAATGGTGATATGATCACGAGTTCCCATCCTCTAGACCAATATGAGGTCTTAAGAATCGTTGGAAAAATCATTCAATGACCATATACCTTTGGAAAGCACATCCATGAATCATTGATGTGAGAGTCGTTGGGTGTTTCTGGCTCTATGAACAAACTTGTTAGAGGCCATTCTAAGACACCATGCCCAATATAGTTCTATTGTACAAAACTCAATCCCTATAATTGACCATCGGGTCATAACATTTCCATCAGAAACAAAAATGTTGAACCTGACATGAATCCTTAACCATGGTGGAAGGGTTACCCCACCTCATACCCCTTTCACATTCAAAATGGAAGAGGTAAAAGAAAGATAATTAATTATACATGTGTTCATATGATTCTACTTTGATAGGGTTTTGTTGTCTGTACTTGACACATATATTGCAGGCATTCTTCAGAGCTTCCTTCAATCCAATAATATCCCAAAAGTTCCTTAAAAAATGTGTCAACCACCGCATTGGCTAGGCCAAACACAAAGAGGAGAACTCCATCACCCACCCAACATCTCCAACATTGGGTATCAAATGCATTGATCTGTGAATACCATCATAATAGTACACTCCTAACATTGTAGGTAGAAAAACTGGACCACCAGGTGATGAAATCCCACCATCCGCCCACCCAGAAGTGACCAATGGTCTAGAACCGGGAAGCTCCCCTAGTTGGCTCTAATCATTTCATGAGCCTGTCCTCAGAACATGACAATGATAACCTCCCTTATCTTAGAGAGGTGGATGAATTCATCACCAATGACTTAGTCCCCACTAGACAGGGGTCCCACTTAAGGGCCCCTGCTGGAAGACATCTCTGCCAACACCATTCAAGCCAGTGTCCCCATTTTGAAGAGGATATCACACTGAGGGATCCTATGGAAGTTCAAAAAATAAAGCTCCCCTAAGCTTCCCACCAAGGGAGAAAAACATATAATGAATAAAAAGCCATCAACCGGGTTTCTGAGGGAGAGATCCACCATGAAACTACTCCAGCACACTACAGGTAAACATGCATTTTTCCCCCACTTATGAAGCTCTCCATGAAAATACGGTGGAAAATTATGAGCAAGCGCAAATTCCAACCAATGATTTCTAGGGCCTCCACACAAATAATATGACAAATAGGTATGAAAAGATGAAAATTCCTACTGATGCATACAAATCCCAACATCCAAATAGGGAAAAACTATAGACAAGAACATATCCCTGCCAACGAATATGAAGCCCACCAGTAAAATACTGTGGCAGTCAAATATGGGTAGAGTCAAATTCCTACCCATGTTTATCAATACCACTAGTCATATATGGTGGAAATAAAACACAAAAAGATTGAAATTCCTACAGATTCATATCAAACCCATTAGAAAAATATAGCAGCAAACAAGTAGGCACAGATTTATTCCTGCAAATATGAATCCCATTAGCCAAATACAATGGAAATCAGTGAAAAAAACTGGTGTATCCTAGATATAAATCTAGTGAAAACTCATTTTTCTACCCCAATGCAAGAGAACTTCCATTACCAACTAGAAAAACATGGAGGACCGAAATAGGAACATATTCCTACTCCAACATCAGAGTGGGAATATATCTGTGTTCTAGGAAAAGATGTATCTCAACACATCCTTGAAATAATGGAGGATCATACATTTGTCCCTGATCATATTTTCTAGAACTTTAAATATGTAATAACATCCGTGAAAATAGCAATGAGTTAGACCTATAACCCCATCTCCCCAAGTGGGGTGACTCATCCAAAAGATAATACGGTCACTCTAGAGTAGACCTACATCCTTGCTCTTGTCTAGGAAGGTCGTCGGCCATATTCCACAATAAATAGTCAATCAGATTAGGAAAAAATACTTTTTCCAACTAGGGGACATTGGTTCACCATGGAGGCCTCTCTATATAAAAGATATATCCCTTCCAGAACTCAAGATGCTCGTTGTCATATCCCAAAAGTATCACAGGAACCACTCAAATAGGAACTCGTATATAAAGGTTGTTACCAATAGCAGGTGTCCCCGGTTACCTGCAAGAGAGAAACCAAAAATAAATTACACCAAAGAAAACTAGAAAATGAAGAGAATATTCTTAACCCTACTCTACTAGAAGATAGAGTTCTTGATTCCATCAAACACTTATCAACAGACGATCAGGATCCTATCAATCCATTACCAAATTTTGTAAGTGGAATTATTATTTATGAAGTTTCTCCCTAAATGTTGTTACTAGATGCTCTAAAGGTCCTCCTTAGAGAACCCATGAATGCTTACATCATTAAAAAGAAACAATCAATCATAAGAGTCTATATCTTGATGAGTTTCATGATATCCCTCCTCATGTCTAGAAGATTTAACAACTACAAGGTCATACCCTTTCTATCGTCCACCCTGATGGTCCTCCATAGGGTATATGTTGTAGAAATTCTCCCTATAGTTGGGCATAAATCTATGCTGGTAGTCCTCGCCATGATGGTTATCACTATGAAGGCCCTCCCCACTGTGACAACGAGCTGCAAGAAGGTTCTCCCCTTATTCCAATCCATTATAAATATCCTCCCCAGAATGCACACTATCAATATTCTCCCTACGGATGGACACCAAGCCTTGAGGGTAGCCCTCTCTACTATGGTATCGGCCACGGAGGCCCTCCCCACTGCCAATTTTCTAATCAGCAACAAGGTCCTCACCTCATCGAGTTGAGTGTGAGAAATCCCTCATATACTGAGGAGCTTGGATGTATAGTGTAATACATGTTATATACTCTTTCAATGACAAGAGACATCCTTTATCAGCCAAAAATGGCCCGGGGCCACACTCATCTTTTAATACACCTCCATACCATTCACATATCAATGAGACCCCTACTAGCTCTGCTACTAGTGATGAGATATCATTATGGAGTGTCCAAATTAAGAATATCAAGTAGAGGAATATCTAGTGGAAGAACAAATGAATATGCTACTCATGAGAAGGAAATTATCTAGGGATGACATAACAGTTATGTTTTGGCTCATAACCACTTCTCAATTTAAAATACCAAGGGAATTGTTAGAGGAATGCATATATAAAATTTGTCTCAATATCTGTACAACCCTACACCACCTAAAAGAAAAATTCTTTCCCTATGAAGGGTATACAAACCATATAAAAATAATGGGAGATATTAGCCATCGAATCGACCTGAAATTCCACTTGTTTATGTAGTGACAGCAATCAGAGTGGCAAAAGAAAGATCTCGAACTGACCCACCTCCATGTGCTACACAATTTTCACTTCCTTATCAGTGATGCCCCGTATGGTAATCATATATGAGTATGGGGAGAGAATAGTGAATTTAATTTTACCCCACTTCCCATTCAATATAACCCACTGGAAATGAAATCCTGTATCTTCATTATCCTAGAAATATTATCCAATGAAATTCCTATTTCGTAAAGGCAGCATTCTCGGCAAGAACCAATCTTGAGTAAGTTTAAAAAGCATCAATCCCAACGAGAGAAATCCATTGAAAAACTCCCAAACTAAGAAACATAGAACATTCAGTAGGCTTCTTTCCTAAGAGAATCCAATAAGAAAGAATTTCCCATATCCTCAAGAACAAATAATTCATGTGTAGACCCAACACTATATACGGATCACACCCAGATGGGAATGAACAAGATCAAAAAAGTGGAAATAGAAGCAGCAATAGCTATAGTATGGGATCAGTCCTAGGTGGTAGGGCTAGGAGAATTTTTAATGTAAAATTATCCTGTAAGACCATCAAAGCAAAGACAAGTAACAACAAGGAAACAGGATCAACCACATCCTATAGAGAAGGGAGAATTTTTAACTCATACACCCACCCAACTGACATTAGTATTTTTATAATTTGTGAGGGAGATAAATAGAGAGTTCTCCCAATTCATCCCATCTCACTCCCTTCAAGATACCCTTTACCAGGAAACTCAAAGAGGATCCTAGAATGGAAGGAGAAGATCCAGCAAAGGATGAAAAATTTATCCTACCATTCGGCACTGAGTATGAAACCCACAATGAATTATGAATCCGTGAATGACATGGACATCAATCCTATGGGCCACACTAAAAATGATGTAAATGTAGTCGGATAGGGAGAATATGGTTCCACCAAAAATCTGATCCACACTAAACCCAGAGTTTTTCATACCTGAAACTAGAGGGATGAACTAAATTTGGGTTCTCCTTCATCAAATCCATCATTACCTCATTTATGAATCCCTAATAACCAATAGAGTAAAAACAAGGTCATGTATCATCCACCTCCTCCTCCAAATGAGAATGAGTCCCTGATGCTTGAGGAGTGATTCAATCGGTATGAGGAAGAATTAAATATTTGAGGTAAATAAACACTGAGCTACTCCAAGTAATCCTTCCTATCAAATATGCTCCCTAGGTAGATATTTAATGTACACTTCTATCAAGTGTACCTCATCCATATGTGTTTATCCCAAAAAATGAAGCAAGGCCTAAATGCTCGTCCAAGACAGCATCGGGACTCTCAGACTACCTGAGTAAAATCCTGAAAGGACATCAAGATTTACCTACAACAAGGAAACAACTAGAAAAGTTTTAAGAAAATACAAAAAGGTTTTCCCCATTCAAGTATGCACCTCACGTACCAATAGATCCGGCACATCCAATTATTCCCCTGCTATACTCACTCATGATCTGGTTCAACAAGACACACATCAAGGACTCATTAATATCATTGATTCATTGGAATGTTGATTGGAATCCTTGGAAGGACGACATGATCTAATAAAACTAGAATGGAAACCTTACCTAGGATGGGTGAGTGACACTACGCCACCAAAAAATTTCAGGAATCACATGTTTCCAATTATCAATCTATCAAGTGACTTGGAACAACATCTAATGCATTATGTGTCTTACTGTGATCCCATGATTGGAACCCCATAACAACAAGAAGTAGTGAAACTCATATGCTTCGTGCGAACTCTGCAAGGTTCATCCTTTGTATGGTATACCAATTTTCCAGGAGGGTCGATAATGGGTTGGGAGGATATTCGGTGGTAGTTACTTTTCCAGTTCATCTCAATGTTTCAAAAGACAACAGTCAGTGACCTCATTAACTGCAAACAACAAGAGAATGTGAGAGTCTCGGATTTTAGTTATATATGGTAAGGTATAACCTACTCTTTGAATCGAACACTCCACCAGGATGAGATGCTTGTTATGTGAATTATTAAACACCACGACAAGATATGAACACCAATAATCCTGGTAAAATATACAAGGGGGTTTTGTTATTTCACTTCCTTTTCCCAAATAATAGAATATTCCTTTCAACAGACTAACCTCAAGTCCCAGGTAGCCCCACCGGCCCCATGAAAAAGAGTGGGAAAAGCTGAAGTGGACTTTGTTTTGCTTAATCCACCCCCTATGCCTGCTTCAGATCCCAGGCCCACACTGAATCATATAGGGCTCCAGGACATTAATAATAACCTTCACCTCAACAAAATTAGTAGAGGGGACCTAGGTGAAACCAATTCAAGGAATGGAGAAATAAATTTTACTCATTTCAAGATGATCATGTGTGTGGATTCTTTTTAGCCACTATGAATTTTAATTTTCTCTTTCTATCATAGAAAAAGGGGGCCGATGAAGTAGGTCTCAATGACCAGCCAGATTATTGTACCTTCCACTAGATACTAGGGCATACCATCCAATAATTATTCGTCTCTAAATACCTTATAAAAATAATGATAGAATTTGGGTAAACTAAGACCACCAATAGAATAGGTGGAATATGTTTCCACTACTAACCTAGATAAAGGAGAGGAGTGTTAAAAAGTGGTTAGAAAAAGGGATTAGAAGTTTGATAGTCAAATGACTTGGAAAATAGTTAAACGATCTCATGGAAAACCCCAAGAACAGTTGAAGCAACCAACTATGACCCCAACAAATCCTAATGCAATGCAACTGACATCCTCAACCCCACAATACTCTAAGATTATACTTTCCAAAGAGTAGTTTGAACAAAAAGGTAGAGAGAAAGTGAAATAAGATGAACCCATAATAAAGCCAAAGTTAGTTTTTACCCTCTCATATTTAATTCCATCTAATCTAAAACAATGGGAACCACCCCACCAAATGGATCCATCAAAAGTAGTCGATCTGGGAGACTCATTTTTAAACAAGGAATTGATCTTCAACACCATTAATGTAATTTACTTAATGGATCCATTCTCTAATGAAGATTATTAATACGAACCCGAGTTCCCTACACCCAATTGAGGAATCAGGGGAAGAGGTCGCATAATCAAAGGATACTAAGGAAGACGTAGCCATGGAAGAAACCAATATTATGGATGCACCCTCTCTCAATCCATTAATGCTGCAAAAACTCAGGGAAGATAGGTAGACCCAATAGGAGGAGGAAAATTCCACAGCACTGTCCAGAATCCACACTCTCTCAATCATTCTAGAGTACCCATTAAAAGAAGAACAAATGTATAATCACCTATGGTTTGTAGGAAAACCTACTCATCCAACCCCACAAAGCTCAAAAGCACCATCAGCTCCTATCCCAAGGGCTGACTCATCCTCATCTAATGATCAATCCCCTCAAGAACCTATGAAAGAGAATCCCCAATTTGGGAACCAATGAACTTTAGAGAAAAATTATAATATTATAAAACAATTGGATTCAGTTCCATCCAATCTACCAATCCTAGATGCCCTAAATTTTTCAAAATATCTCAGGGAATCACTTATAGAATATTTTCAGAGCCCCCAAAATTTCAAATCCAAAGTGACTAGCACTAAAGTCTATCAGACAGAGACTAATCTTGCAAAATTCTATGCTATTATCTCCTTCACAGATTAAGATGATAAAACTATTATGCAGGGACACATCAAACCCTTATATTTTTTCAAAATGATAAATGGTATCGGTGTCCAAAATGTCTTTATTGAAAATGGATCAGTAGTTAATCTCATTCTATTGTGGACACTTCGTCGGTTGGGCTACAATGAAGATAATCTAACATCCTACATCACAACTCTGTTCAACTATGAAAAAAGTGAACAAAATCCATTCGGACAAATCAAGCTAAGAACTAGGTTTGGAGACCTCATAGCCAACTCATAATTTATGGTGGTTCAAAAAAACACGACCTTCAAAATCCTCCTAGGAAGGCCCTTGTTGCATCATCACACAATTATTCCCTCTCCATACCATCATTACATCAAATATTACATTAATAAATAGAATGAGACATTTCACATCAATAAGGCCCAATTCGAATCTTGTGAGTCACACTATATCGATGAAAAAATATATCAACAGAAGGGTAAGTGACCCCCAGTTGATGGTATTGATAAGGTTTCTACTCCAAATGGTTTGGAAATGGTCCCCACTAACCCCTCCAAGCATCTTGGTGAGGAATACTTACTTCCCATAAATTGGGTGGAGTGAAGGAGTCCCTGTCTAGATGCGTATTTAGTAGTCTTCATGATTTCCGTCATGAAAACCAAGACTAATAGTGAATAATAATCAATTGCCCCTAAGATAATGATGAATGATCAAATAGAAATTCCCTCAATACATCCTCGGAGCTCAAAATAGTCCATGTATCACCCACTAAGGCAGAATAAAAATAATACACTTTTCATTCCCTCACTCCACCCTCTATAAAAAATTCCCCACTATCAGTCAGGTCAAAAGAAGTTGTCTCATCCTCTGAATGCCAATATTGTGACTCTTCTATCAAATCTAGAGAGCTCATATCAAGAATTATTTCCCTATCAAAAGAGTAATATGACGAGGATGATTTAGAAGAGGAAGAGAAAGAAGACATTATGGATTCCCTTCCATCATTTGAGGAGGGTGTCTCTACCACTATTGATGATCATATAGAAGTAAACCTGGGTACTGAAGAGGACCCATGACCCACTCTAATTAGTGCCTCAATGTATTCCAAATAGAAAGAGTTATGAACATCATTTCTAAGGAAGAATTGATATATTTTAACCTGGAACTATACAGAAATCTCAGAACTCGGTCCCAAGGTGGCCACTCACCACATGGGCCTTCCAGAAGATCCACATGGCTACAAGCAAGCCACTAGGATGATTCACCCCACACATGTCGCAAAAATAGAGGATGAGGACAAAAATATCATTAGATAAAACTTCATTCAGGAGGTCCAATATCCCATATGGCTGGCCAATATAGTCCTCATCAAAAAGAAGAATGGAAAAATTAGATTTTTCATCAATTTCAGGTATCTTAATCAGTATTGCTAGAAAGATAACTTCCCAGTCCCCATCACAAAATAGTTGATAGATGTAACTACTAGATATCGGGATCTTTATTTCCTAGATGACTATTTAGGATACAAAAAAAAATCTGAACGGCCTGAGAAGATGAAGAAGATGCCACCTTCAGGTCCCTCTAGGGAGTGTTTTGATATAAGATAATTCTTTTCAGTCTAAAAAATGATGGCGCCACATACCAACGTGCCATGCATTTCATCTTCAAACCCTTTCTAGTAAAGTTCATTGAATTCTATTTTGATGACCCTGTGGTTAAATCATGAAAATGCTCAAAACACCTAACAGATCTTAAAGTTGTCTTTAATAAACCATGACAGCACAACCTAAAAATGAACCACCTAAAATGGGATTTTGGTGTTACCTCAGAGAAATTATTTGGCTTCATTGTATACCATCATGGTAGTAAAGTCAACCCCAAGAAGAAAAAGGCCATCCTTGGAATGTCTCCTCCTCGCAATCTCACAGAGTTGAGAGGGATTCAAGGACACTTGGCCTACATTCGGTGCTTCATATATAACCTTGAAGGAAAATGTTTTCCATTCACCAGGTTGATGGAAACAGGGGTTTTGTATAAATGGAATGAAGAATGTTAGTAAGTGTTCCAAGGACAAAAGAATTACCTCTTAAGCATGCCAGTATTAATGCCTCCTATCAAAGGAAAACCACTCATACTATATGTGAAAATGTTAGAATGGTCGCTAGGTTCCTTTATTTCAAAGAAGAATGATGTCTGTAGCGAAAACAAATTTTATTATCTCAGCTGGACTATGATTGATGTTGAGGCCCATTATTCAAATATTGAGAAGAGCTACCTTGCACTAATCTTTATAGTTCAGAAACTGTGACACTACCTATAGCACCATGAGTTCCCTTTGGTTTCACTCAGAAAATCACTCAAGTACATTCGTAGTTTTCCCATGCAGACTAGACATCTCTCATGGTGGGAAGTCATCCTGCAATATTTTGATATATGGTTCATACCTTAGAAATCCATCAAAATCTAGGTGTTAGTATATTTTCTAGAAGAGAACCCCTTGGGATAAATGACATTATTTGATGTTGAACTACCTTATGAAGATATTTTATCTATTAAATAGGACTCCCAAATATGGGAGATTCATTTTGATGGTGCATCCAGAAGCCTGATAGGAAAAAGGAGGGAAGACCCCAAGAACAAAAAAGTAGGGATGGGAGTCATACTCATATCTTTGGGAAAGGAATTCATGCCTTAATCTTTCCAGCTATCAGAGGGGTGTATAAACAATTAATCAGAGTACAAGGCTTTCGTTTTAGGCCTAGATATTTCACTTCAAATACAATTAAAACATTTGAAGATAAAAGGTTATTTGGAACTTTTCATCAAACTAGTCAATAATAACTATGCTATCAAAAAATAAGAGATAGTCCCCTTGTTTGACCACATATAAGGGTTAATGGTGGAATTATCTTCAGAGAAAACATTAACTCATGTTCCTACATAGAAAAATTCATAGGTTGATGCATTAGAAAATTTATCCACAACTCTAGATGATCTAGACTAGGATGAAACAGTCATCAACATTTCCCAGCATCAGATGGAGAGAATGACATTACCTATTCTCAGTAAATTTCAGCTTGAAATGAACATTTCATGTTTAGTCACTCCCTTTTCAAAAAATTTACTCTATTTTAGGAAAGCTATGAATCCCGATAACTATCCCTAGCCATCATAAATGGGGGTTTAGTTTCATGATAAAACCTTTCTTTGACTATGCACAATATAGACCAACAGATCTGCATAAGTTTCCCATAAAAAAGTTATGTTAACCAAAGGAAAGTAAATCCCTATATGCCTATATCAGATTTACATCCCACTTCAGTCTATGGATTAAAAAAATAGATGAAATTTTACATCTTTTCTCCCCTTTTATGAATGAAAATGATAGAACAATCATGGTCAGACTACCATGAAAAGGCTAATTTTTGAGCACCTTGTTCAGACTAAAAAGACTTTAAATCATAAGTTTTAAATTCATTCGTTTCATGACGTCAAACTTAACTATGCTTCAAACCTTCTTTATACCACCTAAATATGTGTACAAGTGGTCTCTCATTCATGATCACAATTGATACAAATTCCCTCATAGTTTTTAGACACCACTCCTTTGACAAGCCACCCCTGGTGGTCTTGAGAAATCCAAATTCCCGTAAAATAATATTTCCATAAGAAGTGTATGGTCAATGTCTTGAGTAGTCCTTTGGTTGTCTATGAAAAATATACCTTGGTGGAACTGCATAAGTTTCCCCAAAAAGGCCTATCAACCAAAGAAAAATCCATCTTTAGGAGAGGTTTTTCCTATTTCTGTATGCCCCAATGGTGCCAATTCATCATATCATGTCTCATCTCCTTAAATTAGATG
Organism: Viscum album; assembly: GCA_963277665.1. Lineage (NCBI taxonomy): Eukaryota > Viridiplantae > Streptophyta > Magnoliopsida > Santalales > Viscaceae > Viscum > Viscum album. The sequence goes on from OY728120.1 coordinate 1,171,498,543, forward strand.
TCAGGGTTAAGAGAAATTCCTCATACATGTTTGAAAAATATTGGGACATTCTTAGCTATAAATCATATTGGGTCCCTTTCACTACAATTCCTGGTCAATGATTTTAGACCTAAAACATTAGAAATTTTATTCTAGTTTTCAAGACTCTAAACTTCCCATGAAAAGTGACACAAAACATTCTAGTTTGAAAACACACAAAGGGAACCCTGGACAAAAGTTGAGTAACGGATCGCTAAACCTACACTTTATACAGTTTTGGAAAAATATTGACCAATCAAGAATTAAAAAGACACAAATCCTATTAGGTAAAAAACCCAAAAAGGGTAACCTAAAAATAATCCAAGTTATACCTACTAAGCACACACCAAACTAGTTTCAGGAAATAATTAGGGTATCAACATAAAATACATAATGTTTTTAGGGTTTTCCATGTAACCCTATAAAAAGTCAAACTATGCTCATTGGATCCATCAATTCAGGTAAAAATTAGAGCTTAATTTTAATATTTCAATTTCATTATACCATATAATGATTCAATTAAATATTCTATGAATATTATTATTCAAGGAGAGATCAAATCTGGTATATTGGAAGTTATGGAGAAGATAGAGAAGCAGGGGAGAGAAATCAAGTTTCCATTCCATTAAAATGGAGTGGACGGGAATCCCCACAGTGGAGCCTCTCCCAAATTATAAAAAAGGGGAGAACATACTTAGATTTTTATAATGAATTCTGGATTTCTTGGGTTACTAAATTGACCACTGTTTGACATGGTTTGTCAAGGGTATGTTCTAGAGAATCCCTCTGTTCAGCTTCATCTTAAACCATTGGATGCACTTGTTTAATAATGGCCCTGAGATCTTTTCCTTTATATTTAATGGAATCCAAATTAGCATTTTTTTTAATGATATTTGTTCCTTCATCTTGTCCACACATTCCTCATACTCCTACAAGATACTCTATTAGGGAAATCATTTGGTAGTGAGAATTTACTTTTTTCCACTAGGTGGAAAAACTCCTTGGTAATATCATGAAATGCCTCTGTTTGATGATGGGAAGCATTGAATTAAACAAGGTTACCTTCATGGGAAGAAATATCCTCTCAAGAAATGATGGTTCAATACATATGAAGGTGAAAATGCTTATAGTTATGTCCACCTGACCCAAAATAAACAATCATTGAATGGTGTCCTCATCATCCACAAATTCTGGTAGGGTAGTTTTTATAATGATAGTACATATTTGATGTCAGGCCCATATCTAGATAGCCAAGTGTTCCCTAGCAACATTGGGGACTTGTTTTCTCTTCCCCGATGCAATGGGTATGTAATCAAGAAGTACAATCATAGAATATAGAGCTTCCCTAGGTTGAATTACCCAAGCAGGAGAACCCTCCATCTCTATAGGTGGTTCAATATCTAAAGCTAAGAATATGGGGTTGACTGTGATTTCAGGGAGACCTAGAAATATAACACCTCAATAGGATCAATGACAACATCATTCAATGATATGGGGTCTCAGTCACTACCCATAAATATAGGATGCATAGACGAAGTCCCTTCTGAATTTATGTGACGATGAATAGAAAATATTATTATAGTAGGATTGGAGGAGGATAGAATAACTAGCACAATACTAAAAACAAAAAATAGTATCTGAAACCATCAAACTAACCCTGAAAACACTCTATCAGGAAAGAAATCCACCCACACTTGAGCATACTCACATGATAAATAGTTTGATACCACTATGGGTGGAATGAGTATTTTCATACCAGGGGATTCATGCATCATCAGCAGCCATAATTGGTGGAGGATTATTGGGTTATATTCTATCTTAACATGAGTAATTGATAAAAATATGATTTGTTGCATGCATCTGAATTTTTGATCGAAACTATAAGGATTATTATGTTCAAAAATGGTTATTCTGTCTATATGAGCAGTTGAGATTCCATCCTGAAGTGAAATGATGTAGGAACGTGCTACCAAGGAACCCCTTCAATCACCTACCATTGCTCCATGAGGCACTGGATGAGGTGAAAAAGTAAAATGAGAAAAATAACTCAACAATTCAATTATACTGTTAGCACTCAAATATTTTGGGGAGAAGAATAATGGTGTTGAGTAGGTCCAAATGTAAATCATAATGAGTAATCTTCATGGTATTTGGATACTCATATCAAGGTAAATTCTCATCCATCCAACCATAAAACAGTTAAAATGGTTCACTTTGACAATGTAGAGATCTCCCTTACCGTATCTTCCCCAATAATTCATAAATATTGGAAAGGGTGAGGATAGATAAGTTGATGGGATATCCTTTTTCTAATGTAGCTTCTATTATCAAGGTAAAAACTCTGACACCATTATAGATGTCATGAGAAGGGAAAAGCTATCTACTCAGCAACATGGAAAAGAAATCCACTAGTCTGAGTTTAGATGATATGTTTGATAGAACCTCTTAACCCCATAAGGTGTATTTTCCGAGCTCAAGGGTAGAAAAATATGATCATGGAATGCATTGTGGTTGTTGGTTTGGATGCATATGGATACAATGCGCATTTTTTCTTGGTTTGCTCACTTGGAAAAACTACTTTATCTAAGTTTTAAATGAAATGAGGGAGTGATCATGGAGGGGTTTGCCATGTAATATCTCGGCAGTGACCATAAAATCTCTCTCCCATGGGGACACCTACTCAACATTCTCCCAGGTATTGGCAACCTGTAAAAAAAATTCATACATATATCCTAGTAAGGGAAGTCTTCCTTGTTGGTAGATATCCCAAAAGATAATTCCCACTTCCCCATACAACAAGTGTAAGGTTTTGGTTCTTGAACACCAATGACTAATAAATTCTGGTATCATCTCACCTAGTGAATAGATTGAAAATTGAGAAACCCACGCAGCCTAGTAGAATTTAACGACCTACAACTTTTTGGGAAGCTCTAAGAAGTTTTGGTGCTCCCAGAATGCCTAATCCCACTCATCATAGAAGCACCCTCTAGACCACAAATCCCATTTGGAGCTCCAACCACCATTGGTATTGCCTTGTGAGAGGTTGGTGGTGGAAATATAAACCCGGATGATAGATTCTAAGGATGTATTACAGCTACGTCAATTAATCTATTTCCACATGGATCCATTCATAATGAATATGTCCTCTTGGATCAAATCAGATATGATCTCCCCCATAGCAAAAACATTTTCTCAATTGTGGACCTGAGACATATCAAGAAAAAAAATAAGAATTTTTTGATCAATAGATGGAAAAGGAGCATCATCTTGGAGCCCTAATTTATAAAATGGAAATTAATTGGACAATGGGTAGGCCATAAGATCTAGTGGGAGGAGATATTTCAAGTTACTCTCCAAATGGACAACATGAGACTAGAGATTGTCTTCAATGTTCTCAACCATACCCTCCCTTATTCTAGTCACATTAATTGAAGTAAAAGGTAGATCCATTTTCATTCTTACAATGAATAATAAAAAGTTAGTTTCTATTGAAATCAGCTAAAGTTTGAAAACAACTGGTTTGCATACAAACAATCCACAGAAGTCCTCTACCTATAAACCATCGGTCTGTGAGGAGTTAGCCCAAAAATTGTTGGCTAGAAAATCAATAATTTGTGGAGTGATAAATTAGAAAAAAAAAACCTTTCTATGTGGAAGGTCTAACTCACCATACACAGATGAAGTCAATTCAGTTTGAGGATAAAAAGTCTCAATTCTCAAGTGAAGGTGTTCAAAAAGGATGAGTTTTGTGTAAGAAAGGTATCCAAGAGGATTCATGAGAGTTTCGAATGAACCAAGGAATGCTATAAATGAAAAATGACTTGGGGATCCTATATATAGGACTGTTCCCCTCCTATAGGTTCACCATCATACCACAAACTAGTTCAAGTCATGATTGCTTTATACATTGGAATAACCTCCTCTTCATCCCAATCAGAACCCATTCTGATGGGGGGAATTTGGTGGGTCCTAAAAACATTTATAGGTAAATTGGAATAATCTAATTAATTTGGAAAAGGAAGGAAAAAAATTGAAGAAACATTTGAAGACAACATATTTAATGAATAGAAAATGGAAAAGGAAAGAAAGTAAGGTCATGGAGTATAAACATTTCGCAGACCACCACTCCACATGGAGATCTGGTTCATGTGATTACCATGAACTAAATAGTTCATATGAGAAAGACATGGAAACTAGTTCCCCTAAAATGAAATATTTTGTGAGAAAGAGTTGGAAAAATCCTCCCACACATGACATCTCTCGCAAAGTACAATGGTTCATGGATAGGTTGAAACCGATGACTTCTCGTGAATGAAATGAATTAGTTTTTGTCACTAAGGCAGTGATCCTTGCTACTATAGATGATTAATTCATACCCATAATGACTAAGTTGTCTGTGGGATGTGTTTATTCCATGGGATTATGAAAAAGGTGGATCGCATCCTCATCACAGCTGGCCAACTACAGAGTTATCCAATTCCCCGCTTCTCTATAAATTGATTGTTAGGGGGATAGAAGGGAGGATAGAAGATCAAGGATTGGGGGGATAGTTTAAAATATAAATATAGAGGGGAGATAGGCTGAAAGTATTGAATGAGAGATCGATAGCTCAAAAAAATATGGACTCCTTCTACAATTCTGTGCAAGTAAAACCCACTGTATAGTGTCAAGGAGGATAAAAAAAATTAAAACTGGCAGTCCACAAACTTGAAATAATCCATGGGAATATCCCCAACAATGCATAGAAACAATAGGCCTCTCACAACCAAGAATCCTATGTAGCACTATAATACATAGATGGAACCCTACCATGCATAGAAAATCACTATGCTGGAGAAACTCGATCCCGCGTAGCACTATGCTACGTGGATGGAACCAGGTCCCACATAGAAAAATTATACACGGACTGAACCTAGGTCCTCTTACCACCATAGTATCTGGACAACACCCTTTCCCACATAGAAACCCCCTACACAGAAGAAGCATTATACCGCGTAAGAAAATGATACATGGAATAGGGTATCCTAGGGCGTTTCACTCTCCAGCTCTAATCATTCTCTTTTGTCACATCATTAGCCCCCATGCTAGGCCCATTATGAACTATTCTAACAGAATCTTTCCAAGGCATCTTCCAAAGACACTAGATTTCTATGATAAATTCATAGGGTGCACCAGTGTGCCCTTTTGAGTTTACATACCCATGGTAATCAGAGTCATGTTTGTTAGCCCAATAGAAAGGCGAACCCCTAGAATTACTATGATTTTACATTCCCATGGTAACAAGGGTTGCAACCATAGGATGCTCACATACACCTCCCCATTGTAGGGATCAAGGGAAACTGATTTCATTTCACTTTGAAAAGGGATAAGGTTGAACATTCTTCCCTTTTCCCTAAAACTAAATTCAAGGAACTCCCATTGAGGTAATCCCCTAGCATTTCTTGTAGGAGGAGACACTCGCGCTCCTCTTTCCCTTCTCATAAGACATATTTGAATTTATCACAAGAGATTTCTATTTGGGATATGAAAATAAGAGAGTAAATGGGAACATTCAATTCCCTCTCTCTTCATCCATTCGGGCTCTAGTACTATCTATCAGTAGATGAAGTGGGATGTATGATCTTTAGATCCACTGCCACCTCTTGTTTCTCAAATAAAGAATGACTCATGTGGGTATAGAGGATATTAGAGGTCATTAAATTCATATGAACCCAAATAAATGGGCCTTCTCTATAGTTTTAAGCCCCAACTCCAAGGAATGGGCCTTATCCATAGATGTAATCCCCAACTTCAATCCAAATGGTCCTCCTAGAAGGTGTAAGCCCCAATAAAATCCCCTAAAAGGGAAGATCTTATACATAATCCCCAATAATGCTCCCTTAATGTGCCTCCTCTAAAATTTATGTCGTAACTCATTCATAACTACATAAACTTTTATTCAAAACTATCTGGGATACATAAGAAAACTCCCTAAGGTTCAAGCCCGATACATCACATATCTCATCTGTTCTATAATTTCATGTCGGTTCACATCATCTTTACCGCATGAAATTAAAACACATGGGTCTACCAAACTATGTGGGTTCTGTTTCTTTTCATGAGGATACATAGGAATCCCATCTTATGGGTGCAATCCCAACATCAAAATAGCTCTCTTACTCTTTTGATGATGATAAACTCTAAAGCACTATCCCAAAAAGATTAAAACTAGTCTTATATTTGTGAATGACTAAATAATACATGATTTATCTATAAAAAGGGTAAAATTGATGGAGAACCTTGGATACATATAGATCCTTCCATCGATGGATAACCTTGGGTACATACATATGATTCCAAACACATGCATAATCAGGACCAACTACTACTATAGGGGTAATCTAGGGACACATTCATGGGAATGAAACAAGGATTCAAGAAAATATGAACATGGATTAAATCTATAAGAGAGTCTCTAAATAGGTGACATTTCCCTCGAAAAGGGTAAGATGAGCCCGTGTTCCCATCCTCTCGAACAATGTGATTTCATAAGTGTTGTTGGCCAAATCATCCAACGAATGCCTGACTTTGGACAGCATGTCCATGAATCATGTATGTGAGAGTTGTTGGGTGTTTCTGACTCCATGAAAACCCATTGGATATCTTTCAAAGATATTATGCCTGATATAGATCGATTGCACAAAACTAAATCCCTATAATTGATCTTCAAGTCATAACATTTTTTTTCAGAAATAGGGATGCTTCCCATTATCCATACCTGTGATCATATAATCTGACAAAGTGCCAACTGTAGCCTAGATAGGGTTTGAGATAAATCTCAGTAGGCCCACCAATAATTTCTATACAAATCCAATCTATGAATATAAATTGATCAGTGTGTAGGTATATATATATAAGTAATACAATTCCAAAATAATAACTCATACCTAATTCAAACTTGGATAATAATTTCTCTAAACATGAGATCATTTCACTAATTAATTTATGTTCAGTTTATATATATTAATCAAGTGAAAGTGTGATAAAAAATGAAATAGATCATGTTAATAATGAAAAAGGATCCATGGTGAGACCAAGGCATCCTTGACCTTTACGGTCAAGCCAACTCATAGTGATAACTCATACGGTCTGGAAATAAATGTTCTGAGTGTAGTCCAAGGGGATTTCCCAAGTAAATCAACCATAAAATAGTCTAACTAAGTCCACAGAGATTTTCCATGGTAATATTGGGCTAATAATGACTAGTCCTAATAGGGTGAATATATGTCACCATGTGTTTGAATACATCAAGTTGAATATATGGAGTGTATCTATGACATCCTAATATCTGTAAAGATAGTGAGGGGATCATACAGAATATTTTTGGGAATCCTCTAATAGACAAGGACCATGTTCCAAGGAGGTTATCTACCTTGGAAACCATCTCCTTGAATTAGAATGGTGTCTGTTGAGTGATCAAGGCATTCCCTTGGGAATCCAAGGTTGGCTCAAGTCTGAACACTCCTATAATGATGAAAAGATTCATATGAAATAGGCACCTTATAATTATTCCATCTATATAAAATTTAATCATATTTCATATAATACTCATGCCTCTTAATCATTTAATAGTTTCATTCTTTTACCCTTCACTAAGCATGGTATTGTTGGTTAAGTACATACAACCATTAATCTATTCAATTTCATATAACTCATCCAAGTGAAATATATATATATACATAGATATAATTTCCATTAAACCATTTATTATTCATTCATTAAATTATAAAACCAACCTTATAAGGTTTAAGTTATATACATATACAATATACATGTTCTAGTGATTATCAGTTCATATTTCATTTTAATATAGAGGGACCTACCATTAGCATGGTCAAGCCGATACCCCAGAATGGTGTCTCAAACATTCATAATAATTGTAAAAGACAGAGCTATGGAATCACCTTACTTGGGGTGGAATACATTGAGGTTATAACCTCCAATGGAATGAATATCATGTATGATAGGGCCCTAGAATATGAACCCAATGATTATAATAAGGTCATGTGAATTTTTAGAAGCACCGCCCGGTGAAACCAATGTGTGCACATCAATGAAAATTTATAAATAATGAGGAATTTATAGAAAATTCATAGAACACATACTTTATTAATTTAGTACTCTCCACATCTAGTATCATCCCTTAGTTTGGTCTGGATCATAAGAAAATATAATAACAAATAAACACCCTGAAAATAGGGCATATGATCCTACATCAAAATAACTTCATCGAGAGAAAGAAAAACAAATAAAGGTGTAAGATGATTATAGGTATTACCTGTGATAATTAAATAATACAAATGGATACTGAATCTGATCTTGGAAAATAGAATCAGTATCAAAACCTATAAGAAAGTATTAGGAGCTCATATGTGATAAGAAATGAGTTTTTTCTACTAGAATGTGGAAAAGAAAGAAAGGGTTTACGTTTTAAAGATTTTGAGGTAATTTGGGTCATTTTACCAAAAAATTATTGGTTTCATGATTTTTTAAGTTGTGCACCAACCTTTCACAGCTTAATACCTCAATAGGGAACCCGTACAGTTTGGCTGCATAGCTTGAGAAACCATTCACCAATTTTGTTATTCATATTTGATAAATATTACAGACAATCAACATGGGTGTGTGGACCTGGGTGCATGGTTAGGGAAGAATGTACACCCTTCTATGCCCTATTAAATTCCTTTCATGGTTAGGATAAACAACACAGGCTGGGATGCGTGGTTTCTATTAACCATGTGACCCAGTTATTTCTTCCACTGGCTGGGGTTATGAGGTCTGAGAAATCATTGAACACACTCAAAACACTCGTGAACTCATTAAGAATCAACAAAAGGTATAAAATAAATAATTATACCTAAATTTAAAGGATCCTTACCTCATATAAAAAACTGGGTTCTTACAATCTTCTCCCCTTAAAGGATCTCATCCCAAAGTTACCCATCCAAGGGGGAAAACTTCATCTGAGAAGAAATCTGAGAAATGGGCATGTACATCAGCCTCCCACTACCAATTATTTTCAAATACATGGTTTTTATTCCATAGAACCTATAATAAAGGGATATAGTGGCCTCGTAGATCCTTTTTTCTTTGGTAGACGGCGTATATTGAATACCCTTCAAAAAAGCATCATCATCTACCTCAACATAATCGGGATTAAAAGTATTAGATGGGTCGACATGATAACGGTGAGGTTATGAAACATGGAAGACATCATTCATGGAATGGTACCTATAAGGTAATAAAAACTGCTAGGCTATTAGCCCAAATCCATCCAGAATCTCAAAATTCCCATCAAAGTGAGGCAACAACTTACCTTACCTTCATGTCCTTTTATTCCCAAGATTGAGAAATACCCATAGTAAAACATTATCCATAACCTTGAACTATACAGGTTTTTGATAAAGATCTACATAATATTTCTATATTAAATGATTAGTATAAAAATTATTTTTGATCATCTAAACTTTCCCAAAAGTCTCTTACATGAGATGAGGACCTAGTTGGGCTACCTCTCCCACCTCTAACTAGCACATGGGTGAACAGATTGGCCTTCCATATAAGCCCTCACACATAACCATATGAATTTTCACCTAAAATCTATTATCGTAGTTGAACTTGATGAGAGGGATATTCTTATCCCAAGAACTGCTAAAATCAAGGATGCATTCTCATAGTATGTCCTCTAAAACCATTATCATTTATTCTGATTGGTCATTGGTTTGAGGGTGAAAAGTTGTGCTCAGGAGCACAAGTGTACCCATATCTATCTACTACCCCTGCCAGAACCATGATGTGAAATGGACTCCCCTATCTAAAATGATTGTATGAGGAACCAGGTATAGGAATGTAATCTCATGAACATACAGTCTTCCTAGCTCATCAACTGAGAAAGTCTCCCAAATAGGAAGGAAGTAGACTACCTTTTTGAGTCTATCCATGACTACCCAAACCACATTGCTACATCAAGGGGATCTCGATAAGATGACTGAAAATACATTTTAAGGTCTTACCATTTCTCTTCTAGGATAGACAACATAGGTAACAATCCAGTAGGTCACTGGTTCTCTTCCTTCACTTACTAAAAATTGGAACACATAGTGATAAAACTTTCTATCTGAAATTTCATCCTAGGACACCAATACTAGAGAAACATATCATGATAAATATTGGAGATGCCTAGATAAACTACCCACTAATAAGTGTGGGACTCTTACATCAGTTCTTATCTCATATTATTAGGAACCCATACACTTCTATGTATATGTAGGATGTCATCTCCATCAACAGACTAATCTTGAGGTGGGTCCTCACCAAAAATACTCTCCTAGGGAACCAAACCCTCAGGATCCAAAAAATTGCCTTCTCTTCACCCTATCCATAAGGTAAGAGGTAACTATTATGGTTGTAAGATAATACTACTCTTGACTACCATGAAACTCCATAATCATCCTAGAAAAGAGGGAAATCAATTTCCAATCATTGGCTTCTTGTATGGCTTGTGCCTAGTTTTTTCAGCTCAATGCATCAACTGTTATATTTCCATTTCTAGCCATCTAGGAAATCTCAAAGTCAAAATAATAAAGGTATTATACACATAGTTTCTTTATAATATTAAATTTATGTAGTGTAAAGATATATTTTCGGCTCTTTTGTTCTAAATAAACCACAATGTGCTTACCCACCATATAGTGTCTCTAGCAATGTAAGCCATGGACAATTTCTGCTAGATCGATGACATGCATTGGGTAGTTATATTCATGTGCTCTCAACTGGTGAGATCTATATGCAATGAATATATCACCTTACACTAGAACTATACCCAACCTGATTCCTAATGCATCATAGAACACTTTATATCCTCTTCCAGGATCTGGAAGAATCAAAATTGGTACTGAAGTAAGCCTTTCTTTCAGCTTTTGAAAGGTTTTCTCACACTGTTCAGACCATAATAACTTCACACACTTCTTCGTGATACTGGTAATAGGTTAAAAATGGTGTGATAAGTCTTTTATGAAAAACTTATAATATCCAACCATCCCCAATAAACTCCATATATCAAGAACATTCTTGGGATGATCCTCAGAAACCACAACACTCACCTTCTCTAGGTCAATGGATTCTCCTAATTCTGACATAATATGACCTAAGAAGTGAAATTTTTCTATCCAGAAGTGGAACTTAGCAAGTTTATCATATAGATGATGCTCTCTCAATGTATTAAAAATTATCTCAAGCTGTTTAGCAATGTCACCTTGAGTACGAGAATACACCAATATATCATCCATAAAAACCATGATAAAAGAATCCAGATAGGGGTGGAAAACCCTATTTATCAAATCAATTAAAATGGAGGATAGGTTCATAAGACCATATGAAATAATTAGATACTCATATACACCATACCAAACTTGGAAATCCATACACTATATATCTGAAGGCCCTGACTCACACATGATGATAGCTTGATATCAGTTCAATCTCTGAGAATGCCCTATATCCTCAAAGCTGGTCAAAGAGATCATATATTCAAGGTAATAGATACCAGTTCATAACCATAGTATGGTTCAAACATTGGTAATCCATACATAAATGAAGTTTCCCATCTTCTTTATTAGATAAAATCATGGATGAAACCCAAGAAGAAGTGATGGGTCATATAAAACTTTTAAACTCTAGGTCCTAAAACTATTAATTGATATCATGGAGATTATTAGATTTCATCTTTTATGGAGGAATGGATACTAGATATTCTCCTTTGACAAGATAAATCATAAAATCTACCTCTCTCTCAGGAAGTAATCAATAAAAATCATCAAGAAATACTTCCACAAAATAATCAACAAATGAAGGAAAATCAATCAGATGTATTCCCTAATTTTTCATGAAGAGACTAGAAATCTGGGAAGTAAATCCAACTAGCCCATGATGATATGGTCCATTACTATCATCTTGGACATCACACTCACCCTTGTAGAGATAACTACCACCCTTTAGTTATGTAAATGATAACCTATAGCGATAACTATACATATAGGCATTATATGGAACAAACCAGTCCATTTTGAGAATGACATAAAAACCTATAATCTCATGTATGAAGAGGTCCCCTAAGAATGGATAACTGTTCACCTCAAGGGGATAGTCCCTACATTGGAATATATCCTTTAATCACACTCCCAACGGTGTGTCTAGGCTCATCACACCACAGTATTACTGAATTTCAAGCTAGAGACATTCCATGATCAATAAGTAGATAAGGTAATAAGATACACCTATATCAAACAAAGAATATTTACTAGTAGAGGTACTAGTATAGTACCTTGTATAGTCGATGTTCCTAAATTTGATCCTCAGGTATTGGTTGTAAATCATGAAACTATCATGATCCACAACCTTATACCACAACTAGACTATCCTTAGTATGTCTTATCTACTATCACTAATAATTAGAAGGATAACTACCACAACCACAACCTCCTCCTCATCCTATTAAATCGATGCTACTCCAAATCTCATCCGGATGTGGCATAACAAATCCTTTCCCAGATGGTGGATCTAGTATGAATCATCTTCCACTAATAGTAGTTGGAAAGCTCTAGTAGAATCTCTAAAGATGTCACATACGACCATAATCATTAAACTCCATAGGGTACCTATAACACAGGGGCTTTAGATGCCCCTACCTTCCTTACCTATGGTAGACAATAGATCTATCTGTGCGGTTAATCTGATTGCCACTTCTTTGAAGAGAAACCTCTAGGTTCTTCTTCTTTCTACCAAAAGAACTACATCCATATCTCAGCACCAAACCTCTATGACTAGTACTATCAACTTTTCTCATCTTTCACTAAAATATAAGAGCCTAATTAACAATATTAGAAAAGGTAAATAGGTGATAAAAATTCACCTATGAGTGGATGACACTCTTAATCTCATCCTTGAAGCATCTCACTTGTGATATCTAATCACTGTCTAGAAGCAGTGAAAAGCCTTGAAACTTGGTGAAACACGATGGATAGTCCATTATGGAAATAGTAACCTACTTCAGGTGCATGAACCCTTGGGCTTAGATAGCTCTCAACATCTGAGGGAAGATGTATTCATAAATGGCATTCAGGAAGTCTTCCCAAACCATACCATGCTAATGGCCATCTTGAGTATTCACATCCCATTAGCGCTTAGAGGAATCACAAAGCATGTGGGTGGAAATATTGAACCTCCTCTCTAGGGGAATCTCCAGATGGTGTAATTTATAAAGGATGGAATCTATCCAATACTATGTTTCATGAGGACCTCCATACCCTAAAAATATGGGAAGATTTTTCTACTGGAATTCGTGAGTCAAATCATCCATAGTAGGTGCAGGTCATGGAGAACCCTACATAGACTACATCATATATACAAAACTCCCATGAATATTAGTGTATATTAATAGATCAAAAATAATAGGAGATCCTTAGGTGTTACTACTAGAGGGATCATAGGTGGCTCAGGGCCCACCACCTCTAGAGCATGATCATCTCCACCCTCCTAGCGGAGGACTAGAGGATGTCGTGGTGGCATATCTCTTCAAATTTCAAACACACTAATTTTAGAAGATTCTAGATAGATAGAAGCACTAGTGAAAGTGTATAATAAGGAAAAGGGATAACTACCCAAGGTATACTACCCCAACTACCTACTTATAAGGAAAGGGTATTGGTAAGTGTTCAAATTTAATTTACTTGGGTTTTAGTTGGTAAAGGATCAATTGCACCTTGCATCTCTATTTACTAGAAACCACTTCATTTTATATGTCCAATCTTTCATTTAATTTTTTCAATTACTAATATAAATATATCAAAGTTAGATTAAATGGATCATCATTCCTAGTTAATAAAGACATATACACGTTATAACTGAAGTTGACACCCATGTAATTTTAAATTAGTCCCCATGAAATTCGGTCACAAAATGTAATGGGTATTATATAGTGTCTTGACTCGGTTAATTACCCATTCCAATTCACAAGGACCTATACACCTCATAAATTGAAATCGGTATTCACTCAATCATATCCAAATCCTATCTCATGTAATTATGGATACAAAGTTGACAGGGGTATATACTAGATATTTAATATTCCACTATAAAACTATATAAGAAAACACTAGTTAGATTGATGCTAACACTTTAAATATCCAATTACCTTACCCTATAGAATATGTTAGAAACATAGGCATATATAACTACCATGGATATCTCAATAATCACAAGAAACACAAGCAATGCAATTAATGAAATTCACCTATATGTCATGGAATAAGAAAGGAAATAAAATTCTAGGTGCCTATAATGATGCATGTAATAGTACCCCTTGTCGAACCAAGAAAATTTAAAATATTCATAAATCATATGAATTACTTAAATTCATGTGAATCACTCAATGGTCAAAGTATATCAACTGTAATAAGTGAAATACAGAACAACATTTTCCCATTATCGGGAAACATGGTATTTACACCGAACGTGAGCTAGATACTTACAGTCATAGATCATGACCATGTTCTAACATGTTCCTAATATCCTGTCTATATTCCCAAATAATAAGACAAAAATAAAATAAATATATCAGATACCACTTTGTGACATTCCGACCCAGGTGCCACTCGAAGGTATGCCCAACTCGGTTGGCCACATGGCTTCAAGTGTGCCTCCCCATATGCCAGAGGTTGTTGAATAGCCGCGAGGGCCTAGAGTGAATCCATGAGGGAACTATTAACTCATTCCATAGTGGATAACATTAGATATATAAATAATAAATAGATGGATAAAAATAGTGTAATAATAATAATTAATAAATAAAACTGGGAGTATAAGTAAGCATAAACAACCATCAATAATAATCAACTTAAAATATGAGAAATACAATATAAAATAAATGATTATGTAATTCCATGTCTTTATGAAATAGGAAAATAGTTATAAATGGAAGTAGGAAATAAGTACAGTACATTCCATACAAAAGGACAAAAAGGCCAAAAACTATCCAAGCATCACAAGCACTAGCTAGGCCATTTTCAACAAATATCCATCCTAAGAAATCAAACAAGTCATGTGTCCAAAGTGGGATACTTCCCATTGTCCATACCTGTGATCACATAATCTTCCCATGTACCAATGGTGTCCCAAATAGTGTGTGATATAAATATTAGTAGGCCACCACCAATGGTGTCTATACAAATACAGTCTGTGAATATAAACTGGGCATTGTGAAGGTATATATATAAAAGTAAAGTAATGAAAAAATAATATCTCATACCCACTTCAGCCTCAACTGGTAATGTCTATAAACATGAGATCATTTAAGTAATTCATTTAATACTAGTTTATATATATTAATCAATTGAAAGTGTCAAAATCACTAAAATAGATCATATTAATAATGAAAAATGATCCAAGGAGAGACCAAGGCATCCATGACCTCAAGGGTCAAACTAACTCATTGTAGAAACTATACAATCTAGAAATAAGGAGTCTGATTGTAATCCAAGGGGCTTTCCCAAGTAATTACATTATAAAATAGTATAACTGAGTCTATGAATCTCATCCATAGTAATATCATGCTAATAATTATTGGGCCTAATGGGTTTAATCCATGGAGTAGTCTGTCCAAAGACATCAAGCTGGATCCAAGGAGTGTATATGAGGCATCCTAATATCTGAAGAGATACTGAGGGTATCCTATAGTGACATGTTGTGAATCCTATAATATAAAAGTTCCATGTTCCAAGGTGAGTATCTCCCTTGGAAAATGGATCGTTTAATCATAATCATGTCCACTGAGTCGTCAAGGAATTCCCTCAATAATCTAAGATTGGATCAGGTCTAACCACTCTTATAATGATGAAAAGGCCCATATAAAATAGTAACCTTATAATTATTCCATTTATATCATATGTAATCATAGTACATGTAATACTGATGACACTTAATCATTTAATAGGTTAATTCCTTTACCTTTCACTAAACATGACATGGTGGTCTAAGGACATTCAAACAGTAATCAATTAAATTTTATTTAACTCAGACAAGTTATATATATATACTTTCCATTAAACCATTTAAGATTATTTTATTAAATTGTAACACTTACTTAATAAGGGTTAAGTGATATACATATTTTATATACATGTACTAGTCATTATCAATTCGTACTTCATTTTAATATAAATGGACTTACAGTTAATAGGTTCAACTCAATACCCTTGAACACTCACTCAAATATTCATAAAGGTTAAAATACATAGATAAGGAAGAACCATACTTTGGGTGGATGGAATTGAGGTCATAAACACCAAAAACATGAATATCATGTATGATAGGGCTTTAGAATATAAACACAATGATTATAATAAAGGTATATAAATTTTAAGAAGCACCGCCAGATGAAACTGGTGTGCGCACATCAAAAAAAAATTATAAAAAATGATACTTTTAGGGAAAATACATAGATCACCTACCTTATGCATGTAGTACTCTCCTCATCCAATAATGGCCCCTAGTTTGTCTTGGATTGGAAGAAAAATGATGAACGTATCAACGCCCTAAAAATAGTGCATATGATCCACCTTCAAAATAACCCCATCAAAAGAAATTAAAATGAAAAAAAATGTGAAAGATGATTATAGGTCCTAAGGGTATGCATTCAACGAGTCAAACAGAGACCAAATCTAAGCTTGGATGACTAATTGGGATCAAAACCTATGGATAAGGGCTTGGGAGGTCATCCGAGAGAAGAAATGGTTTGTTTCCCTTAACACACGCTTGTCTTGAGGCTTGGAAAAAATAATTAAATCCCTATAAGGGTGTAGTATGAATGGTAACCAGAATGTCATTCTCCAAGGAGCAGTGTTTTAATCTAGGTGTTTGTTCTAACTCCTAGGTGGAACGTTTTGGGAGATGGTGAAATGGTCTGACAAGAATCATCACCCATCCCTTTTTCCATAGATAGTTCCTATCAAATTCACCATTTCTTTTGTTTTGACCTATTCTACAACATTATCCTTTAGAATAAGGTTGGATTTACCCTATAAGGACTTGGAAATTCACCCTTTTCTCATTATGAAGGAGGTTCCATAGTCAAATGGTCCCAAAGTGAAATTTCTTGGGGTTAAGTACTTGTACAATCAGTCCTCCTCAAATATAACTTACTCGGATGGTCTCCAATGGGTTTATTTGTGGATCCAGAAACACCTAATGGCCCTGTTATCCATGACTCATGAACCTTCTTTCCAAAGTCAGGTGCTCGTTGATTGATGATTCAGCCAATGACACTTGAGGACTCTATTGGTTGAGAGGATGGGAATTCAGGCTCACCACACCCTTATGGGGGAATATTATTTCTTGTTATGAGACTCTCTTATAGATTTAAGTCATGTTCATATGTTCTTGAATCCTTGGTTAATTCATGAAGAGTGTATCCATGGGTACCCTTGGTTTACAAGATCGTCGTAGGTATGCATATATTTGACGCTTATGAGATACCACTAACATGATCCATACAATAAGGAACTCTGTAGTTTATCGTCATCTAGGGGGGACAAAAGGTGATTTGATGTTGTGATCAGACCCATAAGATGGGTTTCCTACGTATCCTCATGAGAGAAATCAGAACCCACATAGTTCAAATTTTTATGGGGCTTATTCATGGAAGATTCCCATTTGGGGGTCATGGTTGGTTTAACCCTTTATGGGAGGTCACCCTCTTGATATTGGGCCTTCAGGTAGGCATCCTCTGTATCCTAGTTTTATTAGGAATTAGAGTTATTGTAGTTCAGAATTATGTGGGGCATACAGATGGGATTTTCCCATTTGAGGATACGTGATTGGCTGGACCCTTAATGGGAGGTAACCCTCTTGAGCTTGGTCCTTCAAGTATGAATCCTATGTATCTTGGTTTTTTTAGGAACTAGAGTTCTCATAGTTTAGAATCATGATGAGGCTTATGCATGAAAACTGCCCATTTATGAAGACATGATTGGGTGAACCCTTTATGGGAAGGTACCCTTTTGAGATCGAGACTTCAGGTAGGCATCCTAAGTATCCTTGTTTGATCAGGAATCAGAGTTCTCATAGTTCCGATGGTGTGGATGTTGTAATATTCACAAACCTCTAAGCCTATGTGAGTCATACTTAGTGTGAGAAATAAGAGGATACAAGAGATCCAACCAACCACATGCTTCCTCTCCTATTGGTGGGAGAGGGAGAACCTACGGAGGAAAAGGTCGGGGTGATGGTGGGTGAGTACATGGAGTGATGAACCTTTCAATGTGAAATTACATTAAAGGTCATGCAGCCTGGCCTCAGAAGATTAGGGACTTACCTCAGTGGGAGGGCCCCAGAACATCATATGAGGTATACTATAGTTTAAAGTCATATAGCTTGGATGATGGCATCATAGTTTAACATCATGTGGATAGGATTATTTGGGGTCTTCCAGTTTAGGGTCATGAAAAGAGGACCACTTGTTATATAAACCATGATAAATTGGAGGAAAATCATGTTTGGATATTCTGACATGCCTTGAACATGTGAGGGATGGAATGTGCAAACAATGATTATAGAGGATCCTGGATCAGGATAAATGATATGAGGCATGGAAGCCATTAAGGCATACATAGGTAGGAAAGGAATATCTTGAGGAATATTTTACCTCTTATTGACAGACCTTTTTTGTGGGCAACATATGCAGAGCCAAAGGGGCATGATATGTATAGTATAGAAGAGGTTTCCTTAAGACACTATCCTTCCATCTCTGATGGTCGGGGAAGTTTATAAAGATCCAAAAACACCCAGTATACTACAGTTTCATGTCATATAGCTTAGACGATGGCATTATAGATTAATTTAATGTTGCATAGACTAATATTGTCCAGTTTAAGGTCATGTGGTTAGGACGATAACTCATAGTTTATGGTTATAGAGTTTCGACCACTTGTTTTTGAATCATCAATTATTCGTAGTATAATCGAGCTAGGATGTTCTGACATGCCTTGAATATGAGAGGGAAGGGAGGTTTAAACCAAGACTTTAGGGATTCTCAGATCATGATAAATGACATGGGGCATGGAAGACATTGAGGCATACAGAGGTAGGAGAGGACTCTCCTGATGATGAATTTTACTTTGGTTGATGGTCGTTTTTTTGGGAAACATATGTAGAGCCATCGGGGCATGATGTGCATAGTCAAGAAAAGGTTTACTTAGGACACTGGCCTTCCTATTCTGATGGCCATTGAGGTTTATGAGGATCCAGAATCACCAGAGGCACAAGGTTTGATGGATGGAAGGGATGTGTCCAGGTATTTAAGAATCATTCAGGATATGATTGTACATGGAGTTCTGGATCAACCTGGCACATGAGGTAGGTGATAGGGTTTTCAGGAGGTGCATGAGGAATTTCTCTTATCATGGCATTTAAGGGATGACTATTTTGGAGGAATAAGGGAAAAATATAAAATTCTTTTGACCCGGCTCGAAAAGTTCATGGTGCGACCCTCTATTTTTCATAGGGGTCAGTGAAGATAGTGAAGGGACTGGCCTGCAGGGTCAGGACCGCAGCCCGACAGTGAGCCCGAGTGGGGGTGCAGGGGCGTAGCCCCCGTGGTATGGACCAGTGGGCGCGAAGGGTTTTCTAAATAGACCTGGCCACATAGGAGCTGGTCGTGTAGCATGGTATGTCTAAGATGGTACACATAGGAGTTGGCCGCATACAATGATACGTAGAGGAGCTTAATGTGAACTGTCTTCTACATAGGGGGTTTGTGTACTATATTCTACATATGGGTGTTTGTATACTGTCTTCCGCATATAGGAACCCACGTACTATATTCTTCATATGGTCACATGCAAACCATTTTTATTATATTTTTTTATATGTTTGTTGGTTACCTGCAGAGGGTCTTCCGAATATGGTTCTTGGGGAGGACTTCCGCAAACTTATTTCAGCATATGGTTCGTGGGATGTATTTCTCGAACTATTTAGGATGTGGGATAGAGTCCGACGAATTGATTTGTGTGTGGGAGAAATTTATCTCACACCCTCTGCATTCTTTGTCCACTTTTCACTCGTCCCAAATCTCTCTCCCAATCCTCCTTTCTCTCTTTTTTAGTTCCCCTAGTAGTCCTTTTATATAGTGCTAGGGAATATGTATCTTCAATTCTCATGGCATATTTTTTGGAAGCCCATGGAGAAAATCTGGCCCGTGTATGACTCGGAAAACTGCGATTTGTGGAGGTGCAGTATGCCACTGGCTTCTCCCCATCCATGAACCATATCATTTGCAGGGATGGTGTGCGGAACGTATCTTTTTCAGACTCTCTCCACGAAAATGGTTCATAGATACTTTGTTTCATGGGTGGAAATTCACTGCGAACTACATCATTCGCTGGCCAACACCTCATAGGCCAGTGCATCATAGGCCATCCATGTACTTGTGGTTCTCAGTTTATTCCTTCCATAAAAATTTCCTGGTAATCGATACACAACCAGGCCGACTTCCTTTGCGAAATTTGATTTATTCAAATTTTTTCTCAAATTTTAAATCCAACATGTATATCTTTCCTTCTCCCAACTTTTGGGAGTATTTTCCTTCCCTTTGCTGAATTTTTGGGACCCTACCATGTCACTTAAAAAAAATTTGAATGATTTAAGAAAGGAATATTTTTTTAGAAGGTTTGTGAATTTATGATGAGAGAGAAGTGATTGGATTTAGGTTAGGTTTTCCCATTTGTGATTTCATCATAGTTTTTGAGAAAATATGAATCTTTTAGTTTTATAAAAAATAATTAAATTAACTAAATAACATTTGTTTATTTGTTTGACCTTTGATTTAATTATTTATCAATGTGTAGAAATATTAATGGAATATTATTAATTACATAGGAAATACCAAATCTGGTATTGATTTTACGTAAATAATTAAATTAGTCTATCTTAATTTATCTATGTGTTTTAGCAATCACTAAATAACTCCCTTACTTTATTTTCTTCACAGATTAGCCCATAGGTGTAAAAAATGAATATATCAAGAAAGAGTAGAATAATATTTAAATCAAAGTAATTAAATATTTAAGAATAATTTAAAATATAATAATATTTAATATTAATTCAAAAATAAATTAAATTTAAAACAATTAATTTAAAAACAAATAATTTTATTGATTAAAAACATTCATAAACTCAGACATCACAAAATTGGATCCCCCTTCCCTTCACCCAATCACTATTGATCCTGCCCCTCTATGCAAGAAGGAATCATCAAATTTGAATACAAAATAAACATAAAGGAAGGAAATATTAATGAAGAACAATTAAGAGTAGGATAGTTTTATTCTCCTCTAAGATTCTTTCCACCAGATGGAATGGGGTGGGAAGGAATGAGATGGAGTGATTTGAGATATAAGAGCTCCTCTACTTTTATAGGCAGAATCTGTTTTCCAAAATTTATCACATTTTGGACCCATTAATATGACAATTCATGCATGGTCCCCTTCATAAAAGTTGTTTCACCTATTCTTGGTCGTCTCCCCTAAAAATTCCATCTCATTTGGCCACCAGATATAAGAGTTATGGATTTTTCATTGAATATGACCTTTCCTAGACAAGCTTTCCAAGAAGCTTCCTTCAATGTATATCGTTCAATTTCCACCCTAATGGATTCCAATCTACATAGAATTTATTGAGGGAACTTGAGATTGAGTCCTATTTCATATACATGTGGAATAACCTCAATTATAGGTGTTTAGACCAATTTATGCTTCCACTACGATGGTGGGATCCATGTTGTCTGCCCAGAAACTTTTCTAACTTCAATGAATTTTGTAGGCCTCAAGATGCATGAATCACCTCTTTTTACTAAAGAAAAAGTTGAAAAAAATAAATCATGGATTCAAAAAAATCATTCAAATTGGAAAAATATTTTAAATGTTATGACCAAAATACCATTGTGGTAAAAATTAACCAAAAATCCAGAATTATGAACTTTTCACATTTTAGCCCATTTTCATTTTATAATTAAAATTACAAATTATTTTAAAAAAATTAAATAAATGGGTTTTATCACTGAAAAACTTTAAAAAATATTTTTGATTTGATTTAAAATATGCACATAAATTGGCTCTGTCAGTCCTCTAGAATGAGGAAATGAAATAAAGGGTCTAATTTTTAAATATTATAAGGGAATTTGGGTCATTTTACCCCCCAAAAAAAACTAGGATGCATAGTTTTTCAAACCATGCACATCTTACTAACTCAAGAGGGAACCCGCTTGGTTTGGCTGTGCAGTTTGGGAAATCATGTGCCAACCATGCTATTAATTTATGCTAAAAAATACATACAATTTGTATAGGAATGCGACCTTGGGTGCATGGTTAGAGAATATGATGCACCCTACTCTTCCCTTTGAAATTCCTCTCATGATTAGGAGAAACCATGCAGGCTTGGCGGTACGTTTTCTACTAACCGTGTGGCTAAGTTCTTTCTTCCACCAACTGGGGTTCCAATCTTCTAAAAATCCCCATAAAACCCCCAAAAACTTTCATGACCTCATTAATAATCCATAAAAAGTCCAAGATAATTAATTAGAACAAAATTTAAATTATATGTACCTCATATAAATAATAGGGTTCTTACGATGACCATCGGGTGTTAATAACTTTAATGATTTTTCACATGTTTAATAGTTTTTGATATCATTACCCATAATTTGATACCAATTCATTATTTATATATCATTTAAGGTTATATAATATATAAATTATATTTATTTAAAATTTTCTTATGTCATTATATATTTTTTTGGTTACGTTATGTAAAAACAAAAATGATAACTACTTATTTTGGTCATTTTAGAGAACAAAAATGATACTTCAATAATAAGTTAAATAATTAATATGATATTTCTAGAACCATATAAAAATTATTATTTTTAGATTATATTATAAAAATATTAGTTTTCGGGTATCCATAGTAATCCATAATCAGACTTTAAATCATTATTCATGTAGATTGTTAAACCAATCCAAACTTGAACATGCTTTAACTCATTTGGTGAGTATTGTTAAGGCGGTGTTTTTTTAACATAATATCATTATGATAGAAGCATAATGATATTATTTTTATTTTTATATTATAGTCAACCAGTCTTCAAGATATTTGGATAAAGAATAAAATTCTAGAATATATATGAAAAAATGATTCTTTTTTAAGGTGGTTGTTCACGCACATGCACAATTGATGTTCCTTGGTTTTTCCAATTTGATAGAAATGAATAAATAGGGGTTTTACCACTAATATCACAACATTATTGCATGTATTAAAATATATTTGTAGAAAAGATGTTTTAGTAGAAAAAGTTATTTTGACCATTTTGGATTCGTAATCTAATTATGTATTGAGTAAAAAATAAATGAGGGTTAATATATTTATTTATGTGTTTATAAATCATTTTATTTTCATTATTTATAATATTTAAATTTAATTTGTTGGATATAACTTCCTTTATATTAATAAAATAATAATTTTAAAATAATTGTTTCACCATTACCTTGGTAATTAAAAAAAATCCTAACAATCTAAATTTAATACTCAGAAAAAAATTCTCCATATTAAATAATATGAAAAATATTATCTAAAATAAAATAATAATTTTATCAATTTAACTTTCAATGTGTAGGTAAATTATTCATAACATTAGTGCATGTATTACATAAAAACCCTTTTTTAGAAAAGTGTATTTTAAGACATAATGTTTAAGTATTCGAAAAGTTATTAATACTATCAATTCTAATTATATTAAGAATATTATTATTATTAAAATTATAGTTATGTGAAATTAAAATAAAAAAAATTCTTAATTTCCTCATGTGTAAATTTAATTAAATAAATAGATGGAAAATAATTTTCATAAAATATTACTTGATTTTATAAAATGAAATTAATGGGTTTTTTAAATTAAAAATAGTAATTTTAATACTTTATTTTAATTTATAAATATATATTTTTGATATAAAAAAGTTTAAAAAATTCCATGTCATATAAAAGAGATAGTATTAGAAAAATCAATATTTTTCACTATTCACATTAAAACCCATTATTTAAGAAAAATATCAAAAATAGATCATAAGATAATTTTTTAAAATTAATTAAAAAATTAGTTTTCATTTATCAAATTTAAATTCTAACATTTTTAAATTTATCTTTTTAAAATAAAATATATAATAAAAATAAAAGGGATTTTATTTAAAATAACAATTTCAATATTAACTCATATTAATTATTTACCTTCTAAAGTTAATAACTATTAATGGTTTTCCATATTAATTTTTATTATAAATTTATTAACAATGTATTCTTAATATGTTTTCATTTTTTACATTTGGTGTAACGTGTGACACATGTTATAGAACATAGTATGTAAATCAAAGGATCCAAATTTTCTAGTTGTTACATTCTACCCCTTAAATAATTTTGTGCCCTTATAATTTTAATTTTCATTTACTAAAGGAAGAATCTAACAGATAAATTAGAAACTCAATATATATCTTCTACTAAGAAATATACCGCATTATACTTGGTAATACTAGGAAACTACTTGTCCCAAAATATCTTCTTAGGAGTTATTAGGGACATAACTTTCACAGCTTCATTTCCTTGATATTGATTCAACCAAATACTAAAACCAAAAATGTTATGATAATATAAAAAAAATCAAAGTATTTGATTATTAAAGTTCAATCCTATCATATATTCTCTAATTAAGTCTTCATTTTTACATATGATACTTTCATTTCAACTAGGTCATACTTAGTTAATCTTATAACCCTCTTAGTTCTACCTAGTTTACTTTATGGTGGGTTGTCTTTTCCTTCTCAACTTGATAACACAAATTAAATATGAAATAAATCCTTCATAGTGGATTTTACAGAGCATATTATCAACCAAATCATATCCCCTTGGAGTGTCAAACCAGTTCTTCAGTATTAGTCCCACTCATTGTGCATCAGGGTGATGAGAAATTCAATGCTTGACTAACCATTTTTAGAGTACTTACCCCCAGTTGAATCTATTATATAATCGCATCAAATTTTTCTATATATATGGGGATATATTCATAAGTAAAACCATTTATGTAGTACTTTACCAAAATTTTATGATATCATTCTATACTTAGAATCATCTCTGGGGTTTTCACCAAGGTTCTATAACCCTAAAACCAAAGGTAACATAACTAATATCCAAAAATAACTAAACCCTACTATGATAACAACTATAAAGACCCAAGATAAAATTAACATAAATAAAATATTAATCTCATGAATTAAATAATAAATCTCACAAACAGTCACACAACCCAATGACTGAAAGGTTTAGTGTCATGGAGATTCCCTATATAAGAATCATAATCTAAAATAATTTCTTAATAATCGAACATATCAATATTCCCTTATGGACTTCCCAAAAATTAAACTTATCTTTAAAACTTGGGGAAAATGAAACACAAGAAAGGATTAAGCTCAAACTCATAGTAATAGAAAACTTATCAACATTTCATCAAGGGTTAAATCATAATCATATGAGAAAAAATGGGTAGTGGAATAATTTATTATTAAAAAAACATAGATCAATATGATGTTCCCATAAATTATGATAAAAAGACATGTAATCTTAAAATAATAATAAAAAATAATGTGGAAGAAGTGTGTGAAATATTTAGATAATAAACATTAGTCCTGGAGAATAATTATATGTATATAAAAATATGGAATGTTATATCAAAAATAATTATGGTCCAAGCATAAGAATATGAAAATTATAGCATTGTGAACAAAAACAATTCCCATTATTTATGTTTTAAACAAAAAAAATCCCACACATCATATTTTGAACAAAAAAAACTTCTCATGCTTTATGTTGAGAATAAAAAATAATTCCCATGCTTCATTTTGTGCACAAAAAATACTAATTCTTTATTTTATGAACAAGGAAAATACCCATGATTCATGTTCTGAATAACAAAAAATTATCATGATTAACATAATTTTCTCTTGAGATATAAATACTTAACCAATTCATTGGAGGATGATATAATAACCCACCCATAATCAAAAATAAATATATGTTCTACTTAAAATTAATCATAAACATATCTTGTTGAACCCATGGAAAAATAATGGTCTTATTTAACCTTTCAAAAAAATCAAATAACGTGAACTTAATAAATATTAAGATATAAAAATTATCATTTTACAAAATAAATCATTTCATAATAACACATAAAGGGTTATAAAATCATCACTTCATTAAATATAAACCTTGGTGGGTAAATATAAGTTAACACACAAAAGTTTTCAAAAAATCATTTAAAACATTAAAGTTCAAATTACTTTCAAAAAACATTTTTTAGGGGAAAGAGAAGACTACTGAAAAACTTATTTCCAAATAAAAGATAATTTAAAATACATAAAGGTTTTAAAAAGGATAAGTAAAAATAATTTTATAACATTTACTTTTAAAACAATCTTTAATAATTAATACTTGAAAAAGGACATAATGATTTAAAAACGGGGAAGTAAAAATAATTTTAAAAAATTAACTTCTAAAAGAACTATTAATAATTTAGACTTGAAGAATAAATAATGTTTTCAAAAAATATAAGTTAAAATAATTTTGAAACTATTTCTTTTAAAAAATATTTAATAAGGTAACCTTTAAATAATACATAAATTTTTCAAAAAGGTATGTGAAAATTCTTTGAAAACTTTTACTTTTAAAAAGAATCTTTACTAATGGAACTTTAAAAAAACCTAAAGTTTTCAAAAATTTAGAAGAAAATAATTTGAAATATTTTAATTTTAAAAATAATCTTTAATTATGGAACCTTGAAAAAATAAAAAAAGGTCTCACAGGAAATGTGGAATGTAAGAAATAAATCTTAGAAAAAAGATGGTCTTAAAAATCATTTTCACTCAATGAAGGGAGTTGAAATTACAAAGAACCTTCATTACCCCAATATCCTTAGAGTTTAAATATATTTAAATAAATAAAATTATATTTCTTTGAAATCCTAATTAATTATATTAATATTTCAAAATATATTCATTAGGTATTAATCACATCATTCTAAAGATTTTATGGTACCGAATAAGAAATATGTCTCAATAAATTAAATTTTGAGACATAAAACATTTCCTTGTTTTATTACTTAGATTATAACACT
Source organism: Viscum album (assembly GCA_963277665.1). NCBI lineage: Eukaryota > Viridiplantae > Streptophyta > Magnoliopsida > Santalales > Viscaceae > Viscum > Viscum album. The sequence continues at coordinate 1,171,525,862 of OY728120.1, forward strand.
ATAAACTCTTGTAAAAAACATATCTAACTTAATATCCTATTTCATAACCTTAATCATAAGCATTACTCTTTTATAATCATTGTTATCATTTTTTTTATCATGAGTACATAACGTATGATGACCACTGGGAGTTAATAATTTTAACAGTTTTTCACATGTTTTTGATATCATTACCCACACTTTGATTTCAAGTTAATTATTTATATATAATATAAGATTATATAAAATATAACCTATATTGATTAAAAAAATTTATTTCATTCTATATGTGTTTTGGTTATGTTATGTGAAACAGAATTGGTAACGACTTATTTTGGTAATTTTAGCGAACAAAAATGATACTTTAATAACAAGTTAAATAATTAATATAATATATCTAGAAAAATATACCAATATTTATTTTCTTATTATATTATAATAATATTATTTTTCATTTTCCCATTGTCATCCATAATTGTATTTTAAATCATTGTTCTTGTAGGTGGTTAAATATACCCAAACTTGAACATGATTTAACTTGTTTGGTGATTATAGTTAAGGAGGTGTTTTACATTGAAATAATATAATTATTTACAAAAGAATAATTATATTATTTTATGATTATGTTATTTTTTTCAATTATTTAAGATATTTTTATATGGAAGGAAAAATCATAAAAAAACGAAAAAAGGATTCTTTATGGTGGTGGTAGTTCGTGAACATGCACGTTTGGAATTCCTTTGTTTGTATAAGTGGATTTAAATGAATAAATAAGGGTTGAAACATTAATATAAAAACATACAAGTATACTAATGATACTTCTTTAATCATATTGTTATGGTGATAAGTTATTTCGAAGAGTAATATTAAGAAGAAAACTTAAGAAAGAGATGATACTTACATTTAAGACTTGATTTTTCCTTGGATGTTTCTTTGAAATTAAAGAGATTATACTAGTTATGAGTGACCATGGTACTATTTTTTGGTATAAGGTTCTAGGGAGATTAAAATTTAAATGTTTTATAGAGTAATTCTAAGTACATCTGTGTGTTTTAAGGGGTTTAAGTGTTCCCCATTTACAAGAGAGAAAAAAAGAACTTTTAGAAACACATAATATATTTAAATAATGTCATGACACTATTACAAGGTTGATGTCTCCAAAGTTTAAAAATAATGGAGTGTGGGGGTATTTTTAGATCTACAAAGGCGCAAAAAAGTGTTTCCTCAAATTTTTTAAACATTTTATTGGGTTTTTACCATTATATTTTTACATTTTACTCTTTTATTTTTAAACTATGTAACTAGTTTTTAACTAAGTGATTTAATGTTTTATTAAAAATATAAAATAACACATATAACCATATTTGGGTGTTTTGGAAAAAATATAAAATTTATTTAATCCAATTCAACTTTGAAATATTATAAAATAAACCTGTAAATTAAAATAGATAATTTGTATAAAAACTGTTTTAGTTGAAAAAATGTATTTTGACTATTATGTATTCTAAATATTATTAAGTATTGATTAAAAATTATATAATTTTCAATATATTTTTAATGTGTTTATAAATCATATTATATTAATTATTTAAAGTATTTAAATTTAATTTATTTGATATAACTTTCTAGATATTAAAAAACAAATAATTTTACAGTTATTTCACCATTACCTTGGTAGTTAGAATTAATCCTAACCATATAAATTTTATACCAAAAAAATTAATTATACTTGTAAAATAATATTTAAATTATTACATAAAATATAATAATCAATTTATCAAGTTAAATTTCTTTGTGTAGGTAAATTAATCTTAATATTAGAGTATGTAACACATAAAACCATATTTTTTAGAAAAGTGTATTTTTAAGTTAAGTAGGAAAAAATTATCAATGTTATTGATTATAATTATATTAATAAGATTATTATTTTTCAAATAAGAGTTATTTAAAATTAAAATAAATTCAAATCGTAATTTTACCATGTGTAAATTTAATTAAATAAATAATTTAAAAATAATTTTCATAAAATATTACTCAATTTTCTAAAATTATATTCATGGATTTTATAAATTGAAAAAAATATTTTAAAGGCTTAATTTTATTTTATAAATATTTATTTTGTGTATAAAAAAGACTTAAAAATTTTATAAGTTCTATAAAAGTGATAGTTTTAAAAAATCAGTATTTTTCACTATTCACCTAAAAACCAATTATGTTAGAAAAATATCAAAAATACATCTTAATATTTTTTTGAGTAATTCATAAATTAATTTTAATTTAAAAATTTAAAATTCAAATTTTATAAAATTTTGATTCTTGAAATAAAATATATAATTTAACAACAAGGTCTTTTATTTAAAATAACTCTTTCAATATTAACTCATATTAATTATTTACCTTCTAAAGGTAATACATATTAATGGTTTACTATCTTAGTATTTATAATAGATTTATTGACAAATTACTCTTAATATTTTGTGGTTTTTTTATATTGGGTGTACCATCTGGCATAAATTGTAGAACATTGTATATATTTTAAAGGATCCAAAATCACAGGCCATTGTAGGAAGGTTTTTTGGAAAAATTCTTGATGAATTTGATTTTGGGAAAATTTATTGATTTCCAACTAAGTATCCTAAATAAAGGTCATAAGGCTAATACATAACAGATTTTTTCGATAATATGTAAATGTGCTCTAGAATTGTTTAGTTCAATGTTGAAAAAATTCTGAAGTCTTCTTGTGTACGTAAGAGTAATCAGGTCACACTCTCTATAAAATGGAAAATTCTAGGAATACATAAGGGTAACTGAATCTCATCAGTAAAATTAATTAATTCTAGGAAGAAACAGAATTTTTTAAGTCATAGAAGTGGTCTTTTTATATTATAATTCATCAAAAAATTTATAAGAGTAACCAGGTTTTCCTTGAATAAGGATATCGAAAAGGCTAGGACATTAACTACGATATATAAGGGGCATCAACCTGATATATAAGAGTCATTTTAAGGACTCTAGGGATATGTAAGAGTCATTTTTGTGACTCAAGGCATACATAAAAGTCATTTTAATGACTTAAGGGATACAGAAGATTATTTTACGGTGCACAAACTGGATTTGAAACGGTCATTCCCTTAGTTATTTTTTAGAGTGAAGGGTCGACCCGCAATATCATATTAGGTTCTTCATTTTATATCATAAAAATATGATTAAAATTTCATTCTAGCTGTGATGGATAAAATACAGTCAAAATTAAAGGAGGATTATTTAATGATATTATAGTGATTTAAATTCAATATTTTTGTACAATTCAAATATTGATTTTTTGACCAAGCATCATGTAGTCACTACTGGAAAACTAACATATACCAATGGTTTGGAACTGTTGGTATAGGCCTCCAAACCATTGGTATAGCCTATACCAACGGTTTGGAGAACCGTTGCCAAGTAAGTCGTTGGGATAGGTCTATACCAAAGGTTTTCGCAAAACTGTTGGTATAGACCTATACTAATGGTTTTGGAAACCGTTGGTATAAGTAATATGAAAATCTATACCAATGGTTATGGAACAGTTGGTATATGTATTTCAAAAAAAATATTCGCTGGGATTTTATCCCAGGACCCCTAGTTTATCATTGAACGATTTAACCACTAACCTAACATGACTTTTGTGAACATAATTACATAAATATATATATGTATTGTCATAAATATTTTAAATTTTGATTTATATAATGTTCTTGGTAAGAAGATATGATAAATATTCTCAGGACCTATACCAACGGTTGTCAAAACCATTGGTATAGGTATATACCAACGGTTTTGACAATAGTTGGTATAGTTCTTGATTTTAGAATTTATTCTGGGTTGAAGGTTGATTTGTAGGGGACCTTTCCTAATGGTTTGGGAAAACTTTTGGGAAAGGGTATGGCTTTCCCAACGGTTTGTAAAAACTGTTGGGAAAGGTGTCCACAAAGTGGACTTTTCCCAACGGTTTGCCAAAACCGTTGGGAAAGGGTATACCTATCCCAACGGTTTGGCCAAACCATTGGGAAAAGTGGCCACAAAGTGGACTTTTCCCAACGGTTTGGCCAAACTGTTGGGAAAGACATACCCTTTCCCAATGGTTTGCCAAAACCGTTGGGAAAGGTGGCCACAAAGTGGGATTTCCCAACGGTTTGGCCAAACCATTGGGAAAAAGGACTTATACCAATAGTTTTTACAAACCGTTGGTATATAAGTGTTAGGAAAATTCAGATTTCTAGTAGTGAGTAAAAATTGAAGTCCCGCAATTTAGATAGCAACAAAAAACTTGTATTATATTTAAATATGTTATTTTACTAAATAATGATGAATTATTTAATTCTATAATATTTTAAAATTAATATTGAAGGGGATCTCATTTTTATTTTCATAGATTTTCTATATTTAATTATGGGAAATATTTTCATATGATTTTTTAGTAATTAAATAAAAGGATGTAAGAAAAGAAAAAATATAACATTCCATTGTAAAAAAATAAGGAAGATATGTGTAAATTGAATATATTGTTTTTGATAACAAAATGATATTTTTATACTTGTAGTGGAAAGTTATAGAAGAATGGGTAGGTGTTCTTGGAGGTATCTCACTGGAAGATCATAGAGTTCATCACATTGATGAAACTAGATATAATTACCGCACCATTCTTAGTGTAATATCTATTTTTTGTTTATATAATAATATTATAGGTTATAGAAAGAGTAGTGAGTTATATCTTGTAGGAATATCAATGAGTTATTAATTTATTTTCTAAAGGATTTGAACATGGAGGGTAATTGTGGCCATTCAATATTGTAATGTAAGTATTATAATGAACCAGATTTTTATGAAGGTACATATCATCTATTTTCAATTTACATCCCTGGTTTTACCCTTAAATGAATTCCTAGTAAGGATATGGAGGGAAAGGGGGTGTCTAAGGATTTTTTAGATCCTAAAGCCTCATATTTAGAGGAAATAAGTTGGTTGTGCAGTTAGTAGAAATTGTGAATCCCAGTCTACATGGTTAGAGTAAACAGTGTGGGGTTGTCTCAGTGCACAATATAGGGCTATATGGTTTTCCCTAACCATGTGGCCAAGGACATACGCCCATGTATTTGCCTTAGTTTTTTTAATATAGGGAAAACACATTGTCCGCACATTTTTTTCTAACCATGGGCATGATTGTGTGATATGTGTTTTCAGACAATGAACCTTGCACGGTTGGCATATGGTTTGACCAACCATGCAGCCAAACCATGTGCCCCCTTTATGTTGGGTGAAATAACTATTTTTTCCTTAAATTTATTATAACCAAATCCCATTTCATTTTTCATATCTGTAGGGAATCACCTTATTCCTATAATGTTGGAGAGCTCCTCCCATGGTTTACACATAGTTTCTTCAATATCTTCCCCATCCATCCTCATAATCAAGATTTTTTTATCTTGTTGGATAGATACTAGTGATTTATTCACTGATTAGTATACTTTCATAATTTAAATTTCTATCAATGATGTTATTTCCATGCAGGATATTATGACCTATTTTTAGGGTATCTGTCTATTCCTCTGTTTTCTTCTAATCTAGTCTGAATCAGAGTCAGAGATTGGAAAACTATTCCTCTATAGAAATATGGTTGGTTATCTATAAATTTTCCCTCAAATTATGGTTTTTTATACCATGTTTCCATTATACTGCACAACAGACCTTTCAGGAATTTCTTTATAAATTAAAATACTCTTTAAAAAATGTTGAAATATTGTTTAAGATATGTTATGACACCCTTAAACTAGATTAGTGGTTTTTTACCTCAACCCAAACCACCCAAGGGGTGGGTTCTTTCTTATGTTCTGGATTATGTCACCCTTGGGGTGATTTGAGCTTGATTTTCATTATCGAGAGTGAATTATGGAAATTATGTAGATTATTAAAGGTTGTAAACACCTTAAATTACTGTGTCATTTGTATATAAAAGGTATTAAATGGATAATACCTTGGATTGTGTATGATTATGAAAGGAATAATGAAATTTTTTATGAAATTTTGAATGAATTGGTTACAATTCTAATGGAGTTTTCATGGTATGGTACTGATGATCAATTAATATACATTATAAATTTCTACTCCTTAGATAAAATGACCCACTTAGATGTCATGAATATTTATACTCCTCATATATGAAGACCTATTAGGATTCCTCATAAATTTTAACTCCTTGGATTTGATAACCTTCTATGATTCCTTGGAAATTTATAATCCTTAGATCTAATGACTTATTAGGATTCCTCATATATTTCTACTCCTTGGATCTGATGACTTGCAAGGATGACTTGGTCATTTATACTCCTTGGATCTAACAACCTAATAGGATGCCTTGGACATTTATACTCCTTGGATCCTATCATGTGTTGTTCTAATACTTGATTACACAGTGTAGGTCATTGATGATTCTTACCATGATTTATAGCTATCCCTTATAATTTATTTTCTCGTCATAGTGATCCCTAATAGACTGGACAATCTCACTTCTACTTTTATTATTTTTTCTCCTATTTTATATACACACAATTGTTTCTTATATGCACATATTGTACTTACTATAGACACTATTGGTGGTGGACTATTGAGTTTTATCTCATACACTATTCAAGCCGTCATTGGGTACCCATACAGACTTCATAGATTTAGGTAGGGATAGGGGAAGTTCTCCCTTGGTGATTCTTGATTGATATTTTCCTAAGAGTATGGGAGAAGAATATTGGGATATAAATCATGATGTTATTTGAAGATAGTTTTTTTGTTATTTTTTTACTTTTGATACATGTATCGTTCTGGATGCCTATTTCCATGTATTTTCTATCTTTTGTATAGCTCCATAACATGCACATCATTTTTTATATAACACTACCCTTGGATTTGATTATTATTATTATTATTAATGTATGGATGATTTATCTTCTGTTGCTGGTAAATATTATTCATCCACATTTTATTCATTTATGATATCTCTTTGTTACTCTGATTATGAGGGTATACTCTCCCCACTATACCCTCACATACCCTTACTTCTTGTTAGAAACCTCTGGCATACGTGGAGGCAAGCTTGAGGCATTATGACCCACCGGCTCAGGCCACCATTAAGTGGATTTCAGGTATGGACATTACACAGTGGTATATAAGTTGTTTCTTTACTTTTGTATTATAATTTGGGAATATTCTATAGGATACTAGAAAAGAGATGGAGTTTGGTAATGATCTTAAGCCTAAGAGTAGCTAACCCATGTATGGGGAAAAGAAAAATTGTTTGGGATGGGATATAATGTTTTGGTTAATGCATGTTATAGTGGATTTGATTCCACCATTAGATGATGAAGATGTTTTGTGATGTTATTTCTATTATGATGTTGGATTTCATTTTTGTCCTTAGCCTATTACAATAAGTAATAATTGATCATGCATCATTATAGGCACCTTATAGGGTGAATATTTCATGCATTGTGACATGCCATGTAGGATGCATTTCATGACTATATGATATCTGTTATATGTGCCTTGATTGATATATATATTATTTGACTAACATTTTTGTAGGAAACTGAGAAACATAATTGGTTACATAAAGTTCTTAGATCAACCTAATAATTTTTACTATATTGATTGATGTCGACACCTTAAGTAGTAAATTATGGCACGTTGAGTCAAAGACCATTGGGTTCATGAGCTGGAATGTGTTATGGTTGTGACTAAATGGATTCCATAGTTCAATTTATAGTGTATGGGCCTTTATAAATTGGAAGTTGTAATTGATACAATTAAACAATTTAATAATATTTTTAATGAAAATAAATATGAATTTAAATGGCTTTAAATTGTGAAATGAAAAGGATACCATTAAATGGAGGTGCCAATTATAACTTAAAGGGTGATTTCCTATATAAATTAAAATTTAATCTCTATATACTAGAATCCTTGGATTATAGTAGAGTACTTGAACATTAAAAAACCTTAATTGTGGGCAATAGGCAATATCTCTTGCATTTTTTGATCTTTATTTCACCCAGACCTGGTTTAGAAGCAGGCAAAGGGGTTTGACTTGTATGTAAGAAGTTCTGTTCTTTCCCTATTTCTATATCTATTATTTTTTCATTTCTAATTTTTGTAGCAGGTGTGTTCTTGTAATTTTTAGAGATATGACACAGCAAAGGCCTCCATTTAAGCACCGGGAGGGTGGTGACGATCATTCTCTAGAGGTGGTGGGAATTGGGCCACCCGTAGAACCTCCTATAATGCCACTTGAGGCATCACCGATTATACCAGATGTGGGTGTTTTCTTCTATTTTCAAGAAGGTTTACTATGCTTTATGATTACTATTCAGGGATCCCCATGGCCTTCCCTAACTATGGAAAAGTTGACATGTGAGTTCTAGCATCAGCATCCACCCACTTTCTTTAGGGATGGTGGCCCCCCATGCTGCTGATCTTTGGCTTGAAACTATTTTTTATATCTTCAAACACCTAGATATTACACTATATAGGAGTGTAAATACCGGGAAATATATTGTTTATGGAGCCTCCAATAATTGGTGGGATTTATTGAACCAGGAGTATTGGCATTGGGGTATGGTTATGACTATTTTCCAATCTAGGTTTTGTGAATACCTTTTCCTTTATACCTTGAGGGTTGAACATGCCATAGATTTTATGAATTTGGAGCAAGGTGAGATGTCCTCTATGTATTATTCATATCACTTCATAGAGCTTCATCACTTTTCACCTATATATCTTACTAATGATTCATCTAGAGTGAGATTATTTGAGGATGGGATCAAGCATTATGTTCGATCATAGGTGAACATTTCTCGATTGGATACCATATCTAAAATAGTGAATTGGGTGCTTATTACTGAACATAACCTAAGACAATTAAGGGGTTGTAGAGCAAGGTAGTTTAGCTTCTTGACCTAGTGGCTTAGTGTCAGGTTGTAGTAAGTGGTGCTTTGACACCTCTAGTGAGGGGAATACCATGTGTGCTTGTAGTTCTGTTTTCTATCACTAGTTTTGGTGGTAGTGATGCATGAGGAGATAGTGTGATAAAAACCCAGTTGATTTCTGATCTTTCGGTGGGATGGGCCATCCATAGGGGTTTTGTAGGACCTACCCTCCATAAACTAGTGAGATAGGGTCTACACTGACTCCATATTTAAGAGCACAGTCGGTAGCTTCTTGTCAGGTGTAGATCTGGAGTACGATCAGACGATCAGGCTAAGGTGGTGGTCCTAGAAGGGGTATCCAGACACCATACTTTCAGCAATAAAATAATGGGATTTCTTAGGGTAGTCAAGTTGGTTATTAGGGCCATATATCAAGCTAGATATCTACAGCATAATCGATACCTGAGGAGTAGAGCACTGTCCTGTCTATTGTGAGACGTACTATTCTAGTAGCATATACATTAGTATATACTCTTTTTGATATAGGTTATTCTAATTCCTTCATATCATTTCCAATTATGGAGATCCCTGGGATTGATGTTCATTATTACTATCACATGATGACACTCGATACTCCATTAGGGATTTGATCAGAGAGTGTACGCCAGTGTAGGGAGTTCCCCTTTAGACAGGTGGGTGTCAATTTGTATGGGACCTCATTTTCCTCGAGAAGATAGGGTTTGATATCATTCTCATGATGGACAAGTTAGTTCCTTATCATGCTTATTTTGACTTCTATCACCAAAGGGAAACTATCACATCACCATAGGGTGGGGTTTTTATTCACAAGGCCGAATTGGATATTCAGGCAAGTAGAGATATACCTGAGCATGGCGGGCTGAGCGGGATGACAACACAAATTTCTAGCATATATATGGATGACTGAGGAATGTGTTAGCAAGATTTCCCTCTAGTGTAATATCATTTCAAAGACATTTTACAGAGTGAATTTTTAGTACTACCTCCTAAGATATAGGTATAGTTGTCCACCAATCTAGAGTTTAGAGCTACATCGATATGAATTCCTCCTTATAGTATGGATACTACAGAGTTACATAAGATCAAGAGGTATCTAGAAGACTTGAAATCAAAGGGGTTTATATCACCCGATACTTCTCTATGGGTTTCATAGGTTATTTTTTCCAATAATCCAGATAGAACCCTTTGTTTTTGTGTGTATTACTATAAATTGAATTAGTTCATAGATAATAATCAGTATCATTTACCGCATATAGATGACTTCTTTGACCATCTCCGAGGATATTGGGTTTTCTTAAAAATTGATATGAGATTGGGTTATCATAATGTGATCATTAGACCATCAGATATACCACGTACAACATTACATAGCAGATATGGATTGTACGAGTATTTTTTCATGTCATTAATTCTCATGAGTGTGCCATTAGTTTTCATGGAACCGATGAAATGTTTTTTCTATCTATATCTGTATTCTTTTATGGTGGTATTTGTGGAAAAAATATTGGTGTATTCTCACACTCTACATGACCAAGCCAAACATCTTGAGATTTTATTGGATACACTAAATGATAATCAATTATATGATAATCTCACAAAGTTACACTTTTGGATGGTTAAGATTCACTTACTGGGTCATATTATCTCATAGATAGCAGTATCGGTTGAACTAGAGAAGGTGAGAGTTTTAGTTTCATGGGAGCATCCAAATAATGTCTTTGATATACATAGTTTCTTTGGTACAGTTTGTTACTATATGTGCTTTATATAGAAATTATCATGCCTAGAAAAACCTCTTGTGGTCTTGACTAAGAAGGGTGTGAAGTTTATATGGTCAAAATCCTTCTAGACAGCCTTTCTGGTGCGTAAAGGGACATTGAATTCAGTGTCTATCTTGATTCTACCAGAACTGGGAATAAGATATATAGTATACTATGATGCATTAGGTATCTAGATAGGATTAGTTCTGATGTAGGAGGATCGATTCATGGCATACGGGTATCATTAGTTAAGGTCAGACGAGAGGAACTACCCAACACATGATCTCAAGTTAGCTAATGTTTTTCATGACTTGCACTATTGGAGACATTATTTATTGGGAGAGCGTATTGTGATGTACATTGAACACAAAATCATAAAGTATATCTTTACATGGTGTGACCTAAATCTTATGAAAAAAATAAATTTGAATACCTAAAATATTTTGACTTTGAACTTTCTTATATACTAAGAAAGAGAAATGTAGTTTTTGATGCTCTAAGTAGGAGAACATAGACACAAGTAGTTCAGGAGGCCAATAGTGAGTGGAATCTTATGGCCTTATTATCTAATATGCTCTTAGAGGTGAAGGATAATCATGGGAATAATTTTATCTCATCCTTAGAAGTGACTTCCACACTTCTAGATAGTTCTAAGAGGAGATAGTTATCAGATCCTGGGGGCCTAGTTCCGAGGGGTAATATTTCATATGAGGATTCGTTGCTAGGTTGGACCATGGATGAGGATGAGACCTTATGCATACATGGGTGTGTCTGGGTTATAGCAGAAATACAAGAGGAGGTGATGTGAGAATTTCAAGTCTTATATTTGGAATTACATCCCATCATCGCCAATATATATCAATAATTTCATCACCAATATTGGTGTCTAGATATGAAATGGTAGATAGTCAACTTTATTACTTGATGTTCCTCCTGTCTGCAGGTTAAGGAGGAACACCATTGACTGGAAGGACTCTTACATTTGGTTTCCATTCTCGAGTGAAAATGGGGTGATGTCATCATAGAATTTGTGATAGGTTTTCCGAGATTTCTTTGAGGCAACGATATAGTTTGGGTAGTTGTTTACTGGTTGATGATGGTCACCCACTTCTTACCTATTTGAGAGACCTTATCAATGGAAGATCCAGAGATTCCATAAGTTAGGTAGATCATAAGACATCATGGAGATCTATGTTTTATCATATATAATAAGAAAACCCATTTCACACCATGGTTTTGGAAGGGTTGTTCAGAAAGCTTGGGGTACACAGGTGCTTCTGAGAATGGCCTATCACCCTCAGTTTGATGGTCAGAAAGAGTGGACAATTAAGGTGTTTTAGGAAATGATCCATTCAGGTGTCCTTGAATTTGGGGGTACTTCATCAAAACATATATCCCTATTTCATTTCTATTATAATAACAGCTTTTAGGCTACATTAAGATGGATCCTTAAGAGGGATTATATGTTAGACCATACTGATCAGCTCTGTACTGGTTGCAGGTAAGGGAGACAACACTGCTTGGACCTTATCTCATTTGGGATAATACATGGAAAGTATAGCTAATCAGGAAGCTCATTATGACTGCTCAGTCTATGAAGTAGTTATATGACAATAACCATTGATTACCTCTCGATTTTGAGTCTAGGGATCAAGTTTTCTTACGTGTTTCGCCCATGTTGGTCCATAGATGGATTCAGAGATAGGGTAAGTTTTAACCTCGATTTGTCAAGCCCTTTGAGGCTATAAAGTGAATCATACCAGTGGATTATTGGATAACACTTATTTATAGATACTAGACTATGCAAGGTGTTTTTCACATGTCTCATCTCCACCCACAACGCCAAAATTTATATTTAGCAGTGGCTTTTTTTCTGTTTCACGGTGGTTTAAACCGCCGTGAAATCGTTCTACGATGGTTTTGGAAAACTGCCGCTAAATCGTGCGTCGGGAATTAATTAGCGGTGGGTTTTTAGTGGCGGTTTAAACCACCAATAAATCTTTTTAATTTTTTTTTTAATTTTTTTAATTTTTTTAATTTTTTTAATTTTTTAATTAGAGGCTGATTTTTAGCGGCGGTTTAACCGTCACTAAATCGTTTTTAATTTTTTTTTTAATTTTTTTAATTTTTCTAATTTTTTACATCTTTATATTTTTTATATTAGTAATTTATTTCTTTATTTTTTTATATTAGTAATTTATTTATTTATTTTTTTAATTTAGTAATTTATTTATTTATTTTTTTAATTTATTTATTTATTTTGTATTTATTTATTTAATATTTATTAATTATTAATTATTAATTAATTATTTATTATTTATTATTACCACTCACATGCTCATCCATCTCTATGCATAAGTCTATGTCCATGCACATGCCCATGCCATATATATAAATTCTGCGTTGGGTGAGATTTGAACCCCTTACCTCTTGCTTATTCTCCAAAGACTTTACCACTCTAGTAGGCTCTTCATGCGGTCAATAAATCGAATTTAATATACTTATACATACATACATATATATATATATATATTAATTAGAAAAATAAGTAATACACAACAAATAGATACAAACTAAATAATTATTAATCAATAATTATTAATCAATAATCAATCATTAATAATTAATCATATATAATATATAATATATAATATATAACAAATTATATATAATACATAATACATAATACATAATATCTCATATCTCATATCTAATATATAACATATTATATATAATATATAATATATAATATATATTATATATTATATATTAGGTATTATATAATAGATAATATATAATACATAATATATAATCGATAATATATAATAGATAATATTTCATATTTCATATTTCATATTTCATATTTCATATATAATATATAATATATTACATAATATATATATAAGTAATGTATAAATGATAAATTAGTTTAAAAATTATTTAGTATATAATAATTAAATTAATAATAAATAATAAATTAATAAATAATAGATAAATAAATAAATAATAATAAAAAATAAATAGTAAATAATAAATAGTAAATAATAAATAATTTATAATTTATAATTTATAATTTATAATTTATAATTAATAAAAATTAATAATTAATAATTGATCATTAAGAATAAATAATTAATAATTAATAATTTATATTCAAAATTTTATAAATAATTTATAAATAATTAATAAATAATAAATAAATAAATAATAAATGAATAATCAACTAATAATAAATTAATATTTAGTAAATTAAAAAAAATTAAAAAATAATAAATAATAAATAATAAATAATAAGTAATAAATAATAAATAAATAAATAAATACATAAATACATAAATAAATAGATAAATAAATAATAATAAATTAATAAATAAAAATTAATAATAATTAATAATTAATAATTGATAATTATGAAATGAATAATTCTTAATTAATAATTAATATTTTAATTTTAATTTTTAATATGCAATATTCAATATTTAATATTTAATAAATAATTAATATTTAATTAATATTTAATTAATAAATAATCAATAAATAAAAAATATAAAATAAAAAATACATAAATAAATAGATAAATAAATAATACATAATTTATAATTAATAATAACTAATAATTAATAATTGATAATTATAAAATTAATAATTCTTAATTAATAATTAAAATTTTAATTTTATTATTTAATATGCAATATTCAATATTTATTATTTAATAAATATTAACTAGTTAATTAATTAATAATAAATAAATTATCAATAATTAATAAGCAATAAATAATTAATAAATTAATAATAAACTAATAATAAATTAATATTTATTAAATTGAAAATAAATAATAAGGAATAAAGAATAAAGAATAAAGAATAGAGAATAAAAATTAAAAAATATAAAATAAATAAAAATAATAAAGAAATAAATACATAAATAGATAAATGAATAATAATTAATTAATAATTAATAATAACTAATAACTAATAATTTATAATTTATAATTAATAAATAATAATTAATCAATTAATAATTTATAATTAATTCATAAATAATGAATAAAGAATAAATAAATAAATAATAAATAAATAAAAAATGAATAATAAACTAATAAATAATTAATAAATAAATTAAAAATAAATTAATAAATAAATCAATAAATAAATAAATAAATAATAAATAAATAAATAAATAGTAAACAAATAATAAATAAATAAATTAATAAATTAATAAATAAATTAAAAATATAAAAAAATAATGAAATTAAAAATTAATAAAATTAATAAAAAATAATAAAAATTTTAAAAACGATTTAGCGATGGTTTAAACTGCTGCTAAAAAACCGTCGCTAATTAAAAAATTAAAAAATTAAAAAAAATTAAAATGATTTAGCGGCGATTTAAATTGCCGCTAAAAAACTGCTGCTAATTAAAAATATCCTAAAAAAATTAACGGCTGATTTTTCATGGCGGTTTTAGAAACTGCCACAAAATTTTTGATCGAAAAACATTTAGCGGTGGTTTTTAAAACCACTGAGAGAAAATCGCCGCTGAAACACTATTTTCTCCTAATGAGTATTATCTACACCTGATGCATGTTCTACATCCATTGGAGGTTGATTTAGATATGGATGATTCCTTTGGGGAGTAACTAATGTGTATTGTTGATTTGATAATGAAAGATATATGAGGTATTTTAGTTCATTTAGTGTGGGTGCTATGGCAGCATGACCGGGTATAGGATGAGACCTGAGATCGGGAAGCTGACGTACATGCTCATTCGATGGAGATGTTCTTAGATGATCCCTTACCACCATCTGAAGGCCAACTCAACGATGAGTTACTTTAAGAAGGGGAATTTATAACAAAATGGATTTTTATGAAGGTATATATCATTTGTTTTTCAGTTTTACCCTAAAATGAATTCCTAGTAGGGCTATAGAGGAAATGAGGGTGCCCGAGTCTTATTTAGAGTCTAAAGCCCCATATTTTGGAGGAAATAGCTGAGCCGCATGGTTAGTAGAAACTGTGTGTCCCAGTCCACCTGGTTAGAGTAAACTATGTGAGGTTTCTCAGTGCACGGTAAAGGGACGTACAGTTTTCCCTTACCATGTGACCCACGCTGCATGCCCATGAATTTGCTGTAGAAATTTTAAGAGAGGGAAATGCATGGTTAGTTCATAGTTTTTCTAATCGTTCACTATAACTATGTCATATGGGGTTCCAGGTAGTGAGCCTTGCACAGTTGGCACATGGTTTGGCAAACCATACAGTCAAACTGTTTTCCCCCTTTATATTGGTTGAAATGATTGTTTTGACCTTAAATTTATTATAACTTAACCCCCTTTCTTTCTTCATTTTCTGTGGGAATCACCTTCTTCCTCTCACATTGGAGATATACTCTCATAGCATCCACCTAGGTTCTTCAATATCTTCTCCATATTACCTCGTAATCAAAATCCATTTTTCTCATTAGATAGCCACCGACGATTTCTTCACTCATTAGGATCCTTTAATCATTGTATTTCTATTGGTGATGTTATTTTGGTGCAGGAAATCATGCCTTGTTTTCAGGGTGATTGTTCATTATTATGTTTTATTTTGATCTAATATAAATCAAAGGATGATATTAGATGAGTATTCCTCTATAGGAATTAGATAGGTGGTCTATACCTTTTCCATTAAAGTCAAGTTTTGTATACCATGTTTCCATTGTCCCCGCATGTTGGACCTTTTAGGTGTTGCTTTCTAAATTAATAGACTATTAAAACAAATTTTGAATTCTTGTTTAAGATATTTTATGATACCCTTACACTATGTTGGAGTTTTTTGACCTCAACCCAAACCACCTAATGGGTAGGTTCTTTCTTCTCTTCATGATTATGACACCCTTAAGGTGAGTTGAGCTTACTTTTCATTATCCAGAGCTAATTATGGTAATTATGTGTATTGTTAAAGGTTGTAAGAACCTTAAATTAATTTTTCATTCATATATAAAAGGCATTAAAATGGAAAACCCCACATCTTGTGTATGATTATGAAATGATTAATGAAATGGGGAGTGAATTGGTTATGATGGTGGGTTAGCTATATGGCACTGACAACCTATTAGGATGCCTTAGAAATTTATACTCATTGGATCCAATGACCCACTAGGATGCCTTGGACTTTTCTAATCCTTAGATTTGATGACCTATTAGTATTCCTCAGACATATCTACTCCTTGGATCCAACAACCCACTAGGATTCCTTGTACATTTTTACTCCTTGGATATGATGAACAAATAGTATGCCTCAGAAATTTCTAATCCTTTGATATGATGACCATCTTGGATACATTGTAAATTTATACTCCTTTTATCTAATGACCAGCTGGGATGCCTTGGATATTTATACTATTTAGATCGTGGCATGTGTAGGTATAATACTTGATTACACTGCGTATTCCATTGGTGATTCTCACCATTCTTTTCAATTGGCCCTTATGATTTAGTTTCTTGATCATAGTGAGCCTTAATAGACTTGACCATTTCACTTCTACTTTTGTTACTTTTACTACTATTATATTTGCACACTATTTCAACTTATATGCTCAAACAAAACTTTTTATAGACACCATTGGTTGTGGCCTACTGATTTTTATATCACACCTAATTCTAGCTGTAGTTGGGTACCTAGAAGAACTTCAAGGATGTAGGTATGGAAAGGGTAAAGTGCTCGCTTGGTGATTCTTGATTGATTATTGCATAAGATTATGGAAGCACAATACCATGCAACGGATAGTGATGATATATGTAGATAGTTTTTTTTTCTTTTTGTACTTCTGATATATGTATTGTACTGGATTCTTATTTCCATGTATTTATTGTATTTTTTATAGCTCTAGGATATACACATCATTTTGTATATGACACTACCCTTAGCATATATTATTATTTTTGTTGTTTTTAGATGATTTATCTTTTATTTTTCGTTAATATTATGCTTCCACCTTGTATTCATTTAAGATTCCATTTTTTTACTCTGATTATGAGGGTATAGTCTCCCCACCATACCATTACAGACCCTCACTTTTAGTCAATAGCCTACGACATAAGGAGAGGCACTCTTGAGGCCTTGTGACCCACCGGCTCAGGGAACCATTTAATGGCTCTTGGTTTGGGATTTTAAAAGTAGTTCACTTAGTCTTTTAGGTGCATCAACACATTTTCATTACATAATATTTGGATTATCCCTATTTGGGTGAACCAATTAAATTTCTCAGGTCTCTATTTTTCTTCTATATTAATTCCTACCAAGTGTAATGTATATAGATATATTAATAATTGTGCAATAAGGTAATTAGTGAGGGTCGATTAAAAAATAGATATACCCTAAGTCACCTCTGTTCTCAGTGTATTCACCTAGTTTGGTACCAATGAATCAAAAACTGGGGTGTTATAAGTATAATAAATTAATACATTAATTGTAGGTTGATTCATTCTTCCATTCAAATAATCACTCACTAAAGATAACTTTTCACTAACATTATACTTGAAATGTGTCCCAAATTTTACATAATATATGTTTAATAATCATTTTTTATCCATTGGTTAGTATGTTTTTAGGTTATATGCATATGAATATGTAATTAGTGTTCTACATATATATAATTACACCATCAAGGTGTACCCACTGATCAAATGTAAGTATCAATGATTAATCATCGAGTCACTCATCTAGATATTTCTAGTGTTGTAAAAAGTAAATTTTATTTTATAAAAAATATATTCTTTTATTATAGTGTTTATTCATATATATCCATTAATTGAATTGGAATTTTCCACCTGACCAATTTTTGGCTAAGTTAGTAAAACTATTAGAGGATCAATGGAATAATTCATTTCATAGATATTGGATATATTATTGAGATGTAGTTAATTATAGATAAGGAAATACATTGTTGTATTGAAAAATTATTCTATGTTTTTTATTTGTGTGACTGTTGGCATCTGATGTAGTTAGATCTGTAGGGATTCATAGATAAGATGATGTAAATTATATGATATATTCGATGTGTAGAGAGATGGATTACTAGAAGAAGCAGCAACATAAATGAGTGGAGACATTGGAAGAAATATGTACATATATAGATGTATTTTCAAAGGATCTAAATTAATCTTTTGGACTGAGAGATTACCCCATTCATGGTGCTCATTTCCAGGCATAATAGGTTTAGAATAAAAAAATTATAATTAAAATAATTTTCATTATTAATTTAAAAGTATATAATATTAATTTTTTTGACCCCTAGATGAATTTAATTGTCATACTAATGTGTCTATAGGTGATTATGAGCATGATTCACCTCATTTATGAGGCAATTTTCCTTATATTTAAGTTATTGAAAGTAAATTTTTAAAAATTTAGTTATTTTTTTAATTCTAATCAGGCATCTCATGATCAAGACTGATCAAATGTATTAGTACTAACACTAAAATTTAGGAAAATTATCATCAATTATTTTTTAAACTATTGGACTGAAAAATATGTCAATTTTTTATAAGATGTTATTAGAATGAGAGAAAAGTATTTTTTAGGACTAAAAATATTTGTATGTTAAAAATCTGCATCAAATGTCCAAGATTGAGAAAAGGAAATAAGCATGTCATGATTTTTTTGGAAAACATTACTTGATTAATTTTATATTTATAAGAAAAAAACGGTATATCAAACATTAGATGTGGTTAAAAGGATAAAAATGTTATTTTTATAATTAATACTATTTTTTAGTTAAAATTACACATTATAAAATCAAAACCAGGTAAATTATCTTGGATTATAGTGAAAATTTAAGACAATTGTCTTTGATTAATTCATGAATTTTAGGAACGAGTTTCCCATCATATGATATTCAATGTAGTTGGAATAATTAAAAGTAAATTTTTACAATTAAAACTATTTTAAGTTAAAAACATTCTTGAAATGATAAAACTAAATAATTAAGCTTATATTTTCAATAAATCGTACAAAAATGAAAATCATTTAATTTATGACCAGTAGGATTGAACAACATTTCAATTTGATATACATTTTTGGAATTATGGAAATTTAATTTTAAAAATTATAACTCATTTTTAACCTCAAAAAGGAAATCAAATGATCAATAAAATGAAAATAATTTTTTATTATCATAAAAAATTATAAAATGGTTATAAAATAAGTCTCTATACCTATATTAATAAATATTATATTAATCTGATGTGTGGTGTGATTATAATGATTGAACATTAATTTTTATAAATAAGAAAAATAAGTTAAAAATGTGTATCAATTGATCAAAAATGAAAATTTATATGATATATTATTGAATCACACATTATTATAACAATTTATGTGGTTAAAATGATCAGAAGTAAATATTAAAAAATTAAAACTATTTTTTAACATCAAATTATTTATCTAATTATCAAAATGAAGCCAATGACCTAAAAAAGTTATAAAAATTTAGTAAAATGATATTAGATTAATTTTTTACCATATAGGAATAAACCTCATATAAATGTAATATAAAAATTGACTAAAATGATCTAAAGTTGATTTTTAAAATTTTAACTCTTTTCTAAGTTGAAAAAATGTATCAAAGGAACAACCATAAGAAAATGAAAATATATTGTGATTAAAATTCAGTGTAATTATCATCAATGAAAATTTTAATTGTAGGGAAAAATTTATTCATCAATTTGATATGTGATATTCCAGATGGTGGGTTTCCTAAGACTGAATAGTTATTATTCAAGCAATTAAATACATAATATATAATATACCAAGATCATTTTATTTTAAATTGAAACCATGAATAATGAATAATGAATAATATATCATACATTGAATATAGTTGATCCTCATATCATCAATCACACCCCTGTTTAAGATAACTTAGAGGTTGTTAGAGGGATACTTCCTCCTAAGGATCCATGGGTTAATGAATCAACTTATGATTGGGTGGGACTCTATCTACCTCTATGTTATTCTAGTACTTATAAATGGTAAAGGATTAAGTATAGGACAGATTTGGTGTATAGATAATTAGTTTCACACACTTGCATTGATCAATCAATATAATGACCTTAGAATTATTTTTATAGGATTTGGGAATGTTCTAGGAGCCTCTATACATGTACTTAAATATTACATAAAATTTGAGTAACACCATATAGTTAAATATTATTTATAACCCATTGACTATAGCTTCTAACATTTAAATTATTTTATTGGTTCTCTATATATTTCATGTCATAAATGAAATCCATGAATGGGAGAAAACTGAACTTTAACATTTGATTTTTGATTTCTATACCAATCAAAACATAATATTGATATATATCTTAGCCATTTATATATTCATATATGGTATACTATGATATATGATATAAGTTAGTTAGTTATTTGATATCTTTATGTCTCGTAATTGGGTTTTGTGAAGCCTCTTTAGTTTTCTGGAAAGATCTTTCTAGAAGTTTTTATATAAGGATATTTTGCAGAATGACGTTTCAAAAATTGTTTATAGACCTTGACATTTTTGGAAGGAGTATAACTAATTTATGTTGTTTCGATGTTCTGTTGGAAGTATCAAAATTATGATTTTGATACTTGTGTTTTACACATGTTCACTGGTTTTTAATTGTTAGTCTAAAAGTGAAATAGTGTATCAAAGGCCGCCTTGTTCAGTATAAGTGGAACCATGAATCTAGGAGGGTGGGGGAACCGGTTTACCAAGATTAGAAATATATAAATATATCATGGTACTAGCTACCGAGATATTATATAGATTGAAAATAGATGATCAAAATTCAATGGAAGGAGACTTTAGTTGAGTGGGATTAGTTAAATTTGATGGGGTTTTAATCTCTCATACATTCATTTATCATTGTGATTATAGTTCTCTCCAGTGGATGTATGACTCTTTTCTAAATCACATAATTCCTATGTGTGATTTAATTTTTCCTTTCCTATTGAAATTTGTGTGTTTATGTATTATTTCATGTGGTTATTAGGTTTTTTTCTTCTTATTTTTAGAACATATATTCGAAGGGATGTGAATACTATAAGAAGGTAGTAATTTAAAAGGAGATTATTCTAAATTATTTATGTGAGAGTTCTTTTAGTTTTACTCCCAACAAGCGGTATCAAAGGGAAGGTTCATTTGTACACAACTTAGAAGTATGAAAAATGAAATCATATGAAGAAAATATCCAGATTTACAAGTTTGATGGGAAGGATTTTAGATTCATGTATATTTATTTGGATTATATTATGATATATAAATATCTAGACTCTTTGTGGTCTGAAGAGTGTCTAGGTAAGATAGATAAATTGGAATGGGTGTAGTTAGACAAAAAGACTATATCCTTAGTAATAATTTATCTTGCATGAAATTCTCCTTTTAATATTCAAGAGATTAAAAGAACTACATAAGTTATGAATATAACACCCCAGTATTTTAGGATATATTTCTATTTAAATAAATTTAATTTCTTTGATATCTTTCTTTACATATAATGTGAAGATTAAAAGAACCTTGGTATAATATTACAATATAATCATTTAATGTGATAGTTCTCATCCAGCCATTTGATTGGAAGGTATGAATTGGAATAACCAAATTATGAAAAATATGCATAAAGGTTTTATCTAATACACATATATTTATTAATTCTTAGGAAATAATTAATCAGTTTTTAGTAAATTAATTTTAAGCTACAAAACTATTTTTTCATCAAAATGATTTTTATTTCATTTTTTCATGGATATTATAATTAATTTATACAACTTTTTGAATTTAATTTTATAAAAAATATATCTTTTTTGAAATAATAATATCAAAATTATCTTAGGATTTTTTTCTAATATTTGAAAAGTTAATTTTTGGGTGAATAATGTAAATATAGATTTTTTAAAAAATTGTCTTTTCTTTTATAGTATTTTTAAATCCCCATTTTGATATAGATTGGTTTTAAAATTTAATTAGTTTTTTTAATTAAAAATAATTAAATTAATAATAATATATAATTATTATAATTATTCTTGGTAGAAAAATACTTTTAGACTTAAAAAATGTAATTTTTAGAAAAATGTGTTTCGCCGCATTTTGTGAGTTTGTTTTAAAATGGTTTTCTTCCACTTCTATAAATTGAATCCTATAAAAATGATTCCATATATTTAATAATCATAATTATTATAATTTAATAGGTTCAACTTAATTTTTTTCATTAGAAATAGTAACTATGGTAATGATTTTTTACCTCAGTAAAAGATATAAATATGGGTTAAAACTATCGGGTAAAACATTAAAATATCTATGACATATGACTTTATCCTATTTTATGATTATTATTAAACAAAATATCTATTTAAGAAGTTAAATAATTTATTTTAAAATCGGTAACCCATGCTTTACTTATGTGAACATAAGTTATATTTTATTCAAATCAAAAACTATTTTTTGGGTCATTGCATTTAATGGAATTGTTAGAATATGAAACTTGGATTTTTATTGATCATTAAGTCTAAAAATATTCCATTTTATTATTTAATGAAAAAAATCATTGAAACCAACTTATTACATGATTTCAAGGTAAAATTACTATTACTCTTATATCGGGAATTTTCCTAAAAACAGTTTTTCATGTGTTTTGTGTTCTTATATTAAAAGTAATTTCTTCCACCTATCACCTATAGAAATTGAATCTAAAAAAATGAATTCAAAATTTCTTATCATCACATATAAATTTTTTAAAAGGCCAATAACAACCCCAACCCTAGTAGCCTAGAGTCGGTGGTTACTTTATTATATTGGCATAGATACAAGGGGTCTCACCAAATAGGATATATCAGTTTAACAATTTGGAGAACTAGATACATGAATGATTCCCATATTACATTGTAAATATGAAATAAATAGCATAAAAACATTATTTCATCCTTGATATTATTCATAATATCCATATTACATCTTGGGGAAAAGAAAACAAATAAAAGGGTGAGTTTAGATACTCAGTAAGGGTTACATACAATAGATGTATTCATGAGTAAATAAGGAATAATCAATATGGAAAGATAAATAATTAAAAACACATGAAATTTAATCAATAAATTGATCCCAAAGTGAATCTATGGATAATATCAATGAAGTAATCTCATGAATGATAATAATTATTGAATTCTCAATGAAGAAAATGCTTAAAATTGGATGCCCTGATCTTAACATCATGGTATCTATACCAATGAGGCCTTATACCAAGATAGTTTAAAACTATGGGTAGTAATGCACCAAAAAACCATTTAATTCTATATTACTAATTTATCTCATGAGAACCTTTGATGCATATAGGGGCTATATAATTTCATCCCCCACCTGTCACTGAATGTATAATGCATTCCTTATATATTGAATGATCTAATTAATTCATGAACAATATTCCTTATGGAAAAAAATGTGCATATTGAGTAAATAAAATGGATATATCAATAATTACTTAGTAAATAAAATACTTTCAAATTAAAACACCACATGTAGAAATGTTATATGGTTTAGGAAATAATCATATCCATGATATAAATAATATGGATTTTAAGAGAAAGATAATATACAGTGATCAAAATTAAGTAAATGTTTCAAAGGATGGTATCATTAAAACAAATAAATAGTGGTAAATAAGTAAAATAAATGGTAATTTATATTTATTAATATTAATTCCATTAAAATATTATTGAAACGCCATTAGGGAAAATAACCTTTTATTAAATCACTTATTTAAAATAAACTATGCAATTATAAAGTAAAAAAAATTTCTTTGAAAATATAACTCTCCTACCAAAGTTACCCAGATTCAGTGCATTATTACATAACATTGGAATGATACAAGGAATAATGTCCCAAAAGACCGATCAGTTCAGTAGCCTTAGAAGTACTAGATACATTCATAAGTTTTACATTACATCATGAAATAAAAACATCAACAAAAAAAATTTTCCTTTTGGACACACTTATATCCTTAGGCTATCCTTTCAGTACTACCATAAAATACTTCTTCACATCCTAGAAAAAATAAAACATAGAAAGGGGTGAGCTCAGATGCTCAGTAAGGATAACAATATAGCGGAAACTTTCATAAATAAACATAAACATTTAAGGAAATGTATAAGACTAAAAAAATACTTTTAATCTTAAACTTCATCATAATATGGAAAAGATAAAATCAAACAATTCCATTTACTTATTCACATGGATATTCTAATAGTTTAATAATCACACGAAATATCAATAGAAACTTTCATAATGATGTAATGCATAATGCCAGACTTCATAACCACATAGTCAAGGCCTTGTTCCAAGACTACAAATAAGATTTTGTCAAGGAATTGTGCCAAGACACTAGTTTGTCTCATGAGACCTATCAATGCGTCAAGGATCTATAGTGGGCTCCACCCATCACTTACTAATTCCAATGCATTCCTCATATGAAAAAGTTTAAACATAACATAAACATTTGTATTAAAAATAGCATACAAAATGTCAATACATTATCCATAAACCATAAATGGTGTAAAAATAACACATCAATAGTCAAACATATCACAAAACCTTCTATAAAATATGAAAGTTTTGTATCATAATAAATCAATTTAAAACAAGCTTAAAATCTATCAAAGGATGTTGACATAGATGAAATAAAAACATTTTTAGAGAAATATCTTTTTCTATTTTGAAATAATTTAAAAGTCATATAATTATAAAAGAAAACATTTATTTTGAAAATATTCTTTTAATATTGTATGGGAAGCTTCAAAAATGTTATAATAGTGGAAAATAGCTGCACTCACCGTATAAGTTAAAAAAAGACATTCTTGCCTTAATTTTGTCGAAAAGGTCATAAAGCACCTTGTTTGGAAAATGAGGGAAAGATTCCTTTAAAAACATATATGTTCAAATAAGGGTAGAAATGACATTAAAATATAGTATAGTAAATATTAAAAAATGAATTAAATTTTTAAGAAAACACAGATGTGGATGATAAAGAGGTCCCAGTAGATACTTACGTATTAATAACCTCGGATAAGTAAAGAGATTATAGAATTAACCCTTACCTTGTAATTTTCCTTATACAATGGTATATTAACCTCATGTATAATAGTTAAAACATTGTTATTAAATTATACAATAACTATATATATAAATATGATATCATATATGATCCTCTAATATTTCTTTGTTAATAATATTTCAGTAGTATCATCGTTTCGGGTGTTAACTGATTCGTTTTACTCTATATGCTTGGTTATGTAAGACATGTTTTTTATGGATAGAATGTATTATATACATTTACAGAATGAAATTATGTTCATAAACATTATTTTTAATCATAAAATGAAAATTATTCTAGAATGATTACGATGGGGAATGAATCTCATTCCGTTCGTGGAGACGGCAATCCGTACGTACAAATGAGCGACAATATCACTATATTGATGGTGAAATCATATGTAATTGGATGTTATATAATATATATATAGAATCATTAACATGCTGTATTTACTATTTACATAAGTTATACTCATTATTATACCCATCCAAATAATGAATTGTTTGAATAACAAACTATACCACGACGTGGAGACGGTAAGTCGTATATACGCACGTATGGTGACTTTTTCATTTATAGGATAGATAGAATAACTAATATGGTTGTACCATATTTATATTAACATCACATTATGTAGAAGGTAATAGATTTATTATTTTGGAATGGAAACAACAAATAAATAGGAAGTGGATGAAGAAAAGAACCTGAAAGAGGTGATGAAATATTTACCTCTTCTCCAGGTGTTTCCTTTTGAGTTGATCAAAAGTGATCCTTAGTTTGGATTTATGATCAAATTAAGGACTCTAGATTGATTTTAGGGAAGTTGGTAGGATATGTGGGTAGGTTTTGGCCAATCCAAATGGCTTTGGAGGTGTGAAATTAAGAGAAAGGGGAGTACCCTTTTATAAGAGAGGTGAGGGTCACTTTAGGAAAAGCTTGAAATATTATTTTATAATAAAATCATTTTCGGTTTATAATGACTAAAAATGATTTATTGCGAGGAAAATGTGGTTATGGGTCTACAAAATCTCAACCAATGGGTTTTAGACTGGTTTAGTTCACCATATTAACCTTATCTTTTAGATTTAACTTTTACTTAAATAGTTTGATATTTACCATTTCTCTTTGTATTTTTATATTATATGGTTAATAAACATACTATAAAATGCCAAGAAAACCCAAATTGGTTCATTATTAATATATATAACCTTATATAAGTCCTTTGGATGAACCATATATTTTTTAGGAATATTATTACAATTAATAATTTAGTATTTGTTTTAAACAATCAATTATGTCAATTTTGACACTATTTAGTATTTGATTTTTTTGAAATCCATAAAAACTTTATCACTTCAAATAAAATTTATTTAATCAACCCTAAAATGTCATATTAATCTATAAAATTAGTTAAATTCATCATAAGTCTCAATTTACATTTATTTTGATATTTATAATATCAATTATTTTAATATTTCATTAATAAGGTAATTAATGCATCATCATTGTGTCATAAATAAATTAAATTATTTAATGTCTAAAAATTATAAATAAAATACCATTATGTAGGAAATATTTTTATCTTTATAATTAATATTTATAGTCGAATTTATATTTTTTTTAATCCTATATTAAAAAAATTAGTTATTAAACATTGAATTTAACACTTTTAACTCTTCTTTAAATAAAATAATAATAAATGTCCTAATCTAATCCAAGTGGACCAAAAGGATAATATTTTATTCCTAATGTTGTTTTTGGTTGAATTACACTTATAAAATAAAATTAGGACATGTTTTACGGTAATTATAATATCATTTTTACCCTTAATTACCCTATTTACTTTTAATCGTGGTAAATAAAAGTCAAAATTTGCTATTCACCAAAAATAATTTTCATCTTATTAAATGACATTTTACTTAATGATGTAAACTGTGTCACTCAGATTTTTAAAATTCAACTCACATAAGTGATAAATTAAGTTTTATGCAAATTCTTAAATGCTCCTAGAAGGTGGGTAAAAGACGGTAAAAAGTTTGATAAAATTTTATATATCTAAACTTATTATAAAATGACTCCAATGAATTACATTGACCATATATAGGTATTATGTATCTATTTTGACCTAAAATAAATGAAAATAAAATAACTAATTATTTAAATAAAAAGTCAGTTTTAAACAGTAACACAATGCTTTTCACTATTCATCAAAAATTGAAAGTTTTTAGAAAAATACCAAAAATTCACCCTAAGCTAATTTTGATATTTTGAATCCAAAAATGAAGTAAATTTTGAAAAATAAAATTTAAAAAATTTTAAAAAGTAGGTATTACTATTCATTACGGCTAGTTTGATTGGTCGTGGTGTGTTAAAACTCCAAGTTATGTACAACACAAGCTACTGCATTATTCAAAGGGAAGCATACCGTGGAAGAATGGGGTGTTACAGAAAATAAAATTGTAATATTATAAAGTAAGAATAAAAGAAAATATTAGTCATATTTATGGGAAATTTACATCATTATTTATTATTTAAAAAATATTTCTTCCATAATATTTTTAGAAAAGTCACCAAGTACCTTAATTGAAAAACAAAAAAAATCCTTTCAAACTGTTTTGTAAAAAGTCAAAAATGGGTAAAGTTTATTTTGATAAATCATTGTATAAGTGTAAAAAATATTTGGAATTTTTTTATAGAAAATATGGATATAAATAAAAATATTTCTGATTAAAATAGAAATAATATTGTTTTTCCTTTTAAACATTTATTTTCTTGATTCAAGTTCATAAGAAAGAAAAAAATTGGAAGAAAATATAGAAACTCTTTAAGAGAGTGAAATTGAAATGAACTGTAATAATCATGAATAAATAGATATTCATGTTCATTAACTCAAAGGTTTTTTATATACATAACATAAAAATAAATAGTTGTATAATACCAAATATGTCTCAATGGAGTGGAAATGGAGATGAAATCTCTTCCCTCATGACCAACTTGTCATGTAGGTGATCTAACCTCCTGTATAATAAATTTAAATTTAAAATAGTTACATAAAATAAGCATATTAATATAAATTATATCATATATGATCTCTTTATAACATTTTATTTCCCGTTTGTAAATTATCTTTTTTTAATCATTATTTTGGTTGTTAACTGCTTTGTTTTTTCAAGTATGTTTTGATTCAGTTGTCTTGATCCTTGAATATTACTCATGGTTCAATAATATCCAGAATATTATTCAAGGTTTAAATATAATACATATTCAATATTCATATATTTATATTCATCCATAAAATATAGAGATGGATAAATGAATTACATCGTTCATGGAGACGCTAGGACATACATACGCATAAACATTGCACTCACTTTTAAATGGATAGAAAAAATAAATATAGATAATTATTCACCAAGAAATAATTATTATTATCATATCATTTAAATCATATATATTCATTAAATCCATACCCATTACCATCTGAGAAAAATATAAATGAAAAATGAATTGCATCGCTTTGTGGAGGTGGTAGTCCATACGTACACACAAGCGAAGTTATAACTTCCTAATGGTTTCGAAGGTAAGAATGTAGATATGATTTTATAATTAAATAAGTATAATTATGTTTTAAATATAATATATAAACATTAAACCCATTAAAATTCATGTCCATAAAATATGGTGATGAAAAATGAATTGTATCACTACATGGTGACAATTAGTTGTACGTTCCGAAAAGTGATACTTTCACTTCCCATTTGATGAGAAAGAGGGTGGATAATGGTGGTTTCATAATAATGATAAAATTTTATTAGAGTTATGATAATTATTTTACAATTTTTTATAATTAACATATATTTATAATATGTATAATAATAAGTAATAAAATGAAAGTGACTGGTTAAGGCGACTAGCTCTTCTTTGAAAGAACTCATTTGGATCTCCTCTTAAGACCCTAGAGTTGGTATTTTAAAGAGACAATAACATATAGAATTTGTATAAGGAATTTTATAAGATATTTTGATAGATTATGGTCTATCTATAATGCTCAATTTTGTGTAAACAAATAGGGGAGGACGTTCCCTTTTATAATTGAGGTGAGGGGCACTTTTGGAAGTTCATAAAAAATTAAAATATAATTGTATTATTCTTTTGAAAAATGCTTCCAAATGGTCATTAATTCTAATTAAAAGTGTATAGAGTTTAAATAAAATCATCCAATTAAATTTATAAAAGTTTTAATATCATCTTAACCATTATATTTTCCCCCTTAGTTAATCACTTTTGACATTAATCGTGGTAACCACTTTTTTAATAAAAAAGTATAAATAATTTTATTATAAATGAAAAAGTGTCTCATAAGTATATCACTAATTATTTGTTAAAAAATATTCCAATAATTTATTTTAAGATAATATTTTTATAAATTTTAAATAATTTAATAAAATTTTATTTTGATAAAATATTATTTAGGTCAATTTTGACACTATTCATTTAATTTGACATTAAGCCTATCAATACAATATGGGATTCTAATATAATGAAATAAAACCTCTATAATATGTTATATAGATCTATATAATTCGTTGTAAACATTAAATAATTCAAATTATATCACTTTTAATATTTTTAAAATCATTTATTTTATTTTTATGTTAATTAAATAAATATTGTATTAGCGTTTCACAAGCATGCATTTAAGGTAATTATATAATTTATAAAAATTTTAAAAAAATTATCATGAGAGAAATTTCATTAATCTCAAATTTTAAATTTATTTTCAATAATATATTTCTTTTTTCCCTGTGTAGAAACATAATATATTTTAAAAACCTAGAGAATGACATTTTTTAGCTTTCATTTCTTTAAATATTATAAGAGTCATTTTCATAGAAAGGTGTCCATTAAAGAAGTTTATTTAGAGAATAAGGTGATTATTTTTTAATTAAATTCATCTAAAAATAACTAAGATGTAGAATATGGCCTTATCACTTATTTTTATCTTATATTTACCTGATTTACCCATTATCGTAGAGATAAATTTTACCACGGTTACTATTCATAATGTATATAAATAAAAGGGGCCTATTTACCGAACTTAAACCTCACGATTCAAAATATGGAATAAATTTTATCAAATTTAATCTCTATATTAGAATAAATTAATTTTAGAATAAGTATGAAAAACACTACGGAAACAACTTTTCAGAAAAAATACTGTTTTTCTTAAAACTATATTTCTTTGTAAAAAATGTTTCTATTCCAAATTTAACTATAAAATTGATTCCAATGAAACTAATTAAATTATTAATAATATAATAGACATAATGAACATATTATGTAATAAAAATTACCTTTTCAAATGGTTGAATCCAAAATACACTTTTCAATAAAAATATATATTTTTCATTATTCACTGAAAAATCAATATTTACTGAAAAATACAAAAAATTATGTATAAAATAATTTTGGTATTCTATTTAAGGAAATATTTATTATTTTTTATAAAATAAAATTTATATATGTTCTATAAATTATTTATGATATTGATCATAAAAAGTTATAAAAATCATTTTTTTGAAGAAAATATATTTCTTCAGCATAAAATAACATTACTGAAAATTGAGTACTTATTTAATAATAATTAATAAATTAATTTGTATTAATTAGTTCCTTTAAATATATATTTCATTATTTATTTAATACTATTCATACTTTCCAATTTAATGACTAGGTTATAATAGTCATATTTAAATAATAATATTTTTGGGGCTTGTTTAATCTCAGTGTTACATGTTATATATCATATCAACCATAGTGTTATTTTAAAATATCAGGATGTTTCAAGCCCCATTTTATTTTTTCTCATATAATTATGTTAACATAGTAAAAATTTAAGTTATCATGGTTAAAGTTAAAATAGGTTTAATGTTATTTAACTAGGAAGTAAGGATTAAAATGCAACCAAAACTTGTCCAAATGTAATTAGATGAGTTTATTT
Organism: Viscum album; assembly: GCA_963277665.1. NCBI lineage: Eukaryota > Viridiplantae > Streptophyta > Magnoliopsida > Santalales > Viscaceae > Viscum > Viscum album. The sequence goes on from OY728120.1 coordinate 1,171,557,705, forward strand.
AGAAACTATATAAATTTATATTGAAATATGGGTTTCCTTAGTGCCATGTTACATTATTATGATTCATATAGTATTTAATCATTTAATTAATTTCAGATGTGTCCTTTCTCTCACTTATATAAGGGAACCTCCTCTCCTCCCTTATTCACAAAGTTTTATCCTTCTAACACTAAAAGTACCTCACCTAATACTTTCCCATATTCTTTCCCTTAATCTTAGATTCCCTTTTCTTCTCCTAAGACCTATTTTTTAAGGATCAAGGTGTAATCCAAATGAGGTCTCTCAAAGAAGAGGCAATTTCATTTACCGACTCTTCCATGTTTATTTCATCTTTTATTTCCTCTAAATATATTTTTTCCATAATAAAATAATTAATCCAATATAATAAATATAATTATATGTTATTATTATTATGGAACAACTTTTTTCACCTATTTTTAATCCTATGATAGGAGAAAACATCGCTAATGCATACGTATGACTTACCGTTTCCATGTAGAAGTGCAATTTATTTTTCATCACCATTTTACTTGAATAATTATAAATATATAAATAATGAATATATATATATATAATATTTATTACATAATATTGTTAAATGATATATAATATATCATTTACCTTATTACCCTTACACTCTTTAAAAAATGATAATGCCACTCATGCTTATGTGTGGACTACCTCCTCCACGAAGTAATGTGATTCATTTTTAATGTTCTACTTTAAAGGATGAATTTAAATATGTATTTAATAAACATATATGATATTTATAAAATTATTAATATCATGTAGATTATGGAATCGTGATAAATATTCAAGGAATGAAACCACAAAACCAAAATTTTCATGAAAAATGAAACTATTAACCCTTAGAAATGATGATTTTAAAACAGAATTATTTATAAATGGGTTTTGGAATGTTATAATTGTATCATATATGATATTATAATTATGTACATGGTTTTTTTTATATAATTTTAATAAATCTATATTTTTTATACATTAGTTTAAAATCACTTACAAGGAAAGTCAAACATGAGGTACGATATTTCTTTTACAATTTCATTTTATATTGAGATTGTTTATGTTCAGGTTTCCTTTAGGAAAATTATATGATACTAATATATTAAAAATCATATATTTTATCCTCATCTAGTTATTTTTTTGTTTTTACATGTTTATTTTCAATTTCTTCTCTTGTTAGAACAAGAATCTACCAGTAAGTTTCATGTAAGGAACTTTCTTTTAAAAAAATTATTTTTCAGATTTCTTTCAAACTTTTTTCTATAACATCCATATTTTCATTAAAATGATTTAAAGAATGTTTTTAATATTATATAAATATTTATTAAATTCAATATTACCCATGTTTTAAATTCTATAAAAAAATTAAATGGAATATTCTTATCATTTTATGAATAAGGTGAATTTTACCAAAAGTGTGAATGAAATATATTTTTAACATGCACCACATAAATTATATTTTCCACTATCATAGATAATATTTTCCTTAAATATTATTTTAAAAGTGTCCAAGGTTATTTTAAAATAATTTTTTCCCTAAAAGTATTTAAATTTTAATATTCTAAATAAGTGATTTCAAAATGGGAAGGGTATTTTCCTCAAGAAATATTATGGTGATTAATTAAAGATATTTTCATCTAAGACAACACCCATTGATGTTACCAGTGATCTAATCCAATGATACCAAATTTATTGTTTCTATGGATTTTTTATGATGATAAAATATTGAAATTAGGTATTCTTAGTTCAATAAGGATAATTGTTGACTTATAAGGTATTTTGAGAATTAATTGCATTGATCATTTAAAATATGAGGAATGTATAGGATGCACATGTGATGGATGGGGCCTGGTTATAGATAGCCCGTCAATTCATAGATAGGTTACATTAGAAAAAATAGTATGAATTTCATATTATATGGGTATTTGGTTTATGTATAAGTCTCCGGCCTTAAATATTACTTAATCTTGAGTTACTTCAAGAATACACGTTGATGATCTTTTCAGGTTTAGAGATTTAGAGAATTAGATCATAAAATATGCATTACATTCCACATTTAAACAAAGTGGTTACATAAAAGATAGTACTCATTTTTCCCATCAACAAAAACATATTTAAAATAAAACATGGATTCTTTCTTGACACTTCATTGATACTATCATCACAACATGTACCTTTTCCTTGACCTGTGAAAAACATTTCAAAAACATGGGATGGGCATAAAAAGCTCAGTAAGGGATATAAAAGTATGAAGTGAAAACATTAGTATATGTATGAAATCATAATTTACTCATAAAACATAAGCACGTTAACATACCTCATCAAATCATGAATAAATGATATAAATCATAAGACATATAGGTAACTTGAGGCATTCATAACATTCTTACGTAGGGAGTAACCCTCTTGGTTACGTTTGGAATACCCATCATAGTATATTCCCTAAATCTCTTCAGAGAAACATTAATGTTAACTCCTTCGCGTTATCCAATGCATTAGAGAGCTATATCGGGCTCACCTGCCATTAGTTTATCACGGAACCACCCATCTTCATAAACAATGCCCAAGAACCATCACATAATCGTATCACATAAAACATACATAAAGGAAACATAAAATTTCCACATTTCAATCACAAGATATCAATACAACACATTGATATAATAAAAACATTATGAAAACCAATTTCAATACCAAAATAAAACAAAATTAAAACTTGGTATTTATTTTTCATTTAAAAAAAGTAATGGCTTATAGAGGAATCTGAAACTCAAATAATGGTCACGACGGCGGAGAAGTCGTTGTCGCCGCATACGTACGACAAAAAAACATTCCTTTTGTCATTTAGTAAAACGCTTCATATAAAAAAGATTCCTTTTGAATAAACGTAAATTTAAAAGGGTTTTATACACCGCATAAAAAAAGGTGTGTATAAAACAAAATATGCCTCAATGAAAGGAGATTGAGATGAAGTCCCATACCTCGGGTCCGACTTGACTCGATCGTTCTTTAACGTCCGGAATAATAAACTTGAGTTAATTTCTACTTGCTTAAGAACCTTTTTCAAGTTCATTATTCCTTTTATATCACTTATTACCATGTTATGAACACTATGTAATTATTTATGTTTTAAAATGGTCGTTTTGTCGATCATTGGTACTTGAGTCAAAAATAAACTCTTTATAATTACAAGTTGTTCATGTGGTAAAATATCCATTATATCAAGAATTATATTCATGATTTAGATATCATATATATCATATATATCCAGTAAATATATGCATTTATAATATTACATAATCATTTAGAGGGAATAAATAAAATGCACCGTTCATGGAGACGGTAAGCCGTATGTACACATGAACGCTACTTTCATTTCTATGTCATATTAATGGAATTAAAACTAAATGAGATATATGTATATTTTAATTACAGAATTATATTCATCATTTAGATGTAACATACATCATATATATCCATTATATATATGTACTTATAATAGTATATTACATTTGGGGATAAGAAGTGAAATGCACCGTTCATGGAGATGGTAAGCCGTACGTACGCATGAACGCTACTTTCATTTCTATCTCATACTTTAATGGAAAGAAATAATAATTATATAAATATATATTATAATTCCAGTATAACATAATATATAATAACTTTAACTCCATCCTTTATACGTCCCACATATGGAATTAACGAATCAAATCACTTTGAGGGGGTGGTAGTCCGCACTTCCTAAAATAAAGATATCGCGTTTACCCATAATGGAAACCATAAAGGTTTAACATAAATGAAAAATAAAGAAGCTTAATTAAAAAATAAACATATTATATATCATATATAAATATAGTGACATCTTAATGTCCACCTTTGAAGGTGTTATATAAGTGTTGAACAATCATCGTTTCGTGAGGCAGAAATTCGCCATCCATAGAAACAGTATGTTCTTTAACCATTAGATGTAGGTGTGTGTAAGTGTAACTAGAATCCTTCATATAACAACATCCTAGTATATTTAATATACTGGTGTTGTCACAAAATAAAGTAATAAAAAGAGTTTAGGGGGTTTTAGAAGAAAAATAATACATAAGAACACAAGAGAAAACACTACCTTTAAAACGGGTAACTCTTGTTGATTTGAGCTCAAAGGCTTCCTTGGGAATACTTCTGCCCAAAGTGAGGCTTCTAGGAGTAAGATAGGGATGTGGAGAGACAAAATGGGCAGGTTTTGGCCGAGCCAAAGGCTTGAGAGGTGTGGGTAAGGTGGTAGAGGTGGGGGCCTTTTATAAGAGGAGAGGAGGGGCACTCTTGGAAAGTTATAAAGGGTTACTTTATTATAAAATGATTTTCAGATTTAAAAGGTCCCAAAATTATATAATTCTAGGATAAAGTGATAAGAGTTCGAAATCCACCCATCCAATAGGTTTTTTACATGTGTAGGGCTTATATTTTACATTATCTTTTCATTTTATTTAAATCGTTAAATAATGAGGTAATCGCTGCATCATCATGGTGTCATAAATAATTTAATTTATTTAATTTATAAAAATTATAAAACAAATATCATGATATATTAAATATTTTTATCTTTATAATGAATATTTATAGTCAAAAAATATGACTTGTATAACCCCATTTAAAAATTGTTTTAGTAAAACAACTCATGTTTGTGACATTTTTACTTTAACATTAAATAAAAAGTTATTAATGTCATTTTCCTACTAAAGTGGCTCCATGGGGTCCCCAAGTTGACTCATGGATTTTCCTGTTCGGCCATGACACATCTAATAAGGGTAGGACATGTGTTAAGTTCATTTCATATTATTAAAACATTATTTTTACCTTAAATTACACTAATTACCTCTAATCGCGATTAATAAACTTAAAAGTTACTATTCAAAAAAAAATTATTTTAATCCAATTGAACCACATATTACTTCCTAATGACAACCATGTATATCAGAATTTTGAAAATAAAAACACAGAAGTGGTAAAGTTTCATTTAAACAAAAAATCGGTTTTTTTAACTACCACTTAGTGGTTTTACTATTCATCAAAAATTGATGTTTTTCAGAAAAATACCAAAAATTTACCCTGAGCTATATTTGATATTACGAATTCAAAAATGATGTCTATTTTAAAAAATTCATAACATATAAGTTTCATTAATTAATTTAATAATTAATTCCTGCTGTCAAAACAAAAAGCATGTTTTTATGAAACAATATGTATCAAAAGATTGACACTAGTTTAAGTCCAATTTCAAAGTGAAATTAATTCCAATGACCACAATTGGATTAAATGGTAAAAATATATTCTAATTTCACTTTAAAACCAATTCAAAATATAATCTAATAATAAAAATAAATTAGACTAAAAAGAGGTTTTGAATTAAAATACAACATTTTTCACTATTCATTAAAAAATGAACTTTATCGTAAAAATACTAAAAATTTACACAAAGTAAATTTTGATGTCCCGATTTTTAAAGAAGAGTTTTATTTGGTCCAATATAATGTATAAGAGTGACCAAAACTATATTTAATGACGGTTCTCCATCAAAAGGCGATAAGTGTACCTTTAGTGAAAATTAGAGTATATATGCCTAAATTTGAATTCTTTTATTATTTTAAGCCTTTATCTTTTATTGGATAAATATAAAAACATTTAAAAAACATATATAATCATATTTTAGTTATTCCTATTCATTCCCGCCAATACAACGGCTACGTGTTAACTACCATTTAAAATAATATTATTTTATTACTAGTGTGCAACGTAAGATTTCAAAGAAACTCTTTGTTGCGTATCAGGTACGCTATCGAACATAGAAACCCCTTTAAAGTAAAATTAATATTTAATTTGTAAATATTAATAAATATAAAAATGATTTATTCTTTATTTACCAGAGATGTTATATCCTTCCCCCTTTTGGGAATTGCGTCCTCGCAATTTTATTCACTTATCAAAATAAGTGGGGGTATTTATCCCTTATAGTATTTTCAGATTCTCATGTTGCCTCTTCAACCATATGGTTTTTTCATAAAACCTTTACCTGGTGAATTACCTTATTCCGGAACACTTTCTCTCTATGGTCAAGAATCTGGACTGGTTGTTCTTCATAAGAGAGATTCTCTTCCAACTGAACTACCTCTGGGCTCAAAACATGAAATGGATCTGGCATGTACTTACTTAACATTGAAACATGAAAAACATTGTGTAACTGAGATAAGCTCGGAGGTAAATCCACTCGGTATGAAACTGATCCAAATCTCTTCAGAATTTCATATGGTCCAATAAACCTTGGAATCAACTTTCCTTTCTTACCAAATCGCATCACACTTTTCCATGGTGAGACTTTGAGAAAAACAAGATCACCTACCTCAAAAGATAGATCATTCCTCTGGTTATCTGCATAACTCTTCTGCCTGCTCTAAGCTGTTCTCATGTGTTTCTGTATCAGCTGAACTTTTTCTACCAACTCTTCTACCAATTCTGGTCCCATCAACTTCCTTTCACCCACTTCATCCCAAAAAGCCAGAGTTTGAAACCGCTTCCCATATAATGCTTCAAACGGAGCCATCTATATACTGGAATGAAAAATGTTCTTATTTGAAAACTCAACCAAAGAAAGATGTTGGTCCCAACTTCCCTGATAATCCATAGAGCAAGCACATAGCATATCCTCCAAAGTCTGAATTGTTCATTCTGATTGCCCATCTGATTGTGGATGAAAAGTTGTACTAAAATTTAATTCAGTACCCAACGACTTCTAAAGGCATTTCCAAAAGTTATAAGTGAGCCTGGGATCACAGTCAGATACAATGGAGAGAGGAACTCCATGTAACCTGACTATATCTTTAAGATACAAATGGGAAAGTTGATCTAGGGAAAAAGTATCTCGTATAGCAAGGAAATGAGCAGATTTCATCAAGCGATCAACAATAACCCAGATTGCATTATTACCTCGAGGTGTGTTTGGCAATCCCACAATGAAGTCCATGGATATATTCTCCCATTTCCACTATGGTACTGGTAAAGGTTGAAGAATCCCTTTCGGTAACTGCCACTCTGCTTTAACCTGTTGATATGTCAAACACTTCACAGTAAAATCAGCAATATCTCTTTTCATTCTATCCCACCAGTAATACTCCTGAAGATCTCTAGACATCTTAGTACTGCCAGGATGAACTGAAAACGGAGAACTATGAGCTTCACATAAAAAATCTATCTTCAATTGTGAAACACACGGCACACACAATCTCTTCCAAAATCTAAAAACACAATCATTATCCATGTTGAATTCAGGCAACTTACCCTTCTGAACCAGCTCTACCTTTTTCTGCAACCCATTGTCTTTCTTCTGCACTTGCTTAATTCTGTCTGATAGAGATTATCTCACTAATACCTAAAACAAAATAGAATAAATTCCTACACCAAAAACTTCTATGCCAAAGTTCATCAAATCAAAAACCAAAGGATCTCATTCCAAACGTAGCATGGTTAATGAAGCATTACTTTTTCGACTCAAATCATCAACCACTTTATTTTCTTTTCCCGGATGGTAATGAATTTTAAAATCATAATCCTTGATTAATTTTAGCCATCTCCTCTATCTCATGTTCAATTATTTCTGAGTGAATATATACTTTAAACTTTTGTTATCAGTATATATTTCACACTTTACTCCATACAAATGATGCCTCTAAATTTTTAGAGAAAAAACAACAGCAGCTAATTCCAAGTCATGTGTAGGGTAATTTACCTCATGAGTTTTCAACTGACTTGAAGTATATGCAGTTACCTGATCATTCTTCATAAGGACACAACCAAGTCCCTTCAATGAAGCATCGTTGTATATAAAAAACTCACCATTCCTAGAAGGAAGTGCCAAAACTAGAGCATTCAACAATCTTCTTTTCAGTTCCTGAAAACAATCATCACATTATTTTTTCCAAGTAAACTTAACACCCTTCCAAGTTAGCTTTGTCATTGGACTAGATAACCGTGAAAAATTTCTAACAAACCTTCGGTGATAGCCTACCAAACCAAGGAATCTATGAATCTTAGTTACATTTGTGGGTCTTGTCCATTCTTCAACAACCTTTGTTTTTTGTAGGATCAATATTTATCCCATCTTTAGAAACAATGTGGCCAAGGAAAGAAATTTGTTGCAACCAAAACTCACACTTGCTGAATTTCCCATACAATTTATTTTCTTTTAAAGTTTCCAAGATAACCCTTAAATGACTTTCATGCTCCTCTTTACTTTTAGAAAACACCAAAATATCATCAATAACATAACCACCATTTATCTCTTGAGTCAACTGCGCCAACACTGCAAAAAACTATTCAGTTCTAATTCCGACCATCTCAGGATGCTGATTCGGAAGGTTATTTCCTTATGTATGCCTTCCTAGCACTGCTTCCCTATTTCCTCTGCAGAAAACCATTCTGAACAAACATGTCTTAGATGAAGAAACATGGTAATCTTCAAATGCTATACCATTTCAATTTTACCATAAAAAATATTTTTGGATAATCATTTAATAGAATTCTAACTCCTAAAGTTATCTAAACTGGCCTCTGATACCAACTATAAGTCCCCGACCTTAAACATTACTTAATCTTGAGTTAGTTCAAGAATACACATTGAAGATATTTTCAGGTTTAGAGTTTTAGAGAATTCGATCATAAAACATTCATTATATTCGACATTTAAACAAATTGGTTACATAAAAGATAGTACTCATTTTTTCCATCAACGGAAACATATTTAAAATAAAACATGGATTCTTTCTTGACACTTCATTGACACTATCATCACATCATGTACCTTTCCCTTGACCTGTGAAAAACATTTCAAAAACTTGGGATGGGCATAAAAATCTCAGTAAGGGATATAAAAGTATGAAGTGAAAACATTAGTCCATGTATGAAATCATACTTTACTCATAAAACATAAGCACGTTAACATACCTCATCAAATCATGAATAAATCATATAAATCATAAGACATAAAGGTAACTTGAGGCATTCATAATATTCTTACGTAGGGAGTAAACCTCTTGGTTACGTTTGGAATACCCATCACAGTATATTCCCTAAATCTCTTCAGAGAAACCTTAACGTTTAACTCCTTCGCATTACCCAATGCATTGGAGAGCTATATCGGGATCACCCGCCCTTAGTTTATCACCAAACCACCCGTATTCATAAACAATTCCCAAGAACCATAACATAATCATATCACCTAAAACATGCATAAAGGAAACATAATATTTCCACATTTCAATCACAAGATATAAATACAACACATTGATATAATAAAAACATTATGAAAACCATTTTTAATACCAAAATAAAATAAAATTAAAACTTGGTATTTATTTTTCATTTAAAAAAAAGTTATGGCTTGTAGAGGAAGCCGAAACTCAAATAATGGTCCCGGTGGCAGAGAAATCGGTGTCGCTGCATACATACGAAAAAAAACATTCTTTTTCTCGTTTAGTAAAATGATTCATATAAAAAATATTCCTTTTGAATAAACTTAAATGTCAAAGGTTTTTATACACCTCATAAAAAAGTTGTGTATAAAACAAAATATTCCTCAATAAAAGTACATTGAGACGAAGTCCCATACCTCGGGTCTGACTTGACTCGATCGTTATTTAACGTCCTGAATAATAAACTTGAGTTAATTTCAACTTGCTTAAGAACCTTTTTCAAGTTAATTATTCCTTTTATATCACTTATTATCATGTTATGAACACTATGTAATTATTTAAGTTAATAATGGTCATTTTTTCGATCATTGGTACTTGAGTCAAAAATAAACTCTTTATAGTTACAAGTTGTTCATGTGGTAAAATATCCATTATATCAAGAATTATATTCATGATGTAGATATCATATATATCATATATATTTAGTATATACATGAATTTATAATATTACATAATCATTTAGAGGTAAGAAATGAAATGCACCGTTCATGGAGACGGTAAGTCGTACGTACGCATGAACACTACTTTCATTTCTATGTCATATTAATGGAATTAAAACTAAATGAGATATATGTATATTTTAATTACAGAATTATACTCATCATTTAGATGTAACATACATCATATATATCCATTATATATATGTACTTGTAATAGTACATTACATTTGGGGATAAGAAATGAAATGCATCGTTCATGGAGACGGTAAGCCGTAAGTACGCATGAATGCTACTTTCATTTATATCTCATACTTTAATGGAAAGAAATAATGATGATAAAAAGGTAAATTATAATTCCATTATAACATCATATATAATAACTTTAACTCCATCCTTTATACGTCCCACATATGGCATTAAAGAATCAAATCAATTTGAGAGGGCGGTAGTCCGCACTTCCTAAAATGAAGATATCACGTTTACCCATAATAGAAACCATAAAGGTATGCCATAAATGAAAAATAAAGAAGCTTAATTAAAACATAAACATATTATATATCATATATAAATATATTGACATCTTAATGGCCACCTTTGAAGGTGTTATATGAGTGTTGAACAATCATCGTCTCGTGAGGCAGAACTTTTCCATCCACAGAAACAGTATTTTATTTACCCATTAGATGTAGGTGTGTGTAAGTGTAGCTAGAATACTTCACATAAAAATATCATAGTATATTTAAGATACTGGTTTTATTATGAAAGAAAGTAATAAAAAGAGTTTAGGGGTTTGGAGAAGAAAAATAAAACATAATAACACAAGAGAAAACACTGCCTTTAAAATGGGTAACTCTTTTTTATTTGAGCTCAAAGGCTTCCTTGGGAATACTTATGCCCAAAGTGAGGCTTCTAGAAGTAATATAGGGATGTGGAGAGACAAAATGGGCATGGGTTGGCCGAGCCAATGGCTTGAGAGGTGTGGGTGAGGTGGTAGAGGTGGGGGCCTTTTATAAGAGGAGAGGAGGGGCACTCTTGGAAAGTTATAAAAGGTTACTTTATTATAAAATGATTTTCCGATTTAAAAGGTCCCAAAATTATATACTTAGAGTATAAAGTGATAATAGTTATAAATCCACCCATAAAATAGGTTTTTGACATGTTTAGGTCTTAGATTTTACATTATCTTTTCATTTTATTTAAATTGTTAAATAATGAGGTAATCGCTACATCATCATGGTGTCATAAATAATTAAATTTATTTAATTTATAAAAATTATAAAACAAATATCATGGTGTATTAAATCTTTTTATATTTATAATGAATATTTATAGTCAAAAATATGACTTGTATAACCCCATTTAAAAATTTTTTTAGTAAAACAACTCATGTTTGTGACATTTTTACTTTAACATTAAATAAAAAGTTATTAATGTCATTTTCCAACCAAAGTGTCTCCATGGTGTCCCCAAGTTGACCCATGGATTGTCCTGTTCGGACATGACACATCCAATAAGGGTAGGACATGTTTCAAGGTCATTTCATATTATTAAAACATTATTTTTACCTTAAATTACACTAATTACCTCTAATCACGATTAATAAACTTAAAAGTTACTATTCAACAAAAATTATTTTAATCCCATTAAACCACATATTACTTCCTAATGACAAATTTTTATGTTGTAATTTTGAAAATAAAAACACATAATTCGTAAATTTTCATTTAAACAAAAAATCAGTTTTTTTAACTGCCACTTAGTGGTTTCACTATTCATCAAAAATTGAAGTTTTTCAGAAAAATTCCAAAACTTTACCCTGAGCTATATTTGATCTTCCAAATTCAAAAATGATTTCTATTTTACAAAATTGATAACTTATAAGTTTCATTAATTAATTTAATAATTAATTCCCGCTGTCAAAACAAAAAGCGTGTTTTTATGAAACAATATGTATCAAAAGATTGACACTAGTTTAAGTCCAATTTCAAAGTGAAATTAATTCCAATTACCACCATTGGATTAAATGGTAAAAATATATTCTAATTTCACTTTAAAACCAATTCAAAAGATAATATAATCATATAAATAAATTAGACTAAAAAGATTTTTTGAATTAAAATACAACATTTTTCACTATTCATTAAAAATGAAATTTATCGGAAAAATACCAAAAATTTACACAAAGTAAATTTTGATGTCCAGATTCTAAAGAAGAGTTTTATTTGGTCCAATATAATGTATAAGATTGAACAAAACTATAATTGATGACGGATCTCCATCAAAAGGCAATAAGTGGACCTTCAGTGAAAATTAGAGTATATATGCCTAAAATTGAATTCTTTTCTTATTTTAAGCCTTTATCTTTTATTGGATAAATATAAAAATATTTAAAAAACATATATAATCATATTTTAGTTATTTCTATTCATTCCTGCCAATACAACGGCTACATGTTAACTACTATTTAAAATAATATTATGTTATTACTAGTGTGCAACGTAAGATTTTAAAGAAACTCTTTGTTGCATATCGGGTACGCTATCGAGCATAGAAACCCCTTTAAAGTAAAATTAATATTTATTTCGTAAATATTAATAAATATGAAAATGCTTTATTCTTTATTTACCTAGGATGTTACATTATGCCTACCCATTTATTAAGAATGATGTCTTGGCTGAGAGGATATGATGGTAAGATTCATGATATCTTGGTTGAGAGACATTGATCATGAATGTTTAGAATTATGAATTTCCTTTATTAATAAATTAGTTTTCATTATCCGCGTGTTTTATATGTTTATATTAGTGATAAATTCTCATTGAACTCAAGTTTTTGGTTGTTTATATATTTTTTTGATTAGTTACTCTATCATATTGATTATGCCTTTTTTACTCATCAAAAGCTTCCACTATACATAACCCTTACTAAGCATCTTATTTAACCCTTTATTTGTTTTCTTTACCCCAATATATGAAGAAGGATATTATGAATGATATCAAGGATGAAATAATGTTTTTAAGAAATGTTTATTTATATTTCCTATGTAATATGTGAATAATTTATGTATCTATTTTTACAATACTACTAAACTAATAGATCTTGCATGGTGATATCCCATGAATATTATACCAATGTAATAATGTAAACACTATATTTCAGTTAATATGATAAGTTTTTTTATAGTTATTATCATATTAAGTTTATTATAAAACTTGGGAACTAGAATTATAAAAATATAGATTCGGGAAAACCCTATGAATGTCCTTTAGGATATGTCTAATTAGAGGATAAAATCATAATTATTTTTCATTAAGGTAGATATTATGTGGTTTTCCTAGAAATAAATCCACGTATGGATATTATAAGGGAACATGGTTTTGGTACAGATGTAACTAGGGGTATTAACCCTAAAAATTGTAGGTCAAGTATATCTCAATCATTATTCTAGTGTACAATGAAAGTTTCCTTACTATGGAATTGGTTTGACACTCCTTAGGGATATTCATAGGTTAATTCACATTTTATTTATAATCCATTATGAAGGATCTGAATAAATGATGATGATGGATGAATTAGGGTAAACCTAAGGTTTCAGAGATTAAAAATAAGGTTTCATGATTTAGATAAACTATGAATTATTTTTCATTATTACACAATTGATCATAATGATGTTTGAATCCCATGATAACCAATTTGGTTTTAGTGAGGGAATGAAGTTAGAATTATTTAGTTGACATGGTGACAGGAATGATCAAATATTGAAGTATATTATTTGATATTATTCATTTGAATTGTTTTATATCATAAAAATTCTATATAAATATTAATTAATATACACAATGATTAGATGTTGAGTAAGTAATGAAAACTCCTAATGGTATGATTATCACATATCAAGTCTGCAACTCCTTTACAATAGATGTTTGTGGGAATTTCTCTATATAAATCTTTTTATTCATCATCAAGTTGATTTTGATGAATTTTTTCTCATGCATTAGATGTCTTTGAATAGTGATCATATCAATTTTCAAGGAAGGGAAGTTGCATTCAAAATTATGAATCAACCTATGATCATCGATTAGTGTGAGGATGAACTTGAACTCCTAATGGAAAATACTTCCATCATATGGGTTTTTCTACCTATCCATTCATCCTAGTGCTTCACCATGGGGTTTATCTATCCTTTTTTAGAATAAATATGGTTCAATGCACCTTTTCCTTGATTATTAGGATATTAACCAGATTAGTGTTAAGAATAAGTATATTATACCCTGTATTGATGATAAACTTGATCAATTATAAGGATCTTACTATTTTTTCCAAGATTTATCTTTGATCAAGATATTATTAGATAATGGTCAAGAAGGATATACCAAATACAATACTCCATACATGGTATGGTCATAATGAATTTATATTAATGCCAATTGTACTTACCAATGATTCTTCTATCTTCACAAATTTAAGAAATAGTGTCTTTAGAGATTACCTTGATCAGTTTGTGGTAGTATTTATAAATTATATACTTATATATTCGAAGAAAAATGAAGAGCATGAAGAACATTTTAGGATTATGTATAATATCCTAAGGAAGGAGAAGTTGTATGAAAGATTTACTAAAGTGTGAATTTTGGAAATAAAAAGTCACATTCTTAGGTTGTATAATTTCAAGTGATGGTATATTAGTGGATCCTTAAAAGATGGAAGTTATTAAAAAATGGACCAAAATAACCATGATGACTGAGATCTATGGTTTTATTATGTTATAAGAATATTGTGGACATTTTGAGAGAAATTTATCATATATATCAATTAAACTAACTAATTTTACCAAGAATGGGGCTAAGTTCTTAAGGACGGATAAATGAGAGGATATTTTAAAAGAACTAAAGAGATGATTGGTCAATGTTTTTATAATTACACTACCCTATAGTAGATAAGTTTTTGTGAGATACAATGATACATAAAATAAGGGACTAGGATTTTTCCTCATATAGAATGATATGGAGATAACTTATGCCTCTTTAAAATTAAAAATTCATGAGAAAAATTACTGAACTAATGATTTGGAGCTAATAGTGATTATTTCTACATTAAACATATGGAAACATTATCTATATGGTGAAAGGTGTGATATATATACTAATTATAATAGCTTGAATTATATATCAACATATAAAGATTTGAATATAAAAAAAAGATTATTTTTGGAGTTGATCAAATATTATGATTGATCAATACATTACCACCTCGACAAGGAAAATAGGGTGGCCAGTGATTTTAATAAAAAATAACATACTATTTTATCCATGATTATGATTGAAATATATCAAATATTTATAAACACAACTAGAAAATGACTCTATATCCACATTTCTATTTTCAAAGTTTTGAAAACCATGGATATAGGTATCTTATAGCCACAGTTTATATAAACCATGGATATAGGGGAGCATATGGCCATGGTTATATGAAACGGTGGTGGTAGGCTTTCATGGTAACCAAAACAAATCCCATGAAATTGGTGGGAAAGGGATAATGCCACAATTTAGTAAACCATGTCTTTAGTGACCTATTTTCATGGTTTAAACCATGGTCGTAACCACCTACTTCCATGGTTTAAACCATGGTCATATCGATTTATTTACATGGTTTAAACCATGATTGTTGCCGCCTATTTCTACGGTTTAAACTGTGGTTGTAGCCACCTATTTCCATGGTTTGAACCATTTTTATATACACATAGTTCCATGGTTGAAACTATGGACGTAGACACCTATGGAGAAGGTTGGAACCATGGACCTAGACATGGTTTAAACAATGTCCCTAGCCACCTAAGGTCATGGTTTAAAACCATGGTGATATCTACCTATTTCCACAGTTTCAAACTGTGGAAATAAGTATTTTATTTTTAAAATTATTAATAATTATAATTATACATAATTATATATATATAGTTTATTTCATCATACTGGTAAAGTTTTAGAAGAATATATAAGAGGATGGATGATCAAACATCATTGGAAACATTAATTTTTTTAAGGATACAACCATAGTTTCAAATTGTGGAGGTATCCTCCTAACACCATAGTTTGACACTATTACCTTATCCACCTAAGGACATAGTTTGAAATTGTGGCCAAATATTTCTAGATCCATAGTTTAAACTGTGGATATATCCACATATTTCTATGTTTTAAACCATGGCCATAGCCACCAATTTACATAGTTTAAATCATATCTATAGCCACCTATTTCTATAGTATAAACCGGGACTATATCCACCTATTGACATAGTTTTAACTATATTTGTAGCTACCTATTTCCATGGTTTAAACCATTCCTATAGGAGATACTCCATTGAAACAACTATAGTAGCCATAGATCAAGTAAACTGTGGCCTTAAGCTATAACCACAATTTTAGGCCTATTTCCATTGTTTCAAACCGTGGAAATTGGATGATTTTTTAGTTCTGGTATTTTTAAAAATATGGATCTTGAAATATTGATAAAAATTGATAGATCGTAACTTTCATTGGTAAATTCTCAACCATATATACATGGGAGGATTAAGATGGCATAGAAGGAAGATGTGTAATTACAGAAGAGAGTGAGAAATATTCCTGAGTTCAAACATGATAATACTAGAATGATAAGTTTTAAGAATCAATTATGTTTTCCTTAAATACCAAACTTGAAGAGGTAAATTTTGGATAAATCTCAAAATTCATCATTCTCTATTTATCCCATAAGTATGAAGATGTATAGAGATCTGAAAGAGTCTTTCTGGATGGATAACATGAAAAGAGATATTGCATATTATGTATCTCAATGTCTAATGTGTCTTAAAATTAAGGATGAGAGATATAATTATAATGGGATGTTACAACCATTACCCATATGGTAATATAAATGGGAAAACATTACCATGGATTTCATCATGAGACTTCCTAAAATAATTAAAGAGCATAATCCTATTTTGGTTATACTTAATCTCCTTACAAAATTAGTGCATTTTATTTAAATTAGGGAAGATTTATCACTTGATCCACTAACTTGGTTATACATTAAGGAAGTTATGATATTTCATGTAGTACCACTCTCAATTTTATCTGATTGGGATTTGAGGTTTACCTCAAAGTTCTAGAGAATTATTCAATAGGATATGGATACATAGTTGAGTTTCAATACTACTTATCATCCTCAGAGAGATGGCCAGTATGAGATGAAAATTCAAACTCTATAAGAAATTTTGATATATATCTAAAAGTATTTAAAGTGTGGTCGGAATGTACTCCTTTATTTGGTGGAATTTTCTTAAAATAATATCTTTTTCTTGAGCATTTAGATGGATCCTTATGAATCCATCTATTGAAAGAAGTGTAGAACTTCAATGTTTTGGAATTGAGTTATACAAAGAAAGATATTGGTAAAATATATAGATAAGTAAATAGTAGATATGTTTATATCCATTCAACAACACATAAGGAAATATCATAGTTGACAAAAAAGTTATGTAGACAATCATTGGGGAGATCTAGAGCTTGAAGTTGGTGACAAGGTATTCTTATGAATATTTCCATGAAAGAAAGTGATGAGATTTGTAAATAAGGGTAATTTTATCCCTAATAATATAAGTACCTTAAAAATTATTGATTGCATTGGTATGGTAGCTTATTGATTGAAACTTCCACTAAATCTTTCTCAAGTTCACAATGTGATTTATTTACATACTTGATCCTTTATATGTACTAAACTTAGTGGTTGTATCATTATAGAAAGATATATCTTATGAGGAACAACTGTTGGAGATTATAGGTCATATATATAAATTTCTATGAAACAATACCACTCATCTAGTTAATTTTTTTTTTATGAATCCATAAATTTTAGGAAGCTATGTGGGAACCCGAGGATGTGAAGAGGACGAATTATCCTCAGTTGTTTGTATTAGAGTGATATAATTTCAAGGGATAAATTATTAAAAGGGGTTAAAATATAACAAATTGATATTTTATGAAATTTTTCTATTTAAATAAATTTTATTTATTTTATATATTTCTTTATACGCAACAATGAATTTAAATGAACTGTGATATACTATTAATATAATATTATTTAATGTTCCAATTATCACCTAGCCATTCGATTATAAGGTATGAATAGGATTGGCCAAATTATAGAAAATATGTAAAAAACTTTTATTTAATAAAATTTTGTTAATTAATTCTTAGTAAATAAGTACTCAATTTTCAATAAAGTCATTTTATGCTTTAAAAATACGTTTTCTTGAGAAATGGTTTTTATTACATTTTGTGTCAAAATATTATAATTAATTTATAACAATTTTATAAATTTAATTTTATAAAAATAATATTATTTATGAAATAAAAATATTGAAATTAACTTATGGTGTATTTTTTTGGGGAATTTTCTAAAAAATTTGATTTTTGGGTGAATAGTGTAAATATCAGATTATAAAGAACACTCTATTTTCTTTTCTAGTATTTTCAATGTCCAATTTTGATTTGAATTGGTTTTGAAATTTCATTAGTTTATTGTTATTAAAAATAATTCAATTTATTCCTTCTTGATCAATATTAAACTTGATCTTGGTAGAAAAATACTTTTATACTTAAAAATGAAGTATTAGATAAAAATATATGATATTTATGATATAATTACATTTATGGAAAGATAATATATTACTTACCATCTTACTGATCCATTCATTGAAAAAAGATAATGTCACTCGTGCCTACATGTGGACTACCACCTACACGAAGCGATGTGATTATTTATTCATTAATAACTCATATAGATTGTAATAAGGATGTAATTAATAAATAAATGTGATATGTATAACATATTTATGATTTTTTTAAATGTAAAACATTATCTAATTTATTTCTTTTTAGCCCAATATAAAAATTAAAATATCATTCTCGTGTACAAAAGAACTATCATCTCCATGAACCAATGTGCTTCATTTTTCAGGACTAACATAAATATTGGTTATAAAATTGAATTTATTGCATAAAAATTATAATTATTTCTTGATTACTATTTTTCATATTATGTTAAAATCACCCCTTTTTAGCACAGTTAATCTACCAGATTTTTTTTGAGAATTATAAATCGAACATCCTAAAATCATCTGACATGAACTTAATTGAGTTCATAACTAAATAAAAAATGGAAATAAAAAGAAAAATTATATTAGAATGAACATGAAAAAGGTTATAAATATATGATAAAACTAATATAATTTTATTATTCAAGATTTATATAATGTATAAATATGGATGAGACTTAAGGTAATGTATTTTTCCTTAAAACATTGCTTTAAAGTACTCCTTTCAAACATTTTTCCTTCATGCCAAGGTTATTTTATATGTTTTAAGAATGTTAATTTTGATAATTAAAATATTGTTAAAGTAAATTTTCATATAATTTTTACTTTCTTTAAAAAAATTAAAATTTAATCCTTTTAATGTTTATCATACAAGTCACTTTTGACACTTTTTACCAAAGTGAAAAAAGATTGTTTTTTATGTTTATGACATTAGTAGAATTCACCACCATCATGAGTGTTATTATCGGAGAATCATCCTCTATAATTTTTCATGGTTTTTCAAAGAATATTTTATTTCCTTTTCTTCTATTAATTTTTCATTTTTAAGATTTTATAGAGGAAAAATGATTTTTTTCATTATTTTTACAGGAAACCTAAAAGTGATTCTCTAAATGTGTTAAATAGGATATTTTATTATATTTTTTGATTAAATTTCAATATAATATGTTTTTTTATCATGATATGGTTCTTGGTAATTTTATACGATAATTATTGATCCCAATATAGCTCTCTAATGCATTGGGTAAAGCGACAGAGTTAATTTACTCCAATAGGATATGTTGGAAGTAACCATGATGCTTATTACTTTATAAGGGTGATTATGAGGATAATTTCTCAAGGTACCACAATTATGTTTCTATGATATTTATTAAGTTCTCATAGAATTATTTTATTTCATAATGTAAGATAATGTTCTTATGTTCAAAGGAAAGTGTATCCCCCTTTTAAGGGTGAAAAGTATGGTTTTTAAGAAAATGTTTTCATGAGTTATCATGTTTTAAAATAAACCCTCATGATTATTCTTTTGAATTTATGATTTTTTATGATATAATTTATGAAATATTAGGAAAATAAATTTATTTCTTGGGTAATTAAATAATTATTTGAGTTCAAAGTTTATAATGAAAAAGGAAAACTTTTTTATAGGTTTTGATGAATTTTCAAATGGACTAACAATTTTTTTTATTTTTATATACCTTAATGATATTTTCTACATATCATGGTTTTAAATTGTTTTCGTAGGTCTTATGTATGAGTAGGATTTATATCAAGGTCTATCATTATACTATAGGTATTTTAATTAAAAGAATCAAAAATGTATTGAATGAAATGTGGTTTTAAATTTAAGAATCATATTTTATGGGAGAAATGGGAATTGAGTGGAAGTTTACATATTTTATTGTAAGGTTTTGATATGTATTATTTTTTCCTAATTCTATAAAACTCTAAACTGAAATGATCATGAGAATATAATAAAATTTAACCTTTTTAATTAAACTCATAATTATGGGTTGATTAAAGTGTAATTATATATGATAAGAGTGGAAAGAATATCATATTGATTAGGGTCATTTGATTACATGATCATCAATATATCCAACTACCCCATTATCAACATATACTCAAGGATAGAATAAGTATGTTATAAATGTATAAAGGTTCATATTCTAGGTATCTTATCTAAACTCAAGTATGTGTATTCAATATGAATCATAAACACCTATCTTACTAATAAAAAAGTGTATAGCATGTCATGTGGTACACATGGTGGGTCGTAGAGAACAAAAAAATCATTTTCTCTCATGGTCATATTTTGTATCCCTATAAAAACTCGTACCTATCTTAACACTAAAATTTTGTTAAAACATATAATATTATATTCCAAACAACAGTTTAAGATAACCCAACGTCATACATTTAGAGGTTAATTATCATTTCACTTCATGGTTATTTTCATCTAATCTAAAAAAATAAAAGGGTGGATAACTTTGTATAAAATGATACATTATTGATTCATAAAATTTTTTAATAATATTAACAAAACCATATGTAAGAACCCATATAATCATATCCTATATGATTAAACATGTTAGGACCAATAGGGACCTTTATAACCTGAGAGTGGGGGTGAATCAGGGTATGGATATTCTTTTTTAAATTCTTCCTGCCCCACTAGATCTTGACCTCTTTATTACAAGGGTCGCTTTGTTTTCCTTTGTGTGTTTATTATGACCACTTCTTTTCTTCTTTATCTGATGATGATTCTTTGAATTCAATACAGGGAAGTAAGCAGGAAAACACAGAGATTTTTACTCGGTTTTCCCTCACTGGGTTACGTCCAAGGAGAATACAACGGCAATGTGCCACTGTACCAAATCCACTAAGACTCACTTCCAATAATGTTCAGGCTAGATCAATTCTATGCTCAGGCTCACTTACTTTACAAATTTTAGGGTCAGCTCACTGCTTTCCCAAGGGTCACTCCCTATTTCTCTCTCTCTGGCTCACTACCGGTGGAGAGGATCACCTTCTTCCTCTTCCTTTGCTCACTGCTCTGGAAAGGATCCACTCACAGTTTATAGACCTGTAGGTCTCTTTATTTGTATAAATACATGCATCCTCAAATGTTGATAGACTATCTATTAAAGTCCAACTTTTATCCACTGATGAATACCCCTTTTCCTCTTACACACTGGGCAATTCCTTTGGAAAAACCTTCGCAAAGTACCCTACTTTGCGAGGCTCCCAATTTCGCGAAGCTCAAACAAGTGTTCGTGAAGATCATGCCTTTTCACGAAGCACTCTTGAAAAGAACTCTCATGAAGCTCAAGTCATCGCAGTGTGACTTCCCTCACTAAGCTCATTGAGCCAACGTGGAGCTTGTAACTTTATCGGAGCTAGATTAGCCACCGCGAAGCTCTTCTTTCATGAAGCACACTGCCTTCGCGAACTACCTTCATGAACCGAGAGAAAAATATTTTCTCTGAAAATTCTCTCTTTCTCTCTACTTCTCTTGAAGGGGTCAAGGCCTATTTATAGGCGATTCCACCGACCCTCGAACTTTCCATGTGAAGTCAATGCCACGTTATCTCAAATCTTGAAGCTCTGAAGTTCCCACCGAAATTATCTCAAAATTGCAAAGCACCACGGAAATTTTCCGATCGCGGTGCATCACCATCAATCCCTTCATGCCTTTGCCGTGAAACTCCCTCTCAAATCCCTTCACCACCGCGATGAGCTTCAACTTGGCCATTCGCAAATCTTGATGTAATCATGAAGAATCACCACCATCATTTTTCTAGTCTTAGAGAAATCCAATCAATGAAGCCTATCTTTGAGAAATTCATGCCTTTTACATATTTTGATGGGATCTTCAAGGATATGCACTTTTCGCGATTCTCACCAAACTCCAAATTTTGGACTCCAAGAATTTGGAAAACACTGGAAAATAGTTCCACCTTGTACTGCTCTTTTTGTACTGCCTCCAGATCGTCTGTTCCTTTGTAATCGTTCTTTGTCAACATGGATTGTCAAAAAATTCTCTGGAACTCAAAAATTCTCCAAGGAAACCTTCTTTGTCAGCAAACACAATCAACCCCAAAATGATGCAATGTTACCTTGAGGGATTTTTTCCCAACAATCTCCCTCTTTGGGTTTGTTGACAACTCTTCTCAGAATGATTATCTGCACTTTGATACCTCTCTAAAGCTCCTTCTAGCCGCTACCACCATTTGCCTCTTGAAATTCTGATAGCGTTCAAGGAATCACTTAACACGTACTCTAAGCCCACATGAGCAATGCTCGGCGTGAGAAACAAGAGTAGTATGAAAATTTCATCAATGAATCACTTCATATCAGACACCAATTGTCAATTCCAAACTGATACCAATTGCTAAATTGATACTAATTGTTGAACCACACTGATACCAATTAGTGATGGCTGGAAACCTTCTCTCACCATTCCAACATCACTCTTCTACTTTTATCACGATCCTCAGCTGTCGTGATATCTATTCTTTGATCGATCACTTCTAGCATCGTCAGATTTAATACTCTCCCCCTATCTCATTGATCTCCCCCTATCTCTCTGCTCCACCTGTCAGCTTCTCCTCGTGTCTTTTACTAAGACATTTTCTTCCTTAGCCACAGTTTCTCCCCCTTGAGGAGTCACTATTTCTCCCCCTTTGTCAATGAACCCAAAGGTCACCCCTTTGCAGTCTGCAACATTGGAAAGAACATAGATTAGCACATTAGAGAAAAACATGCAATATCTCAGGGAGAGGGGGGGTCCACATCAACACTCTTTAAAGTGTGGGGAGTCGACTGAACTCACAGAGCCAGTCGATGCCTCTCAAAAGCTTCCTTGGGTAGGGACTTTGTTAGAATTTCTACAACCTGGAGTTTGGTAGGCACACACTCCAACTTCACAATTCCATTCTCAACCTTCTCCTTGATAAAATGATACTTTATCTCAATGTTCTTTTTCCTTGAGTGATGGACAGGATTTTTGCTGAGATTAATAGCACTTGATTTGTCGCACTGGATTCCGATCATAGACTTCACTTCAACACCCATATCATCAAGCTGTTGTTTCATCCATAATAATTGTGTGCATGCTTGAGTGGCCACAATATACTCACCTTCTGCGGTGCTCAATTAAATGCAATATTACTTCTTTCTTAGCCAAGAAACACACAATCCACCAAGATAGAATACACCTCCTGAGGTTGATTTCCTTTTATCCGCTGAATCGGCCCAATCTGCATCAGTATATCCCAATAATTCTGAATAAGATTTGTCACTATATATGAGGCCGAAATCCACCGTGCCCTTGATATACCGAAGTATTCTTTTCACAGCAAGCATACGACTTTCCTTGGGATTACTCTGATATCTTTCTGCTTGGAATGTGGTGAAAACAATGTCAGGCCTTGTCATAGTTAAGTATAATAGAATTCCAATTATTTTCCTGTATTATGTGATATTAATTGACTTTCTATCATAGTCTTTGGATAATTTCATTCAGGTAGAAACTGGAGTCTTCATCTCTTTGTAATTTTCCATTAAAAATCTTCTCAAAACCTCCTTGGCATATTTAGACTGAGAAATAAACATTTTATCCCTTCCTAATGTCACCTTTAGACCAAGGAAAAATGTTATCTCTCCAATCATTGATATTTTGAAATCACTTTTCATGAATTCGGAAAACTGTCTACACTGAGCTTCATCTAATCTGCCAAATATTATTTCATCAACGTAAACCAAGACTATCATCCTTTTATTAATGTTTTTGTTGAAATAGAGATTGTAATCAACTCCCCCGTGATAGAAACCAAGCTTCTTCAAGTACTGATCAAGCTTTGATTACCATGATCTTGGTTCTTGTTTCAGCCCATACAATGCCTTTTTTAGTCTGTAAACCTTTTTCTCATCCTCATGAATGAGAAAACCATCTGGCTGCTCGATATACACTTCTTCCTCCAGAAACCCATTCAGAAATGTAGACTTGACATCCATCTGGAACACTTTGAACTTCCTTTGCACTGCAATTGCCCGGAATAATCTGATTGTCTCCAGCCTTGCAACTGGTTCAAATGTCTCATCAACATCTATTCCCTCTATCTAGGAGTATCCTTTTCACACTAGTCATTCTTTATTTCGAACCATTGTGCCATATTTATTCATCTTGTTGTGGTATACTCATTTAGTCCCGATGACATTCTTATCTACTGGTCTCGAAATAATCTCCCAAGTTTGATTATTTTCTGAATCAGCATCATCCACTTCTACTCCCCCTTTGTTACTTTCCTCCTCATCACATTTATCAGGAAATTTATCACTATTTCATTGTTAAGTGGCATCATTTCTTTCAGCTACTTTTCTGATATTCTTGTTGAAACTCTCTCGTAGCTTCTTGGTATCCTGAAAACGGTCAGCTGATACCATATTGTTAGAAAAAAATTGACGATTATAAAATACATGAATTTTTCTGCCTCTCCCACAATATTTCTTCTTGATAAGAAACACTCCTCCTTTATTTCCTATTGATATCTTTCATTTGATTAGTAGATAGAGATCTCCCCCTATGTTACGCAACACTTCCTGTGGTTAGACCCATTTACATTATTCTTCTACTACATCATCTATTCTCATATTCCACTCGGAATTGATCCATTAACAAAATATATAAGACTACTGAGTTGTCACTTGGTGTAGGAAACAAGAGACCAAGTTAATAACACAATCACTTCCTATTGTGCTCTGTTTCTCCATTTCTTCTTCAACTCTGGTACCTGATTTGAATCAACTGAAACTCTGGAGCATATCACTTCTCCACTTTTCATCTTTAGATGCCACTTCCCCTTGGATCATATCTCCCTAAAACCTGAAACACATGAATCATCAGTTAATATCGTTTATATACATAGGGAGAGGGGTACTTCTGGAATCCTTAAGATTAGGATTGTGGTTGATCGTGATGGGTCAACACTTTAATTATTTCTTGTAGAGCATCACACTTCTTACTTGCTTCTTCTAGTTTCCTAGCCAACTTCAACTGCTCTAGCCATATGATTAAGCATTCATCACCTACATGCTGAGTCTTTTTCTGATATGTTGATTCGGTAGGCCTAGCCTTTCTCACCATTTGGGGTTTAAACCCACTAGTACACATTTCTGTCTTTGATGTTCCACCAAAATTCAATTTCCCTTGATTCCTTCTCTGAGTAGGAATATCTTTTCTTTTCATCTTCCCTTTCTTCTTCCTCCATTGTAGGGATCTTCCTCTTTCCTCCACTTCTTGTGGTGGCACACGAAATGCAAATTTTTCAATGCATTCTTTGTTTATTTTTCTTTTATCATATTTCTGAGTTACCACCCTATTTTTCATTGGTGGTAGGTCCTCCACTGAACTTGCATTCTTCTTACTCACAGCTGTAGCATTTCCTCCCTTTTTTATCCAGATTTTCTCATGTTCTTTCTTAGAGAGCGGTTGTCAGTGTGAAAGAGGAGGTTATTGATACACCTTTCGTTCAGCTCCAAGTGATTCCCCTGAGGCTCTAAGCCTATTTTCAAATTTACCACTTTGTCTTCCAGTGTACGATTTCTCATTATACACCACTGGATTTGTGAATCTCCATTCGAGTTCTTTTTTATTTACAACTTTCTTATTGCTAAAATGTCTTGCCAAATGCCCATAATCAGAACATATAAAACATTTTCCATCAAAGTAATACCTCGTTTCAACATTTCTCTGTTGAGATGTTGATGCAGCTTGTGTTCCTCTTCTGACATTTAGCTCCTGAGCTTCCGGACACATACTCATTGTGTCTCCCTTTGTTCCATAGTAATAGCATCTGATGAATTTTTTCCTCTGAGAGACTCTTCTCTCTGATTTATCATGATGCTTATTCTTATTTTTAGATTTATTACATTTTCTATTTTCAAAATAAGAAATGTATTCATGAGCCATTGAACAAAAACTTGATGTGTGTCCATGAATCCCATAGAAATAGTACATGTTGTCACTACTTCTTATAAATGTCCTCTTAGGTCTCTCTCCTACACCTACAGTATTTTTTAAACTTCTGGAATTGTTCACGGATCTCTTTCTATCATGCACAGGAGGGGATTAATCAAATCCAATACCGGTTTTTCCAAAACTATATAGTCTCTGAGCTAAGAAAATATTCAGTTATTTCTCTTCATAAATATCATATTTGTTCTTCATTTTATCATCACTTGTCGAAGGAGAATCAAATAGTAAGTGCAATGCATACTTCATTTTAGACTTTCCTTTGATATTATATTTATCAACTTCCTTCTTTACCGATTCAAGCTCTTCTTCCAAATTTTGAATCTTCATATCACTTGATTCAAGTTGGACATCAAGTTATCTCTTTAAAAGCTTACCTCTACTCATCTCATCTTCCAATTCACATGTCATCTTATCCACCATGTCACTCTGCTCCTTTACTTTCAATTTTTCTTGATCAACAGAATCAGAACAACATGCATTATCTTGTTGTAGCCTTTGATTCTTCTAAACTTGTTCACACAACGGTGTATCTAGATCATCATTTCAGGATTTTAGATTCTGAACTTCATATGACTTCTGATTCCATTTATATTCATCAGCCTTTTGTTTTCCTTTCATTATAGCCATCTTTTGTAGTTATTCACCTTGGAAATCATCTTTCTCCCTTAGGTCAGTAGCCACATCAATAAGCCTTTGATTTAAGCCTCTTAGCTTGTTGAACTCAATTTCCAATACTTGGATTTGGATATCTTTAAATTTAACTTCATCAGTGAATTTCTGATCCTCTTCATTCTCTTTGTGGACAAATTCCACTTTTTGACTTTTGGGAGCTTCTTCGTCATCAGTAGTTCCAAAATCACTTGGCATGTCAGGTTCCTCACTCATTCCTTCAGCATCATTGAATGAGTAATTATTTTCACAGTATGATTCATCCAAACCATTCTTATGTTCACTACATGATTCCTTTAACTGAATCACACTCTTTCCATTGACACTTCCATAGTGGGTAATTTCAACATCCTTCTGCTTATTCTTTGATGTTCTTCCCTTTGCCATGGCACAATATGATAAGAGAAGACTGGATATTTAACTTGAGAAATCGACTGAACCAAGTCGGATAAAACAAATCTGATAAAAGAAACCTATGCCTCTGATAGAAATTGTTAGGACCAATGGGGCTTATATACCCTGAGCGGGGGGTGAATCAGGGTATGGATATTCTTTTCTAAATTCTTCCTGCCCCACTGGATCTTGACCTCTTTATTACAAGGGTCACATTGTTTTCCATTGTGTGTTTATTATGACCACTTATTTTCTTCTTTATCTAATGATGATGCTTTGAATGCAATGCAGGGAAGCAATCAGGCAGACACAGAGATTTTTACTTGGTTCACCCTCACTGGGTTACGTCCAAGGAGCATACAACAGCAATGTGCCACTGTACCAAATCCACTAAGGCTCACAGCTAATAATGTTCAGGCTAGATCAATTCTATGCCTAAGATCACTGCCTTTATAAAGTTTAGGTTCATCTCACTACTTTCCCAAGGTTCAATCCCTGTTTCTCTTTCTCTAGCTCACTGCCGGTGGAGAGGATCACCTTCTTTCTCTTCCTTTGCTCACTGCACTGAAAAGGATCCCCACACATTTTATAGAATTGTAGGTCTCTTAATTTGTATTAATACACGCATCATCAACTGTTGATATATGCTCTGTTAAAGTCCAACTTTCATCCACTGATGAATACCCATTTTCCTCTTAAACACTCGGCAACTCCATTGGAAAAACCTTTGCAAATCACCCTACATCGCGAGGCTCCAAATTTATCAAAGCTCAAACAAGCCTTCGCGAAGCTCCGACCATTTCACAAAGCACTCTTGTAACGCCCCGACCCCAGCTACCCAGAGTCGGTGCATTATTACATTACATTGGCATGATCACAAGAAAGATCAAATCTCGAAAGATCGATTAGTTTAGTAGCCTTGGAATAACTAGATACATCCATAATTTTTTTTACATTACATCATAAAAAAAACATCTTGTCTTCATATCCCCTCATACTATCCCTGCAGGTCATTCATAAATTACTTCTTCATAATCCTGGGAAAAACAAAACATTGAAAGGGGTGAGCTCAGATGCTCAGTAAGGATAACATTATAGCATAAGCTTTCATAAATAAGCATAAACACTTAAGGCAATTAATATCTAAAACAAAAGCCTTTTAAACTTGAACTTCAGCATAAAATGGCAAAGGTAAAATGAAATAATGCCATTTACATACTCACATGGATATTCTACTAGTCGAATGATCACATGCAATATCAATATCCGCTTTCATAATGTTGGAATGCATAATGCCAGACTATCATAACCACTTAGCCAAGGCCTCGTGCCAAGACTACAAATAAGATTTTGTCAAGGCCTTGTGCCAAGACACTAGTTTGTCTCATGAGACCTAACGATGCATCGAGGAGCTATAGTGGGCTCCACCCGTCACTTATTAAGTCCAATGCATTCCTCATATGAATAGGTTTAATCATAAAATAAACATTCGTATTAAAACTAGCATACGAAATGTCAATACTTTAACCACAAACCATGAATGGTATAAAAATAGAACATCCACAGTCAAACATAACTCATTTGATACAATATGGAAGATTGTATTGTATCACATTAACCTCAATCATGAATAATGAAGGATGTTGACATAGATGAAAATAATCATCAAAACTATTTGAGGGAAATATCCCCCTTTTCATGAAATCATTTAAAAGTCACACTATTTGTCAAGAAGCCATTTAAAAATTGATTTTTGAATCAAAGTGTCCCATACCACTTTGAAACTTTTAAAAGGAGTTTTAATTTTAAAACTTTAATGTCCATATAAATAAATCCTTAAAACCATTTTTAAAACATGGACATTAATGAGCAAGATATAGAAGAATAAGTCTTTAAAACATTTTAAAATGGTATTTTGGTTAGAGGTTCTAACCAAAAGAGAGACACTTGAATACAAATAATTGAGGTAATAAAAACTTTGTAATATCATGAGAATAAAGGGATTCATGATATACTATGTCAAGTACATTATATACACCGCATAAAAGTGATTTGGTGTATATCAACAATGAAGTCTCAGTTCAATGTAAATTGAGATGAAATCTCTCATAAAGGCCGTATCCTTAGGTTAAGGATAAATCAACGACATAATTATGTGTGAAAAATATAAATACACTAAATATGATTTAATATTCAGTGTAAAACAATCAAAGGATATTCACACATATTCTTGTAGAAACAACACCAACGAATTGGATATTTAACTCAACAAATGGAGATTGAGTTAAAATTACTCTTATCAAGTTCATACCGATCACTTGAGAATTTATCAATGGAGTGATTATGTGTATCAAAAGTATATCCACAAAAAGTGGAGTGGAAATTAAGGCATAATCAAATGAATAGCGATTCCACACATAATCTTGGAGTAATATAATCAATGAAATATGTGTAAAGCCAAATGAGTGGAAATTGAAATCTCAAATTCCCTTATCGATTAGGTAACTTACGAAACATACACCCATGAAAGAAGTATCATAACATGATGATGTAAATACCCACAAATTAAAGTATATTACACAATTAATACAATCATGGTCAGTACACATACACCACATGCAATAATTAAGTGGTGAACAATGGAAATCTCACGGAATTGAAAGTGAGATAAGAAAATCCCTTACCTTGTAATTTTTCCTTGGTCGATGGTAGGTTTACCTCCTGTATAATGGTGAAATAATTGTTATTGAATAATACAAGAATCATTTACTTTAATATGATATCATATATGATCTTTTAACATTGATTTGTTAATAATATCTTAGAATTATCGTCATTTCGGGTGTTAACGGGTTCATTTTACTTTATATTCTTTGTTATGTGAGCCATATTCGTTATTAATGGGATGTATATTATTCATATACAGAATGATATAAAGTCCTTAGATACTATTTTTAAATCATCAAATTATAATTATACTTGAATGGATATGATGGACAATGAATCTCATCGCGTTCGTGGAGACGGTAGTCCGCACGTACGCACGAACGCTACTTCCATTTAATTTTTCATTTTAAAAGAATTGAATCCAAATGATACATAGGTATATTATTATTCCAGTATAATATAATATTTTATATATGTTACTTAAGTTCATTAACACCATCCTTTATACGTTCCATGTGTGGTATGAACGAGTCATATCATTTTAAGGGGGCGGTAGTCCGCACTTCCTCAAATGAAATTATCGTATGTATATACAACATGAAATGAATAAGGATATGAAATAAAATGGAATTACAGAAGCTTATATATAAAATATATATCATTAATATCATATTTAATTATAGTGCCATCATAATGGCCACCATGAGAGGCGGTAAGATGTATTTGAACAATCATTGTTTCGTGAGGCGTTAGTTTGCCATCCACAGAAACATTATGTTCATCATCCATTAGATGGAGTTGTGTGTATGTGTAGTTTGAATAATTCTTATAACAACATCCTAGTATATTTTGGATACTGGTGTTGTTACAAAAGAAAGGAAATAAAAAGAGTTTGGGGGTTGGAGAAGCAAAATAATTGAAAATAATTTAAGAGAAAATGTTACCTTTAATTTAGGTAACTCACTTTGGTTGGAACCAAAGGACTTCTTGAAATGCTTTCTGCCTAAGGGGAAGCTTCAAGGAGGAGTAGAGGGATGTGGGGAGCTTAGTTGGGCAGAGTTTGGATGAGCCAAGTGGCTTCAGAGGTGTGAGTAATGAGTAGAAGTGGTCTCCTTTTATAAGGGAGAGGAGGGGCTCTTTAGGAAAGAGTGAAAGTATTACTTTATAATATAATTATGTTCGGTTTATAATGGTCCAAAAATAATTGAGGTCGAAGATAAGATGACTCATATTCTAAATAACATAAACCAATAAGAATTGGACAGGTTTTAGATAATATTTTAATCATTATAATCTTATTTATATAAATGATTTATTAATGAGGTAAACATTGCATCATTATTGTGTCATTAATAATTTAAATTATTTGATGTCTAAAAATTATAAATAAAATATCATTATGTAGGAAATATTTTTATCTTTCTAATGAATATTTATAATCGAAAATCCAACATGTATAAACCTATGTAAAAATTGTTCTTCTAAAAGATGTAAGCTTATGCCATTTTTATTTTTATTTTAACTTTATTAATATAAAGTGTCCCTACCACATACAAGTGGCTCCAAGGGGTCCCCAAATTGACCCAAGGATGCTCATGGTCGGGTATGTGTCTACCAATAAGGTTAGGACACGTTTTAGGGTAATTTTGTATTATTATAATATTATTTTTTAACCCTTATTTACCGGATTTACCCTTATCCATGGTAAATAAAATATTTACCACAGTAATTATTCAAATTGTCTAAAAATAAAAGTTACCTATTTACACAATTTGGACATCCTGATTCCAAATATGGAATCAATTTTTCTAAATTCAAAATACAGAAGTGGCAGAAATTAATTTAAAATTAATTCCCGCTGTCAAAACAAAAAGCGTGTTTTTAAGAGGTAATAACTATCAAAAGATTGACACTTGTTTATGTTCGGTTTAATTGTAAAATTATGTCCAATGACCAACATTATATTAAATGGTAAAAATATATTCTAAATATACTTTAAAACCACTCAAATTCACAATTTATCACTATTAATTATTTTGATTAAAAAAGTTGTTTTTAATTAAAATTTAGTAATTTTCACTATTCATCGAAATATAAAAGTTATCCGAAAAGTACCAAAATTTCATCCTAGGATAATTTCAATATTCCGAATCCAAAAATGAAGTCCATTTTGAAATATAAAATATATTTGATTTCAAAAATTAGGTATTACTATTCACAACGGCTAGTTTAATTAGTTGTGGTGTGTGTTAGAACTCGAGGTTGCGTACAACACACGCTATCGCATTATTCGAAGGGAAACGTACCGTGGAAGCTTGGGGTGTTACATTCTCCCCTCCTTCAATAAATTGCATCCTCACAATTTTTAAAATTTTTCTTTGGAATATAATGGAAAGTCCCACATCGGAAAAAGAGTCAATAAAACTATCACTTTAAAAGAAAGAAAGAGAGGTATAAGGGTCATCCAAGATAACCCATACTAGGATTCCATGTAAGAAAACATGGATATGGATGATAAAATAAGTGTCAAGTTCTGATGGAGAGGGATAGAAATCATGATCAGGAGAGAGTTAACAATGAGAAAACCACAAACTTGTGTTGGGACAAACGACCATTAGTCTCCTAGTAGGAAAGTAAACAGACAACATTTTTTTTAAAGTTACATTACATAAGGAAGAGGAATTCATTTATGATATTGACTAAGAACATTATGAGATATACTTACATTTTAAGTAAATTTTCACTCTTTAATAAATTTCCACCACTAACTCAATTTTTTTTTAAACGATGAGTATTCAAGAAGACTTGGTCACACTGGAAGAGCTAGAATAAACTTCTATAGAATCACATGATCCATGCAGGATAAACCATATATTTACATTGTCTTTGAAGATTAATCAAAACCAAAATGGTAAGTGAATGATCTAATGATCCCCCAAAAGGATATTCATTGAGATAAATATTCACTAATCTTAATTTCTAAAATTAAACCAACAATACCCCAAAGTTAAATAGATACCATTCAATAACCAATTGTCCTTAAAATCCTTTAATATAATCCAAACTAATATTGAAACCCAAATCATAGAAGAATTTGATTATGTAGTCTCCCATGTTACATTGTATCTCCAAATGACATCAAATACTCTTAAAGTCACATACTTAAAAGTAATTAACATCATCACGTATTCTCTGTTATAGGTTAATCATTTCCATAAATAACCCAAATCACTATAAATCAACAATAAAAACGTAGATAAAAATCCACCATTACTCTACAAATGAAACCCCATTGTATTCTATTTTCCTTGGGCATATAGTGTTCCCAACAAAGCGAACATCTTCCAAAATAACATTTATCACTTAATCACTAAATCATTTTCCTATACCAAGGGTATTCATTTGATAAGACATAAGAACCCAAATCATCTTATTATTGATCAATAAAATCATTTTACAAAAAAAAATAGTCACACTAACCAGGGACTTCACATAGTCCAGTGGTAGGCGATAAATCCCAATCGCACTTTGGTTGTGGGTTCGATTCCCACAACTTTGTCCGACGCGACGGGTTGTCACACGGTCTACGTGTTGTCCATTTTCAAAAAATATATTTTATAATATTACCAAAATGAGATAAATTCCTCAAAATAACATAATTTAACCACAAATATTATATCATACCTTGCATTTTCATCCAAAATTATAATAACTTATAATTTCCTCAAACCCAATGATCATATAAGACCAAATGGTTATTTATAACTATATCCGCAACAGAAAAGATAATTCTTCCTCAGATATCATTTTCACATGATAAATTGCAGGTTTACACATACAAGAGAAAATTATTCCAAAGTAATCTCATCAATAAAGAGCACTAACACTTTTAAACATTTCACCATCCATTTATTTCCACATA
Organism: Viscum album; assembly: GCA_963277665.1. Lineage (NCBI taxonomy): Eukaryota > Viridiplantae > Streptophyta > Magnoliopsida > Santalales > Viscaceae > Viscum > Viscum album. The sequence continues at coordinate 1,171,592,008 of OY728120.1, forward strand.
GGTTCTTCATCATATGTTCCTTGGGTTCCCACATTGCCTCTTCCATCTTATGATTTCTCCATAGATCTTTTACCAGACAAGTCATCCGGTTTCTCAACACTTGATCTTTGGTATGAAGAATTCTGATAGGCTCTTCACAATAAGATAGATCGAGTTCCAGTTATAATTCTTCATAGGTGAGTACATGCATTGGGTCAGGCATGTATTTTGTCACTAGAGGTATGTGGATCACAACATGAACTCTGGAGAGACTAGGCGGATTTGCCTTTTGGTAGAATGCGTTCACGTGTCACAATGGTACCTCAGGAATTTTTCAAAATCATCTACTTCCTTTACCCAAAAACTCCTCATCCATTTTGGATTATATCGATGGAAGCATCGATGAATCATAAAAAAATAGGTATTTCTTATATATAATTTTGAGACATCGTCTTTAACATGTTTTTTTAGAAAAAATCTCACTGATTCATCTTCAAATATTTCAAAATAAGGTTTTGGTAAATCAGTTTTCGTATATCCCAAAAGACATAAATATATAATTTGATACATATAGGCTGCTCGAAGGTCTCCCTCTTCTGCAGCATCTAGAAAATCATTTAGTGCATCGTAATTTTGAGATAAAGTGAATAATTTGAAAAGACCCTGATGGTACTTCCCACGCTTAGCGTGGTAAGAAAGTTGAGAGCGCAACATTATCCCATAGTCGGTACTTGATCCTTGAAAGAACCGTGCAATGCTAGAGGTATTGGATGTCTCAAAAAGTTGTTTGCATGTAACTTGGACATTTGAAAAAGTTTCAACATCGTCTGCGCATGACTTCTGGATAATAATTGTAAGTAGTTCTTCAGGAAGAGAGAGAAGAGTTGTTCGTGATCTTGCTCCCTCCATGTTTCCACTAACAAAAGAAAATACAATTAGGGTTTTTTGAATACTTATCTAATAACAATGTAAAAAAAATAGACATAATAGGATAATCTTGTAATTGAACAATATATCCTAACTTGGGGTACCCTGTGTTAAAATCTAGGTTATCCACTATCTATTTGCCGACATATATTCCTAGGGGCATTTTTTTGTATTCCCTTAATAATGGTTTATACTAATCTTGTGAATTTACCAAAGCATATCCCCCGGGAGTGTCGTAACCAAGAGTGCAGCAAGGCCTGTTGTCGTGCACCAGTTCCCGTTCGAGTCTAGCTCAAAGCGGTGTTTTCGGGTTTTACCCCTAGGTACATCTGTTCCAGATCCGCCTCTACCTGCTCGTATCCAGACAGGGATGTATTTCTCGGAAAACTCACAAAATATCTACAATACCAAAATTCTAGGAAGTTCTTATATACTAATCCTCAAAGTTCATCTTAGGTTTACGTGCTCTAATCAGAGTTTATCTAAATCTAGCTTCCAAGGTTTGTACTAAACTTCCTCTGATACCAACTGTAACGCCCCGACCCCAGCTACCCAGAGTCGGTGCATTATTACATTACATTGGCATGATCACAAGAAAGATCAAATCTCGAAAGATCGATTAGTTTAGTAGCCTTGGAATAACTAGATACATCCATCATTTTTTTTACATTACATCATAAAAAAAACATCTTGTCTTCATATCCCCTCATACTATCCCTGCAGGTCATTCATAAATTACTTCTTCATAATCCTGGGAAAAACAAAACATTGAAAGGGGTGAGCTCAGATGCTCAGTAAGGATAACATTATAGCATAAGCTTTCATAAATAAGCATAAACACTTAAGGCAATTTATATCTAAAACAAAAGCCTTTTAAACTTGAACTTAAGCATAAAATGGCAAAGGTAAAATGAAATAATGCCATTTACATACTCACATGGATATTCTACTAGTCGAATGATCACATGCAATATCAATATCCACTTTCATAATGTTGGAATGCATAATGCCAGACTATCATAACCACTTAGCCAAGGCCTCGTGCCAAGACTACAAATAAGATTTTGTCAAGGCCTTGTGCCAAGACACTAGTTTGTCTCATGAGACCTACCGATGCATCGAGGAGCTATAGCGGGCTCCACCCGTCACTTATTAAGTCCAATGCATTCCTCATATGAATAGGTTTAAGCATAAAATAAACATTCGTATTAAAACTAGCATACGAAATGTCAATACTTTAACCACAAACCATGAATGGTATAAAAATAGAACATCCACAGTCAAACATAACTCATTTGATACAATATGGAAGATTATATTGTATCACATTAACCTCAATCATGAATAATGAAGGATGTTGACATAGATGAAAATAATCATCAAAACTATTTGAGGGAAATATCCCCCTTTTCTTGAAATCATTTAAAAGTCACACTATTTGTCAAGAAGCCATTTAAAAATTGATTTTTGAATCAAAGTGTCCCATACCACTTTGAAACTTTTAAAAGGAGTTTTAATTTTAAAACTTTAATGTCCATATAAATAAATCCTTAAAACCATTTTTAAAACATGGACATTAATGAGCAAGATATAGAAGAATAAGTCTTTAAAACATTTTAAAATGGTATTTTGGTTAGAGGTTCTAACCAAAAGAGAGACACTTGAATACAAATAATTGAGGTAATAAAAACTTTGTAATATCAATAGAATAAAGGGATTCATGATATACTATGTCAAGTACATTATATACACCGCATAAAAGTGATTTGGTGTATATCAACAATGAAGTCTCAGTTCAATGTAAATTGAGATGAAATCTCTCATAAAGGCCGTATCCTTAGGTTAAGGATAAATCAACGACATAATTATGTGTGAAAAATATAAATACACTAAATATGATTTAATATTCAGTGTAAAACAATCAAAGTATATTCACACATATTCTTGTAGAAACAACACCAACGAATTGGATATTTAACTCAACAAATGGAGATTGAGTTAAAATTACTCTTATCAAGTTCATACCGATCACTTGAGAATTTATCAATGGAGTGATTATGTGTATCAAAAGTATATCCACAAAAAGTGGAGTGGAAATTAAGGCATAATCAAATGAATAGCGATTCCACACATAATCTTGGAGTAATATAATCAATGAAATATGTGTAAAGCCAAATGAGTGGAAATTGAAATCTCAAATTCCCTTATCGATTAGGTAACTTACGAAACATACACCCATGAAAGAAGTATCATAACATGATGATGTAAATACCCATAAATTAAAGTATATTACACAATTAATACAATCATGGGCAGTACACATACACCACATGCAATAATTAAGTGGTGAACAATGGAAATCTCACGGAATTGAAAGTGAGATAAGAAAATCCCTTACCTTGTAATTTTTCCTTGGTCGATGGTAGGTTTACCTCCTGTATAATGGTGAAATAATTTTTATTGAATAATACAATAATCATTTACTTTAATATGATATCATATATGATCTTTTAACATTGATTTGTTAATAATATCTTAGAATTATCGTCATTTCGGGTGTTAACGGGTTCATTTTACTTTATATTCTTTGTTATGTGAGCCATATTCATTATTAATGGGATGTATATTATTCATATCCAGAATGATATAAAGTCCTTAGATACTATTTTTAAATCATCAAATTATAATTATACTTGAATGGATATGATGGACAATGAATCTCATCGCGTTCGTGGAGACGGTAGTCCGCACGTACGCACGAACGCTACTTCCATTTAATTTTTCATTTTAAAAGAATTGAATCCAAATGATACATAGGTATATTATTATTCCAGTATAATATAATATTTTATATATGTTACTTAAGTTCATTAACACCATCCTTTATACATTCCATGTGTGGTATGAACGAGTCATATCATTTTAAGGGGGCGGTAGTCCGCACTTCCTCAAATGAAATTATCGTATGTATATACAACATGAAATGAATAAGGATATGAAATAAAATGGAATTACAGAAGCTTATATATAAAATATATATCATTAATATCATATTTAATTACAGTGCCATCATAATGGCCACCATGAGAGGCGGTAAGATGTATTTGAACAATCATTGTTTCGTGAGGCGTTAGTTTTCCATCCACAGAAACATTATGTTGATCATCCATTAGATGGAGTTGTGTGTATGTGTAGTTTGAATCATTATTATAACAACATCATAGTATATTGTGGATACTGGTGTTGTTACAAAAGAAAGGAAATAAAAAGAGTTTGGGGGTTGGAGAAGCAAAATAATTGAAAATAATTTAAGAGAAAATGTTACCTTTAATTTAGGTAACTCACTTTGGTTGGAACCAAAGGACTTCTTGAAATACTTTATTCCTAAGGGGAAGCTTCAAGGAGGAGGAGAGGGATGTGGGGAGCTTAGTTGGGTAGAGTTTGGATGAGCCAAGTGGCTTGAGAGGTGTGAGGAATGAGTAGAAGTGGTCTCCTTTTATAAGGGAGAGGAGGGGCTCTTTAGGAAAGAGTGAAAGTATTACTTTATAATATAATTATGTTCGGTTTATAATGGTCCAAAAATCATTGAGGTCGAAGATAAGATGACTCATATTCTAAATAACATAAACCAATAAGAATTGGACAGGTTTTAGATAATATTTTAATCATTATAATCTTATTTATTTAAATGATTTATTAATGAGGTAAACATTGCATCATTATTGTGTCATTAATAATTTACATTATTTGATGTATAAAAATTATAAATAAAATATAATTATTTAGGAAATCTTTTTATCTTTCTAATGAATATTTATAATCGAAAATCCAACATGTATAACCCTATGTAAAAATTGTTCTTCTAAAAGATGTAAGCTTATGCCATTTTTATTTTTATTTTAACTTTATTAATATAAAGTGTCCCTACCACATACAAGTGGCTCCAAGGGGTCCCCAAATTGACCCAAGGATGCTCATGGTTGGGTATGTGTCCACCAATAAGGTTAGGACACGTTTTAGGGTAATTTTGTATTATTATAATATTATTTTTTAACCCTTATTTACCGGATTTACCCTTATCCATGGTAAATAAAATATTTACCACAGTAATTATTCAAAATGTCTAAAAATAAAAGTTACCTATTTACACAATTTGGAAATCCTGATTCAAAATATGGAATCCATTTTTCTAAATTCAAAATACAGAAGTGGCAGAAATTAATTTAAAATTAATTCCCGCTGTCAAAACAAAATGCGTGTTTTTAAGAGGTAATAACTATCAAAAGATTGACACTTGTTTATGTTCGGTTTAATTGTAAAATTATGTCCAATGACCAACATTATATTAAATGGTAAAAATATATTCTAAATATACTTTAAAACCACTCAAATTCACAATTTATCACTATTAATTATTTTGATTAAAAAAGTTGTTTTTAATTAAAATTTAGTAATTTTCACTATTCATCAAAATATAAAAGTTATCCGAAAAGTACCAAAATTTCAGCCTAGGCTTATTTCAATATTCAGAATCCAAAAATGAAGTCCATTTTGAAATATAAAATATATATGATTTCAAAAATTAGGTATTACTATTCACAACGGCTAGTTTAATTAGTTGTCGTGTGTGTTAGAACTCGAGGTTGCGTACAACACACGCTATCGCATTATTCGAAGGGAAACGTACCGTGGAAGCTTGGGGTGTTACAAATCTCGCGAAGCTAAAGTTGTTGTAGAGTGACTTCCCTCATGAAGCTCACTGAGACAACGTGGATCTCGCATCTTTTTTAGAGCTAGATTAGCCGCCGCGAAGCTCTTCTTTTGCGAAGCATACTTCCTTCGCGAACTACCTTTGCGAACCGAGAGAAAAATATTTTCTTTAAAAATTCTCTCTTTCTCTCTACATCTCTTGAAGGGGTTAAGGCCTATTTATAGGTTATTCCACCAACCCTCAAACTTTCCATGTGAAGTCAATGCCATGCCATCTCAAATCGCGAAGCTCTGAAGTTCCTGCCGAAATTCTCTCAAAATTGTGAAGCACCACGGCAATTTTCCGATCACAGAGCTTGATGTAATCACGGGGTATCACCGTCAATCCCTTCATGCCTTCTCTGTGAAGCTCCCTCGCAAATCCCTTCACCGTCGTGATGCGCTTCAACTCTTCCATTAACGAATTTTGACATAATCGCGAAGAATCACCGCCATCATTTTTCTGGTCTTCGCGAAATCCAATCCATGAATCCTATCTTCACGAAATTCATGACTTTGCAATATTTTGATTGATCTTCAAGGATATCCACTTTTTGCGATGCTCACCAAACTCCAAATTTTAGACCCCAAAAATTTGGAAAACACTGGAAAATGGCGCCACCTTGTACTGCTCCTTTTGTACCCCCTCTAGATTATTCATTCCTTTGTCATCGTTCTTTGTCAACATATATTGTCAAAAATTCTCTGGAACTTGACAATTCTCCATGGAAACCTGCTTTTTCAACAAACATAATCAGTCCAGAAATGTTGCAATGTTACCTTGAGGAATTTTTTCCCAACAAAACACTACATATGTATTATTTTTACAGAAAATTTAGGGTTTTTTAAACTCATTACATCCCAATTTAATTCCTAGAACATCTCTATATGACCATTTAATAAAACTTATATCTAATCTCCTTTAGTGATAAGTATATATCAAGAAATATTGATTGAATAATTATGATGCTTGGATTCATATTCCATATTTTCATATCTTCAAATAAGTATTCTAAATTATTTACTTCATAACATCTAATGTTTTGATATTAATAACTTTGTTATCTACTTATAATTATTTATAATTTCACCATTATCATCTTAAAACTTTTCCAGTCAATTTTTTCTTTGAGATCATTATGGTACTAAAATGAAACTCTTTATATTATCTTTCTTAATGAACATAAAAGTAAACTCTTCTAGGATATAAAGTTAACCTCACTTTGAATTTTGATGGTATAATATATTTATTTGATACCCTTTTAACTTTTCTAAGTCCAATAATATTCCCACTAGCCACATAGAAAATATATTTTCTCTAAAATATCATTCTAAAAAGCACAAAATATTTTTTTTGGAAATTAGATTTATTTTCATTAGTAGGAATATTTAAAAATAAACTATTAATAACAATATATCATATGGTATTCTATTCTTTTAGAGAAGTATTCTAAAAATAATATTTAATTATTTAAAATAATACAATATTAGGTGGTGGGAACTCTTTTCATCATATTTTAATAATTAAATTGGATGAACACTTTTATTGTGGATAGAAACTCTTTTATACTTATCTTTTTTTTCAAATCATGTTATATAATTAGATTAAATAGTAACCATGTTTATCAAAACAATCATATTATTTATTTATAAAAACTATTTTTTACATAATTCCTCTTATCACATAACAGGAAAACAAGATAAAAATACACAATCATTATTCTTAGCCACTAAAACTTTTAAAGTAGTCCACTAAATCCCACACCTTGATGCAGTAATATCTTTCTCAATATCTTAAATGCATAGTTTAATCTCTAACCATCAAATATACATAAATTTTTAACTTCTATATAAATTCAAAAAAAATTAATTTATATTTGGTCTCATATACTCATTAAAATATAGTAATTTATTCTTATATCATTAATACCTAATATATACTCTCCTAATAGTTTATTACACTCCTTTAGGTATTTTGGATACTTCTATCCAATAGAAACACTACCATTGATTCCTAACATCGCTTTTAGAATTCAATGATTATAGATGACGATTGTGTTAAGACCAAAGCAACAGTCCCTCCACCAAAATATTGTCTACTTTAGGCTCTTAATCCTTCATAGTTTTTCATTCCTAGGGTTAGCTACTCAGATCTCACCCATGGATAGAAAATTCCTTTTTATTGGGATGGAAGCTCAAGGGGGATATATTTCAAGCCCAAACCCCTACAAACCCTGATGTGGGAGTAGGGAACACGTGTCATGGAATGACACGCTGTGGTTAAGTTGTGGAACCCTACTACCAAGAAATTGGGATGTTAAACCCATGTCACAGGGGACCTAGGGAATGAGCTACACTTAGGTGGTGCCCATAATCTCACCCTCAACACATTCTCTAGGGACCCGAGGTTGTCCCTACCTTTGATACCACTTTTTTGGACCAAGGTAGTAGTCCCTCAACCACAATATTGTCCAAATTAGGTTGTTACTAAAAGATCGTGTATGGATGGAAAAGGCCTTATGATGGGGAGAGAGAATAAAGGGGCTTATATTTCATGCCCAAACCCCTCCAAGCCATAATGTGTGACTAGGGAACAATTTTCATGGCATGAAACCCTATGATCATGTTGTGACACCATATTGAAAATCAATAGGGATGTTTATATCATGTCACAGGGGAACCTAGGGCATGAGCTACACTCAGGTGGTACCCATATACTAGACTCTCCAACCTTCATTTTTGACTTAAAATTGTATCCATTTCTACTATTATCATAACACTAAATCCTTGACATACTATGTTATACTCAGTTATCCTTAACACTTTGCGAAGATCATGTAAAATTTTAATAAAAACATTCCTATTTTCAAACCCTTTTGGAAATAATCATAAAATAAGGATCCTAGCCAGATTGATCGATAATGTAAAATCCAGCCTCTCCAAGTTATTGACATACCCAGTCATATTAAGTAAATTCTAAAAGATTAAATTTCATTAAAAAATATTGTACATAAATTATTATTTTTAAACCATAATTTTTTATATTTAAAATTCTCATTAACATAAATATTTTTTGTTTAATAATTTAAATAGCCAGAAACTTTTGAAGGGTTTTGTTCTAACATATAGTTTTTTTCTTCTTTCTTAAGTATGATTCTTAAGTTTTGTATTGATCAAAGAAAACTATTCAAATAATATTCTCCTTTTAAAATATTTATCTCAAAGTTATGTTTTGTTATGATGATTCCATTTATCTATAATATAATCTCTTATAATATGAGTATTTTTTATAAATTCATTAAATAAGGAATTTAATTAAATATACTCCTAGTAAAATTATGACACATTCCTAATTACATCATGTCCATTAGTGGGACAATATCCATATTTCACTAAGTATTGATCCCTCTTTTTCATTCCTCTCACCACTTAGTCATTTAGGTAGTTAATCATACCAATTAAATCATATATGACTCTTGGATAGTCTAGTGGACAACCCATTAATCAAATATATCATATGGATAAACTCTACTATATTACTATATTACCTTAACTCTTAGGGTTCACCAGCTAACTATAATATAAATATTAGAATTATTTTTATAACCTAACTTTTAGGGTTATCCATTTCAACCATGCCTTATATAAGATAATCCATGGGCAACCTATTTTAGTATAACCAACCTAGTTGGATGATCGAGTCCTTAACATATGTTCAATTTGGAAGGAATCTAATACTTTGTATTTTTAAAGGGGTTTCATTATCTCACCATCATATTTATTATATTCCCTAACATGTGTTCATGCTTCTAATGATTTATTTTATGAAACCCTTTTACTTCCAAAAAATAAATATGTTCAGTCTATATTGATGTTTAACGTTTTACATAACTTATTTCTTTTATTACTGACCCATAATAAAACCAAATTATATTTAAACATATATAAATTAATCACATGAATATGGTATATAAAACACTTTCATGTAAAGGATTAGAAATCATATAAAACCACAATCCCATAAGCATAAGTATGGTGTAATAGATAGATAACCCCCACTTTTCTTGATAGAGTATAATGACCTTGAATAAGGGGAAGTTTGACCTCAATTATCAATACCCATGGTTCAATACTCAATAGAGACCTCATATCCATCATAATTTTAACACTTAATATGTATATACTATAATTAATTTCTTAATTCAAGATCATAATTGATAAACAATCCAAAGTTTAGGAGGAAGAAAATTGAATCAATTATCATACCAAGCATATAACTCCTTATATTCACAAATAAAACAATTAAAATCATTTTATAATTAAACAGGCATTATTGATATTCCATAAATAAATAAATATAAAAAATATATTTATTTGTAATATTTACTCCTTCATATTATCATCTTATATGAAATTTATCTAAATATATGATATTTAATTGAAATATAATAATTTTATATTTCACCAAAACAATTCTTATATAATGAAAACATTTTACATAATAAAAATATCACATATTTAATAATACTTAAACCTTTATTATATCAATTATCAAAACTTGTTTTGATTTGGTTCGAATAATTTTTCAAATAAGACCTTTAACTTGAGCATTTCATATTAATAATTATGCATAACTCTTTATTTAAATATAAACTCTTATATTTTTCCTTACTTTTAAATTTATAAACACTTTATAAATTACCTTAAAATTTAAATACAAACTATTTATATAAAAAATATAAGTCATTCCATATATATTAAAGGTATTTAATATAAATAATTGATATTAAATATATATATATTTATTAAATGTTTCAAAAACAATTTATAATTATATATAAAAACATTATAATTAAATATTTTTTAAACACTCTATAAATTAAAAATAAATAATAAACACTTTTCTATATAATTTATTTAAAATTTAAAATTTTTCTAAATCAATTCATAATTAAAAAATAAAAAATTCACATTTTCACTATATTTTATTTTATGATTCACTCTCAATCATAGGTTGTGGTATAGTTCAAAACATATATTACATTTTATTAAAGGTACACTATGTCCCATGAAATCATCCTTTAGCAATGAAATTCATAATTTATAATATTATTTTTATCATAGAGATGATACAATGATTTCTTAGGTTTCACAGATTATTGATATAGCCCATTACAATTCACAATAGTACACTACGACACAAGAATAAATTATTTACCACAACGTGTGACAACACATATCATTAAATATAATATGTTGAAGATAATGGATTTAGAATATTTCATAAGTGATGACAATATATACCATACCTTACAATTATATCGTATTATTTTTGTAGTTCACATTCTATATTGTATTTTATGTTTATAAATATATTATACATTTTTTCTTTATTTTAAATATTATTCCAAGAATCAATTCAGACATGGAACTACTTCGATACAATTGATGGGTTTTATATGATTTAATAATAGTTATTCAAGTAGCAGAAAAAATTAAGTTCCTTAAACTAGGATTGTTTATGCTTTGTAACTAAAACTATACATAATATAAAATGAAGAGTATATCATACATTGAATATGGTTAACCCTCTTATCTTAAATAACTTGATTGATCAAAATCACTTAAAGGTGGTCAAAGGACAACTTCCTCCTATGGTTTCAACAAGTTGATGAATTGTCCATTGTTTTGGTACGATTCTCCTTGGGACCATAGTATGATAATACATTTAAATGGTAAAAGAAGAAAGAGAAGAGAGATTGGGAATAGGTAGAATCAGTTTCATTCTATACACTAATGAATCAACATAATGACCTTGTAATTATTTATATAGGGATTAAAGATAATCCTAGATCCTCTATGCATTTACACATATATTATATAACATTCGATTAATACCATTCTTTTACAAATTATTTATAATATTTCGACCAAAACATTTAACATTTAAATTATTATTTTTGATTCTCTATACATTTCACATAATAAGTGATATTAATACATGGAAAAACCAGATCAATAATGTTTAATGATTAAATTCCATATCAATCAATTACTATGTTATAAGTAAGGTAGTGGTGTAATATCCCTATATTTAACATTACAATATCCCATACCATGGGATGGGATATGCCTTGTTTTTATGTATATCATACAATACAACATACTTATATCATACACTATGATATAATCCTATATATCTCATATATAAATTAGTATTTAGGGTATATATTAATCACTTAAAATGATCAATAATTCATTTTTAGAAATATAATTCTTTTTTAACTTCCACATTAGGGTCAAATGGTTATAACCAAGAAAACAATCCCAGATTCCTATAAACAATTTAAAAAATATATTTTGGATTATTTTACGACAAGTAAGAATGAATCTCAAGATATTATTAAATACAATGATGTCATAATTTTCAAAAGTAAATTTTTTAGATAAAATCTCTTTTTTAACTTCAAAATGTGTGTAAAATGATAAAAATAATTTATAAAATCTTGTATTATTGGGTAAAATTTGGAAAGAGATCAATGATTAATTTTTGAATTATAGGAACAAACCACATGTCAATCTAATATATAATGTATCTGAAATTATTTGATGTGAATTTTAAGAATTATAAATCTTATTTATTTTAAAATGTTTACCAAATGATAAAAATTAATTAAAAAAGGTTTAATTGTTGTGAATATTTAAGAAAACTATATTCAATTAATTTATGATATGGATTAATATACAATAAGAAAATATGATCTATGATGCGTAAAATTGAACCAAAGTGTATTTTTAAAATTATATATATTTTTTTGTGAAAATGAATGTTAAATGAACAAAACTAAGAAAAAAATATAATTATCATGAAAAATTAATTAAACTTTATTTAATTAATTTGTAAACCTTAAGAAAAAAACACATGAATATTTCATATGTGTGGCTAAAATGATTGGAAATTCATTTCTAAAAAATAACATTTTTTAACTTCCATATGTGCATCAAATTATTAAAATCAAGAAAATTATCTCTGATTATTGTGAAAGTTTAGAAAAATTATTATCGATTAATTTTTACCTATAGGAATTAACTACATTTAAACATATTCTATGATGTGGTCATAATGATTCAAATTATATTATTATAATTAAAAATATTATTTGAAGTTAAAAATGTGCATCAAAAAATCAAAAATGAGAAAATGAGCTTAGTCTCTCATAAAATTTTTAGACAATGATTGGAAATTAATTTCTAAAATGTGAGAAAAAATAATACATCAATCTAATGTGAAATATGAAATATTTATAGACATCACAACCATATATCAATGGTATCGATCAGGATATATCATTGCCTATAATATGGAAAATTGAATAATATGATATCACTATGAGATGAGATGTCATATATATTTTATTTTCTATTAAAATATTTTAATATTTGGATTATGTTGAGCACATGTTGTATTTGTTGTCAATCTATCAATATGTTGATGAATTGGTGATTCTTGAAGAATTATTATGGATTCATATAATGACATTGGATGTTACGCTTGGACAATTTTACTTGTAACTATAATGATTGTTGAAGTGATCTTTAAAGGTAAAATTCATGTTCTTAGGATAGAAAATTACTTACAACAAGTGTAATACCATGGAAATTATTATTTCCTTGAAGCAAAGAAGAGGAAATAAGGTTTCCATGAAAAATATAAATTATATATTGCATTAAGAAATAATTTAATTCCATGAAATGTTTTATTATTACATGAGGAATTATAATAATACCATGTAAAATGTGTTTACTTTTTATATAAAGAGTGAGTGATGAGGAAGAGGAGATAGTTGAGAAGTAGTTTCTAATTTTATCTTGAAATTTTATTTCAGAGGCTTGGTTTTATATTTTTTATACCTATAATTTTTCTAAGTATTTATTAATGTTACTTATATCAAAAAATAGGCCATCCATTGAAGCCCCCAAGGATAAACTTCAACCAAATATTGGGGGACCCAAAGTTCAACCCAAATGGAAGAGCCTACCAGAGGAGGCTATATAGCAGATAATGTATTGGGTGGGCCTATGTATATGGTATTTAGGAGAATTCACCCACATGGAGTACATGAGCAGTGAAGGCACCACTGTGCGGGGTGGAACAGCTGTGAATAGAGATGAAATGAGGTGGTGTTAGTGATGGTTTGAGAGTGGAACTCGGTACTCACTTCTGGTGAGATGAATAAATTCATTGATTAATATATATTAGCCTCACTGAGACAAGAACCTGATGTGAGATGTGCGTGATGAGGTGTATTGTAGATCTATTGTTACAGATACATACATTTCTATATTTTTCTAATATCATAGATCTAGATCATCTAATCAAGGAAGGTGATTGTCTTATTCCTCTAATGATTGAAGTTATTTATGGCACGGTATATCCACCATTAACAATCCATAAAGATCAATCCAAGTACACATACATAGTTCATTCTTGACACATTAATCTCTTATGATCTATATGAGTTAGAGATAAAATATTATTGCAGTTTCACAATCATGAATATTAATCGAATGAGAAAATTAAGAACATTGTGTGTCCAAGATTCTAGTGCATTTATGATATTTGGAATCCATTCACTATTTGGGTACCGAGTGATAAATAATCTTCATGAACAATGATGACTTGAAACCTCAGGTGTTTAAATGAGCTACTTTGTTTTCATACCACCTGAAGAATGTAGTATCCTAAGTCATTCAATCCTTTTAATGGAATCTATTTAATAATACATGAGGCATAATGTTTGATAACTACGTGAATAATAATAATCCTAATATTATTTAGGTATTTTCATTAGATGAATTCATGTCATGCATGTAGGTGGCATACAATGGATGTAAAAATAAATAAGATCACCCAAATTCTTTGAGTGTTTGAAGACTATGCCACATGAAGAATAAAGAACTTGAGTCTTCGGGAATTTATATCATGAAGAAATAGTATGAGACCTGGGTGTTTACATATCTCTATGAAAAAGAATAATATACCAAAACCCTTTGGGTATTTTAGAATTCATTCATATATTTTTAACCGAATGTGAATTTTCCATGTGAGAATGAGGATGGAATACCCACCATTTGGGTATTTAAAAGGTGAATTCATGAAATATAATACACAAATTATATTGAGTATTTAATATGAGGAAAATATAATACCTATTCCAATGGTATTCATATTTAAAGAAGTATAATTAATGTGTTTATTTATAAACACATTTATATGATGATTTAAATCAAATAATTTATTGAGACACCATTCAACACATTTTTGTGCATAAATATGTGTATATTGGTGATTAAAAATATATAATCAATTACAATATTCATTTATATCCTTGTAAATTATTGTACCAAAGAGAAAAAAGTTTTAATCTCGAATCCTTTTAAATAAGAAGCATCTTGGGTGCCCAAGCATTCAAAGATTGAGGAGAATATAGATTCCACGAAATCTAAAAGGAATCTCAAGACTAGTTATTTTAAAGTTATTAAGGAGGTACATAAGAAAGTTAGATTCCTCAAGCTCATGGAGGAAGATCAAAATATCATCCTATAATGGATCAATCCTTGAAAAAAATTATGTCTTTTGGTTGGATCCAAAATAAAATAGAGTATCTCGGTTAGAGTTAGAGAAAAAAAGTATTTTGGTTGGATCCAGAGAAAAATTCTTTCAATTGGAGATGAAATAAATTTTAATAACTTGTTTTATAATGAAATTATAATGGGTAATCCATGCTGGTGGGGGATAACCAACACGGAATTGAGTATATCTTTATTTTAAACCTCATAAAATACTGTGTGTGTTTTTTTCTATTACTACCACTACACATGAAGTGATACTGAGATATATCACTAAGTGGACAGAGAACCTTAACAAGTTTAAGAGGTTTAATTTGAAAGAAAAATAATTTATAAAAATAAACCACCGATTCACCCCTCCCATCTCAGTGGTCACTATCATGGGGATCTACATGTTGTATCAGAGAGAAAGTTCCCTCAGAAGATCCAAGAATCCATCTAACAGATGGATAATCTTAATTTTTTCAATAGAAAAGGTGTTCCCACCTTTTATAGGAATAATTATACCAGATGAAGGAATATGATGTCACCCTACCTCTTGTCATTTGTATTAGAAGTGATATATGTTACAATAGTGGGTTTTCCACCCATTTCTGATGATGCTATGACACAATTTGATAAGATGTAAATGATCAAAATTCTATATTTATGTCTCTATCAAAGAAGGTATACATAAGGGTCTGAGGTCTCTAGATAGCCAAGGATATCTAGGAAAAACTGAGAAGTGGTTATGGAGGTTACATCAAAGTTAAGGAAGATAAATTACAAGTTTGGATGAGTAAGTTTGAGGACATAAAACTGATTAATGAAGAAAATATTGATGACTATTTCACTAGATTAAATGAGATAGTCAAAAAAATTCTAGGATTTTGTGAGAATATGTATGACTCTATCATTATTAAAAAAATGATGAGGAAATTTCTATATCATTTCTATTCAAAGATATCATATTTGGATGAAAAAGATTATTTTTCTCTAGATGAACTATAAAAAATTGTCATAATATATGAGAAGAGGAAAATTATAGTTTTTAAGTAGAAATAAAAAATTTAAATTTACTTTGAATCCATGATAAAGGGAAAGGTCAGAGAAGATGGGGCTGAAGTATCTGAAAATTCAGATAGTGATAATGATGATGATGATTTTAGTCAACTTTTTTCTCTTATATCAAAAGGGTTTAGGAAAGAAAAATGGAAGGGAAAGAATAAAAAACTAGCAAAATGATTCAACTATGGTAGCTCTATTCATTTTTCTAAAAAGTGTCCAAATATGAAGGTTGAAGAATCAAAATTAGAATCATAATCATAATTAGATGATGAAAGATCTCATAAACACAAATGGAAAATAATAAGAAGAAATAGTATAACAGCAAGAAGATAAATATTATGACCAATCATAAGCATGATTCATCATTATTGTCACACCTGGACTTCGCATTATGGTAGGATTTTAATTTTTTTATTTTATCTCATAATTTTTTCTAACTTTGATTTGTTGAGGTGCGGGTTAGGCCCGACTTGAGTTGTTTTATTTTTTGATAGATGAGCATCTTTGGATTGTCAGTGTCTAGTGCATGGGTAAGGCACGGTCGAAGCCTTCTGGCTTCATCGAATCATTATGCGGCATTCCCGGTGCATGGGTGATTAATTAGTTAATGATTTGAATAATAAATTGGTCAAAAAATTAAATAAGGAAGATAAAAGGAATTAATAATTGTTTAATAATTATTATTATTATTTTATTATTATTTAATTATTATTATTATTATTATTATTATTATTATTATTATTATTCTTTTAAGTAGGTTATTTTATTTTATTTTATTAATATTAATTGGATTATTTTTATTATTATTTTTTTAAGTTAATATTTTAATTAGGTTGATATTATTAAATTATTGTAATAATTATAAAATTATTAATATAATTACTATTATTATTTTAAGTTAGAGTTTTATTTTTAGGTTTTATTTTATTTTTATTTTACAATTATTTTTTTTATTTTATCTTTTATTTTCCTTTTTTATCTCTCTCTCCCTCTTCCTTACCCTTCCTTATCACGCAACTATAGTTGCACCCCCCCCCCCCCACCTAGGTTATGCGTAACCCCCCCCCCACCCTTGGCCTCTCCAGCATTGCCCTCCCTCCTCCAGGAAATTGGACCGGTGATGCACCTACCGCTCCTTGCACCACCTGAACCACACCACCCCTACCTCGCCTTACACCACTCGAACCATGCCACCCCTCCATTTTGGACAGATTTTCCGGCATGTTTCACCTCCGTAATCCCTCCCCCTTTCTCGGTTGGCCATCTGCACCATCTTCACAGATGCATTTTACTTTAGTTGGTTGTTTTCTTCTGTTGGTACATTGTTTGGTTAGGTTTTGTGTTGCATTTGGTTCGATTTTTATTCAAGTGGTGTGGTGCATTGATTTAAGGGCTTAGCCATTTTTTTGAGATTTGGTTGGTGTGTGATGGTTTTTCGCATCAAGTTTACAATTTTTTCTACACACTGGTAGGTGGTTTCATGTATAAACTTTATTTGATTAATTAATTTGATTGTTTGATTTGTTTATCATGATCTTCTATTAATTACTTGGGTACAAACTCAGTTTTTTTAAAATAATTTAACATGTGTTAATTTTATTTTATAACATGTTAGTTTAATTCGAAGTGCGTTTTTGTGAAAACCTGTATCGAGTCATTTGTTTATGTTATCTAAGTTGTTCAATTAGTTTATTTAATTTAGTAAGAGTTAAAAAATGTGTTATGATGGGGTGTTGATGTGTAGCTTGTTAAAAAAAATGAGGTTTTGTGTGATTTTTGTGAGTAAAAAACATGTGACATCACTTGGAATTATTTTATAGGATTTCTTAATGGATTATTAAATGATGTGGAAGGTGAGGATTTGTTTTGAAAACTATTTTGGGGGACGCATCATTCCAAAATTGGAATCATGTGTGTGTAATTGGTGACATGTGGAAGGTGTTGTTTTTATTGGTTAATAAAATTTGAGAGAGATGTTATGTGACATGTGTAATTTAATTGAGCACAAAATGGTAAGTCTGGGTACTAGGTGGGCGAACTATGACTAGTGCGCTAGTGACACATAAGTGGCCTCAGCCCAGTTTCACTTAGTTGGATTGATGACTACAACACTAACTAAACTTTTGGTTGTTGATTGGAGACCACTAGGTTATGTTTGTGTTCCCTACTAGTGGATCGTGCATGAGAATTCTTTTTTTTGTGGTCCCTTCACCACTTTTCATTGAGATACGATGTTCTACAGTCCCACTTCTTAGTAGTATCTTTCCAGTCTCTCCCATATTTTGTGCTCCTTCTTCACTTTTCTCTCACCGTCAACAAAATGTGTGACTATGGGGTTACCATAAAATAAAGTGTGTGTGTGTGTGTGTGTTTAATTTATGTTTTTTTCTCTAAAGATGTCAGCCTTAAAACTACTTCATTAAAATTGTTTAAATGTTTTATTATTTCCATCTGATAAACTTGAAACTGTATTTTTCATTTAATTTTTATTCTTGGAATCTTTTCTTAGTGGCATTCTATTGAGTACTAGCTCACACCCTACTTACACCCTTCAGTGTAAGTAGATTTGGTTGTGTCTAATGTAGGTAAAGGTAAGGATTTTGGGAGTGGTGGTCCAGGTTGTTAACTAACTTATTAGCATGGCTTTGTGGAGAGGGTTTGAGGGTGGTTTCCTCTTACTATGTGGTAGTTTTGAGTTGGTTTTTTGTCACCCTTCCTAGTGGTATTCACTGTTTGGGATTTTAGTTTACATATGTAACTCACTTTATGGTTCGGTTAAAGGCTTGTTTGGTTGCAACTCATAATTTGGGTTTAGTTTATTTTTCTATTTGTTTTATGTTTATTTATTTCATTAAATCATTCCCAAGTTTTATTTTTTATACCCGGGGTACTTGTGCTAGCCTATGGGGATTGGGAACTCCCTTCGGAAATTACTACATACCGAGTTGGGAATTGGTTGGATGGAGACCCGATTTTGTTCATGACAAAATGGTATCATGGTAGGTTTTTCTCTTTGTGTTATTTTATTTGGGACGAGTCTGGTTAGATTGGAGCTTGGAATGTTGGGACTCAGAGATCTGGTTGCGAGTAGGGTGCCTAGCCAGCACACCTCGTGATAGACCTCGAGTCTCCATGGGATCTTGGAATGCTTGTTTGACTTCTCCTCCAGGTGGGATGTGTAGGCTTCAGACTATACGTGGACATTGGGTGGGGGAGAAGTGGTGTGGACAAGATTTTTCTTATGTATGTTTGGTTTACTGATGATTACTGTCCTTACTGAATTTTTAGTTTTCTTCAGACATGATGTATCAATCATGTTCTTTTTGTGACTGTTGCTTCTTGCAGTAGCATGCCTCCCCAAATAGCTCACATGCACCCACCGGAGGAATTCAGAGAGAGTTCTCTCTTTTCACTTGATCAGAAGTTTTTGGAAGATGTAGTCAGGGATGTTTAGGCTCTAGGAAAAGGAGAAAATCCTCATCCTGATCCTAATCCAGTTAGAGAAGAGGAATCTGGTCCAAAAAGGATAAAGCCTGGGAATTTATCAGGAACAAACCCCCTTCATTCTGAGGTACCACGAAGTCTAAGGAAGTAGAATAATGTATTGATAAGATGGATCGCATGTTCGAATTATGGGACACTCCTGAAGAGGTCAAAGTGAAATGTGCTTCATTCCAACTAGAGGGTCTTATTCTAAGGTGGTGGGACTCAGTGGTCCAAGCTGGGAAGCATGAGCAGATGATATGGAAGGACTTCAAGGTAGTCTTCAATGACCAATACTTCCCTGAAGTATTTATTTATACTCGATCTCGGGAGTTAATAGATCTCGTTCAAGGGGACCAGTCAGTGATAGAGTATGCCAACCACTTTTCTGATCTAGTTCAGTATGCACCTGAAATAGTCGCTAATGAACAGATGAAGGCTTAGAGGTTTGAAAACGGTTTGTGACCAGAGATCTACTCTCAGGTTTTTCTGTTCAAGATGAAGACTAATGTTGAGGTGGTTGACTGAGCTTGTATGGTGGAGATTGACCGTAAGGGTAGGTCTAGTTCCTTTGGGGCTATTTCAGTGTTTGGCAGTGGAAGTTCACTCGAGAAGAAGAGGAATCATGATGAGAAAGGGAAGAATATTGGTGTAAGTTCAGGCCATCCTCCTAGGTAGAATTCATCTGGGGCTTCTGGTTTAGGTTCTATGGTGTTCCATTAGTGCATGAAGGTAAGACACATTTGGTCTACATGTCCCTCCCCTCCCAATCCTTGTTATCGATGTGGATTTATAGGACACGTGCAACACTTTTGTAGGGTGACACGCCCTTACCAGAGTGGGATTGGATCGATGGCTTCTAGGGGAGTGTCAGTTCAGTCAAAGTGGACCAGGACAATGGGATCTCAGTTTGGTGGTTGTGGTGGCAGTACCAAATCATCTTCTGGGAAAATCTAGATCATGGCAGAGCCACAAGAGAGTGGTTGTTCTCAAGAAGGGACCAGGCATATACTTGTTGTGGATTCGTCACCAGTGGGATCTGATGCAGGACCTTCAAATATTCAAGTTACTATTATGATTTCATCTTCTGTAGTTGTATTTTTATTTCATACTAGTGCTTCAGTTTCCTTTATAAACTCCCACCTTGTGAATTTGTTGAACCTACCAACCAAACTATTATCTTTTTCCATTGAGTTGGTAACACCGTTAGGAAAAAAGAAGGAGCAATATCGTGGGTGTATTCCATGTGTGCTTTTCCGTGTAAGGAGTTGAGATGGAGTGGGATTTCCTAGTCCTGGATATGGACTTGTTTGATGTGATCCTCATCATGGACTGGATGTTGCACTTCCAAGTGCATATTTATTGCTATCGGTGAAGAGTTGGTGTTATGGAACCTAATGAGAGTCCTCAGGTATTTCTTGGGGAATCGGATCCTCGGTTGGGTCATGTGGGACCTCCACTTCCAGATTCAGGAAATATTTATTATCAATTGTCATCGCTCATGCTAGAGGAAGACAATGGTGCTTCTCAGGGTAGATTACCCCCTATAGTGTATGAGTTTCCAGAGGTATTTCTAGATGATTTTTTAGGCTTACCCCCAGAGCGGTATGTGGAGTTCTCGATTGATTTGGTGCCAGGAATATAGTATATATCTCTTCCCTCATATCGCATGGCCCCCACCAAATTAATGGAATTAAATATATAGCTTGAAGATTTTGAATCCAAAGGGTTCATTCACCCAAGCATCTCTCCTTGGGCTGCCCCAGTTTTATTCGTGAATAAGGCTGATGGAACCCTCTAGTTGTGTATTGATTACCATAAATTGAATAATGTAACCATCAAAAATAAATACCCTTTTTCCCATATTGATGACATGTTAGAACAGCTGAATGGGGAAAAGTATTTCTCCAAAATTGACTTGAATTCAGGTTACCACCAATTCTGGGTGAGAGGAGTTAACATTCCGAAGACAGCTTTCTGAAGTAGGTATGGCCACTTTGACTATCTATTCATGCCTTTTTTATTGTCAACTGATCTGAAGGTTTTTATGGCACTCATGAATAAAGTGTTCAAACAATATCTTGACTCCTTTTTCGTGGTATTTGTGGATGACATACTTGTTTATTCTAGATCTGATAAAGATCATGAGAATTATTTCTAGATTGTGTTGGGCACCTTGCGAGATCATCGCCTTTATTTGAATCTTTCCAAGTTCAATTTATGTATTAGATAGGTGAAGTTTCTGGACCATGATGTCTTAGAACAAGGGGTTTAAGTATATCCTGATAAGATTAGTGTAGTTATATCATGAGAACAGTCAAGGAATGTGTTTGAGATCAGAAGTTTTCTTGGCCTCGTAGGTTATTACATGCATTTTGTTTATGATTTCTTGCATTTTTCTTCCTTCATGACCGCACTCACCCAGAAATGGGTGAAGTTTTAGTGGAGCCCAAAGTTCTAGGAATCCCTTGAAGGAGTTGAAATGGCGGTTGAATACTACACCTATGTTGATATTTCCAGAGTCTAGGAAGGGCTATGGGGTTTATTGTGATGCCTCTGGTATGGGCCTCAGGTGTGTACTCATGCAGGATGATCATGTGGTGGCTTATGGTTCATGCAAACTAAGACCACATGAGAGTAATTACCCAACTAATGACTTGGAATTGAAAGCAGTTATGCATGCCCTGAAGACTTGGTGTCACTACCTATTTGGGGAGAAATTTGTGGTCTACTCTAACCATAAGATCCTAGCCTACATTTTCTCACTGAAGGATATTAATTTGAGGAAACACCTTTGGATTTTGTATCTGAAGGGGTTTAAATTTGAAATCATCTATACCATGGGTAAGGGTAATGAGGTGGATTACTCCTTGATCAAGAAGGTACCAATGTAGGCTTTGAGGAAATCCAGTGAAAAGTGGACTTTAATGGGGCTCTTTTCCCAGATGCACTTAGAGACTAAGTAGCACAACAGAGGTACATTCTTGGCCAGTATTCAGTTGACTCTTTCTCTTAGAGAATTGATTCAGTAGGAGAAGCCTAGTGATGAGCTTTGTCAGTAGTCTATGCAGTCTCTTCATGATGGGTAGACTTCTCCTGATTGGTCTTTGTCTTCCGAGTGGATCTTGTGCTCCAAGGGCCGTGCAGTGGTGTTGTTGTCTTTGAGGAAGGTGGTGATGTAGGATAGTCACCAGTCTTAATGGTCCATCCATCATGGTATTACCAAGATGTATTATGATGTTTTTATCTAGTTTTAGTGGCTAGGTATGAGACAGGACATAGCTGGATTTGTATCAAGATGCTATACTTGTCAGCATGTGAAAGCATAACATCAGAGACCATCTGGTTTTCTTCATCTATTACCCATTCCTACCTAGAAGTGGTACAAGGTCACCATGGACATAATTATTGTATTACCTCAAAAAACTTAGGGTAAGAACAATATTTGGGTGGTGATTGACCATTTGAAAAAATCTGGACACTTTATTCTGATTAGAGATGCAGTTATGGTGGATGAGAAAGGCAAGTTGTATGTTCAGAAGGTGGTAAGGATTCATGGTTTTTCATTAGATATTATCTCATATAGAGACCCATGTTTTACCTCTAGGTTTTTTGAAGGCATTCAGAATTATTTGGGGTTATAGATTAAGCTTATCATGTCATTTCATCCTCAAACAGATGGCTAGATGGAGCAGGAAAATCACATTTCGGAGGACATGCTTTGTGTGTGGGTCTTGGACTTCGGAGGATCAGGGATAAACATTTGGTATTGGTTGAATTTTCTTATAATAATATTTAACATTCCTATATTATAATTTCACCCTTCAAGGCACTCTATGTTCATCCATGTCGATCTCCTTTATGTTGGGCTGAGGTAGGCTAGACCTCACTTTTGGGACCGATCATTGTGTAGGAGACTTCTAAGAAAGTAAAGTAGATCAGACATTTGTTATTGAAATCTCAAAGTCACCAAAAATATTATTCTAATCAGTGTTGATGGGATCTTGAGTTTTTAGTGGGTGATCGAGTGTTCTTGGAGGTGTACCATCGCTTGGGCCACAGTCAGTTGGGGAAGCAGGGAAAGCTGACATCGTGATATGTCGGACCTTTTGAGATCACTGAGCGGATTGGAAAGGTGGCATACAGGTTAGCTTTTCCTTCTTAGTTGATGTCGATTTACAACATATTTCATGTCTCCCAATTGAAAAAGTATAATCTAGATCCATCACATGTGTTCAATTAGAAGGAGTTGGAGATAGAGCCTGATTTATCAGTGTTTGAGTGGCCAGTGTGGATTGTGGATTCCCTAGAGAAGGTACTTTGTGGGAAGTCTATTCCATTGGTCCACATCCTTCGGCAACATGGTAATGATGATCATGAGATGTGGGAGTGTAATTTTTGGGTAGAGTAGAAGTACCCATTTTTATTCTCTAATCAAGCTTCGATTTGACTTTCTGAGGGCGGAAAGTTTTCATGGTGGGGAGAATTGTCACACCCAGACATCTCACTATAATATGATTTTATTTTTTATTTTTTTATCTTATCTAATAATTTTATCTACCTTTTCTTTGTTGAGGTATGGTTCAATCCCAACTTGAGTTGTTGTATTTTTTTGATACTTGAGCATCTATGGATTTTCTGCGTCTAATACACAGGTAAGGCATGGTCGAAGCCATTTGGCTTCATTGAATCATTCTACAGCCTGCCCAGTGTGTGGGTGATTAATTAATTAATGAGTTAACTAATAAATAGAGTGAAAATTTAATTAAGGAATATGAAATGAATCAATAATTGTTTAAAAATAGTAACTGTATTTTTTAGAATGTTATTATTATTATTATTATTATTATTATTATTATTTTAAGTAGGTTATTTTATTTTATTTTATTAATATCAATAGTATTATAATTGTTTTTGTTGTTGTTGTTTTGGTTATTGTTTTTTCAGTTAATATTTTAATTAGATTGGTATTATTAATATATTGTAATAATTATAAAATTATTAATATGATTACTATTAATATTTTAGGTTAGTGTTTTCTTTTCAAGTTTTATTTTATTTTTATTTTCCATTTATTTTTTATTTTTTCTTTTCTTTTCCTTTTTTTATCTCTCAATCCCTCTTCATTACCCTTGCCCATCGTATCTCGATAGTATCCCCCCCTACCTAGGTCATGTGTATCCCCCCTTTGCCTCTCCATCACTGCCCTCCCTCCTCCTCTAGCGAACCGGACTAGCACCGCCCCTAACTTGCCTCGCACCACCTAAACTGCACCGCCCCTACCTCTCCTCACACCACCTAAATCATGCCACCCCTACCTCGCCTTGCACCGCCTAAACCGAGTTTCCCATGCCTTTCCTTGTACCACACATAGCCATGCCTCCCCTCCCTTCTTGCCATATTTTCTGGCGTGGTGCACATCCAGCATCCCTCCCCCTTACTCGGTTGGTTATCCACACCATCATTACAGGTGTGTTTTACTTCGGTTGGTTGTTTTCTTCTGTCGATAGATTTTAAAGTTAGGTTTTGTGTTGCGTTTATCTGATTTTGATGAAAGTGGTGTGGTGCTTTGATTTTAGGTATTAACTATTGTTGTTTGAGGTGCGATTGGTGTACGACGGTTTTGCACATCAATTTCTATGAAGTTTTATACATGTAGGTAGGCGGTTAGGTGTGTAAAATTTATTTGATTAATTAATTTTATTATTTGATTAGTTTATCATGATCTTATATTAATTACATGGGTGAGAATTCAATTTTTTTAAAATAATTTAACATGTGTTGATTTTATTTTGTAATATGTTAGTTTAATGCGAAGTGAATTTTTTGTGAAAACCCTCAACGAGTCATTTTATTATGTTATCTGAGTTTTGTAATTAGTTTATTTAATTTAGTAAGAGCTTAAAATTGTGTTATGATAGGGTGTTGATGTGTATATTATTAAAAAAGGGGGTTTTTTGTATGTTTTGTTAGTAAAAATAATGTGACTTCACCTGGAATTTTTTTATAGTATTTTTTAATGGCTTAATAAATGATGTGGAAGGTGCAGATTGGTTTTGCAAACTATTTTGGGGGGCTCATCATTCCAAAATTAGAATCGTGTGTGTGTTAGTGGTTACATGTGGAAGGTGATTTTTTTATTGGTTAACAAAATGTGAGAGAGATGTTATGTGACATGTGTAATTTAATTGAGCACAAAATGGGAAGCCTGAGTACTAGGTGGGCATAGTAGTACTAGTGCGCTAGGGACATTAAAGTAGCCTCAACCCAGTTTCACTTAGCTAGATTGATGACTACAATGATAACTAAAATTTTGAATATTGATTTTAGACCATTAGGTTATGGGTGTGTTTTCTACTAGTGGTCTATACATGAGATTGTCTATTGTTGTGGTCCCTGCACCACTTTTCACAGAGACACGATGTTCTGGGGTCCCACTTCTCGCTAGTATCATTCAATCCTCTCCCATATTTTGTGCTCCTTATTCACTTTTCTCTCATTGTCAGCACACGGTGTGACTATGGGGTTACCATAAAAGCATGTGTGTGTGTGTGTGTGTTTGTTTTAATTTAATTGGTTTTCTTTAAAGTTATTATCCTTAAAACTGTTTCACTAAAAAAATTAAATATTTATTTATTTTCATCCGTTAAACTTGAAAATGTATTTGTCATTTAATTTTTATGTGTGGAATATTTTCTTGGTGGAAATTTATAGATTGTTATCTCACACCCTGTTTACACCCTTGGGTGTAACTAGATGTGGTTATTTCTGATGCAGGTAAAGGTAATGCTTTTGGGAGTGGCGGTTCAGGTTGTTAACTGACTTCTTGGTGTAGTGTTGTAGAGATGGTTTGAGGGTGGAGTCCTCTCCCCAGGTGGTGGTTTTTGAGTTGGTTTTTGGTCACCCTACCTAGTGGTAGTTTCTATTTGGGCTTTTAGTTTACATATTTAACTCACATTATGGTTCAGTTAAAGGATTGTTTGGTTGCGACTTCTAATTTGGGTTTGGTTTATTTTTTTGTTTGTTTTATATTTATTTATTTGGGTAAATCGTTCCCAAGTTTTATTTTTGATAATCATGAACTTGTGCCTTCCTATGGGGATCAGGAACACCCTTCGGGACTTGTTGCAGACCAAGTTGGGCATCAGTTGGATGGTGACCTGATATGGTTTGTAATTATTCAGATAATGAAGTTAATTTATTTTATCTTGAAAATAGAATAACAGATTTATCAAGTAGTAGTGATGATGAAGAGGAAAGAACCAACCTTGAGTGGGGTTGAAATAACAATTAGAATTATGAATATAACATATCAAATATCTCAAGAAAAAAATGAAGAATATTGAGAATAAAAACCTGAAATTAATTGAGAGAAATAATAATAAATAAATAGTTTTTATTGATAAAGAAAAACATGATCTAATCAAGAAATAATTATAATTTTTTAATGAGATCAAGAAACACAAATTAAAAATATCTAAATAATATAATTTGATATGTGATCTTGAAGAAGAGTTAACTATTATAGAAGAATACTTTTCTAATACACAATCCATATGTGTCATAGTTTAACATAATTTTAATAAGGTTAGAGGATATTTCAATAAATCTATTAAGAATAAAGGAGAAACATATAAAGTTGTAGAGAAG
This sequence comes from Viscum album, assembly GCA_963277665.1. Taxonomy (NCBI): domain Eukaryota; kingdom Viridiplantae; phylum Streptophyta; class Magnoliopsida; order Santalales; family Viscaceae; genus Viscum; species Viscum album. The sequence goes on from OY728120.1 coordinate 1,171,619,473, forward strand.
AAAGGCAAAAGTTCACTTAATAATTTTGATTGATATATTACTTTTAATAATGCCAGTGTGAAAGCTAAGACTGATATAAAATTTCCATGAAGGCCATAACCCCTTGGAAAAAAGAGTCTCAGTTTTCAATTAGACAACAACAACATAGATATAGATTCATCTAGAACCAATATGGAAGAATAAAGTTTCAATTATTATTTTTTTGTTATGGTAAGCATGGTCACAAAACATATTCTTGTTGGTTCAATATGTTTTTACCAGGAATGAGTGAATAATTAGGGGGTTTAATGAGCTTCTAAGGACAAAATCTCATAGAGAAAAAACCATGAATGGATATGTACCAAAACTATCTACACAAAAAAATCCATACTCTCAAATAGGTTGTTGGTATATGCATTTTAGAAGGTCATAAGGCTAAGGTGTGTATGAAAATACTGGAAGGATATGTTACCTATTTTTTGAAAGGGAAGAGGTTTCAAAAGAAAACCATTTGGTATTCATGTGAAGAGTATGATGAGACTAATAATGACATGAACGATTACCTAGTTGTTTAGATAAACCAATTGAAATTGGATAAATAATTGGAGGAGCTTAATAAACATTATAAATATAAATAAAAGAAAGTGGTCTTAGTAAATAAATATAAATATGATGAGAATTTATCCACAATTAGAAACATGAAGATTTGGAAAACTAAGGTTGAAAAAGTTATTCAACACAAAGAATAAGAAGGAAAGAAATATAATAGTAAAGTAAATTAGACTCAAAACAAAATGAAGAATACAAATAAATATTCCTATATTGATATTGGAGGAAAAGAGTGGTCCAAAATGAGAGGAATATCTCAGTTTGAATGTTATTTATGAGAAACCAAGAGTTCTCTCCTTATTTCTTATTATTTTATGTGTTTTGAACTATAAATTTAGGGAATTTAAGGATATGTTTTAGGTTTTCACTTCAATAGATCATAAATATATTTTAATTAATGGATAAACATTGAGAATAACCTTTCATATTACTAAATATATACATTATTCAAACTTGAAGGTTGAGGTATTCTAATCACAGTTTCATCACTCATTATTAACTGTTTTATCCATATCAATTAAGGGGGAGTGATTGGTTTATGACAATATGATAAAAAGGGGACCTATATATTTTGAACTTGAACTTTCTAATGTGTTGGTTGAATTATTTATAGGATTTATGATTTTATTAATAAATATATTTTCTTGCAACTCCTAATATGAAAATGAGAGTTTTTTTAGAATGATTTCACATGCATGGTTGTTTATAGATATCTTAGAAAATATTGGTTATACCTCTCTTGTAATATACAATGGGTTAGCCCATGTTGACTTAGATTCGATTAACTAAAGGATATTTGAAAACAGAACCATGTGAAATCATCCCACTCTTTGAAGTGATCAAGATATTTTCATATAAGCGATAAGATAATATTTTTGAGAAAAAATAAGATGACAGGACCCACGACTTATCTATTTCATTTTATTTCCAATAAGGGGGGAAATTTTTTGAGCATACAAATTTACTCTTAAATGTTTTAAGAGATATTAACAACAAAATACATAGGGGGAGATTATTGAGAACATGTTGCATTTTTCAATCTATCAATATGTGGATGAATTGGTGATTCCTAGAGAATTGTTATGGATTCATCTAATGGTATTGGATGTCGTTCTTGGAAAATTATTCTTGTAACTATGATGATTGTTGAAGTGGTCTTTAAATTTCAAAGGCATGTTCTTAGAAGATCACATTGCTTAAAACAAATGGAAGACAATGAAAATGATTATTTTCATGAATTGAAGAAGAGGAATTAAGGTTTCCAGGAAAAAATAAATTATATATTTCATGATAAATGAAGTGAATTCCATGCAATGTCTTATTATTGCATGATGAATTAAAAGAATATAGTGTAAAATTCATTTACATTTTACATGAATAATAAGTGAGGAAAAAGAGGATATGGTTGTGAAATGGTTTGGAATTTTAGCTTGACATATTATTTGAGGGGATTGGTTTTATATTTTCTATGGTTATAATTGATCTGAGTATTTATTAATTATCCTTATATTAAAATTTAGGCCAACTATTGAAGCCCACAAGGCTAGCCATCAACCACTCATAAGGGGACCTAAGGCTCAACCCCCATCAGAGAGTGTTCTAGAGGAGGCCTCGTAGAAACTAATGTATTGGACTGTCCTGTGTATAATCCATGTAGAAAAACACACACACATGGAGTGCATGAGAACTATAGGCACCATCATGCAGAGTGGCACAACAATGATGGGAGCCAGAACAGGGCGGTGCCAGTGGGGGTTTTGGAGCGGACCACAGTACTTTCTTTAGGTAAGATGAATGAATGCATTGAGTAATATACCATGGAATTTCCTAAATTATAAACTGATGTTGAATCATCATGGTGTGGTTCACTATAAATCTTCTTTTAAAGATCCATAAATTTTGATCCTTATCTGATCTCTTTGATCTATACCTTCTGATCAAATCAGATGATCAAAGGCATTTGTAGTGTGGTTTATCCACCATTAAGTATCTATGAAGATCAATATAAGGATTCATGAATAGTTTATGTTGGATATATAGAACTCGTAAGATCTTGGAGAGTCTAAGAAAATATATTCATGCAATTTAACATGCATGAATATTAATCAAAAGAGAAAAGGAGGAAAATGGTGTGTATGAGATTCCAGTGCATGTGTAATGTTCAGAAGCAAGGAACTATTTGATTTGTTGGTGATAAAGAATCCATGTGATGAATAAAGACCCAAAACCTTCAGGTTTTTAAATGAGCTATGGTGTTTTATTACCATGTGAAGAAAGGATTGTACCAAGTCTTTCAGGCATTTCAATGGTATGTTATTTAATACTTCATGAGGCATGGTATATGTTAATCATGTGAAGAACAGGAATCCCAATACTTTTGGGTATTTTGATGAGCTGGATGCATGTCATGCATGCTGGGTGGTATGCAGCAGGTGTGAATAGAAAGAAGATCACCTAAATTATTTGGGTGTTTTAAGACTCATTTGGATGACGAATAAAAAACCCAAGACTTTAAGAATTTATATAATGAAGAAACAATATGTGTCATGGTTGTTTATATATCCATGTGTAGAATAATAATATACCCAAACCCTTTGGGTATTTGGGAATGCATTCTTATAGGTTGAGTAATGTATAATAACTCTTTCAATGGTATTCATATTTGAATAAGGATAATTAATGTGTTTATTTATAAACAAAATTAAATAAGGATTTAAATAAGAATTTAAATCATGTAATTTATTAATACCCCATTCACCACATTTTTTTGTATGAATATGTGTATGAAGGTGATGAAAAATAGACAAGAAATTGAAATATTATTTTAGATCCCAGTACATTAATGTATCAAAGAAAAAAATATTTTCAAGTTGCGAGCCTTTTGAATAAGAATCTTTGGTGGTTATTAAACATTCAATGATTGAGGAGAATACAGATTGAACTAAATCTAGAAGGATTCTCAAGGCCATTTATTCTAATGTTATTTAGGTGGTACACAAGAAATTAAAATTCAGAAATTTCATGTATGAAGATAAAAATATTATCCTGCAATGGATCAATCCTTTAAGAAAGGTTAAGTACTTTGTTCAGATCTAGAAGTAAATAGATTCTATTGTATGGTTCAAGAGAAAAAATTATTTTGGTTGGATCCAAAAGAAAACAGTGTCTCTCAGTTGGATCTAAAATCAATTATAATCACTTTTTTTATAGTGAATAATATAATGGAGAATCCATGTTGGTGGGGATAACCAACATGGCAAGGAATAGGTCTTTATGATGAACCTTGTAAAATGTTCTGTGTTTCTCTATCCATTATTACCAGTACACATAAATTGAGATTGACAGTTATCACTGAGTAGATCAAGAACCTTAACAAGTTTAAGAAGATTAATTTTAAATAAAAATAATTCATAAAAAATAAACCACTAATTCAACCCTCCCCTCTTAGTGGTCATCCAACCTAGGGCTCTATGGATTAAAAACTACCTGATAATGGAATTAATGTATCATGGTCATCAAAGTGTTCAATGATCATGTATAATGAAAGAATAAAATTTTAAAGTAGTGTAATCTATATTACCATGAGGTGGAAAAGAATTTGAGAAATAAAAAAACTCATATAAGTTACGTTATTAATATTAAAGAATTATAAATGGTTTTTTATCCATCATTCATAATGAACTCAAATTAAATATATTATAACTAAATATATTTTAATTTTCTTCTAAGTTATGTGAACTAGTAGATACTTGAATATATTTTAAAGATAAAAACTTATCCTCTCAGAGTTTATTGGATAGTTTATAGTTGGTATATAAGTTTTGTTAGAATGAATTAATGGGTTTTTATTAAGTTATTTCCATCAGTTGTACAAGATAGAGAGCTACTAGAAAGGCTTCTTCTTATTTTTTTCTTCATGTAATTATTTTATCATATCTAATTAATAATATTATATTAATGGGTTTTGTTACGTTTAGACATGTTTTATATTTTCAAAACCAACAAGTGGTGTCTAACAGATCTTTAAACAAGGATAAAATAATTTTGAATTATGAAATTTTGAAAAAAATTAAAGAATAGATGATATCGTAAATAGAGATGTGGTGATATTGATGTCCATGATATGACCACAAGTAGTGTAAGCAGTCATCATTGTTCATTGTATGGAATATATTAGTTCATTCCATTTATCAAGGTATTATAGGCATTGATATAAGATATCTTTATTTATGATCAGTCATGGTCACTCGTTCAAAAAAAAGAGTTTCACAACGCACCCATGATATGGGATATCTATGTGTGAAATATAGTTCAAATGTCATGTTTTGGGGTTATCACATGGATAAATATAAGGATATCACTATTTGTGATAATTATTGAAACATATGATAGATTATTAGTGTTATAAAAATAATATTTATAAAATGTATCATAGGTTATGATATAGATATATCACAACTAAAAATAGCTACTCAAAAATACAATTGATTAAGGTAATCATGTATATCATAGGTCATGATATAATATTTTTCTTCATGTGATAGAAATTATAGATTTTATATCATAGACAGTTATATAGATAAATTGTTGTGTTTGATATAGCTTGTTTAAAAAAATTATTTTCTGAAATAAAATAAATTTTCATAATTTATTTATAATAATGAAAATAAGGTATTAAAAAGTGTTTATATTTTAATATATGATATGTTTATATTTTTTATTCCTTATTTAAAATAGTATAAATTTTTTAAATAAATTATAAATACCTGAATTATTTGTTCATTTATTTAAATTCTATATTTAATATTTATGTTTATAAATTGTTTATGTTATGAATATATTTATTATTTGATTTAAAAATTTTAAATTTCTTCTTATAAATATTATAATATGAATTTAAGGAGTTTAGTACACAGTATAATATAATATTTAATTTTGGAAGACCAAAATTAATTAATTTTTATTATAATTCCAAAATGTGTTTTTATGAAGATATTTTTTATATATATGGTCTAAAAATACATTAGGATTAATATCCCTCTTGAGTAATTTTTTATTAATAGTGGTAATTTGTGTTGAATTTCCACTAGACTAGGGTTTTCAGTTCTATATAGAAAGGTGTGGTTCGCTTCTTATCACGCCAAACATACTTTTTGAGTAAGATTTTGATTTCATGTGTTTTTTATCAAATACATGAAGGAGCTTCATGAAACTTATGAATTAGATGCATATGGATATGTGTAAAATATTAAAATTAAGTTTTTTATAGATGAAGAACAATAAAAAACATTATTTATATAATAGATATGAATTTACATGACCGAAACATGTTAAATTGGTTGAAATAATCACATGTTTAAATTAAATCATTAAAATCATGCATACCTATAAGGAATATAGGATATGTATATAAGAAATGTTTAAATCTATAAAACCATTCAAAAAAATTGATTCATTTATAAGTATGAACTTATTAAGAACTTAATGACCAAAATAATTGTCTCATACCAAATCCTTGTACACAAGAGTTATCTTGTGTAAGGAAAATATAATATGGGAGACCCTAAATGTTAAGTGCCTATATGATATGTGAACTTTTGATAACACTTGGAATTATTCTCGTAACAGTTAGGTGTCTAGGGGAATGTAATTGATAGTATTCATTAGATAGTTATGGGTAAGTAATTTTGCATCCAATTATCCAAGAGTTATATATGACATAATTTTCATGATTTACTATCTAAATAGGTCATAAGATAATAACCTATTCTAACTCAAACCTCAGTGAAATATGGATTTAAACCCACTAATATAAATGATGTATGGGTTCATCATTTAACTTGTAGTATATTTAATAATACTCATTATTCAATTTTTTTTAAAACATGATACTCACAAAATAAATATAATTTGATATAAATTAAAATGTAATTAAATTAATACTTAACTTTAATTTTCATTATATATTAGTATTATAACTTGATAAGTTTAGGTTACCTAGACCCACACTTCCAGATTTGGTGTTAAACACACATTCTTTAAATAATGGAATTTATACAAAGTCAGATGAACCAATATTTATTTTACAAAATTTACATAAGTTAAACTTTATAACTCAAAAATAATCACATGATACCAATAAAAAAAGGTTTAGTGAATTTGGGGACTAGTTTAATTTATAACCTATTTTACATAAATTATAAACATTTCTCCATAATTGAACCATACTAGACATCCTTATAGACTTTCTATAGGTTACACTCATTATTATAACTTATGGAATGGAACATAAGAAATGGGTGAACTCAAATGACCAGTAAGTGAAATAATATTCAACATTTCCACAATGGTTAGATAAAAATCATACGAGAAAACGTGATCTGGGGAGAAATATTTTATTAAAAATAATATGGAATAATAAGAGATGTCCATAAGTCATGATAAGAGAAAATGAAATCTAAAATGAACAACGATATACCATGGCACAAGTGTGTGAGATAATAAACATTTCCATGGAGCATAATTAATGTAATATGACTTACAAACATTTCATGTTAATGAATCATAGCATAGAAAGGAATTATAATACAAACAAAAGAAAAAAAATATCATGAATGAATCCAAGTATGTCCAACCTTTATGTTGTGAAAAATTCAAATCATTTATGACCCTTAAGTTATAAAAATACAATAATGTATATGCTTTATGTTCTAAAAAATCTAATCATGTTCATGATTTATATTATAACCAAATCCAAACATGTATACCCTTTAATTTGTGTAAAAATCCAATAATTATACGTTTTATGTTGTGAAAAAATCCAAGAACATCCATGATTTGTGTTGTGAAAAAATCTAAGCATGTCCACCCTATAAGTTTTAAAAAAAATCCAAGCATATCCATACTTTATATTGTGTAAAAATCCAAAAATGTCCATACTTTATGTTGTAAACAAATCCAATCATGTCCACCCTTTAAGTTGTAAATAATCCAATCATATACATGATTTATTATCTAATGAGATATAAAAACATAACCAATGCATTGGAGGGATATATAAGACCCCACCTATAATTATCCATACATATTTATTCCATAAAATATCAATCATTCAACATATCATAAAAACCTATGGGAAAAACGGGTTTTATTCTTCACATTATAAAGAACCCATGGAATTAAAAATAGGCTTTACAACATTTACAAATGATATCACAAAATGGTTGATACCCAAAATTAAATTACCACAAAATATATTTCATAAGAACATTTAGAGGTTTATTTATGATAAATAACTTCTATGGATATAAAAACATTAAAGATAAAGAGGAAAATTGATAGTGAATCCCCTTTTTTGAAAGGCATGAAAACTCCTTAAAAATTTCATTAAAATGAAATACATTGGGATTAAAAATGTATCCTTTAAAATTAAAAAAAAACTTTTCGAAAGAAATTTTTATAAGGAAAATATGCTTTTAGAATTTTTATTTTAGAATTCATAGAGACACTAAATAATTCTTTCTTAAAAACACAAAACATTAAAATACCTTTTAAAATAAATAATTCCTTGATAAAATAAACCTTTAATTTTGGAAAATATAATAATATTTACTTTTCTTTTTAAAAAAATCAAGATTCAAATTCATTTATAAAACCATTTTTAAATATAGAAAGGAATCTTTGTAAAGAATAATGGTTATGTGGAGAGAGAGTGAGAGGACCACTTTGGGATACACTCAACACTAATATTGGGGTGAATCATTGTTGGGAACATTTTCTAAAATTGAAAATTTTTATCCTTTTACCTCTTAGACCTATTAGGATCTTGATTCTCCTATTCTATTTTCCTTATCACATGAAAGTATATGAAAGTAGGTAAATAATAGAACATGATATTTTTACAAGGTTCAATATTGAATAATAGTAGATAGTCCTTAGCATGGTTTAGAAATAATACAATACCAAAAAACACTATAAAATAATCCTTTTACATGGTTATAACAAGTAGGTAATATCCATTTTCTTAAACTTCACTATAGTCAAATGATAGTTCTATTTTTATAGCGCTTATATAGTTCTTTATACTACCTCTGAAGAGAGTCTCCACCTTCTTAAATGTTGTAACACCAAGAAAATATTCCACCTATTAAGACTTATAAAGGATTTCAAAATGTTTTTTTGTTCTTATACTTTCCACTTATTCACTTTGTTACTTGCACAATATCAGGAAAACAATTGTTCTTCTTCGTTAGAGAAAAAAACTGAAAGATGCACTTCTTAATTAATCTTCCTAGAATCGCACTGAATGTTTCACTTATTTCTTCATATTGATTCAATCGTAATAATATGAATATTTTATGGACTTATAATATCATAATTATTATTCAAATTAAATGATAATTAATCATCAACTCTTCTTATCTTATTCTTTATAAAATAAAAAACATTCTTCATTATTATAAAAGCAATCAAAGTTCATCTCATCATCATCACAAACATTCTTACTTGAATAATAATCAATTTATAACAGAAAAAACCTTTTTCTTATTCAGTCTAAATGATATGAATATAAATTTGTAAAAAAAATCTAGTCTTCTATAATACACAATATCAATAATTGTTATTGTATTGGTTCTTATTTTTTTCTTGATGTAGAAAATATTTATGCAACTGAATCTTACTTCACTTAAAATTAAATAATGATCTTTCATAGTTAAAGAACTATTTTAAACTACTTAAAAGTAACTTCATGTATATATTTCATGGAAATATCACATTTTTTAAACTTACCACATATGAGATATTATTCTTAATATTTAATGTTCTATTTCAAGTTATTTAGTACTGTATTTGAGACTACCTTTGGTTTTTAGTTCCAACATCACCTTATAGATGTTTGTGTGTCTTTTTATATGTGCATGTAAGTTATAACACCCAATAATGCACACCCATTATCTTACTTACAGAAATCTAGATAGGGTTTGTGGTACCACAGAAATACTTTACATATACAAAGTATATCATGCGAGTTAAGTATTATGTTGTTTTATTGCACCTTCATGAAAGCTAGGAACAATGCTTAGTATACCATGCAAGTACATTCATGTAACTACAATTTTCTGGTACTTATTCCTTCTTCACATAGGTTTTTATACATAGAAAATATTCTTCACACAACATAGTGAAATAGTGTTAAACTAATACTGGTTCATAGAACATCTAGCCATCATGCAGTCATGAAGGTTGAAACATAGCACAAAATCATGGGAATCTCCTCTTCTTGAAAGCAGTGTGTGGTTCTTATTATTCATTAAAATTAGTAAAAATAACTCTCATTATTCACATAATCTATATTCTCATGGAACTATATGCTTATTCATGCAAAAATAATGGGGTTATATTTTCTATTTTTCAAAAAAATAAGATCTCTCAAATAATAATGTGAATGGCAATAACAATTTCCTCTTCAGTCCATCTAAATATATAGATAGGTTTCACTACCTCTATTCATTAATTTTCACCAACTCAAATCCCATAAAATATTCCACATAAATAAATATCTTTAATTATTTAAGATCTTGGTTTTTTATTCTTCGAACATAGGTTACGTGATAATGAAAAACCTGGAATTACAACCTTTCTGATCAACCTCTTTTTATGGTGATTATATTACATGCACATGATGAAGATCATGTTCTCCTTTTCATTCTTAAAACCATCCATGAAAATTGGATTCACAATCATCATTTTGAAACTCTATTTGTATTTGTAAATGTCATTTTATTTGAATAAAATTAGCCATGCAAGATGAAGATTTCATGTATGGAAACTCATTTTCATCTTCTTGAGATTTTCATCAAACAAGAATCTTGTGCTTGGGTCAATTCATGGAACCTATATTCATAAAGAACTTGATCATACACCACTATGTATAAGGTCAACGTTGAAAGCAATAGTTCAAACTGATCAGATGGCCCAGATGACTTTGATCAGATGGTGGATGAAATGTTCCTATGTTTAAATGATAGGTGAATAGTTCCCACAGTACGCTCATCCTATATTGATATTTGACTCGGTTGAGTGATTCTTAATAAATGTTTTCATGCCTCTCACAACTCAAGATGGTAGTGTGGTTTGGAACCCACAACATATCAAACACTCATATGGGGAGGGATGAAATGCTCTCCCCCAGTATGACAACATGCACACCTTGTGGGTGTACTATATGTCATCTCACACTCAAGACTACCTATACAAGTGGTATATACCACCGACTACCATTTTTTCTTATTTATTTGGCTCTTCCATGTGGTTAATGTCTCATCCCATAATGTGGTGATTAGACTAGATCCTTTGTTGGATTAGCTAGCCTGTTTTTTACAACTACACATAGAAAATATCTAGTGTAAAATACCATCACAAATAATTACAAACACAAATTCCAATCCATATACTCACACATCCTCTTTAAGAATTATTCATGGAAAATAGTATTAATCTGCATAGAATTATCATAATTCCTATTCTTTTTCTCATTTTGGAATATAAATTCCAAATAACTCTTCAATCATCAAATCATATTACTTCATCTTATCTTATTCATTGTTTAAAATAATGTGTCAAGTTAAATTAATTAGTAACACATGTCTTTTTAACTAAATATAAATTATACAATCACCATACATAACATGAATGTCTTAAAATATGTTTCTTTAAATATTAAGACTTTATAACATATATTATTTATCCATTTATCTGAGATACATTCACTTCGTTATCAATATTGGATATCTTGGATACTTCATCAGAACTTCCAACAACTTATTTATTTCTAGTTTCTTAAACATATTAAAATTAATAAAATATTTCTATTTATTTGACCAAATTTTAAAACCAATAACAACCATTGAAAAAAAATATAAATTACACACAAAGTAGTATCATTAATCTCTCCTTTTTATTTGTAATGTCCTGACCCGACTGAACACTAAACCAGTAGCCAGACTGGTCACTTCATAGCCTCAAGCGTGCCTCCTCATATGCTATAGGCTATCAACTAACAGTAAGGGAATAATGTTAGTATGGTGGGGTAATTTCCCCCTATGATCAGAGTAGCACATCGGTATTTCAAATAATAAATAACAGAAAATTGTGGGAGTAGTGATAAATGAATGAAAACAATAGAAGATAAATATAACAATTGAATAATGATGGCCAATTCCAAACATGTATAACCATTCCAGCATATCCATATGATGATACATATCCAAATAGGAAACAATACAATAGATCATACAATATAACAAGATAAATAAAATATAGAACAAATCCCCTGAGGGAAGTTTCCATGAGAATCCTGAGTACCAGCTCAGTCTTGTGCTCCTAACTCCCAGCTATAAGCGTAACAACATAAGAAATAATTTGTGGACCTATAAATAATAGGATATTCTTAGGTACCCTAGTGTAATGGAATCCTTATTAGGGTGTGAGATATACTCAGTAGGTCACCACCAATGTGAAGGTACTAGGGTCACAATGGAAGTCAGTGGGCCGGGGATTTTAAAATGTTCATTATTGGAGTGATGTAACTCATCATCCTCAATTATTAAATCCCTGGTATGATCCAAGGATCTCACATAATTAATCATATCATAAAAATGTAAACAAATAACATACCTTTTTAGATATAAAACTACAGTAGACATCTACTTGTCATTTGTAATTGTTTCTCAAAGGATCTGAAGCTGAATCCATCTATATTGTCCACACACACTTCAAAAATTCACAAAATCATTTATCACTAAATTCTGGGTGCTATCACAATGATCTGATGATTTCTTTGATATATTGATGAGCACTGCGATCCTATACCTTCGATGCTTGAAGGAATTTTTGGATCATAACTTGGATAGAGAGAGAGAGAGATACTCCTTATAGAAATCAAGAGTAAAGAGAGGATCTCATTAAAAAATGAATGAATAGTTACCATTGTGCAAGAGCATCTCTCTAATTATAGTGGATATTTTAAACACCTGGTAGGGTCCCCCCCCCAGAAATTTAACATCCACTAAATAATAATTATGATAAACTAAAAAATTCCATAAATATTATTTATAAATTTATCACATACTTGTAATATATGTTAAATATATTATGTGATAAAACTAATTCATTAACTTAACTCGTAATTCCCTCTTAATTTTAAATGAACCAATAATATTAAAATAATATTTTTTCAATTAATATTATTCCTCATATTTTCTTAAATTGTAAATACTTTTAAAAAAATCAATCCAGATATTCTTAACTTAAATAATATAAATTTATTTATTTAATGGTGATTGATAACTTGGACAATACTCAGACCCCTTGGTGGGTTCCACCATGTCCAATATACATATTCAACTGAATAGGTCATATTCTTCAATATTCTATTGTGTGTGACCCTCTAGGACCTTATCTTAACAGTAGTGAATAATATATATAGACCAAGAGCAGATTCTAGAAACCTATCAAGGCCCCTAAAGAGATAAGGAATGTCATAATAATGACATCCAACCTACAAACATTCACTATGTACTATAATCTTCTTATCTTTAAGTATCTCATAAAGAAGGACACACACTTGTGTCATCACCATTTTCTTGCTTTACTATTTGTTGATCTAACTGGATAGATTTACCTTTCAAATGGTTTGGACAAATACTTTTCAAGGTAGCACCATCCTAACCAACTAATATTAATATATATAACCTCCTTAACATATAAGTGACAAATTTTTTATTGACCATTCAACCAATTCTATACCACCAATTACACACCCAATACATGAAACCTCTCTACAATTTCATTATCATGGTTTTTTTCTTACATAAAATTATGTGATCAAATGACACACACAGGTAATGATCTCAAGTCATAAGATCAATACACATGTATATAGATAGAAACAACCAATGACACCTGAAACATGTGGTGTTTCTATTAATTTTCGGTCTTCATGGTCTCACTACTCAAGATCACCAAGTGTGAACTTCATGAGAATAAGCCTCAATTATTATGATCCCATGACACTTGATAGTAAAACATCTACTATTTCCAGATAGTAAAATGTAGCTAGACCATGGGAACTTTGTTTAAGATTAATTTCATAGTATCTCAAGGTTCTCATTATAGCCTGGGATCTGTTATAACCTTTTGATAAGATAATTAATCTATGGAAATTACCATTAAATATTAGATGAAAAAATACCTACACTATAATGGTAATAATACATCATGTATATATAACTGTATACATGACATGGTAATCAAAATTATTGTTCAAGTTGGGTCTCAGGAACCCACTATTAAAACACTCCCATTTGCATGAGATCCAACTTGCTAACATATCATATTATCACTCACATGTTAAATATCATTTTTTTGCTGAGTCATGACTTTAATTACTAGGTCTTCCACTTTTCTACCACATGGATATTCTACTATATGCGACCTCATCTCCTTGACTAAAACATCTCAAGATATGGTATCCCTACATCCTTTTGTCCACTTTCAAAACATTACATCTTTTCTAGCACCGGTAAAGAATTATCATGATGATAAAAATTTACTCACTAAGAGAGATTCCAAGAACTAGAATAATTTTTTCCATTTAATAACTACTTCTTAGCTGCCAATGAATCAACAAATTACTTGGTATTTTTAGGTATGGTAACCATTGGATTTTATGAGTTTGTCATTCTCAATAACTTATCCAAACTATGATACTATATCAAATTGATCCAAATGAATACTAGTTTGTGTCCCATAAAAACTAGTATCTTTTCCTCTCCACTTACCAGGTACATATCTTTTGTACCTTCCCAAGTATAATAAGATAGTTCCAACTGCTTCCATTATAATTATTCTAGTTATAACTGATATTTTCCTACTATAACATATATCTTCGCAATATCAATTTTTTTACATATCATGGCATATGTAATTTATCCATCATTAAAGCTTATAGAACTCAAATTACCACATAAATATCCTCCTATGCCATTGTAATTCTAACTAGAGGGATTTATGCCATGTGAAATTGGTAACAATTCTCTCTTGAATTGTTCCATATTGTATTTTTCAATACCATGTCACTATATGTACGATTGAATAGGTCTAAGAAAAATTTAGATCTACCTCAGTAGATCCTATTCCCTAGAAATTAGGTTTCTACTTTAATTCAATCACTGGAGAATAATTTTCATCCTTTCCTTAACTAACTGTAAGACCTATATCTATTTTCTATATTTTTTCAAACATATTTTACTTGTAAAGCAATGGTTCTCCCACTAAACTCAGGTAAAAAAATGGAAAACATTAATTTGAAATAAATATTTTATGATCTAGTTTCTTAATTGAATTCTAAATTGGATTTCAGTAACTTTCAACATTTATTACCATTCTGCAATGTGACCATCCCTTTCTAGTGGAATAATATAGACACCTTCTAAGAATGGTGGTCATGAAATCCGATTCTCAATTAAATAATCATATAACATAGTTATGACCAGTAAAATTGTAGTGGATTTAGGTATAATGAATTGGTATAACCTATCGAGCCTTATTTGTACCACACTTGTACCATCTATGTATCATCTCTTGAATACACACAACAATATTCAAAATAATAATCCCCTCTTCACTTTAATACATTAAATCCATTATTTAATTTTAATTGATCTTGTAAATCTTAGCTAATTTCTATATACTTATTACTTGTATGAATAATTTATCACCATCCATACTGAAAATAAAACAACACTATGGTTTTAAACCTTCCTACATAGTATGTTTCACTATTATATTCTTATTCCATATTCACTTGTGGAACTAGTTCATATTCCATCTACATGTTCATTTTTAGCATTGACTAAACCCATGTGAATCTAGCTCCCACTATCTCTAATAGAGATGTGTACCCTGATATAGAAATTTATTCTATCACTTGACTACCACTTTTCTATCTTAGGAATTTATGTAATATCCTAAGAAATTATTAAGATAATTACCTGATGTGCAATGTGTTTAGTTTGATGCAAGCTTGTTTATATCCTACCAAACTCTTTCCATCTAAACACATATCCTATAACATAATTAATTTACAACATACTATGAATCGTATGATATAAATTTTTCATTTTTAGTTGGCATATGGTTATGGGATATCGCCATTATTTTCAAATCATGTCTTGAAATATGATGTATGTTTCTACAAGTTGCAACATTGATACTACTTACATCATAAATATGATGTATGAAATGTGCATTTTGGAATTACTCCATGTTATATTTTCTTGATCAATGTTAACTTGTAAGACTACATCATCAATCCTCCTTATTAACATATATGTAATGATTTAGATAAAGCAATGTGCATTTAGGATTTACTCCATGCTACCGTATATTGATCGATGATTGCTTGGTCAAGATATTCTTCAGCATACCAGCCTGAAGAAACTCATATATTATGACCATGAATATATCATACTTCACTTTAAAATTCCTTACGAACATATGGGAATATAATTAATTATATTTACCACTATATTTCCCTTGTAATAGTTCATGCTCTCTTACTGAACTAATTACAAAATATTTGTGGCATACCTTTAGTACCAAAGGTTTAGTTTTCCAAACTAAATAAGTATATAGGTTGATAATACCTATGGTGTTTATCTTGACTAAGTATAAATATCAAACTGTTTATATCCTTACCATTCAATTTTATTTTTACTTTACAAAGAAATATATTACCATAACTGGGAAAAATTATAACATTTTATATTCATCACATATTTCCTATGATTCAAGTATCACTGAACAATTGATTGAGTATGAGATACCCCAAAGAACATTCATTCTTGAACCTGTAAAAATGGATCCTAGTTTCTAATGGATACATGAGATAAATATTTTTCTTATACTCAATAATAGTTCAACTTAAATAATTAACTTGGAAATCATAAATTAAGTGTTTCTCCCCGCTGAATTAGGAATCAGCCTTTCTCAGCCACTTAGAAAATACACCTGACTTCTTATACATTTCTATACTTAATTGTTTGTTGTATTAAAATACACATATGTGATTGGAATATTGTATTCTATACCCAAGAATCATGTTATAATAATTAAATATTTAATATACACTAAATAAGAAGTAGATACTTTATTCTTTAATTCAGTTCATTGTATTTATATTTTCATAAATTAATTTCATGTTATCTGAAGAAAATAAACCCATGTTTAATAACCAATATCATTTTATTGGTGGAAATTTTGAATGTTTCTTTGGAATTACACTTTCCATTGGACTTTTCTATTTTACTTTCAGTTTGATCTCTATAAGAATTATAAATTAATATGTATTTTATATTCTTATTTACATGGAGAACCTTACCTAAATAGGTAACGAAGCATTTACTCCATCCTATTTATTTTGTAACCTTAAATGAAATAGGAGTAATTGGGTGTAAAAGTGGGATGAATTGAAAGATTGTAATCCATCATTCATATTTACACAAAGCTAGTTTAATTGATCACCCATTCAAATATTACTTCACTTTCTACTTGTAAACTTCTCAGAGATGAGACTAAATGTTGTGTCATTTGTGTCCGAATGTTTTAACCACAAAAAACATCATATTTTGATGATAAAATAATGACATAACCATCATATGCTCTATACATTAGTCTCATATAATCAATTTTACACCCTCACTTTCGGAGGTGGATTAATAGGTATTGGGAAACCAACACCTAGAATTTCCTATATTGTAGTATTTTGTGAAAGCTTCTTTACTACACTTCAAAATTTGTGCTAGTTTGGACATTTACTTTGTCCAATATTTATCACAGTTTTTTATGGTATTACTTTTATTTTATACAAAAATAAAATTTACCCTATTGCACTTTTATCTTGATTACTGATTTAGAAATTAATGATTAATTTAATATTTAAATGTATCCCACTATTTTATAGAAATATAGGAACCCTCTATACTAGAATTGAAATATTCTATCACTTGATTATTATAGTGGAAAAGTTCCTTGAACTTCCCCCCATAGTCTACAAGCTATGGCTACGCCACTACTCTGAGACTTCAAGGTAGGATTTTGACTAGCGAACCACATTAACATATGGTTCCTTGATCTATTGAGTGATGTCCTAGATTCTCATAATCATAACCTTGATTCCATCAACGCTTTCCTTGAAAGTGATAGAAGTTTGGATATGGATAATACTTAAACCATTTAATTTAAGTCAACCCACAGTTCTCATAAGAACTCCCCAGTAGTAAGATTCGCCCTCAGCTATGGCTGAACGAGCACCCCAAACACCTATTTGAGTTCAAATTCAAATGACAGAAGGCATTTAGAACTTAATATTTCTTTGAGTGTTTTTGTTATTATTATATCAAAGAATATTATCCATTTCTATTAATCTTTTTAATACTATGTTTTCATGCTCATAACTAAACATTAATAGAAAAAACATTCATCGATTCTTTATGAATTTAACTATTTATTATTTTTTGTATTTTTTCTACTGTTATAAAATACATAATATAATAAATAAATGAATAAATGAAATATACTACCCAACTAGTCATGAACATCTAATATGACCTAGGGAAATCATACCTGATTCATAGCTTGACTCTTGATACAGCTCATCCACTGTAAAGTGTGTCCACTACTCCTCTAGAGTACCACCTCATCTTAGTGAGGTCCACGTCACGTCTGGAGTACTTCTTCATCTTAGCGGGTTCCACGTAATGCATCATCTTTATTAAGGAATACTTCTTTATCTTGGTGGGCTCTACCTCGTACGTCTTCTTCATCCAATATACAAATATACTTGCGCATAAGCAAAGGGAACTCAGGGGTGCAATGTACATCAGATAATTTGGGAATGCATACCCTTATACTTGTTGACTGAAAAGATGATGCACAAATCATCTCAATTAATTAATTAATTACAAACATCACACGCGGTTAAATAATTAATTAAATAAAAACAACCATACATGCATAGATTGGGCATTGCTCAAGACCGGTCAAGGGTAAAAATTTTAAATCATGATAAAATTAAATTGCATTAAATAAAATATTAGGGTATTTTAATTAAATAAAATGAATTAATTAAATTAAAATAATTTAATTATATTTTATTCTCCTAATTAATTTAATTTGATTTCAAAATTAAATTAATTAATTAGTTAATTTAATACCAAAATAAAATTAATTTCCCTGGGTATTAAAATTAGTTTTTTTAAAACCAAAATTGATATTTTAATAAATTTAATTTAATACTGAATTAAATTAATTAATTAATTTTTATTTTTATTGAATGGTCCCCGATAACACACGCAGGTCCAAAGTGGGTCGTGCGATAACTGAGAAAATCCATTTCGGTTCGAGAAAAGCCATGCAGGGCCAATATAGTCTAGGTCGATTAGTTTGGACTCGTACCAGGTCGGGTAGACCAGGTCCAACCGAAACCAAAAAACTGTTGGGGTAAGGGACTTAACTCAGTATTGGGAGGATCCTCTGGTAGCCAGAAGTCTGGGATTGGTCAGCATTTGGTCACTAGCTAGAAAGAGGGAGTTGTGGCCATGGAAAGATGCACCTGGACTACGATGACAGGGAACATCCACTGCATCGTGGAGAAGGGTGGTCTACAGTGGGGATGGATCAAGGTTTCTGACGTAGGTCCTGCTGAGGGTGGTGTGATGCCAATAGGGGGGAATGGAGAGGCTGACTGAGGGATCTCAGTGGGAAGGAGGTAGTCGATTAGGATGTTGGCACCAGATCTAGCTAGGCTAGGTCATCATGGCGGAGTTAACTGTAGTGAACTGAGCGGCGGCCAGCATGGATGGTCACAACGGCGGATCTGGCCATGGGTGGCAGTTCAAGATGAGTCGGCTAGTGGGAGCTCGTCCTTTCGACCGATGTCCAATAGAGGGATGCCCCTTTGATCATGGCAGAGTAAGATCCCATGTGTCAATGGGTTGAGCTGTAGTCCATGGGCATGGAGGTGTATTGGTAATTTAGGGAGATGGGAGGGGCAGCCTAGCGAGAAATGACTGTGTTGGAGGAGAATCCTCATGGATCTGGGGAGGTGGTCGGCATACATGGGAGAAAGGAACACCCGATAGGGGTATGTCCAATTTGGTATTTTTATGCAAATTGAAGCTGCTGAGGATATAGGAAAAATAAATCTATCATTGATGAAATGAATTTTTTTTTGTTTCATAGATAGTCAAGTCAAACTCCTTTTTTTCAACAAACTCGTTAAATATCCACTTAATATAATAATTATTATTATTTTTATTATATAATAATAATGATGATAATAATTATATAATATTCACAAATACTGGTGGATATAAAAAAACTAGAACATCGTCAAATTTAATACCAGATAACTACAAAATGATCCGTATTAAAAATTTTGGATGGTCATAACTTGACCATATAAAATTAGATCAACATACGGTATATTCCATTGGGACTGAAATTAAACCCTCTACTTAATTTAAATCTAATTTAATTTTTCTAGCCTCTGAGTAGTTACATGATCCCTTTGATTCTAATTGAAGGTACCGAGGTCGTAACGGAATCCATTGGACCAAGGATTTTAAAATTTTCATCATCATAGTGACGTAAATCATATTCTATGATCATCCGAGATTCAGTATGATCTAAGGATCTTGTGTAATTAATCAGAGTACAAAAATGTAAATTGAAAACATACCTTTTCATATCTAAAGCTTTGGTCAGCATCTTCTTTTCACTGGTGAATCTTTGTTGAAGTATCTGATGAAGAATGTCTCTAGATCATCTACACATGATTCAAAAAAATTTAGGAGTGTTTATCATCAAATTAGAGATGCTAACATGGTGGTTTGATGATGTCTTCGATGTCCTGACGATCATTGTGAACTCCTACCTTTGATGCTTAAAGGCATTCTTGGATCATCACTAGGAGAGAGAGACTCTCTCTCAAGAAAGAAGGAGGAGAGAGAGTCTCTCAATAAAAAATTAATGAATATTCAGAATTTTGAAAGATACTATCTCTATTTAGAGTCTATATTCTAAAAACAATAGGTTCCCCACCCCCCATAAATTTAACATCCACTAAATAATAATTATGATGAACTTAACTGCGCCATAAATATTATTTGTAATTTTATCACATTCTTGTAATATATGTTAAATATATTATGTGATAAAACTATTTCATTAACTCAACTCATAATTTATGCTTAATATTAAGAGAACTAGTAATAGTAAAATAATACTCATTAGATTAATATTATTCCTCATATTTACTTAACATGTAAATATATTAAAGAAATTCAATCAAATTATTCTAAACTTGAATAATATGAATTTGTTTATTTATCAGTGATCAGTAACATGGATAATACTCAGACACCAGGGTGGGTCCCACCATGTCCAATATACCTATTCAATGGAATAGGGAGGATTATTGAATACTCGATTGTTTGTGACCCTCTAGGCCCTTATCTTGATAGCATTGAATAATATCTACAGACCAAGAGTGGAGTCTACCAACCAATCAATTCCCCTAAAGAGATAAGGAAATTCATATCAATTAAAATCAACCTATGAATAATAACTATGTACTATAATCTATTTGTATTTAAATATATCATAAATTAGGACACACACTTGTGTCATTTACCTTATCTTTCTTTAATATTTTTTGATCTAACCAGATGGATTTACCTTTCGACTACTTTGGCCAATGACTTATGAAGGTAGCATCATCATGATCAACCAAGACTGAGATATATAACTTCCTTAACTTGGAAGTGACAAATCCTTTCTTGACTATTCAACCAATTCCATACCACCAATGAAGCACCCAACACAAGAAACCTCACCATGATTTCATTATAATAGTTTTTTACTTGCATAAAATAACACGATCAAATGGAACACACTGGTAATGATCTCAATTCAAGAGACTAAAACACATGTCTGTAGATAGAAACAACCAATTACACCTGAAACATGTGGTGTTCCTATTGATGGTTCTATCCTCATGATCTCACTACTAGATATCACAAAGCATAAACTTCATGAGAAGAAGCCTCAATGATTATGAGCCCCCAGAACCTGATAATTAAACATCTATTGTGTCTAGTCAATAAAATATATCTAGACCATAAGATATTTTTTTAAGATTAATTTCATAGTATCTCAAGGTTCTCATAATAGCATGGGTTCTTCTATAACATTTTGATACAACAATTAATCTATGGAAATTACCATTAGATAGTGGATGTAGAAATATCTACACTATAATTATAAGAATACATCAAGTATATATAACTATATACACAGTAGGTTAATCAAATTTATTTTTCAATTTGGGTTTAGGGAACCCACTATTACAACACAGCATTGTCTAAAGAATAATTTGACTCATGCATAAAAAATAAGCAGTGTGACTATAAATCAGAAGTAAATAAGCAGTTTCAAATAAATAAATAACCATTTCGGGATTAAGTTCCTTAAGGAAACCTATCCCAAACATCTCTGCTTCATCCTAAGATGGAAATGTATAAACCATAGGAAACCTATACAAATAAGATGTGGGTAAAAAGTAAGTAAAATGTAATAAAACTTGTATCATGAGATGGACCGAACCTAAGAATGTGATTTGGATTAGCGGATGTGTCCCTTGGATAAAAAAATATGTATCATCAACCTCCACTATAAATGTAAATCAAAACATTAAATAGGAAGCATCTTGGGTCTATCCGAGGAGAACCTTAACATGGAACCCATGTATCGGACCCGGATCACCATAAATTCTCACTCTTGTCAAAGTCCATCCATTACGATCCATGAATGGCCTCATAAGTATCACTCTTGTCCTAATGTGATACAATGACCTCTAATCCCATACATAGTATCATCACATAGGGGACTAAGTCTCACTTGTGGCATAGTTTAACAATATAGCCATTGAGCCCGTCCAAGGTGTCTCCCCTAGGGAACAAGCATCACTCATACTAAGGAAAGCAGGATGTTCAGTGAGCCCATCCTTGAGTACTAGTATCGCTCATGGAATATACACAATCTATCAGAGAAGTTGATGACATTCACAATGATCCCATACTCAGAGTTCCATGAAAGGAAACTCGAATATCACTCATGGAATTCACCATTCAATTAATCAGTTATATTAAATAATAAAAAGGTCATGATAGTAAACATGTCATACCATGGGAAAAGGGTAATTCAAGAGGTCTATGTGCTCAATCATTTTACATCACATCTAAAAACAAATAATTAATAATTCCACCACATTCAACCATAATTAACAAGGAATATCATATGTATCACTTTTCCAATTTGAAGATAGTGCACCTCATCAAGGGGTTTTATTAGAAATTGTAATTTAAAATAAATTCCTTGAACTCATCTTAAGAAAATTATTTCTATCATGAATAGATAAGAAATCCACCTTAAGGTTTGTTTTAAAAATGTTGAGCATCTAAATATAAAATATAAATAAAAAGCACACCCAAAGGGGTGGAATCAACATGGCAGAAAAATCATAATGGAAACTAAAGTAACCCAACATAAAAAAGTGTTTCAGGTTGATTTTGTGACCTCAAACCATAATGAGGAGGGTCTGCATAAATAATAATGTGTCCTATGTAATTTAATTGATCAAATTATTAAATTATGAGAGACACTAGTTAATTTTAGCACATGAAACATGATGACATTTTAAAAAATCGATGAAACACAAGGGAAAATATATAGACCACCTACCTTGTTATTAGGAGGACCTACATGTCTAATATTGAGACATGATTTGGTCTACTTCAATATAAATTGAAGAAATAAACAAATTCCTTGAAAATATGGTGAATTAGGTCACACCAAAATAGTGCAGAGGGAGAGAAGATAAATGAATAACGGAACCAATATGAGTCTTAGACTTACTGAGACACTTCCAATGCACCTGACAGCGCTCAAATAGGAGGCCTTATAAGGGATATCTCCTCATACCTTGAGGAGAAGAATAAATTCCCACAAAGGAGGCTGTTGCATGCAAAGGTGGTATAATAAAAGATGAGGAAAAATAAAGGAAAAAAAGAGGTGAAAAGGGTAATTTGACACCCTTTAATAAGGTGCATGGTTTGGCCCCATGGTTGTCCAAACCATGCACCAACCATGTGAAAACCATTTATCCAAGACCTAAACAAGGCCACATGGATTTTCGGCCTGGTGTGATTGTTTGAACAAATAGAGCGACACCCACAGTCCCTCTGGACTAGCTATACGGTTACTGTTGGATGTTTGCATGGTTTTATACAAAATGTGAACCCTTGTCAACTCCTCCCAACTTGAGGTTTTGGACCTAAATTCTTCTAAAACTTAACAAAACACCCGAGGCACCCATTGGGCCATTAAAAAGTATAAAAACACTTTTAATCTTTCTAACTCCAATAATTCCATTCTAAATCTTGGTTTACAAAATGGACCCTCCACTAAATGAAAAAATTCAAATCCCTTTTTACTTTCGTCTTATCCAAAAACATGAGATTCTAAAATCTCCCCTCCTTAAAATTTCTTATCCCCAAGAAGCCATGGGAAAATTTAGATAATATCACTCGACCTACTCAGGCCATGAAGTCTTATTCAAATGATCACATTAAATTTCCAAATTCCCAATTCACCTCTGATCACCACTTAATCATATGGCATAAAATCCATTGAAACTTGATTCAATGATTCAATTCAAAACTAAAACATTGGGATAGAGCTTACCCAAGCCCATATAACTTTATTCATGATCACAATACCTTTTCTTTAAACATTCAACCTATGTCACTTTTCTACAATAGGTTCTACCATTTATGGGGCCAATTCCGAGTCACGGTATCTCCACCATCAGAGTTGACCATTTAAATGGGCCCTAAGTGTTCTAACGATTCTCTTGGAAATATTTCTAGATTTAATGAGTATTCAACTCCCAATAGACAATAATAGGTCTGGTCTAGCCTAATTTTCATGAAAATTCTTGGATGACATTTGATACATTTTCTATAACCTGATAATGTGCCACTAAGTAGTTCCTCACTGACCAAATACAAAAAAGGAAAAGGATATCAAGTCGAACCATCTCATGTTTACTACCCTCAAAACACTATTCTTAGACATTCGTTTCATTCCAAAAATTAGGGTTGATGTCTTAGGATGAAGAAACCTCAATATTTTCTTTGGAAATTACCACCGAAGCCTACAACTGACCTCTAGTGATGTCTTTATAAAAAATTTCCATTTAAGTTTTCATGCCTCGGTATGACAATGGAATTTAAAAGATCCAACACACTTAGTTCGAAACCCAACTTAAAAATCTCATCTGATACCAAATGATGTTTATGGTAGCCTTGGAATCATTAACTAGAGCCCAAGAGTCTCACTTTAGGAAAACCATACTCTGTAATTTACATGAGGGACGTCGGTGCCAAGCCAAACATCCACATACCAAGAATATTGACTGAGTCTAAAGCGGCGTCCACCTGATGATCAAGTTAAGGGGAAACAACTGGTGTCTATGATTCTATCCATGGAATTACTACTTGGGAACCTAGTTATAACTTAGGACCAACCATTCCTCTATGGAAAATCATTCTTCTTGAGAACATTCTGATAGATACCACTTATCAAGCCCAGCATATTTTAAATTTATCATGTCCTATTATCGATGCTCTCTTAGTATACCCAGACAATGTTAAGATAGGGGAAATTGTTGTCATTTGTCCAAGAGTACACTAAGATGATTTTAAATATTCCCAAAAAGGACCGAAGACACTCCCAATACAAATAGGGATAAGTTCCTGGTACGGTTTCAAACTAAATTTTCCAAATGCATAGATAAAATTTATTCAAACCACTTAGGTTGATTTCTTTTGAAAGGTCTTAGCTTCACCCGCTGACGTGTTTCCATTCACTGATCATAATGACTCTACCACCCAAGGCATCATCTGATTCACTCAAATACAACCACTATGTCCAATACCTGACCAATGGTGTCTTCAATGGTTTCACATGAATCCAACTACAAAATAATCATTCTCTCTTGAAATCATTGACTTAGAGAAAAAGATTACCATCCACAAGGGAATTTTAAGAAAGATTGACCATTCCCAAATGGTCTTTATTGATTTCAATCCCTCTACTCAGAGGACACCTTATAAAACTTTTGACATAATGCTCTCCACCTTATGAGTGTCCTAGACATCGGACTTACCTATGAATGGATCTCATCCCATGGTGCACGCTCTATTGACCACTTACCATGGGTCCTAGAGATGGACATCATTCTTAAGAAAGAATTAAACCAAAGAAATATAAAACCATCCACTTAAGATTGTTACATTAGATTCACATTTATACGTACACATTACTCTCATCCTGAGTTACATCCACGTGTTCCATAACATTTGGTGTAAAATCCAAAATGACTAACTAGCGCATTAAGAACCTAATTATCTTTAAACATCATCCCCATCATTGGGGTGAGTTTTATTTCCCTAATTCTTAGGTCACCATACTATAGAGTCAACATGTGATCAGTGTATTAAAGCTCAAGGCTTTAACAGCTCCCACCGAACCAAAATGGTTCGTTTTACCATTTATCAACTCAATGGTATCATGTATGCCTAAACATACTGCACTGAGATCACTTGAGAAAATGGAACTTCCCTAATAATATATATAGTCTTATAATCCCTATGCATTCAAGTATGTGATTTCATGTGAAAAAGAAATAACCTAGAGTCACATTAATTTGTATGATTGTAGTGAAATCTAAAAACCTCTTAAGTCATCTAACACTGAAAATGAAGGAAAAGAAAGGTCACATGATCTACTAAGTGGCTGACCATGACATTGGCATGCCTATCCCGCTAGAAATGAGCATCTCATAATGATCACACCCATATAAATGGTCAAAAACATACATGGACACTTGTCAAAACAAGGGTGTCATTTTGGAAACTAAGAGTCCTACATTGACAATTTCACCCAAATAATACCACTCGTCAGAAAGCTTATAGCATTTAAATTGGCTTTTCAGGATCTGACGGTGCTTCCTATAGTGGGATGGGCCCTTAAAAAACTCAAAGAGTCGACCCAAAACAATTTCATGCCTATGAAAGGTCACTAGGATTAAGAAACTGTCATTTAGGTTCAAGAAATAAGGAAAGAGGCCTACTATAATGCTCACATTCACATTTCAAGGTAGATACTCAAAGAAACATCTATCTACCTTTATATGAGGGTCAAGATAAAAACACCACTTAAGGTTCCATCTTCTTCCTTGGCTTAAATTTAATTTAATTATTTAATCATTTTAAAGGATCAAATTGATTTCAATTCCCAGTTAGGATAAATAATTATACAGGTCACTTTATTTTGAAAAAGTCACTAGGAAACATTGGTAAGTTATATTAACTTCCTTTTTAACATTATTTATCTTACTGAAATCCTATAATAATGAGTTCATTGATTATATAAACCCTATTTCAAACAACATTAGTTAATTTACAATATTTCACAATTGTCTTAGTTAAAGAAAATATCAATTTCAATCTATAGAGGAAAACACCCTTTAGGTTGTAATTGGAATTTTAATTTACCAATGCCTCATATAAATACTTCTCAAATAATATTGTAAGATCTTTTATTACTTGAAAAAATTGATCAAGTAATATTACACCATATGTCCCAATATGTATATCTATATAGGTCACCATAGACACTTTAAATGACCATCATTATATTAACATAAGAATACCCCCATGGGGTTAAGAACTAAGGTATATTAAAGAATAGGAAACCCTCTAGAGTCATGATAATCCATTTTAAGTTCAATGGATAAAAACCCAAACATTTTAAACATTATTATTTGAAACATCATTAATGGTCCATTTCTTAAGGAACGTGACCCAACTGACCTACCTGGGCCCATTTTTGAATTTAAGAATTTAACCATATGGTCATTATGCCCAAGCAATAGGGGTATAATCCATAATAATAAAACCAAATAATTTAAGTTCAAAATTTAATAATATTTATTTACAAAATTTTCGAAGTATAAGGATCATTACAGATGGTTCGGTTATATAGGTTACCACTTCTAAAATTATAAAGCTCCCATACACTTTAAAAATTGTAAGTGACTCCCATTTAATCACAATTATTTTATTAAGGATTAAAAATAAAATTCAATATCCTTAAAATTTATGCAATATCCTTTAATTATATAAAGTGAATCTAAAATGGTTCGATTATATGGGTTACCCTTTTCCAATTCATAAAGTACCCATACACTTTACTATTTGGAAATTGGATCCCATTTAACTAAAACCATAAATATTTCATCCCATGGAACAAATGTTTCATGGATCAAACATATCAATATTGGTTTTTCAAATATAATTTCACTATTAGTCTATGTAGGAAAACGCCACTTAGAGTGATGTTGTCATTTTATTTGACCCAAATTTCATTGAAACTTAAACAGCATTCTAACATAAGTAGTAAATATGGTATAAAAGACGAATAAGCATATAGGCATGGAACATGAAAGAAAGGTACACTAATTAGTAACCTAAACATGGAAACCAGTTAGACATACTAAATAAATCATATGACATACTATAAAGGTAAACATACTATTTAGATCACACATCATGTTATACAAACAAGCATTCTATTAAATTACCTGAGAATCTATAAAACTAAACATGTGATTAAAATTCCTAACATGAAATTTAATGGGTAAAAAAATAACATGCAAGGAACATTAAAATAAATTTCAAAGAACCTTGCAATGAAATATACATGGAATGGAATATGCATGGAATTTGAATCCCGATGTACTTATACTGATGTATGTAATGCTACATCCTTTCCATACCTGTCCAAGGGTAAATATGGTAATCTCATAAATCAGTAATTAGTGGAAAGTACTCTAATCACTCAATGTGAAATCATAATTAACTGTAATAATGAACAATAATAACATCAATATCTTCCTTAGACACTTGGTCTTTTCCCCGTATGTGGGTTGATCACTCCCAGACTTGACTATTTACCAAGTTTGGACACATTCCTAGTCTCCTATATACCATACAAAAATAGTAAGACAAAGAAAAAAAAGATATCTGATACCACTTTGTAACATCCTGGCCTCACTGACCACTAAAATGGTATCCAAACCAGTCACCAAATGGCCTCAAGTGCACTTCCCCATACACTAGAGGATTCTAACTAGTAGTGATGGACTAATGTTGGTATGGGGGGAGACTATTCCCTCATGATTAGAGTAGAATAGTGGTATTTCAGATAATAAATAACAGATAATGGTGAAAGAATTGATAAATGAATGAAAATAGTGGAAGGTAAATAGAACAACTGAATAACAATGGCCAACACCAAAAACATATAACCATGCATTCATGTCCAGATGATGCTAAAAATCCAAATAGGAAACAATATATCAAGCCATAAAATAAAACAAGATAAATAAAAGATGGAAAAAGTTCCTTGAGGGTAGTATCCATGATCATCATGAGTACCAGCTTAGTCATGTGCTCCTAATTCCTAGCTATAAGGGTAACAACATAAGAAATAATTCATGGACCTATGAACAATAGGATCTTCTCAGGTACCCCAGTGCAATGGTGGCCTAATCGACATGTGTTATATACTCATTAGGTCACCACCAATGGTGTCTAAAACATAATCCAGCCCGTGCATATAAAATAAGTAGTGTTCATGTAAATCAAAAGTAAATCAGTAATGTTAAATAAATAAATAACCAATTTGGGCTCAAGTTCCTAAGGAAACATGGCCCAACCAAACCTATGTCATCCTAATCCAAAAAAAAATTTAAACCATGGGAAACCTATATAAATGAGTTATGGGAGAAAAGATAATAAAATGTCATAAAACTGGTATCATGAGATGGACCAAACCCAAGTATGTGATTTATCTTAGTATACGAATCCCTTTTATAAAAAATATGTATCATTATCCTCCATTATACAATTAAAATCCAAAATTAAATAGGATGAATATTGGGCTTATCCGAGGTGAGACTTAACATGGAACCCATGTATCACACCAGTAGTTCCATAAATGCTCACTTCTATTAGAGTACATCCAATGTGATCCATGAATGACCTTTCAAGTATCAATCCCAACCTAATGTGAGACAATAACCTTTGATCCCATACCTGGTGTCATCACATAGGAGATTAAGTCTCACTTGTGTCTTGGTTTAACCATTTATCCACCGAGCCCATCCATGGTGTCTCCCTTAGGAAACCATCATCACTCGTGCTGGGGTAAGGAGGATGCACGGTGAGCCCATCCTGGCATACCAGTATCACCCACATCATACACACAATCTATCAGTGAAGTTGATGACAATCATGATGAGACTGTCCTTGGAGTTCTATGAAAGCAAACCTGAGTGTCACTCATGGTGTTCGAAATCCACATAATCAGTTATATTAAATAATAAAAAGGTCCTGATAGTAAACATTCCATAGAATGGGACAAGGTTACTTCAATAGGTACATGTTATAAATCATTTCACATCACATCTAAAAACAAATAATTAATAAGGACACCACATTCAATCATAATTATGAAGGCATATCATATGTATCACTTTTCCAATTTTAAGATAGCACACCTCATCAAGGGGTTTTATTAGAAACCGTGATTTAAAATAAATTCCTTCAAATCATCTTAAGAAAATTAGTTATACCATGAAGCAATAATAAACCCACATAAATGGTGGTTTTCAAATGGGTAATCATCTAAATCAAAAATATAAATAAAAAGCACACCCAAAGGGGCAGCGTCAAAAAGGAAGAAAACTATTAAGAAAAACTAAAAAAACACCCTAAAGGCATATTTTGGGTTAAATTCCTGAACTCCAACCATAATTAGGAGGGTATACTCACATCATATGGTTATATAAGAAATTTAATTAAGCTAATTCTTAAATTAAGAGAAGCATCGAGTAACTCCGGCGCATGGCACACGACGAAATTTTATAAAAGTGACAAAACTCAAAGGAAAATATATACACCACCTAACTCAAGATTAGGAAAACCTTCATGTCCAATATTTAGGCTTTATTTGGTATGGTTTGAGATAAATTGAAAAAATGGAAGTACAACATGAAAATATGGTGAATTAGGTTACACAAAAATAGCACAAAGGGAGATAACATAAAAGAAGAAAAAATGTAAGAGGATTCATAGACTTATTGAGACACTTACAACACACCTGATAATACTCTATTTGGAGGTCATATGAGTGATATCTCCTCATACCTAAAGGAGGATAATAAATACCCATGAAGGTGGCTACTTTGTTCGGAGGAGGAAGAAGAAAGAAGAGGGGAAAATAAATAATAAAAGAGGGGGAAAAGGGTAATTTCACATCCTTTAATAAGGCACGCGGTTTGGATGTACAGTTGGCCAAACCCTACACCAACTGTGTGGTTCCCCTTTTTCCAAGACCTATAGAAAGTATCATGGCTATGTGTCCTGGTGGGTAAAGTTTAAAAAAATCATGTTACGCCCACAGTCCTTCTAGACTAGTCACACAGTTACTTCTAGTGGTCCACATGTTTTCAGACAAACCACATTCCTCTGCCAGCTCCTCCCATCTTGGGGTTTTGTAGGTCGATGCTTCTAAAACATGGAGTAACACCAAAGGCACTCATTTATCCTTTAACCATGTCTTAAAACTACACTTTTAAGTATTCCAACCCAAAAAATATATATTCTAAATCTCATTTTACAAAACAAACCATCCACCAAACAAAAAAATCAATTTCCTTTGGAATTTCATCGAGTCTAAAAACATAGGATCAGACATTATTTATTGGAAATACCTTCAATGTTATTTCCAAATTAATATTTGAATATGTGAATCTCCCCCATTTAATTTTCCAAAATTTCATTTTAGTTTCTCTCCCCCGTATTGAAAATAAATAAAAATTTCATGGTAAATGGTATAAATCCATTACTTAAGAAATGTACCATCCATAATTTTACTTTAAATCTATGTGATCCATGCTCGGTGTAGAAAAAAAAAGTTGATTTGATTTATAAATAAAATCTTTTCCTTTAACAACTAATCGTTATACCTCATGAAATGATAACTCATAAACTTGTATTCAAGGTTTTTCCACTTTTATTCTAGGCTAAGGATACTTATATGAGATATGAAACTTTTGTAAGAAAGATCAACTAGAGACTCCTACACTCGCATAAACAAACAAATAAAAAATATTCAAGTTTAACAAGTAGGATAAATAGCATTGAATCACTTCCAATTTTATTATTTCATTGATTAATTCAATTACCCTTTTTGTGTTAAGTTTAACATTTTTATTAACTGATGATGAGAGATAAATGAAAATATACCTTTTCTAATGACATGATCTTTAAGAAATTTATAGAATAATAATACTAGATACCAATTGAACTAATTATTCTAGTAGCAACTTCATATTTCTTCATTTTTCTCAACCTTAAGGGAAATGTTCCTCAATATCTTCATAATGGTTAATTTCTTCAATAATGTATTTTAAGATGTTCTAATTTTTATAATATTACACAATCGATCTTCAACTTCTAACTTTCCCGATTTCAAAACTTCTGAAACCTCACCAAAATGGTCTTATTCAATATTTTTTTTCAAGATACCAAAAATAAGATCAAACCATGATGATATATTATCTAACCTTGTTATAAATGATATGACAGCAGAGTCTTAAATGGTAAGATACTGGCCTTTTCTAGATATTTATCGAGCTCATTTAGAGACTCTTTTTCCTAGTTTTGATTACTTTTCTTTCAGGTTTTATCTAGGGTGAATTTGGGTGAAATTTTTATGTTTTTGGAGGGTTTTTGGAAAGTTCACAGTTGATACACAGTTTTAACAAATTGTATGTCCTACCCTAGAAAACCATGAAACCCCTGATAGAGAGGGATTGCAATGTTGGTTCATGGCTAATCAAACTATTCACCCTATTATGAGTAACTGTGCACCCCCCCCCCCCCAGAAGAGGTTCATGGTTACAGCACATGGTTTGGAAAACCTTGTTCCCCTGCTCAAGAAACTGTGCACATGGTTATAATTAGCCTGAAAATTTATATTAAAAATAATATAACCCCCGGTATTAACCCCAAATAAATCCTAACTCAACCCTAATCATTTTCTCTCATTTTTTGAGTCTCCCTAATGGATTCAAATCCATTAAAACCACTATTTTTGATGATTTGAATCCTGTATTGAAGATCTGTACCTCTCATGGTAAGAGAATCTCATCCGGTATAGTCTCCTCCTTCTCTCATATCCTTCTCTCATCCTTTGAGGGGATGTTTTACTCTTTTTGTGATGGATTTAGATCTATGATTTATGGATTTAGATCTATAATTAATGTATCTTTATTTGTTTGATCTAGGTTTCAGGTCTAGATCACATTCTTCTTCATGATTATGGTTGTTTTTCTTTAATTTGGTATTTCTATTAGAAAGTGTTGATCATTGATCTTGAGGTAGGTGGTCTCAATTCAATTCCTATAGTCATTGTTCCAATTGCATGTATGTATTGTTAGAATCCAATTATCGCATTTAGAAATTGAATCTTGAATTTATTAAATTAATTAATTAGTTAATTTATGGAAACATGAAATTTGATTAATTAATTATAGAATTAATTAATTGAGTGTGTGAATGAGGAATTAATGGGAAATTGAAATTGTGAAGTTGTATTAATTAATTGAAAAATTAATTAATGGAATCTTGTGATTTTGGAGTCAGATTAATTAATTGGTTAATTAATTAATGAGATATATGGATGGTGGAATTGGATTAATTAATTGGTGAATTAATTAATGGGATATTAGGATTGTGGAGTGGATTAATTAATTAGTGAATTAATTAATGGGATATTGGTATTAAGGATTTGAATAAATTAATTGGTAAATTAATTAATGGGTTATATGGTAAATGTTAAAAAAAATATTAATGGTGTTTTGTTTATATTATTCCATGTTATTAAATTAAATAACCATGGTTTTTTATAATTTTAACAGTATTCCATGATGTGAAATGTTGATAAAAAAAGGGTTAATGTCGATTAAACTTTAATGATGAGATGTATGTGATATTTTCATGTAGGAAATTGATTGATGTTTCAAAATCCCATAGTGATAAATGAGTGTGGGATCAGGACTGATGATCCAAATACCCATATGTGATTAAAAGAGTGTGGTATAGGGACTGATTCTCCAAATACCCATATATGATACGTAAGATGTGGGAAAGGTATTTATTCTCTAAATATCCATATGAGATGATGAGTATGTGATAGGGATTGAGGCTCCAAATAACCACGTGATTATTAAGGTATGGATGGGGAATGAGGCTTTAAATACCCATCGGGTGTTATACATGACATTATACACCCATGAGTTGGCATTATACTATGTTTACAATTGGTCGTGATATGATTTGAAATGAAATGATAAATGATAAACATATCATGGTGAT
Organism: Viscum album; assembly: GCA_963277665.1. Classification (NCBI taxonomy): domain Eukaryota; kingdom Viridiplantae; phylum Streptophyta; class Magnoliopsida; order Santalales; family Viscaceae; genus Viscum; species Viscum album. Next base: position 1,171,653,753 of record OY728120.1, read on the forward strand.
ATGGTTTAGACTCCAGCATGGACCGAAGTAGGTATTGAGAGTTTGGGTGTCCTTGGGAACCCAGGTGTTTATGTGGTTAATTAACAAATAATGAAATGAGATAACTATTTACTTATTTATTTTACATTATTCTTTTTACAACTTCATAAACTTTTATTTGATTGTATATTGTTTTAGACATTGGTGGGGTGGCCTACTGAGGTGTATTTGCACCCTACTCATGTTGCCTGATCAATACCCGAATGGATTTCATGGTTGCAGGATAGGATAAGGGAAATATCTATATGTTAAATGGATTAGTCAGGATAAACCATGGATGAGGGAACTATAAGTGATTTGGGACCTTCTTGGTATTTTTCAATGTCTTTATTTATTTTGGGGTTTTCATATTGACACTTGAAACATATTAGGAAGGGCATATCTACTATTTAGTTTTGGATATTGTATTTCTTGTTTTTCTCATCATGTGATGTTGTTTTGGTTTGGTTATTGGTTATACCATTTGGTTATTGGTTATTTAATATAATATTATGATACTTTAATAAAGAGGGTATAGTCTCCCCGTGATTGATATTAAACCCTTGCTGCTAGTTTTCAACCTATGGTGTATGGGGAGGCATGCTTGAGGTCATGTAACCAACTGGATCTAAGAATCAATGTGTGGCACCCAGGTTGGGACATTACAAAGTGGTATCATATGAGTTTTATTTTCTTTTTCTTTTTTTCTTACTATTTTGGAAAGGTAGATAGGAGAATATGATGATTCGGGCCTTGGTTAAGAGCTCATGCATGGGAGTAGCTAACCCATGTACGGGGGTAAAATCTAAGTACCCAGGGTGGGATTTGTGTTATTGATGTGTGCTGTTAAATTTGATGTTATTTCACCTCGAGTGATTCACTTGTTGTGTGATGTGATTATTATTTTTAAGTTTTTCTAGAATTTTACTTGTGGGCTGGTATGGAAGGATAGTTAAATATTCATGTATCATTCTAGGTACTCAGGAGTATTTGAGATGTGCTTCATTTTAGGCACGCAGGGGAAAATGGGTTTTGGGTAAGTTGTTGAAATTGAAAAGGTTTTCCTTTCTTATGTGAATTAAATGAAAAGGTACCTAATATGAAATTTAAAATTATAAATGATGAAATATGGGAATATATGGGTGCATAATGAGGAAATTTAATAATGAGAATGATTTTACTCTTTTTTAACCATGACCTAAATGGAGGATGATTAATGGTAGTAATAGCACTTCAGTTTGGATCGTGTGGCGGGGTTTAAGAAAATGACATGTTATAGATTTTGTGAAACCCTATTATTAAATTTCTTAATGTTTTATTACGTGTCCTTAGATGTGTTTTTGGAATTGATAAATATGTGTCCATGATGATGCTATTGATAGGATAAAATAAGGACATGGCTAGGGGAGATCCTTTGGTAGTGGAACCCGAGGCACTGATAGTGTTGGGTGACTAAGCGGGAGGTAAGTTTTCTGAAACAATTTCTTGGTTTATGAGATTTATGGAGAGAGACCTAGAGAGGATTGTGGAGAATATTTTGACTTAACATGGGAGCTTAAGTTACATCACCCTCTGACTTTCATCAGAGTGGGTGTACCTGAGGTAGATGAGTTAAGGATTGAGTCTATATAGACTATACTTGACAATTTGGAGACTTCTTCTGAGAAGTAGGTCAAGTTAGATTCTTACATGTTGTAAGGATTAGCGAAGCACTAGTGGGATGTTTAACCTTAGACAAGGAAAGCATACAAGATGGCTTGGAAGGAATTTTTGTAGAAGTTCCTATAGAACTTCTATCCAGAGACACTTAGACAAGAGAGGGAATCGTAGTTCATATGGTTGACTCAGGGGAGCATGTCTTTGATGGACTATGCTAGATTCTTTACTGAATTTCAATGCTCTTCTCCAACATTGACAGGAGATTAGATAGCTACAAAAAGGTAGTTCTAGGATGAATTTAAATGTGATATTAAGTCCCATGTTAACATATTTTGATTGAATAGGTTTGTTGAGGTGGTGGATCCAGATCTTATAGATGTGGGGAACCTAAAAGAGGCTTCCAGTGGAGGAAAGGTGGTTTCTAGTGGGAAATCAAGAGTTATATCTTCTAAGGTTAGGAAGTGTCATTGTGATAATTTTGGCCGTATTAGTGTAAAGCGTAGTGGAATGGGGGAGGATTAGTTACACAAGACCTTACCCAAGTGATCTATCACCAGCGTGTTAGGCCAGGTAACTTTTGTAGGAATTATCCCCAACCATCATTAGAGTGTTAATATTGTAGAAATATGGTACATCTATAGAGGTTATGTGGAAACAAATGATGGATGGGTGCTCATAGAGAATATAGAAAAAACCATAGCACGGGATGGGGATCTTCTACCCATACTAGTTGGGTAGTTGGACTACTACTAGTCGTAGCGGTTGAGGTAGTAGATGAGGTGATTCTGGGAAAGAGTTCTCTTATTAGTAGAGTGGTGAAAATCAGGGGACTCGGACTACATCACCAAGAAGAGGGGTGGGATAGTTTCAAATCATTTAGTCTACACTAGGGGATGGCGAGGTTGGACCATCATCGGTTAGAGGTACTATTCTTGTATCTTTTATGCTTTCTAATTACTTATTTGATACTGGTGTCTCGCGTTCTTTTATATCTACACAACTTGTGAATGGGTTAAAACTGATTGTGGAGTTTCTGAGTGGAGTGATGATGATAGATAGACTTTTGTAAGTATAGTTGAGAGACATCAATTTTTGTAAGGGGTTTTATCTTGAGGTTGGGGAGTATTGTTTTCTATGGGATCTTTACATCCTTGACATGATAGTCTTTGACTGAATTTTGAGTGTAGAATGGTTAGTATCATATTGATCCCACATAGTTTTTTACCATATGACGGTGACTTTTTTGACTCCTAAGGGTGATGATTATATTCATTATGGAGAGTGTAATATCTAGGTGGTTTGTGCGGGTCCAGTTCATCAGCAACTGGGGAAGCTCACTGCCTAGGTTTCTAGTCAATTTCTGGATGATGGCAGGGTAAAGAATGATGTCTTTTCACCCATAGTGGATAGGTTTCATGATGTTTTTTATAATGAATTATCATGGATACTAACTAAGAGAGATGTGTAATTTATTATTGAACTCATGTTTGGTGTTGAGCTAGTTTCTATTCCACCATACAGAATGACACTAACTGATCTTCAAGAGCTCAAGACTCATATAGAAGAGTTGATGGATAAGGGGTTTATCCATGTGAGTATGTCACCTTGGGGTTATCTAGTTTTGTTTTCAAAGAAGACTGAAAAGACTCTATGTTTCTGTATTAACTACCAGATTTTGGACTGGATGATTGTGAAGAACAAATATCCTCTTCTGTGTATTGATGATCTTTTTGACTAGTTGAGGGAAGCTTGTGCTTTCTCCAAAATTGACTTGAGATCAGGGTATCATCAGTTGATATTTCAACCTTGTGATATATCTAGGGGTGGTTTTAGAATCAGGTATGGCCTTTATGAGTTCATCATAATGTTGTTTGGGTTGATGAATATATCAGTATTGTTTATGGCCTTGATGAATAGAATCTTCCACCTGTACTTAGATCATTTTGTGGAAGTATTTGTGGATAACATCTTGGTGTACTCTAAGACTCATGAAGATCATTCCCACCATATTGACATCATCCTGAGTATACTAAGAGGGAATCGACTATATGCCAAGCTATCTAAGTTTTAGTTCTGGATTGATCAGGTACACTTATTGGGTTACATCATCTTAGAGGAAGGTGTTTTAGTGGACCCATAGAAAGTTCAGACGGTGTTTTTTTGGGAGAAACCCAAGAAAAGTTTCTATATCCATAGCTTTATGGGATTATCTGGATATTATCATAGGTTTATTTTGGACTTTTCCCATTTGGAAGAATCACTTTCGATCTTGATCAATAAGGGTATAAAGTTTGAATAGATGGAAGCATGTGGTAATTCCTTCTAGGATTCGAAGAAGCGCTTAACATCAGAACCAATCTTGATCCAAACTGAGAAAGGTGAGGAGTATACAGTGTTTTTTTATGCTTATATAATATTACTTGGAGAAGTTTTGATGTAGGGAGATCGAGTTGTGGCATTTGGGTCTCGACTTTTGAAACCACATGAATAGAACGACCCTATGCATGACCTTGAGTTAGTTGTGTTTGTCTATGCCTTGAAGTATTGCCAGTATTATCTATTGGGAGAGAATTTTACTATGTATACAAATCATAAGATCTTAAATTATATCTTTTCACAATGAGAATTAAATATTCAGTAGAATATATGGGTTGAGTATATGAAATCATTCGACTTTGAGCTAGCATATATTCCTTGGAAGGGAAAAAAATTTGTTGATGCCTTGAGTAGGAAAAATCAGACTCATACAGTATGAGAATACAAAATGTTTTTCCTTGAGGAAAATCCTTGAAGGTGGGAATTCACCTTCATATTGGACCATAGATGAGGATGAGATCATCTATATCTGGAATTGGGTTTTTGTACATATGAGCATGTGGGAAAAGTTTATGCATGAATTTCATGCCTTGAAGTGGGTGGTACATCTAGGTGTGACAAAAATATATTGTGGCCTATGATGACAGTTTTCGTAGTTGGGAATGGAAAAGATATAGAAATGTTTGTGACACGATGATACACCTATCAACAAGTGAAGGTCGAGCATCAATGACCTGGTGGTTTACTACAGTCATTTCCCATTTTAGAATGGAAATGGGATGAAATTACTATAGAATTTATAGTGGTTCTCTCAAGGACTCCTCACAAGAATGATTCTATTTGGTTGGTTGTGGACCTACTGAAAAAATTAGTGCATTTATTACTAATATGTGATACATTTATAGTGGAGTAGTTGGGAGACTTTTATGTCTATAAAATAGTCTATCTACATGGGGTGGCATGGAGTATTGTTTTAGACCATGATTCACATTTTAATTCAATCTTCTGGAAGGGCTTGAAAAAAGGTGCTTGTTACATAGGTTTTATTGAGTATAGATTTACACCCATAGATAGATGGGAAGTCCGAACGTACTATTCAGGTTCTTAAGGATATGTTGTGAGTATGTGTTTTAGACTTCATTGTGTTTTAGTAGAAGCACCTAGAATTGGCTGAGTTCTGCAATAACAATAGTTATTAGGTGACTATATAGATGAAACCATATGATTCTCTTGATCGTAGGTCATGCAGATCACCTCTATGTTTGATGGAGGCTTGTGAGTCAGAGTTGTTGGGACCGAGTCTCATCCAGGAGATGTTAGAGTAGGTTCAACTAATTTTAAAACATATGGATATGGCTTAGAGTAGACAAAAATAATATATTGATATATGTCTATATCCCATAGAGTTTGTAGAGAGTGATCATTTTTTCCTTAGGGTGTCTCATAGATTGGGTCACTATAGGATTCAAAGATATGGAATGTTGGAACCAAGGTTTGTTATATCATTTGAGGTTGTGGAGAGAATCGATCCAATGGAATACAAATTAGCTCTTCCATAGTGGTATAGTGCTATGAATTATGTTTTTCATGTGTCACAACTTCAGCTGTATCACCCTAACCCTTCTAATGTGATCAATGTGGATGATGTTGAGCTTGAGACAGATGCATTATTTGAGGAGCATCTTATACATGTGTTGGATTATAGTGATAAAGTGTTGCGGGGAACGACCATGCTGGTAGTTTTTGTATTATATAAACTTGGATATATTCAGGAGGAAACTTGGGAGAGATAAGAGGATATGCGGGCTCAGTAGCCCAATATTTTTACCTCATAATCTTAGAGATTCTTGGGAGTACATCTTAAGGATGAGTTATTATAAAGTGGGAGATTATATGATCTTGACCTTTTCTGTAGATTTATTGAGCTCATTTATAGGTACTATTTTTCATAATTTTGAGTAATTTTTTGTTAGGTTTTATCTTGGGTTCATTTTGGTGAAAGATGGAAATTGTTTGAGGGGTTTTGGGTAGTGCATGGTTGGCACACGGTTTTCCCAAACTGTGTGTCGTAAACTAGAAAACCATGAAACCCCTGATATAGAGGTATTGAATGGTTGCCATATGGTTTTTCAATTCATGTTCTCTATTAGGAGTAATTTTTCACACCCACCATAAGAGGTATGTGGTTTTGAAAATTGTGCACCTCTATCTAGAAAACTGTAGACACAATTTTAATTAGCCAGAAAAAAATTGATTAAAAGTACCCAAACCCCCGATATTAACCCCAAATTGACCATGTCTTGACCCTAATCATTTTACCTTATTTTTGGAGGCTCTTGAATAGATTCCAAGCCATTATGACCTATTTTATTGATAATTTTGAAAACCATATTGAATATTTTCACCTCTCCCTATAAGAGAACCTAATCTCATGTGGTTTCATCCCGATTTCATGTCCTTCTCTCATCATTTGAGGTAATTTTTTCCTTTTTTTATGGATTTAAATCTAGGATTATTGGATCTTAATTATTTTTATCTTGGATCTTGGGTTCAGATCTAGATCTCATTATTCATCATGATCATAGTTGTTCTGCTTTAATTAGATATTTCTATTGGAAAGCATTCATCATCGATCTTGTGGTAGGTGGTCTCAATTCAATTCCCATAGTCTATGTTCCAATTTTTTTATGAATTATTAGAATTCAATTGGAATGTGTGGAAATTGGATCCTAAATTGATTAAATTAATTGATTAATTAATTTATGGAAACATGGAATTGGATTAATTAAATATTTAATTAGTTAATAGAATGTATGAATGGGGAATTGATGGGAAATTGAGAATTTTGATATCTAGATTAATTAATTGGAGAATTAATTAATGGAATCTTGCGATTGTGGAATTGGATTAATTAATTAGAGAATTAATTAATGAAATCTTACGATTGTGGAATTGGATTAATTAATTGGTGAATTAATTAATGGGTTACATGTTAAATGTTGAAAAATGGATTAATGGTTTTTTGTTCATATTATTCCATGTGATTAAATTGAAGAATAGTGGTTTTTTTTATAATTGTAACAGTATTCCATGATGTGACATGTTGATAAAAAGGGTTAATATTGATTATCCTTGCATGATGTGATGTATGTGATATATGTGTGATATATGTGATATTCATGTGTGGGACATGGACTAATTCTTAAAAATCCTATAGTGATAAATGAGTATGGGATAAAGAATAATGCTCCAAATATCCATATGTGATTAATGAGTGTGAGATAGTGACTGATGCTCCAAATAGCCATATGTGATAAACAAGGTGTGGGATAGGAACCAATACTCCAAATACCCATATTATATAATGATTATGGGATAAGGAATGAGGTTTCAAATACCCATGTGATTATTGAGTCGTGGAACAGGGATTGGGGCTCCAAATACCCACGGGGTGTTTGACATAACATTCTATTCCCATGAGATGGCATTGGGCTATGGTTCCAATTAAATAAGATGTAATTTTAAATGAAATGATAAATTATAAAAATAACATTATGATATGTTTTATACTCTATCATGGGATGAAGTAATGAGAGTTCAAGTTTCCTCAAGAACCTAGGTGTTTATTTGGTTAATTAAAGAATAATTAAATGTGATAACTATTTACTTATGCATTGTACTTTATTATTTATATAACTAAATACACTGTTATTTGATTGGATGTTTTTTATACATCATTTTTGGAGGCCTACTAAGTTTTACTCACACCCTACTTTGGCTTCCTGATCGGTACCTGAATAGATTTCATGGTTTCATGATAGGATTAGGCCAATAGCCATATGTTTGATGTTTGGTTTGGGATAGAGGATGGATGAGGGAAACATACATAATTCAGGACCTAGTTGGTATTTTTTTAGTGCCTTTTATTTATTTTGGGTTTTTCATATTGACACTTGACATGTACTTGGCATGACATATCTACTGTTTAGTTTTGGATATTGTATTTCCTGTTTTGGTCATCATGTGATACTGGTTTGGTTTGGTTATTGGTTATACCATTTGGTTGTTTTTTATTTATTCCACTATTGTTCTACTTTGATAAAGAGGGTATAGTCTCTCTATGATCGATGTTATACCCTCACTACTAGTCATTAAACTCTGGCATGAAAGGATACATGCTTGAGGTCATGTAACTGACCAGCTTGGGGAAATAGTGTGTGGAACCTGGGTCAGGATGTTACATAAACTTCATCAAAGATGATTCCTTTTTATATTTGTATTTGAATACCAATTGAGGAATCGTTCAAGAATGATGAATTATTCAACTTTATTTTCAAGAATTGATAACACTCAATACTTATCAGTTTATCCCTCTGAGAATTTTTTATACCTTCAATTCCTTGAATTATAATAAAAAATACAATACATAAAGATTAATTAAATAAGGTGGATCTTACTTGCATCATCAATGTGAACAGAAAGGTTGAGATGGTTTTCTCAACCAAGTTGCTCCATTTTCTTTACTCATTACACTTTCACATATGATCTTCAATTTTTATTGAGGTTTTTTGGATCTCATCACTTCTTTAATTTATTTATGTGTGAACCTTATTTCTTCAAGATATTTTAAATAACTTGTATCATTTGGTAAAACTTTCATATTATTAAATAATTATTCTTATTCTGGATTAATTGTGGAACAATTTCTCAAAGTGTGACCATCTACGTTTCACCTCAAACACATAACATCTTTTTCTTCATGTGGAACCTTTTATTTTCTATTATCACTATAATTGGATTGTTCTTATTCCATTTTTATCATTCTCCCCAAATATTCTATCCAAGTTACTAAAAAATAATTAGAAAAATTGCTAGTAAGTTTTGATCTTCAACATGGCTTCTTCTGAGTGTCACCCATCCTAGTAGTTCTTTTATATGTTTCATCTTTATTAAAATTCTTAGATTTCAAATCCAAAGTCTTCTCACCATTCTTATTTGATACCCTATTAGAAGAATTTTTGTTTATAACATTTTTCTAATTTATTTCCAAGGTTTAATCTTCTTTCTTAAACAAATTAGGTGGTCTTTATTTATCATCATATTTGGATATATGCCGATATAATAATGGACCATTATTGTGACCACTACCATTTCATGAATCATAGATATTTTCAAGTTTTCCAAATATGTTTAAAGTATGTATATATATTTCTTAACCTATGGGTTTTACTTCTTCATATTTGTCTTTTCCCCCATTTATATTGGCTTCCTTTGTGCTTTTTTATTTAAAGGATTTTACCAATAATCTAACGCACAATGCCAAAATTTATTATAGCACCAACATTGAACATAAACCTTGATATTATTACATTTTATATAGGATGGTTTTAGGATTTATTTATAACTTTTTGGGATCTTCATGGGGAACTAGATTCCACACTCTTTTTCCTATCCACCCTATTCATGGTGGTAGGCTTCTTATTTCCTTTCCTCATCCATACTTATTCAAATTTTTCTTTCCAACCTGTACTATTTGTGAAAACATATTTAGAAACATTATTACAGATGGTATTGATGGTACTAATTTCTTTCCAACTACTTGAGATAGACCATTGAACAAATTCATTATGTTCTTATCACATGTTAGAGGTATTTTAACCTTAGAATTCTCTAGTGAGAATTGAGTAGTGGAAGAAATTATCTCCTTATTTTTCGAATTATCCATATGTGCCTTCTTGAGATTGGTTAACTAAACTTCCAATATAGAAATTTTATATTTAAGATATTTTTATGATCTTTAATCATAATAATCTTCAATTCTTAAAGATTCTTAATTCTTTCAAATTCCTCTTCATGCAACTTAGCATTATTTTGTAACAAATAGTCATGCTCCTTGATCTTCTTGAATTTTTCTTCCAATTTAAAATACTAGACATAGATTCTATTTTTAAACTTTTCTTAAATTTCATAGATCTATTCTTTAAGATCCTTTTTTACTCCCTCTTTCTCATCAACTTATTTGATCTAATTTGGGGAACATATTTTAAGATTTCTCTTTGTTTCTTCAAAGGATCCAACCTATCTAGAGAGCTTTAAACATTCTAGAATTTTTATTTGAAGGACTTCTCCATGTTATATAATTATTATTTCAACTGGGTGATTTCTTCCTACATAAATTGAAAGAATCCACAAATAAGATAGAATATTTATATGGGAACTCAATGCAGAACATCTCTTAATATATCAATTGATATATTTAGATAAATTCTAAATAAATCTTCATCACCACTTATGTTATGATCATCTTCTTGAGGACGATTTATACAAGAATTTTCACATAAATCATGGTCACCTGATGTAGTAATGTTATCATTATCCTTGGTGGAAACTTAATCCACCCGCTCTTCATTTTCCAAGACCTATATTTCATCATTATTGGAAAGGAATAGAGATACTCATACTTACTCTTCTTTAGATAAGAGGGACTTCTTCTTTAGCTTACTTTTCTCTTTATTTCTCCTATTCATCATGGTTTTGGTAAAAATATAGTTATTATAAGATATAACTGAATCTTTAGAAAAACTTCACTTCATCATTAATACAGTAAAGAAACTAAAATATTCAAAAGAGAATAGTTACAATGTTGATTATCTAATATAGGTGAACCTTCCATTTGATACCAATTGAGAAGAATGCTTCAGGATAAACTCAGCACTGAGAGGGAGTGTGAATCAGTTTTGGTAAATTTTTCACCAATTATGACTTTTTATCCCTTTACCTCCTAGAACTATTAGGATCTTGATTTTCTTATTTTCTTTTCCTTATCGCATGCAAGTATATGAAAGTAGGTAAACAATGGCATGTGATATTTTTACAAGTTTTACTACTCAATAAGTTTACATTGTCCCTAGAATGGTTTTGAAATAATATAATACCACACAACAACTATAAAATAATCCTTTTATGTGGTTATAAAAATAATGGAATAAACTTTCTCTTTTGTTTCACTATTGTCAAATGATAGTGCTAGTTTTACAGCAAGAAGGGAATAAACATTCACTTGGAGTTAATTATTTATATTCTTTACAAATGGGAATAAAACTCTAAAAGTAAAATGAGTTGGTATTATTAAACTTCAAATAATTGAAACGTTCTAAAATACCCATATTTGTTCTGACATAGAGATGACTCTTGGAGTAAAAACATTAGCATTCCTTGGATAGTTTATTTAGGTAATTTTACAAACCATCATGAACTAGTTTTGGTTTGTTTAATATTATGTCTATATATTAGTTCCAAAGGATTAAATAATTCATAATAAACTTATTAAAATATTATTTAACCATAATAATTGTTTTATGACCATAATTGAAGATGGTAATGGAAAACAAAAACCCATTATCCATGGATATGGATAACCGACATAATTTGGATAATGGTTTCATTTCTTTGAATAAGAGGAGAAAAGAAAATTATTGATGGTAGATATTACATTATAACTATAAAATTACATTATATTTATGATTTTGGAGTTATTATTCAATTTTTTATGAGGGGTGAGGAGAAGGTAGGAGAAGAAAATAATTTAAAATAGGTTTTTTGAGAATGTCAGCACTTGAACTCTGCATCCTTGAAAGACCCTTAAGGAACTTGGAATTGGTCTTTTGGGGAGACCAATAAAACTAGGATGTGGGGAGAGTGGGGGAGAGGTTTTGTTAGATATTTGGTAAGCTTATATGCTTATAAGGAGTGAGGGAAAGGTGGTGAAGGGTGGTATTTATATGGGGATGAGAGGGGTGTTTTTTAGTATTATATTCATTAGTTTATTATTTTGGATCAAGACTATAAATAGTATTGATTATTGTGACTATATATATTAAATAGTGAATTTTAGTTATAGGTAATGGTGATTACATCAATCGTTACTCAAAATTCATGTATTTGTCTTATAATGTCAGTTACCATAAATTACTATATTTTATTATTCACCAAAAATTTGACAATTTTAGAAAAATATAAAAAAATAAACCAAACCATTTTTCAACAAGTATATTTAAAAATTGGAATCCATTTTATAAAAATAATTTTATAAATATGAAAATTTTAATTTTTGAATAAAATCATCATTATTCCAAAAATATCGATTTAGATATTATAATCTATTTTATAACCCTTTGAAATTTTACTTATGGTATCATAAAATTATATTATCATTATAATTTAACTTAATGTTAATTCATAAATTAATTTTATGTAAATAAACTTTATTTTATATAATTATATTTATTATAAAAGTGAAATTAAGACATTTGTGTTTTATAAAAATACAAACACTTAATTTATCATTTTTAAAACATTTATTTACTTGTACCATGGTTTAAATATATCATATTTTCATTTTATATGATACCTAAATATTTTAAAACACTTACATAGTTGAGGTTACTATTCTAATGTTCATATTACTATTCCTAATGGTTAGATTATTATTTTAATGGTTAGGTTACTATTCCAGTGGTCATATTAATATTTTAATAAACATATTTATAACAATTGTATGGGTTCCCTAATTTATATAAATTTATCTTATTCCATTAATTATTAATTGACTTGTATTTTCTATCAATTTTATATATAATTTCATCTTAAAATGAATATTGTATTATTAACATTATGTATTATTTTTATAGCTTCTTCTGTGAGTGTGGTAATTCTGGTGGATCGAGAATATCCAAATTTTCATATATTACTTATCTTATATTTTATTTTTTATACCATTGAAATATTTGGAATTTTTAGTTGTTTACTTTATTACTAATTTATTATTCTTCATTTATGAGAATAATGTTTTGTCGTTTTCTCTAGGTGATGTATGTGATTTATTATACATGAAAAAATAATAAGACGGTAAATTCCTTTGATAAAATTCTAGGTTGTTACATTCTTCCCCACTTAATAAATTTCAGCATAAAAATATTATTTTACATACTGAGGTAAAAAAATGTGAGGGTATTACTATTTCATGGATTCCTCCAGTTCCCATGTCACCTCCTCATACTTATGGTTTCTCTGTAGTACTTTGACTAGGTGAAATGTATTGTTGTATTGAAATTTATCTCTAAGGTTCATGATATTCATCATCTTATCCTCATAAGAGATATCATTTTCTATTTGAAAAATCTATGAATTTAGTATATGTTTGTGATCTGGTATGTAAATCCTCAAGATGGATACATGGAATACATCATGTAACTAATACATATTTGGTGGAAGTGCTAGTCTATTGAAAAAACTCTAATACAATCAAAAATCTCGAAGGGGATGATGTACCCAAGACTTTGTTTCATTGAGATAAGAGGCATGGATGGGATCTACCCGACGGTTTAATTGTGGGGGGTTTGTGTTGTGCACAATAATGAACATCAATCTACCACTTTCACTCTTACCAAAAACTCCCAATGGTTCCATCATCCGTAATTGGGTACAGACCTACTTTCCAAAGGCAGGTGATCACCTAGGTTTTCAATCCCAATGACTCTTGGAGACACTCATTGGTCTAGAGGATGGGAGTTCAAAGTCATCTCACCCTTTTGGTGTGGAATTATTCCCTACACTAAGACTCTATTATAAATTTAAGATATGTTCATGAATCTCTTCCTAATCTTGATATGGGGCCAATTACCCTAAAATGACTATAGGTTAATTCTCTTTTATGTGAAAAATATTGGGGGGGTCTTTAGTGAATTCATCTGTATGTATCTGAGGTTCTCTATAATTTTCTAGTAATGTGAGGTTGTTTATATGTTGAATTCATATAACTGAGTGCTTCAAAATGTGTTGTCATGAAATGAGGTATTTAATATTTTGAGAAGGGGATTTATCCATTATAAGGAATCCTACATATCCTAGTTATTTTTAGAATAAAAACCCACATAGTTCTTCAGAATTTTATAGTTTAACATCATGAATATAGGACTTACATAGGTTCTTGGGGACACCTAGTTTTCAATCTTGAGTCCTAGAGGGACGTCCTATGTATCCTGAGTACAGATAGAATCAAAGTTACCATAGTTCATTTTTTTGGTGCTTACACACTAAGATTTACCTTTTCACTTTAGAGACTTATGATACAGATGAAATGATTATTGTAGTTCCCCAAGACCACATGAGCTATGATCAGTGTGAGAAACAAGGGATGGGAAACAATCATTTTAACATTACTTGTGGTATGGGACTTATGAGTTAGGACTACTCTAAGAATATTTATTATGGAATGTGGGCCTCAAGGTGACATCCTACATATCCTAATAGTGTAAGGAATCAAAGTCATCAAAGTTCGGTTTATTCCTCTATCTAATAATGGATGTGGTAGAGTGATTTGATCATGAGAATGATTGGGTCTTGATGGCTAATATGTTAGAGTCATAAAAGGACTTACACCAAAAGGGGTGTTTATTTGAGCTCGGGCTTTATGAAGGAATCCTATATATCTTGGTTATTACAAGAATCAGTGTTCTTGTAGATTAATTTAATCCTTGGTATTGGCCCCAAGGTATATTCCCTTATGTTGCGGTGAATGTGTCATGCCACTCATTAAGTATTTTCATACATATGTTTCCCAAGTTTGTGGATACTCATGATGTGAATGATATGATTATTGAAACTACCTAAGATCACTTCAACTATGCTCGGTGTGATTAAAAAGGGATGACAATTTATCAATATCATTTCCAAGAGAGTGAGGGACCTACATATTAGGACAACCCTATAGAGATCTATCCTTGAAGAGGTGTCCTATGTATCCTGAATATGGAAGGAATCAGAGTTGTTGTAGTTCCTTCAGTTAGGGATTACACTATGAGGTTGCCCTGACTATTAAGACATACCATTTTATGTCACTGGTTAGAGCTTACACTCTGAGGTTTCCCTTGTGACCTGTTTTCCTTCCTGACATGCATCAATTGTTCGCTTGTCCTGATATGTAAGAGAGTATCTACCTGGAAAATTTGAAGACAACTAAATGGTCCATTTGGTCTTTCAAAAGTACTTTTCATAACTTGGGTGTCATATATGAAGGTTATCGCATGATCATATATAACATATCTAGAGGACATCACAAGATCTGGTTGGTATATCCTAGAATCCATCGCATGACCTGGCTGGCTTGTCTAGAGGATGTCACATGTCTTAGCTAACATCCCTGGAGGGAATTTTGAGACCTAGAATACATGTCTGTAGGGTGTCCTGAGTCTCAAATAAATTTTTGAGAGGGTTTCATGAGGTATTAGTTAACATATGTAGATGTGTCCTCAAAACTTAGCTGACATGAGCTGGTTTCATTATATGAGTCAAGCAATGTATCTGAAGGACGTCACAAGATTTGGGTGACTAACCCATAGGGGTTTGCAAGACCAAGGTGGTACATCTTAGGGGGAAACTTTGTGACTTTATTTGATATGTTCAGAATATTTGTTATGACCAAGGTGGCATATTGAAGGAACATCGCAAGATCCGGGTGACATGTCTGGGTGTTTTCACGTGCCCTAGATGACTTATGTGAAGCACATGAGGTTCAACAGACATGTTTTTCACTTAATTCATCCACCTTTTTTCTTTTTTCTAGCCCTTATCTTGTTAGTTCATTAGATTTATTCAGTATTGGTTTATTTTTAGTCTCATATGATCCAGAAGATGTGTGGTATGTTCTTCACACATCTCGCCAGAATTTCATTGTGTGATCTATGAATGATCATGCGAAGTGCTTTATGCATGGTGCATGATCACACCATCATTTCACTGATATATTACCTGATGTAAGACTTTCTGATCATGATATTAGCCACGCTGAGAAATCCACTCTGATGCTTGTGAAAAATTCCTAGAGTTTGTCCTCTTGGTCATTGTAGTTCACCATTAGTTTTTCATGTTGGGGTGGGGAATTTATAGGTCTATCCATATTAGTTGTTCACCAGTTTTCACAATGTATCTAGCACATATATTGGATGGAGTTAATGAAGGGTTATAGCACAATGTGACTTCATGATCCTTTATCATGGATCGCTCCTGAGGGAGTCACCTAATTTTCAGTGACCGTGAGTCCCTACCATCAACACTTCTTTCATTGTATTATTTTCAATTAATGAAGAATCTTTTGACTCATGTGTTCATGCTAAAGGACTTCCATATTTTCATATTTACATGTTTGAGGACCTTCATGATATGCTCGATGCCTTTCCTGTGACATTTCATCAGGCAAGGTTGGCATGTTTGGGGGTCTCTGCGATATCATGGTGACTTGTCCAGGAGTCTCGTGGGATCACACTGTGAACTTCCTTATCACATTGAAAGCATTTTATTACCACTAGAGCCTTTCAACTCCACCATATTTTATTTTACAAATATTAGGGAATCATGTGAGATTAAATGGGTAATGTCAAAGAAAATTACTCTATTTTTTTATGATGTGTCACATGACCGATAGAGGTCCTACAGTGATGTGTGAGTATTTTGTGGAAAATCCATCCATTTATACTTTAGGATCCAAAAGGAGGAGCACATGGTTTCATGAATATACCCAAGGCTTTTTGTGCGACGAGGATGACATGAAAAAGGGATTTTAAGATATGATATGGGTATATCATCAGGGTATTTTGGTGTCTTGAGGATGTCTAGGGGTTTGTCTCATGTATTTTAGTGGCCGTTAGTAGATCCCACCTCCTCTCTTTTTATCTCCTTTGTTTTATTTTACAAGGGTTTGTTGAGTTCATGATTTTTATTGGATTTTGTTAAGTAAAATTTTCCTTCCCTTTATTAATGAGCTGCATGATGTTATTGAAAGGTAGAGGCCTCCACCTTTTGAAAATATTTCCTCCCATTTTCAAAGGATGTTTATTTTTGTTTTCAGGTGCTTGCTACTGAAAAACTGTGTGGCCCAGGGGATCTTATTCGGTTGTCGTCACTCAATCATTGGTTGTCCAGAGAGCCTTCTTAAGAGTAGGAAGAATTTTTGAAAGGGGTTATTTGGAGTCTGTTTTAGGTTATTCACTATGGGTGGAGTCTTCATATGGCCTTATGATGGTCATTCAGACACAAGTGCCCTGAGGGATCAAGCAATCTATAGGTCTCGGTCATCTTCTTCTTCGTTTCCTTTTGCGTAGAAAATAATGCTCATATTCAGGTATTCATTCCTTTGTGAATTTTCCAATGCTAATTTAGAGGGCGTAAACAAATTCCCCCCTTATGAGATATGATTATGGGGATAAGGACTTGGTTTTGAGGAATGTAAATTCCCACCTAAGTCTTTGGTGTTATCACAAATTGGTGTCTTAGGTGACATTTGGTCTGTTGGGAAATACTTGGTATTATGTGTGAAACCCTATATATAGAGGGATAGAGGGAAGATTTTTCCACTAGATATCATTACTTCATATATCTCCTGCCCTTCCTCCATCACATACCCATGTCTCAAGATAGTTCCATAAGTCCTGATTGTGAGACCCCTTCTTGACCCTTCATCAAGAGATCAATCCCGCAAGACCTCTTTTGCTCAGGAACTCTTTTGAACTAGTTACAAACTATATTTCGGTAACTATTTGAACTTCAACCATGAGATACTACAATTTTATTGAGGGTTTCATGGGATTTTCTTGTTCGATCATATGATCTATTAACCATCATTAAATTCATGTGACCATGTCCAAGTCACACAATCAAAATTCTCCAAATGGGTCATGAAATTGTGCATTGCCCTGTGTGGGATATGTGACCCCGAGTCCTTTGAAGTTTGGTGATTCAAGAACCCTTTTGTGTGTTTCTAAAATTCATTACTGATTCATATTATTCGCATGGTGTTTCTGGGATTTTATGTCTTTTTAAAAAAAATTATATTCTCTTTTCCTAACATATGTCACTTAATTATTTTTAGATGGATTCTGGTTATCATTGATCTTCCCTTGTTTTGGCCAAGAAAATGGAAATGATTACTAGGAATTATAATGATGATCCTTGATATCATGTATACACTGATAATTATAGTTTGAATAGGTTCCACTCATTTAAGATTCAGGACTATATTTTTTCTTAATGACTTCCTCTATACAGGTTTGGTCTACTAGATGATGCTCACATCCCATATCCAGACTCTAATATTCCATCTCCTTGGGTGTCAGCTTCTCTCTACTATGTCCAAATGATAATTGTCAAGGATGGTTGACTGATTATAGATAGTTCTTAGGAATTATCTTACATATTGGAAAAATCTCCCTTAGGTCCAGATGGATTTGAATTTTATCATCAACATACTATTCAGAGTTATTCAAGTATATTTTCTTCCTCCATAAAAAATCCTAGAATTGGATTGGGTTTGAAGTGGGATCTCTGTCCTGGTGGTAATTTCTATCATTAATAGGAATGTCCCTTTGGGGTTAGGGAAAACTCTACAGATTTTTCTGACCAAATATATATGGTTCATCTTTACAAAGCTGTGTAGATTTCCCAGTTCATCATTTACAACCATCCTGACCTTTTTTGAGATATGATCATCCATTGGTTCCCTAGAACCAAGACATTACATCTGCCCCATGTTAAATTGGGTATCATCCTATGGGATATCTACCAACTAGGTGGTATCCCCCCTCTTGGAGAGATATATGATGAATTCCTCCATGTTTTAGATGTTTGGGATTATATTTTGCAGACCCTAGTTTTGGCAAGGGAGATGATTATTATTGTAAAGGAAAAATTGGAGAAGGATATGAAAACATGTTCTCTCATTTATTTCATATATTGGATTGATATATTTCTTTTCTGTAGTGGATACATGCCAATTATTATACATCCTCATCAGTTCCCTTCTCAGTGAGTTTGGAACAGCACTGGCTCTTATTGGGCTATCTTGGAAGTTAGGGATTATACCTCATGGGAATACCAAGTGAGTTTGTAGATCTCTATAGACCTTAGGTTGGAAGGATTTATATCCATGTTTTTTAATGGGTGGATTTTCCTAGCTAGGTATGTATGCTCTGGGATATGAGTTAGTACATTAGTGATGTAGGGTTGTGGAAGGATGACATATCAATTTGGAAGTACCAGTCCTTACATGCCTTTACTAGCTCTTGGGCCATATTAAATAAGGTAGAACACCTTACAAGATCAGTGGTCCTCTCTAGTTTCTATTTGGATGGATAGGGGCACCTTCATTATTATGAATATTACAACACCACCTGGATCCCTAATGCTTCATACCACCCCAGATTGTTGAATATATCAAGGTTTGGCGATATGTATCTAAGCCCCGATGAGGTCAAAGATACACTGATCCACTCTGAAATATTTGATCTAATTCCTGTTCATGCACCAACTAGAACAATTATTGATAATGGTAGAGGTTCTCTTGATGAAAGGTCATATATGATCTCTCTCTAGGATAGGGTTCTTACAGCCAAATTGGATTAGAAAGTTATCTGTGAACCTTATGCACCTCATCGGTTTTCTCATTGGTTTGGTTGTATTCAAAGGGTATCCCCTCTTCCTTTGGTTGTAATTTGAGGGGATTGACATCTTGAATTCATTCATCAATTTTGGAAGATACTAGAACATGAAGATTCTAAGGTTGAGATCATACTTCCACCTGTTGATGCTTCCATTTTCCATGCCTAGGATTATGCCTAGTATTGGGTAATAGCTTACCCAGGATGTGTTCTAAAACAGTTGGTTCATCATATATAAAAACATGTTTCCTCCTCAACCTCATTATTAGTGGTGATGATGGATTTGATTAAAGATATGGGTGAGAAGTCAAGAAAGATACATCGTTCGAGTGATGATTATTCTAATAGTGAAACATATTCTATTTATGAAATTAATCCCTTAGAATTGGCTACACATGATATGCCTATTAAGAGAAGGGAATATGTGGCTTCTTCTCCTAATTTTTCATTGGTTCAACTGGTTAGTCCTCCTTTTTTCATGCATACTCTGTCAGTCATAGAGTTTCATCACAACATAAGTTGATCTAGTAACAGATTCATGCCTTGATCACTAATACCCCCTTGTAAGTATTATACAACCAAGGGGAATTCCTTCACTAGTTATTTCATGACTTGGGGGGTAGGTGTTTTTGACTAAAATTATCTGTATGAAATTATAAATCAAATCATTTTGAATTGTAAAGATCTTGATGCAAGTGAAATATATTTTCTTGATCTTGTATATGAGGATCCTCTTGCTAGGCAGATGTGGGAGACATTAGAGGCATTTGAGTAGGGTCATCATTTGATATCTAAAATTCAAGCTCATATGGATTCCTAGACTGTGCAGATATAGATATGTGAGGATATTATTTTCCATTTGAGGTCTGAACTTTTGACATCATCATTATTATTGGTCACTGCTCAGAAGAGGGTTTAAGATTTTACTAATTTAGTCAAGATACCCCATCCTAAGGAATAAGTGGAAGAGGTGGGGAGAGTGGAACTCCAATGTTCAATTGATACTTCTCTCCAAACTCTTGATGATCTTACAAGTACAACTAATTGACTTTTATCTTAGCTTAACCCCTGTAATGTATTCTAATTTTGGAGACTTCATAGAGACTCCAAAATGTGGAGATTCCTCCCTCTTTTTTCACACTGTGAATGGATGAATTTTATGAAATTTATATACTACTATCTAGTTTTCTTTTATTCATGATGTGCATGATATCTTGTTGCTCCGATATTATGAGAATCACAAACACTACCTATCTTTTTCATAACATCAAGTAAACCTGAATTTATGGATCTAAATTTTTAAATCATAATATATTCCTTTCAATAAGTACTCATGAATTCCCACCAAAATTAGATTATTTACTAACATATTTTTTCCAATTTTCTTGAGATCACCTAATTTTCAAAAGGATTTATTGGGTATGATACATGTACCATAGGGAGATTTCTCTATCCTCTATAAAATATGATATTCTTGACTAGAGAAACATTATCATGCTAAGTTCATATAGTGGTATTTATAGTATTTTTCAATCTAAGAAGCTTCCATACTTTAGATTATGGTCTTTAAGTTCGGACCTTTAGTGTGTTGTAGTTTAGGGTCTTTGATCTTGAACCTTTATGTGTTTTAGTTTAGGTTCATTGATGTTAATAAATTTTGTGTTATAGTTTAGGGCCTTTTATCTTGGAACTTTGGTGTGGTTTAATTTAGGTTCTTTGAGCTTGTACATTTAGTGTGCTTTAATTTAGGGTATTTGAGCTTGTAAAGTTGGTGTTATGTAATTTAGGGTCTTTGAGCTTGGACCTTTGTGTGCTATAGTTTAGGGTCTTTGAGCTTTGACCTTTAGTGCATTGTATTTTATGGTCTTTGAGCTTGGACCGTTCTGTGTTGTATTTTAGGGTCTTTGAGATTAGATATTTGGTGTGTTGTAATTTAGGGTCTTTGAACTTGGACCTATGGTGTGTTGTAGTTTAGGTTTTTTAATCTTGGACCAGATATTGACGACCATATAATATGGTTCATACATTCCAAGAATGAACTAAAACACACTGAGTTTCTAGGTTCTTCTGTGGTGTTACTAAGGCTAACAAAGATTGGAGTTCCATTCTTGCAAGGAATAAATGCCTTTAGTTGGAGGTTTGAATCCCTTATGCATTGATAGCATGTCCATGAAAAGTTTATCTATACTCTTTTCTATGGTTCATGGAAGATTTATGGAAGAAATATCGATTTAGGGTGAAATACTAGGGATACTAGGCCTACCTAGATAGTTGTAATGTGGGTGATGTAAATCGTAAACCAAAATCATGTGTTTGTGGATATAGGATGGATAAAACATACAAAGTATGTCCCAAAACACTATAAGATGTTTGGTTCCACCTCAGTATCATTAGATCTCATAAGGATTGAATTCCCTTTCTTATAAGGAGGATATTCCTTTAGTTGGTGGGTCAAAGACCTTATTTGTCGATATCATGGCCAAGAAAATATGATTTCCACTACTTTCTGAGGGATATGAAAGATTTTATAAGACTCAAATGTCTAGATGATGAAGTTTTACATGGAAAGAAGGCTATCCAGAAAGTGTTTTTTCACCCTAGGGAAATTTATCTCTTAATGTGAATCATAAACTCTACACCCTATGGTTTCGAATCATGAGTCGTGGGCCATCAAAGGTTCGAGAATGGAGTTCTGAATTCTATACTTGAGAAAGGGTACATAACATGGTGATGTAACATAGAGTATTTCTAATCCACTATGATAGTTTGGTACAGGGATTATAAATCATGGTCCAAAGTGTTCAGGTCATGAGGAAGGTATGAGACAATCACATTGGGAGTAGTTCAGCCATACATAGTTGTTGAGTACTACAACAATGATTTTAGGGATCATAAGTATTGGAATGTCCTTTTGTAGATTTATGCACGTGGTTGATGTCCATAGGCACATATTCATGAGCCATAGGCATACATGCATAGTCAAGGAAAGGGTCCCTTGAATCTGGATATCTTTTCCAAGGGTTGTGGAAGGTTTGCGGTGATCTGAGGCACTCAAATCAAGAAGTGTTATTTATGGATAATTTAATAACAAAGAAGGGTTCAATAACTGTAAAAGTTGTGTCACTGTATAGAGAACATAATCTCATGGTAAGGAGATGTGAAAAATCATTGATCTAAATTTTTTCTGGACCAGTAGGTCCAACGGGCATAACTTGGATTTTATTATGGTCATAATGTAGACCCTATGAGCTTTATTCCTAATTTATTTTCTCCCTAAACACTAACGATGAATATTTTAGTGAGAAAAGACTTTAATTTTTCTTAGTTTTCCCTTTTCGAGTTTTCAACCTAACAAGTTTTGTGTCTATTTCACTAGTATTTTAAGGTCTTGTGATTTTTACCATTATAGGAAAGATTTTAAGGTCATAAAGATTTGACCAAATTTAAATCATTTTAATATCATGACTCATATGGATCTAATATGGGATATGTTACACAAGAGCCTAATAAGAATACCCATGGTCAAAATCACTCTAACATCCTTCTGAGCGGGAGATGGAAATTTTTTAAATCCCAGCTTGAGGTTCTCTTGTAATGAGTAACAATATGGGGTATACATTCTAGGTATGTCCCATAACACTTTGAGATGTTAGGTTCTACCTCAGGTGTCATCAGGGCTCACAAGAATTGGAAATACCTTTATACTAAACCAAGAGGTCATCGGTTGGTGGGTCTCAAGCCCTTCTACATCAATAGTATGGCCAAATTGATAGATATATTTTCTTTTCCAAGGATCTTTAATGGTTTTCATAGACTTTAGGTTCTCAAGACATGATGTGTGGTAAAATAAATATGGAAAGTTAAGAAACTGATAATACATTCCATTCAAATAACTAGATAAGGAAAAATAAATTTGGTAATGTAAGAAACTAAAACACATTCCATAAATCAATAAACTAAGAACAAATTACATCTATAGATATGTTGATGAAAAATATCATGGATAAATAATAATTGAAACTAAATGATGGAAATTCTTTCTTAATGGATGTCATGTATAAGGTACATGAAAATTTATACCATCAAGACCTTTCACAAGATGGTTTAAAACTATGGATAGAAACCCATTTAATTTATTTGTCTCATGAGAACCTATCAATGCATCAAGGAGCTATATAAAGTCCAAGCTCCACCCGTCATTTCCAGTCTAAATCATTCCTCATAACTAATAATAAAAATAAATAATATTCCTTATCAAATAACCGGATTGGATGTGAAATACAGATTTATTAATAATTTCCCAGTTAAACAAATAACTATCAAAATAAACACCGTATGTAAGATGGTATATGGTTTAGGAAATACTAATATAAATTGTATGAGAATATGTAATTCAATTAAATTTACAATAAAACATTATTACAATAAAGTAATTTTTTAAATATAAATTTAATAATCCAAAAAAGAAGCGAGATTGTAAAGAAAATAATTAAGAACATTCTTGAGTAGAATAATCATTAAACATTCCAAAGTATCTCATATCACTTTGAAGCATTTAAATTATAATTTACTATGAAGTAATAACATCAAATGAAACTTATAATATCATGAGAGTAATGAGATTCATGATATAACATGTTAAATGAAGGTATATACATCAAATAAAAGTGAATTGGTGTATAATGAAAAATAAGTCTCAATGGAATGAAAATTGAGACAAAATCCCTTAAATATGAATTGAAAGAACCAAAAATAATCATCATCAAAAGAAACATTTAAAAAGAAACGTTTTAAACACGAGAAGGAATCTTCTAACAAATGAAGGTAGGTAAATATGTACATTTCATGTGAGGTAAAAATAATATTCTTTTTTCATATTAAAAAGGTTATAAAATGCCTCATTTGGGAAGTGACAAGAAGATTCTTTTGAAAACAATTATAAAAGGTGGAAAGGGAAAAAAAATATTTAAATAATAAATTTTAAAATTTTGATAACATTTTTTAAATAACATTAATAAAACATCATCTTTAGAATAAAATAGGTTCTCTAACTAAGGAGATAAATGAAGTCAAGTTTTCTTAAAAACATATTATAAAACATATTTACTACCATAGAGTTAAAAAAAATGGTACTAAAGATGAATCACATCACTTTTAGGGGACGGTAGTCCATCGTACATGTAAATAGTTTGTTTGTTACCCATTAGATGAAGGTGTGTGTACATTATGGTCAAACCCTTAACATAAAAACATACTAGTATATTTAGGATAATATTTTTGTTATATAATCATGGAATAAGGATAATTTATGGAGGGTATAATTTAAATAAAATTAAAGAGATTTAGGAAATACATTGCCTCTTAATCGGGTAACTCCATTTGGTTTACACCAAAAGGCTTCCTTGGATTACTTTAAAAAAATGGAGGCTTAAATGAGGAATTTAGGGATATTTGGGATATATCTAGGTAGATTTTGGATGAAATTATGTGGCTTTAGATGTGTGAGGAAGTGGGAGGAAAGGAGGCCTTTTATAATGGTGGAGGAGTGTCACTCTTGTAATATTTTAAAAGAATGGAACTCCCCCCACGTTTTTTATTGAAATTAGATCAATAATGGTAAAGTGTATATAAAAGGGATTATAGGGTCTAAATATTTCCATAAAATAGATTTTCTACAAGTTTATAGGTTGTTTTAGGCCTTAATTTTAATTTTTAATACATTATTAAGCATAATTTAGCCTTAATCGTTGTAATTAATTTTAATTACTTTCACTAATTTTTTTGGTAAAAAACTAAGTTTACCATATTATAAATTATAAATTATTTTGATTCCAAATTTGGAATCCATTTTTTCTAAATTATAATCACATAAGTGAAAGAAATTAATTTAAATTTAATCCCATAGACCGGACAACAATGCGGATTTTCAAAGTAAAAACATTCAAAAGTTTTCTAGGTTTTTATAGTCAATTTCAAAGTGAAATTTATTAAAATGACCTAAATTGTATTGATGGATAAGAATATTATCTAATTAATCTTAAAAAATAATCTAAAAAATAATTTAGCCTTATAAATAAATTAGATGAAAAAGAAGTTTTGAATTAAATATCAGTATTTTTTGTTATTTATTTAAAAATGAATATTCATAGAAAAATACAAAAAAAAATTACCCTAAGATAATTTTTATGTTTAAATTTAATATATTAAGTTTATTTTGACATATAATATTCATAAAAGTTTCAAAATATGGATTTAAAATAGGTTCTTTATTAAAATAAGGTAAAAGTTCCTTAATAAAAATATAGGTTTTTTACGTGTAATATTGAGTTTATTCTTATCTTATGTCTATCGAATATATTGGATGATTATCAAAAATATTTTATTTTATATACAATATATATATTTCAATAATATAATTCAGTAATTGTAATTAATTTAATTTATTAAGACAAAACGCCTTTGTTAGCATAAAAATAATAATATTTCTTTAATATTCAATTGGTTTATATTTTAATTTATAATTAATTGGAAACCCATTAATTAATTTTATATTTTTATAAACCATATATTTTCATAATTTAGTTAATACTATTTATAACCACTAATTTTAATTTCTAGGTTAAGTATTATTCAATTAAATAATAATATTTTAAAAATGCAGTGTTTTTAGTGAAAATCAGTCTTGTATATAATGCAAGCTATCTAGGAAATTCACTCTTGTGTGAGATGAAATCTAACTCAGTGTTGTGTGCATTAAAATCTATAAAATATATTTAATTTATTTAAAATATTAAATATATTATAAATTATCATATATTATATTCCTTTACACGCTTGGAGTTGTGTGTCATACATTATATCGAATTCAATATTCTAATACTATAATTTCATGGTATTACATTCTTAACACATTAATTATATTGAATCCTCCAAATTTGAACTCAATATTAGTGATATATTTTCTATTATTTCCTTTTTTTCCCACATCATGAGAAGGGTTTGTAAAACATCCTCTAGAAAAGAAAGAATGGGAAGTACATGGGTCACATGGAATAACATATAACTAGGTATCTAAGTAGGAGAACATTAGTGGAAAGTAGAGATATATAAATAGAGGAAAAGAATAAATATTTATAGGTGATATTGAGGTCATCAATCACAAATAAGTTAATGATCAATGGAAATTTTAGGGCCTCAAAGCCATAAATCTATGATAATTTATTAGACTATCAGTTCAACAAAATTTAGAGTATTAGGATAACACTTTTTTATCATTTTCCTAATGTTGATTAATTATTTTATTTCCTAATAATAAAAGTAAATATAATTTCTTGATACATTTAAATTTCATAAGAACAATTTCATCTTTTGTTTGTGCTTTGATCAAATTCTAATTCATCCCTTACCTCATGAAATGTGTATCCAAAAACTAACTTTGATCCCTGAAGCGCTAAAATATTTAACAGATCATAAGGCCCATAAAAGAGTGACAAGTCTAACTACTTTTTTCTAACTATTCTCCAAAGTCAATATGGTTAATATATTAATCTCTAAACCAATAATGTAACACTACTAGTTCATCATTAATATTTATTCATCAAATTGTTTAAATAATTAAACATAAACCAGGACATCACATAGGCCAATGGTAGGTGAAAAACCCTTATCGTCCTTTGGTCATGGGTTCAAACCCCATGTCCTTGCCGAAAATGATAGGTTATCACCCAGAATACAGGTTTTCCTTTTCTGAAACCATATTAATATAACATCAAAAATAAATCTAACAAATATCCTTGAAATTTAATCATTAAATAACCTATTAACTATTATTTTAAATACATCCTCAATACATAAATATTGCATCCATTTATTTCCTCCATATATCCTTCCATGAACTAGGTTTTATCCTTTAAGAGTGTTCATTGACCTAGGTAATTCCCAGGTTCCCCACATTTAAGGAAATGAACTAAAAATGAATCCTTAGGATTAGTTTCATTTCCTTCCACCACACTCTTCATTTTTCCACAGTAATCCTTTTCTTTATGTACTTATTTCCCACACATAAAGCATTTCCTTTTTCCATTGAGACACTTTACTAGGTGTCTCCTTCAACACTTCTTGTATGTCAGAAATTGAACCTTCTTTTATTTATGGTATCCACCACTTGAGATCTAAGAAATCTTCATACATCTCTTCTTTGGTGTGTTTGGAGTTAGTAAAGGTATATATTGTTAAACATATTTTTGAAAAATTAATTTTTTATAAACGTGATATCCTTCACTCCTTTAAACACCTCATTTAGTTCCTCATTTTCACCACCTTATCCTTTATGTTCGATGTTAATTTGAATCCTTAATGTTCTATCCATTGAATAAAACCAGAAATAATAGTGTTAGAAAAAATATTAATAGTGAGAAAAGTATATAATCATTTATAAGATATCTAAATCATGACACCTTTTTTTAAATATAAAACACCCTAGGTTTAACCTCGATCATTCGTTGTCATTATCCATTCTAATTATTCATAATGGTTTGTAAAGAAACATGGATTATCCTAAGCATATCCCCTAGGAGTGTCAAATCAGGTGTGCGGTAAGGACCATTTTTATACACCAGGTTACCCCGAGTTTGGCCTGAGACACCTTGTTGGAGTTGTTACTCCTAGGTACATCTATTCCAGAACCATGTCCACTTGTAGTATCCATACTAGGATGTATTGCTAGGAATATCCAAATAATCTCTACCTTACCAAAATTATAGGATGTTATTGTATACTTATCCTCAATGTATATCTTAAGGTTGTGCTCCCTAATCTATATTTTCTAAATCTAGTTTCCATGTTTATTGTTAAACTTCCCTTGATACCAACTTTAGTTCCCTAACCCCAAAATCCCAGAGTCGGTGTGTTATTTTATTACATTGGCATGATTACAAGGAATAAAATCCCGAAGGACCAATTAGTTTAGTAGTCTTAGAAATCCATATTACATACATGATTCTATTAATGCATTTGGAAATAGAAAACACAAACATGAAACATAATAAAAGAAAAAAATTGTTTTCTTGAAAGCTTATTTAAATATTTCTTCTTCATAACCTAGGAAAATGAAACATAATAAGGGTGAGTTCAAATTCTCAGTAAGGGTAGGTAAAGAAGAATCAATAATGAATCAACTAGAATAAATTAACATGGAAAGGTAAATAACTAATAACACATTTCATTCAAATAACTAGATAATGAGAAATCAATATGGAAAGGTAAGAAACTAAAACGCATTCCATAAATCAATAAACTAAGAATGAATTACATCCATAGATATATCGACACAAAATCCCATGGATAAATAATAAATAAAAATAAATTAGGTAAATTCTTTCTTAATGTACATCATGTCTAAGGCACATAAAAACCTATACCATCAAGACTATTCACAAGATGGTTTAAAACTACAGATAAAAATCCATTTAATTTACAAAACTTTTTTGTCTCATGGGAACCTATCGATTCATATAGGAGCTATATTAAGTATGGGATCCACCCTTCATCTCTAGTCCAAAACATTCCTCATAATAAATAATCAAAATAAAAAATATGCTATATCAAATAACTTTATTAGATGAGAAATGTGGATTTATCAATAATTCCTAGTTAAATAAATAAATGTCAAAGTAGACACCATATGTAAGATGGTATATGGTCTAGGAAATACTAATGTCCATTTTATGAGAATATGGATATTCAAGTAAATTTACAATGAAAAATGGTTACAATAAAGTAATTATTTCAAGAGAAAGTTAAAAATCACAAAAAGAAATGATATTACAAAGATAATCATTAAGAACATTCTTGATGAGAATAATCATTAAACATTTCAAAGCATCCCATACCACTTTTAAAATTTTAAATCATAATTTCCTATAAAGAAATAATATCAAATGGAATTTGGAATATCATTATAATAAGGAGATTCATGATATAACATGTTAAAGGATATCATATATTCTAAATAAAAGTCAATTGGTGCATAATGACAAATAAGTCTCAATGGAATGTAAATTTAGATGAAATTACTTACATATGAATTGAAAGAACCAAAAATAATAATCATAAAATAAAATATTTAAAAATTAACCTTTTAAATATAAAAAGGAAGCTCCTAATAAATGATTATGGATAAATCTGTACATTTCGTATGAGGTAAAAAATAATATTCCTTTTGTATAGTAAAAAAGGTTAGAAAATTCCTTTTTCTGAAAGCAGTAAGAATATTCCTTTGAAAACATTGGTAAAAGAAAAAATGGTAAAATTTTATTTAATAAATAATTTTTAAAATGTTAAGAAATTTTTTGAAATAATTTTAATAAAACATGGTTTTTAGAAGAAAATAGGTTCCCTGACTAAAGAGATAAATGAATTTAGGTTTTACTAAAAACATTTTCTAAAACACCTTGAGTACCAAAGAGTGAAAAATTGTACCAATACTTGATAAAGGTCATTAAGAACCATAGGAGATCAAAATAAAAAGGTTTATTGAACAATTATACAATAATTTCCTCAAATATAAATTCATATACTAATAATCTCGAATAAAATTAGATTATGAAATAAACCCTTGAAAAGGATATAATGTCGAAGTAAAAATAAATCAATGGGTAGATTATGTGTAAAAAAATTAAATAAACATAAGGTAATTTGAAATAAAATAATTGATATTAAAAATTAATAACACACATAATCTTATAATATTAATGACAATGAGGAAGTAATATAACTAATGAAAATAAATTGAGTTATGAAATCCTATTCAACTTGGTAACTTTTAACTCAAATACCCTTAAAATAAATATTTAAAATTTAAACTCAAAAATACCATGAATAATTATTTATTAATTATATTACATGTAAATATGGAATTATGTACACCATATATAAAAAATTAGGTGCACAACAATTAATTATGCCTCACAGAATAAAAATTAGACAAGAATCCATTACCTTGAGGTTCCTTTCAGGTGTATATCCCTTAAATTCATGTATAATAAACTTATTTTAATGTTATAATTTATTAATAAAATTTTTAATTTTTATCATTGCTTTTATTTCACTTATTAACATATCTTATACAACTACATAAAAAATTAAGTTTATGTCGGGTTTTTTGACCAAATTCGATTTATGTGTCAAAAACAACTTTAGTGGGTCAAATATCGTCAAAGGGGTAATTATATAACATCTCCATAATAATAAAAATGAAATAATTGTCATATTTATACAAAAATTATACTTATAAAACCAATCATTAAATAAGGTTATGAAAAATGAACCAACATTACAATTATGGAGATGGTAGGTCATACGTACGCATGAGTAACGTTCCCATTTTTAAATGATCATTATAGAAAGAAGTTAAATAACACAATATATTTCAAAAATTATCATTATATAATAAATACCATATTATTTAATCATATATACATATATATATAATTCTTGTGATGTAAATTGAATCTCATCGTGTCGAGGAGGTGGTAGTCCACACGTCTACGAACGACGTTATCACTTTTTAAGTGTGTGAAAGGGTAATATATAAAATGATATATTATATTTCCAGAAATTTAATTATTTAATTAATATCATATATATGTTGTTTATGTAACATATTTTTAATTAAAATCATTCTATATACATTCAATTTATAGTGTGAACGAATCACATCGCTTTGAGGGGGAGGTAGTCTGCACTTCCACAAACGATGTTATCATTTTTACACAAAATGGAAAGTATAAAGATATGTCTTATAAAATAATTAAATAAGATTAAATACATAATAAATATCATATATATTATATATAAAATTATTTTCCATCATAATATCCACCATGAGATGCGGTAAAGGTAGAATGAACAATCATCATTTTGTGAGGAGATAGTTCTCTGTACACGTAAATAGTATGTTCGTCACTCATTGGATGGAGGTGTGTATAAGTGATGGTTAAAACATTAACATAAAAACATCCTAGTGTATTTAGGATATTTTTTTTGTTATATTATCATGTAATAATGATAATTTATGGAGTGTATAATGCAAATAAAATTAAAGATCTTTAGGGAAGATGTTGACTCTTAATCAGGTAACTTCTTTTGGTTTGCACCAACAGGCTTCCTTAGATTGCTTTATTCACAAAGTGAGGATTCAAGGAGGAAGGTAGGGATGTTGGGGATATATTTTGTCATAGTTTTTCTAAACTTATATGGATTTATATGTCTAAGGAAGTGTGAGTAAAGGAGGACTTTTATAATGGAGGAGGAGTGGCACTCTTGTAATATTTTAAAAGAAAGGAACCCCGCCCACATTTTTTATTTCAAGTGGATCAATGATGGTAAAGTGTAGATACAATAGAGTATAGGATCTAAATATGGACATAAAATATATTTTTGACAAGTTTATAGGTCGTTTTAGGCCTTAAGCTTAAGGTTTAGTCTATTATTAAGCTTAATTTAACCTTAATCGTTGTAATTAATTTTAATTACTTTTACTAATATTTTGGTCAAAAACTAATTTGACCTTATTAGAAACTATAAATTATGATTATTAAAAATATTTAATCCATTTTTCCAAATTCCAAACAAATAAGTGGAAGAAAGTAATTTAAATTTAACATTGCAGACAGGATGGCAATGCGGGTTTTTAAAGTAAAAACATCCAAACGTTTTCTATGTTTTTATAGAAAATTTCAAAGTGAAATTGATTTAAATTACCTAAATTATATTTATTGATAAAAATTTTATCTAATTAAACTTTAAAACCATTCTTAAACATAATTTAATATTATAAATAAATTAGATGAAAAATCAGTTTAGAATTTAATATTAGTATTTTTCGATATTCATTAAAAAATAAATCTTCATAGAAAAATACCAAAAATTTACCCTAATCTAATTTTTATTTTTCAATTTAAAATATTAAGTTTATCTTTAAATATAATATTCATAAAAGTTCCAAAAATTGTATTTAAAATAGGTTCTCCGTTAGAGGATGGTAAAAGTGCCTTAATAAAAATATAGGTTTTTTACATGTAATATTGAGTTTATTCTTATCTTATGTCTATCAAATATATTGGATTATTATCAAAAATATTTTATTTAATATATAATATATATATTTCATTAATATCATTCAATAATTTTAATTAGTTTAATTTATTAAGACAAACACCTTTGTGAGCATAAAAATAATAATATTTCATTTATATTCAATTGGTTTATATTTTCATTTCTAATTAATTGGTAACACATTAATTAATTTTATATTTGTGTAAAATATATATTTTCATATGTTAGTAAATACTATTCATAACCACTAATTTTAATAGCTAGGTTAAGTATTATTATATTCAACAATAATATTTTAATAATAAAGTGTTATTTGGTGAAACTCAATCTTGAAAGTAATGCAAGATATCTAGGAAAGTCTCTCTTGAATGACATTAAATATAACTAAGTGTTTCATGCATTAAAATATATAAAATATATTTAATTTTTTAAAAATATTAAATATATTATAAATTATCGGGTTATTATATTCTTTTATGTGTTTGGTGTTGTGTGTCATACACGCTATAGAATTCAATATTCTTACCCTAGAATTCCGGGGTGTTACATTTTTCAGGCAGTGTAACATTATATAGTAAGTAAATTTTTCATTTAGTGTATTTTCATGTAGTAAGGGTGTATTTGTTGTGCAGTTTTAATGTCACTTGACCAAGATGTTTTCCTTGCAGTTTAACGTCACATGTTAATGACGTACTTCTGTACAGTTTATAATCATGCGATTGGAACATAGGAACTGACATGAATGGATGCAAACATTATGGTTAGGATCATGTTTTAAAGTTCGAGATTCACTACATATTTCATAAAAATGATAATCAAACCACATGTAGTTATGAAGTGTCGTGTAGTTTAATTTCATGCGATGAGGACACGGATCCCCTAACATGAAATGGTGGTATCGCGACTGGGCCCATGAATGGAATTATGGGTGTCACTACGTATCCCATGGTGATGGGAATCAATACACACGTAGTTCATAATGAATTCCCCTATATAGGTCTTACCCATACACAAATAGGGGGCATATTTATATTGACTTGATGTGATTGGGATCCATGTTTGAAATTAAATGTCATTATTTATCTTATGAGAATATGAATAAAGTCACATTTAGTTCTTGAGTGGGAAATATTCTACATAGGTTTGGTCTATATGTAGAGGTGGGAATTATTTCTGTTAATTATTATATATGGGCCCAAGATTGAAGACCCAGACATCACTACTTATCCTGTTATTATTGGAATAAAGACACATGTAGTTCTTAAGGAACCATTCAGTTTAACATCATGTGGAAAGGATGAAGATAAAATGACGTGGAAAATTGGTTATGTTGTGGCTGGGCCCAAGGATGAAAGTTTAAGAATCACTACATATCTCATGAAAATGTGAATCAATCCACACATAATTATTAATGAACCATAAAGTTTAACATCATGCAGCAAGGATATGAGTGCCCCAATGTGAAGAGGGATAGAGTGGTTGGAGGTGTGGTAGAATACCAATACCAACTGTAGTGTTACTCTCAGTTGAGGTTCACAAGAGTGTGCAGTTTCATGTTGGGTAGGGGACATTAATTGTGAAGTCTCATGTCGTGCAGTGAGGACTCATGGTATTACATTTACGGTCTTGCGTTCAGGACTAAGATGGGAAAGTCGAAAGATGTTATACCTTTATTTGTGGGGAATTCCTTACCGACACTCCCAATCCCATGTGAGATATTCTCAGTGTGAGAAACAAGGAATGAAAATGGTTCTTCTCATAGTGCAGAGGCATTCAAGAGAAGGATAGGGTCATTTTTTATCTTGCGGTGGCTGGACCAAGATATAAGATCTATGTGTCCCTGCATGTACCATTGGAAATGAGAATCAAACCATATGTATTTATAGTAAATCCATGTAGTTTAACATCATGTGGTAAGGATTTGGGTGACTCAATGTGAATAAAGATTAATATTATGGATTTGTGTAGTTTTACGCCATGCGGTAAGGATGTAGATCGCTCGATGTGAAGTAAAAGGGAAGGTGTGGATTTGTGTAGTTTTACATCATACGGTAATGAAATTTTCCTTTCAGTTTAAAGTCTTGAGGTAAGGAAATATTAATTGAAGTTTAATGTCATTCTATAAGTAAATTAGATCAACCAACATGAAAATAAATTAATCCTATGGTTGAGCCCAAGAATAGCAGTTCGGGCATCACTGTGTATCTTGTGATAGTAGGAATCAAGTCATAAATAGTTCTTAGGGAACCATGTATTTTGATGTCATTAAAATAGAAAAACTTCATAAAGTTTATCTTCATGTGTCCAAGATGAATTTTTATAGTTTAACATTATATACTCAGGATTAATGGTGGATATTACTCTGATGTGGATTCCCATTTGATGAAAATTATGCAAATTATTTCTTGATAAATCACGCATTGGTGGGTGGTGTGACATGATCCCAATCCATGGTGAAAAATTAGTAGGCTCCATTATGATAAAACTTATGTATTTTATAAGTCCCTTCTCACTTGGGTTCTAGTTTTGGGGGATCTTTTCATGGTATCATTAGGGTTCTGATATCCAGCACTAATTTCCATTATAGGAATGAATGAATTCGAACCTTTTTATTAAAGGCCCATGCGATCCGATTTTGATGGACCTCTAGGTTGTGTGGTGTGCATAATCGGTTCTCATCTAGTTGTTCCAATTCATCCATCTACTTTTGTGATTGTTCATCATCTGAGAGTTGTCCAGAAATGGCTATTCAGAGTGAAGGTAGATGGTCCTTTATGGGTAACACTACCTCAATCCCATATTCCATTGAGTATGTCATTTCTTATGTGTTAGTATGCATGGTGGTACGGTAGGACCATAAATCATGGAGTAGTTTGTCTGGCCAAGACGTCTTATCCTTGATCACCATCTTCTAGAGTATATTCGATAGAGTATTATTGAAGGCCTCTATCTGTCCATTTTTTACTATATGATAACAAGATGAGTGATTGGACTCGATATTATACTCCTGGTATAGTCTCTTCAATTCTGTAGAATATAATTTGGTGTCATTGTCCATCAATATTGTGTGAGGGACACCAACCCTAATGATGATATGGGACTTAATGAAGTTGATGATATTATTCATCCCTAATTCCTTGAGGGGTATTTCCCCATCCCATTTTAAAAATAATTTAGTTGTAGTTAGGATGTACTTGAACTACTTAGATGAGACGGGGGGATATGGCCCCACAACATCCATCCCCAAAATGACAAATAACTAGGAATATTTAGCTGTATATAGCAATTTTGGGAAATGATGGGTGAATTTTTCATGGATCTGGAATGCATGAAATTTCTTGGTGAATTTCAAGAAGTATTGCATCATGGTTTTCTAGTAATATCCCAACCTCTTGATTATTGAGAGAGCCTAGTTTCTGATGGATGTGTGTCATAAGAGCCTTCATGGACTTCTTCCATGAGAGTGACAAGTTCTATTTATACTATGCATCTGAGGAGAATTCTATCAAAGACTCATTTTTAGAGGAATTTTTACTGATTTGGACCATCATTTAGAGTAAAATTTGCTACCCATTTCTAAATATGTTCTCTTATAGCAAGATCTGTTGGGAGAATCCTATTTTTTGAGATAGCTAATTATGGTCTCCATCCATCCAGGGGTGGTCGTTGGCTCATTACACTCTAGGTAGGTGCTGACCTGATTGATTTCTTCCATATCACATATGAATATCTATGAGACCATCATTCAATGTGTGATATGGAAGATTACTTCCTATTGATCAGGGTTATCCAGGAAAGAAACTGCATTATCCAATGCATTGGTGCCAACATTCTGTGATCGGGTAACATAACGAAATGTGGGCCCAAAAGGGATTTTTCCATCAATACCTTGATGTATCTAGTGAGAGGGGCTAGTTCCTCCTTTTTAATGGCATATTCACCATTAAACTACTTTATCTCCAATTTAGACTACCCTTTTATATTTAGGTAGACTGTGTGAAACTATAGATCTAGTTCCAATCTAGCGATGAGGGTTTGGTATTCTACCTCATTATTTGTGTAGCCTTTGGATATTAAGAAAGAGTAGGGAAAAACTTCTTTGTCTGGAGGGAAAAATATAATCCCTAGACCAACCCTATTGAGCTTCAGTTTTTCCATCCATATTCTTATAGGACTTTGAGAGGAACCATCAATGTACATCTCCCATTTCTAGGGAGTTTCATGATCATATAAGGCCTCATCATCTAGAAGCTCAGTGTCCTTCGATGTATTTTACAGGGAAGGATGTGTTGTGAGTAAATCAGCTAGGGCTTTCCCTTTCACTGACATCTATGATATGAACTAAATTTTATATTGCTATAGAATGACCGCCCATCGATCCAAGAACCTAATCAATATAGGATTGATAAGGATGTACTTGATTAGATCAATACGAGAGACCAGGTGGACTTTGTGGTGTTTCAAGTAATGCCTCAACTCTTTCACCATAAATATTAGTGCAAGGCGGTTCTTCTCAACATTTTAATATCTGGTCTCGGTACGTAAAATCATCTGGATGAGTTAATAGAGACTATTCTCACTTCTCAAATCATTTTTATGTGTGAGGATGGAACCTAGTGAGTGCTCCATGGTGGTCCCATATAAGATAAGTGGCCTCCCTTCCACTGGAGGCATCAAAATCAGTGGGTGATGTAAGTACCACTTGAGAATTTTAGAGGATTTTTGATACTAATAATCCCATTGATAGAATATTCCCTTCTTCATTGTCCTGGTGATGGGGAGAGCTTTTTCATCCAAGTTGGATATGAATAACTGAATATTGGTGAGGTTCCCTTGGAATATCCATGGTTCTTTTAGATTTCTAGGGTGAAATTGTTAAAATAACACTAGTCTTCTCTAGATAAACCTTAATTTCATGGTGGCATACCATAAAGCCAAGGAACTTTTCTAATGTTACCCCAAAAGCACATTTCAGTGAGTTCATCATTAAATTGTGTTGTCGCAGCTTGTTGAAGTTTGTCCGGAGATCTATGAAGTGATCATTTTTTTGTTAGAATTTAACAATCAGGCTGTCGACATAACACTTAGATATCCTTACTAGGAATGTCTTAAAGATGTGATTCATGGTGCACTGTTATATAGAACTAATATTATTTAATACAAAGGGAATGACCTAATAGAAGAGGATCCCTTAAGGCACTCTGAAGAAAGTGTATTCTTAATATTCAAGAGTCATCTTGATCTGATTGTACCCTGAGTACCCATCCATGAAGGAAAGGTCTTGGAAGCCAATAGTGACATCAATCAAGAGTTCTATGATTGTAAATGTTAAATAATCCTTTAGGAAATTCTGATTAAGCTCTATGAAATCAATGAAATCTCTAATCTACTTGTTCTTTTTCATGATGGGGAAGATTTCAAAAATCTATATTGGGTATCACACTTCTCAGAAAGATTTGGATTTGATAAACTTTTCATCTTCCACCTATACATTGGTGGCATGAGAGGGGTGCTTCCTTCTAGATTCTTGTTTGAAGCCTTGATGCTCATTAAGAAGTCCGATATGGTGTATAGATATATCTGGATTCATTCTGGGAATTTCTGTATAGTTCCAAGTGAACACATATCAATGCTGCTTTAGAAATGCAATTTACATCTTTTTATCTTTGAGGGGCATGGAGGAACTAATCAGAGTAGGTATCGAGTCTTATTTTGGTCCTATATTTTTTGTCTGAGCTCATCTATGGTGGTGGAGATGCCTTCTTAGAATGCTGGAGGGGCATTCTTGAGATCATCCTCATCTTCCACTGATTCTAATTTTGTGGAGGCATTTTTAGATGAAGCTGGAAATCTGAGGGCTTCTTTGTCACTATCAGGGTGATGGAGGAAATTAGAAGAGACATTATCATCCCTTACAATAGGAGTCATTGTAGAGAAATGCTGGAGCTAATTACCTTTTACACTATCACTAAGGATAGGAGGGTCTTGGACCTATGAGATTAGATTTTCTACCTCAACCAGAGTTATGGGGAGCACATAGTTGTTGTCCAGCATACCCCATGGATTCACTGGGGCAGTCCCCAATATATTAGGAGTTAAAACCTATATATCATCATCTTCCATTGGTTTATTTCCTCCCTTATTGTATAAATATACTTTATTATAGGGGGATCTGCAAGTCTTGAAGGGGGAGTTATCTCCAAGTAGTATGCTGAATTTTCCATTGATGGGATACTTCATACACTAATGGAATATTGAAGATACCACCAAGTGGAAATGGATCCTGGGCCTCTCGAGTAGGAAATTATATGTCGTGTCTTGCTGAATAACTATGAAATAAGTGTCATATTTGATTTCACCAAACTGGTCTTCAATTTTTATCATATTTAGGGTCTTTAATCATGATTATCATTCCCTTGAATGGTCTATTTTTTGGGAGATAGGTCCCCTTCTCCATATTTGAAACATTGGAGAGTTGGAACTGGGATGAAATTGATCCCAGATCCATTATCAATCAGAACCATTTGGACATTAACATTATTGAGTCTACCCAAAACATATAGGGGCCTGATATGTCCTTGGATGTCCTCTTCCTGGTCTTGATCAGTGAATGAGATGGTGACATGACATTCTGAGGACATAGTCTCCACTCGATAGACCCTGGATGTAGTGACTTCTATCTCGAACTCATGTGGGATCTGAAAGACTATAATAATTTCTTCCCTGAGTTCTTTTGAAATACAGATCAAATAAAATATTGAGATCTTGGCTTCGAATACTGCTAACTATTTTATAACTTCGTACTTTTGTACCAAAGGTATGAGCTTCCTGATATCGGGCTTCTCCTGGGCATGTGGTTCAGGAGCCAAGAAATTTGAGTTGGATAGGTCTGGGGCTTGTGTAGAAGTTGAAGGGACATCCGCTACCAGTAATGTAGGTCACACCAGCCTTTCCTATTTCCTGGGTTCATTGGATTGAACCCTGCTAGGCGGTCATGCAAGACAATCAAATGCCAGTGACTACATGATGACTTTGGGGCACCTACTTGCCTCTTTTGGACTCACTAGAGTGATTTCCCATGAGTTTTAACTATATATATGTCCTCTATGGGTATATTATTGGAATATTTGGTCTGACCATGTCTGTGTTGTCCCATGTATCCTTGTCTTCAGAACATTCAACCTCATGTTCCCCAGTTATGTGTGGGAAATTAATATTTAGGGGCATACTCGTCATCGTAGAATGGGTCTTCTAGGTGTATCACATTGACAGAACCAAATATAAACTCTTCATCCAATGAGGATTCTATTTTTTGGGGTGGTACCCATGATGCAGATGTTGTAGGGAATAAATATGCAAGAGTTGGGGCTTTCATTGGAGTAGAATATGATTCCTCCTCTTTTGTTCCTTCCTACTTCTAGTGGTCACGCCCACTATTGGGCGGTACTTCTGATGTTTCCTTCTTATGCATAGGAGATATTTTGGGTCTTTTAAACTGTGTTTTTAGGGTGGAATGATCTCAATCAACTATTTTTTGATTAATCCAGTTGTTAAAATTTTTCTCGCGCATGTCCAGAACTTTCTTCCATCCATATTCTTCTTCTAATCAGATGACGGTTATGCAAGATGCTCTCTATGGAAAGTTGTCTAATTTCACCTATCCAGAGTCGACCATGCCATGAAGGATGTCTTTGAAGACAAATATATCCTAGATATTATGACCCAACCTTCTATGGTAAGGGAAGTAGTTATGATGGTCATTGAGGTTGATCTCATCAAGCTTCCTAGACTATGTAATCTGGAGCATGTTATTTTCCATTATGAAATAACATGTGACATGCTCATTTCAAAATAAGTATACATTATTCAACTATTTATTAAATCCTGGGAGACCCTGATTTCTCTTTACTTTAGGATGAGGTTGATTTTTTTTCACTGCTCGACAGAAAGTTTTGGGTGGTTTGGAGCCTCCTTGGGTGCTTGGATGGGAATTGCTACTAGTATGAGGGTGACAGCTGCAACTTCTACTCTACCTATCCTTTTCCTTTGTATTGTGGGGATGAGTCAAGTTTTGGATTGAGATCACTGAATAGCCTCCTCGAGATTTTTTTTTCATATAAATCTCAAAACCCACCTAAATACTTAAATGGGATCAGAGGTTTCTTCAACTCATCCTTAAGTTTTTTAGCATAGAGTTCCAGTAGCTTCTCTTATGAGAGAGGGATGCTGAGAAAATAGGTTAAAACTTTCCATATTTCTATGAAATGAGAAACACTTTCATTATCTAATTTATTATATTTCATTAGATAGATAATTATTTTCTTTCATATCATGGAGTTGAACAGATAAAGGAACTGATGACAAAGGTCTTCCCATCCTACAATAGATCTTGTTGGTTGTTTGTTGTACCAAAAAAATGATGGCCCTATCAAGGTATGTACAAAAAAACTCATCTTTTTTACCTCCCATTGATCTTGAGGTCCCATCATCATCCCACATCGGGATAATAAGTGTGTGAGATGTTGTTCATGGTCACCTTCACTATCAAAGGTAGACAAGGTAGAATTGTCGAAGTTGGGTGGAGGTGGAGTATCATCCACCAATTTGGGATATGGATTCCTTGCAGGATGTATAGG
Source organism: Viscum album (assembly GCA_963277665.1). Classification (NCBI taxonomy): domain Eukaryota; kingdom Viridiplantae; phylum Streptophyta; class Magnoliopsida; order Santalales; family Viscaceae; genus Viscum; species Viscum album. Next base: position 1,171,694,986 of record OY728120.1, read on the forward strand.
TGCGTTTCACCCTTCCATAGATTCCATTCGAGTAGCTAGGGAATCTTTAACATTAAGTAACTCGGGGTTCATTTCTCTCAGAGTCGTCTCCCATCCATAGGGAGTAGACATGAGCCAATGAGGTGGTCCTACATTCATCTCCAACTGATTCTTGATTTGTACTAGGACTAAATGATTACCCTAGTGATATAGATATTTTCACCACAATAGAGACAATTCATGTTCATTTTATACTTCCTCATTTATGTGGACAGGATTTATAGATCTAGATTCAATTTGATGCTTAGATACCACTCTTACTAGAGGATTAACTATGGGAGGGATAATATTCATCTCTTCTTGAAGAAGATACCCAGTTGGAATATTTCCCCTGAGTATCTCCTTGTTGAGTTGACGAAGAGTATTTGTTTCACACTCATATTGTGAAAACTATTCATATAGGGAAAGAAATTCAATTATTTTGGGTGGTGATCATGATGTATCCGTACCTTTTCCCTTGGAAATGTTCCATTGTGGAGGTGGAAACTTGATATTCGGTGGTTCCATATTTTGGATCCTTCTTTGGTTTCGAGTGTGTTAGCCTCATTTGGTGCATCCAAATCACCCTCATCTTAGGTTATATTCTCCGTGTTGCATCCCTCTTCATTTTTTTCTGGATAAATGTCTTTTATGTTTACAGGAACAAAATTATACAGGCATATTTGTAAATGGTGGTTGTTCCTTTACTTTCAACACAACATTCTAATTCTTCACTACTTTTATTAGGGCCATTATTTGAACTCTTAGCCATATAGGGCCATTTTTAATTGAAACCCTGACGGGGTCTGATCACATTTTTCATACGTTCCTCCAGTCTTGGCCTATGAGTAATTACCCTGAGGGAGTTTCCAGTAAGGATTGTTGAATGGGACCCGACCAATGGAGGTTTATCCTGTGGTGGGAGGGATTGGTGGTCCACCGACCATTTTCCTCCCAACCTATAGAAGACTAATTCTCACTGTGGTGATGATGGTGATGAAAATTTCCCCAACTTTATGGGTTAGGGGTAATTCAAATATGCAATTGAAACTGATTGGTCCTATTTTTGAGGAACCAATGACTCCAGTCGGGGACTTGATTATTCCCATGATGGAAATGAACATATAAATTATCCTAGCCTAGTGGGATGGGTGTGATCTAGAATCACTGATGAGTCTTTTAGGACCCTCTTAAGGGATTATAAACCTAGATATAATGATTGATGTACAAATGTCCCTAGCCATGCATGCTAGGGTTTTCTCATAGTTACTGAGGATATGTCCCAAATCCTCTTAGAAATTGATGGTCTGAGGGGTGGAGGTGGTGGTAGATATTATCCTGACCTGGGGCAGGTCTACTCTTGGATATATGCTATGGAATCTACTATTTCAATTCGGTTGATGTGGTGTAGTTGTTCTCACATAGGATATGGATGTGACGACAAACCATGATGAGAACAATTATTTATAGGAAGTTGTTTGGATGATCGCAACTTCAGTATCTATGTCTGAAATGCATTCACATTTATTTGAGAGGCCCAATTTGATGTCATGTTGGCTATCCTCTCCCTCCATTCATGATTTTTGGGCATCATTAAAGTGGTATAATTTTATTGTAGTGACCAACTTTCATAAGCGTTACCTGGTCCCCTGATTTTTCTAGAGGCTATAACATTATAGGATGCTGATTCTGAGGGGTTCTATTGTTCCAAGGCTTTAGAAAATTGTAATGCTCCATGTTCTCCCCATCCTCGAATATGGATACATGGTGTGGATTTAGAGATAATCTATCTAAGTTTCACGATGTAGTGGTGGCAAGAATATTGTAGATTTGCATTGTGCTTTTCTAGTTTTGGATCTCAATCCATGGAGATAACAGATATGTCTAAATAAAAATAGAGCATTTTGATTTTTTAAAGGTGGAACTTGTATCTTGGATAAGTTAGATATCAATCCTTTATTCTCTAATGAGTATCCCACATATTTTGGTGTATATAAGGCATGCACTCCTTTTTTAGCTCATCTGGTATCTCATAGTCAGAAGTAGTGAGGGGGAAGAACATTATGGGGAGGTTGTTTCTAACTAACTCTTTCCATATGTCAATCTAAACCTCCTCTTAATTAGACTTACATGCCTCCATCTAGTTAGACCGTAGAAGATGGATCGGATGGTCGCATACTAATGAGAGTGTAGTGCTATTGAAAGTTGATGGGAACTATATGTGGTTGATGCTTATGTTTTGAGGACCTATCTATACAAAGGTGTCAGAGTTTTTAACACCTCTCAATATGGAGGTGTCTTGGTAATGGGAGGATTTCCTTGTCTGTGGGAGGTATCATCATGGGGAGGTTAACCACATTAGATGACAGGATTATAATCCATGTGATCCATCTCCACACTACCATGATGAGGAATATTTTTCTAATGAACATCATATGCTTCTACATCGATAGAATAGTTGATGGACCCTCATGGTGTTGAGAATGTATATCAAACAACCTTAAGGACATTGGCATTGAGAATCCAAGGAATATAGGTCGTGTTCTGCATTTTGGTCAGAATATGTCGACCTGCCTTTTGGGATTGTACAGGGATATTATCCTACTGTATGAAAGTTATCGTAACTTATATATAACTTTATGGTGTTGTGGGAATATGTTCTCACTACTGAGAATCTATTAGAATATTCTAATTAGTTTTCTCATTATTGATAGGAATGTGTTCCTATCCTGAGGTATGTGTCATTCTCACTTGGTGGGCCTCATTCAATATAGGAGTATGATTCTTATCTTAAGCCTTTGGGATAGGCCTATTGTCTTTCTTTTTAGGAGTATGAGCCTACCTCAATGCATGTTCCACTCTTACCTGGTGAGCCCAGGTTGGAATAGGAATTTGTTCCTATTTCGAATATGAATTACCCAATGAAATATATTGATGGACCTCCAAAATGGGAGAAGAAATAAGGTCCTCATCATGTGTTGACTTGGAATGATTTTTTCATAGTTGTTCATCGACGGATGTAGGAATATGCGGCTTACTTCTATAATCTACTGGAATATTCCAAGTAGATTCATTGATAGGAATATGAGCATGTCCCATGGATTATTCCATTATCAATTGGTCAATCCCAGCCAGAACGGGAATATATGCATGATCCTGGGCCATCGGAGTATGTCATTGGACTTATTTGATGGGAATATGAGCCTGAACCAAGGCTTGTACCCCTCCCACATAGTGAGACCCAACTATAATGGGTATATGGGCCTGATCCAAGGCCTTTGGAATATGATGCCTGATTTTTTGACAGGCATGTTCCCTTGTCTCGAGGCATGTGCCTCTCTCACCTGGTGAGACCTAGTTGGAATAAGAGTATGATACTGGTCTGATGCCTCATCCTTTATCAGAATATTCCAATAATCCTCATGGTCAGGAGAAAGAGTGTTCACTTACTCTATTACAGTCACTTATTCATGATGATTAGAGTGTTGAGTTTCCATGGATGTAGGGATAGAAGTATGTGCCTGAACCTTTATCTAAAACAGTGCTGAAATATTCTAATGGAGCTCTTAAGTTGTTGCTAAAATATATTATAATTTTAGAAAATTGTGTGTGGGATATATTCCTACACATTTTCCATCTCCATTATACACTGGAAAATTTCTTCGATTAAAGTGGGGATATGCACCCACTTTTTTCCTCCTTATTCCATCAAAATATGTCGATGTGCTTCATGCATGGGGGGTAAGGATATGTGCCTCCCCCATGACTTCTATAAGAATGTTGTAACACCTGACCCCAGTTACACAGAGTCGGTGAATTATTACGTATCATTGGCATGATCACAAAAGATCAAGTCTCAAATGACCGATTAGTTTAGTAGCCTTGGAAGTACTAGATACATCCATAAGGTTTAAATTACATCATAAAATGAAAAACTACAACAACATTGTTTCCATAGACCACATTCATATAACCTCAAACTATCCTTGCAGGTCAGTCATAAAATACTTCTTCACATCCTGGGAAAAATAAAACATAGAAAGGGGTGAGCTCAGATGCTTAGTATGGATAACAATATAGCGGAAACTTTCATAAATAAGCATAAACAATTAAGGCAATGTATAAGACTAAAACAAAAGACTTTTAAACCTTAAATTAAGCATAATATGGAAAAGATAAAATCAAATAACTCCATTTAATTACTCACATGGATATTCTACTAGTCTAATAATCACATGCAATATCAATAGCCACTTTCATGATGATGGAATGCATAATGTCAGACTTTCATAACCACATAGTCAAGCCCTTGTGCCAAGACTACAAATAATATTTTGTCAAGGCCTTGTTCCAAGACACTAGTTTGTCTCATGAGACCTAATGATGCATCAAGGAGCTATAGCTAGCTCCACCTATCACTTACTAAGTCCAATGCATTCCTCATATGAAAAGGTTTAAAAATGACATAAACATTTGCATTAAAACTAGAATACAAAATGTCAATACTTTATCAATAAACCATGAATGGTATGAAATAACACATAAACATTCAAACATATCACAAAACCTTCAATACAATATGGAAGTTTTGTATCATAATAAATCAACTTCAAATAAGCTTAAAATCCATCAAAGGATGTTGACATAGATGAAATCAAAACTGTTTGAGAGAAATATCTCATTCCTTTTTTGAAATAATTTAAAGTTAAATAATTATAAAAGAAAACATTTATTTTGAAAATATTCTTATAAGATTGTAAGGGATTATTCAACAATGTTATAACGGCATAAAATAGCTGCACCCGCCGTATAAGTTAAAAAAAATACATTCTTACATTAATTTTGTCGAAAATGTTATAAAGGACCTTGTTTGGAAAATGAGAGAAAGATTCCTTTATAAACATCTTATAAAAGTAAAACAAGGGTATAAATGAATTTAACCCATAGTCTATAAAATATTAATAATGTTTTGAAATACATTTTTAAGAAACATGGATGTGGATGATAAAGAGGTCCTAGTAGATAATTACGTATAAACAACCTTGGATAATGAAGAGATTGTAGAATTAACCCTTACCTTGTACTTTTCATTGGTAGAGGGTAGGTTAAAATCCTGTATAATGGTGAAATAATTGTTATTAAATTATACAAGAATCATATACATTAATATGATATCATATATGAACTTTTAACATTTCTTTGTTAATAATATCTTAGTATTATCGTCGTTTCAGGTGTTAACTGATTCGCTTTCCTTTATATTATTTGTTATGTGGGTCATATTTGTTATGGTTGGGATGTATATTATTCATATCCAGAATGATATCATGTCTTTAAACATTATTTTTAATCATCAAATTAAAATTATTCTTGAATGCATACGATGGGGAATGAATCTCATCGCGTTCGTGGAGACGGTAATCCGTACGTACGCACGATCGACAATATCATTCTTTTGATATTAAAATAATATATAATTGGATGGTATGTAATATATAATGAATTATTATCATGTTATATTTATTATTTACATAAATTACACATCATTATTATACCCATCCAAATAATAATGTATTGAATAACAATTACACCACGACGTGGGGACGGTAAGCTGTACGTACGCACATATGGTCACATGTCATTAAAAGGATGGATATAATAATGAATATGGTTGTACCATATTTATAATAACATCAAAGTATATAGAATATACTGGAGTTATTATTTTAGAATTTAAACAACAAAGAAAGAGGAATTGGAAGAAGAAATGAACTTAAAATAGGTGATGAAATATTTACCTCTTATTCGGGTTCTTCCTTTTGATTTGATCAAAAGGGATCCTTAGGATGGCTTTCTAACTAAAGTAAGGCCTCTAAGATTAAGGTAGGACAGTTTATAGGGTATTTGGGCAGATTTTGGCTGAGAAAAATGGATTTGAAGGTGTGAATTTGAGAGAAGGGTAAGTGCCCTTTTATAAGAGGGGTGAGGGGCACCTTAGGAAAAGCTAGAAATATTATTTTATAATAAAATAATTTTTGGTTTATAATGGATAAAAAATATATTATTTAAAGGATAAGGTGGGTATAGGTCAAAAACCACTCAACCAATAGGTTTTATATAGGTTTGGGTCACTATATTAACTTTATCTTTTAGATTTAACTCTTAGTTAAATAGTTTGACATTTACCATGTCTCTTTTTATTTTTAAATTATATAGTTAATAAACTTACTATATACTTCCAAGAGAACCCCAAGTGGTTAATTAATGATACACCTATCATTATATAAGTCTTTTGGCCGATCCTTAGATTTTTAGGAATAAAATATCAATTAATAATATAATATTTATTTTAAAAACTCTTTTATGTCAATTTTGAAACTATTTGGTATTTTGTTTTTTCTAAATTCATAACAGCATTATTACTTCGAAAAAAATTCATCTAACCAATCCTAATATGTCATATTAACCTATAAAATTATTTTAATTCATTAAAAGTCTCAAATTACATTTATTTGGATATTTATAATATCAATTATTTTAATATTTCATTAATTAGGTAATTACTGCATCATTATTGTGTCATAAATAAATTAAATTATTTAATGTCTAAAAAATATAAATAAAATAAATTTATGTAGGAAATATTTTTATCTTTATAATTAATATTTATAGTTTAATTTATCTTATGTATAACCTTATATTAAAAATGTTTTAGTTATTAAACTTTGATTTTAACTCTTTTAACTCTTCTTTAAATAAAATAATAATAAGTGTCCTAATCTAATACAAGTGGATAAAAGAGGTTCATATTTTATTAATAAGGTTATTTTTTGTCGAATTATACTTATCTAATTTAATTAGTACATGTGTTAGGGTAATAATAATATCATTTTTACCCTTAAATACCCTATTTACTTTTCACTGTGGTAAATAAAAGTAAAAAGTTACTATTCACCAAAAATTATTTTCATCTTATTGAATCACATTTTTCTTAATGATATCAACCATGTCTCTCGGATTTTTTAAATTACACTAACAGAAGCTGAAAAATTAAGTTTTATGTGAATTTGAAAATTCTCCTAGGAGGTGGGTAAAAGACGTTGAAAAGTTCAATAAAATTTTTATATATCTAAAATTATTACAAACTGACTCCAATAAATTAAATTGAACTTGTATAGGTATTATGTATCTATTTTGACCTAAGATAAATTTAAATAAAATAAATAATTATTTAAATAAAAATTTGGTTTTAAACTATAACTCAGTGTTTTTTCATTATTCATCAAAAATTGAAAGTTTTCAGAAAAATACCAAAAATTCACCCTAAGCTAATTTCGATATTCTGAATCCAAAAATGAAGTCCATTTTGAAAGATAAAATTTATAAAATTTCAAAAAAGTTGGTATTACTATTCATAACGGCCAGTTTGATTGGTTGTGGTGTGTTAGAACTCGAAGTTGCGTACAACACACGCTATTGTATTATTCAAAGAAAACCATACCATGGAAGCTTGGGGTGTTACAAATATTCCCATATACTTTTTCTGAGTTAGTATGGATATGAGCCTACTTACTGGTTTATGTCAGTCATTATAAGGAGTGGGGATATGATCTCTCTTCTAGATATTTAGTGCCTTCCACCCCCAATGATCCTTCCTTATTGCCCGTGCATGGGCATAAGAGGCGGCAGCATGTCGGGTGGTACCCTCAGTAGGTGAATGGTAGGTACTAGTGGGATAGTGTTGGTGATGGTAGTTAATAGGTTCCCTCCTCGTGGAACCTGAACCAAAAGGGATCCATATTTGGCTTCCTGATTCACCTTCATCAGATAATGAAGGTGGTAGTTTTTTCACTTCAAAGATAAGCTCCTGAAAAATTTGGTTGTAGCAATAAGGGATGTTGTCTTAGTGGTGGATTTACCTGGGAAATGTGGGCTCACCAGTTATCGTTCTTCGAGAACCTCTCGAGCATCTTCCATGGTTGGGATCATACTGCATCATTGGTACTCTTGGACCATCATGTTTACCACTTGTAATTAGAGTTATCGAGCAGGTGAAATCTCTTTTCATCTTGTGGAAGTTACAACCATAAATGATTTACTAGAGAAAACTATGGATGATGAAGACATTGTCTTGTGTTGGGATTCTATCAATGAGATAAGTATCTACAATCACATAGACAACAAGGAATAAGGTTACATATTAGTGTAATATCATAGGCAAGATGTGCTCAATCAGATATGCATGGGTAACAAAATTATCCTATTTTCTTGATCCATCCATTCAACTCGTGTGGACATGTCAACATGAGGATGGACTTATAGGAATCTCAGTTTCATAGGATCATCTGCAAGATTATTCCAGTCTTACTACTTTGTTAGTATAGGATATGAAAAAAAAAGTATCCTCATGCATGATTATTCTGTTGTTAAGAGATATTCACATCGGATTTTCCATACTCATTCATGTATGGTTTGAAGACAAAATGTTTCAATGGAATATAACCTAATCATTTGTTATTACATAGATTCACGCCAGGTTCACCATTTTTGTTTCTTCAGGATAAGAGGTGTGGATGGGATCCACCTGATGGTTTGATTATGGGAGGTTTGTGTTGTACACAATCATGAACATTAGGCTTCCATTTTCACTCTTACCTAAAACTCCCAATGGTTCCCTAATTCATAACTGATAATATACCTTGTTTCCAAAGGTAGGAGATCACTCTGTTTTTCAGGCCTAATGACTCTTGGGGACTTGCATTGGTCGAGAGGATGGGTGGTCGAGCTCATGTCACCCTTTTCAAGGGAATTATTACCTACTTAAGGACTCTCTTATAGATTTAAGATATTTTTTTTAATCTCTTCCTAATCTCAATATGGGATCGGTTACCCTAAAAATGAATATAGGTTAATTCTCTTTTATTTGAAAAACACGGGGGGGGGGGGGGGCTCTATAGTAAATCAATATATATGTATCCAAGGTTCTTCATCATTTTCCAGTGATGGGTGGTCATTTATGTGCTGAATCCATATAAACAAGTGCCTCGGAATGTGTTTCCATGCAAGGAGGTGGTTAATATTTTGAGAAGAGGATTAATCCATTATGAGGCATCCTATGTATCTTGGTTGTTATATTAATAAAAAACCATGTAGTTTTTAAAACTTGTGTAGTTTAACATCATGTGGAGAGGACTTAAATAGGTTCTTGGGGACACTAGGTGTTCAATCTCGAGTCATGGAGGGATTTCCTACATATACTGGGTATAACAAGAATTAGAGTTGTTGTAGTTCATTTTTTTGGGGATTACACCCTGATATTTCCCTTTTCACTATAGAGACTAATGATGCAGATGACATGATTATTGTAGTTCCCTAAGCCCGCATGATATATGATTGGTGTGAGAAACAAGGGATTGAAAATGGTAATTTTTTCATAGATCATGGTATGGGACTAATGAGATGGGACTTCCCTGAGAAGATTTATTATAGAAATTAGGCCTCATAGAGACATCCTACATATACTTATTATGGATAGAATCAGAGTCATCATAGTTCAGTTTATTCTTTTATCCACTGATAGACATGGTAGAGTGATTAGATCATGGGAATTATTAGGTCTTGATGGTTGAGATGCCATAGTTATAAAAGGAACTACATTTAATGGGGTTTCTATTTGAGCTTGGGCCTTAGAAATGTGTTATATGTATCCTGGTTATTGTATGAATCAGAGTTATCATAGTTCAATTTCTTCCTTGGGACTGGACCCAAGGTAGATTCCCTTGTGTTGAGGTGAATGTGTCATTCCACTCATTAGGGATTTGCATACATGTGTTTCCCCATTTGGTGGATACTCGTGATGTGAATGATATTATTATTACAAATCCCTAAGCTCATGTGATCTATTTATCAGTTTGAGAAACAGGGGATGAAAAATGATCAATATCATCACCAAGAGAGTAAGGAACTTACATGTTGGGATATCCCTATGGAGATTAATACATAAAGAGGTGGCCTATGTATCCTAAATATGGTAGGAATTGGAGTTGTCGTAGTTCCTTCGGTTTGGGATTACACTATGAGGTTCCCTAGCTATTGGTACATACTATGTTATGTCACTATTCAGGGATTACACTCTAAGGTTTCCCTTGTTACCTATTTTCCTGTTTGACTTGAGTCGATTTTCTGCTTGTCCTAATATGTAGGATAGTATCTACCTGTCATATTTGAAGAAAACTAAATGATCCAGTTGGTCTTTCTAAAGGACTTCTTGAAACTTGGTTGTCATATCTGAAGGTTGTCATGTGATCAAAGATTACTTATCCATAGGACATTGTAAGATCTAGGTGGTATGTCCTGGAATCCATCGCATGACCTGGAAGGCTTATCTAGAGAGTGTCACATTTCTTAGATAACATCCCTAGAGGGTATCATGAGACATGGATGACATGTTTGTATGGAATCGTGAGTCTTGGATGACTTTCCTAGAGGGTGTTGTGAGGGATTAGTTGACATGTATATATGTGTATGTAAGACTTATCTAACATGATATTCTGTCATCATATGAGTCATGCGATGTATCTAAATGATGTCGTAATATTTGGGTGAAAGACCCATAAGGGTTCATGAGACTAAGGTAGTACGTTTTGGGGGGAAACTGTGTGACTTTATCTGACATGTCTGGGAGACTTCACATTCCCTAGGTGGCATACTGAAGAATGAAATGAGATCTAGGTGACATGTCCTAGTGTTATTTCATGGCTTGGATGACTTACATGAAGCACATGTGGGTCATTGAACATGTTTTTTTTCTTAATTCATCCACCTTTAGTCTTTGTTATAGCTGTTATATTGTGAATTTCTTATATTTATTCAGTATCATTTTATTTTGAGTCTCACGTGATCTGGTATATGTGTGGTATATTCTTCACACATCTTTCCAAAATTCCTTCACGTGGTCTATGAATGATCACGAGAAGTGATTTATGCATGGTGCATGATCAATCCAACGGTTTGTGGGTATATTAATTGATAGAAAACTTTATGATCATGAGATCATCCACTCTTAGAAATACACTATGATGATTGTATGAAATTCTTAGAGCTTTTCCTCTTGCTCTCAATAGGTTGCCAACAATTTTTCATGCTGGGTGGGGAATTTATAGGCCTTGCTACCCTATTTTTTCATCAGTTTGTACAATGTATTTGGCATGGATCTAGGCTAGATTTAGAGAAGGGGTCTAGCACCATGCGTCTTCATGATCAATTTTCATGGATCTCTTCCTAGGGAATCACCTAATTTTCAATGATCGCTAGTCCCTTCCATCAACGCTTCCTTCATTGGATTATTTCCAATTAATGAAGACTTTTTTGACTCATTCAAGCATGTCGAAGGACTTCTATATTGTCATATTGACATGTCTGAGGTCCATCGTGGTATGATCAATGCCTTGTCTAAGACATTTCTCAAGGCAAGGGTGGCTTGTCTAGGGGTCTCCACGAAATCAGGGAATCTTGTCCAAGAGTCTTGTAGGACTTCCCTGTGGACTTTATTAGCATGTTTCTTGAATTTTTACAAGTGTGATAGGATTCTTCATCCTCCCTCTTTTATTCCCTTTGTTTTATTTTACAAAGTTCTGCGAGTCATAAGATATTACATGAGTAATTTCAAATACAATTACTCTATTTTTTTATGGCATGTCACATGACCAACAGAGGTCCTATAGGGATGTAAAAGCATTTTTTGGATAAATCCATCCATTTTTTCTTAGGGATCCAAAAGGAGGAGCATATGTTTGCTTGAATATAACCTAGACTTTCCATGAAATGAGGCTAATGAGCGAAAGTGTTTTATAGAGATGAGGTGGGTATGTCGTCGGGTTCTCACAGTGTATTGAGGATCTTCAGGGGTGTGTCATGTGTATTTAGGCAATATAAATTAGCTCTCACCTCCTCCCTTTTTATCTCCTTTGTTTTATTTTTCAAATGTTATAGGATGTCATGATTTTTCTTGGATGTTGTTAAGGACAATTATCCTTCTGTTTGGTGATGAGTCACATGATGTTCGTAACTTCTTGAGGCCACTAACTTTTGGAAATATTTCTTCTCATTTTCTAAGTCTGTTTAGTATTATTCTCATGTGATTTCTGCTGAAAATTGTGTGTCTTAGTGGGAGCTTATTCAGCTACCTTCGCGTGATCACTTGTTTTCCAGAGAACCTTTGTAAGAGCATAAAGACTTTTTGAAAGGGGTTTCATGGGGTATGTTTTAGGTTATATGTTGTGTGTAGAGTCTTCACATGACCTTATGATGGTCATGTGATCGTGATTCATCATATTCAGGAAGACTTGTTGAAAGGGGTTCCATGGGGTATGTTGTAGGTTATGCATTTCATGATCATGAGGGCTCATGTAATTCATAGGTCTTGGTCATCTTCTTCTTCCTTTCCTTTTTTGGAGAAAATAATACCCATATTCAGGTATTCCTTCCTTTGTGAATTTTTCAAAGCTCGTTTATAGGGCATCAATAGAATTATATTTCCCTTCATCCCAAATCTCATGAATATCTTCAATAGATATATTTAGAGAAATTATATATCTCTAACCTAAACATCTAGGTCTCATTAACAGTTGTTATCACAACACTTTTGTCAACTCTGAGTAGTCATGATGTGTTATTGAATGGTGTTGACCTTTTCAACCATTTCCTCAACCATTCCAGGTCCTGGCATCTTGCTTTCACCAAATTAATCTCATCATTCTAGTGTTCTTCATATCTTACCATAAATGGATTTATATAAATCCACTTGGATTATTGAGTGGAAAATATTATTGTAAGAGAACTTTATCATAGAGAGATGTTAGTACCATCCTACTTTTAAGTCCATTAAGCATGCTCTCAACATGTCTTCTAGAGTCTAAATAGTCCACTTAGACTGAACACCAGTCAGGGGGTGATAATTTGTACTGAAGTTCAGCTCAGTGTTCAGAAAATGTTGGAGACTCTTTAAAAACTTGGAGATGAATCTTAGATTTCAATTGGATATAATTGATAGCAGTGTTCCATTTAGTCTCACCATTTCTCTAATGTATATCCTTTTATTTTTATTGAGTGATAATTCCTCTAGAATTGTAATGAAGTGAGAAGTATTTGTAAGATGATCTAGAATAACCCATGTAGAATTATTTGCTTTATATTTCTTTAGAATACTAGTGAAAAATTCTATGGTGATGTTTTCCCATTTCTATGTAGGTATGGGAAATGGTTGAATCATCCCCTTAGACTTTTTCATTTTAGCCTTCACTTTCCAACATATCAATCACTTTGATGTATATTTCATAATCTCCTTCTTCATATTGTCACACCAATAGTGCTCTTGGAGATCTTGATATATCATTGTTTTACCTATGTGGATAGAGAAGGTTGAGTTGTGTTCATCATTAAAAATATCCTTATTTATCTCAGGATTTGATTGTAAACATAGTAATGACCCATATCTTACAACTCCTTACTCATAAATTTTGAACTCTGGGGATTTCCCATTTTTGATAACTTCCACCTTATTATGAATATATTCACCATATCTTTGAGAATCCTTTATCTTCTCAAAAAGGGATTGTTGAGAAATAATTTTAGAAATGAATGGTGATGTTCCATCATTTATGATCCCCATGTCCATCCTATGCAATTTTAGGAAGATTGGATCATTCTCAGTCATCGTCAATGATAAAGAATCTAGATCCTTTTTACTTAGAGAATCTACTACATTATTTGTTTTCATGGGATGGTAGTGGATTGAGAAATCATAATCAATGATGATATATAATAATATTTGATGGTTCATATTAATATCCTTCTATGTGAATATATATTTTAGGTTCTTGGGATCTGTATATATCTCACAATTCTTCCAATAGAGATAATGCTGCAAAATTTTCAATATGAAGATCACAGTAGACAACTCCAGATCATACATGGTAAAGTTCTTCTAATGAAATTTTAACTAACTTTAGTATTATTAAATCACTTTATCATTTTACATTAGTACATATCCTAATCACTTATTTAAATCATCACTATACCCTAAAGAGTTCCCCGCTTTTGGGTATTATAAGTACTGGTGTAGTGATAAGCCTCTTTTTTAACTCCTTGAAGCTCTCTTCACATTCATTGGTACAGAAAAACTTTACTCCCTTTTAATTAAGCTTGGTTAGAAAGTTTTAAAATCATGAGAAGTTTCTCACAAATCATCAGTAAAACCTAGGTAGTTCAAGGAAACTACGGATCTATGTTGCAGATAATGGCATGGGCCACTACTCAATTGCTTTTTTCTTAGAAGGGTCTATAGATATCCCTTTACTGGTGATAACATACACCATGAATGAAACTTACTCTATATAAAACTAACATTTACCACACTTTTCAAATATTTTATCCTTTTTAATATCTTTAGCATAATATTCAAATACTCCTCATACTCTTCCTTACTTTTAGAGTAAATCATAATATCATTTATAAAGACTAACACAAATTTTTTATGGTATTATCTAAAGACTTTATTAATTAAGTCAATGAATATTTCTATAAAATTAGTGGTCCCAAAGTCCACCACTATGAACTCATAGTGTCCATACCTCATTTGAAAGGAATTCTTGGTAATATCTTCCTTCTTCACCTTTAATTGGTGATATCATGACCAAAGTTTCACCTTAGAGAAATACTAGGCCCCATGTAGTTGATCAAACAATTATTCTATCTATGGTATGGGATACTTATTCTTTATCATTATATTTTTGAGTTCATGATAATCAATGCATAGGCGCATTGACCCATCCTTCTTCTTGAAAAATAGAACAGGCGCACCCCATAGTGAAGCAATCAGATGTACGAAACCCTTGTCCAAATTCTCTTGTAACTTCTTCTTCAGTTATTCTAACTCAATGGTGTCCATTTTGTAATGACTCTTGGATATGGGTAGATATCCATGTATAAGTTTGATCAAGAACTAAACCTCTCTTTCAGGAGGAAGACCGAGCAATTATTCAAGGAACGAATCAGTGTAGTCCCTCATGATTGGAATGTATTTAAGCATGATCCTCTCCTTTATATCAATAATTTGAGGAGGATATGATTGTTCATAATATGATAATATCCAAACTTGATATTATGATTCCAAATTAGATTCATCATCCTCCTTACACTTATACAGAATCATAGGATGAATGAGGATGTAAAGAGTGATTACCCTATTTTGATAGTTGGTGTTTTATTTATATAAATATAGCTAATACATTCCCAATATATCATCAAACTCTACTAAAGGAAGTGATAAAAGATTTTATAGGAAGTTCAGACCACAAAAATTGATTAGGGAGGAATAATATACATGAGATTCAATAATTGATCTATTTTTTATTTTCACAGATAACTCAACCTTCATGTTTTGAGGTCATGTTTGAATAGTTATACTAAACTTGAAAGATATAAAATAATACATAAAAAACACAATCAAATAGTATTTTACTATTTTTGAATGAATAAAAAACATACCTATCACCACATCATTTCTGGGATCCACCTCAATAGTAGTGATAACATATTCCCTACCTTGCAGCCTTAGAGGTTGTTGCTGTTGATTATCTTTGAAAACCCTTGGATTGGGGAATTGAATCACATAATACCCATGTTACTTGAAGTTCAAACACTATACCACAGGTTGAGTATTGATATGAACCTTCCTTTATCTTTCCGCATTAGTGGCCTTCTTCATATCCCTTTGGAAATGATTAACCTGATGACCCTCTTTTCCACATTTTAAGCATCTCCCAGTTACCTTAAGACGGTTTTTTTTATACTTCTTCCCAAATTTTTGACACAAGGGGTGTTAGGATTTATTTCCACCATGATATTTATTTATTTATCCTACTATATTAACTCAATTTTCCACTTTTTATCTTTGGACCCATGATATCACTAAGAGTCACCAATCGCCATCTCGACCTTAAGGTCACAACAGACAATATCCGCATAGCTGTTGAAGTAATGAATCACTAAGGATTTTCATATACTCATATTTAATCCAATAAATAAATGATACACCTTTATTTTAGTGTTCATTAAAATACTAGAGGTTTATCATGAAATCCTTGTAAATTTTTCGTCATATGCTCTGATAGACTCATTTTTTTTATTTTTCTTCAATCTAAGGAACTCCCTCACTATTTTAAGATAGATAGTTTGGGGAAAATATTTATTGAAAAATATTTTCTTGAATCCTTCACAATATGTGGAATCCATTTCCTCTGTGGACATCATGTTCATGATTAGTTTCCACCACTAATCAGTCTCCCCATAAAAACAATAAACTTCCAATATTTATTTTTTTAACATTGGAGTATAGAGAATATATTTCCAGTGGTGTTAATCCATTATTCTCTGATGAGGGGTTCAGAAGATCCACTAAAGGTATAAGGTCTTTGTTATGTAAAGGATTAGACCACAACTTTATCTTTACTATGAGAAGGAGGTTGATCCATACAAATCAAGTTATTATTCATAACTTGATCCAGTTGAGCTAGTACTATAATGAATTTATGGGATCTCATTCCCATAGAGTTAGGCATCTCATTAGGGAAATCATCACATTGCCTATCACATTGGTTACTAGAACAGATTATCCTATTTCCCACCATTATCTAAAAAAACAAAATTATGGGTTTGAATACTTAGATAATGATCATATAAAAAGGAAGCTATGAACTTATAAGGAATTACTTAAAAATGAAAATTATATAGTAACTTATGAGTCCCTAAGTTTTAATATAGGTTATATATGGTAATTTTACATGTACTAAGAATTATCCCAAGTGTTCCCACTAAAAGTTTCTAGTATTAATCCACATTCCCTATCTCACCCACATATATTATCCAGTGTAGGGTGATTGACACCCTCCAATATCGGTACAAGTGGGAGGGGTCATTCCCATAAGGGACATGTCCCATGAGGACCTAAAGGCATCATCACCTCACTAAAACCACCACCCCCAAGTGTGACACAGGGATAAATGACTCCCCATTCTGATGGAAAAATAATTTGGGAGTCTCTCCCCAGAAAAATCCCATGACTTTCTCCTCTACACTGAAGAGGTGGGGGATACATGAGTCACCCTAACTGTGATTACTTTCCGGGATCTACCAAGTAGGGCTCCCACCAGGCAACGTCAACACCAGAAATGATCGGTCCCTTAAGTCAAGGATCATGTGGACTTTACCCCTACTCCTCCACCCTCAGTATGAACTACCTGATTCCAATGACAGGGGAAGGCCTGGGAGAATTCCTGACAAGGGGAATCATCTTTCAAGGCTTTAGTGGCCCTTGCCACCACTGACGTATTCTTCCAGGTCATTTAAATCCCTAAAATAGAAGAATCGGGATCCATATTTTCCTGATTAGGATTGAGAACCCATCCACCTCATAGACATGATTGGATGAATCTATCAATCGATGGTACTATCAACATTCATTACAAGCTGACCCATGAAAATGAGATATAGTGTAGAGATCCTCCTCACACTATTACCAACCAAAGTGGAGGTCCTCCCCACTCCATCAACATCTAGTATAGAGGTATTCTCTACACTCATTCTTCTCAACATGGAGTTCCTCCCCATTTCCATTTCAACCAGCATAAGGGTCCTCCCCATAATTCAACCAACTAGAATAGAGGTTTTCCCTGCACCAAAGAAGTACCTTGTCCTGAAGAATTGTCCCGGGGCATAAGGGAAAACAATCTCTGCTGAAGGAAAAATACTAGGAAATTATAATTCTTTATCGACCTCATCAATTTATCTAACTTTTAGGATGCATACGAATAAGTAATGGCACCTCCACCCCAACTTCGATAGTATATTTTAGGATCCATACATTTTAGGTTCACCATATTAGAAGGTAAAATCCATAGGATCCCCAGATCCCTATGTGGGTATATGAAGGTGGAGGAAGATATGACTTTATTCCAAGGGCTCACAGTGAATGCATCTTCATTATCACCAGTCTACCTCTCTACCTATACCCAAGAAAATGGATATATTTTTTGTTATGGGTTGACTCCTTTAGATGGTGATCACCTTGATGATCCATAGATGTCTGGGTTATAGATGAGAATCACCTGCCTTCCACATGAGGTAGTGTTGAATACTCTATCCTATATGGATGTAATGATGTAGGGGGTACCTTCACCAAAAGATTCCCCAGTATGAAATGAATAGACACCACACATAGTGGATCCTCTACTCGACATTCAGCCACCGAATCAATCTATATCAGTTCTTTCACCCATCTATTGGCCAGTACCAATCAAATATTGGGATGACCAAGAATATATATCTAAAAAAGAAGGAGTTTGGGAGTTTCTATATGATGACTGGTTGTCTGTGGTGTTCTGGCCACTTGTAACTCCAAACTTCAACATCCTGGACTCCCTCTTTGAGGCTCAGACCATTTGTTTCTGTCAGACCATCTAGATGATGCTTCACCACCTCTGTAGTCATCAGTTGGTTTATCCAGAAAATTAGGGGAACCTTAATGACATTGATCAGCAATGTCGAAGGGTTGAGTTTGAAGCACTCATAGTGGATCAGCATCATTCATTGTCTAGATACCATCAGACCCTCTAACAACGTTGTGTCAAGAGCTCACAGTTCTCAACCGTATTACTGAAGAGGTGTCTCCGCATGTGAAAATCATAGGATAGGGATAGTATACTACTCTCTAATTTAGCTATATCCTATGATAGTTAGACTTAATCATTGATGACAATAATTCTACTCCAGGTGTAGTTATGGTAAACATGGTCTTTAATGAGTGGTATGAGAATAAGGATGTTGACATAGGACTTGATGGGAAAAATCTACACTAAGGGGTATTACAGTACCAAACATACCCTCATACAAGTGTCCTCACCCATCAACAAAGATAGGTACTTGGCCTCAGGGATCCCACTAATTATGAAACATTTCCTACCCATCGGAACATCAACAAAGTTAAGAAGTATTTCAGTCCCTCTGATTAGTCTTAGGTTTTTCTAAAAAAATAGGTTGAGATATAGTAGACTTCTTGCTTCAGCATCTTGATGATTATAAAAGGATCATTGCTAATCCCATGGTTTATTGGCCCCCAGATTATGTTGCTTCCTAATGAGATCCCATTTATCCTCCAGTGGGGCATCAAGTCCTCCTTGTCCAGTTTCCCCTAGTTGATCTCGGTAATCTTGTGCATCTAGATAGAGTAGAGGTAGGGGAATATGGAAAGTGACTGATATATGAGTCACTGAACCCTCCCAAATAGTGTGATTATCCTCCTTGGGATCCAGGTCATGCCGCCACATGGGACGTTGAGTGTTCTTACTAATTTGATGATACTTTTAACACATTGTTAGTCAGGAATACTCGTCAAGATAGGGTCCCTCTCTTGGGTTATTTTATATACTCACTCACCACTCGCCATGAGGCCCTAGAGATGTGATAGTTGGTGATACCATCTAATGGAAATCTATAACCGATATGGGTGGAGAAAATGTGATCACCACAAAATTTTGGGAACACTAGTTTTTTCCTGTTCAATAAGATGGTTGACCCACTACAACATTTATCCCACTTCATCTCAAGGTGAAACCCCATGTTTGGAACCCCAGAGTAGTAGGAGGCCTCCAAGCCCCATTTTTTCATCCAAACATTGGAAAGACTTAAATTTTTATGGTACATCCATCTACCCATAGGATCCATCTATATTTAGTAAGACCTTCACAGATAGTTCCTCTACCGTTTCATCTCCACCCCGCATAAGATAATTATTTCTAAACTCTTCCAGTGCAAGATAATTCTAATGAGTGAGTCGTAGATTTTGTCGTCAGGTGGAAATGCCTCATTTATTCACTCGATGTCTCACTGACTCAAGATTAGTTTCTAATGATGTGGGGGGGAATGTTAAGACTTATATTTTACCTACCCTAATCACTCATAACTTCCCTAGTGGGTTTTTAAATTTTTATGATAAGACCCATGGTCTAGATAAAGCCTTGAAACAGGCCAAACAGTCATGTACATTGCCTCTTATAGATCCTATGAGAAGGCCTTACAAAGAAAATATTATATTCACTGTATAAGTAGAATCCCCTAAGCCACTACATTTTTTGAATCCACTATCTAAAGAGCCTCTCTGATTAAAGATACCTTACCAAGCTTAGCCTCACCCAACACAGAACCATTAGAAACTGCCTAACTAAGCGTAGCCACCAAGGTGGGATAATTCTACTCTAGCACCTCATCAACATCTAGCCCCTAATTAGGGATAGGATCATATATCACTCTTCTTGGATAGAAGGAACTGGACCTATTCTTTTAAGGATGCATAGGTCCCCATATATTTCCTTTTTTCCCTTGAGAAGGGAATTTTGAAGCTTCCAGAATGCAGGAAGCCCCAGGAAGCCAAGTGTTCTAATTGCCATGGCCATTACCCTTACCACAAGATCCTTGGACATACCATCAAGGAATTATATTTTTTCAAGGATTGGATCTAGGACCAATATCATAATGGTTTGGTCAATTTGGGTAACCTCCTGGCATAGGTAACACATATATCCACTGATCCTTCCAGTAACAGTGAGGGCTCAGGTGAATGATTAAAAACTTCCAGCTATGGAACCCAAAAGTATGATGATTGGTAGGCTCAAAAAGAAGTATTTCATGCCCATGGTTTCATCCAAGTCTACCTAGGAAATATATAGCCTTCTATAGTCACCACACCTTCTCCAGCTACTCCCTCTATGTCCACATCATAGCCTTCCAAATTTTAGAAGAGCATATTCCAGTGATTCAAGGGAAATAAAAGTCCCATACCGGTGATTTCATGCCTCTTGAGTTGGGAATCACCCCCAGGGTCTGCCTAGTACTGCAAGATCCCTTCGATAAAGAATAGATGTATGTCTCCATGAATGTCATTGAGTTAGTGGACCGCTTCACACTTCTCAATGATGAGGAATGTTTGGAAAACCCCTTGGGTTCCTTCAGTCGACGCCATCAAAGGATAGGTCAAAGAAATGAAAACTGAAAGAATTTACAAGCTAGTGCCTCAAACCATGATATGCATACTACTGAGGCAATAGGTTTTGTGCATAGCTTAGTAGGTTCAGTCCTCTTAGGTCATTCCATCAAATATACTATCAGATACAACTATGCTAACTGACTGAGAAGAATAGCCACAATCATAATGTGATTGGCTATGTATATCTAGAGTCAGGACTCAATAATCCAATAGTCAAATGACAATGGTTCTGTGTGAGTTAACTGGTTAGTAGTAGGATATTTCCAGTATAATCCAAAACCCAGTAGTATATCCAAAAACATATGTCATGTATTCCGTAAAAGAGAATCCCCTTATGGGAAAAAGCAATCATTTGTCACAAAAGTATGAAGTATTAAAGGACACCACCGGCACACCATCAAGACTCTCTATCCTCGAGGCCCTACTCTTGTCGAATAAAATGAGTGAGGAACTTATAGAATCTTTGAGAAACCCCCTATAGTTTAAAATAGAGGTAGCTACTATAGATGCATACTATGAAAAGGATTTTGAGCGAGGGGAATTCCATACCATCATCTTATTCTCTGATGAGGATGAGGGATCCCTCATGTGGTGGAACATTTTCTCATTATAAATCATAGTCCAATTCAATGGTGTTGAGATATATTTCTACTTAGTCGATATAGGTTCTAGGATTAATCTCATCTTGACCCAAACACTCCCTAAGTTGGGGATTACCAAAGTAGATCTGACCCCTTCCAACCTGAAAATTCAAGGTTATGACTGGACTGATTAGAGACCATGTGGCAGGATTCAGTTGAAGACCCAGTTTGGTGGTATGATGGTAAGTGTATAATACTTTTTTGTCTCATATTATACAACCTAAAATACACAATTGGGTAGTCCCTTGCTTCATTTTCTTGTAAAAATCCTGTCCTCATATCATTTGTGCCTTAAATACTCCCAAAATGGTCAAGTAGGGGTACTCTCAGGTGATGAATATCCCTTTGATTCCTATGAATCCCACTATCTAGATGTCAAATATTACAAGAGGGGGGGAAGAAAGTTTATACCAATGAGTTTGAGTATACAACCTTTTCATCTAGTTCACAGATAAACTTGGATGATTCTCACATTCTCCTAATTCATCATCTGGAAACCAAGACGCCGGATCTATGAGGTTGTTTTTCATCTGTAAGAAAAAGGGTCATGACATTTCTGAAAGGAAGGAACTTCCATGTATTACCTCATACACCTATATAGGATAGGACAGGGTGATAATAGAATCCCTTACCCCTATAAGGTACTGATAGGTTCTCCCTATGGCCACTTCCTCATGAAACTCTCGCATGTTCCACATATCAAGGTTTAATCACTGGAATCCGACTCACCACCATTAATTTGACATCAAGAATGGACCCCTTAGTCAACGTTCTGATGTAATTGGATTAAAATCCTATATATCCATGATTTTAGTAGTGCGGGAATCCCTCTATGGAGGTTCCATATCTACTCAATTAGGCACCAGTTCCCCCCCCCCCCTGAGTCAGCTATCCTGGATGAACCTACTCCCACTAATTTTCATGTCTCAGACAATAAAGAGTATTTGGAAGATGCTCCTCCTACATTTGAGGAGGTTGTATCCTCTACTATTGATGAGTTGATTAAGGTGAACCTCGGTATTGAGGAAGATCTAAAACTAATGTTGATCAGTGCAACTATGCCCCCATAGGAGCATCAATAGTATGTGGCCTTCCTAAAGTAACATCATAATGTCTTTTCCTAGAGCTATGATGAGATGCCAGGACTAGACCAACATGTCTCCATTCAATATCTCAGCCTCCTAGTGATCTATTTCCGGTTCAATCATCCACCCATGAAGATTAAATCCTCTCATAGTGCCATAGTTGAGGTCGAGTTTGATAATATTATTAAATCAAACATTTTTTAGGGAAGTCCAGTACCCTAAGTGGCTAGCCAATATCATTCTGGTTAGGAAGAAGAACATGCATATCAAAGTTTTTATTGAATTCTAGGACCTCAACTGCCATTATCTGAAGGTTAATTTCCTCCTTCCAATCAAAAAACTATTGATCATTGTTACAGGTAGGTTCCATGATCTCTCTTTCATGAATGGATACTTTGGGTACAACCAAATATGGATGGGCCCTAAGGATGAGGAATCAACCATCATAAAAGCACCACAAGGGACCTTTTTGTATCATGTTATTACCTTCACCCTAAAGAATGTAGGAGCCACTTATCAGCAGGCCATGTACAACATCTTCAAAATATTTTTTGAGACATTGGTGGAATGATACATGGATGACTTGGTGGTCAAATCCCACCAGCTTCAGGACCATCTCATATACCTTGAGAAAGTGTTCAGATTCCTTCACCCTCAAATTTTGAAGATGAATCCCTTAAAGTTTTAATTAGGGGTTACCTAAGGGAAGTTTCTTATAATTTTCATCAGATACAGAGGTATTGAGATTAACCAAGAGAAGATAAAGGATATTAGAAAGATGCCTCCCCCAAAGAAACCTCTAAGAGCTCTAAGGCCTCCAAAGATACTTAGCATATATAAGTCAGTTCATCATGAATCTGGTAGGAAAGTGTAATCTTTTTTCTAGGATCAGGAAGAAAGGAACCATCTACCAATGGGATGAGTATTGTCAGACCACCTTTGAGGAACTCAAGTCATATCTTCTATTGCATCCAGTTTTGATTCCACCCATATTAGGGAATCCTTTGGTTCTCTATATGACCTCTAATGGAATGGTCCCTTGATGCCCTTATCACACAGAAAAACAATGATGGAATATACAACAGTTTATACTATCTCAGTCGTATTCTCCCCAATGCAGAGACCAGATACTCCCCCATAAAGAAGAGCTTACCCATGCTAGTTTTTGCAATACAAAAGTTACATCACTATATTTAGCATCATGAGATATAGCTGGTGTGCTGATTTGACCTGCTAAAGTATATCCTAAATTTCCCCATGTTTAAGAGATGATTGGAATGTTGGTTAGTGATCCTTCATTAGTTTGAGATCAGGTTTTTTCCACATAAATTCATCAAGGTTCGGGCATTGGAAGGATTCTTGGATGCCCATACATCCCCTGAAGAATTGTCCCTAGACATTGAATTCTCAGATGAGGCCATCCTCTCAGTGTATCATGATATTCCCTATTAGAATATTCATTTTGATGATATATCTTAAAGCCCGACTGGTAGAATCCTCAATGATCCCAAGCTTAATAGAGTGGTCCTAGGGATCATCTTTATCACCCTGGTGTAAGATGTCCTTCCATACTCACTCCTGTTGTTAGAAGGCTACAACAACAATGAGGTAAAATATTAGGATCTCATTACTGATCTAGATCTGACCCTCAAGATTTATGTCCCACACTTGCATATGAAAGGTGACTCTAAATTTATCATCAAACAGATTAATGGTAATTAAATCATAAGAAATTCAAATCTTGTGACCTTGTTGGTGAACATTTTCTAGCTAAGGGTCTAGTTTCCTTCTCATCTAGAAGTGACTCATGTCCCATGGTCATAAAATAGTCAATTTGATGCCTTGGAAAGTCTAGTTTAATCCCTTGTAGATCCTAGATAGGATGAATTTTTCATTCATGTGTCACATCAAAGGGTCATCTCTCTCGTTTTTTCAGATGATGGTAACATATGGTAGGTAAACCAATTGGTTGTCGGTGCTTCCACGTTTAGACCCCCGGGTTCCTCCACAGTGGATGAGGTACTTGAATGGACAAATCCTTTCATTGAGTATCTCCAATGTGGAATTATCCCACAATATCAAGTCGATTATGATAAAATCCATCATCATGAAACATATTTCACCCTTCAAAGTAACCCCAACCTTGATCATACTCTCTACAGATGTGGGTTTGATGGAATTCTCATCCATTTCATTCAAGGAGATGAGATTCCCCAGGTTATGTAGGATGTTCATGTCGGATCATGTGGTGCCTATCAAGGGGGATTGAAGCTCTACCACAATATTCAAAGATTGGTCTAATTCGGGCCCATCATAGTTCATGACTACATAATGTATGGAAAAATGTTTCATGTATTTTAGATCCATGCCAACTATTTACATCAACTACCATATCTTCTCCACACCACTAAGTATTATTTTCCCTTTGTAGTATGGGGACTCGATATTGTAGGCTTGAATCTTCTAGTGAAATATCTCCAGTGTAGGTTCATTATGAATGTAACATACTTATTCTCCAAGTGGGTATAATTTATTCCTCTCAAGGAGATCAAGGCTTAATATTTGGTCAATTTAATGAGATCCCACATCATCCATCGATTCGAAGCCCCTCACTCCATTATCACAAAAAATAGTACCAACTTCTGGGCTGCTAAGATGATGTGATTGTACACTAAGTAAAATATATGGTCAAACCATACTTCCTACTATCATGAATAGAAAAATGGATAGTTCGAGGCATTCAAAAAGACCCTCTCACTACAACAAAATCAGCCCTTAGCGGCGGTTTTTTCCCATTTAGCGGCGGTTTTTTCTATTTCGCGGCGGTTTAAAAAATTTGTCGTAGATGCCTCATTTCCCGGCGGTTTCTCTCCATTTAGAGGCGGTTTTATGGGTATGCCACACTTTTTTATTCACGGCGGTTTTAACCGCCGCAAAATTATTCCGTTTGATGCGCCTATTTTGCGGCGGTAAAAACCGCCGCTAAATATAAACGTAATATATTTAGCGGCGGTTAAAACTGCCGCTAAATGCTACCCATAAAGGCATTTAGTGGCGGTTTTAACCGCCATTAAATGCTACCAAGTATGGCATTAACGGCGGTTAAAACCGCCGTTAAATGCTGAACTGGAAAAAAAATAATTTTGGTTCTACTACACCACTGCCCTGAAAAATAAATCAAACCAGAATATAGAGATCACCTAGGTTTCATGGGGATCTCGACCCCCTTCTTGGTAGTGTAGGATAGCGGTATAATAAATAGAGAAACAACATACAATAATTAAATCAAAAATAAATGAAAGAAAAAGCATTGGATGAATAATATAAACTAAATATAAAAGGCCAATGACAATTTACAACCATGAATTCATGTCCAGATGAAGATAAAAAACTAAAAAATAGTATATATATAGAAGGTAGCATGATACACATTAGTACATGAATAAATAAAATAACTAAAATCCCTAAGGGAAGAAATCTAAGAAACATACATCCACCCTGAAAATAGGGGAAAAGATATTGTACCTTGATAAATTAGGGATCGATGGTGATAAAATATGATGATGGATGAAGGAGAACCATCAAATCATAATGGAGGGAGGTGGAGAAACCCATAGATGAGGGAGCTGTGAATACTAGAGAAGAAGGAGGAGGAAATAAAGGTAGTTAAAAAATTTAACCTATTAATGGAAAAATGGTAATTTCACCCTTAAGAATAGTTCACATGGTTTGGCTATATGAATTTCTAAACCGTACACCAACCGTGAGACTCCCACTACTTAGGAATCCTACCTCACATGGTTTCCCCACATAGTTTACCCTAACCATGTGACAAATGTGTAATGAATTGTGTAATAATAATGCCTAAGTGGCTCTAACCATGTGAGATAGGAACACAGTTTGGAAAACTATGTGCAGCCCGTGTGGGGCACTTCTTCTCACCTACTCCAGCCGCATGGTTTTCTACTACAGGTTCGCACAGTTTTAGACAAACTGTGTGCACCTATCATACCACCAAAACTTGATATTTTTGGTGCTTACCTAGGCCCATTCAACTAGATAAATGATCACATCATCATCCCTTTAAGCATCCAACCGATGGTGCTCCCCACCATAGGTTTTAACATTAACAGAAAATTATGAACCATAGTATTCTCCATCATTGTAATTTCCTATAAAGAATATCCAAAGATTTCCAATGATAATATTGGAATTTTTCCTCTAATTGGGAAATCCTAAATACTTCTGAGTCCATAATAGGGACCTTACTATAAAGAAACTGTCAAATGCCAATCAGCCTAACTGAAACTAGTCATGCAATCTTTCTCAGAAGACATTTTCGACCCACCATATAACCGATGCTCTCTTAGTGCATCGAGGATGACATAAAGATAGGGGACATGCTCATTGCTAAGCAAGAGTACACTAAGAGAGTATAAATATTATCAGAAGATTGGAGACACTTCCATCACCTCTAAGACACTTCCATCACTTCTACTACCTAGAAGGACATTTTTACTATATCTGACACGATTTTCCCCAAATTAGGAGTGTCCTAGTCATGAAAAGAAGAGATAGACCAACTGATCATAAGAGAACTAGGTTAGATTCACCTTAATATCACATGTGACACTTATCTGATTCACACTCACAAACTCCATAACATTTGTCATAAAAGATGAAACCAACCCGACCAGCGTGTCAGAACACCCAATCCATTTATGAATCGAGCTTACACAATGGGGCTACCCGAATGCTGTTATATAGTAGAAATGGTATTAATATGGGTTACATATATGGAAATGTTTGGTGGAAAATATGTTCCATAAATGTTACATATACAAACCAACTGTTATCATACTTGTTCAACACATCAACAATACTACTACTCATCATCTGATGCTGCATCGTCACCCACTCCACCTTCATCTCCACCACCTGCTTCCACCGGTAAGAACATTATATTGAAAATAATATATTTTTTCATATTTATAATAAAACTTAAAACCAATAAAAGTTTGCAAACTAAATGATTTTGATTTTTTTGTGATTTACCTGCTCACCACTACCCAATGCACTACCACCGGGGGCATATCTGCTCATATAATGATGTATTTCAAGAAACTCTTTCTGCAAAGAAGTTATCTGATCCCCCTGCTGGTGAACTGTGTTTTGTAGAGAAGACATCTCCCTCTGAGCATCTTCAGGTATGAAATTACTATAAGCAGGAGTAGATGTAGCCGAAATCCCTGATGGCATGTGAAAGACCTCAGATAGTACAGGTCCCAAACTCATCCCGCGCACTCTACCAGGATGCTCCTTCCCAAGGACTTTACCAACCGGGTCATCCTGGGAGACTGAGTAGGATTGCCCAGGATTGGCATCCCATATTTCTTTAATTTTTACCTATAAATAAAATATCAATATATATTAACACAGTAAAAACTGATAATAAGTTATTATAATAAATAATTGACTTCATACCCCAACTTCTCTGGCAGGTTCATTAACAAAACTTCCATCTGTTTTTTTATGAACATCCAGCCACAGTTCTGTTCGGGATGTGTCGTGCCCTAAACTCTGTGACTGCATTAAAAAAAGATAAATCAATAATTAAATATGTTAAATAGATAATATTATCTTATAAATATTTAAACTAATTAAAAGATTACCAATGACATTCGTCTTCTTGAAAAGCTTTTTGAACCCGCAGTGTGCGGAATGACCTGCTTTGCCCGCTTCTCATCACGATGTCTATCGACAAAAACCTTCCACTGTTCTTTCGGTACCCCACTGGGTAGCTTCTCATACATCTGCTGCAAGGTCAACGAAGTATCGTTGACATCACACCACAACCTCTATTTGAAATCTTTCCATTTTTTTCCAAGATTTTTCAATGTCCACTTCCGTGCTATCACATCAGCAACGGTAAAGTGGAAGAACATCTGTATACAGATATTTATTTTGAATATATTAGTAACATGACATTCAATTAAACCATAAAGTAATAAAATTGCCTTTATCTGAGAATCATAAACTTAATTTTTCCAGTTTGGAGGCATATGCCTCCAATCATCATATAAAATAGGCAGGTAAATGGGCTCTGCTGCCAGCTGACCTATAATCTGACCAAGTAAACATGTGGTGTCATCCGTCGGGACCCCATAAGAATCAAATGGCACCACTATCTTCTCGCCATGAATGTTCCAAACATCAGAACTTTTTATGTTTTTTTTCACGGTTTCATTGTTTTCATTTGCAATGAGCAAACAATTACTATAAACAAAATGCAATAAATGTATTTAATTAAAATTTGTACCTATGACCGTGACCCTCCATAATGTCCGTGATGAACTGGAAGGGGCGTGTTGCTACCCCACTACTGAGGCTCCTGTAGGGAGAGGTGATGACTCATCCTCTAATGAGGCATCCACTGATGGTGTCAGAGATGGTGCAGGGGGAGATGATGTAGGGATGTAGGCAGCTGCTGCCTCAGATATCGTGGGGACAGACAGATCGTCATCTGTCGCAGAAGTAGAAGGAATGGTGTACCGCTTCTTCCTTGGCATTCCTGTCATTTAATCAAATAAAATTAAGTTCAGAATATATATTTCAAAAAATTTATGCAGAAAAAAAATTAAAAATGATAATAGATGCCTAGTACTAACAAACTTAATATATATAACAATGATAATGAATGACTACAGAAATGAAACAAGTGGTTGCTGAATGAATAAATAATTGTACATACAATAATTTTCCCCTTCAATCATGTCGGTTTCCTGCTCCATTACTTCATCCACTTCATTTATCCTTGCTAGACTAATATTTTCAATATCATGATGGACAAATAATTCTGCTTCCTGTTGTTGATGAAATTCAATTGCAAAGGTCAAATCTTCCACTTCATCACCCGTATCATACAAATCTCTTTGTATTACATGAGTAACTACACTCCACCCTTCATCCACAACATCATTCACATAATATATCATTTTTTCCTGCGATGCTAAGATATATGGATCTTGCAGTTCACGATCACCAACACCCATCAAGCGAGAGAAGTTTACAGAAGTAAATTGCAAGGAATATCTTTTAACACCTCTGATAATATCGACCCATTTTCATTTGAATAAAACAATAGAAAAATGCCCATGGTAGTTTAATTCAATAATATCATGCAGCTTTCCATAGTATTCCACTTCAGCAAATGTAAATATACCACTATTCTGTGTTTTCAAACCCACTTCTCGATCGACTGTACAAAATCTAAAACCATTCACATTATAAGCGCTGAACTTTCTAACTTGTTTTATAGGACCTCTAGCAAGAAACTTCAAATCTTCTGACAAGTCTGCTCGAGTATCAGTATTCATGATCTGAAAAAAAAAATTAATAGATTTGCAAATTGTATGTGTCAAACTAATATTCGTATTTATTGCAATATTTATAAACTTACACGTCGTGCAAACCATTCTACCAGCTCTTTATTCACAGCTTTCGTTATATCTTTTTCATTTCGTCTTCGGCCTCTAATTCGTCTCTTTGTTTGTATCCTCAACTCTTCAATAAATGGATCTGCAATTTCACTATTCAGCAGCACATATCTATGTGCCTGTAATAATTCCAATTCTGTTAGTGTCGCGTATGAGGTCCTCCCAGCTGATTGGCCAATAGCAGGAAATATTTTTGATTTCTGATGCATTTGAGAATGAGTTGATGTGTCATCAACACGTCCAACTAGATTAAATCTTGTCTCAATATCATCCAAATATCTGGAACAAAAGTTGAGACACTCCTCGGCCAAATAGCCTTCAACAATAGAGCCTTCTGGTTGAGCTTTATTTCTCACGTATGCTTTCAAATGCCCAAGATATCTGTGAAAAGAAATAATAATATTATGCATTTATTTAAATGCCAAAAATTGTTTACTTAACTGGAAACATATAAATAAAATACCACTTAATTGGATACATCCATCGATAATGAACGGGGCCTCCTAATTTAGCTTCGTCAACCAAATGCACGGTTAAATGCATCATGACAGTAAAAAATGATGGAGGAAAGATCATCTCCATTGCACAAAGGGTCAATACAAACCTCTCCTGTAGGTTGTCAAGTTAAAATGGATGTAGAGCTTTCTCACATAATTGCCTAAAAAATGTGCAGAATTGGAGTACAACAGCAATAACTTTTTCAGGTAATAATGTACGCAATGCCAATGGTAGTAACTATTGTAACAAAATATGTGAATCGTGACTTTTCAATCCATATAACTTACGATTCTTCAAGTCAACACACCTCGAGATGTTACTCGAATACCCATCAGATACCTTCAAATTCTTTAAAATTTGAAGGAACATATCTTTATCCCTATTTTTCATTGAAAAAATGGACGGAGCATACTTTTCATTCTCATCTGGCCAGAGATCACGTTTTATGTTCATTACTTGTAAGTCTTTGCGAGCATTGAGATGATCCTTTGACTTTCCATGCTCATTAAGTAATGTGAAAATCAAATTATCACATACATTCTTCTCAATATGCATCACATCAAGATTGTGGTGCAAAGAATTAAATTCCCAATACGAAAGTTTGAAGAATATAATTTTTTTCTTCCATTGTTGTGTTCTGATTTCACTTGACGATGCACTTCGCACTCGTTTTCCGCTATCATTCAAATGATGAACCTTCCCAAATTCTGTTTTAACATTTTCAAGCTGTGTCAATATTTCAGAACCGTTTAACAACTTTGGAGGTGGTCTAGGATCAATGGAACCACTAAATTTTGATTTTTTCAGCCGAAATCTATGAGATGCATCAAGAAATCTTCGATGGCACAAGAAGCACCATTTTCTACTGTGAGGTAGCCGTTTGGGCTCGAAATAAAAGTTACAAACGGGACAATCCAAACCCGTATAAGTGTTCCAACCAGATAAATTCTCAAGCCCAGGGAAGTCACTAATGGTCCACATTAAAGCAGTATGCATTTTGAACATTGTTTTAGAAGAAACATCAAATGTCTCAACACCGTTGCTCCATAACTCCTACAATTCTTCAATCAAAGGCTGCAGGTATACATCAATATCATTTCCAGGCATTTGTTTTCCAGGAATAATCATCGAAATGATAAAATATGTTTGTTACATACACATCCACGAAGGCAGATTATAAGGGATCAAAACAACTGGCCAAATGTTATAACTCGTACTCAAAGTCCCAAATGGGTTGAATCCATCGGCAGCCAATCCCAATCGAACATTCCTAGGATCAGCTGAGAAAACTGGATGTAATGAATCAAATGTCTTCCACGATTGGGAATCTCATGGATGTCTCATTAACCCATCATTGTTATTATCTATAGCATGCCACTTCATGTGTTCGGTGGTTTTTGATGACATGAATAATCTTTGCAATCGAGGCTTCAAAGGAAAGTAACGCAAAACTTTTGCAGGTGTGTTCCTTTTCTTCTTCTCCATGAAATTATGTTCAGTCATACTTCCAACATTACCCTTTGACTTCCATCTAGAAGAAGAACATTTCTTACAATTTTGTCTACTTGAATCCTCTCCCCAGTAAAGCATACAATCATTGGGACACGCATGTATTTTTGTATAATTCAGACCAAGCTTGTTTACAACTTTTTTCATCTCATAAAATGATTCTGGGATTTTTGCTTCAGGAAATGCATCACGAATCAATTCCAATAACATAGACATTTCCTTATTTGTAATTCCACAAAGACATTTGATATGGTACAACTTCAGCAGAAATGAAAGCTTTGAATATTTCAAACACCCACTATACAACTCTTGATTTCCATCGTCAACTAAATCATGAAACGCATTTTCCTCACTGAGGTTTTCCCTTACATTTGGCTCCACAGAATCAAGAGGAGTATCCAATGATATGTTACAATCTTGATCTTCTTGTGTTACAGTATCAAAAACATCACTTATCACGTTGCAATTTGTAGCATCATCTTATGGTTGTTCTGATATGTTTTGATGCTCATAGTGGTGTCTTGCAGTGCCGAATGCATCATTTATGAGGTTTTGCATTTCATTTTCCATTGGCGACAAACTTGGGACCTCATTCTGTGGATTAACATCAGTCCTCAATCTTTCTGTATTGTTTGATTCTCCATGCCAAATCCAACACAAATATTGATCAGGTAATTTCTTCAGTATTAAATGTTCATAAACTCCATCTCTCTTCAACCATGTTCTAAATTTACATTTAGGACATGGACATCTTATTCTCCCTTCAACGGATCGATTAGAAATTGCAAAATCTAAAAACTCATTCAAACCCTTAACATATTGAGGTGTGTTCTTCGGTAATGTGATCCAGCTTTTATCCATGTATATCACAATGTTCCTACACAAAAATATACGATAGTGTAAGATTATAGAAACATAATATAATAAAGATGAACCATTGATCATAAAGTATGCATAATATAATAAAGATGATTCATTGATCACATTTACCACTTCAGACCAACAGAACAAGTCTGGTCCATAGGAGATAGCGTCAACACCTCATTGAGGAGCGATAAGAATATCGGGCTACACACTTATCATAACACTATCGATCACACATTTATGTTGCCTCAAACAACACCCTATTGATGTGTGATCGAAACTGATCATAATGCATTTTAAACCTGAGACATTATGTGATTGTTTAGGCTTGACCTTAGATGTCCTCCAATAGGAATGATGTTTCTCAATGGTTTCATACACAACCAACTATAAAGAGGGCCACTATGTTCACTTTATTCATCGAAGTGTCACCTCTCTAGGTTTGAGTATTACAAGTCAGACACTTATAATCATGTATTCAACCATCAACATATAAAGAACCAGTTTTTTATTCAAGGGTTGTCTTAGACATTGAAAAATTATTAATCTCATTTATAAGAATTTTATTTTAATAAAAAAAATTAATTTTTTAAAAGGGTTTGATCACTATAGTGGTGAGAATGTAAAACACATACATACATCAAATTCATAAACACATGGGAAATGCAGAAGGACTACTCACATCAATTCTATTTTTTTCACTTTTTAAGAACAACCCTATAACTCTTGTCTATGATTTTTTAAATTTGAAATCATATCTTTAGTACCTATCTCAAGGCACAACACCAAATACATAATTATATACAATTTATAGTTAATTATATAATTTTATTATAAAAATTATAATTTATTTCAATTAAAACCAACAAGGAATAATTGCCTAAAAATTACCAGCCCACCTCATCACAACTATATAATAACCAACCACTTATGTATTGTTTGTGGTGAACTCCAACCTTTATCCCAAAAAATTACCTATGAAGTTGAACCAAGTAAATCAAAAAATTAACTTAACTTAATCTAATTTTAATTAAAACTATTTAAAAATTATAAATGGTGATGTACCTCTAACCCAATGACATGTTACAGCATGAGATAATAATGTTGGGACATCTCATATCAGTTTTGAGAAAAATAATTATCAGATCAGATGATTTATACAATGATCCAGTGTAAATAATCTCCAAAATCTAACCAAAAATCCAAAAATAAATGAAGAACAATGTAAAGGTAACACCAAATGTAGTCATACATAATGGAAATAATACTACATGTTTGACCCCAACCATGGCCATGAATGATGTTGTAGAGGAATTTATCCAAGGTTGATGCAAGTAGTTTATAATCAAATGAGGTCCTATTTGACATTAGCATCACCTTTTTGATGTGTTGGTTACATATACTTCTTCCTAACCATATAATTTATTCCCCTTTCCCTTCTCTATCTATCTGCCTCTCCCAAAAACAATGTCTACATCATAGGAATATATGTTGGTATTTTTAAATATTTAAGTCATGTATTTGTTGATAAGGTGGCATGTATATTTTTCATAATTGAAATAATTTTTTAGATATTTCATTATTTTGATGACCCATGTGTTTTTATTTCCCATTATGGTTTTTTGAGACTCGATGCAGTAATGACCTCCTCATGGTGGAAGACTAGGCCACCAAAACCCAATTATTTCCACCATAGGCCATTTTTTAAAGATAAGTGATGAGAATGAATAATTATAATGGTAGGCCTCTTCATAATGTACATGTAGGCATGCACCCAACCATATATATGAATATTTTCATAATAATAAAAATAAGAGAAAATAAACTAAATATTTACATTCTATCATGTTATTTACTTTAGAGAATAAAAAATAGTACAATAGGTAATATGAAAACAAATGGAAAAAATATACACCTAATAGGGAAATATTACATATCCTGACAATAATATGAAATGAATGAATTATAGAGAGATCGACTATTGATCTATAATCACCGACCACCATGTAAGGTCAAATTAACCCAATTATCCCTTTTCCCAACATAATACACAACTAATTTGTACATTATCTATATATACATGACATGTGTGGGAATAACTCAATTAGGTTTGAGTACATATATACCCAACCTTCCGCATCCAAACCCGATATAGGAGGAATAGAATACATGTTAATATTAGACATCTGAGCCTAAATATTGACGAAAAACTAACCCAACAATAAAGAGATATGTTCTTCAATGAAAATCAAAAAGGAGAGAAAGGTTATATCTATCTCAAATACCAGTCCAAAATAATGGTTTCACAACTTCTCTAATGAAATATCATCAATGCCCAGTATCATGCTAATTTTTTCAGGGAATTATTGAGGAGGACCAACACCTCATCAATTTTATATAATCTTATGGATCATAACAACCGTGGATTGAGGAATCTCTACATTGTTTAATAGTGTATTACCTCCTTTGTTTCGGCATAATGTGTATGGTGGATCCACAAAACATGTTCCTAGGGAGAACCATCCTGTTTGATGGAGGGCCCTCTTCCTAGGGTTATAGGGATTACATAATATATTTCTACATAATGTTTATTGTGAACTGACACCCTAGTGTG
The DNA here is from genome assembly GCA_963277665.1 of Viscum album. NCBI lineage: Eukaryota > Viridiplantae > Streptophyta > Magnoliopsida > Santalales > Viscaceae > Viscum > Viscum album. Next base: position 1,171,730,808 of record OY728120.1, read on the forward strand.
AAAGGGGATACAATATTTATGGATATAGGACCAACACCCTGGTGCAATATAGAATGGTACTTCAAGTCATATTATATAAATAGAGAAGCAGTACACTCAAATCACCCAAGGGCATGGGTCCCCTATCCTTAGAGAGAGTGCTCCCTATCACACTAGGGTGTAGGTACTATATATTCACCACCATCACACTCAAGAATGGGTCCTCTTTCCTTTATGTTTACTCTCCATCGGCATGTGGGGAAGTGGAAATGTGGGATCCATCCTCATGAATTATTTGGATATAATAGTGAGGTACTAGTCATCAACGATGTATCTTTAAATATATAAAAATAATCATCATCCTAGGTTGGTAGGATAGATACAGATTCCCAGTCTTTCTATTATGGGATTCATCATTTTACATATATATTTATTATTGGGTACCATTTCATTATTTCTCTATGCAGTTCTGAATTCTTATATAATGTATTTTATTTATCCAAATTCAATTTTCTAGATGTCATAATGGGTATGTGACTAATCATCCTTTCATTGTTATTGTACAAAATGTTCATGTATTATAAAAAGGTCAGATAAAACTATCGTAGATTTGGTGGTGTTTAGAGATTATTTTGTGACTTTAATTGTGTACAGTGGATGAGACTTGGATATTGTGATTCATGATTGATTCTATTTTTTCGTATATAGTTTCTATTATTTTTAGAAAACATTTCATGTTGGTAATGAATATATTTACATTAATTTTTATATTATACTACCATAATATTTTTTACAAACCAAAAATTATTAAAAACCTTAATTTTACTACAATGGTCAATGTCTTCACATATTATAACTCTACCATTTTTAATAGATATGGATTGGTGTGTGCATAATGATATATTAGTAAAAATATTACAATAGTAATTATTATTTTTGGTTCATGTTTCTAGCCTCATGCCTATATAGGTGTTCTTTGAGTTGCGGTGGACCAGTTATCCACTAGCTCTGGGGTCTAATGGGTTGGGATGTTATATAATGTTATCCGAGGTGGTTGAACCTAAAGAGGGTGTTAATATTTATTAACCTGGTGATGTTTTATTTAGAATTTAATAGAATTTGGTCAACTAGTCTTGATTGTTGCATTTTGTCTAGGGATCAAACTGTTTATGTTCTAGCTATTATGTCCATTCATCCAGAAATGGACATCATGCTTCTTCACTCAGTATACTGAGACATTGGTTACATAAAAAATTGGTAATTTTATCACATATGATTGAGTACATTGATTTTAAATCATGAGATTTGTCCGTGTATATATATATATATATAATCCCATAATACCATGGTATATCTTGGTTATTTTTTACGATAAAACAAAAATATATCTATATTTTTTACTAAATTCTGATCATTATGAATTATCGATTAGTGATGGGGCCATTGTTCTAGGGACATCTCACAATGTCATCCAACTAGGAATGTAGGTAGAAACACCCCCACATATCAAGCACCATATTATACTAGTATAGTAGGATAAGGATGTGTATAGTCTTAGCGCACTCCATGATCCACAATACTAGATTCCACTAAAGTTCCATAGAGAGGCAAATTCCCAGGAAAGAGAAGATTACATTCAATTAGTGGTATTAGTGTTTAGATACAAGTCCCCATTATTCAACAACTATAAACAAAAATCAATTCCCCCCGACTAGGAACCATATAATCATGATATCAATTCCCCAGCCCGATTCACTAATATGTAAACAAATCAGGTCATTAGATTACCTCACAAATCAGGTGTGGGGGTCGCCGAAGGCCGCGGGGGGGCGTGGGGGGTGTCGGGGTCGTCGGAGGGCGCAGGGGGCGTGGGGGGCGCGGGGGACACGGGGGTCGCCGGTGGTCGAGGGGGTCACCGGTGGTCGAGGGGGCGTCGGGGGGTGCGGGTTTTTCCGGAGAGCGCGGGGGTGAGGAGTCGTCGGCAGCACGGGGGGTGGGGAGTTGCCGGCAGCGTGGGGGGTGCGGAGTCACGATGGTTAGGGATCGCGAAGGGGAAGTGGGAAAGGGTCGGCGTCTGTGTAAAATAATTCGGGTTTCACGGCGGTTTATTAAAAACCGCCGTGAAACCTTCACCGAAAAAGGTTTAGCGGCGGTTTTGTGAACCGCCTCCATAAAACCGCCGCTAAACCATGTTTTTTTGTAGTGTCTCTAACATTCTATAGAAGATAGTAATTCAGAACAATAAAATTTGGTCATACAAGCTCCCCAATGCCCTCTGGGCCTATGAAAAGATGACCTAAAATTCCACCTAGGTGACCCCATATTCCTTGGTGTACAGAATAGAGGTAGTCATTTTCATTTTGGTTCAATTACCATTATTATTAATAACTATCTACAGCCAATAGATTCCAGAAAGAATAGTAGAAGTCCATCTATCTGAGAAGGAAGCACTCAAAGAGAATAGGCTTCAGGCCTTTCACAATCTGGAGAGGCACCAGAATATGATGGAAAGAGCGTTAAACAAGAAGTTTCACCTTATCTCCTTCCTCTAGGGTGACACGGTATTGTCTCTCATATCACTAATGATACCTAGAAAGAAACCAAAAAATTTGGAGCCCAAGTGTGAAGGACATTACATCATTCAAAAGGTGTATTCCAATGTTGAATACTCTTTGATCACTATGGATAGTGATCATATCACACCTCCCACTAATTCCAAGTTTCTAAAACATTACTTCGTGTAAGGGAAGATCAATTCCAAACTCTATGACCCTAAACTAATATCCCATATTCCAAACTATATGACCTTAAACTAAGAACCCATGGTCCAAACTCTATGACCTTAAACTAGGAGGTCATGGTCCAAACTCTATGACCTTAAACTAAGATCCCAAAGTTTGAACTCTATAAACTTAAACTAAGAGATAAAATCCAAGAATCATGACTTTAAACTGTGTGTGAGTCTTACTTGGGAGTTTTTTGTGTGATGCAAGCCTCTTTGGTCCTCATTCACATCTGGTTGTACCTTTTTTCCATGCACATCCCTTTTGGAATACTTATCCCTAGGGTCCAAACTCTATGACCTTAAACTAGGAAATCAAGTCCAAGAATCATGAATTTAAACTATATGTGAGTCCCCTTAGGAATGTGTTTTTTTATGTTGGGATACCTTATCCCTCATTCACATTGAGGTTTCCACTCTTATTCACCATACATATCCTCTTAGGGTACCCAATGTTCTTATCGCATGACACTAAACTACAATCTTACCCTAGAAAAGTTTGGGATGCCCTATGTGATAAACACATAATGAAAAAACTTCTTCAATGAAAAAAATTAAACTGTAGTTTTAATAATTCTTAAACTAGGATTCCTTTGAATAATATATCTTCCTTAACTCATTCCCTAAACATGGGATTCCCCACAAAAAAACGGTGGTATCCCTTAATTTCTTCAATAGAGAGGATCAACCCTATAGGTTGAATTCTTCTACCACACTGTGTTCCAGAACTATGTATGGATTGATTCCCATGCTCATAAGATACGTAGGGATTCCTGGACTTCCCATCTTGGGCCTAGCCACAAATTCATAAAATCCCTCAGCCCCTTGTCCCCATCATGGTTCTATATTTAAGACCATAAAATAATAGCTGGATTATGGTCCATGCAATATGTCCTTAAACAATTTGTAACACCTGGGTTTGAGTAATACTTCTCAAATGCACCCCCATTGGCTTTCCCAAATTCATTGTGGCATGGAATATAGAGTATTGAAACCCACGTAGATATTTCTCAATTCATTTCCACACTTCAAGTCATTATCAGTTTGGATTTCCATCATCCTTCAAATCCAAACGGTCCCCCTAATAGTAATGGTTCCTGGAAAAAATGGATCGCCTCCCCTCTTGGGAAAATTCCCTAATGAATCTTTGTCCACAAATAGAGGATCCTATATTTCGAACTTGATCTGCAGTCGATCCCGCATTTGCTTTCCCCATTCTTGACTGGTGTGGTTGTGGTCTATTTGTTTCAAACATAGTCAATAGTCAATACTTACCCATCAATCACCCCCTTATCCAAATATTTCAGGTCTTTACTTACCTTATTTCTATGTCCCTATATCTTAGTGGAATCTTAACACCCTCAGTGTCACCCTTCCAGATATTTGCACACATTGACTAAGTAGAACAGTGTCACTGGGAAGTTCTCAACTTGGCATCTCCTCACCCCTACTATTTGATTCCATGTGTTAGAGAAATTATCTTACCACTTATTGTTTCCCATAGTGATCATGAATCACATGGACTTAAGAGCATTGGTAGGATGTGTAACAATATGGTCTAGATGCAAAAAATTTTGGACCTGAACCCTATGACCTCACACTAAGAGATAGAGTCAAAGAATCATGACTTCAAACTATATACAGGCCCTTCTAGGAATATTTTTTGCAGTGTGGGAATCCATAGCCCTCATTCACATTGGGATGTTATTATACCGCACTATATATATCCATTTGAGAATAGATTAAGTTCCAAACTCTATTACCTTAAACTTAGAACTTATAGTACAAGAATTATGACTTTAAACTATGTGTGAGTCTTCTTAGGAATGCTTGGTGTGACATTGGGCCTCCTAGACCCTCATTCATGTCAGGTTTTTCACTCCACCATACTATTCATAACCATTTGAGATGATCATCCTTGGTCCAAACTCTATGACCTTAAAATTGGAACCTCGAGTCCAAACATTGAGATGTTAAACTGTTTGCGAGTCTCCCAGAGAATATATGGTGTGGAGTTGGGCCTATTTTGATCTCATTCGCTTCATTTTTTTCACTCTATCGAGATACATATCTCTATTCAAGATTCCCCCTCTTGGTCTAAACTCTATGACCTTAAACTAAGAGCCCATGGTCTGAGCTTTAGGACCTTAAACTAACACCACCTTACATTCCATGCAACACGGCCTTAAAATATCTACAGTGAGTCTGAGAATTATGACCTTAAACTATTTTTATCCCCTATAGTCCAAGTATCATTAATTTAATCTTTTTGTCATGGTTTAAGCATTATGACCATAAAATATGTGTAGTTTGTCTCAAGGTGTGAATGTGGCATGAAGGCCTCTTTGGCTCCTTTCATGGAGGGTCTTACCTCTTTTGTTCCACATATGTACCCTTAAGGATAACATTTCCCCAGTCCAAGAAATGTGACTTTAAACTTTTTTCTAGGGTCCAATACTTAAGACCTTAAACTATGTGTTGTTTTCTTCCTGGTGTTTGTGTTGTACGCGAGCCTCTTTACATCCATTCACACCAGGTTTTACATTTTTTATGCTACACACACCCTTAGATAAAACACTCCCCCCAAAATCCAAGAATTATGAACCTAAACTATGTTTATTTTTCTTCCTAATACTTTTGTGGTATGAAATCCTCCTTTGGATCATTCACATCAGGTTTATCTCCTTCATGTTGCATGAGTACCCTTAGAACAAACACTTCTACACACAACATGAATTTAAACTAATTTCCCATGGTCCAAGAATTATGACCATAATACAATTTCATTTATTCTTGACCATATGACCTTAAAATATGTACAAGTGGGTTTATGTCCATTTCATGTGGTTTAGGGCCTCCTTGGTTAATTTACGTCAGGTTTTAACTCTTGCATCGCACAAACATCCTTGCATCCTCTTTCATACCATGATTTAGACCATATGATCTCAAACTGTGTGTATTTCCACCCATAACTATGTGTGGCTGGATTCCCATCCCTATGGGATATGTAGTGACTCCTATAATTTTTGTCTTTGGGCCCAACTATAGATTCACCATGAGACCATTGATTACTCAAGGCACAATTACCCCAAAATGTCACATGGGCCTCTTTCCAAGTGAAATCTCTATATGATTACCTTGGCCCATCAATGGGATGGTATTCCCTCATATCATGATACAAGGAGGGAAAATCCATAGTGTATGATGTTAAAATACAATCTTACCCTGGGAAATTTTGGGATGCCTCTGAATAAGAGATGATTCTACCCTGTATCAAACAAAGATTCCCCGTATGACAAATATAGGATGAACAGACACTAACATCCTTATCATGTGATGTTAAACTATATCCTTAACCCAAATAAATTTTTGATACCTCATATCCAAGTATGATAATATTCAATACTCTTGTCTAAGAGGTTATCCCCATGATGGCATCATTCTTTTACCATGTCATGTTCTGTGGTCCAATCCTCATAACCTTAAACTGTGTTCAAGTTGTCCCGAGAGTGATCTGTGTGGCATTAGGTGGCCTCCTAGGCCCCTCCTTTCATGTTGGGTATCCTTTTAGGTTCTCCACACATTCCTTAGAGACACAACCACAAGTTCCAAGAATTGTGACCATAAACTATTTTCTTTAGGTCTATGAAGCATGACCATAAACTATATAAGATCCACCCCAAATTACATTTCTAGGTGAAGGGTTTCCCCATTGTTCTACCTTCCTTTTCCCTCACTTTTTTCGAAAGTTGGGTATCATTCACTTCAGTTAATTATGTCCCTTTTCTAATGATGTTAAACTGTGAACCTACCAAGTGTAATGAACATGGGATTCCCTCTTAATCTGACATGAGGAATAAATGATGTCCAGCATGGTTCATAAGCCCCACATGCCACGTCCTGGTCACATGATGTTAAACTGTGGGACACATCCTTGCCGTATGCCTTCAATTTGTGTGTTTATCTTCCTCAACACATTATTTAAAACTAAAAGTAATATTATTCCCTCACCCTAGAAAATCTTTCCTCTAGTGTTGGTCATCTATTGAATTGTTCATTTGACCTTCACTCGGCATCTGAGATGAAGCTTCCCCTAGAAGACAGGTTTAAATTTTTTTTCAAACTGATATGCCCACACCAATGTGCCTTCATCCATAGTGGAATAATTCGAAGAGTGTTGGAATCTATTCGAACATTCCATCACTTCATTTCCACACTCCATGTACCCCTAATTTAGATCATCATCCCCTTAAACATCTGAAGGGACCCCCTAAAAGATTGGTTCCTAGAAAAAATGGCTCTCCTACCATCCTGGGAAAACATCCTGAAAGACTTTATACAACATTCGAATTCAGGTTCCATGTTTCAAACATGGTCAATAGTCAACCCTCATTTGTTTGTCCCCAATATTTGATAAGTGGTATGGATTCTTTGTTTTGAACATGGTCAATAGTTATCCTATATTGTGATGCCACACCCCTTGTGTTCCAGATTTTTGGGCATCATGATTCACACTCCCCATTCCTATTTGTTCAGATAGAATTCAAAACCCCTAGAATTATCACATTTGTGCACTAGAGCATGTTGGAAAAGAAATTTTGTTGTTTCAAGATATCCATTCTCCATCCACAGCCTCTCTCAGCCTATACACTCTCATATGAATGAACAATCACATGGTCATCCCTTATTTCTCATACAGAGTGTGACTCACATGAGCTTACAGATTGGTTTTTGTTTATCTCATAAATATGATTGAAGTGAAATAAGTAAGATTGGTAGAAAATTTATTTCTATTCATGAAAAAAAATAATGTTTTGGTGATTGGGTAAGGTCATCCACATACTAGAAAATTTGACCATATGTCTCCACCCCAGTAATTGTGTGATTCAGTTCTTCCATCCTCTGTCTTATGGCCTCAAGAACCTATCACCACCTCCTAAGCTCTGATTTCTCTTCATCATTATTATGGATAATCCCATAATCTATAATCTATGATCAATCCCACTCATCTTCAATAATTTCTATTTGAGAAATATCCTGCTTCATTTGATTCTCAGCCTCCTTAAGTTGATCCTTCAGTTGATAAATCACCTATGATTGAGAGTTGAGAAAGGAAACGTGCTCTCTCATTTGATCCTTCAGATGCCAAATTTCCTTATTTAATTCCTATAGCTTATGAGTGCTTTTTAACTTCCACTGATGTCAGTCCATGCCCAGATGTTGGAATCCTTCATGAACTTTCTCAGCAAGGAGTTCATGAACCAGTGCATGGATACCATGAGCATCCACCCCTCTAGTTCTTAAGTTCCATATCCAGTGGAAGAGGGACCCCATCCATCCCACTAGATTTGAGAAAGGAAACATGCTATCTCATTTGTGCACTATGTCCTTAAGTAAGGGAGGTTTTAATGATGATCCACCTTGGGCATGCCACTTACCTGGAAATGGACGCCGCCATTAAAATAATAGGTTATAGTCCCCCATAGATGATAGGGATAACCTAAGGCTCTGAGGACACTACTCTAACTTCCTTGATTATCCCGCCAGTTACTTTATCCTCTGACATAGGCCCTAGAACATGCTCCCCCGCACCTGGTGGTTCACCTTATACCCCTCTTGTAGGGTACCCTTGTCCATTTATGAGGTTATACTATGCAATAAAAACATCATTTAGAGATTATGGATAATAAAGGGGAAGAATTTAAGGAGGAATTTAGGTTGAGTTTACCTTGATAAGTGTGAACAAATCATCTTTGGAGGCTTTAATTTTTCTACTCGCCTAGGGTCTCCCTTAATTGGAAGCTAATCCCCATAATTCTTCACTATTAGAGCCCTATGAGTCCTATTATGCCAATTACTCTTCATATGAGTCATAAATAGGTGGTTTATCCTCCCACATTGTCTCTCCACCAAATATAACCCACATTGGGGTGGAATGAGGATCATACTCCCTCCACTGGCATGAAATGGTGTCCATGACCATCAGGTACATGTGTATTTCTTGGAAGCTCACCTTGGATGTAATTTGGATAGGACCAACCTCTATAATCTTGATTCCATATTAGATCATCATTCTAAATAGGTCATCCATCGACATCGACATTCATAGAATCCTCCATGTAATCCATAGATATGGGAAGACAACATCAGTATCCAGTTGTAACAAGTACATAAGATTCTTCCTAGGAGCCTCCCTATCTTTTCTCATCCTGACCTTGGATCCCCCTACTTTCTTCCAATATCTCTTCTGGTACCCCTCTCCTATAGGAGGTGGAGGCGAAAAATCACCATGTTTCATCCCCACTTTAGCTCTATCTTGATTTTCCCCTATTGCCAAGCTCACTCTCTGGAGAGTAGCCTGTCGACCACCCTGCTTCTCTAATACTACGCTTGCTGGCTCGATCTCTCAAATTCATATCCATAAGATCATTTCTGGATACTCTACCACCTAGTTTCTAGAATAATATATTGAAAGGTCAGTATCAACATTGGTCAATGACTGTATAATGGTTTCCCCTGAGCTATCACACATCAACATCCACCAAATATAATGAAGGATACATGGATGTTTCTCCTCACATACCCCTATGTAGACTCTCTTCATCTCTCACTGGAGTCTCCCAAACTGCCTGAAAAAATGGGATGATGTATACGGTTTGTGGTAGACAAGGTCGTTGATCTTAGTTACCATCATGCCACCTCAAAAACTCTATAGGTACACTTTTTGTTCCCATGTCCCCTACAAGTTATCCAACATTGGTTCAACTGGGGTTGAGAAGGGGTGTAAGTTGAAGTTTGATTGGTTTTTTATATCAATCATGATCAATCTCTCATCAAGTGTCACTAGACTAATCCTGGTGATGTTTAGAAAATATGTTCATAGACTAGCACTCGATGTTGTGATATTATTCGGGAACTTATAACCCCTAAAGTGAACTGTGATCCAGCCATGTAAGAACTATAAGGTTCCTTAGATCCTCTTTGGTGTGCTTCCCCTTACCACATGTCCTAGTAGGCCATAGATCCGAGCCATCATGGGTACCTCTAGGATCACCTTGTTGTTGGCCTCCAAGATTGTTTCCATCACCAAAATACCTCGGCATAGGCATAGTGTTTTTGATTGGAAGCAGTCATATGCTAAGGAAAGTGGCAAGAAATTTAGTGTAGTGGACCAGTGGCTCACAACCTTCCACTATGTTGTACCCCCACTGCTCAAACTACCCTTCCTTCAGGATCAACAAATACTATCTTGACATCCTCCTCTATGTTGATGTCAGGAACTTCTTTCCCCACCTAAAAATCCACAAAACCAGATTCTTATTCAAAAATATATCAACCCATACTTTGAACGGGATATCCTTGTGAAACATAAGTTCATAATCTAGATTTTTCTTCAATGCCTCCATAAGGTGTTGTGTTGGGAGAGGATTCCCCTACCTTTCTTCCCTAATGTTCAAAGACAGAAGAAAATCATCATACTAGATCCCTTCTAGTGGGATGCCTCCATTTTAGTGTACATACCAAAAATATATGCTCACCACCCCATAATGAATATGGAAGGTTTTCATATCTGGGGACCACTAGATGAGGAGATCTAGTTCCAGCTCCTATTGATGGTAAAAATGGATCTGTGATGTTCATGATGCCCTGTAAAGTCTGATCTGACACAAATTCACTCCATACTCCAAGAAATTATAGTGTACCCAGTATTACCAAGCCCACTCACTGGTAAAATTTCCACCAGAATACAAATACCATTCCTTGCACTAGTCCCAGTTGATGTCTCACGTGCTACTTTGAAGAATGTTGGTGTTTTGGGTAGGGAAATTTTCAGCTTCTAGTTCTTTCCCTGTGACCATCCTGTTATGCCCATTTAGCACATAGATGGCCATGGATTCATTATCCCAAGCAGTTTTTTCATGAATAGTGATGTTCCAATGGTTGATCTCATCGTTGCATGTGAACCACGATCATGGCGTGTTGACTTCTAGACTTGGAATATTCACCTCACTCGCCATCCCAAAATTCCACAATGGAAGGTAGTTTCTTAGAATATAGTTCTTTTGGGCCTCTGTCATGTTTTATATGAGTGTTTGGTTTTCTGAAAAACCACTCCTAGCCTAATGGATCTCATTATTTCCCACAATATTTGCTCTCCAATCAATTTTGGTAGCTTCGTTATTTTCCTGGTTCTATTGGTGGCCCATTTTTGAGGATTCTGGAAAGTTTAAGGGAAGTGTGCATAATAAAAGGTGTTTGGAACCAAGAGTCAAGGTGGTGCACAAGTTTGGTAAAATTCACATAGAAAAAGTCCTTTGTCACATAAAATGATTCATGGAAGGATTTTTTTTTCAAATACATGGCTGAAACTCAGGTTTTCATGAAAAAATTAGACTTATGCGCACGAGAGCAAGTCTATCACACACAAAGTCCATGTACCATACAGAGGTCCCCCTTTTTCTATTTATAGGCATGGACTAATGGATTATGCACACACATAATATTATTTCTCACCCAACCATAAATTTTTCAATCACCCATGGGAATGGACCACTCTGTTTGGATTTTCCATTAGAATCGGACCTTCTGGTTCCCTTTCAGCTCAAATTCTGAGGTGGTAATTTTTTTGCGCTAAAAATTAATTTGAAGCCTAAAATGGCTAGTTTTGGATGAACCAAGCACACGGGGATTCCCAAAGGACCATTACTAGTTCAATGAACATGGAGTGTGCAAGTTTCAGTGCCTGCATACAAGGAACCTATTTTTCACACAAAGGCCTTGTTCCCCAAAGGCGATGGGATTTTTCATATTTTCCACCAAGACCAATAGTATTTCCAAGTTATGTTCATGAAAAAATAAGGGATACATGGAATAATTGAGTGCTACATGCAACATCCCTCTTTTTTCACCAAAGGAGATGTCAATATGATGACTTTGTATGATAAATACCCTATGGAAAAGGAAGATAGTGAAGGTAAATACCCTTATGCGACCAAGGACTTTTGTACCCACCACTAAGGATTTTAGCTATAAATATAAGTTCTCCCCCCTCCCTAGGGGAGGGTATCTGGAATATTAAATACTTCTCTCATGTGCACAATTAGTCTTATTCCATGACAGTGCACAACATTGACCACCCAAGGTGGAGAATCTTGCACGAAAGACCTCATGTGGGACGAAAATTGACTTAGACCATAGTAAATTAATTCTCACACAACACCTCTCAGTGTATCTTGGGTTCCCACAAAGTCCCTAACTATCTACAACCTTGATCTATGTGTAACCCCCAATCTTGCACACACATACCCTTAAAGTCTACATGCCCTACCCTTGTGCTAGATCCCCCTGCTGATGAAACTCTTGTATGGATCCCTCCAAACATACATGCAACAACTTTCTGATCCCCTAATTTTTTCCCCTATGCCTCTAGTGAAACCATTCATTTACCTCTTTCTTCTAATCATAGGTACCCTAATCCCTTTTTCTTCTAAGAATAGGGAGCCTAATGTGAACCTCATGACTGACCACTCTATCCATCGGTGTAACCTAGCAGTTCCAATTCCATGCCCCACCCAAATGTGCGTGAGCATTAGAAACGTAATCCCAAGGGGTGATTAGTGAGTCCCCCCACATCAGAGATGCATGACATAAAACTAACTAGTTCCACATCTTAGTCATATGATGTTAAACTACACGACAAGTTCCTCAACACATAATGTAAAATTATAGTCTTACATTGTATAATAAGCACAAGATTCTCCATGTATGAGTGGCATGGGATGGTCCCAATGCCTATACCACTCACATGGAATGATATCCTATAGGAATCTCAATGTGTAAGACCCACACCATTCCAACCAAGAGAAATCCTCTTGCAAAGGGAAGCTTCCATGCATAAACCCCCCACACCATCCCTCATGGATTCTCCTTTCACAACATGATCATTCTTACCGCGTAATGTTAAACTACATATATTGTTCCTTTTACAAGGCCTTAAACTATTTAATTGAAATAAGTGGGTTTTTATATCTGTATTATAAATAGGGTATGTAGGAGGCCTCCATAAGGTTCAATCCCAACTAATGGTAAGCTTATGTGTTCCCTCTAAGGGGCGGACCTCCTTGATCCACCCCCATGGTTCGTTCAGATCAACCAAATCTGTATCCACAAGATGTTAAATTCATGCCTTGTATTCAACTCCACGAGTTGTTCTAATCCATCGGTAAACTATCCAGGTGTTATATCTTCCCGACTTGGGACACACCTCCTTGATCTACCCCCATGGGGTATTCTAGTCAACCAAATTTGTCTCCACAATATGTTAAAATTGTTCCCAAAATCCACCTTTTTTAGGAATTATAATCCATTGATAAACAACCCAAGTGTGACATATTACCTCCTAGGGACACACCTCCTTGATTTACCCCATGAGGTGTTCTGATCAACCAAATATATCTCCAAAACACATTAAACCCATGCCCCAGATCCACCTCCATGAAGCGTTATGATCCATCGATAAACTATCCAGGTGTGAGATATTCCCTCCTAGAGACACACCTCCTTTATCCATCCCCATGAAGAACTCTAATCAACCAAATCTATCTCTATAAGATGTTAAACCCATGCCTCAAATCCACCTTCACAAGGTGTTTTAATCCATTGGTAAACAATCCGGTTGTGACATCTTCCCTCCTAGGGAAGCACCTCCTCCCAAATCTGCCTCCACAGGGCATTCTGATCCATCTATCTTGTCCCCACAAGACATTCACCATGTGGCCATCTCTATAAGACATTAAACCCACTCCCCAAATCTACCTTATCAGGGCATTCAAATCCATTGTTAAACTATCTGGGTGTGACAATGTCCCTCCTAGTGACACACCTCCATGATCTGCCTCAACAGGGGGTTATGATCTACCACCCTGTCCCCACAAGAAATTAACCTTGTGTACTTCTCCACAATATGTTAAAATTGTGCCCTGATCCATCTAAACTAGATGTATTAATCTGTCTCAATAGTATTTAAAAAAATTTACACAACCCAAAACACATACCCTATGCATAAGTGTGGGATTCCTGAGGTCAACATCTATAGAAGACATATTCCCCTGGCATTATTACCATGTGATCGAAACATGATACCTTGGGTTCCACACCTTAAGATGCCTCGTATGAGATTCCATCCTAAGAATAAGAATACACACTACAAAAAAAATGACTTATACCAATAGAAATTTATTGACAGATAATATATTTGTTGGTAAAAATGAGCAATTCCAACAGATATTAAGTTGTATTGGTATTAATTTTGAGTACCAACACTTATTTTTACCAACAGATATATCTATTGGTATTGATCCTTTAACACCAACAAATCTTTTACCAACAATTAAATATGTTGCTTTATCATACTAATACCAACATTTTTTTTACCAACACTGGAATCTATTATTAATAATAACCATTACCAACAAATCTTTTTCTATCTAAAACATCTGTTACAATAAATCATATGATGATAATAGCTAATTAAGAGAAACCATTTTTTATACAAATTATTATTTTTATGACCAAAGTCTATATTTACATTTAGAGGTTTTATTAAAAATATCTCATTAATTTATTTTAATTTTCAATTTTCTCTAAGTATCGACAATACTTATATTTTCTAATGTTTTTCATTTCATAAACATTTAAATAATTTTTATAAAAAATTTAAAACATTGAAAAATTTGAATTTAATAAACCTAATAAATTAAAACATGATAATAAATATATAAATTAATAAAAATAATTGATTTTTTTTAAATAGATCATTCAAAAATCTATAAAAAATTGTCTTGTTGAATTTAATGCTAAATTATTAATATGTTAATGAAAATTAATAACTCCAACCGATATTATATTTTATTGATATTATTTTCAAGTAGTGATAATTATTTTTACTAATGGATATATTGGTTGATATTAATTATTTGATACCATGAAATTAGTAATCCGTAGGTCCACCGACTTAACATTCCTCATCCGTTGAGCCAATCCCACCTGTGCGTGATCCCTCTTGTTGGTATCATTAACGCCTTCATCTATCGTCACCTTCGGTCCCGACCATCAACGCCGCTGAGGACTGCCGCTCCCACAATCTCTTGCGCTGCCAATTTCAACCAGACATCGTCGCTCATCGCTGTCGCCCGAGATATCCCACGGCTGACTCCTCATATCGCACCCCCAATTTTATCTACTGTGCAAAATCCTTCCCCGATCCGATACCCCAAAAACCTTAAACCAAGAAACTGAAATGGATCTCTGGTCTGTATTCTCACCATTCTTCATCCTCAGTTCGTAGTAGTTTTTTTATGCCATTCCATAATCGCTTATTGGTAGTTGGGGATGGTACGCCTGCCAAATTCCCTTCCCACTCTATATTCTTATGTGTTATTTTCGCCCTCTATATTTGATACAGAAACCAAGATTTTTCAGCTGAAATTACCCTACCCTCTTTTATTAAAATTTTTGAAAATACGCATTTATGGCCTTGCCAATCGGTTTTTCAGCTGCTGGAAGTTGAAGTAGCTTTGGTTTCAACACTACTGAAATCCTCTTCCAGGGTTTGTGCTTGATTTCATAGCCAAAGACTCAGAAAAATCACTGCCCAGTGTTCGTTGGATACAAGCATTTCTGATATGAGTGATAATGCACCGAAGGGACTGTTTCCACCAGAACCTACTCTTTATAGAGGACCAAATCTAAAAGTCGTAATTATTGGTGATGGGATTACTGGTATGTCAACTACAGTAGATCTTTTGGATCACGGCCATGATGTGGAACTTAGATACGATGGGTGGGTGATAGAGTTGCAGGATCTAGATCGGTCAAGGTGATTGGGAAAAGCTGTAGGGATGGATAATCTTCTATATACACCAAATGAAAATTTCTCTTGATTTTCTGATCTAGATCTAACATATTTGGAGGAATACTACATTGAAGGACAAGTCACTTTCGTCCAATGAGTTCTAACACCAGGGGATCCTTATATATCCTTCAAAAATGATGAAATTACACAAAGAGTGTTAAAGCTAGTACCGGGCTTATTCCCATCATCCCAAGGTTTAAAGGGCACATGGTCATCTGTCGTGAAGATCAGACAATCTCCATATCAGGAATCTCCTGGGAGATATCCATTTGGGCCTGATCAGAAGATGCATGTGAATTTGTTTTTCTCGCTGGCTCATATTCAAAATAGGATTATATCAACAGCATGGAAGGGGTAACTCTGTCTGTTAGTCATGCCTCCGCATATATCTGTAATGCTGAGGAGGAGATGGCAGCATTGCGAAAGATTCCATATTTAGAGATAGCTGACGTGGGAGCCTAACTCTAATTTCAGGTGATTTTCAGTGTTGTTTTTACTGTCATCTGTTATACTAAGTTTACACACATTTTCTATAATCATCGCTTAGGATTCGTTTCATCAACCTACTATTTGTCACTACAAGTTTATATCCACTAGTTAAATGCTATCTTATCCTAGGTTTTGTTTCATTGAACTCCCCTCTATTTTTTTAGTATCATTCTTTCTCCATATTCTATTCTTCCTAGCCTTTCATGTACTCTTCTTCTTACCCCATCTTCTACAATCCACTCAAAATTCATCATCGATGGCAGGTGATTTTTTATTACTCTTCTAAGCTTCCTCTGTTAAAAGTTACAAGATTTATGTAAGGTTTTTTGTGTCCATTAACTAGTTCTTACTTTCAATATTTGAATCACAATTCATTCACAAAGTGACATGGAGGAACTTAAACCAATTGAGTTATAATTTGGGAAAATCGCACAGATTCTTCTATCAGGGAAAACATAATCACATACTGGAAATATGAAACTAGATCCTATCATTTTTTTAATGGGGAATAGACAATAATTAACAAGTTTCGACATTGTTTGAAAAAATATACATTAGAACCATATGGTTGCGTCATTGTGATTGCTGGTCTTTATAGTTGATTAATGTTTTCCTATTTCGGTGGCATATGATTTTCAATTATATGGTTAATGTTTCTCTTTTTTTGTTAGCAGGTATAAAAGATACTTGCACATTCATTTGAAGTCCCTCCATTCAAGTGTCACTTCACATAAGTGGGTCTATGGTATTACGTATCTTATGACTTTAGGTGATTTTTTTCATGGCCATGGGTACAATTTTTATTAATAAATCAATATTATTATGGTTTTTTTCTTCTAATTTTCTTTCTTGTATCTGTAAGAATGTTTCTTGACAACTTCTTCACAATGCCATTGATGACGTAGCTATCTTCTTATTATTTTAAATATATGGATAGGTAAAGTGATATATGGATTTTATTAGTGGTTGAATATTTCAATAGTTATTGTTTATACTTTCAATTAATTATACAATCACTATAAAAAAGTAATTATTACCAATTAAAATTTTGTGATAGATAATATATTTACTAATAAAATTGATAAATTTGAATAGATATTCATTTTTCTAGTGTTTTTTATATATACCCGCACATGTGATTACCCTTGTGTGGTATGTGTGACTACCATTTTAATACCAACACAACAACTCACCTTTATCCCAAAATCATGGAATTTTAATCCTTAAATTTCTATAATAGTTTTTTTAAGATTCCGGTGTATGATTTGTACAATTTTAGGTAAGAATTTTTATAATGGGTGATTCTTACAACCTATTTTCAATCTTGTAACATTGCCCATTATAATTTATTATGTTTATCCTTGGATGTTTCCTATCTTTCTTATCTAAGTTATCTGTTTTATCATTGTTCTTAATTGTCATCATTGATGAAGATTTTGAGTTTCTTTCAAGATGAAAAGTGATTTCACTCTATTATTTTACTTATTCTTGATTGTTCAGCATGCCTTGTTTTTATTCGAGTTAGGGTGATGCATGGTTTTAAACATTCAAGTTCAATAATTACTCTTTTGGAGTGAAATTTATCTAGTATGAAATTAATACCAATGGATTGATACTTGTTTTAATATTTGTTTTTTAAGTTTAATGTAATATCATCCTTTGAGTTGTTCCTTTTAACAAAGTCCTATTTACTATAATATTGTTCTTTGTTATCAATTTTTATAGAGATTTTTTAATAAAATGTTTAGCCTGTTTAACTTATTATGCTTATCAAAATTCATTGTCTTCACATTGATGATTTCATGAAGATTACATGATGCAGACTAATATATTATTAAAGCATTTCTCTGTTATAATTATTGCTGAGGTTCACAAGAGGAGCTTGAATACAGACACACTTATCATAATTCTTTCTCGTGTTATTCAGTTCTGTGAGGTGAATTTATGTCCATCCATATATTTTATATTTTATTTATAAATTAAATCTTATGATATTTCTGATTTCAACTCCTCTTGTGCTAAATGGAAGAAATTATTCAAGGAAAAATAGTAGAGGAATATTTTAGGAGAAAGAATACAGCCTGAAAGTATAGTTTTCCTCTCAAAGCTATGCAGATGAGCACCACACTAGGTGTTGAAAACTGTGTTTTTGGAAGGATTATATTTCAATGTCCACCTCCTATTATAGAATTTCCAACCAGATAGTATCCAGTAACCGTACACTTCTCAAAGAGAACATAGATTTTTGGTTATATTGGACAAGATTATAAGAAGGTACTTTCAATTCACAAGAAGCTTCCACCTGGTGGCATACTTGTCTTTGTTAATGGGCATAGAGAGGTTGAGTATCTTTTCCAGAATCTACACAAAGATTCCAAAGGGGATAAATTCCAATGTGAATATAGGGAATGACGGCAGTGGAGTATCTGAGATGGATTCCACCAAAAATACTAATGTTTCCAACTACACGATGAACAGGTGATGAGTGTTCTTCCTTTGGGTGGTTTTATGGCAGGGGTGTATTTTCCTATTAAGATGATTTTGATCTGTTACAAAATATGTTAAATTTTTTATATTTATATATTTATTATATTATTCACCCCATTTTATTATGGGTATTCTCTTTGGTTGTGTGGTGTAGATCTTGGAGCTGAAGGGTGTGGCATAATAGCGACTTGAGGTTCATTTTTTGTAGTGCACTATAAGGCAAGGAAACAATTATTGATTTTTAATGTGTTGCACACTTCCTAACTTGTTTAATGTCTTTTCCCCCCGGGGGTGTTTTGATTTAATTTTAATGGTTATATTTTTGATTTTATAGGTAACATACATTGATGTGTCTGATGATACAAGCTATGCGCTGCATGCAAGATATTTTCAAATCAAAGCATTAGTTTGAAATGTTCCAGTCATAACAGTTGGCGGTGTTTATCCTGGATTGAGAAAAGGTTTGATTTTAGAGTATTCATTCCTTTTATTTTACATTTAACACAATTTGGGAGAATCAAGAGTTTTATATGTAGCACATTACCTCATTTTAGACATTTCACTTTCATTAAATATGTATTGTTTTGCACACAATTGTTGAATATTATTCAAAATTTTATTAAATATTATCACCCTATCTGACAGATATTATATTTATGAATAGATGCACTTGTGATATTAACTTTGGTCCTACAAATATGTTTCAATTCACTAATGTTATACTTGGTATTTTATAACCTAGAATTACTTTGATAATATGTGCCTTTTAATAAGAAACTGTCTGTAAGAATCTTGATTATCAATGACATGTCATAATTTTTATTATACTCTACACTGTGAAATATGGAATCTCTATATATGTAATAAAATTTCTTGTCTGTAAACTCAGTGTGCAATCTGTGTAAAAATCCGTGTGTGAAATCTATGTAAAAATCCGTGTGTGCAATCTGTGTGAAAAATCCGTGTGTGTAGTCTATGTTTAATCTATGTGTGAAATTTGTGCCAGTAAACTCAATGTGTAATCTGTTTCTATAAACTCGGTGTGTAATCTGTGTCTGTGAACTCGGTGTGTAAACTCTGTGTAATCTTAGTGTGTAATGTGTGTGAAATCTGTGTCTGTGTGTGAAAATTGTGCATAAACTTCAGTGTAAACTCAATGTTTAACCTCAATGCATAATTTGTGTGTGCAATCTGTGTCTGTGTTTACAAACTATGTGTAAAATCAGTGTCTAATCTGTGTGTCAAATCTGTGTCTGTCTGCGAAAACTGTGTGTAAGCTCAGTGTAATCTGTTTCTGCAATATGTGTCTGTGTGTGCAATATGTGTGTGAAAACTCAGTGTGTAATCTGTTTTTGTAAACTCAGTGTGTGATCTGTGTCTGTAAACTCAGTGTGTAACCTCATTGTGTGATATGGGTGATCAATATACCTCTATATGTAAAAACTATGTTTAGGAAACCTAAGTCTCATAGCCCAACCACTATCCACTCTGAATGAATGTTCTTGCATCTATTTACCAGCAGCATTATCATTTACAACCAATATGTCATCATTATCTTTTCCTTGATTTTTTATTATATTCTTAGGCCTTTTATTCATCCTGTAATTTTGGTTAACTCTTTCTATAGGAAACCTGAGTCTCTCATCATGTTTTCAATGATCCCTTGCAAGCATGTCGGCACCATGTTTAACCCAAACTGGAGTGGTTGTTTGCTGCAATAAGTTTTCTGGTCATGGATGGTTCAAAGTTCCTTGTTGATCATGATGGATTGGGATGATCATCATTGCACTTGTGTTTGGCCAATGAAAATATGGGTCATGCCACAATGATGGAGCAGGTTTGGTGCTTGTCATCAATTAAATCCTGTGTATGATGTCTAGATATGGAATCTGATTCTGGGTTCATTGGGTATGGCTACGAAGCTACTCCTCACATAAGCAGAAATGGAGGTTAGTGTTAGTGGGTGTGCTGCTGGTTGTGACTTGGGGTCAAGGTGACTTGAAGCTGGATTGTGTATCTTTTATCCAAAGACCTGAGCTTGGTACGTTTTTGTTTTTTCCTATACAGGATTGCTAGTTCAGGTTGCCCAGCTGACATGATGAATGGGTTCACATGGAAGCAAAGATAGATTAGCATTCGACACTTTTCCAATCCCAACATGCCACACCGAAAACTTGAGTGCATGGAATCCACCTTGAGTAATAATTGGCAGTAGCTGATCATGGGTTTACAGTTAAAAGAGGATCAGACGACCTAGGTTGTTGCTGTTGGAGAATCAAATAGAAGCTTCTTCAAGCTACCGGGTTGTACCGGGGATGGTTGTACAGGTATTGTATCGAGCTAAAGGTTTTGCGTGTGGTGGCCCATTCTATTTTTTGTTTAAATGTTACAAGTACAGGAAGGAACAAGAAAGTATACATCGAATGACATTTTCTCTCGGAGTGTAACATAAATTCAAACTCAGTTGATATTTCCCTTTTTTTATGAATTTTTTTGCTTATGTTTTTATTGAAAGGTGAATTCTAATTTTTCTTTAATGCATAAAACGTATCTGAAACTCTAAGATTATCCATTCTCATTAATTGGTCTCCATAAGTACAGTCACTCTCTTGTTTCTGCTTGTGAATAAATAATGAATTTCTGCTTCATAGACTAATCTTTTCATGCTTGAATTGAACTATTATTGTATGGTGAAGGACATTATTTATTTTTTTCTTGAATAGTAATCAAGAAAATGATTACATTTTAGGATTCAATATAATTATTTTTTAATCAAGATTGGTCACATTGTTTCTTTGAGTTGGGGATTTCCCATGGAGCTACAACTATTAGTTTTGTATTCTAGCCCTTCATCTTGAATTTGGCACCCACATCAGTTGTCATGGATTCTTGCTGCTGGTTGAACAATCTAGATCCATTTTCATTTGGTGATCAAGATGGTCTTATACCTTTGAATACAAAAAGGTACAATGAGATGGGGGTATTTGGATGGACATTTGTAGATTTGAGTTTATAATATGAAGGTGACTTACTTCATACTACATTATCCATTTTCATTCTAATTTTATTATTTTTGTTGTGTTTATTTTCTGAGTAGGTGATTATGGTGATGCATTGTGAGTAATGGACTTTGGATGCTAGGCATTGTGCATGAAGGGGTCATGGTTCTGGAGATATGGATTTACTGGTGCTGGATATGATTCGTTGGCATGGATTGCTCGCTTGCATGCCATGGATGGTTTGTTGGTGGTACTCTCTAGTGTCCAGTGCGGGAGTTGGTTCACTGGCATGGATGTTTACTCACATGGATGGGATGCTCTTGTGGAGGCATAGATGGGTCGGGGGTGGTCTTGACGTTTTTTGGGTGGGGTGTGATGGATATTTTTGTATTAAATTTCATTTCTAATATAATTAATTTTTTTTAAGATTTAACATTTGTTAAAATCTTCTTTGTTTTAATAATTAATGTATATGTATTATATATGATAAATTAATTAATATTTATAATATGAAACTTGTTTGAACATGTGTTAAAATCGTATTCGGTTTATTAAATAAAATCGATGTATTATATATGATAAAATAATAAATATGATATTTAATTTTACGAGTAATAAAATTTTATAAATTTTATTCAAATGTAATTTATAATTAAATATATATTCTATTCTGGTAATATTATTACCAATAGATAAATTTGTCATCAAAACCTGTTGTTAAACACTTTAACCAACATATATATTATATGTTGGTAATATTATTACCAACAGAAAAATTTGTCATTATAACTTGTTGCTAAACATTATAACCAACATATATATTATCTGTTGGTATTATTATAATTGCAACATAATGATTTTATCTGTCGGAAAATCATTTAGCGACAGAGTTTTTACCAATAGTTTATTGACAGGGACAGATATGTTGGTAAAACGTTTTACCAATAGAAAATGCACTTTTACCAGCAGATATGATCCTGTTGGAAAAAGTGAAATATTTTTTAGTGACATGTAACCAATGTTCCCAGCCTCTAGACACGCACAGCGATGCCCAATGTGACTACTCACCTAAACGAAAGTTACTGCCCTATCCAGATGAAATAAGTATGTCAAGAACGAAGTAGGGTAATTAACCAGTGTCCATAAAAATATACCACCATAAATGAGTTCTAAAAACATGAATTAAATCAATGAGGGAGACCCGGACTAAGAAATGATCTCCAAGGAGGAATTCGTGGAAGGAGAGACCAATATCTCATCATTATGTTCCGATCAAGGAGCAGATATCACCGGTGAAAGTGATGAAATCCACACACCATTGGAAAGTGGGAATGTAGGGAAACATAGAATTACAGCACATGCATCGCATGCCGATGCGTAATCAGGGCTCTGGTGAAAGCATAAAAAATAATAGGAATGTGGGAACAACATATAATATGAAATAAGCATGAATCGGGACTCACTACCAAGATGATATCACATGGTGGACTGAGCCCCATAATGGATTAGGTTTACTCCCCAATACCATACATAACGTCTCATGAGACAAAACATTACCCAATTTATTAGATCACTATATGGGTGCTCCCATAATAACATGTACATATGAATTCTTGAAACATAATAAAATCAATCATAAGATATAAACAAATTGATTACCCATAGAAAGAAATGAGATTCATAATCATGTCATAAGTCATAACTAAAGGGTGTATCTGAATGGTTTCCATGAAAGAAAGGATTAAATAATTCTTGTAAATTTAAATGAAAAATAATTATAAACCAATATATATGATGACCAACTAAAGTGAATATGTGAAAAATAGTGGTTAGGTGACTTTGGAAATGTTCCACTTAGGCAAGATTTTAGGGAAAAGAGAAAACAGTTTTAATGAGGGAAAGGGTATAATAATTTATATGAAATAATATTTGAAAAAAAATGGTTTTCCACATAATAATGATTATTTTTAGATGAAATTTAAGTTTTAAAACATTTCATTGAGAGGTACTTTAAAAGTGGCATTGAAAATAGATAATCTCCCTTTAATCGAATTTTCAAAAGAAATTGAGAGGGGAACCATTAAAACAGATATATCCTCATAAAATAAAGGTTAAATAAACATATTATATATTTTCGGGAAATATATATAGAATATAGAATAATAATAAAGATAAAATTTTAGGTAAAGATAGATAAAACATAACCCAAATAAAATAGGGTGGTTCGGAGAGATCCCTTACCTTATGTTCTAGAATTGTTGGAACTTCACCTTAATATCATGTATAATCAAATTATATTCATTAATTACTTAATTAAGAACCTATTAAATATATATTTTATTTATTATAACTTTATTAAGTTCACTTATGGACATTTTTATGAGTTATAAAGTTTAATTTCATTATTCTGAGAGTGTTGGTTTCATGGTTCCAAAGTTGGATCACTTGGGGTTAATTATTAATGTTCCTTTAAAATGGGACTACAACTCTAGAAGTGAAATGAAATGGTATTAATGAGATTATATAAATTCAAATAGTCCAAAATAACCATATGTGTTTCTACATAGGGATGTTTCTTTGAGTAAAATCATTGATGTTGTGTGGTTAGTTTATTTGGGTGGTTTTAACAACCATCACGAACTAGTTTTGTTTTATTTAATATTATGTCTATATATTAGTTCTAGAATACAAAGTAATTAATAATATACTTATTAAAATCTTATTTAACCATAATAATAGTTTTATGACCATCCATTAAGATGTTAATGGAAAATGAAAATTCATTATCCATGGAGACGGTTAACCGACATAATTTGAACAATGGTTTCATTTATTTGAATAAGAGGAGAAACAAATTATGGATAGTAGATATTATATTATCACTATAAATTTTCATTATATTTATGATAATCGAGTTTTTATAACATTTTTGATGAGGGGGTGATAATAAGGTAGGAGAAGAAAATAATTTAAAATATGTCATTTGAGAATGTTACCTCTTGAATTCCGCCTCCTTGAAGGACCCCTTAAGAAACTTGGAATTGGTATTTTGGTGAGACCAGTAGCACTAGAACATGGTGGAGAGTGGTTAGGAGAGTTTTTCGTAGATATTTGGAAAGCTTAAAGTCTTTTAAAGTGTGGGTAGAAGCAGTGGTGAGGGGTGGTATTTATAAGGATGGGAGAGGGGTGTTTTGATTATTATATCCATTAGTTTATTATTTTGAATAAAGACTATCAAATAATATTAATTCTAATAAATATTTTCAGAAAATGTTTTACGTGAGTTTGATCTAATGGGTCCTTACATTATCCATGGCTCAAAATTTATGTATTTGGATTATAATTTTAAATACTATAAATTATTGTATTTCACTATTCACAAAAAAAATCAACTATTTTAGAAAAATACCAAAAATTAACCCTAACCAGCTTTCAATGTGCATATTTCAAAAAATAGAATCTATTTTATGAAAATAATTTTCTAAATATGAGAAATTTAATTTTTAAATACAATTATCATTTACTAAAAAATACAGATTTTTAATATTATAATCGATTTTATGACCCATTGAAAAATTAATTATGGTCTCATAAAATTATATTATCATTATAATAAAACATAATATTAATTCATAAATACATTTTATGTAAATAAACTTTATTTTAAATCATTATATTTTTTATAAAAGTGCGATTAAAACATTTATGTTTTATAAAAATACAAACACTTAATTTATCATTTTTATAACATTTATTTACTTGGACCATGTTTAAATATATCATATTTTAATTTTATATGATACCTAACTTCTATATGTGAGGTTAATATTCTAATGGTTATATTACTATTCCAATGTTAGATTATTGTTCCAATAGTTATATTTGTAATGGTCATATGGGTTCCCTACTTTTTATAAATACCTATTATTACATTAATTCTTCATTCACTTATATTTTCTCTCAAGGTTATATATATTTTATTCTTCAAAATTAGTATAATGTTATTAACATTATTTTTTATTTCTATATCTTTTTTCATTATTGTGGTCATTAGGGTGGATCATTCAGATCAAAATTTTCATATATTACTTTACTTATTTACTATTTTTTATCCCATTGTAATATTTGGAATTATTATTGGTTTAGTTTCTAACTAATGTATCATTCATCATTTATGAGAATTATTATTACTTGTTTTTTCTATATGTGATGTTTGTGCTTTATATTACATGACATAATTATATAAAGGTAAATTTCATTAATAAAATTCATGGTCATTACATAACATCCTTATCTCATGACATATAAACATAAACCAATGCATTATAGGGCTTCAATGGGCCCAAAATTTCTCAGGAATTTATCAAACCCAAACCATCTCATAGATTTATCAGACCCAAACCATCTTAGGAATTGATCAGACCCAAATCATCATGGGGTTTTATCGGACCCAAACCACCTGAGGGATTCATCAACACAAAACCATATCAGGAATTTGTCAAAACCAAATCATCTTGTGGATTTATCGTACCCAAACCATCCCAAGTATTTATCAGACCCAAACCATGTCATGATGAAAATCCATACACATGTGTTCCATGCAGAAAATAAAACCAAAATCATAAATTAAAAAAAACCATAGAAAGAAAATGAGTTTCATATAATTTCCAAATATTATCTGCCAAGTTTACTTAAAGAATGTAAATAGTTGATACCCAAAACTAAATCGCCCCAAAATAGTATTTTATAAGAAAATTTATAAGATTATTAAAGAAAAATAATTACCATAGAAATAAATCCTTTACAGATAAATAGTTAATGGTGGTGAAATAATAAAAGAGTTTTTCTTTAATTATTTTATCTTTGGCATAAAGTATAAATTTACTATTACTTTCAAATTTAATTTTGGAAAATCGAAAACCTTTGAAAAATATTTACATTTTAAAGGAAATTTCAATAAAGGTTTCAAAAATATAAATTTAAAACACTTTCAAATTTTTTAATTTTTAAAATAATTATCAATATAGATATTTTAAAATACACATGGGTTATAAAAATGAACCTAGAGTTAAATATAAAATGTTTTATTTTTGAAGGATGGAAAACTATTTAAATATTTTGAAATCCTTTATAGAAAACCCACATAGTAAAAAGATTAACAAAACTTCCTTTTCAAAATAGAAGAATGGAAATATGAGGGTCATTTGAGATAATAAATAATTAGGTTTCCAATTATAAAGGAGAAAATTGGTGTGAAATAAAATATGGACAAGTAAGAAAAGTCATTGTTAAAGAGAATGATAATTACCCTTAACAATGTCACAATTTTATGATGAAGAAAACATCAAGGTGGAAGATTTGAATCAAAATATTCATTTTCTACAAATTTTAAGAAAATTTATCATGAAATAAAATATTAGGGTGGAAGAAACCAATCTTGGAAGTAATAATTTCAAGAAGATGCATTATAACTCAATGAAGGGATTTAAGTTAACAAAAATATTTGTGGTAATAATAATGTAATAATCAAAGGAAATAAGAGGTATACCATGAAATGGATATTAAAATATCATGAAATGAAATATAATTAATATACATGAAGTAAATGGAATATTTAATACACCATATAAATGAAATTATGATGTGTAGTGTAAAACATGTATCATGGGTTTGAAAATGAGAAAAAGAAACCATTATCGTGGTAATGATTCGCTCTGTGCATGCATCTAACTTCCTGAATAATCAAATTATGCTTATTTGATGAATTTTTAGGAACATTATTAATATATAATTCATTTAATAATTACTATTTATTATCATATTTTATTTATTTATTATATTTTTTTTCTTATTTTTTTATTAAAATTGAATTGGTGTCAGCTTATTTCAATAGTTTTAGCTATAAAAGATGATATTTTAATAATAAGTTAAATAATTAATATAACCACTATATAACCATTAAAACATTATTTTTTTATTATCTTATAACAATGTTAATATTTAAGTTCCCATATTCATCCATGATAGAGTTTTATAGTATTGTTTATATAGGCGGTTAGACCTACCCAAACATGAACATACCATAAATTGATGACTGATTATTATTAATAAATTATTTAATTTGACATAATATAATTATAAGAGAACCATAATAATATTATTTATATTTTTTAAAAGTTTTTAATCATATTTTAATATATTTGGATATTTAATTATAATCAAGATGAAAAACAAAAAACATTACTTTAGGGAGGTGGTAGTCCACAATGCACGGTTAACATTTTCATTTCCTAACTAATGAGAGGAAATGAAGGTGGATTAAAATTTTTATATTAAAAACATAATTTTATTATATATGCCACATTTATTCTTAAATTATATTACAACTAGTGAAGATGTCTAGTGGTAAAAAAATATAAAACATCACTTCGTAGAGGAGGAAGTCCACACAAATGCATAATTGATGTTCTTTTGCTTTTATAAGTGGATGGAAAAGAATAAATATTAGTTTCACATTAATATAATTATAAATAAGTATATTAATTATATTTAATTCATTATATTAATATTTTTAGGGTATGTTTGGAAGATAATGATTATGTATAAAAGGCTAAGGATTAATTAATACACACTTTGGGACCTTGAACTTTCTCTTTAAAGTGTCCTTGGAAATGAAGGGATTAGGCTAAATAATTGAGACCATCGGCTTAATAACTTGAGATAGGTTTCTAGTAGGATAAAAAAATTTATTTTCAAGAAGAAAAACTATGTGATAGGTTTGTTATTAAGTGGTGTAAATGTTACCCTTTTATAAGTGAAGAAAGGGAAATTTTTGTGAACACCCATTATTTTTCAATAATGAAATGAAACTATTCAAGGGTAAAAGGATCAAAAAGTAATAAATAATGAATTTTGTGGTGTTATGAGGTTTATAAAGCCTATATATATCATTTTAACACATGTTTTAAAAAAAAATTAATTCATTTACCATTAGGTTTTTTTACATTCTACCACTTTTGTTTTTACCTGGGTAACTAGTTTTTAAATAAGTAATATATGTTTTATTAAAAAAATAAACCCTCATAAAAAATTAGGGGGTTATAATCCTAAATTTAACCTCTATTTAGTATAATTAAATTTCTAAATAATATAAAATTAACTTTAAAATTAAAATATTTAATATATAGAAAAACATTTTGTAGAAAATGTTGATTTTTCCATTTAGTGTTATTAATCTTATTTACTATTGATTAACAATTGAAGGAGTAATAATATATTTATATATAGGTTAAAATTTTATATTAAATTCATTTTATAAAATATAAATTTATTTTATTAGATAAAAATTATGCAATATTAATAAAAAAAATCATTGAAAATAACAATTTTACTTCTATCATGGTCATTAAATTTAATCTTATCAATCATACTTATAGGCCCAAAAATTAAATTAAACATATTAAATAATATGATAATATTGATATCAAATATAAAATAAATTTTTATATATTTAATTTCTTGAAGTGATGAAAACTAATTTTTAATATGATCAAATAAAAAAATTAAAGTAAAATATTACTTAAGTTTCCAAAAAAACAACACGTGGGTTTAATAAATTCAACATAGTATTTTTAAATGATTTATTTCAATTTATAAATATAAAGACCTGGAATTTCCATGTAATTTTTTTTTAATAAATGGGAATTTTATTAGTCCGCAAAAATTGACGGAACGTGATTCCGAGTCCCAGAGTGCTTGTAATAAATTTCTGAACTTTTGTTCGGGTACGTTCAGTAAACATATGAGTGGGTTTTTCTAACTTTTGAATCGGTGCTCAGAATTTAAATCTGAGGGCACCGTTGAAATCGCAGCACTGGTATTCGCTTAAGGATACTTTCACCTCGACGGAAGATGGTTAGTTTTTGGGTTTTTCATATAAGAATAAAATAAAAATAAATGTGTGTGAAATTTTATTTTTATTTGTAACACCCATGTGGGTGTTGGGAGGTGGGGTCCACCGAAACTAAACCTCCATGTGGAAGTTGAGAAGTGGGTACCAACATACCTTAACCTTCCATGAGAGGTTATGGTGGTGGGGAACACCCGAACCTAACCTCCCATGAGAGGTTATGGTGGTGGGGACCACCCGAGGCCTAAATCTCTTAAACTCCCCTCATTATGGAGAAAAACCTCTCAACTCCCCCCCCCCCCATTAATGTGGAGGAGCCTCTTAACTTTCTCTGCATTAATTGTGCCAATGTACATACCTTTAATATGACAACCTAGTTAATTGATTAGGCTATTTTGAATATGTGCCAACGAACTAAATAGAGAACTTAATCTATTATCCTTGGAATCTTTGGTGGAATTGGGAAGAAGGAGCTCTTGGGAGAAATCTCTTCAACGAAGAACACGTTCTTCCATGAAGAACGCTCCACCGACGAAGAATTCTCCGCCAATGAAGAAGGCTAACCCCCTTCGACCTTCTTCCTCAGGACTTCTTCCGATGTGGGACATCCTCATCTATGGCGAATCGACGACCGTACAACCTTCTTACTCCAATTACATCAAGTGAACGAGGTAGGGGTTTATTTCTATTTGATTATTGCTTTCCATGTTCTCCCCTTCTATTTTTTTTGTGGGATTGGGAATAGAGATTGACGTGAGTTGTGGGAAATGATGTTTTAAAACATCTTCTATACACATTCATGCTTCGTTCTTTGTGAACCGCTTTCTACCACTTTAAACGCGGAGGGTGCGGGCCAAACAAACATGGCCCGACCCCTCTATTGTTATTCTTTGATGTGTTCTTCGAAATGGAGGAAGTCGAAAAAGGCAACGCCACCACCACCCACAGCCTCCGCAACCCACACCACCCCACGGAGCTTTTCCCTCCCGGCCAAACCGACCCCGCGCCCGACCGAGCCACCCGCAGCTGGACTGAGCCACCGCACCAGCCCGGGCCGAACCCCCTCGTTGCGTCGCCGCCATGCCGAGCCATCGTGATGCGGCCGTGCCGAGCCGCCGCACTGCCTCGGGCCGAACCCCCTCGTCGCGTCGCCACTGTGCCGAGCTACCACGTCATCGCTATTCATCGTGCCAAGCCGCAGCGCCACCATCATCTACCGAGCCACGTCGCCATCTGCCGAGTCGCGCCACTGTCTGGGACAAGGAAAATTGCGATGTTGTCATGTCGAACTACTGTCTGGGCCAAGCTGAGCAGCTTCCTCCATCGTGCCCTCACCGCGGCCCTCCGAGCTACCCGAGCCACCTTCGTCGTGGCCTTGAGAGCTACCCCAAGCCGAGCCGGCCCATGGCCAAGCCGTTTCATGGCTGAGCTGCCCCCGTGGCACCCCTCAGAGGTCAAGCCGGCTCTGCGGCCGTCGGACCAAACCCAACGGTCCAGGCCACCCAGCGGGTCGGGCCGAACCCAACGGGTTGGGCTGCCCTGTGGGTCAGGACAGACCCAACGGTTCAGGCCAGGTTGACCCGAATCGGGTCAGCCTAGGTCGGGTCAGTCCGACCGGGTCGGACCAGACTCGGGCCCACTACGACCCAGTTACTTTCTTTTGGCCATAACTTTTACACCAGACGTCCGTTTGACGGACCATCAATGGCGCTAGAAATCTTGGAGCGAGACAGTCCCTTTGATTATACCCCACTGTGTTTTGGTTTAATATGGGGAACAGCCAGTTTGGATCGAGCACGAATCCAACTAGGCCCCCAGGACTAAAAGGCTAATAACTCGGAGATCGGGCATCTGATTGACATGATTTCTATTACGTTGAGACCCCTATGATGTGATGGACCTTTGAAACACTTCTTCGTGGGACTTCGTGGTAGTTGGACTATTTGATCTGTGGATTGAGAAGCAGTTTTCCCAAGCATGATACGTACGGAACCCTACGATTGGCTGATACTTGATGACTGCTGACCGTTTCGACTCGGAGTGACTTGACTGGCCCAGTGGGGAGTGCCTTGGTGATGTGGTAGACCCACAGTAGGGAGCGCCTTGGTGATGCGGCAGACCCACAGTACTCGACAGGAGGAGTACCTCAGTAGGCTATGAGGGGGAGCACCTATATGTGACATGGTAGACCCACGGTGGGGAGCGCCTCTATGTGATGCGACAGACCCATGGTACTCAATAGGAGTACCTCAACAGTCCAAGGTTAGTGGCAAGCACCTCTGTGTGACGTGGCAGGCCCACTGTACTCTATAGAGGAGGAGTTCTCTAGTAGCTGAGGTTTTCAATTTCGTGACTGGGGATGTTACTTGATATTACCCCTAGAATAAATCCTGGTGTGAGCTGAGTTAGAACCTCTGTGTTTTCCTCATGATTGATATTGATTACTTGATAACTTAGGTATATGTATGGGCATATACCTAAGTAAGGTTATCTATTGATTTAATAATTTTTGTTTTAACCTTGTTGGATTTTATGAAACCTAGAGGGTCTCGAGGTCCTTACTGAGTATCCTTATACTCACCCCTGCATGGGCTATGCCCGCACCTTGTTGTGTTGGATGCAGATGACGGACAGCGCTGACTGAGGCTGAGAGTACCAGGACTGGACGGTACCTAGAAGTGGACCTTACGATGAGTCGATACATGGAGGATACGGATGGACGAGGAGTGCTGAGGAGTCGATCTGTACCTACCCTTCAGGTAGGAACCTTGGAGGAAGACCCAGCAGCTGAATTTCCCTTTTCTTCAGCTGTATTGTATCACATTTGTACTTGTACTTTCCAATTGGTCTTGTATTCTGGCCCCTTTTACTTTCAGCACTCTTTTGTTATACAGTTTACTTGGTGTTTCTTCCAGCTGTGTGCTTTCTTGTGTGTGTGTTTACAGGTTATAAAGGCAATGCCTTCCCAGTTTTAGGTAATTACGCCTTTGGTGCTAGTCGCAAGCCCCTAGCATATGGAAGGCGGGCTTGGGGTAGTCACGAAATGGGCCCTGGGGGATGGGTCGTGAAAAATTGGTATCAAAAGAGTCAGTTCTACCGCATAACTTGGAATCTGATCTTTTCTATGAAGAAATAGTGTTAAGGGTAATGAGTGTGGTTATCAGTTTAGGGAAACCAGTGTTGGTGCGGTGGCCAACGTATCCATACACTAGGACCCTAACTTCTGATTTCCGACCCAGTTCACGAAAACACTGATTACATGTGTGTTTTCAAAAGTTTTCTTTATGATATTTTGAGTCAGATCACCAGGTATAACTTTCATCTCACCAGGTATAACTTTTTAACCATGGCACACTAGTTTCTTTTTAGGATTCCTCCATGCAAATATCCAGCTAGAGTTCCAAGAGTTGTACGCACTGATAGACCACCAAGCGACGAGGCCTCGGTGCAGGGCCCTTTTCCAATAGACGCCCCAGTGGAGGCACCAGCAGCACCATTCCCCGTTGGGCCAACAATGCCACTAGCCCCATCAACAGACAGTGCATGCCGCTTGAGCATGTTTCATGAGTTCCAGTACCATAGGCCACCCAATTTCAGGGGAGAGACGGACCCACAGGTGGCTGAGGATTGGCTGGAGGTTGTGGTGGGAGTTTTCCTACTGGTAGGGACACCAACCGATTTCATGGTGATCCTTACCGCCAACCTTCTACAGGCAGTAGTGGGCGGATAGTGGAGCTTAATGATTCAGTTTCATGGTGAGGTGACGCTTCTCTGGGAAGACTTCGAGATCCTGTTTCGAGTAGAGTTTTTCCAGCGACTCTTCGTGGAGTGCGCATACAAGAGATTCTTCATCTGCAGCAGGGAAGCATGACTGTGGCTCAGTACTCAACGAGGTTCACTGAACTCTCATGCTACTCCACAGATATGGTGCGAGACCCTTTCTTCAGGGCCCGAACCTTCGATCAAGGACTCAGGTGGGAGATCAGGGCTTCGGTGATCTCACTCAGCATCCTGACACAGGTGGGGGTGTTACAGAGATCCCTCTTGGCGGAGAGTTTCCTTGCTGAGCAGTCACTAGCGGCAAGACCCACTACTATTTTTCACAGAGCGGAGTCTTCTATAGATGGTAGTAGATAGACTTCACAGAGGTCCAAGAGGACCAGACCTATAGGTGGACGACCGCATAACTCAGGATCATTTGTGTGGGGCACCCGAAGCGGACCCAGTCATGCCAGGAGCGGGCAGTGTTACGCATGCAGCGGGCAGGGTCACATGGCTCGTGACTGTCCAACCTGCCATTCGGATGATCATCATATGGTCGAAGGACCTCCCAGACAGAGAAAGAGGTTCGACCGAGGAGGTCTGTAGGGAGAAGGAGGACGTAGAAGAGGAGTTGGTCGTACCGCTGGCAATGGGCGGCGATTTGAGATGTTACCGCCACCACCACTTGGAGGTCCACCCTGACTGCAGGGAGCAGGTGGACAGGGGAGAGCTCATCTCCAGGCAGCTGTGGCCTACAATCACAGTGCTCCAGAGATGATACGAGGTACGATCTGTGTCTACTACACCTCAGCTTCAGTGCTTATAGACATAGGTTTTAGTCATTTTTTCATTGCCACTGCCCACATTCGGAGCTTGGAGATTTCGATGGAGTCATTGGATCGATCCTTATGGCTAGAGACTCCTACGAGAGAATATTCAATGATTAAGCACTATTTCCGGCAGTGTGAGCTTACTCTAGGATGCGAGAGCTTCGTCTAGGATCTCCTAGTAGTGGCGTCGAGGCCTTACGACGTCATCTTGGGTATGGACTGGTTATCTACAGTCCATGAATAGATTGATTGTATTAGGTGAAAAGTGCAGTGTGTTAGCATGGATGGGACTAGGTTTACCTTCACTGGTGAGAAGGGAGCATTTTCAGCGCATGATGGACTTACCCAGAGGAGAGTGAAGCCAATCACTCATCAGTTGGCTAGCCTTACCCTCGGGGTTGTTGATGTGGAGAGTTTGAGCTATCCTATAGTGGTGGACCAGTATGCAGATGTCTTCCCTGATGATGTTCTAGGTATACCTCCTCACAGAGAGGTGGACTTTTACATTGACTTGTACCCTGGTATGGCACCGATATCTACACCAGCGTATCGGATAGCTCCCACGGAGCTTCGCGAGTTGCGGGTACAGTTAGAGGACTTGCAGGGGAAGGGGTTCATCTAGCCCAGTGTTTCACCTTGGGCAACCCCGATTCTCTTCGCCAAGAAGGTGGATGGGAGATTGAGGCTTTTTGTTGACTACCGGCGCTTGAACAAGGTGACCGTGAAGAACAAGTACCCACTCTCGAGGATTGACGACCTCTTTGATCAGATGAAGGGAGCACAGTGGTTCTTGAAGATAGACCTCAGATCAGGCTATCACCAGCTCAGAGTATGAGACGAGGATGTGCAGAAGACGGCCATCAAGTGTCGGTATGGCCATTACGAGTTCTTGGTTATGCCATTCGGCATGACCAATGCTCCAACAGTGTTCATGTGACTCATTAATAGGATCTTTCAGCCATACCTTGATCACTTTGTAGTGGTCTTCATCGACGACATTATGATCTACTCGACTACTGAGGAGGAGCATGCCTATCATTTGCAGGTAGTACTAGACACACTCCGAGAGCACCAAATTTATAGTAAGATCTCAAAGTGTCAGTTTTGGATCCAAGAGGTTCACTTTTTGGGTCATGTCATATTAGAGGCTGGAGTTTTAGTAGATCCAGCAAAGATTGGGGTGGTACTTTCTTGGGATCCACCTAGGAGTGTGACGGAGGTACGGATTTTCCTGGGTTTGGCCGAATATTACCGGAGGTTTGTACCAGATTTCTCTAGAATTGAATAACCATTATCATCCTTAATGAAGAAGGGGAAACCATTTGTTTGGTCTGAGAAATGCTAACGAAGTTTTCAGGAGCTGAGGCAGAGGCTAACTAGTGCCCCCATCTTGATACTTCCAGAGGAGGGCGTAGTGTACATAGTTTACTGCGATGTATCAGGGGCCAGACTCGGATGTGTCCTGATGTAGGATCAAGTAGTGGTCACATATGGTTCTCAACAGCAAAGACAGCATGAGCAGAACTATGCTACCCATGACCTAGAGTTAGCAGCACAGGTCTTCTCCTTGAAGATGTGGCGACACTATCTGATGGGCGGATGCTTTACAATCTACTCGGATCACAAGAGTCTCAGGGATATCTTCTCCCAAAAGGACCTGAACCTAAGACAGCGATGTTGTCTTGAGTTCCTTCAAGACTATTACTTTGAGATAGTCTATACTCCTGGGAAGAGGAATGTTGTAGCAGATGCACTCAGTAGGAGGTCTGGTATACAGCTGCTAGGCAAGGCGATGGAGTAGATGGCTGCTTTACAGATATTCTTTGTGGATAGATATGGAGTAGCTTTTCTTCAGTCTCTTACAGTCACTCCCCCACTTCTTCATTGAGTCAGGGAGGCACAGTGTAGAGACGCTAACTATGAGACACAACGTGCTCAGATATCCACAGGACAAACACCTAATGGAATTTCTGAAGGTGAGGAGCATGTTATCCTCTTCAGAGGATGTACCATGGTACCAGTGTCACTTCAAGAGGAAGTGTTGAGGGAGTTCCACACATCCCCTCTAGTGGTACATCCAGGAGTGGCGAAGATGTACCAGGACCTCCGACGACAGCACTAGTGGCCAGGAATGAAGAAATCAGTAGCAGAGTTTGTCTCTCGGTGCCTCACTTGCCAGTAAGTGAAGGCGGAGCATCAGGTATTAGAAGGCTTGGTTCAGACTTTAGAGGTCCCAGAGTGGAAGTGGGATGGGATATCCATGGACTTTGTGATAGTAATTCCATATACATCCAGAGGTCATGACTCGATCTGGGTGATCGTGAACCGACTCACCAAGTCGGCCCACTTCCTACCAATCATAGAGTAGGGTTTAGTAGAGAGAATGAGACGCCTCTATGTGCAGGAGATTGTATAGTTACATGGAGTACCCTCAATGATTATCTCCGATCGTAATGCATTTTTTACTTCCCAGCTATGGAAGGGGTTGCGAGAGGATTTTGGGAAGTAGCTTCGTTTGAGCACTTCCTTCCATCCTCAGACGGATGGCCAGACTGAGCGGACCATTCAAACCCTCGAGGACATGTTGCGTGCTTGTGTCCTCGACTTCGGTCTCAGTTGGGAGGATCACTTACCTTTGGTGGAGTTTTCATACAATAACAGCTATCACTCCATCATAGGGATGGCACCTTTCGAGGTGTTATACGGGAGACCTTACAGATCACCTTTGTGCTGGACTGACCCAGGAGAGTCAGCACTAGTGGGACCAGAGATGGTACAGGCTACCACAGAGAAGGTGCAGATCATCCAGGAGTGGATGAAGACTACATAGAGCAGGCAAAATTCATATGCCAACAGGAGACAGAGGCCTCAGGAGTTCGAGGATGGAGACCATGTCTTTATATGGGTCTCACCCCGATGAGGTCTACATAGATTTGGTCGAGGTGGAAAGTTATCTCCGAGGTTCATCGGACCTTTTCAGGTCCTCAGCAGAGTTGGTGAGGTGGCATACCTCTTAGCTCTTCCAACTCAGTTGCACCGGGTGCACGACGTCTTCCACGTATCTCAGCTGAGGAGATACGTGCACGACCCTTCTCACATCATCGACCATGGAGAGCTGGACGTCGACGATGGGGAGACTTTTATGGAGGTACCAGTAGAGATTGAGGATCGACAGGAGCGGGTCCTTCATGGACGGTCGATACCTCTGGTGCGCATTCACTGGCAGTACGGGGACCTCTAAGAGAGAACATAGGAGCGGGAGGCTCAGATGTGTTCTCAGTACCCCCACTTGTTTACCTAGTTTGAGTTGTGGATTATGGGGACATAGAGACCTAAGGTGGGTATAATGAAAAGACCCATAATTTCCATGTAATTTTTTTTTAATAAATGGGAATTTTACGAGTCCATGAAAATTGACGGCACGTGATTCTGAGGCCCGGAGTTCCCGGAATGAATTTATGAACTTTTGTTCAGGTATGTTCAGTAAATGTACGAGTGGGTTTTTCTAACTTTTTAACCGGGGATCAGAATTTAAATCTGAGGGCACAGTTGAACTCGCAGCGCCGGTATTCGCTTAAGGAGACTTTCACCTCGACGGCAGATGGTCGAGGGTGAAAGTTAGTTTTTGGGTTTTTCATGTAAGAATAAAATAAAAATAAAAGTGTGTGACATTTTATTTTTATTTTCAACACCCATGTGGGTGTTGGGAGGTGGGGTCCACCGAAACTAAACCTGCATGTGGAAGTTGAGAAGTGGGGACAACCAGACCTTAACCTCCCATGAGAGGTTATGGTGGTGGGGACCACCCAAACCTAACCTCCCATGAGAGGTTATGGTGGTGGGGACCACCCGAGGCCTAAACCACTTAAACTCCCCTCATTATGGAGAAAAACCTCTCAAACCTCCTCATTAATATAGAGGAGCCTCTTGAATTCCTCCACATTAATTATGCCAACACACACACCTTTAATATGCCAACCTAGTTAATTGATTAGGCTATTTTGAATTTGTTCCAATGAACTAAATAGAGAACTTAATCTATTATCCTTGGCATCTTTGGTGGAATTGGGAGGAAGGAGCTCTTGGGAGAAAGCTCTTCAACGAAGAACACGTTCTTCCATGAAGAACGCTCCACTGACGAAGAACGCTCCGCCAACGAATAACGCTGACCCCCTTAGACCTTCTTCCTCAGGACTTCTTCTGATGTGGGACATCCTCATCTATAGGGAATCGACGACCATACTACCTTCTTGCGCCAACGTCATCAAGCGAACGAGGTAGGGGTTTATTTCTATTTGATTATCACTTTCCATGTTCTCCTCTTCTAATTCTTTTGCAGGATTGGGAATAGAGATTGATGTGGGTTGTGGGAAATGATGTTTTAAAATATCTTCCATATAAGTTCATGCTTCATTCTTTGTGAACCACTTGCTAGAACCCTAAACGCAGAGGGTGCAGGCCAAATTAACATGGCCTGACCCCTCCGTCATTCTTCTTTGATATGTTCTTCGAAATGGAGGAAGGTGACGAAGGAAACGGCGCCGCCGCCTGCGTCCTTCATAACCCGTGCTGCCTCACTGCAATTCACCCTCCTAGCCGAACCATCCCCGCGCCCGGCCAAGCCACCCGTGGCTAGACCGAGCCGTCACGCCCCCTCGGGCCGAACCCCCTCACCGTGTCGCCGTCGTGCCGAGCTGTCATGCCGCCGACGTGCCGAGCCGCCACACCGCCCCGAGCCGAACCCCCTCGCCACTCTGCCACCATGTCGAGTCATCGCACCACCGTCGTTCGTCGTGCCGAGCCGTCGTGCCGCCATCGTCTGCCGATCCCCGCCGCAGTCCGGGACGAGCCGCACGGCTGCCGTGCCAAACTGATGTTTGGGCCAAGCCGAGCTGCCGCCGCCATCGAGACCTCGTCGGGACCCTCTGAGCCAGCTGAGCCATCCTCATTGTGGCCTTGTGAGCCGCCCCGAGCGGATCCGGCCTGCGATCGAGCCGTTCTATGGCTGAGCTGTCCTCGCAGAACCCCACCAAGGTCGAGCCACCTCTGCAGCCCCTCGCGGCCGTCGGGCAGAACCCAACGGGCCGGGCCGCCCTGTAGGTCGGGCCAGACCCAACGGGTCGGGCCAGCTTGACCCGAATCGGGTCATCCCAGGTAGGGTCGGACGGGGTCGGACCGACTAGGTCGGACCGACCCGGGCCCACTACGACCCAGTTACTTTATTTTGGTCATAACATTGGCACCAGACGTCCGTTTGATGAACCGTCAGCAGTGCTGGAAATCTTGGAGCGAGATGGTCCCTTTGAGTATACCCCACTGTGTTTTGGATTAAGATGGGGAACGATCAAGTTAGATCGAGCACAAATCCAACCGGGCCCCCAGGACTAAAAGGCTAATAACTCACAGACAGGGCATCTGATTGACGTGTCGTCTGTTACGTTGAAACCCATATGACGTGACGGAACTTTGAGACACTTCTTCATGGGACTTCGTGGCAATTGGATAATTTGACATGTGTCTTGGGAAGCAGTTTCCTCAAGCGTGATACATACAGAACCCTGATACTGGCTGAGACTTGATGACTGCTGACCGTTTCGACTCAGAGTGACTCGACTGGCCCAGTGGGGAGTGCCTTGGTGACGCGACAGACCCACGGTGGGAAGTGCCTTGGTGACGTGGCAGACCCACAGTACTCGACATGAGGATTACCTCAGTAGGCCACGAGGGGGAGCGCCTCTGTGTGACGTGGCAGACCCACGGTGGGGAGCGCCTCTGTGTGACACGGCAGACCCACGGTACTCGATAGGAGGAGCACCTCAGCAGTCCAAGGTTAGTGGGAAGCGTCTCTGTGTGACGCGACAAGACCACTGTACTCGATAAAGGAGGAGTTCTCAAGTAGCTGAGGTGTTCGACATCGTCACTAGGAATGTTACTTGATACTACCCCCTAGAATAAATCCTTGTGTGGGTTGAGTCATAACCTCTGTGTTTTCCTCATGATTGAGATGGATTACTTGATAACTTAGGTATATGTATGGGCATATACCTATTTAAGTTTATCTGTTGATTTCATACTTTTTGTTTTATTCTTTTTGGATTTTGTGAGACCTAGAGGGTCTCGGGGTCCCTACTGAGTATCGTTATACTCACACCTGCACGGGCTATGCCCGCACCTTGTTGTGTTGGATACAGATGATGGACAGTGCTCACTGAGGCTGAGAGTACCAGGACTAGATGGTACCTTGAGGTGTACCTTACGACGAGTTAGTACACGGAGGAGATAGACAGACTAGGAGTGCTGAGGAGGCGATATGTACCTACCCTTCAGGTAGGAACCTCGGAGGATGACCCAACAACTGAATTTCCCTTTTCTTCAGTTGTATTGTATCACAGTTGTACTTGTACTTTCCAGTTGGGCTTGTATTCTGGCCCCTTTTACTTTCATCACTCTTTTGTTATACAGTTTACTTAGTTTTTCATCTAGCTATGTTCTTGCTTTTGTGTGTGTTTACAGGTTATAAAGGCAACTCCTTCCCAGTTTTAGGGAATTATTCCTTTGGTGCTAGTCGCCAGCCCCTGGCCTATGGAAGGTGGGCTTGGGGTAGTCACGACACGGGCCTCGGGGGACGGTTCATGATAATAAATATATATTTTTATATATAAAACGTTTCAAAAACTTTTAATTCAATCTTGTATTGTAATAATTTCATAAAATTAGCGGTATTAGAAAACATGGTATTTTTTACTATTCCCCAAAAAATCAATTATTTTAGAAAAATATCAAAAATTCACCCTAAGCTAATTTTTTATGTGGAATTAAAAAAAATAGTTCATTTTTTAAAATAAAAATTCTAAAACTTATAAATTTAATATGTAAATTAAAATTTACTATATATAAAGAAAAACTAATTTTATTGAAAAATTCATTTTTAAAACATTAATGGTTCCTAATCATATTTTTTAGGGATTTTCTAATTGATTAAAATATTTTTTATTTGATATATATTTTATTATTATTAAATTTTATTAATAAAAAATATTTCATGGATTTTTTAGTTTGGTGTTTCCTTTAGAACAAACTAACAAATATGGTTCATGAAAAAGGAAATTGCAATGAACTAGTTTATGAGTGTTTAATGATCTAAATGTAATATATTAATAAAAATATTAAATATTAATAAAAACATTATATAATAATTAAAACATATTAAATACATTATTATTACATGATGTTACCATTATATAACATTCCTTATTCATGCATGATACAAACACTATAACATTGTTCACGTTTGTGGTAAAACCAACCCAAATTAGAGCATGTTATAATGATATAATAACTAAGTAAATGTATTTATATATTGTTATTATAAATTTTGAAAATTCTTAAATATTTCATAAATATCATTTAACTTCATTATATTCTTTCTTAGAACCATCCATGTGTGGTGGTGATGACAAATCAAATTCTTCATTCGTGGAGGAGTAAGTTTACAGGTACGTGTGATTAATGATTACATTTATCAACAAATGGGATAGAATGAAGGTATATGATAAATTATCATTTGAGAATTATAATTTTAAAATATTCAAGATATTCATTCATAAAATTCATCCTTGTTATCAACCATTAAAAGTAGTGATGAAAAACTAACCACATCGCTTTGTAGAGATGGTATTCTGCACGTACTCAAGATTGATGTTGTTTTTTTCTTAGTGGATGGAAAGGATTAAATAATGTTTTAGAAATTAATATGATAATGTTAAATTATATTAATAATACTTATTTCATTATATTATTGTGTATAGAAAAAAAATCAATAGGTAGATTAATAAGAAAAGGATAAGAAGTAATAAATACTCACATTGAGAACTTGAAATTTCTCTTGGAAATCTACTTAGAAATGGAGGCCTTGGGATAACTAATTGAGACTAGAGGCTTATGAACTTGAGATAGTATTATATAAGGAGAAAAAATTCTAAGTTTTAGTATGAATTTAAAAGGTATATATTTATCATGAAGTGGTAGAAGTGATCCACTTTTATAAGTTAAGAGAAGGGTAATTTTGGAAGTACCCATTACATTTCAATAATCATATATCACTACTCAGGGGGAAAAGTCACCAAAATTGTAAAATAATGGAGGGTATGATGTTTTTATGGTAAAAATATAATTCAAACACTTGTATTCATGTTTTTTAAATGTTTTATGTCTTTTAAACATAGTAAAACTCCTTTTACCAATTTTATTTTTACTATGGTAACTTATTTTTTAACCATGGTAATTAATTTTAATGAAAAAAATCAAATTCAAATTATTTCCTAATTTGAAAATTTTTATTTGAAATATGAAAATTATTTTATCAAATAATATTTTTAAATTTTAGAAAAGTTAATTTTAATATTAGCGCACATAACGTGTAAAAATCGTTTTTAGAAAAGCATGTTTTTTAAGTTTAAAATTTATGTGTAGTATAAATTTATCAATGTCATCGAATTTCATGATGTAAATTGGTTTATTATAAAATAAAATAAAAAATTATGTTTCTTTCAAAGAAATCCAAAATTGAATATAATATTTCAAATGTTTAATTAAAATATAAGATCGAAAAAAAAATTTAAAATAGAATGAAATGTTACTTATGTTCTAAAATGGTGAGCATAAGTTTTCTAGGATTAATATATTATTTTAAATACATAATTTTTCTCATTAAATACATATTTTATCAATTAAAATGTTTCATAAATTTATATTTCTTACTTATATAATAATAAATACATAAAAGGTATAGTTTTGGTAAGCTGTATTTTTCACTATTCACATAAAAATAAATTATTTCAGAAAAATAAAAAAAAATTAATCTTATGTTAATTTTGATATGTGGAATTCAAAAATTAAGTTAATTTTATAAAATAAGAAAATTATCTCAATAATCACTATCCAATATATTCACCAATTAATCAACATTTTTTAGATTTGGTATGCCTTTTTATAACCACAAGACCTACAATACCCTAAGTGCAGGGTGAATTAGGGTTTGAATTAATTATAATTTAATAGATATTGAAAATTTTTTGAAATAAAAAATTAAACCTTTAAATAGCTACCAAAAATCTATAATATCCAAATATGAAAAGTAAATGAGATTACACGATGATTTTTTCTTCGTTCACCTAAAAGGGAAACATCTAAGGTGCATACACATGATGATGTGTTGGAGTATCAATAAATTCACTAATGTGCTATCATGATTACAATGTTTAGGTAAGGATACATAATACACCAAGTTTCACTCCCTCCTTCTATATATCCACTCTCTACTTCAAGTTAGAGATTCAAGAATAGTACACATGTACATTGGTCAAAAAGATAATCAAAAGAGTATTCAAGACACCATAACAACAAGGGTGTTTCTCTAAAACTATAGACTTAATAAAAAAACCATAAATTCACTAAAAATTATTTATGTAAGTAGTTATATCAATAAATTTATAAATGTTTTAGGTTTCCCTAGTCTCTCAAACATGTGTTTCTATATATTCACTCTAATAATGCCCCTTTTTAATCTTTCCAATATCGTTAATTTATTATTCCAAAATTCTCCTATTTTGAATTCCACTTTTTTCCAATTTAATGGCATTCAAAACCATATACCTTGGTTGAACTAAA
Source organism: Viscum album (assembly GCA_963277665.1). Classification (NCBI taxonomy): domain Eukaryota; kingdom Viridiplantae; phylum Streptophyta; class Magnoliopsida; order Santalales; family Viscaceae; genus Viscum; species Viscum album. The sequence goes on from OY728120.1 coordinate 1,171,774,627, forward strand.
ATTCCAAAATTCCAAGATAATATTATCATTTTAAAAATATTTTTTTAATTTCCATATTTTCAATCTTCCTCAAAATCACGGTGCAACATGATACATTATAACATTATGTCCTTGTATTACTATATACTATCCAAAATCATGGCTTGAGCATGAATGTGAATCTTTTAGATCCTACGATTGATATCTTTATACATTTCCAATCCAAAACCATTTTGACATAGCATATATCATTATGTTACAACATTCATTTCTTTATCATACTATGTCATCATATTGTGTTGGGGATTTTTTTCCATAATTTACAACCCTGAACACTTCATGTTATGGCCTTTTGTTGTATCATTTGCATCAATGGATTAATTACCAGTCCCAAAATACCTTTATAAACCTTAAAAATCTAAGTATAATACACATATGTTGTGGTATTATTTATCTTCAACAAAAACCACTTCTCCATTACGCCATAGCATTCTAATGTGATCATTAAGCCTTAATTTTATGCACTGTACCATTATATTTTTTTAGCCTTACTTGATAATAATTATGACATTATTTTATATCATCACAATGTAGTATTTAAATTTTAATTCCCTAAAATTCAACAAAAAATATTACGATGTTACTTTTTATATTATGGTGTAGATTATATATCTTCAAAAAAATTATTCAAACCATTTCAAGTTAAAACTATACTCCTTTAAGTTTCCAACCAAATCATATCAATCCATAGACTTTAATTTCCATCCATTTCCAAAAAACACCTTTTAGTAACAATTAAATCAATATAAATCCTTATGATCCAATATTTTCCTCTTGAAAAACCATGGTTCAAACAACACTACTTTAAGAATATTCACAAACATTTCAACAATTCATGCTTAGAATCATCTTCATATATAAATAATAATCAAATATCACCACCAGATTCATTATAAAAAATATATCATCCTAATTCCCCTTCTTTATATATTTATACATCTCTATTATAATTTTAAACTTCATCATTAATTTACCACATTTCAATAATTGATCATTTTCCATATTCATAAAATATTTTTCAACTACTCTCACAATTCTTCAATGCCATTTCAAATTCCTACTTAATTCACCATAACTTTATTATATGAAAGTAAAATAATCATAGATAATATGTTTCTATAATATTATATTTTCAATTAAGTGTTATCATATTTGTCTAGGATTATTATGAATTACACACCAATCAAAAAAAATAATAAATTCATGATAAATTCATACATAATAAAATAGATAAGGATATTACTAAATTTATGTTACACCCTTGTGTCATTATTGTGTAATATTTTATGTTATTTTGGTGGAATTTAAATTTTAAGAAGTTTTGGTCTTTAAATTTTAAATTTTTAATGTTTTCCCCTATCACACAGTTGGCACAAGGTCAACGGAAACTATATGGGTTAACCATGTATAGTGATGTAACTTTTAATATGGGGTTTCTCATGGTTGTAACATGTCTCATAAAACCATGTGAGGTCTTAAAGAAATTGCGTGGGTCATATTTTTGTGTGGGGGTGACCCAAATGGTTGGAGAATAGTTATGGTAAACCTATGGACAACCAGTGCAAGGTGTGTATGTAATGAGACAGAAATTTTATCAATGTAATTTCCCTTATAATTATATAAATGTGTCATATTTAGTAATTCAGTATTATATAAAGTGCATTAACTACATGATAGAACCAATAAAATTGTGTTCTGGACTAGACCATAGTCTCATATTTCTAATCCGAGCTATCATTTAAGATTTATCCCATTTTCATTGATGTATCATTCATGCGCAATATAAAATATATTTAATATTTTTATAAAATTAATTATAGGTGCACCGGGCCTCAGAATTGTATGTTGTCTCAGCGCCTAACTCTGGAAATATATATATAAATATTTCAAAGTCTTACAAGGTAAAAACAAGGTATCTTCATCATTCTATATTTCAAGATTTTTGTGCTCGAAAAGTAAAACTTGGAAAACAACTCAGGATACTAAGCCCACACTTAGATCTCCCACTCCCAGAAACTCTCCTTCAAGTTCTCATGTTGCCACAACATACAGAGCAAGGGGATGGTCTTTCAATGCAGGTTCCTCTCATGTCGATCCTCGATCATCACCGAGTGATCCGAAAAGGTGGCTCCATCCTCGATGTCCTGCTCTCCCCAATCAATGATGTGTGTGGGGTCATTCATGTATTTCCTTAGCTGAGACATATGGAAGACTTCATTCTCCCAATCCAACTATAGGGATAGGGTGAGGTGGTAAGCAACCTTTCCAACCCTCTGCATGATCTCAAACGGCCTGATGAACCTTGGGAATAGATTGCCTCCCTGGACAAACCTCTGTAATCCTTATCAGGGGGATACTCTCAAGAAAACATAGTCTCCCTATTCAAACTCCAAGGTGATACAATGGGGGTATTCATAAGATTTATGTCTACTATGGGTCATCCTCATCCACTCATAGATGACCTGTACTTTCTCCATAATCACCTACACCATCTCTTGGCCCATAGGAGATGACTCACCAATCTCTGTCCAATAAAAGGGTGACCTGCAGGGTCTCCCGTACAAGGCCTCAAAAGGATCCATTTCTATAGTAGAGTGGTAGTTGTTGTTGCATGCAAACTCTACCAAGGGAAATTGATCCTCCTAGCTCTAATAAAATTCTAACACACAAGCCCTCACCATATCCTCCAACACTTGGATAGTGATCTCAGTCTACACATCGGTCTAAGGGTGAAAGGTTATACTCATCCTCCTCTGGGTCATGAATGCCTCTTATAGTAATCCACAATCATGACGTAAACTGCACATCACGATTGGATACAATCATTGAGGGAACATCATGAAGTCGAACAATATCTCATATGTACAGTTATCCCAAACACTCCACTAAACTCTACTCCCTAATAGCAAGGAAGTGCGACAACTTCATTAGTTATTCAACTATCACCCATATGGTGTCATGATATTTCATTTTTAATTGAACCCCTATGAAAAAGTATGTGGATATGATGTTCCACTTCCACTCCAGGATCTCAAGGGGTTGCAAGAAACCTTTCAAAACAAGGTGCTCAACCTTCACCTACTAATATGTGAGGCACTGAGAGATGAAATCAGTTATGATTTGTCTCATTTCAGACCAAAAAACTACCACTGAAGATCTTTGTACATCTTCCCCACACCGGGATGTACAACTATGGGAGAAGTGTGGAACTCTTGCATCACCTCCTCCCACAACATGACTGGAACCACTGTCCACCCCTGGAATAAGATAACATGATTCCCTCCTTCAGAATATCCATATGGTGTGTTACTTATAGATATATGATCATGTAAGACCTCACATTAGATGTATCCCAGCTAGGACTCTCTCACTAGCTTGAGAAGAAAATCAATCAACACCATTGAATACAGAAAATTGTACCCTCCTTCTCCACTAGGGTCTACTGCAAGGAAGCTAATTGCTTTGAATCCTCCTACACTAAGTGAGCCTCAGACTTCCTTCTAAGGGAATCTTCCACAATTTTTTCCTTCCCTATAGTATATACTATCTCAAAGTCATATTCCTACAGGAATTACAACTACCGTCATTATCTTAGGTTTAGGTCTCTCTATGGGAAGATGTACATGAGACTTTGGTGGTCTAAGTAAACCAAATAATGCTCCCCTGGAAGGTAGTGTCTCCACATCCTAAGGGAGAAGACTATTGCTACCAGCTCTAGGTCATGGTTCATGTAGTTTTACTCATGGGGTATCAATATCCTCGACCCATATGTGATAACTGCATGTCGCTGCATCAACACGCAGTTGGGCCTAGCTCCTAAGGAATTTCAATACACTGCAAACTCCACACCCTCATATGGTAGTATCAATTTAGAGAACTCTTCATCCTCAAACTAAACTCTTCAAAGTCCCTCTATAAATATTCATACCAGTTAAACGGATACCCCTTCTGTGTTAGGGTGTTCAAAGGGGATACGATTTTGGAGAAGTCTACCACAAAGCACATGTAGTAAACCACTAAGCCAAGAAAGATCAGAACCTCTGACGCACTCTTGGGTGGCTCCCAAGAAATCACCACTTCAATATTCACTGGATCCCTAGATAAACCAAGCTCAAAAATGAAATTCTCCAGAAATTGAACCTCATGAATCCATAATTGGAACTTTGAGATCTTTCCGTAAATATGGTTCTCTCAAAGCAATTCTAGGACAATCCTCAAGTACTCTGCATGATCCTCCTTCAATGTAGAGTATATGAGTATTTCATTAATGAATAAAACAACAAACTAGTATAAGTATGGATGGAATACCCGGTTCATCAAATCTATAAACATGGTGGTGGTATTCTTCACACCAAAGGAAACCACTAGAAACTCATAGTGTCTGCAGCAACATCGGAAATCCAAATTTGGAATTTCAGGCTCACGAACCCTCAACAGGTGTTATCCAAACCTGAGATCAATCTTCAATAACTATATCGCACCTCAAAACTGGTCAAAGATGTTTTCAATACTCAGTAAGGGTTTCTTGTTCTTTATCATGTCCTAGTTCAGGTGAATATAATCTATGAAAATCCATAAGCTCTCATATGTATTTTTTATGAACAACATTGGAGCTACCCAGGGGGGACATTAGGTCTAATGAAACCTTTCTCGTGAAGGTCCTCCAACTTCTACCACAACTCCTGGAGCTCGTTAGGGTCCATTTGATATGTGTCATAAGATATTAGAGTGCAATTCAATTAAAAACTACACCTCTCGGCTTGGAGTTAGTCCTGAAACATCCTTGGGTAATACGTTCATGTAATCCTCTACAACTGAAGGAATCCAAATTCTTAGAGAGACTATTACACCAAGGGATATTCTCTCCAACTAATGGGTGATGGGATGCTACCTCCTTCTCAAAAAACCCACTTTCCCTATAATGAGATCTTTATCTCTAGAAAAGGATAATCCCATCCCATCATCACATAGGCATCTGATTTGTCTATGGTGATAGTCAAACTAGGCTCAAACCATAGAAATTTAATCCATATCTAAGATGACATCATAGGGTTGTATTGTGACAACAAAAAGGTCCCATGTTAACCTCTCTCCACTAAGTGATATATCTCACTACTGACAAATAAAAGATATAGAAGAAACATTCCTTATAGGACCCTCAAGATGAAGCTGATGGGATAGCGCCTCAATTGGGAGATCCAACTCTCACACCAAGAGTATATAGATAAAGTAATGATTGAAACCTAGTTATACTAATGCTGAAGAAAGAGTATAAAACACATAGATCATACCTCTTATCATCTTGTGCACCGTGGGATTATAAAACTCCAAAGCATGTAGTTGTTCATATCTCTGACCACCAGCTCCCTGAGCATGATGTGGGCCTCCTGGTGGTGGTGGTTAAAGGATCTCATAGTGGTGTCCACCACCCATAGCTTCTCATGCTCCTCTTACAGCTCTACCACTATGGGTACTACCCTATCCTCACCTAGTAGATCCCCGATCACGGTGTTGCCTCTATGTGGAAGTCTATCAGCTATTTGCATGTGCTTATCAGCATGTCTGGTCAAGCAGTCTCACATCATGTGACATCACCCATCACAAGTGAAGCATCTCCCCTCTCCAGGATTCCTTAGTCCTTTGTGCTGCCTCTGACCATGTGCCTGAATTTGATCGCAGGAGGATCTCCTATATCGAGACCCTGGCACCCGGCATCAGCTAGCTACTACAGATAACATCACTCTGTGGTGCCCACTGCCAGATCCAGCTTTCTGTCATCCTTCTGATATAAATATATCTATCATCAATGCCTGATCCAACACCCTAGAATAGGTGGGGATGCACAAGGGCACCATTCTAGCTTAGATCTCTCTGTGGAGTCCCTTCTCAAACTTTTTTTCCTGAAAGTAGTTATTTAGGATCTTGTAAAGAGAGTACTGCAGAAGGTTTGTGAACCTTGTTTCATACTCAAACATCTTCATCCATCACTGTTGTATCTCTTTAAGCTCTTGGATCTAAACATAGTGTAAGTTGGATGGGTATTAATCCTTACAGAATAACTTCTAGAAGTTAACCCATTAGAGTTTTAACTCATCATGAATCTGTGTAATAAGGATCCACCAGTGCCCAGCTACTCCATGGAAAAGGCTGGATGCCAGTGTAAACACTTTATCCATTGGGTTCCGAAAAATCTTGAAGATATAGACCATTAACTCTAGCCAATCCTCTACTGCCTGATGATATAGCTCACCATAGAACCTCAATAGCCTCTGATGCTGGAACTTATAGATTACATTTTGCCTGTGTGTGTCCACATACTGCTCTATTGGAATGATCTATTTCTTGATAGTTGTAGGTGATACTAACTTCCTACCTAGAGGAATGGGATCACAAGATAGACCCTAAACTGAGGCCTCATCACTCATCAGGTCATCTTCATGAATCGGATCTGGTATACTAGATGGCTAGTGTCATGGAGGCATTATGAGATTTATCAAGACATACCATGTCCAGATTATCATATGTATTTATATCAAAAAAACAAATAGAAACTAAATCAAGAAGGATAGTCAAAGACTCAATCATATACGATGCATGTACCATTGATCCCTACAATAAATTTCTTGGTGTGATGATTCAACAAACAGGTAGTTAGGGTCTTAGTGAATGGATACATTAGCTTTCGCGCCATCACTGAACTCCCTGGCCTGGGATTCACACTTAACAAACTTAAACATTGTTTCCTTAAACCCATACAAATCCTTTTAAGGGGAATAGTTCAAACAAAATCCTAAGGATCGAACCAGCTTAAATACCAATCTGTTGTGACCAAACCCAAAATGAGGCTCAAACCACAACTACCCCAAGCCCACCTCTATAGTCCAAGGGGTGGTGAATAGTTCCAAAAACATAACTAACTCAGGGAGGCCTTTTCTTAAGTACCTTTATGCACACACATATAAAACTATATGAAAAATTTCATAGGGAAATAGTAAAATATGCAACACCACTATAATATAAACCAAGCATGCATGAACCTCTAGAAAGTACAAAAGTACGGTAGTGTAAACTGAAAAGTAAAGGGGAAAAACACACCCAACCATAAATATGTCTCAACCTAACAAAACTAGAAAAATAAAACAACTGAGATATCATGTCTCCTGAATCCCAAGTTGTGACCATCGTACGTGGTCCAAGAACTACCACAAAATAGGGCAAGGGAAGTGATGCCCTTTATCAGTGCTAAACAGAAAGCACTGATAAAGGGGTATTCCTTTATCAGCGCTCTATAAAAGCGCTGATAAATGTTACATTTATCATCACTTTTTTCAGCTCTAATAAAAGGTAACATTTATCAGTGCTTTTTTTAGCGCTGATAAAGGTAGCTCTTTATCAGCGCTTTTTTTAGCGATGATAAATGAATGTTTTATCAACACTTTTATTTTAGCGCTGATAAAACATACCTTTATCAGCGCTTTTAACGAGCACTGATAAAGGTTCTGTTGGTTTTTATTTAATAACCCTAGAAGGCCATCCTCGCTTGCACGCGGTCAAGCTCTCGCGGAAGCTGAACCAGGCCCCTCGCCGCCGCGACCTTGTCCTCCGCCTCCTCGTCCTCCTCATCCTCCTCATCCTCCTCCTTCCTCCTCCTCGTCCTCCTCATCCTCCTCTGTAACGCCCCGACCCCAGCTACCCAGAGTCGGTGCATTACTTCGTAACATTGGCATGATCACAAGAAAGATCAAATCTCGAAAGACCGATTGGTTTAGTAGCCTTGGAAACACTAGATATATTCGTAAGTTTTACATTACATCATAAAATGAAAAACTACTACAACAACATAATGTCTCCACAGTCCACACTACTATCCCCTCATAATATCCCTGGAGGTCATTCATAATTTACTTCTTCACTTCCTGGGAAAAATAAAACATAGAAAAGGGGTGAGCTCAAATGCCCAGTAAGGATAACAATATAGCGGAAACTTTCATAAATAAGAATAAACATTTAAGGCAATGTATAACTAAAACAAAAGCCTTTCAAACTTTAACTTTCAACATTGTATGGCATAAATAAAATGAAATAATTCCATTTACTCATTCACATGGATATTCTACTAATCGAATAATCACATGCAAAATCACTAACCACTTTCATAATGTTGGAATGCATAATGCCAGACTATCATAACCACATAGCCAAGGCCTCGTGCCAAGACTACAAATAAGATTTTGTCAAGGCCTTGTGTCAAGACACTAGTTTGTCTCATGAGACCTACCGATGCATCAAGGAGCTATAGCGGGCTCCACCCGTCACATATTAAGTCCAATGCATTCCCATATGAAAAGGTTTAAACATAACATAAACATTAGCATACGAAATGTCAATAATTTCACCATAAACTATGAATGCTATAAAAATAGCACATCCACAGTCAAACATATCACAAAACCTTCAATACAATATAGAAGTTTTGTATCATAATAAATCAACTTCAAATAAGCGTAAAATCCATCAAAGGATGTTGACATAGATGAAATCAAAACACTTTTTAGAGAAATATCTCTTTCTATTTTTGAAATAATTTAAGAGCCATATAAAAAATTTTCTTGAAAATATTCTTATAAGCTTGTAAGGAAATCTTTGAAGATTTTATAACGGCGGAAAATAACCGCACCCGCCGTATAAGTTAAAAAAACATTCTTACCTTAATTCCGTCGAAAAGGTTAAAAAGGACCTTGTTTTGAAAACGACGGAAAGATTACTCTTATAAAAAGTCAAAAAAGGGTATAAATTACTTTAACCCATATTCTTGTAAATAATAAAAATGTTTTGAAATACATTTTGAAGAAACATGGATGTGGATGATAAAGAGATCCCAGTAGATTATTACGTATAAACAACCTCGGATAATGAAGAGATTGTGAAATAACCCTTACCTTGTACTTTTCCTTGGTTGGGGTAGGTTAACCTCCTGTATAATGGTGAAATAATTGTTATTAAATTATACAAGAATCATATACATTCATATGATATCATATATGATCTTTTTAACATTGCTTTAACAATATCTTAGATTTATCGTTGTTTCGGGTGTTAACTTACTCATTTTCTTTTATATCTTTTGTTGTGTTTTTCATGGATAGGTTGTATCTTATTCATATCCAGAATGATATCGTGTCCTTAAAAATTATTTTTAAATCATCAAATGATAATTATACTTGAATGGATACGACGGAGAATGAATCTCATCGCGTTCGTGGAGACGGTAGTCCGTACGTACGCACGAGCGACAATATCATTATTTTGATATTAAAATAATATATAATTGGATAGTATATCATATATACAGAATAATTATCATGTTATATTTATTATTTACATGAATTACATATCATTATTATACCCACCTAAATAATAATTATTGAATAACAATTACACCACGATGTGGAGACGGTAAGCCGTACGTACGCACGTATGGTAACATGTCATTCAAATGATGGGTAGAATACTGAATATGGTTGTTCCATATTTATAATAACATCACAGTATATAGAAGATACTGGAGTTATAATTTTAGAATTGAAATAATAAACAAAGAGGGAGTGGAAGAAGAAAGAAACATGAAAGAGGGTGATGAAAATGTTACCTCTTCTTCGGGTTCTTCCTTTTGATTTGATCAAAAGGACTCCTTAGGATGGATTTATGACTAAAGTAAAGCTTCTAGGATTAAGGGAGAGAAGTTGGGAGAGTATTTGGGCAGAGTTTGGCCGAACCAAAAGGCTTGAAAGTGTGAATAAGGTGGTAGAGGTGGGGTCCTTTTATAAGAGGAGAGGAGGGGCTCTTTTGGAAAGATTGAAATGTTACATTATTATACAATGATTTTCGGATTCTAAAGGTCCCAAACTTATATAATTCGTGGATAAGGTGATAAGGGTTCGAAATATCCTCATCCAATAGGCTTTGGACAAGTGTAAGCCTTGGATTTTTCATTATCTTATCATTTTATTTAAATCGTTAAATAATGAGGTCATCGCTGCATCATAATGATGTCATAAATAATTTAATTTATTTAATGTATAAAAATTATAAAAAAATACTATGATGTAGGAAATCTTTTTATATTTCTAATGAATATTTATAGTCAAAATTTGGACTTGTGTAACCCCACTTAAAAACTGTTTTAGTAAAACAACTCATGTTTGTGTCAATTTAATTTTAACATTAAATAAATATATATTAATGTCATTTTCCAACTAAAGTGGCTCCATGGGGTCCCCAAGTTGACCCATGGGTTTTCTTGGTCGTCCATGACTCATCCAATAGTAATAGGACAAGTGTCAAGCTCATCTCATATTATTAAAACATTATTTTTACCTTAAACTACACTAATTACCTCTAATCGCGATTAAGAACTTAAAAGTTACTATTCACCAAAAAATTATTTTGATCTTATTGAACCACATTTTACTTCTTAATGACAACCATGTATGTTGTATTTTTGAAAATCAAATCACAGAAGTGGTAATATTTCATTTAAACGAAAAATCAGTTATTTAACTACCACTTAGTGGTTTCACTATTCATCAAAAATTGATGTTTTTCAGAACAATGCCAAAATTTCACCCTAAGCTATAATTGATATTCCGAATTCAAAAATGATGTCTATTTTACAAAATTCCAAACATATAATTTGCATTAATTAATTTTATAATTAATTCCCGCTGTTACAAAAAATAGCGTGTTTCTAAGAAACAATTTATATCAAAAGATTGGCAATTGTTTATGTCCAATTTCAATGTTAAATTAATTCTAATGACCACCATTGGATAAAATGGTAAAAATATATTCTAATTATACTTTAAAACCACTAAATATTATAATTTATCACTATAAATTATTTTGATTTAAAAAGTTGTTTTTAAGTATTTTTCACTATTCATAAAAAATAGAAGTTCTCAGAAAAATACCAAAAATTCAACATAGGTTAATTTCAATATTCTGAATCCAAAAATGAAGTCCATTTTGATAAATAAAATTTATAAAATTTCAAAAAGTAGGTATTACTATTCACAACGGCTAGTTTAATTCGTTGTGGTCTGTGTTAGAGCTCGAGGTTGCGTACAACACACGCTATTGCATTATTCGAAGTGAAACGTACTGTGGAAGCTTGGGGTGTTACATTCTCCCCTCCTTCAATAAATTGCGTCCTCGCAATTTCTAGGGTATTACTGCATAAAAAGACTCGGGTGGTTCTTCATCATAAGTTCCTCAGGTTCTCACGTTGCCTCTTCCATTTTATGATTTCTCCACAAAACCTTGACCAGACGAGTTGTCCGGTTTCTCAGCACCTGCTCCCTCACATCAAGAATCCTGACGGGCTCTTCACAATAGGAAAGATCGGGTTCCAGTTCTAACTCCTCATAGGTGAGTACATGCTTTGGGTCAGGCATGTATTTCCTCAACAGAGATACGTGGAACACATCGTGAACTTTGGAGAGACTTGGCGGCATTGCCAATCGGTAAGCTACAGCCCCAATTAGTTCTAGAATTTCGAAAGGTCCGATGTACCTGGGACTCAATTTACCTTTCTTACCAAAACGTATGACTCCCTTCCATGGAGATACCTTCAGGAAAACATGATCACCGACTTGAAATTCCAAATCCTTCCTTCGATTATCGGCATAGCTCTTCTGCCTACTTTGAGCTGCTTTGATGTGATTTTGGATTACTTTCACCTTTTCCACCGTTTCCTCCACCAGTTCTGGGCCTACAAGTTTTCTTTCACCAACGTCATCCCAAAAGGTTGGTGTACGACATCTCTTTCCATATAACGCTTCATATGGTGCCATCTGAATACTCGAATGGAAGTTATTGTTATAGGAAAATTCTACCAGTGGTAAATATTGATCCCACATACCCTGAAAGTCAAGTGAGCGAGACCTCAACATGTCTTCTAAGGTCTGAATAGTCCGTTCTGATTGTCCGTCTGTCTGAGGGTGGTAAGCAGTGCTCAAATGAAGTTTAGTATCCAAGGATTTCTGAAGACTTTTCCAAAATCTTGAAGTAAAACGGGGATCACGATCAGAAACGATCGATAGGGGTACTCCATGAAGTCTCACAACTTCATTAATATATAGTCTTGCTAGACGTTCTAGGGGTAGATCTTCTCTTATAGCAAGAAAATGTGCTGACTTAGTAAGACGATCAACAATAACCCATATTGCATCATTCCTTCTAGGAGTCTTTGGTAGCCCCATGACAAAGTCCATCGTAATATTGTCCCATTTACACTCCGGTATGGGAAGAGGTTTCTTGACTCCTCCAGGCTGTTGCCTTCCAGCTTTCACTTGTTGACAAACCATACATCTTGACACAAAATCAGCAATCTCCCTCTTCATGTTGTCCCAACAAAAATGTTCCTTCAAATCTCTATACATTTTGGTGCTCCCAGGGTGTATAGAGAAATTGGAACTATGAGCATCATCCAGCAATTCCCTTTTTAGATCAGGTATATCGGGAACACAAAGTCTCTTCCCGAATTTCAAAATTCCATCCTTATACACAAAGTCCCTCAGTCTTCCATAATTAACATCTTTAATCTTCTTCTGAAATTCTTCATCATTGGTCTGAGAACTCTTAATCCTTTCTAGTAATGATGGTTTGGCAACCATTTGAAAAAGCATTGATGTTTCACCTTCCCTAGTTATTCCCATGTCCATCTTCACTAGATCTATGAAAATTGGATCCCTTTCAATTCTCATCACATTCAAAACTTCATGGTCTTTTCTACTCAAAGCATCTGCCACCTTGTTTGCCTTCCCCGGGTGGTAATGTATCGTGCAATCATAATCCTTGAGTAGTTCAAGCCATCGCCTTTGCCTCATGTTGAGTTCTTTTTGTGAGAAAATATACTTCAAACTCTTGTGATCAGTATAAATCTCACATTTTTCACCATAGAGGTAATGTCTCCATATCTTTAAAGCAAATATCACAGCTGCTAACTCAAGATCATGTGTGGGATAGTTTTTCTCATGAATTTTTAGCTGTCGTGATGCATAGGCAATAACCTTATCATTCTGCATAAGGACACAACCAAGTCCTTTCTTCGATGCATCACTATAAATAACAAACCCATCATTCCCCGATGGTAGAGTCAATACAGGGGCATTGACTAATCTTCTCTTCAGTTCTTCAAAACATTCTTCACACTCTTTTTTCCAGAAAAATTTAATCCCTTTACGTGTGATCTTTGTCAATGGGTTAGCCAATCTGGCAAAATTCTGGACGAAACGTCGATAATAACCTGCTAAACCAATAAAACTACGTACCTCAGTTATACTCGTAGGTGCTGGCCATTCTTGGATTGCCTTGGTCTTAGAAGGATCAACAGAGATTCCATCTTTAGAGACAATATGGCCAAGAAAAGAAATCTCATGAAGCCAGAATTCACACTTGCTAAACTTCCCATATAATTCATGCCTCCTCAGAGTCTTCAAGATAATGCGCAAGTGATTTTCATGATCTTCGTAGGTTTTGGAGTATACCAAGATATCATCAATAAATACCACCACAAATTCATCGAGATACTCCTTGAAAACTCTATTCATCAGATCCATGAATACAGAGGGTGAATTAGTCAATCCAAACGGCATTACAATAAACTCGTAATGCCCGTACCTGGTTCGAAATGCTGTCTTCGGAATGTCTTCCTTCTTCACACACAACTGATGGTATCCAGATCGAAGGTCAATCTTTGAAAAGTATTGAGCTCCATGCAGTTGGTCAAATAAATCATCAATGCGAGGTAGGGGATACTTGTTCTTTATCGTTATAGCATTGATCTCCCTGTAGTCGATACATAACCTCATAGATCCATCTTTCTTTTTAACAAAAAGAACAGGGGCTCCCCATGGAGAAACACTAGGGAGAATAAATCCTTTATTACTCAACTCCTCTAGTTGTTTCTTTAGTTCAACTAATTCTATAGTGGCCATTCTATAAGGGGTCTTCGATATAGGCCTTGATCCAGGAATTAAATCAATGGAAAACTCAACTTCTCGTTCTGGAGGATGTCCAGGTAAATCTTCCGGAAATACATCTACAAATTCTTTCACCACAGGTACATCCTCTATTTGAACATTCCTTTCCTCACTGACAGTTATTTCATTCTCTTCCTCCCCAATAATTGAATTTAGTTGATCTATTGAGGGTGGATCTAAATAAGAATTAGGTGGTGACGATTCTGCTCTAAAGATAAGGTGTCCCTTATCATTATCATCAAGAATCGTAACCTCTTTCTTCTTACAATAAATCTTCGCATCATAGTCCAAAAGCCAGTCCATACCGAGGATTATATCAAACTCAATCATAGGTATGATGATGAGATCAGCAGATAAAGAACATTTATGTGCTCTAATGGGGACTGATTCACAAAACTTTTTTGCAATGATACTTCCCTTAGGAGTTTTAACTGACAACTCCCTTATTAAATAAAATTGGAAATATCTAATTTTCTTAGCAAACTGGGAAGATATGAAACAATGCGATGATCCAGAATCAAATAATGCATTTTCTAAACTTGAGGAAACCATTAAATTACCTGCCACCACGTCTTTCGGAGCTTCTACCTCAGCAGTAGTGATAGCATAAGCCTGGCCTTGATCCCTTGGCCTTTTCTGAGGTAAGTTCTCCTGACACTTAGGACATTCATTTGCATAATGCCCCATCTCCCTGCAATTGTAGCACTGAACGTTGGTAGCTTCCTTCTTCCCCTTGCAATCATGAGCTTGGCGGCCTTTTTCACCACACTTGTAACAGACTCCCATTCCCTTCAAGCAAGCACCAGGATGTTTCTTCCCACATTTACCACAAGATGGATATTCAGCCTTTCCCTTCTTCCCTTTATTTCCATTCCCAGATTGATCAGCAGGTCTCTTCTTCTCTTGCTTTTCTTTAAAGTCATAAGACTTAGAGAATTTTTTTTCTGTCTTGATAGCACATGAGACAATGTCTTCGTACGATGAAAAGGATTGTGAGACTAATTCTCGACGAAGAAATGGTTTTAACCCATCAAAGAAACGATCAATCTTACTTCTTGGGTTACATATATAATCTCTAGAATACCTTGCTAACCTTGTAAAGTTAGCCTCATACTTTGTGACATTGTCATCCTCCTTTTGTCTCAGACTCAGAAATTGCCTTTCCATATCTGCTCGATGGTCGCGAGGAAAGTATTTTTCTAAAAACAGATCTTTGAACTCCCTCCATTCCATATTTGATACTTCATCATCTTCTTTCATTTTTTGAATCAATGACCACTATTTATCATCATCTCCAGTGAGGCAGTAAACTGCCATGATAAATTTTTCCCTTTCACTGCTCCCCAAAGCCTGAAATATTTTCTCTAGGGAATTTATCCATTGCTTGGCTACTAAGGGATTTGTACTCCCATTGAACGTTGGTGGTTGTTGCCTCATGAATCGATCTAACATTGATCCTCCACGTTGTGGATCAGGGTGTTCCATACGGGTAAGGTTATTATTCATAACCTGAGTAAGTTGTCCCAGTATGGTGATTAGCTGATCGGCACCAGTTGCATCACCAGCCCCACTATAATTATCTTGAGCAGGAGGGCAATCCCTACATGGAGTGCGTGCATTGATACGGTTTCCATTTCTTCCACTAGGCGCCATTTCTAAACAATGGCATAAACTAGATCAGTTTATGAATCAAAATACATAATCCCATACTTATAAAACACTTAACATAAATTGAACTATTTATGGGTATAATCCATAATCATAAAAATGTTTTCTTTGAGGAAGTATATACTCATAAACCCTTCATAATGATTTGTAAAGAAAATGAGAGTTATCCTAAGCATATCCCCCGGGAGTGTCGTAACCAAGAGTGCAGCAAGGCCCGTTGTCGTGCACCAGTTCCCGTTCGAGTCTAGCTCAAAGCGGTGTTTTGGGGTTTTACCCCTAGGAACATCTGTGCCAGATCCGCCTCTACCTGCTCGTATCCAGACAGGGATGTATTGCTCGGAAAACTCACAAAATCTCTATAATACAAAAATTCTTGGAAGTTCTTCTATACTAATACTCAAATTTCATCTTAGGTCTACGTGCTCTAATCAAAGTTTATCTAAATCTAGCTTCCAAGGTTTGTACTAAACTTCCTCTGATACCAACTGTAACGCCCCGACCCCAGCTACCCAGAGTCGGTGCATTACTTCGTAACATTGGCATGATCACAAGAAAGATCAAATCTCGAAAGACCGATTGGTTTAGTAGCCTTGGAAACACTAGATATATTCGTAAGTTTTACATTACATCATAAAATGAAAAAATACTACAACAACATAATGTCTCCACAGTCCACACTACTATCCCCTCATAATATCCCTGGAGGTCATTCATAATTTACTTCTTCACTTCCTGGGAAAAATAAAACATAGAAAAGGGGTGAGCTCAAATGCCCAGTAAGGATAACAATATAGCGGAAACATTCATAAATAAGAATAAACATTTAAGGAAATGTATAAATAAAACAAAATCCTTTCAAGCTTTAACTTTCAACATTGTATGGCATAAATAAAATGAAATAATTCCATTTACTCATTCACATGGATATTCTACTAATCGAATAATCAGATGCAAAATCACTAACCACTTTCATAATATTGGAATGCATAATGCCAGACTATCATAACCACATAGCCAAGGCCTCGTGCCAAGACTACAAATAAGATTTTGTCAAGGCCTTGTGCCAAGACACTAGTTTGTCTCATGAGACCTACCGATGCATCGAGGATCTATAGCGGGCTCCACCCGTCACATATTAAGTCCAATGCATTCCCATATGAAAAGGTTTAAACATAACATAAACATTAGCATACGAAATGTCAATAATTTCACCATAAACTATGAATGGTATAAAAATAGCACATCCATAGTCAAACATATCACAAAACCTTCAATACAATATAGAAGTTTTGTATCATAATAAATCAACTTCAAATAAGCGTAAAATCCATCAAAGGATGTTGACATAGATGAAATCAAAACAATTTTTAAAGAAATATCTCTTTCTATTTTTGAAATCATTTAAGAGACATATAAAACATTTTCTTGAAAATATTTGTATAATCTTGTAAGGAAAGCTTTGAAGATTTTATAACGGCGGAAAATAACCTCACCCGTCGTATAAGTTAAAAAAACATTCTTACCTTAATTCTGTCGAAAAGGTTAAAAAGGACCTTGTTTTGAAAACGACGGAAAGATTCCTCTTATAAAAAGTAAAAAAGGGTATAAATGACTTTAACCCATATTCTTGTAAATAATAAAAATGTTTTGAAATACATTTTGAAGAAACATGGATGTGGATGATAAAGAGATCCCAGTAGATTATTACGTATAAAAAACCTCGGATAATGAAGAGATTGTGAAATAACCCTTACCTTGTACTTTTCCTTGGTTGGGGTAGGTTAACCAACTGTATAATGGTGAAATAATTGTTATTAAATTATACAAGAATCATATACATTCATATGATATCATATATGATCTTTTTAACATTGCTTTAACAATATCTTAGATTTATCGTTGTTTCGGGTGTTAACTTACTCGTTTTCTTTTATATGTTTTGTTGTGTTTTTCATGGATAGTTTGTATCTTATTCATATCAAGAATGATATAATGTCCTTAAAAATTATTTTTAAATCATCAAATGATAATTATACTTGAATGGATACGACGGAGAATGAATCTCATCGCGTTCGTGGAGACGGTAGTCCGTACGTACGCACGAGCGACAATATCATTATTTTGATATTAAAATAATATATAATTGGATATTATATCATATATACAGAATAATTATCATGTTATATTTATTATTTACATGAATTACATATCATTATTATACCCACCTAAATAATAATATATTGAATAACAATTACACCACGATGTGGAGACGGTAAGCCGTACGTACGCACGTATGGTGACATGTCATTCAAATGATGGGTAGAATACTGAATATGGTTGTTCCATATTTATAATAACATCACAGTATATAGAAGATACTGGAGTTATAATTTTAGAATTGAAATAATAAACAAAGAGGGAGTGGAAGAAGAAAGAAACATGAAAGAGGGTGATGAAAATGTTACCTCTTCTTCGGGTTCTTCCTTTTGATTTGATCAAAAGGACTCCTTAGGATGGCTTTCTGACTAAAGTAAAGCTTCTAGGATGGAGGGAGAGAAGTTGGGAGAGTATTTTGTCAGAGGTTGGCCGAACCAAAAGGCTTGAAAGTGTGAATAAGGTGGTAGAAGTGGGGTCCTTTTATAAGAGGAGAGGAGGGGCTCTTTTGGAAAGATTGAAATGTTACATTATTATAAAATTATTTTCGGATTCTAAAGGTCCCAAACTTATATAATTCGTGGATAAGGTGATAAGGGTTCTAAATCTCCTCATAAAATAGGCTTTGGACAAGTGTAAGCCTTGGATTTTTCATTATCTTCTCATTTTATTTAAATCGTTAAATAATGAGGTCATCGCTGCATCATAATGATGTCATAAATAATTTAATTTATTTAATGTCTAAAAATTATAAAAATAATAATATGACGTAGTAAATCTTTTTATATTTCTAATGAATATTTATAGTCAAAATTTTGACTTGTGTAACCCCACTTAAAAACTGTTTTAGTAAAACAACTCATGTTTGTGTCAATTTAATTTTAACATTAAATAAATATATATTAATGTCATTTTCCAACTAAAGTGGCTCCATGGGGTCCCCAAGTTGACCCATGGGTTGTCTTGGTCGTCCATGACTCATCCAATAGGAATAGGACAAGTTTCAAGCTCATCTCATATTATTAAAACATTATTTTTACCTTAAACTACACTAACTACCTCTAATCGCGATTAAGAACTTAAAAGTTACTATTCACCAAAAAATTATTTTGATCTCATTGAACCACATTTTACTTCTTAATGACAACCATTTATGTCAGATTTTTGAAAATCAAATCACAGAAGTGGTAATATTTCATTTAAACGAAAAATCAGTTATTTAACTACCACTTAGTGGTTTCACTATTCATCAAAAATTGAAGTTTTTCAGAACAATGCCAAAATTTCACCCTAAGCTATAATTGATATTCCGAATTCAAAAATGATGTCTATTTTACAAAATTCCAAACATATAAGTTGCATTAATTAATTTTATAATTAATTCCCGTTGTTACAAAAAATAGCGTGTTTCTAAGAAACAATTTATATCAAAAGATTGGCAATTGTTTATGTCCAATTTCAATGTTAAATTAATTCTAATAACCACCATTGGATAAAATGGTAAAAATATATTCTAATTATACTTTAAAACAACTAAATAGTATAATTTATCACTATAAATTATTTTTATTTAAAAAGTTGTTTTTAAGTATTTTTCACTATTCATAAAAAATAGAAGTTCTCAGAAAAATACCAAAAATTCAACATAGGCTAATTTCAATATTCCGAATCCAAAAATGAAGTCCATTTTGATAAATAAAATTTATAAAATTTCAAAAAGTAGGTATTACTATTCACAATGGCTAGTTTAATTCATTGTGGTGTGTGTTAGAGCTCGAGGTTGCGTACAACACACGCTATTGCATTATTCGAAGTGAAACGTACTGTGGAAGCTTGGGGTGTTACATCCTCCTTCTCCGCCGTCGCTGCCGCCTCCGCCCCCGCTCCCGCTACCACGACCGTCGCCGCCTCTGCCGCCACCACCCTCGCTGCTGCGACCGCCGCCACCTCTGCCGCCGCCGCCGCCTCCGCCTCTGCCGCCGCCGCCACCTTGCCGCCACCGCCGCCTCCGCCTCCAGTGCTGTCTCTACCACCACTGCTACCATTATTGATATTCATTTTTAGGTAAATTTTTTTTCTACCACTTGAATTGAACGTGTGAAATCCTGATTTAAGGTGTTATTGCAAGAGTCAATGAATTATTGATATTATTGAGTTCTTTATTTAATCTTTGCACCTCAATAAACACATATTGAATCTTGTTTCATGGGTTAGATGTTCTTGAAATCTTTTATGGACACCCCTTGAGTGTGCCATGTAAAATTATCCCTTTAATGTCAAATTATTAACTGTCCTGAACACCTATTTAGCTTATGTCAAAGCTTTTAAATGAGGTTTCCCTTGATAAAAGGGTATATAAATGGAATTAAAGACACATTATAGGTGTTTGGCCTAGATTCTTAATGGAATTTACCATGTAGGAAATTTCCATGTTGATTATGGCCCATTTTGAAGACCCTTTGAGCCTTATTAGTGAATTTTCCATTCTTGGTAAAAATGAATGTGTAATAATAATGAGGAGTGAATTTTACATGATGGATTTATTTTAATTTAATGAATTAATTAAATGAATTGAAATGATCTATAATGGGTTAAAAGGGAACACCATTTACCGCATGTTATATAGAATGATAATTGTGTATTTCATTTCATTGAATGAAATTGTACATGGATAATGGGACATATGAGATGTTTTTCTTCATGTTTTGTAATATAAATATGAATGTGAATAATGACTTACTTATACAAATGGTCCTAATTAAATTGATGGATGGGAGGTAATTCCCCATTCTAGTTAAAATTAAAATACACCTTTATAGAGGATAATATAAGATGGTAAGGTAATTGTTGAGAATATAGGAAAATCACACTCCCTTACATTGGGTGTTGAGTATAACATATCACACCACAAATACTAATAGGATGTTGGGTTTTTTTCACCACACCAATTTCTTAGAGTTATTACATGATGGCTTACTCCCCATCCTGAGTTCCATCTAGTTCACATTGTTCTATGCTTGATCACTATTATGGTTGGATTTCTTTTCTCAAGGTATGTGATCCTTCTGATTTCTATTTGGATTTGTTTGCACCTATGGTTTGAATAAAAATTAGTGATCAGATAGTGATTTCTATCAATAAATTTAAATTTATTTTCATGCATTGTCTTTTGGGGTTTGTGGGATGTGGTAAATGTGTACTCAGTTTTAGATTATTTTATTCTCATGGGTTTCCCCTATTTAATGTTTTCTTTTCAGTTAGAAATCCCCTCTATTGTGTGTCTCTCCTCTGCCACGTATGCACCTCTGTCGTGTGCTTAACGACACATTTGCGGTGAGTTTTCTCCTGTTACTCATTGGTTTCCTCTTGTTAGAATGTTATTACTGTTTGATATTGATGGTTATAATGTGAAATGTATGGGCTAAATGCCCCACTAAAAATCCTGGCTGTTGGTGGTCCTTGTTTGCGCACTAAATGAATTGAATGTTGGTTGGTTCTTGTTGAACATTGGAATATATAAATTGGTAATATAAGTATACTTTACTTATGAATGAACACCCCAGGATGATAAAATTTCTGTGATAACCCCTGAATTAACAAACAAAATTTAATAAGGGATGCTTTGTAAAATCTAAAATTTTGATTGTTTGGTTTGTATGGTGTTGCGATTGAGGTGTCATTCTTATAAAAGATTCGTCCACCTAATGTGGTTTTCTAAGGGCATGCATCAATAGAGCCTTTATAGGGGAACATGAATGGAACTAGATATTGGGAAGGACTCAAACACTCCTCTGATAATAGGTAGCTAGAGTCCCATTGGAAGTTTTGGTCAAGGGAGGGGATGTTGTACCACCATGTAGGAATAACAGTATAAGGAAGAGTATATATCATATAGGGATTCTGGATCCAGCCTAGGGTTTAGGGGCTGTTCATATGCATGTTATGTAGTCTACTATGGCTATTGTGGATTCTTTATCATCTACTGTCAATGGTACAATTCATATATCATCTACCCTTTATTTTATTTTTTATAAAAGAGAATCACATTCCTTTTTTTCACTCTTTTTGTAAATGTTTTAGTCTTGGAGGTGTAAAGCTTGGATAGTGTTATCACCATCGACACACTATTGGTATTATAGTCTAAGAATATAACATGTTTCAAGGAATGATCTCTAGATATTGGTGGTTATCATTTATTTTGTGAACCACCCATGCTTTATATGACAATATTTTATTTTAGTTTTTTTATGGATTAGTTTGTTTTATAACAATCCAAAATCATTTGTTCCCATATGAGAGTTACCTTTTTATCTCCAAAATAGACAGAGTTAGTTTCACTTGGATGAGAGGAATCTTCTATCTGGTCATGTAAAACCAATTCAATCTATATTGTATTTTCTCATGGATCAAATAGTCAGGCATATTGTAGATGTTTCTAGAATGCTGTAGGATTATTTTTCACCAATGGTAGTATATTTTTAGGATTTTTTCACTGATGAGGTATAAAATTTACTTCGTAATAAAGAGATAAACTTTATAATCTAGTTAGTTTTGGGAGAAAATTCAGTTTCTATCACAATTTCTAAAATAACACCAAAAGAGCATCAGTTGTTTGAATTACAATTTGATGATATAGAATATAATGGTTTCATATGGCATAGTACTTTACCATGGGGTTTTATAGTTCTCTAAAATAGATGGTTGATTGGTATTTATTCTTTTGTTGGACTATTGGAGATTGAACCTGATGAGAGTTATGAATATGTATCCTCATCCACGCATTGATAGTCACATTGATCATCTATGAGGTTCTATGATCTTCTCCAAGATATATTTGACATTAGGATACCATTAGATGAGTTGGACATCGATGGACCTACCATGGACTGCTTTTAGGAGTAGTTATGGCCTGTATGAATTTTTAGCGATGATTTTTGGTTTAACTAATGCATTGGTTGTATTAAGGGACTTGATGAATAGGATATTTCATCCTTTTCTAGATCAGTTTTTAGTAGTTTTTTTCAATTAAATATTAGTGTACTCCCAACCCATAGTTGATCTTGACCAACATCTTATCATCACCTTGACTACATTGAGATAACATCATATTTATTACTGTTTTCTCCTGTTACTCATTGGTTTCCTCTTGTTCGCATGTTATTACTGTTTGATATTTATGGTTATAATGTGAAATGTACGGGCTAAATGCCCCGCTAAAAATCGTGGTCGTTGGTGGTCCTTGTTTGTGAACTAAATGAATTGAATGTTGGTTGGTTCTTGTTGAACATTGGAATATATAAAATGGTAATTTACGTATACTTGACTTATGAATGAACACCCTAGGATGACATGTGTTTTACTTCACTCAC
Organism: Viscum album; assembly: GCA_963277665.1. Lineage (NCBI taxonomy): Eukaryota > Viridiplantae > Streptophyta > Magnoliopsida > Santalales > Viscaceae > Viscum > Viscum album. The sequence continues at coordinate 1,171,797,899 of OY728120.1, forward strand.
ACCATGTATAGATACCATAGAGACTTGATGTGTATAGACTATACACCCCTAGTGGTCATGTAAGGACTACACACCGTGTATTCCACAAAAATGTGATGCATAGCTGCTGAGGTGACTCAATATGTATCTAAAGTACACGCCTTTAGCTCAAGTTTTTCTAAATTTCATGTATTTTCTAAGGCATCATTCAGTATTTTTAAGACTAACTTGGAATAAATTTGATATATGTCAGATTAAATCAGGTATCTTATACATACAAAATGTTCACCCTACTAGACACACCATGTATATGGATTTCAAATGTGTTTAAAGTCATTTGTACCATGATTTGTTTTTATAAAACCCAAAAAATGCTATCTGATTAATTAAAACATAATATTAGGCAAGTTCTTGAGATCGAACCCATAAAGACGATGAATATGAATAAAGAATGGATGAAAGCCAATCGGTTGACAAAAGAGTATGAATATGGCGTGAAATAGTTTATCAAGTTTGCAGAAGATCATGCATGTGACCCTTCTCAAATCCTTTGTCCGTGTTTATGCTGTTGTTATTCAAGACAAATTAGTCCAGAGGAGTTGGAAGAACACCTGATCTATCATAGAATAGATCGAAGTTATACATGTTGGAATAAACACAGGGAAAAAACCAATGTAGGTAGTGACTCAGAGAACACGACATTTTATAGATCATATGATATGATTAGAAGCATGAACAGTGAAGATGGTCGTATGGAGGGTGTGATTATAGATGTGAATGATGATGAAGATCGTATTGAGGAAATGACAAGGACAGTTGAAGATGAACTTCGTGATTGCCCAAAATTGTTTGAGAAGTTAAAGAGTTGTGCAAGAACGCCATTGTATGCTCGTTGCACAAAATATACAGAATTTTCAGCTGTATTGAAGCAGTATAATTTGAAAACAGGCAATGGGTGGAGTGACGCCAGTTTTAGGGAACTACTTGCTCTCCTGAATGACATGCTCCCAGAAGATAATGAACTCCCAAGATGAACAAATGATGCCAAACAAATGCTACAATCGATGGGTATGATCTCTAAAAGAATACATGCTTGCCTGAATGACTGTATATTGTTTTGAAATGACCACAAATCACTTAAAGAATGCCCAAAGTGTGGTGCTTCCCGATACAAGAAAGATGATTCTAGTCCTACGAAAGTTGTATGGTACTTTCCAATCATTCCTAGGTTTAGATGCTTATATGGAAGTGAGGAGACAGCAGGACAATTGACATGGCATGCAGATACAAGAATTAAAGATGGGAAACTACGTCACCCTGTAGAATCTCCTCATTGGAAGAGAATTGATCACGAGTATCCTGAATTTGGGAACGAGCCGAGAAACCTTCGTCTGGCATTATCTACAGATAGGGTGAATCCTTTTGGTTTTCAAAGAAGCAGTCATAGTACATTGCTGGTTATGTTGGTAAATTATAATTTACCACCGTGGTTATGCATGAAACAAAAATACATCATGTTATCTATGCTTATATCAGGACCAAAACAACCGGGTAATGATATTGATGTTTATTTGGCCCCATTGATCGAGGATTTGAAAATATTGTGGGATTCAGGTGTTACGATATATGATGATTACAAAAATGAACAGTTCACTTTGAAATCCATGTTGTACAGGACGATAAATGACTTTCCTGCTTATGGAAATTTGTCAGGATATAGCGTTAAAGGAACTCAAGGGTGTCCTATTTGCGAAAAAGGTACACAGTCAATTAGGTTGAAACATTCATCGAAAACCATGTTTCTAGGACATCACAGATTTCTACCCCGACGACATAAGTACCGATCTTGGACGACATCATTCGACAGAAGTTTAGAGGAATGTACAATACCATCTCCACTAACAGGTGATCAATTGTTTGAGAAAGTAAAATATTTTGACACTACTTTTGGTAAACCATTTTCGAAAAACCTTACGAAAACTGGTTGGAAAAAGAGATCAGTTTTTTTTTAATTACCATACTGGAATTGTCTGTATGTCAGAAATTTTCTTGATGTTATGCATGTTGAAAAAAATTTATGTTATAGTGTCATCGTCACGTTGCTAAATGCACCCAGAAAAACAAAGGATGGAATTAAGGCTAGATTAGACATGGTTGAGATGGGAATACGAGAAGATTTGGCACCAGTGAAGGGTGAAAAATGAATATTTCTTCCTCCTGTTGCTTACACTCTTTCCAGGCAGGAGAGATATCAGTTTTGAAACTTCTTGAATGACGTAAAGGTTCCAGAGGGGAATTCATCAAATATCAAGAACATCGTGTCAAAGGGAGATTTAAAATTAAAGGTTCTGAAATCACATGACAGCCATGTTTTGATGCAAGATCTAATTCCTATAGCTTTGCGTTTCATTTTTCCCAAGAATGTCCATCATACATTAACGAAGCTCTGTTTCGTCTTCAAAGCTATATGCAGCAAAGTTATAGACCTGGCGAAATTTCCAACTATGGAAAGAGAAATTGCCATCATATTATGTGAATTGGAAATGCTCTTCCTACCGACATTTTTTGATATGATGGTTCATTTGATGGTTGATTTGGTGAGAGATATTTGACTATGTGGTCCTGTACATTATAGATGTATGTACCCCATTGAACGGTATATGAATATTTTGAAAGGGTATGTCAAAAACAGAAGTCGTCCAGAGGGTTGTATTGCAGAGTAATATATTGTTGAGGAAGCTATTGAATTTTGTACCGAATACCTATCTGGTGTGGAAATCGTTGGCCTACCGAAATCTCATCACACTGAGTGGCTTGAGGGTGAAGGAATTTCTGGAAGAGAGGTTGTCACAATCAATATTACAGATCGGGAGCAGGCTCACCTTTACGTTTTTCATAACAGTTTCGATGTTGACCCATATGTTCAAACCCACAAAGAAATTCGTAGGCATTTGAATCCTTCTAGGGCTGAAAAATGGATATCAGATACACATAATCGACAGTTTATAGGATGGTTTCAAGACCATATTTTTAAGCAGTTAGATGAAAATCCAGACTCAATTTCAGAATGACTTCGATGGCTAGCCGGAGGATCAATTGTGTACGTATTATCTTACAATGCTTATGCAGTTAACAGTTATATATTCTATACTAATGAACATGATGAAGACAGTACCATACAGAATAGTGGGGTTACACTTGTGGCTGAGGCGATGAATGTTTCTGGTGCTAAGGAAAAAAATCCAATTTATGTGAATATGTCATACTTTGGCATCATCAAACGAATATGGGAGTTGGATTATACGAAATTCAAAGTGCCGATTTTTCAATTCAAGTGGGTTGATAACAGGAGTGCTATTAAAATAGATGAATTAGGATTCGTGAAAGTTGATTTCAGTAAGGAAGGGTAGAAAGATGAACCATTTATAAGGGAATCACAGGCAGTAAAAGTATTTTATGTTCTAGACCCCGCAAACCGAAATTGGTCAATTGTTCTGTTATCGACCAAAAAAACTGAATGGTCATATTAAAGTACAATGGAGGTTGACCCTTTTATAGGGACTTCACAATCATTTCGCAGCAGTACAAATGTAGGCGGCATTTTGTATTTCAGAGGATACCACAATGAAGGAATTTACATAGTCGATAGAGGAGTCAAATCTCTTCAACCTTTAAAGAAAAAAAAAGAGAGTACAATAAGAAGGTTATTTGTTTATTGTAACATACATTGTGTTAAGTTATGTTATTATCTGTTCGATGCTGTTTTTATGTAATCTAAATTAAATATTAAACCACTTCTGCAGATAATGACTTCTGCACCTGCTGATGCGCCCAATCCTGAGGCACAAAAGGTCTCTCAACCAGCAGTCGGTGGTCCCACTATAGAGCAACAACAGGTTTCTCAACCAGATGCTGGTGGTCCCAGTGCAGAGCAACAACAAGTTTCTCAACCTGTTGTTGCTGGTCTCAGTGCTGAGGTACAACAGGTTTCTCAACCTGTTGCTGCTAGTCCCATTGTCGATGCTAGCGCTCTAGGGGAAGATATTGATGTTACTTCTGATGAAATGGTAGGAAATGAAACCCTGAAAGCGCAAAAAAAAATAAGAGCGTCATAGTTTGACAGTGTTAGAAAAAATCCTTAAGGAAAAAGAAAAAGGAATCAAATTTGAGGTGGGATGGAATAAGCGAGGCCAACATGTTAACCCCAACATAGTCATCTTTAGTAGCTACATTGGAATCGTCACTCGGAAACGCGTGCCGATTTATGTACAGTCCTGGCACCATGTTGTCATCGGGCTGAAGACACTAATGTGGGAAGAGATTATGGTAACATTATGATATCATTTTTTTAATTTATTAAAATAAAATAAAATACCAAAACATTGACTTACTCTTCATCATCTATTGCAGAGTGAATTTATAGTAGATGTCTCGCACAAGGAATATGTATTAAGAGTTACAGGAAGGATTCATAGAGTTTTCTGCACAATTTTAACGAAATATCATCTTAAAGATGTAGAAGGAAAAATCAAGCCACACCCACCTCCTCTTTACACACACTTGATATCCCAAGGAGCATGGGATGCATTTATAAACTGTCGTGGGGATCATACTTTTCAGGTACATTGTGTGGGGTAATAAGTTTTTTGATGTTTTCTTGTATTCATCACTCTGATTGATAGTTTTTTATTTATGTAACAGCTACTGAGAGCTGAAAATAAAAAACGCGCAACAGAACCAGCATACCCTTACCGTAAAGCAAGGATGGGGTACGCTGAACTTGAGAAAAAATTGGTATGTCTTTTAAATCTACCCTACTACTAGTATGTGACATAAAACAACACCATAACTATATTTCTATGTTTATATACAGATTGATGAATCGAAATCGAAATCTATATCCATACCACGCCATGTTCTATGTAAGGAGGCTCGTGTAAATACAGAGGGGATATTGATAGATGAAAACACACAAAAAGTGTGTAAAACATGTGTAAGTATGACATAATATAAATTTGAGTTGCTTTAAATTTCTATTACATTACAATAACTTCTTATTTTTCTATATTTTCTATTTGAAATAGTCACAATAATCAACAACAACCACACCAGATGCAGACATACTTTCAGCAGCCTTGAAGTAGCCAGAAAAGTATGGCCGCATTAGAGGTGCGGGTTTTGGTCTGACACCCCAAACATATTTTCAAAAACAAAAACAAGCGAGGGATCAAAATGAAAAAATGGAAAAGCTACAAGAAAAATTATTTATTTTTCAAGAAGAATTACAATACTAGAGAGATATGATAGCAAAATTGATGGGGGAGAGGCAAAGAGAAGAAAAAACTCAACAACAACCCGTGCGTGATGATCTCGCCCCACCCCCCACCATCTTTGAGGCGAGCCATTCCCCTAAAAAACCTGACTTAGATGAGGTAATCAATGTTTTAATAATTGTTTTGTGAAATGTGATTTACATAGACATTGATACCTTTCCTGTACTAATATTCCATAGGGTTAAAATGACTGTGATTTATATTTATCAACTCCCACCTATCGCCTTGTAGCGAGGGCTACGATGTTCAATACGCAAAACGACATGCTACACAATAGACAGCTTCTAAAAGATCATCTTAGAGTGTCAATTAACATAGCTAATGAGCCGAGTGTCGAGCTAACTATTCCAAATGATGATGACGACATTCATACGGTTGAACAAGCTGTTGGAACATTCATCGCATGGCCGACAGTTCTTGTAAAATAACATGTCGACAAAAAGGTATTCATTTCTAATTTATTTTTCAAGATGGACCTTTAACATTTAATGAAAAAAGGTCTGAACCGATGACTGTTATTACAGAATGAAAAAGACTGTGGGGTGAAATGAAATATCAGCTCAAAACTATCTCAAGGATCAACCAACCGATTGAAACGGTCTACTGAGAGAACCTTCAACCTGCCCGTTCTATATCCACAGTTAATATCATTGCAGGCTCATGTGGATACAAAGTTGAAAGACAGCAGTACTCACATAGTTGATTTTAAAAAATATATGTATGGAGAGGAGATATCAGATTTCATTAGTGCTGAAAATGTAAATGAACTCCTCAAGTATGAATGGTTAGGCACCTCAATTGTAAATTTATACATGAGGTAAGTTTTCATGATTTGATTTTACAAAAGCTGATATACTCTGATAATACACTAGATCCAACATTTTAAAACTAAACATCTAGTTATATAATTTATGTTATCTTTTAATGAGGATTCTGTTATGATAGGGCGGTGCATCAATATCGTCTAATGCATGGAATGAATCCAAGGCATAAGGATGAGCACGCCTACAAGATCTACAACTGGAAAAGTATCCAGGTATATATAATAACATTGCACTATCCAAACACATATCAAAACAAATTATGAGGATGGGACCGTAAGGGGAGCTGCGGTTCTTGGGATCCCTCCTCGTCGTCGCCTCCTTCCCTCAGTTCTCTCCATCTCCTTCCCTCATCTCTGGTGGCTTCAGGGTTTTCTCCAGCTCTCCCAGCTTGCTTGCCCGAGTCCTCTCGCTGGATAGGGTTTTCGTTGGAGGCGCGGTCGAAGCTCAAAGCTCCGGTGTGGGCGGTTGGGGTTTTGCGGCGACTATAGAGGTCGATAAGGGCGGCGGCGACAAGATCTGGGTTGCGAGCTTCCTCTGCTTGCAATGGTTTCCCGTTCCCTCGTGATTAGGGTTTAATGTTCTGTGTTTGTTTCTCTGAACGTGTGATTTGTTTTTTCTAGATCTGTATCTGGTTTTTTCTGGCCGGGGTTGGAAATGTTTCCTGATGGTCGCTGGTTATTGGCTATGGTGAGATTGACGGCGCTCCTGGTTGGATCTATGGGTGTAAGACCGGTTCGTCCAACGGCATACACTTCGGAGCACTCTGGAACCTTCTTTGTGCGCGTCAGCGTCTTCCGTGGCGGTTAGCTCTTGACTACGGGTGAGGTGATGTTTTCGGACGTTAGTGAAGCTCATCTTCGTTCCAGTTGATGCGGTTTTCCTGCTGTTCTCTGGTGGGTGTGATGAGGAGGGTGGTATGGTCAGTGGTTGTCTGTCACCGGTGATGCTCACCGGCGAGGACGTCTGTTGAACGGTGGTCGGTCCATAGTTCCCTGCCGGTGACATGATTGGTGGCGCATTCCGAGGCATCTGCGCAGCGACTGACGCTTGATGATGGCTCGTGGCTCAAGGTGGGACATGTGGCTCGTGGCTCGAGGCGACTGCACGTGATGGTTCCTGTTTATGTTTGAATTTTGAATTTGAATTCTGCTTAATCGTCTGGTATATTTTTGAGGTTTCCGGTTTTCCTCAAACCGGGTTGGGGTATCGGTTTCCTCTAATCGGCTTTTGAAAATGAAAAAAAAAATATTGGAAGGAAAAAAAATTACTTATTGTTGTCGGTGTTTCTGTAGTGTCCAAAACAAACAAACGGAAAGGACTGTGGTTATTATGTTTGTAAATTTATTAAAGAGATCATATTTCATCAACAAACTAGCATCCCTGATGATTAGTCACTAAAAGTGGCTAATATTCATTGTTAAGTTCTTAATATTAATGTGTTTAAAAGTTCATAAACATCAATTTTAGTCCAATTCAGAAATTGAACTTCATTTCCCATCATTGTGCAATTCATGCTTAAAATGTCAATTTGGGCCCACTCAATAATTTGCTTGTGTAAATTAAAATATTCATCATTTTAATTTGAAATTTTGGGATATGATTGATCACTTTGTTTGGAACATTTTATCTTTTAGGTCCGATGGATTAATCCCAAAGGAAGATGGAGAATTTTGCGCATGAAGTCAGAAACTTGCTGGAAAAAGCATAATGGGCCTAAGGCCCATCAAACAAATGTGGGGCCCAGACACCAAGCCCAATGAAGCTCAAATTTATACAGTAGAAATATAAAAATATAAGGATCATTTTATTCAACTGTGGATGGAGCTAATTCTGATGTTATCATGATGATAAAGGGATCTGAAGTTTAGATTTAAATGGTGGACTCGTCATTAATGCGCAGAAATCCGTTCCACCATTTCGACCATAACTTCCAAACGGCTAAGCGAAATTTCCTGAAATATTTACAGCTCATAGAGGAAACATGGACGAAGATATTTTATATTTATGACACCTCCGGAATCGGCCTTCTTCAATTTCGAATTCATACGTCAAAATGGAGGACGAATCTGGATAGTTTTCCGGGTCAACTTTGAAATGTCAATTTCCTTTTGACTCTCTTAATTGTTGAGGGGTGAATTAATTGTTGGGGGATGTACCTAAGGCTCCTAATATTCCTATATAAGGAGCTATTGGTGAAGGGAATGGGGGTGTAATTTTTTTCTTATCATCTTGGATGCTTTGTTTCATTGTAATGTTTTGCTTCCAAATTTCATTTGTAATGTTTTCCATTTCCATGTAAGTTTTTCTTTTTGTTCTTAATCAACTTCTTCTCTTATATATTTTCCATTTCATTTATTAAAACTTTATAATCACAAATCACAGTGATATCTCTGTGTTGTTGTGAATTAGTTCACACATAGGTGTGAATTTCATTCACACACACGGAGGAGTGCTCGTTATTTCCGCGGTTTTAATTTCTTCAATCCAATTCTTGTTAGTCATCTTCCGCCCACCATTGAGAGTATACCATCAATGGAGGGCTAAACCCTTAATGGGTTGATCTTAGGAGGATGCAAAGGCTGGGTTGAATGTTATTTTATGAACGAATTGTTGTTAAATGGATAATTAATTTAAGATATCCATTCTTCAGTTATTTCTACTCTTCATCTTTACTGTGTTTGAGCAAAATAAATTCAATTACTAAATGACCATATACCTCGGAGAGATCATGAATTTGGTTCTCTAAGTGTATAGGGGATTAGTAATTGTGTTTAGTAAGCACCAAACCAGAAAATGATGAAGGTAGTGTTATTTTTGAAGAATGGATTCATCAAGAATTAATAAAACCAAAATTGTTTAAAGAAGTAAAATTCATTCAATCCACCCCAAGCATAATCCTTGATCAACCCATTTTCATTAAATTGAATTCACGTAGGTGTATTAGTGTTATTTAAAACATCTAAATCAAAACCAAAGTTGGCTACTTCATAGCCCATCCTTCACCAAATCATAGCGTCTCAAGGTTACTTCTTCGGTCCCTGTGGACTCGACCCCTACATGTACTACATCGATCGCTTTTACCCGTAGGGTAAATTTGGGCGCAACCAAATTTTGGCGCCGTTGCCGGGGACCAAGTAAGTTCCTTAGACCAAAAACCTTCTTTTCTTACCCCCATTCTTCTATTCTCATCCCAATTCTCTTATCTTTTCCCTTTCTCGCTTTTTTTTTTCTTTTGGCGCATGTCCGCCTACACCCGCGATAACTCAAACAGATTAGTTAGGGTGGATACTCCTAGGGCTGGGGAGTCAAGCACTAAAAGAGGTCTATTTCCTTTAGATCCAAATCTTCCTAATACTCCAAATTCAGACGTTGAGTTCGATACAATGGAGAATCTCCCACAAAACCAAATCATAAACCGGGGAGGGAACCAAAATAACGGGCAGGACCCTAACTTGGGAATTGTTGCAGACCCGACCATGAATGACTACCTCACACCAACCTGGACCAATGCACCCTCATGCATTAGGCATGATAACATAGGATATGCCCAATATGTTTTCAAACCCCATGTCCTGAACCACCTTCCAACCTTTCATGGGATGGAGTCTGAGATTCCTTACCTTCATGTTAAAGAATTTAATGACATTGTCGAAATCATGTGCCCACCAAATCAAATTGAATCTGCTAAAATGAGACTTTTCCCTTTTTCCCTTAAAGACCGAGCAAAGAATTGGTTAAAAAATTTGAGACCAGCATCCATTCACTCTTGGGACCAACTTCAATGAGAATTTTATAAAAAATACTTCCCCCATCACAAAACAATTGCACTTAAAAAGAGCATACAAAACTTTTTTGAAAGAGAGGGAGAAACATTCTATGAAACATGGGAAAGGTTCAAGGACACATTAAACATGGTACCACACCATGGTTTCTTAATCCCAGAACAAGTGAGAATTTTCTATGAAGGGTTGGGTCCCGGAAACAAACAATTCATTGATATGATGTGTAATGGAACCTTCAAAAACAAAGCCCCAAATGATGCTTACGAGTATCTAGAAAATCTTGCTGAACAAAACCAAACATGGGGAACATCACCATACTATGAGAAGCCACCCAAATCTGGTGGAATGTACAATCTTGGAGAAGAAGAAAACCTTCGAGCAAAACTTGCTGCACTCACGAGGAAAGTTGAGGAGATTGATCTTAGGAAGGTCCACAAAACCCAAACTGTTGAGCTTGTTTGTACAATTTGTGACAAGAATGACCACAAGACTGATAATTGTCCAACCATTCCTTCCATCAAGGATGTTCTTTTAGGAGGACCACCAGAAGAAGTTAATGCAATGAACTTTCAAAAGCCACAATTCACGAACACCTTCAATCCAAGGTATAACGACCATCTGGGCTTTCGTTGGAAGGACAATCAACAACCAACACAACAACAATGTATCAACCCATACCCTCAACAAAACTTTCAACCTCATAATCAGTTCCAACCACAACCGGTCCAATTCCAAAATCCTCATGTCCAATATCAACAACCTATCCAACAACCAAAGTATCCTCCTGGAATAAACCCACAAGCTCAAGCACCAACCCAAAATGTTCCACAAAGCCTTCTAGAACAACTGTGCAAACAAATGGACAAAATGAACTCAGAATTCTCATCCATTAAACAAGAACTTCAAACCATAAAAACTGGAAAGGCACCCATGCCCACACAAGCCATTCCACAACAAACATCAAGGGGAGAGACAAGTTTCACTCAAACAACTCACGAACAACTAAAGGCTGTGACAGTTTTAAGAAGTGGGAAATCAATTGAAAAACCTGAACAGATAAAACCATGTGAAGCTTCAAACTCTAATGAAAATTAAAATGAACTACAATATCAAACTGATGAAACTGATAATAATGTGAATGAAACAACACTTCAACAAACAACTCCACAATCTGCACCATTTCCTCAACGCATGAGGGGGAAAACTAAGCCTGAATTGAGTGAAACATTGAGGGAAATCTTCTCACAAGTCAAGTTGAACATTCCCCTTCTCGATGCCATCCAAACCATACCTTCCTACTCAAAATATCTTAAGGACTTGTGCACTTTTAAAAGAAAATTTTCACATAAAAACCAAGTCCTTTTGGCTGCTAATGTGAGTACCACCATTCAAGGGACCATTCCTCCTAAGATGAAAGACCCAGGATGCCCTTACATAAATGTTGAACTAGGAGAGAACAAAGTTGTCAAAGCCTTGTGTGATCTAGGTGCTAGTGTGAACCTCATTCCTTATGCCATGTACTGTCAGTTAGGGCTCGAAGAACTCCAACCCACATCTGTCACTCTTCAACTTGCTGATCGTAGTGTTCGAGTTCCAAAGGGGATCTTAAAAGATGTTTTGGTGAAAGTTGAAAATTTCATTTACCCAGCTGACTTCATTGTTCTGGACAATCACCCAAGCTTAGGTCCTAGGGAGCAAACCCCAATCATACTGGGTCGTCCCTTCCTTGCAACAATCAACTCTGTAATCCGAGTCCGAAATGGGAACATGACCATCACCTTTGGGAACATGAGTCTAGACTTGAACATCTACAATGCAAACTCTCAAATTGGGGATGATGAAGAGATCCATGAGGTTAATTGGATTGGTAGTGTTGATAATGAACTCAATGAACATCAAGGAGTTACCGAAGGATGGTTAAGTCAAGAAGAGATTGATTTTCTTTATTCACATGAGGGAAATTTGCCTCCTTGGATTGAATCTCTTTCAGACAGCTCTATTGATGAATTTCTAGAATCACCAATCAATGATACCATGGTTGAAATCAATAACATTGAGTCCATAGCCATTCATGACACTACTCTGGAAAATTTAGTGGACGAAAATTCTATTCACAAGGAACCAATTTTGTCAAGAAATCTGAACAAAGAAACTAAGTTCAATACAAAGTCTCAACCATTCATGGAAAGTCATGACCAATCTGATCTTGAATTTAAAGTCTTACCTTCATCACTAAAGTATGCTTTCTTAGGGGACAATCAATCCTTTCCTGTTGTCATTTCTTCCTCCCTTGAATCCGATCATGAGAGGATGCTTCTAGATGTTCTTAGGAGACACAAGAAAGCCATTGGGTGGACCCTATCTGATATCCCTGGGATTAGCCCACTTATTGGGACTCATATAATTATTCTTGAATCTGAGTCAAAGCCATGTCGTCAACCTCAGAGGCGACTCAATCCTAATCTCATGGAAGTAGTGAGAAAAGAACTTTTGAAATTGTTAAAAGCCGGTATCATCTATCCTATAGCTGAGAGTGAGTGGGTTAGCCCAATCCATGTGGTTCCAAAGAAGGCTGGAATCACAGTAATAACCATTAAGGATAAAAAGGGTGTTGAAAATATTGTAGCTGATCACCTCTCTAGGATGGAATTCAAAGACAACTCACACCACCTCTCTGTGTCTGATTCATTTCCCGATGAGCACCTCTATTCAGTGAGTGATTGCCCTTGGTATGCTGACATAGCAAACCATTTGGTGACGGGTGACATTCCAAAATTCATGGGGACCCAAGCTAAGAGGAAATTCCTTTCTGATGTAAAACACTATGTGTTTGATGATCCTTACCTCTTCAAGTTCTGTCCTGATCAAATCATCAGGAGATGTATTCCCGAGTCTGAGCAAGAGTCCATTCTAAAATTTTGTCATGGAGAGGCATGTGGAGGCCACTTTTCAACAAAGAAAACCACTGCAAAGATCCTACAAAGTGGTTTCTACTGGCCGAACCTTACTAAGGATTCCTTCCAATTCTGCAAAAGTTGTCCTCAGTGTCAGAAATTAGGATCCATTACCAAAAGGAATCAAATGCCCCTCACTCCCATTCTGGTCGTTGAAATCTTTGATTGTTGGGGAATTGATTTCATGGGACCCTTTCCAAACTCTAAGGGATACCTCTACATCCTCTTAGCTATTGATTATGTCTCAAAATGGGTTGAAGCCATTCCCACCAAGTCCAATGACCACCATGTTGTGATCCGATTTTTGAAAGAGCATATATTTTCTCGATTTGGAATTCCTAGGGCTATAATCAGTGATCGTGGAACCCATTTCTGCAACTGCCCATTCGCTTCACTCATGTCTAAGTATGGTATTACTCATAAAGTTTCCACTGCATACCATCCTCAAACCAACGGTCAAGCTGAGTTGGCAAATAGAGAAATTAAACAAATTCTTGAAAAAACTGTCAATCCCTTTAGGAAAGATTGGACCGAGAAACTCTTAGATGCCCTTTGGGCATATCGAACTGCTTTCAAAACTATCCTAGGCATGTCACCGTATAGATTGGTTTATGGAAAAGCATGTCATTTACCTGTAGAAATTGAGCATAAGGCCTTTTGGGCAATAAAAAAAATGAACTTTGACATTTCTTTGGCTGAAACAAAAAGGAAATTAGATCTTAATGAACTCGAGGAACTTAGGATGGAGGCTTATGAAAATTCAAGGATCAATAAATCTAAAGTTCAAGCCTACCAATCTAGGAATCTCAAAGTCAAACACTTTGAACTAGGAAAATTTGTGCTCTTGTATAGTTCAAAACTTCATCTACACCCAGGAAAGCTAAGGTCCAGATGGTCTGGTCCATACCTAGTGCATCATGTGTACCCTCATGGGGCAATAGAGATTCAGGATCCCACAAGTGGTCATGTCTTCAAATTCAATGGTCATAGGTTAAAACCATTCATTGAATCATTCAATAAACAAGAAACCAAGGAGGATTTAACTGAGCCAACATATGAACCAGAGAAAAATTGATAGATTGAGGGTACAAGTCGGGCTAACGACGTTAAACAAAAGCGCTGCACGGGAGGCAACCCGTGGTTTTCATGTTTCCAATCACTGTGAATCATCTTTTGTTTCCTTCTGCTTAATTTTGTTATTTTTTTTATATAGACTGTTGACCTGTTCTTCTTTTATGAGTAAGGATGGGTATGAAAAGGGAGCACCGTATTCATCCGTGTCACGCGGTGTGATCCCTGAGTAATACCTTACCCAGAAATTTAAAGAAGACAATGTATCATCAGTTTATTTTATTTATGTTTTTTGTAGGTTAAAAAAAATAATAATAACAAAATTTAGACTCTTGACCTGTTCTTCTTTTATGAGTATGGATGGGTATGAAAGGGGAGCACCGTATTCATCCGTGTCACGCGGTGTGATCCCTGAGTAATACCTTACCCAGAAATTTAAAAGAAGACAATGTATCATTAGTTTGATTTAAAAAAAATGAAAATGATGGTACTTGGAATTAAATAAATCATTGTGTTGTTTGTTTTGTCTGCTTTGTCCTTCTTTTTATGGTTCAGGAACTATTTTGGGTGATACATGTTCAATCAAGGAGGTGCCTACATCCCCAAAGAGATCAAAGGAGTAATTTGGAGCATCATGAACCTCAACTTTAAAAACCAGGTGAATTTGTTCCATGTTTTTCATTCTCAATTTTATCTTTGAACTCCTATCCTACCACCTTCTAACTTTTTTTCTTTTCTTTAAACACTGGGGACAGTGTTATTCTAAGTTGGGGGGGGATAAAAAATTGATTTTTTTTTGAATAAAAACTTGCATGAAAAGAAAAATTCCATTAACCTTGAACATGATAACACACATTGAAAACTCTAAAATGGGATATCAAATAAATTTTGCATGCCTTGATTCTGATTTTAATGCAAGTTTAAGTTCATGAGCATAGTTTTTGGAAAGTGTGGTTGTCCGATGTGATTTTTCAAAGTTTACATTTTCATCCTCTTAATAAAAATGCCACAATGCACGTCTTTTTGATTGTGGGTGTAAATTTGAGTTCTTGGGTCCCTTTCATTATAGCATAGGGTTCTGGGGTCACTTTTAGTTTAATTTGAGTATCCAAAAAAAAACAAAAGAAAAACAAAAAAAAAATTGAAAAAAAAAATAATAATGACCACATAGAGCAATGTTTTGTCCAAATGCGTGGCGTCCGGCACTTGGGGATCGTGACTCCATAGTTGTCTTGCCCAGAGTTAGGCTTTATATCTCTATTGTAGAGCATGAAATTGACAAAATGTGTGGCGTCCGGCACTTGGGGATCGTGACTCCATAGTTGTCTTGCCCAGAGTTAGTCTTTTCATATCTATTGTGGTTAAAAAAAATCAAAAAAAAAAGGATACTCATCTTAAGGTTTAATGTGATTCCCACCTAGCGCTTCCATTTTTTTTCCCCTTGAACAATAAAATGGGCCCCATATCTTTTATGATGCACAACACTTTATCATGCTTAATTTAAATTGGATGAAATGTGGCGATGAATTTGAACAAAGGAATGGGCTTGGGCTTGGGATATGCATATGGACCTAGCTTGTTTTAAATGATTTTTAAGGGTTCCATAATTTTTTTGGTATGAGATCTTTTGAGTGAGAAATGTGTATTTAAATGTTTTTGGAAAAGGGGATTTCAATTTCATATTTGTAATTTATTTTTCTCGGGACTAGCAAAACTCAAGTTGGGGGGTGTGATTAGTCACTAAAAGTGGCTAATATTCATTGTTAAGTTCTTAATATTAATGTGTTTAAAAGTTCATAAACATCAATTTTAGTCCAATTCAGAAATTGAACTTCATTTCCCATCATTGTGCAATTCATGCTTAAAATGTCAATTTGGGCCCACTCAATAATTTGCTTGTGTAAATTAAAATATTCATCATTTTAATTTGAAATTTTGGGATATGATTGATCACTTTGTTTGGAACATTTTATCTTTTAGGTCCGATGGATGAATCCCAAAGGAAGATGGAGAATTTTGCGCATGAAGTCAGAAACTTGCTGGAAAAAGCATAATGGGCCTAAGGCCCATCAAACAAATGTGGGGCCCAGACACCAAGCCCAATGAAGCTCAAATTTATACAGTAGAAAGATAAAAATATGAGGATTATTTTATTCAACTTTGGCTGGAGCTAATTCTAATGTTATCATGATGATAAAGGGATCTTAAGTTTAGATTTAAATGGTGGACTCGTCATTAATGCGCAGAAATCCGTTCCACCATTTCGACCATAACTTCCAAACGGCTAAGCGAAATTTCCTGAAATTTTTACAGCTCATAGAGGACACATGGACGAAGATATTTTATATTTATGACACCTCCGGAATCGGCCTTCTTCAATTTCGAATTCATACGTAAAAATGGAGGACGAATCTGGACAGTTTTCCGGGTCAACTTCGAAATGTCAATTTCCTTTTGACTCTCTTAATTGTTGAGGGGTGAATTAATTGTTTGGGGATGTACCTAAGGCTCCTAATATTCCTATATAAGGAGCTATTGGTGAAGGGAATGGGGGTGGAATTTTTTTCTTATCATCTTGGATGCTTTGTTTCATTGTAATGTTTTGCTTCCAAATTTCATTTGTAATGTTTTCCATTTCCATGTAAGTTTTTCTTTTTGTTCTTAATCAACTTCTTCTCTTATATATTTTCCATTTCATTTATTAAAACTTTATAATCACAAAGCACAGTGATATCTCTGTGTTGTTGTGAATTAGTTCACACATAGGTGTGAATTTCATTCACACACACGTAGGAGTGCTCGTTATTTCCGCGGTTTTAATTTCTTCAATCCAATTCTTGTTAGTCATCTTCCGCCCACCATTGAGAGTATACCATCAATGGAGGGCTAAACCCTTAATGGGTTGATCTTAGGAGGATGCAAAGGCTGGGTTGAATGTTATTTTATGAACGAATTGTTGTTAAATGGATAATTAATTTAAGATATCTATTCTTCAGTTATTTCTACTCTTCATCTTTACTGTGTTTGAGCAAAATAAATTCAATTACTAAATGACCATATACCTCGGAGAGATCATGAATTTGGTTCTCTAAGTGTATAGGGGATTAGTAATTGTGTTTAGTAAGCACCAAACCAGAAAATGATGAAGGTAGTGTTATTTTTGAAGAATGGATTCATCAAGAATTAATAAAACCAAAATTGTTTAAAGAAGTAAAATTCATTCAATCCACCCCAAGCATAATCCTAGATCAACCCATTTTCATTAAATTGAATTCACGTAGGTGTCTTAGTGTTATTTAAAACATCTAAATCAAAACCAAAGTTGGCTACTTCATAGCCCATCCTTCACCAAATCATAGCGTCTCAAGGTTACTTCTTCGGTCCCTGTGGACTCGACCCCTACATGTACTACATCGATCGCTTTTACCCGTAGGGTAAATTTGGGCGCAACCACCTGATGAGGTATTTTTGAAAATAATTATGAGTTCATTTAAAATATTTATTAATCCTTTGTGTATTTATATTTTTTCTATACTACCATGACTGTCGCAAAAACTCATATTCAGAAGATGATATACATGTGTTTAGAAATGAATAGGCAACATACCTAATGGAAGATTGTACACAAATAGGATGAAGGTGAATTCCTACCACTTATGTTATCTATATATGATCATTGATTATCCTCCAACCTTCTTTGGTTAATTGAGAATGCTCCGATGTATTGAAATCTTAATTTATTACTCAATGTTTTCTATCCCCGGATTCATATTATTGATCTTTGAACAAATCAATATTGAAGTAAGTCATGATGGTGTGCAGTGCGTATGGGGTGAATGAAGAAACCACCGAGGATCAACAAAATCCATTTTTTGTATCTCGTTTGTTTGAACTTGTATTTGAGCACATGTGTTGTTGTTTGACTTCCACAATTATTTCTAGGTAGATGCATGAGATAATCAGTATTGTTGAGGGATTTTTTGGAACCAAAATATGTGTCCCAGGATAATTCAAGTAAGGGAAAGTCTGGTTGAGATGAAATCCAAGCTCAAACGACCAGTACATCATCAAAAGAATCAACCCTGTGATGCACCATCATGTAGAATCTGGTCCTTGTGATGTTTTGAGGTGTTTGTGGAAGGTATGGGGAGTCTGATGAGCCCCATGGCCACCATAAATAATGTTTACAGATAGCTCCACATGTTTTTTGTGCCTCGTGCCTCTTTAAAAGGATCACACCATTCACATGGTCCATCTTTGCACGTATGTCCCATTCATCCCATTTCTACTCTTGGAAGAACCTGAGAATCTGACAATGTATAAGCCCCACAAAACCCATAATCATCCAACCAAGAGTATTCTTAGTGTGAAGGGAAGCTAACCATGGGTAATACCCACAACATACCTCTTTAAAATATATGGGTTTTGATCCTTGTATTCTAAATAGGGTACGTAGGAAGCCTCCATGAGGTTAAATCTCAACCAATGGTAAACCATGGTGACCCCCTCACTGGGGTACACCTTCACTTATTTTCCCTCTTGTATTTCCCTTAGTGGAGTCCTAATAAGTCTTCAAAATGAGAAACCTTACCTTTATGGGATGCACCACACTTGGGTCAGACCTCATTGGGAATTTTGATCCATCTATTAGGTAAACATTCCAGGTGCTCCCTCCTAGAGATGTACCTACCTGATCCACCTTTATAAGTGTTTTGATCCACCTAGGTCTTACATCTCTGTAAGACATTAAATCATGACCCTATATCCTTGTGGGATGTTAAACTCGTGGAATACCACAAGTTAAACATGGGTTTCCATTAATATATTCAATATTAATGTTTAATCAGTCCTTATTAAGGTATTGTGGAGGTGTGGTTTTATGTTTTCCAGAAAATTTCGGAAGATTCCAAGCTTTATGTAGGTGATTCCATGCTTTTACATTATATGATGATTTTATTATGCTGTATTTTCTTGCTAAGTGTACTATATGAAATGTTTGTGTGGTTAAAAATGTGTTATCAAAGGAATTTGGGGTGTGTATAGACTTGAAAGTTATTTTTAAAATGAATGCAGTTGCATTTCTTGTGGATTTTCATGCTTAAGTCCTTTAAATGTGTTTAAAGAAATGAGAAAGTTGTGTGATGGGTGTTTTCAAATGGATTTAATGTGTTTGTGAATTTTAAAGAGGGTTTTCTTATGAGATGTAGAGAGTCTATATATGTGTATTTACATTTAATGAAAGTACATGAGAATGTGTTGATATATATGATGTGTATAATGTAAATTGAGCACAATTTCCATACAAGGTATTTTCTTTATGATGTGCAGGGGACAGGGTGAGAGGGCAGGGGTGGTTTTCTGGGGGAGGGGGAAGGGGGAAAAGTGGTAGGGGAAGGGGTAGGGGGTGTGTTGGGTTCTTTTGAAATATGTAGGGGGTGGGCAGGGGGGTGCAATGGGCAGGGGGGAAGTGCAGTGGGCAGGGGTGTGCTGGGGAAGGGGGAAGGGGGTGTTCAGGGGGCAGGGAGTGTGCAGGGGTAGGGGGTGTGCTTGGGGGTGGGCAGTGTGTAGGGGTTGTGCTGGGGAAGGGGGAAGGGGTGCTTCTTTTTTATGGAATGGGGGGACATATATCCATGGTATTAAACCATGGCTATAGGTATATATCCAAGTTTTAATGTTGTTGTAAAAGGCCCATCATTGGTATCCAATAGAGGAGGATAATAGGGTTGAAGATATTCCACCACTCTTTTAATGTAATTGATAATATTTGATTTATCTCAAAAGTAAGGGAGATATCCCATGGGGGAAGGGAGAAGGAGGAGAGTGCGTGTAAAGGATTTTGTTGAGTGGAATGAGGGATATATGAGGGTAACCTGCTTTAATGGTTGATAGTGAAAATTTGTTAATTCCACTCATTAATTAGGTGAATTATTAGGCCTAAGGGTAAAATAAATCATTTTCCAACAATGTGGGAATCAATATACACACACTTATAATCCGTATAGTTTTATTGAGTGGCTTACAATCCATTATTCAACCATATAGAGATACTTCCCCAAAAACTCATACCTTACACAAGTTCATCACATTATTTGACAAACCATTAACCATCAATGTGAGACCATCATAACCTTAGAACCAAACTGTAGGTTTATCTATTCCCCCTCGAATCATTAAATATCCCATGTTCTACTAAACATTGGCCCATTTGATTATTATAGATGATTATCCCTAACCATGCACCAATTTTGTTAATTGGTTATTTTATGTTTTGTGCCTCACTAGTATAATTCCATTTAGAAACCTCATTCTTTATTTCATTATTGTATTACTAACATAATATTTGTTTTATTATGTAGGTGAAATCTTTTTCCTCAGTTCGAATGATTTTTTCGGAAACCGCCACCATGGACGAAAATTTTTTAGAGCGGATGGATGCAAAAAGGATGGAACATCATTATTTTTTAACTGTTTGTTGGATAAATGTAATTGTAACCAAATTAAACATTTTTTAAAATGTACATAGAAGTTTTTTGTTTTGTATTCACGATTTCAAGTAAATTTATGTATCATTTTTTTTCTTCTGTGCTTTGTGTGTGGGTGTTGTGTGTGCTGTGTGCAGGTGTTGTTTGGACTCTGTGCAGGTGTTGTAATGTGTGCAGGTGTTGGGCAGGTTTTGTCCAGGTTCTGGTTTTGGACAGGATCTTTGGCCTTTATCAGCGCTAGTTAAGCGCTGATAAATGGATAATATATCAGCGCTATTTTGAGCGCTGATAAAGGTAGTTTTTATCAGCACTCAAAATAGCGCTGATATATTATACATTTATCAGCGCTGAAAATAGCGCTGATAAATACTACCTTTATCAGTTCTATTTTTAGTGCTGATAAAGGGGACCCCCTTTATCTTCGCCGAGATTAATAGTGCTTTTTTAACGCTGTTAAAGGCTGTTTTTAGTTCTATTATAAGCCATATTTGTAGTAGTGAAGAACCCAGTATCCCTAAGCTCCTATGTAGTCACGGTCGACTTGTCTGTCATCTGCATAAGACGTGACATGTGCAGGAAAATATTATATAGGGGTAAGTATATACATACTCAGTAGGACACCCCAAAAGCTAAAGGGTGAGCAGTAAGTGATACAATAGGAAGATAAATACAATAGATAACAATAGGTACAGTGAAAGAGTACAGCTCAACCCAACCAATAGTGTGAAAGTAAGCTCATCCAAACACAAGGGGATAATCATGGTGATTAGATGAACTAGCCATGAAGTCTTCAACACCTATATCAGGAAAGTAGACTCATCCAACCATGATAATCTAAACATAGAAATCATGTGTCATACCCCATGCGTCTTCGCCTCTCCTGGAGGGAGAGTAACCAAATCCAAGGTGTGGATATAGAAGAAGGGTATATATATATAGATATATAGATATATAGATATATATATGAACAGTCAAATAATCCCAAATGAGAGAGTAAGTGGATCTCCATCTCACAGCTCATCCCAAGAAGAAGAGTATCCAACAATTCCAAAAGTCAATCAATGATACCCATCCTCCCACACATCTACCCAGAAGTAATCGTACAAGTATAACCAAGCCATTTCATTATGCCTCACATCTGAGTGGGAATAAACTTGAAGTAGAGGAATTATTCCCTAGTGCATCAGGAGGTTTCACTCTGATTATTAAGGACCCATGCCCTGACACTATAGGAGGGTGCCACTCAGAAGGTCAAGGACCCATGCCCAGCATAGTTAGAGGGTGCCACTCTAATCATCAAGGACCCATGCCTTGATATCTAAAGTCATTGTTGTGATGCGTCAAATTGATAGTTATTTAAATAAGATTTTTTATTATATGGAAGACCCTAGGTCATCTCTCAAGGAGCTTTGGTGTTTTTATAGTGTGAATTTTTAATAAGAAGAACAAAAGAGGGGGTGGTTTGAAATCAGTTTTAAGAAAATGAATTGATTTAAAGGGTTTAATAGTTGATAAATAAAAGTGTTGTTTTAGAATTATGAGATAAGGAGATCACCTAAAGTTCACTACACATATTGGATTGTTCATTATTCTGAAAATTTCACATGGTTTTATTTAATTCTTTGGTTGAGGGTTTTCAAGATCTTGATTCCCCTCTTGCCTCTCAAAACATTGCACAAAGTACCAACCCTTGACACAACAATCGTGTTGTTAAGGTTTGGACTTCAAGAACAGATTAATGGCTACCAAATCATACTAATATATTTTTTATGTGTGAGAGAAAGTGGATCATTTTGTTTCCCAATCAGAACAACCCAAGTTTCCCACTTGAAATTTCAACCCAATCGTTGTTGAAATGAAAAGCGTTTCACTTAATTAAACCCAAGAAATCAATACAGAGGAGAAACATGTTTAGATAAAACATAAGTGAAATAATCCAAAAAAATATTATACAAAACCTATAGAGTATCAAGTTCCGTAACTCCCTCCCAAGTATGTGTAGCTCCCTCGAAATGATCGTTCGCCATTTAGCTCGCCATCTAGAGGAGAAGGCTCAGGTGGAACTCCTTCTTCATTGTTGATCCCCCTATGATGATAGGGGACTCCAGAACTTCTTGGATGATGAGAATACTCCTTTGGGTCTCCAAAATACCAGATCTTTGCCTCCTGGTCAAACTTACAAATGGGGATCCCAAGGTGCCATTTTATAGTAAAATGGGAAGGTAGTTTTGAGCTCAGATATTACTTAAAAAACCAGTTTTCACATCAGTTTAGACCTCTATACAGCCTTATCTCATTTTGGACAAAATAAAAAAGTTGTATATACACCTCTTGGATGTCTCCATAAAAATTTTGGAACAATTTGGACAACTATATTCCGATATATGGACAGATCACAGCACACCACTTTTGACTTCGTTCATATTCAGTGTGCTGGACAGATCAGGTTGGTTGGGTCAACAGATGGCCGAATGAGTCTTGGATTACTTTGGATGAAATGTATCCCAATGAATTTTGGACTATCCCAAAAAATGTTATCCCATTTGGATTCACTTTTCAGGAGAATTATGCGGATTATTCAACTGGTGTGAATGGATCTTGCGCAGTTTGACCCATTTTTCTTGGACATCATCATGGGCCCTCCAAATCACCTCCTCCTACAATGGAATCATCAAAATAAGTAGCATTAACCTTTTTAACAGTGATAAACATAAAATAAATTATTCAAACATGAAATTAAATTTGTTATTATTTTTATAATTTTCAATATAAAACAAGTTTATCATAATAGTGTAAGGGTGAAAATGAAACAGTGAATCGCGGTGCGATCACACCCCCACACATAAACATTTTCACTCATGGGAAAAGTCATAATTCCAAAAATTATGCATGTATATATTTCCAACTTCATAAAAATTTAACATTCAATGAAAATTTAATTCCTGATAGAAATGTGATCAAAGAAAAAATCACACCGAGGAGTTATTCTCAATGATCATTGAAAAAGACGTCTCAAAAATTGTATCCAAATGAAATTACAAGAGATGCATGATACCAATAAAAGAAAATAATTCAAAATTTAATCATGTCACTAATTCTCCATGTGTGTGTGTGTGACAACCATTTCATGCTATTCTTTCCACTTTTTATCGAGTAAATATAAGTCATTTTAATAATTTTCTACTTACAAGATCCTTTCCACCAAACTTGTCCCACATCCTTTGAAATAAAATTTTAAGACCCACTCACTTAAGAATTCACAGAAGTCAAACCATAAGCTCCTAACCTAGATATCCCCATATTTTTTAAATTTCTTTACTCCCCTCATTTATTAATTTTTCAAAAGTTTTACTTGGAACAAATATCAAACTCTTCTCCCAACCCATGTTTGATCTCCTCATGACACTAACTGTAATAGTTATAACAAGATCAAAGGTCAAGGAAGGGTGGTTTTTGACCTGCCCAATATACAACACTTTTTTTATTTATTTTTTTCTTTTCAGGGTGTACAACAGTCGGATAATAAGTACACACGCATAGGTCAATCTAGTACAGTAATGAAATAGATCGGATAAGGAATGAACAAATGGAAAAATGATTTTGGAAATTAGATAATAATCAACCTAACTTATATTTACCTTCCATTAAGTAATAAATTTTCACAAATCATGGTTGGGTGGAAAAAATGTGTGGAGAGATTAAGTGACACAATTTTTCTTTAAAATATTCACAAAAAAGGGCTCCATTCTTCTCAAAGGTTTCAAAATGATACAACTGTTTATATCATCGACAAAGAACTAAATTTCAAAAGAAAGTCACACCATAATAAGAATTCTTACTGAAATGAACATTTCATCGGAATTTTTTTTTTGCATGTTAAAACAACATGAAATACATACATTCCACATGCATTTTCAATAACTTCCATGATTAAACGGGCATCATTTTCTATGATAAAGTGGGACTAAAAAAGTAATATTCCGGCATAAAGGTGAGTGGGAGAGAAAAGGGGGAAAGTAACAATACTATTCAGCAAGCTAAAAAGAGAAAAAGAATAAAGATGATGAAAATTACTAACTAACAGAGAAATATACCCATCCCCCCACACCTAGAATGTGCATTTTCCTCACTATAAAAATAGAATTTTGGAAAGAAGGATAAAACCTAGTGGGTTTCATTCGTAGACTGCTTCTTGAACTTGGAGTTCCTCCATCGGGGACTCGGAAGGGTTTTCTGGAAGTGCTTCAGTCCCTACTGATTAACTGTGAAGGATTGCTTGGTTTCTTTATTTTGAACCTGGAAAACACCAAATGGAGATACGTTGGTAATTGTGTATGTTCCAAAACAGTGGGAACAAAGCTTACCTAGATGCAACTTCAGCCTTTCATTATAAAGGAGTACCTTCTTCCCAATGTGGAACTAGTAATGAGGGATAAGATGGTCGTGGGAAACCTTGGTTCCCTCCTTATATATCCTGGAGTTCTCATATGAATATCTTCTCATTTCCTCTATATCCTAAATCTGTAACTTCATTTGAGCACCTACACCAGAAAGATTAGAATTGCATTGTTTGATGGCCCAGTAGGCCTGGTGCTCAATCTCAACAGGCAGGTGACAACTCTTTCCAAACACAAGCTGATAGGGTGACATTCCAATGGGAGTTTTGAAATAATTATGGTAATCTCATAAGGAATCATCGAGTCTAAGACTCCAATATTTTCTATTAGGTTGAACCTTTTTTTCAAGAATGTGTTTTACCTCTCTATTTGACACCTCAACTTGACCATTGGTCTATGGGTGATATGCAATAGACACTCTATGACCAACCCCATACCGATACAGAATTTATTTCATTTTTCAGTTGCAGAAATGAGAACTCTAGTCACTGATGATGATCCTAGGTAATCCAAACCTACAAAAGATTTGGGTTCTCAAAAATTCTACAACTGACTTAGAATCATCATTCCTTATGGCTTGTGCCTCTACCCATTTTGACACGTAATCAACTTCTAGAAAAATGTACAAGTTTCCAAAATGAATTGTGGAATGAACCCATAGATCCAATACCCCAAAAATCAAAAAATCCATAAAAGAGAAATGGTTGTTGTGGAATTTCATTTCTTTTAGAGACATTACCCATTCTTTGACAATGAGGACAAGATTTACAAAATTCATGGGCATCCTGAAAAAGTGTTGGCCAAAAGAGACCAGAATCGAGGATCTTGTGAGAAGTCTATTGGGGACTAAAGTGGGCCCCACAAGCAAGATTGCGGTAGAACCTAAGGATGCATTTAAACTCACTATCAAGAACACAGCGCCTAAGGAATTTATCACTACAGGTGCACCAAAGGTAGGGGTCATCCCAAATGTACCAATGGGACTCATGTTTTAGACGGTCATCCTGGTTTTTGTTGAAATCACTAGGAATACAAGATGCTACCAAATAATTTACAATTTTAGCATACCAATGAATAACATCTTGCACTTGGTACGGTTTCTCGTCAGGAAACATTTAATTTATGGGAATATAGGGGGATGAGTTAATGTCTGAGGATGGTTGAATCCTACTAATATGGTCATCCACCACATTCTCTACTCCTTTTTTATCTCTAATTTCTAAATTGAATTCATGAAGGAGGAGCATCCAGCGAATGAGATGTGGTTTGGATTCAAGTTTCTTAAGGAGATGTCATAGGGCTGCATGTTCTGAGAAAACAATGAATTTGGACACTAAAAGATACGACCTAAATTTTTCCAAGGAAAAAACAATGGAAAGAAATTATTTTTCAGTTGTGGTGTAGTTTTCTTGGGCAGGGTCCAGTGTACGTGAGGCATAGGCAATGACATGTGGATCTCGATCGACCCTTTGTGATAAGACTACCCCAACTGCATAGTTAGAGGTGTCACACACGAGCTCAAATGGTAAATCTCACTGAGGTGGTTGGATTATCGGGGGTGACGTGAGACTCCATTTTAACTTATTAAAAGCTTCCTCACATTCTTTATCAAAAACAATTTCTTTTTCTTTTTGGAGTAACCCGGAGAGTGGGACTGCAATCTTACTAAAGTCATGAATGAAACGACGGTAAAATCCAACATGACCTAGGAAATACAACACATCCCATACATTTTTGAGTAATGGTAAGGAAGAAATGACATCAATTTTTGATTTTGTCTACTTGGATACCATCCCCAGAAATTACATTCCCCAAAACTATACCTTATCGCACCATGAAATAGCAGTTCTCATAATTTAATACAAGATTATTTTCAATATAGCGACGTAAGACTAAACCAAGACTACTCAAACATTCATCAAAAGAGGATCCATAAATAGTGAAATCATCCATGAAAACTTCCTTTCAATTCTCCAGTTAATCCAAAAAAATACTAACCATACATCGCTGGAATGTACCCGGAGCATTACACTGACCAAATGGCATCCTCCTATATGCAAATGTGCCAAAGGGGCAAGTGAAGGTTGTATTTTCCTGATCCTCAAGGGAAATATGAATCTAAAAGTATCCAGAATACCCATCAAGGAAACAATATTGGGACTTATCTGCTAGCCTCTCTAGAATTTGGTCAATGAATGGAAAAGGGAAATGGTCCTTCCTAGTGTGTTGGTTTAGTCGACGATAGTCTATCCAGACACGCCAACTATTTTGCACACGAGTTGGAACCAATTCATTGTTTTCATTTTTGATCACTATAAGGCCAGTTTTGAAACACACCAAGCTTACACGGTACGTTTCCCTTTGAATAATGCAATAGCTTTCGTTGTACGCAACTTTGAGATTCTAACACACCACGACCAATCAAACTAGCCGTTATGAATAGTAATACTCACTTTTTGAAATTTTATAATTATTTTTTTCAAAATGGACTTAATTTTTGGATTCATAATATCAAAATTATTTTAGGGTGAATTTTTGGTACTCTTCTAAAAACTTTCAATTTTTGATGAATTATGAAAAATACTAAATTTTAATTAAAAACAACTTTGTTAATCGAAATAATTTATAGTGTTAAATTATAAATTTGAATGGTTTTTAAGCATCATTAGATTATATTTTTATAATTTAATATAATTTAGGTCATTGGATGTAATTTCGCATTTAAACTAGACATAAACAAGTGTCAATCTTTTGATAGTTATTATTTCTTAAAAATACGCTTTTTGTTTTGATAATGGTAATTAATTTTAAATTAATTTCTGTCACTTCTGTGTTTTGAATTTGAAAAAATGGATTATATATTTTGAATAAGGAGATCTAAATTGTGTAAATTGGTAACTTTTATTTTTAGACATTGCGAATAATTACTTCGGTAAATATTTTATTTATCATGGTTAAAGGGTAAATCTAGAAAATAAGAGTAAACAAATATTATTATAATAATATTAAATTACCCTAACATGTTTCCTATTCCTATTGGTTGATACATTTACGACCATGGGAATCCTTGGGTCTATTTTGAGACCCCATGGATCCACTTGAGAGTGATAATGACACTTTATATTAAATAATTTAAAGTGAAGACAAAAATGACATAAACATATATCTTTTAGTAAAATAGTTTTTATAAGTGGTTATATAAGTTATCCTTTCAACTATAAATATTAATTTTAAATATAAAAATATTTCCTACATCATGGTATTTTTTAATAATTTTTATACATCAAATAAATAAAATTATTTATGACACAATAATGATGTAGTGTTTACCTCATTAAAGAATTATTTAAATAAATGAGATTATAAAATTTAAAAAAAATATC
Organism: Viscum album; assembly: GCA_963277665.1. Taxonomy (NCBI): domain Eukaryota; kingdom Viridiplantae; phylum Streptophyta; class Magnoliopsida; order Santalales; family Viscaceae; genus Viscum; species Viscum album. Next base: position 1,171,826,104 of record OY728120.1, read on the forward strand.
TAAAACCTATCTAATTCTTATTGGATGATTTTATTTCGAACATTAGTCATATTATATTCGACTTTAATGAGTTTTGGAACTTTAGAAACTGAAAATCATTATATAATAAAATAATATTTTCAAACATTCCTAAAGAGCCCCTCCTCCCCCTTATAAAAAACTCTCACCTCTAACCCATTTATCACACCTCTCAAGACCCTTGGATCATCCAAACTCTACCCAATTAAACTCCCTACATCCCTATATTCCTCTTAGAATCCTTACCTTATTCAGATGTAACTTCAAGGAATCCTTTTGGTTGAAACCAAAGGGAGTTACTCGATTTAAAGGTAACATCTCCTCTTAAGTTCTTTTCTTTTATTTTACTTCTTCAACCCACTAAACTCTCTTTATTAATTTATTTTATAATAAAACCAGTATTATAAATATACTATTTTGTTTTTATGAGAATTATTTTAACTATACTTACACACATCTCCATCTAATGGGTATAGAACATAATGTTTCTGTGGACGGCGAACTACTGCCTCACGAAATGATGATTGTTCAATCTTCTACTACCACCTATTATGGTGTCCATTATGATGGAACTATAATTATATATGATATTTATTATATTCATTTTATCTATAAGCTTATGTAATTCTCTTTTATAGCATAACTTTATTATTTTCATGTTGTATATATACGATAATTTCATTTGAGGAAGTGCGGACTACCGCCCCCTCAAAGTGATATGACTCATTCATACCATACATGGAACGTATAAAAAATGGTGTAAATAAACTTATGTAATGTATATAAAATATTATAATATACTGGAATAATAATATACCTATGTATCATTTGGTCTTATTTCCTTTTAAAATAAAAAAAATGAAATAGAAGTAGCGTTCGTGTGTACGTACGGATTATCGCCTCCACGAACGTGATGAGATTCATTTCCCATCGTAACCATTCAAGAATAATTTTCATTTGATTATTAAAAATAATATCTAATAACATTATATCATTCTGGATATGAATCAAATACATCCTATCCATAACAAACATGACTTATGTAACAAAACATATAAAGGAAAATGAATCAGTTAACACCTGAAACAATGATAATGCTAAAATATTATTAACAAAGCGATATTAGAAGATCATATATGATATCATATTTATGTATTTGGTTCTTTTATAATTTAATAAAAATTATTTAACTATTATACATGAGGTTAACGTACCCTCGACCAAGGAAAATTATAAGGTAAGGGTTAATTTCACAATCTCTTTATTATCTGAGGTTATTTTTACATAAGTATTTACTAGGACCTCTTTATCATGCACATCCATGTTTCCTACAAATGTATTTAAAAAAAATACTATTTACTAGGGGTTAAAGTCCTTTATACCCTTGTTTTAATTTTTATAAAATGGTTTGAAAGTAATCTTTCTGTTGTTTTCCAAATAAGGTACTTTATGACCTTTTCGAAAAATTAAGGTAAAAATGTTTTTTTTTAACTTATACGATGGGTGCAGTTATTCTCCTCCATTATAATACCTTTGAAGCTTTCCTTACAAGCTTATAAGAATATTTTCAAAATAAATGTTTTCTTTTATAATTACATGACTTTTAAATGATTTTAAAATAGAAAGATATATTCCTCTCAAATAATTTTTATTTCATCTATGTCAATGTCCTTTAATGGATTTTATACTTGTTTGAAGTTGATTTATTATGATACAAATCTTCCATATTGTATTGAAGGTTTTGTGATATATTTGAATGTGGATGTTTTATTTTTATACCATTCATGGTTTATGGTTAATGTATTAACATTTCTTATGCTAGTTTTAATACGAATGTTTATGTTATGTTTCAACCTTTTCGTATGAGGAATGTATTTGACTTAGTAAGTGATGGGTGGAGCCTGTTATAGATCCTCGATGCATCGGTAGGTCTCATAAGAAAAACTAGAGTCTTTTAATAAGGCCTTGACAAAATCTTATTTGTAGTCTTTGCACGAGGCCTTGACTATGTGGTTATGATGTCCGATATTATGCATTTCATCATTATGAAATTAACTATTGATATTGCATGTGATTATTCGACTAATAGAATATCCATGTGAATAAGTAAATGGAATTATTCAATTTATATTTTCCATATTATGATGAATTTTAAGTTTAAAAGGCTTATATTTTAGTCGTATACATTGCCTTAAATGTTTGTGCTTATTTATGATAGTTTCTACTATATTTTTATCCTTACTGATCATCTGAGCACACCCCTTTCTTATGTTTTCTTTTCCCAAGATATGAAGAAGTAAATTATGATTAACCTGTAGGGATAGACCAAGGATATGAGTGTGTTTAAAGGTAACACAATGTTGTTTTTCTTTATTTCGTGAAACAATGTAAAACTTATGTATGTATCTAGTACTTCCAAGGCTGATAAAATATCGGTCTTTCGAGACACGATCTTTTTTTATCATGAAAATGTTATGTAATAATGCACTGGCTCTAGGTAACTAGGGTCAGGGTGTTACAGTTGGTATCAGAGGAAGTTTAGTACATACCTTAGAAGCTATATTTAGAAAAACTCTTATTAGAGAACATTACCCTAAGATAGACTTTGAGGATTAATATAGAAGAACATTCTAGAATTTTGGTAATACAGAGATTTTGTGTATTTTCCAAGAAATATATCCCTATCTGGATACTAGCAGGTAGAGGCAGCTCTGGCACAGATGTACCTAGGAGTAAAAACTCTGATAAGGAGTTTCGGGCTTGACCCGGGGTATCGTGGTACACGACAACAACCCTTGTTGCACTCTTGGTTATGACACTCTTGGGAGATATGATTAGGATGGTTCACATTTTATTTACAAACCATTATGAAGGATTTATGATTATATACCTCCTTAAAGAAAATATTTTTATGATTATGGATTATATCTATAAACTATTCAATTTATGTTAAGTTTTTTACAAGTTTGGAATTATGTATTGCTATTCATAAACTAATCTAGTGTATGCCATTATTTAGAACCGGTGCCTAGTGGAAATAATGGGAACCATATCAATTCATGTAATACATGTAGGTATTTCCCTCCTACACAAGATAATTATAGTGGAGCTGGTGATGCAACTGGTGCTGATCATCTTATCACCATACTGGGACAACTCACTCAGGCTATGAATAATAACCTTACCCGTATAGAGCACCCTGATCCACAATGCGGAGGATCAATGTTAGACCGATTCATGAGGAAACAACCATAAACATTCAATGGGACTAAAAATTAATTTATAGTTGAGCAATGGATAAGTTCCTTAGAGAAAATATTTCATACTTTGGGGAGAAGTGAAAGGGAAAAAGTTGTCATGGAAGTTTATCGCCTCACGGGAGATGCAGATCAATGGTGGTCATTAATTCAAAATAAAAAGGAAGATGAAGAAGTATCAAATATGTAATATAGGGAGTTTAAAGAGATTTTATTAGAAAAAAATACTTTCCTCATGAACATCGAGTGGATATGGAAAGACAATTTCTGAGTTTGAGGCAAAAGGAGGATGAGAATGTCGCAAAGTATGAGGATAACTTTACAAGGTTAGCAAGGCATGAAGAAGATTATATATGTAACCCAAGGAGTAAGATTTATTGATTCTTTTATGGGTTAAAACCATTTCTCTACTGAGCATTATTCTCACAATCCTTCTCATTATTCGAAGATATTGTCTCATGTGCTATCAAGACAAAAAATGAATTCTCTAAGTCTGACAAATTTAAAACAAAGCAAGAGAAGAAGAGATCTATTGAACACTTTGGAAATGGAAATAAGGGGAATAAGGGAAAAGTTGAATATCCATCCTATGGTAAATGTGGGAATAAACACCCTGGTACTTTCTTGAATGGAATGGGAGTCTGTTAAAAGTGTGGTGAAAAAGACCACCAAGATCACGATTTCAAGGGAAAGAAAGAGTCTGTCAATGTTGAATGCTACAATTGTAAAGAAATGGTGCATTATTCAAATGAATTTCCTAAGCTCCAAGGAAAATTACCTCAGAAAATTCCAAGGGATCAATGTAAAGCTTATGCGATCACTACTACTAAGGTTGAAGCTCCGAAAGATGTGGTGGTGGGTAATTTAATGGTTTCCTCAATTTTAGCCAATGCTTTATTTGATTATGGATCATCACATTATTTCATATCTTCCCAGTTTGATAAGAAAATTAGATATTTCCAATTTGATTTAACAAGGGAGTTATCAGTCAAAAATCCTAAAGGAAGTATCATTGCAACAAAGTTTTTTGAATCAGTCCCCATTAGGGCATATAAATGTTCTTTATCTGCTGACCTCATCGCCATAACCATGATTGAATTTGATATAATCCTTGGTATGGATTGTATTTTAGACCATGATGAGAAAATTTATTGTAAGAAGAAGGAGGTTACAATTTTTGATGATGATAATGAATACCTTATCTTTAGAGAAGAAATGTCACCATCTAATTCTTATCTATATCCACCCCTTATAGCTCTACTAAATTAAATTATTGGGGAGGAAGAGAGTGAAATAACTATAGGTGAGGAAAGGAATGTTTAAATAGAGGATGTACCTATTGTACAAGAATTTGTTGATGTATTTATATAGGATTTACCTGGCCATCCTCCAGAACAATAAATTGAGTTTTCCATTGATTTAATTCCTGGTTCAAGAACCATATTGAAGACCCCTTATATAATGGACACTGTGGAATTAGTGTATCTAAAGAAAAAACTATAGGAGTTGAGTAATAAAGGATTTATTCACCCTAGTGTTTCTCCATGGGGTGCCCCTGTTCTTTTTGTTAAGAAGAAAGATGGATCTATGAGATTGTGCATTGACTGTAGGGAGATCAATGCTATAACAATAAAGAACAACTATACCCTACCTCACATTGATGATTTATTTGATCAACTTCATGGAGCTCAATATTTTTCAAAGATTGACCTTCAATATGGATATCATCAGTTGTGTGTGATGAATGAAGACATTCCAAAGATAGCATTTCAAACCAGGTACGGGCATTACGAGTTTACAGTAATGCCTTTTGGACTTACTAATGCACCCTCTGTCTTCATGGATCTAATGAACAGAGCTTTCAAGGAATCTCTTGTTTAATTTTTAGTGGTATTTATTGATTATATCTTGGTATACTCCAAAAGCTATGAAGATCATGAAAATCACTTGCGCATTATTCTAAAGACTCCTAGAAGAAATGAATTATGTGGAAAGTTTAGCAAGTGTTAATTCTGGCTTCAAGAGATTTATTTTCTTGGCCATATTGTCTCTAAGTATGGAATCTTTATTGATCCTTCAAATACCAAGGCAATCCAAGAATGGCCAGCACCGACGAGTATAACTAAGGTACGCAGTTTTATTGGTTTGGTAGGTTATTATCAACGCTTCGTCCGGAATTTTTCCTGATTGGCTAACCCATTAACCAAGCTCACACGTAAAGGGGTTAAATTGTTTGTACAAAAGAGTGTGAAGAATGTTTTGAAGAACTGAAGAGAATATTATTCAATGATCCTATATTGACTCTACCATTAGGGAATAATGGCTTTGTTATTTATAGTTATGATTCAAAGAAAGGACTTGGTTGTGTCCTTATGCAGAATGATAGGGTTATTACCTATGCATCACGATAGCTAAAAATTCATGAACAAAACTATCCCACTCATGATCTTGAGTTATTAGCTGTAATATTTGCTCTGAAGATATGGAGACACTATCTATATGCTGAAAAATGTGAGATTTATACTAATCACAAGAGTTTGAAGTATATTTTCTCAAAAAAATAACTCAACATGAGGAAAAGGAGATGGCTCTAACTACTCAAGGATTATTATTGCACCATACACTACCACTCATGGAAGGAAAATAAGGTGGAAGATTCTTTGAGCAGAAAGGATCATAGAGTTTTGAACAAGATGAGAGTTGAAAAGGATCATATGTTCATGGATCTAGTAAAGATGGATATGGGAATAATCATGGAAGGTGAAACATCAATACTTTTTCAAATGGTTTCAAAACCATATTTACTAGAAAGGATAAAAAGTTCTCAGACTGATGATGAGGATTTTGAAAAGAAAATTAAAGCTATGAATAATGGGAGATTAATTGACTTCATATATGAAGATGGGATTTTGAAATTTGGGAAGAGACTTTGTGTTCCTGACATACCTGATATAAAAAGGGAATTGTTAGATGATGCTCATAGCTCCAATTTCTCTATACACCCTGGTAGCAATAAGATGTATAGATATTTGAAGAAACATTTTTTGTGGGACAACATGAAGAGAGAGATTATTGATTATGTGTCAATATGTATGGTTTTTCAACAAGTGAAAGCTGGAAGGAAACATCCTGGAGGAGTCATGCAGCCTCTTCCCATACCTGAGTGGAAATGTGATGATATTATGATAAACTTTGTCATGGGGCTACCAAAGACTCCTAGAAGGAATGATTCAATATGGGTCATTGTTGATTGTCTTACCAAGTCAGCACATTTTCTTGCTATAAGAAAAGATTTACCACTTGAATGTTTATAAAGACTATATATTAATGAAGTTGTAAGACTTCATGGAGTACCCCTATCGATTTTTTCTTATCGTGATCCCTATTTTAAATCAAGATTATGGAAAAGTCTTTAGAAGGCCTTGGATACTGAACTTCGTTTGAGCACTTCCTACCACCGTCAAACTAATAGACAATCAGAACGGACTATTAAAACATTTGAAGACATGTTGATATCTTTCTCACTTGACTTTCAAGGTATGTGGGATCGATATTTTCCTCTAGTAGAATTTTTCGATAACAATAGTTTTCATTCAAGTATTCAGAAGACACCATATGAAGCATTATATGGAAAGAGATGTCGCACACCAACTTGTTGGGATGATATTAGTGAAAGAAAACTCATAGGCCAAGAACTTGTTGAGGAAACAATGGAAAGGTGAAGGTTATCCAAACCCACATCAAAGCAGCTCAAAGTAGTCAAAAGATCTATGTCGATAACTGAAGGAAAGATTTGGAATTTCAAGTAGGAGATCATGTTTCCTTGAAGGTATATCCATGGAAGGGTGTTATACGATTTAGTAAGAAAGGAAAATTAAGTCTTGGGTACATTGGACCTTTCAAAATTCTAGAACAAATTGGAGTTGTAGCTTATTGTTTGGAAATGCCTCTAAGACTCTCCAAAGTTCATGATGTGTTCCACGTATCACTGTTGAGAAAATACATGTCTAGCCCAACTCATGTACTCACCTATGAAGAAATAGAACTGGAACCCAATCTATCTTATTGTGAATATCCTATCAGAATTCTTGTTACTAGATAACAAGTGTTGAGAAACCAGACGACTCATCTGGTGAAATTTCTAAGGAGAAATCATAAGATGGAAGAGGCAACGTGGGAACCTGAGGAACTTATGATGAAGAACCACCCGAATATTTTTATGTAGTAGTATTATAGAAATTTTTAGGATGAAATTATTTGAAGGAGGGAAGAATGTAACACCTCAATCTTCCATGGTACATTTCCCTTTGAATAATTCAATAGCTTGTGTTGTACGCAACTTCGAGATTCTAACACACCATGACCAGTCAAACTAGCCATTATGAACAGTAATACCCACTTTTTGAAATTTTATAAATTTTGTTTTTAAAAATGGACTTCATTTTTGGATTTGGAATATCAAAATTAGCTTAGGGTAAATTTTTGGTACTCTTCTGAAAACATTCAATTTTTGATGAATAGTGAAAAATACTAAATTTTAATTAAAAATAACTTTTTTAATAAAAATAATTTATAGTGTTAAATTATAAATTTGAGTGTTTTTTAAGTATCATTAGATTATATTTTTATCATTTAATATAATTTAGGTCATTGTATGTAATTTCACATTTAAACTAGACATAAACAAGTGTCAAACTTTTGATAGTTATTATTTCTTAAAAACACGCTTTTTGTTTTGACAACAGGAATTAATTTTAAATTAATTACTGCCATTTATGTGTTTTGAATTTGGAAAAATGGATTCCATATTTGGAATAAGGAGGTTCAAATTGTGTAAATAGGTAACTTTTATTTTTAGACATTATGAATAATTACTTCGGTAAATATTTTATTTACCATGGTTAAAGGATAAATCTGGTAAATAAGGGTAAAAAAATATTATTATAATAATATTAAATTACCCTAACATGTGTAATATTTTTATTGGTTGATAAATTTCTCACCATTGGCATCCTTGGGTTGATTTTGGGACCCCATGGAGCCACTTGAGAGTGATAATGGCACTTTATATTAATTAATCTAAAGTAAAGACAAAAATGACATAAACATATATCTTTTAGTAAAATAATTTTTACAATGGGTTATATAATTTATATTTTAAACTATAAATATTAATTTTAAATCTAAAAATATTTCCTACATCATGGTGTTTTTTTATAATTTTTAGACATCAAATAAATAAAATTATTTATGATACAATAATGATGCACTGTTTACCTCATTAAAGAATGATTTAAATAAATGAGATTATAAAATTGAAGAAAATATCCAAAACCTGACCAATTCTTATTTGATGATTTTATTTCTAACATGAGTCATCTTATCTTCTACTTTAATGATTTTGGGACCTTTAGAAACCGAAAATCATTATATAGTAAAATAATATTTTCAAACATTCCTAAAGAGCCCCTCCTCCCCCTTATAAAAAGCCCTCACATCTAACCCATTTCTCACACCTCTCAATCCCCTTTTATCATCCAAACTATACCCAATTAAGCTCCCTACATTCCTCTCTTACTCTTATAATCCTTACCTTAGGTATAAGGCACTTCAAGGAAGCCTTTTGGTTCAAACCAAAGGGAGTTACTCGATTTAAAGGTAGCATCTCCTCTTAAGTTCTTTTCTTTTATTTTACTTATCCAACCCCATAAACTCTCTTTATTCCTTTATTTTATAAAAAAACTAGTATTATAAATATACTAGGTTGTTTTTATGAGAAGTATTTGAACTACACTTACACACACCTCCATCTAATGGGTATATAACATAATGTTTCTGTGGACGGCAAACTACAGCCACACGAAACGATGATTGTTAAATCTTCTACTACCACCTCTTATGGTGACCATTATGATGGAACTAAAATTATATATGATATTTATTATATTAATTTTATCTATAAGCTTATATAATTCTATTTTATATAATACCTTTATTATTTTCATGTTGTATATATACGATAATTTCATTTGAGGAAGTGTGTACTACCGCCCCCTCAATGTGATATAACTCGTTCATACCATACATGGAATGTATAAAGGATGGTGTTAATAAACTTAAATAACATATATAAAATATTATATTATACTGTAATAATAATATACCTATGTATCATTTGGTCTTCTTTCCTTTTAAAATAAAAAAATGAAATGGAAGCAGCGTTTGTGCGTACGTACGGATTACTGTCTCCACGAATGCGATGAGATTCATTCCCCATCGTAATCATTCAAGAATAATTTTCATTTGATTATTAAAAATAATATTTAATAACTTTATATAATTATGAATATGAATCAAATACATCCTATCCATAACAAACATGAATTACATAACAAAACATATAAAGGAAAACGAATCAGTTAACACCTGAAATAATGATAATATTAAAATATTATTAACAAAGCAATATTAGAAGATCATATATAATATAATATTTTTTTATTTGGTTCTTGTGGAATTTAATAACAATTATTTAACTATTATATAGTATGTTAACGTACCCTCGACCAAGGAAAAGTACAAGGTAAGGGTTAATTTCACAATCTCTTTATTATCTGAGGTTGTTTTTATGTAAGTGTCTATTGGGACCTCTTTATAATCCACATATGTGTTTCTTAAAAATGTATTTCAAAAAAATTTTACTATTTAATATGATATGGGTTAAAGTCATTTATACCCTTGTTTGACTTTTTATAAAATGGTTTGAAAGGAATATTTTCATCGTTTTCCAAACAAGGTACTTTATGACCTTGTCAACAAATTAAGGTAAGAACTTTTTTTAACTTATACAGCGGGTGCGGTTATTCTCCACCATTATAACACCTTTGAATATTACCTTAAAATATTATAAGAATATTTTAAAAATAAATGTTTTCTTTTATTATTACATTACTTTTAAATGATTTCAAAATATAAATAGATATTCCTCTCAAATAATTTTGATTTCATATATGCCAACATCCTTTAATGGATTTTATACTTGTTTGAAGTTGATTTTTTACAATACAAATATTCCATATTGTATTGAAGGTTTTGTGATATGTTTGACTGTGGATGTGTTATTTTTATACCATTCATGGTTTATGGTTAACGTGTTAACATTTTGTATGCTAGTTTTAATACGAATATTTATGTTATGTTTCAACCTTTTCATATGAGGAATGCATTGGACTTAGTAAGTGATGGGTGGATCCCACTATATATCCTTGATGCATTAGTAGGTTTAATGAGACAAACTAGTGTATTGGTACAAGGCCTTGACAAAATCTTATTTTTAGTCTTGGCACAAGGCCTTGACTATGTGGTTATGATGTCCGGCATTATGCATTCCATCATTATGAAATTAGACATTGATATTGCATGTGATTATTTTACTAGTAGAATATCCATGTGAATAAGTAAATGGAATTATTTGATTTATATTTTCCATATTATGCTGAAGTTTAAGTTTAAAAGGCTTATGTTTTAGTCTTATACATTGCCTTAAATGTTTATACTTATTTATGATAGTTTCCGCTATATTTTTATCATTACTGAGCATCTGACCTCACCCCTTTCTTATGTTTTCTTTTATCAAGATATGAAGAAGTAAATTATGATTAACCTGGAGGGATAGGCAAAGTATATTAGTGTGTTCAAAGGGAACACAATGTTTTTTTCTTTATTTCATGATCTAATGTAAAACTTATGTATGTATCTAGTACTTCCAAGGCTACTAAACTAATTGGTCTTTAGAGACTTGATCTCTTGTGATCATGCCAATGTTATGTAATAATTCACTGACTCGGGGTAACTAAGGTCAAGGCATTACATGTTTTTTTAGGAACTACTTGCACCAGACTGACCCATTGGTTGTCAGAGATGGGGTAAATGATTCTAGAAGCCAATAATTTTGTTACCTCCTTTTTCAAAACTTCTAGGAGTTTTGGGTTCAGTCGACATTGTGCCTATCTCACTGGTTTAGCCTCATCATTTAATAAAATATGATGTGTACAAATTTGGGGTCTAATACTAGGAATTTTAGCAAGTTTCCATCCCAAATCTTGTTTATATTCCCTCAAAAGTTCAAGAAGTCACAATTCATGCTCAGGAGGGAGTGAACTAGCAATGATGACAGGAATCTTGTTTCCATTCTCAAGATATAAAAATTTTAAATCATGAGGAAGTTTTTTTAATTCCAATTTAGTAGATTTTGGATTGATTGGAGTGTGTGTGAAAGTGGGAGGTCACTGATCTCATCTAACTATTCAATGGTATCATCCTCATATGAGGAATGATATTTTACAATCTTAGCAGCTTAGCAGTATCATCGATGGTCATTGGATCCTTAGTGTTCAAGAAACCATCAATCAATGAACATGCATGACACTTTTCTAGACCACTACAACAATCAATGCATGAATCGTTTCCTATAATTTCTATCAATGAAGAAAACTTAGAAATGGGATCAGGGGAATGAAATGAATTTTTTTCAAGGTAAGGGAGTACATCTATAGAATTAACATAGATAGAGGAATGTTCTTCTGAGGGGTTCTTCATGGCATCAAGGATATTGAAGTGGAAAATGTCACCACCAAACTTCATAGATAATGTACCATTGTGGACATTAATTATGGTTTTAATGGTTTTCAAGAAGGGTCTCCCCAATATAATTGGGTCATGTCCATTAATCCTATCATCCTCCATTTTAATCACATAAAATTCGGCAAGAAAAAATAAATTTTGAACCCTCAAAAGAACATCCTATAACACGCTATAGGGGTGTTTGGTACTCTATTTATCCATTTGAACAATAATTCTAATGGGCTTAAGTTACCCAACCAACAATGTAGAGTAACTGGAGTGAGGAATCACATTTATAGAAGCACCTAAATCAAGAATAGTATTAGAAAAAGAATACTCCCCTATGGTGCACTGAATTGAGAATGTTCCAGGATCATTTCACTTTTAGGGAAGTGATGGCTCTATCAATGCTAAAACATTCCTCCCTAATCTCACATTCTCATCACATTGAATTTTCCTTCGGTTTGTACACATCTCCTTTAGAAACTTGGCATATCTTGGAATTTTTTTCACAGCATCAATAAAGGGAATGTTTACCTGCACTTTTTTGAAAGTCTCCAAAAAAATTTATCGAGTTCAGTTTCCTTTTGTTTTCTAGGTTGGGTGGCCCTTTGTGGAAATGGAAGATGGATTATTGGGCTTGGTGACTCATCAATAGACACACTCTTTCCTTTTGAGGGGATTCTCCCAGGATAAGGTTCTACCTCATTTTGAGCATTTCTAGTAGTTGGGATGGTGGTTTCCTTAGGAGGGGATGAATCTAGTGGAGGGGTCATTTGGCTTTTTAGTTTTGTTCCACTCTGAAGGGTGATGGAACTGACATTTCCTTTGTCTCTAGGGTTAACTACTATTTAAGAAGGTAGTTTACCTAACCCATGGCTTTGGATTTCCCCCACCGAGTTGGAAAGTTAGCCTAATTGGGTTTTTAGGTATTATATGGAAACTTGGGTGGTTTGTTTGAATTGGATATTATTGGTAGCCATTTGTTTCATCATGTATTCTAAGCTAGGATTGGGTTTTGGAGGGGTTTGTTGGAAAGACCTTTGTTGTGGTTGAGGATTTCTGGGTGGTGGTGGTTGACTACTCTACCCCAGTTGGTTCCATGGTTTTTTAGGTTGGTTTGAATACCCCCCTTTCCTATAGTATTGGTTGTCTTTCCACCCAGTATTGGATGGATATTATGGTTCTTTCATAAAGGGTTGGTTATAGAGGTGTCCTGGAAATATTTCCTCACAACTCTTAGAAGTTTCTCTTAGTTGGGGGAATTGATCAGAGTAGTGGGTATTAGAAGAACATATACCACAATGGATGGGAGGAGGATATTGGGATTTCCCTTGGGAAAGAGCAAGTTGTCGAAGAAGGGTACTTACCTCTTCAGACTTCATGTCCACTTTCCTCTCAAATTTGGTACTCTGCACCTCATAGACACCTCGAATGGGTACATTAGACCTTGAACCGAATTGTTGAGTGTTTTGTGTCATGTTATCAATTAAGTTCCTTATAGTGATTGTGGTTTTATCAAATAGCGCACCACCTACATCATCATAAATCATATTTTGGTCAATAGGAATTAAACCTTCATAAAAATACCGAATTAAAAGTTTATCACTTATTTGGTGGTGTGGAAAGCTTGAACATAACCTTTTAAAGAATTCCCAATATTCATGTAATTTTTTCCCTTTAGATTTCCTTATACCACATATTTCTTTCCTTATAGTTACAGTTCAAGAGTTAGGGAAATATTTGTCAAGAAAAAGGCGTTTCATGTCCGACCAGCCTCTAATTGGTAAATTAACATAGTAAAGCCAGTCTTTTGTACTGTCTTCCAATGAAAATGGGAATTATCTGAGCTTTACTTGCACTTAATCCACATTTTCAGGTTTTAATGTAGAACACATGGTATGAAATTCTTTAAGATGCTTGTGTGGATCTTCTCCAACAAGTCCATGGAATCTTGGTAATAAATGAGTTAAATCAGATTTAAGTTCAAAATTGGGAGCCTCGTCATGCATTTGAATGTAAGTGGGTTAGATATCAACATCTGGTGAGGTTAATTCTTTTAGTGTTCTATTGTTTTTTTTCATTTTAAACACATTAATTTTAGGTTCTAATTTGGTTCCAGAAGAATATGGGTTTAGAAAAGTCTCTAGTTGTGGTGTGTCCTCCTTCAAATGGTTGTCTTGTGCATCTTGGGGTCACTGACGTAAGATCCTCTCTGGTTCGGGTTTGAAAGGTGGTAAGTCTCCCGAAGTAGAACGTGTCATGCACAGAACCTATAGATTAAATAAATCATAACACAAATTTATATGAAAAGGTAGAATATAAAACAAATAAATATTCACAAAAATTACAAAAAACTTATAAAAAACACGCACTAAAACCAAAGCACTCTCCGGCAACGGTGCAAAAATTTGAATGCGTTTTCATGACACGTCAAATTGATAGTGATTTAAAGAAGATTTTGTAGTCTAGGGATGACCCTAGGTTGTCTCTCAAGGAGCATTGGTGGTTTTATAGTGTGAATTTTTAATAAGAAGAAAAAAATAAGGGGTAATTTGAAATTAGTTTTAAGAAAATGACTTGATTTAAAGAGTTTAATAGTTGATAAATAAAAGTGGTGTTTTAGAATTATGAGATAATGAGATCACTTCAAGTTCACTACACATATTGGATAGTTCATTGTTCTGAAAATTTCACATGGTTTTGTTTAATTCTTTGGTTGAGGGTTGTCAAGATCGTGATTCCCCTCTTACCTCTCAAAACATTGCACAAAGTGCCAACCCTTGACACAACAATCGTGTTGTAAAGGTTTGGAATTCAAGAAAAGATTAATGGCTACCAAATAATACTAATATATTTTGTATGTGTGAGAGAAATAGGATCCTTGTGTTTCCCAATCGGAACAACCCAAGTTTCCAACTTGAAATTTCAACCCAATCAGTGTTGAAATGAAAAGCGGTTCATTTAATTAAACCCAAGAAATGAATTCAGAGGAGAAACATGTTTAGATAAAACATAAGTGAAATAATCCAAAAACAAATTAAACAAAACTATTATAGTATCAAGTTTCATAAGTCCCTCCCAAGTATGTGCAGCTCCCTCAAAATGATCGTCCACCATTTAGCTCGCCATCGAGAGGAGAAGAAGGCTCGGGTGGAACTCCTTCTTCATTTTTGATCCCCATATGATGATAGGGGCCTCCAGAACTTCTTCGATGATGAGAGTACTCCTTTATGTCTCTAAAATACCAGAGCTTTTCCTTATAGTCTAACTTACAAATGGGGATCCCAAGGTTCCATTTTATAAGAAAATGGGAAGGTGGTTTTGAGCACACAGATTTCTTAAAACCACTTGTTACATGGGTTTCGACCTCTGAAAAGCCTTATCTCACTTTGTAGAAAATAAAAAAAGTTTTATAACCACCTCTTGGCTGTCTCCACAAAATTTTTGGAACAATTTGGACAACTATATCCCGAGATATGGGCAGATCATAGCACACCACTTTTGACTTCGTGCAGATTCAGTGTGCTGGACAAATCAGGTCAGTTGGGCCACCAGATTGCCGAATGAGTATTTGGTTCCTTAATATGCAATGTATCCCAATGAATTTTGGACTAGCCCAAAAATTTTAAGCCCATTTAGATTCACATTTCAGGAGAAGTATGTGGATGAGTTCACTGGTGTGCATGGATCTTGCACAGTTTGACCCATTTTTCTTGGACATCATCATGGGCCATCCAAATCACCTCCTCCTGCAATGGAATCATCAAAACAAGTAACATTTATCTTTTTAAAAGTGATAAAAACACAATAAATGATTCAAAAATGGAATGAAATTTGTTATTATTTTTATAATTTTCAATATAAAACAAGTTTAGCACAGTGGTGTAAGGGTGGAAATGAAACAGTGAATCGCAGTGCGATCAATATCGTAGGAGGGTTCCACTCAAATGGTTGAGGACCCATGCCTAGATTTGTTAGAGTGTGCCTCTATAATTCATTGAGAACTCATGAATTACCCTATAGGAGGGTTCCACTTGGAAGGTTGAGGACTCATACCTAGCCTGGCTAGAGGGTTTTACTATAAGTCATTGAGGACCCATGCCCTGCCCCACATGAGGGTGACACTCAAAAGGTTGAGGACCCATGCCCAGCCCAGATAGAGGGTTCCACTCTAATTCATCGATGAATCATGCCCTTCCCTATATGAGGGTTCCACTTAGAAGTTCTCTGGTGATCCTACATGATCACTGCCATCGTCAAGTGTCGCCTAAGTAAGCATCATGCTTAGAACATTTCACATCGTATCTCAAAATCTGCAACCAAGGGAACCATCATGTTCTATGTGTAAAAACACTCATGATAGGCTCTTTGTATATTGAAATCTAAGTTTAAGTGTAGAAGATACTGAACATTGATTTTTTTGAAAATGAACCAAGGTGAACATGTCATGTGAGGGGGACCACACAACATGTGGTCCCACTCCACAGGCGATTCATGTCATTGTCCAGTACATGGATCCCTATCTGTGTAGTAGTATACCTCATATTAGTGGACTACACGGTGTGTCCAAGCTAACTGGGACTGTTTTATATCCATTGGTCTGTGTCCATGTACTATCATCCCATGTTCATGTACTCCCACACGGGGTCTCACTCGTGTGATCCATCACATGGATTTTCCAATCAGGGAAGGGATACATAGTGTGTAGAAGGGTTACATGATTTCCCATCCTTAAGTTTTTTGAAACCCTAATTGTCACCTCTAATGGGTCTACATGTTATGTGTTCATCCTTGAACACGATGTGTAGTCGGGTTTTCCCCAGAAAACTCAGATCCAGTCTTGCACCTTGAAATCTATCTATCTAATTTGATTTCAGCCTCCAATCCACCTGATAATGATAGATCTAGCTAAAAATCATGGATCTTGGCCATCATTCACAAGAAAACATCTCTGGTGAAGATTCAGTGGTCTATTGAGTGTTCCACACACCTCAGTTCATTCAGATCCAGAACACCAAAAATATCACCCACATCTCACGACAATCCTAGATTTATTCTTAGTTCATAATTTCATTCCTTTTTCATGAATCTTCTATGAATCTAGGGGTCTGATCGGGCTCAGTACCACCCGAAGATTGTCAAACTGGGACCTAGGGTTCCAACTAGTGATGAACGTGAAGAAACAAAGGGGTAAAATCACCAAAACAAACATTTAAACATCATTATCCAAGATTTCTTTTCCAATGATCAAGATTAGGGATCCTAGGGTTAGATAACAATTGGAAATAATTGAATTCCAGTACTCAGGAACATGCAAAGGCTACAAATAAGGGCGCAGATTGAAGAACGACAATCGATCTACCCAACTATTTAATCAAAAGGAGTAAAAATTCCAAATTAATAGTCCTACTTCAATAAAAGATCACTCTTTGATGAATAAAGTTCATTCCAATTATTTAGAGATGTATATAGGTTCATTGTATCCTAATCTACTCTGATTTTTAGTTTCATCATCATCTGCCATAATCTTCCAATGGAGGAGGTAAGGAGAGATTTGGATTTTTTTTCAGGGTTTATGCATCTAGCCCTAGAGAAATTTTCCTAGTGATACTCTTATAGAGTTCCCTATTGCACTTAAAAACTAAATAATTAATTTAATAATTAATTAACTCATTAAACTCACATCCAACGAGTGAGGGGTCTGAATGTCCCGCACTGGCCCATTTTATATTGCGCCTAGGGTAAACATTGTGTTCCAAACTCAACTGTGGTCTTGGATTTTTAATCTGAACTATCATTTAAGAGTTATCTTATTTTTTTGAGGTATCATGCACACTCAATATAAAATATATTTAATATTTTTATAAAATTAATTCTGGGAACACCATCCCTCAGAATTGCACTATGTCTCATCACCTAGATTTGGAAATATATATAGAAATATTTCAAAGTATTATAAGTAAAAAACCAGGTCTCAACATAATATTTGATATCCAAAACACACAAACCACATGAAAAATAAAATATTTAAGATACAACATCTTGTAATATTTTTATAAGGTCCCCCCCCCCCATGTGAGTTATTATATCCTTGATGTGTTTGGTCTAATTTGATACATAGATATCCATATACTAAAGTAAATACATTAGGAAAGCTATCATCCTTGACTTGTTTAAATTTTTCCAAATATTTCTACTTTCTCCCAACATATTTATTTTATAGTATCCCTCATATTTACAATGGGTGTTCCAACTCCATTCTTGAATAAGAACTTCACAACACTTCAAGATGTCATGGTATCAAAGGATAGATCTTCTTCATATTTGAATTAAAAATATTCATCAGGAATATAATCCACCTCCTTCAGATTGATCAATGACTATTGTATCTTCTAGGTTCATATTGTATTCTTCCCAAAAAAATCATTATCTTTTTGATATTCAATAATAATCATAGCTCCTTTCAATATAGAATAATATCCCAATGGTAGTACATTGGTAATTCTCAATAATTAGATATTTTATATTTTTATTATTTAAATAATATCCTATTTTATAAATTCATAATGACCACATGGATTAGTTTCCATATTTGAATTTTGGAAACTACCATGAAAAATGGCAGTGTGATCTTTAATATTTGAAAATTTTCAAATATTCGTCATGGAAAAACTCCACCTTTGATCCTGAAAATATGGAAAGAAATTTCTCAATTTAAATATCTATCAATATCATTCAAGGATCCTTAAAAAAATCCTTCAATATTCTCATTTAATTCTCCCACAAAATCAATTTTAAATTCCATAAAAAATTCCACATATTCAAGAGAATTAATCGTATATGGTACTCTGGTTATTTTATATAGCCTTTGAAAACACAAAATTATTTTGACATGATATACACTTATTCTTATGAAAGATAAAGTTACTCAAATATAAACATTGAAACCTTTAAATTAATTTTATTTAAACTCAAATTTATTCATAAGTGAGATCCAAATGAATCTTACATAACCATTGAAACCTCATAATTACTCATAGGTGGCCTTCATATTCTTTAATTAATTCGTACATAGTCAGTTGTAATTTTTCTCACAAACTCAGAAAGCTTGTGTAGCCATTTTATTTTTTTAGTTACTCATACATAGCTTCTAGTTTACTTATACACAACCTTTGGAATTGTTAAGTTAATTTTAATTGAGCTTCAATATCTTATATTAAATCATAAGTAGATGGTAGAAATACATGTTTACTTATAGATAGTTGTAAAAAAATCTCTATACTTATCCAAAGCTACTTTAACCCCTTAAAATCAAATAAAATTCACTACAAAACATTTCTAAGGCATATAAAGTTAGCAATAACCAATTTTTAGTTATTGATACGACCAATAAATAAGTGTTTCAATAAATCTTTAACTACATCAATCAATTCAAATCAAAATTCATCAAATGCCTTCAATTGATAGTGCTTCAATTATTCTTTAATTAATACATCACCTTTCATATCTCAACTCAAAAACTCAACTCTTCATTCATCCATGTTAATCATTTTCGATAGTAACATTCAAGATAGTAACACAAGAATAAATTCTCAAAACCAATATTACTCTTCTTTATAGAGACATAATATTCAAAAGGATCTTCAAACTCTATGAGACACATCTCAAACTTCCAACTTTGAAATTTTCATCTTCATGAGCCAAATGATTTTGTCTGGAAACTTCCTTTGACTTTTTCCATAAATAATAATAATATAAAAACAAATTCTTTAAAACTTTTATAGGGGAAAAAAATTCTCAGTCTATGGTGGTATTTTTTGGTCAGTGTTCCCATGGAAGGCACTTTTATTGAAAGCACCTTCCATGAATTTATATATTTGAAGGAACTTTTAAAGAAAGTACATTTTAAGTAATATTGGTATATAAGGTGGTGTATTGAAAAGAATCTTCTTAGAAAATATTTCGAAGAAGACACTTTTCAAGAAAGCTCATTTTTCTAACTTATATTGAGGGTGGTACTTTCCAATAGAGCACCTTTCTTGAAAAGTGCACAAAGTATGTGATTTATTAAATAGTGTCTTCCTCTCATCCCACAATAAAACCCGACTTGATGCATCTTCTTCCCATTTCATCTCCCATCATCCACCCTTTCCTCCCTGCTGCATCATGAAATCCATCCACAATTTTACTCTCCCTTCATCTAGCCACCCTTTTCTACTCCCATCATCCAGCCACACCCTAAAATCTGACTGTCACTTTACATTTTGTGAATCGAGATTCAACTTCCCCGAATCGAGATCTTCTTTCCATGATTTTTAGATCTGTTGTTCATGAAGCTTTCTGTGAATCTGGTCTGCTATGAATCTTATAGGTCTTCTTCATAGATTACCGTCTTCTGTGAAGCTTACAGTCACTAAACTTTTCGCGAAGGTTATGGGTCTTCTACAACATCCCATGATTCGCTAAGACCCATTCATGAAACTCCCATTCACAAAACATTAAAATCCTGAATTTTAATCAATTGAATTAATATTTATTAAATTATGAAGTCGTGATATTTTAACTGTAAAAAAATTTGCATATAATATTGTGTTTATATATATAGGCATATATTTTAATTTTATAAAATATATTACTAAATTAATTAGTAGTTTTGTAATTAATATATTAATTAAATTTATAATAAAAATATATATTAATATATCAACCCCTAAGATCGGTTGTGGTGGCATGGGTGGGTGGGGGTTTGGGGTGTGGTCGTGGGGTCACGGGGTCGAGTCCCCAGGTTGGGATTATTTGCGAATTTTTATGTAGCATGTGTGCCGCACTTGTGGTTGTACCAACCATATATATATATATCATTCCATTGTAATTAATATAGTAATAAATATTAATATATTATTATATTAATCTATTAATATAGTATAGCATTGTAATTTAATGAGCAATATAATTGAAAAAAATAATCTAATAATATATTATTAATGTATCATTGTAATATAATTAATATATATTATTGAATTTATAGAAAATATATTATTTGTTAAATAATTAGTAATTTTGTAACAAATATATTATTACATTGGTAAATATATATATATATATATATATATATATTAGTTATTTAATGGTAAATTAATATTTTAAGTTGGCTAAATTAATAGTTTTGTAATTAATTTCAATTGATAAAAACATTAGTTCAAATAATTCAATTTGATGATTGATAATATATTAAATATTTTTAAAAAATAAAATTGAAATCGAAATTTAATTTAAATATTAATTGGTAATTTTGTTATTTATAAGTAACTTCCATTTTTTAATTATTGTATTGTGTGTGTTTGTGTTATTGCATTATATAATTAAAAAACATATGTATATATATTAATATATTATTTCATTGTGATTAATATATTATTAATATATCACTGCATTATAATTAATATATTATTAATATATATACATAAATTTATATTACATTGTATAAAATATCTTGTTTTTCAATTTGTTAATAATTTGTAAATTAAAATATTATTGCATTATAAATAATTTATATAAATTAGTAAGTTAATAATAAGTTAATATTTTAAGTTAACTAAATTAAATGTTTTGTAATTATTTTAATTTAATAAAAACATTAGAACAAATAATTCAATTTGATATTTGATAATAAATTAAATATTTTGAAAAAGAAAATTGAAATTGAAATTTAATTTAAATATTAATTAGTAATTTTTTATTTATAAGTAACCTCCATTTTTTAATTATTGCATTGTATAGTGTGTGTGTGTGTGTTATTGCATTTTATAAAAAAATATGTATATATATTAATATATTATTACATTATAAATAAAATATTATTACTTTATAATTAATATATTAATATATTATTACATTGTAATTAATATATTATTAATATATCATTGCATTATAATTAATATATTTTTAATAAATATATTTTTAATTGAATTATATAAAATATATTATTTGTGAATTTATCAGTAATTTTAGAATTAATATATTATTGCATTATAATGAATTTATATTAATTGGTAAGTTAATAATAAGTTAATATTTTAAGATTTCTAAATTAACTATTTTGTGATTATTTTAATTTAATAAAAACATTAGATCAAATAATTCAATTTGATAGTTGATAATAAATTAAATATTTTGAAAAAGAAAATTGAAATTGAAATATAATTTAAATATTAATTAGTAATTTTGTTGATTATAAGTAAATTCCATTATATAGAAAACATATGTATATATATTAATATATTATTACATTGAAAATAAAATATTATGACTTTGCAATTATTTTATTAATATATTATTACATTGTTATTAATATATTATTATGTCATTCTATCTTGTATCATGATTGTCCATTGTTGATATCAGTTTTTTTTTCTCTACTGTTTAGTGTAATGGCAATCAAAATAATAATATTTAAGGTTTAGTGGTGTTAGATTTATTTGAAGGAATGTCGGTGTATATACTTAACCTATAATTTAATTTCAATTAATAGTTTCACAAATATGGCCAAACAATTGCATGTGTTTGTATATCATATTTGTGAAATAATAGATTCTGAGAAAGGGATATTATATATTGGTGGTCCTACAAGATTAGTAAATCTTACTGTATGTGAAATGATGAATTCGGTTAACAGTAAAATTCACGATCGATTGAAGCTTGGTGGGAATCAGTGTATATCATCTATTATTTATAGATTTCCTCAAACTTAGGATAATATATATTGCATGCATTATCATTTGGTTGATGATGAAGATTTGATAATTTATTATGATACATATCAAGATCATGGAAGGCTTAGTGCAATGGAATTGTATGTTGACGTTAGTACAATTGAAGATACCACCCAAATCAAACAAAACATACTATACGATTGTGGGTTTTCAAGGGGTATGTGTTTACATCTGATCTATTTTTTTAAGGTGGAACGGGTGAAGATGATACATGTACAATAGAGTAATGATTTCAAATGATAGTACTTGTAGATGTTCTAACAACATCCATTGTAATAGATGATCCACATATGGTTGCGATCAATGATGCCTATGACAGTCATTTTGATGATGAAGAAGTATCTGATAGAGAATATGAGACGATGCTAGTAAATGATCCAGAAAGGCACCATACACGACCGATACAAACATCACATGATATTATATCATTGGTTCCTAAGTTTGATTGGGATGTAGTGACATCAATAACTGAGTTCCCTGGTATTTTCCAACAAAGAAATGTTGGAAGGATTGATGAAAAATTGTATGTTAGAAGACAATTTGAGAAAAAAGAAGAATTAAAATAGCTATAAATCATTATCATGTAAAGATTCATTACATTTATCTCATAGATGAGTCTATTATATCATTAGTTTCTATAAAATTTCAATAGTTCGGTGACACATTCAAGATGCAGCTAAGAGCTACCCTTGTCAAAAATTCAACTTGTTAGAAAATTTAAAAAAAAGCATGACCACATGCTCTTTTGAATCAAAGGATGAATCATGATCATATACACATCAACTTAAAAATAATATGATCCACTATTATTCGTATGACCAGATTTAATCAGGATTTTCGTGTTGAGTTAATACAGGAACACATGGAGAGTGAGTATGGATATAAAATATCATACCAAAAGGTGTGGCTTGAAAAGAAAAAAGTTATTGAGAAGGTTTATAGAAATTAGTAAACATCATTTAAGGTGTTTCCTTATTAGATTGAGTGATTGTTTCAAATTGGTCAGGTTGTTTATCAATTTGAAATAGGAGAGAATGTGGTAAATAATCACATCTCTATAGACAAAGACCAATTTCATTGGATATTCTAGACATTCCTTCCATACATTGCAGTATTCCTTCACTACAAAAAATTCATTAAATTTGATGGAAATTTTCCATATGGAAAGTATAATGGATTTATCTTGATTTCCTCCACTCAAGATAGAAATAGATTTCTTGTGACACTAGAATTTTCAATAGTAGATAAGTATAATCTAGAATCGTGGTGTTGGTTTCTATCTTTTTTGTGTGTTCATATCACCGATAGGCAAGGGATATGCCTTATTTCAGGTAATCATCACACTATAAAATAAGTAGTGAATATCAACGATTCAGGTTGGCAACCCCCCCCCCCCCCCCCCGTGCCTACCATCTTTATTGCATGAGACATATTTCCAGCAATGTATAGACAAAATTTCACGATGACAACATGAAAAAAACAATCATAAAATTAGGTATTGGATCACATTTTTTCATATTTGGTACTTATGGTTATTTTATATCAATGGGAACTTGTTTAAATTTTTATTACATGCCTTTAAAATATAAAAACCAAGAAAATAGGTTTTCCTTTAAAGACTGGAAGAAATGATAAGACTAAATTAGGATGTCTACAAGTACATGATGTGCATCCCAAAGCAGAAATGTTCATTGGAATATGATTAAGGGAAGATATATGTCCACATTAATAAAAACATTGTTGGATACATCAACAGGGTCTTCAAGGGGGTTAGAAAATTACAAATCATTGGTATTGTTTCTCAAAAAATTTATAGATACTTCAAATACTTTGTTGGAAGATCAGATGATGTGGAGAAAGAACTAATGCAGGGTCATCGATACTCAAAAAGTTTTATAAAAGATATTAAGGTTAATCAAACCCATGATACATCATATCAAGTGTGCCATTTTCATAGTATGGGAATTTAGGTTAAAGTTGAAGAGGGTCAGGATCCACTGACTGGTGTTTGTGGTCAAGTTGTGACTATTCTTCTAGAGAACTGCACCTGTGAATATGGTTACTTTCAAGATTACAAGATACCTTTCTCACATGTACTTGAAGCATGTGCTCATTTTTACCTCTCATGGGTGAGTTATGTCAATCCAATGTATATACTCAACATGTTGGGAAATTTCTATTGTGCAGAGTGGAGCCTAAATAAATATGTATCAATATTAAATGCCCCTTTTCATCTTCCAATTATTGTTCTGAATCCATCATAGTTGTGTGGAAAAGTTCACCTAAAATCTATATGTATGAGAAATGAAATAGATTGTTCTCAAGAGAAATTTACGTCACAACGATGTGGTAGGTGTAGGGAAGAGGAGCATAATAACATATAGAGTCCTCAAAATGATAGAATTGAGGGTTCATCATCACGCCATACTTGATTTTTTCTACTATGGGTCAATTATTGTAATTGTTTTATTTTTCATGTATAAAGGTTTATCAGATGAAGAATTTCATTATCTTAATTTTTGTTCCACTCAACATATATATTATTTAAAATATTTATATGTTTACCATTTCTTTATCCATTTACATAAATGGAATCCACACAGATACTTCCAAGCCCCAAGGATCCATCTCTTCTTACTGAAAAATGTGAGCACATATCACAACATTTATGGGATCATGGTGAAGAGTGGATATTGAAAGTCTGTACGGCCCATCGCTTTAATCATGAAAGTCCACCAAATCTCATCATACCTTATTTGTGTCATCCCAGGTTCTATGGGTTGAGAATGTGTGGCTATATAACCATTGAAAGTTTACTCATTTATGCTTTGGTTGAGCGATGGATACCAAAGACACATACATTCCATATTCCTTATGGGGGATGATGATTAAATTATTGGATGTCTCTATATTATTGGGCCTTCCTATAGATGGAGATGTTGTTACAAATCTGATGATATACATATGGGATTACATTTTACACAGATATTTAAACTTATTGTTACCAAACGTGCTAGGTAACCTTAGAGGAGGTAGGTTACGGATGTCCTAACTGGACACTCATTTTTTCCATGTTGATCCAGATGTGGATGAGGTGAAATTTTAGAGATATTCATGAGCATACATTTTTTGATTTATTTTAGGTACTTTATTTATAGATCACACTAGATTGTATGTTCATCTGATGCAACTACCTATGCTTGGGGATTTTGAGCATGTTGGGCAGTATAGTTGGGGTTTTGACATGTATTTCACATCTACATAGAGAGTTGTGTGGTGCATCACACATGGATTTGAAGGAGATGGGTGGTTGTTGTTTGTTATTACAAGTGTGGGAATGGACACTATTACCTACACTTGAACCTCTGGTTTTCTCCGATTTACCAACCAATTCATTGAATATGGTCCCATTTACTCACAAGTATTTTAAAAGTTTAATACACACTTTTCTTCTAATCTCATATTCTAATTATATAATTTCTAAAATTTTATTTCTTGCAATTCATAGAAGGAGTTACTCAAATACATATGTATATAGCCCTATGCATTCCATTTCATATTATCATCTATTGTTTGATCATTTTTTCATTGATGAGGTATGCACGAATCACTGTTGATATAATTGTGTGCGTTTTGTTTAATGAATGATCAAATTTATTTTCTACATGTATATATTTTGGATACCATATGCAGGTGAGGTTATAGGATATCTTCTAGATTATTGTACAATGGGGTTGCATCATTCTACTATCATGGTGCCACTAATCCATTTTTATATTGCAGAGTGTCACCAACCCGATAGGGTCATGAGGAAGTTTGTGTAAGTTTCGGGCGTAGTGGAAGCATGCAATGGGAAATACCCAAATTTTATTTTTTCATGATCGATGATAAATCATAGATTTACATGAATATGAACATCGTAATCCATGGAATTAAATAAAAGAAAACAGACAAGGGATAAAATGTCGGAACCAAGTGCAAGATTATCACATATTATTTATAATTAATTTAATCAATTAAAGAATTAACTTGCGTGAATTCTTTATTTGTTTATGAATTTGAAAACATATCGATGTTGTTCTATCTTTTCATTGTAGGAATCAAGAGCAGATTCCATCTAGTGGTGATCCATATGTGTTCCAAAAATCTCTAAACATCATAGTAGGAATCTCTGGGTGCTAGCATGGAAGATTAAAATGCTTGCATCATTCTCTTTTGATCTCCATGAGAATCACTTCCAAAGTGTTCTATTAATCTCTCTAGAATCGGGAGTAGGAGGTGGAGGAATATCACTCTTTATCCTTGGGAGGGTTCTTAGAGAGGGATCTCTCTAGGGATTGAGAGGATTATCTTCGGCTGTCATTGTGCACAACACAAAATGAATTGGCTCTCATGGAAAAGTAATATAATTAGGTTTAAATACCGCTAGGTTTTAGAAAAAAAATATTTTCACGAGTTCCCTTTAATATTTATTTAATCCCTTACAGAACCCCATGTCAAAATAATAATAATATTATTATTTTCTCGATATGCACTTAACATGAGAATTAAATTAAATATTATTTAATCAAAGAATATCCAATATATATTATTTCTCACTAGACCTAAAAACTTTGTCTTCCATTCCTCCATACTATTTATCAAGCCTTTAATAATAACTATTTATTTAAAAAATAAATATAAAAACATTATTGACCAATAAATAAATAAATATTATATTCACTAAATAAAAAATGGATATATATTAAATATTTCACACACATAATATTCTCTCAAATAATTGGTGACAAAATATATGTGATCAAGAATACATGAATAATTATTAAACCACATGTTGGAATAATATTTATTCAACTTGTTAAATAATAAATAATAATATATTATTTAATTGATATTCTGGATGCACTTAGTTTGTGGCCCTCTAGGCCCTTTCTCAGTGTCATTAGGCGAAATAGCTTAAATTCCAAGGATATCATCTAGCAACACATAAAGGGACCCATATAGAAAGAATTTAATGTCACAATGATATAATACCACATACAAATGATTACTATGTAATATAATCCCTTTATCAAGATATCTCTAATTAATCAAGTTTCACACTGGTGCCATCAACCTATGTGATCAATGTATCATTCTTTGAAATTTTGAAAAAGAAACTTTCTTATAGAACACCATGGTCATGAATTTATTTAGGTTATATCATTTCCATCAAAGTGATTGAGATATCAACTTTTTTTAAAGAACACATGGGAAAAATACTTTCTTACATTATTCATTAATGCAATATTACTCATGACGCACCCAACATATCATACTTCACTGTGAACATATGTTGTCATGGTTTTCATCAATACATAAGAGTACACAACTTATAATACTCATTAATAATAATTTTAAAGTCTAAGGATCAATACACACATCTGCATATAGGAACAACCAATGACACATATCAATGTGGATTTCCTACTGGAGGGTCTCATTCTCATAATATCCTACACTGGATATTACCAAGGGCTTACACCATGATAAGGTGCATCAAAGTCCTATGAGTCTCCACCCCTAATAGCTTGTATCATTTGTGTCCCTAAAATGATATCATCTAGCTATATAATATATATTTAAGAATAGTGTCATAGCACTTCTGGGTTTTCATCATAGTGTGGAACTAGTATGACCTTTTAGTGTGATAGATACTCTTAGGACATTATCACATACTATGTTATGTAGAATAATAATCATGATATGATAAGAAGATCATTAATATTCAAAAATATAAACACATGCTATTATAAAGTACATAGAAGTTGGTTATAGGGAACCAACTCTAACAGACTCCCACTTTCACTAGAGTCAACTGCTAACAAAATTCAATTTGTAAGTTCTCACATGATACTCATGCTTCTGCTAAGAAAGGACTTTAGTCAAGGGGTCCTCTATGTTCTCT
This sequence comes from Viscum album, assembly GCA_963277665.1. NCBI lineage: Eukaryota > Viridiplantae > Streptophyta > Magnoliopsida > Santalales > Viscaceae > Viscum > Viscum album. The sequence goes on from OY728120.1 coordinate 1,171,854,723, forward strand.
TCTATGGGTACTCTTCTTACTGCAACTTCACCCCTTTGAAAAAAATCCCTCAAGAGGTGATAATTCTAGAGTATATGTTTTTCCTGTTGGTGTGACATTGGATCTTTTTCAAGATCCACTACTACAGTATTATTACAATACAATGTGATAAGATCTTTACTTCTAGGTACCACATAAAGCTCCTGGAAAAAAATTTGTATCCAAACGGATTCTTTGGAAGCATCTGAAGCTGATATATACTCGGACTCCACTATAGAATCAACAATTGGATACTTTGAACTCTTCCAACTCACAGCTCCTCCATTAAGATAGAAAAAATATTTTGATTGCAACTTCAGATCATTCTGATCTGTTTGAAAACTATTATCAGTATAACCCCTAATGACTAGCTCCTCATCTCCTCCAGACACCAGGAACAAATTCTTAGTTCTTATTAGATACATGAGGTTCTTCTTAATAGAAAACTGGTGTTTTATCCTAGATCTTATTGATATCTTCCTACTGTGGTCAATGCATAGGAAACATAAAGTCTAATACACAACAAGGAATACATGATTGATTCTATCACTAAATCATATGGGATCTTACTCATTATCTCTTTCTCTCATTATGTATGAGGACACATTTTCTTAGAAAGATATAAACTTTGTGACACTACAAGAAATCCCCTATTGGATTTTTCCATACTAAATAATTTTAGTATCTAGTCAATGTATGTACTTTGACTTAGTCCAAGAAGCCTCTTGGACCTATCATGAATGATCTTGATCCTTAGAATATAGGTTGTTTCACCTAAGTCTTTCATGGAGAAACATTTGTTTAAACAGTCCATAACAGACTGTAATACTATCATGTTGTTTCCAATAATTAATATTTCATCAACATATACTACTAAGATAATGACCACATTCCCACTAAACATCTTGTAAACACATGTCTCACATTCATGCTTAATAAAACCAAATTATTTTATAGCTTTATCTAATCAAATGTTCCATGACATAGATGCTTTCTTCAATCCATAAATGGATCAGTGTAACTTAAAAATCCTTTTGACATCACCTAGAGTCACAAACCCTTCTTGTTGTGTCATATAGACATATTCATCAAAGTTCCCATTAAGGAAAGCAGTTTTGACATCCATCTGCCAAATTTCATATTCATGGTAAGTTGCTATAGCAAGTAGAATTCAAATGGACTTAAACATGGAAACTGGTGAAAAGGTTTCATCATAGTCAATTCCTAGTTTTGTTTAAACCCTTTAGCTACTAGCCATGCTTTATAGGTATTTACTCTACCTTCCATGACCATTTTTATCTTAAATACCCATTTTCACCCTACGGGCATTACATCAACTGACACATTGACTAGAACCCAAACTTAGTTATGATACATGGAATCCATTTCATAATTCATGGATTCTTTCCATCTTGTAGCTTATGATCTCTCAACTGCCTCTTTTTAGGAGAGAGGTTCATCATTTTAAACCAATAATGAGTCACCATCTTCAGTGACTAGAAAATCATATTTCTTTGGTTCTCTTACCTCTCTTATGATACTACACAGTACTTGCGTTTCAAGAATTACTTCTTCCATGGGGACTTGTGGAATCTATTCCTCTACCAACTCTTTTGTATCTTGAGCATCAACTTCATCGAAGTCAATCTTGATCCCACTATCCTTTTTGAGGATGTACTCCCTCTTAAGAAATACAACTTGTATAGTGATAGTCACTTTATTGTCAGAGGGGTTGTATAGGTAGTATCCCTTTATTTCCTTGGGATACCCTATAAAGATACACTTTGTACCTCAGAGTTTTAGTTTGTTACCTGAGAAGGCCTTAACAAATTCCTCATAACCCCATACACGTGTATGAAAAAAAATGGGTTTCTCTCAACTCCATAACTCGAAGGGAATTACTTTTTCTGCTTTAGTTGGTACTCAATTTAATGTGTATGTTGCAGTTTATAATGCATATGCCCAAGAGGATAATGGAAGATCTTCATGAATCATCATCAACCTTACCACTTCTACCAAGGTATGGTTCCTCCTTTCACTAACACCATTCCATTGTGGTGTTCAAGGTGGAGTGAGTTGAGATAGAATCCCAAACTCCCATAGAAAGTCGATAAACTCTTGGTTAAGTTAGTCACCACCTTGATCCAATCAAAGCTTCTTTATCTTCTTTCTATTTGATTCTCTACTTAATTCTTGAATTACTTGAATTTCTCAAAGGACTCAAACTTATACCTCATTAACTAGACATAACCATATCTACTCAAGTCATCGGTAAAAGTTATAAAGTAAGAATACCCACCACTAGCTTCTAATATAAATGGTCCCACACATAAATGTGTACCAATACTAGAATCTTTGTGGCCCTTTCACTATATCCACTGAATGGTGGTTTGGTCATTTTTCCTTGTAAACAAGCATGATATCTTTCAATTGGTTTCAGATCAGAAGAGTCTAAATAACCATATTGATAGATATTTTTCAAATGCTACTTGTTTACATCACCAAGATAGTGATGCCATAGTTGGGTATTATATGAGTCATGTGAACATGATTCATTATCAATTTTCAATACTTGTTTTTCATAATTTAACACATAAAGACTGTTATTTAAATGCGTCATACCATAACATATGTTGTCTTTATAAAAGAAAAAAATTAATTTCAAAACTTGAAAATAAACCCATATGAATCTAGGAATGATACAAAAATTATGTTCTTGGTAACAATTAGTACATAATAACAATATTTTAAAACCAAAATCATTCTCATTATCAATGAAAGGTGGTAGTCACCAATGGCTAGAGCGACTAGCCTCACACCATTAGAAGATCTCAAATCCACCTCCCCTCTAGAAATATTTTGAAATCTACTTGGTTACTACATTTGGATACAGATGTGAGAACCACAAGTTGTATATAATACCAACTGTGCAGATATTGAAAGATTACACTCAATAACGAACACACCTTTAGCTTCCACTTGATTCTGGGTGCATTTTTTCTTCCAGTGGCCTTTATTTCCACATGAAAAACATATTGCCTCCTTTTTCTTTCCATATCTCTAGATCTTCCTCTTCTTGGAAGGACGGTTCTTAGGATCTTTAGACTTGTTGTGAGTATTGGTCCCCTTTTCCTTATTCTTCCTTTTCTTATTCACTATAAGGACTATGAGTTTTTCATGTCCCATGTCCTTATCCACTTGGAGAATCAAATTAATAAGTTTTTAAAGACTATTCTCAGTGTTTCTCATATTTTAATTAATAATAAAACTAGATAATGTCTTGGGTAGTGATGAAAGTATGAGATCTGTGCACAAATCATCTGATAATTTAATCCCAAAGATGTCTAATCATTCAATGTAACCAATAAGATTGACAATATGAGGCCCAGCTATCACAGACTCTATAATCTTAGTTGTAAACAAAGCATTTGATATCTCATATCTCTCTAGTCTTTCTTTCTCTTTATAGAGACCCTAAAGGTGAGACATCATGATATATGCATTAATGTCCTCATGTTTCTTCAAAAGCTCATTTTTCATGGATGATGGAATAAAACATTGAACATTTGTAGCATCTTTCAAATGATTCTCATAGAGAAATAACTCTTCATCACTAGCCTCATTTCCAAGCACTTTAGGAATTGGTTCTTCCAGTAAATACAATTTCCTTTCATGGTGAAGGATAACGCGTAAGCGTCTTTGTCACTCTTGAAAATTTGTGCCGATAAGAAGGTTATCCTTAGCAAGTATGGATCGCAATGATATTTTTGAAGTCATTTTTATTATTGTTTCTAAAAATTTGATGAGCAAAATTTTAGTACTTTATCTGATAAAATTTAGATAGATAAATAAATATTATATTTATTAATCTTATATTATTTTATCAAAACCCAATAGCCATCACCATTGGCTTCAGAATATCCTGATGCTTGAACATTCTAGTGGAAAGGATCCATATTTCCCTTCTCATTACCCCAACTTTGGTTGGTCAAGAAACTTGAATGGTTTTAGTTAGGTATTCCAAATACCAACTGCATTAACTTGGAGTTCCTTGATCTGTTGAGTGGACTCCCCAATCCTTAAATCCTTAAATTGGATTTCTTCATCTCTTTCCTCTCAGTTACACCAAGTTCTACTTTGGTAATCAACCCTTGATGTGAACTAAGTTAAGTCAATCCAAAACTTCATGTTAATATTCTTTAAAAATTGAAAGCACCCCAACTTTGTATGGTCAATCACTTTGAACTATGGTTCAATTTTAACTAAAGTAGTGTAAGTCTATACCGACTTAATATATATTATTGAGGGATTTTATCCTTTTATGCATAAATTTAAAATTATTGTATTTATTGCATTCTTTTTAATATTAAGTGGATTTACATAAGTGATTAACCATGTCCTAGATAATATTTACGCATAATCTAATTTATTTTAGTTCCATCTTGCATGCTTGTTAATTTATTAATTCATGTGATTGCGAAAAAACATCCATAATGAAATAACCATGTAACTTGAAAGAAATAAAATAATAAAGTGGTATTATCATGAGCTTTTACTAATGGTTAGTTTATCTAGAAGATGATAAAATAACCGTCGACTTGGGGGAAAACACCTTGAACCAATTAAGGTTCTTTTTACAAATTTCCACCTATCCACCTATGTATCTCTCTTGGATTAGTTTCACCTCAACTCCAAACTTTAACCACCTACACTAACTTGGGAGCTCCATCCATTACATATTCTTTTACTCACACGTAGGTGAGGGGAAAGGGTTTACATAAAAGAAACCATGGGCACGCATACCCTTACATAATAAGAGGAGAGATGGAATGTAGACCAATAATTTAATTTAATAATAAATTAAATGTAACCAATCACATATAATGGTCTAGTGTGTGCTCATGATCATCCACACGCATGAAATGAATTACGCATTTAATAAAATTATCATTCAAATCTTCATCATTATTTTTTATTAAAAATAAAACACACTCAAATAAATTAATTTGTCTTCTTTAATTAATCAATTATTTTATCTTAATTCTCATCTGAATTTCCTTGAGATTCTCATCCATCATAATTTTAAACAAATTAAATAAATTTATTTAAAATTAACTATGTACATAAATGTACATTGGAGGAAACAAGGTGAATACTTGTTTGAATCTACCCAACATGTATTATACTTGTATATAGTTTACTCTCTTGACATATGGAATACATAACTTATCACGTACTTTCATGATGTGTGCTATCAACTTAATGATTACATGAATTACATGATTTTTCTATCATGTGTTATGCTTCAATGCACATAGAGTAATAACTGTAATACAACTCACACAGGATATGCAGATCTGAACATTACATAGAAATTAATTAATCATTTATATATATATATATATTAAAACTCGTCACATGACGTGTCCTATCAACTTAATGACCGCACACAAACACATGTCAATAAAGTTTACACAGTATAATAAATTAATTTTAATTCTTTATAATTTGGTATAAGTGCACGACATGTACAAATGAGCTACACAATGTTTACATTTCTCATCATCTATCTGAGGCACATGCTTAGGGACTCGGTGTCTAAATCATGCCATAAAAAATTAGAGTATACAACATGTACAAGGGCCACACGGCGTGTGGTCTCTGAGTTATATAGTCACCAGTCAGGTAGGTCGTGTAAACCAATACACAACCTGTTTGTGACTCTAGGACTACGCGCCATGTATGTGGGCTACATAGAATATACTCCAGCTGACTGTGCTCTAGGATGGTCTGGTCAACATGCAATGTATAATTAAATGCATTGTGTGTATTCAATGCACACGGTTCGAATTAAATCTGGATTAATTCTTGGTGCATTGAACACTAATACACAGTGTGTACTCTTGTGTTATCTATCCATAATCCATGGCACATCCAGATGAGATCTTTGATTTTATTTCATTCATAAAATTAATCAATTTGATTAGATCTAAGAGAAACGAAAGAGGAAGAAGAATATCTCTCAATTTGGTTTAAAGAACAATTAAACTTGAATTAAAAACTAAATGAAAAATTGGTAAATCAATCAACGATCATTAAATAATTATAAATAATTATGTGACCGCTTTGATACCACTTGTAGGTTTTGGGAGCAGCAGAAGCATGCGATGGGTCATGCTCAACTTTGATTTTTATCATGATCAATGATCAATCTAAGATTTACACAATGATGAACACCGTAATCAATGGAATTGAATCAAAGAAAATAAGCAAGGGATAGAACGTCGGAACCAAGTGCAGGATCATCACATATTATTTATAATTAATTTAATTAATTAAAGAATTATCTTGCGTTAATTCATTATTAATTAATGGATCTGACAACAAATCTGCATTGTATCATCACTACATTGTAGGAATCAAGAGAAGATTCCCTCTAGCGGTGATCCACATGTATTATACAAATCTTCGAATGTCATTGTAGGAATCTTCGAGTGCTAGCACGGTAGATCCTAATGCTTGCATCGTTTGCTTTTGATCGCCATGATAATCACTTTCAAAGTGTTCTCCTTAATCTCTCTAGACTCGAGAGTGGGAGGTGGAGGAAGATTGATATCTGTTCTTGGAAGCATTATTGGAGAGGAAACTCTCTAGGGCTTGATCGGGTTCTCTCTAATTATCGTTGTGCACAACACAAAATGAATTGGCTCTCATGGAAAAATAATATAATTGGGTTTAAATACCACTAGGGTTTAGAAATAAATATTTGCACAAGTTCCCTTTAATATTTATTTAATCCCTTGCAGAACCTCATGTAAAAATAATATTTTTATTTTTATTTCCTCGACATACGCTTAACTTAAGAATTAAATTAAATATTATTTAATCAAATAATATTGAATATATATTATTTCTCAGTGGACCTAAAAAATCAGTCTTTCATTCCTCCATAATATTTATCGGGACTTGAATAATGACTTTTTATTTCATAAATAAATATCACTTCATTATTCACCAATAAATAAATGAATATTATAACCACTAAATAGAAAATAAATATTTATTAAATATTTCACTCACAAAATATTTTCTCGAATAACTGGTGACAAAATATATGCAATCAAGAATACATGATTAATTATTAAACCACATGTGGGAATAATATTTATTCAACTTATTAAATAATAAATAATAATATATTAGTTAACTGAGATTCTGAATATACTTAGTGTGTGACCCTCTAGACCTTTTTCTCAGTGGCATTAGACGAAGTAGCTTAAATTCCAAAGTTAGAATCTAGCAACACAAGACACCAATAGAGAAAGAAGTTAATGTTTCAATTACATAATACCTCATACAGATGCTTATTATGTAATATAATCCTTTTATCATGATATCTCTAATTAAGCAGGTTGTATGTTGGTGTCAACTTCCATCCATCCAATGTTAAATTTCTATTTCATAACGGACAAAGACCAAAAGAATACAAAGTTAAGGGGGCCTAAAGTAATGAAGACCAAGAGAATCTTCTCTAATAAGGCTACCACATTCAATAGGAAATGATCCTAGATTAATGAATAATGAGGTTTAGTTCGCATTGTCAACCTGTGATGCGAGGAAGTCTGCTGCTTTGTTCCCTTATCTCTAGGTGTAAAGAAGGGTCATCTGTGGACTAAGAAGCCTTCAGTATTTGCGCACAATATAGGATATAGACCATGATATATGAATATTTCCATGCAATAAGCCCAAAAGCATGGTCAAATCGTTCTCCACTGATTCCAAAAGGATATTATAAGAGTGGGATAATTTGATTCTCTTCAACAGAGCATGCGCCTCCACCATCAAAGAATCACCCGAATCAAAATTATCACTGAAAGCCAAGATAACCGAACCCCGGTGATCAGGAACGAGCCCTCCTCCCTTCATGACATCTGAAACACAAGAACCATCAACATTGAGCTTTAAACCTTTATCTAGTGGTCTCCATTTAATCCATCTGCCTTGCTTGGCTTGATTCTGATGAATCGCCACGATGGACGGGCCTTCAATGGGTTTTATGAGGGATACAGAATTTTTTCACCATTTGAACAGAGGTAACAGTTCAGCCACCAGGATTTTTATTTTCACCACAATTCCAAGCTGAGAGCTAGATTTATTTTCATATCGGTCTCGGTTTCTAGTATTCCATATGATTCAAAATCCCGCTACTAGGAGGTGAGTTCTCTCCTTCTGTTCTAGTTCATTGTTGTCGGGCCCCATAAACCAATTTTGAAGGAACTATTCCTAATTTCTAGTCTGAACACCCATGCCAGTACACTCTCCCAGAACGCTCCATATGACATCATCCCAGTCGCTCTCGAAGAAAAGATGTGTTGAGGTATCTTCCTTGTGATTTCTATAGCACCTACATTTAGAAACCAGAGAGATTCCTTTCCTCTTAATCTGATCATTGGTAGGAATATCTTTATTTTGTAGACGCCACACTAGGAAGTTTAACTTTGTGGGAATATCCTTACACCAGAAAGTTTCGTTCTGAACCTCATAAGATGTATTCGAGTGAATCACCCTAGTCGCTCTCGAAGAAAATATGTGTTGAGGTCTCTTCCTTGTGATTTATGCAGCACCTACATTTAGAAACCAGAGAGATGCCTTTCCTCTTAATCTGATCATCGGTAGGAATGTATTTATTCCATAGATGCCACACCAAGAAGTTTAACTTCGTGGGAATATCCTTACACCAGAAAAAGATGTATTCGAGTGAATCATTGCTCAATACTCCTTTGATGTGAACTCACTTAATGTAGATTTTGTAAAAATAAGTTTTTTTGGTTCAGAGTCCAGCTCAATGCTATTAAAAACCTTCAATTTTTCTTTATCCAGAACAACCTCAATGATTTTACTAAAGTTGCATGCTTCAGTGAAAGTCATATTCAGTGTCAGGCAGCCAGGGAACCCGATCATTGAACCATCCCAATTGAAATTCCAAAAATTGATCCGACCTTGTCCAATAATATATTTTGAGTGCCTTTTAAGTATTGGAATATGTGTAGAAAGCACAAGCCATAGCCAAGAGATATATCCTCTAGAACTGTGAGTATTGTTGCCATATCTGTTGGAGATAAAATTGGACCACATTGAACTACCTCCCAATAAATCCCACGTCAGTCGGGCTTGAATACTTTGCATAACCTCTGAGATGTTCCTGAGATTGACACCACCCTCACTAATCTCTCTGGACATCCTGTCCCAAGCAGCCCGATGATATTTTCCTTCAGCGTGGGCATCCCAGATGAAATTAGTCATGACTTTCTAAATGCTTTTCATCATTGTCTTTGACTTTCTAGAAATTGAACTTGCCTATAGAACACCATGGATATGGATTTATTTAGGCTATATCATTTCCATCAAAGGGTCTAAGATATCAACTTCCATTAAAGAACATAAGGGGTAAATCCTTTCTCACGTTATTCATTAATGCAATATTACTTGTGACATAGCCAACGTACCCTACCTTGCGGTGAACATATGTTGGCATGGTTTTCATCAATACATTAAAGTATGTGACTTAAAATATTCATTAATAACAATATTAAAGTTTAAGGATCAATACACATGTCCACAGATAGGAACATCCAATGACACATATGAATGTGGATTTCTTATTGGCAGGTCTCGTTCTCATAATATCCTACACTGGATATTACCAAGGGAGTTCACCATGAGAAGGTGTCTCAAAGTCCTATGAGTATCCACCCATAATAGCATGTATCAAAAAGTGTCTCTCAAATGATATCATTCAGCTATAGAACATATATTTAAGAATAGTGTTGTAGCACTTCTGGGTTCTCATCATAATGGGAAACTGTTATAACCTTTTAGTGTGACAGCTACTCCTAAGACATTATCACATACTATGTTACGCAGAAGAACAATCGTGATGTGATAAGTAGTTTATTAACATTCAAAACTACGAATACATGTTATCATAAAGTACACAGAAGTTGGTTCTAGGGTACCAACTCCAACAATTTGAATATCGACAGCCTATTCTCAGGCCATCGAGACAAGTTACAGAGGTGCACGGTATTCGACTTAATGGAAAACAGGATCGGGATTGGCATATCATACATGAGCCATACATATCCATGTGGGATTCATCTGAGTGGTATTGTGTCACTGGATATGTTGGAGGACTTCTTCATCATGCCTCCTGCACTAAGCACATGCTCTGGTATATACAAGTGACCAAACGATTTATCACTCAGCTTAGAGTGTCATATTATACCATAGTAATTTAATTTTATCACACTTCTTGATTATTTATTATTAATTTTTTAATCTATTTTTTAATTTTATTTTTTTCAGGGTGATGGGATCGATCGGGTTCGTGATATGATCACAACCAAGGCATGAGATACATTTAGTATTGACAAGTTGAGTTCAGCCCTTGAGTTGATGAAAGGTGCACTACACATTGTTGAGAGCATCTCTCTTCTATCAGAGTGTGCTCCTTGACATCATCTCATTCCACCTCAAGTTGCGCTCGATCCATCAAACATCAATGAGGACTGACCTTCACGCCGGTGTCATTCGTGTCATTCTACTTCTCAGACGGCTCCAGATACCACTACACAACCACTGACCATAACTTCTTCATCATACATGGCGCCATCTGAGACATTGCCCACGCACCCTTCTTTGAAGTGGGTACCGGTTATGGCATTGATCGGGGCACTGAGTTTGATATTGTGACCCCTATGCCATATGTAGCTCATGTAGTGTCATATTCTTCATATTGGGGCACCGGTTGGGGGCTTCCACTCGGTGATTTTTTCGCCCTGATCCAGCTAGCGTCCAGTTGCCTATACAACACTCGAGTGGATGGGAGACCGATTCTAGTTTTGTTGCTAGACCCACTGCTGAGGACATCACACCTAGACTTGTATCTGAGGACATCGCACCTGGACCTCTAGCTGAGCACATTCCAGAACCTACAGAATGGAATAGTCGAGATGGGCGTACTATCAAAGAGTCGAGGTGTGGGATTAGAGGACACTTACGTGCCCATAGACATCGATGATGTATTAATTTTTCATTTAACTAACTTCAAAATTTTAATTATGTATAATAATACATATATTATTCAACATTCATTGGGGATATTTATTATTCCAAAAATTAATCTACAGTTAAACGCACATTTTATTGTTTTAAATTACTAAAAATGTGTTTTTAGTCATCTCGAGATAATGACATATTGGATTGACACATCGTCAGTTCCTATATTTCAAATATCAATCTATGGTTATTGCCTTGTGATTTCCCATCAATCAAAGCTCATTTGGTTGGTTTTGACTCTGTGGCGCATGTTTTTAAACATTGTCCTTCTTTAAGAACTCCTTATTTAGTCAATGCGAGCACAGCACATGTCGGATTGATGTGTCTTCTACTCAAACACATCAAAAAAGTTCTAAGATAGGTGTCATACGATTTCATGTCAATTGGATATCTTTCTCTATGGTTTTCACCATTAAACACACATTTTAGTGTTTTAAATTACTAAAAAAGTGTTTTCGATCATCCTGGGAAAACGACGACTCTGATTGACGCATCGTCAGTTCCTATATTTTAAAAATCAATCTATGGTCGTTTTTATAAGATTGCATAGAAATCAAAGCTCATTTAGTTGGTTTTGACTCTATGGCGAATGTTTTTAAAGACTGGCATTCTTTATGAACTACTTATTCAGTGAGTCTGAACACAATGCTTGTCGGATTACACGTCGTCTGCTCATACATGTCAAAAATAATCCCAAGATGGGTGTCATATGATTTCATGTCAATTGGAGATCATTTTTTATGGTTTTTACCATTAAACGAACGTTTTAGTGTTTTAAATTACAAAAAAAATACGTTTTCGATCATCTCAAGAAAACGACAACACCGATTAATGCGTCGTCAGTTCCTATATTTCAAAAATCAAGCTATGGTTATTGTCCTATGATTTCAAAACAATTAGAGCTCATTTGGCTAGTTTTGAATTTATGGTGCATGTTTTTAATAACTACTATTTTTTAAGAACTCCTTATTTAGTTAGTCTGAGCACAGCGCTTGTCAGATTAACGCGTCGTCTATCCGTACACGTTAAAAATAACAAAGGTGGATTATCAAAAATAATAAAAAATGAAGGTCTTCGGGTCATTCTGTCATGACAAATACTTAAAAAAACACAGGTATCCTATGATTTCATGTCAATTGAAGATCGTTTTCTATGGTTTTTATCGTTAAACATGTGTTTTGGTGTTTTAAATTATTAGAAATTTGTTTTCGATCTTCTCGGGAAAACTACAACTCGAATTGATGCGTTGTCGGTTTCTATATTTTAAATATTAATATAGGGTTGTTCTATGATTTCACAGCAATCAGAGCTTATTTGGTTGGCTTTGACTCTGTGACGTGCATTTTTAAACATTGTAATTCTTTAAGAATTGCTTCTTTATCCAGTCTGAGTACACCACATATCAGATTAATGCGTCGTCTACTCTTATACGCTAAAAATAATTATAAGGTGACATATGATTCACATCAGTTGGAGGATTTTTTTTATATTGTTTGTAATGTTAAACGCACATTTTAGTGTTTTAAATTACTAAAAATGTGTTTTTAGTCATCTCTGGCAAACGACAACTAGGATTGATGCGCCGTCAGTTATATATTTCAAATATCAATATATGGTTGTTGTCCTGTGATTTCACAACAATCAGAGCTAATTTGGTCAGTTTTGACTCTGAGCCGCATGTTTTTAAAGACTGTCATTCTTTAAGAACTCCTTATTCAGTAAGTCTGAGCACACCGCATGTCGGATTGACGCACCGTCTGTTCATACACGTAAAAAATAATTTCAAGAGAGGTTTCATATGAATTCACATCAATTGGAGATTGTTTTCTATGGTATTCACCGTTAAACGCACATTTTAGTGTTTTAAATTACTAAAAATGCATTTTCAGTCATCTTGTACAAACGATAGCTTCGATTGACGCACCATGAGTTCTTATATTTCAAAAATCAATCTGCGGTTATTGTTTTGTGATTTCACAACAATTAGAGCTCATTGGTCGGTTTTGATTATGTGGCACGCATTTTTAAAGACTGGCATTATTTAAAAACTCTTTATTTAGTCAGTCAAAGCACAACGCATGTCGGATTGACACGCCGTCTGTTCATACGCGTCAAAAATAATCTCAAGACAACTGTCATATGATTTCATGTCAATTGGAGATCGTTTTCTATGGCTTTCACCGTTGAACGCGTGTTTTAGTGTTTTAAATTACTAAAAATGTGTTTTTGGTCATCTTGAGAAAACGACACTTTAGATTGACGTGTTGTCAGTTCCTATATTTTAAAAATCAAATTATGGTTGTTTTTCTAGGATTTCATAGCAATCAGAGCTCATTTGGTCAGTTTTGACTCTATAACGCGTGTTTTTAACTGTTATTCTTTAAGAACTCCTTATTTATTCAGTTAGAGCATGACGCATGTCAGATTGATGCACCGTCAATTATTTTTTATATATTTAGTTAGTGTGTCGAATTTCATTTAGATTTTATTTATACTTTATAATTTATCGGGTTTTAAAGTCACATACTTAAAATATTATTTTATTTCAATTAGACAATTTTGAAGGTGTATAAATTAAAAAGTACAAATCAAAATTAAATTCTAAACCTAAAAAAATGAAATAAAAATAATTTCATAAATATAATGAGCAAAAACTATTTACATGACATATATTGACTACAAACATAAAATTACACTTCAAAAAAGTTATGCGCATAAAATATAATATAAATAATTTCCTCACCCACCACATGGATTTTTTCAAGTGAAACTTCTTATTTTCTCTCATGTGCATGACTTTGCACCTTTTTCTTTCTTCTCTATTAGCCAAAAAATGTTTCATTCTCTATCATGATGCCCTTAAATAAGCTCATACTCTACGTTAATATTGAGCCTCATTCCTCCTTTTCAATTCTTTATCATCTTCATGGAACATGTAAATGATATAGAAATCTTCATATCAAACCACTTGGATGTGATATCAGTCTTGTAACCATTATGTGTGTGTGTTATAAGTTTTAGAATGCCATACTCCTCAACATTAGAAGAATCTATTTCTAATTCATTTTACTACACCATTAGATTCGATAATTTTTTTAGGTATCTTCGTCCCTTAGTGAGCAAACATTCATGTGGCTAATGAAAACTCATTTCTTTAACACAGTTATAATATTCAACTTGATCTTCATTCTCCATGTGAAACACCTTAAACCCTGACATATATTCTTCCTCTATGAGCTATCAAGGTATATAACTAAATCAATTGATATGTACCCATGGTTTATCTTCTCGTGGAGTCTTCACACTCTTATCTTCTTGTGGGATCATCAACTTCTGAATATCTCATGATGGTTCTCTTCATTGTTCATCTTCAATCATTTTCATTGGCTGGGATATAAACTATGATATTGATAGAAAATCCAACATGGAATCCATCATGGAATGCATGGGCTCATTAGATGCGTCTGGAATGATCCAAAATTCAACTTTAGAAATATAATTCTTCTTTAACTTCTGTACACGTGTCAAATGATTACAACTCTGTAAAGGAGCTTAGATTTTTGTGAGATTTTAAGATCATGATTATTGATTAATTAATAACCTTTAAGAATGAAACTTTAACATGAAATACAATTCGAAATATTCAAAATAATATTTCACTTCAAAATGAGTCCCTTTTCTAATATAACATATCTATGAAAACGTGGTTAAATTTAACACTGCCAGAGACCTTGAGGAGCAGACCCCGCATGTCTCGAGCGATTACAGAAAAGGTTCATCCGTGCACCTTGGAAGACTACTACGCACCAGATGCAGTAGCAGCATGTAAATCAGAGGCGGCGACATTTGTAGCTTCCAAGAAAGCAGCTGCAGTATCTTTAACACAGTCATTTGGATCAAAGACAATTGTATTTGTAGCAGCTTGTAACTCAGAGGCAATTGTTGCAGCCGATACAGCAGTTGCAACATCTTTAGTACAATTATTCTGATCATAGAACTGCAATCTTGCAGCGGCCAATGCATCAATATCACCTTCTTGAGCGACCATAACCTCTTTGGACAATGAATCAGGATGAATTCCCAACTTTCAGATGAATATCAGTTGATGCATTAGCTCCAGCAGATCCCTTCTGATTCTATGGTCTAAGAATTTCCCCAGCAAATTTTCTTCCAGATTTCTTCAGTTTCCAATGAACAACTGTCCTAGAAGATTGGCCAGTACCTGTAGAGTGCCCGAACTTGTGATATTTCGAACAACAAGCAGCCAAACATTCATAAGACATCATTTGAAAGAACCCCATTTCACCATTCTGTATCCAAATTTATTGTGGCAGTGGAAAAGAGACCATGTTCGACACATACCCACACAATGGAAGGCCGTGTGACGTCATTCGTTGTGGCATCCATTTTCATAGGGGTACCGAGCATTCTTGCAATCCCAAACAGTGCATCTGGACGAAAGAGATGAATGGGTAATCCAACGGAGCTAATCCAGACAAGAGTAATCGGAGATTCAAACCCCCCAAATGCGAAAAGGGGCAATTATGAACTATCATTTTGAAGCTGACAAAATCCCAATTAACTATTTTCTTATAGCGATAGTATTCATCTTCATCTTCAAATTGCAATAGAGAATGACACCCATCAATTATCCTTATCATCATCTTTGAAAATCAATTAACCTCCATCGATTTCCTGATAGATTTGATGCTAGGTCTGACATTTTGAAATTTACGAACCAGTAAAAAAATCGAAGTTCCTCACCAGATCATGGATATATTTTCATGCGAGAAGGCCACCGCTGGAAAGCCATGATACCTGATGATGGGAAAGGAAGAACGGGAATCTTTATCTGAAGTTTTCTTACCGTAGGCTATGTCGAGAAAGCAGTTGCTCCAGTGATTGACACCCACTCGGCAAATTTTCGGATATAAGAAAAATAAAAACACAAATTCCCCATATAGGGGTCATGCCGTTGAGTGCCTTCAGACATGACCTGCAAAGCTGGAGAGCCGACAGCAGTCTTATGACATGAAGCAGATTCCCCATGTGTGGCCAGCCGGGGCCCAGCACCCTTAACAATTCCTGCATGGTGTGACTGACCCTTCTTGGACTTCTATGTTGGTAAGTAGACACCAGTGGCATCCATAGGCTTTTTACCTTTGCTATCACCAGCAGCCATATACCTCTCCTCCTGTATATCGGCATAATCAATACCCAAATCACCATTTAGGTCATCATTCTCAGAGTCATCATCCACTTCACCCCAAATGACTTTCTCCTGGGGTTTATGCCCTTGAAGAGCAGCAACAAATGATTTAGGAGCACCCTGATCCCAGCCAGGCTTGGCCGGAAAGGAGGAGCATATACCAGCTGAAGAGCCTTTGCCTTCTGTCCCCGAGGACTTTCCAGACTTTCCAACATCACTCTCACCATGGTTAACAGCCACTGAATAAAGAGGCTCCAGCAACTCAGGATCAACAGGGCTGTGATTCTGAGATGGAGAGGTTCTCAAAGATACCCTACTGCCTCTAGAGAAGTAACCAACCTGAACAGGTGCCTGCATAGCTGAACCACCTGTTCTTTTAACAGCATTGCCACAACCATCAACATTCCATTTAAATTAACATTTATCAATCAAACGTCCAACCTGCTTGCAGTTGGAACAAATAAGGTTCCTGCGACATTTCTCAGACAAATACCCAATACAACTGCATGTCTTACAAAAACCAGGGATCCTTCCAAACTTTATCGACAGTTCAATTCTAAACCCAACAGAAAACAAAATGACAGCTTCAATCAAGGGTGAGCAGCGATCAACCTCAATTAGGACCCTTGCAAAATGCCCAAAGCAAGCGCACCCGGTTTCCCAATCAAATTTTATTGGGACCCTGATAGCGGATGCAACATCCCAAAGAATTTGGGAGTGCCAAAAGAACCAGCTTTGGCCATGAATTCAAACCCAGGTTTGGGTAATGGAGTTTTTGACTTTCTCCGGATCAAAAAGGAGATCGTAACACTGAATTCTCAAAATCCCAGGTTTAAGGGAGACAAATCCATGACCCCAAGCTTTAGCCTTTAGTTCATTTGACGGAAATGCGATATGGTAGAAGCTCTTACCAATTGAAGCAATGCGCCAGTCATCAAATCCCCAAATTTGAAGGAGCCAATTCCGTAAGCCTTCAAGCTTCCAAGGATTACCCTTCTGTAGAATAATTAGATGTGCAAGAATCGAGAACTTAAATTCTTCAGGGCGTTCCTCAAGGACCCTGGTATTAGCTTCAACAAAAGCAATAGAACCATTGCCAGCGATTCGATTATGCAGAAGGTCAGACCCTGCCCTAAAATCAGAGAAGAGCCGACGGAGCGCAGACTCTTCAAGCTTCTCCTCATCCCGATTCGACGGAGCGCAAACTCTTCAAGCTCCTTCTCATCCCGATTCAATGTCACAACAAGTCCCCCATTCAAATTGCTAACTCCATGCGAACCCGCAGATAATCCCTCGACTCGATTAGTCGAAATCGAGTGAGTGATCCCCGAACCATCCGGAATTTTCAATGCATCAGACATCTTCGAATCACGATTCAACGACAAATCCCTAGGCAATTTGGATGGGGATGAACCGAATCATTACTAGCAACAGATTCCTTGCACACAGGGATGAAGACATCCCTCGGGTCAAAGTAACAATCAGGTAGAAATCCCATATGAGTAAATTTTTTTCTGTTGGGTTTTATAAAAAAAAAAATTCGGGAAAGGGGATGAGGGTTCCAGTATTTTTAAAAATGAGTCTTGGATGCGTGAACGCCGTTTTAAAAATGAGTCTTGGATGCGTGAACGCCGTTCACGCATCCTTCACCGCTGAAGGATGCGTCAACACTGTTCACGTATCCGAGCCGCGGCAGGGATGCGTGAACCCCGTTCACGCATCCTTCGCAGACCAGCTGAAGGATGCGTGAATGGGGTTCACGCATCCCACCGAGAAAGTTTATAAAAGGAGGGGTCCCCCCCTCAAAAACCATTGTTCTCTGGATTTTGTTGCAGAGCCCTGTAGAAATTTTTTCTCAACAAATATTTGCTGCTTTTATAGAGGTAAAATTTCTATTTAACATTTTAATTGTTTTAATTGTGTTTATTTATTTCATTTTTATGTTTAATTGTGTTTATTTATTTCATATGTTATGCATGATGTGTAATGTTTTGTATGATTTAATTTTCTGGATTTTGAATGTTTGTATGATTTAATTTTTTGAATGTATGTTGTCTGAATATTGAATGTTTTATGTTATGTCTAAAATGTTGAATGTTTAGGAAAAGTGATTTATGTTAGAGAAGTTTATTTTAATGAATGGTTTTGATGTAAGTGTAAATTATATTACTTTTATTTACTAGTAATAATATTTTTAATCAATAAAGTAGAAAATATATTTACTTATATTTTGAAAAGTAGAAGAATTGCCAAAAAACATTACAATTTCATAAAATTTAAAATAACAAAATTGTTTATTATGTAAATCTCAATTATATTAGTTATAATAAAATTTATTAAATGTTATTAATAATTATATATATATATATATACACACACATGAAGTTAAATTTTTGGAAAAGAGGTGTAGTATTTAATATACATTTCATTTAGTAATAGATAAAGTTATATAATATGGATAATATAATAATTATATCAAAAAACATGGTATGAGTGACGATTGATCTTGAGATGACCGACCATGCATAATTGAAATTGCATGTTTTATTTTGTGTATGTGGTTGTTCAATTTGTAATAATTGCATTTTTTCCACATTGATGACCTGCGAGTCATCTCTCAGTAAGTGTAAGGACCTGCGTGTCCGCTTAAAAAAAATTATGTATTTCATACCCCTAGACCCCCCTCACATGCATGTGAGTAAATTTGTAATTAAAAGACATACGCCCCCGAAGAGGTGTCCCCGAACAGGCTTCCCTGAAGAGGTGTCCACGAAGAGGCATTCGAGAACTCGTTCGAGAGAAGGTGTTGCTGTTTGATAGGAGATTGGCGGTTGATGAAATATTTGATAATAGAGACAGGAGTCCACCCATAGGTTGTGGTTAGTTTATCAGATAATGATAAACTAATCATAAGTCTCAAGATCAAGTCATGATTATATATTCATAAGTTATTAAACTTTATGAAACATTATATTAAATTTGCTTTTGTGATAATATCACAATCACTATACCTTAACAGTGATAAATCAATACATAAAAAAGTCTCAAGATAATTAATTATTCAAAACCAAATTAAATAATTTAAAATTTTAATGTAGTATATAATATTTTTTAAATTATTTTTTATAGGTAATTATGTCTGCGCAAATATATTGCAACGGTGAGGTAATTTATACCGAGCAGAGTTTTAGCTACAGTGTGCCACCTGCCATAGTGGTAAATCTCCATGGTTGTATGACATTGGATGCAGTTCGTAATAAGATTCATAGTCGGTTAAAACTGAGGGCTGAACAAGCAATCACTTCAATTAGATACCGGCATCTTCAACATCCTGAGCGTCTGTGGCACAACGAGTACCCTATAGTCGATGACGAGGATTGGATGGAGGCTTCTATGTTATTCAGGCAACAATGTATTAATGGTTTGATGGAATTATTTGTTGTCATTTCTGATATTGATGTGGTGCGATCGATTACTACAGAACCATGCTTTATGAGCTCTGTAGAAGTCGGTCCTTCACAACAGTCTTATTCATTGCCTCCTCCTCATATGACTCCTGTGGAAGAATGTTATGAAGAAGATGATCAAAATTTGGAAGGAAATGTAGATGACATTCCTTTGTGTGCTAATATAGTACATGAAAGTTTATCTGAGGAAGAAGAATCTGGGGAGTCATCAGGAGATGATGTGGTTGGGAATGAACCTTCTGAGGTTCCTTTAAGAGATAGACATCCACTACATCCACCAGTTAGTGGTAATCAACCTTCAGTTTTGAGTTCCTTAGTTGAAGGAATGTCTCGTGAACAACATTTTGATTGGGATGTCATTACACCAGCTTCTGAATTCCCTAACATTATAGGGAATAGGCCTGCATCAAATGATAATGCCATATATGTTGGACAGGAGTTCGAAAGTAAACTGGCCATGAAAAATGTGATAAAGCAATACCACATTGAGCGACATTTCACATTTGTGGTTGATGAGTCAAAGAAGACCAAATATCTCATTCGTTGTGAAAAATATGGGTCAAAATGTAAATTTCAATTAAGAGCAATATTTGATAAATATTATGGATGTTGGAAGATAACCAAATTAGAAGGCCCACACACTTGTCTGCATCCTAGCTTGGCACAAGATCACTCATCCCTTGATGCAGAGTTTATATCTACTGTTATTTGTGAGATGATACGAACATGTCAGGATGTTCCTGTTGCCCTTGTTCAGGAAAGAATTCAACAGTTGTATAACTATAAGATATCATACAACAAAGCTTGGAATGCAAAATAAAAAGCCATTGTAAAAGTGTATGGTGATTGGGATGAGTCGTATGCGATGTTGGCACAGTTTATGGAATTGTTGTCTCTCAATAATCATATTGTTTATCATTTGGACAATGTTGAGTATATATCCCAGAATCATAGAGTGATCGGTCAAAGGTGAAGTTCAATAGGCTTTTTTGGGCATTCAGACCGTGCATTGATGCCTTTCTCTATTGTAAACAATTAATTCAGGTAGACAACACATTCCTTTTTGGAAAGTATACAAGTCTTCTACTCATTGCCGCCACACAGGATGGTAATCGCGCTCCTCTTTCACTTGCTTTTTCTATTGTTGAAAAAGAAAATTTTGAATGTTGGAGCTGGTTTTTGGCATGTGTACGTGTTCATGTCACGCAAAAACAGGGTGTGTTTCTGATATCTGATCGCCATCGAGCGATTATAGAGGCCGTGAGTAGTGATGGGGTTTCTTGGACTGAGTCGAATGCTTATCATCGTTATTGCATTAGACATATTGCAAGTAATGTGCATAAGCATGTTAGAGATGAGGCCATAAAGAAGGCGATCCTCAAGTTGGGTATGGTTTTCTAAACTTTCTTTTTTTAACAAAATTTAATATCCATTTTAATACATTATTATCTTATGGTTTCAGCATATGAACCCCAACAAGAAAGGTTTGATCGACGTCTTGAAGAGATTCGAACTGTTAATGAGGAGGTATATGAATATATGATGCAAATTTCAAAGGAAAAATGGTCATTAGCATACGATGGTGACATGAGATATGGGCATATAACCACTAATATAGTGGAGTGTATAAATGGGGTCCTCAAGGGTGTGCACAAACTCCCAATCACAGGGTTAGTGCAAGAGACATTTTTTAGATGTGTTCACTACTTTGTTGACCGGTCCCAAAAGGCCTACCAGTGGATGGAAAATGGAATGCTTTTTACTCATCATTTTCAAAGTGATATTGACCGGATACGGAATGAGGCTTCAAGATGGAATGTTATAGCCTTTGACAGGGAAAAGAGGAGCTTTCGGGTAAGACAATGCTACGACCAGGGTACATGCACTACTGGTGGATTGTTTGTCGTGATGTTGGACAACAGGTATTGTGATTGCGGCAGCTTTCAGGCATTGAGATATCCATGTGTGCATTTTATCGCAGCTTGCACTTCAGTAAATATATCATGGGAGCCATATATTGACCCGGTGTATCACATGAGCACTTTGGTTAACTGTTATAGTGCTGCTTGGATGCCTGTTGGTGACTTCTATTCTATCACATTGCCTGCTGATCAGCCGACCATCATCCCTAATATTTCCAGGTTTTCATAAGTTGGTTTTGGTTTCATTTATGATTTTTCAATGTCTGTCATTTTTAAAATTATTGGCTTCATGCTACCAGGTTGCGGCCCCGAGGAAGACCGAAGTCAACTCGCATCAGAAATGAGATGGATTGGCCTCAGCAATGAGGAGGGAGAATATGATGTAGTATTTGTCACGCATAAGGACATACTCGTAAGAGATGTCCCCAAGTGGCAGGACAGAGTTCCGCATCTCGTCATCCATGATCGAGTCTGTGTACCGTATCATTAATATGTATATGTTGTTTCGTATGTGAATGTTTCATTATTGAATCCTTTTATTTCTAACCTACTCCATTTTTGAGATGTTTGAATTTTGGTTTGTCTCATTTTTGGATTTTATCATAAAGAATTTTATGATACTAAAACTATTAAAAAAATAAACACCGAACGAAAATGAATATATCATGCTTCCACATCTTCAATGCAAGTTTTTCATCACTGCTTCTTTATTTTCTACCTTATTTTTCTTGTTGTAGATTTTTTTTAAATAAAAGTTTACAATTTTTGTATTTTATCATAAATAATTTTATGATACTAAAACTATTAAAAAAATAAACATCGAATGAAAATGAATATATCATGCTTCCACATCTTCAATGCAGGTGTTTCATCAATGCTGCTTTATTTTCTACCTTATTTTGCTTGTTGTAGATTTTTTTAAATAAAAGTTTACAATTTTTGGATTTTATCATAAAGAATTTTATGATACTAAAACTATTAAAAAAATAAACACCGAACGAAAATTAATATATCATGTTTCCACATCTTCAATGCAGGTTTTTTATCACTGCTGCTTTATTTTCTACCTTATTTTGCTTGTTGTAGATTTTTTTAAATAAGAGTTTACAATTTTTATTCAATTCACTATTAAAAAGTAATGATGATATCATGTGTGCAGATGGTAGGTTTTCCATTGCTTACATCTCAGGTTACTCATGTATCATGGCTGCTTTTAGAGGGACGTCTTGCGCCTCCCTTGAGTGTACGTAGATCTCACCATTTCCATCATACCGCACCCCCTCCCGCTATCGTCCCCCATCTTCGTCGAGCTGGATTCTATGGAGTTGCGATGTGCGACTTCACATTTCTTGATCATCAGCTCATTGATGCACTTGTAGAGAGATGGAGGCCAGAGTCACATACTTTCCATTTCAGTGAGGGGGAGATAACTATTACGTTACAAGATGTGGCCATTATGTTGGGCCTCCCTATCGAAGGACATGCTCTGACAGGCCGAGTTCCATCATATTTTCCTGATCTTGTTCATAGACTACTGGGCATAGAGGTCCAGGATGATAACAGGACCATCGTCAGTGGTAGATTGTGGATGCCTTGGTTAGACCAGCACTTCACACAATTACCAGATGATGCTGATGACGTCACCGTGCTGTGATTTGCACGCGCATATATTTTGAGGCTGATAGGTGGCACGCTTTTTGCTGACCACTCTACTACTTTTGTGCACCTGATGTATTTATCTTTTTTGGAGGATTTGGACCATGCAGGACGGTATAGCTGGGGGTCTGCCTGCCTAGAATATACATACAGGGCCCTATGCGGCGCATGTCGCATCGATAAGATGCAGATCATAGGATGCATGGTTCTTCTACAGATGTGGGCATGGGAGCACATCCCTCTTTTAGCTCCACATTCCTGTGCACCATTACCCATTGATATTGTAGCAGAGGTTCCACGTGGACGTTGGTATGTTATTAATTCCTTCTAATATCTAACTTAATTGTATAAGATTCTATTATCAAATGTAAAAATAAAAATGTTATCTACAGGTGGAGTCAGGCGCATCAACATTCAGATTCTCCCAGACATGATGTTCATGCCTACAGACTTATGTTAGACAACATTCAACCATACTATGTAAGTGATTATTATTTATTTTGTTAAATATTTACTCTTTACTGTACATCTATTCATTTATTAATTGATTATTCATTTTTTCTTTCAGATTACATGGATGCCATATACAGATGCTATCCTTCAGAGTCTGCCGCCATACTGTACAACGATGCTTGCTATCAGCTCCTACAGGGTTCCACTGATTCATTTTCATATAGTCGAGTGACATCAGATGGATAGGGTTATGAGGTAGTTTGGATTCCTTCAGCCAGTTCCTGACCCGCCCAGTCAGTTGGATTCATTTCATTCCCTGAAGATATCAGGGAAGAGGGATTTTGATTGGAGAAGCTACCATGCCAGATATGTTGCGTTATGGGACAGACGACAGGAGTCCCAGTTGCGAGGGGTAGGGACAATACGTTTTCATTTGACGGATCAGATGGATTATGCAGGCTGGTACATCATGTCCCTGGTCAGATTTTTGACATGGCACGGATGAGGCTTTCATTAGTTGGTATGCATTCTTCCTTCCACTGTTCAACAAATTTTTTATTCATATTAGTTAATAACAGAACTTGTTTTCACAGGATGCTCATATTTATCATCTACTTCATATGTCTGATCCAGTGGAGAGAGCTGCCTTTGACCCGACATATTTTAACACCCTTGTGGCACAACTGCTTCCGTCGATGGATGAGATTTATCATGGCATTTTCTTTGATCCACCACCTGCTGCGGAGGCTGCAGATCCTACTGAGCCTCACATAGATGTACCTGGGGGGTGACGACCCTGTTATGGATGTTGTTGTTCCACAGGAGGAGGGTGTCCAGCTTGCTCGACCACGTGTTATTGTTCCACTGGAGGAGGGTGTTCAACATGATCAGTCAGATGCTCCTCCAGCTTCTCAGGCACAACCACAGGTACTTACAGATGATGACTGGATTGAGATCAATGCTTTATTGCAGTCATCCGCAGTAGAGAAGCCATCTACTTCTTATGTTGGTGAGAGTTCCAGCCAGCTTCCACTATCCTTAGATGCAGGCTAGGGTACAGGCGGTGAGACTGTACATCCACCGCCTGTCACACAGGAGGATGTGGAGGTGGCTGTCGATGAGGATGCACATCGTACGCCAAATCACAAACATAGACAACACGGCGTGGGAACATCCAGTATATGCTTGGTTGTGGGACAGAGGAGCATCCACACTAGAGGTGTAGATTAGGTTGATATTTGATTTATGATACATTTTGTATGTGTCTTATTATTATCATTTATAGACTTCTATTCTTTTTTTTAATAAGTGTCTTACTGTTATCAAATTATCTACCAATATATATATATATATATGTATAATAAATAATATGATTAAATTAATTAATAAATATTAATTATATTAATTATTTTGAAATCAAATAGATTCTGGATGAAAAGATGCATGAACTTGAAGAAATCTTGAAAAATATTATTGATCTCAATGATTTAAAATTAGATGTAAAATCCTATAATATCATGGAACACTATTATTTGTTTAATAAAATTAAATTGCATGAAGAAGAATTTGAATGACTAATGGATATTTGTGAAAAGTAGATGATTATGATTGAAGATCAGAATAACTACAATATGAATTAGAAGTTCATTTGGCCAATTTTGAGAAGATACATATTCAGATTTTATAAAAGGAAACAATTTCTACTGGTACGCAATCTTCACTAGAGGATTTTACTGTTAAAATACCTTAATCATGTAATAAAATTATAGATATTATTAAAAAGATTGAATTCATATTCTTCCAAAATAAGAAACAACCCTTAAGAGGGTTAATATTACACCATCCATGAAAACTAATAAGGGAAACAAATTGACACAAAAATCCAAATGTAATGCGAAGGGATATCTGCTACACAATACAAATTAGAACAAATGTTCAGATGTACAATCATGAATACTATCAAAATAGGACCAACTCCATTGATAAAGAAGAAGGTCATCATTGATTAATTTTAAGAATATATGTTAGCATATCCAAGACAATAAGTATAAAAAAGATATCATTATGGCTAGATCATGTTTTGGTATCCTGAAAAATAAGTATTGAAGAAGATCATCCTTGATGAACTTATATAAGTTTTCAAATCTCTACATTCATAAGACGAAGATAAATTCTACTGTATTCTCTATATTAGAACATCTTGAAAACCATTATTGAAAAAATTCACCATTATAAAGATGTTTATGAGTGTTTCCCTTGAGGGGGAGATAAATGAAGAAATATGAAATTACTGCCAGAATTAGTATATTAATTAGAATCAAATCTAATTACTATAGAATGTTCAGGAAGATCATGTTATTGAAAGAGGAATGTTTTTTCTAAATCCCTCTTCCTTTGTTAACAAAAAAATAAACTGAATAAGAAGAGGTTGTAATTCAATTAATCAAAGACATACGAAAAGTTCAAGTATGAATGCACTCAAAGGCCACTTATCCTTCTTTTTTGCATTTGAATATTTTTGATATATTTTTAAAGTTAGTTCATGAGTTTTAGGTTGATTATTCTAATAAAAGTTACATATCACATTTAATATCTTCATCCTGAAATAAATTTGGATTACCCTTGATGATAAGTGCATAAGTTCTTGTTTCATGTGGTATCATGATCAGTTGGTAGAGGACGACATTATTTCCCAAATCGAGCAGTGCTCAAAAAATATCTATTAATAATTATTTAATGAATATCTATTATTCATGAATATTTATTAATAATTATTAACATTATTTCAATATTTTCTATTATTTAATTGATATTTATTAATATTTCTTAATTTTTACTTTAAGTGTATTAGTTTGTAATTACTATTTATAAATATTGAGAAATATTTCATCTCTCTGTGGGATGCGTGAACCCCGTTCACGCATCCCTCCTCTTAGGAGGATGTGTAAAAGAGGTTCACGCATCTTCAGTGGGGGAAATGATGCGTGAACGTCATTGATGCATCCTTTCGTGGCGAAGGATGCGTGAACGGAGTTCACGCATCCAAGACCCATTTTTAAAAATACGGTAACCCTGATCCCCTTTCCCGAGTTTTTTTATAAAACCCCAAAAAAAATTACTCAACAACAAGCCTCACGATCGCCATCGAATCGCGAGAGCATTGGTGACATTGCAACCCCATAATAGTAATAATAGGATAATACAATTAATAATTACAATACTAATAATTAATAACCAACATTTATTAATAATATAAATAATATAAATAATATTTAATGATAATGTAATTAATATTTAGTTATAATACTATTAATGACGTAGCTAATTATCATTTATTAATATAATTAATCAAGAATGTCTGAGGAAGAAACCTGAACGCCGTATCGTGCCCTTCTATTAAAAAAAAGGAAAACTACACTACAAGATGGATGAAAGTTTACATAACCACAAGTGGCCACTAAGAATGCGGTTTTTATCATCTCTAATTCTATTAAATAATGGATCATCCTGTCACAGTCCAGGATGTTGATACCGGGTTTTTTTTTCACAAGTTGCAATCGGGTAACCAAGAAAGTGAGGGGTATATTGGCCTTGCACAAAAAACATGCGGCAGATTCTCCCTCTCTCCAATCAACTAAATCTCATATCTCTAATTTATAATATTATATTATATATTAAACAAATAATAAAAATTGTGATATGTTTTAAGACCGAATATATTTTTAAATGAACTTTTATTTGACTTATATAAAAATAATTATCACGCTTTTCTAAAAAATGATCAAATAACATGTGTTTTCAATTTTTTGATTATATGAGTAAAATGAATATATTTTTATTAATATTTTTAAGTGTGTACATTTTTTTAAAACATGTTAAATATTAATGAGTTAATTTTATTTTAAAACCAATTATTTTTGTAATTGAAAGATATTTCATTTTTTTTAAAAAATGTGTTACATCTTTTAAAAATAATTAAAAATAAATGAGTGATAAAAATAGATTTTTTAATTATTTAGGAGAAAATTAATAGATTTTCTTTGATATCTTTAAAGTCATACAGTTTTTTAATGCATAAAAGAATATTGAGTCTATTGTATTATAAATAAAATTATTATTGTATACATTTTTAAATGGTAAACTATATTATTTTTATAAAATTTATGTAAAAATGTAATAAATATTTTATATAATTAAATTTAACATAAATATATTATTTTTGTTAATATTTTTAAGTGCATATTTTTTTTAAAACATTTCAAATATTAATGAGTTGATTTTATTTTAAAACTGACTATATTTGTAATTGAAATATATAAATTTTTGTTTAAAAAAATTGTGTTACATCTTTTAAAAAGAATTAAAAATAAATATGTGATAAAAATAGACTTTTTAATCATTTATGATAAAATTAATAGATTTTATTTGATATCTTTAAAGTCATACAGTTTTTTTAATGCATGAAATAATATTGAGTTTATTATATTGTAAATATAATTATTATTGTAAATGAAAGGAAATATTTTTGTAAAAAGGGTTTATGCCATTTAAAAAATACAAAATAATTTGTCTTTAAAAAAATAGTTTTTTTACAAAACTTCGCTATAAAGTTTCTAGTTGAATCATTAAAATTTTTATGAAGTCTTTCTTTGAGTTATCTGTTTAATTTTTTTAGTGAAAGTTTTCATTGAAGATTAGTGTAAGTTTCTAATTCACACTGGAATGTTCCAGAGGAAGTTTCACTAGAATTTTCGGTTTAAGTTCCACTGAAACTTCCTCTTAATAGATTTATAATTGTTATTAGTATATATGTTGAATAAAATATATTACATATATTATATATAATTGCATTTAATATAAATATGTTTATTAAAATTTATTTTTTATTAATATATTCTATAGTTTTATAAATATATAATTTTGTTGTATTGTGAAACATCCATTGAAACTTCATTTAGAAATTCCACTAGAACCTCCACTGGAACTTCCACTGGAACCTCCACTGGAACTTCCACTAGAACCTCTACTAGAACGTCCACTGAAATCTACACTGGAACTTCCACTAGAACTTCCACTAGAACTTGGAACCTCCATTGGAACCTCTACTAGAACCTCCACTGGAAACTTCACTAGAACGTCCACTCGAACCTCCACTAAAACTTCCATTGGAACTTCCTCTTAATAGATTTATAATTGTTATTAGTATAGATGTTGAATAAAATATATTACATATATGATATATAATTTCATTTAATATAAATATATTTATTAAAATTTAATTTTTATTAATATATTCTATAGTTTTATAAATATATACTTTTATTGTAGTGTGGAACATCCATTAAAACTTCAATTGGAAATTCCACTAGAACCTCCTCTGGAACTTCCACTAGAACCTCAACTGGAACGTCCACTGGAACCTCCACCGGAACATTCACTGTAACCTCCACTGGAACCTCCACTGTAACCTCTATTAGAACCTCCACTGGAACTTCCACTGGAACATCCAATAGAACTGGAACCTCCATTGAAACTTTCATTGGAACCTCCACCAGAACCTCCACTGAAACCTACACTAGAACTTCCTCTTAATAGATTTATAATTGTTATAAGTATATATGTTGAATAAAATATATTACACATATTATATATAATTGCATTTAATATAAATATATTTATTAAAATTTAATTTTTAGTAACATATTCTATAGTTTTATAAATATATACTTTTGCTGTATTGTTGAACATCCATTGAAACTTCAATTGAAAATTCCACCAGAACCTCTACTAGAACTTCCACTGGAACCTCTACTAGTACGTCCATTAGAAATTTCCCTGGAACTTTCACTAGAAGTTCCACCGGAACCTGAAACCTCCATTGGAACCTCCACTAGAACCTCCACTGGAACCTCTGCTAGAACCTCCACTGGAACTTACATTGGAACCTCTACTGGAACCTCCACTAGAACTTTCTAAAATGTAAATTTTATTTAAATTTTTATTCATGTATTATATATATTTTTAAATGGTAAATTATATTATTTTTATAAAATTTATGTAAAAAATTTAATACATATTATATGTAATTTCATTTAATATAAATACATTCATTAAAATTTAATCTACATTTTTGCCTTTTTTTGTTTTTTTTGTTTTTTATAATGGAAATTCTTCATTGACATTTTTTCATTTAAATAAAAATGTGATTTTTCTTCAAATTGGTATTTTTTATTTTTAATTCCATTATAAAATATATTCTTTTTATTCCTTTAAAAAATTATAGCATAAAAATGCTTATACATTTATAAAGTAATGAGTTTGTCTTTATTTGAGAAAATTTTATTATTTCCAAACAATATTTTTATTTAACTTTTAAATGTAATAATGTTTTGTTACATTTTTCTAAATACATATTTCTAATTTCTTTCATAAAAAATATTTTTTAAACTTGAAAATATTAATATTTTTTTACAATATTATTTAAGAAATAAAAATTGATAAATTTTTAAAAATAACAATTTATAGGAAATTTATATTTTTCAATGTTATAATTTTTTTATAAATTAATATGTTTTAAATAGTAATTTATATCAATGTTTTTTATATCTAATTTTTTTTTGATATGTTTATGTTTTGTATCAACACTTTTTATGTTTTTTTTGTATATCAATGTTTTTTATATGTTATTTTTTTGTAATTTATAGAGTTTTTATAGAATTTTAAATAGCATTTTATTATTCAATTTTTTTTTTGTTTTTTGATATTTTTTTATATGTTTTTGATAGGTTTTTTTAATGTTTTAATTTTTTTATGATGTATTACAGCTGTATGGCGGTAATAACATCAGAGGGTAAAAATGGGTTTTTGTAAAAATTCTGACAACTGCATTTTTTATTGCATTTCAATCCAATGACCACTTTTTTTTTATAAATGTGGAATCATTTGCGCTAAACTAGATATTTCAGTTGTTCAGGGTATTTGAGATGATATTGGTCCACCAAGAATGAGCAACATACCCATCAAGTCAAAACACAGGGATGAGCAAATTTTATGAATCGTAATAAAAAAATCATTTCGATAATCTTCCATCCATTTACTTCCACTTGTGTCCATAGTCCGCTTAAAGTTTTATTAGGGACTAATATTATTTGTAATTAATATATTTAATAATTAATGATATTTAATAATGTAATTAATAATAATTAATGATAAGTAAAAAATTAATTGAAAATTCTTAATAACAAAATTAATTATTAATTAGTTAAAAAAACAATTGTAATGTGGTCAATAATTATTATTAACATGATAAATAATTACTAATTAACAATAATATAATTAAAAATAATGTAATTAATAGTAATAATGTAAGCCATATTGGTTATTAATATATTTAATTAAGCGGATAAATTCTTTTTGACTTAATATTATATTTAATAATAATTATTTTTTTTATTTTAATAATACTTTATTTTTCAACAGTTTTTATATGTTTTTGTGTTTAATATATGTTTCAATTCGGACTTATTCATATATTAATAATGACTTTATTAAGTCTTAGTTAATACTTTGTTAATATAATACATTAATTACTATGACTTCATAAAAATAATATATTAATTATTATTAATTTATTGGTTATGACTTTATTAATTATGACTTTATTATTATTAATTACCATGGCTTCATAAAAAAAATATTAATTATCATTACTTTATTAATAATGAATTTATCATTAATAGTAATTATTTTTTAATATATTATTATTAATTAGGATTTTTTATAATATTATTTAATCATGACTTTATCATGGGTCTTGCCCCATGATAGTGGCTTTTATTTTTGAGTTCACTTTGTGGGGTTTTTTTTGTGGCCTTTGGGTGCATCTTTCCTTGGATATTTGTATCACATCTCCATGTTTTCTTCCATTGTAAAATTTTACGTTTATTAATAAATTTTCGAGTTATGGGCTTCGGTCTCCAAGTCCATGGCCGAACCATCTTGATTAATAATAACAATACAACTAATAATAAAAATTAAATGGAAATTATTAATTATTTTTAATTCCATTCAAATCCCATTTTTATTTTATTTTTTATGTTTTATGTGTATGAATTAAATTTCATTTAGAATCTATTTATAATTTATTTTTTATAAGGTTTTAAAGTCGTATACTTCTTTTAAAATATAAATGTTATGTTTTGAAACAACAAATGTTTTATATCATCTAAATTATTCTTTGCACATTATTTTGATGATTTTTTTTTTTTTTTTAATTATTTTTGATGTTTTTAGTGCATGTTTTAAATTTCATTTAAACTGTATTTATAAATTTTATAGTTTATATTTTATAATATTTCAAAATTGTCTACTTTAAACATAAAAAAAAACTTATTATATTTCAAATATGTAACTTTGGAATATTATAAAATATAAAATATAATTACAACCTAAATGAAACTTAAAACATAGAATAAACATATAAAAATAGTTGAAAATAAAAAGAATTTCATTAATGTAATAAACAAAAATTAATTTAAATGATATAAACAGTATTTTTTAAAAACACAACATTTACACTATTTTTTGCACATAATTATTATTAAATACTACATTATTATTTACATTATTAAAACAACATTGTTTTGTGTTTAAATTATTTTTCATTTATTATTTTTATGGAATTATTAGTTTTTCAATTATTCTTTATGTGTTATTTCAATGTTTTAAATTTCATTTAGAATATATTATACTTTATATTCTACAAGCTTTCAAAGTCACCTATATGATACATAATAATTTTTCAAGTAGATAGCTTTGAAGTCTTATATAATATAAACAATAGATACAATCTAACTAAAAATTTAAACATTGTATCGACTTATAAAGAATAATTGAAAATAAAAAAAATCAAAATACTATGCAAAAAAATATAAATGACACAAAACATTGTTGTTTCAAAATATAAATTTCATACTTTAATTTTTCTTTCAAGTGGGTAACTTTTAAATGTAATAAAATATGAACTATAAATATAACCAAAATGAAATTTTAAACATTGAATGAACACATAAATAATAATTAAAATAAAAAAAATCATGAAAAATGACAAATAAAAAAATTTAAATGATCCAACCCAATGTTCTTTCAAAACATAAAATTTTTGTACTACAAAATCTTCAAGTAGGTGACTTTGAAAGATTATAAAATATAAAGTATTAATATAATCTAAATGAAATTTAAAACATTTACTGAAAACTTAAAAAATAATTTAAAATAAATTCATAATAATATTAAGTGAAAAATAATTTAAAAAACACAAACCAATGTTGTTTCAAAACATACTATTTATACTTAATCTTTCCCATTTCAGATTCTCAGTGGGTAAGTCCTATTCAAGTTGTGCCAAAGAAAAGTGGTGTTACAGTTGTTAAAAATGAGAAAGATGAGTTAGTTCCAATGAGGGTACAAAATAGTTGTCGTGTGTGTTTTGATTATAGGAAACTAAATCAGTCCACCTGCAAGGACTATTTTCCCCTCCCATTTATAGATCAAATGCTTGAGAGACTAGCTGGAAAGACACATTATTGTTTCTCAGATGGATTTTATGGATATTTTCAGGTTCCTATTGCTCCGTAGGATCAGGAGAAGACAACATTCACTTGTCCATTTGGTATGTTTTCCTACTGAAGGATGCCATTTGGACTTTTCAACTCCCTAGGTACATTCTAGAGATGCATGGTGAGTATTTTTTCTGATTTTATTGAGACCTACATGGAGGTATTTATGGATTATTTTATAATGTATGTATCCTCATTTGATGAATGTCTAAGTAGTTTGGGAAAGGTGTTGAATCGTTGTATTGAGAAGAATCTGTTCCTGAACTTTGAAAAGTGTCATTTCACGGTAGAGCATGGCATTGTATTAGGGCACGTAGTGTCAAAACATGGGATTGAGGTTGATAGATCTAAGGTAGATATCATTTCATCCTTACCATATCCTTCGTTTGTGTGTGATGTTAGATCTTTCCTAGGGCATGCAGGATTTTATCGGCGCTTCATCAAAGATTTTAGTAATATTGCTCTTCCTATGTCACGATTACTTCAAAAGGATTCTGATTTTGTGTTTGATGATTATTGTAGGACTTCCTTTTATGAGCTAAAGAAGTGTCTGACCACTCTACCGATCATACATCCCCCACGGTGAGAGCTTCCTTTTGAGCTTATGTATGATGCCTCCAACTTCGCAGTTGGAGCTGTCTTATCTCATAGGGTGGAGGGATGTTCACATGTGATTTTCTATGCATCGAGGACACCGGATTCAGCCCAATAAAACTACACAACCACAGAAAAGGAGTTTCTTACTGTTATATTTTCTTTAGATAAATTCCATTCATATTTATTGGGCTCTAAAGTAGTTATTTTTTCTAACCATACACCTCTGAGGTACCTCTTAAAGAAGCCAGATGAAAAGCCCATGCTAATCCAATGGATGATCCTTCTTTAAGAATTTCATATTGAGATAAAGGACAAGAAGGGGTCAGAAAACTTTGGTGGAGGCTAAGGCCACTAGGACTGATGATTCTCATGTTGTAGTGGACTTTATCAAGACACAAATATTTTACAGATTTGGAGTACCGAAGGCCATCATTAGTGACCAAGGGACACAATTCTGCAATTGAAATTTTTCCTACATCCTTCTAAAGTATGGGGTGACACACAAAACATCAACACCATACCACCCCCAAACAAATGTCCAGACTGAGGTTTCAAATTGTGAGTTGAAACAAATTTTGGAGAAAACCGTACAGCCAAATAGGAAAGATTGGAGCAAGCGCTTGGATGATGCATTGTGGGCTCATGGGACAACATACAAGACACCCATTGGTATGTCCCCATTTCATATTGTTTTTGGGAAAGTGTGTCATCTCCCCATTGAAGTTGACCATCAGGCTTATTGGGATATAAAGAAATGAAACATGGATTTGACCCAAGCTGGAATCCAAAAGAAGCTTCAAATTCAAGTGCTTTATGAGATTCGATTGTCTTTATATGATAACTAAAGGCTCTAAAAGGAAATATCAAAAGCATCTCATGAAAAAATGATTTGTAAAAGAGAGTTTTAGGTTAGAGAGAAAGTATTGCTCTATAGTTCACAACTGAAGCTAATGCCTGGTAAGTTGTGTTTTAGGTGGTTAGGTCCTTATGTTGTGGCTAATGTTTTTCCTTATGGTGTAGTGGAGATCACACAAGAGGACACAAGAAGGAGATTTATAGTCATTGGGAAATGTTTGAAGAGATACATTGAGGGACTTCCTACTGATGTAGTGTATTTCATCACACTGCATAACCCCATCATCACTTGAGCATATCAGGTTGTTCCTAACCCTTTAAATTTTTTATTCTTTGTCCTATTTAAAATTATACATTTCATGTGCATATATCATATGATGGGTTCACATTGAGAAAAATGAAATATTTTAAGTGTGGTGGAGGGAACCTTTTAGTTTAGTAATTTCAATTATTTTCACGTTTTTCAATGATTTTCAAAAAAAATTGTGTGTTTTTTCAAATTTTGTGTGTTTATTTTTCAAATTTTTATGTGTTTTTGAAACTTTTGAGCTGAAATGATTCTCATCACCATTTTGAAATTCATATAAATAAGTGAAAAAGTTTATCCCTGGAATTTGAGCTTAAATGAATGCTGAAAATAACTTTGTTTCAAGTTCAAATATTCAGTAATTTCATGAAAAGTACTCTGAATTTTGAATCCCATGCCACATATCACTGTCTTTATATTTGAAATCACTTTCCTTTGAGGCTTCTAAACCATTATTTTAATATTCTTTAAATTTATATAACTTCTTGAGAGAACCAAACCATGCTTGATTTAACCATAATTTGATTTATTCCTCACAAAACTTGAGGGTTTGAGGTACTTATGTTTAAATGATTGAGACATTTTTTTGGTATTAAAGCCCCTATTTCAAAGAATCCTTTTTATAATGGCATACCTTGAACATTTAATCCTTGTATCCCTTAGAATCCAAGAACATCTTATTAGGTTAGCCACATTAAAATCCAATTTTCCCTATCTAACCAACTCTTGAAGTGAAATTGCTTAATCTATTTGAACTTAAGTGTGGGGGGGGGGAGTTGTCTTGTGTTGTGCTACCACATTCTGCGATACTTTGGGTGGAAAATTAAATTATGAAGAGATGTGTTTACTGCTGAAAAAAATGATTATGTTGGAAGCTATGCCTTTTCTGGAGCTTTTAATAGAGAGAGAAAGTTGTGTCTATCTGGAGCTTTTAAGAAAATAATGTTTGAGAAGATTGACATTTTTACTATTGAAATGTAGAATGGTGTGCACATTCCTTTATTTTTCATGATTATGAACACGAATCTATGTTATGGGGATTTAGGAAGAAACCATATTTAAGTGAAAATTAGAATAATGCAATTTTTCTTAAAAAAGAGTCAAGCCCTCCTCATTCAACCTCAGAGCTTTTCACATCTAAATCCTACCAATCGAAAGCCATGGAACAACACTAAAAAGTATTCATGATAAAAATATGCCCTTGACTCACATTGGGTGAATATGTAGAAATTTATAAACCCTATGGTGACCCTTGTATGAGTTTGGATGAGAAATACATTGCTTAAAAATTGACATTTGTGTGATAAGAGAAAATTCGAGTGAGGTAAGTGTTTTGTGTGCATGAGAGGGTAAATGAAGTAGAAATATATTGAATGACATAAATAGAGAACCTAAAATAATGTTTTTTATGAGGCATGATATCTTTTGTTTCTTGGTGTGGAATTGTTGGATCTCAAGGATATGTGTTTTAATTTTTTTTGATTTGATATTGATGTTTACTTGTCACAATTTTTCGAAATACATGATATGAGGTTTTTCCCGGGAGTGAAAAAGGATAAGTGTGGGGAGTTGATAAAACACAATTTTATTGAATATTTTATTGATAATAAATGATATAATTTCCTCACTTTGTGTTAACTATGTTCATTTATGGAATATTTGGGATTAGATCATTCATTTGAAAATCTTATGAAAATTTGATGAAAATTCCAGTTTTACTCTTTAAAAATTCACTGTAGTATTTTGAACATAAATAATTTTATTTGAAGTATGTGAAATTAATATTTTTTAAATGTGTTCCTGAAATAATTTTCTAAAACTTTAATTTAGGACATTGGAGCTAAATCAGGCATTTGGTTGGTGCAAATGGGACATGAAGTCAAAGTTGGGATGGACTCGCTAGATTGGAAATGGGTTATGTATTTGGGACATAAATTCTTCATCTGTGCTCAGATTAGGCTCAAATTTTGATAGGAGCTCTAGGACACATTTTATCACAAATAATAATCTTGAAAGGATAGCTGATTCATGCGTTTTGGTGGTCAAATGGGCGGTGCAAGTTAGAATAAAATATTTGGTCTAGAATCCCCATTCACACTTGAAATCACTTTGAACCTAGCATCTCCACCACTATATAAATTGGTGTTTTTCTCATTTGGTGGGTTTGGGATGTGAATTAGGATATTGAAGGAAGAGTATAATTGGTTTCACCAAAATTATCCAACCATTGTAATAGGGGTGACTCTTGAAGTAAGGATCCCCTCATCGAAGCCTTCTTCTCTTCTTCATGTTGTAATATTTTCATTTGTGTAATAAAATTATTTGTTCTTATTTTATTTCTTATCTTTTCTTCTGTTTTGTTAAATTATATTATTCTTTAATCATCCTATTTTGTTTTAACTTAATAGTGGAGATGATATTGAGTTCTACCCTTTCAATCCTTTGCTCACGCAAAATGTCTCCACGATGACCACACCGCCCATGTAAGAGTAGTTCTCTTAGTGATCGATCTATATTCTACCCTCTTCATTTAATTATTTTGAATCATTGAGATACTGTAATTCACTTAATATGATCCATAAATTGAGTTTTTAAATTATAAGAAACTAAGCAAGCAATTGAACAATTAACACAAAAACACGTGAGGTCAAGTATTGTGTAAATTGTGAGATCGCAAACTTAATCGGTAAAAAAAGACCACACAGGATAAATTTGTAGAGTTAAAATATAATCCCTAATCTCAATTCATCATAATTTTCCATAATGTACATGTGAAATAATTTTCTACTGACCATAAGATATCTTTAGAACATCAATAAAAGCAGGGTGCTGCGATTGCATGTTTTGAAGATAGCCTAGGGTTTAATTCTCTTCATATTTGTGGTAAAGTTAATTCTTGTAGGGTTCGAGGGTTAAAAAATTAGGGGATCATAATTAAGTGGATAATAATTTAAATGATAATTATTAATAATTAAATGAATAGGTAGAGTTAGATCAATTACTTCTTTTAAATATTGTCTAAAAAACATCTTCTTGTTGTGTCATTTTAATCGAACTTTATTTCAAAACTAAAAAAAAACAAAAATACAATCTTCTTCCAGCAAACTTCTTCTAGATTTATAAACTACAGACAACCCCATCCTTATGGTGGGCACTTTGGGCCCCAAAAAACAGCTAGGAAAGTGTTTAACTCTATATTATATTGTCCTAGATTATTCCATGATGACCATGTGTTTTGTAAGTCATTCTCTTGTTGCCAACACACTGGGAACATTTCTAGGAGACATGAGATGCCTCAACAACCCATACCATTCTGTGAAATTTTTGATGTATGTGGAATAGATTTTATGAGTCCTTTTTCTAGTTTATTTGGGTTTTTTTATATTTTGGTTCCTATTGATTATGTGAGTAAATGGGTGGAGGCTAAGGCCACCAGGACAGATGATTCTCATGTTGTAGTGAACTTTGTCAAGACACATATTTTTTGTAGGTTTGGAGTATCAAAGACCATCACTATTGACCAAGGGACACACTTCTGCAATATGAATTTTTCTTCCCCTCCTTCAGAAGTATGGGGTGACACACAAAACATCAACATCATATCACCCCCAAATAAATGGCCAGGCTGAGGTTTCAAATTATGAGTTTAAACAAATTTTGGAGAAAACCGTGCATCCAAATTGGAAAGATTGGAGAAAGATCTTGGATGATGCATTGTGGGCCTATAGAACAGCATAAAAGACACCCATTAGTATGTCCCCATTTCATATTGTTTTTGGGAAAGCGTGTTATCTCCCATGGAAGTTGAGCATTGGGCTTATTGAGCTATAAAGAAATGCAACATGGATTTGGCCTAAGTTGGAATCCAAAGGAAGCTGTAAATTCAAGAGCTTGAGGAGATTCAATTGTATTAATATGAGAGCTCAAGGCTATACAAGGAAATATCAAAAGTATATCATGACAAAATTATCCATAAAATAGAGTTTCAAGTTGGAGAGAAAGTCTTTCTCTATAGTTCACGAATGAAGCTGATGCCTGGTAAGTTACGTTCCAGGTGCTTAGGTCCTTATGTTGTGACTAATGTTTTTCCTTATGGTGAAGTAGAGATCAAAAAAGAGGACACAATAAGGAGCTTTATAGTCAATGGATAACATTTGAAGAGATACATTGAGTGACTTCCTACTGATACAATGGATTTCATCACACTGTATAACCCCATCATCACGTGAGCATATCAGGATGTTCCTAACCCTTTCACTTCTTTATTCCTTGTCCTTTTTAAAATTATACATTTAATGTGTATATATCATCTCATGGGTTTACATTGAGGAAAATTCAATATTTTAAGTGTGGGGGAGGGAAACTTTTAGTTTAGTAATTTCAACTGTTTTCCTATTTTTCAATGATTTTCAAAAAAAATTGTGTGTGTCATGAACCAGGCCGGGTCGTCATCCGACCCGACACCCAACCCGGTCCGCGACATGGCCCGAAGAGCATTCCCGATCCCCACAGGCTGGAAACTAGTGCCGGGCATCAAAACAAACCAGTTGGGAATGGTTTGGCCCATGACAAAGATAAATAAACATAAACTGAACAAGCAGATAAATAAAGGAAAATAAAATGAAAAACGTGGAAGCGAAAAAAAGAATAAACAAAGAAACGTTACATACCTCAGGTGACCCCGTGGATCACCACGACACGACAACCACACTCGCTCCTAAAAGCGATCCAAGACTGAAACCTACAACTGAAAAGTAGAGTAGGCATGAGCACTGAGATGCTCAGTAGAAATTCCATAATATAACCACGTCCTATGCCCCCGTCTTTAGTAAGAAATCCAATTATGCCAGTTTGAAAATAAGATATAATAAAATAATGTTTCTCCTTTTAAAATTCTAGTAACGAGTTTTAATTTTTAGGTAAAGAATTTTACTCCCACTACATTTTCAAAATAGGTTTCAAGCATGCATTAACATTTTAAAATGAAAAGAAACCAGTTTGGATTAAAATATGATTTTCACAAACAAGACATCAAGTATGAAACAGCTGAGAAGAAAGTTACATCGTTAGCAGCATGACACAATGAGCACCATGGGTAATCCCTATAGGTAGCTAGAATAAGTGGGAACCTAGAGACCTTATACCTCAGTGAAACGTGTCTTAGAAGACCACGACCCTCAGAAAACGTGGCTTAGAAGGCCATGACCCTCAGAAAATGTGGCTTAGAAGACCACGAACCCCAAAAATTCGTATGTTTAGTTAGTGTTGTTGCGTCAATCCTTCTAGATAAACCGGGATGAACCCCTGCCGTTTCATCTAGCGTACTAGTCCTGGTCACCCACCTAGATACCCAGGTTTCCCATTGGGCTCTATTTCAAGTGGTGGCAAGTTTTCTTTATCGAGCAAACATATATGTACATAACACTTTATTTTTCTAAAACTCATTCAAATCTCACCATGGATCTCCCTCCTTGAGCGCATTCCCCCT
The DNA here is from genome assembly GCA_963277665.1 of Viscum album. Taxonomy (NCBI): domain Eukaryota; kingdom Viridiplantae; phylum Streptophyta; class Magnoliopsida; order Santalales; family Viscaceae; genus Viscum; species Viscum album. Next base: position 1,171,895,430 of record OY728120.1, read on the forward strand.
CTTTCATGTCACACAATGCATAAGCATCAAATTAGGCACATGATAACACATTCAACATTAAAAAAAAATCATTTTTCTAAAACCAAGGGGGGGGGGGGCGTGCCTCAAGAGAGGTTTTTCTTTTTCATAAAACATTCTTAAGATACCAAACGGGCTTAATTACATAAAGGGAACACTTTTTATAATCAACCGTCCAAAAGGCCAAACACCTTTGGAAATACACCTTAGCAATTCAAAACCACTTAAGAAATCAATTTTCAAGAAAAGTCACTTAAGACCAATGACGTTTGGAATACATTTCAATTTTCCAATACAAAGGCATAATAGTTTCTAACAACCGCAATCAGATTCCATAGCATGTGTATATAGCATAGTGTAAAACAATCAAGCAATTATGAATTTCAAATTAAAAGCTTAGGCATAGGGGACCTACCTCAAACATGTCGTTATTTGTCGACAACCACTCGAACCCACGTTTGACGCACACACACACATTCATTTATACATATATATATATATATATACACCCCTAGCTGCATTGCACATATTCCCCATGCCATGAGGGAATATGTAAAAAGAGGGAATACATATATATATATGCCCTACCCTATGCATGTACATGTAGTATTCCTCGACACGCACGGCCTAAAACCAACGAAGCAAGTCCCAACGCACTACACATATAATTTAATAAAACAGTTAAGCAATTTATTAAACACTTCAAAGTTAGCACTAAAAAAAGAATCACACCAAAAACACTCTTTAAACCCCAAACACACACTAAACCATTTGAAAGTACATTTCACACTACTTATATAACTCATAAAACTCATTTAAAATAATAAAAGAAAAGCGCATAATCAATTTAACCATTCCCAAAGCCTTTTTTTTCAAATCATCACATAAACCGGAACCAATTCAAAAACATGTATTACATTGTTTAAACCATTTAAAATTTACATTTAGAAATACAAGACAACTCAAACATGCCAAATTATGCATTTCTCTTTAAAAACCTACACCCAAACCCATTTGCGCCATAAGTTCCCTTGAAAATGTGATTTTCACCACTTGAAAAACTAAATAAACCATTTTTACAATTTATAAAACTCCTAAAAGAGGCGCAACAATATTTTACACGAAAAGTACACTCAAATTCACATTAAGAAAACAATTTCAACTTACGTATATCAAATTCATTCAAAAACTAGTTTTGCATCCCTTGCGCAATGAAATAAGTCATTTTCTTAATTTATAAAACATCACCAAGGTTCACACCAAAACAATACCCAAACGTGTTTCACATACTTTATAAGTTTTAATAAACCACTTAATAATTTTATAAAACAAGTCGAAGTGGTATCACAAGACTTTGAACACAAACTCCCACTCAAAAACATCTTCTAAGGGAGAACACACACCAATAACATGATGAAACATAATTCGCAGCCCTTGCGCGAATAATAAACCAACAACAAAGTTTATAAAACACAACAAAAGTTTCAACATGGGTTTTCACAAAATCAAAACATTCATATCAAATAAACATGCTACTAAACACATTGAAATCATATCAAATCTCAAGTAAAATTATTTTCGCACCAAGTAAACAAATCAATGAGTATGCCAAATTAACTAAATAAGAGAATTAATTCATCAAACAACACTAATACACGGAAATTCTCACCTTCGGTGTTGAAACTTCCAAATTTCAGTGCAAGACTTTAATTGCACTGCATTCACACCATAAGGAACCAAAGATGAACCCTAAATCAAGAAATCGAACAATGAAAATTGGAAATCAAACCCCAAATGAAAATCAACCAAAACCCTAACTAAGAGGGGAAAAAAATACTTACCGGAGGGGGAGTCATAGAGGGAGGAGGATGCCGGTGAGATTGCGGTCTCCGGAGGAGGGAGGCGCGCCGTGGAGAGGGGTGATTGGCCGGAGGTTTGGGAGAGGGGGGGTTTGCGTCGCACAAGCAGGGGACGGGAAAACTTGGACGCGCGAGGGAGGAGGGTCAACTGTGAGGGGAGCCGTCGCCGGAGGGAGGGAGGCGTGATGGCGGCTTCAGCTGGAGGGGGAGAAGAGGAGCGGGAGAAGGAGGGTAAGGGTGGGTAGCGCAAGAGGGAGAAGAAAGAGAGGGGGGGGGGGGCGCTGTGTGCAATGCACAGGGAGGAAGAACAACAAGGAAAAAAAAGAAAAGAAAGGAAAAAAAAGAAAAGAAAGAAATAAGATAGAAAATAAAATTAAAGAAAATAAAATAAAACAAATAAAACTTTAATAAATAATAATAATAATAAACTTAATAAGTATTTTTAATAAATTCCAATAATAATAAAAATAACTTAATAATTATTATTATAAACTAAACAATAATAAAATTATTAATAATAATCATAATAAAAATTATAATAAACTTAATATGATATTAACAAAATTAATATACTTACCAAAATTAATAGGAATTTAATAATAATAACTTAATTATAACAACCATATATTAATAAACTTGGTGAACATAATAATAATAATAATAATAATAATAATAATAATAATAATAATAATAATAATAATAATTACCATAATTATAATTTTAAAATACATCATTAAACTCATTTTATTTATTTATCTTGAACATGAGGCAGGCCGCATGGTGACCCGGGAAAAGCCGCACAGCTTTGAAACACCCTTCCCATGCACCAGATGTTGTCAAGGGCAATGCATTCATTCGTCAACAAAATGAAAAAATTTAAAACAGGCTTGGTCCGCAGCTCGATAGAAAATTTCAAAGTATGATAAAATAATAAAATAATATTAATTTAAAAGTTCGGGTGTGATAATTCTCCCCACCACAAAACTTTCTGCCCCCAGAAAGTCGCCCAGCCGAACGAGGAATCAAACTCGAGTTTGAAACGGAACAAGACCCACAAAAACATGAGATCGATGTGACTTTTCACTCCACCAGTCACACCCAACCAACTATGAGGGAAGCTGAAAAGAGAAGAATCATCAGGAAACAAGGAGGGTTCTCCCCACCACAAGAACTCGACTAGAACAATCAAACTTGAGACTCTCAGTATGGGCTAACTCTGGAACTGCTAACTTGATCTAAGAGAGAACCGACACACATGCCAAACCTCGAAGAAGGCATGACAAGATTCATGGTGGGTCTCCCCACCATTTAAGAACTGATCAGCTTAAGCCAATTAGAACAGAACAATATGGGAAACCCAGCACAAACCGACCTACGAACTCTCTGCTTAACCCAGACCCCCACCACATGGGGTCCTCGACGAGAGACCCTAAACCGAGTAGTGGACCAAACCCCTATTCATTATTTCCTAAGACGCATATGCCTCCAAAATGAGCACATCCTAAAACAAGAACGGGTCACCAATGGAGCTAGACACATGAGAGAGATAATCATCTTGAGACTCACAACCATAAAGAGACAACTTCAAAGCTCATATTTGAGGAGGCACAACTACTAGAATTACAAGAAAACAAGATCACCACACCTTTTTACAACCACAGTGGGGTATTCAATGAACAAATATGACAACGAGAAAAAGAGACCTTTACGCCTCTTACAGTAAAACATAACCTTCAAAGATGGGAGAGCTACAATAGGGAAATTCAGACCGTCCCCATTTCAGTATTGGAGACAAAATTTAGACCAAGGTGCCCCACACCCAATGATTCCTGACTGCGTGAACAGCTTCACTCCGAGACCTGTGGCTAGAGATCTGATGTCTTGAAGCATCTGCTGCCCCACAGTCAGGAGCTGACATCCTTCGGTCGAGACTCCTGCTGACGATGCCGCTAATGGAACCTCTCCAATTGCCCCAAATGGCCACACTGATAGCAAGCCTTCGGAGGATGATGACAAGGCGACATAAAGTACCCAAACCAAGCACACTAGAAAAAAAACAAGGGGGTGGACCAACTAATAGAAGATGGAATTGACAAGAAGACTTGTATGAGACAGGTTCCTCTGATTCACTCTCATCACCGGAAAAGAAAGGTGCACCTTCAAACAGACCCGAACCAACACGGACTCTCATAGCTTTGGGAGTTTCCAATAACCTGAAAACACGAACGATTTCACCAAGCCAGTCTACTACCTTCGATAGATCACGATCACCACGAAATCTGGACAATAACCAGAAAAAATTCAATTCCACCACTCCGCTAAGAGTCTGGGTAGAACCAACAACTAGAAGAGGCTCACTAGAAACTTCTGAGATTTTTTATGGGTAGCATACTCAAAAAAAAGAGGCACAAAACCGAATAAAAACTCATAATAAATCAAAATTCCACACCTCAATCACAAACTAAAGCGCAAACTCAAATCACTATTCCAACCACAATTCAATATGTCAAAGCCAAGAGCCCACGAAAAAGGATTCCAAACACAAAAAGAGAACACTAACCAATTTCTTACTCACTTTTCTAAACATTTAAAAAACCCTTTTTGAAAACCATTTTTCAGCAAACAAAACAAATTAAATATCCACCATTGGTATCCTATGAAGTCTCACACATACATATCCCTGCGCTAGCTCAAGCACCCATCCACTCACATCACCAATTTCTCCACTCGCCACATGCGCACCTCAATGTATGTAATCACTCATAGGAATACCAAGGGTAAATTCAAGACAATTCTCATTTCCAAAACATACCATTCAACACAAATCACAAATTCCCAACCAATTTTTTGAAAGTCACTTATCATTAAAGAAACACATTTCCAAATTCCAAAACATTTTCCATTTCAAAAACCATTTTCCACTCCAACAACCACATTCCCTTTTGAAAACACCTTCACAAAAATCCATCTTCATTTTTGAGATCTACTCACACCAACAAAAATGAAGGTCAAACATAACTCACATCAAAATTTCAAAAAACAAGGAACTAGTGGCTATGCCAAACCGGTAACATGGCTTAGCAGACCATACTCTGAGCGAGCATTAACCATAGGAAGCGTCTCGAACCGTGCAATCGGGTTGTACATGGGTTGTTACTCCATGAAAGCCCACCGTGTAATATTGGCTCACTTCCTTTGTCATCCCCCATCCACATAGACCAAGCCAAAGAAGAAAATTCAAATCCCAGACTACCCCTGGAAACTCAAGTCTCGGGATGGGCAAGGGTTCATGACATCCTTCCCGCACCTACCTCTCGAGTCCCGACACACCTAATCTCCAAGCTACTTGACACACCAAATAACAAGGGCACCTTTGATACTATTTTTTCATGAACCAGGTCGGGTCGTCATCCGACCTGACACCCGACCCGGTCCGCGACATGGCCCGAAGGGCGTTCCCGATCTGCACGGGCTGGCAACTAGTGCCGGGAATCAAAACAAACCAGTCGGGAACTGTTTGGACCATGAAAAAGATAAATAAACATAAAATGAACAAGTAGATAAATAAAGGAAAATAAACTGAACAATGTGGCAGTGAAAAAAAGAATAAACAAAGAAACGTGACATACCTCAGGTGACCCCGTGGATCACCACGGTACGACAACCACACTCGCTCCCAAAAGCGATCCAAGACTGAAACCTGCAACTGAAAATTAGAGTAGGCATGAGCACCGATATGCTCAGTAGAAATGCCATAATATAACCACGTCCTATGCCCCCACCTTTAGTAAGAAATCCAATTATGCCAGTTTGAAAATAAGATATAATAAAATAATGTTTCTCCTTTTCAAATTCTAGTAACGAGTTTGCATTTTCAGGTAAAGCATTTTACTCCCACTACATTTTCAAAATAGGTTTCAAGAATGCATTAGCATTTCAAAATGAAAAGAAACCAGTTTGGATTAAAATATGGTTTTCACAAACAAGACATCAAGTATGAAACAACTGAGAAGAAAGTTACATCGTTAGCAACATGACACAATGAGCACCATGGGTAATCCCTATAGGTAGCTAGAACAAGTGGGAACCTAGAGACCTCTCACCTCAGTGAAATGTGGCTTATAAGACCACGACCCTCAGAAAACATGCCTTAGAAGGCCACGACCCTCAGAAAACGTGGCTTGTAAGACCACGACCCTCAGAAATTCATATGTTTAGTTAGTGTTGCTGCGTCAATCCTGCTAGAAAAACCGGGACAAACCCCTGCCGTGTCATCTAGCATACTAGTCATGGTCACCCACCTAGATACCCAAGTTTCCCATTGTGCTATATTTCAAGTGGTGGAAAGTTTTCTTTATCGATCAAACATATATGTACATAACACTTTCTTTTTCTAAAACTCATTCAACATCTCACCACGGCTCTCCCTTCTTGAGCGCATTCCCCCTCTTTCACGTCACACAATGCATAAGCATCAAATTAGTCACATGATAACACATTAAACTTAAAAAAAACCATTTTTCTAAAACCAAGGGGGGAATGCCTCAAGATAGGTTTTTCTTTTTCATAAAATATTATTAAGATGCCAAACGGGCTTAATTACATAAAGGGAACACTTTTTACAATCAACCGGCCAAAAGGCCAAACACCTTTGGAAATACACCTTACCAATTCAAAACCACTTAAGAAATCAATTTTCAAGAAAAGTCACTTAATACCAATGGCGTTTGGAATACATTTCAATTTTCCAATACAAAGGCATAATAGTTTCTAGCAACCGCAATCAGATTCCATAGAATGTGTATATAGCATAGTGTAAAACATATTTTTAAAACAATCAAGCAATTATGAATTTCAAATTAAAATCTTAGGCATAGGGGACCTACCTCAAACATGTCATTATTTGTCGACGACCACTCGAACCCACGTTTGACACACACACACACATGAATTTATATATATATATATACACCCCTAGCTACATTGCACATATTCCCTATGCCATGAGAAAATATGTACAAAGAGGGAATATATATATATATATATATATATATGACCTACCCTATGCATGTACATGTAGGATGCCTAAACACGTGCGGCCAAAAACCAATGAAGCAAGGCCCAACGCACTACACATATAATTTAATAAAACAGTTAAGAAATTTATTAAACACTTCAAAGTTAGCGCTAAAAAAAAGAATCACACCAAAAACACTCTTTAAACCCCAAACGTACACTAAACCATTTGAAAGTACATTTCACACTACTTATATAACTCATAAAACTCATTTAAAATAATAAAAGAAAAGCGCATAATCAATTTAACCATTCCCAAAGCCTTTTTTTTCAAATCGTCAAATAAACCGGAACCAATTCCAAAACATGTATTACATTTTTTAAACCATTTAAAATTTACATTTATAAATACAAGACAACTCAAACATGCCAAATTATGCATTTCTCTTTAAAAACCTACACCCAAACCCATTTGCGCCATAAGTTCCCTTGAAAATGTGATTTGCACCACTTGAAAAACTAAATAAACAATTTTTACAATTTATAAAACACCTAAAAGAGGCGCAACAAGATTTTACATGAAAAGTACACCCAAATTCACATTAAGAAACCAATTTCAACTCACGCATATCAAATTCATTCAAAAACTAGTTTTGCGTCCCTTGCACAATGAAATAAGTCATTTGATTAATTTATAAAACATCACCAAGGTTCACACCAAAACAATACCCAAACGTGTTACACATACTTTATAAGTTTTAATAAACCACTTAATAATTTTATAAAACAACTACAAGCGGTATCACAAGACTTTGAACACAAACTCCCACTCAAAAACATCTTCTAAGGGAGAACACACACCAATAACATGATGAAAGAGAATTCGCAGCCCTTGCATGACATAATAAACCAACAAAAAAGTTTATAAAACACAATTAAAGGCTCAACATGGGTTTTCACAAAATCAAAACATTCATATCAAATAAAAATGCTACTAAACACATTTAAATCATATCAAATCTTAAATAAATTTATTTTCACACCAAGTAAACAAATAAATGAGTATGCAAAATTAACTAAATAATAGAATTATTTCATCAAACAACACTAATACACGGAAACGCTCACCTTCGGTGTCGAAACTTCCAAATTTCAGTGAAAGACTTTAATTGCACTGCATTCACACCATAAGGAACCAAAGATGAACCCTAAATCAAGAAATCGAACAAAGAAAATTGGAAATCAAACCCCAAATGAAAATCAACCAAAACCCTAACTAAGAGGGGAAAAAAATACTTACCGGAGGGGGAGTCATAGAGGGAGGAGGACGCCGGCGAGATTGCGGTCGCCGGAGGAGGGAGGCGCGCCGCGGAGAGGGGTGCTCGGCCGAAGGTTCGAGAGGGGGGGGGGGGGGGGGTTGTGTCGCACAAGAAGGGGATGGGAAAACTTGGATGCGTGAGGGAGGAGGCTCGGCTGCGAGGGGAGCCGTCGCCGGAGGGAGGGAGGCGTTTTGGTGGCTTCGGCTGGAGGGGGAGAAGAGGAGTGGGAGAAGGAGGGTAAGGGGGTAGCGCGAGAGTGAGAAGGAGGGGGGGGGGGGGCGCTGTGCGCGATGTACAGGGATGGGAGAACAACAAAAAAAAAAGAAAAGAAAGGAAAAAAGAAAAGAAAAGAAAGAAATAAGATAGAAAATAAAATGAAAGAAAATAAAATAAAACAAATAAAACTTTAATAAATAATAATAATTATAAACTTAATAAGGATTTTTAATAAATTCCAATAATAATAACAATAAATTAATAATAATTATTATAAACTAAACAATAATAAAATTATTAATAATAATCATAATAAAAATTATAATAAACTTAATATGATATTAAACAACTTAATATACTTAACAAAATTAATAAGAAGTTAATAATAATAACTTAATTATAACAACCATATATTAATAAACTTGGTGAACATAATAATAATAATAATAATAATAATAATAATTACCATAATTATAATTTTAAAATACATCATTAAACTCATTTTATTTATTTATCTTGAACATGAGGCAGGCCGCACGGTGACCCGGGCAAAGCTGAACAACTTTGAAAACGCCCTGCCCATGCACTGGATGTTGTCAAGGTAAATGCATTCATTCGTCAACAAAATGAAAAAATTTAAAATAGTATTGTCTGAAGCTCGATAGAAAATTTCAAAGTATGATAAAATAATAAAATAATATTAATTTAAAATTTTGTGTGTGACAGTGTGTTTTTCAAATTTTGTGTGTTTATTTTTCAATTTTTTTGTGTGTTTTTGAAACTTTTGAGCTGAAATGATACTCATAACCATTTTGAAATTAATATTAATAAGTGAAACAATTTATCCCAAGAAATAGAGCTTAAATGAATGATGAAAATAACTTTGTTTCAAGTTCAAATATTTAGTAATTTCATGAAAAGTATTCTGAATTTTGAATCCCATGCCACATCTCACTGTATTTATATTTGAAATCACTTTTCTATGAGGCTTATAAACCATTATTTTCATATTCTTTACATTTACCTCACTTATTGAGAGAACTAAACCATGCTTTATTTAACCAGAATTTGATTTATTCTTGTCAAAACTTGAGGGTTTGTGGTACTTATGTTTAAATGATTGAGGCATATGTTTGGTATTAAAGCTCCTATTTCAAATAATCCTTTTTATAATGGCCTACCTTGAACATTTAATCCTTGTATCCCTTAAAATACATGAACAACCTGTTAGGTTAGGCACATTACAAGCCAATTTTCCCTATCTAACCAACTCTTGAAGTGGAATTGCTTAATCTAGTTAAACTTAAGTGTGTGGGGGGGGGGGGAGTTGTCTTGTGTTGTGATACAACATTCTGTGATACTTTGGGTGGAAAATTAAATTCTGAAGAGATGTGTTTTCTGCTGAAAAAAATCATTATGTTGGAATTTGTACCTTTTCTGGAGATTTCATGATAAGTGAAGCTGTACCTTTTTAGATTTTCTAATAGAGAGAGAAATTTGTGCCTATCTAGAGCTTTCAAGAAAATCATGTTTGAGAAGATTGACATTTTTACTGCTGAAATGTTGAATGGTGTGCCCATTCCTTTATTTTTCATGATGATGAACATGGATCTATGCTATGGAGATTGAGGAGGAGACCATATTTAAGTGAAAATTAGAATAATGCAATTTTTCTTCAAAAAGAGTCAAGACCTCCTCATTCAGCCTCAAAGCTTTTCACATCTAAATCTTACCAACTGAAAGCCACAGAAAAACCCTGAAAAGTTCTCATGATAAACATATGTCCTTGAATCACATTGGGTGATGATGTAATAATTTATCAAGCCTATGGTGACCCTTGTTTGAGTTTATATGATAAAGACATTACTGAAAAATTGACATTTGTGTGATAAGAGAAAATTCAAGTGAGGTAAGTGTTTTGTGCATGGGGGGATAAATGAAGTGGAAATATATTGAATGATATAAATGGAGAACTTGAAATAATATTTTTTTACAAGGCATGATAACTTTTTTTATCGGTGTGTAATTTTTGGATCTCAAGGATATGTGTTTTAAAATTTGTTTTGATTTGATATTGATGTTTACTTGTCACAATTTTTCGGAATAAATGATATGAGGTTTTGCCTAGGACTGCAAAAGGGTAAGTGTGGGGGAGTTGATAAAAAACAATTTTATTGAATATTTTTTTGATAATAAATGATATAATTTCCTCACATTGTGGTAAATATGTTTATTTAAGAAATATTTGGGATTAGATCATTCATTTGAAAATTTGATGAAAATTCCAGTTTTACCCTTTTAAAGTGCACTGTAGTATTTTGCACATAAATATTTTAATATGACTTATTTGAACTTAAAATTTTGTAACAGTTTTACTCACTTGAGTTTTTACAACTTTTATTCAGGACACTAGAGCTAAAGAGTGCATTTTAATGGATTAAATGGTCGATTAAGTCAATGGTGGGCTGGACACGCGAGATTGGACAACACTTTAGTGTTTGGGCTATATCCTCTACATACGTGAATGGATTGAGCCCAAATTTTTAGAGTGGATCAAAAAACCAATTTATCAAATATTATCCTTCTGTAAGGACAGAAAATTCAAGCGTTTTTCTAGTAAAGAAGGAGGTTCAAGTGGAATTAAAATATTTGACAGAATCTTCTCCTTCACACTTAAAACCACTTTTAACCTAGCCTCCCCTACACTCTATAAATATATATTTTTCTCATTTTTAAGGGTTTTAATGTGGATTAGGAGATTTCATGTAGAGGATAATTGGTTTCACCCAAATTATTCAACCATTGTAAGAGGGGTAGCTCTTGAAGTAAGTATCTCCTCATTGAAGTCTTCTTCTCTTCTTCATGTTTTAATGTTTTCATTTGTGTAATAAAATTATTTGTTATTCTTTTATTTATTCTCTTTCCTTCTATTTTGTTAAATTATATCCTTATTTACTCATTCTATTTAGGTTGGAATCAAGAGTGGATATGAGATTGGGTTCTACCCTTTCAATCCTTTGCTCATGCAAAACGTCTCCACGATGACCACACTGCCCATGGAAGAATAGTTCTCTTAGTGATCGATCTATATTCTACCCTATTCATTTAATTATTTTGAATCATTAAGATACTATAATTCAATTAATATGATCCATGAATTGATTTTTTAAATTATAAGAAACTAAGAAGTAGTTGAACAATTAACACAAAAACACACGAGGTCGAGTATTGTGTAAATTGTGAGAGCGCAAACTTGATCGATAAAAAAAGACCACATGGGATAAATTTTTAGAGTTAAAATATAATCCTTAATCTCAATTTATCTGCATTTTCCAGAATGGACATGTGCCTTAATTTACCACTGACCATAAGCCATCCTTAGAACATCAATGAAAGCAGGGTGCTGCGATTGCATGTTTCGAAGATAGCCTAGGGGTTAATTCTCTTCATATTTGTGGTAAAGTTAATTCTCATAGGGTTTGGGGGTTAAAAAATTAGGGGATAATAATTAAGTGGATAATAATTTAAATGATAATGATTAATAATTAAATAAATAGGTAGAGTTATATCGATTATGTCTTTTAAATATTGTCTAAAAAACATCTTCTTATTGTGTCATTTTAATCGAACTTTATTTAATAACTAAAAACAAAACAAAAATACAATCTTCTTCAAAAAAAATTATTATAGATTTATAAACTCTACAAAACCCCATACTTTTAATTAATTTTTTTATTTAATTTTATTTTACTTTTAAAATACCTTTAATATGTTGTTAAATTTACTTCCTCTTTTGAGAGACGACCTTGGTCAGCCACTCTGCTACACCTAAGTAACCAAAAATCACATATCATTTTAAAGCACCCATGACAACACATTTCAAATTAGAACCATTATCAGAGAGTCAATTAATTATTTCAACCATTTATAGGTATTTATTTTATTTTACATTTTATTCTCTTCTTCTCTTCTTTCTTCCTTCTTTACCCAATCTAAGTTATTTTTCTTCTTTTATTTTCTTCTTCTTCTTTTTGGAATATCAACTCAAAATTATATTTTTTATTATGGCACACTTTCTTTTTTTTATTTTTATATTATTTATGACATTAACTAATACCAAATATCTCTTAGATCTCGATCCTGAGATTGAACGTAGCATTCGGGCTGAAATCAGACATTCTTAGTCTACAGGAAGTTTCAACATTCAACCAGTTAGAGAATTCCTCCACTCTCAGAACATTGAAATTGGAATCAATTCAAATTAAAACATAAAACAAGAACCAATGGCAAAAAATAATGGAAATTAATTTAATAGAACCATTCGAGAATTGGCTACACCTGATATTAACTATCAACCAAATTTCATTGCATACCCAAATCTCGAATCAAACTTTGTACTGTAATCTGGGTTAATTCATATTCTTCCAAAGTTTCATGGATTATCTGGTGAGGATCCAAATAAATTTTTTAAATAATCTAATGTGGTTTTATCAACCTTAAAACCAAGAAATGTTTATGAAGATCAAATCAAACTAAGAGCATTCCCATTTTCACTTAATGAAGCTGCAAAAGGATGGTTGTATTATTTACAACCTGAAGATGTAACTTGTTAGAATGATTTGAAACATCTTTTCTTGAAGATATTTTTTACAGCATCAAGGACCATTTCCATTCATAAGGAGATATCCGGGATTAAGCAAGCACAAGGGGAGTCAATGTATGAGTACTGGGAGTGATTCAAGAAGTTGTGCACAAGACGCCCACATCACCAAATCAGTGAGAAACTCCCCATCCAATAATTATATGAAGGAATAACACCTATGGAGAGAAGCATGGTGGATGCTACGGTTGGAGGAGAATTAGTGGACAAGACACCAGTAGCTTCACGTACTTTGATCGACAAGATGGCACAAAACTCCCAACAATTTGGCGATTGAGGTACACCACTTGTTAGGGGAGTATATTAGGTAAGTACTTCCTCTCTTGAAAATAATTTTATTGATACTAAGTTGTAATAATTGAACACTATGGTGAGGTAAATTGGTTTGTCATGAAATACATCCCAACCCCCTCCTTCAAGGTCTTGTGGAATTTTCACTGAGATAAGCCACTCAACTAATTGTTTCCCCCAACAACAAGAAACAGAAGATTGTACAGCAATGTTTACTAGGAGACCATATCAGTAGCAAAAACAACAACCATATCCCCAAAATAAGTTTGATTCAATATACAACCAAGGGTGGAAGGATCAATCAGACATGAGGTATGGCTCTGGACAACAAAAAAGGCCCCCTTTTCAACAAAACTTCCAGCAGCCTCCACCTTACCAACAGGGTTTCCAACAACCCCAAAGGTGATTTGAAGCTCAAGAATCATCAAGACAAAAAAGGGGATTCTCAATCAATGGTATATTCTAATAATGATGATATTTTGAAACAAATTGTTCTTAATCAACAAAATGAGATGAAGAGTCAAGGTTCGGAGTTGAGGGAGTTGAAGACTCAAATGAGACAGATTGCCACTGCCCTCCATGAACTTGTAAGTAAGAATTCCAGAAATCTACCTTCCCAACCTACTCCAAAACAAAGGGAAATTTTAGTGCCATCACATTGAGAAGTAGGAAGAAAATTAATGATACTTTTGAACCCACCATTCCATCGAGATTCACCTAAACTCTAGAAAATACTCATTCCACACCAGCTAATGAGAAACCCATGGAGAAAGATAAAGGTAAGAAAAAGATTAATTATGTTCCTCCTAAACCCATTCCTTTTCTAAACAGGGATATTCAAACCAAGAATATGTCTGAAGAGGAAATGCAAAAGGAGTTTTTGGACACATTCAAGCGTGTGGAGATCAATATCCCTCTACTTGAAGCCATCAAGAAAATCCCAAGGTATGTGAAATTCTTAAAAGAACTTTGTACCAATTGAAGAGGGATCAAGGGAAACGAGAGGATAAATCATGTAAGGAATGTGTCAAATCTCATTACACCAACTCTAGCAATGCCAAAAAAGTGAAAGGATCCTGGGACATTCACTATCCCATGCACCATAAGGGAGTTTCACTTTTCTAATGCTCTTTGTGATTTGGGAGCTTCCATAAATGTGATGCCTCACTCTATATTCTCTTCTTTACAGGTTGGTGAGTTGAAGCTGATGAGAGTAGTGGTGCAATTGGAGAATAGAGCTACAATATATCCAGTAGGATTCCTTGAGGATGTACTTGTTTGGGTAAGAGACATGATCTTTCCAGTATATTTCTACATGCTTAACATAGAGGACGATCAGGAAATTTCTCATGCTCCCATTATATTAGGTAGAAACTTCCTCAAAACTGCAAAAACCATCATAAATATCAATGATGGTACACTTTCCATGGATTTTGGGGATGAAGTTGTGATATTTAATGTTATGGAATCCATGAAGTACCCCTCAGAAGACCATTCTGCATTTGTTATCTTCCATTTTGAACCACCAAATAAAAACTCCATGGAATTTGATTATCCTATGTTTAGGGAGATTATGAGTATTGGTTCTAGTATGATGTCTAAGAGCACTTATACATCTGTTTCTAATGAACAAGACTCTCGTAGATTTGATTTTGAAATGTATTCATATTCTGATTTTGATCATGTAAAATTTGATTATGACTTGACTGTTGAGTATTCTAATAAATTTGATGTTTTATTCTCTGATTATGATGATTTCTATTCTGATAATGATGATATTTGTGCACATATTTCAGTTCCTTCAATTTCTCCATCTATACATCACCCCCCTTAATTGGAACTCATGCCATTGCCACCTAATCTCAAATACTCATAATTGTTAAGTGTCGATATATTACCTGTTATAATTGCTAATAATATTCATTTTAAACATGAAAAAAAGATTATGAATCCTTTGAGGTAGAACATCAGGGCAATTAGGTGGACCTTGGATGCCATATTAGGTATTAGCCCCTCCATTTGCATGCATAGGATTCTTTTGAAGGATGGGGCTAAACCGGCTAGTCATCCACAATGGAGACTGAATCCAACTCTTTTAGAAGTTGTTAAAAAAGAAGTTGAAAAATTTCTTGAGGCAGGTATAATCTTTCCCATTTCAGATTCTTAGTGGGTAAGTCCTATTCAGGTTGTGCCTAAGAAAAGTGGTGTTACAGTTGTTAAAAATTAGAAAGATGAGTTAGTTCTAATGAGGGTACAAAACAGTTTCCGTGTGTGTATTGATTATAAGAAACTAAATCTGTCCACCCGCAAAGACCATTTTCCCCTCCCATTTATTGATCAAATGTTTGAGAGACTATCTAGGAAGACAAATTATTGTTTCTTGGATGGATTTTCTGGATATTTTTAGGTTCCTAATTCTCCAGAGGATCAGGAGAAGACAACATTCACTTGTCCATTTGGTATTTTTTCCTACCTAAGGATTCCATTTGGACTTTGCAACGCCCCAGGTACCTTCTAGAGATGCATGGTGAGTATTTTATTTTATTTTATTGAGACCTGAATGGAGGTATTTATGGATGATTTTATAGTGTATGGATCCTTATTTGATGAATGTCTAAGTAGTTTGGGAAAGGTGTTGAATAATTGTATTGAGAATAATCTGGTCCTGAACTTTGAAAAGTGTCATTTCATGGTAGAGCATGGCATTGTTTTAGGGCATGTAGTGTCAAAACATGGGATAGAGGTTGATAGATATAAGATAGACATTATTTCATCCTTATAATATCCTTCATGTCACTACTGGAATTTAGAGTTTTCCCAACAGTATTATACCAACGGTTTAAAGAAACCGTTGGTATAGTGTATAGAAGATAACCTTTTCCAACAATTTGTTCAAACTATTGGCAATGTGTAAAATAATTTCAGATTTACCAACGGTTTTCTAAAACCGTTGGGAAATCATGATTTTATTTAAAATATAACAACGGTTTAACAAAACTGTTGGTAAAAATAGTCTTTCCTAATGGTTTTTAATAACTGTTGGGAAAGATTTCCCCCAAATACAGAACACCCGAGCCCCCACTCCGCCCGATTGCAGATAGAACCTAATCGAGATCCTCCTAAATTCTTCTCGGCCGTGAGACTCCTTCTAGCCAAGATCCATCTTCAATCAAACAAAATTTTATTTCACACTTCAAATTAGTAAGTGTTACCTTAGTTTTAGCGTTATTCATCTTTTTTTTTGGTGTTTGATGTTTTGATTTAGGCTAAATTAGGGTTTCTGTCTACAGAACCCATGGATTTGTTTTCTGTTTTTTGTTTTACACTTCAAACATGGTAAAGGGTTTGTTTAGTGGGGTGATATGGTATTTTGGTGGACTTTAGTTTAGTTGAAAATTGGATTTGGATTTTGACGTAGGGGTGTCCATAGGGGTGGGGGTGTCCAGAGGGGTGGGGGTGTCCGGGGGGATAGGGGTGTCCAAGGGGGGTGTCCAGGGGGTGGGCGGGGCTGTCCAGGATGGTGGGAGGGGCTGTCCAGGGGGGTATGAGGTATCTAGGGGGTATGGGGGTGGGCGGGCTATCCATGAGGGTGGACGGGCTGTCCACGGGGGTGGCCAGGCTATTCAGGAGGGGTGGGTGGGCTGTCCAGGGGGGTGGGCGGGCTGGCCACGAGGGGTAGGGGTGTCCAGGGGGGTGGGCGGGCTATCTATGGGGGTGGGGGGCTGTCCACAGGGGGAGGGGGTGTCGAGGGGGGTGGGTAGGATGTCCACGGGGGTGGTCGGGATGTCCAGGGGGTAGGGGGGTGTCCATGGAGGGTGGGCGGGTTGTCCACGGGGGTGGGCAGGGCTGTCCATGGGGGTGGGTGGGGCTGTCTAGGGGGTGGGCGGGGCTCCCCAGGGGGGTGGACAGGCTGTCCACGGGGGTGGCTGGGCTGTCCAGGGGGTGTGGGTTGTCTAGGGGGTCAGGGTGGGGTGTCCTGGTGGGGGAGGGGTGTATGGGGGTGCCCAGGGAGGGGGGTAGTCTGTCCAGGTGGGGGGGGGGGCTGTCCAGGTGGCAGGTGGGGTGGGGGGATGTCCAGGTGGGGGGTAGCGGGGGGGGGGGGGGGTGGGCTGTCCAGGTGGGGTGAGGGAGGATGTCGAGGCAGAGGCTATCCAAGTGGGGTGGGGGAGGGGATGTCTAGGTAGGGTGGGGGAGGGGGATGGGTTGTCCAAATGGGGTGGGGGTAGGGATGTTTGTTTGTTTTATGTTTACTGTTTTAATTTGGGGTGGGGGAGGGTGTGCAGGTGGGGTGGGGGAGGGGCTGTCTAGGTAGGGTGGGGGGATGGGTTGTCCAAGTGGGGTGATGGTAGGGCTGTCCAGGTGGGGTGGGTTTTCCAAGTGGGGTGTGGGGGGTAGGGGTGTCCAGGTGGGGTGGGGGGGGGGGGCTGGGTTTTCTAAGTGGGGTGGGGGTAGGGCTGTCCAAGTGGGGTGGGGGGGGGGAGATGGGTTGTCCAAGTGGGGTGGGGGTAGGGCTGTCCATGTAACGCCCCGACCCCCGTTACCCAGAGTCGGTGCATTACTTTGTAGCATTGGCATGATCACAAAAGTTCAAGTCTCGAAAGACCGATTAGTTTAGTAGCCTTGGAAACACTATATACATTCATAAGTCTTACATTACATCATAAATTAAAACAAAACTACAACATCTTCTCTTCATATCCCCTTATATTATCCCTGCAGGTCATTCATAATATACTTCTTCACATCCTGGAAAAATTAAAACATTGAAAGGGGTGAGCTCAAATGCTCAGTAAGGATAACAATATAGCTGAAGCTTTCATAAATAAACATTAACATTTAAGTCAATGTATAACTAAAACAAAAGCCTTTTAAACTTGAACTTTAGCATAATATGACAAAATTAAAATGAAATAATGCCATTTACTTACTCACATGGATATTCTACTAGTCGAATAATCACATGAAATATTAATAACCACTTTCATAATGATGGAATGCATAATGCCAGACTATCATAACCACATAGCCAAGGCCTCGTGCCAAGACCACAAATAAGATTTTGTCAAGACCTCGTGCCAAGAAAATAGTTTGTCTCATGAGACCTACTGATGCATCGAGGAGCTATAGTGGGCTCCACCCGTCACTTATTAAGTCCAATGCATTCCTCATATGAATAGGTTTAAACATATCATAAACCATAACATAATCGTATCACATAAAACATGCATAAAGAAAACATAACATTTCCATATTTCAATCACAAGATATCAATACAACAAATTGATATAATAAAAACACTTTCAAAACCATTTTCAATACCAAAATAAAAGAAAGTTAAAACTTTGTATTTATTTTTCATTAAAAAAAGTTATGGCTTGTAGAGGAAGCCGAAACACAAATAATGGTCACGGCGGCGGAGAAGTCATTGTCGCCGCATACGTAAGACAAAAACATTCCTTTTGTCATTTAGTAAAACACTTTGTAAAAAAGATTCCTTTTTAAATAAAAGTCAAAGGGGTTTATACACCGTATAAAAGAAAGTTGTGTATAAAACCAAATATGCCTCAATGAAAGGAGATTGAGACGAAGTCCCTTACCTCGTGTCCGACTTGACTTGATCGTTCTTTAATCTCCTGAATAATAAACTAGAGTTAATTTATAGTTTCTTAATAACCTTTTCAAGTTTCTTATTCCTTTAATATCACTTATTATCATGTTATGAACATTATGTAATTATTTAAGTTAATAACGGTCGTTTTGTCAATCTTTGGTACTTGAGTCAAAAATAAACTTTTTATAATTACAAGTTGTTCATGTGGTGAAATATACATTATATCCAGAATTATATTCATGATATAGATATCATATATCTCATATATATCCATTTATAATATTCCATAACGTTTAGAGGTAAGAAATGAAATGCACCGTTCATGGAGACGGTAAGCCGTACGTACACATGAACGCTACTTTCATTTCTATTTCGTATTTAATTAAATAATAATGATATAATGGTATATTATAATTCCAGTATAATATCATATATAATATCATTCACTTAATCCTTTATACATCCCACATATGGCAGTAACGATTCAAATCACTTTGAGGGGGCGGTAGTCCGCACTTCCTAAAATGAAAATATCGCGTTTACCCATAATGGAAACCATAAAGGTATGCCATAAATGAAAAATACATATGATTAAGTAAAACATAAACATATTATATATCATATATAAATATAGTTACATCTTAATGGCCACATTTTAAGGTTTTATATGAGTGTTGAACAATCATCGTTTCGTGAGGTAGAAATTCTCCATCCACAGAAACAATATGTTCTTTAACCATTAGATGTAGGTGTGTGTAAGTGTAGCTCGAATAATTCTTATAACAACATCCTAGTATATTTAGGATACTGGTGTTGTTACAAAATAAATGTATAAAAAGTGTTTAGGGGGTTGGAGAAGAAAAATAAAATAAAAGAACACAAGAGAAGACATTACCTTAAAATCGGGTAACTCTTTTTGATTTGAGCCAAAGGCTTCCTTGGGAAGAATTCTTCCCAAAGTGAGGCTTCTAGGAGTAAGGGAGGGAATTTGGGAGAGTATTTGGGCAGAGGTTGGCCAAGCCAAATGGATTGAAAGTGTGAATAAGGTGTTAGAGGTGGGGGCCTTTTATAAGTGGAGAGGAGGGGCACTCTTGGAAAGTAATGAAATGTTACTTTATTATACAATGATTTTCGGATTCTAAAGGTCCCACACTTATATAATTAGAGGATAAGGTGATAAGGGTTTTAAATATCCTCACCCAATAGGTTTTTGACAAGTTTAAGTCTTAGATTTTACATTATCCTTTCATTTTATTTAAATCGTTAATTAATGAGGTAATCACTGCATCATCATGGTGTCATAAATAATTTAATTTATTTAATGTCTAAAAATTATAAAAAAAATATCATGATGTAGGAAATCTTTTTAGATTTATAATGAATATTTATAGTAAAAAATATGACTTGTATAACCCCATTTAAAAATTATTTTAGTAAAACAACTCTTGTTTGTGACTTTTTTATTTTAACATTAAATAAAAAGTTATTTATGTCCTTTTCCTACCAAAGTGGCTCCATGGGGTCCCCAAGTTGACCCATGGATTGTCTTGGTCGGCCATGACACATCCAATAGGGTTAGGACAAGTGTAAAGGTCATTCCATATTTTTATAATACTATTTTTACCTTAAATTTCACTAATTACCTTTAATCGCGATTAATTAAACTTAAAAGTTACTATTCACCAAAAAATTATTTTAATCCCATTGAACCACATTTTACTTCCTAATGACAACCATGTATGTCGGATTTTTGAAAATCAAATCACAGAAGTGTTAATATTTCATTTAAACGAAAAATCAGTTATTTAACTACCACTTAGTGGTTTCACTATTCATCAAAAATTGAAGTTTTTCAGAACAATGCCAAAATTTCACCCTAAGCTATAATTGATATTCCGAATTAAAAAATGATATCTATTTTACAAAATTAAAAAAATATAAGTTTAATTAATTAATTTTATAATTAATTCCTGCTGTCACAACAAATAGCGTGTTTTTAAGAAACAATATATATCAAAAGATTGACAACTGTTTATGTCTAATTTCATAGTGAAATTAATTATAATGAACACCATTGGATAAAATGGTAAAAATATATTATAATTATACTTTAAAACCACTCAATAGTATAATTGATCACTATAAATTATTTTGATTAAAAAAGTTGTTTTTAAGTATTTTTCACTATTCATAAAAAATTGGAAGTTCTCAGAAAATTACAAAAAATTCAACTTAGGATAATTTCGATATTATGAATACAAAAATGAAGTCCATTTTTGAAATATAAAATTTCTATAATTTTAAAAAGTGGGTATTACTATTCATAACGGCTACTTTGATTAGTCGCGGTGTATTAGAACTCGAAGTTGCGTACAATGCAAGCTATTGCATTATTGAATGAGAAGCGTATCATGGAAGCTCGAGGTGTTACATTCTCCCCTCCTTCAATAAATTGCTTCCTCGCAATTTGAAATTTTTCTTTGAAAATAAAAGGTTGAAAATAGAAAATACCTTTGTGGAAAACCCACATCGGAAATAAGGTTAATAAAAATATAACTTTAAAAGAAAGAAAGATAAGTACAAAGGTCACCGAGATAGCCCATACTAGGATTCTATGAAAATATGGATATGGAAGAAAAACAAACCATCAAGGTCTGATGGAGAGTTGTAGAAAACTGGATTAGGAGAAAGTTAACCACAAAAAAATCACAAACTTGTGATTGGTTAAACGATCATTGAATCCCCAGTTGGAAAAGTTAACCGAAAAAGTTTTTGTTTTAAGTTAACTTTGATAAAGTTGAGGAGTTTATTTAGGAGTTTTACTAAGAACGTAAGGGAATATACATACTTGTCATGTAGACTTTCATAATTGTTTTTACCACAAACCCATCTTTCACTCTAAAAGGTAATAGAACTCAAAAATATTCTATTTATCCTAATTGTATAAGGTTCCAAATATTAACACATACCATTTAGATTAGTAAAACTATTTTGTAATAACCAGGGACTTCCTGTAGGCTAGTGGTAGGTAATAAAGGCTTGTCGCACTATGGTTGTGTGTTCGATTCCTGCAGCTTTGTCCGACGCGACGGGTTATGCCCCACCCTGCAGGTTGTCCTTTTCCAAAAAAATATAGTATTATAATATTCCAAAAATAATCTTCAAAAATGTTTTAACCTTAAACAATACTATTCAAAGTTCAACTTAATCCATCCCAACCTTTATAGTTATCCAAAATACCTCCGTC
Organism: Viscum album; assembly: GCA_963277665.1. Taxonomy (NCBI): domain Eukaryota; kingdom Viridiplantae; phylum Streptophyta; class Magnoliopsida; order Santalales; family Viscaceae; genus Viscum; species Viscum album. The sequence goes on from OY728120.1 coordinate 1,171,917,667, forward strand.
CAGACTTTCTCTAAAGGGTCCTTAAATTCGAAAATCAATTGTAACATTAGATTCCCTAAACGAAGTAAAGTTTCTCTTATTGACACATACTAAAAATATTATTTCCTTCATCATATTAAAACATTAATGATAAAAACAAGTACTACAGTACAATCCTTATATATATCACATTATTTTTATAACTAGAATATAATCCTTGAGTCCAAAAGCACAAATACATTAATTATTCCACTTCAACTGTAGTAACATCATAAGATTGGCCTTGATCCCTTGGCCTTTTCTGAGGTAAGTTTCCCTGACGCTTAGGACATTCATTTGCATAATGCCCCATTTCCCTACAATTGTAGCATTCAACATTGATAACCTCTTTCTTTCCCTTGCAATCACGAGCCTGGTGACCTTTTTCTCCACATTTATAACAAACTCCCATTCCTTTTAGGCAAGCACTGGGGTGATTCTTCCCACAATTATCACATAATGGAAAATACTTCTTTCCCTTTTTCCCTTTATCCGTCTCTTGTTCCACCGTTCTTTTCTTCTCTTGCTTTACTTTGTTGTCATATGACTTAGAGAATTCCTTTTCTGTCTTGATAGCACACGAGACAATATCTTCGTACGATGAGAAGGATTGTGATACTAAAGCTCGACAGAGAAATGGTTTTAACCCATCAAAGAAACAATCAATCTTACCTCTTGGGTTACGTATATAATATGCAGCATGCCTCGCTAACCTTGTAAAGTTAGCCTCATACTTTGCTACATTCTCATCCTCCTTCTGCCTCAGACTCAGAAATTGCCTTTCCATATCTGCTCGATGGTCATGAGGAAAGTATTTTTCTAAGAAAATCTCTTTGAACTCCCTCCATTCCATATTCGATACGTCATCATCTTCCTTTGTGTTTCGAATCAATGACCACCATTGATCAGCATCTCCATTGAGGTGGTAAACTGCCATGATAACCTTTTCTCTTTCACTACTCCCCAAGGCGTGGAATATTTTCTCTAAGGAGTTTTTCCATTGCTCAGCTACTAATGGATTTGTACCCCCATTAAATGTTGGTGGTTGTTGCCTCATGAAACGATCTAACATTGATCCTCCACGTTGCGGATCAGGGTGCTCCATACGAGTAAGGTTATTATTCATAACCTGAGTGCGTTTTCCCAGTATGGTAATAAGTTGATCATCACCAGTTGTATCTCCAGATCCACAATAATTATCTTGAGCAGGAGGGAAATCCCTACACGGAGTGCGTGCATTGATACGGTTTCCATTCCTTCCACTAGGCGCCATTTCTAAACAATGTCATAAACTAGATTAGTTTATGAATCAAAATACATAATTCAATATTTATAAAATACTTAACATAAATTGAGCTATTTATGGATATAATCCATAATAATAAAAATGTTTTCTTTGAGGAAGTATATACTCATAACCCTTCATAGTGGTTTGTAAAGAAAACGAGAATTATCCTAAGCATATCCCCTGGGAGTGTCATAACCAAGAGTGCAGCAAGGCCCGTTGTCGTGCACCAGTTCCTATTTGAGTCTAGCTCAAAGCAGTGTTTTTGGGTTTTACCCCTAGGTACATCTGTGCCAGAGCTGCCTCTACCTGCTCGTATCCAGACAGGTATGTATTTCTCGGAAAACTCACAAAATCTATATAATACCAAAATTCAAGGAAGTTCTTCTATACTAATCCTCAAAGTCTATCTTTGGGCTATGTGCTCTAATCAGAGTTTATTTAAATCTAGATTCCAAGGTTATTACTAAACTGCCTCTGATACCAACTGTAACGCCCCGACCCCCGTTAACCAGAGTCGGTGCATTACTTCGTAGCATTGGCATGATCACAAAAGATCAAGTCTCGAAAGACCGATTAGTTTAGTAGCCTTGGAAACACTAGATACATTCATAAGTCTTACATTACATCATAAAGTAAAACAAAACTACAACATCTTCTCTTCATATCCCCGTATATTATCCCATCAGGTCATTCATAATATACTTCTTCACATCCTGGAAAAATTAAAACATTGAAAGGGGTGAGCTCAAATGCTCAGTAAGGATAACAATATAGCGGAAGCTTTCATAAATAAACATTAACATTTAAGGCAATGTATAACTAAAACAAAAGCCTTTTAAACTTGAAATTTATCATAATATGGAAAAAGTAAAATGAAATAATTCCATTTACTTACTCACATGGATATTCTACTAGTCGAATAATCACATGAAATATTAATAACCACTTTCATAATGATGGAATGCATAATGCCAGACTATCATAACCACGTAGCCAAGGCCTCGTGCCAAGACCACAAATAAGATTTTGTCAAGGCCTCGTGCCAAGACACTAGTTTGTCTCATGAGACCTACCGATGCATCGAGGAGTTATAGCGGGCTCCACCCGTCACTTATTAAGTCCAATGCATTCCTCATATGAATAGGTTTAAACATATCATAAACCATAACATAATCGTATCACATAAAACATACATAAAGGAAACATAACATTTCCACATTTCAATCACAAGATATCAATACAACACATTGATATAATAAAAACGCTTTCAAAACCATTTTCAATACCAAAATAAAAGAAAGTTAAAACTTTGTATTTATTTTTCATTAAAAAAAAGTTATGGCTTGTAGAGGAAGCCGAAACACAAATAATGGTCACGGAGGCGGAGAAGTCGTTGTCGCCACATACGTAAGACAAAAACATTCCTTTTGTCGTTTAGTAAAACACTTTGTAAAAAAAGATTCATTTTTGAATAAAATCCAAAGGGGTTTATACACCGTATAAAAGAAAGTTGTGTATAAAACCAAATATGCCTCAATGAAAGGAGATTGAGACGAAGTCCCTTAAAAAGATCATTATTTTAAATAAAATAGATCTATTATGTGTATTCACTATAATTACACATAAAGAAAGTAAAAATACAAGATAGGACATAATAATATCATGACGTAATTTGAAAGTAGGAGATTAACCCAAAGAATGAAAATTAGGTTAAGAAGTTCCCTTACCTCATGTACGACTTGACTCGATCGTTCCTTAATCTCCAGAATAATAAACTAGAGTTAATTTATAGTTTCTTAATAACCTTTTCAAGTTTCGTATTCCTTTAATATCACTTATTACCATGTTATGAACATTATGTAATTATTTAAGTTAATAACGGTCGTTTTGTCGATCTTTGGTACTTGAGTAAAAAATAAAATTCTTATAATTACAAGTTGTTCATGTGGTGAAATATACATTATATCCAGAATTATATTCATGATATATATATCATATATCTCATATATATCCATTTATAATATTCCATAACGTTTAGAGGTAAGAAATGAAATGCACCGTTCATGGAGACGGTAAGCCGTACGTACGCATGAACGCTACTTTCATTTCTATTTCGTATTTAATTAAATCATAATGATATAATGGTATATTATAATTCCAGTATAATATCATATATAATATCATTCACTTCATCCTTTATACATCCCACATATGACATTAACGATTCAAATCACTTTGAGGGGGCGGTAGTCCGCACTTCCTAAAATGAAAATATCGCGTTTACCCATAATGGAAACCATAAAGGTATGCCATAAATGAAAAATACAGAATCTTAAGTATAACATAAACATATTATATATCATATATAAATATAGTTACATCTTAATGGCCACCTTTGAAGGTGTTATATGAGTGTTGAACAATAATCGTTTCGTGAGGCAGAAATTCTCCATCCACATAAACAGTATGTTCTTTAACCATTAGATGTAGGTGTGTATAAGTGTAGCTCAAATACTTCTTATAAAAACATCCTAGTATATTTATTATACTGGTATTGTTACAAAAGAAATGAATAAAAAGTGTTTAGGGGGTTGGAGAAGAAAAATAAAATAAAAGAACACAAGAGAAGACATTACCTTAAAATCGGGTAACTCTTTTTGATTTGAGCCAAAGGCTTCCTTGGGAAGAATTATGCCCAAAGTGAGGCTTCTAGGAGTAAGGAAGGGAAGTTGGGAGAGTATTTGGGTAGAAGTTTGCCGAGCCAAATGGCTTGAAAGTGTGAATAAGGTGTTAGAGGTGGTGGCCTTTTATAAGTGGAGAGGAGGAGCACTCTTGAAAAGTAATGAAATGTTACTTTATTATACAATGCTTTTCGGATTCTAAAGGTCCCACACTTATATAATTCAAGGATAAGATGATAAGGGTTCGAAATATCCTCACCCAATAGGTTTTTTGACAAGTGTAAGTCTTAGATTGTACATTATCCTTTCATTTTATTTAAATCGTTAATTAATGAGGTAATCGCTGCATCATCATGGTGTCATAAATAATTTAATTTATTTAATGTCTAAAAATTATAAAAAAAATATCATGATGTAGGAAATCTTTTTATATTTCTAATGAATATTTATAGTCAAAAATATGACTTGTATAACCCCATATAAAGATTATTTTAGTAAAACAACTCTTGTTTGTGACCTTTTTATTTTAACATTAAATAAAAAGTTATTTATATCATTTTCCTACCAAAGTGGCTCCATGGGGTCCCCAAGTTGACCCATGGATTGTCTTGGTCGTCCATGACACATCCAATAGGGTTAGGACAAGTGTAAAGGTCATTCCATATTTTTATAATACTATTTTTACCTTAAATTTCACTAATTACCTTTAATCGCGATTAATTAAACTTAAAAGTTACTATTCACCAAAAAATTATTTTAATCCCATTGAACCGCATTTTACTTCCTAATGACAACCATTTATGTCAGATTTTTGAAAATAAAATCACAAAAGTGTTAATATTTCATTTAAACGAAAAATCAGTTATTTAACTACCACTTAGTGGTTTCACTATTCATCAAAAATTTAAGTTTTTCAGAACAATGCCAAAATTTCACCCTAAGCTATAATTGATATTCGGAATTCAAAAATGATGTCTATTTTACAAAATTTCAAACATATAAGTTGCATTAATTAATTTTATAATTAATTACCGCTGTCACAACAAATAGCGTGTTTTTAAGAAACAATATATATCAAAAGATTGACAATTGTTTATGTCTAATTTCAAAGTGAAATTAATTATAATGAACACCATTGGATAAAATGGTAAAAATATATTCTAATTATACTTTAAAACCACTCAATAGTATAATTTATCACTATAAATTATTTTGATTAAAAAATTTGTTTTTAAGTATTTTTCACTATTCATAAAAAATTGGAAGTTCTCAGAAAATTACAAAAAATTCAACTTAGGATAATTTCGATATTATGAATACAAAAATGAAGTCCATTTTTAAAATATAAAATTTCTATAATTTTAAAAAGTGGGTATTACTATTCATAATGGCTACTTTGATTAGTCATGGTGTATTAGAACTCAAAGTTGCGTACAATGAAAGCTATTGCATTATTGAATGAGAAGCATATCGTGGAAGCTCGGGGTGTTACAGTACAAGGGGGGTGGGGAGGGTGTGAAGGTGGATGAAGCTCATAACTATAAACTCTCTATAAATTTTGGAAGTATGAAAATGTATAGGAACATTTGTGATCATTTTTTGGTGGGATAACATAAAAAGTATTTGATGTTTTTAGTTCTTTTTTATTTGGAGTTTCTTTTGATGCTGATGTTTCTTATTGATACCTATGATGGGAAGTTATTTTAGTTTCTAAATTAGCTGAGACTCCCCCACCATGCACAGTGTATGCAACCTCTACCCTTATTTAATCATTCTATTTACACAACCTATGCAACCTCTACCCTTATTTAATCAGTGAACTCAACTCATTAATTCAAGCCTTCATTCTCACTAGAATGTAAGAAATTGAATGATGTAAACCCATCCTCACATGATTTATTACCTTAGATAGTTTCCAACATATGAAATATGATCTTTTGAATTCATCAGTTAACCAGGATCATATATTCCATTTCCCCCAAGATGACTGTACTAATATAAATTTAGGGTCAATTAAATATGGTTCTCATTGTACATTGTATATTATGTGTCCTTCTTGGCCAATACTCACTTTTATGAGGGTGGGGTGCTTTTCACTAGCCATGCTAGCATGTGTAGACATCCATAAAAATGTTAGATAAGTCACAAGTTTAATTCAGTAATGTTGTTTTCATTGACATACTTTATTATTAATCTCAAATTTAAAAATAAATGTTTTCGTATATACTTTATGAAATTAAATCTTTTTACAAGCCATGAACAACCTATTAGTGTAGAAGCCTAAAATTTATTCACCCATGGGGTGAGTTTGACTTGGGGAAGTAATTGGGTAATGAAAGGTATGACCATAGAGGTTCCAATAATGAGTTATTGAACATGAGTGAATGATTTGGGATGCCTATAACACATAATGGGACCTGAGGCATGTGCCTCTTATAGACATAATGAAAATGAATATAAATAAATTTTAATTTAATTTATGAGTACTTGTTCTTTACATTATTTTAATAGTTCACTAAATTGACTAGAAACTTCTTCCTTTATCGTTTACTTAAATGTATTTTCTATTAAAGTTCAATCCTATTGATTTTTATGACAAAATGACTTATATAAATTCTTTTTACAGAATGGATAGAAGTTGGATGTATGAAACCGATCAGATCTCAAGTGATTTTCAAAAAAATTTGGAGAGCTTTATAGATTTTTGATTTCATAATGCTTCAGATAGTGGTCGCATACACTTCCCATGTTCCAATTTTGTTGGTAGACCTTGGTTGAGCCATGAAGAAGTTAGCTACCACATAACCAAATATGGTTTTCAAGCAAACTACATTGTGTGGTATCACAATGGGGAGAAAATGAAATCTCAAATTGGTGATGATTGAAATGAAAGGACTGGAATGGAGAATTTGTTAGATGATTGGTTTCCGTTTATTTGTCATCATGAAAAAGAAAGGATTTTAACTCAAGAATACTTCAATATGAGGATAGATGATGCATCTAGTGAAAATTATGATATTGATAGGGTGAAAAAATTGAATGATGCTGCCACGACTCTAGTATATCAACAATGTGATAAAATGAAAAAGTTGGAATTTTTAATCCGATTTTTTCATGGGAAAACTATGTATGGGATTTCTAATACAGCAATCGATTACATTCTTACCCTCTTGAAAGATTTACTTCCAGATGATGCAGATATTACCTCAAACCACTATATGGCATGGAAGTTAGTTGAGGAACTTGGATTTTCAAGAAACAATATTCATGCTTGCCTGAAAGATTGCAGTTTATTCTGGGAGGAAATCGCTGAACGAAATGATTGTATAAAATGTGTCACATCCTACCGGAAGTCAAAATCTGATGGAACACCATCCCACATTCCACAGAAAGTAATGTGGCACTTTCCATTGATCCCCAGACTCCAGAATATTTTTATGTCTGATGACATATCAATAAAAATGAGATGGCATGATACTGAGATAAATAAGACTAATGATGAGTTGGTTCATCCTACAGATGGATTTAAATGGCAGAGATTTGATGCTCGACATCCTGATTTTGCAGCTAACGTGCGTAATGTGAGGCTGAGTCTTTCATGTGACGGTTTTAATCCGTTTGGGTAGATGCTTACTTCGCACAGCACATGGCTAGTTTTTATACACATTTATAATCTTCCCCCATGGCTGTGTATGAAAAAACCTTTCACTTTCATGAGTATACTCATATCTGGTCCTTCTGATCCTGACATTGATATTGATATATACATGCAACCTTTAATAAAAGAGTTGAAACTTATTTGGGATGTGGGTGTGCGCACATACGATGAATGTTTGAAAGACATATTTCAGATGCGTGTTGCACTTATGTGGATGATCAATGATTTTCCGGCTTATGCAAAGAAGTCTGGATGGAGCACGAAGGGAAAACTGTCATGTCCAGTTTGTATAAAGAATACACGATCTAGAAGACTGAAACATCGCTACAGTTTTAGTTTTATGGGACATCGATGATTCTTTCCAAAGGATCATCCATATAGAATGAATCGTCGAATATTTGATAATACCATAGAGACCGATGATACACATCAGCGTATGTCTGGAACTGATGTGATTAATGAATTGAAAGATTTTAGTTTTTCATTCGGGAAGGGTCAAATGAAATCTGGAAAGAGAAAGAATGTTTCCACTGAAACCTATTACAATTGGAGGAAGAAGAGTATCTTTTTTGATTTTCCTTACTGGTCAACCAATTTGTTACATCATTTCTTATACGTAATGAATATTGAAAAGAATATATGCGAAATGTTGCTTTTGGTTCTTCTAAATGTCAAGGGAAAGACAAAAGATGATTTACGATCTTGGCGTGACTTGGTGGATTGGGGCATCAGACCAGAATTGCATCCTGTGCGTATCAGTGAAAATAAATGGAAACTTCCATGTGCTTCTTATGTGATGAAACCTATGAAAAAAAAAACAATTTCTGGAAGTATTAGATACTATTAGAGTTCCTGATGGCTATTCAAGCAATATATCTAAATGGGTCAACAGAAGATATTTGAAGCTAAATTTTTTGAAGACTCATGATTATCACGTTCTACTGCATGAGTTTCTTCCAATAGAAATCCATCATTTTTTGTCCAATAATTTAAGGGTGACTATTATTCAGTTGTGCCATTTGTTTAGAGATCTTTGTGCTAAGAAGTTGTCCAAGTATTTCTTGCAAAAAATGTTGACAGATGCCCCATTAATTTTTTGTGAGTTGGAGAAAATATTTCCTCCATCATTTTTCACATGCATGCTGCATCTGACTGTCCATATTCCCACTGAAATACTTCTCAGAGGACCTGTTTCTTTTCATTGGATGTATCCAACTGAAATAAATATGTACACATTAAAGTCTTATGTCTGAAATAGGAATCATACCGAAGGTTCTATCATGAACGGTTACTTGGCTCAAGAATGTATGGATTTCTGCTCAATGTATTTATATGATCTTACTACAAGAATGAACAAACCAATGAGAAATGAAGGAGAACAATATGAGAAAATTGAACCCAGTTTTCCATCACTTCCTCAAACAGGAGGAATTCCTGGATCATATACATTGAAGACATTCATCCATGAAGAGAGGGAGATGGCACATCACACAGTTTTGTTCAACTGTGATTTGTTCGATGACTATATCAGGTAACTAAATTGAATATGTATATCTTACATATATATCTGTTAAACTATTCATATTTTTTATCTACAGGTAACATAAAACAATGATAAATAGAAAGTATCGTTTTTTATCTTTGTGAAGGAGAGAGACTTTGCATAGCAAAGAGTTTTCTGCTTGGTTAAAATTGAAGGTAAAAATATTACTATTTAAAATTATTATATCAATATTTAATTAAGTTTAATAGTCATTTATATTGTAGGTATTGAGTTTGTCTGCTGACTCTATCTCTGAGGAAATAAGAGCTTTGACTTTTGGTCCTAATACCGTGGTTCGTGACTGTAAATCAATTGTTATCAATGAGTACAAATTTATTGTCACTAAACGAGCAAAGAACATGAGAACACAACATGATGGTGTTATGGTTACTGCCACAACATATTGTTATGCCAGTGCATCAGATAGTAGACTGCGATTTGAAAATGTGGGTTATTATGGATTCATTGAGAAAATAATAATATTGGATTATTACTCTCATGGACGAGTCACAATGATGAAATTCCATTGGTTTGATTCGATGATGAGACAAGACACATTTATTAATGATTGTGGATTTCGAGTAATTAATATGACTCACAATCTTGCTACCGAAGAACCATATGTGTTGCTATCAATGGATAAACACGTTTTTTATGTCAAAGACCAACTTCGACCTAAATTTGGTGTCATAGTTGAAGTAATTCCATGACATATTTTTGATGATGGTGATGATGAAATTGACACTGTCCCTAGTGCCATTGGAACCAATCCATTTATTTATTTTGATGAATCCAATAGATCAATTGTCAGAGTTGATTGTGAACCTGAAGTTGTGGTTGAAAATATATATAATCATTCATCCATGTTCTCAATTATTTTGGTTTACTTTGAGTTGGGTTGTTAAGGTTGGTAATATTCAAATTTATTTAGTATTGATCAAAAATATGTTTTGGCTGACTTGAACGTTATGTTAATTTTCAATGTTTATTGGTTGTAGTTTTATTTGAATTGCATTTTCTAATTTGGAATTGAACTGTATTCAAACCTAGTCAAACAATATTTCTAACTTGGTGAACATTACAACTTTTATGATTTATTAAATCCATTCAAGCTCTTCTAAAATAATTGATAGCTAAATTACCAATGAATCCCCCTATTCCCTCATATATTTAGTTTTTGGGTTACATATTAGTTTCATTTTTCTAATTAATTACATATTTGTTTTCAAAAGCAGGAAATACTGCCAATTGAAGAGAGATGAAGGGAAAAAATGATGGAGAACAATCGTCGAATGGAGGAGATGGGATTTCCACCATTAGTGCATGTAGTGAGTACTTTATTTAAAATATATATATTTAAAGAATATATAATTTCATGTGATTAATTTTTTTGTAAACATTTTTGTAGGATCCACCCATACGTCGACAGTTATTTGACGAGGAGCCTAGTACTGGTCCTAGTACTCAGGCCGGTGGTACGAGGAGGGTTTGTACCAGAGGTGGACGAGCAGCTTCGCGTACCCGACTAGACACTGCCCCTCCCAATGACATGTCATCCTTCCCACATTCTGATCTCAGTGTGTCATTAGGGACACATGGGATATTTAGTCCTCCCATGTTTTTCCACCTTTTGCATCTTATGACCCATATTTTTCATATCCCATGATGATTCCCACTCCCTAGCCAGAATTCGGTCATAAAACTGTCCCATATTCTTTTCCTTCTACTTCTATCTCTCCGAGATTCTACATTCCATCGTCTTCGACTCCTGTTCCACCACAGGGTGTTCCATCAGTTTCTATGGATCCAGCAGTGCTCAGTGATCAGACTGGCGCAGGTATATTTATAGAACCCTAACAATTTTTTATACCAATATTTATTTTCATTATAACATGTTTTGATAAAATATTTTTTTTTATTTCATGACAGATACATCTACTGATAGGAGGTGGGGGCGAGGGCGTACACACATGCGTGCGGTGTGGAACTGCCGCACACAGGTAATGGTGGATTACAATGAAGACATCCAAATGGTTGAGAAAACAGGGCAGCAATGCCAGAGTTTTTTTGGCGACGCTTTCCAAATACTTCGAAATCATTCCCGTCAGCATGCTATCGTGGAGACAGTTTCCACATGAGGTCAAGGATAGATCTTGGGTAGAGATATGGGTAAAAAAATCTATTGTATTTAATTCCATGAATTATTTTTGTATTTATATGAATTAATATTTTGGTGTCAACTTCGATTTAATTTTCCCGATGGTGAGGGTGCACGACCAGAATGTCTGAAGGATTTAGGTGAGCTTTGGAGAGCCTAAAAGCATGATTTATATATTGGCTGGTGCGCTAGAGTTGGCACTAAGTTAGAGGCGGTACCAGTCGTGGATGACTGTCCTAAAGAGCTGTATTGGCAGATGATTACCCATTGGACGACTACTCAGTTTAAGGTATTAATTACATTTGAGGTATTTAAATAATAAATTTTATGTTTTGAATTAATATTATCCTTTTCATAATCAAATTTTATTTAGGAATCATTTGGAAAAAATAAAAAAAACATTGATGCAAAAAAATACCTCCACACATTGGGACGTACTACACTGCCAGATCATGAGAGGAAGTTGGTATGACAATTGTTCATAAGTTTTCTTTACGACTTACAGTTTATTTTGTTTCCTCAATTATTTAATCTTTTGCTAAAGTTTTCAAATAACATTAGTTTTCAATGTCATTGTAGAGGCAACAACAGAATATTGAAGGACATGTGCCTCGAGCAAAACTGTTTTGCTCGAGTAGACGAAAAAAGGATGGAAGTGCCGTCAACGAACCGACTCAGCAGTAGATTTTAAGTTTTAATTTTTTTATTTTATATTTTAATATCTATTTTGTAACTTAATAATATATTTATATTTGTAAAAGGCTACTTTATAGGCCCTTGATGCCCAAGAACCAGACAATTTTGGGCCAACTGATCACTTACACCAGGTGTTGGGAGAGGAGCATTCTGGCAGAGTATGCTGCCGACCTAGGATAGCCCTGACGAAGTATTTTCCCTCCTCAGGTATGAGTTGTAGTGCCACCGATATGCAGAAAGTTAGGGCACAGGTAGAACATGATGACAAAAAGGCCATAGAGATGACAGAACAGTCTGCTAGGGAAAACAGTGCATTTATGAAATTTATTGAAGTTCTACGTCCAACACTTCCACCAGAGGCCAGCCCAGATTTTGATTAATATATGTCATCGATACGTTCTATATATGGTGCTCTAGGTGGAAGTTCTAGTGGTGGTCAAGATGATGTCCAACCTGACGATGATGATGGCGAGGAGTTTGATGCGGAAGAGGAAGGAGAGGAGGAGGGAGAGGCGGAGGAGGAGGGCGAGGCGGAGGGCGAGGGCGAGGAGGAGGGTGTTGAGGAGGGTGAGGACGATGATGTGGACGAGGAATATGGTGATGATGATGGTGATGATGGTGATGGTGATGTGGGACAAATTGATCCGTTACATTTTTGACTAATATTACTGAGATTTGATGTTTAATCTATTCTAGTTGTTGGTTTTATCTAGACCCATAGTATAGTATTGGAGTTGATTTATTTTTATATATTGTATGTTTTCATGGGTGTTGATGTCTTTTAGTGGTTGCGGTGTATCTTGAGCATGTTTATAGTGTTTTGTGTGTTTGGGAACTCTCTGGACAGCCCCCTCCTTCCTGGACCCTGGACAACCCCCCACCATCCTCCTTGGACCCCGGACAGCCCCCCAGGCAGCCCCCGGACAGCCCCCCACCCTCCTCCTTGGTCCCCGGACAGCCCCCCGGACAGCCCCCAGACAGTCCCCCAGACAGCCCCCTCTGGACAGCCCCCCACCCTCCTCCCTGGACCACGGACAGCCCCCCAGATAGCCCCCCGGACATCCCCCCAGACAGCCCCCCCGGACAGCCCCCCCACCCCCTCATTGGACCCCAGACAGCCCCCCAAACACCCCCCGGACATCCCCCCGCACAGCCCCCCCACCCTCCTCCTTGGTCCCCAGAGAGCCCCCCTGACAGCCCCCAGACAGCCCCCCAGAGAGCCCCCCAGAGAGCCCCCCGGACAGCCCCCCAGACAGCCCCCCACCCTCCTCCCTGGACCCCGTACATCCCCCCAGACAGCCCCCCTGGACAGCCCCCCACCCTCCTCCCTGGACCCCCAGACATCCCCCCCACCCTCCTTGATTTCACATGCCTTTTTTTTTATTTCTCTGATCATGCAATGTTATTTAGGATTATTCCATTTTTGTATGTCTTGAATTATATGAATGTCTTGGTAAGCTTATTAGCTCATGCTCATCAAATGCATGTGATGATATTCTTTAATTTGAATACAAATCCTTGTTGTACATTCTCCATGTTATGTGAATTATGCCTTGTTTGATTTGGTTTACTTGTCAATTGTTAGGATAAGACATGAGTTACATGTTAAGGACTCATGGATGGACTCGTCATGCTCAGGGAATTTAGACTTGAAATTCCAGGATGTATGCTCTGGTTTCTTGGTGAGGGCTACCAGGATGGTTTCTATTACTCATGAGTGATATTGGTTCCTTGAAGATAAACCGAGGACATGTCTGTTTTTCAAGATGGTAATACCATGCCTCAGGTGTGGCCGACACCACTCAAAATGTCTCAGGTTTATTTGAAATAGACAACATTTTAAGTGAAAATAACAACTGGCATACGGAAAACTGACCAAACGCATTCAGATTGTGTTGATACTTTAGTAAAATGATCCATGGGTCATTTGTGATGTTTACGAGTCAAATCCATCTAAATCCGAGGCGTGGTGTGGCCGATAACACTCTAACTATGTCTCTTTTGTTTAAAATGGATGCGATTTTAAGTGAAAAGAACAACTGACATACATAAAACTGGCCAAACGCATTCGGATTCTATTGATACTTTATCACAATGATCAATGGGTCATATGTGACGTGTATGAGTCAAATCCGGCTCAATCCGAGGAGCGGTGTGGCCGACACCATTCGAAGTGTCTCACTTTTGTTTGAAATGGATAACATTTTAAGCAAAAAGTACAACTGACATACGAAAAACTGACCAAACACATTCGGATTTTGTTGATACCTTAGGAAAATGATCCTTGGGTCATTTGTGATGTGTAAGAGTCAACCCTGCCTCAATCCAAGGCCCGGTGTGGCCGACACCACTCAAAGTGTATCAGATTTATTTGAAATGGACAACATTTTAAGTGAAAATAACAACTAGCATATGAAAAAATGACCAAACACATTCAGATTATGTTGATACTTTAGAAAAAAGATCCATGGGTCATATGTGACATGTATGAGTCAACCCTGCCTCAATCCGAGGCACGGTGTTGCCGGCACCACTCAAAGTGTCTTTCTTTTGTTTAAAATGGACATCATTTTATGTGAAAACAAAAACTGACATACGGAAAACCGACCAAATGCATTGGAGAACTATGAATGAGTCATATGTGATGTGTACGAGTCAACCTCATCTCAATCCAAGACGTGGTGTGGCCGACACCACTCAAAGTGTCTCTCTTTAGTTTAAAATGGACTTCATGTTAAGTGAAAACAACAACTGACATACAGAAAACCAACCAAATGCATTCTGAATCTGTTGAAACTTTAGGAAAATGATCCATGGGTCATATGTGACGTGTACGAGTCAACCGTGCCTCAACCCGAGTCGTAGTGTGGCTGGCACCACCCAAAGTGTCTCTTATGTTTAAAATGGACAACATTTTATGTACATATGGAAAACTGACCAAACGGATTATGATTGTGTTGATACTTTAGAACAACGATCCATGGGTCATATGTAATGTGTATGAGTCAACCCCGCCTCAATCCGAGACCCAGTGTGGCCGACACCACTAAAAGTGTCTCTCTTTTGTTTCAAAAGGACATCATTTTAAGTGAGAACAACAACTGACATACGAAAAACAGGCCAAACGCATTCGGATTCCATTGAAACTTTAGGTAAATGATCCATGAGTCATATGTGATGTGTATGAGTCAAACTAGCCTCAATCTGAGCTGTGGTGTGGCCAGAACCACTGTAACTATCTCTCTATAATTTAAAATGGATAACATTTTAAGTGAAAACAACAACTGACATACGGGAAACCAAAAAAATGCATTTAGATTCTATTGAAACTTTAGGAAAAAGTTACATGAGTCATTTTTGACATGTATGATTCAACCCCGTCTAAATTCGAGGCGTAGTGTGGCTGGTAGCACTCTAACTGTGTCTCTTTTGTTTAAAATGGATGATATTTTAAGTGAAAAGAACAACTGACATACGAAAAACCAACCAAACGCATTCAGATTTTGTTGATACTTTATCAAAATGATCCATGGGTCATATGTGACATTTAAGAGTTAACCCCGGCTCAATCCGATGTGCGGTGTGGCTGGCAGCATTCAAAGTGTCTCACTTTTGTTTGAAATGGATAACATTTTATGTGAAAAGTACAACTAACATACATAAAACCGACCAAATGCATTTGGATTGTGTTGATACATTAGGAAAATGATCCTTTGGGTCATTTTTTATGTGTATGAGTCAACCCCGCCTCAGTCTGAGGCCTTATGTGGCCGGCACCACTCAAAGTGTCTCAGGTTTATTTGAAATGGACAACATTTTAAGTGAAAATAACAACTAGCATACAGAAAACTGACCAAATGCATTCTAATTGTGTTGATAATTTAGCACAACGATCCATGGGTCATATGTTACATGTAAGAGTCAACCCCGCCTCAATCCGAGGCATGGTGTTGCCGACACCACTCAAAGTGTCTTTCTTTTGTTTAAAATGGACATCATTTTAAGTGAAAACAACAACTGACATACAGAAAACTGACCAAATGCATTCGGAATGTGTTAATGATTTAGGAAAACATTCCATGAGTCATTTGTGACATGTACGAGTCAACACCGTCTCAATCCAAGATGCGGTGTGGTCAACACCACTCAAAGTGTCTCTCTTTAGTTTAAAATGGACTTCATGTTAAGTGAAAACAACAACTGACATACGGAAAACCGACCAAAAGAATTCAGATTCTTTTGAAACTTTAGGAAAATGTTCCATGATTCATTTTTGATGTGTATGAGTCAACCTCGCCTCAATCCGACACCCAGTGTGGCCAGCACCACACAAAGTGTCTCAGGTTCATTTGAAATGGACAACATTTTAAGTAAAAATAAAAAATAGCATACAGAAAACTGACCAAACACATTCGTATTTTGTTGATACTTTAGAACAACGATCCATGGGTAATATGTGACGTGTACGAATCAACCCTGCCTCAATCCGAGGTACGGTGTTGCCGGAACCACTCAAAGTGTATTTCTTTTGTTTAAAATGAACATCATTTTAAGTGAAAACAACAACTAACATACGAAAAACTAACCAAACGCATTCGGAATGTGTTGATGCTTTAGTAAAATGTTACATGAGTCCTTTGTGACGTGTACGAGTCAACCTCATCTCAATCCAAGATGTAGTGTGTCCGGCACCACTCAAAGTGTCTCTCTTTAGTTTAAAATGGATTTCATGTTAAGTGAAAACAACAAATGACATACGGAAAACTGACCAAACACATTCGGATTCTATTTAAACTTTAGGAAAATGATCCATGGGTCATATGTGATGTGTAAGAGTCAACCGTGCCTCAATACAAGTCGCAGTGTGACTAGCACTACCCAAAGTGTCTCTTATGTTTAAAATGGACAACATTTTAATTACATACAGAAAACCGACCAAACGGATTCTGATTGTATTTATACTTTAGAAAAATGATCCATGGGTCATATGTGATGTGTACAAGTCAACCCCACCTCAATATGAGGCACAGTGTGGCCGACACCACTCAAAGCGTATCTCTTTTGTTTAAAATGGACAAGATTTTAAGTGAAAACAACAACTGACATACGGAAAACTGACCAAACAAATTCGGTTTCTGCTAAAACTTTAGGAAAATGATACATGGGTCATATGTGCCGTGTAAGAGTCAACCCTATCTCAATCCGAGGCGCAGTGTGTCCATAACCATTCGAAGTGTCTCACTTTTGTTTGAAATGGATAACATTTTAGGTGAAAAGTACAACTGTCATATGGAAAACCGACCAAATGCATTTAGATTGTGTTGATACTTTAAGAAAATGATCATTGGGTCATTTTTGATGTTTATGAGTCAACCCTGTCTAAATAAAAGGCGCAGTGTGGCCGAAAACACTCTAACTGTGTCTCTTTTGTTTAAAATGGATGGGATTTTAAGTGAAAAGAACAACTGACATACGGAAAACCAACCAAACGCATTCAGATTCTATTGATAATTTATCACAATGATCCATGGATCATATGTGACGTGTAAGAGTCAACCT
Source organism: Viscum album (assembly GCA_963277665.1). Taxonomy (NCBI): domain Eukaryota; kingdom Viridiplantae; phylum Streptophyta; class Magnoliopsida; order Santalales; family Viscaceae; genus Viscum; species Viscum album. Next base: position 1,171,935,268 of record OY728120.1, read on the forward strand.
CGGCTCAATCCAAGGTGCGGTGTGGCCGGAAACATTTGAAGTGTCTCACTTTTGTTTGAAATGGATAAAATTTTAAGTGAAAAGTACAACTGACATACGAAAAACTGACCAAACGCATTAGGATTGTGTTGATACTTTAGGAAAATGATCCTTGGGTCAATTTTGATGTGTAAGAGTCAACCATACCTCAATATGAGGCCTGGTGTGGCCGGAACCACTCAAAGTGTCTCAGGTTTATTTGAAATGGACACCATTTTAAGTGAAAATAACAACTAGCATACAGAAATCTGACCAAACACATTCATATTGTGTTGATACTTTATCAAAACTATCCATGGGTCATATGATATTTGTACGAGTCAACCACACCTCAATCTGAGGCATGGTGTTTCCGGAAACACTCAAAGTGTCTTTCTTTTGTTTAAAATGAACATCATTTTAAGTGAAAACAACAACTGACATACGAAAAACTGACCAAATGCATTCGGAATGTGTTTATTCTTTAGGAAAATGTTCCATGAGTAATTTTTGATGTGTAAGAGTCAACCCTGTCTCAATCCAAGATGCGGTGTGGCCGGCACCACTCAAAGTGTCTCTCTTTAGTTTAAAATGGACTTCATGTTAAGTGAAAACAACAACTGACATACAGAAAACCGACCAAACGCATTTAGATTATATTGAAACTTTAGGAAAACGTTTCATGAGTCATTTGTGATGTTTATAAATCAACCTATCCTCAATATGAGGCCCGGTGTGGCTAGAACCACTCAAAGTGTCTCAGGTTTATTTGAAATGGACAACATTTTAAGTAAAAATAACAACTAGCATACAGAAAACCAACCAAATGCATTCGTATTGTGTTGATACTTTAGAAAAATGATCCATGGGTCATATGTGATGTGTAAGAGTCAACCCCCCCCCTCAATCAGAGCCACAGTGTTGCCGGCACCACTCAAAGTGTCTTTCTTTTGTTTAAAATGGACATAATTTTAAGTGAAAACAACAACTGACATACGGAAAACTGACCAAACACATTTGGAATGTGTTAATGCTTTATAAAAACGATGAATGAGTCATATGTGGAATGTAAGAGTCAACCCCATCTCAATAAAAGATGCGGTGTGGCCGGCACCACTCAAAGTGTCTCTCTTTAGTTTAAAATGGACTTCATGTTAATTGAAAACAGCAACTGACATATGGAAAACTGACCAAACGCATTAGGATTCTGTTGAAACTTTAGGAAAATGATCCATGGGTCATATGTGATGTGTAAGAGTTAACCACACCTCAATAAGGGTCGCAGTGTGGCCGGAACCACCCAAAGTGTCTCTTATGTTTAAAATGGACAACATTTTAAGTTTATATGGAAAACCAACCAAACGGATTCTGATTATGTTGATACTTTAGAACAAAGATACATGGGTAATATGTGATATTTATGAGTCAACCCCGCCTCAATCCGATACCCGGTGTATCCATAACCACTAAAAGTGTCTCTCTTTTGTTTCAAAAGGAAATTATTTTAAGTGAAAACAACAACTGACATACGGAAAACTGACCAAACACATTCGGATTCCGTTGAAACTTTAGGTAAATGATCCATGAGTTATATGTGATGTGTAAGAGTCAACCTAGCCTCAATCCAAGGTATGGTGTGTCTGGAACCACTAGAATTGTCTCTCTATAGTTTAAAATGGACAACATTTTAAGTGAAAACAACAACTGGCATACGGAAAATCTACCAAACGCATTCAGATTCTATTGAAACTTTAATAAAAAGTTACATGAATCATTTTTGACATGTAAGAGTCAACCCCGCCTCAATCCAAGACCCGTTGTGGCCGACACCACTCAAAGTGTCTCAGGTTTATTAGAAATGGACAACATTTTAAGTGAAAACAACAACTAACATACAGAAAACCGACCAAACAAATTTGGATTCTATTGAAACTTTAGTACAATGATCCATGGGTCATATGTGATGCGTAAATGTCAACATAGACAAAATTTGAGGTGTGGAGTGGCCTCTATAGTTTAAAATGGACTTCATTTTAATTGAAAACAACAACTAACATACGGTAAACCGACCAAACACATTCGGATTCTATTGAAACTTTAGGACAATGATACATGGGTCATATGTGATGTGTATGAGTCAACCATGCATAAATCCAAGTCGTAGTGTGGCCAGGATCACTCTAAGTGTCTCTCTTTTGTTTAAAATGAACAACATTTTAAGTACATACGGAAAACCGACCAAACAGATTCTGATTGTGTTGATACTTTAGCACAATGATCCATGCATCATATATGATGTGCATGAGTCAACATCGCCTCAATATGAGGCACGATGTGGCCGTTATCAATAAAAATTTATGTATTCTTTTTAAAATGGACATCATTTCTAGAAAAAACACATTTAAATGTGTATGTTTAAATGAATTATGTATGTTTATAATTAAGTTTTGAATTCTGATTTAATTATGGATGTGTATAGTTCCAGATGCATTATATGTTAAATGTGTATGAATTTGTTCTGTATATGTATGTGTTAGTTGGTTATTGCAGGTACATTAATCGGAGAGGAGATCGGAGAATTACCTGAATAGATGGACACCCTGCCAGTTCTGTGCAAATTGCAGGCTGCTATGCAATTTGCACAGCATAGCCTATGCCAACAGTTTCAAACCATTGGCATAGGGTTCATTGAAAAGTTTTTACTAACGGTTCAAAGGGAACTGTTGGTAAAAATACATTCCCAACAGTTTCTAAAACTGTTGGGAACCATGGGAAAATGTTGGTTTTGCCAATGGTTCAGGGGAAACCGTTGGGAAAAACTTTTCCCAATGGTTCCCCAAACCGTTGGGATAGGATAATTTTTTTAACCTATCCCAACGGTTCTATGTAAACCATTGGGAAAAGCTATCCCAATGGCTTAATTACCAATGGTTTACATAACCGTTGGTATAAGGTATACCAACGGTTCTGTGGCCTTTCCCAATGGTTCAGAACTGTTGGTAAATCATCTTTTTCCAGTAGTGTGTGTACATGATGTTAGATACTTCCTAGGGAATGCCGTATTTTATTGGTGCTTCATCAAAGATTTTATTAAGATCTATCTTCCTATGTCACGATTACATCAAAAGGATTCTGATTTTGTGTTTGATGATTACTGGAGGACTTCCTTTGATGATCTAAAGAAGTGTCTGACCACTCAACCAATCATACAACCCCCGTGGTGGGAGCTTCCTTTTGAGCTTATGTGTGATGCCTCCAACTTTGTTGTCGGAGCTGTCTTATCTCAGAGGGTGGAGGGATGTTCACATGTGATTTCATATGCATCAAGGACATTGGATTCGGCCTAATCAAACTACACAACCACAGAAAAGGAGTTTATTGCTGTTATATTTTCTTTAGATAAATTCCATTCATATTTATTAGGCTCTAAAGTAGTTGTTTTTTCTGACCATGCAGCTCTGAGGTACCTATTAAAGAAGATGGATACAAAGCCTAGGCTAATCCTATGGATGCTCCTTCTTCAGAAATTTGAAATTGAGATAAAGGAAAATAATGGGTCAGAAAACTTGGTGGCATACCACATGAGTAGGCTTAATCACACACTAGAGGATGACACCTTGGACTAGGTACCACTTCAGGACACTTTCCCTGATGAGAATCTTTATTCCATCTCAGGTACGCATCCTTGGTATGAATATTTAGTTAACTACCTTGTTTCCTCTGAAATCCCTACAAATTTAAAGAAACATCAAGTCCAAAAATTAAATAGTGAGTCAAGATTTTATGTTTGGGATGATCCATACCTATGGCGCATGTGTAGTGTCCAAGTTATTAGGAGGTATATTCCTGATCCTGAGTTTGATTCTGTTCTACAATTCTGTCATACACTTACTTGTGGTGGGAACTTTGGACCCCAACGAATATCTAGGAAAGTTTTGGACTCTGAATTATATTGGCCTATCTTATTCCATGATTTCCATGTGTTTTGTAAGTCATGCTCTCATTTCCAACACATTGGGAACATTTCAAGGATATATGAGATGCCCCAAAAACCCATACTATTATGTGAAATTTTTGATGTATGGGGCATCAATTTTATGGGTCCTTTTACTAGTTCATTTGTGTTTTTGTATATTTTGGTTTCTATTGATTATGTGAGTAAATGGGTGGAGGCTAAGACCACTAGGACTGATGATTCTCATGTTGTAGTGGACTTTTTCAAGACACATATTTTTTGCAGGTTTGGAGTACTAAAGGCCATCATTAGTGACCAAGGGACACACTTCTATAATAAGAATTTTTCTTCCCTTCTTCAGAAGTATGGGGTGACACACAAAACATCAACACCATACCACCCCCAAAAAAATGGCCAGGCTGAGGTTTAAAATCGTGAGTTAAAACAAATTTTGGAGAAAACCGTGTAGCCAAATAGGAAATATTGGAGAAAGTGCTTGGATGATGTGCTTTGGGATTATAGGACATCATACAAGACACCCATTAGTATTTCCCCATTTCGGATTGTTTTTGAGAAAGCATGTCATCTCCCCATGGAAGTTCAACATCAAGCTTATTGGGCTATAAAGAAATGCAACATGGATTTGGCACAAGATGGAATCCAAAGGAAGTTTCAAATTCAAGAGCTTGAGGAGATTCGATTGTCTTTATTTGAGAACTCAAGGATCTACAAGGAAAGATAAAAATCATCTTATGATAGAATGATCCAACAAAGGGAGTTTCATATTAGAGAGAAAGTCCTTCTCTACAGTTCACAACTGAAGCTGATGCCTGGTAAGTTGCATTCCAGATGGTTAGGTACTTATGTTGTGACTAATGTTTTTCCTTATGATGCAGTGGATATCACACAAGATGATACATGAAGGAGATTTACAGTCAATGGGAAATGTTTGAATAAATACATTGAGGGAATTCCTACTGATGTAGTGGATTTCATCACACTACATGACCCCATCATCACTTGAGCATATCGGGTTGTTCCTAACCCTTTCACTTCTTTATTATTTGTGCTATTTAAAATTATACATTTCATGTTCATATATCATCTCATGGGTTCAAATTTAGGACAATGCAATATTTTAAGTATGGGGGAGGGAACCTTTTATTTTAGTAATTTCAATTATTTTCCTGTTTTTCAATGATTTTCAAAAAAAAATTGTGTGTTTTTCAAATTTTGTGTGTTTATTTTTCAATTTTTTTGTGTTTTTGAAAATTTTGAGATGAAATTATTATCATCACCATTTTTAAATTCATATCAATAAGTGAAATAATTTATCCCAAGAAACCGAGATTAAATGAATGCTGAAAATAACTTTGTTTCAAGTTCAAATATTTAGCCATTTCATGAAAAGTACTCTGAATTTTGAATCCCATGCCACATCTCACTATCTTTATATCTAAAATCACTTTCTTGTGAGGATTTAAAACCATTATTTTCATATTATTTACATTTACCTCACTTCTTGAGAGAACCAAACCATGCTTTATTTAACCATAATTTGATTTATTCCTATCAAAACTTAAGGGTTTGAGGTACTTATGTTTAAATGATTGAGGCATTTTTTTGGTATTGAAGTCCCTATTTCAAAGAATACTTTTTATAATGGCCTACCTTGAACATTTAATCCTTGTATCCCTTAGAATCCATGAATATCCTATTAGGTTAGCCACATTAAAATCCAATTTTCCCTATCCAACCAACTCTTTAATTGAAATTGCTTAATCTAGTTGAACTTAAGTGTGGGGGGGAGCTGTCTTGTGTTTTGCTACCATATTCTATGATACTTCAGGTGGAAAATTAAATTATGAAGAGATACGTTTACTGATAAAAAAAATAATTATGTTGAAAGTTGTTCCTTTTTTGGAGCTTTCATGATAAGTGAAGTTGTGCCTTTCTGGAGCTTCTAATAGAGGGAGAAAATTGTGCCTATCTGGAGCTTTCAAGAAAATCATGTTTGAGAAGATTTACATTTTTACTAATGAAATGTTGAATGGTGTGGAAATTCCTTTATTTTTCATGATTATGAACATGAATTGATGCTATAGGGATTGATTAGGAGACCATATTTATTTGAAAATTTGATTAATGCAATTTTGATTCAAAAATAGTCAAGCCCTCCTCATCCAGCCTCAAATTTTTTCACATCTAAATCATACCAACCGAAATCCACAGAACAAACTTAAAAAGTCATCATGATAAACATATGTCCTTGAATCACATCGAGTGGTGATGTAGGAACTTATCAAGCCTATGGTGAAACTTGTATGAGTTTGGATGAGAAAGACATTGCTGAAAAATTGATATTTGTGTGATAAGAGAAAATACAATTGAGGTAAGTGTTTTGCGCATGGGAGGATAAATGAAGTGGAAATATATTGAATGATATAAATGGAGAACTTTAAATAATAGTTTTTTATGATGCATGATAACTTTTGTTTCTTGGTGTGGAATTTTTGGATCTCAAGAGTATGTGTTTTAAAATTTGTTTTGATTTGATATTGATGTTTACTTGTCACATTTTTTCAGAATAAATGATATGAGGTTTTGTCCGGGACTGCAAAAGGGTAAGTGTGAGGGAGTTGATAAAACACAATTTTATTGAATATTTTATTGATAATAAATGATATAATTTCCTTAAATTGTGGTAAATATGCTTATTTATGAAATATTTGGGATTAGATCATTCATTTGAAAATTTGATGAAAATTCCAGTTTTACACTTTTAAAATACACTGTAGTATTTCACACATAAATATTTTAATATGAATTTTTTGAACTTAAAATTTTGTAACAGTGTTACTCACTTTATTTTATACAACTTTTATTCTGGACACTAGAGCTAAAGAGTGAATTTGGATGGAGTAAATTGGCCATTAAGGCAATGGTGGGATGGACACGTGAGATTGGACAACACTTTAGTGTTTGGGACATATCTTCTACATCATTGCATGGATTGAGCCCAAATTTTGATAGGAGATCTATAACCCAATTTATCACATATTATTATTCTGTAAGGATAGATAATTCACGCTTTTTGGTGGTCAAGAAGGTGGTGAAATGGATATTAACATATTTGGAAGAATCTTCTCATTCACACTTGAAACCACTTTTAACCTAGCCTCCCCTCAACTCTATAAATATGTATTTTTCTCACTTTTAAGGGTTGGTAAGTGAATTAGGATATTGAAGGAAAATTATAATTGGTTTCACCCAAATTATCCAACCATTGTAAGAGGGGTACCTCTTGAATCAAGGATCCCCTCATCGAAGCCTCCTTCTCTTCTTCATGTTATAATGTTTTTATTTGTGTAATAAAATTATTTGTTCTTCTTTTATTTCTTCCCTTTTATTCTGTTTTTTTCAATTATCTTCTTCTTTACTCATCCTATTTGGGTTGGAATCAATAGTGGAGATGATATTGTGTTCTACCCTTTCAACCCTTTGCTATTTCAAAACGTCTCCATGATGACCACACTGCCCATGGAAGAGTAGTTATCTTAGTGATCGATCTATATTCTACCCTATCCATTTAATTATTTTGAATCATTGAGATACTGTAATTAACTTAATATTATCCATGAATTGAGTTTTTAAATTATAATAAACTAAGAAAGCAATTGAAAAATTAACACAAAAACACATGAGGTCGAGTATTGTTTAAATTGTGAGAGCGCAAACTTAATCGATAAAACAATATCACACGGGATAAATTTGTAGAGTTCAAATATAATCTCTAAGCTCAATTAATAATAATTTTCCAGAATTTACATGTTACTTAATTTACCACTGACCATAATCTATCCTTATAACATCAATCAAAGCAGGGTGCCGCGATTGCATGTTTCGAAGATATCCTAGGGTTTAATTCTCTTCATATTTGCAGTAAAGTTAATTCTCATAGGGTTCAGGGGTTAGCAAATTAGGGTATCATAATTTAGTGGATAATAATTTAAATGATAATTATTAATAATTAAATGAATAGGTAGAGTTAGATCGATTATTATTTTTAAATATTTTCTAAAAAAACATCTTCTTGTTGTGTCATTTTAATAGAACTTCATTTCAAAACTAAAAACAAAACAAAAATACAATATTCTTCCAAAAAACTTCTTCTAGATTTATAAACTATAAAAAACCCAATCCTTTTAATTAATTTTATTATTTAATTTTATTTTACTTTCAAAATACCTTTAATATGTTGTTAAATTTACTTCCTCCTTTGAGAGATGACCTTGGTTAGCCACTTTGCTGCACCCAAGTAACCAACAATCACATATCATTTGAAAGTGCCCACGGAAGTTCCTTTTAAAAATATTTTATTCTTAATGATTATTTATAATTAATTATATTACTAATTGTAATGCCCCGACCCATTTAGCTACCCGAACAGTGCTTCGATCCAGTGTTCCATTAGTCCTTAGGCGCGCCTCCCCATTCGTCCAAGGCTGACGACTAACAGTGAGAGTGTAAAGAGTTGATAGTGGGGATCCTATACCCTTTGATGACGATGATAATAATGGTATATAGATAAATATAACACAATGTAAGAGAAACTATAATAAATCCATACCAGTAACCCACCTTAGCGGAATCACATACAACAATAACAGTAATAATCAACAGTTGAAGAATGCCATTTGCAGAATAAAACATCACAAGATACCATTTATAGAAATAAAAACCAATTATAGCTAAGCATGCATACAAGTTATTCCATACATGAAAATTGATAAATATTAGGGTCGCTCATGGCCGACCACCAGTACATACATATAATAAGGATGATAATACAAAAGAAAGACTCAAAAGTAAAATCCAGATGATGTAGGAACCTCCAAGTTCCCTTGTTATCCACCCCATGTAAAAGGTCTGACATGATCACTAAGGTCTATCTCCTAACCCCAAACCCTTACCTGACCGCAAAATCATAAAGTCTACATGTGCCCCGAAGGTCCTGTGTACGGTGTGAGAATAAATCTCAGCATGCCACCACCTACACATTCCTAACTTACATTAGTGATAAAGAAGATGGGTACTAAATATAAATAAATAAAGTACTGAGTATGCACACATAAATATACAACCCGATTTCCTTGTGCTCAATAGCCACAAGGAAGCCCCTACTTCAGGAAACACCTGTATAACGATAGCGGAGATGATCCTTAGAATAAAGCCCAAAGCATCCCCTAATGAAGAATCATCCCTGGTGAACCCTCAAGTTACACCTCTAAAAGAATCATCCGACACCTCATGCCAACCGACACCTCTTTTGCAAAACAATAACTGACATCCCAAAGGCACACCCAAGCAAGTACCTAGTCCCTCAGACCACAGCTCATAGAATCCATGTCAGCTCAAAGTTCAACGTCCCGAGGCACATCAATGTCTTTCCTCCAAAAAAAAAAACATCATCGACTTAACAACCAATGTATCAAGGAATGAAAATATCCATCCTCCAAAATAATCTTGGCCCAACGACCTCAAATATAGCGAGCCTCAGCCCCCAACTGATGGTCTCAACACTATCAACCGATGGCTCCTCACCATCCACATGGATTTATATGACTAGCACCTCCAACCATACCTATGGTCAACACCATCCTAAGCTATATCTAACATATTCCTCTACCCACACAAGTGGTTAACACCACCTCATCATCCAAGTCCTATCTGCATGCACACAACTATAAAGACACTTCATCCAATCACGGTGAGTGAAAATCACCAACATAGTACTAATCCACATCATCCCAACACATTATGACCTTGGGACTGTGTCGCTCAACCTGATGGTCAACACCATCCAATATCACATGGGCCATGCCCGTAACCTGAAAACCTCATCACCTTAATCGAATGACCAAGTCTCCCAACTTGTGATCAATATCACTCATAGAATTCAAGCCTCACCCTACCTTATGAACGAAATCACCTCATCCATATGGTTAACACCATCTCAATCCTCGGGTCGTGCCCGTCATGTTCCCATGGAACCATAACAAGCAATATAAATAAATAAATTTAAATAAATAAACTCCCCGACCTAATCTACCCAAGGTCCAAATCCTCTCACCAGCTCATACCATTTGTAGTTAGGGGATAACATTCTCATAGACATCCCATATGATAAATTAATTAATTAAAAACTACCATTAAATTAACAGGGTCTCTCTTGGAAAATCCAACGATGTGCTAAAGAACGCACCCCCAAAATACAAGCGAAATCAAAGAGAAATCTAGGAACCACATACCTTGTGTTGGTAGATGTTCACTCATCTAGTATCTACCTCTAACTCGAGTCAGTTTGGAAGAAATCAACATTTTAGACAAACACCATGAAAATAGGGTAAAACGGATCACATGGATTTAGCGTACCGTAAGTCAAGAGCAAAGGATAAAGAAATCAAGATGACTAAAGCCCTTACCAATGTGGTTCCAACAAGGCCAATGATGAGAAAATCGAAGTTCAAATGAAGATTTTATCTCAACACCTAAAGGAGGAGGAAATGAACTCCCACGACTACATAGAGGAGGGATCACGTAAGAGGAAGAAAACAAGGGATACCCTCTTAAGTAAAATAAGTGGAAAATGGTAAATTTTACCTTTTTAAAAGGACACACAGTTACCATAAAGTTTAAAAAACTGTGTGCAAACCATGATGTAGCTACTGTCTAGGCACCACACCCCACATAGTTGGCCCACACGGTTTTCTAAACCGTGCACCAACCGTGTGTGAGACTCTGCCAAAAACTACAAAGTTCCTAACATGGCCATGAACCCCCTCCCACATAGTTTTTCAAACCATTTCCAGTGACATTAGAGGGCCGCACGATTTTTCTAAACCATCCACCCTAGTCTACGCACTAAGAAAACATGGGTTTTCATCCTCTAACGCACCTAAAACGCATTTAAAACCCCAAGGAACTTGACGATAATCTAAAATCATCAGAAAAAAATCCTTTGGTTAAAGAAACTCTCATAATTAGGTTCTGAAGATTAAGAAAAGAGTTAGCCCGCTCAATAAACTCCAAAAATTCAAACGGGTTGAGGATTTCAACCCACTCCAAAAACCTATGATGTTACAATCTCCACACATTAACATATTTCATCCCAGAGCTAGAAATAATTACTTGGAGATGGAACCAAACAAACCCATACCAATAAAACACCCTGGTCTACCTTAGTCACAAGTCACATGTTAACTCTCTCAAGGCGCTCCCTACCTTAGGACTTACCTACCCTGGTTGCATCCTGACCCAAAACTCAATGTAAACTGATTGTCCACTGACCACCCCTGGACCCATAAGTCCTCCCATGACACATCATCACTCTTACACATCATCAGGTGCTCACATCATGCCCGTGTCACATATAACACTCATCAAGTCATGCATCTCATCAGATGCCCGCCTAATGCCCATGTCACACATGTTACCTATGAGGTCCCACATCTCATCAGATTCCCATAAGAGTCCTAGTGCCTCGCAACTCACAAAGAGCCTACATCACACTGATTCCTAGATGATAATGAACCTCAAGTAATTCCACATCGCATCGATTCCCATATGCCTATGAACCTCAGATAGATTCCGCATCGCATCGATGCCCTTAATAAATCCAAGTACCCTACACCTCATATATATATATATATATATATAGATAACACATCCAAGCTAATGAAAACCTACTAACCAGCATATGGTTAGTCCCAAAGTAAATCTCATTCACCTAGTGCACCCAAAACCATAAATTCCTACAAATTGGGGCCATACTAAAATAAAAAGATACTCGGTCACTCCCATGGTGTACCTATAACCATCATCATCTCACCATCCTGCTCTAACCCTGGAAGATCAAAAACTTGAACTTGGATTGAGACCATACTGCCTAAAGCCTGACCCCCATACAGTGTTGCACCAACCACCAACAACTGAACCCACTACTGGGTACCACTCTCTCTGCCACGACCCCCACACAAAACTAAATCTTGGCTACCAACTCCTAATACGGTTCCCGATCCAACCTCAAAAACCTAATTCTTACCTAATCCTTGACTGATGGATGTCTAAGAAGGCTTGTTACAAAACCTATTGAGATTCCCAACCTGGATGCATGCTTGACACTCCTTTGGTGCTCGATCACACTGTGTCCACACATGTCCCGGTTGTCCATACTTGAAACACACCATCGAAGACCCACTCCTCATTGGCCTGATCAAGTCTCTAGACTGAATGCCCTACTAAGGATCCTCTCATCCTTACCTCCTACTATCTGAAGTATTGCTGCTGAAATCTCCCACCACTATCACCCGACCCGAATATGTCTGGTCCGTCAAATTTCCCTTGAATATCAGTGCCTAATTCACAGTCTCTAAGAATGAGGATAATATGGATATTTTTACATTCACCCAAATGGCGTTCCATAAACTATCCTCGAAACACCTCACCCTCGAGGTGTCATCACCCACCATACCATGTACAAAACGAGAAAAGTCTGTGAACATAGTTGCATAATCTATGATAGACATATCTCTCTATGGAAGGTTCAAGAACTATCGACATCTCTCTTCCATTAGTGTATTTAGAAAGAAGTGCTTGAAGAACCTGGCCTCAAAATCCTTCCAGGATAGTCCCTTATGTATTGCTACCTAAACCTGAACCTTCCACTAGTGTTTAGCTAGTACTCTAGACATATATGTCGCCAGATTCACCCTCCAATCCGGGGGTGTCTCAAGATACTCAAAAATGGTATGGGCCAACTTGATCCAATTATCTATTGCCTATGGTCCACCCTCATCCTGAAATAGCAATGGGTGCTATGATTAGATATTGCATGTCAGATACGCCATAGAAGGTTCCACTCCCTGATCTCGCCTGTCAATCCCCTGGATGACCTGAACCAATCTCACCCAGAACTGTTTATCAAGCCACAACCCAAAAGTTTTCAAATCCGATGGCTGAACCACCTATACTGGAGCTTGTACCTATGCCTATACTTATAGATCATGATTTTCCTGACCCTTTAGGGCTTCATCCTGACCCTCAAGGGTCTTAACCTATACACACTCACGTGACACCATATCACTACCCACCTGGTGCTCCATCAGAAGCCTCCTAGGTGGAAACCCACTGAATACTAATACATTGGTCAGAGAACCATAATAATATATAGATAATGCAAATAAGGAAATATGTAATAAGAAACACAATCTCACTACCCCTACACTCCCCCATCAAAACCATGCCACATGACATCTGGCCTCATGGCCCCTTACACACCCATATCAGAGCCAGGTATCACTTATAAATCTTGCCCCATGGCTCTTAGTCAACCCATAACAGAGCCAAGAATCACATATAAATCCTTGCCTAATCATATCAGATCCAGAGAAATATATATATCACATCACATACAAATATCATTAGAACCACATGTCTGGGTTGGAAGAGTAAAATGCCACCAAAGAGAGGTAAGGAAGGAAAACACTACTTATCTTACTTTTTTGTCAATTTAAACAAACCAACCCCTCTTATCATAATACAGGTTCCAAATGATGATCAAAATAAATTTATCATGGGCACACACACACACATATAAATCATCATATGTTCCTATCAAAAAATCATAATAAAATATCCCTTGACATACCGGGCTAAGGGTCCAAAATCCTCCCTTTCCATACCAAGCCAAGGGCCATATGTCATAACAAATAATAATCACACCCAAGTTCACCAATCAAGGTGGAAATCATATCAAATTTAAAAAGAGAAAAGCAGAACAACAATTTACCATCCCTAAAAACTTGGTTTGTCCCTTGTGCATGGGGATGTAGGCACCCAAACACAAGATATAAACCTAGTTATGAAAACATCCTAATATATGATCTACCATATATCAAATATTAAGACCCAAAAAGAGGTAAAATAAACTCCTTTGATACCATTTGTAGAACCCCAACCTGTTTAGCCACCCGAATAGTGCTTTGGGCAAGTGTGCCTCTGAGCCTTAGGCATGCCTCTCCATATGCCAAAGGCTGTCGACTAGTAGTGAGGGTATAAAGGGGTAATAGTGGGGAGACTATACCCTAAGTCAATTATAATAATAATGGTCTATAGATAAATATAACATAGTGGAAGAGAAACCATAATACATCTGGACAAATAACCCACTGTAACAGAAGTACATACAACAACATTAGTAATAATCAATAGATCAAGCATGCCATTTATAGAATAAAACATCACAAGATACCATTTATATAAATAAATAACAATTGTAGCTAATCATTCATACAATTTAGGTTATACATGACAATAGATAAACAGTAGGGTCACCCATGGCCAACCACTAGTACATAGATATAATAAACATGCTGATACAAAAGAAATAATCAAAAGTAAACTCCAACTAATGTAAGAACCTCCAAGGTACCTTTCCATTTATCCCATGAAAAAGGTTTGTAATTATTAGTAAATTTGATCTCCTGAGCCCGAACCCTTACCTAATTACAAAAGCATAAAGTCTACACACGTCCTGAAGGGACCATGTAGGGTGTGGGAATAAATCTCAGTAGGCTACCACCAACGTGTTTTTAACTTACATATGTGATAAAGAAGGTGTGTACTAAAAATAAATAAATAAATAAATGATCATGCACACCTAAATATATAACCCTCTTCCCTTGTGTTCAACATCCACAAGGAAGTGGTAACCTGCTTTGGTCAACATCAATATAACAATAGTGGCAAGGATCCTTAGAATAAATCCCAAAGAATCCCCTGAAGAAGTATCATATCAGGTGAATCCTTTGGTTCCACCTATAAAAGAATCACCTAAAACCTCATGCCAACCGACACCTCATGTCCAAAAAAATAATCGACGTCCTGAAAAAACACCCAATAAAGTACCTATTCCCTTAGACCCCATCTCATATAATCCTCATCAGTTTAAAGCTCGATGTCCCAAGGAATAGTGATATCTGTCCTCCAAATAATAAGAACTACCATCTTAATAGCCAATGTCCTAAGGAACAATAATATCCATCCTCCCAAATAATCCCAGCCCAATGTCCTAAAATATAGAGGGCCTCAGTCCCCAATCTATGGTCTCAACATCATCAACCAATGGATCCTCACCATCCACATGGATTTCTATGAAATGAACCTCCAATCATATTAATGGTCAATACTATCCTAAGACACATTTAATGAAGGCCTCTACCCACACGAGTTGTCAACACCACCTCATCATCCGAGTCCTATTTGTGTGCACATGACTCCAATGGTACATTATCTAATCACAGTGAGTGGAAATCACCAACATAGTACCTAAGACACATCATCCCGACACCTCATGACCCTACGACTGTGTCTCTCAACCTGATGGTAAACACCATCTAATACCACACAAGCCTTGTCCATAACCTGATAACCTCATGACCTTAATTCTATGACCAAGTCTCCTAACTCGTGATCAATATCACTCATAGAATCCAGGAGTCACTCAACCTGATGAACTAAGTAACCTCATATAGATGTTCAAAACCATATAAATCCTCGTGTTGTGGCCATCACGTTCCCATAGAACCATCACAAGCAATATAAATAAATAAATTTAAATAAATAAACACCCTGGACTAATCTTCCCAAGGTATGAAGCCTCCCACCATCTCATACCACTTGTATTATGGGGATAACATTCCCCTAGGAATCCCATATGACCAATTAATTAATTAAAAGACATCCATTAAATTAATAGGGTCTATCCTGGACAACCCAATAGTACACTCAAGAACACACCCTCAAAACATGAGAGAAACCAAAGAGAAATCTAGGAACCACCCACATCATGTTGGAAGATGTTCTCTCATCCAATATCGACCACTAAATCGATCCGTTCTAGAAGAAATCATCATTTTAGATGAATACCTTGAAAATATGGTAAAACAGATCACATGAATTTAGCACACCATATTATGAGAGAAAATGAGAAATGAATCAAGTGGATTTAAGAACTTACCAATGCGGTTCCAACAAGACTGACGATGAGAAGATCGAAGATCAGATGAAGATTTGAGATCAATACCTAGGGGAAGAGGAAATGATCTCCCATGGATAGCTGGAAGAAGGATCACGTGAGTGGAAGAAAATAGGAGAGACCTTGTTAAGGAAAATAAGGTAAAAATGGTAAAATTTACCTTTTTAAAATGATATACGATTACCGTACATTTTGAAAACTGTGTGTAAACTGTGTTATAGCCACTGTCTTGGCACCACACCCCGCATGGTTGGCCCACACAATTTTCTAAACCATGCACCAACTGTGCATGAGCCTCTTCTAAAAATTATAGAGTGCCCTATACAGTCATGTTCCCCCCCACATAGTTTTCCAAACCATGTCTAGTGAAACTATAGGTCCACACAATTTCTCTTGGAAGCTATATAATTTGTCCAAACCATGTGCCCCAGTCTGTGCACTTATAAAACTTTTTTTTTAGCCTCCGACACACCTGAAACCTACTCAAACCATGAGGCATTTTCCGAGCATCTAAAACATTATAAAAAATACTTGGTCAAAGAAACTATCATAATTAGGTTACAATGATCAATAAAATAGTTTACCCGCTCACCAAACTCCAAAAAAATCAAACGGATTGAGGATTTTGACTCGCTCCAAAAACCTAGGACATTACACTAATTATATTATCAATTTTTTTTGAAAAGGCTGGGCCCAAATAACCTTTATTAAAGAAACAAAAATAGAAACCCATAGGAGGATGAGACATACAAATAAACCATCCCTCAAATATAAATCCAAAATAATAAAAGAATAAGAAAATAAAAGACAAACCAAAGAAGTTTACAAATCAAAGATAGTGTACAGTCTAAGAGTGAAGACTCATATGGTGATAAAATCCCCACCCTCCTCATCCATGTGTATTTATTTCTCACCTCTATCTTTTAACTTACTACCACTGGTCTACTTTATCATTATAATCATCCTCTATTAGGACTTTATCTGTGTTAGAAGTCACAATCACCTTATTGGAAGATACAACATGTCTCACTCCATTGTGAAGATAATTTCAAAAATCCACATTTTATTCTTGAATTACTTTTAAATAGATCCATGTTAAAGAGGTACCTCCATAGATTAAATCATGGAAAAAGAGTTAGATATAAGAATCCGACTCATCACCAAGCTTCCTGCTGATGCATTCTGATTTGGAGACACATTTATAGAAGCATCAGACTCATTCACCCTTTTGAAAATTTCCTTGATGCATCCAACACACAAGTGTGTGTAGTTTTTCTTAGAGATGTATCCATATCATTGATGGTTGAATCCTTTTGAAACATAGAAGTATAATTTGTATTCTCCTTACTATAGAGTTGTCCTTATAATGGATCTAAGATCAAAACACCTATATCCTGAGATTTTGTGACAGTCACATTACCCACATTAAAGGAAGCATCTATTAAATCATAATTCCAAGAATCAATAGAAAAATCTATTAAAGCTGGTGATCCCAAAA
The DNA here is from genome assembly GCA_963277665.1 of Viscum album. Taxonomy (NCBI): domain Eukaryota; kingdom Viridiplantae; phylum Streptophyta; class Magnoliopsida; order Santalales; family Viscaceae; genus Viscum; species Viscum album. The sequence continues at coordinate 1,171,952,836 of OY728120.1, forward strand.
TGGGAAGCTTAGAACCATCTAGTGAATAGGTAAATTTCGGTGCCTCCTGCTTACCTGCCTCCCCACTATAATGCACACGAATTTGAGTATCACCAAACTTAGAAATACTTAGGTTGATATGATATATAGGATTGTATAATGTAGTGGTCTCCACATATTCTTTATCCTAGACCAAGACATAGGGAGGATCCTACGTAGTCATTAGGGGGTCCCTATTGGACCTTGGACTTCTATAGAGAGCATAGTCCACCTTCATCTTCAGTCGAGTTTTTGAAGTAACCCATTTATGTTACATCCATAAATAATGATCAATACTAGCTAGTGCTTCAAGATCATAGTCAATTTTTTCATCCTCAATTGAGTCTTCTTTATCCTCCTCTAAGCCATGAATAAGGGCATCCTAGAAGGAAGCACTAGGATAACAATTAATCCTCTCATCGAACATATCATCCCATGATCCTTCATACCTACCAGATTGAAGATTAGGTTATAGAACTAAAGTTATAGGGTCTAAGGGAACAGATGAGGTCATTACTTTTCCACCTTGAATTTATAAAGGGGGATACACTTTAGAGGTAATGGGGATTGGATACACTTGCAATTCAGCTAGGACACTGACCTATTCCTAATCAAAATAGGAAATGAGAGTAGCAGGGGATTTCATAGTAATACCCCTAAGCTCATCCCTTGGAATATTTCCAATAGTCTAGGAATTCTTTTCCAGCTTGAGATTTCCAAATTTATTCTTAAATTGGTTTGATTTATGTCCTCTTTCAAAGAAGTTAAAGAAAATAAGTCCATTCCTAAAATTGGATTTCTCATGCCCAATAATTCCACATGCAAGGTAGAAATGTTGCATCCTTTCATACACAATCTTGATATTGACTTCATTCTGATGAGTGGAGATAAAAAATATATCAATTATAGTGGCGTTAAGATTAACCTCATTGAGAAACCTCACAAATTGGACAAAACTAGCCAATTCAGTAAACCTTTTTAATTTGAATTCCAATAGAATAAGCTACGTCATATAAATTTTTTGAATGCCATAAAATCCAACTTAGACCATGAATTCAAACCCAAACCTATGAAAAAGTTTCCTTATAATCATGAAAGTTTAAATTAAGATTCCAATCATAAATTCCAATCATTCCTGGTTTTAATTTAATCAAACCAAAACTACAAGACATTACCTTTAAATCATCCAAAGGGAAGAGAACATGGAAGAAACCATGACCAAGGGAGACACATTTCTATACACTAAAACCCCATATAGATGCTAGTCAATATAAAATATTAGGAACCTTCCAATGATTCATTCCCTTTAAAGTCAAGTGTGAGTAATAAAATAATGATTATAGATCCCAATACGTTCCACAATAGGGTCGTTATAGGCTGAGACATGAGATGTTCTACCCTTATTAATAGTTCTCTATGGAGGGAAATCCTTGAGTGAATTGAAAGATCCTCCTAGAATCCCTATTCAGACAATGCTTCAAATTTCATTTTGAATATATTTATACTTCATAATTTACATGCTTTTGAATTCACCAACTTGAAACATAATAATGTTTCAAGAGACTTTGAAATATTAAAAAATATAAAATATAAAATATAAATACAATCTATATAAAATTTTAAACATTGACTATTCACATAAAAAATAATTGAAAATAAAAAAAAATCATTAAAATAATAAACACAAAAAATTTAAATGATAGAAAACATTTTTGTTTGAAAAGTTAACATTTATATTCTAAAAAAAATCAAGTATTCAAATTTGAAAGATTATAAAATATAAAGTTTAGATACAATAAAAATGAAATTTAAAACATTAATTAGAAACATAAAAAATAATTGAAATGAAAATAATTATATAAAAATAATAAACATTAAATAATTTAAATAATAAAATAAAATTTTGTTAGAAATACATTTATACCTTAAAAAAATTGTACATGAAATGATTTTTTCTTGAATGAATATTTATCATTAATTATATTATTATTTATATTATTATAAAGTATCATTAAATACATAAAAAATTATATCATTCACTAAATTTTTAATAATTATTTATCTTTTTAATTACATTATTAATTATATTACTATTAATTATTATTAATGAAACTTAATTACATTATTATTTTAAGATTGTAGGTTTGTATAGATCTTTAAATATAGATAATTATTGACTTTTCAAGATAATGGGAGGGTCAAATTTTGATTCGATGTTCAAAACAAGTTTCTAGAGGTTGAAACCCATTAAAAGGAGGTATCTTAGATGTGGAATGGGGTCCAAAAGGCATTGGAGGATTATAGGAGGTTCATGTGGTGACTGAGGTTTGAATTGTTTGGAGCTTGGGAGGACATAATAGAGTGCATGTTTAACACACAGTTTATGTTAATCATACACCGCAGCCGTGTGGCCTAAAATTATTAGACACACCATTTATTAAGCCATTAGAAGGAGGATGGGAAACTGTATGGGTTTCTACAAAAGGCTATAAATGGGACTGCATGATTGGTGCATGGTTTGTGAAACTATGAACAGTTACCTTGTGGAATGGTTGTTCTCAAGAAAAGGGGATCACATGGTTGGCGTACAGTTTGGACAAATATGTGGCCAAACCATGCACCCTTTTTAAAGAGGAGTTTTTGTTGTTTTTCCCTACAATATTTTAAATCCCAACCCCCTTTTTTATATCCCTTGTACACATGCCTAACTACCTTACTCCCTCTCCCTCCTTCTATTCTCCTTGGATTTGGGGGGGGGGGTTGGATGTGATTACTTGGTGTTTAAGGAGAATTTCTCCCTTATTTAGCCTCTATCATTATGTTCCCTTATGTTTACCTCATTTTTATTTCTTTAGTTTAGGGTTTTGGTTTTGATTCCACTAGATAATGGTGGAATCAGATTATATAGATGGGGATTTTTCTCAACCCCCATAGATAATGTCCTAAGACGATATCCTTTTTATCAATGCTCATTGATTAGATGAAGGTACGTCACCATATTGATTTTTCTAAGGGTTTTTATTATAATTTAATATAAATTAATTTGATTTTGATGCCACATATTAGGGATTTTTTTAGGTATGAGGTTGGGAGTAAGCTGCAGGTCATCGATGTGTGTTTAATTGTTGTCCCGATGCGACAAGTTCTTCTGGTGGGATTTTAGTGGTTATGAAAAATTTAATTAATTTGGAATTCAAATGAAAACTATTTTAATTAATTATAAATTTATTATAATTAATTAATTAATTATTTTGGGTGTGAGTTAGAAGCTTGGGATGGTTGGATGAGATTGGATGAGGTTGAGTGGGCCTTGGTAGCAACAATCAGCCCATAGAAAATGACTAGAAAATATAAAAATTGAGGTAGGTTCTCCTGGATACTTACCCTATGGATTTATGAATTTTTTTTATATTCATGTGTGAATGTTCCCTATATAGTATGGAGATGGACCCGTTATAATTAAATTTATTAATTTAATTTAAATAGTTTAATTTAAATTAAATTGTTAAACTGTACGAAAAATTTAAATTAAATAGGTGAAGTGCGAAGCCCACTATGGCCCTTAGGCATTGTCTTTATGCCTCAACTATTGATGGTTGAGGCTTGGATTAATAGGATACCTAGAAATCTGAGAACCCCCAAGAGTTGGTTGTAATGATACCTGAAATTGATGGTCCTAGTAGGTTTGTGTAGACCCATGAGATGTTTGGACTAGGTAGATTGACTGTAGGTAGAACAGACATGGGATGGGTGATTTAACCAATATTGAGTGAATCAAGACTTAGATATGGGTATTGAAACACCTCTCAAGACACTCTCTAGCATGGAAAACCCTTGAGGCCCATGAGTCCATGAGATGACTTTGGCGACATCGAAGGACGATATGTCCTTCGAGTGTTTAGAATAGCTTGGGAAAATAGTTTTGATTGAGGATCCCATGTGGGATTACTCCATTGTATGATGAAATAGGGGAGGTTTTTTCAGTGTGGGCCTTCACATGCTATCCTGACTGGGGTCTTCAGGTGGGGGCATGTGGCCTATAATATGCTAGGGTGGGGTGGGGTGGGGGAGGGTGGGGGGTGGGGGCTGCAATCTATTATGTTGTGGATGGTCTGGTATACTTGGGTGATCTTAGATCCATGTTTTTGATACTTATAGGCTTATTCCTTAGATAATATTCTTATAGATCTTATGTATGGATGAGGAAACTCCCATAGGGGTAGTCTATGATACTATTAATGGGAAAGCCATGTATTTTGAGCTAGGGTTGATATAGTATACTAGGATGGATATTTTTATGGGGATTTCCTAGATTTTTAACACTTTGGGAATATGACTTGATGAGAACACTCCTATAATGGGAGGTCTATGATACTATGGTTTTCACGATTTCATGATTTTCTCAGAGGCATTTCAACATCAGGTTGAAGTAGGTAATGTGGTTGGTTTTATTAATTTATTAAATAGTTATTATTATTTTTAGAATGTCACATACACATATCAATGAATCTAAAGGTTAATATAGGAACATGTTTGTGGTTCCATACTGAGTTCTATACTCACACCATGCTCAATCTTCCGTTATACTTGGGTACCTAAGAAAATTTCACATGGTTATTGTAGTCACATTTTTGGGATGAGGATCAAGATAACATGGTCAAGTGGGATTATTTAGATTATTTCATGAGATAAAGATTAGGTGAGGCTCAATTGATTTGTGATTCAATGGATTTTATTTTTCTTTATTCATGGTCTATATATGAAACCAGCCCAGTGGGTGATATGTTTCATATACCATATGTCAACTTTTATTCTATGTAACATGTTAAGTTTATTTATTATTCCTAAATACTCTAATATACATGATTTTTGGTTTTTTATTTATGATTTCACACTCTAATATATAGGGTATAGTCTTTCCATGATACCATTTAGACACCCGATACTAGTTGAAAACCTCTGGTGTATGGGTAGGTGCACTTGAGGTACATAGAAATAGCTAAAAATGACACCATATAATGGATTAGGGTGGTGTAATGTTAAAAAGTGGTATGATATCTTTTCTTTTTTACTTACTATTTGGTATGTGGTAGAAAATATATATAGGAATGTTTTGGATCCTATGATGGATACCAGGATGGTGCATCATGAACACATTCACTAGTAGGAAGTCCAGGTTTCTAGGGGTAGGGATTGATGTTCTTGGTTTTCATTATTATAGTTACATATGATTTACAACTTGAGTGGGTCACATGGATGTGCAGTGATTTTAAGATTTATATTGGATTCTTTTCTCTTATCCCATTGGTAAGAGACCAGTGGTGGACTTTGGATATTGTCTTGTAGAGGATAAAGGCATCTCATGCATCATTCTTAGCATGTAGGAATTCATGTGGCATATAGGGGTCTTCTAGTGTGATTGTTATCACTAACCATAGATCCATTTATTTAAAGTGCCAAAGAATTATCATACAGTGTTTTCTCATATAAGTACTTGGTGACATTCTACTCAAATAGGATGACATTTATATGTATTTTCTTCTGTTGAAAGGTCATGAAGATCTATGGTGAGAAATTCATGAAGACGATGGTATAGAGTCCCTCAGTGTGTGGGACATGGAGTGAGCCTAGTCGGTTATTACAAAATATAGTTCATTGGTGGGAAACCCCTAGTGGGTGGCTATTATTCAGTTTTGGTTATTTAAAGTTCCATAAAAACCTATATGATGTTTTCCTGTATATATTGGAATGGTATTCTATATATAAAAACCATGTGGTTATGGTTTTACCTTAGTATAAATTGTCCTGGATGATTCTATTATCTATGATAACCGTGGTTCATGATTTTTGATTCTCAAGGGAGTAGCCTGTAGGTAGATTCTCAATGAGAATCAATGACATTGTAGTCTGTTGAGTTGGAATGAGATTCCATTATGGATATGAAACCCTAGAGTAGGTGGTTTGGAATGTGCTTTGTTGTGAGATTTTGAAATAGGCATGAGATGTTTTTGGTGAGAAATGACCTTTGACGAGACCTTATCTTTGGGTTAGGTGCTTATCCTAGAGAGCTTAAGATGTGGATCAGTGTTTAGTGAGTCAAATATTTAGTGATGCTGAAGGGAAATCCATGTGAGGGGTTAGCCTGAGAGTTTATGTGTCTTAAATATAGGAAGTATGGGTGAGTTATTTCTTTGATATCGAGGAATTATAGATGTTATCAAATGTGTTTTATGCATTAAGATGCCTTAATAATGATATTATGAGTGTGGGTAGATGCTCATGACTTGGAACAATGTTGGGTGGTGGATGTTTGTATGTTTGTGTTGATGAGTAGACATGCCATAGAGCATGGCCAACCTTGTTTGGTGAGGTGACTCTCAAGAGCATGAGTTGAGTTTTCTACACATGTGTAGTATAATATCGTACACCAATTAAGTTTTAAAAGTAATTGAGGTGATGCATACCATTCATTTGTGGGACTTGTTGAAATTTGAACCAATGAAGATTGCGAGAGGGATGAAGACTAATGAGTTTGTGTGAGTTTATTATGGGATAGTAGCCTAGAAACCTGATGAAGTTGTGCACTTGAGGAGAAGAAATTGTAAGACTATATGGTGGAAATTTAACTAATAGCCAGTTGGGGATGGTGACCCTAGTTCTGTATGAATCTCAAAATATTCCATGGATGGAATTATCATGAGCCGAGATCATGTAGGAAGTTTTGTTTTGGAGTGGCACTAAGGTACGAGTGGTTTTAGCCATGAAAATAGTTCTGTTTAGTGATATATGGGACATGTGACATAGTGATTGGGTTTTGAACCATTGAAGTGATGACTAGGTCACTTCTATGGTGGGGAGTGTAATGTTGGTTACGGGCGGTACGCCCCTCGTGTTTTAGGGGTTGTTGGAGTGCATGATCAATCATTGGATGATCGTTATGGAACTTGGGTATATGTAGAGAAATAAATATAATTAGAACTGAATTATTATGGGAATTAGAGGTATGGACTTAGATGAGATATTAGATCGATTATCAGTGTTGGCTTCGAGCTCAAGGTAAGTTGATCGGTTTGGGTATGTGTCGATTCTCATGTTCAGAGCATGATGGTAGGTTTGGTCAATCAATGTTTCTACCATGTAATCATACCAAAATCTAGGTTGAGACTTAGGTGGGTGTTTTGGAGTAATATAATAGTTCTTATAAGAGTAAAGAAATCAGGATTGGGTAAATGGATAACATGTTGGTAGTGGAGATTGAGCATTTTTGATAAGAGTTACCAGGAGGACTGACTGGTGTGTTTCCATGATGGTAGATGCAGTGAGTTAGAAACCACATTAGTGGTGTCATTTTGGACATGATGGGAACATTTTGGATATTATCCAAGTATTTTTTGAGGAAAGTATGTGTTCTCATGGTGTGAAAAGATAGTGGAAGAATTTCTGCTTTGAATTGGAATTTGGGAATAAGTATGGGTACCAGTGGTTGAGCAGTGTTCTTTTTCATGTTTAGGCATGGTAAGTTAGGTAACATGCCAAGTAGGCTGGTGGACCACTAAAATCATGTTTCGGTAGGAAAATATAATGTCGGTAGTTCCATGGAATCAAAATTGGCTGTTATAATCCAAACTCAATTGTGGTGATTACCATAGAAGAGATAAGAAATTGGTTGAAACAAAAGTGTGTCTCAAGATAGAAGGGATCGAGAAAGCATTATCTTGGTGTTTTAATGAACATTAAAAGCATTGGATAAGGTTTTGGTGGCTATATTTCCTTAAACTGAAGGTTGACCCTTACGATAAGATCAAACATTAGAGAATGGGAGATGCCATTTTGATTTAAATTTGTGACTGATATAGGTCATGCGATGTGTATGGATAACCACTGAGACTTCCTAGGGATGATAAAAATTATAGTGAGGATGTTTTAAGATCACAGGTTCATGTGGATCTTGAAATTTATAGATTTTCAATTTTCAAGATAGTGGATGGGTCAAATTTTGATTCAACATTTGGAATAGGTTTCTGGAGGCCATAAATGATTAAAATGAGTTATCTCAAATGGAGAATGGGGATTATAAGGTCTTATAGGATTATAGGAGGTTTGGGAGGTAATTGAGGATTTAAAATTTTGAATTTTGGTAGGTCATAATAGGGAACATGGTTAGTGCATAGTTTGTGATAACCACACACCACAACCATGTGGCCTAAAATGCTTAAGTGAATGGTTTGTTAAACTGTGTGAAGGAGTCCATGAAACCATGTGTGTGTTTATATAATACTGCATATGGGACCACACAGTTGGTGCATGGTTTGTGAAACAATGCATTGTAACCATGCAAGATAGTTGTCCTTAGGTAGAGGGGATCACAAGGTTGGCACACAGTTTGGTAATCGTGTGGCCAAAATGTTCACCATTTTTAAAGAGGGTTTTTATTATTTAACCATTATATATTTTAAAACACATACCCTTTTTTATGTCCTCTCCCTCACATAAACACCCTCCCACCTTCCTCCCTCTCCCTATTTCAATTTTCCTTGGATTTGGAGGGTTTTTGGATGCAAATCCCTGGTGTTTAAGGTGAATTTATCACTACTTCATCCTCCATATTTGTGTTACTTTTTGTTTCCCTCATTTTTATTTCTCTGGTTTAGGGTTTTGGTTTCAATTCCATTGGAGTTTTGGGGAATCAGAAAATATAGAGGGGGATTTTTCTTAGCCACCATAGATAATGTCTTGAGACAATATCTATTTATTTCTGCTCATTGATTCGATGATGGTACATCACCATATCAAATTTTCTATGATTTTTCCTTAAAATTAAATATAAATTAATATGATTTTTACATTGTGTGTTAGGGATTTTGTTAGGTATGAGGTTAGGATAATGTCGTGGGTCATATGTGTTTGATTGTGGCCCTAATGCGACAATGTCTTCTAGTGATATTTTGATGGTTATGAAAAATTGAATTAATTTGGAATTCAAATTTAAAACATTTAAATTTATTATAAATTGATTATAATTAATTAATTAATGATGTTGGGTATTATTTAGAGGCTCATGATGGTTGGACGAGCATGGAAAAGGCTAGGTATACCTTGGTAGCAGTTAATGACCCTCAGAAAATGACTGAAAAATATACAAAATGAGGTAGGTGGTCCTTGATACTTTACCTATGGATTTTTTCAGGTTGTTTATATTCATGTTCACATGAAACCTTTCTAGTAGGGAAATGGACCATATTAAAATTAATTAATTTATTTAATTTAAATGGTTTAATTTAAATTAAATTGTTAAATTGTATGAGCACATTAAATTAAAGAGGTAAATTTCCAAGGCCACTGAGGTTCTTGGGAACTAGTTTGACACCTCAGGTACTAATAGATAAGTCTTGGATTGAGAGGATTCCAAGAAACTTGGGAACCCCCAATAGGGGGTTGTGATGATACCTGAGACGGGCATGCCTAGTAGGCTCATGTGCACCCTTGAGATGTTTGGCCTTGGTAGATTGACTGTAGGAAGAGATTTCATGGGATGAGTGAGTTGAATAGTATAGAGTGACCTAAGACTTAGAGATGATACTTGATCCATCTATTTAGACACTCAATATCATGATGTACCCCTAAGGACCATGAGGTCATGAGATGAATTTTGCAATACCGAAGGATGAGATGTCCTTCGAGCATCGGGAAAAGCCCAAGAAACCAGTTGTGATGAAGGATCCCAAATAGTATTCCTCTACTGTATAATGATCTAGGGAACCCCTATGAGTGCCCCTTTAAGAGATGACCCTGAGTGGGTGTATGTGGGGATGGTTATATATGATCGTGGGTGTCACCCTAGAACCAATATTGACAATTTTAGTTTGATTAGTTTGAGACGAGCTAGGTCACACTCTATAAAGTATGACCTTCATTTGTGTAATGGTTTGAGAACATATCCACAAGTGGTTATGATTTATTACTTGATGAATTGCATGGTATACGCCTTGAGGCATTTTGATGAATAAATGGAATATTCCTGTGGGGTGGGATTGATATTTTATAAAGGAAACTTCCTTAGGGGAGGGTTGTTCAGAGTGGTTCATCATAAGCTATCCCAATGGGGGTCTTTCAGTAGAGGATCATGGTTTGTGATCTACTAGGGGGACATGTATTTAATAAGGTGTGGCTGGTTTGGTATACCGGGGTGATATTGGCTTCAAGTTTGTGATACTTATAGGCTTATGCCTTGGACGAGATGCTTATAGAGCTTATGCCCAAATGATGTAAATTCCATAGGGAAGTTCCGTGAAACTATTAGCGGGGATACCATGTATTTAGATCCAAGGTTGATATGTTATACCAGGTTGGATTTTTCTAAGAGAATTATTCCGATTTGTGACACTTTGGGAATATACATTACAAACGACCAGGGAAGGGGAACTACAAAGTTATAAAGAAACATGTAAACACACATGAAGAAAGCTAGGGAGACTCAAACTAGAGACCTCCCCAATACCCCAAAAGGCCCTTTTCCACTAGGCTAGGCCCTGGTCATTAACTTGATGAGAAAAATCCTATAATGGGAGTTCCATGATACTGTGGTTGACAAGATTTAACGACATGCTTAGAGATATTTTGGCATCAGACCGAAGTAGGTATCATGGTTTGTTTTATTTATTTATTCAGTATTTACTATTATTCCGAGAATGTCACATGCACATATCAGTACATAATATAGTTAGTATGGGTTCACATTGGTGGTTCCCTACTAAGTTCTGTATTCACACCCTACTTGGGCCACCATTTCACTTGGATACCTGAGCAGCTCTCACATGTTTATTGTAGGCACATGTTTGGGTTGAGGCTTGGGATAACATGATCAGGTGGGATAGCTCAGATGATGTTAGGATATCAGGATGATCTGAGGATTGGTGTAGTTTTGAGATGATGGCTTTTAATTTTCTATATTTAGGGTTTTCATGTGCAACTAACCTAGTGAAAGGTATGTTTCATATATCATATGTCAGCTTTTATTTTATGTAGCATGTTCAATTTATTTATTCTTCATATGTTATCTGATATAAATGATGTTTGATTGTTTATTTGTTATTTCTTACTCTGATATAGAGGTTATAATCTCCCCATGATACCATCTAGACCTCCGTTGTTAGCTGGTAGCCTCTGGCTTATGGGGAGGTGCGTCTGAGGTACATAGAAACCACTAGTCCGAGCACTATATAGTGGCTCAAGGTCGTAGGACGTTATAATTATATATCATTAAATAAATTACATTACTATTAATTATATTATTAAGTAATATTAATTATAATGTATTTATTAATAGCATTATTTTTAATTATATTATTAATAATTATATTATTAATTAGTAATTAATTATGTTTTGGATCAAATAACTTTTATGTTGATTAAATTATTATTATTTATTATTTTCCCTAAATTATTTATGTTTTCAACTATTTTTTATATGTATAGTCTATGTGTTATTTTTAATTTTAATTTTAATTATATTTTATACTTTATATCCTTTCAAAGTGACCTACTTGAAACATTATTATGTTTCAAGTAAGTGAATTTGAATGCTTATAAAATATAAAATATAAAAATGATCAAAATGTTATCTAACACATAGATTGCACACATAAGAAATAGTTGAAAATATAATGAGTGTAGTTAAAATAATAGACATAAAATAATTTAATCATCAAAAAATATAGTTGTTCTAAAACATAAAATTTATACATAATAACACTACTAATAATGTTATTTTTTAATTATTACATAAAATATTAATTATTATCAATTATATTATTAATAATTATTTATTATAAATTAATTAATATTAAAATATGGTATGAACCATGGTTTTGGAAATCCAAGCCCATGACCCCTGAAAATTTATTAAGAAAAAAAAAATATGCACACAATATAGTGATGGAGAGTTACATGGTACATCTATAGAAAAATGACCAAGAAACAAATGATTCCAAGTCAAAACCAAAAACTGAATGTCTATCACTCTATTTATTACCTCGACCTTGAGGATTGTGACCTCTTCTGCATTTGGGAGGTTTCCATGGAGGGAAATCATCATCACATTTTGTGGAGGATGATTCATTATCACCTTTACCTTTATCAATTATCAAGGGTATGATCTTGTTATATTATCCCTGATTAGATTCATTACCCGTTGATTCCTATTGATTATGGATTCCTATATCTCATCTTTAGGTATCCTCATTATCAACAACCGAATATTTGACTATCTCTTTAGCCTTCCCTAGGTCTATAACATCAGCTATTAGAGAAGAAACATCAGCCTGGGGATTTTTTAAAATTTACCTGGCTCTCTAATATTATTTTAGGAAGTATTCCCTACCAACAGTGGGATTAAAGTGGAAAAGAAAGGAAAATAAATTCACAAGTGCATGATCCTTCCAAGATGGATCAATACACTTCACAATTATAACATCCCACCACCCCAGGCCACCATCAGTGCCTAGATAAATAGTTTCTACTCTACCTCATAAACCCCTACCTATATTCCAAAGGATACCAAATATAAGTGTGGTTCTATGATGGTGTGATAAGGATACTACACTCACATATTAGATGATGACAACAGTAGAAATAAAGGAAATCATATACATCGACTGAGTAAATAAATAAAGAATAAATGTCATTAGGTAAATGCCTATAAAAAATCAAAATAAACCATTATATAACAAATTAATTGTATATGAAACATCAGGTAAAACTTACAAAAATATTCATTCACATACATATAAACCCCAAAAAGACCAAAAAAGAAGAAAAAAACTTAGGAAATCCTTGAAAATAGTCTTGAGACCCAACCGAGTCTAAAATCCCACTCCCTATACTAACTGCCCAAGCCCAAACCTATAATCAAGTAGTATCTACTCAGGTACCCAAGTATCATAGAGGCCCGATCAGGGTGTGAGTACAACTCAGTAGTCCACCACCAATTATTTCCCTAAAATAACTATTCTATAATAGAGTGCATGTATAAGTGCTAAAAATAAACCATTAAACAATTTAACAACTAGAAATATGTTAGTTTAATAATTTAAATAAAAAGTGATTGAACAACCATCAATGCTTGAGCTCCATGGTGAAATCCAACATCAGTATATACCACCAATGGTCCTTTGGTTTGTGACCCTAATCAACCATAACTTATTTAGATAGTTTTGGTGTGTCTCTAAGAATATCACATTGATGGTTCAAACCAATAAATGACTTGGGTATCCCTAGTATATAGATAAGTAACATATAACTTCCTTACAGGAGTTTTCTTAGCTATGGAATAAGCCATTAAGTAACAAAGACCTCCCCTATGAGAGTTTTCTTAGCTGATTCATAAGATAATAAGTAACATGGAACTCCCCTATGAGTGTTTTCTTATACAAAAAACATAGACCACCTCATAGGGAATTTTATTTATAACATCAAGACCCTCTACAAGGGTGTTTATCATATAAGAATCAAGACTGCCCCAATGGAATTTTCATTTACATATAATACATTACAAAAACCATTTTAACATTTCCATAATTAAATTGAAACCAACATTTCATTTTAAAAGTACTATTAAAAACATCTCCATTTAACAAGGGGTCATCAAAATACTTTATAATTCAAATTTCATCCTTTATTTATCAATCATACACATTTTTACTAAAACAAGATTTCATTTTATAACATAACCCCCTTAAGAAATTTAAAATCCTTAGTTTTACATTAAAATCCAATAATCCTTTAATTTAATAAAAAATGATTTCAACAAACCAATGTCATTTTAAAATTTTCACTATTTATTTTAGGAAACCATGACATGCTTGAAGTACCAATCTCATGATTATAAATGATTATGAAATACCATTTCACAATCATCGATCTAAACATAATCTCCCTTTTAAAGAGGCCACATGAACTTACATTTTCCATAATTAATGTCCATTTCTAAAATAAGAAGTTCACATGAAATCACAACTTTTTCTTAGGTTCTCACATTTTAATTAGGGCATCTAGCTAAGATGGGACATGGTTAAATTATTTAAAAATTGATCTAGTTCACATCACATTGAAACTGGTATGACGTACCACACACACACATGTAAAAATATGAGAGACTATGGGTTAAGTCAAGGTACCACCTACCTTAGCCTTAGAAGAGTCCACATTGTTTGGTATTGGCCTTTGGTTGGGTCTAAATAAAAATAAAATGAAGAGGTAGAAAAAATGACTGAAAATAGGGAATATTAGCTAAACTGAATGAGATTACCATTAATAGTAAATTAAATAAAGAAATAAAGGAATAATATTCATAGCCTTACTTATAAATTTCCAACTCTATAGAAAGAATAAGAAATGAATCCTAGATGAAGGAAATCCACCATAGTGGATGAAGAAGGTGAAGGCCCCTTTGAGGAACTTCTAATGGTCATGAGAGGGGGTCAAACCTAAGTGAGGGTTTAAGGGGGTGGAACCATGTAAAATTATAAGAATTCACCGATTAAAAATCTACCCAAGAGGCCACCTACTGGATAATAGCCTCCACTGGATGGCTGGTGATCCCATGTGCCATGAAGGGCCACTACCCATGACCACTGGCTAGCCGGTGGTGCTGCATCCCAAAATCTTCTAGGAATCCTTTCAGAATACCTTCTACATGACTCCTACACCCTAAACATATCCATTAAGGAAATTTACACAAGGTTAAATAACATTTTAACCAGTCCATACTTCCATTAGTGGTGAGATATTACACTCTCCCCACCATATAATAGTTAAATCCTTGAGTCGGGTTCCTAAGAATCACCAAGCCTCATATCTCAAACCTAAAACACACATATTAATGGTTATGGTCATGATGAAACTAAACCTAAACTAATTACATCATGATTATTTACTTCCAATGACATTTCTAGCTCTATAGGCCTCACCAACCCACCTCTTGGTTAATCAACTGACCATATCACTTTGCTGCCATTATGAATCTAATGGTCATTAGGACCTGACCACACCGACTCCAAAAATCCCATAATACAATTCCCACTCGGGTTCTTTACCTTTTTACCAACCATATTTCATCATAAAACTAGTCCCAAAATATCTAAATGTTCAAGATCTTTTATCATCACGCAACTTGCATGTTCCACCCCGCTATGGGTTTTGGCCAGTATAGCTAGAAGTTTACACCAAGCTAGCACTCAAATTTACACAAATGAAGAATTCCATTTATTAAAAGTTTATCCATGCTCACCATCCCTAGATTCACCTACCATATTAATATTTATTAGTTTTTGAAAACTTATGTATAACTCCCATCACAACGTACCCCAAAAATACATAGGGAATTGATTAAGGGTTGTTATAATTCCTCATTCTTGATTCTGAATGAATTTGACAAGATTCACACCCAAGCACAAGATCTAAAAGCATAATCATTTCCTTGAAAATTCTATTTTAACACTCAATCCACCACTATCATATCCAATAAAACATACCAGATTTGGTTTCCATCCCACCACACTAGTCACACATAATAATGATAATCAAACCTCCTCCAGCCACCCTATCTCAAAAAAGACCAGCTTCAACTACTAACATGATTATTAATTCACCTGATCATGCCACCTTAATACCAAAATCATCTTATGATCATCCAAGAACACACATTTTTGTCTATCCTTGATACTTGGTGTGATTCCACATTTTTTATTTCCAACCAATTGAATCTCATCCTTCATGCTTCACCTTGAGAATCGACAAAAAAACGATCCAAATTATGATTGCACCACAAAATTCCAACCTGAACCTGATGATATCACTCAAACTCTATTAAAAACCGCATCCGATTCACAACTTTTACTCACTAAAAAATCCAAATAAATTCAGATTCACCAGTTCAATGACATCTCAATGTTAATGATCATCTAATGATTGGTTTTATCACAACCATGACCCTTTCCACTAGAACTTCACAACACCATGAACCATATGACACACCCAACATAGAAGTATACTCATCATAAAATTACTGAATTTAAGTCCAAATATCCATGGATCAAGTCCTGTCCTTCACCGAACAAAAATGGTTGGATGTGGCCATCCTCCTCATATACAAGTGCTAACATGAACGCCTACTGCCTCCCATTTCTGACTCGTAGGGATGTCACCTACGACATTCATTATAACTCAACCCATAATGAGGTTCATACCTCCCAATGACTGATGGTGTACTCACAACCATTTGGGTTCAATTAAATCACTCATCAAGTGTACCCTTAACATGTTTAATCGTAACACACATGTGCAACTCATCCCGAGCCACATTCAACACATTCATCTACCCCTGACATGTCTATCAGGTTCAAACTTGGTTTGGAAAAACTACCATAACCAATACATACATGATATCTTTATCACCTTAGAGAGGTTATATTAAATCTCATCATAAAGATATGGTCCACCACACCATAAGAATCCACCAATTTTTATGTTTACCTCACCTAAGAGGAACTTCTAAGTGAAACATGCTATAACTCCATTACTGTTTTCCAAGTAGCCATGAACCAATTCCCAATAAGTAAATAATACCATTATAACATCCCAGATTCAGGTTCCTCCTAGAGGTTCCCCATACCCATTTGGTCACATAGACTCAAGCTCATTTCCCCAAATTCTAGAGGCTTCCGACTAGCAGTGAGGGCCTTGGGTGTGATAGTGGGGAAACTATGCCCTCATTGGTAGAGTAACACAGCGAAAAAAAACAGTAAAAAACAGCAGAAGTAGTAATACCATAAAACAAAGTAAACATTGGAAGAATGATAGTAAATAAATGACTGAATAACATATATAAATGATGCATGCCACATATTTCTAGGAAAGTATCCAAACAAGTCACAATACTGGAATACAATACTAAACCAAAGTACAAAAGAAAACAAGTAACTCCTGCAACATCACAAGACTTATCTTGGTCCCATGCTCTCTAACTCGACAACAATAAAGTACCTGACGAAGAAGAAGGGTTCTTTATCTTATCTATAACTATAACCATATAATCTATTTGGGCCCAAAATCATGACCCAAATAGGGTTTGAGATGAATCCCAGTAGGCAACCACCAAAAGATCTGTGCCTAACTTTCAGTAAATATATATAGAAGGAAATATGAAAAATGAAGCAATAAACAAGGAAGTACTCAAAAGTAAACAATCCTACACTTTCCAATTACATTCATTTACATTTATTAATTATTCAAACCATTGAATAATGAAATCCTAGGATCTAGACTAAGCTCGGTGTCCCTTTTGTAATAGAAAACATATGTCTCATAAGACCATCTAAACAAACCAGTAAGACCGAGTCCAAGCTTGTGATTTGGATTGGCAGACTCATCACAATCAATCAATCATTCACAAGAAACCCTATGGGAAAGTTCTCACAGTCTAACCCCTCTGGTTCAACATATCATCAGTTCAATAAAGATATAATGACCCTCTGGGAAACTCACATGGTCTAACCCCTTTGGTCTCACAAATACAAAGAATCTATGAGGAAGCACTCACTGTTAATTCCTCCTGTGGTCTTTTAATGATAAACTGAAGACTCTCTAAGGAAGCACTCAACATAAATTCCCCCTATGGTCTCATAATGGTATACTATAGACACTCTGAGGGAGAACTCACTATCAATCCCCCCTATAGTCTCATACTGTAAATATCATAGACACTCTGGGGAAACCCTCAACGTCAATCACCCTATGGTCTAACTACACTATGTTTTCACAGCCCCGTGAAATACAATCGTGCACAAATGATATCCAGCAGCCCAAATAAATCTCAACTATCATAAGGCTAAGAATTTATAATGCATAACATAGGCATTTAACAAGCAACAATAATCAATCAATTCCAACATAATAAGCAAGGAAAGGAAACAAGGCCTACCTCATAGGAAACCTGGTCCAAACGACCATAAACATTCAAACAAGGAAACTCACCCATAGGGTATCCCCTAAACATTCAATTTAGCATAATATATCAACTAAAACCCCTAATATAACAATAAAACTAAGGTATATGATAATAGGGTTAAATTCCTCAACACAAAATACTCAAATCATGGGTAATCGACACTTCAGAATATATAACTCAAAGACAAACTCTGAAAGGCAATAAAAAACCTACCTCAATGTTTTAGGAAGATAACTCTTAAATGTAAACCCTTGAATCATACTATAGTGCCATAGATCTATAAAAAGGTAAAAAATGTTCAACCTTAGATAACTCAAGAAAGAGGAGAAATATGGAAGAGAAACTCTAGGAGAAGGAATAAATCACCGGTGGGAATACAACGCACCCACCAGATTTCGAATTATACCTTTTATGGAGAAAAAGTGGCTCGGAATTTTATCATCGCACTCGATCACTCCTAGACGAACCAAGGTTTGAAGAAGACGATTCTGGAGATTAGATGCAACCCCAGTCTGATTAATCAAATAAAAGAAAAAGTACACGATGTGTTCATTTAATGTAAATGTCGTGTACATGCCTCAACTGTCCCCTAATTTAGGTGGTCCACATGGCCATGTACTCAGACATTACACGGTCAGTACACGACTACCCATGGAAATTGGGTACATGACATATACTCATAAGTACATGACGTGTACTTATAAAATTTCCAAAATTCTTCCCTTTTCCTCAAAAACACCTGAAATCAAGATCCATACCTAAAATGAAGATCTGGGTTCTTAAAAACTTCCCCCTTAAATCAATCCATCCTCAAATTTCCCTTCCAAGGGTGGTGAAGGAGAAACTTCAAACAACTTTGGCCACTGTGATTGAACGTCGACCTCCCTCTCCCAAGTCATGTCCTGTACTCGCCCGTGCTGCTATAGCACCTGTACCAGAGGAAAAAACCGGCCATAGAGAACCTTTGTACTATGATCCAAAATCCAAATAGGGTGATCCTCAAAGGATGCATCCACTTCCAACTCAAACTCATCAGGTTGAAAAATGTGAGATGAGTTAGAAAAGTAACCCCGTAGCTGAGAAACGTGGAAAACATCGTGCATAGCCCGATACCTATGAGGTAACTGCAACCGATAGGCAACCAACCCAACTCTCACCAAAACCTCAAACGGTCCAACATATCTCAGTGAAAGCTTCCCTTGTCTCCTAATCCTCATGTGTACCAACCTTGGTGTGACATGCAAGAAAACCTGATCTCTGACCTCAAACTCCAGTGGTCATCTCCATTGATCAGCATAAGATTTTTGGAAATATTGTGCAGTATCCATCCTATTCCGAATAAAATCCACTTTCCCAGTGATCTCCTGGACAAGACAAGGTCCTAGAATAGCTGCCTCTCCTACCTCCATCTAACATAGGGGTGATCAGCATGTCCTACCAAAGCCTTATAAGGTTCCATATTAATCGTCACCTGAAAACTATTATTGTAGGAAAAATTCACTAGGGGTATGTGTCTCTCCAAAAATCCCCGAAAATCTAGGACACATTCTCTAAGAGTGTACTCAGACACATGAATCATGCGCTCGGACTGGCCATTGGTTTGGGGATGGTAAGCTATACTTAGAATTACCTATGTACCCAAAGACCTCTGTAGTCCCTACCAGACACAAGAAGTAAAACATGCATCCCTATCTGAAATGATGGACTGTAGAACCCCATGTAAATATGAAATCTCTCAAATGTACAAACTCTCAATCTCATAAACACTGAAGGTCTCCTTGATCGGTAAGAAGTGTGAAACCTTCATGGGTCTATCAATGAAAATCCAAACTGCATCATTCCCTCGAGGTGACTTCAGTAACCCTATCACAAAATCCATCGTGACATCATTACACTTCCACTTGAGAATGGGTAACTATTGTAAAATCCCTTCTAGTCGTTGATGCTCTGCCTTCACCTACTGATAGGTGGAACACCTTATTACAAAACCATCAACATCTCTCTTCATACTTGGACACCAATACTGACACTGTAGATCTTGATACATCTTGGTGACACCAGGATGAACTTCCCAAATTGAGGAATGAAAATACCACATCAGATCCTTGTATATGTCTACTGACACCCATATGTTCCCATGAAAGCCCAAGATCTCATCATCTCTTACGGTCCATCCGGGAGTAGGGTCCTCTCCTGACACACTCTACCATAGGACCAGGCCTTCGGAATCTGATAGCTGCCTCATTCACACTTGATCCATAAGGGTAGAGGTAACATCTACAAAAGAATGAAACATCTTACCCTGTATATCATGCTCCTCCAAATGAATCTCAGATAATAGATCCATAAGCTTCCACTCATTCCTAGCCTCCTAAAATACCTGTATTTGAATCCTCCTTCTCAATGAATTAGCCATTGCATTACCTTTCCCAAGCGTATAAGAAAGCCCAAATTCAAAATACTAAAGGTACTAAACCCACCTTCGTTGTCTCAAATTCAGATCACACTGAGTAAAGATATAATTGAGACTTTTGTGGTTAGTGAAAACCACAAAATGCTCTCCCAAAAGATAATGCCTCCAACAACGTAAATCAAGTACAACTACATCTAACTCGAGATCATGCATCTGGTAATTTCTCTCATGCGGCATCAACTACCTAGACCTATATGCAATGAATCCTCCCCCCTATATAAGCACTGCTCCTAGACCGATACCTGATGTGTTATAGTAAATCGTGTAACTCTTTCACAACTCTGAAAAAACTAGTATCAGTGCTGAAGTCAACCTCCCTTTAAGCTCCAGAAAGGATGAATTGTAGGAATTTATCCACAAGTACTTAACACCCTTATTAGTCATTAACATAAGTGGTGCTAATAAGAATGAAAAGTCCTATATAAAGCATCTGTAGTATCCATCCATCCCCAGAAAACTCTGTACCTCAAAGACATTCTTCAACTTCTCCTAGGAAACTATTGCTCTCAATTTATCTGGGTCTACTGATAGTACTATCTTTTAGATAATATGACCCTAGAAGTGAATCTGGTCCATCCAAAAGTGGCATTTTGAGAGATTAGAATATAACTAATTCCCTCTCAATGTACTTAGAATGGTCTCAAGATGGTTATCATGGTCGTGTCGAGTGTGAGGGTACACCAAGATATAGTCCACAAAGACTACCAAAAAAGAATACAAGTAAAGATGGAACACTTAGTTCATCAATTCCATAAAAACTATTGGTTCATTTGTGAGACCGAACATCATAACCACATACTCATATAGACCATACCTACTTTGAAAGGTTGTAAGAGGTATATTTGATGGTCTAACACACAAATGATAATAACCAGATCTCAAGTCAATATTTGAGAACACATGGGATCCTCGAAGATGATCAAAGAGATCATCAATCCTCGAAAAAGGATATCAGTTCTTGACCATCAATTGGTTTAGATTCCGATAATCTACACAAAGTCTGAGGGTACCATCCTCCTTCGCAAAAAGGACAGGTGAACCCCAAGGAGAAGTACTGGGTTAGATGAAACCCTTTTCCTGAAACTCCTCTAACTACTTCTTGAGCTCTTGTAACTCTATTATATACATCTTATAAGGAGGAATGTATACCAGTGACACTCCTAGAACAAGATCAATAGGGAAATCTACCTCTTTCTCCAAAGGTAAAACTGAAAAGTCATCTGGAAAGAAATATCTAAAATGATCCACCACTAGAGGAAAGTCCATCTGTGAAGTCCCTTGGTCATCCAGATATAAACTAGAAATATAGGTTGTAATTAATCCCAACCAATGATGTTCGGGTCTAGCTCTTCTCTCCCGAACATACCATTCACCCTTGTGTAGAAAAGACTTTCCCTCCAATGACATGGAACTCACCCTGCGATGATAAAAATCAACAAAGGCCTGGAAAGAGACTAACCAGTCTATTCTGAGATTGACGTTGAAGCCTATAATTTCTAATACATAGAGGTCCCAAAAGAAGTGACACCCACCAACCTCAAGAGGGAACTCCTTGCATTGGTGTACACTAGCTGTTCTAAGCCCCAACAGAGTGTCTTGCATCATAAAATCCTCATAAGTAAAGATATAATGCCTAAGGATCTCCACAATGACAACAATATGAAACTATGGGAAGCCCCTATATCAAAAAGAGTAGAAGATAAAACTGAGGCAACTAGAATCGTACCTCTAACTGTATAGGGTTCGGGATCTTTCTCTTGTTGGGTCTGCTCCACTGCAAAGGTCTGACCTGTACCATAGCCCTGTGACCCTACCTAACTACCCTGATCTAATCCAACATGCTATCACTAAAATCATACTATCTAGATACCACGAATATGACCTCCTCATCAGCCTGAACGACCAGAAAAACTCCAGTTCCCAGACTGATGAGAAAGTAGTGGTCCTGATCCCGAATGTGGAGTCATAGAAGAACTCCTATCACTAGCTACTGGTGAGAAAAACTAGAAAAAAATCCTGAAGATGGCCCATATTACCGCAAGATCGGAACTCTAATGGGTCTCTCGAGCATTGATGTCTCATATTCCCAATCTTCCCACACTTGTAGCATACCACCTAGATACCTGAAGAAGTATCCTGTTTACTCGGATCTCCGTGCGTAGACTCCCTACGGTTCTTCATACTATCAGTCAGAGGAGTACCAACTCTGGATGCTGAACCACCCTGGATCACATCTCTAGACTCCCTCAGATTATGCTTGATGATCAGTGCCTAGTTGAATATAGAAGATATGGAATTCAACCTAAATATGTTCACCTGGGAACATATTTCATGTATGAGACCATCCTCAAACTTCCTAGACATAAATAACTCAACACCCCTCAGTATAGGTGTGAAGCACTGGAACTCTATGAAGCGAGAAAAATACTCCATGACTGAAAGATTACCCTATTACAGACTCATGAACTCTCAGGCTCGGTTGGCCCTCAAGGTCTCTGGGTAGAAATAGTCATAGAAGGTCCACTGGAACTCATCCCAAGTCATAACTCATTGGTGTCCTGCCTGTGATATCACATCCCACCATCTCTTGGAAGAATCTTGAAGCATGTAGCTTGAGAGCTTTACCCTCCTACCAAGAGGTGTATTGAGATTATCAAAGATAGAAAACATAGATTATAACCATGATTCTATATATTGAGGTCCTCCATCCCCTAAGAAAGTGGGAGGATGTTACTGCTAAAAAACCCACGTCAACTCTTCCATAGATGGGGTAGGATGCAGTGCTCCCTGCTAGGTCTGCATAAACCTCATGAAGCCTTCTCAGAACTATGCATCAACACCTGTGTCTGGTATAACAGTTGGTTCCAAGACAGGAATGATAGGAGGATCTACTAGTAGTCCTTGATATACCATTTCTGGTGTCTAATAATTGTCCTGTATCTGGAATACAATCAGATGATGTCTTAGTGGCATGAATCTGTAAGGTCAAGCACACACCTTAGTTCAAGATTATCAAGGACTAAAAATTAGAAGTGCAAGAAATAAACATGATAATAGAACATTAATGTTTTTCAAAATAGGGTTACACGGTGTGTATACCCTCCACATGGTGTGTTCCCTTGGGTTTCAACATGGGCGTGTACTTCTGTCAAAACTTGTCATGTAACATACCTACACACGGTGTGTTCCTCCTGTGACAAGATGTGTACTTGGATTTTACCTCCTGCCCAAGTTCTTCTACAAGGATAAACCACACGGTTCTCTCCTGGGTAACACTACATGGCTTGTTCACCCAACACACGATGTGTACCTCTTAAGTTTTATCCACCTGTGCCATTAGTCACATGGCCGGATACTTGGCCTCTTTGGCACGACGTGTACTCCCAGTACATGGTGTGTTCTACCCAAGTTCCCAAACCACGTGCCTCTGATCACACATTCAGTCTTATGGTTAGAGACTAAAAAACATGTACATATAGTACATGGAATATACTTAAGAAAAGTTGTTTCTTCCAGAGCAGAAGAACACATAGCGTGTGTTCATAACACCACGTGCCGTGTTGTTTGGGTTTCCGGATAGTAGACCTCTGAAACTTCTCAGAAACCCTTAAAAACTTAAAATTTTGTCCAAGGAATGAAAAATTATGACCCGTGAGAGACCATACTCCCATGAATCAAGTTTTTCATCCTTATTCACATCATATCTAGAAAAAATTCTATTAAAGTTCAACATGATCCACCAAATTCTAATCCAAGAGGGACCATAACACCTCATGGACTAAAGTTTGGCATCCATCCAAACGAAACATTTCATATTCCAATACCCTATCAAAATAAAAGGTATTATATCATATAATATATCACAATAGCATGCATATGTAGCACACCATCTATTACAACAATATGCAATCAGTAATACATCCTAAATGCCATGATAAGAATTCATGACATGTGATCTCTATCAAGTTCCTATATGATACATGAGATGGAATACCCTCATATCACCGGGTTTCAATAGAAATATAACCTCAATAATATCAATGCTAATAGCACAATAAAAGTGAATCACCCAATAGTGAAATCAAATCAACTGTAACAATTAAAAAAACAGAAAAATTGAAATATTTTAGGTAAATTGGCTTTCCCTGTACATGGGTTAGCTAATCCCGGGAACAACTTATTACCAACTACCTATTCCTTCCTATCCCTACCTATAGGATCCAAATAGCTGATACCACTTTGTAACATCCTGAATCTGGGTACCGTCCAGAGGTTCCCCGTACCCGGTTGGTCACATGGAATCAAGCGCATTTCCCCAAATGCCAAAGGCTTTTGACTAATAGTGAGGGTCTTGGGTGTGATAGTGGGGAAACTATGCCCTCATTGGCATAGTAACATAGTAGAAACAAATAGTAAACAATAGTGGAAGCAGTAATACCATACAATGAAGTAAACAATGGAATACTGATAGTAAATAAATGACTGAAGAACATATATAAATGATGCATGTCACATACGTCTGGGAAGGTATCCAAACAAGTCAAAATGTTGGAATATAGTACCAAACCAAAGTACAAAAGAAAAAAAGTAAATCCTACAGCATCACAAGCCTCATCTTGGTCCCATGCTCTCCTACTCCACAACAATCAAATACCTAATGAAGAAGAAGGGAAATTTCCCTTATCTATACCTGAAACCATATAATCTATTTGGGCCCAAAAGCATGTCCCAAATAGGGTGTGATACAAATCCCAATAGGAAACCACCAAAATATTTGTGCCTAACTGTCAGTGAATATATATAGCAGGAAATATGAAAAATGAATCAATAAACAAGTAAGTACTCAAAAGTAAATAATCCTATAGTTTACAATTACATTCATCTATTAATTATTCAAACCATTGAGTAATGAAATCCCAGGATCTCTAAGATATGTGTCCCTTGTGTAATAGAAAACAAATTTCTCAGAAGACCATCTAAACAAACCTGTAAGACTAAGACCAATCTTGTGATTTGTCTTGGTAAACTCATCATAATCAATTGATCATTCACAATAAACCCTTTGGGAAAGTTCTCATAGTCTAACCCATCTGGTTCAACATATCATCAGTTCAATAAAGATATAACGACCCTCTGGGAAGCTCACATGGTCTAACCCCTTTGGTCTCACAAAGAAAAATACTATCACATCCAATACTTCTTTCAAAGGTATTTTTTTCATTTAATTTCCTTTATTGCTTTGTTTTGGGGGTTTTCCATACATTTTTGTAGGAAAGGGTGAGTTTTAATGATTTGGGCCAAACTATGAGCCCATATCTAGATTTAAAAACCATTTTTTCTTTTATAACTCTTTAATTTTTCAAAATTTTACACCCGTTAGTCTTCCCAATTGGTATCCCCTGGTATATTAAAACTACCATATCCATTTGGTCCTCATAGGAATCCATAATTGTGATGGATTCAGGACTTTTATTAAGGCATTGGGCCATCCTAAAAGCCCATTTCCTGCTTTATTTTTTTTAATTATTTAATATCTCATTCAATTTTTAAGGTTTTTTGGTGATTCCAACTCTCACCCAAGCCCACTTACCCAAGGAGCGCCCCATGCTCTCCTCCCCCTCTTCAGAGCTCATATTCATTGTAAATTAGGGAAAAACTTCTTTGGATTTATCAAATCGTTCAGATTTGAAGAGGTAAATTGTTTCTTTCATAACTACAATTTTTACTCCTTCTCACCCATTCCATTTCCTACATGACCTCCTCAGCCTTATTAGAACCTCACATGCATTTTTGGCTGTTTGGAAATTCAGATACTGGGGTATTTGGGTCGTTTTATTCAAGATATCTCAAGTAAGTGGGTTTCCTCTCATGTTCATCCAATTTGATTAGGGTTTCTTCCACTTTTCTTGAGGTTATAAAATGTATAGAAGAAAGGGCTCATACCTAGTATTTAACAATGAGTATGTTTGGTGAAATATTGTGTATTTGATCTCGATTTCACTTCCTTGTGGTGCGGCGGTGGTGCGGTTGAAGTTTCACACCAAGATTTGGAGTTTTGGAAAAAATGGTAGGTGGTTCCATGTGTAATCATCTTAAGATGAGTTATCTTTTCTCCATTCATGTTTTTATAATACTCCTATTACATTATGTTTGGTTCGGGAACCATTTTTGGTAGTATTGATTAAGTGTTTATTTTCAAAGTTTCATTTTTTTTTTGAAAATGTGTGTTTTCCATGTGTATCTTTTGTTGTATCACTTGAGGTAATTTGTTAACATTTTAAAGTGGTTTAATAAATGTTTACAGGGCTACAAAATATGTTTTTTATTGGTATTGGGGTGATTTTAGCCTTTAAAGGGGGTTTTGAAATGGGTTTTTTGTGCAAAACATGGTTATATCCCTTGGGATTGTTTTATGAAAATTGTAAATGATTTATTGAGTTAAACAAAGTGGGAAAAGGATGTACATGTACTGTTTTGGTGAGTGTGTTCAAATAAGATGGGTTTTTTAAAGGTAAAGTGGTTATTTAAGATTTCAAGCATTTTTAGGATGTTTTATAAATTTCTGATGTGTTTTATTAAATTGCAAGATGGGCGCGAAACACGTTTGTGGGCTATTTTGTGTGAGTATGTTGTGAAAAATGAATTTTTTTTTGTGAAAGGAGTAATAAATGACATGTGTGTGGGATTTTTGGTGTATATGTGAATTGTAAGTGGTATTTTCATGTTAAAATTGTATTTCATGGCTTGTGGAACTTGTTTGAGCACAAGGGGGAAAACCCAGGTATCTAGGTGGGTGGACGTGTACTAGTATGCTAGTGATCCCATGGAGTTTGGAACTAGTTTCATGTAGAAAGTTTGACAATAAAAACACTAAATAAACTATTATGATGATTATTATGATGTTGGGGGACCACTAGGTTATGGGAATGATCCTTACTAGTGGATCATGTACATGAGAATGAATATTTGTATGGTTACTTTAACCGAGATACGAGGTACCTGGGACCCATGTCGAGCTAGTCCCTAGGGGTTATTTTCTCATTTCCTATGCTCATTAGATACTTTATTCTTAATGTCGGTATATGGTATGTTTGGCTGGAAAATTCAGTAGCTTTGGTTTTCTATTTTAAAAGTTTTTATTTTTTAAAGTAGCCCACTTGAAAACTGTTTTTATTTAAAGTTGCATATCTTTAAAATTATTAATAGCATATCATGTTTATGAAAACTTCCAATATTTTCATTTTTGAATGTTTGTCAAATGAAATAATTTAGTGGTGGAATCCTACTGGGCTTTGGTTCAAACCCTACTTACACCTTTGAGTGTAAGTAGACTTGGTTATTTTTGTCACAGGTTTGGGTACAACTTTTTGTGCCAGTGGTTCAGATTTTTAGCGGTCCTTCGTGATGCAGTGTTGTGAAGATGGCTTAAGGATGGTGCCTATTAGCATGAGGAGGTTCTTGGGCCATCCATATTGGGTTTCTTCATTTGTTATAGTCTTTGAGAATTTTTTTAAATTATGTAATTAAATTCTGAATTTTTGTAAAAGATGGTTTGTTTTGAAAAATCTAGATTTGTTATATTGGATTTGTTTGTTGTTTTATGTTTATAAACTTGGGTTAATCATTACCTAATTCCATTTTTTGATACTCGGGCACTTGTGCCAGACCATGGGGATTGGGAATGCCCTTCGAGCCTTGTTGCAGACCGTGTCTAGTGCCAATTTTGATGGAGAACAGATTCAGTTCGTGACAAAAATGGTATCAAAGGAGGTTTTCTCTCTTTGGGTCATGTTATTATGGAAGAATTGAGATAGTTAGGAGTTAGGTTTGTCAGGGCTTGAAATTCCAATTATGATTAGGGTTCCTGGACAACAACCATGTTACATGATTCAAGTCTCCAGGGGAAGTCAGGTTTTATCTAAGTCCTTCAGGTTTCTTGGTTTGATGATGATTAGGGGAAATGAAAAGAGAGTTGGGATAATGGTCTCAGTGATCCCTCATGGACTAAAAAGCCATGTGGAGTTGGGGATATTTCCCTAGAACACTATCTGTGATGGTGAAGTTATTGGAATATGGACTCCAACCATATATCCAAGTCACCCACTGAAACTAGTTTCCTCTCACATTGTCTTATGTCTCTTCATGTTGGAATCTTGGATGTTTGGTTTTAAAGAAAAAATGACTTGGTTTTAAGAAGAGTAAAGTTTTTTTTGAAATTATTTTCTAATAAAGAGGGAGTGGATTGATTTCTAAAATTTTAGAACTGAATTTTTAGTATTGTTTTGAAATGGAAAATGGTGTTTTTACACCTCTATTGAAAGTAGGAACTATGTTAAAGTTGGTTTTGAAAAAATGTTTCCAATAGAGTTATATAAACTATTGAAAGGTGTTTTAATGGGATGGAATGTTTTGGAGGTCATGTTTGGAGTTTAGAAATGGACTTTGATTTGGTAATTAGAGATCCTTTGAAATTTTTTATGAAATTTTGGAATTTTGTTTTAAAATGAGAAGAGTTGAGTTCCCAATTTAATAGGGATTTATGAAATGGAGCTTTTCTTGAAATTAGAAGTGTTTTGAAATAAGATGAAATGTTTTGAAATTAATGTGTATATATTTAAAGTGAGTTCTTAATTGAATGATTGGGCCTTTCAAGTTTTTTTTTGTAATATGTAAATTGGGATTTTGATTACATGGTTAGCGGTCTTGAGAAAAAAGTAAGTATTAGTTAACTTTTTTGGTTTTGAAAAGTGGGAACATTTTTGATTGAAAGTGAGTTTCTAATTTTTAGTATTGTTTTGAACTAGATGATTGTCAGGATGGATATGAGGAGGGTGCCCGGTGTGGCACAAAAACATGAATGTGTAAGGCCTATGGGGTACCATTGGTGGATATACTAACCGCCAAACCGTTTGTTTTCAAGGAGATGATTTTAAAGGAAAATATGATGTCTTGATGGCTGGTTTGGGATGGTGTGTCTTATGTGTTTTTGGAAATTTTTTTGTTATGAGATATTTTGAGTCCAAGAAACCCACTTGTTTGAACAATGTTTTGGGTTTGTGTTTGGTCGGTATGTTGGGTTGAAGGGCTGGTTAGTGGTTTCTTCTGAGAAAAGTTTGGGAGACTGTTGTGGTGGCTCCCCTCACATGTTAGGTTATGACTAGTGATATTTTTTTGACCAATGTACCAGCTTGGATGGGTCCTTGGGTTATCTTGTATGATAGGGTACACCCTCATAAAGATTTAATGCACAAATTAAGTGCATCCAAGATTGCTTCTCTATTGAAAATTCCTCCAGTTGATCAACACAAGGAGTATTTTTCTCAATATTTAGAGGTGGAGTATACACCATTTCCTTTCTTGGTTTTTTAGATCCTTTTTTAGAGGGAGAGTTCTCGTGGAAGGTTGAAAGAGACATTAGTTTATTAAGTTACCTGATTTGTTGAAGGAGAAAGTAGTTTGGGATTGTTAGTGTGGATGGTGTCTAAGAGGGACTTTGGGTCCTTCACAGTCTCTTCAAAGTAGGGGTTCATGTTAAACTACCACCGTAGGAAATCTGGTCATGATAAGTTGTTACGGCCACTTGCTGGAATTGTGTGTTGTTTGGGGACTTGGCATAAGGTTCCTTCCATGTATTATTTCTATCAGTCACAAGGGTAATGTTCGGTGACACCTTGTGATGTCATGGGATCGTTTGACTGCAAAAGTGAAGGTTGTGCAATCTTCTGAGAGTCTTTGTTTTGTCGGAAGTGTGTCTCATTTTGAGAAATCTCTACCTCCTTTTTTAGAGGAATGTGTTTCTATATATCGTTTCCTATTTCTATTTCTCATCCTAAGAAACAAGGGGTGATGTGTGCACATCTTCAAAGAACTTGTTTTAGTGAAATGTCGGGTTAGCGTAAAGTGATTTTGGAATGTGTTATGTATTGGTGAACCCATTTGGGATCATGGTATAGTTTCCAGGGCACTGAATGGAGAAGTTCCGTTCAGGGGGGGGGGGTTTCCAAATACTAAATGCAAGGCCAAAGATGCTTCAATCATTTGAGCTATAGCCATAGGTCCCAGAGTGAAGATGGTGCGTAGTCAGAGGAAATCCTAGGGTCGTTCAAACCTTTGGTCAAAGTCCTATCATCAGTATGAAATATAGGAAAATTTTAAACCTCTGGTGTCACAATCTTTCTTCTTTTGTCCCCGTTTGGTGGAAATAGGTGGAGGGACTCATGCCCATGTTATCACCCAATGTAATTCTTTCCCCCTTTGGTTTCCATTGTGTTTTTGGAGAAAGTTTTGAAATTTGGATAGATAGGTTGAGCACATGATTATTATTAACAATTACCTAGAAAACCATGCAGATAAAAGGGTTCCTGGGGTTAGTGTACAGTTTCCTAAACCATTCATACTAATCATGTGATCATCCCAAATATTTAAATTTTGCGGTCCTCTTGTGCCGTCCCATACAAGTTGTTTAATATGGAAGGTTCTTATGGTGGGGAGACCCACTAAAAGTCTCATGTATGTTCTTTTGGAAATTTTTAATGTAAGTATACCCCTTATACTAGGGATTCTATTTGGGCCTCCCCCTATTAGTGTCCTGATTCTATCTTGGGAAAATTTAAGTTGCCTCTTATGGTGGGGATCCCATTTGTGTCTCCCCGTACTAGTAACTCGGATTTTTTCTTGGTCTTGGCTTGGCAGTAGGTATTCTCATTCAGAGCTATCTAACTACCAATATCTTCCTTGGGTAAACGTTGGGATTAGAGATCTCCCAATATTTTAATTAAAGCAAGGTAAGTTTAACCTTGTTTGTTGTTGTTGTTCATTTGAGTAAATTGCTTGAGTCTTGTTTGGATAGTGCTTGAGGAGTTTTATTTTGGGATAAAGTCTGAATGTGATTGATTGTTTCAGGAAAGTGGTGTAAGTTTTGGTTTGTGATATTATTCCTTCCTTAATTGATAACTGGAGGTGTTTTGGCCTTTCGGGGGTGGACGAAACTTGGCAAAGGAGTATATGTTGGTTTATCGGTTGAGTTCAGTTTTTTCTTTTGGCCTTCCCGTGGCTTTAAATGGGAGGAAAGCTTTATAGTGGAAATAATTTTCACATCCATGAAATATTTTAAAGGTAATTTTTCATTTAATTTCCATTCTTTCTTTTTTCAGGGGTTTACCATATATTTTCGGAGGAAAGGGTGAGTTTTCATGATTTGGGCCAAAAAGTGATCCCATTTCCAGGTTTAAAAAACAATTTTTTTTCTTTTATAACTCTTTAATTTTTCAACATTTTACACCCATTCCACTTTCCAATTGGTATCCCCTAGTTTATTAAAACCACCATATCCATTTAGACCTCCTATGAATCCATAATCATGATAGATTTGGGGTTTTTATTAAGGTATTAGGCCATCCTAAAATCCCATTTCCTACTTTATTTTTTTTAATTATTTAATATCTCATTCAATTTTTAAGGTTTTTTGGTGATTCCAACTCTCACCTGATACCAATTACCCAAGTCACGACCCCATGCTCTCATCCCCCTATTTGGAGTTCATATTCATCACGAATTAGGGAAAAACTTCTCTGTATTTCTCAAATGGTTTAGATTTAAAGAGGTAAAATGTTTCTTTTGTAACTCCATGAATTTTTACTCTTTTTCCCCCATTCCAGTTCCTACATGACCTCCTCATCCTTATGCGAACCTAACATGCATTTTTGACTGTTTGGAAATTTAGATACTAGTTTATTTGGTCATTTTATTCAATATATCTCAAGTAAGTGGGTTTCCTCTCACGTTCCTCCCCTTTTCTCAGGGTTTATTCCACTTTTCTTGAGGTTATAAAATGTCCAGAAGTTAGGGTTCGTAACTAGGGTTTAAAAATGAGTATTTTTAGTGAAATATTGTGGATTAGGGCTTGATTTAACTTCCTTGTGGTGTGGAGATGGTTCAGTTGAAGTTTCACACCAAGATTTGGAGTTTTGGCACAAAAGGTAGGTGGTTCCATGTGTAATCATCCTAAGATGAGTTAGATTTACTTCATTAATATTTTTATCATGCTCCTATTACATTATGTTTTTTTAGGAACCATTTTTGGTAGTATTGATTATGCTTTTAGTTACAAAGTTTCATATTTGTTTGAAAATGTGTGTTTTCGATGTGTATCTTTTGTTGTATCATTTGAGGCAATTTGTTAACATTTGAAAGTGGTTTAATAAATGTTGTTGGGGCTTCAAAATCTGTTTTGGATTGGTATTGGGGTGATTTTTTCCTTGAAAGAGGGTTTTGAAATGGGTTTTGTGTGCAAAACATGACTGTACCCCTTGGGATTGTTTTATGAAAATTGTAAATGATTTATCGAGTTAAACAAAGTGAGAAAAGGATGTACATGTACTGTTTTGGTGAGTGTGTTCAAAAAATATGGGTTTTTAAAAGGTAAAGTGGTGATTTAAGATTTCAAACATTTTTAGGATTTTTTATAAATTTCTGAAGTGTTTTATTAAATTGCAAGAAGGGTGTGAAACACATTTGTGGGCTGTTTTGTGTAAGTATGATGTTAAAAATGATTTTTTTGTGTGTGAAAAGAGTACCATGTGACATGTGTGTGGGATGTTTGGTGTATGTGTGACTTGGAAGTGGTATTTTCATGTGAAAATTTTATTTCATGGCTTGTGGAACTTGTTTGACCACAAGGGGGAAAACCCAGGTATCTAGGTGGGTAGACGTGTACTAGTATGCTAGTGATCCCATGGGGTTTGGCCCCAGTTTCATGTAGAAAGTTTGACGATGAAAAAACTAACTAAACTATGTTGATGATGATGATTAAGATATTGGGGGACCACTAGGTTATGGGTATGATCCCTACTAGTGAATCATGTGTATGAGAACTGATATTTGTATGGTTACTTTCACTGAGATTCGAGGTACCTGGGACCCACAATTAGCTAGTGCCTTGGGGTTATTTTCCTATTGTTTGTGCTCATTAGATAATTTATGCTCACTGTCAGCATAAGGTATGTTTTTCTGGAAAATTCAGTAGCTTTGGCTTTCTATTTTAAAAGTGTTGACTCTTTAAAGTAGCCCACTTGAAAACTGTTTTTATTTAAAGTTTCATCTCTTTAAAATTATTAATAGCATCTCATATTTATGAGAAATTTCAAGATTTTATTCTTTTAATGTTTATCACATGTAATCCTTTAGTGGTGGAATCCTACTGGTATTTTTCTCACTCCCTACTTACACCTTTGGGTGTAAGTAGACTTTTTTTTTGTCGTAGTTTTGTGTACAGCTTTTTGGGCCAATGGTTCGGGTTTTTAGCGGTCCTTTGTGATGCAGTGTTGTGGAGATTGATTGAGGGAGGTGCCTCTTTCCATGAAGAGGTTCTTGGGATGTCCATTTTTGGTTTCTTCATTTGTTATATACTTTGATAATTGTTTTAAATCATGTAATTCAATTCTGAATTTTTGAAAAAGATGGTTTGTTTTGAAAAATCCATATTTGTTATATTTTAATTGTTTGTTGTTTTATGTTTATAAACTTAGGTAAATCATTCCCAAATTCCATTTTTTGATACCCAGGAACTTGTGATAGCCCTTGGGGATTGGGAATGCCCTTCAGGCCTTGTCATAGACCGTGTTAGGTTCCAGTTTTGATGAAGACTAGATTCAGTTCGTGAAAAAATATCATCAAAGGAGGTTCACTCTCTTTGGGTCGTGTTATTTGGAGAAGAGTTGAAATAGTTTAGGGTTATAATTTTCAGGGCTTGAAATTCTGATTATGAGTAGGGTTCCTGGAAATCACACCTTGTGATGTGATTCAAGTCGCCAGGGGAAGTTGGGTTTTATTTGAGTCCTTTGGTTTTCTTGGTTTGATGATGATTAGGGGAAATGAAAAGAGAGTTGGGATAATAGTCCCAGTGAACTCGCATAGCCAAGAAAGCTATGTGGAGCTAGGGATATTTACCTAGAACACTCTCCATGATGGTGAAGTTATTAGCGTATGGATTCTAACCATATGTCGAATTCACCCACCGAAACTAGTTTCCTCTTGCATTGTCTCGTGTATCTTCATGTTGGAATATTGGAAGTATGATTTTAAAGAAAAAATGACTTGGTTTTGAGAAGCGTAAAGTTTTTGTGAAATGATTTTCTAATAAAGTGGGAGTGGCTTGATTTCTAAAATGGTAGAAATGAATTTTCATAATTGTTTTGAAATGAAAAATGGTGTGTTTACACCTCTATTGAAATCATAAAATATGTTAAAGTTGGTTTTGAAAAAGTGTTTCTAAGAGAGTTCTCTAAACTGTTGAAAGGTGTTTTAATGGGATGGAATGTTTTGGAGGTCATGTATAGAGTTTTTAAATGGAATTTTATTTATTAAATAGAGATCATTTGAAAAGTTTTATGAAATTTTGGAATATTTTTTTTAAAATGAGAAGAGTTTAGTTCCCAATTTAATAGGGATTTATGAAATAGAATTTGTCTTGAAATTATAAGTGTTTTGAAATGGGCTAAAATGTTTTGAAATTAATGTTTATGACTTTAAAGTGAGTTATTATTTTAATGATTGATCCTTTCAAGATTTTTTTGTAATATTTAAATTGAGATTTTGATTTTGTGGTTATAGGTATTGAGAAAAAGTTAAGTATTGGTTGACCGTTTTGGTTTTGAAAAGTGGAAATAATTTTTGTTTTAACCTTTGGTATTTTCATGGGAGACCACATGCATGGGGTTACATGGGATGATGGATAGTTAATGGAATGGTTGGATGAGTGTCGGGATGGATATGAGGTGGGTGCCTGGTGTGGCACAAAAACATGCATGTGTGAGGCCTATGGGGTACCATTGGTGGACACGCTAACCGCCGAACCATTTTTTTTCAAAGAGTTGATTTTAAAGGAAAACATGATGTCTTGAGGACTGGTTTGGGATGGTGTGTCTTATGTGTTTTTGGAAATGTTGTTTTTGTGGGATGTTTTTGATTCCAAGAACCCCTATTGTTTGAATGATGTTTTGGGTTTGTGTTTGGTCGGTATGTTGGGTTGAAGGGATAGTTAGTGGTATCTCCTAAGAAAAGTTTGAGAGGCCCTTGTGGTGGCTCCCATCATGTGTTTAGTTATGACTAGTGATATTTTTTTGACCAATGGACCAGCTTGGTTGGGTCCTTGGGTTCTCTCATTGGATAGGGTACACCCCCATAAAGATTTAATTCAAGAATGAAGTGCAGACCAGGTTGGTTATCTATTGTAAAGTCCTCTAGTTGATCAATGTAAGGTGTCTTTTTATCGAGATTTGGAGGTGGAGTCTATACCATTTCCTTTATTGGTTTTATGGATCCTCTTGTAGTGTGAGAGTTCTTGTGTAAGGTTGAAAGATACCTTAGTTTCTTAATTTACCTGATTCGTTGAAGGTGAAAGTAGTATGGGATTGTTAGTGTGGATGATGTCTAAGAGGGCCTCCGGTTCCTTTATAGTCTCTTTAAAGCAGGGGTTCATGTTAAACCACCAGCATTGGAAATCTGGTCATGAGAGGATATTATGGCCACTTACTGAAATTGTGTGTTGTTTAGGGACTTAGCATAAGGTCTCTTAAATGTATTGTTTATATCAGTCGCAAGCGTAATGTTCGGTGACACCTTGGGATGTCATGGGATCATTTGACTGCAAAAGGAAAGGTTGTGAAATCTTATGAGAGTCTATGTTTTGTCGGAAGTGTGTTTTCTTTTAATAAATCTCGACATAATTTGTTTAGAGGAATGTGTTTCTATATATATCCTTTCCTCTTTCCGTTTCTCATCTAAAGAAACAAGGGGCGATGTGTGCACATCTTCAAATCACTTGTTTTAGAGAAATGTCGGGTTAGGGTAAAGTGAGTTTGGAATGTGTTATGTCTTGGTGAACCCATATGGGATCAGGGTATAATTTTTATTGAACCGAATGGACAAGTTCCGTTCAGGGGGGTCCAAATCCTAATTGTGAGGCTGAATATGATTCAATCATTTGAGCTCCAGTCGTAGGTCCCAGAGTAAAGCTGGTGCATAGTCAAGGGAAATCCTGGGGTCATTCAAACCGTTGGTCAAAGTACAATCCTCAGTATGAAATATGGAAAAATTTTAAACCTCTGGTGTCTTCATCTTTCTTCTTTTGTTCCCGTTCGGTGGAAATAGGTGGAGGGACTCATGCCCATGTTATCACCCAATGCAATTCTTTCCCCCTTTGGTTTTCATTGAATTTTTGGAGAAAAGGTATGAAATTTGGCTAGACAGGCTGAGTGCATAGTCTGTGAATGGTTAGTAGTAACTGTTCCATAGAAAACCATGCAGATAGAAGGATTCCTGGGGTTAGCGCATGGTTTCCTAAATCATGAGGTCTAACTGTACGACCATCCCAAAACATTAAATTTTGCAATACTCTTGTTCTAGCCCATGCTGGTCGGTTAAGATGGATGGTTCTTATAGTGGGGAGACCCACTATGAGTCTAATGTATGTTATTTTGGAAATGTCTAATGGAAGTCTACCACTTATACCAGAGAGTCCTTTTGGGCCTCCCCCTGTTAGTGTCCTGATTTTGTCTTGGGAAAATTTAAGTTGCCTCTTATGGGGGGGAGACCATTTGTGTCTCCCCATACTAGTAACTCAGATTTGTCCTTGGTCTTGGTTTAGCGGTAGGTACTCTCGTTCGGAGATATCTAACTACCAAAATTTTCCTTGGGTAAAGGTTGGGATTGGAGATCTCCCAACTGTTTAGTTAGAGAAAGGTAAGTGTAACCTTGTTCGTTGTTGTTTTTCATTTTAGTAAATTTCTTGAGTCTTGTTTGGATAGTGTTTGAGGAGTTTTTTTTTGGGATAAAGTCTGAAAGTGCTTGATTGTTTTAGGAAAGTGGTGTAAGTTTTGGTTTGTGAGAGTATTACTTCCTTAATTGATCACCGAAGGTGTTTTGTCCTTTCAGGGGCGGACAAAACATGGAAAAGGAGTACATCTTGGTTTATCAGTTGGGTTTAGTTTTTGCTTTTGGCCTTGCTGTGGATTTCTGTGGGTGGAAATATTTATGGTGGGGAGAATTGTCACATCCATGAATTCTTTTAAAGGTATTTTTTCATTTAATTTCCATTCTTTCTTTGTTGTGGGGGTTTCCTAGACATTTTTGAGGAAATGTTGAGTTTTCATGATTTTGGCCAAACCGTGAGCCCATTTCCAGATTTTAAAAAAAATTTGTTTCTTTTATAACTCTTTAATTTTTCATAATTTTACACCCATTCCACTTTCCAATTGGCATCCCCTGGTATATTAAAACCACCATATCCATTTGGACCTCATAGGAATCCATAATCATGATGGATTTGGGTTTTTTATTAAGGTATTGGGCCATCCCGAAATCCCATTTCATGCTTTAATTTTTTTAATTATTTAATACCTCATTAAAATTTTAATGTTTTTTGATGATTCCAACTCTCTCCCAAGACCACTTACCCAAGTCGTGACCCCATGCTCTCATCCACATCTTTGAAGCTCATATTCATCACAAATTAGAGAAAAACTTCTCTGGATTTCTCAAATCATCTAGATTTGAAGAGGTAAATTTTTTATTTCACAACTCCTTAAATTTTTAATATTTTCCACCATTAAAATTCCTAAATGACCTAATCATCCTTATTCTAACCTCACATGCATTTTTAGATATTTGGAAATTCAGATACTGGTGTATTTGGGTCGTTTTATTCAAGATATCTCAAGTAACTAGGGTTCCTCTCATGTTCCTCCCATTTTATTAGAGTTTCTTCCAATTTTCTTGAGGTTTTAAAATTTCCAGTACCTAGGGTCCATACCTAGGGTTTACCCTTGAGTTTTTTTGGTGAAATCTTGTGGATTAGGGATCGATTTCACTTCCTTGTGGTGCGGCGGTGGTGCAGTTGAAGTTCTGCACCAAGATTTGGAATTTTGGCACAAATGGTAGGTGGTTCCATGTGTAAGAATTATAATATGAGTTATATTTTTTCATTCATATTTTTATCCTAATCCTCTTACATTATTTTTGGTGCGGGGACCATTTTTGGTAGTATCGATTAAGCGTTTAGTTTCAAAGTTTCATATTTGTTTGAAAAAGTGTGTTTTCCATGTGTATCTTTTGTTGTATCGTTTGAGGTAATTTTTTAACATTTTAAAGTAGTTTAATAAATGTTTCTAGGGATTACCACTCTGTTTTAGATTGGTATTTGGGTAAATTTTATCCTTTAAATAGGGTTTTGAAATGGGTTTTGTGTGCAAAACATGGTTATACTCCATGGGATTGTTTTATGAAAATTGTAAATGATTTATTGAGTTAAAAAATGTGGGAAAAGGATGTATATGTACTGTTTTGGTGAGTGTGTTCACCTAATATTGATTTTTAAAGGTAAATTTGTGATTTAATATGTCAAAAAATTTTAGGATGTTTTATAAATTTATTATGTTTTTTATTAAATTGCAAGAATGGTGTGAAACACGTTTGTGAGCTGTTTTGTGTGAGTATGATGTGAAAAATGAATTTTGTTTTTGAAAGGAGTACTATGTGATATGTGTGTGGGATTTTTGGTGTATGTGTGAGTTTGAAGTGTTATTTTAATGTGAAAATTTTATTTCATGGCTTGTGGAACTTGTTTTAGCACAAGGGGGAAAACCTGGGTATCTAGGTGGGTGGACATGTACTAGTATGCTAGTGATCCCGTGGGGTTAGGCCCTAGTTTCATGTTGCAAGTTTGAATATGAAAACACTAACTAAACTATGATAATTATGATGATGATGATGGGGGACCACTAGGTTATGGGTATGATCCCTACTAGTGGCTCGTGTGAATGAGAACAAATGTTTTTATGGTTACTTTCACCGAGATACGAGGTACCTGGGACCCACAGTGAGCTAGTGCCTAGGGTTTATTTTCCTGTTGCTTATGCTCATTAGATACTTTATTCTTACCTTTTTCATATAGTATGTTTGGATGGAAAATTTAGTATCTTTGGCTTTCTATTTTAAAATTGTTGATTCTTTAAAGTATCCCACTTGAAAACTATTTTTATTTAAAGTTGCATCTCCTTAAAATTCTTAATAGCATCTCATGTTTATGAAAACTTGAAAGATTTTCATCTTTGAATGTTTATCACATAGAATACATTAGTGGTGGAATACTACTGGTATTTTTATCACACCCTACTTACACCCTTGGGTGTAAGTAGACTTGGTTATTTTTGTTACAGGTTTGGGTACAACTTTTTGTGCCAATGGTTAGGGGTTTTAGCGGTCCTTCATGATGCAGTGCTATGGAGATGGCTTGAGGGAGATGCCTCTTTCCATGAGGAGGTTATTGGGATGTCCATTTTGGTTTTCTTCATTTGTTATAGTCTTTAATAATTTTTTTAAATTATTTAATTAAATTCTGAATTTTTGTAAAAGATGGTTTGTTTTGAAAAATCCAGATTTTTTATATTGGATTTTTTTTTGTAGTTTTATGTTTATAAACTCAGGTAAATCATTCCCAAATTCCATTTTTTGATACCTATGAAACTTTTACAGCCCGTAGGGATTGGGGACTCCCTTAGGGCCTTGTCACGGACTGTGTTGGGTTCCAGTTTTGATGCAACCAGATTCGGTTTGTGACAAAGACTCTCTGAGGAAGCACTCACCGTCAATTCCTCCTGTGATCTTTTAACGATAAACTATAGACTCACTGAGGAAGCACTCACCATCAATTACCCCTATGGTCTTGTAAAGTTATACTATATACACTCTAATGGATAAATCACCATCAATCCCCCCTATGGTCTCACAATGTAAATATCACAAACACTATGGGGAAGCCCTCAATATCAATTCCCCCTATGGTCTAACTACACTAGGTTCTCACAGCCATGTGTAATACAATCATGCACAAACAATATCCAACATCCCAAAGAAATCTCAAATATCACAAGGCTAAGAAGTTACAATTCATAGCACATGAATTTAGCAAGCAGTAATAAGCAATAAATTCCAACATTACAAGAAAGGCAAGGAAACAAGGCCTGCCTCATAGGCAACCCAAGCTAAACGACCAAAAACTTTCAAATAAGGAAACACACCCATAGGGTGTCCTATAAAAATGAAAT
Organism: Viscum album; assembly: GCA_963277665.1. Taxonomy (NCBI): domain Eukaryota; kingdom Viridiplantae; phylum Streptophyta; class Magnoliopsida; order Santalales; family Viscaceae; genus Viscum; species Viscum album. Next base: position 1,171,993,433 of record OY728120.1, read on the forward strand.
TTCTCATAATATATCAATGAAAAACTTTAATCTAACAATTAAACTAAGGAAGATGATAACAAGGTTAAATTCCTCAACACGAAAAACCCGAATCATGGGTAATCAACACTTTGGCATATATAACTCAAAGACAAACTCTGAAAGGAAACAAACCACCTAACTTGATGTCGTAGGAAGAACACTATCAAACGTTGGACCTTGAATCATCCTAGAACATCGTAGATCTACAAAAATGTCCAAAACGTTCAACCTTGGATAACTCGAGAAAGAGGAGAAATCAGGAAAAGTGACTCTAGGAGAAGGAAGAAATCACCAGTGGGAATCCAACACACATGCTGAAGTTTGAATCGGACCTTGGATGGAGAAACGATGGCTTAAACTTTGATCATCACTCTTGGTCGCTCCAGGATGAACCGAGGTTAGAATAAGACAATTCTGGAGATTAGACGCGACCTTGGTTTGATTAATCAAATAAAAGAAAAAGTACACAGTGTGTTCATTTAATGTACATGTCATGTACATTCCTCAAATGGCCCCCACTTTAGGCTGTCCACAAAACCATGTACTCAGCTGCTATATGGCTAGTACACAGCTACCCGCAGAAAGTGGGTACACGACGTGGACTCCTAAGTACACAGCGTGTACTTATAAAATTTCCAAAATTATCCCTTTTTCCTAAAAAACACCCGAAATCAAGACCCATACCTAAAATGAAGATCTAGGTTCTTACAACCATCACATCACTCATTCTTATATAAGACTCGATATATTTTTATTTAAACCACACACAATCTTTTTTAACAACATAAATCAAATGGGACCCATGCATAGCCATCACATTATTATCGAAACCCAGGGGTCACACACTCCCTAATGGACAAATAGAAAAAATGACTCATAATTCTCGAGTCACACATAAAAATAGGATAATGTACCAATTTAAAAAACTAACCATGACTTCATGCATTTCATTTTCATCCAAAAACCAGGGCACCCTCAATGATCTTTAAAAGGAAAATTCACTTTTTCCAGTGAATTATCACACAATCACCTATTAACCAACATTTTCCATAACCAAAAGTGTTAACCCATGTTCTCACCATGCTATTAAAGTCATAACAAGAATCAACATGGCTAGGTAGTCGACTGGGACTACCCTCAAAATCTGACCATGATAAAGAAACATAAGCACTCAAGTTTTTTTTTATATTTTAGGAGTAAAATTAATTTCCTTAAGGTTTACACTTGAGCCCTACAAGGGTACTATATTCATAGAGCACCTCACTCTCAATCCAGATCATAAAATCTAGGATTAATCCACCTATACTATCATTCCTAAGGCATCTCATATGCCTAAAACCACACATCCCTGATCACCTCTAGTGATTTGATATATAACAAAGACTTTATCAACACCTTATTAGTTGCAAGTATACTATCCATGATTCTTAGTGATCAACCTACTGTAAACCACTCTAGGGAGTTAATAGGGACATACATTTTAATGAAACCTCCCTTCCTAAAACTAGACTTAAAAATGAAAGCACCAACACAAAAGCACTTCTCCTAAAATTTTTGAAGGAATTTAACATTCCAAACTGCATATAAAGAAACACCTATCATGAAACAATATTGTATATTGAATCATCCACCTATGCCTAACGCACCTAAAGGAACTCACAAAAACCAGCTAACCCCTCTCATGGGTCACCCCTAAAGGTCACAAGGCACTAAATCCCTAATCTAGAGTCATGCCCAAGTAGGCCACTAGGCTCTCTCGCCTAGCCCAAAATTCCTATATAACATAGGATACAATTCATGATATGACACTCACTCTCATTCCAATGTCACATGACATCTAACAAGACAAAAAACCGCTATGGGGTCTCTCACACAAGTATGAATCTAACCCATCCTACCCATTCCTAGGTAAGGCACAATCCAAAAGACCACTGAAAACCCCAACGCGTCACTGTATCAAGGTCACAATAGATAACACATAACTCATGAACTCTCACATACCCTAACAAACACCCATTGATTCAACTACCAAACACCCACTAGGCCCACATCACACATATAGGATTCAAAATTTTACAACTTTTTATTTTTATTTAAACAGAATTTCCATAACAAGGGGCTCAGTTAAATGAAAAGTAAAGTACAAGATATAAAGGAGAAAACTTTATAAGTTTTAATTGTAATTTTATTTAGCTAATGATACATAGTAATCATTGTAAGGAATCATATAATTTACTTTTTAACCATTAAATTTAACTATAACTTTTCGCAGCCAAGGCTTAGTTAAACAAAATATCATTTATAAGTTATAAAAGAAAACATTATATAAGTTGTAATTGAAATTTTATTTAGCTGAAACCTCATAAAAATTAAGTCAAGTGATCAAATAACATGCATTTTATCTATTTATATTTCAATTTATGTAATATTTAACCATACACTTATATAAGAGAATACTATATAAATGGATCCATACACATTAAATAATCGAACCATGTCACAGTCTAGGGAAATAATCATAGAAAATCATATAAATGACATGAGAATATTATTTGTATGATATGATGAGTGAACACACACTATATTTTCATACTGGTTCAAGGGATAAAATCTTATAAATTAATAACCTCGTAATCAAGTGCATCAATCGAGGTGAAATCAAATCTACTATAAAAGCAAACAATATGAACATCAATTCCATCCCTAAAAATATGGACTTCCATCATACATGGGGAGACCAGTCCTAAGAAAAAATTACATACCATTTATATAAGACATCCTATATCATTTCTACCTTCCCCAATTAGTATAATATGAAAAATATGCATTTGAAACCTCTTTGTAATATCCCACCACCCCAGGCCATTATCAGTGTATGGATCAACAATCACAACTATACCTCAGGTGCGCCTCCCCATATGTCAGATATTTCTTACTATAAAAACAAGTATATGGTGGTATGGTGGGGAGAATATACCCACATATCAGAGGTTAAAAACATCATAAACAAAGGAAATCACATACATCAACTAGATAAATAAATAAAAAATAAACAATATCAGGAAAATGACGATAAATAACTGGAATAAACCTTTTTATAAAAAATAAATTATATAATACATTCCAGTCAAGGAATACATAAATAGTGATTCACAAACATATGAACCCCAAAAGGCCCAAAAAATAAGAAAATAAATCTAAGGAAAACATTGAAAATGGTCCTGATTCTTTGGCGAATCTCAAAACTACGCTCTATACTAGTTTACTAATACCAAAACTACAATCAAGTAACATCTTCTCAGGTAACAAATTGTCATGAAGGCCTCAGCTGGGTATGATTAAAACTCATTAATCCACCGAAATCCCTAAAATAACAGTTCTATAATAAAGTTCATGCATGATTGCTACAAATAAACCTTTAAATAATTTAACAACAAGAAATTTAATAGTTTAATAATTTAACAATTTAAATAAAAATATATAGAATAACCACTGATTCATGGGATCAAAGGTGACACAATACATTGGTCTATACCACCATCGATCCTTAGGTTCATAAACCTGATCAACCATACCTTCTTCGGCCAATGTTAGGGTCTCTCTTAGCACATCGTGTGGACCATGCCAACCAATAAATGGCCCAGGTCTCCCCGATATAAAGATAAGTAACATGAACCTATCCAATGTGAGTTTTATCATCCATGGAACATGTTAGTAAGTAATAAATACATCCTATATGAATGTTTTCTGAACTGTGGCATAATACAATACGTGACAAAAAATTTCCCTATGGGAGTTTTGTCAGTCAACAATCACAGACCACCATTAAAAACTTCCCCCAAGTTCATTTTCTATACAAGAATCAAGACCACCCCAAGGGACTTTTTATTTCCATATAAGACATTAAAAAACCCATTTTACCATTTCCATCATTAAATCGAAATTAATATTTCATTTTAAAAGTTACATTAAAAAAATATCCCTTCATTTAAGAAGGGGGGACATCACAAGCCTTTATAATTCACATTTTATCCTTTATTTATTAAGAAAAAACCTTTTTATGAAAACATGACCTCATTTTAGAATATAACCCCTTGAGACATTTAAAAGACCGAGTTTTACATTACAAGACCATAAGTATTTAATTTCATAAAACCAAATGATTTCATCAAACAAATTTCATTTTAAAATTTTCACAATTCATTTTAGGAAACCACAATATGCATAAAATTCCAATATAAAAATTATCAATGATTGTAAAGTCCCATTTCCTAATCATCAATCTAAACATAATTTCCATTTTAAATAGGCCATGTGAACTTACATTTCTATAATTAAGTTCTATTTCTAAAATAGGGCATTAAATTGGAATCACTTCTTTTTCTTAGGTTCTCATATCATAATTGAGGCATCTAGTTAAAATAGGGAAATATACAATTATATAAAATTATATTTATGTAATAACATGGATAAACTAGTATGAAAAAAACACAAAAACATGTAAAAATATGATAAAATATGAGTTAAGTCTAGGGAACACCTACCTTATCATTATAAGACTCCACAAATCCAGTATTGGCCTTTGGTTTGAGCTAAAATGGAAGAAAATGAAGACACATAAAAAACTTTAAAATATGGAATATTAGCTAAATTGAATGAGATACCACTTGAAAAAAATAAATAAATGAAGAAATTAAGGAATATTATTTATATCCTTACCTCTATCTCACCAATGATTTAAATAGAATAAGAAATAGACATTGGATGAAGGAAATACACCATGGTGGATGAAGAAGGGGAATTCCCCTTAGGGGAAATACTACTGCACATAGGAGAGGTCCAAACCCGAGTGAGGGTTTATGAGAGGTGTACCCATGTAAAATTTTAGGGATTATTCCATTAAAAATATACCAAGGAGACCATTGGTTGGATGGTGAGCCCAGGTCCCATGTAGGGCCACTTCCCATTGTCACCTGCTTGCCGTTGGCCCAATATCGGCTAGCCGGTGCTACTACAACAGCATACTATAGCCCTTAGATCTTCCTAAAATCCCCCCCAAATGCCTTTTACATACTTCCTACACCATAAACAACTACTTCAAGGAAATTTATATGAGGATCAACAAAATTTTAACCATTCCATACTTTCGAAAGGGGTAGGATATTACAAAAACAGTCTTCTAAACCAGAGAAAGTTTGTTATGAGGATCATAACAACATGAGAGATCAGATTAAGGGACAGTTCCCAATACTAAATTTTTAGGAATCCAAGACTCATATTAAAAACAACCTTCCCCCAAGCCTTATATTCTGGTCCATGTATGATAAAATAATGTGAAAGGAGCCTTTCCCTAAAGAAGTCATCAGTAAAAAATAATTAGTTTTTTCCTATAGGGGTATATCTGTTGGTAAATATGCATTTTATGTTGGTAAAAAGTTTTACCAAAAAAAATTGTCCTTCCACTAAATTGTTGGTAAAAACTATGTTGCTAAATGTTATTGTGACAAGTAAAATAGTTCTATTGCAATTATAATAATACCAACAGATAATATATATGTCGGTTAAAATGTTTAGCAACAAATTGATATGATGAATATATCTATTGATAATATTATTACCAACATTTATCTGCCCCCACCCTTGGCTGGAGTTATAAGGGTGGGGAGGGATTTGAGACTAGGTCATGGGATCAGGTCTCTGGACCAATGGGTTTAATTTATTTTATTCTTTGCACGTGTGCCACTTTTGTGGTTGTACCCAATTTTTATTACCAACATTTATCTTTCTATTAATAATACTATTAACAATATTACAAGAAATCCAAAAATTAATATATATTTGTAATTTTTTTAATTAATTTATTATGTATGGGTATTCCAATAATTGTTGGTAAAATTTTATATTATATTTATAAATCATACTTCATATAATATATTTATTATAGATAAATTATAAAATTAAGTTGTACGAAACTAAAACAAACAAAAACTTTATTTGAGAAAACATGTTCATCTCATACATCATGTTTCAATATCCTTATTCACACTAGCAAACCCTTTCTTATATGTCCCTTTTATAACACTTATACCTATGGGTGAAATTAGAAGTCTGTGAGATGGTAGTCGCTATCACAATTCAACAAGTAGATCCATTTTCTTTATATTTATTGCAGGTATCCTTTCTTGTACTTGTGGATAAAAGAAGAAATCAATAAAACAATTGTCCCTAGTGGATATAAGCAAGTCCCCTTTCATACACTTGTAGAAAAAGGCTATTAATACCCTATCTGACACTGGAAACAAAAAGAAGAGTATAAATCTTCAAATAGTCTAAATAGAGCTCATTTCAAAGAATTAATATTGAAATTTAAAATTGGTTTCATAAAATTACTATAGGGTCATTTATGAATCACCACTGAAATATTAACAAAACCAAAACAAAAGTGTTGATCAGTCCAATTTGGTTTATTAGTTTAGGTACATTTCGAAATTGTGTTTTTACATCATGGTGAAAAATGATACATGGGGTGAAGAAACAACCTCTATTTTTTTCAATGAGATACTAGTGGAAGATTCCACCATACAACAGGTGTGATGTAGAGAACTCTGATAATGACTTCGGAAGAGTCCCAAACAACCACAGTCCCCTACAACTACAATATTTGGTCTATCTCCAACATTAGTTCCACCAGTATACACCTGCAACAAAAAAATATCAATTACTACACCTCTCTGAATGAGTTGAAATAAGACTATTTGGTTTTGGAAAATGTGTAATAGAGACACTTTGAATAATCCATTAACTAAGAAATGGGCATACCTGATCTTTCTAGAAACTGGATTTTAATGAGTGAACAATGGAATGAGAACCCCTACCCTAATAACAGTAAACATGATACCATAAATCAAAATGTAACAAACATAATAAGGTATCTTGACAAGCTATGAAATTGACACCCAAAAGTGGATGTCTACAAAAATGTACCCTATTAACCTCTATTGTTAGCACAAATCCACAATAAAATCGTGAAATTCTCACCAAGTATCAGCAATAATAAAGAAACCTATAAAGGACATGACTTGAATCTCTGTGCTCCACCTGATGTGAACCAACCACAAAAGAAACTAGAGCTGGAATCCCCATCACTTCACACAATCTATCACATTATATAGTGGAACTAAACATAAACAACATCACCATCCCTTTGATTTTAGTGGAACACCCTTTATGTTTGAAGCCACACCTGAAATGAGCTCCCTCTACTTTAGACAGCCACCACCATACACAACCTATTGAGCATCCAAACATTAGCATTCCAAAATAGTTTTAATCTAAAAATATGATATAAAATTAGTAATGCATGATATCAACAACTAGAAGATTATCAAACCAATGAACACAACAAGAAGATATAACCAGTGACCGAAACAACCTCCATAATGATCAACCTTCATAATGATATAAAAATAACCGGTGACTAGAAAAATAGAAAAATAACTAGAAGAACCAATGAACACAACAAAAAAATAACCAGTGACCTTAACAAGAATATAACTAGTGACCAAAAAAATATAAAAAAACCCATGACCATGATAACAAAATATAACAATTCATGATAAAATTTAACAAGATTATCTAAGCAGTGGATACAAACTATTGAGAATGACACTACTTTCAATTGATAATGACACTTAACTCAAAATTATGTAATATAGTAACAATGATTTAAATTTCGTAATCTAGTAACACTAATTTCAATTGAGATCATTGTGAAAAACTTCATTATATCCTTTGAGGATAAATCTTCATTGATAATGCCAATAGAATTTTTGAACTCCACAAGAAGAATATATTCTATGGGTCTCTTTTCATGTGGATGTTAACAACAAATATCATAATTGAAAAACAAGATTATTAAAGAATTGACCTAGATAAATTATAGTAATACATGGTGACATGCCTTAATAACATTTAGTATGATTATGGGATTTCCATATCTCTGGGACATATTTTCAAAATGTATCCTTATGGCTTCATAATGACAGCCTTTCCTTAACACTAGGAAACAAAAAAAACTTTGATAAGAAATGACAGTGAATTGAAAAATTAAAAAGTAGAATATTCATGGGAAAATTCCATAAAAATAATACCAGGTTCAATATTCAATCGTGATGTCTCATGAGATTATAAATGTTGAATTGAACCCCAATTCTAAATAACAGAACTTATTTTCAATCAGCAACCTTTGGACATATCTTCCGACACAATTTTTTTTGTCTCAACATCATTGAATACTTGACCAATTTCATTAAAACCTCTTTTTAAGTACCTATATGAACATAAATAAATTGATAGAAATATTAGTGTAAAAATCAAACGAAACAGACAATATAAAGTAAAAATATATCAAACACTGAATAATTGGGAACGTCTGCCAGCAAAAATTACACATTCTGGAATTTGGGGATATAACCAAAATTTGATCTTCAAAATACTCACAGTGTTTGATCATCCATAAATTCATATCTAGATTCCAAAACCCATGTAGGAATACACACATAAAAAACATAAAACTAATAGGTAAATATCCAAACCTGGTGACAGTAAAATAACATGATCGTCTAGTAATAAGGGTTAACCTGAAGTCCCTTCTGTATATTCATAGATTCACCTAGATTCAAACAATATTTTATGAGAATAAACTCTCTGAAGGTCAATATGGAATTCTGAATTTTCTTGAAGTTTAATGGCCACAAGATTTCTTTTTTTAACCACTCAATAGGCCTAATTGTGGGTGTATTAAACAGACAGACCGATTCATTTTGGGAAAAGTTTAACTAGTCATACATCTGAATTGGATTAGGTAAAATAAAAGGAAAAAAATCTTGTAGATTTAGTCTATGATTAAAAATTAAATGATAGATCTCTTTGTTTTAGTATTTTTATAGTCAATATATGTTTTTATTTAAATTAACCAACACTTTATCACATTGCATTTCATTTTTTCCTTTTTCTTTTTTTTTGATTTGATATCAATTTTTAATTTAGTGGTATAGGAGGAGTTGGAACGGTGATGCATTGCATTCAATAGAAGCCTTTAAATATCCTCCAAACTTTGAATTAAATCCAAATTTTCTTATGTTTTATTTTTTTCTTTGAAGTAGAGTCTATGGATGAACTCATGTGCCATGGGTAAACATAAATTTAAAAAAATCAAACCATAAAGTCTATTGAATGATCAAGTTTTTTTCTTTTTTCATTCAAAATTTTTAATAGTGTAGGTCAGATAAACACACCCAGTTTTTTAAATCCAAGCCCTAAAAAGCTCAGATTTTAATGTGTATACAAGTGGGGTTCTTGAACATTTTATGACACTAATTTATTTATATATTTAATATGTTTGAAAAATAAATAAATCATAATAAGGGTTAAGTCATGTATGAGTTTTATTTTAACCTTAAAGTGAAACACAAAGCATTAAAAATGATATTTTCAGTAATAAACAATATAATTTTCCAAGCATGTGTGTAGAAATATATCTATCTGTTATAGTGTCTGAAAAGATGTTGTAATTTTTTACTTCATACTACTTCATAAGAAAAACTTATCAATAGTAACCTTAAAGAATAAAATACCTCTTTAAAGAATCCATGTATCAAAGAAACATTCCAGAGTATATTGTTGAGCTGACTTCGAATTCTGCGTGTGAGAAACTCATTCCAAATTTTTTTTATGTCATATAAAAATTGTCCTATCACACTATCACATAGATTCTTTTGGAGACTAAACATAACATTTTAAGATTATTAGTAAAATAATCCCTTAGTAAGATACATTGTGCAAAAGAGATTCTTGTATCTATGTCATCAAGAAAGAAAATAGGGACAAATGCATGAAAAGTAATGTTTGTGGATGTTGGTATGCTTGAAAAAACATTCAATTCACATTATCATTTATTCTCATCATCATTAAAGCATGAAAATATAATAACAGAAATAAGAAAAAAGATAACACTTAAGGAATCCAATGACCTTTATGCTAAAAAAGACAAACCTGAAAATTTGGAACTCTTCGCATATCCGGATCGCTAGTTAGCTTGGTTATTTCCTTGAAATCAGGATTTACATTCACATTTAAATCCATAGTATGAGAATGAGATGATGAGAATAATACGGATATTGTTCTCACTCAAACAAAAATTAAGGCTCAATATATTACCTTTAACGTGCATGCCTCAGCTACTCCGTATAGTCCATCACTAACTACTGAAATCAAATAGTTCATTTAAAATTCAAGCAATAGTTAGAGAATGAGATTAGAGGAATAAAGTGGTTAGTGCGATCAATAAAATAAAAAAAGGATCAGTAGAAAACCAAATTAGAACATTAAGATATCATATAAATCTAATTTGATATAATGAACATCAAACTAGAAGAACCACCAACATATTGAGTGCAAAAAATGACTTACTTGAAAGTGATTTAACGAGAAAAAGAACCAAGGATCACCAAAGAACAACAACCAAATATACAACACCAAACCCTTCAGTGCACTAAGAACCATTGTTTCCAGGTACTAGACCCACTATCGAGCATCAAAATGACCCCAAGATATGTCACTAGGATTCAACATAATAGGAACCAAGACACAGTAGGAGAGAAGAAACTGAAGGTTAAACAAACACCAAGAACCACTGCCTCTGAATCCCTTATGAGAATATCTTCCCCAACCAATATCGAACTGAAGATCTATGCACCACTATCAAGATAAATACCACAAAGACAACTAAATTAAGTCAATTCCACTTTGGGATGAAAGACTACTAACAAGGCAAAGAGGCATCTTCAGTGAAGGGATATGGGATGAATTAGAAATAGAAATTCCGCTCTGGGCTAGAATCCATATAGGTAGGAACACTAGGGAAGAACCAAAATCGAGGGCATAAGTCCTGATCCAAGGAGGTAATGATGCGAGGGAAGAGAAATTGAGAGGGAAAAATGGGATCCTCATCATAGATGAAGAAGAAAAAGTGACAAATAAAGATCCTAAAGAGGAATGGGGTTGAATCCATAAACCCTCAAGTGAAAAAACCTCTAAATTTATTTTTATATAATAAATATAATCATTATTAAATTTTATTAAAATTAATATTTTTGTTTTATAATATAAAATAAAATTTAAATAATATAAATTATTAATTAATTATATTTTAGTTATGTTTATTAATTTTTTATTGATTATCATATTGTTATTTATTATGTTTTTTAAATTAAAATATCATAATGATTTAATTTTTTTTATGAAAATTATCTAAGTGTTTATAAAATGAAAATCATTAGAAAATATAAGAATTATTGATACTTGGAGAAAATTGAAAATTAAAATCAATTAATGATAGATTTTTAATAAAACATCTAAAATTAAATATTGACTTTGATCATAAAAATAATAATCTATATAAAAAATTTGGTTTATATTAATTGGTTATTATCATTAAATGGTGTATTGTAATAGATTTTATTAATGGAAAATGATTTTTTGGTAATAGTTATTATTTATAATAGATTTATGTGTTGGTAAATAAAGTGTTGGTATTAGTATGATAAAGTAATAGATTTAACTACTAGTAAAATATTTGTTGGTGTTAAACGATCAATACCAACAGATATATTTGTTGGTAAAAATAAGTGTTGGTACTTAAAATAAATACCAATAAAACATAATATCTGCTGTAATTGATCATTTTTATCAACAGATATATTATCTATTAATAAATTTCTATTGGTATAAGTCCCTTTTTTTGTAGTGCATACACTAATTATCAAAGCCCAAGGAATCCATCATGCACTTTTTAATATCATATATGTTTTATTTTTTCCCTTAGATTTCAAATAAAGGTTAGAAATAATGGAATTTTTAAATTCGTGAAGTCTATATTGATTATTTCAATCTTATTAATCTTTCTATTATTGGTGTTGAATTCACTTGGGGTAGATATATAATTAATGTAAAAAAGTGAGTAAACACAATAGATGACTCTATCACATTAATAATAACACTATAGATATTTAAATATTGGGATTCACTCTACCATGATTAAATTCAAATAAAATCCCTCTTATTTTGGATTCTTAAGTCAATGATTTATGGTCATCTCCTCTTCATTTTAAGTTTAATAATGCTTGGTTGGCCATTCATGGTTGTAGGGAAATTGTTGTTGATGGATGAAAGACTGAATTTATTGGCAGCCCTCTCTAGGTCTTAACTAGAGTTCTCAAAAAGAATAAATCTCTTTTAAGATAATGGATAAAATATTTATTATATAAATTAGTTTAAAATATCAATGAAACTAAAGAGGATCTGACTTACTATCAAATAATAAATAAGAGGCATGATGTACCTTCTCATGAGGAGTTCCAAATACATTCCACCTTTGATGGTATTCTAGACCTCAAGGAGAGGCTAGTTGGGAACCAATACAATGTTAGGTGGCTTCAATATGGTGATAAAAATTCTATATTTTTACAATTCTTGCATAAGTAGAAAAAATTTAAGAAAGGGATCAGTGTAGTTCAAATTGGTGATTGCCTTTTTAATTCTGAAACAAATATTTCCAATGTTTTCTTTAAACACTTACAAAGGATCTATAGTGATGATATGAATTATTTTATACCCCAATTTATTTATTTCCTTACCTCCTTTATTGAAGGAAATTATAATCAAGATCTAAACTTGGATCCCACTAAAGATGAAATAAAATCTACACATTTTTCTTAAAATCTGGATAGTAATATTGGCCTTCATGGATTTAGTAAAACGTTTTTTATGTTTTATTATGATATATTTCATGATGAAATAGAAAATTTTGTGAGAGAGTTTTTCCTTATTTATTTAATGACTCATAGAATTAACTCTTACTTTATTATACTACTTCCTAAGAAAGAGTATGTTGTTGACATTAAAGAATTCAAGTAGGTTGTAATTAGTAATATTTTTCAAATATCATTGATAAAATCCTAGATTTTAGGCTTGGGAAAATCATTGGTGAGTATATAACCCCAAATAAGTTTGGATTTTTCCCAATAGGAACATTCAAAATTGCCTCTTCACAGCCTTTGAATGCATTAAGGTCCCAACGAAGAAAGATAATGATGAAATATTTTCTCTAAATATTAAAATCTCCAAGTCATTTGATATGATAATATATAGAATTATCTTCATTACCCTCAAGAAATATGGATTTTCCAATTCCTTCAATAATTTGATTGGTTCCATCCTTAAAATATTCAAACTAGATATTCTCAATAATGGTTCTCTAAGAGGGTTATTTTGGGGATCTAGAGGTACTAGAAAATATGAACCTCTCTCAAGCCTTCTATTTACAATTAATAAATATCATTTAATAAAATTTATAACTAATCTTACAAATTCTAGATGTTACAAGTAGATAAAGGTTGGGAGGAATATTCTTCCACCTTCATATCTCTTATATTATAATGAAATTCTTCTATTTTGGGAAGAATCAAAGGAGATAATTAAAGATATTATAGATATATTTTATCATTATGAATAAATTTTTGGCCAATAAGTCAGTTGAAAAAATCTTTTATTGTGTTAGGATAAGGGATTATGACTTCAAAAAAAAATAGAGTTTCCCAGGCCCTTGGAGTCAAGAGAGGGACCCTGCCATTTTATTATCTTAGAACACCTCTATTTTGGAGAAAAGTTAAGATATGTAATATAGAGAACATATACTCTAATATTATATCACAAATATCTAGTTAGAAATTAAAAGGAATGCCCCAGCTGGGGAGGATATGTTTAGTTAATTCAGTGATTACAACTATGTTTTTTATTCTTTCTCTATGTACATATGGACTAGTAACCTTATCAAAAAACTTCATAGAATGATCAGGATTTTTTTAGGACCAGATATGTCCATGAGAGTAATTTTATTTCAATGGCATGGAATAAATTAAAAAAACCATAATTATGGATGTTTTAGGTATAAAAGAACTCCAAAAAATTCAATGAGGTCCTTCTCACTAAATTCGCATGGAATCTCATCACATATAATGTTGAAACTCTTGAGTTTATTAAAAAAAAGATTCATTCCAAAGCTATAGAGTGGGTAATCCATCTATCTTTTATATTTTTTTAACCAGCATTGTAATCCTCTTATTATTAAATGATGAGTTTCTCAAGATGGTTAGTTTTCAAGAAGTCTGACCTTAATTTTGGGTGTACCCCATCGCTATACATATCACTACAAGAACTTATGATGGTTCATCCAAACAAGCAGTGATTTTTGATTGCTAATGTGATTAATGATATCAATAATATTTCTAGAATAATATCTCATGATATCATTTTGAAAATTTATATTTATAAATATGTTGATAACAATATACTGGTTTGGATGATGAGAATCAATGGATGCTTATATATATGATAATTCTATTGGATCAAATGTGATATTTTCATGGGAATACCAAAATGGCTCGCTAAATTTTAAAATTACTTCATTACACCCTCAAAATTTCTTCTTATCTATAAGATTTAATAGAAAAATTCATCTTTATGATATATAAAAATATAGAATTTAGCTTGTCTCTGACTACCCTCTTTGTTAGAAAGAAACTGAAAGCCGAAAACATTTATTTTTTAACTACTATTTTGTGATTAAATTGTGGTGGTACATAAAAGATTTATTCAATGTCAAGATATACCTGAAAATTTATTTTTTTATCTCATGCTATCCATCACTTTTTTTTGAAAAGGTGGAGGCTATGCCTCGTATATTAAAATAAAATAAAAAATAGTAACCAAGGAGGGATTACGGGAAAATAGGGAAAACCCAAAACAAAAAACTATTTGTTTATATTTTTTAGTAGTCACTCGGTTAGCCTTTGTTCTTCTTCTCTAATTGTATCTAGCTCCGCTCATCCACTCCCTCAGCCCTGACCTCTCAATCTACCTATTATTTCACTTTCCATGCATGAGAGAGATTGAATTATTTCATAAAGTGTCTTAGCATCAGTGCTCTATGAGCCTGAGCTATCCTCTTTTTTCCTCCTTGTATTTGTTAGGAGAAGCATCTTTTGTCCCTGGAATCTTCATTTATTCTGCAATCAGTAGCTCAACCACCATTGGGGAAACAAACAAGGGCTATGTATTCTTGTAAGAAACAATATATAATCCTTATTTATCCACAATTGGCTTTGAAGAAGAATGAAAAGCCTTAAATATGATTAGGGAGCCATATTCTAAAGTTTGTTTACCTTTTTTCATTTATTGAGGAAACCATCCTTTCCTTTAAGAGTTGTTGATCAACCTCAAGTTGGGTTTCTTTTCTAACTTTCTCTCCTTTTTTAGGATCATCAACATGATGGGCATTTTCCTCTTCTATACAAATATGAACCCAAGAATTCTTCTTGTTTTCAGAGGTGGAAGCACATACCTTGGGTGAGTTTGGGAAATCTTCCTTTTTATCTACTATAGATGCCTATTATTGAGCAGCACCTTGCGCCTCTTTCTCAGCAAGATTAAAAATAGTGCACAAATATTCCATACTCATACACAAGTCTTTTCCATCCTCATGCAACAAATATGGATCAGAGGAATTTTTGTTCTTCTTGAGACAATTATTCACATTATGACCACACAAAGCACAGTAGCTGCAAACTATAGAATGCTGACAAGAAGATAAGTCATGACCAATAACATTGAAGTCCTTGCAAGATTTAATCATTTTTTTATAAACGATCTTCAGCTCAATAATATAATCATCAGTTGAAAGCATCAACTTTTTAACAAGATTCAAACCCAGATCAACCTCAACCATAAACCTAGCAAAGTGGCCAAAATGAGAACCTCAATCATGGGATCCATCACTGAATTTTCCTATAGTGAATATATATTTAACCTGTTTATAATAGTTATATTAGCAGTTATTTCCTTTATATAGAATGTGAGGAATGAAATTTTTTTTGAGAACCAACCAACCTAATTATATGTGAGAGTTATTTTAACACACAAATTTGTTAAATAAACCTATAAATTCCAAACATGTTTGATGAAAAATGATATCTTTGATCAATCCATTTTTATCAAGTTTGGTGTACCTAGAAGTAAAAAAGGAACTTGTGATTAATTCCATTCATTGGATCCCATCAATTATAACTTGAATTAAGAATAATTATGATGTGACTTTAGGTGACCTAGGCCCCTTTGGTTTTAGAGGTATCTATAGGGCCCATTGAGTCTTTTTTAAGGGGTGTTTCTATCATTATATTATCAATATATTTGTCTATGAGGTGGAACTTTGAGTGATGATTCATGCGATCAAATATGTTGTTCACTTTGGATAGAGGATTTTAAGGATTAAATTTGATTTAAACCTTTACAAGGAAATCTTAAAAAATAGATCACACAATACTCCTTTGAGGACTCTTCCATATTAGTTAGAATGCCTATGAGAATCTGTTGAAATGCACTTTCAAGAAACACCTGATTTATAACAACCCTACTCTTTATTTCACACTTAAACATAATTTATTACATAAAACCTTCACTTGATAAAACAAATAAGATCAAGGGGTATAGTGTCTTTGGGTATTAGGAACATTATATAACAACTTAAAACATGAAATGAACAACTTTATTGAAAACTTCTTTTACATGACCACACACATTCCTTCATACTTAGCATTGCATGGGATAACCTGAGGACATGAATAAGAAACGGGTGAGCTATAAATACCATTAAGGGAGTAAACAAGGCATAACATGAAGAATATAGTACATGTTAGGAAATAGGAATATCAATGGATCATAAGAGAAACATGAACATAAAGGCATGATATAACTTGATTATCATAACATGGAAATGTGGCAACAACATTTAACATGATTTTAGCATGATCCAAGGCTCATTGAACATAGAGAATGAGTAAAACCTTATTTCACCTGAATTATAATTAGTAAACCCTCATTTCACATGATGTATCATGATATTAATCTTTACCCAATGCATTGGAGCATTATCAGGGCACACCCTTCTTAATCGTTTCATTTCATGCATAAGTGTGCCACATAGATCATACAACATGGATTCATTAAGCATTATCATTTATTCCATGATAAAGGAATGCAGAATTAATACATGAAACTCTATAACCAATAAGTAAATGTGCATAAAGGTGAATACCCTTGATAGAGAAATGGGCATGGTATTCAATACACAATGACTTTGGCTTGGAAAATCACGGTGCAATTTCGGCAGCATAACGACGTGACATAAGAATTCATAAAAATGATTGATGGGAGAGAAAGGGATGTCTCATCATATGTACATGAAATGTACAGTAAGGGGGGTCATATAGATAAATTTCCCAACATATGTAATGGAATTTATATTTATAATACAAAATAATTGCTTGAATGTAAATTCAAAGAGAGAAATTCCTTATAGAATTTTGGCATGGTAACAGGTGTACATGGTAGGAATTAATGAGAGATAAAGAGGTCTATAATTATTCAAAAATAATTAGGGATTTAGGGGGTAGGTACGAAATCATACCCAAACATTTTTAATTGAAAAGAAAAGGATATAACAACATAAATAAACTTGGACAAAAATGAGAGAGGAAGAAATCCCTTACTTGGAAGTGTGATTCCAAAGGCTTGGGAGAGGCTTGAGAGAGTCTTATTAGGAGCTGGGGTAACCTTGGGATGATTCTAGAGAGATGATGTCAGTGGTTGGTCGAGATCCAAAGGCTTTGAGTGAATAAAAAGTGGGAGCTTGGGTGAGTTTATATTGGAAAATAGAGGGAATTATTTATTATTTAGGTTTTGGACACCACACATTAAACTAATCAAAATCAAAAACCAAACCCTGGTTTTTGACCATGGTTTTTTTTCCAAAGGTGATTAGAAAAAATTATTTTATAAGGACAATTTCTGAACATCTTAAAATATTAGGTTTGCTTATGTGGAGGTGAGTCACACTCTCAAGGAAATCATTTTAAAAAGTTAAAATGTTTTATATGTCTTGGAGGGTCCACTAAATCTTTGTAAAATAATTCAAGAAAACCTAAACTCACATTATTTTAAGGGAGAAACATATATTGGCTGAAAATCCCATTTATAGTATTTTATTAAATCACTATTGGGTCATTATGATGTCATAAAACACATTATATAATAAAACGATATTTAATTTTTACCCAAAAATTCAATTATCTTAGAAAATTATGAAAAATTCAACACTGGATAATTTCAATGTCATGATTCCAAAAATAATATTCATTTTATCTAAATTATTTTCTTAATATGTGAATTTTTACTTTTAAAATAAAAGTTGAAATTTATCGAAAATTCATGAGTTTTGGCAAAAATAGCTTTCAAGCCTTAATAAAAATTACAATTGTATTAATATAAATTATACGATAATTTATATTTAATAAAAAGTAATTTAGTAATAATATTTTATTAAAAAATTATTTAATTCAAAAATCCATCAATATAGATTTCTTAATTGAATATTAACTAAAAAAATACTATTTGTGCTTTAAAAACTATTTACAATGTAACAGTAATAAAATGAATGTATATTATATATTCTATAAAAAAAATAATGCACATAATCCCAGTTCTAGGGTATTGTTACATAAACCCTTATAACACTCACATATGACCTAAGGGTAAGGTGTGCAATGGTGACAGAATCTTGGGGTGGTTCAGATAACATTGCTCGGGTGGTAATATCTATCAACTTCCACTTCTCCCGTAGGCGGTTCCATTAGAGCTTAATATATTGAAGCTTGGCTTGGGCTTGGTAAAGAGAGAAGCCCAGTGACACCAACTCTTTTACAAGCTATGAAAAATGGGATTCGTACAGAGAAATTATACTGGACGAGGCCATCACTTCTTTGGGATTTGTTGAAGCCCTATATTTATACTAATCACGTGATCATTGTTCAACAACTATATTAGCAACAATACGAATTATTAACAGTATTTTGAAATCCCAAATCATAAAACCAAAGAAGTACATATTATATATAATCATTTTACATAATAAGAAATTTAATTAGATCAAGAGGAATTTTCATTGATAAAAGTTTGGGTCGTTACAATCTTACCCCCTTAAGAAATTTTTCCCTCAAAATTCCCTTTTCCCACACTAAAACAGATATAGGTAACTCTGCTTCATTACTTTATCTAATTACCATGTCGCTTCTTCAAACTTTTGGTTTCTCCAAAACACCTTGACGAGGGACATTGTATTATTTTGTAGAACTTTTTTCCCTATGATCTAAGATCTTCACCAGCTTCTCTTCATAGGAGAGGTCATGTTTACAGTAGTATTTCCCCCCTTCTTTGTTCGACCTTCTATACCATGGTAGTAGTACTTATCCTCACTTGGTCATGTTTAAAGTAGAATTTTATTTTCTACACATATTCGATAACACCCTTCTCTATTCCCTTCACATAAATTCATATTCATAATGATAATGATTCATCATCATAGCGGTAGTAGGTCCTCGACCATCACATGGAAGAACACCCTTATCCATGTAACACCAACCTTCTCCCATTCATGGTAGCTCTCCCATTTTTCAGTTCAATGGTATCATCATCACTATCGACATTATACCCCACTTCTCTATTCATGTGCTTGGATTTCCCCTAGTAGAAACACCTTAAAAAGTTATACAGTAGTGGTAGCATGAAATCCTCAAGCTTCATAGTAGAGGTACCAGTAGAACACCTCTACCTTAGATAGTAGAATCTCCTTTATTCAATGTTACCATTCCTCCTTCACAAGGTAGTAATCAACACTCTTTGGGGTCACATGGTACTACCTAATCCATGGTAGAATCCTCACCCATCTCTTCATAGAATAATTATGCACCATGGCAGCAAACATTTGAGACTATCGTACGATGGTAGGTTGTAAAGACCACAATCCTAGTAGACCAGATTTGTTGGTTACTTTATTACATGGGAACTAGATATAAGGAATCACATCCTAATGGACTAAATAGTTTATTAGTCTTGGTAGACTAGATACATATATGAATCTCTTATTAAAATTGAAAATATAAAATAAAACATAGTATTTTCTATGAGAACACCATAATTACCTTTTTCATATCTCCGCATATCAATCATAGTTCACTTCATAGAATCCCAAGGAAAGGAAACAAAAGATATAGTTGGGATCTAATGCTCAGTAAGGGTATTCGTACAATAGAAGCTATAATGAATAAATAAAGAATAATTAATATGAAAAGGTAAATAACTGAAACACGTGTCATTTAACTAATAACTTGAACATGAATAATAATATGGAAGGAATAAATAATGATAAAATAATTCAATATAAATAATTACATGAGTTTGAATCTTATAAATGGATATTATAACTAATAAAATAATCATATAGAAATAAATAACTAATCCCATAATGAATAAAATCATAATGTTGGATATCATAACCATTCCATCAAGGCCTCATGCCAAGACATATTACATAAATGGGTAAGGCCTTGACCAAATACCCAAGATAGTTTGTCTCAAGAGACCTACCGATGAATCAAGGGGCTATAGAGGGCCCTTACCATCACTTACTGAGTCTAATTAATTTCTCATATGAAAGGGGTGAAAAATAATCAATGTAAACATTCTTATTGAAAAAATATAATATAAAATGTTAATAATTATCCTAATCAATAAAAATAATCATAAAACATCCAGAGTAATATGGAGAATGGAATAAAACTAGTACATCCCTAATAAAACTGATCATATACTATCCAGAGTAATAAGATAGATAGTATCATTAAAACACATCCCCAATGGGTCATAAGTAAAATGAGGGTTTTTTTTATTTATGAATTTAAATACCATAAAATTTTCATGAAAAACATTCTTGAGGAAAATACCCTCTTCACTTTGAAAATAACTTAAAAAAATTCAAAATATTTGGATTTTTTTAAAATAACCTCATTAAAAATTTAAAGGAAACATTAAAAAAATGAGTACTTATAATGACTGTTAATTTCATACATGAGGTATAAGTTAAAAAACATTCTTTTCACACAATTATAAAAGGTTAAAAAGTGCCTCATTAAGAAGACAACAAGAAGATTACTTTCAATTTTTTTTTTAAAAATAAAAACATGCGTAAACATTTCTTTAACAAATCCTTTTAAGGTTGTTAGAAGAATTTTTGATTTTTTTTAGAAAACATGGATATGGAAGAAAAAGGATTTTCAGCCGAAGAGAGAAATAAAGTGTTCTTTTCATAAGAACATTTTCTCAATAATTTTAAGTACCAAAGAGAGGAAAATAATAATATCACTTGAAAAGTTCATTTAAAAACATAATTGAATAAAATATATTGGTTTTAAGGTATAAATATCAAAAAATTTCCCCAAGGGATACATAAACATAAACAATACTGAATAATGATGAGATTATGAAATAAAGCCCTACTAATTTGGTAACCTTTGAATTGTAAGCCCCATAAAAGAAATAAAATAAAATGAAACTTTAAATAACATGAATATAAGGATTTTAATTATATAATATATAAAAGGTATATTATATACACCACACAAAAGGAATAAGTGGTGAATATGGCATATGTCTCATAGAAGTAAAAGTGAGATGAGAAACCCTTACCTCATGTTCCATTTCCTTCGTACATGTTCGAAATTCATGTATAATAAATATATATTTATTATAAATATATTAAATCACCATAAATATATATATAATACTATAAGTTATTTACTTATAACTTTTTATCACTCATTTATTAATAATTATTTATCAAACTTATTATCCCAACTGATAACTTCTTCATTTTTCATCTATGTTTGCGTTTGGTAATTTTGGTCCTCGTACTTTGATCATGGTTCCATAATATAAATAATTTTAATAAATATATTAATATAATATATATTCATTATATAATTATTTATAATATTACATGAAAGTTAGATATAGAAAAATGAGTTACACCGTGAAAAGAGACGGTAGGTTGTACGTATGCATGAACATTGTTTTCATTTTTTGATGGACATAATGAAGGAAAGGTAAATAATATTTCATATTAAAAAAATAATTTTTATATAATATATATAATATATATTCATTAAATTTATCATTATTACCATCTATGTCAAATTAAAATGAAAAATGTTTCATATCACTTCGTGGAGGTGGTAGTCCACACGTACGCACAAGCGACGTTATGATTTTCCAAAGGATTGGAAGGTAATAAGGTAGATGTGATATTATAATTACATAAGTATAATTATATCATAAATATAATATATAATAATTATATAAATAATTATATCCATCTGTGAGAGAGAGTTATGGAATACGAATTTCATCGGTTCGTAGGCAGTAGTCTGCCGTACACACGATCGATAGTTTCATTTCCCATTTGATGGAAGTGGAGATGGATTTAGGTTATTAAATTAACATAATAAAATCTTAGTATATTTT
Organism: Viscum album; assembly: GCA_963277665.1. Taxonomy (NCBI): domain Eukaryota; kingdom Viridiplantae; phylum Streptophyta; class Magnoliopsida; order Santalales; family Viscaceae; genus Viscum; species Viscum album. Next base: position 1,172,015,981 of record OY728120.1, read on the forward strand.
ATATACTTTTTATTATTATTTTATCATATTTGGATAATATTTTAAGGTTTCAAAATAAGAAATAAAATGACAACGCATGGTTAAGAACTATACCTCTTTTTTGGAGAACCTCTTTAGGTTTATACCAAGAGAATTACTAGAATGGTTTTATGATAAATAAGGACTCTAGGATATGTTAATGGATTTAAGGAAATAATTTTTAGGTATTTTTCAAACCAAATGGATTTTTAAGTGTATATTTGGCAGGAGAGGTGGTTCCCTTTTATAAGCATGGGAGATGACACACTTGTAATTTTTGAAAAGAATAAATTATACACATATTTTTCACATGAAAAAAGGATAAAAAATGAATCATTATATAATATTAGATGTCATAAGGTCAAAATATGGTTTTAATATTTTTATGAGACAAGTTTTTAGGTCATTCTAACCCTTATCTTCTTAGTTTAACCCCCGATAAACCCGTTTTAACCTTAATTACAGTAATTAATTTTTACTATTTTTACTAGTCATTATGACTGAAAATTCAGTTGGAATCATTATATTATATTAATTATTATTATTATAAATATGTGATACATTTTAAAAAATTCAATTTATATAATTGTTAGAATTTAATTTAAAATTAAACTCGCATATGTGAGGAAAAAATGGGGTTTCAATTGAAAAGATTTCAAAAGTATAAAAAATTTTATGTCCAAAATCAACATAAAATTGATTTGAATGGCCTAAATTGATTTAATTATTACATAATATAACTAATTTTACATTTAAAACAATTATAAACAAAATCTAACTATGTAAATTATTTAAAAGAAAAGGCAGTTATCAATAAAAATCATTATTTTTTCACTATTTTTTAAAAATTAATCTTTTCAAAAAAGTTTCAAAATATTAATATAATCTAATTTTGAAATGATTATTTTAAAAAAATTAATTTTTTTCAATTTTTTTTCTAAATTTTTTAAAAATCAATTTATAAAAAAGTGTGCAAAATGCGATGAAACCATTTTTTAGAAAAATACAGTTTTTTCTGAAAAACATTTCTTTTTCTTCTAAATAATTTTTTTTATTTCTAATCAATTAATGACTAATAAATTTATTTAAAATATAATTTTCATAATTAAGTAATTCCTATTCATACTATAAATTTAATGGCTAGGTTACAATGGTATAACATGTTAGGATTCTTTTATACTCAGGGATGCGTGTATCACAACTATCGAAGTGATTGGATTTATTTAAAAAGAAATATATGATAAATTATTTAAGAGTTAAATTATTCCCTCATTAAATAAATTAAATCCTTTAGATTTTAAATTTATCTTAGAATATAAGGGTTTTATATTTTATAATTCCTTTTATCGAAAACCAACATTGTAAAAGGGTTAATAAAACTTCCTCTTAAAAAGTGGGGAAGATAAATATTAAGGTCATATAGAATAACACATAACTAGGTTTCATAGTATAAAAAATTAGTGGGACATGGAAGAAAATAATAAATAATTATGAAGAGTGATAAAGATCATTGATCATAAGAAAGTGAATTATTAAGAGAAAGTTAACAACCACAAATCCATAAAGTATTGATGTGTGAAAAAGACTATTTTTTCATTAGAAACAAAGGTAAATTTATGAAAATTTTATTTCAAGATAGTTTTACCAAAATAGAGAGATTATTTTACATTCAAGATAGATAAATCTAGAAAATATATTCATTTGATATCTTTTATTTAATAATCACAATTTAATCCTTTGGCTGTGCTTCAATGAATTTAAACTTAATTTATTGCACCAAGAAATGAATTTCCAAGATGAATTTTTATACATAATGTACTAACATTAAATTATAATGGATAATGTTATCCACAAAAGAATAACAATATATTCCTCTTGTATTTACTAAAACAAAACTAGTTTTCATAATGTAAGATAATACATGAAATTAATAAACCATCATATGAAAAAATAATAAATTAATATCTAAAAATCAACAATAAAACCAAAGGCATAACATAGATCATTCTTTAAATAAATAGCCCTATATACTAAATTACACCAATAACATCAACATTAAAGAATGATTTAACCTAAAAATCTATCTCATATGCTTAAATTTACATCTCCAAAAACATAATATAATTATTCCCAAATAATATTTTATGTTAAAACTAATGGTTTTATATGTATCTCAACCCAAAAAAATATACCAAAATATCATTAATCACCTAAAAAACAGAAAATATCAAAAATATTTGATAAAATTAATATTTATCCATCAAAAAATTTGAATAAAACAATTTAATATTAACCAGTGCATCATGTAGGGTAGTGGTAGGTGTTGTACCCTTATCACCCTTCGGTTATGGTTCAAGCCTCACAACATTACCAGATGCGATGAGTTTTCACCCGATATGTGGGTTGTAATTTTTCCAAGACTTAATTAATATAATTCCTATAACACTTCTAAATTATAATAACCCATAATAACATAAACCTAAAAGATAAATAGACCTTAATGGTTATAAATACCTTTAAACATATATACAAGAAATGTAAATGAATTATTTCTTAAATAACATTTTTAATAAAAAATACTAAACCAATGAGTTGTTTTTCTATAAATATATCCCAAAATATCCTTAATATTGATAAAATCCCATCACATAAAACTTAAGAATGGGTGTTCAAGAATTTAAAATTATGATTAACCTTAAACTCCTAATCACATTATGGTATCCATAACTCTTAAGTTAATCTTAGATATAAACATATATTCTTTATAAACTTAACACAATCCTTATACGATTCATGACTCATATAACCAAAATACATTTGATAAAAGTACTTATAAAACATAATTATTGTGTCCCAATCCTCAAACCTTTTACTTAAATTATTGGTATAAGACATGTCCTTCCTTGGTCTTGGAGTAGACCTTTAAAAGAGGGCATTGGATTAGATAATTCCTTGGTTTCCCACATTTAAGAAAATGAGCTACAAATGGATCTCTAGGATGAAATTTATTTCTCTCCATTGTACTCATCACTTTTACTTTAAAATTCATTGCTATATCACCTTATTTTCCACACATAAAATATTTTCATGTTCCTTTTAGACATTCTCCTAGGAATCTATTTCCACATTTTTGACATAGAATAAAATTGAGATTTTATTCCTTCATAGTCTCAACCTCTCAAGGTCTTAGCATACTTCATCCATATCATCTTTGGTGAGTCTGATATTTGGTTAAGGTGTAAGTTTTTAATCATATATCGTGATAACTAATTAGGCATAATCACAATATCTTTCACTCCAATAACCACCCCATTTGATTTCTCAGAACCACCACATTGTCCATCACATTAAGTGTTAATTTGATTCCTCCTAGTTCTATCCATTGGATAAAACCAAAAATCATAGTATGAGAAACAATAATCATAGTGGGAAACCATATAATAATTTTATAGGATTAATAAATCATGAAACCTTATTTTAAATATAAGACACCTTAGGTTTAACCTAGTTAATTAAATTTCATCATCTATTAAAATCATTCATGATGGTTTGTAAAGAAAATGTGAATTAGCCAAAGAATATCCACTTGGAGTGTCAAAAAAAGTGTGAAGATTAGACCATTTCATGCACATGGTGATGATTAATTCAAATCCCAATGCATAGTTTTTGAAGTTAATACCCATAAGTAAACTTTTACAAATCCAAATTAATTTATAGTATCTATAAATGGGTGCATTTCTAGGAAATCCACATAATCTCTAACTTTCCAAAAAATTTAGGATGTTTTCCTATACTTAAACTTATCCTCAAATTTAGTCATAAAATTATTTTCTCTAATATATGTTCCTCTGAATATAGTTCCCAAGGATTCTACTAAACTTAATATAATACCAACTATAAAGACCCCAACCCTATTATCTTATACTTAATGGTTACTTTATTACATTGGTACTAGATACAATGAATCACATTCCGAAGGACTGAATAATTTAGTAGTCTTGGTAAACTATATACTTACACGAATCTCACATTACAATTGAAAAAATAAAATAAAATATAGTATTTTCTTTAAGAAAACCATAATTTATTTTAGCATATCCCTACATATCAATCATAACACACTTCCTAGAAAATTTGGGAAAGGAATCATAATAAAGGGGTGAGATCTAATACTCAGTAAGTTTATGAATATAACGAAATATATCATGAATAAATATTGAATAATCACTATATAAAGGTAAATAATTGAAACAAATTCCATTTAATCAATAACTTGAACATGAATAATAATATAGAAGGAATAAATGATGATCAAATAATGACATATAAATGATCACATGAGCTTGAAACTTATCCATGGATATTATAACTAAGAAAATATTAACATGGAAATCAATAAATAATATAATATTGTGGAAATACATAATGTTGAACATCATAAACATATTATAAAGGCGTTATGGAAAGATATCTTAAAAAATGGGTAAGGACTCAGCCAAATATCTAATCTAGTTTGTCTCATGAGACTTACTAATTTAATGAGGTGCAATATCAGGCCCCACCCATCACTTACTAAGTCCAATGCATTCTTCATATGAAAGGAGTGAAACATAATCAATATAAACATTTGTATTGAAAAACTAGAATATTAAATATTAATAATTACCCCTAATAAATAAAAATAATCATAAACAATCCATAATGATATGGTGAATGGTATCAAAGTAGTACATACCTAGTCAAAATGGTCATAAACCATCTAGATAAATAAGAAGGATGGTATCATTACAACATATCCCCAATTGAAAATAAGTAAAATGAGGGTTGTTATTGTTGATGAATAGAAATACTATAAAAATTTCATTAAAAAAATTCTTCAAGAAAATATCATTTTCACTTTGAAAATTATTTTTTTAAAATTAAAATTTCATGAATATTATGAAAAAAATTCTTTAAAAATAAAATTGTTAAAATTGTAAAGTAATATTCAAAACAATTAGTGTTCTTAATGACAGATTATTCCATACATATTTTATAAATTAAAAAAACATTTTTTTCACACTATAATAAAAAGATTACAAAGTAACTTGTTCATAAAATGAAAATAATATTACTTTTAAAACATTATGAAAAAGTATAAAATAGGTAAGAATTTATTTAATAAATCATTTTGAGGATCTTAAAAACATTTTAGAAAATATTTTTGGAAAACATGGATAATAAAGTCAATTTTCTTAAAAATATTTTATAAATCATTTTGAGTACCAAAAAGAGTAAAATGGTAATATAACATGAAAATTTAATGAATAACTATAGTATACCAAAATATAATGGTTTTAATATATAAATATCAAACAATTCCCCCAAGGAATACTTAAATATAAAAAATCTAAAATAATGATGAGATTGTGAAATAAACCCTTACCCATGGGGTAAATTTTGAATCGTAATCCCCATGAAAGAAATATCTTAAAATGAAACATTAAATTACATGAAGATAATTATATTCATGATATAAAATATCAAATGGTAAGTATATACACCAAATAAAATAAATAAGTGGTGAATATAATATATGTATCACATTAGTAAAAGTGAGATGAGAAAACCTTACTTTAGGTATGATTTCCTTCATTCATGTATGAGCCTCCGGTATAATTAATAGAGATTTATTTTAATATAATATAGAAACAAAACCATAGATATCATACTAAATATGATTTAATTATAAATTTTTATCACCTGTTTGTTAACAATTTGTTTTAAATTACTATTTTGGACGATACTGCTTCGTTTTTCATGTATGTTTGGATTTGGTAATTTTTTTCTTTATACTTTGATCATGGTTAAATAATATAAAAAATGTTAGTTATTATATAAATATAATATATATTCATTATATAAGTATTTTTAATAGTACATGAAATTTATAGATAGGAAAATGAGTTACACCATTCATGGAGACGACAGGCCATACATATGCATGAACACTATTTTAATTTCTTTATCAAATGAAATGAAATAAAGATAAATAATGTTTCATCTCTAAAAAATAATTTATATATATTATATATCATATATATTCATTAAATGTTTCATTATTACTATCCATGTCAAAATAAAATAAAAAACATTACACATCGCTTCGTGGATATGGTAATCCAAACGTATGCATGAGCGACATTATCATTTTCTATCGGATTGGAAGGTAAACAGGTGTATTAGATATTAGAATTCTAGATGTATAATTATATCATAGATATAATATATAATAATTAAATATATCATTATATCCATCCATGTGATATAGTGATGGAAAACAAATTACATTGGTTCGCGAGGCGGTAGTCCTCTGTACACACGATCGATAGTTTTGTTTCTCATTTGATTAAAGTGGAGATTGATTTAGGTTATTAAATTAACATAATAAAATATAATTATATGTGATATACTAGTGTTGTTATTTTAGAATATTTTTAGAATATTATAAGGGTTTAGAGGAAGAAATAAAATGATGATGTATGGCTAAGAAATATACCTCTTCTTTAGAGAACCTCTTTAGGTTTATACCTAAATCCTTCCAAGAATGTTTTTTTGATAAAAATAGAAACTATAGGTCATGGTGAGTAATTTAATTAAAGTATTTAGTAATTTATTGGTCAAAAAAAGTGCTTTGTAAGTGTGAAGTGGAGAGGAGAGGGGGTACCCTTTTATAAGTGGGGGTGATGACACACTTGGAATTTTTGAAAAGAATAAATTATATCCACATTTTTTACATGACACAAGGATACAAAATAGATAATTATAAAACATAAAATGATATAATTTATAAATATTGATATAAAATACGAATTGTAAAAAAATTAGATCATTTTAACCCTTATCTTCTTAGTTTAACCCCCGGTAAACCTATTTTAACCTTAACCACGGTAATGAATTTTTACAATTTTTACTATTAATTATGAAAAAATTAATTTAGAATTGTTATATAATATAAATTATTATGATTAAAATTATTTAATATATTTTAGAAAATTTAATCCTCATAAGTGGTAGAATTTAATTTAAAATTAAACCCGCATATGCGACGAAAAAACAGTTTTCCAATGGAAAAGTTTTCAAAACCATAAAATGTTTTTATACCAATAATCAAAATAAAATTGATTCTAATGAAATAAATCAGATTAATTATGATATAATTGAACTAATATTAGTTTTAAAACAATTTTAAACTAAATTAAGCTTTGCTAATGTTTTAAATGGAAAGGCGGTTTTCAATGAAAATCAGTATTTTTTGACTATCCATTGAAAAATTATTAAAAATTTACTCAAAGATAATTTTGACATGATGTATTATAAAAGTAAGTTAATTTTTTCAAATAAATTTTCTAAAAGGGTTAAAAATTAATTTTTTACATAAGTGAACAAAACACGTTGAAACTTTTTTTGAAAAATACATTTTTTAGAAAAAAAATTATTTTTCCTTCAAATGATTTTTATTTTTATTTATACTCAATTGATAACTAATAAATTTATTTACTATATTATTTTCATAATTTAGTTAGTCATATTCATTCCCATAAATATAATTTTCAAGTTATAATGGTATAACATTTTACAGTTCTTTTAGACTAAGGGTTGTCTGTATCACAAGCTATCAAATAGATTGAATTTATTTAAAAAGGAAATATATTGTAAAGTCTCGGAGTGTTACAAAGGCCCTTCATTCACTTCACTAAATAATGGATATCTAAAAATAGAAAAATTATTTCAAAATAGTATCTAATACTGTCAATTATAAAATATACTACCATCAGTTTTAAAATATGAAACCGTGAGGCATTTATTATTTCTGCATGACTTCTATATTGTAACAAAATATCACGTTCTGTATTTTATTTTAACGTTACTAAGTCTAAATTAATTTTAATTTCAAAATATTTTTTTCCTCTATTTTTATATTTATTTAATATTTTATTTTTTGAATAGTTTATTCCAGTTGTTTTTAATATTTTTATTGGGTTATGAATTAATTATTAATTTTGTTAAATCCATGTGAATTTATGCAACGTGTATTAGGGATTATTTACTTCATGGAAATACATAGTATGTATTATAATGATTTTTAATATAATCAATGTTGCATGTTTTGTTGGTTTTTATATTCTATAATATTTAATGTTAAATATCTAAAAACATATTCAAAGTATTTTTAGTATCTTAAAAATAAATTTACATTATTTCTATATTTATTTATTTTAGAAATTTCAACATGCTCTATTTTTCATATTTTAATTATTTTATTTAATGTATGTTTATAATAGTTGTTTTTATCGTTTTCTTTATTCTAAAATTTTACATAAATCATTTTTAGTCTATAAAAATTATTTTGGAATTTTTTAAAAAAGTTTAATATATTATTTTAATTTATTCATAGAAGAATACCTCATATATTTTTCATAATTTGAAATTATTTATTATTGCTTAAATTATTTGAGATAATTCTTTTAAAATAATTTTTTTTAATATTGTTGAATTTTTTCAAAGTGTTTTTAATGTATTAAATTCATGTTAAACATGTTTCTATGCATTAATACAGAAGGTATTTCGAAGTTATTATTTACAGTCAAATTACTTGCGTTATTCATGGATTTATTTGTCTAAGTTTTATAGCGTTTGTTTCTTGAACAATTGAATTTAAATTGTTTGAAATGTTTCAAAGTATTCAAGAAATAAATTAAAATTAGAGTCAATTCCTTTTTTATTTCTCGAATCTATTTTAGCTCTATGAGATTCATAGTTGACTCTATTTTTGAATTATTTTAAGGATTTATTTGAGTCTGTAGTCCAATTATTTTATACATAAGGGACCTGAAGGATACATGGAAGGATATGATTATATAAAATGATACACTTTTGAATTGAAGAAATACAAAGTGCTATTACACTATGACCCTTTAAGTGATCCTGTACACACTGTTTACTATTTATGATTATCTCTCAAGGAGAAACTGAATCTTCTATGGTGACTGCACTAACCTTAAGGAGACACTATGATTCTTACTCCACAACCAGAGTATGTGATTTATCATTCTTCAACTACTTCTATATTGTTTATTCCAAGTCTTTTTTTAATTCCTTCAATCTTCAGATATGTGTTGTAACTTTTTATTATTATTTTCCCTTGAAAAAAAATTATCACTTTTAGGGTTGTGAATCTAATTTTCTAAAGTCAGGTCTTTTTAGGTTTTGACTCATAAATACCAAATTTAGGTATTTTATATTGTTACTTCCAAATTCTAAAGTTAGTTCATTCGGGTTGTGACTCCCAGATTCTTAAATTCCAGATATGTTAGAGTTTCCTCAAAAATTTTGTAAGGGTTGTGACTCCACATACAGAAGTCACTTGTGTCTTTCTGGTCATAATTTCACTAGAAAAGGTACACATTGTATCAAGTTATAATTCTCTAAAAAAAATAGGTAGTGAAAATGTGTCTCTTGCAGAGTAGATAGATATAAGAGGAGATTATGTTCACTTTAGACTGAACTACTATAAAAAACTTATGCTCATTTTTTTATTTTTAGATACAAATTAACTTTGTTAATTTAATTTGATAATAATATTATATAGCTAAATTTTTTAATTTGGAATATTCACCCCCCTCTAGACCATCTTCTGTCACCATTCCGACCTAACAATAACAATGATAAATCTTTAAAATGGCCTTAGGTGTGGGTTACATGCACTCAAATCCCTAAAGAAGATACTCATAAAGTTATGATTATCCATAGATAATAACATAATTGGTGTAAACTCATTGCTCCCACTACTAAAATTGGATTTCAGCCACATTTTCTAAAAATGAGGTTAAATTTTGATTTATCTACGTTTTTAGTAGCATTTTAAAAAAATGTGGTTAAATTATAATTTAGCCAATTTAGCCACATTTTAAAACACTACTAATTTTTAATTTATCCATATTTTAAAATATGACTAAAGTAATATATATATATATATATAATAATTTATACAAATATATACACACATATAAAAATATATTGATATATATATATATATATAAAATTATACACACACACATACATAAACAAATATATATATAGAACAATAAAAATATATTATTATTATATATATATAATGATAAATTTATAAATATATTTATAATAATTTATACATATGTATATACAGATATATAAATATATTAATCTATATAGATATATTTATGTGTGTGTGTATATATTAAATTATATATATACATATATAAATATATAAATATATATTTTTATTTTAATATATAAACTTATAAGTATTTATACACACATAAATATATTAACGTATAATATAAATAATATATATATATATATATTAATTTATAAATATAAATATTAATTTATAAATATAATCATATTAATTTATACATATATATAAATATAATAATATATATATATATATTAATATATATATTAATATACATATACATATTCATGTAAATTAATATTGTAATATAAAAATAAATTTATAATCTTATAAGTATTTATATATAAACACACAAATATATTAACATATGACATAAATAATATATATATATATATATATTAATTCATAAATATAATCACATTAATTTATACATATATATATATAAATATATATAATAATATATATATTTATATATATTAACAAATATATTCAAATTATTAATTTAATATATAAATAAATAAATAAACTTATAAGAATTTATTTACACACACACAAAATATATTAACATATAATATAAATCTAATATATATATATATATGTATATATATATATATATTAATTTATAAATATATACATATTAATTTTTACATATATGTGAATAATATATATATATATATATAACATTTATATTATAAACACAGCTAAATTAGCAACACACTACTTTCTAATTTTTTTTATGAAACACGGGTAAACAAATTAGTCACATCTATAAACACATCTAAACATAAAACCAAAATACGTATATATACATTTTTTCATATAGTGTCATAGTTATTAACTTTACACAAAAGTTGGAAATTTAAAAGATCATATAAGTAAGAAATTAAAAATTTTAATCATTCTACAGTAAGTAGAAGTGTGAAATTCAAAAAGTATGGTAGAATTTTTTTAACAAAAAATAAGATATTAGTTATTGCTACTGTATGCCGACACTTTATGGGTCTCTACCTAAATACTCTAGAAACACATATATCTAAAATCACATGAGAGATACATCCCAACATCATTATGTTCTATCTCAAACCCATCATCTTATGTTACAACATTTTATATATGATTTACCATCCCAATATCTGAGAACACATCCCATTATCTTCATGATAACATATCTTAGACTTAAAATAGAAATATTTCCTAAAATAATTCAAATATCATCTCATAGAAAATGATGTTCAAATATTTACTCTTATCAATAGTCTACCCCATGAAAATTATTAACAAATTCAATCAAATCAAGAACAAGCATAAAATCATGACCTATATATACCTGATATATTACCCACCCTAAATGTACCCAATTATAATGCTTCAAATGATAATTTTGTTCAATAGATTATTAGAGTCCACGCGTAGGAATGTGTCGGCAGCTATACCCTATTCCGGGGTTCTCGAGTCTTACTTAATTTATCTAATACCTTAACATTGTTGCCTCGATTCCCAAACCAATTCCATAGATTTTTCTAAACCCATTACCCAACCTAATGATCCGATGGAAATACATTATGTCATAACCTTTTGGAAAGTGAACTCCCCAAGTTTTCCTCTACCATTGGATAACACTGATATATTCACTCAAAAGATGGGATGAATTACCTCTAAATATAATTGATCACTTAATAAAACTGAAATATCCTCTACAATGATATAAATATAAAACCATAAATAACATTATATAAGTGAGTATCTATCAATAAATAAATTTAAACCAAACATATATGTCACAAACCTCTACAAAACATAAAATGAAGTACTAAATCACCATAAAATCTAAGTAAACAACTCATGGTCAATACATGAGAGATAAAATAAAACTCAAAATAAGTGAAACCAATGTAGTCGCCTTATTGAAGACTCCATGATATATTACACCATCTTTCCATCAGTCTCTAAATTTCAAGAACATCTCTTAGGTCCACCTGTTAATATACATGAACACAATAGAAAAATCCCATAAGTGTGCATGTAGGGGTGAGTAATAATACTATATATAGTCATCCTAGGAAGTGATCTAACTTCTATGAACAGATAGTTTATATATGAACATAAATATAGAAGGTGTATAAAAAACTAAACACCTTAAACAAATATCATCAATGTTCCCATCTATAATAGTATAACTTCTTATATAAGTTCAATGTCAACAATATCACATTATAATCCACAATTCATTTGATAAGAAGGATTCCCATAGATCACATCAATAAATCTCAATAAAAAATAATTTCTTCATATGAATATATAAATTGCACCTCATAATATCATTATATAAAGACCTATATCTTGTTAAAGGCCACCAGGAACCCTGGCCCTCAGCCCATGCTTTAATCTTCCATCGGGGTACCGAAAGAGGGGTAACAATCATATCTTTCCATACATCTAAAGATATGCTACATCATTATACCCTTAATGAATATTCAAATTCATTTACCTTATATATATATATATTTTTCATGTAATGTAATGTTTCATCACTGGTATTATATAAAAATACACATAGAAAGAACATTGGTATGATAATGCACATAAAAAATAACATAAAATAATAATACCATATCATACATACTCACTATAAATATCACCTTTAAAGAAACACACAAGACACATCATTGTTCATGATGGAATTAAACACTACACCAAAAAAACTATTTAGTGATGTTTTTTGGGTTAACGGTTGTTTAAAATGACACTAAATGATCCAAAATGGTTTTTTTTAAAACTATTGTGAATACCTATGTTGGGGATTATTTCATGACACTTTTAAAAAACTAAAATGAATCATTTATGGTGGTTTTTAATTTTTAGTGATGTTTTATTATTTTTATTTTTTAATGAATATTAAAAAAATAATTATTTAGTGGTGGTTTTAAAATCCACTTCTAAATAAGTAGCGGCTGTTTTTTTAAATATTTATAATATTTGAAAATTATATTTTACTTGTAATGTGTTTGGATGCCCAGTCAGCCCAAGGACACTTCCTAGACTAGTCTATCCCATGACCCAACCTAACCCATGGACCATCTTGCCCGAACCAACCCATAACCCAAGCGAGTTCCAACATATATTAGGGGATACTTGGATTTGAACCCACAACCTATTCTTCACATTCCATCGACTTTACCACTTACCTAATCTCATCTTATATTAATTATAATGAAATAATAGTTAACACACACGCACACAAATGTATGCAAAAAAATAAATATACAATCATATGTGTATATATACACAAAAATATAAATATATTTATATATAATTATAAATATATACATATATATATATATACAAAAATACATATAAAAATATAAAAACATATATAAATATAAATAAATTTTAAAAAATATATATAAATACATACACACATATACATGTAATTAAATATAATTAAATATGAATATAAATATATATAATAGTTGGGGGCTTTCCTAAGTTGTAAATTCACCCCGTAATTAGGCATATGACCATGGATCAAATCCTAGAAGCCTCCCTTGGGAGGATTTCTATGCCATTTATTACTGATGATGTAGGCGATAATGCATATAGGGATGTAGACCTAGGTAGACATTGACATAGTGTATGACATTAGCAAGGGGCCTTTAGGCCATCAAATGATGGTTCTTTAGGCTATAAAGGTATTTTGGTCCCTTGATTATGGGATTATAGAGGCCATCCATGTATTAATGGCCTTTGGGCCATGTAATGTTTGAGCCTACAGATCATGGAAATGTTTTCTCTCAACCTAATTAAAAAACAGTTTCTTTCTTTAATAAAGGGAATTGTCCCGATCTTATTTCAATACACACACACACACACACACAGATATATATATAACCTCACACACCCACACCCACATAATATATGTAAATATATAAAAACATAGCTTGATATATATAAATAAAAATAAATTTATATAAATATTTATAAATACATACCTATATATAATTAAATATAATTATATATATATATAAACACACACACACACACACATATTTGCATGCTAATGTAATTGTATTTTTATTTTGAGTTCCCAACTCAACTTGGTTTTAAGGAAGTAAAAAAATGATTATATACATATACACATATAAATATAAATATATGTGTGTGTATAAATATACCAACATGATATAAATAAAAACATATATATATATATATATATAAATTTAAATACATATAAATATATACAAATATAAATAAATATACATAAATACATTTGAATATCTATACATATATAAATATAAATAAATTTACATAAATATATATATACATAGTTATTTATATAATTAGATATAATTAAATATAACTAAAGATATATATAAATATATATGCAGACACACACACAGACAAATATATATATATATATATATATATATACATATACATACATACATACATACACATACACATATGTTTGAAATCCTATGGTTTGTCTTGTTTTTTCATCCATTTTATAGCTTTTTGTATGTGGGTAGGTTCTTTGTCTAACCCCATCCTTCCCCAATGCTTTTATTTTTCTTTCTTTAATAAAGGGGCTTTGACCCCAACTTGTTTCAAATATATACATATAAGTATCTATATCTACATATATATATACACCGACATAACATATATAAATATATATATATATAAATATATAAGAAAAGATAAATATAGATAAATACATATAAATATTTATAAATACATATAAATATAAATAAATTTACATAAATACATATAAATGTATATATATATATAATAATATATAAATATAAAAATAAATACATAGACATATATGCAAAAATAAATATACATAAATACATATAAATATATAAATAAATATACATAAACACACACACACACACATATAAATATAAATAAATATACATACACATTCATAATTATTAACCTTTAACATACCATAAAAAGGAATGTTCATTACTACTAAGGTTTTACCATGAATTCCCACAAAATTCAAGCCTTGTAATTCCACTGAATAAGTATCTTAGATTAAATGATCCAAAATAATCCTTTTCATATAAGACACATAAAAAATTAAATCATTGAAAGAGGGGAAACCACTACAATTTCAACACTATAATATTAATAGTAATGTAAACCCCAAGAATGAATTCACACCCCAACAAAAATGGGAACCTTAACTTTAAAATCAATTTTGGAGGCCTTATGGATCTCTTTTGACCAAGAAAAAAAATTGGTGTACAAGGTTCACCCTACTAAACATCATATATATTTTTGTAAGTTTTGATTGGTTAGGTATTGGAGTTAAAATAGACACTTGGATCAAAAGTTATGGTCATTTGAAGTTGAAGTCCAATTTTCAACTTCTCTTAGAACATTAATAAATATTTTATTATTAATTATTACTAAATTTTTATCCAATATCTGCATAGTTATTTTTGTAAGCTTCATTTTTACAGGACATGAAGTACAAATGGACACCCAGATTAAAAACTGTGGTTCTTTGAAACTGAAGTCCAATTTTCAAATTCGAATAGAACATTAGTAAAGTGAGGAAGTTTCAACCAAAATTTTACTATATATATATATATGTAATGACCAAACTGAATTTTCCCAAACAACACCCGAGTGGATATTCCACAAGACCTAATATGTACCTCTCAATATGTAAGAGGTCATCGACTAACGGTGAGTTTATAAAGAAGTAGTGAGGAGACTATACCCTCAGTAATCATAACCATAAACCATAAGAATAAATAAAATACAACAACCCAGAGTATCAATGAGAAATAAAAAGTAAATATAATATTATAAAAAATGTCACACATGTCATACATATAAATAAAGAAGCCTCCCAATGTGAAAATCCAAACTAGAGTATATAAAGTGTAAGAAGGAAACAAGAAACATTGTGTAATCATCTGGAGTCCATCCTAATACCACTACCCACTCTATGCTCCATTTATTAGCTATCTTCCACAAACCCCTTTCCCTTACCTATATCCCAAATCATGAGGTCTGTATGCACATTAAGATATCAATGCAGGGTGTGAGTGATAAAACCCAGTAGGACATCACTAATACAACCTTAACATGTGTGCACATGTATAACAGGTGTACGAAATAATAACAATAAAGTCTCAAGAAATCATAAATAATCAAATATCGAGCACTAATGAGCCAACTAATACACCATAAGACTCGACCATACCTACCTCAACTCCATGTTGGAAGGATAGTCATAAAGGATATCAGGAGTAATCAAGATCTATCCACAAGTCTAGTGAACATATATCTCAGTAATCACAAGACATCTAATCAAATAAGACTATAATATTTTCATATCCTAGATCCACCAAAAGTAAAGAATCAAAACTATAAAACCCCTTATTTTCCATAGGTCAAGCCTTAAGACCATCATATCTAGTCTATGCCTTAGGTCAGGACACAAGGTCATCATACCCCCAATGTTGTTTCCACGATTCAGGCCTCAAGGCTTTCATACCCATACCTTGTATTCATGTCCATCGTCATCATCATTGAATGTTTTTTTAACTCTCCCTCTTAAGGATAACCATATCACGATAGTACACCTATTTCGAGTACCAAATAAATAACTCCAAAGTAATGGTATTTAAACATAATAGGGTAGATCATATAAAGGCAGAATATAACAAGCTATCATGAGAATCAGTAGTAACATACATGTACGTGTGATCAAAATAAAACATGGATAACAATATATATACTCATACTCATAGAAAAAAATATCATATATAGGTCTCATAGGTTATACACACACAAACATGTGATCACTATCAAGCATGGTCAAATAATAAAATCCAACACAAGTATCGCATTATAGAAACATGAGTATACAAGGGACCCAAATTGTATGGAACATTATACCTTTATATTATTGATCATAAACTCTAAAACCATTAAAAAATGAAACCCGATTAAAACCCTTGAGATATAACTAGATTGATCCTCCACACTAAGAACCACTAGAGCCTATCTGAACTAAAACAAATCAAGGTTATAAAACAAGGTTTCAGAAGATTCTAAGACAACAGAGGAGAGTTCATACCAACACACCTCTTGGGATTATACAACAATGTTAAAATTGATACTTACCAAAATATGTGGTGGTTTCACCCTAAATCATCCAATATTTTATAAATTATCCAAGAATTCATCATTATATGGAATAAAAAACCATAGATTTGGAAATGGAATGAAGTATCTACGATTCATTTGAAGGCAAGAATGGTAGATCAAGAGGAAAACCGAAGAACAGAAGTTCATAGATCACATAACTTAATTCTTGATCATTAAAACAATTATATACATCATAATAAATCTTATAAGGAGATGAATTCACTAAGAAAATGTCATGGAGTCTCTATGTTAGAGACATCTATCAATAAGAAGAAGAAAAAAATAAAAATGGGTGATTATGGGCCTTAAAAATCGATTTTCGGATAATTAATCCATGAAAACCTAGTTTGGTTAAATATTTTTCCAAAAAATGTTCCAATTATAAGAGGAATTATTCCTCTCATAGTAACCCATATGGTTTTTCAAACCATGCACCAACCATGATTTTGGCTACTAAAGCTTGTTCTATGGTTTTTCAAGTGAGGCTGCATAGTTTGATAAACTATGTGCCTTAACCATGCCCCATAAGTGCTGCTACCTATTTCTATATAGTTTCTTGGATAATAAACATGGTTTGAGAAAATTATGATCCAAACATGCACCT
Organism: Viscum album; assembly: GCA_963277665.1. Lineage (NCBI taxonomy): Eukaryota > Viridiplantae > Streptophyta > Magnoliopsida > Santalales > Viscaceae > Viscum > Viscum album. The sequence goes on from OY728120.1 coordinate 1,172,033,992, forward strand.
CTAAAAGGTCTATAAAAATCTCTAAAACCAACTTGAAACTCCCAAAACTCATACTAAACAAAACATAATTCAAAAAAATATGTACAAAGGATTAAATTAACTCATAACACACTTGAAAAATATTACTTCATTATAATATCCCTATATAAATACTTTACATCCTCAAGAAACATATCTAGTCATATTTCTCAAATAACTCAGGCCACTGGGCCCAAATATCATAATACCACTCTTATGAATTATTCTGGATCCATCTATACCACTATAAGATGTGGACACATGGAAATGTATTCCCCAAAAACACCTTCCCACTCTGGTATATAATACAAACCAGGCATTCAACATATGATGTGTTATGATCTAGCTCAACATCGTCTCATTTGATCACTTTTGTATGATCGGGCATGTACCTCTAGAGACGATACACATGAAACTCATCATGCATACTAAAATAGAAAGTAAGAAGGTCTAGAGAGTAAACCAAATTAATAATACACTTAAAAATATTAGATGGTATAATAAATATTATATTTATTTTTTACTTGATTACTCAAATGTTGATGCACTAACCATGGAGTCACCCGCAAGAAAAATTTTTCGCTGATAAAAAACTATAAGGGACAAATACTATGACAGAAATATAATCATTTCCTACTCTGATAGGTGGAAAAAAACATCCTAATCATCTAAACTCTCTTAGAGGATTCCTATATCATTCCCATACCCACCATAACTACCTCCCCTACTTCATGCCTACATAGTAGTTAATGAAATGGTCGGCTATAGAGTGCCTCAAAAGGTTCCATATAAATAATATCATGAAATATGTTGTTGTATACAAACTCAACCAATGATAGGTTCTCATCACATTCCCCACCAAAGTCCAGGATGCATGAACAAAGAATATCCCCAATTATCTAAATTGTAACTTCCTGAATTTTTATAAATAAAATTCCCTTTGTGGTTAAATTAAATTCCCTATTAAGTAATCAAGTTATAGAAAACACATTCACTCATTTGGTTTTTTTGGAATATTTTATTTTATTAGATTAAAAATAATATTAATAATCATAACTATTGATTATATAACCATTTAGCAATTATATTATGATTATTATATATTAACGTTTGTGACAAATCCAATTGACATAGACCAAAGAAGTGATGGCCTCGGCCTGTAGGATTGTACCCTATCAGATATTCCAAGGGAGATGGAATCTTTGTGATTTTCCATTGATTAATTCCATGGTTAGATTAAACAACTAAAGCATAAGAGAATCTCCTTATAGGATAAGTTCATTCTCATCAAGATCATAGCCCAAACAATGTTCACCAAACCACCCCAATAAAATCTCACCATCGCACACCTTACCCTTTAGAGGTTCACTGGTGTAATAAAGGGTTATGTATCTTAAACCTAACATCATGAATTTTAATATTTTTTCTATGAAATAATGATTATATTTTTTCCTTATTTATTTCACTTTATATATTATTAAATAACAAATTTGTTAAAAATTAGGTTTTAATATAAAAAAACTAGAATTTTATTTTTGGGTAAAAGGAAATTTTAATCAAGAAATTCCTTTTGAAGAATTTATAATTTAAAAAAATATATTTTAATAAAATAATATTATTAAATAATATTTTTGAATCATATTTGATAATATAATTTTAGACATCAAAAATAATTTTTATAAGGGTCAAAAAACTGTTATTGTAAAAAAATAAATAATTTTCAATAAATGGGGTTTTTTGATTTAAAAATATAAATAATAATATTTATATATTTATTTGGATAAAATAAATATTTTTTTGGATTCATCATGCTTAAATTATCCAATGGTAATTTTTTCATAATTTTCTATGATAGTTGAATTTTCGGGTAAAAATTAAATACGGTATAAATATATAGTCTATTTTATGACATCATAATGACCCAAAAGTGATGTAATATATGACATAAAATGTATCCAAAACCAAATATATATTTTTAACTTTAAAATATTTTTTTGGAGGTTATTTAATTAGTTTTATAAAGCCTTTATGAATCCTCCAAAACCTACACAATATATCAAGTTTTTAAAATCAATTCTTTATGAACATGACTCACATACACATACCCAAGGGTAATATTATAATTAGTTAGGTTTTTTTTAATTATGAAATAATTAAAAAAACATATCTTTGGAAGAAAGTGTGGGAAAAACTATGGAAAGGTATTTTTTTTGATTACTTTATTGTATAGAGTCCAAAAGCTAAGTTTAGGAAATAATGAAGAACTCCCCTCTCTTTTCCTATATAAACCCACACAAGATCCCATTTCTCTTTACTAAAAATACTTTTATCATGCCCTTAATATTCCATGAACTCTGTATATCTCTCCCAAGGTTCCCCCAATCTCTCAATAATCTCCTCTCATGTTTTAGAAAACAACATCTCAAGGTAAGGGATCCCATCCTTCTCCTCTTTAGTCAAGAACCTTCTTTGAATTATGAATTTTTATTCCCAATTTTTCATGTTAGAATATGTTATTAAATATACCTTTTACCTCCCTTATGATTTATAAGTTATTATATACCCCTTTTAATCTCATTAATCGCTGCTATGAATCTTTTAGTACCCCCGTTATGCTGCCGAAATTATCCTGTGATTTTCCTTACCAAACATTTGTTTTGTGAATAATCATCACCATTTCCACTCAAGATTATTAAAAAAGATGTAATTGTAATTTATTTCTTAGGGAATTACATTTATTTGTACCACACTCTTTAATCATGGAATTAAATGTGATGAAATATTATCCTATGTTGAATGATCTATGTGGCACACTTATGCATGTGCATGATATGAAAGTGATGGGTAGGACTTTAATTATATAGTCATCCAATGTAATGGGTAATATTTTAATCTCATGATATTACATGTAAGGTTATTTTGAAGTCATACTAATCACACTAAATTTTTATTCCTTGGTGGTTAACCTTTACTTATGCTTCTGATTCCATGTTTTAAGTTGTTGCTACATTCCCATGCTTCCTTTATGTTATCATGTTATATCATGGCTCATTGTTCATGATTATGATTTTAACTTCTTATGTTAAATTTTTAGGACTTTTTTATAACATGTGTTAATTTAACCTATTCCACATTTTTTTATTCTATTTCTGGTATTTATATCTCACCACATTCTTATGTACGTCCCCAGGTTATCTCGTATAGTTTTAGAGGAATGATAGTTTTTAAGAGCATGATAAGAAAGTTTTCAATAAAGTCATTATATTCCTATTTTTATGTGATGTTATGTACCTAATATCACAAATAAACTAGGTATCCCAATATTTTGGGTTATTTTCTATGAAACTTTATGTAATACATCATGAATTAATTTATAATAAAGATATGGGTTGTCTTAGATGGAATCAATAGAATGTCTAGTTATTTTTTTGCATTATGATTAGAAAAAATTATTAAAATCCTTAGTAATTAGGATGAACATGGGAAAAATCATTAAAATTTTGGTAAAGTATAGACTAAGTGGTTTCAAAGCAAATAAATCTCTTTTTGGATTCTATAAGTGGATGTGGCTCTAAAACATATATAACATGGGGTAATAACCCCGAAAACACCATATTGAACTAGAGTCGATCGAGAACTGGTGAATGAAAATAATCCTTAATGTAAAACTAGATTGACACTCTAGGGGGATATGATTTGGTAAATTCAAAATATCATTACAAACTATTATTAAGGGAATTAAATATACCTATAATATTTTATATTAGGAAATAATTCATGGATAAATTTTATTGAAGTCTAAGAATTCCTATGTTATGGAACATATGTCATTTATTTTTTATCCCTTTAACATTCATATTTTACCTTTTATTTGTTTAATAATTTTGAAATTATCATCCCTAATTCTCCCTTTATTCTAATCAATGGCTGAAAATAGTAGGAACCGAGTCAAAAACCAATGTGAGGGGAAATTTAATGACTTCCCAAATTAGATACCCAACCCAATGGGAGAAAAAATCATGAAATTCATGACTATAATTTCTCAAATGACTCAATTTTTGAACCAAAACCTAAATCATGAGGAATTAAGAAATACCCCTAATAAGGAGAAAGTTGTAATTGATACCTTCATATAATAAAGGCCTCCGAATTTCAGCAGATCTTCTGATCCCTTAATCGTGGAATAATGGATTAGTTCCATTTAAAAGATATTCTCTTTCCTTTAATGCTATGAGAAATATAAGGTTGTAATGGATGTTTATTTCATGGGTTTATAATCTAATAAATTATAGATTTTGGTCAATAATATGAAGCCCGGGGACGATATCATAGCGATGAATTAGAAATAAATCCCGAAAATGTTTTTTGATAAATATTTTACTCACACTCACTAACTCAAAATAGAGAGATACTTAGACTAAATCAAAAAAATGAATAATCTATTATGAAATATAAGGAAAACTTCACAAGACTTTCAAGATACTCCTATAGCTTTATCGTTATGCATGAATGTAAATTTGAACACTTCTTTGGTGGTTTATGGACGAGTCTATGAAAATACTTGGCAATTTGGGACATTGACAGTTATGAGGAAATTTTTCGATGTGCTCTCAAAGTCAAAATGGAGATAAGAAAATATAAAGGGTGTCATGGGGATAAGAATCTAAAATTAGAGTTTAATTCTGGAAGTGTAATGGATAAATATAAAAATGGAATGAAATTAAAACATCCCACTTTTCAAAAGTGTGGGAAGAAGAACCCCAGCAATTACCTGAAGGGTATGAGGAAATACTTTAGGTGTAGAAAGGAAGGGAACCTAGCTAGTGATTAACTATGGGAGAAACCAACCTATGTGATGGAATAAAGGAATGCTCTAGTCAACCCTCATCCTATTTTCTAATTCTTCAACTATAAGGAATAAAGAAACTATACAAACCACTTCCCTAAGCCAAGAGTTTTTGAAGACAATCAATACAAATGACTTCTAAGGAAGTAAAGGAGAGCATATTCCATTAAAAATGTATATGTGGATCCTAACAATAAACCGGTGATAGGTATGATAGTTATATATTCAAGAATAGATAATTTACTTTTTTATTATTGTTCTTTTCATTATTTGATATCTTCCATGTTTATTATAACTATTCAAACACTCTTGAAAAGAATGGAAGTAGAGCTATTAGTGAAAATGGAAAATGGGGGAATTATTTAATACCATGTATATAACTCATCCCCTATCCACATATGTGGGATGAACTTCCTATAGAACCTTTTTATACCCCCTTTTGCAGAATTTGATTATATTCTAGGCATGAATTATCTTTCCTTATATAGAGACAAAATAAATTTCAAATATAAAGAAATCACCCTTTGTATCATGAATCTCACTCTAATTATATATAAGTTCAAGGAGGAGGATGAATATTTTTTGGTTCCATAATCACAAGAATAGATATTATTTCCCCATTATTAATTTTATCTTTCCCAAATGATTGAGGCTAAAAAATATCACCATTTAAGACATGACCATTGTTAGGGAATACATTGATGTGTTTCCTAAAGATTTTTCTAGTCTTCCTCCTACTAGAGAGGTTGAATTTTTAATTGATCTTATTCCTAGAGATTTTCTAATATCCAAGACTATATATATAATGACCTTTGTTGAACTCAAGTAATTGAAGAAACAACTACATGAAAATATTGATAAAGGGTTTATATGCTCGAGTGATTCACCGTGGGGTGCACCAATCTTCTTCATCAAGAAGAAGGATGTGTCAATACGCATATTCATTGATTATCATGAGATCAAAAAGATTAAGATAATAAAAAAGCATCCTCTACCATATATTGATGATTTTTTCAATCAACTATGTAGATCCCAGTATTTCTATAATATAGATCTTTGGTCAAGATATTATCAAGTAAAGGTGAAGGAGGATATCTCCAAGACCACTTTTCATACAAGTTACAGGAATTATGAGTTCATAGTTATTCCATTATAACTCATAAATTCTCTAAAAATCTTCATGGACTTGATAAATATATTATTGACAGATTACCTCGACCAATTTGTGGTAGTCATTACAGGTGATATTATTATCTACTCAAAAACAAAGGAATAACATAAGGATAATTTGAATACTATACTGAGGAACTTATGAAAATAAAAGATGTATGAAAAGCACAATAAACGTGAGTTCTGTTTGGAGTAAGTAACTTTCCTAGGGAATGTCATCACCAATAAAGGTATATACATGAATCCTTCAAAAATAGAGACAATTAAATCATGGACAAGACCAACCACTATGATAGAAATATATAGTTTCCTTAGATTATATGGGTACTATCATCGACTCGTAAGAAACTTTTCATGATTTTCAATCCCCTTAACTTAGATAACTTAGAAAGGAGTTATGTTTTTTTTGAATAATGAATGTGAGGAAATTTTTATAGAGTAGAATAAGAGGATAATCACTGCACTTGTGTTCACATTTCCTATCAGTGGGGAAGGATTTCTTTCTACAATGATGCATCTAGAAGGTATTGGGTTGTGTACTCATAAAAAATGAAAATGTGATAGCATATGGCTCCTATAAAATAAATTTATATGTGTAAAACTACCCAATTAATGATCTAGAATTGGCTGCAGTGAACTTTGTGTTAAAAATCTGGTGGAATTCTCTCTATGGGGAGAAGTGTGATATAAATATGGACCATAAAAGCCTCAAGTATATATTCACACAAAAGGATCTTAATATGTGACAATTTATGTGGTTATATCTAATAAAGTATTACTATTGTTAAATCTATTACCATCCTAGGAAAGCAAACAAAGTGATATGCATTTTGAGTAGAAAGGATCTCACAACTCTACCCATGATGAGGATTACGAGGGATAAAATATTCTTGGACATGAAAAGGATGGATATGGGAATAATAGAAGGATATTCATCCTAAATTTATCATGTAACTAATCAACCATCCATTCTTAAGAGGATCAAGGAGGCTCAAAAATATAATAAGTTTCTATATAAGAAGGTAGAAGATACTCCAAATTTCATCTTTACTGTAGATAGAGTTATAAGATTTAGAACCCAGATATGTTTCCCATAAAATCTAGAACTAAAGAGGGAACTTTTGGATGATGTACATAGCTAATAATTCTCTATTCATCCAGGAATCACTAAGATGTTAAGAGATTTGTAGAAAAAAATTAGCGAGATAACATAAAGAGATAGATTGTGGAGTTTGTATTTTGATGCTTGGTATGATAGAAAGTAAAGTTGGAATGAAAAAAGTATAAAGGTACGATGAAACCATTTTCTATACCAATATGAAAAATGGAAAATGTAACCATGAATTTCTTTGTAGGACTCCCCAGGACACCTAAAGGCAATAATACCATCATGGTGGTAGTCGACCACCTTAACAAGTCAATGCATTTTATTTCTATATAGGATGATTTATATCTTGAAATAATCACCAAGATATACACAAGAGAAGTGGTAATACTGCATGGAGTGACCTTATCTATTATATTTGATCAATATATGAGTTTTAACACAAGGTTTTGGAGAATCCTTCAGCAGTGATTGATTTTTTTTTGAGATTTATCACTTCTTATCACCATTAGATGGATGGTATGTTTGAAAGGACCATTCATATTCTATAAGATAAGATAAAATCATGTTCAATGGATTTAAAAGGATATTGGGATCAACACCTCCCCCCCAGTAGAGTTCTAATATAATAAAAATTTCCATTCGAGCATTAAAATGGCTCCTTATGAGGCTCAGTATGGGAAGAGGTTTTGAAATCCGACATGCTGCGATGGAGTTATATAGAGGAAGTTGATGGGACCCAATATTATCTAAGAGATGATAGATATGGTTCAAACCATTCAGTTTCATATGAAATCTATAAAAATTTGACAGAAAATCTATACAAACAATAATTGATAAGACCTAAAGTTTGAGGTCAGTGATATAGTATTACTTTGTATATCACCATGGAAGAAATTCATGAGGTTTATATTGAAGTTAAAGCATAATATAAGATACATATTCCCCTTTTAGATCCTTTATCACATTGGAGAGATAACCTATCGACTAGAACTCCCACCCAACCTATCTCAAGTACATGATGTGATCCATGTATCCATCTTGAAAAAGTACATACCAGACCCCTCACATATACTAAATATGTAGGTGGTACCATTGGAGAATGACATTTCATATTAGGAAAATCTTTTAAAGATCATGGACCATAGAGACAAAGTTATCCAAAACAAGATAACTCACATGATCAAAGTATTGTGGTGAAACTACAAGTTTAAGTAAGCGATTTTGGAACCAAAAGAGGTGATGAAACAGAAGTACCCTCATTTGTTTTAGTTTACTAAATTAAAATTTTTAGGGTGAAATTTTTTAAGGTGGGGATAATTTAATGACCTAAACTTTTATAAATAAAATTAACTTTTTAGTTAAATTAAATTCCTTATTAATTAATAATGTTATATAAAACACATGCACTTGTTTTGTTTTTTGGGGAATATTATATCCTATCAGATTTAAAAGACTATTAATCATAATAACAGTTAATAATATAGCTATTGAACAATGATATTATGATTAGTATATATTATGTTTTATAAAAAATCCATTTGACATATACAAAGTAAGTGATGGACTCAGACAGTAAGATCGTACCATATGAAGCACATTTATAGGAGCTTGTGATAGAGATAACATCTTTAAAATTTTACCTTAACCAAGACCAAGATGAGATTCAAAAACTAAATAATTATAGAAAATGTTTATGGTAGAATTTCAAGCTAATTGAGATCATGACCCAAACCTTGTTTTTCGAACCACCCTAAGAAAATCTCATCGTCACACACCATACCATTAGGGTGTTCACTGGTGTAATAAAGGAATATGTATCTCATCCATAAAATAATGAATATATAGTTTTTATTTTATATTAAATAGCGATTATATTTATTCCTTATTAATTTTACTTTATAAATTATTAAATAATGAGTTAGATAAAAATTATATTTCAATATGACAAAACTCGATTTGTATTTTCGGGTAATAAGAAATTTAAATTAAGACATTAATTTTAAAGAATTCATGAATTTTAAAAATAAATGATATTTTGAAAAAACATTATTATAAAATAATATTTATTAAGTATAATTTATAATATAATTTTTTGAGGTCAAAAATAATTTTTATTAGGGTAAGAAAACTGTTATTGTTAAAAAACAAGTATTTTTCAATAAATATGGATTTCAATTTAAAATATAAATTCTCATATTTTGAGATTTATTTGGATAAAATAAATATTATTTTTGGATTAATCAAATCACAATTATACAATGGTGAATTTTCATAATTTTTCGAGACAATTTAATTTTTGGGTAAAAATTAAATATAATATAAATATATGGTTTGTATTATGAAATCATAATGACCTAAAAGTGATGTAATAAATGAAATAAAAATTATCAATAAAAAAAATATATATTTTAAAATTTATATAATTTTTTTGAGTTATTTCATTAATTTTATAAAACCTTTATGAATTCCTAAAACCTTTATTATATATTAAGGTTTTAAAATCAATTCTTTGTGAACATGACTCACTTCCACATCAGCAAGGGTGATATTTTCATGTGTTCAGTTATTGGACTTATAAAATAATTAAAACCTATACTATTTGGAAGAAACCATGGGAATCTTATGGTTCTTATTACTTTATTATTAGAGTCCAAAACCTAAGTTTATGAAATAATAATGAACTCCCCTCTATTTTTCCATTTAAACCCACCCAATCTCCCATTTCTGTTCATTGAAAAAACGTTAGATCATGTCTTTATTCTACCCTTACATATCTAGATCCCACCAAAGGTTCCACAAATCTCTCAATAATCTCCTCTCATGCTCTTTGAAACACCCTCTCAAGGTAAGGGATCCCCTCCTCTTTATTCAAGAACTTTCTTTTTCTTAAGCCTTTTTATTCCCAATTGTTCATGTTAGAATATGTTTTTACATATACCTATTACTAAAATTATTATTTATAAGTTATTACAAACCCATTTCACTCTCATTTATCCCTCCCATTAATATTTTTGTACCCTCATTATGCTACCAAAATAATCCTATGATTATCCATGACAATTTTTGTGTGTGAATAATCATCCCCATTTCCGCTCAAGGGTATTCACATAGGTGTACCTATCCTTTATTGATTAGGGATTTAAATGTATGTATCCCAAACTCATTAATCATGGTATTAAATGTGATTAATTATGATTCTATGTTGAATAATCCATGTGGAACACTTATGTATGTACATGATATGAAAGTGACAAGTGGGTCCAAAATTAAATAGCCATCCAATTCATTGAGTAATATTTTAATCTCATAAGCTACCATGTAAGGTGCATGAGAGGTTATCCTAAGAACAATATGTTATGATGTATTTATGTTTAACCTATACTTATGCATATGATTCCATGTTTTAACTTTTTTCCACATTCCCATGTTGCCTTTATACCATCACATTATATCAAGCCTCGTTGTTCATGATTATGATTATCGCCTCTTATGTTACATTGTGATACCAATTGGATCAAATTTATTGATTTACACTATTAAATGATCTCTTTATTACCTTATTTTGATTTATATCTCACCCCTTTATTATGTACATCCCAAGGTTATCTCATATAGTTTTAGAGGAATGATGGATTTTAAGATCATGTTAAGGAAGTTTTCAATAAAGTCATTGCATACCTATTTTTTTGATATCATGTTATGTAACTAATCTCCAAAAGACACTAGTTTTATCAATATTTTGTGTTGTATTAAGTGAAAGTTTATGTAATGAATCATTAATTATTGTGTAACAAAGATATATGTTTTATTATGAATCGAACTCTTCGTCTAACCATTAGTCTACAAATGATATGTTGTACTCAGTTTTAGATGAGTAATAAAATCCTCATGAAATCCCTATAAAAAATTACGATGTAAAACATGTTTATTTATCAGATAAAACACTTCATATAACTCCATGAAACCATACAATCTCCCATACAAAAATCTTTCCCATCTCATCCACAGAACGAGTCTCATAGATCAATAATAATTGAGAAAATTTTGTCAGCTAATCAACTATAACCCAAACTATGTCATGAATCCATGGGGTCATGAGTAACCCCATCATGAAGTCTATAATCACATCATCCCACTTCCACATTAGAACAAAAATTTGTTAAATCAAACTACCACAATGCTGATTCTTGTACTTTTCTTTCTGGCTGGTAAGGCATCATGAAACAAAACTAGTGATGTCCCTATTCATACCAGGCCACTAGAATTGAAATTGAATGTCATGGTAAATATTCATTGAAATTGGATTCAATACAAATTTATAAGATTAATATTATCTCATTATATCTTATCTCAAGTATATTTAACTAAAAATATCCCTTGTATGATGATTAGATCATCATCATCCACCGACCATCTCGGAAGTGGGTTATTACCTATCAATCATTCTCACATCACCACACACTCAAAATTTGAATCTTGGATAGTATTCACTGGGCCCAAAAAATAAATTTTGATAAAAAAGTGTGCACATGTTATGAATCCATGATCCTTATATTCATCCCCAAGCCAATCCTCCACCAAACCTACCAGATTCCATTACTCTAGTGATTTCCTCACACCAAGCTCTTGTATCTCATATTCTTTCCTTCTAATAGAATCTAAAACAACATTAACCTTCCTAGTGTAATAGTTCATATTGAATTAAAACATATTTATATATTTTACCCAACTCATCTACCTTAAATTGATATCCCATTGAGAGAATATATATTAGAGGCTCTTGTGGTTTGTATAAACAAAAAACCTGTCACTAAAGAGATAATGTGACCAAAACATCAGGGTGTGGACCATAGCTGCCAAAACCAAGTCATGTGTTAGGTAGTTCTAATCAAGGGGTCATAGACAACATTACCCACAAGTAACTACTTCATCCCTTTACATCAGCCCAAATCTTACCCTAACACCTGAGGTATAAAATTACACCACAGATCTGATTCTGGGATTTAGAAGAATCAAAACCGGTATTGTCATCAATATCCTCTTTTAATTAAAAAAAACATACTCATATTTCTAAAACCATTCAAATGTAACCCCCTTCTTTCTAAGCCCTATCATTGGTTATGATAATCAAGATAAATATCAAATGAATCATCGATAGTATCCAACCAACCTGAGGAAATTCCTGATCTCAAAGAAATTATGTGGGTGAGACCAAGACATCACTACTTCTACCTTTTCTAGCCCCATAGAAATTAAATTCTCATAGATCACATGACCAAGAAAATTTACCTCTTATATCCATTAGTTACACTTCAAAATATTATCAAGAATTCAATGCACTTGGAGTGTACTCATCCCGATGTCAAGGTGTCTTCCATTAAACTCAGAATTCTATGAATATATAAGGATGTCATCAATAAAGACTATGAATAAAGAGTTGATATATGGATGGAAGATGTAGTTCATGATATCCATGAACACGTCTAGCACATTTCTTAATCTCAAAGGTATAATGTGATACTCATGCATGCCATATCTACTCCTAAATTCCATCTTATGAATATCCTCACATCTAATCTACAACTTATGGTATCCCAAACAAATATAAATTTTAGAGAACCACTAAGATCCCCATAATTAATCAATGAGATCATCAATCCTAGGTAAAGGATACATATTTTTCACCATCACCTAATTAATCTTCCTATAATCCACAAAGAGTCGCAGACTACTATATTCCTTCTTGTTAACCAATATGGGTCCACCCCATGGTGATGTGATCGATTTGATGAAATGATTCATCTCTAAGTCCTCAAGATGAATCTCGAGTTATATCAATTTGATAAACGCCATATGTTAAGGAGGAATTGAAATATGCCATTCTCCCATATTGAGTTATATCTAAAAATATGCTCCTTGGTTAGGATAAATACCTGAGAAGTCATCTAGAAAAAAATACAGATAGAGATCAACAATAAAATGGAAAGTAAAGGACCCAATATCTAGTTCTTTAATGAGAGATAAACCTAATACATAAGTTTTTATTACTCCAATCTAGCTCAAATATAGTCCCACTCTTCTGGATTTAACATCCCACTCACCAATCATCATAAAATTCCCCCCCTAGTTGAAATAAAGGTCACTGGCCTCTAAAAATAGTCAATGTGAGCCTGAAAGTTAATCAAATAGTCTATTCCAAGGATCAAATCCAAGTGATTCATCTCAAGGATCATGAAATACAAAAAATTTTCATATAAAAAAACAACTACAGGAGACTCTGAAAATCTTTGTATATGATCAAATGTCTTCCCTATGGTAGTGTTGAAAGAAATAAACTCAATATTCAACTTAATTGGTAATTTGGGACTAGAAAAAACATGAGAAAATATAAAATAATAGGAATTACCAATATCAAAAATATCTATAGAAAAAGAATGGGTGATTAAGAACGTAACTAGAATGGTCGATGGAACCTATCCATAGTCATCCAGAACAAAGTCTATCATATACACTCAACCCACTTCAGCTCTATGGACTTAAAAATAAGGTGCATGAATCACCCAAGTTAACATAATTTTTGGAGCCTGAACTTTTTTACTTAGGACCATGACCATATCCCTATGTCATTTTTCAAATCTATCCTACACCCTTATGGAAAAATAACCTCAAATATCCAGAGTAAACTACTGAAGATACCCTATATTACCACACTATCGACACTTACTCTAAGGTGGTGGGAATAACATGAGGCAATGTACGACCTTCCCATAGTTATAGAACTTTATAACTCATCATGAGGGGGCTGAAGAATCCATACTCTTCTCAACATACATGTCACTACCCCATGACACATCCTTGGTCTTCTTATTCTTTCTATTATAAGACACACTCACCGTAGTAGTGGGAGGTCCACCCACCTTAGTACTAGTGAATAAAAGAAGACCAAATGCTCGATACTTCTCCTGACCCTTATGAATTGTCAAGGACTTGAAAAAAACCTTTGGGTACATTGTCAAGAAAAAAATAATGGAATTTCATCTGATATCAGGATGAATACTGATCTCAAACTTCATATCCTTCTATGCCTCATTCTAGTCCAATAGAGGAGAAAAACTAAGTAGTTAAGTGAAACAAGATAAGTATGTCAATACCATAATAGATCCTTACTAAAGCACCATGGATTCCTAAGTATGGTCTAGATTCAGTGTGTTAGGAAATAATTCCCTAATGAACAGGTTCTTGAAGGCCTCCCATGAAGGAATATCATGTCCTATAACTTTTCCCATGACACTACACAATCTTATGGTGGGTCTCTAAAGTATAAATGCCATTATATTGACTTGTCGGTACTCCAATGTCTCAAATAAGTTAAATATGATATGAATTATATCTATCTAGTCCTCAGTTCCCTATGGTCTTCTAATGAATTATAAGGATGGTAGATTCTAGAGTTAGAAGTCACAAGAACAGTTAAACATGGTCCTATATAATCCTCTGTCATGGGTAGGCACAATCCAAAAGTCTTTAGGATGGAGTGGTTCCAATGATTGAATGAATAGAGATGGTGTAGGAGCATTCTCAGATGCATCCTATTGCATAGTTTATGAAAGAACTTGAACATCCTCCCTAACAGAAGCATTCAAGAATCACCGAGGTAATATTTTCATAAAATCCAAATAAACATTTAAAGTTCCCACAACAAGTTTCTTAGGAGAAAAAAATAAGAAGTTTTAGGGTATACTTAAGGTATTTATTTCAAAATACCTATCCTAAGAGACTACCCCTAACAAAAATACAAAACCACCTTGTATTACACAAGGCTCTCCATACCTTCACATTAGTCACAATCACATATATACAAAACATAAAAACACACTCAAGTTCATGTTATTAATTCAAAACAGATATATCAAAATAGGAAAGAACATAGATATATCACTCAACACAAATAAAGGACCATCCCAAACAAATAACAAGAATCAAGGCATTAATTAAAAAACTATTATGAGACACTCAATAGGTATATATATGACATGTGATCCTATGGGCCTACACATGATGCATGAATGCATCTAAATACTATAAAATTGAAATGTATCGACTCGGATGCCACTAACCAGTGCCCCAAGATGATGAGTCACATGGACTCAAAAACATATCTTTGAATGCTAAAGGTTGTTGACTAGTAGCGAGGGCCCATGGTGTGTCTTTGGGGAGACTATTCCCTCATGACAGAGTGTAACAAAATTGAATACTAATAACAATCAATAGATGAAGCACTAAATTAACCAGATTGAAGGTAAATAACCAAGAAAGAAATATATAAACAATTCCAGATATAATCTTATATACAATGATGTGTCATGTCATGTCCTTATAAAGCATAAAAAATAGGTATACAAGAATTAGAACATTACATGTATCAAATACCAAAAAGATCAGAAAGACAAAAAAGAAACTATCCCAGCTAGAATCAAGAGCCTTAGCTAAGTCCTATTCTCCCCTGCTCTTAAGCATAACACAATGTCAAGCATCAAACTATGGGTTCTTTCCCTGATCCCTACATGAATCCATACAGTCTATCTGGGTACCCAACGATATCCCAGACAAGGTGCGAGATAACATTGATTAGGCCACCGCCAATAATGTTTATAACTAGTACATGCTATGTAAACAAGCTAAATTAGTGTGCAGTATATAACAGATATGATAGTAATACAAGTGAAATCCCACAGAAAAAGAAAAAAATTTATCGGATACTGTCAATCCAAACAAGGATACCTACAAAATAAGGGTCATGATCCCATAGCAAGGGTAGAAGTAAAATATGCCAAAACCCACCACGAACTCTCCATATAACCAAGTGTAAACGACTACCATGTCCATGACATATAATCATGTATATAAAAATCACCATGATAATTACATATGAACAAGTCACCCACAACGACCGCACTATATAATCACAAGTTTTATACCCCGTAGGGCCAGATATAAGGTATAAAAGACCAAGGAATCCTCTTTGAGTCCCAAGATAATCTCGTTAGAAACTCGGTAAGACTTGGGGGGATTCTAAGGAGCATGAAAATAGACTATGTCCACTATGATTCTAAGAAATATAGATCTAAGGGGTAGAAAGGCCTAAGGAATCCTACATAATCAAGACCCAAGTAGAAATATCATAAAAGGAATCCACTACTACTATCAAGATCCTTAGGAGAACCATCAATGACATCTAATGAAAATCCGGATACAAGATATACCAACCAAGGAATCCACTACCATTCAGTTTATTTCATTCACTCATTAATTCACATCCCATAACATTCCATGAGTTTATACAACATATATAACAATTCACACTTACACAGTTAAAAAATTAACATCATTTATAACATGGAAAACGAGGAAAACCATCTCCTAACCATATCAAATAATTAAATTCAATTCATTAAGAGATTCCTCTAACTAGGAAAGTATACATGCACACCCTAGGGGTGGTATAACAAAGGTAAAAGACAAAGGCACATCCAATTGGTGGCCTAGGTTTGGGAAACAACCTCCAAAAAACTCGAAGGAACTAATGGGCATGTCTAATAGGTTCTATTTCATCCAATTAAACCATTTAATTAATTATAGGGGTTCTTATAGAAGTATGGTGCATGGAACAATGGTAATTATGCTTATATAACTCTAAACCATGAGAAAAAGGTATAAACCACCTATCTTAGGTACATAGTAGATAACTATTATAGTATCAAATTTTAATTCGATCCATATTATAATTAAAATTAAGAACGAATGAAAAACCTGAAAATAGGGAATATTAGCTCGCACTAAAATAGTGTAGCTGATACCAAGGCAAACACAGAACACAACAAGAGGAATAGAGATCTTACATACATGGATCCAATGAAACCAATGGCAGAAGAAACAAATCCTGGATTATAAAACTTCACCAAAACCTAAGTATTGGCTTCCTTGGGTGCTCTTGCATGTGAGAGAAGGGAGAGGTGAGGGTTATGTCCAAAAAATAGAGTCCCCTACCTCTTATTTTAAAAACTATCCTCAGGAATTTTAATGATGTGTGAAGTTCAAGATCATAATCCTTGGGAAAAAAAATTACACGATATGAAATAGTGTGCCTAGGTCATGACACAACATGTATTGAATAGATATAATTCATTCCAATTATATGACGTGTGATTTACCCACGACCATACTACAATCCTCCTACCTCTTTCTTTCTAAAAAAAAACTCAACTGGCCCATGACCTGACTTAGGGTCTATAAAAAAAAGAGAAATTCACAAGGTTTTAACTAGAAATAAAATAATCCATACTTCATGAAAAACCCATGATCTTAAATCTTCCCCAATTATAGAAATTCGTCTACGAATATTCCTCTGAAGGGTGGTCAAGAATAGCCTTAGAATAACTTGGACCACTGAGCATATACATCGGCCTCCCGCTCCCAAGTCTCACCCTATAAATGGCCATTCCACAATAACACACATACTAGAGGAACTAACTAGACTTATAGAAACTTCATGCTCCTATTAATGATATGAATATGACACTACTTGAAGGATGCATCTACCAATAACTCCACCTCAACCAGCTTCCGAGTGTGAAACAGGTGTGAGTGATAACAATACAACTGAGATACATGGAAGATGCCATGAATGACCCAATACCTATGAGGTAACTAAAACTGATAGGCTACCATCTTGAATATCTCCAAAATCTCAAACAACCCAACATATCACAATGTTATATTACCCTATATCATGATTTTCCTATGTCCTAGCCTCGGTGAGATACATAAAAAGACCTGATCCCCAATATCAAACTCTAGAGCTTGTCGATGGTGATTGACATACGATTTCTGTCAAGACTATGCAGTATCCATCCACTTTCTAATCAATTATACATGCTCAGAAGTCACATATATGAGAAGTGGTCCTAGAAAATCTACCTCACCCACCTATAACTAGAATATGGGAGATCAACATGAACTACCATAAAATTCATCATAAGGTGTCATCTGTATAGTCACTTGATGACTATTATTGTAGGAAAACTAAAAAGGGGGTATATACCTCTCCCAAGAGCCTCCAAAATCCAAGATGCATGCTCGCATCATGTCCCCAAGCACCTGAATCATGAACTATGAATTGATATCAGTCTGAGGGTGGTATGTTGTGCTCAGAAGCACCTGTGTACCCAGTTCCCTATGTAAATTCTTACAAAATTGAGATTTAAACTGGGTATCCCTATCCGATACCATGGTATAAGGAACCCTGTGATGTTGTAATATCTCATGGATATACAACCTCTCAAGTTCATCCATTGAGAAGGTATCCATAATCAGTAGGAAATGAGAAACCTTCATGATTCTATCAACCAAAAACCATATAATATCACTAACTCAAGGAGACCTTGGAAAACCGGTCATGAAATATGTCACAACATCATCCCATTTCCACTCAGGAATGGGTAACTACTATACATGTTCGGCTGGTTTCTAATTTTCTGCCTTCACCAGATGATATGTGGAACACCTAATAACAAAACCAACTACCTCACGATTCATACCTAACCATCGGTATTGATGAAGAATGTCATAATTCGTCTTGGTGATACTATGATGTACCGCCCAAATTGAGGCATGAAATTACTACATCATCTCCTTGTGTATGTCCAATGGAAACCACACACAACCATGTATACATAGAATCTCATCATTTACTATAGTCTGACCAGGAGGTGGGTCCTCACTTTCCACACTCTCCTGTAGGACTAGGCCCCCAAAACCTGATATCTTCCTCATTCTCACTTTATCCAGTAGGGTAGAGGTCACAACTTAGGATAAAAGAAAGGTATTCTCTTGACCATGCTACACCTCCAAGTGCATCTCTGAAAACAAATACATAAGCTACCACTATCTACTAGCCTCCTGAACTGCTTGTATCTGATTCCTCCTACTCAGTGAATAAGCTAATGAATTACCCTTTCTAGGTGTATAGGCAATCTCGAAGTTGAATGAATGTTGGTAATCAACCCACCTTTGTTGCCTCATATTCAGATTATGCTATATAAATATATAATTGAGGTTTTTTTGGTTTGGGTACACCACAAAATGATCTCCCAGTAAATAGTTTCTCCAATAATAAAAATAATGAACAAATACAAGAAAATCAAGATCATGTATTGGGTAGTTCCTCTCATATGGATTCATATGAAGAGAATCATAAGCTACGAATCTACCCCCTACATCAAAATATCTTCTAACCTGATACCTAATGCATTGTAAAACATAGTGAAGCTCCTCAACAGATCTTGTAGAATCAAGACTGGTGTTGAAGTCAGTCTCCCTTTCAGCTTATAAAAGGCTATCTCGTAGATATCTTTCCATAAAAACTTCTAACCTTTATTAGTCAAGCCTATTAGTGGAACTACTAAGTGTGAGAAGTCCTATATGAAATTAATTTAATATATATCCATCCAAAATAAACTCTATATATCAATTATATTCTTAAAATGATCCTAGAAAACTAAAACTCTCTATAAAATCCTGAAAATTCTAAAAGAGTAACTTGTGTTTGACAACGTGTATTGCACGCAACACCAAGCATGTAAGGGAATATAAAATCCCAAGATATTACAATATATTTACTATTTTAAATAAATTAAAACTATCATATAGCTTGAAATTCACACAAAAACTAAGTTAGTTTTCCTTATACGTAAGAACGACCATGTTCGATATCTCGCGTTACACGCAAGACCAAGTTTCAACCAAACAATAATATATTATTAAAATATTATTATTTAATATAATAAGACATAACCTAGAGATTAAATTAGTGGTTGTGAATAGTATTAAATACCTTATGAAAATATATGGTTTAGAAAAATATAAATTGAATTCATAGGTTACAAATTAATTATAAATGAATATAAGAACTAATTGAATATAAAGGAAAATATAATTATTTTTAATCTCACAAAAATATTTTACCATAATAAATTAAATTAATCACAATTAGTGAGTGATATAAATTATATATATATATATATATTATATCCAATCAATTTTTTTGATATTCATCTAATATATTTGATATTCTTAAGATAAAAAAAAACCCAATTTTAAGAATAAAATACTATATTTTAATTAAGGCATTTTTACTACCTTTTAATGGTGAACCCATTTTAAATCCAAATTTTGACCCATTTAAAAATATAATATGTCAAAATAAACTTCATATTTTTAATTGAAACATAAAAATTAGATTAGGGTGATGTTTTGGTATTTTTCTATGAAGTTTCATTTTTAATGAATAGTGAAAAATACAAAAATTTAATTCAAAATTGATTTTTATCTAATTTATTAATAAGTATAAATTATATTTTAAATTTATTTTAAAGTTTAATTAGATCATATTTTTATCAATTCATCCAATTTAGGTCGTTTTAATAAATTTAACTTTGAAATTGACTATAAAAACATAACAATATTTTGAATGATTTTACCTCAAAAAACTGCATTGTCGTCCCATCTATAGGATTAAATTTAAATTTATTTATGCCACTTCTGTGTTTGGAATTTGAAAAAATGGATTCAATATTTTGAATAATAATAATTTATAATTTATAATAATTTCAAATTAGTTTTTATGAAAATATATTAGTCAAAGTAATTAAAATTAATTACAATGATTAAGGTAAAATTAAGCATAATAAGGGACTGAACCTTAATCTTAAGAGCCCAAATGACCTTGAAACTTGTCCAAAATCCATTATATGAAAATATTTTGACCCTATACCCACTTTTATCTTAATTGGACATTTATGAGAGCCAATTCCAATGTTAAAAATGTGTATGGAATTCCTTTTTAAAAATATTACAAGAGTGACACTCTTCTACTATAAAAGGGTCTCCTATCCTCCTACTTCCTAACACCTATCAAGAAACTTTGGCTTGAAAAATATCTACCCAAATATATCATAAAAATACTTAACATAATCATAAAATCCACCCCTTGGGAAGGAAGAAATCCAAGGAATCATTTTGGTATAAACCAAAAGAAGCTACCCAAATAAGAGCTAACAAACTTCCTCAAGTTTTTTAGTTTTATTTCCATTCTCCACTCCCTAAAATATTATTATTAAATTATTATAAAAAAAATATGATAAATATACTATTATGTTTTTATATTATGTTTTTGAACTACACTTATACACGCCCCCATTTAATGGGTAATGGACATGCTATTTATGTGAACAACAAACTACCGCCTCACAAAATGATGATTGTTTGTTCTTCCTTTACCACCTATCGTAGTTGTCATTATGATGGAAAATATATTTATATATGATATATATGATATTTATAATATATTTATTCTTATGTAATTATTTTATAACACATACCTCTATACATTCCATTTTGTGTAAATATGATAACATCATTTGTGGAAATGTGGACTTCCACCCCCTAAAAGAGATGCAATTCATTCACGCTATACAAGGAATGAATTAAGGATGATTTTAATAAACAAATGTAACATATATAACATTGATATGATACTGTAACTATAATATACATATTTATCATTTAAGTTTCATCATTTTAATACGACAAAGAAATGAATGCAGCATTCATGCATACATACGACCTACCGTCTCCATGAACGACACATTTCATTTCTTATCTCCAAACATTATAGGTTATTATAAATACATATTTACTGAATATATAGGATAATTAATTTATGGTTTAAATTATGGATATTATTAAATCATGATATAATTAATAGGAACAACAAATCACAAGTCAAAAAATACTTGAGAAAACTAGGTAATTAACGCCTGAAATAGTTAAAATATTGAAATAGTGTTAACAAACGGGTAATAAAATATTTTAAGAAGTTAATATATGATATTATAAAAATGATTATAGTTCTTTTATAAGTTATTAAAATATTTTAAACCACTATAAATGAGGATAAAGAGCACCAAAAAAAAGTAATGGTGAGGTATGTGTTTTCATCTTAATTTACATTCCATTGAGACTTATTTTTTTATGCATTAATTTAATTTTATATGGTGTATATACTTACCTTTTACATGATATATCATGAAAATATTTGTTATAATGGTATTATAAGTTTCATTTAATGTTATTACTTTTTGTGGATTATGATTTCAAATTTTCAAAGTTTTATGGGACACATTGGAATGTTTAATGATCATCTTTCTCAAGAATGTTTTAATGATCTTTAAACAAAATTTCCATTCATCATCAACAACAACCATTGTTTTTACTTATCCTACACCAGGTATTAATTTATAAATCCATATAATTTAATCAATATGGATATTTGATGATAAGATACATTGTTTATTAATTAAATTAAGTATTCGATAGATGAGGAATGCTTTGGACTGGAAGACACAGGTGGGACCCAGTTATAAATGGACCTTGGATGCATTATTAGTCTCATGAAATGAATCATTTGGACAAATTATAATAGTTTAAATTGTCTTGATAATAGATATTTATGGTATAGTGGTTCAGGTTCCAG
Source organism: Viscum album (assembly GCA_963277665.1). NCBI lineage: Eukaryota > Viridiplantae > Streptophyta > Magnoliopsida > Santalales > Viscaceae > Viscum > Viscum album. The sequence goes on from OY728120.1 coordinate 1,172,056,726, forward strand.
ATACTTAACATCAAATATTAAATCATTTCCTTCATTTTTGTTATCATTTTTATCCCTGAGATTTTTCATCAACATATCTATGGATGAATTTCAATCTTATTTAATTAATTAAATGGATTGTGTTTTCATATTTTTACCTTTACATATTTATATTTCATAATATATTAATTTTAATGGTAAGTGTTATCAATTATTTTCCTTTCCATGTTGATTTATCTCGTAGATTCATTATTGATTTCACTTTACTTGACCTTATTGAACATTTGAGATCACCATTATTATGTCTCATTTCTCAAGGATATTAAAAATAATACTTTGAATAATCTTTCAAGTATGATATTTATTACGTTTATTATGTATCATGTATTTATTTCCTATTTAATAATTTTTATGGGTATCATGTACGTAATCTAGATTTCCAATATTTCTAAACTGATCGGTACTTTGGGATTTGATTCATTATAATCATGAAAATGTAATAAAATAATGCACTGGATCCAGGATTCTAGGGTTGGGGAATTAAAGTTGGTATCAAATTATGTTTAGCAGCAATGTTGGAAACTAAATTTAGAAAACATATGTTAAATAACATAATCCTAATATAGAATTTAAGGATAGGTATAGAATAACACCCTATAATTTTGTTAAGGTAGATATTATGTGGGTATTCCTAGTAATAAATCCATGTTTGGATATTTCAAGTGGATGTGGTTATGACACAAATGAAACTAGGAGTAACAAATCTAATAAGGTATGTCAGGCCTGACTCAATGTAACATGGTACACAACAACATGCCTTACTATGCACATGGTTTGAAACTCCCAAGGTATATGTTTAGGAATATTACCATTTTCTTTACCTACCATTATGAAGGATTTTAAAATAAACATTACCCAAAAGTAACCAAAGTTTATGATTCTAGGATTCATGATGCATAAATTTATGTTATGTTCTATACTATATTTATATTTATATAAATTTCATAATTTTATGAGCTAATTCAGTATATTCTATTATTTAGAAGTGGAACCTAGTATAAGGGATGAGAACTGCACTAATTCATGTGATTCAAAGAGTAAGAAGGATCATATCTTTTTGTGGTCTTAATCCAATATTTCAAATGGAAATAGTATCCCAAGTAATTTCATAATATGAAGAAATAATATCATGTGCTAATGAGATAGGTAAACAATTCTCCAAGTTCTGTATATTTAAGGGAAGAAAAAGAAAAAGAGGATAGCCTAGAAAAGGTTGGATGAAGGGAAGAATAGAAACAAGTACTTTACCACATGTAATAATTGTGGAAAGAAACACCCTAATAATTTTTTAAAAGGATTGGGAGTTTGATACAAGTGTGTAAAAAATTTCCACCATGATTGTGATTTCAATGGTAAGAAAAAGGTTTCCAATGTACAATGCTTCAACTACATGGAGGTGAATCAATATGAAAATCAATGTCTGAAGTGTCAAAGAAATATATCCCAAATGATTCTATTGGATAATGGCCATGTTATGCTACTATAACAGATAAAGAGTAATGATTAGTATTCCTATTCAAGAATTATGTCATTTGAATATTTTATCAATGATGTACTGATTATTAGAATTATGGAATATATGAGGATTGTACTGTAGTACCTTTTTTGTTAAGGATTTGAGATCATATGGTACCAAGAAAAGATATTCAGTAGAAATTTAAATTGTTTGGAAAAAAATTATCTAGGGAAAGATAACCCTTAATATGTTAATGATGTGGAGATAATGATGAAAAATTATTGATTGAGATATGTTATGACTACCTTGAAACTGATTAATGACTTGTTGACAAGTGTTCTATGATATCATTGATGGATTTTACAACACTTTTGGATTTATGGAATATATCCAATAACATGTTTTTACTTAAGTGATAAGTAAAAATGCATATTCCCAGTAAAGTATTATGGTAATTAAAGTTATTACCATATTTCAAGAGAATACATGATGAAGGTGTTCACATATTTAGTATGTGATGATTAAAGAGTTACTTCATGCTAACTGAAGGCTAATGATAAGTTCATTTTAAGAAATTTAGTTACCTTACTTACAATGTGTTGGATCATAATATTTTTGAAAAGCTTACCATTTATAAAATGGTTTAATTTGATCATTGTATGAGATTTTAGAGGTTAATTTATTAATTCACCATATGATGCATCATGTGCTAAGAGATGAAGTAGAAGTATTTCAATTCATATTAAAAGGAAAATATTAGGTTTATAGAAACATATATTTACCTATATTCTTAGATAGTGAATGAATTACTCAAAATGTTTTTGAAAAAAATATATTGTTTTAACACCTTAAAGTTTGTTGAACTGACAGTCTTCTAAATCATCGTATAATTATGTAATTGAGGCCCTCAACATTCCATTCATCATTCACTAGTTTGTGATTTATGTTCTCAACCACTCTATATAAATATTTAATCTTTTACTCCATGTGTGTATATTTACTTTCCATTAATGTTATCCTATATATAGAACTAGTTATATGTTAGTCCATGTGACATTTGTACTTCCCATTATCTATCTTCTAGGGGATGTTTTATGAACCTTTCTCATGATATGGGATTACAACATATGAAATATCAAACAATATATCACCAAGATTGAGTTTAAAACTACAAGGATGTTATTTAATTAAGGTGGGGAGAATGTAACACCTCAAAAATTATAAAAGAGTAACTTGTGTTCGATAGCGTGTATGAAACGCAATACCAAGCGTGTATGACACGCAATACCAAGCGTGTATAACACAAAATACCAAGCGTGTAAGGGAATATAATATCCACAGACAATATAATATATTTAATATTTTAAATAAATTCAAACTATCATATATCTTGAAATGCATGAAAACACTATGTTAGTTTTTCTTACATGAAATAATGACTTTTTTGGATAGCTTTCATCACACGAAAGATCAAGTTTTAACCAAACAATAATATATTATTTAAATTTTATTTAATATAATAAGACTTAACCTAGCCATTAAATTATGGGTTATGAATAGAATTAACTATCTTATGAAAATATATGGTTTACAAAAATATAAAATTAATTCATATGTTATAAATTAATTATAAATGAATATAAGAACCAATTGAATATAAAGGAAAATATTATTATTTTAATGATCACAAAGCTGTTTTACCCTAATAAATTAAATTAATTGAAATTAATGAGTGAAATTAATGTGATATATATATATATATATTATATCTAATAATTTGTTTTGATATTTTCTCAATATATTTTATAGGCTTAAGATAAAAACAAACCCAATTTTACGCATAAAATACTATATTTTTATTAAGGCATTTTTACCGCCTTTTAATAGAGAACCCATTTTAAGTCAAATTTTTGACCCTTATATAAATTTAATATGTCAAAATAAACTTTATATTTTTAATAGAAACATAAAAATTATCATAGGGTGATGTTTTGGTATTTTTCTATGAAGTTTCATTTTTTAATGAATAGTGAAAAATATGGAAATTTAGTTCAAAAATGATTTTTCATTTAATTTATTAATAAGGATAAATTATATTTTAAATTGGTTTTAAAGTTTAATTATATTATATTTTTATCAATTAATAAAATTTATTTAATTTTAATTAATTTAAATTTGAAATTGACTATAAAAACACATCAAACTTTTGGATGATTTTACCTTGACAACCCGCATTATCGTCCCTTCTGCGGGATTAAATTTAAATTAATTTCTACCACTTATGTGATTGAAATTTGTAAAAATGGATTCCATATTTGGAATCAAAATAATTTATATTTTATAATATGTTTTTTTACCAAAAATATTAGTGAAAATAATTAAAATTAATTACAACGATTAAGGTAAAATTAAGCTTAATAAAGGACTAAACCTTAATATTAAGGGCCAAATTGTCCTAGAAACTTATCCAAGATCCATTTAATGGCCATATTTCTACCCTATCAACACTTTTATAGAAATTGGAAAATTATGGTAACTACTCTAAATGTGAAAAAAGTGAGTAATTCCTTTGTCAAAATATTACAAGAGTGCCACTCCTCCTCTACTATAAAAGGGACTTCTCTCCTCCCACTTCCTCACACCACTCAAGTTACTTTGGATCAACCAATATATTTAAAAATAGATATTAAAAATACATAAACTAATCCTAAAAGACAATCTTTTTTTAGGAAACAATCCAAGGAAGACTTTTGGTACAAACTAAAAAAAGTTACCCGAATAAAAGGTAACAAACTTCCTCATGATTTTTAGTTTTATTTCCATTATCCACTCCCTAAAATATTCTTATTAAATGATTATATAACAAAAATAATATCCTAATACTAATATTTTTTTTATGTTAATGGTTCAACCTACACTCACACACACCCCCATCTAATAGGTAACATAAATACTATTTATGTGAACGACGAACTACCGCCTCACGAAACGATTATTGTCCGTTCTTACTTTACCGCCTCTTATGGCGATAATTATGATGGAAAATATATTTATATATGATATATATGATATATATAATGTATTGTACCTTATTTAATTATTTTATAACACACACCTCTATACATTCCATTTTCTGTAAATATGATAACATCATTTGTGGAAGTGTCAACCACTGCCTCCTTAAAGTGAAGTGATTCGTTCATGCTATAAATGGAATGTATTAAGATCGATTTTAATAAAAATATGTAAAATATTTAACATATTTATGATACTAGAATTATAATATTCATATTTATCATTTACTTTTCATCCTTTTAATATGAAAAATAAATGAAAGTAGTGTTCATGCGTACATACGACCTACCGTCTCCATGAACAGTGCATTTCATTTCATATCTCCAAACATTATAGATTATTATAAACACATATGTAATGAATATATATGATTATTAAGTCATTTTTTACATTCTATATATGATGAAATCATTATCTAATTAATAGGAACAACAAATCACATGTCAAAACATACTTGAGAAAACTAATAAATTAATGTCCGAAATAGTTAAATTAACAAGAGTATTAACAAACAGGTAATAAAATATTGTAAGAAGTTAATATATGATATTATAAACATTATTATAGTTATGGTATAAGTTATTAACATATTTTAAACTATTATACATGAGGATAAATTCCACATAATAAAAGGGAAGGTTAAGGTAAGGGTTTTCGTCTCAATTTACATTACAGTGAGACTTATTTGTTGTTATGCACCAATTTACTTTTATATGGTGCATTTACTCCCATTGAAATGTTATATCACGAATCAACTTATTCTCATGGTATTCTAATTTTAATTTAATTTTATTAAATCATTGGTATTATGATTTAAATGTGTCAATGTGGTTTGTGACAATTTGGAATGCTTAATGATTATCTTCATCAATAATGTTTTAATGATATTTAAATGGTATTTACATTCATAAAAACAACAAACATTGTTGTTACTTGTCATACACTAGGTAATTATTGATAAATATATATACTTTATTCAATAAAGATACTTTATAATAAGGAAGGTTGTTTATTAATTAAATCAATTATTCGATAGATGAGGAATGCTTGGGATTGACAGAAAGGGGTGGGGCTTGGTTGTAGATAGCCCCTCGATGAATCAATAGTCTCATAAGATGAATCAGTTGGCCAAATAAGAATAGTTTAAACTATCTTGAAAATATATCTTGACAGTATAGTGGTTTATGTTCCAGATATATTATGTCCAATATTAAAGCATTGACCTAATTTTAGTTACCATTTTTATCCAAGATATTTTTCATCAACATATCTATGGATGAATTTAATTTTTAGTTCATTGATTAAATGACATGTGTTCTAATATTATTACCTTTAAATATATATATTTATTTATCTAGTTATTGTAATAACATGTGTTATCAGTTATTTACCTTTCCATGTTTATTTATTCTCAAAGATTCATTATGTATTTCACTTTACTTTCCCTTACTGAGCATTTGAGTACACCCTTATTATGTTTCATTTCACTAGGTTATAAAGATGAATCCTTTAATAAGATTTAAAGGATTTCATTTATTATGTTTATTATATATCATGTTTGTATTTAATATTTCTTAATGTATTATGGGTATCATGTTTGTAATATGGCTTTCAAAGACTATTAAACTGATCAGTACTTCAATATTTGATTCCTTGTAATCTTTACAATGTAAAAATAATACACTAGATCTGAGATTCTGGGGTTAGGGTGTTACATTCTCACCTTCTTAGCTCTACTGATACACCTAAATTTGAGATAATATGACCCAGGAAGTGAATCTTATCCATCCATAAGTGGCACTTTGTGATCTTAGCATATAACCGATGCTCCCTCATTGTATACAAAATAATCTCAAGATGTTTGGAATTTTCATGTTGATTGTGAGAATACAACAAGATATAATCCATGAATACCACTGCAAAATAATATAGATAAGGATGAAAAATGTAGTTCATCAGTTCCATGAAAACTGTTGGTGCGTTTATGAGACCGAATAACATAACCATATACTCATATAGATCATAAATGCTATGAAAAGTTGTTAGAGGTATGTATGCTGGTTGAACACACACCTACTGATATCTAGAAATCAAATCAATTTTCAAGAACACCCTATCTCCTTAGAGTTGATAAAAAAGGTAATATATTCATGGTAAGGGATGCCAATTCTTAACCATCAACTAGTTAAATTTCTTATAATCAATTCATAACATAAGCGTACCATACTAATTTTTCACAAAAGGACCAGTGAAACCCATATATAAGTACCGAGTTGAATAATCCCCCTTTCCTCCATATCCTCTATCTACCTATTGAGCTCCTACAACTCTTTAGTAGACATTATATAAGGAGGAATGGATACCAGTGTAGCTCCAAGCAGTAGCTTGATGGAGAAATTCACCTATCTCTTAGGAGGTAAACAAGAAATGTAATATTGGAAAAGGTACTTGAAATGATCAACCATAGGAGGGAAATAATCCAGACGTGTTCCCTTCTCATCTATATATATACGAGAAATCCAAGATTTCCTCCCACCCAACCCACGATGCTATGGTCTAGCTCAACTTTCCTGGACATCCAATTCACCCTTGTGAATAAAAACTCTACCCTTAGGTGATGTGAAGGTTACCCTTTAGCGATAGAAATCAACACGGTATTGATAATAAACTAGCCAATCCATAAAGAGTATTATGTAAAACCCTACCATCTTGAGGAAAAAAGACCCCAAAATAAGTGACACCCATAATCTTAATGGGGAACTCCCAGCATTAGCATACACTCTTTATTTTGGTCCCCAATGGAGTATCAAGTGTTATGATTCCCTCAAAAAACTGTATAATGATCCCAATGCTTTACACCATAGGTGCTTATATGAAACTATATGATGTAACTATATCGAAAAGAGTAGAAATAAGATTAGAGGATAATAAAATTGTACCTCTCACCATAGATGGCTCGATGATCTTCTCATCAGGTGTAGGTTGTATAGAATATATATGGCCTAAACTACTACCCTGTTAAATGACTTCACTAAACAGGGTAAGACCACTCTGCTAAGTTTCTGACTACCTTATACAAGACCACCACCATAACATTATTGAGTGGTACTGCTCTAGCTCCTAGCATGAAACAGAGCTATGAAACTTTCTCTCGAACATAGAGTCGAAGCCGATCCCCTTCCACTAACTGATGGAGGGAAGTTCTAGAAAAAATGTTGTATGTGCCCCATTCTGCCGAAAGGCCAACATTTGACTAGGTTTTGATCACACTAATTCCTCACATGTCCTCTTTTTCCACACTAATAACAAAAAAATCACTAACAACACTAACAGTATATTTGGTACTCATCTCATGAGAATCCTCAAAATGTTGTTTCTTGCCACTAGAAGTTGAAACCCTCAGTCAAGAGGCTAAACCACCCTACTTTGGACCCCTATCTTCCCTCAGGTTCCATTATGTGATTAGTGCCTGATTCACTATCTTAGTAATCATCGTTGACATGAACACATTTACCTAAGATCGAATGACATGTGTGAGACCTTTCTCGAATAATCTCTCCCTCATTGTCTCATCAGCAAGATATATCGGTGAAAAATTCTACATCACTATAAATATTGCTTAATATTCCATAAATTCCATCTCACACTTATATAGATACATGAAATCACCACCACACTCTACTCTCAGAGTCTTCAGGAAAAATTAGTCATAAAATATTGTTTGGAAATCACCATAAACCATATATCATAGTCTGTCTGCCTGGTTCAAAACATCCCACCAGTGCTTTGCTAGTCCCTAAATCATACAAGTCTCAAGAATTAATCTCCTCATATGAGGTGTATTCATATGCTAAAATATCAATAGTGTATTCTCAATCCATAGCTCAACAGCCTGTAGACCACCATCCCCCAAAAATATGGGAGGATGTTGTTGCTGGAACACATTTATCAGCTCTTCCATAGATAAGGTAGGCTATGGAAATACCTTAAAAGTATGTATATAGTGTAAAAACCCCTCATGGAACTGTTCCTCCACACCTGTGTCCGTTAAAACTACTGGTTATGTAGATATCACTATAGGAGGATCCACAGGTAGCCCATGGACCACCACCTCTAGAGCATGGTTGTCACCACCCTCCTGACGTATGACTGGAGGTATTTATAGTGGAATGTATCTAAAATGAGAATACACTCCTAAGAAAAGATCAATAATTAAGGACCATAGTTTAAAAAAAATGAAATTTCAAAAACATCCAATAAACATGACACACCCATTTATTTTATCCTAAACCCAGGACTAGGTAAAAAGAAATAGTCATAACCATCACTAGAGACACTACCTAAAGCCCACTCAAAAGATAGGTCAAGGTAAAATTCTCTGTTTCACATTTTCAATTCAATTTGAATTAATATTCATTTCACATTTCAATTTAAATGGTTGAAACAAATGGTTCATCACTTATTATCCATAAGGGGCCATACACCTCATGAATCCAAATATGGATTCCACTTAATCCATACCATAACACATTCTAGTCTATGATACCAATGATCCATGACTCAATATTCCATAATTGGATTCTTAGGGTTTCTACTGTAACTTAATTAGGAAATCACTACTTAGGTTAGACATTAACTCTAAGTACCAAGAATTTTTCTCAATTCCCTATACAAATCATTTATCAAACAATAGGTATATCACACAGGGAACATATCACAAAGTCATGTAATCAAGAAATAAATCCTATGTGGTATGGAATAATTAATGACATGTTAATCCTATAAAGTTCCTAAAATTATGTATGAGATTCATACCCTCATATCATTGATAAACAATAAAACATATCCTCAATCATATCAATGATAACACGACAACTAATGTGTATCACCCAACGGTGGAGTTAAATAAATTGTAATAGAAAAAATCCAAAAAATAGAAATTTCCATTCGAGGACATTTGGATTTTCTTTGTACAGGGGTTAACACTTACCAGATATGACTCATTAAAAAATTCCAATAACTTCCTATCCTCTGTCTATTGTCAAAAAATAGTAAGGCAGAAAATAAAAATCCTATGATACCACTTTGTAACATCCCGACTCAGATGACACTAATTGGTGCCTCGATCAGGTTTGTCACATAGCCTCAGGAACATCTTCTCAAATTCCATAGGCTTCTGATTTGTAGTGAGAGCCTAGGGTGTGTCTATGGGTAGACTACACCCTCATTATTAAGTTTAACATAGTGGAATACTAATAATAGTCAATAGTGGAGGAAGTAAATCAACCAGACATAAGGTAAATAACCAAGACATAAATGTATATACAATTCCATAAGTAATATCATATACAATGACGTGTCATGTAATGTATCTAAAAAGAAGCTAAAATAGGTATACATGCATCAATACATTACATGTATCAAATACCAAAAAACCCAAAAGGAACTGTCTTGGATAGAATCATGTGCCTCAGCTCATTCCTATACTCTCTTGCTCCTCATCATAGTACAAAGTCAAGCATTGAATATTGGGAGCTTTACCTTATCCCTACCTGCATAGATATATTCTATCTGGGTACCAAACAATGTCCTAAACTTGGTGTGAGATAACAATCAGTAGTACACCAACAACAGTGTCCATAAAAATTCTAGGATGTGTAAAAAAGCTAAATTAATGTTCAGTATATAATAGATATGATAGTAATACAAGTGAAAGACCATAGAAAAAGTAATAAATTCATGTGATACTATCAAGAAAAATAAGACTCCCTATAAAACAAGGGTTATGATCCTATAGAAAGGGTAGTGTTAAAACATGTGAAAAACCATCATGGAATTACCCTATTACTAAGTGTAAACCACAACCACAACCATGCCATATAATATTATATATAACATTCACCATGGCCTTTCCAAATAAACATGTCACCCACAATGGACGCACCGTATAATCATAAGTGACAGACCCTTTGGGGCCAGATCCATGGTATAAAAGACCAAAGATTCCTCATTGAGTCCCATGGGCATCTTGGTGGAAACTCAGTATGACATGGGAGGGGTCTAAGGAGCATGTCAACAAACTATATCTATTGTGAGCCCAAGAATTCTTGATCCAAGGGGTAGCAAGGCCCAAGGCATCCTATGCAATTAGGGCCCAAGGATCAATCTCATCCAAGGAATCCACTACTTCTATCAATGTCCATGGGAGAACCATCCATGGAATATAATGAAAATAAGTATCCAAGGTATACCAATCAAGGCATCCACTAACATTCAGTTCATTTCATTCCTTCATCAATTCACATACTATAATAATCCACGAGTTCATCCAACACATATAAAAATTCAAACTTAAACAGTTACAAAATTCACATCATTTATAACATGGAAAAGGATGAAAACAATCTCCTAACCATACCAAATAATTAAATTAATTCACTAAGATCTTCCTCTTACTAGGAAAGCACACATACACACTATATGGGTGTTATAACAAATGGAAAAAGAAAATGCGTGCCCCATGGGTGGACTAGGTTGGGGAAACAACTTCCGACATACTTAAAGGAACTAGTGATCATCCCTAATAGGTTTCATTTTATCCAATACAACAATTTAATTAATTAAAGGGGTTCCACTGGAAAGTATGGTGTGTGACACAATGAAAACTATTCTTTTAAAACACCAAACTATGAGGTAAAGGTATAGACCACCTACCATAGGTCTGTAGTAGAGCACTCATCAAGTATCAACTTATAATTCAATCTAGATCGGAATAAAAAAATAATGGATGAAAATATCACAAATAGGGAATATTAGCTTGCACAAAAACAACACAGCTGATACTAAGACAAACAAAAAATGACACAAGAGGAATATTTATCTTACCGACACCGATCCAATGAGACTGAAAGTGGAATAAACTAAGTCCAAATCATGAAACGACACCAAATCCTAAGTCTTGTCTTCCTTGGGTGATCCTGGATAAGATAGAATAGAGAGGTAGAGGTTCTAACTGAAATTAGAGGCCCCTACCTCTTATTTTAAAAATTTTACTCAGAAATTTACATGCTATGTAAATTATTTACGTGATGTGTAAATATTTGGGTCTTTCTCCCAAAAAAAAACCTTAAACAACTTGAACTGGTTTTCCTAGGGCAATAAATTTCATGTATGGAATACACATCGTATATTCCAATTTCACGATGTACAATTTCCCTGCAAGTAGCCTACAACCCTCCTACCTCTTTCTTTACAAGAAACAACCCTACTGGACCATGGCCTGACTTAGGGTCTAATATAAAAAGATAAATTCGAAAGGGTTTAACTATAAACAAAATAAACCATACCTCAATAAAAATCCAGGATCATAAAAAAATTATAACAACAATGCCATCAATGGTAAGTCAGAGGTCCCTTACACATGTTCTGGGTAGGAACATGAATACCCCCTACATGAGTTCGGCACAACCTTTCTACTTTCAACCTTTTCCTAGAATAACAAAGAATAAAAGAAAGTAAACTCACATATATTACCATTTTTTAATGCCCTAACCCATATTTTCCTGAACTACCCCTGATTGAAGATTCCACAAGACCTCATGAATGCCTCCCCACACGTAAGATGTTGCTAACTAGTAGTGAGATTATAAGAAAGTATTGGGGAGACTATACCCTCAGTAATCAAAACCATACACTATAATAATAAATAAAATATGAAAACCCAGAGTATCAATGCAGAAGAAAAAGTAAACATAATGTAATTAAAATGTCAAGAATTTCATACAAAGAAATAAACCAATCTCTTGATGTGGAAATACAAACTATAGTGTATAAAATATAAATAGAAAACATGAAACACTAAAAAATACTACAAAGTCCATCCTAATACTACTACCCACTCCCTGATCCACTACTCATATATCTACCATGGGTCCCTTTCTCTTACATGGAACCTAAATCATGAATTCTATACATGCATCAAGATTACCATGTAGGATGTGAGTAATAAAACCCAATAGGACACCACAAATGAATCTTTAACATGTGTGAACAAGTATAATAGGTGTATATCATGGTAATAGAAAATACACAAGAAAACATAGACAATCACATACCGAGGAATCATGTGCTAACCAAGACATAACTAACCCCGATCATACCTGACTTGGATCCATGCCAGAAGGATAATTATAAATTTAGTTAGGATTAATTAAGAGCTATCCACAAGGATGGTGAAAATATCTATTAAAAATCATAAAGAAACCTAGTTATACTAGGACACAAGGCTGTCACATCCTGACTCTACCACAGGTTAGGCCTTAAGACCATAAAACCCAATCATGGCCACAAGTCAAGATGCAAGGCCCCTATATCCTATCTATGCCTTGGGTTGAGCCAAAAGGTCATCATACCCCTGATGATGCTTCCATGAGTATAGACCTAAGGCCTTCATTCCCTACCTTATATTCAGGACCATTTTCATCATCATCGTATTTTGTGAGCACCCCCCTCTAAGGGATAACCATTTCACAATGGTCCACATATTCTGAGTACCAAAGTAATACCACCAAATAAATGTTATTTTCCTGTAATAGGGTAGATCATATAAATGTGGAACGTAGTATGATATCATGAGAATCAGTAAAAACATACAAGTACATGTGGTCAAATTCAAACATGGATAAAAAGCTACATGATCATACTCATGTAAACAAACACCATATGTAGGTCTCAAGGGATACACAAACACATATGAAATCACTATCTAGAATAGTAAAACAAGTAAAGTGAACACGAGTATCACATCAAGTAAACAAGGGTATATAAGGACTAGGAATGGTAAATAACTTAATACTTTTATCTTATTGATGATAAAATAAAAAACCAATGAATATTAAAACATGAGTCACACCCCTGAGCTCTTACTATATTAGTACCACACTCCAAGAACCCTTATAAATGAGCCCAACTCAAACACAACATAGTTGTAGAAAAAAATCAAGAAGAATATAAGTCAATAGAGGGGGGTTCACACCAAAATAACCCTCAGGATCGTCCAAGGATGATAAAATTGGGAATGAACAAAAGAAGTGTTGTCATCACTCTCGATCCACAACCATTCTAGAAAAGATCAAATAATTCATCTTTAGATAGAATTTATAACCATATATATGGAAATAAAATGTAAGATATATGATTTGACTTAAGGGAAGAAGGGTATATTGAGAAGAAACTAGGAGAATGGAGGTTTGTGGATCACATACATTAATTATAGAGATTTCAATTGGAATAATAATGGGTCAAAAAGGGTGATTAAAGGTCGTAAAAATGCATTTTTGGATAATTAACCCACATGCACATGGTTTCTTTACATGGTTTTACAAATCATGTGTCAATCATGTGAGGCTTTCTACCTTCTTTTGGCACCCACATGGTTTGGTCGCATGGTTTTTCAAACCATGTTCCAACCATACTTCTTTACATCGGATCATATTTCATGGTTTTTTAGGTGAGGCCACAAGGTTTTATAAACCATTTACCTTAACCGTGTGCCACTCTAAGTGCTACTACCTCTTTCCACATGGTACCTGAAGAATCATCATGGTTTGGGAAAATTGTTTTCCAACCACGCACCTCTAAAAAGGCCTATAAAACTCTCTAGAACAAACTAAAAATTCATTTAACTCATTCCAAACAAAAAATAGTTTAACAATATACATATAAAGGTTGAAATTAACTCACTACACAACTAAAAAATTAGTGGTTGTTATAATATATATATATATATATATATATGTATATATATATATGTGTGTGTGTGTGTGTGTGTTTATATATGTGCATATATATGTAATTAATAATTAATAATGAGGAATTAGTAAATAATTAATCATAAATGATTGGGTCCTTAACCAAAGAGGCCAAGAACCCTTTATTGAAAGAGGAAAGAAAGTATTACATGAGAATGAAAGTAGGAGTTTTACAATGATCTCTTTCAGAAATAAAAGCTAGACTAACTATTATTCCATCAATCCAAAAAAATTTATTACATGTACCTCCATTGTTAAAAAGTCCATATTCCAAAGTATTATCGTCCTAATAGATGTCAGTAGTGGAAAAATTGATGGTTGAAAAGAAATCCTGACAATTAATTCACAATGCAGTCAGTCTCCAAGAAAGATGAATAGTGTTGCTTCTAATGTCTTGAGCAATAGTTGAAGAAGCACTCTCAATACATAGGTTTGACTAACCCCTTTGATTGGAATTTTTTTATTTATGAAACCAAGAGTTTCAGCTTAAAAGGGAAATTGAAACTCCACAAGGCCCATTAAAACACCCAATAACACACCCAGTGCGATCCTTATAGATTGAAGCACATCCTAGAAGTAATGAATTCTCATTTTATAAACTATCCATATTGACCTTGATTCATCTTGGAAAGGGTGGTTTCCATATAAATTAAAAATTACCTATGAGATATTTGTACTTACTATAAATTCCAAAATACTTTAAAACAGATAAGTCATGGAGAGTATTATAGTAATTCCCACTTTGTAGTAAATCAGCCTCCCAAGAGACAATAATAAAACCTATAAAAGTAGTTTGATGTTTAAATGGAACCTAATTCTGTATAAATAAATTACAATAGTCTAGATCCAGTGTAATATCTCTGTAACAATAGATTGAAATATAATAAAGAGATGTGAGGATAAATGCTGGTTCAAACAGCATTGAAGCATGATAGTGAGATCAATGACTAATAGTTGAGGAGCTCCCAGAAAACCAAATAGATCCTTCCAGATAGTTGATGGCATCACACAACACATGAATAAATGATGAAAATCTTCCATGTGTTGATTAAAAATTACACTCATGGAGCAATGTGAAATACCAAAAATTTGAAAATAAGCATTAGTTGGGACCCTATTATATACAATTATCCAAATCAGGGTCATCTTGGAAGGCCAAATCCATGGATTATTGAATTTATGCATCTAGGAGAATTAGGGAATAATTAATAATTAAAAATTAATTAAAATTTTAAATAATAATAATTATACATAATAAATATAAATTATTATATAATGAATAATAAAAAATAATAAATAATTACTAATTACTGATTAATAATTACTAATTAATAGTTAAGAATTAATATATAATCAATAATAACTAAATAATAAATTATAACTTATAAAATAATAAATTATTTATAATTAACTTAGTTTTTAAATAATTAATAACTATTAAGTTTAAAAATTAAAAATTAATAATTAATTAAACTTTTAAAAGATATAAAATAAATAATTATAAATTATAAAAATAATCATTAAATAATAAATAAATAAATAAATAAAATTAATTTCCTAGTGGTTTATAAAAAAATGGTTAATATTTAATAAAAAAATCATATTTAGCATTGTCCCCTAAAACCACCATTAAAAAACATTGTACGACAACTTTGAAAATTGATGATAAAAAACTATAGCTAAATGATCAGTTTCCTATAGTGAAACCATTTAGTGTAGTCTTCCTTAAACCTAGGGTTGTAGGTGAAAAAATAATAATTACTTAGCACACTACTGACTACCTCAATCCTAGTGTCATGGGAGAGTAAAAGGAATATATATATGCAAGTATATCATCAACTTACATTAACCTAAATCTATAAGTGAGAATATTAAAAAGTACATGGACATAACATCACCATAAAAATCATTCTTATACTAAAAAACATCACATATATAAAGAAAATAGAGTAACCATAATGAGTCACACTACCCATCCCATGGTCAATTTATCAGTTATAAAAAAACTTCATGTAACAATCACAAGTTTTCATAAAATCCTCCACGATTACCTTATCTATTAGCATATTAAATTCTATTAACATTTCAATTTCTTTTACAGAGTTATTATAGATAAAATATATTATAATAATAATATTTTCACACTACCACAAATCTGGGTTGTAACGCCCCAACCCCAGTTACTCAGAGTCGGTGCATTATTACATAACATTGGCATGATCACAAGAAGGATCAAATCTCGAAAGACCGATTGGTTTAGTAGCCTTGGAAATACTAGATATATTCATAAGTCTTACATTACATCATAAAAATGAAAACTACAACAAAATATTTTCTTCATATTCCACACTCATATCCCCATATACTATCCCTGCAGGTCATTCATAATTTATTTCTTCATACCATGGAAAAAATAAAACATAGAAAAGGGGTGAGATCAAATGCCCAGTAAGGATAACAATATAGCAGAAACTTTCATAAATAAGAATAAACATTTAAGTCAATGTATAACTAAAAAAAAGCATTTTAAACTTGAACTTAAACATAGTATGGCAAAAATAAAATGAAATAATTCCATTTACTTATTCACATGGATATTCTACTAATCGAATAATCACATGCAATATCAATAACCACTTTCATAATGATGGAATGCATAATGCCAGACTATCATAACCACATAGCCAAGGCCTTGTGCCAAGAATACAAATAAGATTTTGTCAAGGCCTTGTTCCAAGACACTAGTTTGTCTCATGAGACCTACCGATGCATCGAGGAGCTATAGCGGGCTCCACCCGTCACATATTAAGTCCAATGCATTCCCATATGAAAATGTTTAAACATAACATACACATTCGTATTAAAACTAGCATATGAAATGTCAATACATTCAACATAAAACATGAATGGTATAAAAATAGCACATCCACAGTCAAACATATCACAAAACCTTCAATACAATATAGAAGTTTTGTATCATAATAAATCAACCTCAAATAAGCGTAAAATCCATCAAAGGATGTTGACATAGATGAAATCAAAAATCTTTTTAGAGAAATATCTCTTTCTATTTTGAAATAATTTAAGAGTCCTATATTTATAAAATAAAACATTTTCTTTGAAAATATTCTTATAATCTTGTAAGGGAAGCTTCGACGATTTTATAATGGCAGAAAATAGCCGCACCCACCATATAAGTTAAAAAAAACATTCTTACCTTAATTTTGACGAAAAGGTTAAAAAGCACCTTGTTTGGAAAACGACGGAAAGATTCCTTTATAAACCTCTTATAAAAATTCAAACAAGAGTATAAATGACTTTAACCCATATTCTTGTAAATAGTAAAAATGTTTTGAAATACATTTTTAAGAAACATGGATGTGGATGACAAAGAGATCCTAGTAGATTATTACGTATAAACAACCTTGGATAATGAAGAGATTGTGAAATAACCCTTACCTTGTACTTTTCCTTGGTTGGGGTAGGTTAACCTCATGTATAATGGTGAAATAATTGTTATTAAATTATACAAGAATCATATACATTAATATGATATCATATATGATCTTTTAACATTGATTTGTTAATAATATCTTAATATTATCGTTGTTTCGGGTGTTAACTTACTCATTTTCTTTTATATGTTTTGTTATGTAATCCATGTTTGTAATGGATAGGTTGTATATTATTAATATACATAATGATATCAAGTCCTTAAACATCATTTTTAAATCATAAAATGATAATTATACTTGAATGGATACGATGGAGAATGAATCTCATCGCGTTCGTGGAGACGGTAGTCCGTACGTATGCACGAGTGACAATATCATTCTTTTAATGTTAAAATAATATATAAATGGATGGTATATCATATATACAGAATCATTAAAATTTTATATTTATTATTTACATGAGTTACACATTATTATTATACCCATCCAAATAATAATATATTGAATAACAATTACACCACGACGTGGAGACGGTAAGCCGTACGTACGCACGTATGGTGACATGTTATTCAAAGGGTGGATAGAATACTGAATATGGTTGTACCATATTTATAATAACATCACAGTATATATATGATACTAGAGTTATTATTTTATAATGGTAATAACAAAGGAAGAAGAAGTGGAAGAAGAAAGGAACATGGAAAAGGGTGGTGAAATCATTACCTTTTCTTCGGGTTCTTCCTTTTGATTTGATCAAAAGGGATACTTAGGTTGGATTTATGATCAAACTAAGGCCTATAGGTTGTATTGAGGGAAGTTGGGAGAGTATTTGGGCAGAGTTTGGCCGAACCAAAATGCTTTGAAGGTGTGAAGAAATGAGAAGGAGGAGTGCCCTTTTATTAGAGGGGTGAGGGGAACCTTTGGAAAAGCTAGAAATATTAATTTATAATAAATTTATATTCGGTTTCTAATGGATCCAAAGTTGATTATTTAAATTTTAAGGTGGGTATAGGTCTAAAACCATTCAACCAATAGAATTTATACAGGTTTGGGTTACTATATTAACCTTATCTTTAAGTATTAACTCTTAGTTAATTAGTTTGACATTTACCATGTCACTTTGTATTTTTATATTATATAGTTAATAAAATTACTATATACATCCAAGAGATCACCAAGTGGTCCATTAATGATATAAATATCATTATATAAGTCTCTTGGCCGAACATTAGATTTTTAGGAATTTAATATCAATTAATAATATAATATTTGTTTTAAAAAACTCTTTTATGTCAATTTTGACACTATTCAATAGTTGATTTTTGTGAAACTCATAACAGAATTATTACTTCGAAAAAAGTCAATTAAATAAATCCTAATATGTCATATTATCCTAGAAAATTAGTGTAATTCATTCAAAGTCTCAAATTATATTTATTTGGGTATTTATAATATCAATTATTTTAGATTTTCACTATTATGGTAATTACTGCATCATCATTGTGTCATAAATAAATTAAATTATGTAATATCTAAAAATTATAAATAAAATATCATTATTTAGGAAATCTTTTTATCTTTCTAATGAATATTTATTGTCTAAAATCCAACATATATAACCCTATGTAAAAATTGTTTTTCTAAAAGATATATGCTTGTGTCATTTTTGTATTCATTTTAACTTAATTAAAATAAAGTGTCCCTATCACCTACAAGTGGATCCATGGGGTCCCAAAATCGACCCAAAGATGCCTATGGTCGAACATGTGTCAACCAATAAGTCTAGGACACGTTTTAGGGTAATTTAGTATTATTATAATATTATTTTTTAACCCTTATTTACCAGATTTACCCTTAACCATGGTAAATAAAATATTTACCGAAGTAATTATTAAAAATGTCTAAAAATAAAAGTTACCTATTTACACAATTTGAACATCCTGATTCCAAATATGTAATCCATTTTTCCAAATTCAAAACATAGAAGTGGCCGAAATTAATTTAAAATTAATTCCCGTTGTTAAAACAAAAAGCGTGTTTTTAAGAGATAATAACTATCAAAAGATTGACACTTGTTTATGTACGATTTAATTGTAAAATTATGTCCAATGAACAACATTGTATTAAATGGTAAAAATATATTCTAATTATAATTTAAAACCACCCAATTCATAATTTATCACTATTAATTATTTTGATTAAAAAAGTTGTTTTTAATTAAAATTTAGTAATTTTCACTATTCATCAAAATATTAAAGTTATCCGAAAAGTACCAAAATTTCACCTTAGGATAAATTCGATATTCCGAATCCAAAAATGAAGTCCATTTTGAAATATAAAATATATATAATTTCAAAAATTAGGTATTATTATTCATAACGGCTAGTTTGATTGGTTATGGTGTGTTAGAACTTGGTGTTGCGTACAACACACGCTATCACATTATTCAAAGAGAAGCGTACCGTAGATGCTTGGGGTGTTACATTCTCCCCTCCTTCAAATAATTTCATCCTCGAAATTTCTAAAATACTTATCACATGAAAAGACTCGGGTGGTTCTTCATCATAATTTCCTCGGGTTCCCACGTTGCCTCTTCAATCTTATGGTTTCTCCACAAAACTTTTACCAGACGCATCATCCGGTTTCTCAGTACTTGTTCTCTCGTATCAAGAATCCTGACGGGATCTTCACAATAAGACATATCGGGTTCTAGTTCTAATTTTTCATAGGCGAGTACATGCGTTGGGTCAGGCATGTATTTCCTCAAGAGAGATACGTGGAACACATCGTGAACTTTGGAGAGACTTGGCGGCATTGCCAATCGGTAAGCTACAACCCCAATTCGTTCTTGAATTTCGAAAGGTCCGATGTACCTGGGACTCAATTTACCTTTCTTACCAAAACGTATGACTCCCTTCCATGGAGATACCTTCAGGAAAACGTGATCACCGACTTGAAATTCCAAATCCTTCCTTCGATTATCGGCATAGCTCTTCTGCCTACTTTGAGCTGCTTTGATGTGACTTTGGATTAACTTCACCTTTTCCATCGTTTCCTCCACCAGTTCTGGGCCTACAAGTTTTCTTTCACCAACGTCATCCCAATAGGTTGGTGTGCGACATCTCTTTCCGTATAACGCTTCATATGGTTCCATCTGAATACTCAAATGGAAGCTATTGTTATAGGAAAATTCTACCAGAGGTAAATACTGATCCCACATACCCTGAAAGTCAAGTGAGTAGGATCTCAACATGTCTTCTAAGGTTTGAATAGTCCGTTCTGATTGTCTGTCTGTCTGAGGGTGGTAAGCAGTGCTCAAATGAAGTTCAGTATCTAGGGATTTCTGAAGACTTTTCCAAAATCATGAAGTAAAACGGGGATCACGATCAGAGACAATCGATAGGGGTACTCCATGAAGTCTCACAACTTCATTAATATATAGTCTTACTAGACGTTCCAGTGGTAGATCTTCTCTTATAGCAAGAAAATGTGCTGACTTGGTAAGATGATCAACAATAACCCATATTTCATCATTCCTTCTAGGAGTCTTTGGTAGCCCCATGACAAAGTCCATCGTAATATTGTCCCATTTCCACTCCGGTATGGGAAGAGGTTGCATGACTCCTCCAGGCTATTGCCTTACGGCTTTCACTTGTTGAAAAACCATACATCTTGACACAAAATCAGCAATATCCCTCTTCATGTTGTCCCACCAAAAATGTTCCTTCAAATATCTATACATTTTGGTGCTCCCAGGGTGTATAGAGAAATTGGAACTATGAGCATCATCCAGCAATTCCCTTTTTATATCAGGTATATCGGGAACACAAAGCCTCTTCCCAAACTTCAAAATTCCATTTTCATACACAAAATCTCTCAATCTCCCATCATTCACAGCTTTAATCTTCTTTTGAAATTCTCCATCATTAGTCTGAGAACTCTTAATCCTTTCTAGTAAAGATGGTTTGGCAACCATTTGAAAAAGAATTGATGTTTCTCCTTCCCTGGTTATTCCCATGTCCATCTTCACTAGATCCATGAAAATTGGATCCCTTTTAATTCTCATATTGTTCAAAACTCCATGATCTTTTCTGCTCAAAGAATCTGCCACCTTGTTTTCCTTCCCCGGGTGGTAGTGTATCGTGAAATCATAATCCTTGAGCAATTCAAGCCATCTCCTTTGCCTCATGTTGAGTTCTTTTTGTGAGAAAATATACTTCAAACTCTTGTGATCAGTATAAATCTCACATTTTTTACCATAGAGGTAGTGCCTCCATATCTTCAAAGCAAAGATCACAACTACTAACTCGAGATCATGAGTAGGATAGTTTTTTTCGTGAATTTTCAACTGTCGTGATGTATAGGCAATAACCCTATCATTCTGCATAAGGAAACAACCAAGTCCTTTCTTCGATGCATCACTATAAATAACGAACCCATCATTCCCCGATGGTAGAGTCAATATAGGAGCATTGACTAATATTCTCTTTAGTTCTTCGAAACATTCTTCACACTCTTTTGTCCAAAAAAATTTAACCCCTTTACGTGTGAGCTTCGTTAATGGGTTAGCCAATCGGGCAAAATTCTGGACGAAACGTTGATAATAACCTGCTAAACCAATAAAACTACGTACCTCAGTTATACTCATAGGTGCTGGCCATTCTTGGATTGCCTTGGTCTTAGAAGGATCAACAGAGATTCCATCTTTAGAGACAATATGGCCAAGAAAAGAAATCTCCTGAAGCCAGAATTCACACTTGCTAAACTTCCCATATAATTCATTCCTTCTCAGAGTATTCAAGATAATGCGCAAGTGATTTTCATGATCTTCGTAGGTTTTGGAGTATACCAAGATATCATCAATAAATACCACCCCAAATTCATCGAGATACTCCTTGAAAACTCTATTCATCAGATCCATGAATACAGAGGGTGTATTAGTCAATCCAAAAGGCATTACAGTAAACTCATAATGCCCGTACCTGGTTCGAAATGCTGTCTTTGGAATGTCTTCCTTCTTCACACACAACTGATGGTATCCAGATCGAAGGTCAATCTTTGAAAAGTATTGAGCTCCATGCAGTTGGTCAAATAAATCATCAATGCGAGGTAGGGGATACTTTTTCTTTATTGTTATAGCATTGATCTCCCTGTAGTCAATACATAACCTCATAGATCCATATTTCTTTTTAACAAAAAGGAAAGGGGATCCCCATGGAGAAACACCAGGGCGAATAAATCCATTATTACTCAATTCCTCTAGTTGTTTCTTTAGTTCAACTAATTCTACAGTGGCCATTCTATAAGGGGTCTTCGATATAGGCCTTGATCTAGGAATTAAATCAATGGAAAACTCAACTTCTCGTTCTGGAGGATGTCCAGGTAAATATTCCGGAAATACATCTACAAATTCTTTCACAACAGGTACATCCTCTATTTGAACATTCCTTTCCTCACCCACAATTATTTCATTCTCTTCCTCTCCAATAATTGAATTTATTTGAGCTACTGGGGGTGGATCTAGATAAGAATTAGGTGGTGATGATTCTTCTCTAAAGATAAGGTGTTCCTTATCATCATCATCAAGAATCGTAACCTATTTCTTCTTACAATAAATCTTCGCATCATAGTCCGAAATCCAGTCCATACCGAGGATTATATCAAACTCAATCATAGGTATGACGATGAGATCAGCGGATAAAGAACATTTATGTGCTCTAATGGGGACTGATTCACAAAACTTTGTTACAATGATACTTCCCTTAGGAGTTTTAACTGACAACTCCCTTGTTAAATCAAATTGGAAATATCTAATTTTATTAGAAAACTGGGAAGATATGAAACAATGCGATGATCCAGAATCAAATAGTGAATTTTCTAAACTTGAGGAAACCATTAAATTACCTACCACCACGTCTTTCGGAGCTTCTACCTCAGCAGTAGTGATAACATAAGCTTGGCCTTGATCCCATGACCATTTCTGAGGTAAGTTCTCCTGACGCTTAGGACATTCATTTGCATAATGCCCCATGTCCCTGCAATTGTAGCACTGAACATTGGTAGCTTCCTTCTTCCCCTTGCAATCACGAGATTGGTGGCCTTTTTCACCACACTTGTAACAGACTCCTGTTCCCTTCAAGCAAGTACCAGGGTGTTCTTACCACATTTACCATAGGATGTATATTCAACCTTTCCCTTCTTCCCCTTATTTCTATTCCCAGATTGATCAACAGGTCTCTTCTTCTCCTGCTTTTCTTTAAACTCATAAGACTTAGAGAATTCCTTTTCGGTCTTGATAGCACATGAGACAATGCCTTCATACGATGAAAAGGATTATGAGACTAATGCTCGACGGAGAAATGGTTTTAACCCATCAAAGAAATGATCAATCTTACTTCTTGGGTTACGTATATAATCTCCAGCATACCTTGATAACCTTGTAAAGTTATCCTCATACTTTGCGACATTTTCATCCTACTTTTGTCTTAGACTCAGAAACTGCCTTTCCATATCTGCTCGATGGTCGCGAAGAAAGTATTTTTCTAAAAACAGATCTTTGAACTCCCTCCATTCCATATTTGATACTTCATCATCTTACTTCGTATTTTGAATCAATGACCACCATTGATCAACATCTCTAATGAGGCGGTAAACTGCCATGATAACGTTTTCCCTTTCACTACTCCCCAAAGCTTGAAATATTTTCTCTAGGGAAAATATCCATTGCTCAGCTACTAAGGGATTTGTACTCCCATTGAACGTTGGTGGTTGTTGCCTCATGAATCGATCTAACATTGATCCTCCACGCTGCGGATCAGGGTGATCCATACGGGTAAGGTTATTATTCATAACCTAAGTGAGTTGTCCCAGTATGGTGATTAGCTGATCGACACCAGTTGCATCACCAGCTCCACTATAATTATCTTGAGCAGGAGGGCAATCCCTACATGGAGTGCGTGCATTGATACAATTTCCATTTCTTCCACTAGGTTCCATTTCTAAACAATGTCATAAACTAGATCAGTTTATGAATCAAAATACATAATCCCATACTTATAAAACACTTAACATAAATTGAACTATTTATGGATATAATCCATAATCATAAAAATGTTTTCTTTGAGTAAGTATATACTCATAAACCCTTCATAATGATTTGTAAATAAAATGAGAGTTATCCTAAGCATATCCCCCGGGAGTGTCGTAACCAAGAGTGCAGCAAGGCCCGTTGTCGTGCACCAGTTCCCGTTCGAGTCTAGCTCAAAGAGGTGTTTTCGGGTTTTACCCCTAGGTACATCTGTGCCAAAGCCGCCTCTACCTTCTCGTATCCAGATAGGGATGTATTTCTTGGAAAACTCACAAAATCTCTACAATAACAAAATTCTAGGAAGTTCTTATGTACTAATCCTCAAAGTCCATCTTAAATCTATGTGCTCTAATCAGAGTTTATCTAAATCTAGATTCCAAGGTTTGTACTAAACTTCCTCTGATACCAACTGTAACGCCCTGACCCTAGTTACCCAGAGTCGGTGCATTATTACATAACATTGGTATGATCACAAGAAGGATCAAATCTCAAAAGACCGATTGGTTTAGTAGCCTTGGAAATACTAGATATATTCATAAGTCTTACATTACATCATAAAAATGAAAACTACAACAACATCTTTTATTCATATTCCACACTCATATCCCCACATACTATCCCTGCAGGTCATTCATAATTTACTTCTTCATACCCTGGGAAAAATAAAACATAGAAAAGGGGTGAGCTCAAATGCTCAGTAAGGATAACAATATAGCAGAAACATTCATAAATAAGAATAAACATTTAAGGCAATGTATAACTAAAACAAAAGCCTTTTAAACTTGAACTTAAACATAGTATGACAAAAATAAAATGAAATAATTCCATTTAGTTATTCACATAGATATTATACTAATCGAATAATCACATGCAATATCAATAACCACTTTCATAATGATGGAATGCATAATGCCAGACTATCATAACCACATAGCCAAGGCCTCGTGCCAAGACTACAAATAAGATTTTGTCAAGGCCTTATTCCAAGACACTAGTTTGTCTCATGAGACCTACCGATGCATCGAGGAGCTATAGCGGGCTCCACCCATCACATATTAAGTCCAATGCATTCCCATATGAAAATGTTTAAACATAACATACACATTCGTATTAAAACTAGCATACGAAATGTCAATAATTTCACCATAAACCATGAATGGTATAAAAATAGCACATCCACAGTCAAACATATCACAAAACCTTCAATACAATATAGAAGTTTTGTATCATAATAAATCAACTTCAAATAAGCGTAAAATCCATCAAAGTATGTTGACATAGATGAAATCAAAACTCTTTTTAGAGAAATATCTCCTTCTATTTTGAAATCATTTAAGAGTCATATATTTATAAAATAAAACATTTTATTCAAAAATATTCTTATAATCTTGTAAGGGAAGCTTCAATGATTTTATAACGGCGGAAAATAGCCGCACCCGCCGTATAATTTAAAAAAAAACATTCTTACGTTAATTTTGTCGAAAGGGTTAAAAAACACCTTGGTTGGAAAACGATGGAAAGATTCCTTTATAAACCTCTTATAAAAATTCAAACAAGGGTATAAATGACTTTAACCCATATTATTGTAAATAGTTAAAATGTTTTGAAATACATTTTTAAGAAACATGGATGTGGATGATAAAGAGATCCCAATAGATTATTACGTATAAACAACCTCGGATAATGAAGAGATTGTGAAATAACCCTTACCTTGTAATTTTCCTTGGTTGGGTTAGGTTAACCTCATGTATAATGGTGAAATAATTGTTATTAAATTATACAAGAATCATATACTTAATATGATATCATATATGATCTTTTAACATTGATTTGTTAATAATATCTTAGTATTATCGTTGTTTCAAGTGTTAACTTACTCGTTTTCTTTTATATGTTTTGTTATGTAAGCAATGTTTGTAATGGATAGGTTGTATATTATTCATATCCAGAATTATATCAAGTCCTTAAACATCATTTTTAAATCATCAAATGATAATTATAATTGAATGGATACGATGGAGAATGAATCTCATCGCGTTTGTGGAGACGGTAGTCCGTACGTACGCACGAGCGACAATATAATTCTTTTGATATTAAAATAATATATAAATGGATGTTATATCATATATACATAATCATTAAAATGTTATATTTATTATTTACATGAGTTACACATCATTATTATACCCATCCAAATAATAATATATTAAATAACAATTACACCACGACGTGGAGACGGTAAGCCGTACGTACACACGTATGGTGACATGTTATTAAAAGGGTGGATAGAATACTAAATATGGTTGTACCATATTTATAATAACATCACAGTATATATATGATACTGGAGTTATTATTTTATAATGGTAATAACAAAGGAAGAAGAAGTGGAAGAAGAAAGGAACATGGAAAAGGGTGGTGAAATCATTACCTCTTCTTCGGGTTCTTCCTTTTGATTTGATCAAAAGGGATACTTAGGTTGGATTTATGATCAAAATAAGTCCTCTAGGTTGTATTAAGTGAAGTTGGGAGAGTATTTGGTCAGAGTTTGGCCGAACCAAAAGGCTTTGAAGGTGTGAAGAAATGAGAAGGAGGAGCGCCCTTTTATAAAAGGGGTGAGGGGCACCTTTGGAAAAGCTAGAAATATTAATTTATAATAAATTCATATTTGGTTTCTAATGGATCCAAAGTTGATTAATTAAATTTTAAGGTGGGTATAGGTCTAAAACCATTCAACCAATAGAATTTATACAGGTTTGGGTTACAATATTAACCTTATCTTTAAGTATTAACTCTTAGTTAATTGGTTTGACATTTACCATGTCACTTTGTATTTTTATATTATATAGTTAATAAACTTACTATATACATCCAAGAGACCACAAAGTGGTCCATTAATGATCTAAATATCATGATATAAGTCTCTTGGACGAACCTTAGATTTTTAGGAATTTAATATCAATTAATAATATAATATTTGTTTTAACAAACTCTTTTATGTCAATTTTGACACTATTCAATAGTTGATTTTTGTGAAACTCATAACAAAATTATTACTTAGAAAAAAGTCCATTAAATCAATAATAATATGTCATATTATCCTATAAAATTATTTTAATTCATTAAAAGTCTCAAATTATATTTATTTGGGTATTTATAATATCAATTATTTTAGATTTTCACTATTATTGTAATTACTGCATCATTATTGTGTCATAAATAAATTAAATTATGTAATCTATAAAAATTATAAATAAAATATCATTATGTAGGAAATATTTTTATCTTTCTAATGAATATTTATAGTCGAAAATACAACATATATAACCCTATGTAAAAATTGTTTTTCTAAAAGGTATATGCTTGTGTCATTTTTGTATTCATTTTAACTTAATTAAAATAAAGTGTCCCTATCACCTACAAGTGGCTCCATGGGGTCCCAAAATCGACCCAAATATGCCTATGGTCGAACATTTATCAACCAATAAGTCTAGGACACGTTTTAGGGTAATTATTATTATTATAATATTATTTTTTAACCCTTATTTACCGGATTTACCCTTAACCATGGTAAATAAAATATTTACCGAAGTAATTATTCAAAATGTCTAAAAATAAAAGTTACCTATTTACAAAATTTGAACATCCTAATTAAAAATATGGAATCCATTTTTCCAAATTCAAAACACAGAAGTGGCATAAATTAATTTAAAATTAATTCCTGTTGTTAAAACAAAAAGCGTGTTTTTAAGAGATAATAACTATCAAAAGATTGACACTTGTTTATGTCCGGTTTAATTGTAAAATTATGTCCAATGACCAAAATTGTATTAAATGGAAAAAATATATTCTAAATATACTTTAAAACCACTCAAATTCATAATTTATCACTATTAATTATTTTGATTAAAAAAGTTGTTTTTAATTAAAATTTAGTAATTTTCACTATTCATCAAAATATTAAAGTTATCCAAAATGTACCAAAATTTCACCTTAGGCTAAATTTGATATTCCGAATCCAAAAATGAAGTCCATTTTGAAATATAAAATATATATAATTTCAAAAAGTAGGTATTACTATTCATAATGGCTAGTTTGATTGGTTATGGTGTGTTAGAACTCGGTGTTGCGTACAACACACACTATCACATTATTCAAAGAGAAGCGTACCGTAGAAGCTTGGGGTGTTACATGGGTAAGGGATGTTCTAAATTTTATTCGTGCTAGAATAATGTGCCGATAAAATCCGCACTTTTATCAGCGCTGATAAATGATATATTTATCAGTGCTAATCTTAGAACTAATGAAAGTTTTTAATAAAAAATATTATTAATATGTATAAAATTATTATATTTATATTAAAAAATAATGTTTATTTATATACATTAATTAAAAAAAACATGTTTATAATAAAACAATGCGGGATTTAGAGAGATGGGAGACCATCTCTCTCTAAAAACCCTCGACACTTCACAGATTTGCGACTGATCTCTGCACCCTCCCCCTCAATGGAGAATTTCCTTATTCCTGGTTTCATTGATTCACTCCATTTCTTGAAGCCTCAGATATTAAAATTTCCCCCAGAGTAAATTTTTACAGCAGCTACACGAAATGAAGATGCCCCTAGAACAGACTCCCATAACCATGATCTCACTGGCAGATCTCAAGGGGTTTCGTTCCTGGATGCGCTGAAAAGATTTCATCTAGGTAATCAATTCAAGATAAATCCCTACCTTGTCAAGTGTCTGGATGATGGTGGATATCTAGTGGAGGCGGACCCAGATACCCTTCAACAATGATCGCAACTGTGAAAATTCTCGGTAATGGGTCGTATATCCTATCACAAAGGTAACTGTCTGTGGCCCTTAACTAAACTTCATTAAATAATTAAAAATTACTGGAATTCTGAAAATAGGAAGATATTTCCCATAGGTAAAGGCTATTTCCACATAATATTAAAATCACATGAGGATCTTGAAAGAGTCTGGAAGACCGGTACTCTTAACCTAAAGCCGGGCTTATTCAAAATTTCAGAGTGGGATTCCACCTTTAATCCACACACACATAGAAACACATTGGCACAAGTATGGATTAAATTGAATTGTCTCAAATCTTTCTTTTGGCGCCCAAAAACCTTGAATGGCATTTTCTCCTGTATAAGAACTCCTCTAAAAATTGATCATAGAACATTAAATACTGATTTGGGTCTCTTTGATATAATTATGGTAGAAATAAATCTTGACTCAAAGTTACCTAAATCAATTAACTTCAATGCCAAGGAATAAAAAACTAAAATTAGAGTGAAATATGAATGGAATACCCCCTTTTGTGATCACTGTAAAATCATTGGTCACACTATATACAACTGTAGGGTGATTATAAATCAAGTAACACAACCAATTGAGAATGATTGGAAGGAAATAAGAAAAACTAAAAAAGAAAAAACCCCCATGTTATACATACCCGAACCACCCAAAATGAAAGTTTGGGTGAAAAAACACACAATTTGGAGCACATAGGGGACAACTCAGGTACTAACTAGGCAGATGATATTGAAGAAAAAGAAAAATTGATTAATGACCAAAGCCTCTTAACTAAAATTGAAAATCTGGTTCTAGATACTATTAAGCTATCCACTGAGCAGGAAAAAGCCTGCAACACATGCACTCTCACTCATAACTATGGTCCCTACCCCAAAGAAAAGGTAGAGGATAACATCTCATAAAATCCCAACAAGCAGTCTCTACCCATTGTAGAAACTGAAGTGGACATGAAAAATATCATGGAACATGTCCTACATAACAATACTTCTTCTCTTCTAGTTCCCAAACATATACAATTTTTAAAGACCCCCCAAAACACAATCACTTGCAATCTATCCAACATAAGACTAATTTGGATCCTCCTATCTCAGGTATTCCCTCTCTTCCAACTGCTCCTACTGAAGTTTTTTCTATGAAGTTTGAAAACCTGCTATATGGTAATAATGATAGTAATTTTATACTTAGCTCTAAGAGTTCCAAAAACTCCTACATTAATGCTCCTACAGATGAATTTGTTCCATTGAAATTATTCAATATAAACAACACTGAATCAACCCCTACTGCTGCAAAAAACACCGAAAAAAGTGACCCGATTGTAAATCCAAATGACACCACTATCTAAAAGGAAAATATAACCAAAAAACTTGTTTTTACAACTCCCTCCACTCACAATATCTCTCTCAACAAGGAATATCAACCCAAGACAGAGTTTCTATGTACTAATTCTACTACTTTTTCTAGAATTCCATTAGAACTGGTATCACATGATAGCCTACCTGTTATTCTATAACCGTTAAATATGTAAGAACATAAAGACCCCTTGAAATAGGAACAATCACCTAACTTTATCAACCCGCTATCTGTAGTGGATACAAAGGTTCCAGGTAACTCCAATCCCCCTACTGTAATAAATTCAGAATGCGTTACTAGGCCTGAAAATCTGGTATCTCAAAGTCCCAATGACCTACCACTAGTTTCAAAGGATACCATAGATTTATATATGGCTACACACTTGAATAAACCCCCAAATAATTCCTATACAGAACAATAAAAGACCACTCATACTCAAGAGGTTATAAGATCTACTAGAAATAAAGGATTTGGAAAAAATAAAAAAGGGAGTTCTAACTCCAAACCCTAGTTTAAATGAAGATCCTTTTATGTAATTGTCAGGGTATCCCCAACTCTGACACCCTCAATGTTCTAAAAATAATGGTTAACACGCATCACCCTAATCTTTTTTCTATTGCGGAACCAAAAATCTATTTCTCCTATAAATACTCTAACTTGTGTCAACACAATTACATGTTTTATGGTGATGTCAATAATAATCTAAATGCTAATTCTTTATATATTTTTACACATTCATATTTACAGGATTTTACCATTTTTAGTATCTCAGATCATATTCTCACTTTTACCTTTTCTATTGATGGTACTCACACTTTATTCACCTTTGTTTATGCTAAGAATAAATACCATGAAAGAATAACTCTTTGGAATGAACTCACTCATTTAGGCACCAACACCAATGCACCCTGGGTTCTTATGGGGGATTTTAATGCTATTCTTAACTCTAGTGAAAAAATCGGCCCATCTCATGCATCTATCTCCATGAGAGAATTTAAAATCTCAATCGAGGACAACAATATTATTGAAATTAATCTCACTGGTGAAAAATACACCTGGTTTAGAATACATTACAATAAAGTGGTTGCTTCCAAATTGGACACAACCTTTACGAATGTCCCAACTTTAGATAAATGGGACACTATATCTAGTATCACTCTTCACAGACTGAACTATGATCATCATCCCATCTTGGTAAACATTTCCTCCAAAGACATGAAACCTATATTACCCTTCCTCTTCAATAATGTGTAGTTCTCTGATGAAGAATGCAATCATGTCATCAAATATTTTTGGTCCTCCATGTCTCATAGTAAGGATGCCTTTACATGCAACCTCAAACTAAAACACCTCAAATAGACTCTCAAATCTTAGTGTAACTCCAAATCCAAACAAGTTAACAATGACATTACTCTTCTTGAGAAAGAACTCGATGATCTCCAAAACAAAAAGATTAACTCGGACCTCCACACTAATCCCACACAAGAAATAAACATTGCGATCAATCTTAATTCCTTGCTCACTTTTAAAGACAACATGAGAAAGAAATCTTATAAAGTTAAATGGTTAACTGATGGGGATAGAAATACAAAATTCTATAACACCCTCCAAAGAACCAGGAAGGCCTACAGACCTCTAACCTTTCTAAAGGATGGGGATAAGAGTTTTTACAAGGATGAGGACATAGATCAACATATAGTCTCCTATTATAAAACCATATTTAATATCCCTGATAAAAAAAAGACCTCCTTCTTGAGGTCATTCCTTTTGTGATCCCCTATGTGGACAATATTTTCCTTCTTAACACGCCATTGGATCATGAAATCAAATACACTGTCTTCAGTCTGAATGCAAATAGTGCCCCGGGTCCTGATGAATTTAACAATGGTTTATTTCAACATTATTGGTATGTGGTTCAGTACGATGTTTGTAATATTGTTAAAAACCTTTTCACAAATGGGATGCTTCCTCATTCTATCAATGCTAAGTTTCTCACTTTGATCACTAAAGTGGACAATGCCTCTAAAATTCATCTTTTAGACCCATTTCTCTTATCAAAACTCTCTAAAAAATCATTACCAAAATCATTGCAAATAGGATATTAAATATCACTGAAAAAATTATTTCATAGAAACAATTTGGATTTATAAAAGGTATATCCATTCAGGACTTTATCATTATTGCCTATGAATGTATAAACAACTTGAATAAAACTAATAGAGGAAGCAATATAGCTATTAAAATTGACATCAGGAAAGCTTTTGACACCATGGATTATAGTTTTATCTTCAAAGTCCTTCAAAGTTTTGGTTTTAGTGCGCACTTCATTGCTGCAATCAGAACTCTCTTCAACTTGGCCACTATATCCATTTTGATCAATGGCTCTCCCAAAGGATACTTTAAATGCATGAAAGGTGTCAGAAAAGGAGACCCTCTCTCTTCTATTCTCTTCTCAATAACGAAAGACTACCTCAGTAGACTGATCAATCGCCTAGTGGTTCAAAATAAATTGAAACATGTTCATGTCTCCAGAAATGTTAATGATCCTACTCATCTTTTTTATGCTGATGAAATCATCCTTTTCCTTCAAGGAGACAAAATAAACATTCTTAACCTCAAAACTGCTCTCTCCCACTATGAGGATGTTTCTGGTCAAACCATTAGTTGGAACAAATCTTGTATCTTTTTTGGGAAGAATTCCACCCCAATAGAAAATGTAACATTATCTGTGATTTAGGTCTGAAATAAGGCTCTCTCCCCTTCACTTACCTTGGTGTCCCCATTTTTTTGGGGTATACCCAAAGCATGCCACTTTTTCACTATTGTTCATCATGTTTTTAACCAGATTTCCTCTTGTAAAGGTAAATCTCTCTCTATGGCAGGTAGGAATTGCCATGTTAAATCCACTATTGTCTCTAAGATGGTCTACTCTATTATGGTTTACAAATGGCCCACTATTCTTATCAAAAAAATGAATACAGCTATTAAAAATTTCATCTGGACTGGTAATACTCTTGAAAGAAAACTATTGATAGTCCCTTGGTCAACTTATTGCAAGCCTATTGAAAATGGTGAAATTGGTATAAAAAACTTAAAATACTTTAATGAATCTCTTCATGCTCGGATTACTTGGAATATTTTTCACAATTATGATGAATCCCTCATTTTTATCAAAAATATATTTCTTGGTAAACTTAAGACTGGAAATTTGAGCTTTACTTATTCATCCATATGGCCTACCATCAAAAACTCCTTCGCCAACATTATGAATAACTCCATATGGATGGTTTCTAGAGATTCTTCCCTGAAATTATGGAAATATAACTAGATTGGAACACCTTTAATCTCTATGATTTCACCTGATCAAATTCCTGAAAACACAAACAGATCTATCAAAGATGTTTTAAACTATCAACTAGATCATCTCCCAGATACTATTTTGAATCTCATTGATGACTACCCTTTCTCTTATAACAATGATTTTTTAATTTGGGATCCGACTCACAATGGAATGATTACCTTTAAAAATTACTACACTCATATGTGTTGTAACAATGAGAACGATTACATATGGATTAAACACTTCAACAAACCTTGTATAAATCCCTCAAGATTCAGTCTCATATGGCACCTAGCTCACAATAGAGTTTCCACTGATATCTGCCTTCAATCGTTTGGAATTTAGCTATGCTCTAAATGTAAAATTTGTAATCAACACAGAGAAGATGCTAACCACATCTTCCTTTCTTGTGCTACTACCTATGCTCTTTGGAACTATATTTTTGAAATCTTTGATTGCATATGGTTGATTCTTGACTCTATTAAAAATCAACTTATGAAATATGCAGATTCAGATGGCTCTCAGTAAATTAGAAACCTTTTCCTTGCAGCTGTTTCTGAACTTCACCATGTGATTTGGTATGATCATAATGCAATTATTCATAACAACTACTCAATAAATCTTAACATAGGTCTTACCTAGATCCTTATTTCCATACATGATGCTTCTTTGATCCAAAAAGGTCATTTCCACAATATCGTGCACGATTTTGGAATTCTGAAACATTTACGGATCAATGACAACTTCTCTCAACCACACCGCACTCTAGAGGTGTTCTGGAGAGATCCTCTTCTTGGATGGATAAAAATCAACATAGATGGTGACTCCAAGGGAAATATGGGACCTTTAGGGTGTGGTGCTGTCTTCAGGAACCACCTTGGACAGATTCTAGGCTGCTTCATGGGTCATTGTGGCACTGCCTCCTCCCTTGAAGTTGAGATGATGGGCTTGATTCATGCGATTAAATTTGCCATGGTTTATGGTTGGAACAACCTTTGTATTGAAAGTGACTCAATAACCATCATTCAAGCAATTTGGAACGATGTAACTCATTTAGCTTGGCCGATTACAACCCATTAGATGGAATGCAACCGTTTGCTCACCGACCTGAACTACATCATCACACATGTTTATCGGGAAGCAAACATGGTTGCTAATGGCTTGGACAACTTGGGAGTTCATCAATAAATTACCTGGTGTGAATACCTCCCACCTTCTCTTATTCCCTTTCATGAAAAAGATTGTAATATGATCTCGTACTTTAGACTTTTGTAATCTTTCTTTTAATAAAATTTGTGCTTTGGTCATTTTGGCCAAGGAATTACCTTAAACACATGTTTATAATTAAAATATATATTTTAATAATTCAAATATATATATATATGTATTCATAATTATTTAATGCAGTTGGGGGGATTTACCAAGTGGTAAAGACCCCCCATAATCCTACATCAAACCCGAGTTCAAATCCGGGTGTGAGAGAATTTCCGCAGGCAGGCAGTGATGCATACATGATGCAGGCAGGTGATGATGCAACCATGATGAAGGTAGGTGGTGATGTAGGTATGATGCAGACAGGTGGTGGTGTAGGCATGAAACATGCAGACGATGATTCAGGCACGATGTATGCTTGATTACGCAGGCAGTATGATGCATGCATGATACTACATTGGGACTTCTGACTAGTTTGTGTGCCTTGGGCCATGTATTGGGCTTCATGCCCACTGGGCCTTCAAGGCATGTACTAAATAAATAAGACTTGATGGGTGAGATATCCCATGGGGGAGGGGGTTATGGATTGCCTTTCCAGCCTAAAGTGAACCGTTCTGTTTCTTGTAAATTTAGCTTCTATAACCTCAATCTAGGTGCATTTTGTATTTCTGCATGAGATATTTATTTTAATCTTTTTAATCAAAAGAATACTAATGCACAGATCTGGGTATGAAATCAATGACTCAGTTGGGTCCTCTAGCATCTTCGTATCTTAAATGATGTTTCTTCTTGTATAATAGCACATCTAAAACTTTATGAGAATACCATTATAGATAAATATGGGTAGTATGAAAGGGTTTTGGTTGATGTTGACCTTTTTCATCCAAGGCCACGTAATGCCACTTTTTTGGTTGTGGGATTAAATATTGATGTTGAGCTTGAATATGAAGTTGTTACCTATTTCTATGATTTCTATAAAGTGGTTGGTCATCAAGCTTCAAGTTTCAATCATTTCAGTGGAATTAAAATGAATAATGTTTCTTTTTCCAAGAAAAAGGAAGCTAGGAAGCAGAATATGGGAGCTGTGCCTTCTTATGTGGGAATGGAGGTGCCTAATCTCATGGAGGAGGCTTCCTCAAAAAGGCCTCTAGATCTCCCGATGATACCATTTTTGATTAAGAGTGGAAATATTTAGTTGAGGAGGAAAATTTTCAAGGTGATAAGGGGGATTAGAGGAACTCCACTAGAGGTTGAAGTGGGGATCCCACAAGTCCTGAATCTTCCAGTAAGTCTTGGAATGTTGTGGTTGGATTCTCTGATCATGATGAATCTATACAGGAACTTTTGGTGATGGTTGAATCAGTGCCT
The DNA here is from genome assembly GCA_963277665.1 of Viscum album. Taxonomy (NCBI): domain Eukaryota; kingdom Viridiplantae; phylum Streptophyta; class Magnoliopsida; order Santalales; family Viscaceae; genus Viscum; species Viscum album. The sequence continues at coordinate 1,172,093,743 of OY728120.1, forward strand.
GGCCTTGGTCAATCTGATTTTGAAAGGGCTGTGTAGAGATAGGTGGATGAGGAAATAATGTAAGAGCACTCATTATCCAACAAAGAAAAGCCTAAGATGGATGCAGGTGTCTACCCAACAATAAATACTGCTTCACAATGAGCATCTCCTCACCCTAAGGGGCATTCATCTCATATATAGGGGGATGAACTGGAAGGGGATTAGTAGAAAAATAAGACATGGAAATGTGACTATCATCCAAAAAACCTTAGTCGAGGACGTGGCAGAGATGATTGAGCTGCTGCACTTGGGAGTGACTGGTCTACCATGTCTTCTTCTTAGGAGCTCACCCTAGAATAGATTAAAGTCAGGGAAAAGTATTATATACTCTTCAATTAGAATAATTTGTAGTCATAATAGGAATCTATTGATGATATAGATCATTCTTATGGGGATGATCCTGTCTCTCCTCATTTGTAGTTTCTATTTTGGATGATGGATTTCCCTTGTTTAAACCCACCCATCATCTTTTTTTTTCATGTATTGTCCTTTATTTTTCAATAAATTTTGGTTGGAGAAGGTTCACCTAGATCATGGGCCTTTCTGAGTATAATTAATGATCTTTTAGTATAGAAGTTTTTATAGGAAGAAGTTTGAGTGTTAATATAGTAATGATGGTATTTGGGTTCATTCAAGAGATAAAGGTGAGGATGAGAATTCAATGGAATTTTTGGGGAAGTGTTCTAATAATATATTATGTTTTGATAATTTGGTAATGGATTATAGATTCATTGAATTTTTTTAATTTTTTTCCATTGGTTTTAAATTCCTAGTCAGTGTAGAAGGAATTGTGAGTTAGGGAACCTTAGATTAATTATGAAAACAATTAAAATTATTCTTGTATTTTCTATCATGGAAGAATGGTTTTAATTTAGGAAAATGATCAATTTTTAATTTGGGTGGCTCCTTAGTTACTTTTGGTATGTGTATATCTTTGGGAAAAGATACTTTCAATATGGTTATAATAGTTGAATTCATATTAGTCCAAATTTTTTAACACACTATAATTAGATAATTTTAGGTATTAGTAATGGCATAAAGGTGACTCGGTATCAAATTAAAGAAATTAACCCATAATGGGTGAAGTTCAATAGATGTATGGTTTCCCAAATTATGTATTTCACTATAGGGTTTATTTTATGATTAGTGCTCAGTTTATCCAATTGAGAATCCAAATCATGTATTTTGGAAAAAATGTAATTATTCTTACTTTTTTCCACTATAATGATTTTATAATTGTGTTGTTTTGGTGAATACTTTCATTCCTTAAAGTATGGATGAATAGATGTATTTTAAAATAAAATATAAATTGAATTTCAGAAAATATAACTCTTTTTTAAATGAATATGTAAGGTAAAATTAGAAAGTTTTAAGGTGAATTGTTTTATATTTAAGTTTAATTTTTCTATTTTGGTATTACTAACATAATAATTTTTTTCTTATATAGGTGGATTAGTTTGTTCTAGTTGGGGTGGTTTTTCAATGATTCTCATGAGAGATTGGACTTTAATCCTGAAACTGAGATAATAAAAATAAGGAAATGGGTCAAGAATGTATACAAACATCATAAAAAGGTGAATTCCTACTACTTATATAATTTATTTTGTCATCATTTTATCTACTATTTGTAAGTTATTTTCCCTATCATTTTTATATAATACTTATTTAGTTTTTTTCATAGATTTTTTGGGATGTTAAAATTTTCTTTCAAAGGAGATAATAAGGTCCTCTCTACCACTGTTACCATGATTTCATTTTATTTTATTTTTGGACATGCCAACACTACATATTGATTCAATGTTCTTAGCCGAAAAACCTTTCTCATTGTTAAAAAATAGAAGATTGGATGAAGATCTTGTGCCCATTTTGGTGAATTCTCATGATATAATGGATAAAAAATCTTTCTTTACTCTTCTGATTTTCAATAATGAGAAAGGTTTTTTTGGATAAGAACATTGACTCAATATGAAGTGTTAGTTTTTCTACAAACAAAGGAAATGGTAATCATGTTAAAATTGGAATAAAGGGTTTTATTAGACTTTGGGATGTGTAAGAATTAGTGTAACCTCAATTCAACACATGGTGTGACTGATATGACTCCAGGTGCACCTTTTTTTTAAAATTGACATTAATTTTAGAAAAAAGACAATTGACATACTTAAAACTGAACAAATGAATTTATATTGTTTTGATACTTCATGAAAATGATCTATACGTCATTTATGACATGTAAGAATTATCCACACCATAATCTGATGCACATTGTAACCGATATGACTTAAAGTGTCCATCATCAGTTTAAAATCGATATTTTAGTTCAAAACGTGTCACTCACTGAAAACTAAGAAAAAATGATTGTATTAACTTAATAATTTATTAAATCAATTAATAAATCATTTTTGATCTGTTGTAATTAAGCTCATGTCAAACCGATACACAATGTGACCGGTATGAGTCAAAGATTGTGTTTCCAATGTAGAATGACGTTTTTGTAAAAAAAGAAAAGTGACATACAGAAAAATGTCCAAAAACATTCATATTGTTTTGATACCTGATGAAAATGATACATGATTCATTTTTGACATGTAGTAACCAGTTGTACCTCAATTTGATGCATGGTATGATCGGTATGACTCCAAATAAGTCTTTTTATTTAAAATTGATATTAGTTTTAATAAAAATGAGAACTGACCTAATCAAAACCAATAAAACACATTCGTATTGTTTTTATAATTTATAGAAATGATCCATAAGTTATTTGAGATGGGTAGGAATCATATGTACATCAATTCGATTCACAGCGTGACTAGTATGAATCCAAGTGATTCTTTTTATTTAAAATTGACATTAATTTTATCAAAAAGTAAAAGTGACCTACTCAATGCTAAGTAAAAATACTCAAATTGTTTTGATACTTTAAGAAAATAATACATAAGTAATTTTTGATGTTTAGTAATCACCCATATCTTAATCTGATGCATGGTGTGACCAAAATGACACAAAGTGTTTCTTTTTATTTTTAATTGACATTAATTTTAGCAAACAGAACAAGTGACATACTAAAAACTGAGTAAACACATTCGGATAATTTTGATAATTTAGGAAAATGATACCAGTGACTTTTTTGATGTGTAGGAATCATTCGAACCTCAATATGAATTATGGTGTCACCGGTATGACTCCAAATGCATCTTTTTATTTTAAATTGATATCAATTTTAGTAAAAAGGAAAACTAATCTACTCAATACTAAGAAAACACATTTGAATTATTTTAATAATTTAGGTAAATTATCCACAAGTTATTTGAGACATTTATAAATTATCCTCACTTCAATCCAACACATGGTGTGACCGGTATGACTCCATGTGCATATTTTTTTAAACAATTGACTTTAATTTTAGTAAAAATGAAAACTGAACAACTCAAAACTGAGAAAATGAATATATATTATTTCAATACTTTATAAAAATGATTTATATTTCACTTTTGATATATAGGAATAAATATCACCTCAATTCAACACACAATGTGACCGATATGGATCCAAGTGTATATTTGTATTTTAATTTGACATTTATTTTAGAAAAAATAAAAAGTGACTTATTTAAAACTATGAAAATGCATCCATATAGTTATTATACTTTATTAAAACAATACATGAGACATTTTTGATGTGTAGGAATCATATTCACCTCAATCAGATGCACGGTGTGATTGGTATGACTCTAATTGTGTCTTTTTATTTAAAATTAACATCAATTTAAATAAAAAGAAAAAATTACCCACTCAAAACATAGAAAATGCATTCCAATGTTTTGATAATTTAGAGTAGTGATACATAAGTAATTTGAGACATGTAAGAATCATTATCATGTCAATATGATTCACAGTGTGATAGGTATGACCCCAAGTGTGTCTTTTTATTTAAAATTGACATCAATTTTAGTAAAAAGGATAATTGACCTGCTAAAACCTAGAAAATGCATTTGGATTATTTTTGATACTTTATGAAAACAATCCAAAATTAATTTTTGACATTTATCAATAAACCAAACCTCAATCCGATGCATGGTGTGATCGGAATGACTCCAAGTGCATCTTTTTATTTAAAATTGACATCAATTTTAGTAAAAAGGAAAACTGACCTACTAAAAACCAATAAAATGCATTCAGATTGTTTTAATACTTTAGTAAAATGATCTATAAGTAATTTGTGACATGTAAAAATAAAACAAACCTCAATCTAATACATAATGTGACCGATATGGATCCATGTGTATCTTTTTATATTAAATGGACATTAATTTTAGCAAAACAAACAAGTGACATACAGAAAATTGAGAAAACACATATGGATTGTTTTAATACTTTTGGAAAAAATACATGAATCATTTTGGATGTGTGGGAATCACCTGTACCTCAATTATATGCATCGTTTGAATGATATGTCTCAAATTTCTTTTTATCAATTTAAAATTGGCATTTTAGTTCAAAACGTTTATTACTCACAAAAAACAATGAAAATGGAGTCTGATTGTCTTGATAATTTTGGAAAGTAATTATTAAGTCATTTTTTATGTGTAGGAAGTAGTCTCACATCAAAAAGACACACTATGTGACCAATATGACTCAAAGTGTGTGTTCCCATTTTGAAATGACATTTTATTAAAAAACCTAAGTGGCATACTGAAAATTGAAAAAACACATTCATATTATTTTGAATCTTTAGGAAAATGATCCATAAGTAATTTTTGATGTGTATGAATCAACCACAACAAAATCCCATGAATGATATGACCAATATAATTCCAAGCATTTATTTATTTAAAATTGACATTAATTTCATTAAAAAGAACAATTGACAAACTCAAAACCAAGAAAACACATTTGAATTGTTTTGATACTTTAGGACATGATCCATAACTCATTTGTGAAGTGTTGGGATCAACCATGCCTCACTACAATTCACAATGTGACTGGTATAACTATAATTGTGTCTTTTTATTTAAAATTGACATTTTTAATGTATTCTTTCATATTAATGTTTAATTTATTTCTTTATAGTATTTCAAACATAATATTTATTTTCTAGTATAGGTGGATTATTTTGCTCTGGTTGAGGTGATTTGTTTGGAAATGGATACCATGGGAGGACCTTTTTGAGAGGGGATCATGGGTTCCAAATATGATGAAACATTAAAGTTTTTAAATGTTTGTGGATAATAATTATAAATTAAATTATTAAAAACATTGTTCGAAATGTATAAATTAGTGTTTTTTGAATTCATGATGTAAAATTTATTTCAATTAAATTATATATTTTATGTATAGGTTATAGGTTGATGTAGTGTGTTGTTATACAAACCACACACTGTAATAGGTGGGGCCTTTGTTAGCGCTCAAAATAGCACTAATAAATGGTACCCTCCTTTAACATTACATGGGATAAAATCACTTTTTAGCACTTTTAAAATCCATTTTCACATTGTTAAAGGGAATATTAGAAGTAGTGTTGTAATCCACATCATAATTTTTTATTCACATCATTAGAAGATAGCTATAATGTCAATGAGATAATACCATGTAGTCAAAATTAATTCTGCATTATCTTTAATAAGCTCATCATCCACACAATAATTCAATATAATCACTTTGGAAGGTCCACAATATCATAAAAAGAGATATAAATTAATCATAAGAATTATATATCACCTTCCGTAGAATCACACTTAGTCTCTCAAATTATCTACCATGTATTCTTTAATAAATACAACACTTATCTTACGTAATCCATTCCACTTAAATAATCATGTACCTTTTGTAAGTGATCTAAATCATATCACAGAATTCCATGTCATCCAAAACATAAAAAAAATGAAAATAATGTTTTAGTATGTAATATTCTTATTTTCCATCAAAAACCAATCAAGATTTCATAAACAATTTATGTAATCTTTGTAATAAGTAAAATTTAACACCATTGAAATTCCACAACACCAATGGAAGTATTATATCAAAGTTTTCCACAAGAAAATGTCAACATGAACTCATGAGTAATCTTAAACATAAATTAGTCAAATAGATCTATCTAAATTCACTAAAATGATTTAAAACATTATTTCATTTATCATGGGATATCTCAAGGAGTAAAATAGTGTTTTCAGTTTCCTATTTAATCATCACACAATCCCCCACATTCCATGGTATGTATATACCAATAGGGGGTCCTTGTATAACCCTCAAACACTTATGTGAACTAACATGGCATGTGATGCAAGACTCCCATCCGGACTCTCCAAATCATGAATCTTGATGATTGTATGACTGTCCATCTCTTAGGTAGGCTTATCCAATCCATACGTATAATAGTACTAAATCTATAAAGATTAATGAACCTCATAAATGAAGGGTGTGGTGTGGGGGACTCACTTGTATGAACACCCACTACTCGATCATCCGATCAAATTTATTTTATTATCCTGATAAATAATATGTTATCATATATGAGGGGGTGAGCTTTCCCTTTGAGCATCAAATGATCAAAGAATAGTTTACTATCATTTCTGAACCAAATTATCATCCTACCACTACTACAGTCTGCCATTATTTGTTATGTATTTTTTTTGAAACCTATAGATATTAAATGTTAATTTTCTTAAAATTCCACCAACAGCTTCATTTCATCACAAGGATCATAAAAAAGTAAGTTCCAAGAAATTAATCAAAAAATAAATTTATAAAAAATTATAGATAATTTATAATTGAAGAAAAATTATCTCTTCAATATCTCTTAATTTGTAGCTTAGAATGTCACATTATTATCCTCATTGGGTTTGTTTCTAAATTATCTAAATAGTGATATAAAATTTATATTATGAGTCAACATAGATTTAATTAGAACACACTTTTATAAAAATATATCTATAAAGATCAATCTAAAATATCTCCAAAACCATAATTTATAATTCCATAAAAATTATATTTTTAAAATTGTATTTAGATAAGGACTCCATAAATATATCTCATGAAATGTAAAATTTATGATTCATGTCTTCCAATCATAGAGATAATTTTGTGATCATCTAACTTCTCTCCAATAATAACCTCCAACTATATATTGGTTAGATTTTATTCAAATTTTGAAATTCTTTTCACTATTTAGATATAATGTTATGTGAATTTAGTGTCAAGATTCAATCTATATAAGAGAAAAACTAAAATTATATTAGAAGGGGAATTAATAAACAAAAGGGAAATTAGATCAAAGGACCATGAACATTTTTCAATGAAATCTTAATTTATGATACCTCTAGTTATTTTATGATGGACACCTCTATCTAAAATGAACTAAAATATGAATATAGAGAGATAATTTTGGTAAGAAATACATACTTAATTTAATATTATAGTTATTTAAAAATTTATGTTACACTCATAAACCATAATAGTCTTTATTCGATACCAAACCTCCACCCAAATGAAAAATACCTATTTTTTCATAATGAAATACTCTATTTCTCAATTAAAAAATCCATTTTAGATAAAATTAAATTTTTTTATTTTTATTACAAAATATGTATTTTATTTGAAAACTTGTCTTGTTACTCAATGAAACCACAAGAATATCCCATTTAATATTATTAGTGTCAATTAATCTAATAAATTAAAAATGGGTTCCAAATAATGACCATAATTTTGATTACTCTCAAATCATTGTAAAATACCCTATTCTTAGTAACTCTGATTTTCCATAGACATGTAATATTTACCAAACTTCTCATGGTGTTGGTTTAAACTACAAATAAGAAAAATTAATAATCATAGACACTAATGAGTCAAATAAAATTGAAAAAGATCCAAATTCTATGCATAGGAAAAGTCATTCCCAAAAGGAACATATGATAATATATATATAATTGAAAAGTTTTATTATGTATGTTGAAAATGTTTTGTTATATTAAAAAATGAAAATGCTTTATGATAATATGTAAATAAAGAATACATTTTTTATATTATATATAATTAAAATATTAATATTAAGAATGAAATATTATGTTATATTATATATAATGAAAATTATATATTATACTATATAATAAAAAATGTTATAGCATATTTTATACTTTACACAAATATATATCATGAAATTTTTCTTATGTTATGTAATAATAATTTTATAAGTGTTTTATATTGTTTGAAAATGTTTCCAGGGAACTTTTTGTGTGTGTGTATTATAAATGTTTTATGTATTATTGATAAATGTTTTATATTTTGTTATACACATTTTTTTATATTTCCTTTATGTAAATGGACTTAAATTCATGTGTAATGATGCTTCCTTAGGAGTGAGACATAGTGGAAGTCGGAATCCATGATGGAAATCACGAGCCATGTAATGATTTTCATGAAATAACTAGTTCTATGATCTCGAGGAACTACGAAGCTCACACACCTTGAATTTCATGAAAAAAAGTTCCACATGCCTTGAAAAATGATTCTATATACATGATGACTTGTGTTCCACACACGCACAACCACTTCCATTTATATGGGCTATTGCCTACAGAAAACACTCTAAACTAATGAGAGTCACCATTTTAGGGAAAGGACTTCCATGCATGGTCCTAAGGGAAACCCTCCCTCATGTACATATTTAAACTTTAAAAATGGAATATTAAGGAAAAATGGAACACTATGTACTTAGAAAAAATTACCCACATGAGAATTTCACTATAGCCCTCCTTGTGGTTGAAGTGAAACACTTAAACTTGAAACACATTGTAACACCCCTAGAAAAGTGAGGCTTAAACAAATAATTGTTACTATCCATGTCAATAAGGGGAACCATTATTTTTGGGAGCCCACCCAATTAGAAATCCACAATTAAGTGTGCTTAGCATGGAGTAGTGACTATTATGGGTGAACTACTAGGAAGTTTCTTAGGGTGTGTGTGAGTGAAGACAAAACACAATGAAAGAACATGTGATGACATGTGGGGAATGTCATTATTATGATAAGTGACCCAGATGGGTAATAGTTTGTGGTGTTATAGGAAGGAAACCATGGTATTGGAGGAGATCCATGGGGTCAGATAACCAGGTTCGTGGCCTGGATAAGGTTGTGTCATCACAAATGGTATCTAAGATAATACCCAACCAGAAGTGTAGAGGCATTTTCTAGGTTTGAGGTTTGGAATCTATAATGAGGGCATTTTTATTTAAAGGGGTGAAGAGTATAACTTGACCCAAATGGACCGCATGCCTTCATTTTTTATTTATTTTAGATAACCACCCTTTTAAGGGTTAAAGGGGAAACCTAAAATTACATTTCCAATAATCTTAGAGACATTACAGGACCCATAGGTCTTAAGGAAATCATATAGACTATGGATACTTGAAATCGCCCCTCCCCAGTATCTTCATCGTGATCAGCTCTCCACCTTTTCATGGATGTTCGACTATCTTTCCTATGTAGAGATGCACAAGCCCTGTACTGATGGCAATGCCATACCCTCTCATTCTTTCAAATCTGTTATCCATGCTCTGGTGAATGCGTACTACTCTTGAATCCTTTTTTAGAGCTGGTTCCTAATAGAATCTGTCTGGGCATCTACACATCAGGTATGTTTAAGGCCTTTTGGTGGCCTGAAGGCCTTGAGGTGGCCCGAAGGCCTTTTAAGGTGGCCTAGAAGCCTTACTGACCCAATGGTCCGGGTGGCCCGGACACCTTAAGGACTCCAAGCCCAAACCGGTAGCCCAAGATGAATAGTTCTAGCTACTACAGTAACTACTTCAGTACTTGCTAAAGTATCTGTATAGTACTACTACCATGCCTACTATAGTACTGCTACAGTGCCTACTATAGTATTGATACAATATCCCGAAATTATTCCTCCTCCTGGTTTTGAACCAGGGTCTTGTGGATTCACTTAGAGATACCTCACCAATTGGGCTAAGGCTCATGTGTGAGTGGAGAGTATAACACACCTATAAAGTGAGTCTTAAAAGGATAAATGTTACTACCCATGTGAACAAGGTGAAATTTTAATTTCAGGAGCCTATGTTATTATAAATCCACAGTCAATCATGCCTATCTTGGAGTATTGATCAAGACGGGTGACCTCTTGGGAGGTTTCCTAGGGGTGTGCATGAGTTAGGATAAAGAAAACTCAAAAACATGTGTTTTCCTTTGGGGACAGTCATTGGTTTGATAAGTGACCAATATGGATGATATTTTGTGGTGTGATGGGAAGGTAGCTAAGGTATTACAGGAGATCCATGAGGTTAGTTGACTAGGTTCATAGCCTTGTGAAGATCGATTCATTAACCACATATTAGTTGAAGAACTTATTAACCCTTTAAACATACGAATACTCAAGAATTAATTTTATGAATTTCACCAAACATCCAAAATTTTAAATTCTTTAATTAAGTCTCTAAGTGTTTGTATGATGAATATGAAGGTATTCCTCTAAGCGTAAGTCCCACCTTCCATGAAGTGAAGTAATACCTACATAAATTTTTTTATTCTCCTTTACCCTAGTGAAACACCCTCTCATGAGATATTTCTATTTCCCTTTTCCATAACCTTTAGTCTAAGGAGCACTTAAATTCAATTCTAATTAGGTTAACAACATTCTTATAAGCTCATAAATAAGTCATAAACTCTAGATTTCTTTTTTCTAGTCCCACTAACACTATGAACTCTCATCATATGGCCAGTTAATAACTCCTTCCACCATGATTTCGAACACATATTTGGTTATCCCTATATAAGTATAACATCCCAATATTTTAGTTATATCCTTTTAAATGAATCATATGTTTGATTGCATGTACCATATGCAACATCGATCTTAAAATGAACTGTGATATACTATTAAAATATTATTATTTATATTTGACTATTAATACTCAGTCGTTGGTTTAGAATATATGAATAAGAATAACCATATGAAGAAATATATGTAAATTTTTTCTTAATAAAATTAATAATAAATCATAAATTGATTATTAGTTGGTTGGAAATAAAGATAAAATCTTTTTAATGTAAAAGATATATTTTTTATAAAACTATTTTTATGTGTGAAATGTATTTTAATCTCAATAGATTAAATAAAAAACTATTTATAAATTTTTATAATGGAATAATTAGATTAAAAATATCCAATTTAATTTATTAACATTCATTTAATTATGTTTATTAGTCAAATAATGTGAATAAAGTCATTTTATTCTCTAAAAATAAATTTTCAACAAAAATGGTTTTTATTACATTTTGTGCATGGATATTATAAATAATTTATGAAAATTTTAGAAATTATGTTTTATAAAATGGGAATAGTTCTTTAAATTATCATTTCATAATATCCTTAAGATTAAATTTGGTATTTGTTTTGAAAATATTCATTTTTTAGTGAATAATGAAAAATGATGCTTTTTACAAAACTGTCATTCCTTTTATTGGAATCAAGTAATTTAAAATAATAAATTTTTTAATTGGTTTTAAAGTAACATAAACACAATTTTATTAAACATAATTTAATTAATTTTATAACAACTCACATTATATTTAATTTTAGTATAATTTTATTTTTATGCTTAAAAACACATTTTTCTAAAAACTGGTTTTCTCTTTGGTTTTACATATTTATATTAAACTTTATTTTTACCACTTATATAAATTTAATATAATAAAATTGATATCATATTTCTATTTATGAGGTTTAAATTTATTAATAATTTCAATTTCATTCTTTGTCATTATGAATAGTTATAATGATAAAAATTAGTTACCACAATAAAGGGTAAAACAGGTTAATTAAGGTAAAAACTAGGTGATAAGGAAAAAAATATTATCTTAATTATTATTGGATGATGGAATTTATACCCTTATCACATTATATTCTAAATTGGATCGTTTAAGAGACACTTTCACATGATTAATACTTTATAATATTTTAAAACTTTGAATAATTATAATTGCTCTACAATCCTCACTTATAAAAGGACACATCCTATCCACACTTATTTTTATACATTGAGACATTTAGATTGAAAAATAAATACAAAATACCTTCCAATAATACCTCCCTATATCCTAAATATATTTTTTTTCAACAAATGAGAAACCTAAGAAATATTAAGGTGTAATCCAAGGTAGATTTTCTAAAGAAGACGTGTAATTACTAATCAATTGTTTCATGTTTATTTCTTCTTCTACCTTATTCAATTCTTCTCTAAAAATGATAAAATAATAACATAAGTATCTTAAATAGACTAAAATATTATTATTACTATGTTACAACCCTTTTTCATATTATTTTACATCCTTTAAAAAATGATAACATCACTCATGCGTACGTGTGGATTACAACATCCATGAAGTTATGTATTTCATTTTTCATCACAAGATAATATGGATGACTAAAATTATGATTCAAATGAATATATATATATATATATCTATATATATCATATTTATAACATTATTATTATTATGTAAATATAATTTACTACTTACCCTCTTACCCTACCATCTGTTAGAAAACGATAACTTTTCTTGTGTGCAGGTGTAGACTACCACCTCCACAAATCAGTGCGATTCATTTTTCATTTAGACCTTATAATTATGGGCATAAGGATGGAAATAATGAATAAATATGACATATATATATATCATATTTATTATTATATAAAATTAAAATGTTATTCATTTTATTTATTTTGCACCTAGTATAAAAATAAAAATTACATTCATGCATACAAACAAACTAACGTCTCAATGAAATGAGTTGATTAATTTTTCATGACTTACTTACACGATTGGTTTTAAAAGTGTTTATAATGTATAGATATGATAATTATAACCTGTTTAAGGACTATTTATCAATGTTTTTTCTATAGATTCCTACTCATGAGGTGAGCTGTACTGATATGCTTGGTATGAACTTTGAAGATGTTGGAAAGGAAGAGCTCAGAAAATACAAAAAGATCACAGTTTAAAAGGGTTGTAGGGATGATGATAGTTGATTTTCCTAGTGGTTTGTTTTATCTATGCTATGAATTTATTTTTTTCCTCAGTGGTCTGCATCTCAAGGGATTCTTCTACTAATTGTATACAAGAATCCATTCCAAACGAGGTTCAAGGAAATGATTTTTCATTGTATCATGGCTATTTAGAATCATATATTTGAGAGGGTATAACTATGGACTTCAGTACCAGTCCCATGCTATTTTTCACTGGAAAACTATCCAAACAACAATGAGATATTGGAAGCTGTAGTTATTGTTTTTTGTTGCTGGGAGGAGTTTATTTCTTATAGTGCGAGTTGTTTTTTGTCTTGAGATTTTGGTATGTTGGGGACGTTTTTTTGTCTATGTCATTGATGTCACAATGGGTTCCCACTTATCCCTTAAAATGGGGTCTATCTCAATAAAAAATTAATTTTTACTCAGTTAGTTTATAAATGGAATGATCCCAAAACACCAACATAAACTTAATCATATTACTAACTAAATAAGTCATTTTAATAAATAAAATAAAAGAAATAATAATAATTAAATAAAAATAAAAAAGCTACTAAGAATGTATAAAATCAATATAATTTTATAATTCAGGAGTTAGTTATATGGTTCATTTAATTTTTTTTACTAAAAAGAACAATTATGTTTTGTTACATATATGAATTGATTGTTTTCCACACTATCATTGCCACTATTTTTTATCAATATTCCTTTATAAGTTGAAATGGTTTTTAAAATTAGATCCTATTCCCAATACTATAAGATTTTTTCATTTTTAATATTTTAAAGGACTTTTATCCTTATGATTTTGTGAAAATGGAAAGTGTTTTACTTATGGGTTCAAATGACATTTTCAAAAGGTTTATAATGCAAGGTTATAAATATTTTCTTCCTAATATGGTACTTTATCATTTTATATTATGATATTTGGGCCTAATATATCTCATGAAAATTGGTGAGCTCGATATAGATCTCCAATGTATTGAGTATTTATGAAGTCCTAAAAGGCCAAAATGTGGGAGATAACCCAGATGGTTACTCTTATAGAATGAACTAGGATTAAATTATTCTGACACGAGTTAAACATGAGTGAATATGATAAATGAATATTGTTTTATAATATTCCTATATTAATATTAAAAAGGGTTTTTATGTAAATATTTTTATTTCATGAGGCAATGATGGTTTTTGAACTTTTAAAGGAGAAATGTTTATTTTTCAAAGAAATTATTTCTTGAGTTTTATGTGCCTCAAGATTCTTTCATGACGTTTTCATATGCCTTATAATTATTTACAATAGTTTTATTTTACAAAACATTAATTTTCACACATGTAAAAGTTTTATTCATGTCTTACAAGTTTTATTGTGAAAATAGTAAATGTCTCCATGTTTTTTCATGTTTTCACCAGACTAATGGGATCAAATTATTCTATATCCCTTACTAAGATTTTTTGTCTCATACCACATTTTCAAATGCTATTAATGGGTTAGAAGGATGAGTATACATATAATAAAGGTCAATATTTACACTATGGTGACTCATCTTAAATAAATATAAAGTGTCTTGAATGAAAAACGTGTGTAAACTTAAATACCTATTTTTATGAAAAATGTATAATTAGTGGAAGTGTCCACTTTGTTATGTAATTTTTCTTTATAATTCTCTAAAAAATATAAACCTAAAAGATAATGAAAATGTAAAAATGTAAAATCCTAATTATTTAACACTTATTTATAGGTTTTTGAAGTAATGGGGCATTATAGTTAGTATTAGATAATGTTTTTAAATAAATTTTGAGGTTATGATTCTATTTGATGAAAAAAATTAGGTTCTAATATGATGGTTATAGATATGTTAGTGTTTATCCTCTTAATAAGATGGTTTATTATGATTTTATATGATATACTCACACTAACTATTTTGGTTTTAGTAAATGGTTGGAACCAAGAGGAAAAAAGTTAATAATGGATGCGAAGGAAAATGTGGTGTGTGTCAAAATAACCAAACAAATGAGATAGTAGTTAAAGTGAAAACTCTTACAGTTATTCCAAACCATATATCTTAGTATATGATTAACAACCAGAACCTGGGTGTGTTTTATGACACAACAAATAAGAGAAAAATTGAGTTTAAAGTAAGATTATGTGATAAATAAAGTGGCTCGATCTAAATATAACATAAATAATACATTAATTTCATGATTACAATAATACGACATACAAATAGTAAAATAACCCAAGAATCAAAAGGTTTACTGTATTGAAGATTAGAGACACAAAAAACTTATTTTATAAAACCTTTAAACATTACTTTATAATGATTCTACCCTAGACCATTTTCTAGACATATCAAATGATATAATCATCTTCATAACATGGGAGATGAAAACATAAAAAAATGTAGGCTCAAAACTCAATAAAGAAAAAAATATTATAATGTATTAGATCACAAACATGAAGGATAACATTAGAAAGAAGATAAATATATTATAAAAGGATCATAAGACCATATATTATAATCATAAAACATGATAGTATAACATAAGATAATAAAAAGGTCATTAAGGAAGAATAAAAGCTACGAAATGGATCAAAATACATATCCGTAATCATAAAAATTGTGAGAAAGACATAAGAGTGTAAAATACATTAAAAATATGGTGTAATATAAAAACATAGAATATCATGAAAATTAAATTCATCTTGTAAAAGTGTTATAACTTGATAAACAACTTAGAATTGTGGCACAACCATAAGCATATGATAACCTTTAGAAGCAAACTCATTATTCTCATGCCTATGTGAACAAACTCATTATGTACACACATGACAATAACATGAGATTTAAACTTAAACCATTGATTTTATTTTTATATAGGACCCCACTCATCATCATCCATACATATGTGTTCCACTTAAAATTAATCATCTTCATATCACAAAGAAACCATGGAAAATGAATAGGTTCTTCAAAATTTACATACACATCACATAACATGAACATAATAAACCAAAGGATATAAAAAATCTAATTTCACAAAAGGAATCATATAATAATAAAATATATTGGGCATTTAAAAACATAACTTCATGAGAGATAATACTTGGAAGAAAAATATATGGTAAAATACAAAAGTTTTCCAAAAACTTTTTAAACATTGTTATAAATGATGAAGTGAAAATTAATTTCATTTTTTATAACTAAAAGAGAATAATTATGAAAAAATTATTATAAATAGTTACTAATAAATAATACTTAAAAATAAAAAAATAAAGCTAATAAATATATAGTGGTAAATAATAAAAATAAATTCCTTTATTACGATTTTTAGGTCGTTTTAAGGAAAAAACACATCGGATAAATATTAAAAGAAATTAATTTCATAAAATAGGTAAAGGAAAATATGAGGAATATAAAATATAGAAAATATTTGGATTTAATTTAATAATACACTTTTTATAGGACATCATGGATGTGGAAGAAAAATATTCATTAGTAAGAATGAGAGTTATTCTTATCAACATTATACTTTTATTTTAGAAAATATCTTATCAAAGAAGTGTTTATTGATGATGATAGGTAATTTAACCTTATATTAAGTTGATATAATATATAGAATAAAGGAATTAAAAGATCAAATAAATCTCAAAAATTATATTCTTGTAAGAAAGACTTTGACCCAATGAATCATAAATTGAGTTGATGAAACACTTACAATATTGGTAATATAAGAACCAAAGTAACTTGAGAGAAAAATCATAAAATTGTAATTAAAATTTTATTAAATGGAAGTTATTTTTAAATTTGAAATTAATATGTAAGTGAATACACTATATAAAATAATTGATGGTTCTCAATATTAAACATAGCCCATGGTGTTGAAAATTATATAAAGAAAGCCTTTCCTTATTTCCCTTCTTAGTCAAATGCACTCTAAGATCCTGTATAAAAAACATAGACATCTTAATATTATATTTCGGAAACTTATTAATATATATAATCTATTATAAACTTTATTTATAACTATTATATTCATGTATATTAGTTATTTTTTATCCATTTTCAATTTTGAGTGTGAGTAACCATGGCCGTTTTGAACTAGTTTCATAATAGAAATGTTGTTGTTTATTATTTTCCATAGTTTAATAATTAATGGACCATTTAAAGAACTATAATCTATAACTTATATTTATTTATAAATATATTATCTCATTCCATTAGTGTTTTAGGTATGTTGTGTGAAAATATAATCGATGTCAACTTATTTTGGTAATTCTAGTTATCAAAGATGATATTTTAAATACATAATATAATATTTACAGAACCATAAATAAATAAATAATTTATTATTAAATTTTAATAACATTAGTATTTAATTTCCCACATAAATCCATTTTATAGTTTTATACCATTTGTTCAAGTAGGTGGTTAGACATACCATAATATGAACAAACCATAATTAATGGATGATTATGGTTATAAAAGTGGGTTAGTTTGGAATAATATCATTATTAAAGAATAATAATGATATAATTTTTAAATTTTTATAGTTTTAGATAAAATTGTAATACGTTTTTATGAATAATTAAAATTAATATGAAAAACAAAAAACGTTACTTTATGGAGGAAGAAGTCCTCATAACTCATGATTAACGTTTCCATTTCCCAATGAATGAGATGAAATGAATTTGGATTATAATTTGTCACTTAATAATAAAAAATATATTATATAAGTCACATTTAATATTAAATTACCTTATTTTAACCATTTAAGTATAGTGGTGGTGAAAAACAAAAGACATCACTTCCCAGAGGCCGTAGTCCCCACAAATGCACGCTCGACTTTCGTTTGTTTTTATATGTGGATAGAAAGGAATAAATAATTATTGTTATATAAATATAATAAAACTTAAATATAATAACAATATTGAGTTCCTTATACTAGTTTGTACATGGTATATTCAGATGAAAAAGAATAATAAGAAAAGGGTATGGATTAAGTAATACTTAATTTGGGACCTTAAACATTATCTTGAACTTCTCCTTTGGAATAAAGAACATAGGATAAATAATTGATAAAATAGGATTATTAACATGATATTGTATTCTATGAGGAAAAAATTTCACTATTTTAGGAATAAATTTTAAGGAATGGGTTTGTCATTAAGGGGTGGAAGTGTCCCCTTTTATAAATGAAGAAAATGGAACTTTTTTGAACACCAATTATTTTTCAATAAAATAATAACACTATTAAAAGGTAAATGTTTCAAAAATATAGAAATAATTGAGTAGTGGTTGTGATAAGGTCATAAAATCCTCTACATATCATTTAAACACATTTTTAAAAATTAATCAATTCATTTACCATTGGGTTTTTACATTTTACTATTTTCATTTATACCTAGGTAACTAGTTTTTTAACCAAGTAATATATGTTTTACTAAAAATATAAAATAACACCCCTTAATAAATTTGGTTATGATGTAATTAAATTTAATTCATATTTAATCCAACTAAAATTATAATGAATATAATATTAACTTTTAAATTAAAATATTTAATATATAGAAAAACTTTTTTTGGGTGAAAAGATGGTGTTTTTACCATTAAGTGTTCTTAATAATATTTAGTATTGATTTCCAATTCAATGAAGCATAATATAATTAATTTTTTTAAATAATATTATATTTATTATAAAAAATATATTAATTTAATTTATTAGATAAAAATTACACAACAATAATAAAATAATTATATGAAAATAAAAATTTTACCATTATTATGGTCATTAACTTTAATTTTTGTAATCATACTTTTATGCTCAAAAATAAAATTGAAAATATTAGATAATATTATAATTTTGATATGAAATATGAAATTAATTTTTATATATTTAATTTTTATAAGTGGTGAAAACTAATTTTTAATATAAGCAAATAAAAACAGTTTTATAGTAAAATATGACTTATTTTCCAAAACATTACACATGGAATTAATAAATTAAATATAGCTTTTAAAACGATTTATGTTAATTTATAAATATATATTTTACATATAAAAGGTTTAAAAAATAATTATTTCATTCTTGTATTATGATAATGTTCTGAAAGCATTGGTATTAGAAAAATCTATATATTTTTTACAATTCTCCTAAAAATCAGTTATTTTAGAAAAGTATAAAAAATTAGACCAAAGATAATTTTGAAATTATAAATTAAAAAATGAAGTTATTTTTATCAAATTAAATTTATATAAAATTCCAATTTATTTTTTAAATGAAAATGAAATATATAAATAAAAACCGATTTTATTGAAAAATACCTTTTTAAAAATTTTACGTGTTCTTAATCTTTTTTTTGAATTAATAGATGGTTAATTTTTTTATTTATTATATATTTTATTATTCTTAAATTTACTTAGTAATATCCATCTAATATGTCATGGGTTTTTAGTTTAATTTTGTGTTTGGAGAAATCTATCAAACACAATATTAATTTAGAAACAAATAATCCAAAATCTTAAGGAGTAACATTATACCTCCCGTAAATAAATTACTTCCTTAAAATTTTAATTATAAATTTTCAATGGAAATGGATAAGGGTATCTATAAGATAACCATGAATTATGGTATAATTTCTAGAGAGATATCAACCTTACCAATTCAGAAACATATCTTTCTTCATGAAATGGGATTAACCCTAATATTGAGTTTTTATTCAATAATTTGAGCCAAGAGTCTATAATTATTTGGTATCAAGACCCACATTATGTAATTTCCTTCTAAATGGTGTTAATAATAACCCCTTTACTGATAGACTGTCACTGTTTGATATGAAATGTGATATCCTTATTCCAAATAATTTTCCTCTAAGTGGATAGAAACAATATATTTCTAAAATCACATTTAATATATATAAAGGAAGGGTAATATTATTTTCAAAAATACATTTTATATAAACATAAAATATGATACAATAATCCCATAACTAAAATATTTTTTAATAATTCAACATATAGTAATCGAGGTGACGATTTGATGTCCTTAGAAAACATTCTAGTTATAAAGGAGTGAGTTGAACAAGATAAAAATACATAACTCATAGGTCATTAGTGGATGATCGATGTTCCTAACTGCACATCATTCTTGTAACTAAAATCAGTAGTTTTGGTGGAATATAATACTATTTTCCCAATATATTAAAAATTATTGATTCATATCATCCTTGTTATCCCGTTGATTATGACAATGACTTAGATAAAGACCTTTTTTCAACATTTTAGACATTAAACTATCCATGGAACCTTATTATGAAAATTATTTCCATCCATTATGTTGAATAAACCATTCATTTTTTCCTTCACAATTTTTTAATTAACGACTTCTTTTATAATAGATAAATCACCTTCTATTTCCTTTGAGACATTCCCTTAGGTGCCTCTTCCTACATTTTTGATATATACGAAAGTTAATCTTCTTTCATTCATCATATTTATCACAAAAAATTACATGATAGTTCATCCTTCTCTTATTTGGTGCATTTGGAATATCAATTAATTTCACATCATCAATCAAAATTCTTGATAGCTGGTTTATCATAATCACATGGCTTCTAATTTCAAATCTTATCTCATTAGGTTTCTTGTTGGGAAAATCTCCACATTGTCCATGTAACACATAATTAAATTGATTCCTTTGATCTTTATACATTTCTAAAACCAAAATTAGTTAACATGAGTGATAAACACCATAAAAGAATTATTATAAGATAATTACCAGATAAATTCAACCTCAAAGTGTTTTACTTTTTAAAATTATTACATTATCTTTCAATTCTAAATAAATCATTCTCAGTTGAATATAGGTTTCTTTAGGTTGGGTTATCTCATATTTCTTATCATAATTTCTTAACATGATAAATAATTAATAATTTCTTGTAAATAGAATTTGATTAACCATAAAATATTCTATTAGAGTGTCAAACCTGGTTTGAAGCTACACCTCTTTGTTGTGCACCAAGTGATGATGAAGTTAATACTAAACACACCCTTTTCAGGGGTACTACCCATAGGTACATATATACCAGAGTCTGCATCCACTTGTAGTATCAAAATGGGGATTTAATTTCTAGGAGAACCATTCAATCTATAATTTACCAAAATTTTTGGAAGTTATCATATACTTACTATTATCCCTTAGAATTATCTCCAAGGTTTTTACTAAATTTATCTCAATTAATCCCCAAAATAAGTAATCAAATATCCAGAAAATAACTGAAAACTCCTATAATAAAAAATAAAGTAACCCAATCTAAACATAACTTAAATAATAAGTTAAGTTCATTAGTGAAATAATAAATCTCATAAACAGTTACACAACCTGAGGATGAAATGGTCTAGTGTATTAGATATTAGATATATAAACATATTATTTTACAGAAGTTACAAATATTACTCCATAATAAAATTCCTATAGACCCATTTCTAGAAATGTAGCATGATATAATAAACTTCACAACCTAAGGTGTGGAAACATGAAAAAGGGGTGAGCTCAGATGACTAGTAAAGAAAAACTTATCATAATGTTTCAGATAATAAACATGAAGTCAACTATAAGGAAGAGAATAAATACCTTATTAAAAGATCATAATACCATATATGATAATCATAAAACATGATAGATAAAACATAATATCATAAAAATATCATTAAGGAATAAAAATAGTAATAACATGGCTCAACATACATATCACTTATTATAAGGCATGTGATCAAAACAAGAGAGTATGAAATACTTCAAAAATAAGGTGTAATAAAAAAACATGGAATATTATGAAAATTAAATGCATCTTGGAAAATTGGTATAACAAGATAAATAACTTGGAAATTTGGTACAACCATAATAATAGGAAAAAATTTGTGATCAAACTTATTATTATCATGCCTATGTGAATAAAATCATCATGTCCATACCTGAAAATGTGAGCAAAATCATTACGACCACACCTATATGAACAAAGACATTATGTTAATTCCTAGATACCTCATGAGATATTACATTAAAATAATGTATTATAGGGTTATATAGGACCCAACCATCTTAATCCTTATATATGTGTGCCACTTAAATTAAATAATAATTATATCAGAAAGAACCCATGGAAAAAGAATGGGTTTTCTAATCTTTACAAAAACATCACATAACATGAACATAAGAGATCATAGGATATAAAAATTATAATTTCCAAAAATTAATCATATCATAATAAAATATATAGGGTGATAAAAAACTTCACTTCATGAGATATAAACCTTATAGGAAAAATAGAAGTTAAAACACAATAGTTTTCCCAATTATTTTAAACATTGTTGTAAAAGGTAAAGTGAAAATTATTTTAATTTTTTTTGAGAAGTGAAATAGAAAAAATTTTAAAACCTTATTATAAAGTGTTCCAAATAAATAATAATTAAAAGGAAAAAAAATCTATATAATAGATTCTAATTTGTAAATAATGAAATAAAATGCCTTTATTAAGTTTTTAGGTCGTTTTAAAGAAAAACTCACATCATAAAAATGTCAAAATATATTCATTTAAAAAATAGGTAAAGGAAAATATAAATAATATTAAATAAATAACATATTTTTATGTCATTAATGAAAAAACTTTCTACATAAAATATATGGATATATACAAATAAGATTCATTTTTAAAAATGAGAGTTATTCTTAACAATGTTATTATTTTATTTTTGAATTTATTTGTCAAATAAGTGGTTTTTGATGATGATAAGTAATTTTAATTAATAATAAGATGATATATCATATAAAATATTTTAATATAAATATAAATTAATACTTGAAAGGTATATTCATGAATGAAAGACTATGAACCAATGAATCAGAAATCAAGTCGATGAAACCCTTACAATATTGGTAACATGAGAATCAAAGGTTATTTAGAGGAAGATCATGAATTGGACACTAAAATATTATGAAATGGAAGGTATTTTAATTTGTTAAATAAATATGTTATTGAATAAACCATATAATATAAATGATGGCGTGCAATATCAAACATATCCCATGGAGTTGAAAATGAGAAACATATACCCTTACCTTATTTCCCTACTTAGTAGAATCCAATTTAAGATCCAATATAAAAATATATATTAATATTATATTTAATAAAATGTTATAAAAAACATTTATAATTATTCTCTATGTAACACCCCAAACCCTCTAGGATGGAGCCGGTGCATTAATTGTGATATTGGAATGGTTATAAGGAATGAAAATCTAGAAGGAACGATCAGTTTAGTAGTCTTGAAGAAACTAGATACATTTATTTAACATAAATCACATTGGATAAGGTTACGAGATACAATCCATAATGAAAAACAAAAACTGCATCCACTAGCACTCAATAAATGACCTCCTCTTCATAACCTGTTGAAGGTAAACAATGAAAGGGGTGAGCTAAAATTCTCAGTAAGGGTTACATATAATGGAAGCATGAGTACAATAATAAGTGAATCACAAATAATCTGGCATAATCAATATGTCATAGTGAATAAATGAATAACCAATTCCATTAATAAACTGAAAATGAAACTGCATCCATAGATTTTTTCATAGTGAAAATCTCATGGATAATAATAAAAAATGATAATGAATAAAGAGAATTCTTATTAATTGGATGTCATGTATCTGAAACATGAAACCATAATACCATAAAAACAGTTTAGTTCTGTGGGTAGAAACCCATTTGATTTTTGGAAACAAACTCGAAGGGTTTGTCGTAAAACTGTTTTGTCTCATGAGACCTAATGATGCATAAAGGGGCTGTAGTGGGACCCAACCACCTCTACATCCAATCATTCTTTATAAATAGATTCAATAAAAGAGTAATATGTATTTACATTATCCTTATAGGATAGAGGATACAGATTCATTGACATTTCCATAGTAAAAACAACATTCAAAATAAATACCGTATGTAAAATGGTATACGGCTTAGACAATAATAATATCCATGATATGAGAATATGGAAATTTAAATGGAATATAATTTCAATTGAAAAGTGATATCAAATGGGTAGTAGGTACACCACATAAGAAAGAGTAGGTGCACAATTACTAAGCACGTCACAACGAAGTGAAAATTGAGACAAAGCTCGTTACCGTGCTGTATTCAATTGAGTCGTATAACAAAGAGTTGATAACCACCAAAAGAGTCACCAAATACAATGAATATATTGACAACCATGATAAAATATTTCAAATGGCAGTACACCTATATCACATATAAGAAATAATATGTGAACAATGGAGATCCCACAGAATTGAAAGTGAGATGAGAAAAACCCCTTACAAACATTTCGGCATGGTAACGAGTGTTCTTGAGAGGGATTAATGAGAGATAAAAGGTTATCACATGATTTATATATCATAAGGGAAGTATGGGGGAGATGAAAAAATATTCCCCATCATTATAAATTAAAAAAAGAGCACACAAGATAGGGTGGATTCTTGAATAAAAGTGAGAGAGAGAATCCCTTACCTTATGCTTGAAGGTGTTCTTGACTTGTTATTATAGACCTGAATAAACAAATTAGGATTATTAATTCATAAGTACAGAACCTATTTTATATGTAAATGATTTATTATAATCCTTTTTTTTCATTATATGCCTTTTTATTGGTTATAAGGTTCAATTTCATTGTTCGGGCTTGTTTGTTTACATGGTTTTAAATGATTGGTTCACTTATATTCAAGTTTGGATAAATATATAAGATGGATGTGGTTGTCCAGAAATGAAGTTATATTATTTTAGTGAACATCCAGAAGATTACATGGTTTTAAATTTAATTTAGTTACTTAGAGTGAAGTCGAATTATTATATATATAACCTTAGTGACAACTGTTTTGGCTAAAAGGTGGGTTTGATTACAATGAACATGTTTTTCTTTATAACTTAATACCATTTGTAAAAAAGGATTAAAGAAATAAAAATAGGATATATTACATATATAATAATCTGGTTCAACTATAACATGAATGGTTTCATGACCAGAATTAAATATTATAACACAAATCGATAAACCGTCGTCCTTGAATGTGCTAAATCAGCACATCTCAAACGGTGCTTTCATTTCATTCAAATAAATGGTGGGGAAAGGAGAAGAGGTAATGAAATATACCATTAGCATGAAAACATTCCAGTACATGTATCTTACTGGATTTTTCATACCATTATGGTGAAGGGAGGTGAGAAAATGAAACAAAAATAAATGAACTTAAAAGAAAAGAAGGGATTTGAAAGATGAATTTACCTCTTGAGACTTTCTCCTTTGAGAACCTCTTAAGGGAAGAGGTTTTGGTCTTTTTATGAGACCAAAGCTTTCTGGACGTGGGGGAGGATGTTGGGAAGGTATTTGGACAGAATTTGGAGAAGGCACAAGGCTTGAGAGGAGTGAATGGAAGGGGGTGAGAGGGGGTTTTTATAGTGGAGGAGAGAGGCGATTTCTTAATATAAAACTCATTAATTTATTATTTATCCTCAGGACAAGAAATAGTGAGTATTCCATGACAAATAATAGTAAATGGGTCATGTGAATTCGAACCAATTGGGAGTACATCAGCAGAGCATTATCGATGACTCAATTAATCCATTATTTAGCATTTATTGTAAATTATCGGATTCTACTATTCATAAAAAATTCAAGTATTTCAGAAAAATCCCAAAAAATCTCCCTAACCATTTTTCGATGTGTAGAATCTAAAAATAAAGTCCATTTTTCAGAAATAATTTTCTAAATATGATTATTTTAATATTTAATTAAAATAATAATTTATTATCAAAACCAGTTTTAAAACATTCATTAACTCATTCTAAAATATAGGTATATCATACTTCCAACTCGAATATTATTTTTATACCACCATAGGGGAGGTTACTATTCATTAGGATATATCACTATTCATAAGGGTATGTTACTATTCATTATAGTAGGTTACTATTTACCAAAAAATATTTTTGTTTTATTAGACTCCAAAAAAAATCTTGAACACAACCGTGTACGCCGAATTTTTAAAATTCAAATCACAGAGCTGGTAAATTTAAGTTTAGTGGATAAGTTATGGATATATCCTATAAGTAACCATGTTTTGTTCCATAGGGGCCCAGTGATTCATGAAATATATGCTACCTAATGAA
Source organism: Viscum album (assembly GCA_963277665.1). Lineage (NCBI taxonomy): Eukaryota > Viridiplantae > Streptophyta > Magnoliopsida > Santalales > Viscaceae > Viscum > Viscum album. The sequence continues at coordinate 1,172,120,025 of OY728120.1, forward strand.
TAGAGTGTATTTAAGATAAACATACCATAAAATGTTTGGGGTGCTACACTCTACATGTATATTAGTTTGTTATTATCTCTTTTTAATATCATTTGTGAGTAATCTTGATTATTTTGAACTAGTTCTATATTAGTGGTGTTGTTCATTACTGTTTTACAAAGTTTAATCGTTAGTATATCATTTTAGATACTATAATATAGGACTTAAATTGATTTTATAAATCTTTTATCGAATTCCAATAGTGTTGTAGTTATGTTTCATGAAAATGTTATTGTTGTCTGCTTATTTTGGTAATTTTTAGCGATCAAAGATGTTATTATATTAATAAGTTAAATACATAACATAAAATTTCTAGAATCATAAAAAAATCATTATTTTATTATTAAATTTTAATAATAATTGTATTTAAGACACCATAGTCATCCATGATAGATTTTTATATCATTTTTCAAGTAATCGGTTTGACCGACCCAAACATGAACATACCATAATTAATGGATGATTATGGTTATAAAAGTGGTTCATTATAGAATAATATCATTATTAAAGAAACATAATGATATTTTTTATATTTTTAAGTTTTTAAATCATATTTTTATAGGTTTGGATAATTAAATAAAATTAATATGAAAAAATGTTACTTCATGGAGGAGATAGTCCGCACAATGCATGATTAACGTTTCATTTCCCAAAGAATGAGAAAAAATGAAGGTGGATTATAATTTATCTATTAATATTCATAATTATATTATATAAGTCACATATATTATTTAATATCATCCTTATTACTAACAAAGGTAGGTGGTGGTGAAAAACAGAAGACGTAGCTTTATGGAGGTGGTAGTCCGCACAAACACACGATCAATGTTCTTTTGTTTCTATAAGTAGATGGAAAGGAATAAATAATAATTATCACATTAATATAATTACACTTAACTATAAAAATTATACTAATTTTATTATATTAATATAAATAGGGCATGTTTTTAAGATAAATAATAAGAATAAAATGATAAGGATTAAGTAATACTCTCTTTGGGACCCTGAACATTCTCTTGAAAGTATCCATGGGAATGGAGGTTTTAGGAAAACTAATTGAGAAAAAAGGATTACAAAATTGAGATATAATTATATTAAGAAAAATAATATATTTTTAGGAATAAATTTAGGGGAATTCATGTGGCATGAAGGGGTAGAAGTGTCCCCTTTTAGAAGTTAATAAAAGGGAACTTTTGTGAACACTAATTATTTTTTAATAATGGAATGACACTATTTAGGGCTCAATGGTTCCAAAAGTGATAAATAATGGATTTTTTGGTGATATAAGGTCAATAATGACTCTAAATATTATTTAAGAATTTTTTTAAACATTTTTCAATTCATTTACCATTAGTTTTTTTTTTATATTTTTCCATTTTTGTTTCTAACTATGTAACTAGTTTACTAAAAATTGAAATAAACCATCTTACCAAATTTGGGTTTGATTAACATAAATTGAATTTATATTTAATACAATTAAACTTCTAAATAATAAAAAATAAACTTTTAAATTAAAAAATTTAATATATATATTTAAAATTAAATATTTTAATTTTAAAAAAAATACTTTTATGGGTTGACTGAGAACTAGAACATCGAACAACCATATTAAAGAAGATAGAATTCATAATACAATACCACTTTTTTCAAGAATTATTTAAATAAATTAGTTCCATGTACCCAATTTAATATTTATTCAAAAGAAAAATATTTCTTATTTAGTTTATCTTTAATAATTTCCTTAAACAAGATTTGAATTTTTTCCCAAGACATTAAGTACTTTTCCATTCTAATATTTACTTAATTGAATCTAAGAATATAGATCTAGTATTGAGAATTTATCTATATTCATTTCTCATCATTTTTATTAATATTAATCACTCTTTAATAAATTTTATTAAGTTTATCAGATGTTTTATTGACTTCCATAACCACTACCTAAATCGAGTCCTCCATTTATAGATTTTTTTGCACTTGTACATAAAATTTATCCATCTTGAGGGTACTATTCACACTTAGAGAAGACCATAATATAGTTCAACACCCCTGGAAGATCCTAAAATTCAGTATGTCCCTTTGAATTACAATCTTTATCCTACAATTGGTGTGAGTGTATAACCTTTTCTCCCTTCATTACCTTAGTCTTCCTTTTCCCTTTGGACTTTGGTGTTCCCATACCTTCATCATCAACATTTCCCAAGATCTCACATCCTAAAATATAAAACCAATTTTGGACCGTAACCTATGTAATAATCTTCTTCATATAAAAAAATCATAGTATGATAAAGTTACTTGCACTGAAACATTTTAATAAATAAATCTAGGGCCATATTTCTTATATTATTATAATTAGAGAAAAAAACTAGATAAATTATAATTAGGGTACTGGTTATATAAACTTTAAAAATATCACCAAAACCTGTACCTAGAGATGGAGGGGAATTATGTGAGGGATAGAAATTTGAATCATATCTTTGATCCTTATCCTCTTCATTTTTTGATGTTTCTGGTCCAGTTATTCCTCCCATTGGACCACCATACACAATATCAAATATTGTAACTTTGAAACCCTTTTATGAAACATATGTTTGATTGGGAGAAACTTTTTCCATAAAATACCACTCCTTCCCTTAACATACATTATAAAAAACAATTAGGGGGGATAAGAGTTTGAGAATAGGTGATCGTAACATTAGAAGAACTTGGCCCAAGCTTACTAGTGAAGACCATGGAATTCAAATAAGTGATGCTTAAATATTTTACTTTTCTCTCATTGTTAACATTCAAGAGATGAGAAGTCACCCCCATTACTCGAATGAATAAAAAACACATACTATAGGTGGATTAATCAAAATAAAAATGGGAAATAGTTAAACCATTACTGAAACACCACTTATTGTTGACATATAAATTCTCTACCCACCTCAAACCATTTTTTGGAAAAATATTTTTTCACCGTCAAGTGTACTTAATAATATTTAGTATTAATTTCCAATTGAATGAGTGATAATATAATTATATATGTATTTAAACATCATATTATAATCATTATTAAAAAGATATCAATTTAATTTATTATATAATAAGTAAAAAACATTAATAAAACAATTCTTTGAAAATAATAGTTTTATGATTTTCTTGGTCATTAACTTTAATCTTAGTAATCATATTTTTATGCCTTAAAATGAAATTGAAAATTTTAAATAATATGATCATGATGACCCAAAATATTAAATTTATATTTATAAATTAAATTTATATAATTAGCGAAAACTAATTTTTAATATAAGTGAATAAAAATTGTTTTTAGAGTAAAATATTACTTTATTTTCCAAAACAGTACATATGGGTTTAATAAATTCAGTATAGTTTTTAGATTAATTATTTTACTTTATAAATATATATTTTTATATTTAAAAGTTTTCGAAGATAATTAATCCATTTTTAGTTATGATAATGGAATAAAAGAAATTGTATTATAAAAATAGATTTATTTTTTTACTATTCACATTAAAATCAATTATTTTTGGAAAATATCAAAAATTAACCCTAAGCTAATTTTTACATTACAAATTAAAAAATGAATTTATTTTTTTTATCAAATTTATTTTATAATTTTTTTAAATTTATCTATTAAATGAAAATATAGTATATTAAGAAAAAATTCTTCTATTAAGAAATTCCTTTTTTATAATTATAGATATTTTTAATCCTATTTTGAATGAATTTACAAATTCAGTAAAATATTTTTATATACTTGAGGTTTCATTATTTTTAAATTTTCTAAAAAATATCCATCTAATATGTAGAGTCTTATTTTAGTTTGGTGTTGTGGGTGGAGAAATCTATCGAACATAGTTTTAGTTTATTAAAATATATTCCAAAATCTTAAGGTGTTATAATATAGACCATGGATGAAAAAGGATTTGATTTCATACTTATCAAGGATGTGGGAAGAAGTACTTGGAGAAATAAATCAAAGTAAATGGAATATTTTTTAAATGATGGGATTATGGTAATTATTTAAATTGATTTCCTAGGAGGAAATATCGAGAAGGGGATCAACAAGACTATAAAAATAAAGATTTATTAATGTCTAACGCTGTTATAGTTGAATATGAGGATACTGTTAATGAAATATAAAAGTTATGGATTATATTTTGGATTATGTTTTAATATTGATGGATATTCAGATATGATTCATATTTTTTATTATAGGAATTAATTATTAAGGAATAAGATAGTAGATATTTGTTAAAGGATGAACATTGATAATTTAAGTGTCTACATATAGGGTTTCATGAGTTATGATTTAGTATTATTTTATTTAAGGTCTGATAAATTAGGATGATTAGGAATTTAAATTTATTAATACACTTTTGAAATTTTATGTGATGGGGATACATTTATTGAGTTTTAGTATATATTTGAGGTATGCGTAACCCTTAAGATTAATTTGGGTTTTAATGAATTTTTTTTAGGAAGAATGATTTTATATTTTTTGTATATAAGTTGAAAGGTATTGATAACCTTCAATGTTAATATAATGTTTGATGTTGAGTTAATTATGACTAGTTTAGATAAAAAGGTTATTAATTTTTGGGAACATATGTTTTATCGTATAGATTACCATGGGAATGAAAAATAATTTGGCGACTATTTGATTAAAGTTATTTTTGAAGAAGTTCACTATATTGGTAACATTATATGATTAAGGTAAAATATATTATTTTTGGGTAATATATTTTTTTAGGAATAATGGTTGAGTTATATTTTGAAATTATATATTTTTTTTATTTTTTCTTTATAGTGATTTTGGTTATATATGGAAAATATTAGCATATTTTTGAGATTATATGATTAAGGTATATAAATTTTTGGTGTATATACTTATGAGTGATTAATATTTTTTGGAGATAAATGTTATATTGATCTTAGAAGAATATGTGATCAAATATTTCTGATTTTTGGGTTGTAAAATTTTTCAGGAATATTTTTAAAGAGTTTGAAGATTTTTTTATGAAATTATTTATATTTTACTATGGATGTTATTATAGAGCCATGTAGATTAATGTATTATTTATTTCTATAAAGGTTTATTAAAATTGGATAAATTATTCTAACCATTTTTTTTGATTAATAGATTGTAAAAAAATAAATTTTCATCCATTTGTGGATCGTGTGATCCCTTAGAAGTTGATTTTAGTGCTCTAGGCATGAAAAATTCATCTTGAATATTTATTTCTTAGAGTAAGATTGAAAAATAAGTTGAAACTAATCATAGATAAAATTAAGGATTAAATTAAAAGTATGAAGTGGAAATAAATAAAAAACATATATTTTCGTAAAATCTCTATCATGATAGGAAAATATTTTATCAAATCTATCAAGTCTTATGTTTACAATAACACAAAACTATAAAGGTATTTTCATAGAAACTCATATGCAAGTTTGATTCTTATATAGGTAAATTCAATAATAAAATAATAATTTTCCATGTTTTTACCAAGAAATTATATTACATTATAATATCTAAATATAATATTATTACTATCATTGTAGGAAACAAGGGATATACCAATGGTTTTAAACTATTGGTATAGGCTGTATAACCATTGGTATATCCTATACCAATGGATATCTAATCCATTGATTAATATTATGTAGGTATATGCCTATACTAATGGATTTTAGAAAACCATTGGTTTATAAATTCTATAATTTCAGGTTACCAAGGGTTCTGATAGAACTGTTGGTATAAGTATAGAGCTATAATAATAGATTATAAACCGTTGGAAAATATTTTCATGGATGAATATATACCAATGGTTTTGAAACCGTTGGTATAAAGATCCCATAATTTTCTAAGAGGAAGCACCCCCACCCACCCAAACAACCAGTAAAAAATACAGAAGCACCCCCACCCTATTCAATTACCTACAAAAATCACCAAACAATTTCACAAAACATCACCAACTAATATATAAACAATGATTACACAAGAAAATAATTAATACATTCAACTAGTGATAACACCTATTCAAAACATTAAATATATTCATTCACAACTAATAATCAAACATAAAATTTCATAATTACCAATAAAAAATGTAAAGGAATAATATATGCCTCATCACCATCACTATTACTATAATTTCCATCATCCTCACCATCATCCTCACCGTCATTCTCACCATCACCATCACTATCGCCATCGACAGGAACATCATCATCTTGACAATCACAAGGACCATTGCCTAATTCATTATATATTATATGAATCATTAACATACATGTATCATAATCCTCTACAATATCTGGTGGAAGTGATGGACATAAGACTTTCATAAATTTCATAAATTCATCATTGGCCTTTTGAGTTTGTTAATGTTCCTTTATGACAAAAAATTGGCCTCTTTTGCCTCATCCTAAGACTTCGATGCTTGTGAATGAGTTGTTTCCAACTTAGTACTACCATAACTAGTATGTAAAGTGGTCTAATATCTAATTGGGACAATACTATTTCCTGGTCAATAATGTAATCTTCCATGGTTCTCATCTCCCAAAACCTGATATAAATGATCATTTGGACCAAATTTTTCAAATTTATGCTCATTAAAGGCCTATAAATCACACTATTAAAAATATTATTGGATTATTTAGTTACAAAATAGATATTAAAATTTGAAATCAACAAATTAAAACTTAAAATATAATATTATATTGGTTCATTTACTACACTTTCATCATTCTTCTTTCTACTCGAGCAAAACAATTTTGCTCGAGGTAAAAATCCATCAATATTCAAAACATTCCTTTGTAATGGAATTGAATATATTAAACCATAATTCAAAATAGTTTTTTAATAATTTATTTCATAGCTAAAATCAAATGTATATATGGGATGATGCAATATGATTTTCTATAATGATTGATGACTTTGTGTTAGTGTGATATGAGTTGGTTAAAAAAATAAATTTTATATAATAAATTGAGAGAATTGAGTATATGATCAAATAATTATTTGATAAATTAATTGAAATTGAAATTTAAGGATTATTGTTTTTATATATTTTTTCCATGAATATAAGGGTAATGTAATTCTATAACAATGGAAATGGAATGTCTTTATTGGAAAAAAATAATCACGATTAAATACATGTATAATATGGTAAAATGGAAAGGTGAAATTTTTTCTAGATGTGTTTCTCTTTGTTTGTTTCTATGTCTCTATGATTTAATTTTAAAGGGGTTAAAATAGGGTAAATCAAGGTAAATTTTTCGTTGATGGATATTGATGAACGTATATAGTCTATATTGGTGTTTGTTTTTGTTAAAAACACATAAGAAAAAAAATTTATTTATTTTTTATTTGTTAAAATAATTTTAATGTTTAGTTATAATGATAGTATGTAAAATTATACTTTTATGTTCTAGGAAGATTAACAATCTATTTTTTGGTGTGGAAATGGTGTGTATATTATTTTCCTTATGGTTTAGGTAAAAGGAAAAGAGGTTTAGTTTATTTTATTTTTTAATTATACTTTTTATTTTAGTTCATAGTGGATTCTTCATATTTAGTAATTATAGTGGGAATTAGGATTCTAATTCATGTGAGGAATGGTAACATACCTTAAGGTAAGTGGTTGTGAACTTATTTAAGCTTATAATTCACTACTTTGGTGTATTATGGTTAATCTGATAATTTAATTTAGTTGTTTTTTGATTGTTTGATACGAACTTAGATAATAATTCAAAGAGATATGTGCTAACATGATTTGTTATAGATTAATAATGAGAACACATGAGAAATTATACTATGTTAAGCTTAAAATATTATAGGTAATTAACTATTCTATTGAATAAAATTAGTTGTTTGTTTTAATAGAGTTCTTAAGTGGAATAAAATGTTTTATGATGTTTTGTTTTATAGAACTTATGCTACAAAAATTTGATTATCATATATTTCTAATCATTCCATGTAATTTAAAGGGTTAAATCAATATAATAGTGTTTAAAGGTGATAAAGGTATTAATTTTTGAATTCATAACACTAAATAATATTGATGTGTTGTAAGTTTTCATTTTAATAATGTTGTTCGTGTGGTGAGTGATAATTAATGATATGAAATGATTTTTAAAAATCATCATGTGGAATGTTGACATGAAAAAAGTATTTTATGTGAGGTGCTTTAATTTTTGGGTTGAATAAAATGTGTACTTGATGTACTTTCTTTCATGGATTTTGGAAATTAACTCATTATTTTTCTTACTGTGATTATTTTTGGTGAACTTTGAGTGTCAAAATCTATCTCTTTCTCTCATAAGATTAGTGTATTGAATTATATGCTATTTCAAATAAAAATTTCAATTTTTTGGTAACATTAGTTCTATATCAGGGATAAATTCAATAAAACTATCCTTTTTAAGAATATTAAGAGATTCAGTCCCTTTTGAATTCTAATATTCTCTCTTCTAATTCTAGTTTGGTGGATTATTGATTCTTTTTGTTCTTAGAGGATCTATATCCCCCTTCCCTATGTATATTTTATTTATTGTTTGATATTAGTAACTTATTTATTTTATTTGGTGTTTAACTTGTGATTATATATTACTTGTGCACTATTTAATGATTAAATAATTTTATGAGAGTTTTTGGTATGGAAAAATAGTTCTTATGTTAAAGATTAATATTATATAATTTTTTGTGACATTCACATTCTAATGTTGTATATGAGTGATACAATTATGGAAAAACATGTATAAAGTGATAAATTAAATAGAATAATGGGTATAAAAATGTGTAAATGATGTAATCATTGATGAAATTATTAAGGTGAATAAATGAGGACTAGAATCGACGTTTAAATGAGGAATTAGGTGTGTTAAATGTTAATAATTGTCATAAAAATTAATATTATATATTTATAGATTATATTTTATTATTAATATGAGTTTTTATGTTGTTTGTGTTTAAAAAAAATATTTCCATAGTAATGAGTATATTCTTATACGAATGTAATGTTTTAAGATTAAACACACTTAATTAACTAGAAAATTTAATCATGTTTCTGTGTGATGTGTGATGTAAGTTTGGTGTGACTTTCTATGATGCGTGTTTTATTTAAATTTATATTTAAATAAATTAAAGTGAATTTAATAAGTGTAAAAGTTGAATAATTTATAATATAAGGAAAAGTTTGATAAATATATAAAAAGTAGATTTCCTTTGAAAATGCTTTCTGAGTTTGTGTGTTTGATACAAAAAATGTAATTGGGAAATATTGACTTTTATTTTATTTTTCAATGTGTTTTCATTATTCAAGTGGAATAATGTTCTTTTAAATTTTATATTTTATTCCAGAAATTAAAGTAATTTTTTTATGGTTTCTAGTAACTCTTTGGTATTGTGGAAATTTCCCAAAATTTTATCACTTGTATCCTTCCCTGGGTTATATAGTGACTTGAGATATTAACATGAGAGCTATGTGCTTATCTTATCCTTGAGTTAGGTCCAAGAAATATGTGATTACATGTGTTTTATGCGACTTTATATGATGTGGGTTTTTCTTTAATTTACTATTATATAGGGTAAAGTGTATAGAAAAAGGGGAAATTCATTTCAAATATTAAATATATAGAAAATTGTGATAAAGACATTAAAAAGAAGATTTTGGTGTGGAAACAATTTCTTAGTTTGTGTGTTTGATACTACAAATATAATTGGGAATTCATAACTTTTCATGTCTCTTAAAAAGTGTTTCCATTATTCAAGTGGAATATATTTATCTAAATTTGAGATGTTTTTATAGAAATTAAAGTCTCATTTGAATGATTTTTAGTAACTCTTTAGGATTATTGAAAGTGTCTGGAAATTGTTCACTTGCATCATTCCTTTAGTTAGATAGATACATAAGGCATTGAAATGAGTTTAATGTTTTCTAATTAGTATTGAGTAAGTCCCATGAAATATATGTTTCCATGTGTTTATTATAGTATATTTGATTCAATGTGTATATATTAATTTCATTTTCATACATCCAACAAAAAGAAACATATCCTCCAAGAAGAATTTTGGTTTGGAAGATAAACAATTAGATATAACATAAATGTGAAAAATGATAGAATAAATATTTTATTTTAGTCACAAAAAATTAACGACACCACTTCTAATTTTTTTAAATAAATACTTAGAAAAATTCCTAGCAAAAATATCTCTCTAAAAATGGAACATCTAAAAAACTCCCACCCTTAAATTATTGGACAGAAGATGCCAGTTTACTATTGAAACCAAATTAGGCAGAAGGATGTTATAATAACGATTCTTAAAATATGTTAGCTTTAAATGTCTTCTATTGTCCCTTTTTGATATTTTTCTTGAATATCCATCAGGAACATTAATGGTATCTAGTACTTCCAGAAATTGATTTTTTTAATATAGGTGTCATCACATAAGAATCACACAAAACACTCCATTTATTTTCACCGATACCCACAAGATGAAATTTTGTTTTCTTACCCTAATCAACCATGTCACACTAAGATCGTAAATCATATTTTGTTTTTCTCTTAACATTTATAAAAATTAAAAGTAAAATTTCACACACACACACACACATATATTTTAATGTGAATTACATCTGTGAAATGACATAAAAAATTGGTTGAATAATAAGGAAACTTAAAGTTGATACTTTTCTTCTTTAAATTATAATTGGTTTCAGTGGAAACAATTTTCTTCTTTCTAGATTTTATCTGAACCTTACCAAATAAAAAATTGACATCTTTCAATTCATTAATCCCATAAATTCCAGACATACTCTAAGGTGTATTTTTGGTCTCTATTGTATTTTCAAACCATCAGAAATTATTCTTATATGGAAGATCCATCGAAAAGAATCATATATGTCCCATAAAAACGAAACTACAATGATATTTAAATATTTTGGATCCTTTATTCTTCATAAAAATAGGACATGATTATTTTCCCTTCATGACCCATCCATAAATCATTGAATAAGTAGGAAAATAATTTATCATCCAAATAAGTGCAATACACATTTGAAATATGTATATCAAACAAGAATCATTTGTGCACACACAACCATTATAAATATACTTCAATTTTTTTTAAAGGTTTCATGTATACATATATCTCATTTATAGGATCACAAGGTCCATATATGGGTATACTCAGGAAAGTGAAATGTTTTTTCATATAAATTCATAGAGGAAGGTTATAAATGTGTATGAAAATCATCCATGTGCTCTATGAAGTAAGAATCTACCCAAATAGATTAAAACCATCACATGATATACCCAACCTCACATTATGAACATCAGCTACAAAAGTAACATATCAAGCATCAAATGTTCATCATGAAAATCCATCTATAGGATGAACTAACTCACTATTATCCCTTTTTCTATCAATATCATGTCATCGTATATTTATTGATATTTCACCAGTAAGGAAAATATTCTAGAGTATAAGAATTAATAGAGAGATCTACATTACTTTATGTGGCACATAATATTGATTTCCATCAGTTTTTGGCTTCTATTGGTATGTTTACAATTTTATACAATCATTTCTTTCATCAGTTTCATCCTAGAATAAGCTATAATATTTCAAGAAAACATGAATTTTGTTTTTAGGAAATCCATGTTCATAAACTAACATTTATTTCATATAATGGTTTGGGGAAATATCTACACCATCTAGAAGTAATTACTTTAAAAAAGGAAGAATATAATCAATGGTAGTATTATAAATCCCATACATGGTTTTCCCATGAAATAGTTGGGTTAAAAATTTCAACTTTTTCATTTTACCACATTTTCAATATACCAGAGTCATGGAAACATCAATCAATTTTTTCACCCTTCCAACATCATCACTTTCATTACGTGCATCATGTGCGATGATATCAAAGTCTTCTTGGGTATACTTACTTTATTTATCATGAATAAGAATAAATTAAAACCAATAATCTAAAAAATTATATAATCTATTCCTCTCATTCAGATCATGAACATTTTGAGATTTCATTTTTTCCCACTGTGATACTAGACATATTGGTTTATTTAAAAACCATATTTATTATATGGTATCTAACTTCTTCAAAACATAACCAAGATATCCCCACACAATTATAACACGAGAAGTATATGTGAGCACTATTTTAAGCATTGTTAAATGAAAAATATAAAAATCTCCTAACTTGTTTTGAAAATATCTTGAGATCTGATCATTTTCATTCAAGAAAATTATATCCATTTTTTAAATAAAATTTTATATGTCATGTACTAAAATCAATTAAATATGATTGAAGTTAAATCAAAAATATATTTAAGGGGTTGAGAATTGTTCAATTTATATGAAACCAAAACTAAAAGACTAGTCTATACGAGAATCATAATATAAAATATAAAAAACAATATATATATATAACAAAATACTATAAATAAAAATACATGATATTAAATTCCATTATATCAATGAGTAATAACAATACATAATACAACACAAAATTGTGTTTATAATTGCTGTTTTGTTTTTTTCTCTTATTATATTCACTATTTAACTTATGTTATTCTTAATATATAAATTCATATATAAAAGATCACCATTTCTAGATAATAATATTATAAATCACATATAAATTATTAATTTAGGTTGGATAAATCCATAATTAGTGGTTTCTCACATTGATGGATGTTAAAGTGAATCCTTCATTACCTTGAAATCAATGAAAACAAGTTTTTTATATTTTATGAGTTTGGAATGTCATAATGGTGAGGTATGAAATAAGTGATGGGTCAAGTGTAGTAGAATGATCAATCCCGGAGATAATTTTGATCAGTTAATGAGAAGAAATTTCTCTTGGATCTAAGGAGTGACACAAGTGCGATGATGAAACCATTTGAGTTTCAACTCATGGAGTAGTATTAGGAGAACTATATAGTGGGGAGAACACAATTGTCTTTTTGAGGGTATAACCTCATTACAAATTTTATTTATTAAATATACATTGAGGGTCAAGGATTTAATTATGATAACATTCCTTATGAAATATAAATACCTAGGTGTGTTATTTATTTGAGTTGTAATTGACTGAATAAATTTATGAGGTATAAAGGAATTATTGATAGGTGCTTTAGTGACTCTCCCCTTCAGCAGGGAATAATGACAGGCCAACTTCCAATTTTATTAATTTTTATTTAATCACCCCCATGATAGTCATTAAATGTGGAATAAACAAAAAAACTATCAAAAAACCAAAAAAATAACAGGTAGAAAAAAAACACGAGGCTTACCACTTTTACAGCTATAAAATACTTAAAAAAATATAACAAAAAAATAGAGGATCATCAAACCCCCAATCTTTTGTCCCTCCACACCATTTTAGGTAACAATATATTCTAGTAATAAACTAAAATTATATATATCATATAGAAAAAAAAAAAAATAATGAACTACCTGAAAATTAACAAATTCTCTTTCAATATAAGTATGAACACTCCTTCTTTTAATAACCACAACTAGATTTATACATATCCAAATAAATTAAATGCGGAAAAAAGAATCCACCATGGAGTTTTAGAACGAGAATAAAAATGAAATTTGTGTTTGATAGAATACTTGAATTATTTGGAAGTCACCTATAAAATTTTGAAGAAGAATGAAATTAAAGAAAGAATAGACGAGAGATCATCATGGGTTGGTAAGAAAGTGGAATGTCAAATGCTGTTGAAGATGTTATCAAACAATTACTTATAATCTTTAAAAGTGATCATCCAACCCTTATTTTTAACCTTTAAAATTGATTAGTTATTATTTTAATATCACTATTTCTAAAAGTGATCATCCAACCCTTATTTATAACCTTTCACATGTTTTTTTACACAAAATGGTTCAAGATGTTATCAAAAACCATTTAAAATTATTGAATCATTTTAATAGTATAGAAATGTATTTTTCACACTAAATCTCCATTTTATCATCAGAAACTTCTATTGTATCATATTTTATGTACTTTCTACTCTTAATTATAATTAATGAAATGATCACTATGTGATTGATCATTTAATATAATTCAAAATTACATATGGATAATAAATAAGCATTTTATTTTACAATATTTTATTTTATAATTTCCAAAAAATTTTCATAATAACATTTAATACATAGTTAAAATATTTCATAATAGGTTCATATTAGATTTTTATATAAGTATAGAGTAACATAATTAAAAAATACATCACTTTTAATAAGATTAATTATTTAATTCAATAACATATATAATTAAAACTAATCTTAGTTCAATGAATCTAGAAAAAAAATAATCAAGGTTATTCTTTGAGACCTAGAAAATAAATGAAAACATAGGTTGATATAACGGATGAAGTATTTGGAACTTAACAATTTTATATTATAGAAGAATATACTAAAAAATGTAAGGGAGAAGAGATTACTATGTATGGTGAAGAAAACTGAACGCTGTAGGTTTTGGATCAAAATGGGAGTGAAATGGGAGGAGGGGAGGCCTCACTTTAGGTAAATGGGTCTGGGTATACTGGTGGATTTTTAAAAATGTTCGAATAGCCATAACATTAGGAGTTTCTACCAATGATTAGTTAAAATTTTTGGTATAGGCTTAACAATTCAGGATATCCCAATGGGTTTTCCAAACCTTGGTTATAGCCCCATTGGTATAGGTATTGTTTCCAATGGTGTATGTTATGATAAATTTATTTTGAGTGAATAAAATTAAAATTGTGAGGAAGATATTTATTTAAGGGGTTAGAATATAAAACCATAATATTTTAGTTATATTCTTTCAAATTAATAATTTGTTCAATTGTGTGTTCCAAAAATAACACTAAGATTAAAAAAGTACGATATACTATTAAAATATTATTATCTAAATATGACTATTATGACCAAGCTATTGGTTTGGTGGGTATGAATAAGAATAACCATTATAACTTCATTTTTATTTAATAAATCACGAGGGTGTAGGCTGGTTTACCAAATCATTATCAATAAATTTCAAATAATACATTTATTATCAAATGGATGTAAATGAAGATAAAATACTTTCAAGGTAAAAGAGATATTTTTCATAAAACTATTTTAATGTGTGAAATATTTTTTTATCTTAATAAATTAAATTAATCAGTATTTATAAATTATTATAATTAAATAAATATAATATATATATATATATATATATCAAATTTAATGAATTAACATTAATGTAATAATATTTATTTGGAAATAAATGATAATAAAATTATTTTATGCTTTAAAAATAAATTTTCTTCAAAAATGTTTTTATTTCATTTTGTTCATGGATTTTATAATTAATTTATCCCAATTTTATAAATTGTTTTAAAAAAAATAGAAATAATTTTTTAAATCAAAATTTCATAATATTATTATGATTTTTTTTTAATTTTTCTAAAAATATTGATTTTTGAATGAACAGGGAAAAATGATGATTTTTAAAAAATATATATTTTATTTTCATTAAATAAATTAATTTAAAAGTAAAAAGTTGTTTTGGATTTGGTTTTAAAGTAAAATAAGATTCATTAGATTAAAAATATCATAATTAGTTCTATAATAATCAAAATTATATTTTATTTTGTTAAAAGATCATTTTTTGTGGTTAAAAATGAATTTTTCTAAAAACTATTTTTCATTATAGTTTGTGTATTTATATTAAAAGTATTTCATTAGAATTTAAGGAAATAGAATATGGTAAAATGGATTTCATATTTTGAATCATCAGGTTAAATGTTGTTAATAAAGTAAATTTTATTTTGGGTTATTATGAATAGTTATCAAGGTAACCATTAGTCACCACAAAAATGGAAAAGCAGGTTTATTAATGTAAAAATTAAGTGATACGGAAAAAAAAATTATATTAATTAATACTGGATGATTTTATTTGGACAATTATTACTTTATATTTTAAATTTTATAGTTTTATATCCTCTTTCCCAGGATTTAGACTTTATATTACTTTAAAACTTTAAATAATTACATGTGTGACATGCCCCTCACTTATAAAGGAGAACCTAATATCCTCACTTATTCACACGAATTAAGCCTTTTATCTCAAGAAAATACTAACTAAAATAACTTCCAAAAATACCTCCCAATTTTTTATAGCTTTTTCTCTCACCAAAACGAAAACCTAAGAAGTCACAAGTTGTAAAACAAGAGAGGTTTTCCAAGTGACGTGTTTCGTTTCCCATCATCGAATCATATGGATTGTTAGAATCAAGGGTAAAATGAATATATATAATAATTATAAAATAATTATGATTTTATGAAGATAATAAACTACTTACCTTTTTACCCTACCATCCATTGGAAAATGATAACGCCACTTGTGCGTACCTATGAACTACCACATCCACGAAGCAATGCGATTCATTTTTTACACCTTAAAAGGAAGATCACAAGGATGAAAATAATGAATAAATATGATATATATAATATATTTATGATTTCTTAAAATTAATATATTATATACTTTATTTATTTTCCACCCAGTAGAAGAATAAAAATATCATTCAGGTGTATGTATGTACTACCATCTCCATGAAACAACATATTTCATTTTTCATGACCGCCTTACATAGTGGGGTTTAAAATTATATTTAATGTGTAAATATTAAAATTATAAAATTTCAAATATTATATCGGTAATTTTTCCATAACTCCATTATACCGTTTTTGACACACTGATGTTTTTTAATGGTTATAAACTGAACGACCAAAAAACACCCAACATAAACATAACCATTTTAGTAACAAAATAAGATATAGTAATAAATGAAATAAAAGGAATAATAAAAATTAAATGAAAATTAAAATGGTTTTTAATCATGTATAAAATAAATATCATATTATTATTCTTGACTTAGAGAACATATGATGCAAGACCAGACTTAAGGCAAGAGGGTTTTCATTAAAATTTTGTTTATAGAGTACTCCTTTCCAATTTTTTTCCTCCACATCCAAGTTCTTCAAAACAATTTAGAAAAAATATTACTTATAATAAAATATTATTAAAATTTAAATTTCAAACCCCAATATTTTAGTTTCATTTAAAGGAATACTATGTTTGATAGCGTTCACCACATGGAACCATGAATTTAAACGACCTGCAAAATAATATTATTTAAATATAACTGTTCAAACATTGCCATGGATTTGTAGGTATGAATATGAATTAAAAAATTATAAAATATATACATAAATTATTTCCTTAATAAAAATTATCAATTCAATCAAAAAATTTTTACATTCATCTATTCATTGTTACCAGGAAATGTATAACAGTAAATTCATTTTATACCATATGCATACATTCTTCATAAAAATGGATTTTAGGTGTTTTATGTCTGAATAATTAGAATTAATTTATTCATTTTTTAGATATTTTATTTCAAAAAATTAAATTAATTTTTTAAATTATGTTTTTAAAATTATCTTTGGGTGAATTTTGGAGTTTTTTAAAAAGCAATTTATTTTTAGAAGAACAATGAAAAAATACCGATTTTACACATACCGCCACTTTCATGAAATTATATTGATAAAGTATATATTTAAAATTTACAAAAATTTTTTATAGAAAAAAAATATTTAATATGTAATATTATTCATATTAAAATATAATGTTTAACTTATAAATATATGCATAACATTTGGGAAATCTAAGTATTGTTTTTATTTAAAGAAAAACTATTTTTAGTTTTTCTCTTTTAATCATGTATTTTAAAGGATACTTTCAGTTTTAGTTTAGTTTTAATGAAAAATAAGTCTCCATTGATTTAAAATAATCTAATTAGTTTAATTTTAATAGACACTATACTTTATTTTTTTTGTAAAATCATTTTTATGCTTAAAACAATCATTTTTTTACAAATAATTTTTGTTGCATTTTGCGCACTTATATTGGAATTAATTTATACATATTTTAAAAATTCAATCTTATAAAATGGATTCTATATTTTTAATTATAATAATTAGTATTTTATAATAAGGTAAACTTAATTTTTGGTTATAATGAATAGTAAAAATAGTAAAAATTTGTTACCATGGTTAGGTTTAAAACGAGTTTATTGGGAGGTGGATAGGGTTAAAATAAATTAGAAAAGTATTAATTACACATAAAGTTTTCTAAAAATTAATTTTTGAATATATTTAGACCATATATTATCTTTCTTTCAAATTTCTGGCCATTTGGTGCCACTTTCATAACAAAATTAATTTATATTTTCTAAATGTTTTAATTAATTACCTATATATCCCTACCCTCATTTATAAAAGGGAACCCCTTATCCTAATTCATTCATAAACATATATCCTTATATATATTCTATACCCTACCCAAAAACCATTATATATTCCTTTATTTTTTTCTTGATCTTTTGATATTCTCTTAATATCATTAAGGTGTAGGCCAAAGGTGGTCTCTCAAAGAAAACGTAATCATCTTTACTGATTATTTCAAAGTTTATTTCGTATTCTATATTGTATTTGTCTTAAAATAATGAATCCAATATCTTCAATATCCTAAAATTTTTTCATCTATTTTTCACCTCATTTCCATCTTATGGAAAATGAAAACATCACTCATGCGTACATGCGACCTATCATCTCCGCATATCTTTATAATCTGTTTTTGATCACTATAGTACTTTGATGGTTAAAAATGGAATTAATGAATATATATGATATTTAGGTCATAAATATTCTTTTATAATTTTAATATCTTATCTACCTTGTTACGTTTCCATTCATTGGGAAATAATAACATCCCTTGTGCATACATGTGGACTACCACCTCCTCAAAGCGATGTGATTAGTTTTTCATTTCAATTTTACATGGAAAGAAATAATGATAGATTTAATAAATATTTGTGATATTCATGATATAATAACAATTATAGAAAATTTAATTTTTATTCACCTTTCTTTTGATCCATCCATCGAAAAGTGGAAACATCACTCTTGCGTATGTATGAACTACTATCTCCATAAAGTGATATTGTTCATTTTTCATAACCACTTTATATGAATGGTTATAAAATTATATATAATGATTGAATATGATAATTATTACGTGATTAAGGATCATCAGATTATGGAACCATGATCAGGATACAAGGACCGAAACAATGAAACCAAAACTTACATGAACAACGAAACAATTAACACTCAGAAACAATGATTTTAGTAAATGATTATTAATAAATGTGTGCTGAAATTTCATAAGTGGATAATATATGATATTATAAATATGTAAATTATTATTTTATATAATTATAATAAATTTTAATTTGTTATAAAGGAGGTAAAAAGAACTTATGTGGTAATCCAGACTTGAGGTAATAATTTTATGTTACAATATCACTTTTTTACTAAGATTGTTTATGATTAAATTTATTATGAAAAAATTAAATGATATATCTATAAAAAATATTTTGAATATTCTTATAATATAGTAATTTCATGAAATTAAAATAATTCCCTTAATTTTTATCTCTCAAAGTACTCAAAAGTCCAAATTTATTTAAGGAAAACCACCTCTATTTTTATATCAATATAGGAATCCATTATTCTATGTACATATTTTCTTAAAAATGTTTTCAATTTTTTTACCCATATCCAAATATTGATTAAATTATTTTTTACTCATGTTTTTTATTTCTAAAAATGATTTAAAGGAATCCTTTTTTTTCATTTTTCAAATAAGTTAGTTTTTACTAACGATGTGAGCATAATCTTTAATTTAACATTTATATCTTGAATGTAATTTCCCACTAAAAAAATAAATATTTAATTTGAATATTTCGTTAAAATTTTAAATGGTTCTTTTCTAATAATTTTATTCACAATATTTTATAAATTTTATGATTTTAAATTAGTGATTTCAAAATGAAAAGGTTATTTTCCTCAAGAAATGTTCTAGTGATATTTTAAAAGTATTTTTATCTATATTGACATCCATTGATTAATATTATGATTTAATAGGGATATAAACTTACGATATAGTCCACTATATTTCTCTAGATATATTATGATCATGTTGTTTTATTTATTGACTAAAGAAAATATTAACTTTTCATATGCTAGTTTTCCAATATGAATTCTTTTGTAGATTATGTATTGAATTTTTATAAATTTATTTCATAGGATGAATGAATTGGAATTAGTATGTTATGGGGAGGGATCATTACAGCCCCTTGATGCATCATTAGGTCTCACGAGACAAATTAGTTTGGGTATTTAGCATAAAAATTTCTTATTTATGTATGATGTCTTAGAATAAGGAATTGACAGTAGGATTTTTATGTTATAAATTATGCATTCTATCATTTTGAAATTAGTCATTGTTATACATGTGAATTTTTTGTTGTTATGTCATCAATGGATATATTACCCTTTTTATGATATTTTCTTCATGGGATAGTTCAATATCATTTATCTCTACCATATTATACATGACTTATTTAAACTATGACAGCTTCTATTGTAAGTTTTCCCTTACTGAGCATATGATCTCACCCTTTATTATGTTTTTATTTTATTAGGTCACCATGAATATATTTATGAAAAATTTAAGGGATATACTATTGAGTAAGAAGGTCCACTTATAACATTTACATTCCTTTTATTTTTGAAACCAGAAAAAATTTCTTTATACTGACTATACTAAATTTATTGTACAAATAGTTTTATAATATTTTAATAGAAAATATTATTTCTTACTATAATCAGAATAATTTCAAAAGTATTTTTTTTATAAAATCACAATTCTTTGTTACAGAAATTGTAATGAGTTTGAATCCTATTCATCAGAGTCAACTTTTTTCAAATAGATGAGAGACTTTGTCATGTATTTTTACTACCAAATATCTTTATCATCAGACTGATATCAATAAAAATAAAATAGAATTAACCTTGATTATGAAAATCGTGTTGACCATATTAAGGAATTCCATCGGCCTAACTTGTGTTTATAATCAGAATACAATATTCCCCTTTCTAGTGTAAGGAAACCTTTTTACACTATAAAGATATAAAATAATACAACATCATACTTTCTATTATAAGTGCCTCGGGTTCATGTCATTGTGACAAACTTGGGGAAAATATGACTGTTGGATGATCAAGATTATCATAGGAGAAATTCCTATAAATATGAGGTCATTCGAAGGGTTTTTACCGATTGATTTCATTTTAAAATTTCTCATTGTGTGAGAGATATAAATATTACAGAGCTTCAACAACTTATTCTTAGTCTTTTATAATTTTTTTAGATTTATTCCTTATTAAGGGAACCTTTTCAAGTTGTACCCTTAATAATTTCTTTTCATTTTAATCATGAACCCAATCTGTGATTAAAATCAAGGGCTTGTTGGGATATAAAGATAGATAATACAATCTTCTGATCAAGTACTTTTGGGGATATAAAGATAGAGATGATCAATCAGATCAAGGTCTAATGAGGGTAGGTAGATAGAGATTCGTATATTTTTATCAAGGTATTTCTTTTCTAATTAAATATATACTTTCCTATAAGAATAAAACAAGGTATAACTTTATCCAAAGAATGTGGCTACCTTAATCTTAAGGTTAAAAGTGATCTATTAATTTTAAATATATGCAAGTCATTATTTATTTTTTATAGATATTGAATTAATCATTTCTTAAAATTATTTTATTCCATTGTGATTGTTTATAATTGTTTTATCATAATGTATATGAATAAGATAAAAATTAACATGTTAATCATATCTTTTGTGAATCTGATCTGTTTACTTTTTATAATTGAATCTTATGTGATTATGATTATTTGACTCTGATAAAATCATTTATACTCTAATAATGATCTTATACTCTAATATATCAAAATAAATCCTAATTATGATAATTTTCTAATCAAATTGAGGGCCAAACAGAATATAATCTTTTTATTAAAATTGGTTTGTGATCTAATTTAGTTTAAACTCTTTTAAACTAAAGTTTTTAAAACTAAAATTCACCCCTATAGTAATTGATCCCTAAAAAACATATTCTTTTGATCCTAATATCAATATAACTCATATTGATATCCAACATATACTAAAAGAAATTATTAACTTATCACTTGAATATTGTAATGGCCCGGACCTTTCCAACCCATTCCTTTGTCAAAAAGAGGGTTATGAAGTGTTATGGAGGGTAAAATGGACTTTTCCCACACTTTTAATAATTTTGAAACTACACACTGTGTAGTGTGAGTACACTCTGTGTACGCCCTCTCTGGGTATACCCCATGTTCAAGGACGTGTCCTTACCGTGTGAAATAAATGGGTACACGCCGTGTACCCCAAACTACACGCCTTGTATTCCCTCCCCACGTACGCGTTACCCTCATACCGTGTGTTGACCAGTCAATGGCCGTGTGCCATGCTGGATCCGTGTCATTTCCGTGTGAAATAAATGGGTACACGCCGTGTACCCAGTACTACACGCTGTGTAGTCCCTCCCCGTGTATGCGTTACCCTCAAGCCGTGTGTTGACTAGTCAACAGCCGCATGCCGCGTTGAAGGCCGTGTTGGATACCGCATGGTGACTGTGTGAAATGGCCGAGTACAAGCCATGTACCATAAAGTACACATCATGTACTTTTGGTTTTCTCGCCTATAAAAGGAGGGGTCCCCTCATACTTTTCAACTCACTCCTCTCCTCCTCATTCCTCTGAGCAGAGCTCTACCAAGAGACTCGAAGGCTCCTTTTCTTCCATAACTTCTTCGTTCGAGCTCCAATTTACGATCTGTCAGCGGCCACGAGATCGTAACGAAGAGGCGAAAATTCTGAGTTTGGATCCGTTGTCTTTACTTCGGCCTTTCCTTTCCAACTTCCACCCAAGGAGGTTTTGCTGGGACTCAACAGAAGTGACGGACGCCGACAGACGTCTTCTAAAGTTGATCTGGGGGAGCATTGTGATTAGAACCTGTTGAGGAAGGGATCTTACCTTCGTCTCTCTAAATTTGTTCAACATGCGGGGTGGGTATTGTTTTCTTGAGAAATGGTTGAACCAATGAAAGAAGATTATAACTGGTTAAAGAACATGGATGGGGAAGTTATTATGTTTATCTTTTTATATCCTTTGATATTATGTTGTGAATTGAATAGGACTATGCCTACTGAAAATCACGGTCGTTGGGGTCCTTTGCTTGCGGAATTAAATGCTGACCTATCTTTCTAGACTGTTTTGTGGATGGAAACTTCGTTGAATGTTGAAATTTGGTTAATCACGTAAGGTTTTCTGTTTTAAAATCTGGAACCCTTGTGTGATCACCCTGGTTGAACAAAATGGAATAATGAACATGTGGGTGTTGGCTTGGATACGTGGCATGTGATGGGGTTTGTTTATATGAAGGGGGTGTTTTGTAGGTTGTTGTGGATCGGGTGAGTAGTGGGCTGCGGTTGGATTGGTTGTGGGTTTGTGTGAATGTTATGTTGGTGATGGACAACGGGGCTGCGATTAATGGTATTTAAGAGATAATGATGTACATGTTTCGGTGTGATTGTGGTTATGGTGGTTGGCAGCGGGGCTGCAGGGATGGGCTTGAATGTGAACAAACTATGGGTTGTGAATAATAAATAAAAAAGTGGAAGAGTTAATGCATGGTGGGTCATGGTAATGGAATGAGATTAATAATCAATGGGTTGGTTGGTTAATAATAAGGGACTTGTTGTGCTGCTTGTGTTTTACGAACTTGATTTGTGGATGGCAGGGATATGTTTCTCGAACGATTGATATGGTTAGTTGTGGTTGGTTGCCTAGTAGATAATGAACTAAATAAACTAATTCTGCTGAAACATGAAAACCTAAATGGGGTTGGGGTTGTTTGTTGTATGCATGATTCTTAGTAGCAGTGCTGAGGAACGTGCTCAGTTTTCTCTGTTTAGAAGCCGTAGGTTGGGCTGTGTGTTTGGTATATATATATATATCTGTATCTTTTGTGTTTTATCGCACCCCACCCATGTTGAGCACTTAGTGCCGAACACTCCCATTTCATGGGAGAGGGTGGTTTCCCTTCAGTTACAAGCTCCTTCCTGCTCCTTCTTCCCTAGGCTGTGATGGCTTGAGGAGAACTTACACCCAAGACTCTTCGGGTAGATTTCGATTGGGGTGGCTTTATCCCAAGACTCTTCGGGCAGGTTTTACTATTTCCCAAGAATCTTTGGGATGAGGCCCAGGTGTGTGTGGGCGGGATACGTGGTTGTGAGGCCCAGGTGTGTGCGGGCGGGATACGTGGTTGTGAGGTCCAGGTGTGTGCAGGCGGGATACGTGGTTGTGAGGCCCAGGTGTGTGCGGACAGGATACGTGGTTGTGAGGCCCAGGTGTGTGCGGGCGGGGAGAGTGTGGCAGCGTCAAGACGTTCGCCATTAGGAAGAGTATATAACTAAAGGGGAATGGTGCGGGGTACCCAATACTCTTGTTTCTTACATACCACTACCTGTTGTGATTGTGTTTTTGGTGAGTGTGGCTGGTGAGGTTGGGTGGATAGATTTCCTTGTTAGGTTTCTTCTGTTGTTATCACGTGACATTAGGATGTCTCCCCACTTGTGCACGAGAGCTTTAGGTTTTTCTACTGAGTATACTTGTATGATCACCCTACGTTTACTTTCAGGTTTCCAGGAGGACTACCAGGGCCGTGAGGGACCCTACTAGTCAGGACAGTTGGAGTTTTTGCAGTTGTTGTACACTTGTTTCTTTTGGTATTGTACTTTTGAGCTTTCTTGTACTTGTACCTTGTTACAAAACTATTTAAACATGCATGTGGGATTGGTTTGGGTTTATTTCTATACACTTGTTCTTTTCCTTTTTGGTGGTTGTCTTGTCCTATTTTCGGATCCTAAATAATAAAAAGGGTAATGCCTCCCATATTTGTGAAAACTCATACCCTTGGTGATAGTCGCCACCCCGGGGCCTACTGGAGGCGGGACTCGGGGGTTATTATCTCCCTTTCACCATTGCCACCTCAGGAGGGGCATCTTTGGTGGGAGGGGGTCATGATAGAATGGTATCAGAGGTGATGGTTGAGAGATAGGATGGAGTATGGAGTTAGGAACAGTGAGGATTGTATGGGTTGGTAGGGAAACAATGTTGGTTAATCTTGGTGCGTGACATAGGCCAGGGAGGACCGGCTAGGACACGAGATTTTAGGGCCCCCCATGATCCGATGCAAGGACTGAGAGCCTACCAAATGACCAAGTGAGACTAAATTTATTGTAGGGTAGAGACCCTAGGGAAGGTACATGCATCATCATGATTTTTTTTACTTGATTTGGGTGTTCTGGGAAAGAAATTGAAATAAATTATAAAATGAAACCCTAAGAAAATTTCCTTACTACTTGGGCTTAGGAGATATTTGTTTACTGTATAGCTATGGAACCTGGATGTCGTCCCCGGGTGGCTCAGACGGCCGAGGCCCAACAGATTTAGGCAGTCGATCAATTGAGGATTGACCGAGAGGAGGAAGATAGCCAGTGGCAGAATACTCTTCATTCTTTCCAGTGACAGACCCTCAAGAAGTACGAGTGTAGTACTTCGGATACAGAGATGGAAGGGTGGCTTGAGGAGATAGGGATCAATTTTACTTTGATCCATGCTCCGAGGGAGTACTGGGTTCCCCTAGTAGTCATTCAGTTGAGAGGTGCGACAGGACAGTGGTGGACACTCTTCCTCGGAGAGAGGATAGAGGAAGAGGTTCCATGGGATGAATTTGAGAAGGAATTCCGAGAGGAATTCCTTTCTTCCATGATCAAGGCGGAGAAGCGTCAGGAGTTACTATCCCTTCAATAGGGGAGTATGTCAGTACGAGAGTTGGGGATCAAGTTCAAGGATCTCTTATGATTTGCTCAGGATCTATTTCCGGATGAGGAGTCTCGGGCGAGACGTTTGGAGGAGGCGCTTCGTCTTTCGCTCCAGTATGCTGTCACCCCCTTCACCCTTCCGACGTACTTGGCAGTACAAAAGAAGGCAGATGTTATAGAGAGGATGCAATCGTAGGGAGGTGCACCACATGAGGGGATCCAGCCAGGTTCGTCGAAGGGGAAGGCAGTCAGCAGTAGGTCTCCTGCGATGGGACCTTCCAGGTTCAGGCCAGTGGGGAGAAGGCCCCAACAGTTCCAGTTCAGATCTTCAGGTCCTCGTCCCTTTTTCACGAGCCCAGGACAAAAGATTTTTTCTTGTGGAGGTTTCGGGCACATTCGGAGTCGGTGCCCGACCCGAGCTCAGTACGGTGGAGGTGGGAAGGTTCAGTGCTCACCTCAGCATCACCAGTTTCCGGCGAGGCCTTTCCAGCAGCAGCAGGACCATGCTCCTCCGAGGGCAGACCTTGTGGGAGGAGGCCGACCTCAGGGTGCTCCTCAGGGACCTCGACCAGGGCATGGTCGGGGAGGTGGACGACATCAGAGAGGCAGAGGAGCTAGGTGTGGACAGTTGCACGCAGTAGAGTTGGCAACTCTGGCAGGACCATAGGTGGTGCGAGGTACAATTTGTTTGTTCAACACTCTCGTTTCTGCCTTGTTTGATTTGGGAGCTTCACACTCCTTTTTTGCACCTGTTCTAGGCCATGCTTTGGGACTAGACATAGAGAGACTTTCCGTACCACTGGTGCTAATTACACCTATTGGAGGCTAAACTAGCGTATCTTGTGTTTTCTGGGGATGTGGGCTGATGTTGGGACCACATCGATCTAGTGGGGACCTTCTTCTGTTACAGATGCAGCCATATGATGTCATCCTAGGAATCGATTGGTTGTTTTTCGTTAGCATCGTTATCGACTGATTCCGAATAAGGGTCCTGTTCTACGACGTGGATGGGAAACATGTAGCTTTTGTTGGCGAGAGGAGCTATCAGGTGGGAAGCCGGCATGGGGAGCCTGTCCTTTCCTTGTTAGGCGGGCTATCAGTGGTTCCAGCTGATACAGATATGATGGATTTCCCAGAGGTTGTTGGGGAGTTCCTCGATGTTTTTCTTGAGGAGGTTGTGACTCTACCCCCCAACGTGACGTTGAGTTCGGGATAGACTTACAGCCTGGTGCCCATCCGATTTCGATGGCTCCTTATCGGATGACACCTTTGGAGTTGCGGGAGTTGTGGATTCAGATTGACGATCTGATAGAGAAGGGTTTTGTTCGACCCAGCGTATTTCCATGGGGTGCTCCAGTTTTGTTCGTGAAGAAGGCAGACGGTGGTCTCAGGCTATGTATAGACTACCGAAGGTTGAACCAGGTAACGATCAAGAACCGTTACCCCCTTCTAAGGATAAATGATCTCTTCGACCAACTGAGGGGAGGAGGTTGGTTTTCTAAGATTGATTTATGATCTGGATATCATCAGCTGAGGGTAAATGATAGTGACATCTCGAAAATAGCTTTTAGGTGTAGGTATGGGCACTTCGAGTTTGTAGTGATTCTGTTTGGAGTTACGAATGCACTGACTGTGTTCATGGGACTTATGAACTTTATCTTCCAAGAGTTTCTGGACCGGTTCGTCGTTGTGTTTATCGATGACATCCTGATCTACTCAAGATCAGAGGAGGAGCACGTTGATCATCTGAGGGCAGTCTTGGAAGTCCTTCGACACCACCATCTTTATGGGAAATTTTGAAAGTGTAAGTTCTTGATGCAAGAAGTACACTTCCTTGGGAACGTAGTGTCTCAGCATGGAGTGTCAGTGGACCTGTCGAAGGTGGAGGCAGTTGTTTCTTGGGCAACACCCAAGAGAGTGGCAGAAGTTCGTAGTTTCCTAGTGTTAGCAGGTTACTATCGGAGGTTCGTTTCGGACTTCTCTCGAGTTGCTGCTCCATTGAAAGCTTTGACTAGGAAGAACCAGGTCTTCCTATGGAGCGAGCAGTGCCAGAAAGATTTCGACTACCTGAAGGAGAAGTTGGTCAGTGCTCCCGTACTCAGGTTTCAGAGGAAGGGTTGTTGTATGAGGTGTTTTGTGATGCCTCTGGCCTTGGTCTAGGGTGCGTGCTGATGCAGAAGAAGGGAGTGATCTGTTATTGGTCTAGGCAGTTGTGCCCAAACGAGCGTAACTATGCCACCCACGACCTGGATCTTGAAGCAGTAGTATTTGCACTGAATTTGTGGCAAAATTACCTCTTTGGGGAGCGCTTTGTGGTCTTCTCAGATCATAAGAGCCTATGTTATATCTTCTACCAACGTGAACTGAACTTGTGGCAGTGGATATGGGTCGAGTTACTCCAAGACTATGACTTCGAGATCTCTTACACTGAAGGTAAGGGAAACATTGTGGCTGATTCCCTAAGCAGGAATTGACATAAGGAAGTGGTTCGGAAATCCACTGATTCTTGGAAAGCGATGGGAGAGTTGGCCTCCTTGCACTTGGATGTGAGTGTAGAAGGTGATAGAGGCTGTTTGTTTGAGATGATGGTGCAGTCCTCCTTGTTGCAGCAAGTGGAAGAGTCTCAGTGGGGGGACTCCGAGGCATAAGTGATGTAGGATCGTGTAGATCCGGAAAATGCTCCAGAAGGATGGTCAGAAGACAGATGACATCAAATGCTTTTCCATGGAAGGTTGTTTGTTTCAGAGGCAATGTGTGAGGGAGTTCTCCATGAGTTCTTCGTGAGTTCCATAGCTTAGCCTTGGCAGTACATCCAGGACTTTCAAAAATGTACCAAGGCCTGAGGGGACAGTTTTGGTGGCCCGGGGTGAAATAGGTAGTAGCATAGTTTGTGGATAAATGCCTAGTGTGTGAGCAAGTGAAGGCTGAACACCGTGTTCCCAGTGGTTTGCTGCATCCTTTAGATGTCCCTGAGTGGAAGTGGGATGACATATCAATGGACTTCGTCACAGGACTACCCAGAGCTCAGGGTGGTTATGATGCTATCTGGGTAGCGGTTGATTGACTGATGAAATCATATCACTTCTTAGAAATTAAGGAGTCGGGCCCAGTGAGTACCTTAGCACAAAGGTACGTAGATGAGGTGGTGCATTTTCATGGAGTTCCGAAGACTATCGTCTCAGATCGGGATACTCGGTTTACCCCACGAGTCTGGAGGGGGTTACAACATGATTTTAGCACCCAGCTACGCCTTAGCACTGCTTTCCACCCCCATACCAATGGGTAGACAGAGCAGACTATCCAGACATTGGAGCCCATGCTGTGAGCATGCATTCTGGATTTTGGAGGGTCATGGGTATGACACTTGCCTTTAGTATAGTTTTCCTACAACAACAGCTTCCACTCTACTATTGGCATGGAATCGTTTGAGGCTTTGTATGGAAGACCATGTTGTTCACCCATTTGCTGGGCAGAGGTTGGCGAGACAGGTGCTCTTGGGCCAGAGGTAGTGTAGAGCACCACAAAGAAAGTCCAGCTTGTACATGAGAGGATGAAAGTGGCTCATGACCGACATAAGTCTTATACTGATCGTCGGAGGAGGCCTTTGGAGTTTGAGGTGGGAGACCATGTGTTCTTGAAGGTTTCCCCTCTACGGGGGCATCATAGGTTCAGGAAGGGGAGTAAGCTCTCCCCTAGGTTCATCAGACCTTTTGAGGTGCTGATGCGAGTCAGTGAGGTGACATATCAGCTAGCCCTTCCACCTAATTTGGAGAAGGTTCATGATGTCTTCCACATGTCCCAGCTACAACGATACTTACACGACGACTCTCACATTATCGACTGGGGAGAGTTATATATGGGAGACGACGGGACCTTCGAGGAATGACAAGTCAGAATCGAGGATCATAAAGAGAAGGTGCTCCGTGGACGAACCATTCCCTTGGTTCATGTGTTGTGGAGGCATGGAGGCCTTGAGGAGACCACTTGGGAGCGGGAGGCCCAGATACACACTCAGTACCCAGAGTGGTTATGACTTGTATTTTCCCTTGTTCTTCTGAGCTTTGTTTTGATGTTATACTCTGTACCTTTGATATATGGAATGCTTGGCTTGTCGATTGTGAGACCTTTTATTTCCTTGTTCTTTGGAAGTGTGTAGCATGTCCGGATGTGTAGGAAAAAAAAAGAAAAACCTGATCCTTAATCGAGACACATTAATGAGGATGTTATTGAACCTGTGCAGGTGAGTCAGTGCCGCCTAAAGTGGATAATATCTCGACATAGGAGAAGGAATTTTCCCCAAACCACATGTTCGGTTAGTGTGTTGGTTGTGCGGTGTTGGGGGCAGTGCAAGTTGGAAAATCCTAATATATGGAAGTGGGAAGGCCCAATCCTTAATCGAGACACATTAATGCGAATGCGATTAAACACATACAGGCGAGTCAGTGCCCCCTAAAGTGGATAATATCTTGACATAGGAGAGGGAATTCCTAACACCTATGATTAGGGTTGTCGGTTGGGTTCCTATTATAACGAGAACCCTAAGAGGTATCTTGTTGGGTTCCTCTGGGATGGTTTTTGAATTCTCTAGGACAAGAATGTTTTAAGAGGTATCTGATGTAATGGCCCGGACCTCTCCGGCCCATTCCTTTGTCAAAAAGAGGGTCATGAAGTGTTATGGAGGGTAAAATGGACTTTTCCCACACTTTTCAGAATTTTGAAACTACACGCCGTGTAGTGTGAGTACACGCCATGTACCCCCTTTCCAGGTATACCCTGTGTTCAAGGTAGTGTCCTTACCATGTGAAATAAATGGGTACACGCCGTGTACCCCAAACTACACGCCGTGTAGTCCCTCCCCATGCACGCGTTACCCTCAGACTGTGTGTTGACCAGTCAACGACCGTGTCTCGTGCTGGAGCCGTGTCATCGCCGTGTGAAATAAATGGGTACACGCCGTGTACCCAGTACTACATGCCGTGTAGTCCCTCCCCGCGTATGCATTACCCTCAAGCCATGTGTTTACCAGTCAACAGCCGCATGCCGCGTTGAAGGCCGTGTTGGAAGCCGCGTGGTGACCGTGTGAAATGGTCGAGTACACGCTGTGTACCATAAAGTACATGCCATGTAATTTTGGTTTTCTCGCCTATAAAAGGTGGGTTCCCCTCCTCCTTTTCAACTCACTCCTCTCCTCCCCATTCCTCTGAGCAGAGCTGTCCCAAGAGACTCGAAGGCTCCTTTTCTTGCATAACTTCTTCGTCCGAGCTCCGATTTACAATTCGTCAGTGTCCACGAGATCGTAACGAAGAGGCGGAACTTTTGAGCTTGGATCCGTTGTCTTTACTTCGGAATTTCCTTTCCAACTTCCACCCAAGGAGGTTTTTCCGGGAATCGACAGAAGTGACGGACGCCGACGAACGTCTTCTAAAGTTGATCCGGGGGAGCGTTGTGATCAGAACCTGTTGAGGTAGGGATCTTACCTTTGTCTCTCTAAATTTGTTCAACATGCGGGGTGGGTATCCTCTTGTTTTCATGTGAAATGGTTGAACCAATAAAAGAATATTATAACTGGTTAAAGAATGGGGATGGGGAAGTTGTTAGGTTTATCTTTTTATATCTTGTGATATTATGTTATGAATTGAGTAGGCTTACGCCTACTGAAAATCACGGTCGTTGGGGGACTTTTCTTGAAAAATTAAATGCTTCCCTATCTTTCTAGACCGTTTTTGTGGATCAAAACTTCGTTGAATGTGGAAATTTGGTTAATCACGTAAATTTGGCTGTTTTAAAATCTGGAACCCTTGGGTGATCACCCCGGTTGAACAAAATGGAATATTGAACATGTGGGTGTTGGATTGGATACGTGGCATGTGATGGGGTTTGTTTATGTGAAGGGGGTGTTTTGTAGGTTGTTGTGGATTAGGTGAGCAGTGGGCTGTTGTTGGCTTGGTTGTGGGTTGGTGTGAATGTTATGTTGGTGATGGGCAGTGAGACTGCGATAAATGGTATTTAAGAGATAATGATGTATGTGTTTCAGTGTGATTGTGGTTATGGTGGTTGGCAGCGGGGCTGCAGGGATGGTCTTGAATGTGAACAAACTATGGGTTGTGAATAATAAATAAAAAAGTGGAAGAGTTAATGAATGGTGGGTCATGGTAATGGAACAAGATTAATAATCAATGGGTTGGTTGGTAAATAAGAAGGGACTTGTTGCGCTGCTTGTGTTTTACTAACTTGATTTGTGGATGGGAGGGGTATGTTTCACGAATGATTGATATGCTTGGTTGCGGTTGGTTTCCCAGTAGATATGGAACTAAATAAACTAATTCTTCTGAAACGTGAAAACCTAAATGGGTTTGGGGTTGTTTGTTGTATGCATGCTTCATAGTAGCAGTGCCGAGGCACGTGCTCAGTTTTCTCTATTTAGAAGCCATATGTTGGGATGTGTGTTTGGTATATATATATATCTGTATCTTTTGTGTTTTATCACACCCCACCCATGTTGAGCACTTAGTGCCTAACACTCCCATTTCATGGGAGAGGGTGTTTTCCCCTTAGTTACTAGCTCCTTCCTACTCCTTCCCTAGGTTGTGATGGGTTGAGGCGACCTTACACCCAAGACTCTTCGGGTAGGTTTTTATTGGGGTGGATTTAGCCCAAGACTCTTCGGGTAGGTTTTACTGTTTCCCAAGAATCTTTGGGATGAGGTCCAGGTGTGTGCGGGCGGGATATGTGGTTGTGATGCCTAGGTGTGTGCGGGCGGGATACGTGGTTGTGTGGCCCAATTGTGTGCGGGCGGGATACGTGTTTGTGAGGCCGAGGTGTGTGCAGGCAGGATACGTGGTTGTGAGGCCCAGGTGTGTGCGGGTGGGGAGAGTGTGGCAGCGTCAGGACGTTTGCCTTTAGGAAGAGCAGCTAACTAAAGGGGAACAATGCGGGGTACCCAATACTCTTGTTTCTTATATACTACTACCTGTTGTAATTGTGTTTTTGGTGAGTGTGGCTGGTGAGGTTGGGTGGATAGATTTCCTTGTTAGGTTTCTTCTGTTGTTCTCACGGGACATTAGGATGTCTCCCCACTTGTGCACGATAGCTTTAGGTTTCCCTACTGAGTATACTTATATGCTCACCCTACGTTTACTTTCAGGTTTTCAGGAGGACTACCAGGGCCGTCCGGGACCCTACTAGTTGAGATAGTTGGAGTTGTTGTAGTTGATGCACACTTGTTTCTTTTGGTATTGTACTTTTGAGCTTTCTTGTACTTGTACCTTGTTATAGAACTATTTAAACATGCATATGGGATTGGTTTGGGTTTATTTCTATACACTTGTTCTTTTCCTTTTTGGTGGTTGTCTTGTCCTATTTCCCAATCCTAAATAATAAAAAGGGTAATGCCTCCCATATTTGTGAAAACTCATACCCTTGGTGCTAGTCACCACCACGGGGCCTACTGGAGTCGGGACTCGGGGGTCATTATCTCCCTTTCACCATTGCCAGCTCAGGAGGGGAATCTTCAGTGGGAGGGGGTCGTGACAAATATTAAGTTGTATTTCATGTTTTCAAATATAATCATGTATGTATCTAGTCACCAAAAACTACACAACTATTCAATAATTTAGGATGTGATCTCTTGTATCTTGTGAAAATATAGTAAAATAACCCCCAACTATGGTTTACTAGATTTGAGGTGTCACATTTTATATATTTTTAATGGTTTTAAAAGGAATCTTTTAAACATTTACCATATGGATCATTTAATTAATGCCCAAACTTTTATAAATGAGATTCCATTTTTCAATGAATAAATTACTTATTGAGTAATATAGTTATAGAAAACACTTGAAATAATTTAGTTATTTTGGACCATTATTAAATATAGATAGCCAGTTTTATAACACCATTAAATATATTAACCATTTATAATATATCTATTTTACAGTGACTATTAAGATTAGTATATATTAAGTGTTATGATAAAATCCCATTGACACATACATAAGAAGTTATGGCCTCAACCAGTAGGATCATACCCTTGAAGCCCATTTATTAGAGCTTACGAGGGATATTACATCATAAAGATTTTTTCTTGACCAATCCCAAGCCAATATTCAATAACTAAAGTTCACAAAAAATCATTTACAGGATAAGTTCAATCTTATCGATATCATGACTCAATCCATGTTCACCAAACAATGCACCATAAACATAGTTCAATGAAAAAATCCAAGAAATAATGATGGAAAAATTCCTATGATGGATCAAGTTCACCCCCTAATCCTTTGAATTACTCCTCATGAGACTAAAACATTAACCAATACATTGAATCACTATTTAATTATGGGCACACCCATCACTTTCATTTCATTATCATGCTTAAGTGCACCACATAGATCATACAACATGGAATCCTTTTCATCCACTACTGGAAATATGACTTTTACCAACGGTTTTGGCCAAACCGTTGGTATAGTTCATTAATTTGGGTCTATACCAATGGTTTGGCCAAAAACGTTGGTATAGGTCACTTATATGGACCTATACCAACTGTTTTGTCCAAAAACGTTGGTAAAGGTCCATTATGGAGACCCTATACCAACGGTTTGGCCAAAACCGTTGGTATAGGTCCTTCAATTTTCTATCGACTCTTCTTACCGAGAAGATTATATAAATTAAAATTTAAAATAATTATAACAATACATATATATATATATATGAAATTATGTTCACAAAAGTCATTTTAGGTTAGTGGTTAAGTCATTCAATTATAAACTAGAGGTCCTCGGATCAAATCCCACCGAATGTTTTTTTTTGAAATACATATACCAACGGTTTTGAGAACCGTTGGTATAGATTTTCATATTACTTATACCAATGGTTTTCAAAACCGTTGGTATAGACCTATTTTCACGGCTTACTTAGAAAAGGTCCTCCAAACCGTTGGTATAGCGTATACCAACGGTTTGGAGGCCTATACCAATGGTTCCAAACCGTTGGTATAGGGTATTTTTCCAGTAGTGATCATATTTTATTCCATGATCATGGAGTGTGGAAAAAATACATGTATGTCCCAAATAAAATAATTATAAGTTCATAAATTTGAACACTGATGATAGGAATTGGTCATGGTTATTCATTACACATTTTTTGGCATCGTAACCCGCAATGAAATTTTGGAATCATAATAAGGGAACATAAATATTAATGGGAGGGATTAATGAGAGTGAAAGGGGTCTCCCATAAATTATACTTTATAAGGGTAGTATGGGTAATGTGTAAAAACACAACCCAACAATAGTAATTGAATATAAATGGGCATAAAATGAAGAAGAATATTTAATAATGGGGAGAAAGAAAAGATCACTTATAAAAAATTTCATTTGAAATCATAAAAATTATACGATCATTTATATTTGATAAACATTATTTAAAAATAATATTTTATTAAAACAATATTTATTTAAAAAATACATTAATTAATCAAAATATATTCATTATTTTAATTTTAAAATTACCTAAAAATACAATTTTTGTTTTATTATTTCAAAATAAAAATCATTTATAAAGTAAAAATAAGAGGATAAAAATACATTCATTATTCTATACAAAATAATTTACAAAATCATATTTCTAGGTTCTTGATACATATACCTTTAAAACACTAGAAAAATTCCTAAGATTAAGGTGCGTGATGTTGAGAATTTCATGGGGTTGTTCGGCATACATGGTTTAGGATGTGATCTTAATGAGCTTGAACTTATCTCATAAACAGTTTTTCTCATACTTAAGTTCTTGGATATAAGCTTGGTCTTAGTTTAGAGAAAATCCTAAGGATTATATCTCCCTTGTAAGATCTAATAAATGGGATTTATAGGGTACAATATGACTATTTAACACCATCACTTCCTTTATCTATTTCAAATGGATTTGTAAAAACCCAGTATTTATACTAATCATGTTATCACTATTGAAAGACTACATTATCAATGGTAATGATTCTTAATGGTATTATAAATATGACATAATAAAAACAAATAATTGCATGTGTTTTCTAGACCCATAATATATATAACAATTCATGTAATTAAATCATAAGAGGAATTTTATTTATAACAATTTGGGTCATTACATAAGAAGTTCATCAAAAACTTTTAGAAGAAACCTATCAAATAAAGGGATCTTCACCTATTCCTTTTTATCTAAAATTACTTTATTTGTACTAATACTTATAATTTCCAATTTTTTAGGTTTTAATTTTCATTTACACATCATTTTATCATCCTCATGAATACTAAGTAATGGGAGGCCACCTTTCACTCTCATTAAACCCTCCCTTGAACCTTTATGTCCATATGTTATGTTACAAAAAACATTCTGTGATTTTTC
Source organism: Viscum album (assembly GCA_963277665.1). Lineage (NCBI taxonomy): Eukaryota > Viridiplantae > Streptophyta > Magnoliopsida > Santalales > Viscaceae > Viscum > Viscum album. The sequence goes on from OY728120.1 coordinate 1,172,156,344, forward strand.
TAGGCCAAACATTTGTATAGTGAATACCCATAACCATTTCCACTTAAGTTTATTAAATTTTATGTATCTATCCTTAATTTATTGTGGATTCTATTTATGTTACCCATACACCTTAATCATGGTATTATAAGTGATGAAATGTATCCCTATGTTGTATGATCTATGTGCCATAAAAATTCATGTACATGGTATGAATGTGATGGGTGAACATAAGCCTTAGCCTAGTTGGAAAAGTCTATCCAAGTGCATCCATGAGACCAAAGTTTGAATCCAGGTGGAGGTATATTTTCAGGTTATTGTAATAGGTACTGTTCGGTACTATAACAACTAGGACTATTCACCTTTGGGCCACCTGTTTGGGGATGAAGTATTTAAAACCTTAGGGCCACCAAGAAATTTGGGTCAGTAAGGATTTCAGGCCATCTTAAGGTCTTCAAGCAACCTTAAGGCCTTCGGGAAACCTCAAGGCCTTCAGGCCACATGATATGCAGATTCAAACTAGACAAATTTTACAGGGAACAAGCCCAAGAGGAGGATTTAGAGTAAGAATATTCACTAGAGAAGAAAAATTAGATTTGTAAGAATGAGAGGGTATGTAATTTTCCATCGGTACCATGACTCTATATCTCTACACATTAGAGCTTTCCAAACATCCATTCAAAGGTGGAAAGCTGATCATGATGTAGATACTGGGGAGGGGCAGTTTCTAGTATTCATAGTATGGGATGAATTACTTTAAGTCAATTAGGTCCTGTTTTTTTATGAAGCCTATGGGCCATGTAATGGTTTCCCTTCAGCCATTAAAAGGGGCACTTTAAAAAATGAATAAAAATTGAAGGCCTTCATTCCATTCAGTCAATGTGATGGGTGGGATTGGAATTATAAAACCCTGTAATGCATTAGGTAATGTTTTTATCTTATGAGATACCATGTACAGTGCATGGGAGGTTATCATATGAACACTATGTTATCATGTCTCAACATTTATCCTTGAATTATTCTTATGATATCATGTTTTATGTTGTTTCCATATTCATAGGTTTCCTCGATGTTATCATATTATATCATGTCTTGATTTTCATGTTTATGGTTATCACAACTTTTATGTTACCTTGATATTACTATTGAATAGAATGTATTAACTTCACGATGTTAAGATTTAATTATTCCTTTATTATGATTTATAGATCACCCCTTTCTTATGTATTTCCCTAGTATATCCTGTGAAAGTTTATAATAGAGATGAAATTTCAAGGGAATGTTTTTGATTTTTTAATGATTTTTTTACCTATGTTGAAAGTTATTATGTTATATATATAATTTTACAAATAAACTATTCTTTTTTATCTTTTGTGATTCTATTATGTGTGTATTTATGTAGTAAATCATGAAATAAAATGTATAAAATATATGGGCTGTCATAATTTTAATTTTTTACTAAATTGAAAAGAATATTTTTTAATGTGTATGGATTAACTTCCTCTTTAATCCATTAAAGTAATTTTTAATTATCAAGATTCCTCTATAATTTAACATGATTTTTGAAAGTAGATATTATTTCCTATAATCTATGATTTTTTCATTTTTAAGAGTAAAAAATGATATTTATCTTTTTTATTATTAGAAAATTGAAAGCGTTTTTCTTATGGGTTCAAATGGAATTTTCAAGGGTTTTTTTGATGAAAATACAAGATTATAAATTTTTTCTTCATGATACAGTACATGAGAATTATAGATGTTGATGTGTAAACCTGATATATCTCATGATGATGGGTGAGCCTGATATAGATCTCCAATGCATTGGGTAACAATTAAGTCTTTGATGGATAAAATGAGGAAGATAACTAGGATGGTTAATCCAATTAAATTAACTATGCTTCAATAATTATGAAATGGGTTAAACATGAGTGAATACTGGTTTTGAATATGATTCTCCGACATAAAAATATTAAAATTTAAAAAAAAAATTATGGGAAATTTTTTATTTCATAATGTATAGAAATCTTATGAACTATTTATTGGAAAAAGTTTTTTTTTAAAGAAATATTTCCATGAGTTCTAACATGCCTCAGGATTCCTTCATGGATTTTCCTATTCTTGTTCATGGGTCACAAAGGTTTTCTTTAAGAAAATATTTATCTTCACTTGTGGAATTGTTTATTTTATTTAATAAAAGTTTTATTGTGAACACAATTAATGTCTTCATGGGTTTCCATGTTTTATACTAGACTAATTAGATTTCATTATTTTTATATCCCTTATTGAGCTCTGTTTTCCTTATACCATTTTTTTCAAATGTTTTTTTCATAGGATATAAGGATGAGTATAGATTTTACCAAGGTCAATATTTACTCTATGATTTCTCATCTTAAACTAATATAAAGTGTCTTGAATGAAACACAGGTATAAAAATAAAGACCCATTTTTTTGTAAAAAAATGTACATTGAGAGGAAGTGTGCACTTCTTTATGTAATCTTTTCCATAATTCACTAAAACTCTAAACATAAAGGATCAATGGAATGCCAACATGTGAAATAAGTGTTATTAAACTCTTATTTATGGGTTTCTAAGGTAAAAGGGCATTATAATAAGTTCCAATCACATTATGTATATAACGACCCGTGTTATTGTAGTTTATGAAATTCAAATGAAATTTGAATTTTTGGTATTGGGACTTAGTCAAGGTGACTCTACTATTGAAAATTTTCTACTAGTATCTCATCTCATTATGATATGGTAGGGTCATGCTATGGTGTGAGGATAATTAAGAAATCACCTCATATCCAGGGGTCAAAGTGAATGAATTAGGTTATTATGTGACTAGTGGGTGTCCTAAAATGGAATATTTTGTGTGTGATATTTGATGGTGTGTATGTATAAGATCAAGGATTAGCCAAAACACATACAAGGGAATATTTCTTTGTGGATAACCCTTAACTTGGACCCTTATGTATCATTAGAGAACCCTCATATATCCCTTTTTTTAGTTTTATATAGGGAAAGATGGTAATGCTGTTACCCTCAGGATATGACTTTTAGTCCTTCCACTGGAGATGCATCATAACATGGATTGTGAGGGTTGTTTCATGGGATTGGGGTCTTAGGGGGAGGCCACTCCATGATGTCTTTGAGTACATAGTTTTGACTCTTCCTATGATAAGGATTATTTCATGAGGGTGAGGGCCACACCATGGAGACTAGTAAATAGGAGTCCATTACATTGAAAAGGACCAAGCCATGTTATAACATGACCATAAACATTGATATTGGGTCTCTATAGTTATCTATAGTGGATTTAAGCCACAGCCTGGCTCGAGGAGCCATGTTGTGAGGGGTGTTTGGTATGGGATCACACCGTGATTGAAGGGTCACACACTAATGAGGCCACTTTCTAGTTAAAAAAATGATGGGTAGGATTTTCCTTTTTAACTTTCAAGTTGAAAACCACTTTAAAAATTATTCATTTTCTTGGTTATTGAATAGAGGGATACGAAACCCCTCTCCCCTTCCAACCTCTTTGATTTATTTCAATTTAGGGTGGTCTTCTGCATTGCTTAAGGTTTGATTTTCCCCAAATTCCTTGGTTCTTATTATTCATTAGCTATTGATTTTAGTATCTCCAAAAATATATTTTTTTATTTTGATTCCATTGAATCATTTTATAATAAGGCCAATACTACGGGGATTATTTTCACGGGAGTTTCAAAATCATTCCATTGGATGTTAACGTGTCGTTTCTCGAGGTTTCATCTAAGGGTATTCACTAGGAGAGTTTTCAAAAATTATGTTTTTTTGGTATGATTTTTTATTTAATTATGAATTCGTTATAATTAATTACTTAGATGTTATTCATTGATATAGTGGCTTATATATTGACATGGCTTGGAACCGCTTAGCCAAGGATGAGTGGAGCTAGGCTTGATGATGGTAACTCCATTTTAATGGTAGGTATTCAATCTAATACTATATAATATGATTTTTGATTCATTATTTTTCATAAATACAAGAAAATATAAGTTTGGGTAAAATATGTAGGTATTGATGGATCCAAGGTAAATACATTTGGTGGAATTGAGGCTCCTAGAGTTGGATCATGTGCTTATTTTCACTTCAAGTATTTTAAAAGTGCTTGAAAACTACATCACCAATGGGGAGAAGATATCAATTAGGTTTCTGAGAGGATTTTGGTGAGTCTTGGGGTCAGGATGAGATGTAGGTATCCTAGGATTGACCTCCTTGGGATAGATTAATAGGTATGAGAGGCCTAGTCCCAGTGTTGATGGTTGATACAGTCGTATATCCCAAGCATGGTGAGGAATACCCTATTGAGGGTGGATGTGAGATTTGGTTCATATGATGAGGAGAATAAGTCCACTAGGGATTGATGTGGTATGATGGTAAGGTTTCCCCTACATTAAATTCCTGAGATCTCTCCTAAATGAAATTCTTGTTTCAAACTAGGAGTGTTTAGTAGGAGTTATATTTAGGGTTTAGCAATGAGTTTCCAAGAGTGAGGGTGTGGGCAGAAAAAGGTCCATTGGGATCATGAATGTGATATTGATGTGTGAATTTGAAATTGGATTGGACTAGCCTCTTGAGGTTGGGTTGGTTAGGGACTATGATTTATGGGATCATTATATGATGTTGGGTATGAGTCGGTGCCAGTGAGTGGAGACTGAGATGGTTCTTAGGTACCTAGTGGATACCTTTATGAGTGAGATGATAATGAATATTGGTTTAACATGTTGTGATTATGTGATCTATATGGTCTTGAGAAGATTATCCTATGAGACTAGATATGTAGATGAAGGGATATTATGCCAGGTCCTTTTCTATGTGCATGTTTCCTCTTATGTGAAAAGGAACAACTGAGATCAATGTAATCACTGAGAGGGGGAGGGTGTGAATCTATGATATCTTTTTCATTCATGTTATCTTTATTCTATAACAATATTTTTCTATCATGTAATATTTATCACTTTTTTGAATACCAAATATTATAACATCTACATAAAAACAAGTATTTACAATTTTCACTACTCAATAAGAGTATCTGGTCCTTGGTATTGTTTTAAAATAATAAAATACTACAAAATCCACTAGAAAAAAATCATTTTGTGGGGATATAACAAGTAGAAAATGACCTTACACTTGTTTATCACTATGATCAATGAAATAGGGAATGTTCTATTTTTATCATGAAAGATCTAAGTAAGTTACAATAACAAGTTTATAAACCTTGACCAATTCATTCCAAACATGTCACTGTTCTTCTTCAAAAACTTCCACTTTTGTAATTATTCAAAAAAAAAAATAATTAACTTATTAACCCACATAAAGTTGGAATAACTTATTTGGAATTCATACAAAAACTTAGTCTGATCACTCACTCTAATTCCACTCTCCAATTCTTCAGTTCGAGAAAAAGTCTAATTCATTCTTCTAGAAACTAGTTCTTTCCTTCTTCATTCTTCTTCTAGAGCTGTCTGTATGATTGTTTACTTTTATCCGATGAATCCTGAACAAAAATTCTTCAAACACATATTTAGTCTGGTAAAATCCCCCAACTAATTTTTTCTCAAAACAAAGCTCTAGTGATCTCCCTCTCCCCCGAAAATGTACAGTGTCGACTTCTTTTGTAATTTCACCTCTTTATATAGGTGCACCATAAACAGAAAAGGTGGGAACCCAAAATTATTTTCCTACTCAAACAAATTCACACTTTTGAATAAATTATGAAATTAAAAATTCATTTGACCATTTCTCAATGCTTCTCAACTGTTTTTTGATCTTATTAAACCTTTTTTAATCTTATAAAAACTTCATCCTTCTTCTAATTTACAAAGTATTCTCTATTATGATATTCTAAGTTTGATATTTTTCTGTTTGGATATTTAGTTTGTTATTTCTACCTTATATTTAGTTCAGTGAAATTTCTTATAAAAATATCATTTGATGGATTAACACATCATAAATTCACAACCTTGAACTCTACTTATTTTTTCTGTTGACCCAATGAAGATAAAATAAATAAGTGATTGGTCTCTCTAATGCTTTGATCCAACTGAAAATTGTAGAATACATTGTTGAAAATTCTTTAGAATTTAGTTTCCTGCAATGAATATTCTCTTTAGTCTGACATTATAACTCCAATATCTCTACTCAATCACTTATTAGTATGATCATATAAGTCTGATTGTATTCCTCAGGCTGATCAAACTATTCATTTAATGAAACACTACATCAAATGGATTATCAGCGTAAAGAAGATCATCCAATGAATTTTAATAACTTCCTACCCAATGAATAGGTCTGTAAAAACTCTTCTTATTCCCTATAAAAAATTTGGTCCATCTAATAAAATTTGAGTAGTCTTCTATTATTTCTATAATGGAACACTAATTCTGATGCTCTATCGATGCTAAACACTTGTATGATGAATCGGTATCTACACCTGTTTGATGGATCAGTTCATCCATTGGATTGAACGATCAACATTTTTTTAAAATCCTATAACTTCACTAAATGAAAACTCTAAATCTTTTAACAAAATTTTCAACTGGTTCTTCTTAATCTGATGATCTGTGTCAAAAAAACTTCAACTTCATAGAAACACTAGAGTATCGGATTCATCTTCTTCTTCACCCAAAATTTTTTCTACCCCTTTATTTCACATATATTAGATCAAAAATTTTAGTCAATTTATTATGTTGATAACTTTTATCATAGTAAATAATAATTATATTTTTTATCAAACATTTATAAAGACATTATGTATCTAGATAAACTTCCTACTCCATTACAAAAAAACTTCATTTCAGAAACATGAGTCTAGAAAATGGTTCAACCAGACAATATCTTCAAAAAAAAAACTTGAAAATGATGGATTTTATTATAAAATATAATCTAGTTTCCTAAGACTGATACTCCTTCATCGAATAACCAAAACATACAATGGAAATTTATTTCACAAAAAGAAAAAAAAATCATTAAACATGCCACTGTTCTAGCATCTGAAAACCATCTCTATCCAACATGGTCCCAATAATACCCCCTTTGGATTTTTTTTAAAACAAGATTCATAAATCCTTGAAACTTTGTAACTAAAGATACAGATAAATAATAAACAATTCCTAGCCTATTTTAGTGACCTCATTTTTGGAAATAAAAATCATTGATAGGAAAACTATACAATCTTTGAGTAGTGTCTTAAGAAACATCATATTCTTGAACTTCAAAATTTCAAACTTTCTATATGTTCACAACTTCTTTCTTCCTATAATAATAGGTTTCCTATAACCACATCAAAAAACTATTAAAATGGTTCATACATCAACATGTTGAGATCACAGTTTACCCTTTCTAAAAACTCTCTTAAATACATGCTTCCTTAAAAGGTTTAGTACATTCCAATGGATAGATTTATGAAACATCATTTCCTTCCCTTAAAAACACTATTCAAAGATAAGGTGAGAGAGGGGAAAGAAAAAAATACCTCAAACTTTGAGAGAAAGAGGTTGTAATCCCATGTTCAACATCAATTTATAAAAAGATTCCTTCAATAAAGGTTTTGTGAAAATATCAGTAACTTGTTCTATTGTAGTAAAATATTTTGAATTGAGTTCAATTTTCTCCACATCTTCTATGATGAATTGATATTTTATATCAATATATTTTGAATGAATTTTTTTTATTGGATTTCTTGTGAGATTTATAGCACTCTGATTATTACAACCCAAGAGAAGTGGTAACTTGATTTCAACAAGAAACCATTCCAACTGAGTCTTCATTCACGTAAGTTATGTTGCAGCTTGAGTAGCGACAACATATTCATCTTCAGACATACTAAGAGTTAATTTTTTTTTCTTTTTAGTATTCCAACTCACACAACATTCCCCCATAAAATAAAACTCCACCAAATGTATATCTTCGGTCATCAACACTTCTGACCGATTCAGTATATGTATAACCAAAAAAATTAGTTCTTCCTAAGCTATCATATTTGATATTGAAATATTGTATGCCTATGAAAGATCAAAGAGTTTATTTTACAACCAAGAGATGATATTATTTTGGAGCACTTTGGATTCTTTCACATCGGGTAACAACATATACAATATCTGGTCTTGATGTAGATAGATATAACAAAATTCCAATCAACTTTTTAAATTCTTTGAAATCCACTTCCTTTCTGTCTCTATATTTACAAAACTTGGTTCCCACTGAAATTGGTGTGGAAACTAGTTTTAATTCTATATTCCAAAATTATTCAGAAGTTACTTAGAATAATTCTTTTTGAGATAAAAAATATATTTTTTCCTTTTTGATTTTTAAGCCAAGAAAATATTTATTTTCACAAAGCATAGACATTTCAAAAAAATTATTCATCTCTTTAAAAAACTTTCCACATGTTCTTTAATCATTACCAGCAATGATGATATCATCAACATAAACAATTAGAATGAGAGAAATATCCTTATTTTCTTTAATGTATATAATATTATAAACTCTTAATTTATTAATGTTTTAGTTCCTTAAACATGCATCCAATTTGTAATAACAATAACCCATAGCTTGATTTAGCCTATACAAAGCCTTTTTGAATTTTCAAACATAAATTTCATCCTTTATAATTATGAATCCACATGATTGTTCAATATACACTTCTTCATAAAGATTCTCATTCAGAAAATCAATCTTAACAACCATCTGATTTTTTTAACTTGTTTGTGTAATAATTGAAAGAAAGATTTTGATTGTTTCTAACCTTACCACTAAATAAAAATTCTCATAAAAATAAATAACTTCAATTTGAGAGTAACCTTTGAAAACCATTCATTATTTGATTCTTATCACTTAAGCATCTCCCTTTAACTTTTTATGAACACCCAGTTTGTGCCAATAACATTTTTATCATTTGTTTTGGGTAGAAGTTCTCATGTATCATTCTTCACAATTTGGTCTAATTATTCATTCATAGTATGAACCCATTCATGATGATCAGAAACTTAATTAATATCTTTCGGCTAAACTTTTGAATACAATAAGTACGAGAAACAACATTTGAAGTTCTTCTTGTTTCAAATTTTTGTTTTTGATCACTAGTGATGTTTTTTACTTCCACATATTTCCCCATCCTAGGATAATATGTGTAATGTTATCCCTAATCATTAGAGATAGTTGAGTATAATTCTTCCATTTTCATGGAGTCACCATTATTGTAATTCTTTTCATTTTGTTCAACAAAAACTCTTTCATCTTCTCTATATTCCTTTTCTACATGGCTTTGTGAAACATTTTCTTTACCTTTTTCAAGAACATTTACATCAACAGAATCAACTATCTTTCCTATTTATTTGTTGAAACATCTATATCCTATACCATTTGAGGCGTAGATAAGAGAAATTCCATATTCTATACATTGATCATTTTTTCCATGATTTCCACATTTGTTCTTTAAGATACATGGACTCCCAAAAACCCATAAATGTTTCAAACATGGAATTTCATAATAGATCATTTAATAATGATTTATATAACAACATGGTATGTAGAAGTAATTATTCTTAATATAAACTATCATTCTCATCAATTGCCTATATAAGTATAAAGTCAATGTTTCTTTAACATTGTATACCCCATTTACACAAAACTCATATTCTTAATTTTAGAAACTATATTATGTAGTGGTGTATATAAGGAACTTAACTCATGATGAATTACATGTTTTTAAATATAAATTTTTAATTCTTCATTCTTATATTAACCACAATTTCTAGTTCAAAATTTCTTCATAGAATATCCATATCCGTTTTCTTATCTTCTCTTACAACTCTTAAACATATTTAGAGCATCTGATTTTTGTTTCTAATACATAATACATGGAACATAAATAAAATAATAAATGAAATAAATAAATTAATTATCTCTAGAAGTTGATTGTTCAATCACTGGCCCATAAATATAAAAATGAATTAGTTATATGGGATGAATATAAAAAATTTCATCTTTCTAGTTCATAGAGTTTTTAGTTTTCCATTTCTGAAAAATTGAGCAACACTAATCTCTTCATCTAGTCATATCAGGAATATTGGGAACACTATCTCTCTTTGTTAACTTTATCATATTACTCTAACAAATATGTTCTATCCTTTTATTTCATAACTTATTTTCTTCCCTCATTCTTAGATAACATGAATTCTATACATCACCAACTTGAAACAAGTTCCCCTTTATACGTCAACCTCTCATGACAACTTTTCCATCTTCAACTATTTTCAAAACAAAATCATATTTTTTAAAAAGAACATTATTGACTTCATAAAAAATTAGTGAAATAATTAATAAGTTTTGTTTCATCCCATAAAAAAATGACTTTTTGGATTTTTGTTTTTCTTCCCCAATAATAGTAGATATAACATCTTTTACTCATAGTGATTCATCATTCCCAAAATTTACTATTCCTTATTTAAAATATTTCGAATTCTTTAAAAACTTTAAATCTCCTATCATATGTGAAGAGAACCCACTATACAAAATCCAGGGTCATTCTCCTTTTGTAGATTTGAGGGTAGTTTTTAAAATAATAAGGTTTTATTTCCCTTTATCTTCCTTTAAATATGACTTTTTAGAGTTTTTATAAAAATATTATTATTCTAGTAGAAAGAAATGACATACTTAAGAAAGATGTATAGGTTGTTCACATCTTTCGAAAAATAGTTTCCAAAATTTGGGATCTATTTTAAACTTTCAAAATAACTTTCTCATAGATACTTGTCTCAGAGGATTGACTCCCCATCAAAATTTTCTTCCAATTACTCATGTAGTAATTTTAGTGTTGTTAATTGAACCAACATATATTTTTTGTATTCCCAAATCATCCACAATACCATCAATATCCATAGAAATAATACTTTCCTCTATAAATTCCATACCTTTTAGAGTTGTAATTTTTTTTCTAAAACCTTTTTACATTCCACATCAGAACTTTTTTGAGCCCCAATATTTCTATTTTCAACAATAATATTCTTATTCAATTCATATTTCTTCACAACATTAATATAATCACCAATATTACTTACATTTGATTCAAACTTTGAAATATTCTAAACTACTGAATTTTTTTCTTTTTTGGTTTTGGAAACATAAATGATTTTCCTATATTTATTCTTATTATTAATATATTCACTTCTATTTTTAACCTATGAATATAAATGTTTTTATATTTATCTGGTTCACACTTCCTAGAACTTTCACCAATTTTAGAAATATTTGTTTTAAACTCGTATCTCCCTTTACACTTTTAGGGGAATTTTTTTGAAAAAGTTCTAATTCATCAACCTTTACTTTGATATTTATTTCAAGCTATTTATTTTTATTCTTTTATTTTTCAAGATATTTATTCCAATAATAAATCTCTTCCAAAAACTTATATTTATCTTAAAGAAAATATTCTTGACTATTTTCTATATAACTTTCCTTTATCAACTTCTTGATTTCTCTTTCAATTCTAATTATCTTTTGAAGACATTTTTTAAACTCCATTTTCAAGGAATACTCTATCTTAGTTTATTCTTATTCTTTAGAACTTCTATTCTCATCATCAATTAAATTTTCATCATTAATTTTTTCAATAAATTTGTTTTCTCTAGTAACATTATTGAATTTTTCAGCTTTAACTTTTGTCACGACCCCCTCCCCACAAAGTGTACCCCTCCTGGGCCGACAATGTGAGAAGGGAGATAATGACCCCCGAGTCGCGCCTCAAGTAGGCCCTGGGTTTGAGACTAGACCCAAGGGTACAACAAACACACAAATGGGAGGCATTTCCCTCTAAGAGAACACATGCAGAAGAGAGAGATAAGATAGACACCAACCAACTCTAACTCAACCAGTAAGATGAAAGAAAAACCAAGTACACATATTAAATGTCATGCAAAACTACTACAACTGAAAGGGGAAAAAACTGCAAGTACCCAAAAGAAAGTAAAACAGCAGCAACCACAAGCCGGAACAGCTCCTGCAACTACAAGCTAGTAGTAACCAACCTGATCTCCAACCTGCTCCAAGTGACCTGAAAAACAGTTTATATATACATGGGGTGATTATAACAGTATACTCAGTAGGATCCTCCCTGAAGCCTCTTGTGAAAAAGTAAAGAAAGCATGCTAAAGCAGAGTTAACAACAAGTGAAACTAACTCTTCATCTAAACAGGTATACTAAGTTCCCAGCCTCACCATGGCTACTCTCACCATATAATGCATACAAGAGTATATACTATAATAAATAATATCAAGGGTACCCTGCTACTACTTCCCCACTGGTTTGCCGCTTTTCCCCAACATTTCATGTCCTAAGCATCTCTCTCCAAAAAGGATTGCCCGCAGACACCTGGGCGAAGCACCACAACATGCACCTCATACAAAAAAACCACCACCTCCACGTAAGAAAAGTAACCAAGGAGTTTCTGGGAGCCACCATAGCTTGCATAAGGTGTATCATACATATGTTATTAAACCTCAAGCCATTAAATCTCGTAAAATGAGTAAGGATCCTCAAGCCATCACAACCTATACACATTACACCTATAGTAGTCCATAGAAAACTATATCCAGAATATATTTATGTGAATAACCACAAGCCATTAAAACCCTCTAAACACATATATGGGGAAAACTAACCAATGTTGCTGCAAGCACAAGTAACTACCAAGATAAGAGTGCAAGGCTAAAGGGGCTAGTCAGCTATTCATCCTCCCACCAGAATGTGGGGGAAAACACCCCCCAGGGCTCAAAATACCTGGGGTGTCAGTTTCCCTTACTGATAGGGTGGAGTAGCATATAGAAACACAAAAAGTACAGGATATACTATATCTCACAATCACACTATGTGAATAACCTAGTCTTAGACTCAACTGCAGCTAACGTCTGTCGGACTCTGGGCTGCTACTTCTAAGACTAGATATCCTATAAGCACACAACCATTTAAAGATATTTAATAGATTATTTCATTCCAGTTTTTTATCAGTTCCACTTTACATTTATTAATTATCTAAACATTAATTATCCATTTACAATTCCACATTAAACTTCGTTAGCATCACACCCAAAGTACACTGTCCCTTTAAAATTACAACCTCATCATTATGTTCCAGCAACTCCAACCCCAAGTGTTAACATCATTTATTCAATTATTCATTATAGAATTACTTTCCCATATTACCAGGCATTATAGAAAAACATTCTATTCTACTAAACACAAGGGGGATCAACACGGTGAGTAGATGTACTACCCGTCAATTCTTTTCCAACTATATCAAGAGCATAGACCCATCCTCCCTTGAGAAACTAAACGCGAAAAGTACGTGGCATACCCCGCATGTATTTGCCTCTTTCAAAAGAAGGGTAAGCAAGACCAGCTACCTTGAGAAGTGGGGAAAATTAAAGCAGATAATCAACCAATAAGAATGAGCAAGCATCCAACAATCACATCCATCCTGTTCCATCATCCCTGGTGTCCTCCCTGACACCCACATGCATAAACTGATGCATCTCGCCACTCTAGGCATTATCTGCTGCCACAACCAAAGGTCTCCATGCCCCCACATACCACAATAGCCATCTAGGCTCACATCACAACACAAGTAGTAGGAAAACAAACATCTTAACAATTGGGCTCTTGGACCTTTAACAAATAAGAGGGTAACTCAGAACCCTTCATGGAATTATCAAACAATCAGTTCTTTAAGACATTTTGAATTAACCAATTTATTATTCATAGGTTCCAAATTCGGGAAATCTAATCAGTAAGCTATCAAATATAATTAAACATGCTTACCGCGCCAATTTTATTAACGTCAAATTACAACAAGGAGAACCAAATTCATTTACATGCTTCTTTATCTTTTAACCAAACAATTATCAATTAATTTTTGTTTATGTTCATTACCAATTTCCATCAATAATGAACAACTAAACAAGAAAGCATAGATCTCACACTATCTAGCAAAACATGAGGCAATAACATACGATCGATATCAATTAGTTTATCCAGTTCAAATATTTATTAGGTCAATTCCATTGTGATCTAGTGGCATAAAACATGCTAACAATACAATTTCACATAAAAGAAGAGAGAAGCAATGAATCCTTTACCTCAAATGGTTCGTGATGTTCTTAATATGAGAACAATCCACACAACAGGTCACGATCCTCCTCTCGCGACAACTCCATCCACCCGAGGATGCCAGGGTACGACCGCACCAACTGAAACCCAAGAAAAATCCATTAGAAGCATGGATATCACATGATATAATATGGAAAGAGAAATAGGAGAAGATTAAACCCAAAATAATGATGATAAAACATACCTTATATCGAAGATTGATCGACACAACTTGGTTGCATCAAAATCGAGCGGAACGAATCTGAGGATGAAATTTTGATTGTGCAACTCCTATGAGAAGGAATGGTATGTTCAAGCATCTCACACCCAAGAACAAGGAGAAAGAATTAGGGAGGAAGATATACCATACCTTTAGAAGATTTAATGGAGCAACAGTTTAAGATACGCTTAGTTTCCCATTAAAAGAGGATCGCATTAAACCACACGGTTTGACCAAGTAAAAACATCCCAATCCTTAGGGATAATTAATATAGGAGTTATGGACTTTTAATTGGCATTAGAGTCCTTAAAATGAGGCATTAAATGAATTTTACGTCAAAAGAAACATCAAAGGGGTGAAACAGTAGGAAGGTGGAAACACTATTCACTGTTGGAACCTCACTGTTATGGAAACACTGTTCATGAACCTCACCATTGGAACCTCACTGTTCTGGAAAAAATGTTCACCTATATCTACCATTGGAACTGTTCATAGAAGGTTAATGTTGAAACTGTTCACCTAAGTCTACCGTTGGAACTCTTCACAGAAGGTTAATGTTGACACTGTTCACCTAAGTCTACCGCTGGAACTGTTCACAGAAGTTTAATGTTGACACTGTTCACCTAAGTATACCGTTGGAACTATTCAAAAAAGGTTAATGTTGACACTGTTCACCTAAGTATACCATTTCAATATTCACAGAAGGTTAATATTGACACTGTTCGCCTAATTCTACTGTTAGAACTGTTCATAGAAGGTTAATGTTGACACTGTTCACCTAAGTCTACCATTAGAACTGTTCACAAAAGGTTAATGTTGACACTGTTCACCTAAGTCTATCATTGGAACTATTCACAGATGGTTAATTTTGGCACTGTTCACCTAATCCTACCATTGGAACTGTTCACAAAAGGTTAATGTTGACACTGTTCACCTAAGTCTACCATTTCACTGTTCATAGAAGGTTAATGTTGACACTGTCCACCTAAGTCTACCGTTGGAACTGTTCACAGAAGGTTAATATTGACACTGTTCATCTAAGTCTATCATTTCACTGTTCACAGAAGGTTACCGTTTTACTGTTCACAACAGTCTTCCATTAGAACTATTCACCTAAGGTTACCATTGCACTGTTCACAATGGTCTACCATGGGAACTATTTACAGAAGGTCACCATTGCACTGTTCACAATAGTCTACCGTTGGAACTTTTCACCTAAGGTTACCGTTGCACTGTTCACAATGGTCTACCGTTGGAACTGTTCACAGAAGGTCACCCTTGCATTGTTCACAATGGTCTACCATTGGAACTGTTCACCTAAGGTTACCGTTGCACTGTTCACAATGGTCTACCATTGGAACTGTTTACAGAAGGTCACCGTTTCACTGTTCACAACTGTATACCATTGGAATTTTTCACCTAAGGTTACCGTTGCACTATTTAGAATAGTCTACCATTGGAACTGTTCACCTAAGGTTACCATTGCACTGTTCAAAATGGTCTACTGTTGGAACTATTCACTGAACAGTAATTTGGCAAAGTGTTGGGGATAAGTCACCTTGACCTCCTGGAACACCTGAAACACCATATTTTCACAAAGTAATGGACCAGAGAGGTCCTGGCCATTACCTCAGATACCTCTCAAAACATTATCATCCTAGAGAATTCAAAACCCACCTAAAGGGAAAACTAAACGGGGTCCAAACAACCACCCATCGAGATAACTCTCAATAGAGAGAAATCCACAAGAAGCAACAAAAGAAATTCATATTATAAACATGAAAGGTCTAACCACAAAGGGGACATCGCTACATGAAACAACATTGGGTACTTAGCACGTATCAGTGACTCACGTTCCCAAGTGATCTCCTCCATGCCGATGTGTCACCACAAGACATGAACTAAGGGGATAGAATGCCCACGCAACACCTTCTTCTTGCGGTCTTGGATCTCCACAGGTCGCTCCTCAATGGTCGCATCATCATCAATATCGATCTCTCCCCAATCAATGAAATGAGAGTCATCATGAAGATAACGATGGAGCTATGATACATGGAAAACATCATGTATCCGATTCATCTACAGGGGAAGTTCTACTCGATAAGCCATATCTCCAACACGGGAAAACACCTCAAAAGGCCCAGAAAAGCGGGGAGAAAGATTACTCACACGACCAACCCTTCATTGCCGACGACGGGGAGTCACCTTCATAAACACATGATCCCCAAAATTAAACTCTAAGGGTCTCCTCCTTTGATCAACATATGATTTCTGACGATCTTTCCCTATCTTCATCCTCTCACGAATCACCTGAACTATCTCTGTTGTATTCTGCACTAGTCCTGATCCGAGAATTGCTGACTCTTTGACCCCAGTCCAGCACAACGGAGAATGGAAAAGTCGTCCATACAAGGCTTCAAACAGTGCCATACTGATGGTAGAGTGATAACTATTGTTGTAAGAAAACTCCACCAAGGTTAAGTGCTTCATCCATGAACCTCCAAAATCTAGGACACAAGAGCATAACATTTCGTCAAGAGTCTGGATGGTTCACTTTGTCTGACCATCCATTTGAGGATGAAAAGTAGTGCTAAGGAATAGTTGAGAACCGAAATCATTTTTGAGACCTCTCCAAACCCTGGAGGTAAAATGAGGATCTCGATTATAAATGATAATCCTTGGGACTCCAAGAGGTCTCACCACCTCCTCCATATACTACCTCGATAATACTTCCATTGAGCTTGACTCCTTGATCGCTATGAAGTGGGACGATTTTGTTAAACGATCCACTACCACCCAAATAGAATCTTGTACTCCAGGAGCTCGAGGTAAACTAGTAACAAAGTCTATTGAGATGTACTCCCACTTCCACTGAGGAATCTATAATGGCTGGAGAAGACCACCAGGAACATGGTGTTCGACATTCACCTTCTGGAAGATCAATCATTGAGACACAAACTCGACAAATACATGCTTCAGCCCCGACCACCAAAACTGGATCCTCAAGGCTTGGTACATCTTTGTCCCACCAGGATGCACTACTAAAGGAGAACTATGAAACTCTATGAGAACCATCTCATGCATCATCAAGGAACAAAAAGCCTTTTGTGATACAACACTCGGTGTTGTTCATCCTCTGACCAACCATCAGGGGCCTCGCCACAAACAACTCGGTCTCTCCAGACCTCCACCTCTAGATCCCCCAATTGGGACTCTTCCACCTTCTGCATCAGGGATGGCTGTACTGTCATCTGAAAAAGACAACCTCTACCCCCAACTTCTCCCATATCAAGATGTAATGTTGACAGCTCTTCCATTACTCTCCAGGAATCACCGGATTCATGCACCGCATCACTATGTGGTTTTCAACTCAGCGCATCAGCTACAATATTCCCCTTTTCGGGTGTATATGATATATCGAAGTCATATTCCTGTAAGAACTCCATCCAAAAACGCAGTCATAAGTTCATGTCACGCTGGGAGAAAACATACCTCAAACTCTTATGATCGGTGAAAACCAAAAAGCGCTCACCAATGAGGTAGTGTCTCCACAAATTCAGAGCAAACACCACGACTGATAACTCAAGATCATGGGTGGCATAGTTATGTTCATGGGGATGAAACTACCGAGACCCATAAGAAACAACTTACCTCTAATGCATGAGAACACAACCTAACCCTAGATGTGAAGTGTTGTAGAAAACATCAAACTGAACTCCCTCAGCTGGAAGATAAAAAACTGGAGAACTTACTAACTTCTCCTTTAGATACTCGAAAGATGACTGACACTGATCAGTCCATATGAATGCCTGATCCTACCTGGTCAAAGCTGTCAGAGGAGTCACAACTCATGAGAAATTGGGTACAAACCTCCTATAGTAGCATGCGAGACCAAGGAAACTTCACATCTCTAACACTATGTTAGGGGTTGCCCAAGACACAACTGCTTCTATCTTCGATGGATCCACAACTACTCCCTTTTGTGACACAACATGCCCCAAGAAACGGACTTCTCGAGCCCAAAACTCACAGTTATACAACTTCCAAAACCACTGCTGTTGACGAAGAACTCTCAAAATGGCATGTAGATTCTCTTCATGCTCCTCCTCACATGTGGAGTACACAAGGATGTTGTTAATGAAAACCACCATGAACTTGTCCAGGAAGTCATGGAACATAGAATTCATCAATTCCATGAACACATCTAGAGAATTATTCATGCCGAACAGCATTACAAAGAACTCATAATTCCCATGATGACAATGGAATGCAGTCTTCGAGATATCCTCATCCTTTACATGCATCTGATGATATCCTGACTGCAAGTCGATCATTGAGAACCAACTTGCACCCTTCAGTTGATCAAATAAATCATCAATCCATGGAAGAGGACATCAATTCTTTATTTTCACTTTGTTTAAGTGATGATAATCGACACACAACCAAAAACTTCCATCAGCCTTCTTCACGAACAAAACTGGTGCACCCCACGGTGACACACTTGGATGAACAAAACCACACTGTATCAGACCATCAAGATATATATATAGCTCTCGTAACTTAGAAGGGGCCATCCTATATGGAGACATAAAGATATGAGATGCTCCTGGTTATAGATTGATCCTAAACTCGATCTCTCGTCGAGGGGGTAATGCTACAACCTCTTCTGGAAATACATCAGGGTACTCTTCTATGACCCTAGGAAACGCCAACTGCTGAACCTCTGAAGAACTCAGCATCATCTCAGACATCATGGATTCTAAGGATGGAACGCGCCTATGACCCATCCGAGGATCTCACTTTCCAACAAACACCACTGGCTCTCCATCTGCACCAATGAAAACGACCTTCTTCCTAAAGCAATCCACAATAGCCTGCACTGAATACAACCAATCCATGATGAGGATGAAATCATATGGTTGTATTCGTAAACATAGAAAATCTCCCCAAGAGTGGTGTTTCCCCAACACTATCTCACAGTCTCTATATACTTCAGACAAGTTAGCTCGACCTCCTACTAGCATAGTCAACACCAAGGGAACTGGAAGCCTCTCTACCTCAAGTCCCAAAGAATGGAAAATGGTAGGTGATATGAAGGAGTGTGTCTCTACTGAATCAAAAAAGGATACACCATGGTAGAAAACAAGCAAAGCGTACCTCGAACAACGTCTAGCTCGCCTAGAGCTAGAAACGCTAGAGCATGAAGCTAACCACAAACTCCTCCATGACCTCTCTAACCCTGATGACGACCACCACCATGGTCGTGCTCTGCTCTCTGAGGACGGGGAGCATCATGGGGTTGTCCTATGCTTGCCCCATATACCCTCTGCTGATATAAAGCTGGTGCAACCTGCTGCTGCTGCCTCGGCTGGAACTGCCTCAATAGAGGAACTTGGAGCGTAACACCTGGTGTATGATTATTGCTCTGAAAGGTTGGGCACTCCCGTTGCTGATGACCATGACCACCACAAGAAAAACAAGCGCTTGATCCCTTGGCATAGGCCTGAGAGTTGTTTCCTCTAGAGAAATGAGATGTGAAGGGATGTGACCTACCCCCGGTTGAACGGAAACTCTTCTTCCCTGAAAACTGGGAACCCCAGACCACAACTCTGCTTCACGAGGAATCATGAAGATTACCCTCTCGTGATGATCCGGTCCTGGACAAAGTCCTCTTGACAACCTCTGCCCTTGCCAACACCTCAAGATATGTTTTCAAAATAAATTGGGTGACCTGGCACTGGATCTATGGATGCAAAGGCTCCTCGAAATGCCTCGCCCTAGCCTCCTCATCTGGCAGATGTTCCAAAGCATATTTTAAAAGGTTCCTGAAATGTATTCTAAACTCTCGAACACTGGAGCTCCTCTATCGAAGGGTAAGAAGCTCCTGGAAACTGGACGCCTTCACAGTTGAAGAAAGAAACTCAACTCTAAACTTGTCTCGAAACTCCTCCCATGAGATCATTGACTCCTCACGATCCCGGAGGAACAAGAGTAACCACTTCCTCGCTGCACCATAGAGCATCGTCACAACGAAGGACACCTAATACTTTTTCCGAGCATCGATCGAACTGAAGCCTATCTCGACCTCCTCCAACCAGTCTTCCATGAATTCATCTGAAATGGAGCCCTCATACTTCTTCAAACTCTGGAACTGAAACTCTCGGAGTGTCTTCCTCCAAGTGTCATCGTCGTCAACCTTTACCCTGCGATGATCTGCTAGAACAACCTGTTGGAAATTTTCTGTGCAAACCTGACAAGGACGTCGATCTGAAGCCATAATTGTAAAATAAAAAACTGTTAGATCTCCTAAACCTAGAATATGGAGGAATCAACATTAATTAATTAATTGTTTTCTTTCATTGATTTTTGGTTAACCTATCCCAAGGTCTACCCATTCAAACACAGGCACGAAGAAGAATGCTGCATGATCCTTTCCTAGCTCTCTACCCTTCAACTATTAACACCTTGATTAGTAGCCATTGTAAACTTAAAGGTCTGTACATCAGATCATTGGGGGCCCTAAATACCTATGTCTCTACCGGTCTCCTGTGTTTACATCACTCTCTAAACATTAATGGCATTGTTGCCCTACCAACCCATGTAACCTCGCTTGTGCCTAATACAAATCTCCATCCTATCCCTCAACCAGACCTCTGATACCACTCTGTCATGACCCCCTCCCCACAAAGTGTACCCCTCCTGGACCGGAAATGTGAGAAGGGAGATAATGACCCCCGAGTCCTGCCTCTAGTATACCCCGGGTTGGTGACTAGCACTGAGGGTATAGAAAACACACAAATGGGAGGCATTACCCTCTAAGAGAACACATGCAGAAGAGAGAGATAAGATAGAAACCAACCAACTCCAACTCAACCAGTAAGATGAAAGAAAACCCAAGTACACATATGAAATGTCATGAAAAAAATACAATAACTGAAAGGGGAAAAAAACTGCAAGTACCCAAAATAAAGTAAAACAGCTGCAAACACAAGCCCGAACAACTCCTGAAACCACAAGCTAGTAGTAACCAGCCCGATCTCCATCCTGCTCTAAGTGACCTGAAAAAAAGTTTATATATACATGGGGTGAGTATAACAGTATACTCAGTAGTATCCTCCCCAAAACCACTCATGCAATAGTAATGAAAGCATGCTAAATCATAGTGAACAACAAGTGAAACTAACTCGTCATCTACACAGGTATACTAAGTTCACAACCTCACCATGGCTACTCTCACCAAGTAACACATACAAGAGTGTATAGTATAATAAAGAATATCAAGGGTACCCCGTTACTACTTCCCCACTGGTTTGCTGCTTTTCCCCAACGTCGCACGTCCTAAGAATCTCTCTCCAAAAAGTCCTGCCCGCAGACACCTGGGAAAAGCACCAAAACATGCACCTCATGCAAAAAAACCACAATGTACACGTAAGAAAAGTAACCAGGTAGTTTCTGGGAGCCACCATAGCTCCCATAATGTGTATCATACATTGGGTATTATACCTCAAGCCATTACAACCCATACACCGAGTAAGGATCCTCAAGACATCACAGCCTATACGCGATACACCAATAATAGTCTATAGAAAACTATATCCAGAATATATGTGTGTGAATAACCACATTCCATTATAGCCCTCTACACACATATATGGGGAAAACCAACCAATGTTCCTAAAAGCACATGTAACTACCAAGAGAAGAGTGCATGGACAAAGGGGGTAGTCTGCCATT
The DNA here is from genome assembly GCA_963277665.1 of Viscum album. NCBI lineage: Eukaryota > Viridiplantae > Streptophyta > Magnoliopsida > Santalales > Viscaceae > Viscum > Viscum album. Next base: position 1,172,178,463 of record OY728120.1, read on the forward strand.
CATCCTCCCACCAGAATGTTGGGGAAAACACCCCCCAGGGCTCAAAATCCATGGGGTGTCAATTTCCCTTACTGATAGGGTGGAGTAGCGTATAGAAACACAAAAATTACAAGATACACTATATCACAAAACCACACTATGGGCATAACCTAGTCTTAGACTCAACTGTAGCTAACGTCTCTTGGACTCTGGGATGCTACTTCTAAGACTAGGTATCCTATAAGCACACAACCATTTAAAGAGCTTTAATAGATAATTTCATTCCATTTTTTATCAGTTCCACTTTGCATTAATTAATTATTTAAACATTAATTAACCATTTATAATTCCACATTAATCTTCGTTAGCATCACACCCAAAGTCCACTGTCCCTTTAAAATTACAAACTCATCATTATTTTCCAGCAACTCCAACCCCAAGGGTTAACATAATTTATTCAATTATTCACTACGGAATTACTTCCCCATATACCCAGGCATTATAGAAAAACATTATATGCTACTAAACACAATGGGGATCAACACGGTGAGTAGATGTACTACCCGTCGAGTCTTTTCCATGTATAGAAAGAGCGTAGACCCATCCTCACTTGTTAAGATAAACATGGAAATAACATGGCATACCCCGCATGTCTTCACCTCTTTCGGAAGAAGGGTAAGCAAGAATAGCTACCTTGAGAATTGGGGAAAATTAAAGCATATAATCAACCAATAATAATGAGAAAGCATCCAATAATCACATCCATCCTCTTCTATCATCCCTGGTGTCCTCCTCGACACCCACATGCATAAACCGATGCATCTCAACTCTCTAGGCATCATCTGTTTCCACAACCAAAGGTCTCCATGCCCCCACATACCACAACAGCCATCCAGGCTCACATCACATCACAAGCAGCAGGAAAACAAACATCTTAACAATTGGGTTCTTGGCCCTTTAACAAACAAGAGGGTAACTCATAAACCTTCCTAAATTATCAAACAATCAGTTCTTTAATCCATTTTGAATTAACTGATTTATTATTAAAAGGTTCCAAATTCAGGAAACCTAATTAGTAATCTATAAAAAATAATTAAACATGATTACTGTGCCAATTTGATTAACATCAAATTACAACAAGGAGAACAAGATTCATTTACATGCCTCTTTATGTTTTAACCAAAAAATTATCAATTAATTATTGTTTATGTTCATTACCAATTTCCATCAAGAACAAACAGCTAAACAAAAAATCATAGATATCACAATATCTAGAAAAATAAGATGCAATAACATACGATCAATATTAATTAGTTTATCCGGTTCAAATATTTATTAGGTCAATTCTATTGTGATCCTGTGGGATAAAATATGCTAACAATACAGTAGCATGTAAAAGAAGAGAGAAGCAATGAATCCCCTACCACAAATGGTTCATAATGTTCTTTATATGAGAACAATCCACACAATGGGTCACGATCCTCCTCTCGTGACAACTGCATCCACCCGAGGATGCCACGGTACGACCACACCAACCGAAACCCAAGAAAACTCCATTAGAAGAATGGATATCACATGCTATAATATGGAAGGAGAAATAGGATAATATAAACACCAAAATAATGATGATAAAACGTACCTTATATCGAAGATTGATCGATAGAGCTTGGTTGCATCAAAACTGAGCGAAACCAATTTGAGGATGAATGTTTGATTGTGCAACTACTATGAGAAGGAATGGGATGTTCAAGCATCTCACACCCAAGAATAAGGAGAAATAATTAGGGGGGAAGATATCCCATCCCTTTAGAAGATTTAATGGAGCGACAATTTAAGATATGCTTAGTTTCCCATTAAAGGCAGATCACATTAAACCACGCCAGTTTGACCAAGTAAAAACATCCCAAGCCTTAGGGAAAATTAATATAGGAGTTATGATCTTTGAATTGGCCTTAGAATCCTTAAAATGAGGCTTTAAATGAATTTCACATCAAAGGGGTGAAATAATAGGAAGCTGGAAACACTGTTCACCGTTGGAACCTCACTATTCTGGAAACACTATTCATGAACCTCACCGTTGGAACCTCACTGTTCTAGAAACACTATTCACCTAAGTCTATCGTTGGAACTATTCATAGAAGGTTAATGATGAAACTATTCACCTAAGTCTACCGTTGGAATTGTTCATAGAAGGTTAATGTTGACACTGTTCACCTAAGTCTACCATTGGAATAGTTCACAAAAGGTTAATGTTAACACTGTTCACCTAAATATACTGTTGCACTGTTCACAGAAGGTTAATGTTGAAATTGTTCACCTAAGTATACCATTGGAACTGTTCACAGAAGGTTAATGTTGACATTTTTCACCTAAGTCTACAATTGGAACTGTGCAAAGAAGGTTAATGTTGACACTGTTCACCTAAGTCTACCATTGGAACTGTTCACATAAGGTTAATGTTGACACTGTTAACCTAAGTCTACCATTTCACTATTCATAGAAGGTTAATGTTGACACTGTTCACTTAAATCTACCGTTGTAACTGTTCATAGAAGGTTAATGTTGACATTTTTCACCAAAGTCTACCATTGCACTGTTCACAAATGGTTACCGTTGCACTGTTCACAACGGTCTACCGTTGGAACTATTCACCTAAAGTCACTGTTGCACTATTCACAATGGTATACCATTGGAACTATTGATAGAAGGTCACCGTTACACTGTTCACAATGGTCTACCGTTGGAACTATTCACCTAAGGTTACCATTGCACTGTTCACAATGGTCTACCATTGGAACTGTTCACAGAAGGTCACCATTGCACTGTTCACAATGGACTACCATTGGAACTATTCACCTAAGGTTACCGTTGCACTGTTCACAATGGTCTACCATTGGAACTATTCACAGAAGGTTACTGTTGCACTGTTCACAACTGTCTACCGTTGGAACTGTTCACCTAAGGTTACCGTTGCACTGTCCACAACGGTCTACCGTTTGAACTGTTCACCTAAGGTTACCATTTCACTGTTCACAACGGTCTACCGTTGGAACTATTCACTGAACTGTAAATTTGGAAAAGTGTTGGGGATAATTCACCTTGACCTCCCAAAACACCTCAAACACCATATTTTCACAAAGGAATGAACCAGAGAGGTCCGGGCCATTACAACTTCAGTGTCTTCATCTTAAGCATCTTTAGAAAAAACATTATCCTTTTGGATTTGGATAACGTTTTATTATTTAAATTGTAATATAATTTTGATAAATTAATATGTTTCTTCCAAGATTTTATTAAATTTCTATCATCTTTATCAATTTATTATTCATAATTTATTTGGGGGAAATTCATAACAAAATTCCCAACAACCCCACATTAAAATCATTTTAGAGGTAAATTCCCTTTTTTTAATTACCTACTTCTCTTTTTGATTTTTTATAAAATAAGTAAAAAATCTTATAGTTTTTTTACTAACCTCATTTTCAGAATTATAATCAACAAATTCTTCATCTATGATAATATTCATATATTTTCCTTTCTTGGAAGCTTTGAAGAAAATTTCTCAATCAACATTTTCTTTTATTTTCATAACTTTATATACACTCATTTTATATGTAATGAGAGTGCTATGTAATTCATCAAAATATAAATTTATAGGATCTCAATATTCAAAATTTGAAACTTTGGCATCAAATTTTTTTGGGAAGAATTAGCAAGATCTTCTTAATAATAGCTTAATCTTTCAACTTCTCATAGAGACATATTATGATTCTTACAATATCATTCTCCCTTGTAAAGTGGTCAACAAAATATTCATACTCACCCATTTTACGATCTTTATAATTTAACCCCTAGATTTATAACTTTTACTTCTTCACCTTTGTATTTCCTTCATAGATAATTTTCAACTTCTCTAAAATACCTTTGGTAGTTCCAACTCCCTTCACTCTAATAAATTCACTTTTAGAGAATGATGAAACTAATTTTTTTTACCTTCCATAATTCTCCATATTTTTCTTATCAACATATATAAGTTGAAAATTTTATACCTATGGAATAAATACATATGCAACGACTTCCAAAATATCCTAACCCATAGACATAAGATATGATAACATTATATATTTCTTGATATGATAGTTCTTTCCATCAAAAGCTAGAGTCCCCTTACTGTTCACACAATTCAAATTCTCCATAATAACTTCTCTATAACAACATCAGAAATGTAGTAAACAAAGAGAACCTTCACTCTAACACCAATTGAAAAGGACCAACTAAAAGCAATGTAATCACTAAGAGGGAAAGTGGTTGAATTAGTGATATATTTTTCTTTCATGTTATCTTTCTTGGATAACAACATTCACCTCCTATTAAATATTTATCACTTTTTTGTAAACCCAAAATTCTTACATCCATAAGAACACAAGTATTTACAAGGTTCACTACTAAATAAGATTAGATAGTCCTTATAATAGTTTTGGAAATAATCCAATACCACAAAATCCACATAAATATAATTTTTTAGTGTGGATACAAGTAGAAAATACCCTTACACTTGTTTAGATCTATGATCAATACAACTGATCATGTGCTTCTTCTAGAATGAAAGATGTAAGTAATATTCTTTATTATGTTTATAAATATTCTCCCATTGGTTTTGAACAAGTCACTGTGCTACTTCAATAACTTTCAGTTTTTTAATTCCTTAACAAAATAAATTCATCACTTTCTTACCCAACAACAGGTTGTAAAAAATTATTTGGACTTCATATAAAATAAAAGTATGATCACTAACTCCAATGCCATTGTTTTATTATTTAGTATAGAAACAAGTCTGATTTTCTTTCCTAAAAACAAGTTATTTTCTTTTCCATTATTCTATAAGATCTATCAGTACAATTGTTTAGTAAAATCTAAGGAATCGTGACAAAAAATTATCTGAACACTTCTTTAGTCTGATAAACCTCCTCTTCCAATTCTGTCTCAAAGAAGAGCTCTAATACTCTTTTCCTCTACCATACATGAACATCTCTAGTGTCATTTTTTACTTTCACATATTTATATAGGTGTTCTAGAAATAGAAAAGGTGAGAACCCAAAATTATTTTCCCTATAAAAAAAATTCACACTTTTGAATAGATTTAGAAATTATAACTTTATTTGACCATTTATTAAGGCTTATTAACTATTATGGATTCTTCTCAAATATTCTTAATTATTCTTATAACATCATCCTTCTATGAATTTATAGACTATTCTCTAGTCGGATCATTTTATCCCTATATTTATATACTTAGAGACTTTGATTTTTATTTCAGCCTCATATTTAGTTTGATGGAATTTATTATAAAAATATCATTTGATGGATCAACATATCATAACTTAACAACTTAAAAATTTTCATCCTTTTTTCTCAACAAACTAAAGATAAAACAAATAAGTGATTGATTTTTATGATGCTCCAAGCCAACTAAAAATGGTTGAATACACTATTTAGAAATCTTTAGACTTTAGTTTCCTATAATAAATGTCCTCTTTAGTTTGGATTTCTCTCTTCGATAACACTACTCAATCACTTAGAAGTCTGATCATATAAGATTGATAGTATTCTTATGGACGATCAAACTGCACATATGATGAAACACCACATCTGATGACTTATCAATGTTATGTAGAGCATTAAATAAATCATATGAAATTCTATCCCAATGAATAGGTCTCTAAAAACTCTTCTCACCGACTATCAAAAACTTTGGTCTATCTAATACAATTTTTCCATTCCGATGTACTTCTGATGGAACACAAATTCTGATACTCTATCGATACCAACCAATTTTCTAATGAATTAGTGTCTACACCCATCAAATATATCAGTTTATTTACCCATATGATAGATCATTTTCTACACCCATATGATGAATTGGTTCTTTTGATGGATTAGTTCATCCGATGGATCGACTGATTATCATTTTTGTATACCCTCTAACCTTAGAAAATGAAAACTCTCAGTCTTTAAACAACATTTTCATCTGGTTCTTCATGATATGAATATCTGAATGTAGAAAAATTTAACTTTATAGAAACACTAGAGAATCAAATTTCTCTTCTTCTTCTCCCAAAAACATTTCTCTACTACTTTATTTCAAAAATCTTAGATAAAAATATTTAGTCAACTTATCATGTTGAGAAATTTTATCAAAGAAAATCATCATCATATTTTGTTCTGAACATCTCTAAATTAATTATATATCTAAAATAACTTCCTAATCCATTATAAAAAAACCTATTCCAGAAACATGAGTCTGAAAAGGTGTTTACCAAAAAGCATCATCAAAACAGAAACTAGTATATGATGAAATTTCTTAAGACTTATATGTCTAATATTATGAGTCTGATACTCCTTCTGCCACTCACCATAACATCCAAATTAAGGTTATTTTATTAAAAAAATACAAAAAATTCATAAAACCTCTTCTTCTATCATCCAAAAATCATCTCAATCAAAGTTGGTCCTAATACTATGTGTATGTTTGAAAATATGACTCAATGTTTTTCCTTTAATTGAGTGAGAAGGTGATGGTAGGGACCACCCTCTTTTAGTGGGTATTATTTTAGGTTTTAATTACGAGGTCCATTGATGTGGCCTATTTTTAATACATTTTTCCATATTTAAACCAAGTGCTAAATTGAATTTTTAGTGATAAAATATACCTAAATAAGCTTATCTCTAAATATTTTTATGATCTATTTATGTTATTATTTTAACATACTAATGAAAATGGATATTTTTGGGATATAATTGATTAAATATTATTTGCATTTATTTTAATATTTTCCAAGGAAAAAATATTTTGTTGATTGGCAGAGCATTAATTGATATTATACTTCTAAATGGTCCTTGATATTGAAATTTAATTATATTAAAATTTAATTATCTTTTATTATAAATATAATTTTTTTGTAATATCTTTTAATTCTAGTAATTTCTCTTTTAGGGTAATTTCTTATAGAGACCAAATTTTTAAATTAGAAAATTGAAGATCAAGTGGGAAATGATTTTGATGATAATAAATTTATGGAAGATTCTGGATATTCCTTAAGGGAATTCGAAGGATGAATCGATCCTGGGAACTTATCTAGGACTATCACACATGGAACTATGATAGATGCATATGGGGGTAAAAAATTATTTTTGGGATCTTTGCTTGAATCATGAAATGGAGATTATGATCACCAACAGGTGCACCACATGGTAGATGGGGGAGATGATTCAGATGCTGTTGTTTGTGAGTTTTAGGCTAGGAGTTGGTGCATGATTTTATTTTTATGTGGAGAACCTTGCCATTTTTTGAGATAAATTTTCACCATGACAGATTGGATAGAGAGAGAGAGGAACTAGACTACTTAGAGTGATTTTTTTGAGTGAGCGGATAGGGCAGTAGCTTGAGCTGGAATTGGAGCACCTCTATAGAGAAGATTCCTTTCCTTTATTCTTTATTTCTATTCCCACATATAATGAAATTCATTTTTTTTCAACAATGAAATTCAACAAAACATCTATAGGTAATGATATTTTGTCGGTTATCATTTTTTACTTCATTTATGTTTTCTTACCGTGATGTTACTCTTATATTTAACTATTCAATAGTTAATTTTCCAAAAATTAATAGTCAATGAAAAATAACCTCGATTGAATTCATTTTAAGGTGATCAAAAATCTAAGAATAAATATAACAAAATATTTTCTCATGAGAGTAACAAACTAAGTTAAAATTAAAAATTTTTCTTAGTGAATTTTTTTTCATCATTTTGTGAAATATTGATCCCTACTATTAAAAAACAGTAGGGCTTAATCAATCATAGGTTAACCAACTCACTAAGCTGGTTAAACTCATTTATTTTAGTTCAAGAGTTCTTATCTATGTGAATTAATGAAGGAAAACCTCTTATAAACTATCCAATCAAGCTAACTGTTGTAAAACCCATGATAATTTATGATATATTACTTTTTAAATAAATTTAATCTCATCGATAACTTGTAATACACGCAACCATGAGTTTAAGAGAACTGTAAAATAATATTACATTATAACCTAGATGTTAAGTTATACAGTATGAATAATACTAAATATATTATGAAAAATATATGTTCTACAAATTTTCAGTGGTTATATATTTATTATAAATAAAAATAAAAATAATTTTAAACAAAAAGAAATGTTTTTTTGAAAAATTATAGTTTTTCTAAAAAGCTGTTTAATCCCGACTTGTGTACTTATGTTATAATTATTTTATTAAAATTATATAAAATTTATTTTAATAAGTTAAATTCAATTTTTAAATTATCATATAAAAATTATCTTAGGAGGAATTTATGGGATTTGTTTGAAAAGATTCATTTTTTGATGAATAATGAAAATACTGATTTTTATTGAAAACTGCCTTTTCCTGTAAATTATTTACTGATTTAAATTATATTTTATTTTTTAAAGTAAAATTAGTTCAATTATATTAAAATTTAACAAATTTATTTTATTTTAATAAATTTCATATTTAATCATGATATAATATCTTTTTAAACATTCAAAAGGTTTTCTTTGGAAAACCGTTTTTTCAATGCGTCTGCGGGTTTAATTTTAAATTTGATTATAGAAATTTGGTGAAACGAATTTTAAAAAATTAATTAAATATTTTTAAGTATAATAAATTTTATTATATAAATATTTAAACTTAATATTTCGTAATAATTATTAGTAAAAACAGAAAAACTTATTTAATGCGGTTAGGGTTAAAATAGGTTTACAGTGGGTTAAACTGAAACAATAAGAGGTAAAATGACCTAAAATATTGTCCAAATACCTTTATATGAATATATTTAGACCTTTTAACTTTTAATGTTTTAGAATAATCTATTTTAGAGTTTGTTTCATTATTAAAAACAATGGTGCACTTTATTCTTTTTTACAATTTCATGTGTGATCTCACCCCCACTTATAAAAGGCCACCCCTGTCCTTCAATATTCACACTTACCAAGCCATTTATTTCATCCAATACTTACCAAATAAATTACTTAATTATATCTCAACATATTATATTAAAGTATTTAATAAAAAATCTATCATAGGAAGGATTTTTGGTACAAACTTAAAGAAGGTTTCCTAAAAAGAGGTAACATTCTTAAACAAGAATTTTTATTTTATTTTTTCTTCCACCTCTTTCAAATATTATTCAATAATGATAATATAAATAAAAAATTATATAAAATATAATAATAAATTATTTTGTTAATGTAATAAGATATATCCATCTCCACTTCCATCAAATGGGGAATTAAATCGCTGATCGTGTGTATGATGGACTACTACCTCACGAACTAATCTAACTAGTTTTAAAAGAATAACTCATCGAGGTGGGATATGATTATGTATTATATATATATAATTTTTATGACCTAATTATTATTCTTAAATTATGATATCATATATAACTTCTTAATTTTCATTCTGTTTAAAATACAATAACGTCGCTCATGTGTGTGGCAGACAACCACTTCACGAAGTGATGTGATTCATTTTTTCACTTAGGATTTATGTGGAAGGTAATAGATATAAATTTGATGAATATATGTGATATATATGAAATAATATAAATTATTTAAAATTAATATATCATAAAACTCCTTACCCTTTCACCTTTTATGGGAATTATTTCGTTACTCATGCGTACATATAGTCGACCATCTCCATGAAGTGATGCGATTCATTTTCTATGTCCAATTTTCAAGAAGGTATATAAAGATGTATGTAATGAAAAAATTATATTTATAACATTACTATAATTCTAGATTTTATTTAAATATATCCTATGTATAAGAACCAAAACTTTCCGGAGAAAATACACATGAGAAAATAAGATAATTAACACCCGAAACAACAAAAATAATGAAATATTATTAACAAATGGGTGGTAAAATATTATAATTGGATATTATACGATATCATAAATATTAGTATAGTTCTGGTATAAATTAATAACATGATTTAAACCATTATATATCATGTATGACTAACATAAAGTGCGAGGTAAGGGATTTCATCTCAATTTCCATTTCATTGAGACATATTTGTTAATATACACATTTTAAATTTTATGTGGAGTATATAATGACCCTTTTATGTATTTAAAATGGATATATATTTATTAATTATGGTTATTATTTCAATTATATTTTATTCTTACAAGGGGTTATAATTTAAGAGTTACCAAATAGGTATGAATCTATTTTACAATCTCACTTTCTTTTGAGATTTCCTTTACTCTCATTGATGGAATCTTATAATTTATCATTCATAATATCCAACCATTTTATTATCTATATTCTTTTTTTATTGGATATATTTATTTCCAAAACTATATAAAATTTTTAAATATGGTGTTTACTTTGAAATTTATTTAATTAATTGGGGAAATGTTGATAAATCTGTATTCTTTACTCAGTACAGAAAGTTGTTGATAAGACATATTGTTCATGAATTAAATATACCATTAGACATATGAGGTACATGTTATACATGAAAGTATGTATGTGTACCAGTTATATATATCCTATCTATGAATTTATATATCTCATGACACAAATCATTTTTCCAAATTAAATGGGGGTTTACCCATATTTTTAAACTGTCTTGTGAAAGGTCTTCACAGAAGAGGTATCATAATGCCCGAGATCATGTAATTCAGTAATTAAGAACATACATAATTTATAAAATATTTATTATTACTATCCATGATATTTTCATATAGATATTATCTCTAGATTCATTTCATTTTCAGTTTATTGATTAAATGGAATGTGTTTTTAGTTATTTACCTTTCCATATTGATGATTCCTTATCTAATTATGATAGTCAAGTTATTGATTAAATGATATGTGTATTTAGTTATTTACCATTCCATATTGATTATTCCTTATTGATTCATGATATCTTCCACTATACATAATCCTTAATGAGATTTTGATCTCAACCTAATTTTGTTTCATTCTATTAGGATACGAAGAAGAAATATTTGAATGAGTTTTAAGGATGTAGATCATTTGATTTTTTTATATATTTTGTTCTATTTTATATTAACAATGTAAAATGGGTATCACTTAAGTATCTATTTATTCAAGTATATGAAACTATTTAGTCCTTTTGGATGGAATCACTTGTATCTACTGATTATGTAAGAAAGTAGACACTAGTTCTAGATTAATTGAGTCAAGGTCATTGCAGTTAGTATTAGAGGAAGTTTAGTAGGAGACTTTGTAACTAGATTATAGAAAACATAGATTATGGAACATAAAACTATGATATACTTTTATTATAAGTATATAATAGCATCCTAAAGTTTTATTGAGGAAGTGATTATGTGGTTTTTCTTAGCAATATATAATTGTCTGGATACAACAAGTGGATGTGGTTATGGCACAAATGTACCTAGGATAAATAATTATGAAAATGAACATCATGCTAGACTAGAGCATTAACTAGTACACAAAAATGGTCCTTACTCTCATGGGGAGGGATATTCTTAGGATAATTCACATTTTCTTTACAAACCATTTTGAAAATAAAGATATCTCCAAAGAAACCGAGTTTATCATTTTGAGATTAACAATGCATAAATTGTAAATTTATGTTAAGTATTACACTATATTAATAATTATAAATTATGGATTAAAATTCATAATTTTATGATCTAGTTAGGGGTATTCTAGTTTTTAGAAATGGAATCTATAAGAAAGAAGGTTATCAATACTCATGGCCAATGTAGAAATTTCATTTCTATGAAATACAATACATGTAGTATTGTAACTAATAAGATCATGGATATATTAGGTTAGCTTAATCATGTTATAATAAATAAAATTTTTCAAATGAAGGAACATTTTATTGCACAACAGGATTCTCCTATGTTGGATCGCTTCATGTGATAGAATCATGCATCATTTAGTGAGACTGTTAATCCAATGGTAACTAAGAAATGGATTAAGTATATTGAGAATAAAATTATAGCCTTGGGATTTAATGAAAAGGAAAAGGTTAAAATTTTAGTGTATTTTCTCAAAGGTGATAATGATCATTGGTGTTCATTGATCTGGAATAATTAGGATGAATAGAAAATTAAACACACAAAATAGAAATATTTTAAGGAGAAATTCTTTGAAAAAAATTTCCCTCATGAGAAATTAACTAAATTAAAGAGAAATTTACTTAGATTAATGAAACATGAAGTGTATTTCAGATTATGATGTTACCTTTACAAGTCTATCCAAGAATTCTATATATTATATACATACCACAGAATGAAACATTAACAATTTCTTTGATGGGATTAAGAAAAGTCACTGAAGGGGACTGTTCTCTTGAACATTTTCATCATACGATGAAATAGTTTTATATTCCATCAAAAGGGATATATATTTTTATAAATCTTATTTGTTTAAGGGAAATAAATAAAACTAGAGGTTGACTGAGAATAAAGAAAAAGAGAATGTGTAAAATAAGAAGAAGAGAATGAATCAATTTCTATCTTATGAAAATTATGGAAATTTTCATTCTGGGAAACGTTTTAAGGGCATGGGAGTTTGTTAAAAGTGTGGAGATGAATATTTTCAGGGTAAATAATTCAAAGTGAAGAAAGAAAAAATTGTTATTTTGTGTTTAAACTCTAAATAGATATGGAACTATGCTAAATATTGGCCAAATTATCAAGGGAATCTACCATAAAAGAGGTCAAGGGGAGAAGTTCAATATTATATGATCACTATAGCTGAGGTGGAAGTACCCAATGTTGTGGTGGAAGTTAAATTAATCATAGATGAAAATTTAGACAATGATATTGTAAGATCCCAAAATTTCTTGAGACTAATCATACTATTTTTAGTTATTCATTTACCTTATTTTGATCACACTTTGGTTAGGTATTGCTTTAAGGTAATTCCGAGTAAATTTAGAGAATTATGGAAGCCCATGGGGATATGCATAGTTAGTATAAATTTAGGTAAAACCATCTAGTTTTACACATGAAACCATGTACCTCATTTTGAGCCACCGGAATGTGGAAAATATTTTAACCAAACCAAGCGGCCACCCCCAAAATAGTGCAACCTTTAACTAAGGGAAACAACGTGGCTGATTCATAGTTTTTCTAACCGTGAGATACAACCATGCTAGGAGTTGGCTTGAGATAATAAGAAATGCATGGTTTTCCAAACCATGTGGCCTAACCATGTTATGTACAATTGGTAGCCAAATATTTATGGATATAATCTGAATTAATACCTTAAGGCATTATTTTTCCCCTAATCTCAGAGATTTATAAACTCATTTTCCTCCCAAGTCTTGATAGGTGATTCCATTTCACCTGGGATCATGTTTTAGGTGATTCAAAGCACATTAGAGATCTATATTCACTAGAAAGTATCTTTTATTTTCATTCTTATTTGATATCTTATTATTCTCTTTCCAAGTACCATATATATTATCCTATATGGTTAGATCTATGTTCTTTCAGGGTAATTGTGACGTTTTATGGTTATATCTATTGAAGTAAGGGATATCTAATCCTAGATCTTGAGGATCATAATGTCAATCTTCATTTTTTACAATACTTGTGATTTTTTCTATTCTACTGAGAATTAAGGACTAAGGTTTGGGGGAGTACATCAACGATCCTAAGGTAGGTGTTCGACATTCTAATTACTATAGTCTTAAAAATTAATTGTGTTGCAAGTTGTATCATCGTGTTTACATGTTTTGAAATTTCTTTTAAATTAGAAAAGAAAATTGAATTCCCAAAAAATTATGAGAACCTTCTCAAATTCTATTGGATCTATTGGAGATTATGAGACCGAGAATGATGGAAACCCATTGGTGTTCCAATTTTCCTTGAAATTATAATTATGGAATTAAAATGTGGAATTAGAGTTTTTATGAAAATAAACCAATTATGAATGTATTGGCATGATAACTTGTTATAAATGATTATTTGGATTAACATGGAAGTGTTAATGAGATTTGAGATAATTGAATGTAATTTGGTTAAATGGAAATGTTTTAAAGGAAATTTTACCATAATGAGAATGGTTGATAATAATGGTTATTAATTGTGAACATTGATATATATATATATGAACAATGGGGTGTGGGTGAAGGACTGATGCTCCAAGTACCTGTGGGTGAGTAGAAAGATTCTATAGGTCCCTAATGCATTTATGTGAATTGGTTTTGGACTGATGCTTTATGTACCTGGGATTTTGGTGCTAGACTAGTACTCTAAGTTCCCATGATATTGGTTCTAGACTGACAAACCATGTACCTAAGATAATTAAGTTTGATTGACAATCCAAGAATCCATGATAATAGTACCTTGAATTATGATCTAAGGTACTAAAATAGATTTTAAATTAAATTAAATAATTAAATCCCATTAAAGAATATTTTCAAATCCCTATTATGTATGGTGTAGACTCTGTAATGGGCTGAAGTAGGTATGATTAATTTGGGTGTCACTATTAACCAGTGGCCAATGTGTTTAACTAGAGAATAACAAATGTGAAACCTATTTACTTTTATCATTTTGTTTTTTTTATTATTTATACAACTATATACACTGTTATAGATTGGATATTGTTTTAGAAACTGGTGGTGGTTTCTTACTGAGTTGTACTCACACCATACTTAGGCCACTAATTGGTACCTGAGTAGACATCATGTTTATAGGACATGATAAGTGTAAGATCCCTAAGTTAGGTAGATGATTTGGGATTTAGATGGATCATAGCTCAAGGAACCTAACATTATATTAGTACCCACTTTGTAGTTTTTAGTGTGTTTTTTTTTGGGTTTTAATTTGACACTTGACACTTATATGGTCTATCATATCTATTTGTTTGGATTATGGTCATTTTCCTTTTTTTGGATTCATCATGAGATTCTAGGTATTTATTGGATATTATTGATTATTATTTTGGATATTTGTTTATTTATTTCCAATGTTTTCATACATTGATAAAGAGCTTATATCTCCCTACGTGACATATTAGACCCTCACTTCTAGTCAGAAGCCTCTAGTGTATGAGGAGGTGTGATTGAGGCCATGTAATAAACAATCTTGGAGTACCGGTATGTGGAACCCATGTCAGGATGTTACAAAGTAGATTTAGATGGATTTTTTTAGTGATTTTGTTATTCGAGAATGGAATATAGGAGACTAGGATGAGTCAGGCCTCAATCATGAGCTTATGCATGAGAGTAGTTAACCCATATGTGGGGGAAAACCAAAGTTCCCAAGGTGGGATTATTGTTCTCGATGTCTTCTCATATAGTTGAATGTTATTTCACCTAGGATGATGTACTTGTTATGTGGTGTTATGGTTTTATGATATTTTACTCATATACTGGTATGGCATGAGAGTTGTGTATGCATGCATCATTATTGGAACATAGGATATATGTGATATGCATAATTTTTAGGCATTTATAGAAAAAAATTTATGAGTGGGTTTTTGGAAATGAAGATGATTTTTCTTATTTGATTAATTTAAAATAAATAGTTCCTAATAATGAAATTATAAGGGTTAAAATATATTGAATGTGGAAATTTAAAATGGTTAAAATGGGTGTAAAATAAGAAACATATAAATATAAAAATTTGTTTAACATATGTTATCCATGGGCTAGGTAAGTGATGGTTGAGGGTAGTGATTGTATAAAAATATTTTACTATGGGGAAATGTATGATGGATAAATTCATGTGGCCTTATGTGATATCCCTAATGAATGTGTGGTAAAGTTGTGTTAAGTTCCGAAGATGTTTTCTTGACATTATGGAGACATTCCACCAAGATGAATTTTTTTAGTAGGATGACATGAGTAAGTGGATGGAAATGTTCCTCCACAAGTGGGCTAAGAGGCCCCGTTCTTTCCAGGCAAAGGAACGTAAGAGAAGTTCTTCTATAAGTTCACTCACTTCATGCATTTCATGGAAACATCCCTATAGAGGGAAAAGTAGAATATGTTTAATCTATACCGGGAGTTCTAGTTTTATAACCCTTTGACATTCACCAGAGAAGGTGGAACTAAGGTAGCTGTGTTCAAGATTGAGTATATCCAGAAAATCCTGGATCATTTAGATACTCCTCTAGAGAAAATGGTTATATTAAAAACAAATATATTATGAGGAATAGTGAAGCACTGGTGGGATATCCATACTTGGGAGGAGTAGTTAGAGAGCATGGTATGGAAATAATTTTTGGAGAAGTTTCTGGAACAATCTACCCTAAGACGCTAATATAGGATAGAGAAGAAGATTTTATATGGTTTACCCAGGTAATCATGTCAGTGATGGACTATGTTGGCTGCTTCACTAACATGTGAAGTTTTTTTGAAGTGAGGGTAGGATATGAGGTAGTTGTGGTGAGATGCTTTTTGGATAAACTTAAATGAGATATTATGTCCTAGGTTAATTTCTTCCCATTATGGAAGTTTGTCAAGGTAGAAAACTAGTCTCTAATTTTTTATGGGAAAACAAATGAGGATTGTAGTGGAGGACTCTTGGTTTCTACTGTATGAACAAAATATACATCTTCTAAGAGTGGGAAGAATTATTACTTGAACATTAACCTATGAAATGAAAAATAGAGTATCTAGGGGAAATTTCATTCACGGAAGTAATCATGTGTTTTTTCATCAGTGTGGTATATCATGTAACATTCATAACCAATTTCCTAGACCATTGGTAGAGTGTAGAGATTCTGGCAGGATAGAACACCTATAGTGGTACTGCAGGAACCTAAGACTAATGAGTAGTGACAGAGGATCTATGATGAAGTAGATCACTAGAAGGGGTTTTATACCCCATTCTAGTCGGGCAGTTAGAGTTATATTACTCATGCCAGTTGGGGTGTCTAGCTTGGAACCTTAAGGAAAGAGTGTCCATATCAGTAGAGCAGTGCAACACAGGGGACTCAGACAAGAGCATAAGATATAGGGATAAGTCAGTTGCATGCAGTTCATCCTGTAATTATTGATAGTGAGGCTAGGACATGGGTAGTTAGAGGTAAAATTCGTGTTTCTTATATGCTTGATAGCACTTTATTTGATAAAATATCCTCACATTATCTATATATACTCAAATTTTTAATGGTTTGAGTATGATGATAGTGTTTGTGTGTGGGGTTATAATGATCGACACACCATTGAGAGTGCGATTGGAGGAAATCTATCTATACAAAGGTGTTCCCTCAATGGGTAGTGATTATCATTTTGTTTGTTTTTTTACATACATGATTTTCCATTTTGGGCATCGAATAACTGGTATCATACCAAGCCCACATTGATTGTTACTATATGAGAGTAACATTCACATCTCTTAAGGGAGATTGATATGTTCATCATAGAGAATGAGATTTCTGTGTAGGCCAAGTAGGACTATTTCATCAACAACTGGTGGAGATCACTACCTAGGTTGAAAGTCTTTTATTGGATGATGGGGGTGTGAATAATAGTGTATTTCCTCCCATATTGAGTTAGTTTTATGATGTGTATCCTAAATAGTTCTCATGGATTCCACCTAAGAGAGATTTTGAGTTTACAATTAATCAAATTCCTGGATCTAAACTAGTTTCTATTCCACCTAATAGAGTGGAACCAATAGACCATAAAGATATTAAGAATTAGTGAAAATAATTGAAGGATAATGGATTTATCCATCTAAATACGTGAGGTAGACCTATCATAGGGCATTCCAAAATCAATTTATTTTCCTAATGCAGCACAGAGGCTGACCATGGTTGTCTCACTTGAGGAGCTTTCTTAGTTGTTCACCTACTTAATCTATCTCACCTAAAATAACTATTATTTTTAATTAATCTAAAAATTCAATGAAATTTAAAAGTCAAATTAAATGTTAAAACTTATACTAACATGCAATTACAGAATGAAATTAGTGAAGACAGAACTTGGTTCTAGGGTTGGATAACACAGGTTCATTCATTATTTATTTATTATTTAAATTCAATTTGATAATTAATTTACTGAAACCTCATTAATGAATTAATTTTCCTTGATTTATTTAGTTTTTTATTTTAGTATGAATATGGCACATTGAACCATACCTTTTCCAAAAGTGAAATAGGGTAACACCTCAACCGAGAATGCTGTCCTAAAAAGACCCAGCTCCACCATATGTCGTTTCATCCCTTATATAAATACCAACTCCACTGTATGAAGGGTTTTACTAAGATAAGTGAGGGAAAAGAATTAAATAAGGAAAATAAATGGATTTAGAAATAGTGTCATGGTGGACGACTGCCACACCCGATCAATATTACCACCTCCACCACAAATAGATTTAAAACATTTTGAATTTGAAGTGAAATAATGAAGAACACCATGAAACCTACACTAGGGCCAAGCCTTGGGTTAGAAAATTCCCATTTCAATGTGATTAGAGATAATGATAGAGTGATGGAAGATAAAGAATGAGATAATTAGAGTTTGAAAACAAATAAATATGGAAGAAAAAATGGGAAACTCTTTAATAAAAAGATGAATGTGTTACATATAAAAGAAAATTAAAATAAAAAGAAAATAAAATAAAATTTTTAAGTCAGCAGAATGTCCCTCAGAATCATCTCCAATGGTGGTGTATAACTCTTAATTTAGTATGGGTGAACTCCTAATTACATAGTCCAAGGGATTCCATCCTTCAGTCATCAAATTTCAGATCTTCATAATCTCTATTTAAGAATTCCTGCAAATTATTTCCACAGAAATATTCATTATGGAAAACCAATTTAACTATCACATATTGGAATGATTTCTACATTAAAGATGTTCCAAAATAACTTTTACGCATTTCCACAAAATTTCATCTTTATCAGCACTTTTTTGTAAGATATATCACCAATTAACTCTAAGATTTTATTCTAGATGAATTTTTCCTATTTTTTACCCAAAAGTTTAGCATCCATAGCCCACCTTAATGGATGAAAATATTTATAATATTCAACAGACGAACAACCAATTGAATTTTATTTCCATTAAAATTTTAATCACCCCAATTGGATGTGTTTTGATCGATTTATGATCAATTTAATGAGGTGGGGTCCATTCATTTTCTAGAATATTTCTCTAACGTTATTGAATTTTTCGGGTCACTATATGGCTGAATTAGCTCTTAGTATAGAATAAGAATATGGATAAACAAAATCAATGAATCTAATAAAAAATCACATCAATCAGATTTATATTTTAAAAGATATTCTCGAATTACCAAAGATATTAAAATATGTCTATATTTCCAAATTAATCAGTTTTCACATTTAAGCTCAAAACACCCTATAAATCCAAAATTGACATAAATAAAAAAAATTGATAAATTTTTAGTGATTAAATATTTTAATTACTTATAAAAAATGATGAAAATATTATCTATATCAATTCCCCCACACTTAAACCATGATTTTTCTCAATCATAGAATCTCAACATGGAATTGAAATGGAACCAAAGTTACCAATATTCAAATTTCAAAGTAATAAAATCAAACAATTATCAATGAATAATCAAATTTTCAAGTTCCACATAAAATTATAATTTCCCATTTGTTAAAGATACAATAAATTAATGCATTTTACTTTTCCCCTTGGAAAAATGATGGAGCTTCTCCTTTCATTCATTCAGGATTCTCAATTTATTATTATTAAACATGCCAAATCAAGATCTACTTATATTTTGAATATTTTCTCTCATTACTCATGATACGATTAAATTAGAGTTATGCTCATATCATGAGAACATTCTCCTTATCCATATAATTTTAAAGGAAATACTTTCTCCACTTTATAAAGACAAAAAACACATAAAATCACAAGGACTTGCAATAAAGGTTCAAATGACTATGTGTCTTATGGTTAGTGGGTAAATCATTGAAATAATTTAATTCCTTGAGTACGAGGTTTGAATATTAAGTAAAATTCATGATTAATCAAGTGAAAACATAGGATAAACCTCACTAAAATCCCCTTGAGAATGTGAAAAACAACACCACCCCCTTTTTATGACATGGGACATGAGTCAATTAATGATTAAAAAGAATTATATCTTCCAATTTCTCCCCATTTTAAATTAATCTCTATAAAGGTACAACTTAATTTATTTCTTTTTTTTTTTGATTTTTTTTGTAAACCTCCACAAAGGAACTACTTAATTTTCCCTTTTATTTTTATATTTTTCAAGGAGAACTAGATGAAGTGAAAAAAGAATAATTAAATGATGAATCATGGTCAATTTTCTAATAATACATTTCCCAAAATGATGATGAAAACCTCAAAACACCCAAAAATGATACACATCCCAATGAATGAACATTAAAGTCCCTTCCCCCACATTAAAAATTGAAATATTCATGAAAAAGTACTAAAAATGTGGGTAGGTTAGGAAATATAATCCTGTAATGTGGATTATACCTATAAGGAAATTCATGGATTTTAGGGGCTAATGAAGGATAAATTTAAGGGGAGTATCAGGTAAATATGTGGCAAGCCAAAGTAGTGCCTCAATCATTTTAAATGTGTTTTTCCACAATCATAGCTTTGAAAAGTTTCAATACAAGTTCTGGCAGGTGGCATGTCCCAAGATCACTCAAGAAATACGCTCAAGATAAAATATGAAATATTTGGTCTATAAATCCTCTTGGGAATGAGAATATGATATTGGAAAATCACTCATGGCGTGATTAATAATAAAAAATAAATTCACATGAATTTCAGAAATACAAATCATGAAAAATGATACGGAAATTTCATTTACATGAATCAACCAATTCCCTCAAATCACGAGTCCTCATTTCAATATCCATTCTTCAATTTAATCATAAAATTCTCCATTTTACTCATTCAATATCATTAACATTGAAATCTAAAACATGCCATAACTGGATTCCTAAGAAACTCATGTCTCCTAGATATGTTAAGTAAAACATAATTCAATTGTGGGAATTCAATTCTTATCATTAAAGCTCAAAAAATGTGAGGATTTTCATAGTTAAACATTGAAAGTGAACTTTATTTTGAAATGAAGCTTGGTTTTTTTTCATGTTTGGGGGTTCCCTTCTTCTATCTTGAACCTACAAAAGATAATTAATCAATTAAGTGAAAGGATCATGACATTAAAGATCAAAAATATAGGAGGGAGTGGGCTGCATGATAAGCTACTTCTATGAAAATAAATTTGAATCTAAATTCCTAGAAATAAAGAAAAGATAAGTCTTGGTACAATCCCCCATGTGGTCTCTGGCTTCTTTTACTGCCTCCAGAGGGAAGTACCAGGTATTATCCATAATCTGATGGTGGGTATATCTTCTAGGACATGAACCACCCCATGTTTTTCTTCCCAACATGTAGTTCTTTATTCTTATTTAGGAGAATTCCATGTATAGAGTACACCAGATCCACCCCTTCACAACGTGGTATAACTTGCATGGTGAGGGTAGGATTAAGTATGGAACCTCCTTCTCTTTAGTTGCTACATGTGCAACACCTTCTTTAAAATCCAATGGTTACTCCATATCTCCTGCATGAAAAGAATAATCAAAGGGAGATTCAAAATTTAAATTTGAAATATTAATTTCATAATATTCCCTTTTAAGGTAGGTAAATTGTAGATTTGGTTCTTTAAGAAGAGCCACTTTTATCTCTTCATGGGATTCCTCAAGTAGATGATCAATGCACTCAAGATTCTCTAGGTGTTCCTCAATATGTGAAATTTCTTCTTCATTATCTTCCTCTAGGGTGATGAAAGTATTGAAAGAATCTGAAAATTCAAAATCATAATAATTGATACTCAAATCAGATTAAATGAAATCAGAAATGATAGAGTTCACAAAAGGATCATCTCCCTAAACTACATCTGGTTCAATAACTTCTTTAGTGATAAGTTCCTCTTGAAGTCAATCTTCACTTTATGGAGGTAGGTAGTTAGGATCCTGCAGTCTTTCTTCAAATTCTAACACATGGGTGGTTTCTTCATTTTCCAAGGCTAGAGAGAGGTATAAAGGTGGTTTCTCTTTTACTTTGTGAGGAGTTATGAGATCATATTGCATTTCAATTTCTTCCCATTCATTCCAAAATTTATCCAAATTTACATGATCACCCTCTTTTGAATTAGTAGAAAATGAACTTTTATCTATCTCCTCCAGCATTGGTTGAGAGAGGTATAATTAATCTTTAGGAACATCCTATTTTACCCCCTCGGGTTGTTCAACATCAAAAACCAGTGGGGATATTTCTTCCACAGCTTGCTCAAGCTCTTTCCCCAGTTCAGGCTTAGGTTTCTCAATATGTGCTTGAATATAGTCAAATGCATTTTTTATTTTTCTCCCAAATTAATCAAAAGTATTTATAACCCAATCCACTCGGGCATTTAGATCACTATAATCCAGCTTTTGTTCTTGATATTTCACCTGCGAGTAATCTTCCCATGCATAATAATTTGAATTTGAATACATCATAGAAAAGTATTTTTGTAGATTTTTTTCAAAAAAATAATGAAAACTATCTAAAATGTGAAAATAGAAAAATTAAAGTACACCACCTATTAGCTCCCCGACAACGGCGCCAGTTTTGATATACACCTGTCATAGGGCATGGAAAAGGAAATTTATTTTTCTAATGCAGTACAGAGGCTGACTAGAGTCGTCTCACTTGAGGATCTTTCTCAATTGTTCACCTACTTAATCTATATCACCTAAACTAATTATTTTTGGTTTTTTAATAAATATAAAAATGTAATTAAATTTGAAATTAAAATTAAATGTTAAAAGTTATACTATCATGCAATTAAAAAAAATGAAATTAGTGAAGAAAGAACTTAGACCTAGGGTTGGATAACACAAGTTCATTCATTATTTATTTATTATTTAAATTCAATTTAATAATTAATTAATTGAAACATCATTAATGAATTAATTTCCCTTTATTTATTTAGTTTTTGATTTTAGTATGCTTCAGTCACACTAAACCATACCTCCTCTAATAGTCAAATAGGGTAACACCTCTACTGAGAATGCTATCCTGAAAAGTCCCAGCTCCACCATATGCCATTTCATCCCTTATGGAAACCCCAACTCAACCATATGAAGGGCTTTCCTAAGATAAGGGAGGTAAAATGAATTAATCAAGGAAAATAAATGGACATGGAAATAGTGTTGTGGTGGAAGACTACTGCACCCGTTCAATATTTTTGACTCTACTCCAAATAGATTTAAAACATTTTGAATTTGAAGTGCAATAATGAAGAACACTATGAAACCTACCCCAAGGACAAGCCTCAGGTTATTCACTTACCATTTCAAAGTTATTAGAGATCTTGATGGAGAGATGGGAGAGAGATAATGGTATAACTATATTTTGAAAACAATTAAAGATGGAAGAAAAAATGCGAAACAATTTAAAAAAAGATGAATGTGTTACATGTAAAAGAAAAAAAAATAAAAAGAAAAGAAAATAGAATTAATAAGTCAACAGCATGTCCCTAGGACTCCTCTCAAATGGTGGTGTTGAACTGTTCCTTTTTAATGTGTGAAATCCTCCTTATATGGGCCATGAGATTTCATCCTTCGGTCTTTAAATTTCAGATCTTCGAAAGCTCTATTTAAGATTTCATACAAATTCTTTCCACCAAAAATTTCATCATGAAAAAAAAATTTAATATCATAATATTGGAATTATTTCTTCATGAAAGATGTTCCAAAATATCTTTTACTATTCTCCACAAAATTTCATCTTTATAAACAATTTTTTGTAAGAGATATCACCAATTAACTTTTAGATTTTATTCAGGATGAATGTTTCCTATTTTTGTCCTAGAAGTTTATCATCCATAGGCTACCTTAATGGATGAAAATCTTCATAATATTCAACATCCGAATGGCCAATTAAATTTTATTTCCATTACAATTGGAATCACCCTAATTGGATATGTTTTGTCCCATTTATGATCAATTCATTGATGTGGGGTCCACGCAATTTCTAGAATCCTTCTCCAACATTATTTAATTATTCGAGTCTGTATATGTCCAAATAATCTTTTGGTACAGAATCCAAATATGAGTAAAATAAATCAGTGAATCCAATAAAAAATAATCACATCAGTTAGATTTATATTTTAAAAGATATGATCGAATTAAAAAAGATATTATAATATTTCTATATTTCCAAATTAAGTAGTTTTCACATTTAAGCACAAAACACCCTGTAAATCCAAAATTGAATTAAATAACACAAATTGATAAATTTTTAGTGATTAAATCATTTAACTACTTAAAAAAATGAGAAAATATTATCTCTATCAGTACGTCACTTAAGGGTTCTCTAGTTATATTTTCTAAGAAGACTGACAATATATTGTGTTTATGTGTTGATTACTAGAAGTTCAATAACATGAAAGTTAATAACCAGTATCATCTTCCATGTATCAATGATCTCTTTGAACAATTGTGAGGTTCTTGTGTATTCACCATTATTGACTTGAGTTCAAGGTATCAATATCTAATAGTGAGACCTTCTGATATACCACTGACTTCTTTTAAAATTAGTTATGGCCTATACAATATTGTCAGGATTCTATTCAGGCTGAATAATGATCCATCTAGGTTTATGGATTTTATGAGCTAAATATTCCACACATTTTTGGACCATTTTGTTTTTATTTTCATCGATTAAATAATGGTGTACTCCCAGACTCATGATGATCATGAAAAAAATCTTTACATTGTTCTGATTAAATTGTTAAAGAATAGTATATACGACAAGCTATATAAGTGTTAATTACTGATTGAATAAGGTGAAATTATTGGGTCACAACATCTCTGAGGAAGGTTTCTTAGTGAACCCATATAAACTTAAGGTAGTTTTTTCTTGGGAGAATCCCAATAATGTTTTTTATATCAGAATAATTTTGGTTTTAACAAGCTATTATTAGAGATTCATCCAAGACTTTTCCCATTTTGTAGCCTCAATTTTGGGTTTGAACAAGAAGGGTACCAATTTTGAATGGTCTGGAACATGTAAAGATGACTTCTTGGAGTTAGATAAGTGTTTTACTACTACATAAATTTTGATCATACCTAAGCCAGGTGTAAAGTATACCTTGTTTTGTGATGCAATCAGAATCGTACATGGAGCAATGTTGATTCCGGGAGACTGTGTTGTAGTATTTGGGACATGACAGTTGAGGCCACATGAATGGTTTTCCCTATGAACGATCTCAAGTTGGACATAGTGGTTTATGTATTAAAGTATTGGAAGTATTACTAGTTGGGAAAAAGGTTTATTATGTAGACTGACCACAAAATTTTAATGTACATATTTTCCTAGTGAGATTTGAATTTCCAATAGTAGAGATGAGTTGAGTATATTCATTCATTTGATTTTGATCTAGACTATAAGCTAGGGAAATGAAAAATTGTTGCTAACAGTTTAAGAAGTTCAAGAGTCTGACTATGATTCAGAGATGATGTATTTTTTAACTAAGATACATATAGAGGTATAGTAGGGCCATGAGTAGATTAACCTTTTGTCCTTATCGGTGGAGTCTATAATTTTGAGATGGATTCAAGAGAGGAAGTATGAGGATCTGAAGTATTTGGTCTCGAGGGAAAGTCTAGAAGGAGGGGAGTCACCTTCCGATTGGGTTATCAATGATAATGAGATCATATATGTTTGTGGTTGTTTTCTTGCAACTATATGTATTTGAGAGGATATGTTTCATGAGTTCCATATCTCAAAGTGGGAAGTTCAACCTGGTTTGACCTAAAGTTTCCATTCAATTTCTAGAAAATATTTTATATCTAGGAATAAAGAAAGGGATCATAGGCTTTTTGACATGATGCTACACCTGTCAGTGAGCGAAGGATGGGAATCAACAACCCGATGGTTTGTCACAGTGGTTGTCCATCCTAGAATGGAAGTGAGATAAAATTACCATGTATATTTGGTGGGAATTACAAGGATCCATTATAATAATAACTTTATATTGGTGATTTTTGAAGTTTTGATGAAATTATCCCATTTCTTTCCAATTACGGAGACTTTCATGGTAGATCAGTATGGTGGTATGTATGTTCAGGAGATAGTGAATTTTAATGGGATATCGTGAATTATATTTTAAGATCATGATACAAATTTTATTCTATGATTCTGGTAATTCTTATACAGGGTTCTTGGAACATAAGTGATTTTTAGTATAAATTTTCACCCACAGACAGACAGGCAGTCAGAGAACACTATTTAGGTATTGGAGGACATACTGCAGGAATGCATCCAATATTTTAGTGGATCTTGGGAGAATAAATTAGTGATGGTTAAGTTTACCTATAAAAATATTTATTAGGAGAATATTCCTATGGAACCATATGAGAAACTCTATGGTTGTCCTTGTAGATCACCTTTATTTTGGATGCAGGTGGGTGAGATGGTGTTGTTGGGACCGAGTCTTGGGTAGAAGAAATCATAATAGGTTAAGTTTATTCAATAAAATATGGATATAATTAAGAGTAGACATATGTATTATGCTAATTTATATTGTATACCTCTTGAGTTTATAACGGGTTATCGTTTTTTACTTCATGTATTTATGATATTGGTTCACCTTTGAATTCAGAAGTAGTGAAAGTTGTTTCACATATATTTCATATCTTTTAATATTGTGTAGAGGATCAAAACATTGGCATATTAGTTGGATCTTCCATAGAGTTATAGTGATATAACTTATGTTTTTCATGTGTCATGGATTCATCAGTATCACCCATACTCGTATCATGTGATAGATATTGATGATGTTGAGATTAAGGCTGACGCGTCCTTTTAGGAGCATCTGATTCATGTTATGAATTACAGTCAAAAAGATTTGTGGAGAAAGAAAGTGCCAATTGTCCAATTTATTTGGTAGCTTGTATGTCTTCAGGATGAAACCTTAGAGATGGGATCTAATGTGCATGCCTAGTGGCACGACCTTTTTACCTGAGGATCTTAGTTATTCTTGGGAGTACAACTCGAGGATGAACTGTTATAAGGTTGGGAGATTGTAAGATCCCAACCTTTATTAAGACATCTCATATTCATTTTTAGGTATTATTTCACATTATTTTGATCATATATTGGTTAGGTCTTCCTTTTGGGCTATTCTAAGTAAATTTGGGGAATTTTTTAAGCCCATGGTGTTGTGCACAGTTAGCGCACGGTTAGGGAAAACAATACAGTTTCCCTGAGAAACCATCGATATCATTTTGATCCACTTGAGGGGGAACATGGATTAATAAAAACTTATGGACACCCCCAAACAATGAACCCTTTAATACAGGGGAACAACATGTTTGGTGCACAAATTGTCTAACTATGCAATCCAACTATGTGAGGGCTTGGATTGAGACAACGAGCATCAAATGATTAGTGAATGTTTTCAAAACCATTCATCATAACCATGTGTCATATAGTTGGAATCCCAAAATTTATGGATCTAAACAAAATTAATACCTTAAGGGTGTATTTTTTCCCTAATCTCAAAGACTTCTAAACTCTTTTTCCTCCTTAGTCTTGAAAGACAACTTCCTTTGATCTGAGAGTAATTTTTATGTTATTCAAATCCTATTAGAGATCCAGATTTTATAATTGGTCTTTGTTCTTGGCAATTATTATTTTATATATTCTTATTCTCTTTCTAAGATCCTTGGATCTAATACAATTCTGATAAATCCATATTCCTTTAGAGTAAATGCGAGGTTTTATGGTTGGATCTATTGAATGGAGATAGATCCAATCCTAGATCATGAGGATCATAGTGTCATTATTTTTTTCTCAAACCATTGTGATTTTACCTATTCTAATTAAATTTAAGGGATATGGTTAGGTGAGTTTCCATAAATGATCTTAAGTTATGTGGTCTGCATGATAATTCCAATATCCTTGATAAATAATTGTGTTTGTAGTTTTGTCGTTGCATTGTTATGTTATGAAATTTCCTTTAAATTAGAAAATATAATTTTATTCCCATGAAATTGTGAGACCCTTGTCAAATACTATTGATCCTATTGGAGATTACGATATTGTTCATGAGGGAAACCCATGGGGTGTGCTAATTTTCCTTGAAATGATAGTTATGGAATGAAAATGGGGAATTATAGGGTTTATGAAACTAAAAAAATCATGAATGTGTTGTCATGATAACTTGTTATAAATGACTATATGTGTTAACATGGAAGTGTTAATGATATTTGATATGATTGATGGAAATTGGTTTAAATGGAAATGTATTAAATGAAATTTCATCATGTGGGGAATAGTTTATAAAAAGGGTAAATAATTTTGAACCTTGATTTGTATATGTGATCAGTGCAGTGTAGTGTGGGTGATGGACTGTTGCTCTAAGTTCTTGTGGGTGGACATACTAATTATCTAGGCCCTCAATTCAGGCACATGAATTGGTGTTGGAATGATTCCCAAGTACCCTATATTTTTTATATACTGATGCTCTATGTACCCATAATATTGAAGCCTAATCTAACACTCCAAGTACCCGAGATAATGATGATGGACTAATTCTCCAAGAATCTGTGATAATAATATATAGAATAATGTACCATGGTAATAAAATTAAATTGAAATTAAATTTAATAGTGAAATACCATGAAAGAATCATTATTAGATCCATATGTTGTAAAGTTCAGACTCCGACATGGGATGAAGCTGGTATGATTGGTTTGGGTGTCACCGTGAACCCAAGACCAATGCGGTTAACTAAAAAATAGTAAATGTGAAACCCTTTTACTTCATAATTTATTATTTTATTATTTATAAAAATTAACACACTATTATAGAATAAATATTTCTTTAGACATCCATAGTGGTGACCTACTGTGTTGTACCCACACCCTACTTGGGTCTCTGATTGGTACCTGAGTAGACATCATGTTTGCAGGAAAGGATAACAGAAATATCCTTATATTAGATGGTTGAGTTGGGATTTGGGATGAATCATGGATGATGGAACCATAAATGATATTGGGACCTACTTGAGAATTTTCATTGTGTCTTTATTTTGGGTTTTTATTTGGAACTTGACACTTATATGCCATGACATATCTACTACTTTAGTTTATGGTCATATTCCTTGTTTTGGGATTTATAATGAGATTATTGGTCTTTTTTGTTTATTTTTTTATTATTTTGGCTATTTGTTTATTTATTTATGATGTTTTCTTTCTCTCATAAAGATGGTATAGTCTCCCCACGTGACATATTAGGCCCTCACTACTAGTCGCACCCTTAGGAGTATGAGGAGGCATTCTTGAGGTCATGTAATGAAACAGATCAGGGCAGTAGTATGTGTAACCCAATTTGGGAAATTACAACTATATTTTATTCTGTATCTTCTCACTCTTTTATATCATCCACGTTTTCTAGGAAAATTTAATACTTCTCTACAACCATAAGAAATGAGTTATCAGTCAAAATTCCCAATTGAAGTCTCACTACAAACAAGGATGTGCCAAGTAGTCCCCATTATGACATAGTAACATGCTCTATTGGTAGAATTTATTACCATACCTTGGTATAATTATATATAATCTTTATTATATACTATATTTCCAAATATGGTGAAAAAATTTATTACAAGATGAATGAAACTAGGATTCGTAATGAAGATGTAGAATTCCACATATTTAGATAAATGACTTTGACATCTAATTCAGGTTTAGATCCACCCCCAATAGCTCTTCTAAATGATATTGTTAGGTAATAAGGTAAAAAATACATGTATGGAGAAGCTATTATTCAAATTAAGTATGTGCATATTTTACATGAATTCATTAATGCATTTCAAGAGGAATTACCAAGAAATCCCCAGAGTGTGAAGTTGAGCTTTCCATCAACATAATACCAAATGCAAGACCAATATCAAATATTCCTAATAGAATGTACATGATGGAATTATGGTATTTGAATAATAAACTAGAGGATTTATGTGATAAGGGATTTATTTTCACTAGTGTTTCACCATGGGGATCCAATTTTCTCTTTGTTAAGAATAAAGATGGATCAATGTGGATGTTCATTGATTATAGGGAAATATATGTTGTTATTATAATAAAGAACAAGTATCCTTTACCATTAATTTATGACTTATACAATCAACTTCATAAAGCTCAAATTTTTTCAAAGATTGAACTCTATTTTCAGTATCATCAATTACATGTAAAGAAGGAACACATCCTCATGACAACATTCTGAATGGGGTATGAAAATTATGAGTTTAAAATAATGCCATTTGAATTGAATAATTCACCCACTATTTTTGTGGACCTAATGAATATAGTATTCAAGGAATATCTTGATGATTTTTTATGGTATTAATTGATTATATCGTGGTGTATTCTAAAATATAGAAGGACCATGAGAATCACTTGTGGATCATTATTGATGCTCTTAGAAGAAAATAGTTATATGGGAAATTTAGTATGTGTGATTTCTGGATTCAATAAGTTTATTTTCTTAGATATATTATCTCTAATGATATAATATCAGTTGATATTGAAATGATAAAGGAATCCATGGAATTATTCACACCAATTAACATAATTGAGGTATAACATTTCATTGGTTTGGCAGGTTACTATTGGTGACTTGTTTATAATTTTTCCAAATTGGATAACCTATTAAACAAGCATACATGTAAAGGGGTTAAATTTTTTTGGAAAATGGGATGTAAATAAGTTTTTGATTAATTAAAGAGTATACAGTTCAATACTCTGATTTTTACTCTACCATCTAAATATAATGGGTTTTTAATATTTAGTGATGCATCAAAGAAAGTATTGGGTTGTATTTTTATGAAAAATGAAAAATTTATTATATATAATTCAAGGAAATTAAGACTTAGGAACAAAACTATCCAACCCATGATCTTGAGTTAGAAGTCATAATATTTTCTTTGAATATTTGGAGACATTATCTCTATGATTAAAGATGAAAGATATTTATGGACCATAAGATCCTAAAATACGTCTTTTCATAGAAAGAACTCAACACAAAAAAAATTAGATGACTTGATCTACTCAAGGATTATGCTTTCTAAATACATGACCACTCAGGTAAAGAAAATAAGGTAGCAGTTGAAATAATTTGGAAATATCATGGAGTTATAACACAATTGAGGATTGAGAGGGATCCCATGTTCATGGATCTAATAAACATGGATATGGGAATTAATTAGGAGTGGGATACATCACTCATTTTTTAAATGACTATGAAATAATATTTATTGAAGAAGATAAAAAGTTCTTAATATGATCATGATAATTTATAGAAGAAAATCAACACTGTGATTAAAGGGAAATTTGTAAACTTTATTTATGAAGATGGTGTTCTAAAATCTGGAAATAGATTATGTGGTTCATAAATACCTAAGACAAAGAGGTAGTTTTTGGAGGATTCTCATAGATTACATTTCTATATACACCATGGTAGTACAAATATATATATAGGTATTTGAGGGATCATTTTTTGTGGGATAAAGTGAAGTGATAAATTTCTAATTATGTGTCTAGATGTTTGGTTTTTCAACAAGTGAAAGATAAAACACAATATCCTAGAGGAGTCACACTACCTATTACTATTACTATGTTGAAATGGGATGACATTACTATGAAATTCATCACTAAATTGCCAATGAATCTATGGAAGAATGATATAATGTAGGTTATCATTGACCGACTTACCAAGTCTAAACTCTTCCTTGGTATGAGAGAATATTTACCTCTTGATCACATCATGTGGCTATATATTAATGATGTTTGTAGACTTCATGGAAAAACTATTTCAAACTTGTCTAATCATAATCCCTATTTTACATCAAAATATGAAAAGAGTATTCAGAAGGATCCTGATACTGATCTTTATTTGAGAACTACCTACCATCCTCAAATTAACAGACAATCAAGAATGAATAGTAAAAAAGTGTAGGACACATTGGGATCATTCTCACTTTACTTTCAAGGTATGTAGGATTATTATTTACCTTTGGAAGAGTTTTCCTATAATAATATTTTCTATTCAAGTATTAAAATGATACCATACGAAGAATTATATTGAAATAGAAGTCACATTCCAAATTTTTGTGATAAATCTTCTGAAAGTAAACTTGAAGGTCTATATCTTATTTAAGATACAACTACAAAGGTAAATACTACCTAGGATTATATTAAAATAGCTCAATGCAGGAAAAAGTGTTATGATTACAATTGGAGGAATTTTTTGGAATTATAAGTGGGAGATCATGTTTTCTTAAAAGTATTTCTATGGAAGGGTGTCATAAGTTTTGGTAAAAAGTGAAATATTAGCCCCATGTACATTAGACCCATTGAAATTTTAGAAATTATGGGATCTTTGACTTACTAGTTGGAAATTCCACTATACCTCTCTAAAGTACATGATGTGTTCTATATATAATTATTAAGGAAGTACATGCCAGACCCAACACATGTGCTCGCCTCTAATGAAATATAATTGGAACTTGATGTATCTTACTATGAATAACCCATCAATATTCTTGATACTAGAGTAAAAGTATTTAGGAATCATATGACTCAATTGGTTAAGGTACTTTGGAGAAATCATAAAATGGTGGAAGAAATGTGGGAACTAGTGGATGTTATGAAGAAAAAATACTCTCGTTTTTAGAAGGAAATTATCATGATTATTTTTAGGATGAAATTTTTAAAGGTGGGAATAATTTAACCCTCTAAAGTATTTATGATATATTTCCTTTTAAATAAATTTAATCACTTTGATTTCTGGCGATACACACAACCTTGAGTTTATGAGAAGTGTAAAATAGTATATTGTTATAAACAAGTCATTAAGATATCAGGTATGAATAAGAATAAATAATTTTTTAAAAATATATATTTTTCACATGTTCATTGGTTATCTATTGGTTATAAATAAAAACAAAAAAAAACTAAATAAAAAGATATGTTTTCTGAAAAACTATATTTTTTATAAAAAACTATTTCCCCACATCTTGCATAATTATATTAAAATTAAATTTTGAAAATTTTAAAAATATATTTGATAAAATTATATTAATTTTTGAAATCATCATATCAAAATTATCTTATAGGGTGAATTTTTGGTATTTTTCTAAAAAGTTTCATTTTTCTATTTATAGTGAAAAATATTTATTTTTATTCAAAAATACTTTTTTTAAATTATTTACAAAGTTAAATGATATATTTAATTGATTTTAAAGTAAAATTAGTTAAATTTTATTAAAATTTAAATAATTTAGGTTATTTTAATCTATTTTCTATTCAATTATGATATAAAAACTTTTTAAACTTTTGAAGGTTCTTCTCTGGAAAACTCTTTTTCGATGCATACATGGGTTTAATTTTATATTGGTTACTCCTACTTATTAAAATTTATTTTGATGAAATGAATTGAATATTTTTAATAAGTATAATCTATTTTATATAATAACTTCAACATAATTTTTTCTCATAATGAATAGTAAAAATAGTAAAAATTATTTACCGTGATTAGGGTTAAAACGGGTTTACTGGGGATTAAACTAAAACGATAAGGTGTAAAATGAACTAAAAACTTTTCAAAATCCAATTTTATGGACATATTTTAACCATATAACTTAGTGTTTTCTTTAATAACCCAGTTTGATCATTTTTTTAATCTAAAAACAATGGTTACTCTTTAATATTTTAAAATATTCTATGTGAGTCCTCTCCTCCACTTATAAAAGGAAACCAACTCTCATCCCATATTCAAACTTAAAAATTAATTTGGTTCATCCAATCACTAAAAAACAATTTCTTTACTTACCAAACAACTTCATAGTGTCCTTGGTTTAATTATAAATCCAATCTAGGAAGGCTTTTGGTGAAAACCCAAAGAAGTTTTCTAAAGAAGAGGTAAAGTTCTTCAATGAGAATTTTAATTTTATTTATTTTTCTCCATATTTATAATATTTTTCAATCATGATAATATAATAAAAAAATTATCTACCATATAATTATATGTTATTGTGATAATTTTGTAACATATAACCATATCCTCTTCCATCAAATGGGAATCAAAACCATCGATTGTGGGTATGGTGGACCACCACCTCACGAACTGATGTAACTCATTTTCCATCAGCACTTCTCATGGAGGAATATAATGACGGATTTAATGTATATATATATATATAATATTTATTATACAATTATACTTATATATTTATAATATTATATATACCTACTTACTTTAATTTTCGTTTAAAATACAATAACGTCGCTCGTGTGTACGGTGAACTACCGCCTCACAAAGTGATGTGATTTGTTTTCCACATATTATTTAAATGGAAGGTAATAAGGACAAATAAATGAATATATTTCATATATATGACTTTATATAAATTATTTAAAATTATTATATCATACAATTCTTTATCCTTTCACCCATTAAGGGAATGATATCATTACTCGTGCGTATGTACGACCTACTCTCTCTACAAAGCGCTATGATTCATTTTCTATGTCCAATTTTAAAGAATAGTTTTAAATATGTATTTAATGAAAATAAATATTTATAATATTAATTTAATTATGGATATTATGGAAATATATCCTATCTACAATAACTAGTTCTTTCATGACAAAACATGCTTGATAAAACTAGGTAATTAACACCCAAAACGATGAAAATAATAAAATATTATTAACCAGTGGGTAGTAAAATATTATATGGTAATCATATATGATTATATAAATATTTTTATGGTTTTTATACAAATTAATAACATTATTAGAATCATTATATAGGATATTAAATCATGTTCAACTAAAGGAATGCGTGAGATAAGTGATTCCATCTCAACTTCCATTTCATTGAGACATATTTGTTAATATGCACATATTCACTTTTATATGGTGTATATAATAACCCATTGATGTATTTAACATGAATAAATAATTATTAATTTTTTTAATGTTTCAATTATATTTTATTCTTTTAGGGGTTACGATTTAAAAGTTTTCGAAGAGGTAAGAATCAATTTTAAAATCTCACTTTCTTTTGGGATTTATTTTACTATCATTGAAGGAATATTATCATTTATCATTTATAAGATCCAATTAGTTTCCTATAAATATTATTTTTATCATGGATATGATTATTTTCTAAACCATATAACATTTTTACATACATTTTTTACTTTGAAATTTATTTGATTAACTGGGAAAATATTTATAAATTCGTATTACTTACTCGATATAGGAATTTATTGATAAGGAATATTGTTCATGAATTAAATATATCATTAGATATATGATGACTATTGTTGAAAAGAATTTATAGGTGGTCCATGTTATATAAATATCCCCTCAGTGAATCTACATGTCTCATGAGACAAATCAATTGGCCAAATTAATAGGGTTTTACCCATAGTTTCAAAATACCTTGTGAAAGGTATTAACTATAGAAGTATCATGATTTCTAAGATCATGAAATCCAATAATTAAGAATTTCCTTCATTGAGAATTAATTTATTTTTATTATCCATGATTTTTTTCATTTATATTATCTCTAAATTCATTTTATTCTAAGTTTATTAATAAAATGACATGTGTTACCTTGATATATTGGTTATGACTTATCCAATTATGATGGTCAAGTTACTGATTAAATATAATGTGTGTTCATTTATTTACCATTCTATATTAATTATTCCTTATTTATTTATGATATCATTTTCTATATCTAACCCTTACTGAGAATTTGAGCTCACCTTTATTTTTTTCCTTTCCCTAGGATATGAAGAATAAATCACCGAATGAGTTTCTACGATTCATATAATTTTATTTTCTTTTGTATTATGTTTTATTTTCTATTACCAATAAAAAATTGGTATCATGTATGTATCTAGTTCTTCAGGAATATCAAACTATTCATTAATTTGTGATATGATCACTTGTATCTAGTTATAATTTAATAAAGTATATATCAACTCCGGTTTACTGGATTCGGGGTTATTACAACCTACATATTTGATAGTTTCTACTCACTCTTCTATGATAAGTTTTATAACATTATTATTCACATATTTTCAATTATATTGATACATCACACCTACTTATTTCTACCATTTGTACTATTATTTTATTCTAATATTAATTCATTTTCTCGATCCTTTTGTTTTCGATGTTGGTAAATATGCATTAACACATTACCTAAGGAATCAACCATACTCTTTAACTATACTAGTTATAAGTAGGAAATAATAATTAATTTTATTATAATAATACAAGCTTAGTTAAATTATGGATCTATTTTTGGGGAGGGGCATGTGAGTACAAGAAATATAAAAATTTTGTAGGAAAATATATATAAAAAATCATCAATCAAATCAATTTTTCGAAAAAAATAACTAGAAAATTTTCATGAAATATATGAAGTTATTGTACACTAAACTCAAAATAAAAAATTTAGAGGCCTTAAAAATAAAGATGACATGTGCCTATCGTGGGGTGTGGAAAAAAATTATTTACTAAGTTAAAATATAGTATAGTGGTTAACCTAGGTTATCTCCAGGAGGAGCTCACAACAATCATGTTTGTCACTTTGTTTTTTAATTTGTTTGGTTTTGAAAACATTGAAACAAAACTAAAGAAAGAAATAAAGTATCAGATTTAAAACAAATTGAAAAATAATGTGATTAAAAATAGTGATAATTATTTGGTGATCAGGTTAGGGTTGGTTTTCCAATTGAAATGTTATCATAGTTCTTATTTATTCAATCCTATTTTATTAAATTGATTAAAATGAGATTTCACAATAACTTCCTCTCACTTATTTGTTTAATGATGTTGGGGAGATTAAACCTTACTAATATCTTAGTTTGGTTTAATCTATATCCTTTGGTGAAATATTTGTAGAAAATACCCTCAACTGATTAAGGAAATTCCCAATTGGGTCATATTTATCCCAAACAATCTTGAATATTCAGTACAAATCCCACACGTAATGACAATCGCCAAGTACTTCACGACTATGTTCTGATCTATTCCATCGTATATAGACCATAACCTAGTGGGGGATATAATTTTAATTAAAAAAAATCAATAATAACAATAGAATATAAAATCAAATACGCACAAGATAATATAAGCTGTTATTACAATTGAAACCAACTTCATAATAGAGAAAACATTTTATAACATTAAGAGCATGAACTCAAACATGAAAAAATTGAAAACATAACCTTACCCAATAACTCATAAGATTTAACCCACCATGTTAAGGGTAATTGAGGAGAATGGGGAAGAAGTATGCATTATAAAACTAAAATAAAGAAAATAGGGAAAAGAAGAATAGAAAAATGTATCCTCCAGATTCTGTCCTCCAGAAGTTCAGCTTCGGTTCTCCCACCATATCTTCATCTCAGGCTAAGGTACCTTTTTATAGGAGGTGACTAATGGAGTTCGACATCTACCCATGAAGTATGAAAGCATTTTGATCTGTGTGGAATGAGTTATGGCCGAATTATTAGACATTACTTTTTCATGGCCGCCAATCACTATTCCACAAACCACATTTGACCAGTTTAAGGGAAGCCTTAATCAACTCATTTCTCTATGAAATTTAATGTGAAGCTTCCTAGTCAAGTTGTATTTTTGACCCTGTTGGAAGTACCCCATTTGGTGGTCGGTATCTCAAGATATTGATCATTGAATGAAGTCAAGTCCATTCTGCTGGCCAGAATAAGTGTTTATATTGACCGATTTGTTTTGGCTTGTTGGAGTTCGAATTGGATTTGGGTCCTAAAGAATTATATGTACAAAACGAATTCTGTAATCCTAAAAAAATGGAATCAGGTAAATTGTACGAAAATTGAAGGCGTTATGATTGATATTCAGAGACAACATAAAACTGTTAAATGTCCAGAATTAACCAATTTTCACATTTAATCTCAAAACTCACCAAAAAATATAAAATGATCCAAATAAGATCAAATTGGTTAATGGGAATGGATTAAATCATTTAAAAACATAAGAATAATTATGAAACTATTAGCTCTTTTAATTCCCCCACACTTAGCACTTGGAATCCTGGACAAGTAAACATCGATATTAAATCAAAGCAAATTTAAAACACATATCCATGAAATCTAACAATTTAACACCAAGAAACAAAAGATATCATGCCTCATCAACAACAACTATTCCAAGTTCTCAATTAAGTTCATTAAATATACTTACTCTTCATTTATTCTCCCACGCACAAAAAACACTTACCTAACATGCATTTTTTTCTCATTAGACAAATATTAATTTTCAACAATGTCTTTCTCATGAAATACTCATGCAAGGGTCACTATAGGCTTGATAAATTCCTACATCTCCACCCGATATGATTCAATAACAAATATTATCATGAGGACTTTATAAAGGCTATTCTTTGGCTTTAGGTTGGTAGGATTTAGATGTGAAAAATACTGAGGCTGAATAAGGAGTGCTTGGATCTTTTTAAAGCAAAATTACATTATTCTAATTTTTACTTAAGTACAGTCTCCTCATTACTCTGCTTAGTATTAAATCAGCTCTATCAGCCTGAAAAATCCATGAAATTACACACCATTCATCATTTCAGAAACAAAAGTATCAGTTATCTCAAACATTATTTTTCTTGAAAGCTTCAGATAGGCACAACTTTATTTTTTTCATTGGAATCGCCAGAAATGCAAAAATTCTTTTACATAAAATCTCCAGATAAGGAATAACTTTCAATAAAATGATTTTTTTTTCAGAAACAAGAACATATATTCAAAGTTTTATTTTCCACCCAAAGTATCATCAAATGATGTATCACAGTACAATTCAACATCCCCCCAAACTTAATTTCAACAATATTATGAAATTTCACTTCACGAGAAGGTTAGATAGGGAAAATTGGCTTATAATGTGGCTAACCTAGCAGGATGTTCAGGGATTCTATGGGCTACAAGGATTAAATGTACAAGGTGTTCAATTATAAAAAGGATTATTTTGAAAATAGGGCTTTAATACCAAAGAAATGCCTCAATCATTTAAAACACATGCATCTCAAACCCTCAAGTTTTGATAGGAATAAATCAAATTTTGGTTAAATCAATCATGTTATGGTTTTCTCAAGAAATGAGGTAAAATAAAAGATTATGAAAATTAGGTTTAGAAGAATCATAAGAAATTGATTTCAAATTTATAGACAATGAATTGTGGCATGGGATTCAAAAAAAAGAGTACATTTCATGAAATTTGAAAATATTTGAACTTGAAACAAAGTCATTTTCAGCATTCATTTAAGCTCAGTTTCATGGGAAAAATTACTTCACTCATTGACATGGGTTTCAAAAATTGTTATGATAATCATTTCAGCTCAAAATTTTTAAAAACAGACAAACAATTGAAAAACAACCAATTTGTTAAAAAAATTGAAATTCTTAAACTACAAAGGTTCCCTCCCCTATACTTAAATGATGCAATGTATGTAATGCATTAAAGTGGATTTAAAATGTAATTATATTTTAAATTGAATCATAGTAATCAAGATAGTGATAAGGAGAGGTATAACCTAACTTATTGGTAGTGAATTATTGATTTAAGATCCTAAGTACTGCACACATGAAATCCTACAACCAAAGGTAGATAATAAAACATAATAAATTTATTGAAATGTAATTAAAATAGAAATATATTGAGAAAAATAAGGATAGATCTTGGTTTAATCCCCCAAGTAGGCCATAGGTTTCGACTTCCTTTAGATGGGAAGTTTCAGTTGGTTATCCCCAATCCGATGGTGCGTGATGTTTCTTTAATATGAACCACCATAACTTCTTCCTTCCATCATGAACATCGTCTTTTTTGTTGAGGACTTCATGGATATAGTACAAGAAATCCACCCATATGAAAATGATATTAAACTTGCATGGTGAGGGTAGGAAAAAGAACGGTCCTCCCCTTTATTGGTTTCCACTTTCACAACTTCTTCTTCATTATCTAGTGGTGTCACAAGGTATGTTGTATCAAAAGAATAATCAATGGGAGAATCAGAAAGTAATTCAATTTGAACAAAATTTCATCATGAAGAATCAAAATCAAATTCTTCCATTTCAAAGTATACAGCATGTGTATCTATTTCCTCATGGAAATATTTTTTGGTATCCTCTTGAACTCCCTCCAATAAGTTTTCATCTAGTTCAGGGAGCCCCATATTTTCCTTATGACGTGCATCTTCTTTTTCTTGCTCATCAACCAAGACAATACAGTTGTTGGCCAAATCTGAAAATTTATAACATGGGGAGGTAATAATCAATTCATATTTAATAAAATCAGAATGAAAATATTCTAAGAAAATATCATCTTCTTGAGTTTGTTCAACTTCAATTTTTTTCTTTAATTGGAGGTTCATCTTGTAGTTGATTTTCACAAGATAAAGGCACGCAGTCAGGCTCCTTCATCTTTTCTTTAAATTTCACCGCTTTGGTGGTGTCTTCCTTAAATGGTTCTAGTTCTTAAACATTATAATGAATATGCAGATCCATTAGTTCTTCACACTCAGTGTAGAATCCATTCATATCTTATTGATCATCCACGTTTATCTCAGTAGTCAATTCTTCCATCTTGGCCTCCTCAAGTTCGTGCTTAGGTTTTGGTTTCTCCATAAATGCACAAACATATTCAAATGAAAGTTCTACGTTCCTCTCTAGTTGTTCT
Source organism: Viscum album (assembly GCA_963277665.1). NCBI lineage: Eukaryota > Viridiplantae > Streptophyta > Magnoliopsida > Santalales > Viscaceae > Viscum > Viscum album. The sequence goes on from OY728120.1 coordinate 1,172,219,294, forward strand.
ATTTTACTTCTAAGTTCTTGTATTTGAACTATATTATACCCAAACTTGTCTTCTTATTCAAATTTTGGGTAATTGTTCCATGAATTAAAGAGATGATCATTTGAAAACATCATGGATTTTTTTTTGTTTTTTTGAAAAGTGTTAAATATTTATAATTAGATTGTGGAACTTCCTCCTCGACAATGATGCCATGTTTTGACACGTTCCTATCGTGGGGTGTGGAAAAAAAATTATTTACTAAGTTAAAATATAGTATAGTGGTTAACCTTGGTTGTCTCCAGAGAGGAGCGCACAACAATCATGTTTTTCACTTTGTTTTTTAATTTGTTTGGTTTTGAAAACAATGAAACAAAACTAAAGAAATAAATAATGTATAAGATTTAAAACAAATTTAAAAAAAATTTGATTAAAAATAGTGATAATTATTGGGTGATCAGGTTAGGGTTGGTTTTCCAATTTCAATGTTATCATAGTTCTTATTTATTCATTCCTCTTTTATTAAATTGATTAAAATGAGATTTCACAATCACTTCCTCTCACTTATTTGTTTAATGATGTTGGGGAGATTAAACCTTAAAAATATCTCAGTTTGGTCTAATATACATCCTTTGGTGAAATTTTTGTAGCGAATACCCTCAATTGATTAAGGAAATTCCCAATCGGGTCTTGTTTATCCCAAGCAATCTTGAATATTCAGTACAAATCCCACACGTACTGAAAATTGCCAAGTAATTCACCACTATGTTCTGATCTATTACATCGTATATAGACCATAACCTAGTGGGGGATATAATTTTCATTAAACAAATCAATAATAACAACATAATATAAAATCAAATACAATCTCACAAGATAATATAAGCTGTTATTACAATTGAAACCAACTTCATAATAGAGAAGACATTTTATAACATTAAGAGCATGAACTCAAACATTACAAAATGTAAATCCTAACCTTCCGTAATAACTCATAATATTTAACCCACAATGTTAAGGGTAATTGAGTAGAATGGTGAATAAGTATGCATTATAAAACTAAAAGAAAGAAAAGAGGGAAAAGAAGAACAAAAAAATGTATCCTCCAGATTCTGTCCTCCGGAAGTTCAGCTTCAGTTCTCCCCCATCCCTTCAACTCAGGGTGAGGTACCTTCTTATAGGAGGTGATTAATGGAGTTGTACATCTACCCACAAAGTTTTAAATCATTTTTATCCATGTGGAATGAGTTATGGCTGAATTATTAGACATGACTTTTTCTGGCCACCAATCACTATTCCACCAACTATACTTTGACTGGTTTAAGGGTGGCCTTAATCAAATCATTTCTCCATGAAATTTAATTTAAAGATTCATAGTCAAGTTAAATTTCTGACCTAGCTAGAAGCACCTAATTTGGTGGTTGGTATCTTGAGATATTGATCATTGAATGAAGTCATGTCCATTCTGCTGGCCATAATAAGTGTTCATATTGACCAATTTGTTTTGGCTTGTTGGAGTTCGAATTGGATTTGGGTCCTATATACTTATATGTAGAAAACAAATTATTTAATCCTAAAAAAATGAATCAGGTGAATTGGATGAAAATTGAAGGCATTATGCTCGATATTCAGAGACAATGTAAAACTGTTAAATGTCCAGAATTAACCAATTTTCACATTTAAGCTCAAAACTCACCAAAAAATATAAAATGATCCAAAGAAGATCAAATTGATTAATGGGAATGGATTAAATAATTAAAAAAAATAATAATAATTATGAATTCTAAAATGTATTTAAGTGGTCAAAAAATAGAATACTAAAACTAAAATGGAATATAAAAGGGGGTTGTGAAAAATCACCATGAAAATATCAACCTACCTCCACCTAGAAATAATCTAATAGAGAGAGTTTACATAGGAAGTTTCAATTGAATAAAATTTATAATAATACATTATGAATTATAAAGACCCACAAGTCTTTAAATTATGTGATCATATAGTCCCATAGTTCTATGATTCCATCATATAATGGATTACCTATTGAAAATTCTCTTGACGCTATTAGAGACTTATATATTGTAGTGCAGCAGTTACGACTTCATGGGATGAGTGAGGAAGAATTAAAATTAAGCGTTTTCTAATTTTTCTTAAAGTTTAATGCTATAAATTTTTTCCAAAAATTATATTAAGAGATATTTGAATCATGGGAGCATGTTTTTATCTCAATTGTGATAAATTTTTACCAAAAAATATTAAAAATTGGAATTAAGAAAAATCCAATGGATTTATTCCAAATCAGGGTGAGCTATTATGTGAAGATTAAAAAAAATTAGAGGAATAATTAGGTTATTTATGAATCATTAGTTTAATACATAGTTACTTATAGATACTCTTAATTATAGTGTCACCCCACACCAAAAAAATATAATAAACCTTTCCTCTAGAGAAGGAATTTTTTATAAAAATACAGAGGAACTAAAATAATAGTTTCATTAGTATATAAAAAAACTCACAATATAAATGTTCAATAAGAAGAACCATAGTTTTAAGGAAACCAATTATATTGAAGATGATGAAGTTCAATTTTTTGGTTTATATGATGAAGATCATCAAAACTCACTTAGGGAGAAATGTTACCACTGTATTGTGTTTGGACATTCAAACTCATGTTTCCCTAACATTGATATGCCTTACCAACCACCTGAAAATATAATTTTTTCTATCTATAAACCTAGGATTTAGCCTAGGGATGACCTTTTCTCAAATAACTACAAATAGGGGTATAAAAACCACCCAAAATATTCTTCAAAAGAATTAGGGGTGTTTAGACCTATTGCTCCCCTAGATTTCAACAACAACCTATACAACACTTAAAATGCCAAAAAAGATTCATTAAAATTATCAAGTGAATTTAGATGTTCTCATTAATTATATGCTATGTATACTGGACCCATATGAGGAAAAAAATAAAGTTAATAAGGAATTATAAAATTATGTTTTCAAAAATGAAATAAACAATTTAGAAACATAAATCTTCCAAATGGATAGAGAGTTTTGAGGAAGAGAAAATGATAAACTACTAAGAAATAATTATGTGAATAAGGGGTATAATAATATGGATATTAAACCCAGTAGTGGTCTTCAAAATCATAAGGAATTTGAATTTTTTTTTGTTTTCTTATTAGGATAATTAATCATTTTAATAATAAAAAATAATTATTATGTTGTTTTTAATCAATTTTGTGTTTTATGAAAGATAAATATTTTCTTGGAACATATTGGAAATTTTGTAAATTCCTAAAGTGGCAGTAAATCAAAGAAATACAGACCATCGACCATTAGTCTGGATAGTTAAAAAGTAAAAAATCAACCATATAAAGAGTCCATCAACCATATAAAGAAATTTGGATATTCCATACTCGATAGAGTATCAAAAAAACTTCACAATAGGTGCATTGACCATGAAATACATCTCAAAGGAATCAATCCAACATAATACATCCCAAGAGACCACAATAATCAGTATATTCCAAAAGTAATGAATTGAACATAGAACAAGTGGATCAAACACATGCCTATCAGATCTATGGTGGATGTTTTCTCTAAAAATCATTGATCAATCGCACAAGAAAACTTATGACTGTAAATCCAATTTGATGAAACCCCGTGTCTGTGAAAATCTTCACTAAGAATTGGAGAAACTTCATATTTATTTCCAATCGACCTCATGATGAAATCAAAGTGACCGTATCACAATGTGGTTTTTTATAAACTGAAAAATCATCCGTAAGTTTCCAATCAAGAACACATTAAAGGGAAATAACAATATAAGAAATGTTATTATTGATAGTGTGATTAAGTGACCACATGACTAAGCGAAGTGAATGTGGAAAGTTTTCTGAATTTGACAAAGTACTAGATTGATCATAAGTTCAAGGTGACCAACTAAATGGATTTTCATGGGATATGATTAAAATTATTACAAGTTATCAAAGCTATTGTTGAATCTGGTTTGTCATGATTAAAGTGACCATACCTAATTTTTGTTATTATGTTCATTAAATATAATATTCCAACCTAATTTTCTATGTAGAATTAAATTTTATCCATAGGAATTTAATGACCCCAAATTTAATGAAGTGTCTGATGATTTCTAATTATGTGTTTTAATAAATACTTTTAGAGGATGTTATCCTTTTATAATATACCGATGTCATATAAAAATTGAGTGGAACACAGATGTGTATATCATAAATTTTCACAATTGCAAAAACATGAACCAATGCTCTATTTTAACATCTAAACTACTCTATTCTCTTTAAAACTTTATCAAAACGTCAAAGAACATCTTCCATTCTTCTCACAACATATCAACACTAAAGTAACACATATAGAAGAGAATAATCATCTCCAAAACATTTTAATTAAAATATTCATTATACTGAATTTGTTTTTATCTTTTATATCTATATTTTTATTACATTCAACTTCTTATGGGTATAATTGGTTATTTCTTGATCACAATCTCATGTACAATATTAGAGAGTACTCTGATACTATATCTACTTTTTATTTATTACTCTTATCCCATGAATACTATAGATGAGGCTGTGTATATCCAATATTATTTGTTTATAGTTGTTTTTAAAACATAATCCATGATTTAGAATAGTTTATTTATTGAATAAACTGCTTAGAAGTAGGTCATTTCGAAGTGGAGAGGACTATGTCTTGGATTGAGATTGAAGCTCTTGTTTTTAATTATCTATGTTTCAATGTTTTTTTATTCTATTATTAAAACTACTTTTTGAAATTTATTTAATAAAATTTTAATTTTATAGTTATCTCTTACATGTGATATTTTTATTGTTTAGTGAAAGAAGAGTAATCTCAAAATATTGTAATAATCCTAAGATTATCCTAGCTGAGTGTTGTCAAATTTATAAGGGGTTACTGAAAAGAATTAAATTATATATACCCATAATATTAGTTATCGAGTATAATTTTCAAATTAGGGGATTTAGTTTTAAATAATTTTAAAAAGAAAATTATATTGGATGCTCAATTTACCTCCCTCTTGAGTACTTCACACAGACTATTATTTTGTATTAAATGAACTTTTATTTATTTATCTATCCTTTATCTATGATCAATATATTACCCAAAAATATCAATATATTTATTTATTATAAATTTATATCTTTGTGGATAATAATATTGTTGAGGGTATTTCTACTAACAGACATCCTTAATTTATTAATATAAATTATGCTCGGTTAAATATTAATATTAAAAAACATATAAAGTGTATAATATTTAATATATGAACTCTAATAGGGGAAAATATATAAAATCAAAATATGTTATTTCTTATTATAGTAATGAAACTATATTTTTTTATGACTATGATTTAATTTCCATGAATGCATTATATTGTTCATTAAGAGATGATAAATTAAATAATTTTTTGGCATGTTCTACTTCTTATGAAATTTGGGATAAAATTTCTATGTATCATGAAGGTACATAAAATGTTTAAGAGATGTATATGAATACCTATACTATTAAATACAATACTGTTAAAATGAAAACCGATGAGTTAATTTCTGATATGTACGTTAGGTTCAACAAAATATTCAATATGATGTATTCACTTGCAAATAAAATTGGGGAAAAAGATCAAATGATTAGACTCATGTGGTGCTTATATGATCAGTGGATGGGGACATATATCTCCATTCATGAATCATGATATTTAAGAAAACATATAGTGAAGGAGTGGATTATTAAACTCATGATTTATGAGTAGAAGATGAAAGTGAATAAAGATGATGATGTACCAAAATGAAAATCAATTTCATTCAAAACATATGAGTTGATGGTCAAGGAGAAAATAAAATAAGATAGTCAAAGTGAGGAAGAGTCACTCTAAGATAGTGATAGATAGATGAATCAACTATCTAGGAGATTTAATAAGTTATATAGTAATAATAAATTCTTCAATAAATCATACAATGGGGTAAAGTATTCCAGAGGAGGAAACTAGAAAAAGGTAAATCAACTATGTAAAGTGACTTGTTATGATTTCAATAGGAAATTTCATATAAAAGGTGAATGTACAAAATTAAATTATAATAAAAGGTATGAGGACAAAGTAAAAAAACAATATAAATCTCTAAAATAAACATGGAGCACATTTATGGTAAGTTCTAGTGAGTTTAACATGAGTGAAGAAGGAATGACTGATGGGGGAAAACATGTGTTTTATGGAAAAAACATCCGAGGTAATAAATACTATCTTTACATCTTCTATACATATTTATAATCTCTATAAAATGAAAATAATGATTAAAATATGACCTGTGAAGACTTATATTAATATTTCAAAATTATGGAAGATAATTTTTATGAATTTAAAGATAAGTATAAATATGTAAATAAACAACATGATTTATCTATCAATATTAAATCTGATATTTTTATAGAAAAATAAAATAATTATCAGTTATTAAAAGAGAAAAATAACCAAAAAATTTCAAGTGAGAAACTTAAAAAGGATATTGAAAGGTTTACAATGGAAGATAATCCTTGACCAGGATGTTGGTAAGAAGACCACACCCAAGTACACAATTGGGATTGGATACCAACCTGATCAAAGAAGAATTTATGTAAATAAGTTTATTACTAGCTCAAACTCTTCAAATTCATTAAAGAGTTCATATTATTATTGAACTAATAATGTTTTTTTTCTATAATTCTTAAGTATGATTATGATAATACAATTAAAGAACTTTGTATTACAAAATATATCATTCCTAACTTCTCTAGACCCAAGAAACATTGGTTACAAAAATCATTTCTTATCTAAATTTTTATAGGAAACATTATTTAAGAGCACAAGAAAGAATTTATGGTATCTAAATAGTAGATTTTTTTTGACACATGACTAGATACTACTCATGATTTAAGAACTATATAAAGTTGGATGGTGGACATATCACTTTTAATGAAAATGCAAAAGAAAAAATAATAGGACATAGTCAAATTAGTAACTCAATTTTTTTAATTTCTAAATTATTATTTTTAGATCATTTAATTTATTATCTAATTGGAATATAAAAAATATGTGATGATGGTTACCATGTCAAGTTGAAAATAAATTCTTACAAAGTCATAGATTCTAAGAATTATTTAGTTTTTATTGATTTACATAATGATAATGATTATTTATTTGATTTAGATTCTTTATTTTCTAAAAAATATTTCTCTCTTGAATGCCTTTCACAAATAATCTTGGATATGGCGTATAATACTAGTCCATTACAACCTTCACTCTATTATAAAGATAATTAGGAAATGGTTATTTAAGGATCTTCCTAAACTTGAATTACCAAAAGTTAAATTTGTTAACCTATTTTAGAAAGGGAAACAACATAATATTTCTTTCAAATTGAAGAAAGAATATCACCTTCTCAACCCCTAGAGTTGGTTCACATGGACTTGTTTTGACCTTATAGAGTTTCTAGCTTAAATGGGATGCATTATGCATATTTTCTTGTATATTACTATTCTATATATACTTGGGAATTCTATTTATATAAAAAAATTGAATCTTTTTCCCATTTTAAAAATATAAAAAATATATAGAAATTATTAGTGTATTAACTATTAAGAACTTAAAGAGTGATCATATACATGCATTTATAAATCAAAACATTAAAACATTAATCTCACATCAAGTATAGAATCACATTTTTATACTCCTAAGAATCCCTGGTAGAATGGTGTTTTAGAATGAAGTAATAGGATTACTCATGAGATTTACTAGACCATACTCAATGATAATGACCTAATTGTTTATTTTTGGGAATATGATATCAATAAATCCTACTATATTATCAATAGGGTTCTTATCTATACCAATTTTAAAGAAGAATCCATATGAGTTGTGTATTGGAATAAAAAAAATGGTTAATTAATTTAGAGTTATTGGATACATGGTATTTATTCTTAACACAAAAGAAAGTTTTGTTAAATTTTCATCCAAAATAAATGAAGGAATATTTCTTGGTTATTCATCCTCTATTAAATCATACAACATGTTAAAATTGTATCCAAACTTATGGAAGAATTTTTTACATGTAAAATTTGATGAAATTGATCCACACAAGCCTAAATATTATTTATAAAATCATGTGGATGATCTTTATAACATGAATATCAATACCTCAACCATTATTAGTGATTTTTCCATAAAACCTATTGTATAAAAATCATAAAGGGATGGATTTTTTTGAATTATACCCTAAAGAAGAAAATAAAGTATAAAGTACTTCTTTCTCTAAATCCATTAGAACTCATAAAAACCATACTTTAGATGTTGTTATAGGATATCTAGATAGAGGTACCCATACTAAATATTCTCTTGGATTCTAGGTTGAACATAATTCCTTAATATCAAAACTTCAACATAAAAAACAACAATGATGATATAGATTATGAATTTTGGGTAATGGTTATGCAAGAAGAGTTGAATTAGTTTAAAAGAAACAAAGAATGATAACTAATTGAAATGCCTAAAGAAATATTGACCATTATAACTATGTGGGTGTTTTGAAATAAGTTTGTTGAGTCTGAATAATAATAATAAAACAATCTAGACTATTTGTATAATAATACATTTAAGAAGAAGGTATTTACTGTGAAGAAACACTTTCACCAGCATAAAGACATGAATATAACAACCATGGTATTTATTTCATATTTAGATATGATTTATTAAATAAACTTTCACTTAATACAATCCACAATATCTAGATTCCTAGTGACATTGGGTCTTAGGAACATTACATGACAACTTAAGACATAAAATACAACATCTTTTTTGAAAAATTCTTTTACATGGCCACAACATTGCTTAGAACTTAGCATTTCATGGGATAACCTGAGGACATAAGTAAGAAAAGGGTGAGATATAAAGCCTAGTATGGGAGTAAACAAGGAATAATATAAATAACACAATACATGTTAGTAAATAGGCATACCAAGGGAGTGAAAGAGAAACATGAACAAAAAATCATGATATATCATGTTTATCATAACATGAAAATGTGGAAACAGCTTAAAACACTGTATCATTAACATAAAGGAATCAAGTCAACCCCTATCCCAACATGATGGAAAAAAGTCCTATAAAGGCATCTGGTAAACCCCTGTCCTAACATGAAATATCATGATACTAAAAATTACCCAATGCATTAGAGCACTATTAAGGCGCACCCTTCAAAATCATTTCAATCTCATGCTTAAGTGTTCCACATAGACCATATACCATGGATTCATTCAACATCATCATTTATTATATGATAAATGAATGTGTAATAAATACATGAAGGTTTATAATAAATAATTGTATGTTAATAGAGGTTAATACCCTTTATAATTAAATGAGCATGGTATTTACTACATGATGCACAAAAAATCGTGGTGCAATTTCGGCAGCCTAACGACGTGACAAGAAACCTAATAAAAATGGTTAATGAGAGATAAAGGGGTATCTCATCATATATACATGAAATTTATAGTAATGGGGTTATATAAATACATTCCCCAATATAAGGAATTTGGAAATAGAAGGCGTAACATAATAAAGAAACTTGAAGAAAGAGGAGAAATGGAATAACTCTTATGAAATTTCGGCATGTAACAGGTGTAAATTGGAGGGATTAATGAGAGATAAAGAGGTATATCATCATTAAAAAATAATAAGGCAAGTATGGGGGTGGTGAGAAAACATATCCCATAATTTTTAATTGAAAAATAAAATGGTATAACAATATAAGGAAACGTGGACAAAAAATTAGAAAGGAAGGAAAGTGAGGATCCCTTACTAGGATGTGTGATCCCAAAGGCCTAGGAGAGGATTTTTGGGAGACTGAGTCACCTTAGGGGGAATCTAGTGAGTGTAGATAAGAGTGAAGACGAGCTTAAATGAGTTTTATTGAAGAGTAATTGGTTATTGGGTGGGTTTATATAGGAAATGAGGGGGAATTCTTTATTAATTAAGTTATGCACACTACACACTAAAATATTTAAAACAACAAACCAAACAATGGTTTTATCCCATGGTCTTTGGAAATGGGGAGTGAAATAATTATTTTATATGTCCAACTGAAAAATAAATTAAAATATTTTCCATGATTATGTGGAGGTGAGTCACACCTTCAAGGAAATGAATTTAAAATCAAAAATATATTATACAAATTGGAGGATTCAGTAAGGAATTATAAAATAAGTCAAATAAATATAAAATCAAATTATTTTAAATTTAAAACATATATTTAGTATAAGATCCATTTTATGATATTTATTACATAACTATTGGGTCATTACTATGTCATAAACACACTGTATATTTATATATTATTTAATTTTTACCAAAAAATTTGGTTGTCTTAGAAAATTATGAAAAATTCACCATTGGATAATTTCAATGCCCTAATTAAAAAAAATATTCTTTTTATATAAATAATTTTCTAAATCTTTGAATTTTCACTTTTAAAATGAGAACCAACATTTATTAAAAATTGACAGTTTTTGACAAAAACATTTTTTAAACCTTAATAAAAATGATACTAGACATCATAAAAACTATATAATAATTTATTATTGATAAAATTAAATTTATAATAATATTTTACTATAATTTTAATTAATTAAAAAAATAATTATTTCTTTAAAATAATTCCATTAATTAAAAAATACACTTTCTTTTTTATCGTATAAAAATATAACTCTTATCAAACTGATTTCCTAATCATTTATAGACAATGAATTGATATAATAATAATTGACAGGAATTGTTTTTATAATATTATTAATAATAACATTATTGTATATATTTATCAAAAGTATCATTTTTACCCAAAAAATCAATTTATCAAATTCATCATTTTTTTAAGAAAGACTATTATCATAAAGGAATTTGTGGAATAATAATTTTATTTATAAAAATGGATTACCCAATAAATAGCCAATACCTTGTTACATAACCCCTTACAAAACCCGCATAAGACCTATGGGTAAGGTGTGCGATGGTGAAAGACTCTTGGGGCCACTTGGATAAAATCTCTTGGGTGGTAATCTCTATTAACTTGAACTTCTCCCGTAGGTGATTATCTTTAAGCTTAATGTATTGATTCTCAGCTTGGGCTTGGTCAAGAGTGAAGCCCAGCGATGGAACCTCCTTTCTGAGATCCAAAAAATTATATTCGTACAACCCGAGTCTACTAGATGATGCCATCCTCTCATTTTTCTATGTTGAAAGGATTTGATAAAACCTTATATTTATATCAATTGTGTGATCACTATTTAATGACTATATTATAAATGGTAAAGATACTTAATGGTCAATTAAACCCATTAATAAAAAGAGCGCTTGTGTTTTCTATATCCATAATACATTAAATGAAAGGGAATTTTATTCATAAATGATTGAGTTGTTATAACCTTCCCCCCTTAAGAAATTTATCCCACGAAACTTCCTTTTCACACACTAAACCAGATGAGGTTAACTCTACCCCATCACATCATCTAGTTCCAACGTTGTTTCTTTAAACATGTGGTTTCTCCACAACACCATGATTAGTGGCATTGTCTTATTTTGTATAATGTTTTTTGTACGATCTAAGATCTTCACCAGCTTCTCTTAATAGGATAGTTAATTCTCCAATTGTACCACCTATAGATTAAGTACATGCAATGGGTCAGGTATGTACTTCCTAAAGAGTGATACATGGAATAAATTGTGTACTTAAGACCTATTCGGTGGGAGTTTTAGTCTATAGGCTACTGCTCTGATGTGATCAATGATCTCAAATGGGCCGATGTACCTCATACTAAGAGTTCCCTTCTTCCTAAATATCATCACTCTCTTATATAGAGATATGAAAAGGAATGCCATGTCTCCAACATCAAACTCTAAGTCTAATCAGTGATAGTAATCATAACTCTTTCGTCGACTCTAAGCATCTCTAATGTGAGATTGGATGGTCTTAACCTTCTCCACCATTTCTTCATCCATTTAGGAACCTAAGAGTTTTCATTCCCTAACTTCATCCCAATATGTTCGTGTTATGCACCTCTTCCCATAAAGGGCTTTATATGGATCCATTTGGTTGCTTGAGTGGAAAATGTTGTTGTAAGAGAAATCAATCATAGGAAGATGTTGATCCCATTTTCCTTTGAAGTCCATTGAGAATTATTACAACATGTCCTCAAGTGTTTGGACAATCTAATCAGATTTTCCATCGGTCGAGGATGATAATCCATACTGATGTTCATCTCATTATTTAGAACGTGTTGGAGACTCTTACATAATATAGAGGTGAATCTTGGATCTTGATCGAATATAATAGATAGTTGAACACCATGCCACCTTACCACTTCTCTGATGTATATTTGTTCCAGTTGATCCAATGAGAAATACTCTTGAATTTCAATGAAGTGTGCAGTCTTTGTAAGATGATCCAGAACAACCCATATATCGATGTTTCCTTTGGATGTCTTCATAAGTCTGGTAACAAATTTCATGGTGATGTACTCTCATTTCCATGTTGGTATGGGTAATGGTTTCATCATACCCTTAGACTTCAGACTCTTAGACTTCACTTGCTGACATATGAGACACTTTGATGTATATTTTATGATCTCCTTCTTCATGTTATCCCACCAATAATTCTTTTAACATCTTGATTCATGTTTGGGTTTCCTAGGTGAATGAAAAAATTAGAACTATGTGCATCATCCAAAAGTTCTTTATTTAACTCTGTATTTGATTGAACACATAGTATTGACCTGAATATCACAATTCCTTCTTCATTAACATTGAACTATGAGGATTTCCCTTTTATGATAGTTTCCAATTTCTTATAAATTCCCACATAATCTTTTTGAGCATCCATTAACCTTTCTAAAAGATATGGTTGAAAAATCATTTGTAAAATGATTTATGATGTTCCATTATTTATGATTCCCATGTCCATATTCATAAAATCTAATAATATAGGATCCTTTTAAATTCACATCAATGATATTATCACTGGGTCCTTTCTACTTAGAGCATATACCACCTTGTTCTCTTTCCCAGGGTGGTAGTGGATTGGATAGTCATAATACTTAATGAGCTCTAACCATCTTTGTTGGTGCATGTTAAAATCTTTCTGTGTGAATATGTATTTGAGACTTTTGTGATCCATATATATTTCACACTTTTCAACAAAGAGATAATGCCACCATATTTTCAACCAAAATATCATAGCTTCCAACTCTAGATCATGCATGTGATAATATTTCTCATGAATTTTCAACCTCCTTGAGTCATAGGAGATGAATTTTTCATTCTTTATCAATACACATCCCAAGACCATCTTCAAAGCATCACCAAATATTACAAAAAGATTGCCACTTGTGGGTAGTGTGAGAACATGGGCAGTGATTATCCTCTTCCTCAACTCCACGAATCTTTCTTCACATTCACAATTCCATGAAAAATTGACTCCCATCAGAGTTATCTTGGTAATAGGGCTTGAAAATCATGAGAAATTTCTCACAAATTAGTGATAATATCCATCTAACCCCAGGAAGCTACAGATATCCATCAAAGATGTCAGACTCATCCATCCCTCAATTTAATTTTTTGGAAGGATCCATAGATATCTCATTGCTTATGATGATATATCCCAAGAATAAGACTTCCTTCAACCAGAACTCACACTTTCTATTCTTTTCATAGAGCTTCTCCTTTTGCAAGGTCTCTAGTACAATGCTTAGATATTCCTAATGATCCTCTTTGGTTTTAGAGTATATTAAAATATAATCTATAAAGACTACCCAATATTTGTTGAGGTAATATCTAAAGTCTCTATTAATAAAGTCCATGAGGATTTCTGTAGCATTAGTGAGTCCGAAATGAATTACTATGAATTCATAGTGAATGTACCTTGTACAAAAAGAAATCTTGGGAATATCCTCCTTCTTCACCCTTACTTGGTAATATACCAACCATAGATCCAACTTGTAGAAGTATTGTTATCCACATAGTTGATCGAACAAGTAATCAATTCATGGAAAATTATACTTGTTCTTTATCGTGATTTTTTTGAGCTCATGATAATTAATGCAAATGCGCATTGACCCATCCTTCTTCTTGAAGAAGAGGACTAGTGCATCCCAGGTTGAAGCACTTGGGAATATAAAACCTTTATCTAGATTCTCATATAGTTGTTTATTTATCTCCTCAAGCTCCAAAATAGCCATTCTATATAGATTCTTGGATATTGGAAATTCCCCAAGAATAAGATAAATTGAGAATTCAAAATATCTTCTAGGTTGAAGACCAGACAATTCCTCAAGAAACAGATTAGTGAATTCCCTTAAAATAGGCATGTCTTCAAGGATGGTTCCTTACAAAGACTCAATCATCTGATAAAGATACTAATTCTCATAGGGAATTAATATCCATGCTTCAGATGATGGTGCAAAAGAAAATTCATCCTCCTCCTCGCACTTGTATAGAATCGAGGTTCGATGCACCAAATAGAGAGTGATTTCCATACCGTGACAATTTATGTTGTCTTTATATAGGAAAATCCAATCCATGAAATGAATTGCATAAAATTCTACCAAGGTAATTATGATGTGGTTCCCTAGGAATTTCAATCCACAAATCATAATAAGGGGGAGTTATATTCATGAGACACAATAATTTCCCTTTTTTCTGTTCTCATCGACATCTCTACATCCGTGATTTGTGGTGGTGTTTGGATTGTTCTACTAAACTTTTGGGATATAAAAGAATGCATTGAACCAGAATAAAAAATTACGTTTTCTATTATTGAATAAATCACCAGCGTACATCTCACCACTTTATTGTTGGGATTCACTTCAGCCGTAGTGATAGAAAAATATCACCCTTGCAACCATAGAGGTTGTTGGTTGCCTTCGAAAACCCTTGTCTTAGGGAACTGGTTCGAAAAGGGCCCTGTTTATTTTTTGTTGTAGAAAGGAACAATGCATTGAGGATTTAATGGAGTTTTCCTTTCCTCTATTGTAGTAGTGGAGTTTTCTTATCTGCAATCGCTGGCTTGGTGCCCTTCCTTCCTACATCTAAATCATTTCCTCCTCCCCTTATATGAACTTTCTAGGGTTCTCCTTTCAGTGCCTTTGGAAAGTGGGAGGATGGAATTTTTTAGAACCATTTGTTTGTTTAATTGTATTGCTAGAATTAATGTCCACTTTCCACTTCTTATCCCCATGATACCCCTAAGATTCACCAATCTCCATCTTGAATTTGAGGGCACATTGGGAAATCTCTTAATAGCTATCCATTTAGTGGATCAATAGAGATTTATGTAGGTTAGGTTTTATCCCTACAAAGAAGTGGTAAAACTTGAATTTGTGGGTAATGAAAAATCTAGAGGTGTATCGTGAAAGTATGGTGAAGTTTTCCTCGTATTCCCCAAAAAATTCATCATCCTTTTGTTTGAGTTTAAGGAATTCTCTTTCCATATTAAGACAGAGGGTGTGTGGAAAATAGTTTTCGAAAAGCATTCTCTAGAATTCCTTCCATCTTATCACCTTGATCTCTTCCTCAAGATTAGTATATTTTATCAATGTCCAACAATGTTCAGCTTCACCCTCCATACAAATCTACAAGAACCTTCTCTTGTTCATAACATTAAAGGATGGAGAAGATCTTCTCAATGGAGTTGATCCATTGTTCAGTGATTAAGGGATTGGATGATCTATTGAAAGTAGGAAGCCTTTTTCCCATGAATCTCTTGATTACATTTGTTATTTTTTAGGGGGGTTGGATGTTTCTATTGAAACATGTTTTTATTCAAAACTTGAGTTAATTGAGAGAGTATCATTACAAAGTCTGTGATTCCCACTCCCATCATATTGGTAATCTCATTAGAACAATCATCACATTGATCGTTTCATTGGTTGTTAGCATGAGTCCTCATATTACTAGCCATTGGATAGAATAAAATGAAAATTATTGGTAAGTATTTTCAACTATTAAACACATAATTGGGAATCCAATGACAAAAATGGATAACTTATAAATTACATTTATTTCCCCCACTTATGAATTTCTTGGCTTCAATCTAAGTTATCTATGATCTATTTCCTAATGTATATTCTTATGGTATTTTTTTCTTTATCTATTAATAATGGTTCATACTAGTCTTATTAATTTACCAAAGCATATACCCCAGGAGGGTTGAACCAAGAGTGAAGCAAGGCCCATTGTCGTTCACCAGTTCTCTTTTGAGTCTAGCTCAAAGTGGTGTTTTTGGGTTTTACACCTAGATACATCTATGACATAGCCACCTATATTTGTTCGTATCCAGAAAGGGATGAATTTTATTTATAAAAAACTTACTCTATAATCACCAAATTTTAGGGATGTTTTTCTAATACTTAGTCTTATCCCTAAGGATCTCACTAGGGTTTTCTAATCATAATCCAAAAAACTAAATAAACCTATCCTCTGATACCGACTATAAAAACCCTAGTGTTTATTACACATTTAAACATGATTTATTACATAAAATTGAACTTAATACAACCCATAATATCTAGATTTATAGTTTCTTTGGGGATTAGAAACATTAAATGATAAATTAAGACATAAAATACAACATCTTTATTGAAAACTTCTTTTACATGACCACAAAATTTCTTCATACTTAGCATTACATTGGATAAATTGAGGACATACATAAGAAAAGGGTAAGATATAAAGCCTAGTAAGGGAGTACAAAAAGAATAACATGAAGAAAACAATACATGTTAGGCAATAGGTATACCGATAGAGCACAATAGAAACATGAACATAATGGCATGATATAGCATGATTATCATAATAGGAAAATGTGGAAACATTTTAAAACACTGCATCATTAACATAAAGGAATCAGGCAAACCCATATCCCAACATGATGGAAAAATTCCTATAAAGGAATCAGGTAAACCCATGTCTCAATAAAATCATGATTCTAAACATTACCCAATGCATTGGAGCACTATTAGGGTGCACCTTTCATAATCATTTCAATATCATGGTTAAGTGTGCCACATAGATCATATAACATGGATTCATTCAACGTCATCATTTATCACATGATAATGGAATGTGGAATAGATACATGAAAGTATATAATAAATAATTATATGTGAATAAATGTTAATACCCCTTATAAAGAAATGGGAATGGCATTCACATGATGCATGAAAAATCACGGTGCAATTTCAGCAGCCTAACAGAGTTATATAAAAATTCATACAAATGGTTGATGATAGGGAAAATCGTCTCTCATAATATATTAATTAAATGGAAAGTAAGGGGTCATATAAATACATGCAATAACACAAGGAATTTGAAAATATAATGCATAACATAATAAAGAAACTTGAAGAAAGAGTAAAAATGGAATAACACTTACGAAATTTTGTCATGGTAATTGGTGTACACGGGAGGGATTAATGAGAGATAAATAGGTATCTCATCATCAAAAACTTATAAGGGAAGTATGGAGGAGTTTAAAAAAACATACACCATCATTTTTAATTGAAAATTAAAATGGTATAACAATATAAGGAAACTTGGAAAAAAAATGAGAAAGGAAGGAAAGTGATGATCCTCTACTTGAACGTGGGATCCCAAAGGCTTGGGAGAGTCTTATTGGGAGATTTCAGAGCCTTTTTTGGACTCTAGGGAGTAGAGATAAGAGTGTGGACGAGATTAAAGTAGTTTTAGTTAAGATGAATTGGTGCTTGGGTGGGTTTATATAGGAAAGGATGGGGAATTTTTTATTATTTAGGTTTTGGACACTACACACTAAAATATTCCTAACCAAAAACCAACCCATGGTTTTTTCCCATGGTTTCTGGAAAAGTGGAGTGAAAACATTATTTTATAATTCAAAGTTCATAAGACATTAAAATATTATCCATGATAATGTGAAGGTGAGTCACATCCTCAAGGAAATGAATTTAAAATCATAAAATATATTATACATTCTGAAGGATTCACTAAGGCATTATAAAATAATAAAAATAAATCTAAAATAAAATTATTTTAAATTTAAAACATATATTTGGTTGAATATCCATTTTATGGTATTTATTACATCACTACTTGGTCATTATGATTTCATAAAACAAACTATATATTTATATATTATTTATGTTTTACCAAAAAATTAAACTATATCATAAAACTTTGAAAAATTCACCATTGGATAATTTCAATGTCCTGATTCCAAATATTTTATTCATTTTGTCTAAATAATTTTCTAAATATGTGAATTTTCACTTTTAAAATGAGAACCGACATTTATTGAAAATTGACAAGTTTTGAATTTTTTTTTTAAACCTTAATAAAAATTACACTTGAAATCATAAAAATTATATACTCATTTATTATTAATAAAAGTAATTTGGAAATAATATTTTATTAAAATATTAATTATTTCAAAAAACCATTAATTACATAAAATAAATTCTTTAATTTTTAAAAATACACTTTATATTTTATCGTATAAAAATATAACCCTAATAAAATTGATTTCCTAATAATTTATAGATAGGGAATTGATATAATCATAATTTTTAAGAATTGTTTTTATAATATTATTAATAAAAACCTTAATGTATATATTTCTCCAAAGTACCATTTTTACCAAAAAAATAAATTCATCAAAATCATTATTTTTTAAGAAAGACTAATCTTATAAAGAAATTGGTGGAATAAGAATTTTATATAAAGAAAGGGATTACATAATAAGAAACTAATACCTTGTCACATAACCCCTTATAAAACCCACATAAGACCTATGGGTAAGGTGTGCGATGATAACATACTCTTGGGGAAGCTCAGATAACATTTCTCGAGTGGAAATATCTATTATCTTGAACTTCTACCATAGGCGATTCCATTCAATATTAATGTGTTGAAACTTGGCTTGGGCTTGGTCAAGAGTGTAACCCAGTGATGCTACCTACTTTCTGAGATCTAACAAATGAGCTTCATATGGCCTGATTCTACTAGATGAGGCCATCCTATCCTTTGTCTGTTTTGAAAGGATTGGATAAAACCTTATATTTATATTAGTTTTGGGATCACTGTTCAATGAATATATTATCAACAATAAATATAATTAATCATCATTTAAACCCAATAATAAAAAAAATAGTGCATGTTTTTTCTATATCCATAATACATTAAAATAAAAGGAATTTTATTCATAAATGATTTAGTCATTACAATGAATCTATTTGAATGTTTATTACATATATAGAACATTTTAATGTCAAACTATATCAAATGGATGTCAAGAGTTGTTTTATTAATGGTCATATTATTGAGGATGTTTTTCTCGAGACACCCCACGGTTTTTGAAATCCTAATTTTCCAAATCATGTTTTCAACTTAACTGAATCTATTTATGGTTTAAAACATGATCCTAGATCAATGTAGATAGGATCAACTCTTTTTTGATTTATAAAGGTTTTTCAAAAGGTTTATCTGATACAAAATTATTTATAAAAATAATTATAAATTTTTTTTGGTAGTTAAAATTTATGTTGATGATTTTATTTTTGGTTCTTCAAGAAACTCCTTATGTATTGAACTTTCAAAAATCATGAAAAATTAATTTTGAAATTAGATTAATGGTTGAGTTAAAATTCAACCTTGTTTTTCTTATTTTTCAAAATAAGGAGGGAATCAGTTTAAATTAGAGTAAATTAAAAAAATATATTTTGAAATGTTTTGGAATGGATAACTCAAAAGGATGTGATATTCTTTTGAGTACCACCTTTAAATTTTATCTTAATGAAACTAGGAAATGAGTTGATGAAACCATCTATAGAGGTATGGTAGGTAATTACTTTAACTAACTTATAGTCGGCCTGATATTATGTTTAGTGTGTTCATGTGTTCTTGATTTCAAGAAAAGAAAATAGATTCCCATTTAAATTTTGTTAAAAGAATTTTTAAATACCTAAAAATAAAATATATTTTGTATGTTTCTATTCTAATGGAAATGCATTTGATCTAGATAGTTATTCAGATGATGATTTTGGTATCTATAATTTGGAAAAAAAATCACTACTAGAAAATGAAACTTTTTGGGAAAGTGTTTAGTTTCATGGTATTATATGAAGTAGATTATTGTTTCTTTATTTACTACTGAATATGAATACATAGATGTAATTAGTTTTTTTGAACCAATTGTATGGATGAAACACACATTGTTTGAGTATGGATATTAGTTTAGATATATACCTATAAAATGTGATAATACAAGTGCTATTAATATTTCTAAAAACTATAAATCTCATTCATGAAAAACATATTGATATAAAACATCAATTTTTGAGAGATAATTTCCATAAAGAAGATATTTCTCTTGAATTCATTATCACTAAACACAATATTGATGACATTTTTACAAATCCTATGAATTGTGAGAGATTAAATTATATTTTTCATAAATTAAGAATGATCAATTTTTTTTAATTTTTTTATACATTTAATATTTTTTTTAATTTTTTTACAAACATATGTGAGTTTATTAAGAATAATATTTAATTATTTTTCCATTAAATATATCATATGATTTTTATCTTATGTTTTATTTCATTTTATTTATATCCCATATGTTAATATTCATTAAATACATAAATGATTCAATATAAAAAATTAGAATTATAATATTCACTTTACATAAAAAACCTGATTTTGAACCTTTCCTTCACCAAAACCCTATCCTTTTGATCCATAAATCCCAGCTACAAATAACCAGGATAAAGCGATCCTTTGAGGAAGATATTCCAGAATCCTCTAATACTCCCAAGCGAGAAAAACAAAGTACAAGTGGACTAGGAAATCTTGTGATGCCACATATTATATTCCACTAAGTTTTCCTAAAAAAGGAAATGGATTTTTAATGGTTTATAACAAGTTGTTCTTTTTTCTAGAGAGTCATACTTCATCATGGTTGGAAAAGATTGTTTTGGGATGATGATCAACTTTTCTATCCATGTTTGGTGAAATATTTTTATATGAAAATGGTTTTTAAATCTAGATATAAAGAAGACATGACTAGGAATATTATTGATGGCCACATGGGTGAATTTTCATCAACCTTTTAGGATGATTGTTTAAGGGTTCCACATCTGGGTTAATATGTGAATTATCAAAGTTCCTATCTTATGAACCATCCACAATATGAAATTGGGAAAACCATCGAAGAATTTATTGATGAAAAAACCCATCAGAGTATCCGTGATAATGAGTTACGTTGAAAATTTAGGCTACTGATAATGTTCATTCAAAACTTAATCTAAATAATAATGGGATATTTCAGCATAATCAGGCAACAAGATATTTTCTTGTTATACATAATGGGCCATGGTATCTATATAAGCATGACTAGATTTTTAATGAGACACATGGAAGAGAAAATTGATCCTTTTACTAGATACAATAGTGTTCCATATCTGAAGTTAATTTTTGTTATGTTAGTACAGAAAAGCATGATTTATTAGGGTGTTCATATATCAGTATATTTTGGTGGCATCTATTTAAACCAAACCACTTAAAATTGAATGAAGATCAGTTGGAATCCATGAAAAAAGATGTGGATATATGATTAATATGGGGTTTATATGGATTTTAATCTAGTTTATCATCATACCAAACCAAAATATGTTGTTGAACAAGGTTTGGATCTAGATCAAATAGTTATAGAAAATTATTCTTCCAATGAAGATGGATCTAGAGCTATAGTTTATGTAGATAAAGAAGATAGGGTTTATGAAGAATAATTTGATGGCTCCCTTATTCATGAATATACAGAGTATTATGAGGTTACTATTGAGGTTTAACCTGTAAGAGAAGGAGTATCTACTCAGGGGTAGAGAACTCCATGGTATTTTTTTTGTTTATACTAGCCATAAAAGATTTTGAGAGTGACAAGGGAGATAATAACACTAAATAGAACCTTATAATGTTTGAGATAGAAGGAGATCCAATATTTTATTCCAAACCTCATAGGGATGATTATCATTTAGATAATATCTTCTTTAACATGGATCTATTCAATCTTGACCATGGTGGTGTTAGTGATGATGGTCATAATGATAGTCCACCTAGACCAGAAGGTCTTTCCATGTCAGTTTATTCATAAGTTAAAAAGTGCAATGAATCTAATTTTTCTATTCATTAATTTAGAATATTATATGGATTATTTTCAGAACTAGGATCTAAGAAAAAATGAGATTTAGAGGCCTAGTGAGTCTATAATTATTTTTTGAAATATATTACATTTATTAATTAGAACACCTACACAATTTTCCTAAAAAATTGTAATAACTATTGAATAGAGGATAAAATTAGAAATATGAGGTTTCCATTGATCTTAGAAAATTAGTTTTACCCTAGGAATGACATAAAATTAGAGATTATCAGGCGTTTGGGTTGGGAATTATCATGATTGAATGTTTAAATAAATTAATTTATTAAAAATAATTTATTTAATCAAAAACTATGACCTAATTATGCATGTAATTATACTTATATGAGAAATTATCGGGGTTATCCATACAACCCTAGATCCATTGGGTAAAGAGTCGGAGGAACATTCTCGGGTGAATAATAAATGGATCGTGGATCCTCAATTAGTTTGAAATTGGATTTGAGGATCTTACAGATGATAACGATGCATGTTCATTATTCATCAACGATCAATCCATCTCAAAGTAGGATGTTTTTTTATTTGGATTTATCCTTGTTTTCTTGTTGTATGATAAATGAAAATAAAATGACTAGTGGATTGATTTTATTAATAGTATATATTTATTTTTGGGGAAATTAAGAGAAATTATTTATTTGTTTTAAATATTCATTTTTCATTCTAATGGAAACAAATCGAGGCCTACCCCGAAATGATGAGTTTTATTCCTCTCTTTTCATTATTTTTTCTCATTAATTTCGCCATTCATTTATATTTGAAATTTATTTTGGATGGGGTTTTGAAAAATATGAGATAAACAATCATTGCACACATGTTTCTAAAAAAATGGAATGATATCACATATCCGAGTTTAGATTGGTAATGGGATCAAGCTCTGAAGATGGTGACAAAGGATTGGGACTAGATTAGGGATGTGTGTGCATGGTTTTTAGGTGTATCAGGATTTCAGTGATATGGGGTGGTTCCCAAGAATACTGAACAAAATTAGATCGGATCTCTAGTGATGATCGAGCTTGGTTGTCTAAGATGTTTCATCCATGGGAAAAATTTGTGGCAGTTTTGGTGGAAACAATTAAAGATTTGGAATCTACATGAAGGAATTATGGGTTTTATGATATTCTAAAATACATGGTGTGTATTTTGGGAACACATTAAATGTATGGGGCCCTAAATATGGTGCTAGGGTTCTATGTAGAGTTAAGTATAACACAACATGTTACCCCTATCACATGGCGTGTGACTCGAATTAGTGAATTGACATGTATCACAGAGGATACATATATATCCATACATGGACATGACTATTCATACATGGACATGACTAGCCATACACGAACATGGTCCAGAGTATACATGGTTGGGAACACTATATACTCAAACACAAACACGAGAACAATCCATGATACATGGGTAGTACTTATTACTGAAGGGATACACCATGTATTTATGACATACTCTATATACTTCATCAAATAAGTCTTGGAGCACTTATGTTATTCAACTTGGACAAGTTTCATTATGGTATATTACCTTGATTCATTCCCTGAGGGTTTATTATGAAGTCACATCGTATATAGTAGATGGTTATTCCCTATGAGAAACTTTAGTCTTAGATAGATTTATTTGAATCCTTTCATGAGGCCCATAGTGAGATCCTATACCATCATAATTTCCCTAAGTGGGGTTCTTTTTATCTTCATTACCAACACTACATAGACATCAATCCCTTACTTAGAAGGTTAATCTAGACTGAGTTGTTGGTATACCTCATGGACTTGGGTGTGATCCCATATATGTATATATCTCTTCAAACATCCCACACGTACTTCTTATGGTGAGACTCGATGAGCATAAAATCTCATATGGAAGTCAGTTATCCTAAATGACAATTATATGGATCATTCAAGCATGAATCCTAGGATGGTTTTATAGTTTCAATCTTACTTTAAAACTTTGTGTCTAGTTTGAATATATCAGAATATTCTTATTAATTATTTTGTTATCATTTCTCTATGGTGACCTGACTAATATTACTGATGCTATTTTAATATTTATTTTAGTGTGTCCTATTGGGTATTTTTATACTCACACATGAATGATATTTCCCACATGTATCATGTATTATGCCGAACAATGAACTTTTGATAGAGGATTAGAGGGACCCAAACCAGGCAGAGCATTTTGATCAAGATAGACTGAGGTGTGTTTCAGTGGTTTCATTTACAGCAGTCGACTCGTACTTTATTGGTTGGGCTTGTTTTAGTTTCTTTTGATGAGATTGTATTTGGACCTTTCATTCCAGTACATGTTTTCATACTCTAATGGTGGAATTTTAGATGTATTCATGTATGGTTATCAATTATTTTACATTTTATCATTGTATGGGCATAGATATGTGTTCATGTGTGTAGTTACTTTATTATAAGGCATACAATTTGTGTGATATGCGAACTCGGTGCTAATTATTATCCCCTATCCTATTGGATACGGGCTCAGGGTAGTCACTATTTGAGCCCTATTGGTTTGGGTCAAGAAAGGGTGGTATCAGAGGAGTTAGTTATAACTTAGGAACAAAGTTGATGAGATTAGTTTGTGGAAATAATTTTAAGTGTTTTGAAATTGGGTCTTAGGCTAAAGACTCTAGTGATGGAGTGATAGATGACATATCCATTGAAAAGGACTTTCAAAACCTTCTTGTTGACATGGTATATGTAGGCATTGGTTATAGGGAAAACATTGGTACATGCATCATATATGAATGTGTTTTGGTTTCCATGTCCTTGTTGAGTCATATCTCTAGATATACTCATTGACCATGGTAAATCTTGTCTATTTAAGGATTCCTAGAAGATTTTTTCCAAATAGGATTTAGCAGAAGGATCACAAGGATGATACCCTTAGTGAGGAGGATTCAATACATGGACCTATTCTGGATGTGTTACCTCTAGGTGGTGCACCAGTATTACCACCACCTATTGAGAAGCTAGGGGCCCATAGTACCAGTAGACGAGGTGAGTAGGATGAGCACACATAATGAGTTTTAGTGTTAGTGAACCCTCAGGTTCAGGGGTGATCCCAACCCACAAGTATCTAAGGATTGGATTGAGGCAGTGATGTGAGTCTTTATTCCTTATATGACACCTAAAGACCAGATAATGGTTTTATCAGTGATCATTCTCTATGGATTTTCCTGAAGATGGTGGGGCTTAGTAACCAATTCATACAATGAAGGGACTCTTTCATGGTTAGAGTTTTATTTCCTTTTTAGAGAGGAATTTTCTTCAGATATGTTAAGGGTTGTGTGCATACAAGATATTTTAATGATTTAGTGGGGATGTATGATTGTGTTTGAGTATTCATTGAGGTTCGCTAACCTCTCTTAGTAATCAATGAATATAGTTCATGATTAGTTATTTCAGTATAAAAAATTTGAGAATGTACTATGAAGAGAAATACAAGATAGCATGAAACCTCTTTGAATTGCTACCTATGTCAGGGTTCTATAGTATTATTTGGTATTTGAGAGTTTTTTTTATAGAGAATACATATATGGTTGGTGATGTAAGTGGGAAAATAAGATAAGGGACTTAGGGAGTTGGGAACCGACAAAAACATCAGGACCTAACATGTGAGATGTTTTAGGAGGTGATCCTAGAATATAAAGTCTATGGTTTAGGGCTAAGAAGAAGGATTTATCCAGTCTAAAGAGAGGCGGTGCTACTCTTGTGATAGTCAAAGATAACTTATGGGTGGTTGAGGCTTATGACCCAGAGGATCCATGGATGATACGATGTATGATATATATTCTCTAATTTAGCAACAATTTTGATAGATATAGGGTTGATCCATTACTTTCTTTCCACTTATATGGTATGAGACTTAGAGATTTTGATTGAGCCCTTAGCTCGACCCTTATTCTAGGAAACTCCTCTATAATGGGTGACTCAGTGATCACAAACCTCGGCTAATGGTGAGACTTGACTCATGGAGGTGAGAGTTTTTTTGGGATCTCTTTGTAGCAACGACGAGGCCTTATGATGTCATCTTAGTTATGGAGTGGTTATCTATAGTTAATTCCCAAATAGGCTGCTTCAGGTAGATGAATGGGTGTGTCTAAAGTGATTGGATGAGGTTTTCCTTTATGGTTAAAAATTAAACCAAGGAAGAGTAGGATGTAATCATGAATAAGAGGGTTTATCTGATTAAACACCATTTGGATATCATGAACCTTGGTGTAGTGGATTCTATGAGCTTTAAGTCTCCCACAATTTTGAAGGTGTACAAGGATGTCGTTTTGGATGATATAACAAGATTTCCTCTATAGAGATAGATAGACTGTAACACCCCGACCCCAGTTACCCAGAGTCTGTGTATTTTTTTAATAAATTAGCATGATTACAAGGAATCAAGTCTCAAAGGACCGATCGATTTAGCAGTCTTGGAAAATATATTACATACATGAATGTTACATTACACTTTATAACATAAACACAAAATAAATAATCCATTGAGAACACCATTATTCCCCTAGCTTAACCCTGCATATCAAACATAATACTCTTCTTGTAATATTGGGAAAACAAAATGTAAGAAAGGGGTGATCTCAGATGCTCTGTAAGGGTAAATAATTTAGCGAAAACTATAAACTTTCAAGGCAAGATGTATAATGAGGGAATGCCTAACTCTGGACATCATTACCACATAGTCAAGGTCTCATACCAAAACTACAAATAAAATTTTTGTCAATGCCTTGTGCCAATACACTAGTTTGTCTCATGAGACCTATCAATGCATCGAGGAGCTATAGTAGGCTCCACCCATTACTTACTAAGTCCACTTCATTCCTCATAGGAAAATTTTGAAACATAACGTAAACATTCGTATTAAAAATAACATACAAAATGTAAATACTTTATCCATAAACCATGAATGGTAAAAAAAGTGAAAATCCATAGTAAAACATATCATAACTCATTCAACACAATATGGAAGATTGTATTATAATAAATAAACCTCAATCAAGAATAATATCCAATAAAGGATGATGATATAGTTTAAAATGATTAGTAAAATTTGTTGAGTGAAACACCCCTTTTTTAGGAAATCATTTAGTACTCACACATTTATAATGGAATTAATTTAAAATAGATTTTTGAATCAATGTTTCCCATACCACTTTGAATCTTTTTAAAGGAATTAACATTTTAAAACAATTATGTCCATATAAATAAATCCTTAAAACCATTTTGAAAACAAGGAAATTAATGAGAAAGATTTAGAAGAATAAATATTTAAAACATTTAAGATGAGTTTTTAGTTAAATATTAACTTAAATGAATCATTTTTAGATGTATTTAATGAAACATGGACATTGATAATAAATATTTCCCAGAAAATACTTACACATAAAAAATCTCGGATAATAATGAGATTGAGAAATTAACCCTTACTTTGAACTTTACTTTGGTTGAGGGTACATTTAACCTCCTGTATAATGACCATAATATTTTATTAAATTATAAAAGAACCATATTTTTATTTATTATATCATACATGATTAATTTATGACTTTATACTACCCATTTAATAACGATTTTCATGTTAAATTAACATTTCAGGTAATAATTGTATTCTTTATCGTACATGTTTTTACTTGTTATTCTTGATCATATCATTTAGATCATAATTTAAATAATCCCAGAATATAAAAAATGATTTATATATCATATATATTTAGAATATAAATATGTATAATAGATAGATATATGAAATGGAAATCACCGTTTATGGAGACGGTAGGTTATATGTACGCATAAACGTTGTTTCTGTTTTCATATCGTATTGAACGGAAGTAAGTGAATAATATATATTTAAGTAAATAAATAAATATATATATATATATATATCCAGTATTATTATTATTTCATATATTAAATAATAATTAATAATATATATTTTTATAATCATTGTTGAATGGTGAACCTAGAAATGAATCTCATCGCGTTGTGGAGACGGTAAACTGTACGTACCCACGAGCGGCGATATCATTTCTTTAATGATTATAATGTTTGTAATTTGATGGTATATTAATTTTAAAAAAATTTATCTTGTTATTTTCATTATTTATACACATATTACTCATCATTATATCCATCCAAATAACATAGTGTTGAATAACAAATTACACTACGACGTGGAGACGGTAAGCCGTACATACGCACATATGGTGACATTATCATTTATAGGATAGTTATAATAATGAATATGGTTGTAAAATATTTATAATAACATAAAAATACGAATATGGTAATAGATTTATTATTTTGGTATGGAAATAACAAATAAACAGAAAGTGGAAGAAGAAAATAACTTTGAAAGAGGTGATAAAATAATTACATTTTCTTCGAGTGTTTCTATTTGATTTGAAAAAAAGGGATCCTTAGGTTGGATTTATTATCAAGGGAAGTCCTCTAGGTTTAAGTGAGGGATTTTGATAAAATATTTGGGCTGGGTTTGGCTGAGCCAAATGGCTTTGTAGGTGTCAATTTGAGAGAAGGGGAAATTCCATTTTATAAGAGGGGTGAGGGGCGCCTTAGAAAAAACGTGAAATATTATTTTATTATACAATAATATTCGGCTTATAATGGCTCCAAATGAATTAATTTAGTTCCTTAGGTGGATATGGGTCGAAATAATCTCAACCAATAGGTTTTATATAAGTTTAGGTTACCATATTAACCACATCTTAAAGATTTAACTCTTAGTTAAATAGTTTAACATTTATCATGTCTCCATGTATTTTTATATTATATGGTTAATAAACATACTATAAAACTCCAAGAGAACCCCAAGTGGTTAATTAATGACATATATATTATTATATAATTTCTTTGGCTGAACCTTATATTTTTAGGACTGTGATATAATTTAATAAAATAATATTTGTTTTAGAAACTCATTTATGTCACATTTGACACTATTTAGTATTTGGTTTTTGTTATATTCATAACAACTTTATTAACTAGAAAAAAATACATTAAATAACCGATAACATGTCATATTCATCTATAAAATTCATTTATGTCATCAAAAGCCTCAATATACATTTATTTTTATATTTATAATAACAATTATTTTAATCATTCCTTAATAAGGTAATTACTGCATCGTCATTGTGTCATAAATAAATTTAATTATTTAATATATAAAAATTATAAATAAAATAACATGATGTAGTAAATATTTTTTTTATTTCTAATTAATATTTATAGTATAATTTATCTTATGTATAACCCTATATTAAAATTGTTTTACTAAAAGATATAGGTTTATGTCATTTTTGTCTTTACTTTAAATTAATTAATATAAAGTGTCATTATCACTTTCAAGTGGCTCCATGGGGTCCCAAAATAGACCAAAAGATGCCCTTGGTTGTAAATGTATCAACCAATAAAAAAAGGACACATATTAGAGTAATTTAATATTATTATAATAATATTTGATTACCCTTATTTACTAGATTTACCCTTTAACCTTGGTAAATACAATATTTACTAAAGTAAATATTCATATTGTATAAAAATAAAAGTTACCTATTTACAAAATTTAGAAATCGTGATTTCAAATATGGAATCTATTTTTCCAAATTCAAAACACAGAAGTGGCATAAATTAATTTAAAATTAATTCTCGTTGTCAAAACGAAAAGCATGTTTTTAAGAAATAATAACTATCAAAAGATTGACACTTGTTTATGTCCAGTTTAAATGTGAAATTACTTAAAATGACATAAATTATATTAAATTATAATAATATAATCTAATGATACTTTAAGACCACTCAAATTTATAATTTAACACTATAAATTATATCGATTAAAAAAATTGTTTTCAATTAAAATTTAGTATTTTTCACCATTCATCAAAATATGAAAGTTATAAAAAAAGTACCAAAAATTTATCCAAACTAAATTTTTATTTCCTTCTTCTAAATAATAATTTAATTTAATTTAATTGAATATATAAAAGTGTTAAATATTGGTTTTAAAAAAAGGTTTTCCATTAAAAGGCTATAAAACTGCATTTTTTGAAAAATACTTCTTTTATCTGAAAAAATTGAATTTGTTCTTATATTATGTATAAGAAACACATAATATGGATTCTAAAATTATATGGAGTATATAAAATTCAAAATTCAGTTAATACTATTCATAACCTCTTTTTAGCGGCGAGTTTGGTAAGTCATGGTGCGCTTGAAGTCGGTGTTGCGTGTAGCGCAAGTTATTGAATTACTTTGAAGTGATAACATACAATGAAATCTTGGGGTTTTAAATTATACACTCCTTTAATAAATTGAATCTTCGCAATTTGAAAATTTTATTTGAAAAGAAAAGGTTAAAAATAGAAAAATACCTTTGTGGAAAACCCACATCGGAAATTGGGAAAATGAAATTTAGTCTTAATAAGAGGGAAAGAGAAATGAAAAATTCACCACCAAATTATGGTATCGATTAGTATAACATTGGTGGAAATTAGAGACACATAATTAGAGTAAAAATGTAAATATTTATAGTGAGTGATTGAGGTCATCAATCACAAACAATTGTAAAGTGGTGGGCCTCAAAGCCATCAATCTATGATTATTTAAAATATCATTGGTTCAACAAAACATAAGGTATTAGGATAACAAATTTTTGGTTTTAAGATCCCTTCCCTAAAGTTTAAGAATTAATTTATTCATAGAATAAGTGGAGAAAAATATACATGACAAGTAGAGTTTTATCTTCCAAATAATTTCTTCCACAAACTCATCATTAACTCCAAAAGATAATAGAATTAAAAAATATACTATTTATCCTAATTGTATTGGGTTAAAAAAATAATGAATTTATAATTCATTTGTCAGAATATTTAAAAAAAAATACATTATATAAACTATGAAATCAGGTAGGCCAGTGGAAGGTGTTGTACCCTTCTCGCCCTTCGGTTGCTAGTTCAAGTCTCACAACCTTGCCAGACACGACGGGTTGTCGCCTGACCTCCGAGTGGTCTTTTTTTATGACAATCTAAAAAAAATCTTAAAAAAATCTTTAACATTAATAATATTATCAAATGTAAAACTTAATCTATTCCAACCTTTATAATTATCCACAATACTTCTGTCCGAACTCACAGTCCAAAATTTATAAGGAAGGTCACATAATATACATGTGAATAGCTTCATCATGTATTCTATTAAAATGTGGTAATAAAATGAATTTCCAGAAAACCATATTTGAATAGGTATATACTTCCTTATTCCTTATGTAAATCATAGAATACGGGATATACTCTTTAAATCCAAAAATGTTGTAATCACCAACAATGATGGAATACGAAACCATTAATTAGTTCCACGGTAGTCAATAATATCCAATATAATTTATCCAAATCAATCATCACTTATTCCAAAATCAATACCACAGTATCAGGACCATATTAAATTTTATCTTTCCTTCAACCGTGTATTTTCCAAAAAAGTTTAACTTGTTATAGAGTCACTTTTCTTGGTACCACACAATCTCAAATCCTTAATGAAATAGCACTGCAGTACAATCATTATATACTCCAAAATTATTATAACCAGTACATTGTTGATAAAACACTCAAATGAAATAATTTATTATATCAACATAAGAACACTAGTCATTACTCTTCATCTGTGGTAATATCATAACT
This sequence comes from Viscum album, assembly GCA_963277665.1. Taxonomy (NCBI): domain Eukaryota; kingdom Viridiplantae; phylum Streptophyta; class Magnoliopsida; order Santalales; family Viscaceae; genus Viscum; species Viscum album. The sequence continues at coordinate 1,172,251,313 of OY728120.1, forward strand.
TTATTATTATCCAACAACATCATTTGTGGTATACTTTGATGAATGATACATTGATTCACGTAGTGTCCCAAATCCTTGAAGAAAAAGAATTGTACATTTGAAACCTTTTTCTTACCCTTGAAATCATGTACTTGGTGTCCTTTTTCTCTATACTTATAACAAACTCATATACCCTTCAAGAATTTACCAAGGTGATTCTTTCCATAGTTATCACATATGGGAAAAATCCTTCCTTATTTTATTCCCTTTATTCATCTTCCTCTCTTCCATCCTTTTCTTCTCTGGCTTCCCTTCAAATCCATATGACTCAGAGAAATCTTTACTTATCTTATTAACACATGATACTATTTCTTCATATGATGATAATATGTGGGAGAATATCACTACAAGAAATTTAACCTACAACCACAGATCTATAGCCACAGTTTTATAGATCCGTGGCTATAGCTTACTTATATCCAAGATTTAGTATATACTGTTGTGGCTCAAAATTTGCACTGTCTTTTTTTTTTCAAATCCCATCGGGCTCCTCCTTTATTCTCCCCCGATCAATTTTTTTCTTCCAAATCGTGTTGGGATCCTCCTCCATCCTCCTGTGATTGCAACCCTCCAAACTCTGTCTTTCACTGCGGTGACCCTCCAAACCTAGGACGTCTCTCACTGTGCACGACCCTCCTTCCCCGACCCATCGCAACCTCTCCTCTCCCCGATCCCCCTCCACTGACGGTGCCCCTCATGACCCTCCAAACCCTTGACGCCTCTCACGGCGGCACCCTCCTCCCCGATACCCACTGCGCATGACCCTCCTTCCCCGAACCATCATGACCTCTCCTATCCTTGATCCTCCTCCACCGACGGTTCCCCTCGCGACGGTGCCCCTCGCGACGGTGCCCCTCGCGACGGTGCCCCTCACGACGGTGCCCATCGCTAACACCGAACAAAGAAACCCCACCACAAACCACTGGCATAGAATGCGAGAAACCTCACCTCCCCCACTGATGGTGCTTCTATGTGGCCTCCCCACCTCCTCTGACCTGCCTCCGACATGGCCAACCCCCTTCAGGTGATCCCCCTCCTCCTTTTTATGAACAATTATGTGTTAATTATTTTTTTATCAGTGTGTAGAAGTAAAATTGAATAGTTTCACATGTTTGAGTATGGTAAAGAGGTTTTTGAATTAGATACATTATTCTAATTATAATTGATATGTGTGGAGTGAGGGACAAGTGGTTTCCGTTAAAGAACCAATTAGTCTACTATGGGAATATTCATGGTGGAGTTGTGGACAATTGGAATCGATAAAAAGTGTTGGTATCAAATTTTGATGGTTAAATTAGGAATTAGGGGATCATCCTAGACGCTTCTCAAGGATGGAAATTCTTATGGTTGGGAGTTTTTAATGACCCACACAATTAGAGGGTTGCTAATTTTAGAGGAAATTTTATTTTTTTTGCCTGAAGAAGGGAGATTTTTGAGAATTGGGATATGAATTGGAATTTCAAGAGTTAATAAATCTTAGGGATGTGTTTTCATTTGAGGCTAATGGTTATTTAGAGGTTTGGTTTCCAAATCTTAGGGTGGTGGCTAACCGCAAAAAACTGTAGTAGTTATTGGGTATTCGATTGGGAGGCACTAGGTGCCTCTTAAGGGGTTTGTAAAAAACTACAGCCTTTATAAGGTACCCAATGGAGGGGTACCAGGTACTCGGTGGGATGGAAAGTGTAGCAGACCTTTTATAAGGGTCATCAGGTACATAGTGGAGGTGGATTGGTTACCCAGTAGGGATGGGTGTTGTTTTTTAAGGATAAAAAATAGTTATCCTGGATTCCACCTCTAAAAATGCCTTATGGGGTTCTTCTACATTAAATGGATAGAGGTAAATATTACTCTTCTACCTCCATTATTCATTCATATTTATGTCTTTTAATATTTAGTTTTTTAGGGTATGGTTTGTGTCATATTTCACCAAGACTTATCGTGGCACATGATAATGGGATGTTTCCAAGATTTATTTATCCATTGATGTGTTAGAAATATTGTGGCACATAGAAACATTGTTTTCCTTTTCTCATTATGTTAGATACTTCAATTATTTCTTATTTATTAATGTTATCCTTGATGAAATCATTACATTGTCACCATTTCCTCATTGAATGTGGTGCAATGACATTAAAGTTCCACATTCTCATCTTTAACCTAGATTTCATGTGATCTTATTTTTTCTTATATTTTGATATGTTTACCCAAAAAAACATACCAATTGATATAGTATATGTTTACTAGAATGATTATTATTTATCATGGTTGATTCCCTGCATAAATATTCACCCAACAATGTTTCTTATAGATTATATGTTAATACTATTCTAATATTTCTTGGATTCATGATCAGATTTTGGTGTTATATTTAAAAATATAGATGTTCTGGAATCATACCCAATCTAAAGGTGAGCTCATGGAATTTAAGGATCTATCTTATAGTGATAAAATCGAATATTTAACCACTTATTATTCTTTGGTGGTTCATCATTATTAGATTTATAATTCTCAATAGTGATAATGAATTTACCATGATTGAAGCTACTATGTGATGACATGGGCCCAATGATATTCTTCCCACTAGGAAAATTTTAAATGTTACATCTTCCTCTTTACCTATAGTTATCAAGAATAATATTTTTTTTTCTAAAAAAAATAATTAATTTCATAATTCTAAAACTAAACCTCTAAACATGTCAGAGTGAATTGAGGTTCTTCAACATGTTCAATTTACTACTTTCATAAATATTATTGGAAGAAAACATAGTGGAGACATGGTATCTACTAAATATACTAATCCTGGGTTCCTCTCCATTCCATGTGTCCAACATTCAGACACCCATGTTTCTTATTTGCTTGACTTCCACGCACCTTCTTCGCATCAATCCCTTCCTCTCCCTCCCTCCCTCTTCGGCACACTGTTTACCATAGTTTCTCCTCCAACTTGGGGTTCATCTCTTATAGACCTAGGGTATATTGTCTTCCTTTGCATCATACTATTTCTTTTGGCTCACTCCCTCTTCTGCATGTGGTTTCCCTTAGTTTCTCCCCATGCTCGCGTTTTTCTCCTATCGACTTATGGTCCCCGCAGACCACTATCGTCATCTTCCTCCTAATCTCGGTTCCTGTCCAATCCTCAGATTCCTATGCACTATTGCTTCCGTCGTACTCCAATACCATCCTTCGCATCAATCCACCCTAATTCCCTCTATTGACTATGACGCCGCCTTCCTTTTCTGTCTCCAAAATTTGTTCACATCAATGCCAAGTATCGATTTCCCTTGGTTTCTCCTCCCACTCGATTATCACCTCTTGTCGAGCTAGAGTTCCCACCTACCCTGGTTGACATCTCCCTCCATCACCCAGTTCCCCTCTACTCCTCCAGGTGTTCCCGGTATTATCTCTCTCCCATTAGATTTACCTCGGTGAAGCACACCCTGTACTCACTTCGCGTTTCCATTCATCATCACCGAAGCTTGCTACTTTATTCAAAAATATATCTTACGGTTGCTTCGTAGAAATAGACGAGAGGGTAGAAATGTTCCCTAAGTTCATATTCATCCAGCTCCTGATGAATCATGCATATGGTATTTTCTCTTCTGTAGCATCTCAGCATCATTTTTCTCTGCTCTATAGTTTCACATTTCACTATGTTCATACTAATTTTGCAGGGTGTAAAACAATATAGTTCTTCACAAAGGGTGGGTTCTCATAAGTTTCTAGAAAAAATTTCAGTTCTCTCTAAGATTTAGTTTTTTGAGCTACATATGGATTTTTCAAACATCAATATAATATATCTCCTATTTTGATTAACTAATTACTACTTGTACTTCTTTTTCTTGGTCAATATTTCTTCATCTAAAATTTCTTCCATGGTTGATCAACTTCTAAGTTATTAGGATTTTTTCTCAACACCGGAGCACTTTTCTTTGTAGCTCAAAAGTGTTTTATTTTCTTTGCGATTTCTTATTTCTCACATTCTAAACATTTATGTTGAGGAAACATGGTTTAATCTTCTTTCATATGTTTATTATTGTTTGAAAATTGCATATTCACTTGAGCAATTAGAGAACTCTCAATGTTTTTCATTTTTTTGGTTTATCTTTTTATAACTCATTAGGCTATATAATCAAACATTCTTTCTTATCATGTTCAACCTTCTTCATAGGTGTGGATCCATTTTTTGTTATGATATATTATATTCACTACTAGAAAACAAATCTATAGCCATGGTTTAAAACCGTAGCCACGGTTTCAATGACCGTGTCACCTATTGGAGTGGCTATAGGGAAAAACCTATAACCACGGTTTGAAACCGTGGCTCTAGGTCTAGAGCCACGATTTTAACCATGGTAGTAGATCTAGAGCCACGTTTGTAACCGTGGTAATATACCTATAGCCACAGTTACAAACCGTGGCTATAGACCCTACCACACAAATTTATTGCCACGGTTTATAACCATGGCCATAACCCTATTGTTTCTGTTTATAACAGTGGAAATAACCATATTACCATGGTTCACAACCGTGGCTACATTAGGGAGTATACAAAAAAAATTCAGTGCTGCCACAGAAAAATCCAGTCAATAACAACCGTGTTTCCATAAAAAAAATGCTCATGCACCCTATTCCCTCCCTCCCTCCATCCCTTCCTCCCTTCCTCCCTTCGTGCCTCCTGCCTCAACGCCTCAACCACTGCTCCCTGCTACATCCATGCCTCCTGCCTCAATGCCTCAATGCCTCAACCATGTTTCCAAAAAAAAATGCTCCTGCCCCTTCTCCCTCCATCCCTCCCTCCCTTCGTGCCTCCTGCCTCAACACCTCAACACCTCAACTAATGCTCCCTGCTCCCTGCTCCTTCTGTGCCTCCTACCTCAATGCCTCGATGCCTCAAACGCTGCTCCTTACCTCCCTGCCTCAACACTACTCTCTGCCTCAGTTCCTCCTACCCCCTGCCCCTGGCTCAGCCACTGCTCCCTGATCCCTACCTCCCACCTCCTTCTCCCTTCTAAAACACAAAAAAAAACAGTAGAAAAAAAACACAGGCCCTGCTCCCTGCTAAAACTCAAATTCATATATCACAAAACAAGAAAAGAGCACCTCTTGGAAAACATTGTAGACTTATGCATAAATTATGATCATGACTGTTCCATAGTTCATGTAATTGAAATATAAAAGGTAAAAGTTAACAAAAAGATAGTTGGGTATCAGAAAATTAAGATTTTAACAATTCAAAATTAATGAGGTCTGAAGAATGCGGTGATGTAGAATGTATCTAGAATGTATTTGATATAATTTGAAGCATCAAAATTATCTAAAATAATTGTAATGTTAGTTATTCTATATTGAAGCTAATATATATTTAAAAAATAACATTGAACAATAAAAATTTAACAAAAAAACAAAGAATTAATATAAACATGGTATAATATATAACAATTATAAAATTCTTAAGTCTCATTGATAATAGACATTTGGAGACAATAATCTGCCGAAAAGGATGTCATTGTTGTGAATACCAAAAAAAATTCCTTTCCTTTTACACTATTTCTATTGTGTGTCCATTTTTAGATAGTCCTAACAATTTGATGCTTTCATTGAGATCTTAGAGGATGTACGCTACTGCTTGGATGAAGAACTCAAGGTGAAAGAGAAATCATAGGTGAGATGTGACTTTTTTTGAGTGCATGCGATCATAGTGAAAACATTCTTTCTGGAAAAAATGAAGTGGATGTCCATTTTTGTTGTTGGATCACACATGATCACTGCTGAAAAAAACAAAAAGGAATTTGGCTATGCATTCTACTTCATGAAGTGATTAGAGACATCATTGTTAGACATCCATGTTGGTGCCGACTTGCAAGAAATTCTATCTTCTCTACCAAACATCTTCTATATTGGCCAAATGTTGGAATAAAGTCGTGACACCAATTTTTTGTGTGTGTGCTGTATCTTGAGTGCAAAACATTGAGAGGAAGTTGTGATAACTTTCGGTGATTGTTTTACTGCATAGAAAGAGGCAGAGGTGCTGATATGATTCGTTGTAGGACTATCCAAAAAATTTCATTATTGTAGTGTAGCAGTTCAAGATGATTGCCTCTGAATTTTTTGTGAAGTGTTCCTACTAGAATGGTTACTAGAGTTGCTACAGAATAGTAATAGTTGGATCAGTTTTTCTGTGAATAGGTTATCAAGATTCAAGAACTACTAACATTTGTTAAATCCCTTTCTAGGGTGCATGAATAGTACCATGATCAGCATAAGAACATGCAGTAATAGGTATGGTAACTCACTGAGTTATCTTATCAATGTCGAGTTATGTAGGAGTTGGGTCTAGAGTTGAACATAGAACAACTTTCTAGAGAAGTGGTGAACCCAAACATTCTCTCCACTATACAGGATTGCTGAGGATTGGAGGAAGACATCTCTCCTACTATTAACTATGACCATGTATAATGCTTCACCATTCTTAGAACAAGACAAGAAGAATGTAGTGAGGCGGTGGATCATTTTCCTTTTGATAATCGACTCACAAAAGTTCATAAAATTGGAGGAAAGAGATGAAAAGACTTTTAGAGTTTCTTAAAGTGAGTTCGGATCTACCACAAAAGATCCTCAAATTGGCTATGAGTGTAGTATGTTTTTTTCTGGAAAGCTATAAGTCTCAATTTTGGCATGCGACGAGTGTAACAAATATTGATTCTCTCTAAACTAATTCTACAAAAAGCATTACCAGTTCCCCTCAGCGTCAACTCAAAAGACTATCTACAATATATGAGGAAATTTAAAGTATTATGTGGGATGAAACAAGCCTATTGGGGATAGAGATGGGGAACAATTGAATTTCCCTGTCTAGGTTCACCATTCACCGGCTTCCTCAATGAACATCTCCGAGAAAGATTCAAAACTGGAGGCTGTACAAGTGCATGATCCGATGGCCACAAATTAGAAATATTATCGGCTTGGGAGGGGGGAAATACACCAAAACATGACAGTCATGTTCAAATCCTAACAATTATTCTCAAACTCAATGGAGGAACCATAAACTATAGGCACAATGTTCCATTGATTATATAACCTATAATGGAACACCATTAGTCATCTATGTGACCACTTAAAAGGAAGCAATATGACACTTATCACATGGCCTTAAATGTTATATTATTCCTTGTTAAATGAATGTAAGCTCACACCCATTATTGTGGTCAAGATAATAAATCAAACCAATAGTGCCAAGACAATAAGCTCATACCATTATTTGTTATTAAGAAATAAATCAACCTAATTTTGAAATGAATGCAAGCTCACACCCATGTTAGTGATGATTTAATAAGTGAACTCACTAGTGATGAGATAGTGAGGTCCTACCCATAGTGGTAATGAGACAATAAATCAACACACTAGTGAAGAGTGAGTGAACCCGTTCCCTTATTGGTGGTGATCTAATAAATTGATATGATTGTGATGATACAGTAAACATTAAACCTCATATCTGATGAGTTGAATGATTCAATCACCTTCCTAGATACAGTTATATTTCAAAGTTCCCTATTATATGGATTTAAACTATTAAGTCATTCAATAAACAAACCACTATGAAATTAACAAGGATGGTGTTCACCCCACTGAGCCAGCATGTTATAAAAAACAAACCAGTATTGTTAATAGGAAGGATTGCATGAATATTTTTAAAAAAACTCAAAGGCTCGAAATGTTTCCTTGATCAAGAGAATCATGTCTCAGAATCAAGGAAATATACCAATTTTTAACATGGGGAGATAGGATAAAATAAGAAATATAACAATCCACCAAGAACTACAAATAGAAGATTTTTTCTTTCATCATAACTAGCATGGAATCAAAAAAATTGAATACAATACTTACCTTTGATGCTTGGATATTATCAAGGTGCACATTATTCCTTGATTGGAAAGCTTCTGGCCCATATCTACCATCTCCTTAGAGAAATTCTCATGCACAACTCTCAAAAACATCAGATTCAGGTGAAGTTTCATCAAATAGATTAGAAGATCAGATAAAAACTCACATAGAAAGGGACTCCAGATCGATTATCAGAGTATAACTTCATAAAGGCATTGGAAGTCATCTGTTCTAGCATCTTAGTAGCACATTGTAATGGTAGATCATTATTGAGAATACAGTTAGCAATCTGAAAATCCAGATTGAAGCTCATCATTCAGCCTATTGCACCAACATCTTTAGTATTGGGAGATCCAGAACTATAAGGTTAGCCATAATGAATCATCAAATAATGTTTATCTATTTTATGATAACATAAAATGGATGAAATGAAAGTGTGTGGTTCTAAAAAAATGAAATAATGCAAGGTTTTGAAAAAAATCATTACACAAAATAGGAAAATTTAGGGGGAAAATAGATTAACAAAATAAAATAAAACATGAAATAGAAATAGGCTGCACGAAACGGTAGAAATAAATTAGGTATGATACCATCGGCGTGTCGGGTAGTTGGTGGTGATTCAATCGAGTAGATGACTCTTATAGTTGGGAGTTCTTGTGGTTGGAATTAGGATTTTTATGTATATTTTTCAAGGTGACTAGGGATAGATAGATGTGTTCTGCCTCATCTTTATATTTTGGGAGTGTTGTTTGGAAGACACTCGGGTTTCAGTTGAGGTTGGTGAGTGTCATAACTAGAGACAACTCAGGAGTGAGTTATCATATGGTGGGGAGGTTATAATGGCTCAGGTACTCAAGTGAGGTAATTCAGGCCTAATCTTTAACTAACCATGTGTATTTGAACCTTTTTGAGGTTTTAGAGGTGTATTTGAACCTTTTTGAAGTTTTAGAGGTGTTGGCATGGACCAAAAGTCAAGTTTTAAGAATTTTGATTGGGATACAGAATAAAATTATACAGGAATTCAATGGTAACACCACAGCCAAGGGAACCATGACATGATGTGTAGTTTCGTAATAATAGATTTTTTAAGGCTTGTGAAGGACCACGCTACAGCCAAGGACCTTGCTGCATTGTGATTGTTTTTATAAGAATAAATTCTTCTAAAGTAAGGTTACATTGTTGATCTAAAGGTGGATCACACCATGAACCATAGTGTTTCTCCATAATTCCCTAGACACAAAGGGTGGTTGCACTGTGAATGGAAGGATCGTGTCGTAACATGGTCCTAGGTAGTGGAGTTAGGTTTTTGGGTTAGCACTAAGGGATATGTGTCACGTCATGACTCAAAGGGCCCCATCACAAGGTGGGTTTTGCAGAGGCATTGTGTCTTGAACCCTATGAGTCGAACCACAATGTACTTCCTATCTAGTTTCTTAAATGTCAATTAATATTTTTAATTAATTAATAAAATGAGGGTTTGACTTCATTTTCCTCCGAATAGCAGGGTAGTTATCCCTACATTCAATCTCTTTACTTCTCCCCATCCCAAGTGGAATTTCGAAGTTGGATCGGGTGGATGCTACACTTTCCAAGCCATTGAGTAAGAAGAAATAACTAAAAAACACACTATGGAATAAAGATCTCAAATCAGAGTGTTAGTGGTGTCAATAATAAGAAAAGGAATATTAATAATCAAATTAACCTTGAATGGGACAAACAAGATACTGATAATTGAGAAAAAAATATAGTGCTCATTTTTGTGGAGGTCTAAAACCCTTATGTCACTATTAGAACCTCCCCTAGGAAAAATCACCCAAAATAGTTGGAAAAGGAAGTTATATGTCATTACAGACAAGAATAATCCTTCAATACTCCACCCTCCAGCACAAAGCTTTTTTAAGGATCTCTTGAGCCTATATCAACCCCATCCAAATATATGATGGTTTCAACCTGAGATGTACTAAAATAAAATTAGTCCAGGGAATGAAACTTCCCTTCAAAACTCTACACCAAAGGTCTTTTGCTTCATATATAAGACATCACCCTCGATTATCCAAAATAACTAGATTAAATACATTAATATCTTTCAACCCAAGTCTCCCACAATAACTATCATGAAACATAACCTCCCACTTAACATAGTATAGAGGTATTCTATCTAGTTCCCCTCCCCACCAATAGTTAGAAATCAAATAATTAAAAAAAATCACAAACGATTTTCGTAAAATATGAATTCATCTTATAATAAAAAATAAGAAGATACAATTACACTGTGTAGATTAAAATTCTCTTCCCTGCCTGGGATAAAAGTTTCCCTTTATATCCATAAATCTTATTATCCACCCACTCATTCAATCAATGAAAATCTTCCACATGTAACCAACATATAATAAGTTGAAAGCCCATATATTTTTCATGATAAACATGAACAAAACCTCAACACACAAAAAAAAACAGGAATAAAATAAGAAAAAATAGGACATACAGATATGATTTACTATTTAGTTACCCATTTTTTTCCCTCTTCCTGTTGCTCATAATGATCTCCCCATTCACCATCCCAAGAATAAAATGAACCTTGTTATCCAATTTCAAGACATCCAGTTCAAGATTATCCAGGAGCACTCTCTGCATAGTAATAGCAGTAAGATATTTCTGTAAAAGATGGCCATTATATATAAACGAGACTTTGGAATATCTGAGCTTACTTTTCCCTTCTCATGGAATTCAAGTCGTAGGTGAAATAAATCTTCAAGAACTGCAAGGAAAACAACAACATAAATACCTGAAAATCATCATTGAAAAATGAAAAATGGGATTTGAGGGTGAGCATACTTTTCTCTGGTGTATCATATTTCTTAATGACTCTATTTGAACCAAAAAGGTGAATATTTCTTGTGCTGATAAAGGTTGTGAGGTTAAAATTTTTCAACAAACCCTCCTACCTTGCCATGCCAAGGTTATCCTCACACATGATGGCCTCAAAATGAACAGTGGTATCATCATTGTGCTCCTTGTAATCCTGTATTTTTAAGAAATTTTTTTTAGAGACACTATGGAGAAGTAAAGGAGCTACCTATGTTTGGGTCTGCCCACCTTAATTAAGAGATCCTTGATTTTTTCATTCCCTGTCATGATGGATTCCAAAAACTCCTTGTAATGTTGATTCTACTTTTAGATGGGAAGCTCTGTAATCCTCAGGGTCGTTTCATCCACTTCTATATTTCCAGTAACAGTGTAGGTTTCTCCACCTTCCTTGGTTACTATTTTCTCAATAGTCCCCTGAAATCCATTGTACCAGGGATCCATGGGCTCCATTATTTCTCCATCTAAAAGGCATATCAAATTCCAAAAAATGTATCTAGGATCATAATTTGGGACATTGGAGCTCCACCCGGTACCGATCCCTTCACTCCTATTGACCGGAACCATTGGTATCACCGGTATATACCTTAGGAGTACCACAAGAAAGTTAAAAACAATCTTCATAACAACACTTAATCACACACATACCAAGTGGGCTCAATAGACTTTCCATATTCATTCAAGTAGTTGAGAAGAATATCATCATCCTTTGGGAATAAGAAACGGGTAATCAGAGATAGTCTAGTGTAGACGTATCTAGCATTGGCATGGTCTTTTCCTCCCAGGTTAAAACAAACAAGTCTCATAAAGTGATATTTTGGGTAGAATTTGTGCTCAAATGAAGTAAAATTGCAAAAATCTATACCTGGTGTCTGGTACCAAATTGACCATTTGGTTGAAGCAGGTTAATGTTGTTACTCCCAACAAAATTCTGTGCCATTCCAATTATGGTACCAGCAAGGCTAGTCTCCCTATGGTGATAAGCCGAGTGTTCTAATACATAACCAAAGAATTGGGAAACCTTCGCCTCCTTTACAAAATTCCTCTTTAAAGAGCAGAAGAGAATCTCCATTTTCCCGGCTTCAAGCCATCAACTATTGACGGAATTGACGGTTGAAGGTCCACCATTGAAAACAGTATCATCTCTTTGTTCAAAAAGTTACTGTACTTGGTAAGCTTCTGCTTCTGATCGAGGCAAGTGTCAGTCTGTAGAAACAGATAATATAATAAGGTAAGACGCATACAACCCTAAAAATCACATGTCAAAGTCAATTCTGAACCTCAAACTGCCAAAGCCAATTATTTATATCTTATATCTTTTTCTTTCTGAATGCAAGCTCAATTACATTTCCATATTCATCGTCAACCCACATAAATTCCTTCTTGTTCTTTTGGAGCTCACTGAATTATTCTTTTCCTTCTTTGGATGTGCTTGTACCCAACCCCTGGTACACAGAGAATAAATTTCAGAAAAAAAAATCTGAAACGAGGCCTAATTGTGTTATTATAGAAATTAATATCGATTATATAACATTCATGTGAATTGAATCCAAAGCACAAAATTCTTAAAACATCCAACTTGTTTCCACGACTCTTCAGCCTCTAGTATGAATACACATTTTTGCTCGATCAGATATTGCTATAGCTCAATTATAATAAGACTAGAATAAAAAAGAGCGTATTAGCATTGAAAAAACGCAGTTACAAATCTGCAATTATCACCCAGATCATCATTCAAGTCTTCTATAGTTATCAACTTTTAAAAACTTTGACTAATTTATGTAATCATGTGAAACGAAGCCTTCAAAACAACTCAATATATTAATTTTTAATATTTTAAAATAGTTTTTCAATCATAACATGTGATAAATAATAAATATTGTATGAAAATTCCATGTAAATTAATTATACAAGAGACATACACACGATATATTCCAACAGGACCAGTCGGTGTGATCATATCTGCATGATAATCATGCATTCACATTATACTTGCATCGTTTGCTGTTGGAATATGGTTGTATCACGAGGTTACATAATCATATCATCACACAGATATCCTCATGCTACTGCATTTCATTGTTTAATCTCTACCATGTTTTTTACACTTCTCGCATAGTATGTTATTATACATATTCCTTATTTGGTTTCATTATTCCATAATGGAAATTAACAGGATGTATCTTCCCCAAAACCAAGGGTTCTATAAGATGGCCCGTCTCTCCTTATTTACATTAGTATGACTTGTGAGAAGATAAATCAAAAGATATATTGAGATCCGAGGCACCTAACATAGAAGATAGAACCCTAAATACCTTTTTGGGTAAGCGAATTCAAGAGCTATGACCGGATGAGATACAAAAGGAGGAGGAGGATCACTGGGAGGGGGTGGACGCATGGGAGGCGCGTCAGAGGAGAAGGTGGGGTGGAAACCTAGGAGTAGTGTCGGTGGGGGGAGGTGAGGTGTCCGCGTTCGGTGGAAGCGTCCTGGGAGGAGGGTCGGCGATGAGAGCTCGCGGTGGGGTTGCATCGAGGGGCAGCGTCGCAAGGGGCAGAGTCATGAGGGCCGCATTGCGAGGGAACCGTTGGTGGAGGAGAGTTGGGGGAGGAGAAAGATCGTGAGGGGCACCGTCGGGGAAGGAGCGCCACGCAGAGGTGAGGGTAGTGTGAGGGGGTCACGTGGAGAAAAGGAAATTCCCGATCATAAAACCTTAATTACCACGGGTTTTAAGTTAGGCGTGGAAATAAATTAACCTATAGCCACAGACTTATAAAACTGTGGCTATAGGTCGGTAGCTATAGGTTATTTTTCTAGTAGTGATTTGATTAGAAATTTTGTCCTCTAGTAAAATTTTATTATCAAGTGGGATAAAAACTTGTATCGAACAAAACCAAATTAAGTTGGAACTCGAGCCAAACTAATTATATACCATTAACATGAAGAATAATTGTTAATTAATAGGAATGTACTATTTGATAGTATCATTTTGAAACATGGATCTATTTCCCCCTTTCTTGCAGGAACATGATTTGACCCATGGGGAATTGTGGTTCTTATATGTTGGGTAGTGACAGGTATAGTCACAGGAGATAGGTATGTTTTAGTTTAGTTTTTATTTTATTTTCTTTATCGCATTGGCCACTTAGGTCTTTTACATCTTTCTGTGGACAAAGGGTAATTATATTCGGAGAAGGGGGGAAAATGGGATTCAAATTGATTCAGTCCACCGGCTTTGATCAGAGGTAAGATTATATGGTTACTACTTGTCTCGCACCTCATGTATTTGGGGATTTCAGTGTTTTTGACTCCATATTATGTTTTTAGTAGGGTGTTGGATCATTTCGTGTTGGTTCAGGTGGATTTGGTTCTCCCAATCAAGGTAAGACTTTAATTCCATTGGTTGGTTTCTCCCTAGTTATGTAGCATCCTTTATGTGTTTTAATGTTCCTAATATCCTTTGTGTAGTGTACTATTCCCTGCTTGATGGTTTCGAGTAGCCATGTTAAGGGTGACTCACCTGTGTGTGCATAGGTAAGAATGTATATGTATGTGGGTTCCCCCGTTACGTGTATAGTCAACCATGGAAGTGATTATTCACGTATGGGGATATGTGTGCCCATGTATATATATATGTAAATGCATACACAGGTGATTGGAGACTGGTATATGCGTATAAGCATATGTGCAAGGATCCCCTTGCACATGCTCATGGCCATGCGGGTGTGTGCATAGGGGCTAGGTGTCCTTGCATGTCTGTGAAGGTGCGTATACCCAGTGGGGGAGCATCAACTTTTAGTTAGAAAGCTCCAAGATCCGAAGTGGATGGTTTGGTTCCACCTTGATGTAGGATCCCTCTTCTAGCCTCTTTAATTCAAGAATGCTTTAAATTGAATTTAGCTTATTTCTTAATTCTTCTTAATTATATAGAATTGCATATCTTGAATAAGTATTCTTTAATATAATTGTTTCATTTGACAAATAAAGTCATGTTTTTATAATAAAACCCCTCCAACAGAGGTGCACTGTCTGCAAAAACTCACAGTGATAGTTATGTTGATCTAGTTGCTTAAATTATTGCATTTGATTTGTACTGAATGAGTTTTAGAATAAATTTTAAATATAATTAAATGAATTGTGTGATAAAGAATTGACATGATTTTCTAATAAAACCATGTCTTCTAAACCAAAGAGTAGTGATAGTTATTTGTGTCATCTTTAGATTTGGTTTGAGTCTTTCATATGCCTCTTATTGGTGTTTGTTTTGTGGCTAGTTTGTTTTTGTTTTCTTTGAATAATATAAATTGGCTTATCATACTCGTTTAACTCAAATGACATTTCCCGAGTAGGAATATGCCTTGACCATGACACTTTCCTTTTCACGCTTTGAGTATTATAAATAAAATTTCCATGTTTAGGCAAAGTGAATGAATTTGTAAATGGTTTGTGTAGGGGGTATGATCCCTTTCAGTCGTTTTGTTTCCCTTCCGACATTGTGTTATTGTGATGCTCGCTACAACCTTCTTTGGCGATCCCTTGTTATAGCATATTAAATAGTTGATCTGTTTGATCATCTGTCGACGGGGCGACGACCGGAATGTTGCCCCGCCTCCTCCCGCTCCCTTTGCTCCTGGCCAGAAGATGCTACCCTGTGGATGTCGCCGGACCAGTCCAACATGTCGCGGTCACGCCACGGCCATTCCATGGTCACGCCATGGTCATGCTGTGATTTGGCCCTACTCCAGCCACATACAGCCCACACCAACCCCCTTCCACCTTCATTTCAGCCCGCAACCACCAGTATTCCAGCCCGCAATAGCCCCCCCTCCCACCTTCGAATCAGCCCGCACCATCCCCCCCAGCACCTGCAACCAACCCCCTTCCACCAGCATTCCAGCCACCTCCCACTCCCTTCGATCATGGACGGAAGATACTGCCCCGCAGATGTCATTGGACCAGGCCAACACGCCGCGATCATGCCGCAGTCACACCGCAGTCACGCCTCGGTCACACCGCGGTCACGTCGCGGTCACGTTGTGGTCACATCGTGGTAATGCCGTGATTTGGCCCTACTCCAGCCAAATCCAACCCTCACCAGCCCCCTTACACCTTCATCTCAGCCCACTGCCACTAGTATTCCATCCCGCAATAGCCCCCCTACCACCCTCGAATCAGCCCGCACCATCCCCCCAACACCTGCAACCGGCCCCCTTCCACCATCATTCCTGCATCCTCCTGTTCCCTTCACTCCTGGACGGAAGATGTTGCCCCCGGATGACGCTGGACCGGGCCAACACATTGCGGTCACGCTGCGGTCACGCCACGATCATGCCACGGTAATGCCATGATTTGGCCCTGCTCCAGCCACATCCAGTCCATACCAGCCCCTTCCACCTTCATTTCAGCCCACTGCCACTAGCATTCCATCCTGCAATAGCCCCCCTTTCCACCTTCGAATCAACCCGCACCATCCCCCCATCACCTGTAACCAGCCCCCTTCTACCAGCATTCCATCCCCCTCCCGATCCCATCACTCATGGCCAGAAGATGCTGCCCCGCATGTGTCGTAGGACCGGGCCAACACGTCGCAGTCATGCTGCGGTCATGACGCTGTCACGCCACAGTCACGCCATGATCACGCCGCGGTAATGCTGTGATTTGGCCCTGCTCCAGCCACATCCATCCCACACCAGCCCCCTTCCACCTTCATTTCAGCCCGCCGCCACCAGCATTCCAGCCCACAATATCCCCACTACCACCTTCGAATCAGCCCACACCATCCCCCATCACCTGCAACCAGCCCCCTTCCACCAGCATTCCAGCCTCCTCCCGCTCCCTTCGCTCCTGGCCGGAAGATGCTGCCCCACAGATGTCACTGGACAGGGCCAACACGCCGCTGTCACGCCGCGGTCACGCCGCGGTCACTCTGCGGTCACGCCACGGTCACGCCTCGGTCACACCTCGGTCACACCACGGTCACGCCGTGGTAATGCCGTGATTTGGCCCTGGTCCAGCCACATCCAACCCCCCTGCCACTTTCGAATCAGCCTGCACCATCCCCCCAACACCTGTAACCAGCCCCATTCCACCAGCATTCCAGCCCCCTTCCACCAGCATTCGAGCCCATACCAACCCCCAACCACCTGCAATCCAGCCCACACTAGCCACCACCCCCAGCCTCCTGAAAAACACTCATGCTAGCCATCTTCCACCTGAAAAACAGCCCCAACCACTAGTTTTAGCCCTCACCAGCCCCCGATCTCCTACATCCCAGCCCGAACCAGCACCTGCCACATGCCGAATAGCCCCCAGCCACCTACAATCCAGCCCACACCAGCCCCCTACCACCTATTCCAGCCTACACCAGCCCCCTGCCATCCCCCTGCCGCCTGCCTTTCCGCCCGGATGAGCAACTCCAGCCCGCAGCATCCACTCCAGCCCGCACTAGCCACCGCACCATCCCCCAACCTCCCTCATTCCAGGATGTGAGAGAAAAACTCCATGAAAATCACAAAAAGGAAAGGCGAAAGAGGATCCCTTGACTGATCCATATTTTCCCCGAAAAGTAGCCATGTAAACTGCCATTAATGTTCACCGAGAACATTGGGGTAGAGACACATCTTTTAACCCAAGAAGAGAACCTAGCTAGAAAGTCGAGTAGATCCAAAGCATCCCAGAAGAAGTCCCACCTGACCGAATTAAAATCCTTGAATAAATCGATTTTGAAGGCACACTTAGGAACCCTAGAATCAAGATGGTAGCCCCAAAATAATTCCTGGGTAACAAGATTCTTAGGATGAATTGGTTTTGGTACTTAAGGTTGAGGATATTTTTATCCAGCTTTAGATTTATGAGTCTCTTAAGCTTATTTTTGTAACCATCCTACTAGAGGGTCCGAGTTATAAGTGGTGGAAGTCTATTATTCAGACTAAGCCAGACAAAAACTATTCTTGGAAAAGTTTCAAGGCATTGTTCATTTAGCATTCTTTCATAATGAAGTGAAGGTACTGATGGATATAGAATTTTCTAGGAGGGGCTATCCAGGTGGGGTGTCCAAGGGCTGTCTGGGGGGGGGGGGGGTCTGCAGGGCAGGGGGAGGGTGAAGGTGGGGTGTAACGCCCCGACCCCAGTTACCCAGATTCGGTACATTATTTTAATACATTGTCATGATTACAAGGAATCAAGTCCCGAAGGACCGACCAGTTTAGCAATCTTGGAAAAATAGATCACATACATGAATGTTACATTTGCACTTTAAGACGTAAAAAACAACATAAATAATCTTTATGAACACCATTATTCCCTTGGCTTAACCCTGCATATCAATCACATTACACTTCTTGGAATCCTGGGAAAAATAAAACATAGAAAGGGGTGAGCTCAAATGCTCAGTAAGGGTAAGAAATACAGCGGAAACTTTCAAAAAATGAGCATAAACATTTAAGGAAATGTATAAAACTAAAACAAAGGCCTTTTAAACTTGAACTTCAGCATAATATGGAAGAAATAAAATGAAATAATTCCATTTACTTATTCACATGGATATTCTACTAATCTAATAATCACATGAAATATCACTAACCACTTTCATAATGATGGAATTCATAATGCCAGACTATCATAACCACATAGCCAAGGCCTCGTGCCAAGGCTACAAATAAGATTTTTTCAAGGCTTTGTGCCAAGACACTAGTTTGTCTCATGAGACCTACCGATGCAATTTTTTTAGAGGATAATTAAGTTTAAAATTGCACAAATATACTCCAGTGTTTTTATGAAAACATTATGAAAGCTTCGGAAAAAAAATAACTAATTCTGAGATGGCTCGACTAATTACAGGCCATGATGGATCCACGCCTAATCCATTCCTGTCTACCACACTCGAGAGTCAGGTTTTCTAAAAACATTTTTAAGCTTGCGTTAAATACGTATAAATTTGCACTGGATTTTCATATATTTGAGAGAAATATCTTTTTTTGAAATCATTGAAAAGTCACACATTTATAAAGGAAGTAATTTAAAATAGATTTTTGAATCAAAGTGTCCAAAACCAATTTGAAACTTCTGAAAGGATTTAACATTTTAAAAACATTCATGTCCATATAAATAAATCATTAAAAACCATTTTGAAGACATGGACATTAATGAGAAAGATTTAGAAGAATAAATATTTAAAACATTTGAAATGATGTTTTAGTAAAAAGTACCTTAAAATAATCCCTTTGAAAAGTCTTTCATAAAACATGGACATGGATAATAAATATGTCCCAGTAGATACTTACGTAAAAACAACCTCGGATAATAAAGAGATTGTGAAATTAACCCTTACCAATTTGGTAACTTACGAAACATACACCCAATGAAAGAGGTATCATACAATGAATATGTAAATACACATAAATTTAAGTGTATTACATAAATAATACAATTATGGGAAGTACATAAACCACATAAAAGGTAATATTAGCAATATGGCATGAATCTCACAGAAATAATAAGTGAGATGAAAACCCCTTAACTTGTACTTTTCCTTGGTTGGGGGTAGGTTAACCTCCTGTATAATGGTGAAATAATTGTTATTAAATTATACAAGAATCATATATATTAATATGATATCATATATGATATTTTAACATTTATTTGTTAATAATATCTTAGTATTATCGTTCTTTCGGGTGTTAACTTAATCATTTTTTATATGTTTTGTTAAGTAAGCCATGTTTTTCATGGATAGGTTGTATATTATTCATATCCAAAATGATATCAAGTCCTTAAAAATTATTTTTAAATCATCAAATGATAATTAAACTTGAATGTGTAACGCCCCGACCCCAATTGCCCAGAGTCGGTGCATTAATTACATAACATTGGCATGATCACAAGAAAGATCAAATCTCGAAAGACCGATTGGTTTAGTAGCCTTGGAAACACTAGATATAATCATAAAGTTTTACATTACATTTCAAAGTGAAAAACTACTACAACAACAAAGTCTTCATATCCACACTATTAACCCCTCATAATATCCCTGCAAGTCATTCATAATTTACTTCTTCACTACCTGGGAAAAATAAAACATAGAAAAGGGGTGAGCTCAAATGCCCAGTAAGGATAACAATATAGCGGAACATTCAAAATAAGCATAAACATTTAAGGCAATGAATTACTAAAACAAAAGCCTTTTAAAATTGAACTTCAACATAGTATGGCAAAAATAAAAATGAAATAATGCCATTTACTTATTCACATGGATATTCTACTAATCGAATAATCACATGCAATATCAATAACCACTTTCATAATGTTGGAATGCATAATGCCAGACTATCATAACCACATAGCCAAGGCCTCGTGCCAAGACTACAAATAATATTTTGTCAAGGCCTTGTGCCAAGACACTAGTTTGTCTCATGAGACCTACCGATGCATCGAGGAGCTATAGCGGGCTCCACCCGTCACTTATTAAGTCCAATGCATTCCCATATGAAAAGGTTTAAACATAAACATTCGTATTAAAACTAGCATACGAAATGTCAATAATTTCACCATAAACTATGAATGGTATAAAAATAGCACATCCATAGTCAAACATATCACAAAACCTTCAATACAATATAGAAGTTTTGTATCATAATAAATCAACTTCAAATAATCTTAAAATCCATCAAAGGATGTTGACATAGATGAAATCAAAATTATTTTTAAAGAAATATCTCCTTTCATTTTGAAACCATTTAAGATCCATATAAAATAAAACATTTTCTTTGAAAATATTCTTATAAGCTTGTAAGGAAATCTTTGAAGATTTTATAACGGCGTAAAATAACCGCACCCGCCGTATAAGTTAAAAAAAACATTCTTACCTCAATTCTATCGAAAAGGTTAAAAAGGACCTTGTTTTGAAAACGACGGAAAGATTCCTTTATAAAACTCTTATAAAAATTCAAACAAGGGTATAAATGACTTTAACCCATAAAAAATGTTTTGAAATACATTTTTAAGAAACATGGATGTGGATGATAAAGATATCCCAGTAGATTATTACGTATAAACAACCTCGGATAATGAAGAGATTGTGAAATAACCCTTACCTTGTACTTTTCCTTGGTTGGGGTAGGTTAACCTCCTGTATAATGGTGAAATAGTTGTTATTAAATTATACAAGAATCGTATATATTAATATGATATCATATATGATCTTTTAACATTGATTTGTTAATAATATCTTAGAATTATCGTCGTTTCGGGAGTTAACTTACTCATTTTATTTTATATGTTTTGTTACATAAGCCATGGTTGTTGTATCTTATTCATATCCAGAATGATATACAGTCCTTAAACATCATTTTTAAATCATCAAATGATAATTATACTTGAATGGATACGATGGAGAATGAATCTCATCGCGTTCGTGGAGACGGTAGTCCGTACGTACGCACGAGCGACAATATCATTCTTTTGATATTAAAATAATATATAAATGGATGGTATATCATATATACAGAATCATTAACATGTTATATTTATTATTTACATGAGTTACACATCATTATTATACCCATCCAAATAATATTATATTGAATAACAATTACACCACGACGTGGAGACGGTAAGCCGTACGTACGCACGTATGGTGACATGTTATTCAAAGGGTGGATAGAATACTGAATATGATTGTACCATATTTATAATAACATCACAGTATATGTGAGATACTAGAGTTATTATTTCAGAATGGTAAGAACAAAGGAAGAAGAAGTGGAAGAAGAAATGAACTTAGAAAAGGGTGGTGAAATCATTACCTCTTCTTCGGGTTCTTCCTTTTGATTTGATAAAAAGGGCTCCTTAGGTTGGCTTTCTGATCAAACTAAGGCCTCTAGGTTGTAGTGAGGGATGTTGGGAGAGTATTTGGGCAGAGTTTGGCCGAACCAAAAGGCTTGAGAGGTGTAAGGAATGAGTAGAAGTGGTCTCCTTTTATAAGGGAGAGGAGGGGCTCTTTAGGAAAGAGTGAAAGTATTACTTTATAATATAATTATATTCGGTTTATAATGGTCCAAAAATCATTGAGGTCGAAGATAAGATGACTCATATTCTAAATAACATCAACCAATAAGAATTGGACAGGTTTTAGATAATATTTTAATCATTATAATCTTATTTATTTAAATGATTTATTAATGGGGTAAACATTTCATCATTATTGTGTCATTAATAATTTAACTTATTTGATGTCTAAAAATTATAAATAAAATATCATCATGTAGGAAATCCTTTTATCTTTCTAATGAATATTTATAATCGAAAATCCAACATGTATAACCCT
Organism: Viscum album; assembly: GCA_963277665.1. Lineage (NCBI taxonomy): Eukaryota > Viridiplantae > Streptophyta > Magnoliopsida > Santalales > Viscaceae > Viscum > Viscum album. The sequence goes on from OY728120.1 coordinate 1,172,273,419, forward strand.
ATGTAAAAATTGTTCTTCTAAAAGATGTAAGCTTATGCCATTTTTATTTTTATTTTAAATTTATTAATATAATGTGTCCCTACCACATACAAGTGGCTCCAAGGGGTCCCCAAATTGACCCAAGGATGCCCATGGTCGGGTATGTGTCCACCAATATGGTTAGGACACGTTTTAGGGTAATTTTTTATTATTATAATATTATTTTTTAACCCTTATTTACCGGATTTACCCTTTAACCATGGTAAATAAAATATTTACCGCAGTAATTATTCAAAATGTGTAAAAATAAAAGTTACCTATTTACACAATTTGAACATCCTGATTCCAAATATGGAATCCATTTTCCTAAATTCAAAACACAGAAGTGGCAGAAATTAATTTAAAATTAATTCCCGCTGTCAAAACAAAAAGCGTGTTTTTAAGAGATAATAACTATCAAAAGATTGACACTTGTTTATGTTCGGTTTAATTGTAAAATTATGTCCAATGATAAACATTAAATTGAATGGTAAAAATATATTCTAAATATACTTTAAAACCACTCAAATTCATAATTTATCACTATTAATTATTTTGATTAAAAAAGTTGTTTTTAATTAAAATTTAGAAATTTTCACTATTCATCAAAATATGAAAGTTATCCGAAATGTACCAAAATTTCACCCTAGGCTAATTTTGATATTCCGAATCCAAAAATGAAGTCCATTTTGAAATATAGAATATATATGATTTCAAAAAGTAGGTATTACTATTCACAACGGCTAGTTTAATTAGTTGTGGTGTGTGTTAGAACTCGGTGTTGCGTACAACACACGCTATCACATTATTCAAAGAGAAGCGTACCGTAGAAGCTTGGGGTGTTACATTCTCCCCTCCTTCAAATAATTGCGTCCTCGCAATTTCTAGGGTATTACTGCATAAAAAGACTCGGGTGGTTCTTCATCATAAGTTCCTCGGGTTCCCACGTTGCCTCTTCCATCTTATGGTTTCTCCACAAAACTTTTACCAGACGCGTCGTCCGGTTTCTCAGCACTTGTTCTCTCGTATCAAGAATCATGACGGGCTCTTCACAATAAGACAGATCAGGTTCCAGTTCTAATTCCTCATAGGTGAGTACATGCGTTGGGTCAGTCATGTATTTTCTCAACAGAGATACGTGGAACACATCGTGAACTTTGGAGAGACTTGGCGGCATTGCCAATCGGTAAGCTAAAACCCCAATTCGTTCTAGAATTTCGAAAGGTCCGATGTACCTGGGACTCAATTTACATTTCTTACCAAAACGTATGACTCCCTTCCACGGAGATACCTTCAGAAAAACATGATCACCGACTTGAAATTCCAAATCCTTCCTTCGATTATCGGCATAGCTCTTCTGCCTACTTTGAGCTGCTTTGATGTGATTTTGGATTACTTTCACCTTTTCCACCGTTTCCTCCACCAGCTCTGGGCCTACAAGTTTTCTTTCACCAACGTCATCCCAACAGGTTGGTGTACGACATCTCTTTCCGTATAACGCTTCATATGGTGCCATCTGTATACTCGAATGGAAGCAATTGTTATAGGAAAATTCTACCAGTGGTAAATATTGATCCCACATACCCTGAAAGTCAAGTGAGCAAGATCTCAACATGTCTTCTAAGGTTTGAATAGTCCGTTCTGATTGTCCGTCTGTCTGAGGGTGGTAAGCAGTGCTAAAATGAAGTTCAGTATCCAGGGATTTCTGAAGACTTTTCCAGAATCTTGAAGTAAAACGGGGATCACGATCAGAAACAATCGATAGGGGTACTCTATGAAGTCTCACAACTTCATTAATGTATAGTCTTGCTAGACATTCCAGGGGTAGATCTTCTCTTATAGCAAGAAAATGTGCTGACTTGGTAAGACGATCAACAATAACCCATATTGCATCGTTCCTTCTAGGAGTCTTCGGTAGCCCCATGACAAAGTCCATCGTAACATTGTCCCATTTCCACTCCGGTATGGGAAGATGTTGCATGACTCCTCCAGGCTGTTGCCTTCCAGCTTTCACTTGTTGACAAACCATACATCTTGACACAAAATCAGCAATCTCCCTCTTCATGTTGTCCCACCAAAAATGTTCCTTCAAATCTCTATACATTTTGGTGCTCCCAGGGTGTATAGAGAAATTGGAACTATGAGCGTCATCCAGCAATTCCCTTTTTAGATCAGGTATATTGGGAACACAAAGTCTCTTCCCGAATTTCAGAATTCCATCTTCATACACAAAGTCTCTCAATCTCCCATCATTCACAGCTTTAATCTTCTTTTGGAATTCTTCATCATCGGTCTGAGAACTCTTAATCCTTTCTAGTAAAGATGGTTTGGCAACCATTTGAAAAAGAATTGATGTTTCACCTTCCCTGGTTATTCCCATGTCCATTTTCACTAGATCCATGAAAATTGGATCCCTTTCAATTCTCATATTGTTCAAAACTCCATGGTCTTTTCTACTCAAAGCATCTGCCACCTTGTTTTCCTTCCCCGGGTGGTAGTGTATCGTACAATCATAATCCTTGAGTAATTCAAGCCATCTCCTTTGCCTCATGTTGAGTTCTTTTTGTGAGAAAATATACTTCAAACTCTTGTGATCAGTATAAATCTCACATTTTTCACCATAGAGGTAGTGCCTCCATATCTTCAAAGCAAAGATCACAGCTGCTAACTCAAGATCATGAGTAGGATAGTTTTGTTCATGAATTTTCAACTATCGTGATGCATAGGCAATAACTCTATCATTCTGCATAAGGACACAGCCAAGTCCTTTCTTCGATGCATCACTATAAATAACGAACCCATCATTCCCCGATGGTAGAGTCAATATAGGAGCATTGACTAATCTTCTCTTCAGTTCTTCGAAACATTCTTCACACTCTTTTGTCCAAACAAATTTAACCCCTTTACGTGTGAGCTTCGTTAATGGGTTAGCCAATCGGGCAAAATTCTGGACGAAACGTCGATAATAACCTGCCAAACCAATAAAACTACGTACCTCAGTTATACTCGTAGGTGCTGGCCATTCTTGGATTGCCTTGGTCTTAGAAGGATCAACAGAGATTCCATCTTTAGAGACAATATGGCCAAGAAAAGAAATCTCCTGAAGCCAGAATTCACACTTGCTAAACTTCCCATATAATTCATGCCTCCTCAGAGTCTTCAAGATAACGCGCAAGTGATTTTCATGATCTTCGTAGGTTTTGGAGTATACCAAGATATTATCAATAAATACCACCACAAATTCATCGAGATACTCCTTGAAGACTCTATTCATCAGATCCATGAATACAGAGGGTGCATTAGTCAATCCAAACGGCATTACAGTAAACTCGTAATGCCCGTACCTGGTTCGAAATGCTGTTTTCGGAATGTCTTCCTTCTTCACACACAACTGATGGTATCCAGATCGAAGGTCAATCTTTGAAAAGTATTGAGCTCCATGGAGTTGGTCAAATAAATCATCAATACGAGGTAGGGGATACTTGTTCTTTATCGTTATAGCATTGATCTCCCTGTAGTCGATACATAACCTCATAGATCCATCTTTCTTTTTAACAAAAAGAACAGGGGCTCCCCATGGAGAAACACTAGGGCGAATAAATCCCTTATTACTCAATTCCTCTAGTTGTTTCTTTAGTTCGACTAACTCTACAGTAGCCATTCTATAAGGGGTCTTCGATATAGGCCTTGATCCAGGAATCAAATCAATAGAAAACTCAACTTCTCGTTCTGGAGGATGTCCAGGTAAATCTTCTGGAAATACATCTACAAATTCTTTCACAACAGGTACATCCTCTATTTGAACATTCCTTTCCTCACCCGCAGTTATTTCATTCTCTTCCTCCCCAATAATTGAATTTAGTTGAGCTATTGAGGGTGGATCTAAATAAGAATTAGGTGGTGACGATTCTGCTCTAAAAATAAGGTGTTCCTTATCATTATCATCAAGAATCGTAACCTCTTTCTTCTTACAATAAATCTTCGCATCATAGTCCGAAAGCCAGTCCATACCGAGGATTATATCAAACTCAATCATAGGTATGACGATGAGATCAGCAGATAAAGAAAATTTATGTGCTCTAATGGGGACTGATTCACAAAACTTTGTTGCAACGATACTTCCCTTAGGTGTTTTAACTGACAACTCCCTTATTAAATCAAATTGGAAATATCTAATTTTCTTAGCAAACTGGGAAGATATGAAACAATGCGATGATCCAGAATCAAATAATGCATTTGCTAAACTTGAGGAAACCATTAAATTACCTGCCACCACGTCTTTCGGAGCTTCTACCTCAGCAGTAGTGATAGCATAAGCCTGGCCTTGATCCCTTGGCCTTTTCTGAGGTAAGTTCTCCTGACGCTTAGGGCATGCATTTGCATAATGCCCCATCTCCCTGCAATTGTAGCACTGAACGTTGGTAGCTTCCTTCTTCCCCTTGCAATCATGAGCTTGGTGGCCTTTTTCACCACACTTGTAACAGACTCCCATTCCCTTCAAGCAAGTACCAGGATGTTTCTTCCCGCATTTACCACAAGATGGATATTCAACCTTTCCCTTCTTCCCCTTATTTCGATTCCCAGATTGATCAGCAGGTCTCTTCTTCTCTTGCTTTGCTTTAAAGTCATAAGACTTAGAGAATTCCTTTTCGGTCTTGATAGCACATGAGACAATGTCTTCATACGATGAAAAGGATTGTGAGACTAACGCTCGACGGAGAAATGGTTTTAACCCATCAAAGAAACGATCAATCTTACTTCTTGGGTTACGAATATAATCACCAGCGTACCTTGCTAACCTTGTAAAGTTAGCCTCATACTTTGTGACATTCTCATCCTCCTTTTGTCTCAGACTCAGAAATTGCCTTTCCATATCTGCTCGATGGTCGCGAGGGAAGTATTTTTCTAAAAACAGATCTTTGAACTCCCTCCATTCCATATTTGATACTTCATCATCTTCCTTCATGTTCTGAATCAATGACCACCATTGATCAGCATCTCCAGTGAGGCGGTAAACTGCCATGATAACTTTTTCCCTTTCACTGCTCCCCAAAGCCTGAAATATTTTCTCTAGGGAAAATATCCATTGCTCAGCTACTAAGGGATTTGTATTCCCATTGAACGTTGGTGGTTTCTGTCTCATGAATCGATCTAACATTGATCCTCCACACTGCGGATCAGGGTGCTCCATACGGGTAAGGTTATTATTCATAACCTGAGTAAGTTGTCCCAGTATGGTGATTAGCTGATCAGCACCAGTTGCATCACCAGCCCCACAATAATTATCTTGAGCAGGAGGGAATCCCTACATGGAGTGCGTTCATTGATACGGTTTCCATTTCTTCCACTAGGCGCCATTTCTAAACAATGGCATAAACTAGATCAGTTTATGAATCAAAATACATAATCCCATACTTATAAAACACTTAACATAAATTGAACTATTTATGGATATAACCCATAATCATAAAAATGTTTTCTTTGAGGAAGTATATACTCATAAACCCTTCATAATGATTTGTAAAGATAATGAGAGTTATCCTAAGCATATCCCCCGGGAGTGTCGTAACCAAGAGTGAAGCAAGGCCCATTGTCGTGCACCAGTTCCCGTTCGAGTCTAGCTCAAAGCGGTGTTTTCGGGTTTTACCCCTAGGTACATCTGTGCCAGAGCCGCCTCTACCTGCTCGTATCCAGACAGGGATGTATTGCTCGGAAAACTCACAAAATCTCTACAATACCAAAATTCTAGGAAGTTCTTCTATACTAATCCTCAAAGTTCATCTTAGGTCTACGTGCTCTAATCAGAGTTTATCTAAATCTAGTTTCCAAGGTTTGTACTAAACTTCCTCTGATACCAACTGTAACGCCCCGACCCCAGTTGCCCAGAGTCGGTGCATTAATTACATAACATTGGCATGATCACAAGAAAGATCAAATATCGAAAGACCGATTGGTTTAGTAGCCTTGGAAACACTAGATATAATCATAAAGTTTTACATTACATTTCAAAGTGAAAAACTACTACAACAACAAAGTCTTCATATCCACACTATTAACCCCTCATAATATCCCTGCAAGTCATTCATAATTTACTTCTTCACTACCTGGGAAAAATAAAACATAGAAAAGGGGTGAGCTCAAATGCCCAGTAAGGATAACAATATAGCGGAACATTCAAAATAAGCATAAACATTTAAGGCAATGAATTACTAAAACAAAAGCCTTTTAAAATTGAACTTCAACATAGTATGGCAAAAATAAAAATGAAATAATGCCATTTACTTATTCACATGGATATTCTACTAATCGAATAATCACATGCAATATCAATAACCACTTTCATAATGTTGGAATGCATAATGCCAGACTATCAAAACCACATAGCCAAGGCCTCGTGCCAAGACTACAAATAAGATTTTGTCAAGGCCTTGTGCCAAGACACTAGTTTGTCTCATGAGACCTACCGATTCATTGAGGAGATATAGCGGGCTCCACCCGTCACTTATTAAGTCCAATGCATTCCCATATGAAAAGGTTTAAACATAAACATTCGTATTAAAACTAGCATACGAAATGTCAATAATTTCACCATAAACTATGAATGGTATAAAAATAGCACATCCATAGTCAAACATATCACAAAACCTTCAATACAATATAGAAGTTTTGTATCATAATAAATCAACTTCAAATAATCTTAAAATCCATCAAAGGATGTTGACATAGATGAAATCAAAATTATTTTTAAAGAAATATCTCCTTTCATTTTGAAACCATTTAAGATCCATATAAAATAAAACATTTTCTTTGAAAATATTCTTATAAGCTTGTAAGGAAATCTTTGAAGATTTTATAACGGCGTAAAATAACCGCACCCGCCGTATAAGTTAAAAAAAACATTCTTACCTCAATTCTATCGAAAAGGTTAAAAAGGACCTTGTTTTGAAAACGACGGAAAGATTCCTTTATAAACCTCTTATAAAAATTCAAACAAGGGTATAAATGACTTTAACCCATAAAAAATGTTTTGAAATACATTTTTAAGAAACATGGATGTGGATGATAAAGATATCCCAGTAGATTATTACGTATAAACAACCTCGGATAATGAAGAGATTGTGAAATAACCCTTACCTTGTACTTTTCCTTGGTTGGGGTAGGTTAACCTCCTGTATAATGGTGAAATAGTTGTTATTAAATTATACAAGAATCGTATATATTAATATGATATCATATATGATCTTTTAACATTGATTTGTTAATAATATCTTAGAATTATCGTCGTTTCGGGAGTTAACTTACTCATTTTATTTTATATGTTTTGTTACATAAGCCATGGTTGTTGTATCTTATTCATATCCAGAATGATATACAGTCCTTAAACATCATTTTTAAATCATCAAATGATAATTATACTTGAATGGATACGATGGAGAATGAATCTCATCGCGTTCGTGGAGACGGTAGTCCGTACGTACGCACGAGCGACAATATCATTCTTTTGATATTAAAATAATATATAAATGGATGGTATATCATATATACAGAATCATTAACATGTTATATTTATTATTTACATGAGTTACACATCATTATTATACCCATCCAAATAATATTATATTGAATAACAATTACACCACGACGTGGAGACGGTAAGCCGTACGTACGCACGTATGGTGACATGTTATTCAAAGGGTGGATAGAATACTGAATATGATTGTACCATATTTATAATAACATCACAGTATATGTGAGATACTGGAGTTATTATTTCAGAATGGTAAGAACAAAGGAAGAAGAAGTGGAAGAAGAAATGAACTTAGAAAAGGGTGGTGAAATCATTACCTCTTCTTCGGGTTCTTCCTTTTGATTTGATCAAAAGGGCTCCTTAGGTTGGCTTTCTGATCAAACTAAGGCCTCTAGGTTGTAGTGAGGGATGTTGGGAGAGTATTTGGGTAGAGTTTGGCCGAACCAAAAGGCTTGAGAGGTGTGAGGAATGAGTAGAAGTGGTCTCCTTTTATAAGGGAGAGGAGGGGCTCTTTAGGAAAGAGTGAAAGTATTACTTTATAATATAATTATATTCGGTTTATAATGGTCCAAAAATCATTGAGGTCGAAGATAAGATGACTCATATTCTAAATAACATCAACCAATAAGAATTGGACAGGTTTTAGATAATATTTTAATCATTATAATCTTATTTATTTAAATGCTTTATTAATGAGGTAAACATTTCATCATTATTGTGTCATTAATAATTTAACTTATTTGATGTCTAAAAATTATAAATAAAATATCATCATGTAGGAAATCCTTTTATCTTTCTAATGAATATTTATAATCAAAAATCCAACATGTATAACCCTATGTAAAAATTGTTCTTCTAAAAGATGTAAGCTTATGCCATTTTTATTTTTATTTTAAATTTATTAATATAATGTGTCCCTACCACATACAAGTGGCTCCAAGGGGTCCCCAAATTGACCCAAGGATGCCCATGGTCGGGTATGTGTCCACCAATATGGTTAGGACACGTTTTAGGGTAATTTTTTATTATTATAATATTATTTTTTAACCCTTATTTACCGGATTTACCCTTTAACCATGGTAAATAAAATATTTACCGCAGTAATTATTCAAAATGTGTAAAAATAAAAGTTACCTATTTACACAATTTGAACATCCTGATTCCAAATATGGAATCCATTTTCCTAAATTAAAACACAGAAGTGGCAGAAATTAATTTAAAATTAATTCCCGCTGTCAAAACAAAAAGCGTGTTTTTAAGAGATAATAACTATCAAAAGATTGACACTTGTTTATGTTCGGTTTAATTGTAAAATTATGTCCAATGATAAACATTAAATTGAATGGTAAAAATATATTCTAAATATACTTTAAAACCACTCAAATTCATAATTTATCACTATTAATTATTTTGATTAAAAAAGTTGTTTTTAATTAAAATTTAGAAATTTTCACTATTCATCAAAATATGAAAGTTATCCGAAATGTACCAAAATTTCACCCTAGGCTAATTTTGATATTCCGAATCCAAAAATGAAGTCCATTTTGAAATATAGAATATATATGATTTCAAAAAGTAGGTATTACTATTCACAACGGCTAGTTTAATTAGTTGTGGTGTGTGTTAGAACTCGGTGTTGCGTACAACACACGCTATCACATTATTCAAAGAGAAGCGTACCGTAGAAGCTTGGGGTGTTACAGAATGGATACGATGGAGAATGAATCTCATTGCGTTTGTGGAGACGGTAGTTCGTACGTACGCACGAGCGACAATATCATTCTTTTGATATTAAAATAATATATAATTGGATGGTATATCATATATACAGAATCATTATCATCTTATATTTATTATTTACATGAATTAAAAATCATTATTATACCCATCCAAATAATAATATATTGAATAACAATTACACCACGACGTGGAGACGGTAAGCCGTACGTACGCACGTATGGTGACATGTCATTCAAAGGATGGATATAATACTGAATATGGTTGTACCATATTTATAATAATATTACAGTATATAGGAGATACTGGATTCATTATTTTAGAATGGTAATAACAAATAAAAGAGAAGTTGAAGAAGAAATGAATTTGAAAAAGGGTGGTGAAAACATTACCTCTTCTTCGGGTTCTTCCTTTTGATTTGATCAAAAGGGCTCCCTAAGTTGGATTTATGACTAAAGGAAGGCATATAGGATGAATTCAGGGAAGTTGAGAGAGTATTTGGGCAGATTTTGGCCAATCCAAAAGGCTTTGAAGGTGTGAATTAATGAGAAGGAGGAGTGCCCTTTTATAAGAGGGGTGAGGGGAATCTTTGGAAAAGCTAGAAATATTATTTTATAATAAATTCATATTCGGTTTCTAATGGCTCCAAAGTGGATTATTTAGAGTTTAAGGTGGGTATGGGTTGAAAACCACTCAAAAAATAGAATTTAGATAGGTTTGGGTCATTATATTAACCTTATCTATTAGTTTTAACTCTTAGTTCATTAGTTTGACACTTACCATGTCACTTTGTATTTTTATATTATATAGTTAATAAACATACTATATACATCCAAGAGACCCCCAAGTGGTCCATTAATGATAAAAATATCATGATATAAGTCTCTTGGACGAACCTTATATTTTTAGAAATTTAATATTAATTAATAATATTATATTTGTTTTAAAAACTCTTTTATGTCAATTTTGACACTATTCAATAATTGACTTTTGTAAAAATCATAACAGAATGATTACTTCAAAAAAAGTTAATTAAATCAATCCAAATATGTCATATTATCCTATAAAATTAGTTTAATTCATTAAAAGTCTCAAATTATATTTATTTGAGTATTTATAATATCAATTATTTTAATTTTCCACTATTACAGTAATTACTACATCATCATTGCGTCATAAATAAATTAAATTATTTAATGTATAAAAATTATAAATAAAATATAATTATGTAGGAAATCTTTTTATATTTCTAATGAATATTTATAGTCGAAAATCCAACATATATAAACCTTTGTAAAAATTGTTTTCCTAAAAGATATATGCATTTGTCATTTTTATATTTATTTTAACTTAATTAAAATAATGTGTCCCTATCACCTACAAGTGGCTCCATGGGGTCCCAAAATCGACCCAAAGATGCCCAGGGTCGGACATGTATCCCCCAATAAGGTTAGGACATGTTTTATTGTAATTTAGTATTATTATAATATTATTTTTAACCTTTATTTACAAGATTTACCCTTTAACCATGGTAAATAAAATATTTACCGAAGTAATTATTCAAAATGTCTAAAAATAAAATTTACCTATTTAAACAATTTGGACATCCTGATTCCAAATATGGAATCTATTTTTCCAAATTCAAAACACAGAAGTGGCATAAATTAATTTAAAATTAATTCCCGCTGTCAAAACAAAAAGCGTGTTTTTAGATATAATAACTATCAAAAGATTGATTCTTGTTTATGTCCGGTTTAATTGTGAAATTATGTCCAATGACCAAAATTGTATTAAATGGTAAAAATATATTATAAATATACTTTAAAACCACTCAAATTCATGACTTATCACTCATAATTATTTTGATTTAAAAAGTTTTTTTTAATTAAAATTTAGTAATTTTCACTATTCATCAAAATATTAAAGTTATCTGAAAAGTACCAAAATTTCACCTTAGGATAAATTCGATACTCCGAATCCAAAAATGAAATCCATTTTGAAAGATAAAATTTCTAAAATTTTAAAAAGTAGGTATCAGTATTCATAACGGCTACTTTGATTGGTCGTGGTGTGTGTTAGAACTCGAAGTTGCGTACAACACATGCTACTGTATTATTCAAAGAGAAGCGTACCGTGGAAGCTCAGGGTGTTACATTCCCCCCTCCTTCAATAAATTGCATCCTCGCAATTTGATATTGTTCTTTGAAAATAAAGGTTGAAAATAGAAAATATCTTTGTGGAAAAACCCACATTGGAAATTTGGTTAATAAAATTTAGTCTTAACAAGATGAAAAGAGAAATGAAAGGGTAACCACAAAATTATGATCTCGATTAGGAGGACATTGGTGGAAATTATAGAAATATAATTGGAGGAAAATGTAAATATTTATAGGTAGTGATTGAGGTCATCAATCACAAACAAGTTTAAAATTGAGGTCCTTAAATTCATCAATCTATGATGATTTAAAATACCATCGGTTCAACAAAACATAAGGTATTAGGATAACACATTTTTGACATTTCAAAATATCTTAGTTGAAATCCCACATCAAAAAATGAATTAATGAGGCCTCTATTCAAAATAAAGAGAGTAAAGTATGAAGATTACCGAAAATAACACATAATAGGGTTCCATGTAGGGAAATATGGATATGGAAGAGAAATATAACCATCAATTATCTGATGGAGAGTGGTAGAGAACATGGCTATGAAATGGCCAACAATACCAAAGCCATAAATTAGTGATGATCTAAGGTATTATCTTGGACAACATTTTTGTTCTAAGTTCCTTTTCATAATGTTGGGGAAGTTATTTATGAGATTGGATAAGATCATAAGGAGATATACTTACTTTATAATTAGAGTTTTATCCATTAATATATTTCTACCACAAACTCATCTTTCACCCCAAAACATAATACAACTCAAAAATACCTTATTTATCCTAATCGTATAGGGTTCCAAATATAATGAATTTATAATTCACATATCGGACCCTTTATGTAAAGAAACTATATTATACCATCTAGGAACTTCATGTAGCACAATGGTAGGAGATAAATCCCAATTACACTATGGTTGTGGGTTTGATTCCCGCAGCTTTGTCCGACACGACGGGTCGTCACACGGTCTACGTGTTGTCCTTTTATAAAAATCCAAAAAAAAATAACCTTTCAAACTTAATCCATTCCAACCATTAGACATATCCAAAATACTATTATCCAAACTCACAGTCCAAAATTTACAAGGAAGTTAAACATAATGAAGATCCTTTTTTCCAGGTAATAACATGTGAATTCCTTCCTCATATATTCTTTTACAACACTGCAACATCCTGAATTACCAAAATCAGGCATCTCTTATTCCAAAATCACTACCTCAATATTAGAACCATATTAAGGTTTATCTTTCCTTCAACCATGTAATTTCCAAAAAACAATTTAACTCGCTTTAGAGTCACTTTTCTTAGTACCATAAAATTTCAAATCCTTAATGAAATAGCACTGAAGTACAATTCTTATATACTCCATAATTATTATAAAAATTACATTGTTGATACAACACTCAAATGGCATAATCAACATAAAAACTCTAATCATTCCTCTTCATCTATGGTAGTATCATAACTTGATTATTATCCAATAGCATCATTTGCAGCATAGTCTGATGACTGGGACATAGGTTTGTGTAGTGTCCAAACTCCTTGAAAATGAAGCATTGTACATTTGAAACCATTTTCTTACCCTTGCAGTCACGTAATTTGTGCCCTTTTCCTCTACACTTATAACAAACTCCAATTCCTTTCAGGCAAGTTCCAGGGTGTTTCATCCCAGAGTTATCACATATGGGAAAATTCTTCTTTTCCCTCTTCCCTTTATCCATCTTTCTCTATTCCATCCTTTTCTTCTCTTGCTTCCCTTAAAATCCATAGGACTCAGTAAACTCTTTACTTATCATATCAACACATTATATTAATTCTTCATATGATGATAATACATGGGAGACTATTTCTCTAATAAATTCTGGCTTAAGACCATGAAAGATATGATTCTTCTTTCTCTTTGGATCATGTGCATTGCGGGAGTTCTCATTCCTTCTACTGGGCGCCATTTCTAAACAATGGCATGCACTAGATTAGTTTATGAATAATAATACCTAATCCGAAACTTGTAAAACACATAACATAAATTAAATAGTTTATGGATATAATCCATAATCATAAAAATGTCTCCATTGAGGATGTATATACTCATAAAACCTTCATAATGGTTTGTAAAGAAAATGATAATTATTCTAAGAAAATCCTCCAGGATTTTCGTAACCAAGAGTGCAGAAAGACCCATTGTCGTGCACCAGTTACCGTTCGAGTCTAACTCAAAGCAGTGTTTTTGGGTTTTACCCCTAGGTACATCTATGCCAGAGCTGCCTCTACCTGCTCATATCCAGACAAGGATGTATTGCTCGGAAAACTCACAAAATTTATACAATACCAAAATTCTAGGAAGTTCTTATATACTAATCCTCAAAGTCCATCTTAGATCTATGTGCTATAATCAGAGTTTATCTAAATCTAGCTTCCAAGGTTTGTACTAAGGTTCCTCTGATACCAACTGTAACGCCCCGACCCCAATTACCCAGAGTCGGTGCATTATTTTAATACATTGGAATGATTACAAGGAATCAAGTCCCAAAGGAACGATCAGTTTAGAAATCTTGGAAAAATAGACCACATACATGAATGTTACATTTGCACTTTAAGACGTACAAAACATCATAAATAATCTTTATGAATGACATTATTCCCTTGGCTTAACCATGCATATCAATCACATTACACTTCTTGGAATGTTGGGAAAAATAAAACATAGAAAGGGGTGAGCTCAAATGCTCAGTAAGGGTAAGAAATACAACAGAAACTTTCAAAAATGAGCATAAACATTTAAGGAAATGTATATAAACTAAAACAAAAGCCTTTTAAACTTGAACTTCAGCATAATATGGCAGAAATAAAATTAAATAATTCCATTTACTTATTCACATGGATATTCTACTAATCGAATAATCGCTTGCAATATCACTAACCACTTTCATAATGATGGAATTCATAATTCCAGACTATCATAACCACATATCCAAGGCCTCGTGCCAAGGTTACAAATAAGATTTTGTCAAGGCCTAGTGCCAAGACACTAGTTTGTCTCATGAGATCTACCGATGTAATTTTTTTAGAAGATACTTACGTTTAAAATTGCACAAATATACTCCAGTATTTTTTTTGAAAACATTATGCAAGCTTCGGAAAACAAAATAACTAATTCTAAGACTGATCGACTAATTACAGGCCATGATGGGTCCATGCCCAATCCCTTCCTGTCTACCACACTCGAGAGTCGGGTTTTCTGAAAACATTTTTAATCTTGCGTTAAATACATATACATTTGCACTGGATTTTCATATATTTGAGAGAAATATCTTTTTTTGAAATCTTTGAAAAGTCACACATTTATAAAGGAAGTAATTTAAAAGAGATTTTTCAATCAAAGTGTCCCATACCACTTTGAAACTTCTGAAAGGAATTAACATTTTAAAAACATTCATGTCCATATAAATAAATCCTTAAAAACCATTTTGAAGACATGGACATTAATGGTAAAGATTTAGAAGAATAAATATTTAAAACATTTGAAATGATGTTTTAGTAAAAATTACCTTAAAATAATCCCTTTGAAAACTCTTTCATAAAACATGGACATGGATAATAAATATTTCCCAGTAGATACTTACGTAAAAACAACCTCGGATAATAAAGAGATTGTGAAATTAACCCTTACCAATTTGGTAACTTACGAAACTTATACCCAATGAAAGAGGTATCATACAATGAATATTTAAATACATATAAATTTAAGTGTATTACATAAAGAATACAATTATGGGCAGTACATACACCACACAAAAGGTAATAGTGGCAATATGGCATGAATCTCACGGGAATAAGGAGTGAGATGAAAACCCCTTACCTTTTACTTTTCCTTGGTTGGGGGTAGGTTAACCTCCTGTATAATGGTGAAATAATTGTTATTAAATTATACAAGAATAATATATATTAATATGACATCATATATGATCTTTTAACATTGATTTGTTAATAATATCTTAGTATTATCGTTGTTTTGGGTGTTAACTTACTCGTTTTTTATATGTTTTGTTACGTAAGACATGTTTGTCATGGATAGGTTGTATCTTATTCATATCCAGAATGATATCAAGTCTTTAAACATTATTTTTAAATCATAAAATGATAATTATACTTGAATGGATACGATGGAGAATTAATCTCATTGCATTCATGGAGACGGTAGTCCGTACGTACACACGAGCGACAATATCATTCTTTTGATATTAAATTAATATATAATTGGATGGCATATCATATATACAGAATCATTATCATGTTATATTTATTATTTACATGAATTAAAAATCATTATTATACCCATCCAAATAATAATATATTGAATAACAATTACACCACGACGTGGAGACGGTAAGCCGTACGTACGCACGTATGGTGACATGTCATTCAAAGGATGGATATAATACTGAATATGGTTGTACCATATTTATAATAATATTACAGTATATAGGATATACTGGATTCATTATTTTATAATGGGGATAACAATGAAAAAAGAAGTTTAAGAAGAAATGAATTTGAAAAAGGGTGGTGAAAACATTACCTCTTCTTCAGGTTCTTCCTTTTGATTTGATCAAAAGGTCTCCTTAAGTTGGCTTTCTAACTAAAGGATGGACTCTAGGATTAATTGAGTGAAGTTGAGAGAGTATTTGGGCAGAGGCTGGCCGAACCCAAAGGCTTTGAAGGTGCGAATTAATGAGAAGGAGGAGTGCCCTTTTATTAGAGGGGTGAGGGGCACCTTTGGAAAAGCTAGAAATAGTATTTTATAATAAATTCATATTCGGTTTCTAATGGCTCCAAATGGATTATTTAAAGGTTAAGGAGGGGATGAGTCGAAAACCACTAAACCAACAGAATTTAGACAGGTTTGGATCATTATATTAACCTTATCTTTTAGTTTTAACTCTTAGTTGATTAGTTTGACACTTACCATGTCACTTTCTATTTTTTTATTATATAGTTAATAAACTTACTATATACATCCAAGAGACCCCCAAGTGGTCCATTAATGATACAAATATCATGATATAAGTCTCTTGGCCGAAACTTAGATTTTTAGGAATTTAATATCAATTAATAATATAATATTTGTTTTAAAAACTCTTTTATGTCAATTTTGACACTATTCAATAATTGACATTTGTAAGAATCATAACAGAATGATTACTTAGAAAAAAGTTATTTAAATAAATCCTAATATGTAATATTATCCTAAAAAATTAGATTAATTCATTAAAAGTCTCAAATTATATTTATTTGAGTATTTATAATATCAATTATTTTAATTTTTTACTATTACGGTAATTACTGCATCATCATTGTGTCAAAAATAAATTAAATTATTTAATGTCTCAAAATTATAAATCAAATATCATTATGTAGGAAATATTTTTTATCTTTATAATGAATATTTATAGTCGAAAATCCAACATATATAACCCTTTGTAAATTTTTTTTTCTAAAATATATATGTTTTTTTCATTTTTGTATTTATTTTAACATAATTAAAATAATGTGTCCCTATCACCTACAAGTGGCTCCATGGGGTCCCAAAATTGACCCAAAGATGACCATGGTCGGACATGTATCCAACAATAAGGTTAGGACACGTTTTAGGGTAATTTGGTATTATTATAATATTATTTTTTAACCCTTATTTACCAGATTTACCCTTTAACCATGGTAAATAAAATATTTACCGAAATAATTATTCAAAATGTCTAAAAATAAAAGTTACCTATTTACACAATTTGGACATCATGATTCCAAATATGGAATCCATTTTTCCAAATTCAAAACATAGAAGTGGCAGAAATTAATTTAAAATTAATTCCCGTTGTCAAAACAAAAAGCGTGTTTGTAAGATATAATAACTTTCAAAAGATTGATACTTGTTTATGTTTGGTTTAATTGTGAAATTATGTCGAATGACCAAAATTGTATTAAATTGTAAAAATTTATTCTATATATACTTTAAAACCACAAAAATTCATAATTTATCACTCATAATTATTTTGATTTAAAACGTTGTTTTTAATTAAAATTTAGTAATTTTTACTATTCATCAAAATATTAAAGTTATCCGAAAAGTACCAAAATTTTACCTTAGGCTAAATTTGATACTCCGAATCCAAAAATGAAGTCCATTTTGAGAGATAAAATTTCTTAAATTTTAAAAAGTAGGTATTACTATTCATAACAGCTACTTTGATTGGTCGTGGTGTGTTAGAACTCGAAGTTGCGTACAACACACGCTACTGTATTATTCAAAGAGAAGCGTACCATGGAAGCTCGGGGTGTTACATGGGGTGTCTAGGAGGGGATGTCCAGGGGGTGTATAAGGACTATCTGGGGGGGTCTACTGGGCAGGGTGCAGGCGGGGTGTCAAAGGGATGTCCGGGGTGCCGGGGGGTCTGCAGGGTAGGGGGGCTTAGACCAGAGATTGGGATCACTGTGGTGACTCAGAATCCACTGAACAAGGTGCAATTTTTGACCAAAAGAATAATTGAACACCATAAACCACACAACAAGAGGAATTAATTTAGAAGCTAAAGGAGGTTCTAAAATGCAAGTTATGTAAATATTAAGTGAGAGAGAGAATAAAAAAGAAGTAGTATACAGATTCGATCACTGTATAAAACCAATAGAAATTAGGAATTATAGTATGGAGGAGGTAAAAAGGAGAAGAGGAAGAAGAAGAAGAAGAGAGAGGAACCATAGGAGAAGACTACTTCTCCGAGAGCTAGCCAGAATGTTCCAACATCCAAGCCCCCAACAGCCTTGCTGAAATTCAAAAAATGAATCCATACCCCTCCCTAACCTACTAACCCCTTATTTATTTTTCTACCTTCCAGCCAATGACCTCCAAACACTAACTATAAGAAATTACAAAGTTTCTCCTACGAAAAATAACTAAACCAAAATAAAAAACCTTCTTTGGTAGTACCCACACTCTACTATGGATAGCTCCAGCCATCCCCTGCATTCCTAACATTCCCCCTCCTTAAAAACCACCTTGTTCTAGTGGAACTCCAAAAAGCGTGAAATGACTTCCTGAACACTAGAATGGTATCCCCCCATGAAGATAGCTGCACACTTGCATCAGCTTCAGCAACAACCTCTCCAACTCTATCTAAATTAAAGCCATAACTGTTTCTGTCATTCTGCTACTTGAATCCTATCCTGAGTGCATGTGCAACAAAGCCATCGATCTTCTTATCTTGATGGGTATAAATTACCAGTTGGTTCCGAACCATTCCCCCGAATCCCATCGGTATCCCATGGCCATCCTTTAAGCGTTTGAGGTGAACATTCAGTTGTACCAAACAAGGAGGCTTGTGATTTTTCTCTAAGTTCACTCTGATCCTTTACCAGATCCGGTTTAGCTTTGTTCCTTAGTTACCAAAATGGCGCTAACTGAAAATTGCCCTGGATGAGAAACTTTTGAAATAGAGTCTCGAAGAAAAGTGTTTGGACATTCTGAACTAGAGAGATCTAGAAAAGCTTCATCACAACTGATTTTCCTTTATTGTGTTGCATTGTTTGTCAATAATTTCATAGAACACATTAGAAACCCCTTCACAAGCTTTGAAGTTGTAAGGAAAATTGACCAGATGTAGACAAAGAGCTTTATAATTGCTAATGAATTTTCCAACCCCATCACTATGAGCTCGAGTAGGGCCGTTTGTAGATGTGATTTATGGTGTTCCTCTAAGAAACTGTGGTATGAATGTTGACAAACCTACATTTTGATTTTTTGAACCGACAGCCAAGGCAGAGGGCTGGCCAAGTTGGTAGGGAACCCCATCAAACTGAACTACATTGTTACTCACATCAAACACTACCAGAAACTTAAATGAAAAGTTCTATGCCTGGATAGCGATGAGTTCCTCATCTTTGAGCTGGTTTGGGAAAAATTCACTGCCATGAAAGTTAAGACATCACAATTGTTTCACGTATTAAACACAAACCCTACTGGTAAACCACTCATCCTTGGTAACCCAATTTCTACACTGCCCTTATAGTTGTTGTCCTCCCATGTCCTAGAATCTATAGGAAACTCTTCCATCATTTATATAGTCTGTTTTCATCGCTCTTGCAAAGCCCGAGCAAAATTCTACCTCACCGTCTCTTTTCCAGGATCCAATGAAAACACAAAAACACTGCAAATATTATCTCTAAAACCTCCATTACTTCCTCCATGAACTTTTCTCCCTACACTCTTCATGATTTGTTCTTCCAGAATCGAGCTACGATTGTTTAAGCAGTTTCCCTTAGCGTTCTTGTCTGTGCTACCCAATTCCCTGACACCCTCTTGTTGTTGTGACTTTGGGTTCTTGGTGTCAAAGTTCCCCTTTGTGGGATCATTTTTACCTTTTCCTCCTCATCTCTCTTTCTAGATTTTTTCCTTTGCAACCACACCACCGTCCAAGAATTTCCTAGTATGATATGTTAAAGACCTCAGTAGAGGACTTCGTTTTTCTTCTGATAACACACTCATCATGTGCCAAAAATAAACTGTGGAAATTATAATTGTGACACCCAGCCTGTTGACCGACAATGTTGACAATGTATATTTTACACAACCACTTGTGCCGCACCACAACATAGTTACAAATTTCTTCTTTTTTTTTGATTTGGTAAACATAAATCAGGTCAACACACTGGTTAGAGCCTAAAACTTGTATTCAGTAGGAACATCACAATCAACATCCAAGAAGCTCTCTCTTCTAACTTCCACTGTCATCCACCTCATAAGCTATTCATTTTCGCTCTTTAAATTCAAATGATTTCTAGTTTTCACCCTACTCGTGCAATAATTAACACATTCTATAACTTACTGTTAGTGTTGCTGGAGACAGATATAGTTTCCAATATATTTTCCCAATGTGATCTTTATCACAAAAAAATATTCACATATGTGTAAACCTTCACCCAAGAAATTATCTCTATCTCTCCATCACTCCAGATTAATTGCACTTTTCGAAATCTTGGATTATGTAGCCTGGAGAAAAACTGTAATGATACAAACCTCCCTTCCAGCATACATGGGGAGACAAGAAGATACAAATACCACT
Source organism: Viscum album (assembly GCA_963277665.1). Taxonomy (NCBI): domain Eukaryota; kingdom Viridiplantae; phylum Streptophyta; class Magnoliopsida; order Santalales; family Viscaceae; genus Viscum; species Viscum album. The sequence continues at coordinate 1,172,293,976 of OY728120.1, forward strand.
GGAACTAAAACAAACATTCTTCCCATGGATTCTTCTTTTACAGTTTTGGTTTTGGAAAACTAAATTTAAATGTTTTTTACCAAGAAAAACCATCATTGGGAAGAAAAGAAATAGGAAATGGAATACATTATTTTTGAATTTCATTACATATTTTATGAACCAAGAGAGTTACCACCTAAGTTATAGATCATTTTATTACTTTAATTCATGGTGCAACACTAATGAATATATATGAGCATATAAGATAGATCCTTCCTTGATTGAGGTGGATGGAAAAAAATTATCTGGCAGGGGGGACACTGGTGGGGGGGGGGGGTGCAGGTGGGGTGTCTAGGAGGGTTGTCTGGGGAGGGGGGGGGGGGCTTCAGGGAAGGAGGAGGGTGCAGGTGCGATGCAAGGGGGGTGTCCAGGTGGGGGTGGGGTGCATGGGGGATATGCAGGGTAGGGGGAGGGTGCAGGTGCGGTGCAAGGGGGTGTCCTGAAGGGGGGGGGGACCTGGCAGGGGGGATACTGGTGGGGGGGGGGACCTGGCATGGGGGTGAAGGGGGGTCTTCAGGGCAGGGGGGAGGGTGCAGGTGGGGTGTCTAGGAGGGGGTCTGGGGGGGGGGGGTACCGAGGTGGGGGGGGGGGGTGAAGGGGGGAGGGTGAGGGTGCGGTGCAAGGGGGGTGTCCAGGAGGGGGGGGGGATATGGGAGGGGGGAGGGTGCAGGTGGGGGGAGGGTGCAGGTAGGGGGAGGGTGCAGGTGGGGTGTCTAGGAGGGGGTGTCCAGGGGGGGTGCAGGGGGAGGGGGGTCTCCATGGGGGGGAATGATGTCTTACATCAATGTCCATCCATTAAGTGATGTGTCAAATTCTTAGATATACACTAATGAAACTAGTGTTATCATACATGATCAGAACATGTGTATGAGTGAAACCATTATCTAGCCCTTTGGAAATACCCTAGGATTCTGTGGAGTTCTTTTTCAATAGCAAGGACTGCTCTCAGTTCTCTGGCCCTTTGTAGAGACTCTTCAATACTACCCTTGGATATCCAATCCAATTCAATAGATCCTTTCCCGGTCCAAAAGAGACAGTTAACTAGGTAATGTTTCCAAACCCAAGCTGTAAAAAGTTGTTGAATAGTCTGGAGAAATCATCTTGCTACATCAACCAAGCCATCTTTTTCTATATTCCCAGATATCTTTGATGCACCTCGGGGGGGGGGGGGGGGTCTTCTTATCCAGGGTCAGTCCAGGGGGGGCATGGGGGGTGTCTAGTGGGGAGGGAGGGGGTGTCTAGGGGGGAGGGGGTGTCCACTGGGGGTGTAGGGGGGCTGTCTGGGGGGGGGCATGTGGGTTGTCCAGTGGGGTGCAGGGGGGTATGGGGGTCTAAGGGGCATGGGGTGCGGGGGGGGGGGGGGGTGTTCAAGGGGGATGTCCAGGGGGGGTGAAAGGGGGTGTAAGAGGGCTTTCCGGGGAGGGGGGGAGGGGGGGAGGGGGGGGGGGTGTTCAAGGGGGTTGTCCAGGGGGGGCATGGGGGTCCAGTGGGGGTGCAAGGAGGCTAGCCAAGGGGTGTAAGGGGGTTGTCTAGGTGGGGCATGGGGGTGCAGGGGGGGATGTTCAAGGGGGTGAAGGGGGGATATCCAGGCGGTGCATGGGGGGTGTTTAGTGGGGGTTCAAGTGGGATATTCAGGGGGGCATGGAGGTTGTCCAGTGGGGTGCAGGGGGGAATGGGGGTCTAGAGGGGGCATGGGGTGCAGGGGGGTGTTCAAGGGGGTTGTCTAGGGGGTGCAGGGGGGGGGGGGGGTGTTCAAGGGGGTTGTCCAGGGGGGGCATGGGGGTCCAGTGGGGGTGTAAGGGGGATGTCCAGGGGGGCATGGGGGTGTGGGGGGATGTTCAAGGGGGTACAGGGGGGCTGTCCAGGCGGTGCATGGTGGTGCGGGGGGGATGTTCAAGGGGGTGCAGGGGGGCTGTCCAGGTGGGGCATGGGGGTGCAGGGGGGTGTTCAAGGTGGGGGTGGGGGGGGGGGTTGTGTGTTTTTTATGAAATGGGAAGGCCTACAGCCATGGTTTGCAACTGTGGCTATAGGTCTATTGCCACAGTTTTAAACCGTGGCTAAAACCATATAGCCATAGTTATGGACCGTGGCAATAGGACCTGTATGGATTACTGTTCTGCCACGGTTTCAAACCGTGGCTATAGTCCTTTAGCCACAGTTTTGAACCATGGATATAGTCCTTTAGCCACAGTTCAAACCGTGTCTATAGGCCTTTAACCATGGTTTGAAACTGTGGGTATAGGTTTTTCCCTATAGCCACGCCAATACCAGCCACAGTCCGTTGAATCGTGGTTATAACCTATAGCCACAGTTTTTTGGGTTATAGCCATGGTTTGAAACCATGGTTATAGCCTAAATTTTCAATAGTGTATTTCCTTTCTAAAATTTTCCTTAATACCATTAAATATATGATTCTTCTTACTATTTTAATCATGCGTATTGCTGGAGTTCTCATTCCATGTACTAGGTGCCATTTATAAACAATGGCATACACTAGGTTAGTTTATGAATCGCAATTCATAATTCCAAACTTCTAAAATACCTAACATAAATTGAAAATATTATGCATATAATATATAATCATAAAAAATGTTTACTTTGAGGAAGCATTTAATTCTAAATCCTTCATAATGGATTGTAAAGAAAATGTTAATTATCCCAAGCATTTCCCTCAGGAGTGTCGTAAACAAGAGTGCAGTAAGGCCTATTTTCATGTACCAGGATACCCCGAGTCAAGCCCAAAACTCCTTGTCAGAGTTTTCAATCCTAGGTACGTCTATGGTAGATCCACCTCTACCTGCTCATATCCAGACTGGTATGTATTTCTTAAAAAATTCAAAAAATCTCTACATTACCAAAATTCTAGGTTGTTCTTCTATACTAATCCTCAAAGTATATATTAGGGTAATGTTATCTAATCAGACTTTTTCTAAATATAGATTACAAGGTTATTGCTAAACTTTTTTTGATATAAACTGTACCACCCTGACCCCAGTTACCTAGAGTCGGTGCATTATTTTAATACATTGGCATGATTAAAAAAATCAACACCTAAAGGACTGATTAGTTTAGCAGTCTTAGAAAATATATTACACATACGAATATTACATTACACTTTATAAAAAACAACACGAACTAAATAACCTGTTGATAACTCCATTATTCCCCTAGATTAACCCTGCATATCAAACATAATACACTTCTTGTAATCCTTGGAAAACAAAACATAAGAAAGGGGTGACCTTAGATGCTCAGTAAGGGTAAATAATTTTGATCAAGCTATAAACTTTTAAGTCAAGATGTATAATAAAAACAACAGTCTTTTAAATAGAAAACATGAACATAATATGGAAAAAATAAGTCAAACATCACCATATAAACAAGCACATGGATATTCTACTAGTCTAATAATCACATGTAATAACTAATTTCATAATGAGGGAATGCCTAACGCTGAACATCATTACCACATAGTCAAGGCCCACAACTAGAAAATAGGGCTATAGCCACGGACCTATAGCCACGGTTTTATAAGTCTGTGGCTATAAGTTAGTTTATACCCACATTTCTATTAAAACTGTGGCTATATCCTAATGTATACCCATGGATTAAAAAAATTTGTTGCAATGTTTTTTTGACTATCAATCGGGCTCGACCTCCCCATTCCGCGACTCCTCTCCTCCCCCGATCCACGAGCTCATCCTCCCCAGTCGGTGACGCTCTCAGTGATGCTCTCGGCGATGCTCTCCTCCTCTCCTCCCCTGATCCATGAACTCTTCCTCCCCACTGTCCATGACTCCTCAAACCCTCGACCTGGACCTGCTCTCTGCGCACTCCTCCCCAATGTCGTTGCTACACTTCCCGACCATCAGTATTTCACGGTGGCCTCCCCACCCTCGCGATCAACTTTCTCCTCCCACCCTCGACCCTCTCCCTCAGCGAATACTCCTTCTCACTCACCATTCCTCCTCCATAGCCATTCTTCCAGAGACCGAATGGTCATGAATTATATCCTGTAAGTTAATTGGACTTTTAGTTTTCTCCTTTCCCGCACACTTGGTTTCTCATGAATATGTGAAATTTGCAGGAAATTTGAAAGGGATTTCAATGCTGAGCTTTAGATTTTAGGGGAAATTTTGAACAGGAGTGTCCAGGCTGAGCCGACTCATCTTGCTCAATTGGTTCTGGACATTGATAACAGGTTTTGAAATTTATTTGATTCCTCTTGTTCCCTTGCTTTTTTCGAAACAAGAGCAATGGCATCCCTTCATATGTTTATCCCTTCATTTGAGATGATCCTAAATGAACTCCTCCACTTTGAGGGAATTTATCAAGATAGCACAAAATCTTCAGGAGGTCAAGCCCCCCCCAAGAAAGATGTATTTTTTTCTGAATGGATTCAGTATCTTTCCACACCAAATTATCACAATCCTTATGTGGGTAGGCCCGAGATTTTTCCTACACATTCAAACTAGGGATGAATTAATGCTTACATTACAACACTCGAATAAGGACAATTGAGTTGGTGGGGATGGAATTTTTCCCTAGATGTCAACTAATTGGTTCAAAATGTAGCCTTCTTAGTAATGTTTCATAATTGTTTTCTATTACTAGTGAATGAATCCAACACCAGAGTCAGAGTTACAACCTTTTTGATAGTGGACCAACTGGCCACAGGGAGGTGAATTAATATTGTGATCCTAGTACTGGAAACTATTTATCATTTTAGGGGTGTATAAGAATGGTAATGTGTCCCTACTAACTCATGGTCCCTTTTCATGTTCATTGGGAATGGAAAATAGGCTGAATTCAAGGCTATGGATTCATAAAAAAATATAATATTATATATACATAATTCTAGACATACTTAATATTTAAAGGTTTGGTGAATCCATTGACCTTGTAAGAACACAATGCAGTTTACCAGAAAAATCACCATAACTATTTTTGATACGCAACATATAATTATCTTACTAGTATCTTACACATTTACATTATTTAACTTAATAGTAATATAACTGAACACCGTTCTAATATTTTGGTTTCCTAGGATATGGAGATATGTTTTAGGTATAAGTACTAATGGTTGACATCATTATGGTATATTTTTATGATATATCATTATGATTGAATATTTTTTATGATTACAAAGACACAAAACTATTATAGCCATTAGGAATGTATTATTGTAATGTAATTTATATTCACCTAATATTATGTAATATATTTTTATGTTAACCCTGGGTTGCTATACATTCTGTTTATGTTGCATGGTTGGCGGTATGTTAATGTAAATTGTGATATTGTGATGCAAAACCATTCCAACTTGGATAAGATAATTTAACAAAGCTGACACATTATTTTGTAAAATTTATAAGATCCTCAGGTTATTTTGTGACTTGTAGCTTTCTTGGATAGAGGCAAACACATGGTTGGTGAATAGTTTGGAAAACCATTATGTCAAACCATACATCCCTTAAAAAGTGTGATTTTCTCATTTCCCCCCATCGATATTTATCATGCCTTGGAAAATATTCTCCTCATTTCTTCCCCTTTCATCCATGGTTATGAACAAAAATTCCCAAATCATTCCAAGGGTGAATCTCCTTTGATTATACACTGTTCGGAGCGCCCTTGGTTTCAAATCGATGCTAGGTGTTTCTCTAATACTCCTCTTTCTTTAATTTTTTAGATTTGGGTTTGTTTACTTTGCTATCTTCTTCTGAATCCCTTAAATGATTTTTTTCTAGTGTATATTAGGTTGGGGTTTGGAAGGGTGTTCGAATCCGAGTGATTCTCCAAGTTTGTGCATGTTTTTTTCTTCGGAATCGAAGTATGTCATCTACATGTTATATCCAAAAGTTTTATTGTTAATTTGTTCATATGCAGTTCTGTTCATGGTTCTATATTGTTTTTAATTTGATTCCTTTGTTAGGGTTTGGTAAAATGGTTGGATAAATGATAAAATGAATACCTCATGATCCCCGTGTGATGTGTAGAGGATGATTTCACCTGTTTAGTTCCACCCATGGGGTACTTCAACATTTCCCAACCTGAAAAATTGAAATATTAAAAATTGGGTTGATTTGTGTTGAAGTAAAGACCATGATAAATATAATGAAATTTTAAATAAAATATAAGATTCACCAATGGTTGTTTTTTCAAGTTATTGAAAATGGAAAACGGTATTATTTGGAATGATGTGAAAAAAAGTTCAATGGATTAATGTGAATCTGGGAAATGGATTATGAATTTATGATGTACATGAATAAATATGTTAATTCATAAGAATATAGGAACGTGATAAATGGGATAATGAACCTAAATTGAGTAAATAGTTATATGGGTTAAGTTATTGTTGTTTATTAATATTCTAAATGGGTTAAGGTATGAAAAGGGAAATGGGTCAAATGGGCTAAGCGATATAAATGGAAAATGTATTAATGGGTTATGTATGGATATTTTGTCATATGAAAATAAATATGAATTGTGATGTTTGTGTGTATGGAATATGTATGGATCCGATATGTTATATGTGGTTAATCAATACATATGAATGTGATCATGGTCTGATCGTATGGGGGGAATTGACTTTAGTTTCAATACACACGGGTTGGGTTGGATAGAGGCTCTAAACCCCACCCCTTTAATGCATGAGTTTGGGATTCGAACTGAGGATATATTCCCTTAATAGTTTGTTGGATATGACTACATGGACTGAGGATCCAGGGTAAGTGTAATTATTTGGTTATGATATTTTTATCCCTAGTGAGATGGGAACATGACTTATTCACTTATGCATAGTATTTTACCATACGAGGCCATTGTTTAAAATATATAAATGCCTAACCTATTTGAACATGGGATGAAAATGAAATAAGTTATTAAGATGGTATAAGTGATAAAAATGGAAATAATGAAGGAAATGGTTAATGTGTATATAGTTAACCGATAATACCTGAGTTTTCTTTTATTTTCTATCTTATTTACATTGAACCTATATACATTATCTGTTTAGACTGGATAATTTATAGACATCATTGGTGATGTCCTACTGAGTATTACCCACACCTTGACCAGACCATCATTGGGTACCTGAGATTATTTCATCATTGTATGTCTGAACAAGGGAAAAAGACCTCTTCTGGGGAGTTTAGTTGTCTTTGGGAAGAGAATGAATGGGGATCAAGAATTGGAGTCTGGACCCATTTTGGGGAATCCAAGGTTTCAATTAATTATTGGGTTTCTTTATCAATTGATAATTTTATCTTGAAATGATGTATTATTGTTTAGTTATTGTCCATACCCTCTTCAGGAAATAGTTTGTAATTCATGTGTCCAGTTATTGTTTATTTTTTCATTTAATTGACATGGTATCTATTGTGCCTTACACTGGTAAGGAGGTTTTAGAATCCCCACATGATTCCTCATACCCATGCTACATGTAAGAAACCTATGGTTTGTGTAGGGTGTTAAGGGGGTTCAAAACATGAATGAAAGGAGAAAAGTGGCCATTATGTGCATGTTACATGGTTGGAACATAGTTACAGTAAACCACATGACCTTGGAAAGATGAATTTCAGACTAATGGAACATATTTTTATAAACTGTGTGAGATCCCCGGTTCACAGTGTGACTTGGACCCCTCTTGGACTAATATTTGTGCACGGTTTGGGTATGTTTTGGAAAACCATATTGCCAAACTGTGTGCCCCTTAAAAAGTGAAATTTTCCAATTTTCCCCTTGTATTTATCAAACCTCACTCAATTTTATCATCATTTATTCACCTTGAAACCATAGAGATGATCCAAAATTCTCATATCTCTACATGGGTTGATCTCCTTTTATTCTATTCCATTTGAAGCACCGTTGGTTTCAAATCAAATCTCTGGGTGAGTCTAATCCTTATATTTCTTCACTTTTTCATATTATGGAATGTGTAGTTTCTCATGTTCTTCCAATGACCTAACAACGTTTTTTCTTTTCAGGTCGTATGTTGCGGTTTTGAATGGTGTTTGATTCTGATTTAAGGGGAATGGTTGAGCAAGCAGTATTCTTTAGAAAATAGGTACGTGGTCTATAAGTTATATACAATTGTTTTATTATTGATTTTTTTAATGTGAGGTTGTGTTCTTATTTATCTCTTGTTGGGAATTTTATTTCTTTTTTAGGGTTTGGTAAATTAGTTGGATAAATGATAAAATTAACCCCTCATAATTTTTGTGTGATGTGTTGAGGATTGTTTTACCAGTTTAGGGCCACCCATGGGGTTCACCAACATTCCTAAACATGGAAAATTGAATTGTTAAGTATATGGTTGATTTGTGTTGAAATAAATGATAAAATGAACCCCTCATAATTTCTATATATGGTTGATTTGTGTTGAAATAAAGCGATGCCATGATTTTATAATAAAACCCCCCCAACGGAGGTGCGCTGTCTTCTAAACCAAAGAGTAGTGATAGCTATTTGTATCATGTTTAGATTTGGTTTGAGTCTTTCATATGTCTCTTGTTGGTGTTTGTTTTGTGGCTAGTTAGGTTTTGTTTTCTTTGAATAATATAAATTGGCTTATCATACTCGTTTAACTCAAATGAAATTCCCCTAGTAGACATATGCCGTAACCATGAAACTTTACTTTTCATGCTTTGAATATTATAAATAAAATTTCCATGTTTAGGAAAAGTGAATGAATTTGTAAATGGTTTGTGTAGGGTTTATGATTCTTTTTCGTCATTTTGTTTTTCTTTAGACATTGTGTCATTTTTCCGCTTACTCTAACCTTCTCTGGAGATCCCTTGTTATAGCATATTAAATAGTTGATATGTTTTACCATCTACCGGTGGGGTGACGGTCAGAATGTTAGCCTGCCTCCCCCCGTTCCCTTCGCTCCTGGCCGGAAGATGCTACCCCACGGATGTCGTTGGACCGGGCCAACATGCCACGGTCACGCCGCGGTCACATCACGGTCACGCCGCAGTAATGCCGTGATTTGGCCCTGCTCCAAGATGACACCCCATGACATTTCGTAGTGATAGTATTCCATGAGTCTTGTGATCAATGTTGAGACTGACTAATCACAATTTCTTCCAGTGGGGTGATGATCAGAATTGTTCCCCACCTCCTCCTGCTCCCTTCACTCCTGGCCAGAAGATGATGCCTTGCAGATATCGCTGGACCGGGCCAACATGCTACAGTCATGCCGCGGTCATGCCGTGGACACACTGCGGACACGCCATGACCATGACACAGTCACTCCACGGAAACACCGCGACCACGCCACGGTCACGCCACAGTCATGCCGCGGTAATGCCGTGATTTGGCCCTGCTCCAGGACAACACCCTGCAGCGGTTCACCGTGATAGTATTCCATGAGTCTTGTGATCAATGTTGAGACTGACTAATCACAATTTCTGACGGAGGGGCGATGGTCGGAATGTTTCCCCTCCTCCTCCCACTCCCTTCACTCCTGGCCGGAAGATGTTGCCCCACATATGTTGTTGGACCGGGCCAAAACGCCGCGGTCATGCCATGGTCACGCTGCGGTCACGCCACAGTAATGCCGTGATTTGGCCCTGCTCCAGCCACATCCATCCCACACCGGCCCCCTTACTTGAAAATAGTGACCTCCTAGGACATGAATTAGATCTTGGGGAATATTATTCCATGTTTATAAAATTATTGCAGTAGTTTTTCATGTTGAAAAATAATCCAATAGGTAATCTATACTACTTTGAAAATCCTTGTGAAAATTATCCCTTATAGTAGCCTTCTTAATCCATTACAGTAACCAATGAATTCCTATCCAGAACCCTATTAGCCTGAGGAAGAGGCCCTGACCATTATTGTTCGGCCTTTTTCTTCTTTAGGAATCTTTATAGAAACACGAGTTTATAAACAAGTAATCAATGCAGTACATAAATCATTGAGTATGTGATGTCAATATAAAAATTAATATTGGGGTTGTTCAACATAACCTCAATGACTAATTAGAATTAGGTTGTCCATATTTTGAGATTCCATATAATTTTTCATTATTGAAAACGTTAATTTATGCTTTTCACCCCTTGAGGGATGGTCTCACTTTCTTCATCATAGAAAATATAACTTCAATGGTATTCTAGGAAGGATACTTCATTCTTGTTATACCCAAATAATAAAACAGTCATCCATCTCCCTAATTGTTTTCTTTAATTCCCTATAGTAAAGTATACATAAAATGAATGGGAATAAATAGGCGATACCTTTCCAGTAGTTTTTTCAGGCTGGGAATTTTTTTTACTAAGAGTATTCCTACTCCTATTACAACTACTTCTATTCTTCTCAGGTCTGCTCCCCCTTTTTTTATCCCAGTTCCAGTGAAATGACATGTTGTACCAGTACTCAAAAGATTTATACCAAAAGCTTCTACAACAATATTAATATCCCTTGAAACTTGATCTTTATTTATATTGATGATTTTGTTTATAAAATTCTGTTTGTTTTCCAGGCGTCCTCTAGCCTTTATTATCCTATTTCCTTGGGGTTTTCCCATTCTCAGTTCATCCATAGGAGGAAAATTTTTACACCATTCATCATCCTAAAAATGTTCAAACTATGTTTCATAATATTTATAATGAAAGGAAACAGATTTAGTATCACATGATAATTTAGAAAAATGTTGTACCTTTTTCATGGGGCTGGTTTTCTCATCATCCTTGGATGGTTCAACTTGAATATCCACCGCATTTTCATAGACTTATATCATATTCTTTAAGGGGTGTCTATATTTAAGATACCTAGATTGTACCTCATGAAGTTCCTTTTATTTAGCAGCCATTTTTTTATTAAGAGATTATGGTATCCTGTCTTATTATACACATTTTATGGACATTTTTATCTCTTCTATGAGATCATCTTAAGTTCACTATAACTTGTTATGTTTACTTGGTCACATGGAGGGAGCATCAGTAGTATTTTGTGTGTGTGCACTAAATTTTACTTAGTTCAATGGGTGATACCACAACATTAGAGTAATCAAGAATAAATGTATAGGAAGAAGTGTATAAGGTATTGGAACAATTTAAGGAATTGGAGGATTCATTTGAATCATTTATTTCAAAGGAATCTATCGAGGAAAAGGATCTTTTTCAGCGTGTTATTTCTCTTGAATCTACAATCAAAAGGTTGTTCTCTTTAACAGGGTCTCTTCTTGATAATATAGACTTATATTATTCTTTAGCTGATAAGGTTGGAATTACTTAACTAATATTCTTTAAAACTTCTATTTTGATTTATCTTGTCCGTTTTATTCTAATTAATAATCGATTAGTTCTACTGTAGGCCTCAATTTGACAGAAGGGGTGTCTCTACCGAAATTTATGTTACTGGAGTGATATATTATTCTATTGTTTTAATCTCTAAATACATTATGCTTTTAATTTATTGTAGCTCGATGAAAAACTGCACAAAGCAAAATGTATCATGGCCGATAGCGTGGGATCTTCCTTTCTCCCTGTAAATTCTCAAGGTACTAATTTTTGGTCCATTCTTTTTCCAAATTTCCCTTACTAGTACCATTGCATCTGCTAATTTCTATCCTTTTCCCACTTCTTTGGAATACTAATGTGGTTGGATGGGGATCCTCATGTGTTATCAATTCGATTTCTTCATTTGAACTATATGTTGTTTTTTGATGAAGTTTATAGGTCCTATCAATGTGCGTGCTCCTAGGAAAGAGATCCAGTTTAAAGTCAAAGAAGAGTACAATTGTTAGCATTCTTCTCTAAATCCCATTTTTTCTTGTTAGACTATACATAAATTGTAGGCCAGTCACTCATGAGGATAACCATGAAGGCCAAAAATTGCATCACTGCATATTAACTTGGTTAATTATGGTTTTAATTCATCCTTTTATTTCTATTTTCTTAGAATATACATGTAAATAAAGCCAATATAGATAAATAACGAATCAGGAATATGCATGGGGGGATTGACAGGGGGGATGGCAGTGGGGGACTAGAGGGGGTAATGGGCTGGGGTGGGGGGGGCTGGCATGGGGTGGGGGGGAGGCAGGGGAGGGGGAAATCGGTAGGGGGGACTGACAGGGGGGTGCAGGGTGTAGGCAGTGGAGGGTGCAGTGTAGGAAGTGGAGTGCAGGCAGTGCCTGGTGTAGTGTAGGGTGTTGTGTAGGGTGTTTTGCAGGGTTTGTACATTGCATGATTTAGTTTTCGTTCATGTAGTTTTTTTATGTTCATGTGTTCCAACTATGAGGTACATAATATCATGTACTTTGAGAATGTTTAACTTATGGATGAGGTGTTGGTCTCTTAAAAAATGGATGATGGGCACTCATGTATGATTAACCAGGTGTAGGGTGTCGTGGAGTACAGGGTGCGAGCTGTGCAGTTCACTATCGGATTCAGGTAAGGTTTCTTCTATTTTTATTCTTTGACTCAATTTTAATTAGGGTTTTTGTGGTTTTTGGGTTCCCTATCTTTTTGAATTGCGTTTTGGATCTCATTGAGGATAGTGAAGAAACACATGACTGGGATATCCTCTAAACCTGTGGGGATGAGGCCTTCTAAAAGTTAATCACAAGGCCCGACTCCTTGGTTCAGTTTGGGTCAGGTTAGGTTTGCTAGGTTATTTTTATTGGGTTAATTTTTATTGGTTTATGTCAATTGTAAAAGGTTCATTTTTTTCGATTTGGGGCTATTCAATTCAATTAAATTAATTTTAGATTGAACCAGGTATGTTTCATTAGTTTCATTTTTTTGCTTTCCCAATTACGCTTTATTGAAGTTAGTTTTGATTGGTTTGAGTCAGTTTGGTTACATTATTTTCAGTTTGGTTCGGTTTAATCTTTTTCAAAACCATTTGGTTTGGTTCCACTCTTCTCAATTTTTCTTGATGATGTTTGATTTAGTTCTAATCATATTAGCATGTTTTTTATTAGTGTAGTTCATTTGACTAGAAATTTTTTTATCATAGCCATATTATCATGTTTTTGGTTTTCACATTTCAATTGACTGGTGTGTTTGGTAGGTTGGGGGGGTCTAGGGTGGGGGGTTGTCCGAGGGGTATGTTGAGGAGGGGGTGTGTAGGAATGGGGTGAGTGGGGGTGTGTAGTGAGGAGGGGGTAGGGGGTGGGGTACAAGTTGCAGGGGGGGGGGAAGGGGGGGGGTGTACAAGGTGCAGGGGGTGGGGCAGAGGAGGTGTGAAGGAGCAGGGGGTGGGGGGTGCTGGTGCAGGGTGGGGAGGGGGGTGTGCAGTGGGGAGGGGGTGTGCAAGGTGCAGGGGGGTGGGGTGTAAGGTGCATGGGGTGGGGGTGGGGTGTAATGTGCAGGGGGTGGAGCAAGGAAGGTGTGCAAGAGCAGAGGGTGGGGGGTGCTGGAGCATGGTGGGGAGGGGGGGCATGTCTAGGTGGAGGGGGGGTGTGCAGTGAGGAGGGGGGTGGGGTGCAAGGTGTAGGGGGGGGGGCAGGGGAGGTGTGCAGGAGTAGGGGGTGGGGGGTGCTGGTGTAGGGTGGGGGAGCTGTGGGTGGGGGAGGGGGGAGTTGGTATTGTCCTTCCGACAGCCAGCACGGTGTACCGTGCTGGTTTTTTTATGCAGTGGAAAGGCCTATAGCCACAGTTTTAAACATTGGCTAAAGCCCTATAGCCACGGTTTCAACTGTGGCTATAAACCTATATCCATGGTTTTAAACCCTGGCTATAGAGCTTTAGCCACGATTCTATGAATCATGGCCTTTATTGGCATGGATATAGGGCTATAGCTATGGCTGGAGCCGTGGATTTAGGGATATATCCACGGTTTGAACCGTGGCTATAGGTATATAGACACGATTTCAAACCGTGGATATAGGCTCTGACCTATAGCCATGCCAATACCATCCATGGTTCATGAAACCATGCCTATAACCTATAGCCATGGTTTTTGAGCCTATATGTAACCCTGATATTTTACGAAGAATATTCTTTTAATTTCGTTGATGTCTTGTTTTGTACGCTACACCCAAATTAGCTTGTGCTATACGCGACACCGTATTAGCTTGCAGTATACACAAAACTATTCTTGGCTCATGTTACACACAATTTCAAGTTCGTTTTGTAGAAATTATTCAACTCAACATTAAGTATAGATTTTTTTTAATGTATAAATGAAATAAGGTTTGAATTATGTTATACGCAACACCAAAGGGATATTTCACTACACGCAACCCTGACTTGGCTTGCAATACACGCAATCACGACTTTCCTCGATAGCGTGTGTTGTACGCAATATCAGGTTTCACTAAACAATGATATATGGTTATAATATTATTATGAACTAGCCATTATGAATAGTATTAACTAAATTTTGAATATCAAAACATTATTATTTTATCTTACACATTTTCTAGAACATGTTATGTGAACAAAATAAATTTTTCAGGTAAAATAAGTATTTTTCAAAAAATGCGGTTTTGCCGCCTTTTGATGGCGCACCCACTTTAAATATAGTTTTTGAAATGTTTATAAGTTCAATTTGAAAAAATAAAATTCTTCCTTGGAATCTGGATATAAAAATTTAATTGGGATAAATTTTTCATATTATTCTGATAACTTTCATATTTTGATGAATAGTAAAAACACGCTATATTTTAATTAAAAACAACTTATTTCATCGAAATAATTTATATGGTTAGATTATATTTTTAATTGGTTTTAAAGTGTAATTATAATATATTTTTACCATTTAATCTAATGTTGTTCATTGCAATTAATTTCACTTTGAAATTGGATATAAACAAGTATCAATCTTCTGATAGTTATTGTTTCTTAAAAACACGCAATTTGTTTTGATAATGGGAATTAATTTTAAAATTATTTAATGCCACTTCTATTTTTTGAATTTTTAAAAATAGACATCAATTTTGAATTCGTAATATCAAATAATGCTTAGGCTGAATTTTTGGTATTTTTTTTGAAAAACTTCAATTTTTGATGAATAGTGAAACGACATAGTGGTAGTTAAAAAAATGACTTTTTAATTTAAATGAAATTTTAGCACTTCTGTGAATTGAATTTCGAAAATCCTAGAGATACGGTTAATATGAAGGACTAAAATGTGGTTCAATGAGATGAAAATAATTTTTGGTGAATAGTAACTTTTTACTTTTGTTTACAACAGTTAAAAGTAAATAGGGTAATTAAGGGTAAAAATGATATTATTATTACCTTAACACATGTATTAATTCTACTAGATAAGTTTAATTCGACCAAAAAAAGACTTAGGAATAAAATATGACCATTTAGGCCAACTTGGATTAGATTAGGACATTTATTATTAATTTATTTAAAGAAGGGTTAAAATAGTTAAAATCAATGTTTAATAAGTAATCATTTTTAATATAGGGTTATACATAAGATAAATTAGACTATAAATATTAATTAGAAATATAAAAAGAGTTCCTACATAATGGTATTTTATTTATAATTTTTATACATTAAATAATTTAATTTATTTATGACACAATGATGATGTAATAATTATCTTATTAATGAAATATTGACATAATTGATGTTATAAATACCCAAATAAATGTAATTTGAGACTTTTTATGAATTACAATAATTTTATAGGTTAATATGACATGTTATTATTGATTTAATTAACTTTTTTCGAACTAATCATTCTGTTATGATTTTCACAAAAATCAATTACCAAATAGTGTCAAAATTGACATAAAATAGTTTTTAAAACAAATATTATATTATTAATTTTTATTGTATTCCTAAACATTTATGGTTTGTAAAAATGACTTAGATAAGGTTATATTTATTAATAATAAACAACTTGGGGTTCGTTTGGCTTTTTATAGTAAGCTTATTAACCTTATAGAGTAAGAAAACAAGAAGACACGGTAAAAGTAAAATTATTTAACTTAAAGTTAAATCTAAATGATAAGGTTAAAATAGATACCTAAACATGTATAAATTATATTGGATGAGATGATTTCGACCCATCCCCACCTTAGCTTTGAAATAAATCAATTTGGAGCTATTAAAAACCGAATATGACTTTATAATAAAATAATATTTTTAGTTTTTCCTAAGGTGCCCCTCTCCTCCCTTATAAAAGGGCACCTCCTCCCTCTCTTCCTCACACCACTTTGAGACTTCAATCTCAGCCAAAACCTGCCAAATTATCTTCTCCACTTCCCTAGAAACATCCTAAAGGTCCTGGTATTCTTAAAAGACCAATTTTAGTGCCAGAAAAGGAGGTCTCAAAGAGGCGCTTCAAAGAAGAGGTAATGTCCGTTACCGATTCTTTCAACTTTATTTCTTCTTCCAATTCTTATTCTTTAGTTGTTTCATTATGAAGTAATAAAATCAGTATCACTCATATAATTTTATTTTATTATAAGTATGAAACAACCATATTTCACCTTCTAACCATCCTACGGAAAACAAAATCACCGCGCGTGCGTACGTACGGAATACCGTCTCCACGCCGTGGTGTGATCTGTTTTTCCACCAACACCTTACATGGATGGGTATAATGGTGTAAATAATAACTATATATGGTTATTATAACATCATATTGATTCTTATATATTATACCATCCACTCCAATTCTATTCAATAATTATGGGAACGATATCATCGCTCGTGCATACGTACGGACTACCGTCTCCACAACGCGATGAGATTCATTCTCCATGTTAACCATACATGAATGATTATAAAGTTTATATAATGAATAAAAATGAAATATATGAAATAATAATTCTACTGGATTTATGTATAAATATATATATATTTATGTCATCTATTTAGTTTCATTCAAGTCAATAAGGAAACGAAAACAGTGTTCATGCGTACGTACAACCTACCGTCTCCAAGAACGGTATATTTCATTCCTTTTATCGATCTATAATATATATGTATATGATGAATATATATTATATGTAAATAATTTTTTAAATTTTTGAATTATTTAAATCAGGATATAAGTAATAATATCAAGAACGAGAAGTCGAAACACATACGATAAATGAAATGATTTTATTCAAAACGCTGCTTTAACATGGAATTTACAAAAGAACGGGTAATATAAAGTCATAAGTGAACCATATATGATATAATAACAATTAATATGATTCTGTAATAAGTCAATGACATTATTTAAATCATTATATAGGAGGTTCAGATCCATACAAAGCATATAGGACCTGAGGTAAGGGATAATTATTCCAATCTCATTCCTATCTGAGATTGTTTATTTGTAAGTATTTACTGGGGTTATGATTATTATCCATGTCCATATGTTCTCAAAATGTTTTCATAAAATGTTTACTTTTCTTCCATGTATGTTTAAAGTCACTTTTACCCTTTTCTACTTTTACCACATCATATGGAAGGAATCTTTCTTTTGTTTACCATATGAGGTAATTCTTGACTTTTCCGATAAAAGTACGATAAGAATGTTATTTTTAACTTATACAGCATGAACGGATTTTTACGGTTTTATAAGGCCTTATTTTCATAAATCTTCCTCCAAAATATTTCATGACTATTTCCAACAAAATATCTTTCTTTTAAAATTGCATGACGTTCTATGAAAAGAAAATGATTTTGAAGAAGAAAGGATATTTTCCTCAAGAATTCATTTCAAGTGTTTTATCAAAACCATTTTCCATCTAAGATGACATTATTTCATATGTGTATGTTTCAAGTATAATGTATCTATGATTTACATGGTTTCAATTTTCTTATGATTAAATATCCATTTGTTTAATATGGATTATGTGATGATGGGATGATGTTTATGAAACCCATTTTATTCCTTGGGTTATGATGAATGTTTTATGTTTATTTTGTGGCACAAGTAAGAATGATTTCATTATGATATGGGTGGGACCTATATCTCCCTCCAATGCATTGGGTAAAGATTTATATCTCATGAGATAGACATGGATGGAATGTTAAGTTAATCCAGTTCGGTGTTACAGGACTAAAACGAGGAGTGAACTCGATTCAGAAAGGGACTTTGTCCACTAAGATGGTCTTGGCAGCAATTCCTCGGCTACTATGGAAATCATATCAAGTGATTAATGGTTTTTCACAATTACGTGTTTTATTCCCATTCTAATTTATCATGATTAATGTTTCTTCATGATCTTTGCCTTACGTACTACCATGTTTTATGTCATTGCACAAGATTTTGATGTTTAGATTTTATGCTCATGTATTTTTTACACTCAAATGTCTAAGGATTGTTTTATGTTCTATATGTTTTACCTTACTGAGCATTTGAGCTCACCCTTTTTTATGTTTTATTTTCCCTAGGAAATAAATAAAGGTTTTAGGTAAGGAAACAAAAAGGGGAAGATCGTTATGGGTGATATGGAAGATATTTCAACATGATTAGATGCTTATATTCTGAGTTTCCAAAGACACTAAACTATTACGGTCCTTGTGTGTCGATTTTTTTGTTATATATTATGTATTCCACAAAAGTAATGTAATGTCCATGTACTTCAAGCTTCGGGTCTCTATATTTGGTATCAGAGGAAATGTTTAGTTAACCTTTGGAAACTGGGATGCGAAAACTTTAGTGAAATCCCTAGAGATATTTCTAAGGTATGTCTAGGGATGTCCCTAAGGTTAAGTCTACGTATAGGTTATAGTCCAAGAATTGCACTAACGATCTTAGAATTAAACCTAAGATGTTAGATATTGAAGGTACTCCCCCTTTATTATGTTGTTTTCCCTAGCATGGTATTTTCCTCTCACACTATTATTTTTGGGTTTTAGATGATGGCTGGAACCCAAAGGAACCGTGTTGATCAATGTAATGGGCAATGCAATGATTGTCCTCCTGACCAAACCAATGTCATGGGAGATGGAGTGAAGAATCTTATTTCTATACTTACACAAGCTATGAATCAATCTGTACTTCAAAATGAGCAGAGAAAGGAGAAACATTCTATTGAATCCTTCATGAGGAAGCGTCCACCTTCATTCAGAGGGTCTTCTGATCCCTTAGTGGATGAACAATGGATCAATACCACTGAAAAGATATTTTCAGTTCTATAATGTTTTGAGCATGATAAAGACATCTTAGCAGTATATCGTTTGGGAGGTGATGCTGATCAATGGTGAAATCTTATCAAGAATACAATTCAAAGAGATGAAATCGAGTCCATGGAATGGGAAGAGTTCAAGATATTGTTTTTCAGTAAGTACATCCCTCGTATTCTTCGAACAAAGTTGTAAAAGGAGTTTCTTGAGCTTAAGAAGAAGAATGATGAATCTGTTGGTATATATAAAGAGAATTTTACAAGACTTGCAAGGTATGCATCTGGCTTCATCATCCAACCTGAAAGTAAAGTTGATCGATTTTTCAGTTGCTTAAAAACAAGTCTTTGAAGGGAATTGGCTATAAAATACTTCAGTATCTATTAAGAAATTGTGCGTTGTGCTATCAAGGTAGAACTAGAAGTTGGTGTAACATATCCATCTCATGGTTTTGACAAGAAACGAAAGATGGAGTTGAAGGAGAAATCTCATAACAATGGTGAAAAAAGATGAATGATTCTGTTACTCAAAGTGTGGAAAGAAGAATGGTGGAGATTGCCTAAAAGGTACTAGAAAATGCTTTAAGTGTGGAAAAGAAGGTCATCGAGCAGTTGATTGTCGAAGTAATGGGAAAAAGGTTACTAATGATGTGAATAGAGAAAAGACTACAGATAACTCTCCACCAACACTTCAATGCTTCAAGTGCAAGGAAATGGGGCATTATGCTAATAAATGCCCTAATCCACGGGTTAATGATGATCAACGTGAGCAACCTCTTATAGAAAAGGATAAAGGGAAGTCTCATGCGATCACTATTTGTGATGTTGAGTATGAAAATGATGTTGTGTAATGATTAGGTGTTTATGTAATGGGATTTAAAAATAGTATCATGGAATCTCATTTATGGTATTGTGGAATTTTGGAATATCTATGTATTGGTTTTCAATTATTATATGGTACTGGTAACCATGAAAAAGTGATTGAAATGATTTTTGGAAAGAAGATGAAATGCACATATTGAAGGGATAAGGAGAAAATAATATGATAGTAATCATGAGCTCATGACTAAAATAAGGACAAAGTGATATCATGGTTTGAGTATATAGAAATTTAGGGATTTTGGTATGTGGAAAGAGTTAACTTTTGATAACATTAATGTTTTAACTAAGGTTAAATGGGTATTCATTTTTTAAGATAATACATGATTAAGGTATTCACATGATTGGAATGTGATCAAAAAGATATATCAGGGATAAATGATGGTATTCACATGCTCGGTAGATGACATTTCTAGTAATTGTTTTCTTTATACTATAAGCTTGGACAGAAGTATTTTGGATAAGCCTAAATATTTGAAATGGATTATGTTGAACATAAGTTAGTTTAAGGCTAGAAATATTTTCAATATTATCGATGGAATGTCATAATGATATAATTTTAGAAAAAGGACAACCTGCATAATGGGCGACAACCCGTCGCGTCGGACAAGGCTGTGGGAATCGAACCCACAACCGATGTGCGACTGGCCTTTATCTCATACCACTGGCCTACAGGAAGTCCCTGGTTAGTAGAAACTATAGTTTTATTTTATTAAGCGGTATGATATATGAAGTATAAGTTCATTTTTGGAATCGTATACAATTAACCTCACCATAGATGGACTTATGTATATTTGATAACTTTTGCTAACCTTTTGTTTGAAACAGATGGAATGACCCATCATTCTATCACACGATCTGTTAACACTTCACGAATAACAAATTCAACTTCATTTCTTTAAGAGATGAAGTGTAAATTGTTCAAAGCACGAACAACAGTGAGATTGTACCAAAATCATGCAAGTATTTCATCTAATTCAAAATTTTCAACATTAGAGAAATGATATTGAAAACAAAAAATGTTGTCCTAGTGCTCTTATATCCAATAAATCAGATGGTACCTTAGATCATAACAAATCTATGGATTTGTGATTGTTGGATTTTTCATAGCAATGTTCTATACCACTCTCCATCAGAACTTGATGGTTATATTTTTCTTCCATGTCCATATTTTCACCTATGTTCTCCTATATGGAAACCCAGTGATGAGTTACTTTGGGTAATCATTACATTTCATACTTTAGTTTTTAAAATTAAGTTTTAGTATTCCTTTTTACAACGTGGGTTTCTATTAATAGTAAACGATTTATAACCCTCACGAATTTTGAGGGAGAAATTCATTTTAAGGGGGGTAGAATGTAACAACCCGAGATTTTATGAAGAATATTCTTTTAATTTCATTGATGTCTTGTGTTGTACTCTACACCCAAATTAGCTTGTGCTATACGCGACACCGTATTAGCTTGCAGTATACGCAAAACTATTCTTGGCTCATGTTACACACAATTTCAAGTTCGTTTTGTAGAAATTATTAAATGCAACATTAAGTATATATTTTTTTTAATTTATAAATGAAATATGTTTTGAATTATGTTATACGCAACACCAAAGGGAGATTTCACTACACGCAACCCTTACTTGGCTTGCATTACATGCAATCACGACTTTCCTCGATAGCGTGTGTTGTATGCAATACCAGGTTTCACTAAACAATGATATATGGTTATAATATTATTATGAACTAGACGTTATGAATATTATTAACTAAATTTTGAATGTTATAACATTATTATTTCATCTTACACATTTTCTAGAACATGTTATTTGAACAAAATAAATTTTTCGGGTAAAATAAGTATTTTTCAAAAAATGCAGTTTTTCCGCCTTTTGATGGCGCACCCACTTTAAATCTAGTTTTGACATGTTTATAAGTACAATTTAACAAAATAAAATTCTTCCTTGGAATCTGGATATAAAAATTTAATTGGGATAAATTTTTCATATTATTCTGATAACTTTCATATTTTGATGAATAGTAAAACACGCTACATTTTAATTAAAAACAACTTATTTCATCGCAATAATTTATATGGTTATATTATATTTTTAATTGGTTTTAAAGTTTAATTAGAATATATTTTTACCATTTAATCCAATGTTGGTCATTGGAATTAATTTCACTTTGAAATTGGATATAAACAAGTATCAATCTTTTGATAGTTATTGTTTCTTAAAAACATACTATTTGTTTTGATAACGGGAATTAATTTTAAACTTAATTAATGACACTTAAATGTTTTGAATTTGGAAAAATAGACATCAGTTTTGAATTCGGAATATCAAATAATGCTCAGGATGAATTTTTGGTATTTTTCTGAAAAACATCAATTTTCGATGAATAGTGAAACCACATAGTGGTAGTTAAAAAACTGACATTTAAATGAAATTTTACCACTTCTTTGAATTTAATTTCGAAAATCCGAGAGACACGGTTAATATCAAGGACTAAAATTTGGTTCAATGAGATGAAAATAATTTTTGGTGAATAGTAACTTTTTACTTTTTTTTACCACGGTTAAAAGTAAATAGGGTAATTAAGGGTAAAAATGATATTATTATTACCATAACACATGTCATAATTCTATTGGATAAGTGTAATTCGACAAAACACATCCTTAGGAATAAAATATGACCATTTAGGCCCACTTGGATTAGATTAGGACATTTATTATTAATTTATTTAAAGAAGGGTTAAAATAGTTAAAATCAATGTTTAATAACTAAATCATTTTTAATATAGGGTTATACATAAGATAAATTCGACTATAAATATTAATTAGAAAGATAAAACTATTTCATACATAATAATATTTTATTTATAATTTTTAGACATTAAATAATTTAATTTATTTATGACACAATGATGATGCAATAATTATCTTATTAATGAAATATTGACATAATTGATGTTATAAATACCCAAATAAATGTAATTTGAGACTTTTTATGAATTAAACTAATTTTATAGGTTAATATGAAATGTTATTATTGATTTAATTAACTTTTTTAGAACTAATAATTCTGTTATTATTTTCACAAAAATCAATTACCAAATAGTGTCAAAATTGACATAAAATAGTTTTTAAAACAAATATTATATTATTAATTGTTATTTTATTCCTAAAAATATAAGGTTCGGAAACATGTCTTAAATAAGGTTATATATATTAATAATAAACAACTTGGGGTTCGTTTGTCTTGTTATAATAAGTTTATTAACCTTATAGTGTAAGAAAACAAGAAGACATGGTAAAAGTAAAATTATTTATCTTAAAGTTAAATATAAATGATAAGGTTAAAATAGATACCTAAACTTGTCTAAATTATATTTGATGATATGATTTCGACCCATCCCCACCTTAGCTTAGAAATAAATCAATTTGGAGCTATTAAAAACCGAATATGACTTTATAATAAAATACTATTTTTAGTTTTTCCAAAGGTGCCCCTCTCCTCCCTTATAAAAGGGCACCTCCTCCCTCTCTTCCTCACACCACATTGAGCCTTCAAGATCAGAAAACCCCTGGATAATTCTCTTCTAAACTTCCTTATAAACATCATAGAGGTCCTGGTATTCTTCAAAGACCAATTTTAGTGCCCTAAAAGGAGGTCTCAAAGAGGCGCTTCAAAGAAGAGGTAATGTCCGTTACCGATTCTTTCAACTTTATTTCTTCTTCCACTTCTTCTTATTTAGTTGTTTCGTTATGAAGTAATAACATAAGTATCACTCATATACTGATATTTTATTATAAGTATGAAATAACCCTTTTTCACCTTATATCCATCCTACGGAAAACAAAATCACCGCATGTGCGTACGTACAGAATACCGTTTCCACGCCGTGGTGTAATCTATTTTTCCACCAACACCTTACATGGATGGGTATAATGGTGTAAAGAATAACTATATATGGCTATTATAACATCATACTTATTCTGATATATTATACCATCCACTCCAATTCTATTCAATAATTATGGGAACGATATCATCGCTCGTGCGTACGTACGGACTACCGTCTCTACAACGCGATGAGATTCATTTTCCATGTTAACCATACAAGAATGATTATAAAGTTTATATAATGAATAATAATGAAATATATGAAATAATAATGGTATTGGATTTATTTATATATATATTTATGTCATCTATTTAGTTTCATTCAATTCAATTAGGAAACGAAAACAGTGTTCATGCGTACGTACAGCCTACCATCTCCATGAATGATATATTTCATTCCTTTTATCGATCTTTAATATATATGTATATGATGAATATATATTATATATAAATCATGTTATACATTATGTAATTATGTAAATCAGGATATAAGTAGTAATATCAAGAACAAAAAGTAGAAACACATACGATAAATGAAATTATTTTACCCAAAACGCTGCTTTAACATGGAATTTACAAAAGAACGGGTAATATAAAGTCATAATTGAACCATATATGATATAATAACAATGAATATGATTCTGTAAGAAGTCAATGACATTATTTAAATCATTATCCAGGAGGTTTGGATCCATACGAAGCATGTCAGACCTAAGGTAAGAGATAATTATTCCAATCTCATTCTTATCCAAGATTGTTTATTTGTAAGTATTTAATGGGGTTATGATTATTATCCATGTACATATGTTCTCAAAATGTTTTCAAAAAATGTTTACTTTTCTTCCATGTATGTTTAAAGTCATTTTTACCCTTTTATACTTTTACCACATCGCATGGAAGGAATCTTTCTTTTGTTTACCAAATGAGGTACTTTTTGACTTTTCCGATAAAAGTACGAGAAGAATGTTATTTTTAACTTATACAGCGTGAATAGATTTTTACGGTTTTATAAAGCCTTATTTTCATAAAGATTACTCCAAATTATTTCATTACTATTTCCAACAAAATCTATTTCTTTTAAAATTTCATGACGTTCTGTGAAAAGAAAATGATTTTGAAGAAGAAAGGATATTTTCCTCAAAAATTCATTTCAAGTGTTTTATCAAAACCATTTTTCCATCTAAGATGACATTATTTAATATGTGTATGTTTCAAGTATAATGTCTCTATGATTTACATGGTTTCAATTTTCTTATGATGACATATACATTTGTTTGATATGGATTATGTGATGATGGGATGATGTTTATGAAACCCATTTTATTCCTTGGGTTATGATGAATGTTTTATGTTTATTTTGTGGCACAAGTAAGAATGATTTCATTATGAGATGAGTGGGACCTATATCTCCCTCCAATGCATTGGGTAAAGATTTATATCTCATGATATAGACATGGATGGAACGGTAAGTTAATCTGGTTCAGTGTTACAGGACTGAAACGAGGAGTGAACTTGATTCAGAAAGGGACTTTGTCCACTAAGATGGTCTTGGCAGCAATGCCTTGGCTACTATGGAAATCATATCAAGTGCTTAATGGTTTTCCACAATTACATGTTTTATTCCCATGCTAATTTATCATGATTAATGTTTCTTCATGATCTATGCCTTACGTACTGCCATGTTTTATGTCATTGCACAAGACTTTAATGTTTATATTTTATACTCATGTCTTTTTTACATTCAAATGTCTAAGGATTGTTTTATGTTCTCTATGTTTTCCCTTACTGAGAATTTGAGCTAACCCTTTTTTATGTTTTATTTTCCCCAGGAAATAAAGAATGGTTTTAGGTAAGGAAACAAAAAGGGGAAGATCGTTATGAGAGATATTGAAGATCTTTCAACATGATTAGATGTTTATATTCCGAGTTTCCAAAGACACTAAACTATTACGGTCCTTGTTTGTCTGTTTTTTGTTATGTATTAAGGATTCCGCAAATGTAATGTAATTTCCATGTACGTCAAGCTTCAGGTCTCTACACTATAGCCACAGTTTAGAACTGTGGCTATAGCCTAAATTTCTAGTAGTGGCCTCATGAAAAGACTACGAATAAAATTTTTATCAAGGCCTTGTCCCATGATACTAGTTTATCTCATAAGACCAACCGACACATCAATGAGATATAGAGGGCTCCACCCATCACTTACTAATTCCACTTCATTCCTCATATGAAATTGTTCAAACATAACATAAACATTCATATTAAAACTAGCATATGAAATGTCAATACTTTAGATATAAACCATGAATTGTATAAAAATAGCACATACACAGTAAAACATATAATAACTCATTCAATACAATATGGAAGATTGTATTATAATAAATCAACCTCAATCAAGAATAATATCCAGTAAAGGATGATGATATAGTTAAAAATGATCAGTAAAACTCTTTGAGTGAAATACCCATTTTTCATGGAATCATTTAATAGCCACACATTTATAAAGGAAGTCAATTAAAAGATATTTTTTTATAAAAGTGTCCCATACCACTATGAAACCTTTTAAAGGAATTAACATTTTAAAATAATTATTTCCATATAAATAAATCCTCAAAACCATTTTCAAAAACATAGACATTAATGTGACAGATTTAGAAGAATAAATATTTAACAAATTTAAAATGATGTTTTAGTTAAATATTACCTTAAAAGAATCATTTTGAAATTTATTTTATGAAACAATTACATGGATAAAAAATATTTCTAAGAAAATACTTACACATAAACAGTCTCAGATAATAATGAGATTGAGGAATTAACCCTTACCTTGCACTTTCTTTTGGTCGAGGGCACGTTTAACCTCCTGTATAATTACCATAGTATGTTATTAAATTACACCATAAACATATTCATATTTATTATATCATACATGATTCATTTATGACCTTATACTACCTATTTAATAATGATTTTCTTGTTAAATTATCATTTCAGGTAATAATCACTTTCTTTATCATACGTGTTTTAACTTGTTATTCTTGATCGTATCATTTAGATAATAATTTAAATACTCCCAGAATATAAAACATTATTTATATATCATATATATTTATAATATAAATATGTATAATAGATAGATATACTAAATGGAAAACACCGTTTATGGAGACGGTAGGCAGTATGTATGCATAAACGTTGTTTCTGTTTTCATATCGTATTGAATGGAAGTAAGTGAATAATATATATTTAAGTACATAAATATATATATATATATATATATATATCCAGTATAATTATTATTTCATATATTACATACTTATTAATAATATAAATTTTTATAATCATTGTTGAATGGTGAACCTGGAAATGAATCTCATCGTGTCATGGAGACGGTAAGCCGTACGTACACACGAGCAACGATATCATTTCATTAATGTCTAAAAGGTGTGGAATTTGATGGTATATTAATTATACAGTGATATTATCATGTTATTTTTATTATTTATATACATATTACTCATCATTATATCCATCCAAATAACATAGTGTTGAATAATAAATTGCACCACGACGTGGAGACAGTAAGCCGTACGTACGCATGCATGATGACATTATCGTTCATAGGATGGATAGAATAATGGATATTGTTGTAAAATATTTATAATAACATCACAATATGTTGAAGGTACTGGATTTCTTATTTTTTTATTGAAATAACAAATAAATAAAAAGTGGAAGAAGAAAAGAACTTTGAAAGAGGTGATAAAATAATTACCTTTTCTTCGGGTGGTTCCTTTTGATTTGAACAAAATGGATCTTTAGGTTGGCTTTCTGTTCAAGGGAATGCATCTAGGTCGAAGTGAGGGATGTTTGGAGGATATTTGGTCAGGGTTTGGCCGATTAAAATGGCTTTGGTGGTGGGAATTTGAGAGAAGGGGAAGTTCCCTTTTATAAGATGGGTGAGGGGAACCTTAGGAAAAACATGAAATATTATTTTATTATACAATAATATTCAGTTTATAATGGCTCCAAGTGAATTAATTTAAATCCATAGCAGTTATGGGTCTAAATAATCTCAACCAATAGGTTTTAGACATGTTTACGTTACCTTATTAACGTTATCTTTTAGATTTAACTCTTAGTTAAATAGTTTAACATTTACCATGTATCCTTGTATTTTTATATTATATGGTTAATAAAATTACTATAAAATTTCAAGAGAATCCCAAGTGGTTAATTAATGACATATATATTATTATATAAGTCCTTTGGCCAAACCTTATATTTTCAGGGGTATAATATAAATTAATAAAATAGTATTTGTTTTAAAAACTCATTTATGTCCATTTTGACACTATTTAGTTTTTGGTTTTTGTGTAAGTCATAAAAACTTGATTACTTAGAAAAAAATACATTGAATCAACCCTAACATGTAATATTCATCTATAAAATTCGTGTATGTCATCAAAATCCTCAATATACATTTATTTTTATATTTATAATATCAATTATTTTAATCTTTCATTAATATGGTAATTATTGTATCATCATTGTGTCATAAATAAATTTAATGATTTAATTTATAAAAATTATAAATAAAATACCATGATATAGGAAATATTTTAATATTTATAGTTAATATTTATAGTCGAATTTATCTTATGTATAACCCTATATTAAAATTGTTTTACTAAAAGATATATGTTTATGTCATTTTTGTCTTTACTTTAAATTAATTAATATAAAGTGTCATTAACACTCTCAAGTGTATCCTAGGGTCCCAAAATAGACCCAAATATTCCCATGGTCAGACATGTATCAACCAATAGGAATTGTACACATATTAGGGTAATTTAATATTATTATAATAATATTGTTTACCCTTATTTACCCGATTTACCCCTTAACCATGGTAAATAAAATAGTTACGAAAGTAAATATTCATAATGTATAAAAATAAAATTTCCCTATATACACAATTTGGACCTCATGATTCTAAATATGGAATCCATTTTTCTAAATTCAAAACACAGAAGTGGCAAAAATAAATTTAAAATTAATTTCTGTTGTCAAAACAAAAATCTTGTTTTAAAAAATAATAACTATCAAAAGATTGACACTTTTTATGTCCAGTTTAAATGTGAAATTACAAATAAAGACCAAAATTATATTAAATGATAAAAATATAATCTAATGATACTTTAAAACCACTCAAATTTATAATTTAACACTATAAATTATTTCGATTAAAAAATTTTTTTTCAATTAAAATTTAGTATTTTTCACTATTCAACAAAATATGAAAGTTATTAGAAAAGTACCAAAAATTTATCCAAAATAATTTTTAAATCCCTCTTCTAAAGAGTAATTTAATTTCATTAAATTTAATATATAAAAGTGTTAAATATTGGTTTTAAAAAAGGTTTTCCATTAAATGGTGTTAAAATTTAATTTTTTGAAAACTACTTATTTTATCTAAAAAAATGAATTTGTTTTTATATTATGTCTAATAAAAACATAATATGGATTCTAAAATTATATATATTATATAAAATTCCAAATTCAGTTAATACTATTCATAACAGCTTTTTGAACGGCTATTTTGGTAAGTCGTGGTGCGCTCGAACTCAGTGTTGCATGTAGCGCATGTTATTGAATTACTTTGAAGAGATAATGTACTATAAAATCTTGGTGAATTACATTTTCCACTCCTTTAATAAATTTCTCCCTCGAAATTTGAAATTTTTCTTTGAAAATAAAAAGTTAAAAATAGAAAAATACCATTGTTGAAAACCCACATCATAAATTCTGTTAATGAAATTTAGTCTTAATAAGAGGGAAAGAGGAATGAAAAAGTCACAAACAAATTATGATCTTTATTCAGAGAACATTTTTTGAAATTAGAGACACATAATTAGAGGATGAACATAACTATTTATAGGTATTTATTAAGGTCATCAATCACAAACATGTGTAAAATTGAGGGCCTCAATGCCATCAATCTATGATGATTTAAAATATCATCGATTCAACAAAACATAAGGTATTAGGATACCACATTTTTGTTTTTAAGAACCCTTCCCTAATGTTTAAGAATTAATTTATTCATATAATAAGAGGAAAAAATATACATGACAAGTAGAGTTTCATCCTTCAACTAATTCCTACCACAAACTCATCTTTTACTCAAAAAGATAATAGAATTCAAAGATATTCTATTTATCCTAATCGTATAGGGTTCCAAAAATAATGAATTTATAATTCATTTGTCATACTATTTAAATTAAACTACATTATACAAGCTAGGACATCATATAGGCCAGTGGTAGGTGATGTACCCTTGTCACCCTTCGGTTGCGGGTTCAAGTCT
Organism: Viscum album; assembly: GCA_963277665.1. Lineage (NCBI taxonomy): Eukaryota > Viridiplantae > Streptophyta > Magnoliopsida > Santalales > Viscaceae > Viscum > Viscum album. Next base: position 1,172,324,215 of record OY728120.1, read on the forward strand.
CGCGGCCTTGCTGGACGCGACGAGTTATCGCCCGACCTCCAGGTTGTCCTTTTTTTGACAATCCAAAAATAATATTAAGAAATTATTTAACATTAACAATAGTATAAAATGTCAAACTTAATCTATTACAACCTTTAGACTTATCCAAAATACTTCTGTCCGAACTCACAATCCAAAATTTATAAGGAAGGTCACATAATATACATGTGAATACCTTCATTATGTATTCTCTTAAAATGTGGTAATAAAATGAATTTTCAGAAAACCATATTTGAATATGTATGTACTTCATTATTCCTTCTGTAAATCATATAATACATGATATACTCCTTAAATCGAAAAATGTTGTAATCACCACAAAGTTGAAATAATAAAAACCATTAATTAGTTCCAAGGTAGTCAATAATATCGAATAAAATTTATCAAAATCAATCATCTCTTATAAAAAATTCATTACCACAATATCAGGACAATATTAAAGTTTATCTTTCCTACAACCACATATTTTACAAAAAATTTAACTTACTATTGAGTCACTTTTCTTGGTACCACACAATATCAAATCCTTAATGAAATAGTACTACTATACAATCCTTATATACTCCATAATTATTATAATTAGTACGTCGTTGATACAAAAATCAAATGACATAATTATTTAATATCAACATAAGAACAATTGTCATTAATATTTATCTATGGTAATATCATAACTTGAATATTATCCAACAAAATCATTTTTAGTATACTCTGATGATTGTGACATTAATTTTCATAGTTTCCCAACTCTGTTCAGATGAAGAATTTTACATTTGAAACCTTTTTATTACCCTTGAAATCACATAATTGGTGTCATTTTTCTCTACACTTATAACAAACTCCCATTCCCTTCAATAATTTACCATGGTGATTCTTTCCACAGTTATCACATATGGGAAAATCCTTCTTTCCTTTATTCTATTTATCCATCTTTCTCTCTACCATACTTATCCTCTATGTCTTCCCTTCAAAGCCATATGACTCAGATAATTCCTTACCTATCTTATTAACACATGATACTATTTTTTCATATGATGATAATACTTGAGAGACTATTTCATTTCTTAATGTTGGCTTAATACCATGAAAGATATGATCTGTCTTACTCTTTGGATCATGCGTATTACTGGAGTTCTCATTCCATCAACTGGGCACCATTTCTAAACAATGGCATACACTAGGTAAGTTTATGAACCACAATGCATAATTCCAAACTTTTAAAATACATGGCATAAATTGAAAAGATTATGCATGTAATCTATAATCATAAAAAAAATGTTTTCTTTGAGTAAGTATTTACTCCTAAATCCTTCATAATGGCTTATAAATAAAATGTGAATTATCCTAAGAATATCCCTCAGGAGTATCATAACCAAGAGTAAAGCAAGGCCCATTATCCTGTACCAAGATACCCCGGGTCAATCCTGAAACTCCTTATCAGAGTTTTTACTACTAGGTACCTATGTTCTAGAGCCTCCTCTACCTACTCGTGTCTATACAGGGATGTATTGCTTGGAAAATTCACAAAATCACTACATTAACAAAATTATAGGATGTTCTTCTATACTAATCCTCAAATTACATCTTAGGGTACTATTCTCTAATCAGTGTTTTTCTAAATCTTGATTCCAAGGTTATTGCTAAACATCCTCTAATACCAACTGTAACGCCCCGACCCTAGTTACCCAGAGTCGTTGTATTATTTTAATACATTGGCATGATTATAAGGAATAAAGTCCTAAAGGACTGATCAATTTATCCATCTTGGAAAATATATTACATACATAAATATTACATTACACTTTATAACATACAACAAAACATAAATAATCCATTTATAATTCCATTATTCTCCTTGATTAACCCTGCATATCAAATATAATACACTTCTTAGAATCTTTGGAAAATAAAACATAAGAAAGGGGTGAGCTCAAATTCTCAGTAAGGATAAATAATTTAGTGGAAGATATAAACTTTTAAGGTAAGTTTTATAATAAAAACATCAGTCTTCTAAACATAAAACTTGAACATAATATGGAGAAAATAAATCAAATATCACCATATAAACATGCACATGGATATTCTACTAGTCGAATAATCACATGTAATAAATAATTTCGAAATGAGGGAATACCTAACACCAGACATCATTACCACATAATCAAGGACTCATGCCAAGACTGCAAATAAAATTTTTATCAAGGCCTTGTTCCAAGACACTAGTTTGTCTCATGAGACCTACTGATGCATCGAGGAACTATAGCAGGCTCCACCCATCACTTACTAAGTCCACTTCATTCCTCATATGAAATTGTTGAAACATAACATAAACATTAATATTAAAACTATCATAATAAATGTCAATACTTTATCTATAAACCACAAATGGTATACAAATAGCACATCCTTAGTAAAACATATCATAATTTATTCAATACAATATGGAATATTGTATTATAATAAATCAACCTTAATCAAGATTAATATAAAATAAAGGATGATGATATAGTTGAAAATGATCAATAAAACTCTTTGAGTGAAATACCCCTTTTTCATGAAATAGTTTAATAGTCACACATTTATAAAGGAAATCATTTAAAAGTGATTTTTGAATCAAAGTGTCTCATACCACTTTGAAACTTTTTAAAAGAATTAAGTTTTTAAAACAATTATGTCCATATAAATAAATCCTTAAAAACATTTTAAAACATGGACATTATATATATACATATATATATCCTATAGCATTAGTATTTCATATATTACATACTTATTAATAATATATATTTTCATAATCCTCATTTAATGGTGAACCGGGAAATGAATCTTATTGCGTCGTGGAGATGGTAAGCTGTATGTACACACGAGCGATAATATCATTTCCTTAATGATTAAAAGGTGTGGAATTGGATGGTATATTAATTATAAAGAGAAATTATAATGTTATTTTCATTATTTATAAACATATTACTCAATCATTATATCCATCCAAATAACATAGTGTTGAATAACAAATTACACCACAATGTGGAAACAGTAAGCCATACGTACGCACGCATGGTGACATTATCATTCATAAGATGAAGAGAATAATGAATATGGTTGTACCATATTTATAATAACATCAAAGTATGTATATGGTACTGGAGTTATTATTTTGTTATGGAAATAACAAATAAAGAAAAAGTGGAAGAAGAAAATAACTTTGAAAGAGGTGATAAAATAATTACAATTTCTTCAGGTGTTTTCTTTTGATTTGAACAAAAGGACACCTTAGGTTGGCTTTCTGATAAAAGGAAGTCATTTAGGTTGATGTGAGGGAATTTGTGAAGAGATTTGGGAAGGGTTTGGTCGATCCAAATGGTGTTGGAAGTGTGAATTTTGGAGAAGGGTATGTTCCGTTTTATAAGAGGGGTGAGGGGCACCTTAGAAAAAACATGAAATATTATTTTATTATACAATCATATTCAGTTTATAATGGCTTAAAATGAATTAATTTTAATAATTCTGGGGTTATGTGTCTAATTAATATCAAAAAATAGGTTTTATACAAGTTTAGGTTACCATATTATCCTTTTCTTTTAGATTTAACTCTAAGTTAAATAGTTTAACATTTAACATGTCTCCTTGTATTTTTATATTATATGGTTAACAAACATACTATAAAATTACAAGAGAAACCAAAGTGGTTAAGTAATGACATATATATTATTAAATAAATCCTTTGTATGAACCTTAGAATTTTAGGATTATTATATAATTTAAAAAAATAGTATTTTTTACAAACTCATTTATGTCAAATTTGACACTTTAGTATTTATTTTTTTGTGAAAGTACTAACAACTTGATTACTTATAAAAAAATACATTGAATCAACCCTAAAATTTCATATACCTATATAAAATTATTGTATGTCAACAAAAGCCTCAATATAAATTTATTTTTATATTTATAATATCAATTATTTTAATCCTTCATTAATAAGGTAATTACTGCATCATCATTGTGTCATAAATAAATATAACTATTTAATGTATAAAAATTACAAATAAAATACCATGATGTAGTAAATATTTTTATATTTATAATTAATAATTATATTATAATTTATCTAATGTATAACCATATATTAATTTTTTTTAGTAAAAGATATATGTTTATGTCATTTTGGTCTTTACTTTAAATTAATTAATATAAAGTGTCATTATCACTCTCATGTGGTTCAATGGGGTCTCAAAACCGACCCAAAGATTATCATGGTTGGAAATGTATCATCCAATAGGAATATGACATATATTAGGGTAATTTAATATTATTTTAATAATATTTTTTTACCCTTATTTACAAGATTTTCCTTTTAACCATGGTAAATAAATTATTTACTGAAGTTAATATTCATAATGTATAAAAATAAAAGTTACCTATTTACATAATTTTGAACTCATGATTTACAATATGGAATCCATTTTTTCAAATTCAAAACAAATAAGTGGCAGAAATTAATTTAAAATTAATTCTTATTGCAAAACAAAAAGCGTGTTTTTAAGAAATAATAACTATCAAAAGATTGATACTTGTTTTTGTCCAATTTAAATGTGAAATCACATAAAATGACCTAAATGATATTAAATGATAAAAATATAATCTAATGATACTTTTAAACCACTCAACTGTATAATTTAACACTATAAATTATTTTGATTAAAAAATTTGTTTTCAGTTAAAATTTAGTATTTTTCACTATTCATCAAAAGATGAAAGTTATCAGAAAAGTACAAAAAATTTATCCAAAATAAATTTTTATATCACTATTCTAAATAATAATTTAATTTCATTAAATTTAATATATAAAAGTTTTAAATATTGGATTTAAAAAAAGGTTTTCCAATAAAAGGCAGAAAAATAGATTTTTTTTGAAAAATACTTCTTTTATTTGAAAAAAATGAATTTATTCTTATATTATGTCTAAGAAACACATAATATGGATTCTAAAATTATATGGAGTATATAAAATTCAAAAATCAGTTAATACTATTCATAACTGCTTTTTGAACGGCTAGTTTGGTAAGTCGTGGTGTGCTTAAACTCGGTGTTACGTGTAGCACAAGTTATTGAATTACTTTGAAGAGATAACGTACTATGAAATCTTGATGTGTTACATAGACACAAGAATTTATCAACACCTAGGATGAAATTTATTTATGTTCCATCATAACTAATGGATCCTATAGAGCTTTTCGAGATAAGGGTGTAGTTGTAGTAGTTGTAGAGGAAGGGCTTGGTCATACCTAGTGTTTCACCCTGGGTATCCCTAATGTTTTTCTCGAAGAAATAATACAAGAGTGTGAGGTTGTGTTTGGATTACCATTTCATGAACTAGGTGATCATAAAGAACAAGTATCCACTACCAAGGATCGATGACTTATTTGATATATTGATTTTGGCATGATGGTTCGTGAAAATTGACCTCATATCGGGCTATCACCAGCTACGAGAATGAGACATAGATATATTGAAGATGACTTTATGATGTTGTTATAGAAACTATGAGTACTTAATGATTCCATTTGTCATTTCAAACTCCCTATAAGTGTTCATGGGACTCATTAACTAGATATTTAAGCCTTTATTATACAATTTTTTGATATTCGTCATCAACGATATCCTAGCGTACTTAGTATCTAAGGAGGAGCATACAAGACACTTGAAGATGGTTTCTAGACATACTCTAAGAGAAACAAAAAAAAATTAACCTATAAAAATGCTAGTTCTTGATTAATTATGTTCAATTTTCTGTAAATTTTATCTCAAAAGATGGTGTAATAGTGGACTCAGCCAAGGTTGAGGTTGTGTTAGCTTTGGAGACACTCAATAGAATGATAGAGGTGTGGAGATTCCTTGGGTTGGCCTGATACTATTAGAGATTTATAACTGATTTCTCTAGGATATCATCTCCCTCGATATATTTGAAACAAAAGGGTAATCCTTTTATGTGGAAATAGAGTATTCATTAGGATTTCCTAGATTTGAGGCTACGATTTATGAGCGCTACCATATTGAGATTTCCAGAGGTGGGTGTCAAGTACCCAGTGTTTTACAATGCATTAGGGAAATATCTTGATTGTGTGATTATGCATAGGTAGACGGTGATTACCTATGGTTTACTTTAGTTAATACCACATGATGTGAACCATGTGACCCATGAAATTTAGCTAGAAGTGGTAGTATTCTCACTGGATATTTGGTGACAATACCTGATGGGTGATAATTTTATAGTCTATTATTACCACAAGATTATCAAGTATATCATCTATTAGAAGGCTCATAAATTAAAACAGAAGTAATGGATAGAATTCCTCCAAGATTATGAATTTGATATTGTCTATACTTCTAAGAATGGGAATGTGTTATTATATTCTCTCAGCAAGAGATCTTTTTCATAGTTTCTAAGAAAAGTGTTGGAGTATTTGGCCTCATTATTGTTATCCTTTATAGATGGGGTTGGTTCATCTTAACTCCAGTTGATTATTTTTATCCATTCTCTTTTATAGAGAGTTAAGGAGAAACAACTTAGGGATGCAGACTGTGAGGCCCTACATACTAAGATATACACTGTACATGCTCCTAATTTATTTTTTGAAGGTTTGGATCATATCATTCTTTTATGAGGATAGATGATGGTAACAGTTTCACTGATAGATTAGGTTTTGAGGTAGTTTCATACTTCACCCTTAGCGGTATATCCAGGTGTGGCTGAGATGTACCAATACCTTCAATGGATGTTCTCATGGAATGGGATAAAGAAGGTAATTTTATAGTTTGTCTCTTAATGCCTTAATTTTTAGTAAGTAAAGGATGAGCATCAGGTTATATCATGTTTATCTAAAACCATTTAGTTTACAGAGTGTAAGGGGATGTGATATCTATAGATTTCATAATGGGGTTATGATAGAAGCCAAGAGGACATGATTTCATATAGGTGATCTTAGACTAACTCACAAATTCGGACCACTTCCTATCTTAAAAGAGAATAGTTTAGTAGAGGGATTAAGAGGCTTGTACATGCAGGATATACTCTGGGTCTAAGGACTTCCCTCGATGATAATTTTAGAAAATGATGATCATTTCCTATCATGATTATGGAGAGGATTTTAGGAGTACTTTGTGACTCGGTTGTGTTTGAGAAAGGTGTTTCACCCCCAAACTGATGGCCAGACTGAGTGGGCCATTCAAGTCTTAGAGAAAAAGTTGTAGCCTTTCATGTTAGACTTTTTGACATAGTTGAAAGGATTCCCTACCATTGGTTGAGTTTTCATCCAAAAATAGCTACCATTACACCATCGGTATGACACCATTCTTTCCTTATATGGGAAACCCTATAGATCCCCACTATAATAGACCGAACGATGAGATTCAGCACTTATAGGCTTGGAGTTTGGGAAATCCATGATTGAGAAAGTGTAGATCATATAGGAGAATTCGAATAATAAACAAATCTATAAGAATTATTATACGGACCAATGATGGAGTCCTCAGGAGTTCAGGGAGGGATATCATGTGTTCCTGAGGGTCTCACCTCAATGTGGGTCACAAAGGTTTGGACGATGTGACTATTTATCTATGATATTCATTGGACCTTTCCAGATACTGTGTAGAGTGGTCAAGGATGTGTACCTCTTAGCTCTACCCCTACATTTAAACTAGGTACACAACGTCTTCCACATGTCGCAACTAAGGAGGTACGTGCACATCCCACCACATATTATCAACTTGGGAGAGATGGACATCGATTATGGAGATACATGTGAAGAGTAAATAGTATATATTGAGGATCAACCTAATAGGACCCTCCATGGGTGATCGATTCCTTTAGTGCATGTTGAGTGAAAAAACAAGAATATTCAGGAGAGTACCTAGGAGATTAAGACCTATATGAATGCTCAATAATCACATCTCTTTATGTAGTATTTGTTTGGATTTATAGGAAATAAACCCCAAGGTAGGGAGAATGTAAAAACTCTGATTCTTCTACATATTACTTTATAATATTATATAGATTATTTTTGTAGTTAAGCACTGAGATGGAATGAGGTTCTGAGTCCCAATGAGCCCAAAATTTATTTTTTGTAATATATTAAATAGAACACATGTGAAGTTTTTCTGAAAAGTGTAATAACTCTTAAATAGATGATCAAATAAAAATGAGAGGTTTATGTTGATTTTAGAGCATGGGTTTCACCCTAGGAATGAAATAACCTTAAAGTGCATCAGATGTTTGGGTTGGGCTCAGTCATGGGAGAATGTTTAAATAAATCAATTGATTAAAAATAATTTATTTAATTAAATTTTCATGGCCTTATTATGCCTATAAGTAAATGACTATGAGGAAATATCAGGTTTATCCTCAAAACCCTAGATATATTGGAGATAGAATTCATAGAACATTCTCAGTCTAACAATATCTGAATCGTGGATCATTGATCGATGTGCAATGGGATTCGAGGATCTTTCCAATGAAAATGAAGTGGGTTTGTTCTTTGTCAGGGTTCAATCCATCTCGAGGTAGGGTGGTTTTTTTATGTGGATTTATCCCTATTTTCTCATCCTATGATGTTCAAAAATAAATTGACCTACATATTGATTCCCAGATCGGTTGTATTGTGGGTATGAGTTTATTTGTTTGGAATTTGGGAGAAATTGTTTATTTTTTTCGATCTTCATTCATCATTCAAACCAAAACGAAACGAGGAAAACCCAAACACAACTAAGGTTCATTCCTCTCTTATTTTTATTTTTTTATCCCACCATTCATCACTCATTCATAAATGATGTTATTTTTTCCATTGGTTCGACAAATATTAGGTAAACAATCATTGTATATTTGTTTCTTGAAAAAATAGATTAATATCACACATCTAGGTTTAGATAGATGATGATATTAGGATGCAATAAGGTTAATGAAAAATCATGACTGAATTGGGGATGTGTATACATGGTTTTTTGGTGTGTGGCGATAGAGGATATATGGGGTGATTCCTAAGAAAATGGAATGCATGTAGATTAGATCTCTAGTGATGATCGAGCTCAGTTGAACCTGATTTGCAATTCATAGGCCGGATTTGTTCCAGTTTTGATAGTGACAATGATGGATTTGTAATCCATATGAATAACCTATAGGTTTTGTAAAATTTCACACTACATGATGTATATTTTAGGACCACATGCAGTGTATGGGGCCCTGGATGTGGTGCATGGGTTCCATACAGAGTTACGTATTGTATAGTGTATGAACCCTATCACATGCCTTTTGACTCAACCCGGTGACATAGTTTTGTCGCAAGTCTCTTAGTATCCATTCTCCAGCTTCCAGTACTAGGAGCTCTGATCAGCAAGTAAAGGCTCAGGGGGGAATCCCTCTTCCTCTGTTTCGCTCCCAATGTTGGTTTCTTCTGTCCACCCCCCTCCCTTGTGAAGGTCCTGGGGTTCTAGTTAGAAAATTTATCATATCCGGTTTTCGGGATGTGGTGCCTTTCTTTCCTCTGGTGGCCCTGATGGGATCTGAGGCACCCTTTTTGCGACTGCCTCCGAAGGACTTGATTGGGTCTTTCTTGAGGAGTTTCAGGGTGGTCTTGGTCCCATATTATGTTCTTCAGCTGGGGAGGTGGTGGTGTTCTGGTGGCAGGCCGACCTGTGGGGGAGTCATCTTCAGGAAACTCTCTTCTTGTCTATAGAGAGTCGTGCATGGGTTCTAGCTTAGGAGGGTGGTTTAAAGGGGGGTCTTCCATTGTGATGGGTTGTGTTTCTCATGTTTCTTCAGGTAACTTGGAGGGTCGGGGGACTGAGGGTGCTAGTGTGCTGGGTAGTTTGGGGTGCGGGGATGAAGGCGAGGAGGTCTTTTCTACTAGCCCCTTATTTTCTCCTTCAGACGATGTAGTTGATGGACCTGGATTATGCACCATATCTATGAAGAAGAGGCTGGAAGACAGGGGGAGGTCCTTCTCCCTGGTGTGGATGTCCACGTCGTCTGGTGGAAATACTAGGCTGCAATTAGTTTAATGTCGCCATTCTTTTTATTGAACTCCCGAGGGATCCGAGCTAGTGTGAAAACTGACTTCATTGCCTCAAAGTCTCAAAAACGCAAAGTGAAAGTGGTGGTGGTTTTCGAGCACAAGAAAAAAGTCGCCAAGATTCATGAGTTCACCCATAAGATAATGACACACATGGCCATGCATGGGGATCCACTTAACAACCACATTTGTATTTTTTTGAAGAGAGGTGTTACGGTGGACCTGGTTCAGGTTGGAGACCAACATTTGATGTCGAAGGTGACCTGGGACGGATATGAGTTTTTCATTTCAGTTGTTTATGGAAGTTGTGATGCTCTTCATAGGAAGGTGTTGTTTTCAGAGCTCTCAAGGTTCGATCCAGGAGATATTTTGTGGCTGGTGGGAGGATATTTTAACACGGTCTTGAGGCCTGAAGAGAAGAAGGGGCGAGGATCCTTCCAGTGTCATGCGAGTATTTCTTTTGGTCAGTTCATGGAAAGGAAGGGGCTCTTGGATGTGGGTTTCTTGGGTGACCCCTTTACCTGGTGCAATAATCGAAGGGGGGAGACACTACTGGAAAACTAACCTACACCAACAGTTTAGAACTGTTGGTATAGGCCTCCAAACCGTTGGTATAGCCTATACCAACGGTTTGGAGAACCGTTGCCAAGTAAGCCATTGGGATAGGTCTATACCAACGATTTTCCCAAAACCGTTGGTATAGACCTATCCCAATGGTTTTGGAAACCGTTGATATAATTAATATGAAAATCTATACCAATGGTTATGGAATTGTTGGTATCTGTATTTCAAAAAAAAACATTTGCTGGGATTTGATCCCAGGACCCCTAGTTTATTATTGAGCGACATAACCAGTAACCTAACATGAATTTTGTGAATATAATTACATAAATATATATATATTTATTCTCATATTTATTATAAATTTTGATTTATATAATGTTCTGGGTAAGAATAAATGATAAAAAATCAAAGGAACTATACCAACGGTTGTCAAAACCGTTGGTATAGGTCTATACCAACGGTTTTGAAAACCGTTGGTATAGATTTTGATTCTGGGTGTAAGGTTGATTTGTGGGGGACCTTTCCCAACGGTTTGGGCAAACCGTTGGGATAGGTATACCCTTTCCCAATGGTTTGGCCAAACCATTGGGAAAGGTGTCCACAAAGTGGACTTTTCCCAACGGTTTGTCCAAACCGTTGGGAAAGGGAACCTATACCAACAGTTTTTATGAACCTTTGGTATAGAAGCGTTGGGAAAGGTCAGATTTACAGTAGTGAGAGCCGGTGCTGGAGTAGGCTGGACAGGTGTTTTGCAAACTTGTGGGCCATTGAGAGTTTCAATGAGTTGAAGGTTCTTCATCTTATCTGGAGTATCTCAGACCACTCACCTCTCTTTCTCTCTTTTTTAGAAAAGAGGCACCCTAGGAATGCTTCAGGTTTGTCAAATAGTGGGTGAGTAACCCGGACTTCCACCGGGTGGTGCTGCAGGTCTGGTGTGCACCGTTTAGGGGGTACTCTTGGGTGGCTTTCCACTCCAAGTTTAGGAGGTTGAAACAGGCTCTGGCAGGGTGGGTGAACTCCCTTCCTGCATGGGATCAGGATATGAAGTCTATCAAATAGGACATCGAGTACATGAAAGCAAGTTTAGAGGGTCGTTGGGATGCCGATGTGTTCGAAGAACTTTCAGCGAAGAAGGAGCTTTTGGTGGTGATGGTGCTTTCTTAGAAGCGTAGAGCTAGGGACCGGTCCAGAGCGAGGTGTCTTAGAGAAGGGGATAAGAACTCATCGTAATTTCATGCCTGCATCAGAGAGAGGCGGCATGTTGTGAATCCAAACTTGGCCTTGGAGGATGGTTCCTTCTCGGACGACAGGGACGTGGTTGGGGGAATGGACCTGGCCTATTTTAAAGATCTCTTTGCAGGCCCGACCCATGGGTTTTCAGGGGGGTACCCCTCCAGAGAGGCTCTGTTATGGGAGGTGATTCCAAACCTTGTTTCTGTGAAGGAAAATGTTTTCATGGAAGTCGTTCCGGAGGAGGAGGAGGTACATGCGGCTGTGTGGCACCTGAATCCAGACAGCACTGCTGGTCCAGATGGTTTCTCCAAGTCTTTTTGTAGAGGTTGCTAGGAGATAGTTAAAGAGGAATTGGTTCACATGATTCATGAATTTTTCCATGGGGGTGTCCTCCCTTGGATTGTGGCTAAGATGTCAGTGGTTCTCCTGCTAAAGTCCAATAATCTTTCTTCCCTAAACCACTTCCGGCTGGTCAGTTTGTGTAAATTTACCTACAAAGTTTTGGTAGCTTTCAAAAAGTGGGTTTTCTTTGGAAAACTCTCCATGGAATTTGTTTCTTTCCTTATCATTATTAAAAGGAATTTTAATTTCCTTGGTATGGGAATTCCATTGTCCATTGATGATCCTAAGGCTAGGGGACTTCCTTGGAGTGGTGTTTTGAGGTGATTCTTATGGGTGTGTGGCTTATGTGTGTCTTGTTCATATTCATTATATATAGTTGATTGTTTGATACTCCTCAGATCACCCCCATTTTAGAAATAACATGGTAACATAGAATTGGTAGTGGATTATTCGAGAATTATTGCTGCACTAGTTTATGATTATGCTATGGTTAATTGAACATTAGTATAAAACCGCTCTACTTTAGGGATGGTTCCACTGGAGTGTTAGGGCTGTTTGATTACATCAGGCATGATAAAAGGATGGATTAGGTTAAAATATGTTCTATATTTTCCAAGAATCTCTTAGGTACTACCATGTTCTCTGACACATGTTTATTCGTGGAGGATAATCTAGGTGCCTCATTTGGTATGGTCACTTAAATACTGCTTACCCATTGCCCTTATTATTTCATCATTGACTATGCTCCCTAATTGTGATGTGTCTCTTTGGTAAAATTTAATTCTTGGTTTTAAATGTTTTCGTGAGGATTATTTTTAGAAAAACTATGTTTATTATCCTATATTTCAAACTATCAGCAAATGAATATTTTATTTAAATGAAATGCATTGGGAAAACCCCTACCCCCTAGACACCCATACCCCCCTTGAACACCCTGAACAGCCCCTACCCCAGTGGACAGCCCCTACCCCCTTGGACAACCCCCACCGCCCCCTGGATAGCCCCTACACCCTTGGACACCCCCTTGGTATATATATATCCCAACAGTTTCATTGAAAGCATTGGAATATTTTAACATCATGTAGTCTATAACAACGGTTCCTATAGAATTGTTGGTATAGGGATATTGCAATGACCATCATGCCAACGATGTGTGAAACTATTGGGGTATTCCCTCTCAATGGTTTTAGGGTCTATCCCAATGGTTTCAAATCGTTGGGATATGTGTAATTTTTAGTAGGGAATGTATACATATTCTAATATTTACACTTCATATTTATCTTTTATAGAAGGGTGAATTTGGTATCCAGTTGCACCAGGATGTATTCTTTGTGTACCTTACGAAGAAAGAATCCAATATGAATTTAAAACTGTTATATCTAACTACATTTTATTTTTAAAATCATTTTCATGCATTTATTTTCAAATACGCATAGATTTGTTTTGTATTTCAAAATTGTTTTACATTCAAATTATGATATTTTTCATATAAATATATATTTGTCTCATATTACAAAGATGTATAATTTTGATATTTGTTATAGGTAATAATGATTCAAAGTTAAATTATATAACATCAATTGAGTAATGAATGTGAGGAAGGTGTTGATGCCTTTCGGGAATTTTCTAAACAAAATGTTCCAAGCAATGCCATTTTTTTCTGTCCATGCCTGAAATCTTTGAATATGAATAAATTGAAAATTAAAGAGATCAAAGATCATCTAATTTGTCATGGTTTTAATCCAAGTTATATCCCTTGGATTTGGAATGGTGAAACTAGACATAATTTCATATCTACTGATGATGATGGTTTGCAAGATGGTAACTTTGATGTAATTGAAGTAATGATCCATGATATTGCAGTGGAACCAATTGAGATAGAACCGACAGTTACACATCAATATGGTGATGCTGAAAAACCATTATATCCTGGTTGTACGGATTTTACGGTTTTGTCGGCGGTGTTAAGATTGATTAACCTGAAGAAGAAACATGGATGGAGTGAAAAAAGTTTTACCGAGATGCTACAATTTTTGAAAGACATTCTTCCAAAAGACAATGATATTTCATATTCACATTATAAGGATAAGAAAATATTATGCCTGATGGGATTGGGATACAAGAAAATACATTCCTGTCCAAATGACTGTATGATATATAGGAATGAATATAAATTTCTGTCAGAATGTCCTAAATGTGGGACATCATGGTATAAGTTGAATGAAAAATCACAGGATGATGTAGAGATTACGAAGATCCCTCCAAAGGTATTTTGGTATCTTCCTATAATTCATCATTTGAAACGTTTATTTACTAATTCACATGATGAAAAAATGTTATGATGGAATGCTTATGAGCAGATATGTGAGAAAAAATACATTATCTAGATGATTGTCCACAATGGGAAAAAAATTGATGATCAGTATCCTACATTTCGAAATGAAATTAGAAATATTACACTAGGGTTGTACACAGATGGAATGAATCCATACTGAACCCTCAGTAGCACACATAGTTCATGGCCTTTTTTATTGGTGATTTACAATCTCTCTCTTGAAGTTTATATAAAGCGAAAATATGTTATGTCGAGTATAATGATCTTTGGTCCGAAGCATCCCAGAAATGATATTGATGTTTTCTTTTCACCATTGATTGATGATTTGAAACTTTTATAGTAAGATGGTATTAGGATGTATGATTCTTATAAAATGGAATATTTTCAACTACATGTAGTGCTTCTGTTCACTATAAATGACTTCCAAGAATATAGAAATTTGTCTAGATATAGTGTTAAGTGGCATGAAGCATGACCAATTTTCAAACAAAAGACTTCATATTGTTAATTTCATCATGGGAGGAAAACAATGTACATGGGTCATCAAAAGTTTTTTCCTATGGATCACTCTTATAGAATACTAAAAAAGAAATTCAATGGCTCAAAAGAATTTGATATTACTCCAAAACCTTTACCCCCTAATGAGTATTTTGAGAGGGTGGAAAACCTTGATGTGAAATTGGGAAAGACACAAAAATGTGGAAATGATAGACATATTTGGAATAAAAGGTCAATATTTTTTGAGCTACCATATTGTATATATCATGAAGTGAAACATAATATTGATGTAATGCACGTGGAGAAGAATATCTGTGACAGTTTTATTAGAACATTTCTAGATATTAAAGGAAAGACAAAAGATGGGTTGAATGCAAGATTGGACTTACTATCAATGGGAATACGTTTGGAGTTAGCTCCCACTCCTAATGAAAGAAAATTTCTTTTCTCTTCTTTTCATACATTATCCAGGAGGGAGAAGATTATATGTTTTTAGTGTCTTCATGATATCAAAGTTCCTCAAGTTTATTCTTCAAATGTAAAAAATTTTGTCTCTTTGATGGAATTAAAGTTAATAGGTATGAAATCTCATGATTGTCACGTCATGATGCAACAACTTCTACTAGTTACATTGTGTGGAATATTCCCCATCCATGTCAAAAAGACTACAATGATTTTTTTTTCAATTCAATTTGTAATAAGGTGATTGATGTGAATGCTTTGAACATTTTGGAAACGGATGAAATTTCTATACTTTTTCAATTAGAAATGTATTTTCCTCGATATTTCTTTGATATAATGGTGCATTTAATGATTCATCTGGTTTGGGAAATAATGCTTTGTGGACCTGTATAACTTCATTGGATGTATCCTTTTGAAGGTTATATGAAAATATTGAAGGGGTATATTAAGAATACATATCGACCTGAAGCCTCCATTATTGAAAAGTATATTTTTTAGGAGGTTTCGTTGTTTT
Organism: Viscum album; assembly: GCA_963277665.1. NCBI lineage: Eukaryota > Viridiplantae > Streptophyta > Magnoliopsida > Santalales > Viscaceae > Viscum > Viscum album. The sequence goes on from OY728120.1 coordinate 1,172,340,269, forward strand.
GTATGAGCTACTTGGCTACGGAGGAGCACATAGGTTTACCTCCATCTCACCGTGAACGAGTTAATAATGAGGGAAAGGGGATTCATGGCTTGAAAGTCAAATCTTTTTTAGCTAAACAGATGAAGAAGTTATAATTATACATCTTGAATAACATATCTGATGCTCAACCGTATATCACATTTCATATTAATGAGTTGAAAAAATGTCATCCAAGGAAGAAAGAAATGTATATTTTGAATGAGCAAAACAAAACATTTTTTGTCATGGTTTAAATAGACCTTTCTCGGTAGATCAGATGTATTAGAGAAATTAAAATGGTTTGTGGGTGGTCCATGTTTAAATGTGATAACATGGTCTAGTTAGGACATTAATGGCTATACATTTCATACAAAATCTCAGGACAATAGAAGTGTAGTTCAGAATAGTGGTGTATTGGTGTTTATAGAAGCAATTCATTTTTCAAGTTCTAAGGATAAAAACCAAATTTCTGTATCAACTGCATATTATGGAGTCATTGAAGAAATATGAGAGGTTGATTACTTTAAAATTAAAGTTCTTGTTTTTAACTACAAATGGTTTATCGGTAACGACAGTGTCATACATGATGAATTTGGAATGAAAGTTGTTAATCTGAATAGATTGGAAGACACATCAGATTCTTTTATAATTGAAACACATGAAAAACAGATTTTCTTGGTAGTTGATCAATTAGATATGCAGTGTTCTGTTGTTTTACAAGGGAAAAAACAATATGTTGGTGAGGATCAACTTGATGGAGATGATGAATTATGTGAGATCCCTACTTCTATGGAAAGATTAGAAGAACATAATGATGAGAATGTTGAAGACATGGTTTGTGCCATAAGGAACGATCTTGATGAAGGAATTTGGGAAAACAATCCATTTGTACATTCCTAATATTACAGGTAACATATGTTTATTTCTTTTTTACATTTATTATTTTCATAAAATATTAGATATTGTATTTTTTTTTCATTATTAAAATGTGTATTAGAACAAATAAGTAGCAGTTTTTATTTATTTTAATTTTTTTTAGTTTAGTTTATCATGTTTACCATTACGTAAATTATATATCTATTATTTTTTGTTGAATGATAATTACTTTACCATGTTTACCATGTTTACCATGTCTACCATGTCTACTATGTGTACCATGTTTACCATAATTTACATTTACGTAACTTATATATTTATTGATATTTTTGAATGAAAATTACACTACCATGTTTACCATATTTACCATGTTTACCATATTAACCATGTTTACTATTATGTAACTTAGTTCAATTTTCCATTTTCTATTTACATTAGTATTTTAGTATTTGAATTTGTATATTTGTGAACTAATGTTTTTTTTGGAAGATAATGAAAGATCAATCATTTGATCAACCACATGATTCTGGAGATGAGAATAATGATCATACCTCTAGGGAAGAATATTCAAATTCTCCTCTTGATGTTCCCCAATGTTCCTCATGTGCTCCCATACCAAAAAAGAAGAGTTCAAGAGTTGGTAAACGTGGGTGCACATGTTTACCAAAATTATCACTTGACCGTATGCAGGACCAAATGATACTTGTTGAGTTTGATGTGAATGATATTCCTAGAGGTCCAAATGAAAAATATTTTATGAGTTTTTCATCAACTCAGGGTAAAAGCAAAGTAAGCATCTTGTATGATGATTGGAGACGTAAGGACAATGCGACAATATCTTAGTTGTGGGAGATGATTTTGGTAAGATCTTCTACTATTGTTTACCTATTATTTAAATGTTTCTAGTATAATATGTTTTAACTCTTCTTTATCAGATGAAATTTGATATTCCTAACACTGGATGAGTCAGGATAATATGCTTATCAATGGATTCTAGGAGATGGAGGGATTTCAAATAAAACCTCACATATGATTTCATTTTTGGTCATAGGAGTCATGACAATCCATGTCATATATATCCTTTCATAGATGAAGAGACATGGAAACAATTTGTTGAAAGTAGAATAGAATATTCATTTTTGGTAAGGGAAATGTAAACTTTTATAAGATTTCTTATATAAGTGATTTTATTAATGTTTTGTTAATGATTTATTATTTTTAATTTACAAAAAATAAGGACATCTCATCAGAACATCCAATATAAAAATGTATACCCTCATAGTTCATCTCAGGGAGGGTATACATTATTGGAAGAAAAAATGAGTGCATAAAAATTACAAAAAACTGAGAGATGAGTCTTTAAGATCTGGAGAGGTTTCCCCTCTATCCCCACCATCTAGACATGAAAAATCGAAGAGAGATAGGATGGGAAAAAAGTGTAAATATCTTTCGGAAGATTCGATAATCGTAGATGAGAGTATTGTAATATATTTATTTTATTTATTTTAGTTAACTATATTATTTATATAGTCTGAATCATTAAACAAATGTTAAATTAATTAATACATGATTTTCTTGAGGAGTAGAGCTCACAGGGGATATTTATAGCAACTGGGAGGCAAGATATTTTATCTGCAGCATTTGGAAATCCCGAACATTCTGGTCATGTATGAGAATATCTGATGGGTGTATCGGTAAGAAAAGTGTTTCCACATTCTTCAACTTCTTCCATTGAGGGTGTTTATAAAAAAATAGAATCCTTGGAGGCTGAAGTTCATAATATTAATGCGATTATGGAGAAAAAATTAGAGCTTCGGTACAATCTATGTTTGCAGACATGCAAAGACAATTTTAGACTGCAGCTCCCACTCCTCCACCTCCCCCTGCAGACCCCATTATTTATCCTCCACCTTCTCTAGTCACTCCCACTCCCCGAACTCAGCCCACGAACCCCATTTTTTATCCTACTCCTCCGCCACAACTTCCTACTTATTGCGAGTTGTATGTTGATGATCCTCAACATCATATAGTTGCACATGGGCTGGTATATTGTGTAGGAGATAAAGTTATTCATCAATAGTTAGAGGTAGAGCATCATAGGGACACTTTAGAGGATCTTATAAATAGATCATATTGAGTAACATTACCTAAAAATGAGGTGACGACAGTTGGACATAGTATCAGCCATTTATTAATTTGGCCATCTAGACTTCTGTGAATCTTTACCATAGAGGTATATATGTTATATCTTCTATTTTATTTCTTTATTAAATTTTTTTTAACATTTGAAAACTAATATATTTTTCTATTTATTTTTACATGAATACTTCAAAGGTAATGAAATACTGTGTAGACAACAACAAAGACAAATGGCTATGACATCACATACAGATTCTAGTAGTCTTGAAAGATTGTTAAGATATTCAAATTTTTTGGCAGATCATTATGAGTTCCCAATGGAAGCTCATGTTTGTGGACATGCAATAAATGTGGGGATTCTGAAAAATGATATCATGGAGCTTGTTACTAGAGATAATTTGGGAATCAACATGGTGCAAAATTTTTCCATGTAAGTCTTAACACCTTTTCCCTGCGTTATATTTATTAAAAATGTATACTTATGTCTGTTTTTTATTAGGTATCTTTATAAAATGTATGAGAAGAATGAGTGGATAGATGTATATGGATTCATGGACCTACATTTGATTTCCCCTAAAGCACAAGCATTGGATGAGGAACAAATAATTCTTTATATTGCTGAAAGATTTGAATAGAATATAATCACACAGTGTTGGATGATTACTTTTTGTGAGAGGTATGAAAAATATCTATGTAAAATAGTACATTATATTTTAACATAAAAAACCACTAACCTTAACTTTTCTTTAATCAGTGATCATTGGATGTTAGGTGTTTTTTTTCCTAAAGGAGAAAACACTTTATTGTATATGCTCTGTCTATTGTGATATGCGAGAAATTTTTAAGAATATATTGGAAATGTAAGTTTCAATTTCATAATAGTTGTATATATTATAATGAATTTTAAATTTATCCCATTTGTATTATTTTCTAATAGGGGATGGGTCTAAATTCAAAAAAGCACAATGAAAAGAAGTGCCAAGATCAAATATGTAAAATTAAAGGTAAATATCCATTTATAATTTGTATTTTTTGATGTGTTACATAAAAATAATATTTTTAATTTACACTCATTTAAACATAATTGTCATGAACAAAAAGGCGTCATTGAATATGAATATTATATGTTAAGATTTATGTATGAAATAATTACAACTGGAACATTTGTTCACTTTGACCTGGTAAGATTTCCTTTTAAATATTTCCATAATATTTCATTTTATTTGTTCATTATACATGTTAACTACTATCCTTTTACTTTTTAGCTATTTGATGACCCTCAACCCTATAGTGCTCATTATTTCAAACACTTACAAATGGAATGGTCCAATTATTTTATAGGTTTGATTGGATTTTAGTTTGTTTGTAGTGAAAAATTTAATTTTGAATATTGTCATTATAATTGTGTATTTGGTAGTAGTTTAGGTTAGATTTAGGTTTTTTAGTTGACATTGTATGTTTTGAATGTTATATATGTGAATGTTTAATTTTGTTCAACTTCTTGTTTTGGTTTTGTTCTGATGGTTTTTCGGGTATGGATTCTGGTCTTTGGGGGGGGGAGGATTTCCAGGGGTGTCCAATGGGGTGGGGTTGTTTCCAGGGGTGTGGGAGGGATGTCCAGTGGGGTGGGTTGTCCAGGAGGGTGGGTGGGGGGGTATGTCCAAGGGTGTGTGTGTATGGGGGAGTGGGGTGGGGGGTTTCCAGGGGTGTGTGTGGGGGGGGGGTGCTATCTAGTGGGGTGGGGGTGTCTAGGGTGTCCATGGGGAGTGGGAGGGTGTCTAAGAGGGTGGGAGGGATGTCCAAGAGAGTTGGGGCTATCCAGGAGGGGTGGGGTGGTGGGGGGGGGGGTGTCTAGTGGGTTTGGGGGGGGGGGGGGGTCCAAGGTGTTCATGGGGATGGAAGGGTGTCCAGAAGGGTGGGAGGGCTGTGCTGGGGAGTGGGGGGAGGTCCAAGAGGGGGGGGGAGGGTTGTCCATGGGTGTGGGAGGGGTGTCTAGTGGGGGGGGGGGGGGTGTCTAGGGTATCCATTGGGGTGGGAGGGTGTCCAGGAGGGTGGGGGTGTCCAGGGGAGTGGGGACTATGGGGGAGTGTCAAGTGTGGGGGGGTCTAGGTGTGTGGGAGGGTCTTCCAGTGGGGTGGGGGAGGGGGGTGTCCAGGGTGTCCATGGGGGTGGGAGGGATGTCCAGGGGAGTAGGGGGGGGGGCTGTCTAGGAGGGTGTGTGTGTGGGGTGGGGGTGTCCAGGGAGGTGGGGTGGGGGGGGGGGTTACAAGGGTGATGGAGGGTTGTCTAGTGGATTTGGGGTATCCAGGAGGGTGGGAAGGCTGTTCAGAGGGGTGTGGGTCTGTCTAGAAGGGTTGGGGGGAGGGCTGTCTAGGGGGTGTCCAGGGGTGTGTGTGTATGGGTGGTGTCCAGTGGGGTGGGGGCTATCTAGGATGGTGGGGGTTGTCCAGGGGGTTTCCAGGGGTGTGTGTGTGTGTGTAGGGGGGTGTCCAGTGGGGTGGGGGATTTCTAGGAGTGTGGGAGGGCTGTCCAATGGGGTGGGGGTGTCACGGGTGTCTATGGGGGTGGGAGGGTGTCCAGGAGGGTGGGAGGGCTGTCTAGGGGAGTGGGGGTGTGGTGTCTAGGAGGGGGGGGGGTCCAAGGGTGTGGGATGGTTGTCCAGTGGGGGGGGGGGAGATGTCTATAGGGGTGGGAGAGTGGGGGCTATCTAGGGGAGTGGGGGGGGGGGGGGTTGTCCAGGGGGTGTCCAAGGGTGTGTGTTTGGGGGGGGGTGTCCAGTGGGGTGGTGGGGTTTCTAGGGGTGTGGTAGGGTTGTCTAGTGTGGTGGGTGTGTGTGTGTGTGGGGGGGGGGGGGTTCAAGGGTGCCCATGGGGGTGTGAGGGTGTCCATGAGGGTGGGAGGGCTATCTAGGGGAGTGGTGGGGTTGTCCACGATGGTGGGGGTGTCTAAGGGTGTGGGAGTGTCCAGGGGGTGGGGTTTCAAAAGGAATGGGAGGGATGTCTAGTGGGGTGGGGGTGTCCATGAGGGTGGGTGGGCTATCTAGGGGGTGGGGGCTATCTAAGAGGATAAGTGGGGGGGGTGTCCAGTGGGGTGGGGGGTTTCTAGGGGTGAGTGTGGGGGGGGGGGGGCAGTCCAGGGTGTCCATGGGGGTGGTAGGGTGTCCGAGAGGGTGGTTGGGCTGTCCAGGGGGTGGGGGCTGTCCATGAGGGTGGGGACTGTCCATGGGGTGTCCAGGGGTGGGGGGGGGGTTCCAGTGGGGTGGTGGGTTTCCAGGGGTGTGGGAGGAATGTATAGTGTGGTGTGTGGGTGGGGGTGTCTAGGGTGTCCATGGGGGTGGGAGGGTGTCTAGAAGGGTGGGAGGGCTGTCCTATGGAGTGGGGTGGGGGGGTTGTCCGGGGTGTCCATGGGGGTGGGAGGGTGTCCAGGAGGGTGGGGGATATCTAGGAGGGTAGGGGATGTCGAGGGATGTGGGGGGATGTCCAGTGGGGTGGGGTGGAGTGGGGGGGGGGTTCCACGGGTGTGGAAGGGCTGTCTAGTGGGGCGGGCTGGTTTTGGTCTGGTTTTGGTATGTTTTGGTATATTTCAGGTTTTCTTTTTTAGGGAATAAAGGTGGTCGAACATTTTTATTTAAAGAAATTTTGTTTTTACATCGGTTATTTTATAACCGACATTAAAAATCCATGTTTATGGGTTTTAACGTCGGTTATTTGAAAATCGACATAATAAATGCATGGGAATGGGTTTTTACATCAGTTATTTAATAACTGACATAATAAATGGAATGAAATATGTTTTTACATCAGTTATTTGATAACCAATGTAGTATATATGTTTTCACATCGGTTATTACTTAATTGACGTGAAATCTACTTGGAAGAATGGTTTATAATGTCGGTTTTGAACATAACTGACATGATAAACTCTTCAGAGGCTTAGTTTATTATGTCAGTTATTTTATAAGATATGTGAAAAAGTATATACCATGTCGGTTATTTAAAAACCGCCGTAATAAATTACGACTCCGAAGCGTTTTCCACGTTAGTTTTTGATTAACCGATGTGAAAAACGCTTTGGTTTTTTGTTTTTTACATTGATTTGAAAGTAACCTCCATAAAAAAAATGTTTACAACATATATTATAATAACGTTGGCCAAAATACTATGCAGAAAATAAAAAATAACCACCATAAAAAAATGTTTTCTGCACTAGTGGTATTTTCAGATAATGAAGGACCTTGGAAGAGACCTTCAGTGTATGAGTAGAATGTCTTAAATCCTGATCCAAGTGTTGCTTATTTTATGATTTCTCCTACTCAAGATCAATCTTCTCCACCTACAAAAGCTACAACTTCTTCTGCTCTGCAATTTATAATCAAATATACCAACTTTATCAAACTTAAAAATGACATTCTATAAGTATTAAAAGAATCATTTATTGATAATAATTGGTATAATTACTAGGACATACAAGAAGATGTTACCTGCACTATTTATAGTGTAGTCTCTCATATCCATCTAAATAAATTTCTCAAGGAAGATCATCTAGGTCGTGAGATTATGAGTTTCAAAAATTAGATGGTGGATTTTAGAGGTCAAATTGGATCCCTTCATACTGATTTAATAGCCATGATGGTAACTTTGGATAGAAGGTACCTATCTATGATTAGCATTCCTATTAATCCATATACCTATTCCTCAGTTCCTCATACCTATATCATTATTAATGAGGATATTACTAGAATACTCATACATGAATAAATAAAAAGTGTGAATAAAAGTGTAAAGGGTGTTTGGAATCAAGTGAAAATGGATATTGCTGCCCATAGAGAGACAATGTATGATATGATTAAAGATTAATTAATCAAATATGAAACGGAAAAAGATATAATCAAGGGATCAATCACGTTTATCTCAATTGGATATATACAAAAGTTGATTTGAAAAACCAATTTCGATCATTGGTAAGGGATCTTAAAATTCCTCCTTTAACATATGATTTCAAGTAAATTTTAGATTAATTTTTAGTTATGGAACCCATTATTAACCAATTCATGTTAGATAATATTGAATTTCTTCAGATTAGAGTGAAATTTTACATGTATTTGATAGATATTACCCAACTATTTGAGCCTTATTTGTATATTTCAAATGATCCAGTCCTTAGACCTTTAACTTTACCAATACCTAGCCCTTCTCCTACCCCAATTACAATATCAATTTCAGATTAAGTTTCCACAACTACTTCTACTCAAACCACTCATCCAATTATAGCTCCTACAAGATGATTTATTATTACTTTTCCTTTTTCCCTACACCAAATAAGTCCAGTTTACAATTCACTCACCATTACAAGATCTTATTCTACTCCTAGGCTTGCACTTCCTCCTACGAGTATCTTTAGAAAAGGAAAATACCCACTTTACCCTTCATCCATTCTATATTTAGACTCTAATTGGATATTATGATATGGAAAATATATTTTTTGAACATTAATAAAATATCTTTTTATTCTTCTTTCTGTCTCTCAATTTTCGTCCATTAATTTTAATTGTTAATTTTTTTTCTCTCACCCTTTACGATATTTCTTTTTGATGATCTAAAAAGGGGAATAATTTATGGAATTTTTCTATAAATGTTACCAAAAGGGGTTTAAAATATTTTTTTAAGGAAGTATGTCAAGGTAAGCTTTTGAATTATTTTTAAAATGATTAATGCACTATGTATTAGTATTAAAGACAAGACTTGTGATCATAAAAATAAGTAAATTGTTGGCATAGTCTGAGAATTTGTCATTTTAATAATAATAAATCATTTTTATGTTTTTTCTAATAAATTAAATGTTTTATGAAAGATATTTTTTTTATAACACACTAGAATTTTTATAAAGACCTGAAATGATCCTAAATCTTAGAAAGATAGACTACCGACCGTGAGTCTGGACAGTTACAAAGTTCACAATCAACCACACGAAAAGTACATCAATCATATGAAGAACTCCAGACAAAAAATATTTGAAAAAGCATCAGAATTAGAACATGATATATGTATCAACCATGAAAGACATATCAAAGGACTAAAGAGACCACCAGACATCTCAAGCAGTGGCATTGATCACATTATTCAAAAACTAACAAAGTGAACACTTGACAATTGGATATATCCCACCACTATCAGATTGATTGTGGCTATTTTCTCAAAAACATTTTGATTGAATGAATGATTTACCTTAATACCAAAAATATAATTGGAAGTGATCGTGCGTCAGTCATAAATTTCACAGATAATTGGAATAAACACATGTTGATTTCCAATCAACCACATGATGAAATCAGAGAGACTACGTCGCAATGTATACTTTCAAAAACTGACCGAGCTCCTATAATTTTTCAATTGACTATTCATTGGAGAAAATTCATATTACGGGAAATTGGATTGTTGAAAAAGTGATGAATAAACTAAAAGACTAAGTGAAGTGACCTCGAGAAGTAGTCAAAATTTGAAAAGGTACTAGATAAACCATAAGTTAGAGGAAATAAACCATAAAACCTTTCAATATATATGATTAGAATTATTTCAAATTGTTTAAGATACCGTAAAAGCTGACTGGTATGATTAAAGAATTCATATCTAATTTTGGGTATAATATTTACTAATTATAATATTCTAGACATGTATTTTGTATATAATTAATTTTTGTTCAGAGGAATTTAATGAACCATATTTCATGCTGAGTACGAAAAATTCTCATGATGAGTTTTCAATAACTATTTTTAGTGAAACTATTCCTTTTATAGGATACCAAAGTCAAAAAAGAGTGGGAATCATATACCCAATTCACACATTTTTCACAAGCACAAAAACATGAACCGATGATTTTTTTAACATTTACATTACTCTTTTTTCTCCGAATATTCATTAAAATAGTAAAGAACATCTAACTATCCTCACACAACATCTTCTAATTGAAGGAATACATAAAGAAGAGAAGAATCATCTTTAGAACATCAGAATCCCAATCTTCACAGCACTAATATTATTTTTCCCTTCACTATATATGTATTTATTACATTTGAGTTGTGATTGGTATAATTTATTATTTATTGATAACAATATCTTGTATTTTATTAGAGATTACTCTGATAATCTCTCTACTTTTAATTTATAACTATTATCCCATGGAAATAGTGTAGGAGGCAGTGTGTAACTTGATATGGATGGGTACAATTATTCATAAAACAAGATCTCAGTAGTGGATCAGTTTATTTTTTAAATAAAATACTTTGTAGTAAGTGATTTCTAAGTGGAGAGGACTTGGTCTCGACTTGATACTGAACCTCTTGTTTTTAGTCCACCATGTTTCAATGTTTTGTTTTCTATTTTTTTCAAACTACTTTTAAAATCTATTTTATGTAACTTTAAATTGATATTTAGCTCTTAGATATGATATATCTATGGTTTAGGGAAAATAAAGTATCATCAAAATCATGTAATAATATTAATATTATCCTAGATAAGTGATGATCAAACTTCTTAGGGGTTAGGCAATATCATTAAATTAAATATACCTATAGTACTAGTTAACTATGTTGTTTTTCAAATTGGTGGATTTAGTTTTAAATAATTTTAAATATAAAATTATATTGGATACTAAATTCACCACCTCTGAGTAATCTAATCAAACCAACATATTCAAAATTTGATCAAAATGAAATCATGGATGAAACTGAAGACTAACATCTATAAGCCTTTGAAACTAGAAATATGGATAAGAACACTGAAATAATTTTAAAAACTACTATTCTATCTAAAACAATACATGAAAAACATGTATACTAAAGGGTATAAAAATAATAAAGAATATATTTATGGGATATCAACAATTTTTAATAAATTTTCACCCATCTATACCCTTTCATTATATAATAATGTAAAATAATCAAGAAACTGAATTGTTTAAATTCCATAATCTTTTTTCAAACTTAACATCAATATAAATTTACTAGATGTCTTAGTTCAAATTCCATCTTATTTTAAATTATTGAAAAAAAACTATTTCAAAAAATAATAATTTTTAATGTGTTTTACCTATAATCTAGAAGAGGAGTGAAATTTAGGCCATTAGAAAAGGAGAACTCCAAAACATTAAGATCTGAGAAGTTTTTACATCCCTTATACTTAGAAAATAGTGTAATGTTTTACTATCTATAATAACTATTTGAAATAGTTAATTTTATTCAATTATTACTAATTTAAAACGTGAAATTTGGAGTACCACAACCTATCACTATTGTCTTACAGTTTATATAACTATCTATTACTTACCCAATTGGGAGAGTTGATGACTTACTTATTGGAGTAAGGATGTTTTACCTACCTATTTGTTTTCTTATATTTTACATAGAGTGTGACAAGGAAGTTCCTATCATCATTGGTAGACCCTTACAAGACATAAAATGTGTTATCATAGTTGTTTCTATCTGTAATTTTTTTTCTTAACAGAGAAAAAAGATATTTTTGGTGTTTTTAAAAATATTAGAGAAGTCATAAAAATATCTATCATTAAAGAGAAGAGAATATAGTATTATAGGAACTAATTTATGAGGAAGAGGAGAATTGTTTTAGGATGATAGATGAAATCAATAAAAAATCAATTCCCACAAAATTTTTCATAGTAATACACTCTAATAAAGAAGAAGACCCATCATATGAGTATTTGAGAGTTCATAGAGTTCTTAAATGAATTTACCATAGGAAACATCCTACACCCAAACATTAATTCTTAATATAAAGGGCATTTTTCTTGCTAAAATATTAATGAAGAGTGGAATATCTACAATGAATTATTTAAGTGAAAACTTGAGGTCCTAGAACCTTATAGGACCAAGTGTCTTACCTCTAGTTAAAGGGAACCAATGTTAGATCTCAAACCACTCCCATCTCATCTAAAATACTCTTTTTTTGGTGAGTACTCTTCATTAACTATTTTCATATCATTTAAGAGAGAGTGATGTTGGGAGCAGATATGGTTTAATGTTTTTAGGAATTTTAAACATATTATTGGTTATACCATATCCATTGTTATGGGAATAATCCCTTTATACTACATGAATAAAATACCCATGGATCCAAACTATAAACTATGTGTTGAGGGATGAAGAATACTGAACCCCAATATGAAATAGGTGGTTTAAGAAGTACTGATCAAACTTCGCGATGATAGAATAATATTTTTCATTTCAGAAATTCTATGGGTAAAACCTATTTAGTTGGTCCATAATAATTGTGGAGTAACTATAATGACAAATTAAAATAATGAACAAATATAAACCAGGAAAATAATCAAGTGGATAGTTTTATTTGATTACAAAAAACATATCTTTACCACTAATAAAGATAATTTTACAAATTCCTTTATGAAAAAAAATGATTAAGTGGAATTCTATAAATTAATTTTTCTAATTTATTGATGGGTATTATGGTTACAAATAGGTTCTTATATCCCCTGGAGACTAAGAAAATACCACTTTCCGATATCCATTTGAGAAATTTTACTATCAGTGAATTCTATTTGGCATGTGTAGTGCTCCAAATGCCTTTCAATGTAGTATTTTGGTCATTTTCTATGATATGGTTGAATAAATAATTGAGGTATTTTCAGATGATTTTTAAATAGTTAGAAGTAATTTGGTATGTTTTCTTGAGAATCAGGAAGTTTTATTACAAAGGATTCAATATAAAAAACATATTTTAAAATTTAAAAAATGTCAGTTTATGGACACTAATGGAAAATTCCTAGGTTATAAAGTTTTTAATAGGGATATTGATGTTGATAATTCTAAAATATTAGTGACATAAAATCAACCCCTATAGAAAATGTGATAGGAATTATAATATTCCTAGGCTAAGATTATTTATACTGGAGGGTTATCAATTATTTTTCCAAAATTACTCAGCCTCTTTACTCTCTTCTAGTTAAGGATACATCATTTGAGTTTGATGAAAGGTTTATAGTGTCATTAAACATTATTAAATAGAAACTCACATCCTCACCAATTATGAGTAACCCTAATTTGAAACTTCCATATGATATAATGTGTGATGCTAGTGATGTAGCGTTGGGGTTGTTTTTTGGAAAAGGAAATAAAAAATAATAAGTGAGATATACTATACTAGTAAACTTTTGAACAATTTACAAAATAATTATACTAATATAGATAAATATCATCAAATTTTTATGGTTTACCTTGAAAATGTTGGCAATATCTAATAGGTTTCTAGGTTATTGTGTTCATTGATCATTTATCTATCAAGTATATTTTATATAAAAAATAATTCAAACCAAGACCTATGTTATTGACCCATTAATTATAAGAATTCAATTTAGAAATATAGGATAAGAAATTTTCTAAAAATATGGTTGTTGGTAACTGGTCTAGGGTACCCAACACCTAAATCGATGAACTAAGAGAGATAAATAATTTTTTCCTTGTAGAAAAACTATTTTCTATTTTAGTGAAACAATATTCTTAGTATGAAGATTATGATGATAATATTTATACATGATTCATTACTAAGGAACTATCCTAAAACCATATAAATAAATTCATTTCTGATTTAAATTATTACTTTAATGATAATCCCTTTTGTTTTAGAAAATATGTTGATAATATCATTATGAGATGTGTGATAGACGAAGAGATGTTTCCCATTCTTAATATTTGTAACTTTTTACCTTGGGTGGACACCATGTTGTTGGTAGGGATTCCCAGAAAGTATTATAATATTTTATTTACTAACCTACTCTACTAAAAAAAACAAAAGTATTCTTGTTATTTGTGACAAGTATCAAAGACCATGAAATGTTATTCGGAATAATGATTTACAAAAAATTGGAATTTTAGAGGGTGGAATTTTTTATCTTTGGGGCTAAGATTTTATGGGACCATTATCATAATCTAGTTGGAATTAGTATATTCATTTAGTTATAGACTATGTGTCAATGTGTATTGAGGCAGTGAAACTTCCAAAAGACCTATCTATTAGTGTTTTTAGATTCATAAAAAAGAATATCTTCTGCAAATTTTGAGTTCCCAAATCATTTATCACTAATAATTGCTCTAATTTTATGAATTTTAGGTTCGAATAATTAATGGAAAAATATTGTTATACTAATATAATTGGAACAAACAATCAACCAAAATCTTGTGGAGTAACAAACATTTATAATAGAGAGGTTAAATAAATTTTGGAGAAAATGTGTTTTTCTCTAGAGAGGATTGGTCAATTATACTGGATGAGGCTTTGTGGGCCTCTAGGTAAACTTATAATCCCCACATATGGATTCTATTTATAGAATTATCTTTAGTAAAATATTTTATTTTCTTGCAATATTGTCTCAAAAGTCCTCAAGGGTTATTAATTCTTTGAATTTTGATTTTAATTATATTGGTAAAAGAAGGATGTTATAATTGATTGAGTTATATGAGATTGAAAGATATAATTATTAAAATAACAAGATTTATAAGGAGATAAAAAATCCTTTCACAACTCTATCATTTAAAATAGTGAATTTATAGTTGGTAAGAGGGTCTTGATTTTTAATTATATGTTGATGCTTTTCCTTTGAAAACTTATGACCAAATGGTTTGGGCCCTTAATAATTTTTAGAGTTCTTTATAATAGGGATATATAATTAGTTGTATATGATGATTAACCATTTAATGTTAGTGTTAAATGGATAAAGAACTAATTCATGGGGAAACCAAAGGGCCTGAATTCCATATCTTTAACTGTTTTTTTGAGCTTGCATTGAGCCAACCTAAGGATCTTAAACATAGTACTTCATGGGAGTTAAATACATAGTTCTTATTATTGTTTTACTTTACATGAATATAATTTAATATTCTCGTTTTTGGTCTTGTACTACTTTGTGGTTGAATGTATTTTCATGGTAGATTTTAATCTTATGGTCAATTGGTTTCAAAATATAGTCACTCATTTCCTTCATTTGTTTAGTTCAAAAAATGGTTGAATTTTCACTTTGCACTTGTGATTGATCATTCATCTTCTTGCAGACACTTTCCTTATTATAGTTGACCATAGCTCCTCAACGTGTGGTTGAATGGCCTTTATAGTCAATCCAAGCCTTATCAAAATTTTCATGAATAGTTTCCTTTTACAACCACTTGTTTTCACTTGCATTCAATACTGAGTTGAAATGTTCATTCTGATCCTTCTTATGGTCAATCCAATTTTTTATTTGTGGTTAATTTCCATTCCTTCTTGCAGTAAATTTTCATTCCTTATGGTATTCAATTTCCACTCTATTTGTGTGATGGTTTTACTTAGTGTTGTCGATACAGACATAGTATGGTCATGTGGGATGGTCAATTGATTTTAGGAGTAACTCTCACTTTCATGATTCATTATCCTACTATAGTCTCCTTATAATCAGTTGTATTTATATAGTCAGTTAGTTCTTTTGGTTAGTATAGTTTTATTCATGAAGTCTCTTAACATAGAATTGGTGCAGTCGATTGTCTGGGATTATTATTATGATTGATCAGTTTTTATCACTTTCATTGAGAATTTGTGTAGATAAGGGACAATTGGTTTTATTCTTATCAACTATATAAGAATTTTAAAAAACATTCAAGGGATATAATGTGTTACTTGATGGATCTATCTACATAAAACTTCAATGAACTCAAATTGTAGTTTCATTTATTTTGATCTGTAATTACTAGAATCTTATATTTATCTATGTGATTTTTTAGGATCAGAAACTGACCAACCAAGGGACTTCACTCAAGGAAAATAAAAGGAGTATTTTCAAATAATCATTTTTGATACTTATTATACATTAAATGGAGTTTTGTTTTAAATTATTCTCATTTAATTATCAAACTTTTTAGGAATTATCAATCTTTTGCTGTTATTTTTAATATTTCATGGTTAAATTTTATTGTTTCAAGTACTTTTTCATATGTTGGAACAACTTTAGGCTATTTTTGGTTATATTTAAATTTTTATGTTTCTATGTTATAGTTAATTCAATTTTTTTATTATTATTTAATATTATTGTAAATATTTTTGAATTATGAAGTTGTTAGTATACATGTAATGACTCAAACTTTTGAATAATATATGTTTCCTAAATTTGTGTGTCATTTTATTTTGTACTCAAGAAAATTATATCCTATTTTAATGAAGTGATTATAATTAAAATAATACCAATGGATTTCTACTGTTATATGATCGCTGGTCAATATGACCATTTGAAATTATACTATTAACGTTATGATTATTGTTTATAAATAAAAATGTTCATGGTTAATTAATACAAAAAAGAAGTGTCAAGGTGCTCATCTAGTAGACTTAGGCCGTACGAAGACCATCTGTTGGAGCTTGGGAAGAAGGTAGCATCACTAGGCTTTTCTCTAGACCAAGCCCAAGCCGAACTCCAAAACATTAATCTTGAATGAAATTTATTATTGGAGAAGTTCAAGCTGATAGAAATAACCCCCAGGCAATTTTGTTCGAGCCGCCTCATGATTATATCAAAATTTCACACCTTACTCTTAGGGCCTATGCAGGTGTGATAAGGGGCTATGTAACGAGGCCTTAGTTAATTTGTGCAATCCTTTTGTATAAATAAAATTTTTATTTCTCATTAGGGTAAATGTTTTGAATTTTAAATATCAAGATAAATATAGGATGAATTTATAGAATTTCCACATTATTGATGAACATTTTAAGAATGATATTTTAATTTTTTTTATACTTTAAATAATTAATAATGTGAAATGATTTTCAAAAACATTTCTTCTATAGTTTTGATTAGTAAGAAATTTAGATTCTAATAAGGTCAACTTATTTTTTGGTGAATAGTAAATTATGAATAGTAATATTACCATTATGAATAGTAATGTGACCCATGTAATAGTAACCTCACTTAAGAATGTATAAATATAATTTAGGAATCTTGATTGGTAATGTGATACAATAGCATATGTAAATAACTATTCCATAAATTATTAGTTAAGTATCGGTATTTTTGTGTGTGTAAATATTGTTTTTATTTAAAAATTAAATATTTCATAGTTAGAAAATTATTTTCATAAAATGGAGATAATTTCTGAATTTAGTGCATCGATAATAGGTTAGGGTGAATTTATGATGTTTTTATAAAATGTTTTTTTTCGGTGAATAATAAAAATACAGTTTTGAGTTTCATTATGTATAATGACATCATTAATGATGTAATAATTCTGTTCAACATGTGTACAATAAAATATGTTATGCGGTGTCCCAAGTAGCCAATACCATGGGCAAACCCATGGTTTTTCCAATACCACTAATGAGGTGTCCCTTGAAAATTAATAAAATATTCCCTTCACATTTTCTATAAATACCAACCCATTCCTTCATTCCTTTCATTATAAATTCTACCTCAATGAATCACTGGTCTTTTTACCTCCCGTGTAGTCCTCCCAAGGTTCCCTCAAGTATAAAAAGGTCCCATCCTTTGATTTTTTGAATAACTCTTCATGGTAAGGAAACCTTTCACCTTCATCTTTTAGTCAAGACTTCTTTTTTGTTATGTCTTATAGTTTCAATTTTATTATGTTGGGTTATTTTATTCTATATAATTATTTCTTTACATTTTATTTCTATATTATTATAGGCCATTTACACTCTCAACAACTAATTTTAGAAATTTTAAGCGATGTTGTTAGGGTTCCAAATTATCGTAAGGGAATTCCAAACTTCTATTTTTTTCCTTTCAGGTTCTATTTTATGTGGTATAACATTAAAGTTTCCATGACATGTTTTTATTTAAATTTTATTCTATACCTATTATGTATTATGAGTCATTTATTTATGTGATACCCTTGTCCCCTCTCTTTTGAAAGTTTTCTAAAACCATGTTGTATAGCCGTTATGCTGTAAAATTTTCGTCTCAAAATCTCTCTGTTTTTCTGAAGAAATTTTCTTATTTTATTTATGTGAATACCAAACCCTATTTCATTTCTATGTGTATTAATAAAAACATAAAAATTATATATTTTATTCTATAATTTACATACATAAAACCCTCATTCCCTTTACTTGGGTTATAAAAGACATAATGATCTTGTTTTTAAGCAGTTTTTAAAAAATCACTATTTTGATATGAAACCCATTTATTTTATTCTCTTTGGTTTATTTATGTAATGTTTGATTATGATATATGTTTGTCACATTAAAATAAATATTTATTAAGGGTGTTCCCTGATATCTCTCCAATGCATTGGGTAAAGAAATTAATCTCTAGAGATAAAGAGTTTTATGATACATTGGTGAATATCCTTGGTAATTTTTATGACACCTTGGGGATGGACCTTGTTGATATTATTATGAACGACTTAATTAAATGACATGGAAAAATTTTCAAGATATTATTAAAGTTATTATTATCATGATATGACTCTTTATCATTCCTTTATGATATTCCCCATGTTCTTATGGGTATCTCTCAAGTTTACTTGTAAACTGTTTCACTAGTTTTCCTTATTGGGCCTTCTGATCACCCTTTCATTTAATGTATGTCCCCAAGTTATGAGATTCATTAATTTTACTTAGGATGAACATTTAAGGAATCAATTCAATAGGATTAAAATATTTTTTTTTATTTTTTCATGTATTATGTACCATTTTTCCAAGATACTAAACTTTAATGATCCTCTATTTGTAAAATGTAATGAAATGTTATGTAATAAAACGACAGGATATCAAAATTGGAATGAAAGGATAGTATAGTTATTTGTGTAAATTAGGCTATGATAACGTTGTTAATAACCGTATAGAAAAGTTTAAATCTAGTAAAAATTTATGGTATTTTTGTGAAATATTATGTAAGTGGTTTCCAAACAAATAAATCCATTTCTGGATATGAACAAGTGGATGTGGCTCTAGCACATATGTACCTAGGAGTGAAAACCCCAACAAGGAGTTTCAGGCTTGACCCAAGGTATCCTGGTACATGACAACAGGCCTTAATGCACTTCTGGTTTGACATGCCCAGGGGATATGTTTGGTTGATAACAAGATTTTTAGGATTCATTATGAATGATTTAAAGAGAAATTCAATTGTAGTTAAAGAATAATATGTTTAAGAATAATGTTTTAAGACATAAAAATACTTTATAGTCAAAATATTTGAAAATTATATGAGCTTATAATGAAGGTCTTATTATTTTATAAAATGGAGGGAAATATTAGGAACCGTGCAAATGGTGACCGCAATAGACCATGCACTGACAACCCTGCAATAGAAGCCAGAATGGGAACTTTTATGAGAATGATGAAAAAATAGACTCAAGTTATGGGAAATAACTTGAATCAAGATGAGAGAATAATCTCACCACGAAGGGAACAACATTCTGTTGAGTCCTTCATGAAACAACGACCAACAACCTTTAGTGGATCTACCTATCCATTGATGGATGAATAGTGGATAAAATATAATGAGAAGATCTTTTCTGTTCTCTACTATTCAGAACAGGAGAAGGTCACCCTAGCTATTTACCACTTAGAGAAAGAAGTTGATTAGTGGTGGTATATGATTAAAAACACTAGTCCAAGAGTTTAGGTTGAAGCTATGGGGTGGGAAGAGTTCATAGGGATATTCTTAAATAATTATTTCACTCGTTCTATGAGAACAAAAATGCAGAAGGAGTTTCTCGAGAAAATGAAGAAGGAGAATTAATCTGTTGGAAGCTATGAGATGAACTTTACAAGTCTTTACGGTTAATCATCATGCTTTTTAATGGATCCTAATGGGAAGGTTGATAGATTATTTGGTGGAATAAGACCTCATCTGTGGAAAAATATATCCAACTAAGACTATGATAGCTACTAGGAGATCATGCAGAGTGTGATGAAAGTAGAACTAGAGTTCGGTTAGATGTAGTGGTATCATAAATCCAATTACAATAAGAGATCAATAGAAAAAAACTTAGGGAGGACCTTTGATTAGGGAGGATGTGGCAAGGAAGTGCAAATTCCCATGTGTAATAAATATGGGAATAAGCATTGGTGGAACTACCTACTCAGTAGCGAGTAGTTCTAAAAGTGTGGAAGGGACATCCATATCACACAGAATTGTCTTAGTGTGGTGAAGCCTAAAATTCCCAACACTAACGTCAAGGGGAAGATGGTGTAGGCCCTACATGATGTCTAATTATATAAGTGTGTACAACATGGGAACTTTTCCAATCACTATCTAAATTCAAGGGTAGTGGATGGGAATAACCATCAACCTTAGTATAGGCCAAGGGAGAAAAATTCGTGCTTTTACTATCATGACAGATGATGTTGAATCTCCAAATTATGTGCTGGTAGGTACTCTTATTTTTCTCTCAAAGATAACAAGAACTTTTCATGATTTTGTTTCTACGCATTCTTTTTTTTCCTCCATGTTTTCAAGGAATTTAGATTTAGCCCCTAAAATTCTAAAAGTAGAGTTATCAGTCAAGACTCTTGGTGGAATTATCCAAGTATCATCAGTGTTTATAAACTCTATTATTTACTTTAGTGAGAATAATATTATCACAAATCTAGTAGTCATTCCCATGATGGAATTCAAAATTATACTAGGGATGGACTGACTATCAAAGTATAATGCTAATATCAAATGAAAAAAGAAATTAAATCTCAGTAGTCTTGAATGGAAAACCTACAATTATCTTCAAAGGAGAGATATATCAACAAGAAAATTGTATTAAAGAACCTCCTATATCCTTCTTTATGGATTTTATCGGTGAAGAAGAAGAAGGAAATGAGATTATAAAGATAGAAAATGTCCCAATCGTCCAGTAATACCTTAACGTATTTCCTAAGGAGTTACCTGGGCCTCCCCTAGAAAGAGATGTAGAGTTGTCGATTAAACTCATTGATGGATCTCATTTGATATCAAAGTCCCCATATAGGATGGAAAATGTGGATCTATAGGAATTAAAGAAAAAACTCCACTATCTTTTGGAGAAGGGTTTTATCCAACTGAGAGTGTCTCCATGGGGAAAACTTGTTCTCTTTGTGAAGAAGAAGGATGGATCAATGCGACTATACATTGATTATAGAGAACTTAATGAGATCATAGTAAAGAAAAAATACCCTCTTCTGTTAATTGATGAATTATTTGAACAAATTCATGGGGATCAATTCTTCTCCAAGAGTGATCTTCGATCTAGTTATCATTAATTGAGATTGAGGAATGAAGATATTCCAAAAATTGCTTTCGGATCAAGATATAAGAATTATGATTTTGTTGTTATGACCTTTGGACTGAATAATGCACCTGCTATTTTTAAGGATTTTATGAATAGAGTCTTTAAGGAATACCTTGATAGCTTTTTGGTAGTTTTTATTGATGATATTATGATATATTTCAAAAGCTATGAGGAGCATGAGGATCATCTAAGGGTTATTTTTTCAAAATCTAGGGAAAGAGAGGTTTTTTGGAATGTTCGGAAAATTTGATTTTTTTTACAAAAAGTTTCTTTCTTGGAACACATTGTAACCAATAAAGGAATATTAGTTGACCCTGAAAACATAATGGTTGTAGAGGAGTGGTATCAGCCTACCACAAAAATTGATATTTGTAGTTTCCTTGGATTAGCGGGATATTATAGGAGGTTTGTGAAAAAAAATTCATGACTTTCTAATTCATTAACCAAGTTAACTTGAAAAGGGGTCAAGTTCATCTGGAAAAAGGAGTGTGAGGAAAGTTTCCAAGAGATGAAGAATAGATTAGTTATGGTACCCATGTTAACTCTACCCCCATGTGGTTAAGGATTCATTATTTTTAGTGATGCATCACTGAAAGGGCTTGGGTGTGTGCTCATGAAAAATGAAAGTCATTTCTTATGCATCTTAATAGTTGATGACTCATGAGCAGAACTATCCTACGCCTAAACTTTAGATGGATGCGGTGGTTTTTGCTCTAAATATATAGAGGCACTATCTTTATGGGGAGAAATGTGATATATACATAGAACATCAAAGTTTGAAGAATATTTTCACATGAAAAGAATTTAACATAAGGAAAAGGATATGGTTGTAACTTCTTAAAGACTATGATTTTTTAATTCATTATCATCCCAGAAGAGAAAAAAAAGTCGCCGATGCATTAAGTATGAAAGAAATAGTTGTTCTATCTATAATGAGAATTCAAGGAGATCCTTTGATCAGTAACCTAGTAATTATGGACATGGGAATTACAAGGGAAGGTACATCATCAATCCCATCCAAAATGATTTCTCAACCATCATTACTTGAGACTATCAAGAAATATCAAAAAGAATATCCTTTGTTACAAAACAATTTTGAGGCTATGAAGGATTGGAAGGTTCGTGATTTCAATATCGATCAAGAAGTTGTTCTGAAAACTTGTACAAGACTATGTGTTCCATCTGTTCCATAAATAAAGGAGATAATGGATGAATCTCATAGCTCTACTCTCTCTATACATCATGAAAGCATGAAAATGTATATGGAACTTCATGATCATTATTTTTAGGATATATGAAAAGGGAGATTGCTGACTACACTATAAGGTGCCTATTTTGTCCACAAGTGAAGGTAGAATTACAACTTCCTAAAGGGGTATTACAACCACTGCCCATACTATCATGGAAGTGGGACAATATCACCATGGAATTTGTCACCGGTCTCCCAAGAACATCTAAGGGAAACAATGCGATATGGTTTATAATGGAATATATCACAAAGACTTCCCATTTTGTCTCTATTCGGGAAGATTTCTCTATTGATCAACTTTTCCAGATTTAAGTAAAGGAAGTGGTAAGACTGCATGAAGTTCCACTTTCTATAATATCTGATCGTAATCTAAGGTTCACATCAATATTATGGAGAATTCTTCAACATCCTCTATCTACCGAATTGAATTTCAGTACATCTTATCACCCCAAACTGATGGACAATCTGAAAGGACTATTCAAAAACATGAGGGTATGACGAGAATATGATCAATGGAATGTTAAGGTGGATGGGATCAACATCTTCCATTAGTTTAATTCTCTTACAATAATAGTTTCCACTCAAACATTTAAATCGCACCATATGAAGCTCTATATGGTTAGCGATGTAGAACTCATACTTTTTTGGGATGAAGCATCTGAGAGAAAGCTTCTTGGGCTTGATCTTGTGAAAGAGATGAAAGAAAAGGTTCATTCAATCCGGAAACACATTAAGGGTGCTCAGAGTTGGAAAAAGAGCTATGCCAAAAACCAACAAAGGGAATTGGATTTTGATATTGGTGACAACATATGTCTTCAAATTTCACATTGGAATAGAGTCATGAGGTTTGGTAAGAAAGGGAAGCTCAACCCTAGTTATATTGACCACTATGAAATACTTGATCTCATTGGAGAAGTAGCCTATCAGTTTGCACTTCCTGAAAATCTACCACATGTTTATGAGGTATTCCATGTATCCATATTAAGGAAGTGCATACTGAACCCTCTACATGTACTAAATATAGAGGTGGTACAAATGGAACATGACCTCCCCTATGAGGATAATCCATTGGAGATCTTGGATAATAGATACAAGGTTCTATGAAACAAGACTACCAACATTGTAAAGGTGTTGTGGATGAACCAAAAATTTGAAGAAGCCATGTGGGAACCAGGAAAGTCTATGAGGAATAAGTACCCACACCTTTTCTCTTCAAAGGGTAAGAGTTGAAATTTTGGGGAGAAAATTTCTTAAGGGGGGAAGAATGTAACGACCTAAGCTTTTTAATAACATCTTATTCCTAAATTTGTGTGTTATTTTATTTTGTACTCTAAAAAACTGTATCCTTTTTTAATATAGTGAGTGTAATTAAAACTAGACCACTGGATTTAAACTTTTATATGACCGTTAGTCAATATAACCATTGGAAACTATACTCCTAATGTTATGATTATTGTTATAACTTCAAATGATCTTGGTTAATTTATACAGAAAGAAGAGTTGATGGCCTCATCTAGTAGACTTAGGCCATATGAATCCCATCTGTCGGAGCTTGGGAAGGAGGTAGCATCCTTGGGCTTTTCTCTGGACCAAGCCCAAGACAAACTCCAATATGTTAAGATTGAACAGAATCACTTATGAGAGAAGTTCAAGCTAATAGAAATCACCACTTGGGAAATGTTATCTGAGCCACCCCAAGATTCTATCACCATTGTACACCTTAATCTTAGGCCATATGCATGTGTGATAATGGGATATGTAACGAGGCCTTAGTCACTTTGTGTAATCCATTGGTATAAATAAAATTTTTATTTCTTATTATCATAAAATTTTTAAATTTCATATATCAATATAAATATACGATGAATTTATAGATGTTCCATATTATTGATGAATATTGGAAGAAAGGTATTTTAAAATATTTTTTATACTTAAAATAATTAATAATGTGAAAGGATTTTAAAAAAATGTTCTTCTATAGTTGTGATCAATAATATAATTTGATTTTAATAATATCAACTTATTTTTTCTTGGTGAATAGTAAATTATAAATAGTAATATTACCCTTATGAATAGTAATGTGACCAATGGAATAGTAACCTCACTTAAGAAAGTATTAATATAATTTAGGCATCTTGATTGGTAATGTAATATAATAGCATAAGTAAATACCTGTTTCAAAAAGTATTAGTTAAGTTTTTATATTTTTTCATGTAAATAGTGTTTTTACTTGAAAATTAAATATCTCATAATTAAAAAATTATTTTCATAAAATGTATTTCAATTTTGAATTCAGATAATTGATATTATGTTAGTGTGAATTTATGATCTTTTTATAAAATGTTTTGTTTTTTTGTGAATAGTAAAAATACAGTTTTGAGTTTCGGTGTGTTTAATGACATCATTAATGATGTAAAAATCATTTAATAATTCTGGTCGACTTGTGTACAAAAAAATATTTTATGAGGTGTCCCATGTGGACAATACCATGGGAAAGCCCATTTTTTTTCCAATACCACTAATGAGGTGTCTCTTGGAAATTAACAAAATATTCCCTCACTTTTTCTATAAATACAAACCAATTCCTTTATTAAATTCATTAAAAATTCCTCCTTAATGAATGTTTGGTCATTTTACCTCCCTAGGAGTCCTCCCAAGGTTCCCTCAAGCCTCTGAAGGTCCCAAGCTTCTAGTTTTTTAAGTTACTCTTCAAGGTAAGGGAACCTTTCACCTTCTAATTTTAGTCAAGACTTTCTTTATGTTAAGTATTCTAGTTTCCATTTTATTATGTCAGGGTATGTTCTTACATATCCTTATTTCTTTACATTTTATGTAAAAATTATGAGAGAAACTTTCCACTACCATCAACTAATTTTCTGCATTTTAAGCGATGCTGTTAGGCTGCGGAATTTTTGTAAGGGAATTCTCAATTTCTGTTTTTTTAATTCAAGTTCTCTTTTATGTGGTATAACATTCATGATTCCATAACATGTTATTATTTACATTTTATTCTTCCCCTATTATATAAAATGATTAATTTATGGATGGGAGACCCTTTTCCCTCTCTTTTTATTGTTTTCTAAAACCATGTTGTATATCTGTTATGATGCAGAATGTTCGTCTCAAAATCTCTCTCCTTTTCTCAAGAAATTCTCTTATTTTATTTCTATGAATACCCAACCCTATTTAATTTATAGGGGTATTAATGCAGACATAAAATAAATATATTTTATTCTATAATTTACATTCATAAAACCCCCATTTCCTTCATATGGTTTATAAATGACATAATGATCTTTCTTTTAAGCACTTTTAAAACATCACGATTTTGATATGAAACCCATCTCTTTTATGCTCTTTTCATTATTTATGGAATTCTATATTATTATATATGTGTCTCACATAAAAATTAAAACATATTAATAGTTTTCTTTGATAATTCTCTAATTAATTGGGAAAATAAATTAATCACTAGAGATGACAAGTTTTATGATACCTTGGTGAATAACCTTGGTATTTTTTAAGAATCCTTGGGGATGGACCATGGTGATATGCTTGAGAATGTTTTAATTAAATTTTATAGCCACATTTTCAAGATATTATTCAAATTATTATTTTCATTATATGCCTATTTGTCAAACTTTTATGATATTCCCCTTGTTCTTATTGATATCGCTCAAGTTCACATGTAAACTGTTTCACTTGTTTTTCTTACTAGGCCTTCTCATCACCATTTCCTTTGATGCATGTTCCCAGGTTATGAGATATAGTAATTTTACATAGGATAATCATTCAATAATCCTTTCAAGAGGATTAATTTTTTTTATGTTTTCATGTATTATGTACCTTTTTTCCAAGACTCTATACTTTAAAGATCCTATGTTTGTAAAATGTAATGAAAAGTTATGTAATAAAAAGGAGGGAGACCATAATACACCCTTATAAATTTATTATTTTTAATTGAAAATTTAATGTATTAGTTTTCTGAAAATATTTATGCATTCTGTGATTGGTTTATTTCTTATTTGTGTGTAAAAATTTGTTTTAAACCTTAATGTAAACTTTCTAACATTCTATGAGTTGCTTTATTGAAAACCTGTTTTGAATAAAATTGTCATAAATTTTTCTCCCACCTTTGGAATAAATATTAAAGATAATTTGGGGTTTTAATTTTTTGTGTGTTTTGGGAGGGGGTCTTAAATGTTTTTAATTTTACTTCAATTAATACTTATAAAAAATACTGAATTTTTAAAATTTTCATTTTTTTCAAGTAGTACTCATTCATTTTTATTCGATGATAATTTTCCTGATGTTTGAAGTATATTTTATACTTTTATGATGTTATTATTTTCAGATTCCCGGTGAATTTATTTCGGTTAACCATTTTATTTACTTTTTTTTATTTTTTTATTTTGGTCTGAAATTGAGAAAAAGACTAACAAACTGCATTGATTTTATTATTTTTTACTAGTTTATAATATTTTAAGCTATGTATTTATATGGGCCATGAAATTAACTCCCAATCCTTTAGAAATCATTAATCATTTATCTAAAATTATTGGTTTCATTAATTATTCATACTTTTTAATTATTAAACCCACTCTTCCACCTGTTTTTTCTATTTATTCTTTGTTAATTATGTGAGTCTATTCACTAAGAGAAAAGAGATGTTTGGAATTTTTAGTTAAATGAAAAGTGATGATTGTTTCAACCTTTTCAAATTTTCAATCAAAACCAATTTTTATAAAACTAAATCCAACCCTTTTCCAAAGCATTACTTTTAAAGAGATAAATCACATTTTCTATTTAAAATATTATATGAGGGGAAATCATTTTGAAAACTGATTCCTTGTGTTGCTTCAATTTTTCACCCATCAGAATTATTTTTTTCCTGCTATGTTTGTTTAATTAATTTCTTGAGGAATATTAATATCTTCAATGTGGGGTAATTTTATGTGGACTATTTTATTAAATTTAATATTATCTAAACTAGGTATTAAATTTAAATTTAAATTATAAAATATTATTTAATTGGAATTTCTATGTATAATGGATTTTATAGGTTATTATTATTATTTTAATATCTTAATGAAAATGACTATTTATTAGATTTAATTGATTAAAGTTTCTTTGAATTTTAGTACACATCTTCTAATGAAAATTTATTTTATTTATAGATAGTTATTTAATTGAAATGTTATTATGAAATTGTATTGTAATTTGAAATTTAATTATATTACAATTCCATCTTATTTTATTCTAAATATCATTTATTAGAATATATTTTAATTATGATAGTTTTATTTTAGAGTAATTACTCACGGATCCCTAATTTCTATATTAAAAAATTGATGATCAAAGGGGATCCAAGATCGATACTGAGGAATTCATGTTTGAATGGTTTTAAACAAGTGTAATAACAATTATCAGATGAAATGGAATTGATTTAAACTCTTTTCTAAGGAACTCCCATGCAAGAAATATGAAATTGAAAAAAATTAAAATGAGGAATTGTTGTAAATCATTTATATTTTACACCTTATAGCATCTAAAAAATCTCTAAACACCATAATATTAGTTTGATATAGATCACTAAGGGCTATCAAAGGACATCCCCACTCCATAGTGTATCTACCGGTTAATATGAATCATCCGTTGTTTGGATGACATTATTCATCCATTCATGATGTTCTTGCATCATGTATGTAAAGAAGGAAGAATAAGAGAACTTATGGTGATGGATAATTTCATCTAAGAATTATTGAAGCACACTAACATACATACTACCATCATAATATAGTATTATATAGGATGTCTAAGTGACTCCTCAATATCATTCATTTACTCATGCAGTGAAACAAACGAGTAAATTCCACTATTGGTTCAGGTATCACATACATAAATACATCTCCTCCCCATCATTTCACCTCTAAAAATAGTTCATTAATGATAACTTATGTTAAATACTATATTGAATGATAACCATTATCATTCAGTCACATATAAAACTATATATAATGATACACCCTATTTTTTAGAAAAATCATAATATGCATGCAATATAAATTAACACATAAATATATCATATAAAATTATTCATTTAGTGCATATATCCTTCAATATACCTCTTGAAATAAATCCTAGAAGTCTTTGTTCCATTTCACTAAATACTGTATCATATACAAGAACTTTTGAAACCATATACAAAATTCCTTTTTAATATCTTCCAAAACACTTATGGAAATCCATCATAAACTTCACATTATAGAACATCATATGTAATACCATGTGAATACCCATACAATGAAATTTTATATTATATCTAAAAAACTTTTAGAGTAACTCTCTCAATAAAAATCATTTTTTAACCACAAATGTGACCCCATAAGACATTATAGTAAAGAGAAAAATATGAATATCTAGATTCATATATTTAAGAAAAGAGCGGCCTATAGGAAAGAATCAATGTTACTCAAGGTATAATGGGATCTAGTGTGATCTCTATTACACACATGTATCTTTATACCCATTTCCACTAGACTACATCATATAAAAATGTGCATTATCATATTTTACCTTTTTTCAAGGCATAGGGTTACCATGGGACACAGATCATGTCTATCCCATATTTCCAACTCATTTGATCTCAATACTATGAGTATAGACTAATTTTATCAATGAATACATCGCACGTCATTCATCATTCTGGATAAGAACATCGCATGTCCCCTATTTGGATAGATATAAAATATCTAGGTGTGGCCACACACTCCCATAATATATCTCAATAGAAATAAAATTTTCATACTCTAAATATAAGAGGAAAAATAGTAACATGGTTAAGGTCCAACCAATGACATGATCAGTAATATACCCAAGTCATCCATACTAGTAAAGTCAATCTATAGACTTACATAAGTATGGTATCTATGTATAAAGGTTCTTATGCTAGTTATCTCTCCAACCACAAGTAATAGGGACTGAAATACAATCCATTCACTAATATTATTCCAAATATTTATGTAATACACTACAAGTGGTATACTTAGTAGGTCATCCGTTGCACACAAAGAATATTATTCTTTGTTTTGTGCCTCATGAGCTTATTATGTGTCTATATATGAGAATATTACTCACACTAAACTTAAAATATCATCATAACTTATAATACTCTACGATGAACATCTATTTGGGATAAAATCTAAGTCATACTTTGAGATGTCAATTTTTATTTTAATTTATGAAATGTATATATATATACACATTTATATAGATAATCTACAAGAATGATATAATGGAGGTTATCTTGAATATGATACTATTAATATTCTTAAATTCTTTAAGAATATTTAATAAAAACTACATAAGAACTGGTTTATAATACCATATATGATGAAATACCATATCATCCTTATATATTCCATAGTCTCTAGGTGTTATTACTACATTACATCATATGTAATTCCTATCACATCTCTATGTGTCCATTTAGTAAAACACTCCCACTAAAATATTTAGTGATAAACATCTATGAAGTAATCTAGTTTGAATAATGGTGAGACTTAGGAATTATAGTCCTAATTATTAAAATACTTGAACATATTCAAACTTCTTAAATTCACCAAAAAAAATCATACAATGTTGACTTTTTTTATCTACTTAGAACCTTTTACATTTATCATCATCATCCTTGAAACGCTATTCCATAAATTTTTTTCTTAAAATAATATAACTATTTAAATTATTGTTCACCAGTACTACTAAAATATTTTAGGATAAAGTGAAACCCACTTTAATACTATAAATAAATGCAACTTTTACATTTCTAATTATGTCCATATCAAAAAAACATTATAAGATTAAGTGAAACTAAATTTTAATTTTTACTGGTATAATCCTCCAAGAAATAACATATTTCACTTTACATGATAGCCAAAAGTAACTCTTTACATTTTTCTTCATCACCACCTATGATAAACTAATTTAGGATATTGATTTAAAAACACTTTAATCTTAGACTGGTATGATCCTTTAGAAAATTGTGATATTCACATTCTAAATTATATCTAAATGTAACAATTTACATTTTTTCACCATCACATATCCAAAAAAATTTAGTATATCATATGGAATTCAAGTTTAATTAATATTGGTGTTATCCTATATTTGTTAATTTTAAACTTCTTTGAAGTTCAAATATACTCCCTCTGTATTCTTAGATACTATACTCTTTTCATAATATCTTACTAGGAAACAACACAATAATTTTATGTTTTGAAATAAAATTTAATTTTGATCCATAGGAATAAAAAATAAACTTTTGTGTCCATAACATATGTGGTACTCTATGTTTTTGTAACAATTTAATTTGAAAAGAATAAATTATTAAAATATACCACCAATTGGGGGAAGGAACACAATAACTCATATTTTCACAAATGTTTGGAAAAAAATTTATCCTAGATAAATCATATTTATCCATATATTATTATCAAAACACATTATAGAAATTGATAAATTATAAACTAGGTTTATACATTTAACCATCTCATGATCAGTCATAACAAATATTTTTTATCAAATATATTTTCTTATAAAACGAGATATATGAGATGGAGATACACAACTTTTACATAGATTCATTTTATCTCTATAAAATCATTTATATTCATTTCCTTAGTTTAGAAACTATTTAATTCATATAATGAATATAAACTATAATATTAATAAATTATTACTTTGATTTTGTACTATATTATATTTAAAATAATTTTTAAAATATACAATTGTTATCAAATACCTTTTAAAATCAATTAATTAATATCTTAACATCCATAACTGACATGGAAAATCCATAGAGTTCGACAAACTATTTTAGGTATATCATGTATAATCCAATCATATTGAATTATTAGTCTTCCTTCATGAATACCCTTGGTTTCAATGACCTTGACCAGCTTATTGAAGAAACATTGTTAAAATTTTCAACCGATTTTCTTCTTCTATTTTTAAAATGTACCTATTTATGATACCTATAAAATAATTTAGAGATTAGAAATCTTATTTCTTATTCATATTTGTTCCCAACACTTTGATAATATTTGGTAAATGTTATTCGAATTCAATCATATTGTTGAAAAAATTACCTAGATGAAAATAGGATAAGTTACCTAACTATTACATGTAATTTTTTCATCTCCTTTTAATGTATGTTATAGAATTAAAAAAAATCATAAACCATGAGTATTAATAAGACACATCTCATTTCATTTAAACAAATATTATTTAAATGCTCTTCTCAAGAGAAAAATGAGATACA
This sequence comes from Viscum album, assembly GCA_963277665.1. Taxonomy (NCBI): domain Eukaryota; kingdom Viridiplantae; phylum Streptophyta; class Magnoliopsida; order Santalales; family Viscaceae; genus Viscum; species Viscum album. The sequence goes on from OY728120.1 coordinate 1,172,372,141, forward strand.
ATTACACCTATTATGAAAATTTTATCCAATATTGAAGTATCAAAGTTGTCAATATAGCAACACCTTTTCTCAATTACTTAAAAGAAAACTTCAATATTCAATTATTTTCCTATTATAACCTTCTATTTATTTACAATACTTATTAATACTTATAAATGATATCATATATATTTTAGAATAAAAGAATTTATTTCTAATACCAATAAAATTTTAAGTAAAACTTTAGCCTCATCAATCCATCATTATATTCAATCATATACACAATCATATTGAGTATATGATATCAGAATAAGATTCATTTGTTAATTTTGAATACAATTCCTTTTAAACCCTAATTGTATCATTATATGATTTATAATCATATATATTCACGTTTTTGAACTATTTTAACACTAGGTTACCTGGGAAGGAACTATTCTGACACAAAAAAATATTCTTTAAGAACTTTTATTAAACCACCAATATTAATTAAGAACATTTCTTATGTTACCAGTATTTTGATCTACTAACATTAAGATTCTCCTTATCAAGGATTCTTCATAATGTTTATCTTGAGGATGAAAATGATATTTATCTACAAAAAATATTTTATCAGATGAGTATCATGTGTTATTAACAATATAATAAGGAGTTTTATTAAATTGGATCCCATTAAAATGATGAACCCTTTATGTTAAAACTCATCATAACCATTAGTGGGCCAAGATCCATATTTCACTAAGTAATGAGATCGCTATAATGTTACTTTAAACACTTTGTTATTTTGGTAGGGCATCATCCCAATCATATTATATATGAATCCAGGATAGTCGAGTGTAAAATCCCTTTTTTAGAATAAATATAATGGGTAAACCCAAATCTATTACTTTGGTATCCTAAGGATTAGGGATTCCCAGCTTGTGTAAGCCAATGAAAATTCCAAAAAATAAGATAACAATGAATAATCTAGGGGTACCAGGTTAATTATGAAACTACTCAACTAGAAAATCCATTTTTATATATTACTTTCTTTCCTTGTGAAATGTAATACATGGGAACCTAGTAAATCATGATACTTCCAAGTTGGATGATTGAGGCCATGACAAGTGCCGCTTTGGAAGGAATCTATCACATAGTATTTTAAGGGAATTTTAATCTCCCAATATTATCTCATATTATTACCTTTTATATATGCATTATTCTAGTGATTTTATTTGGAAATATTATTACCTTCAAAAAATAAATATGTTCAAAGCATATTAATTTATAACACTTTACATAGCCAGTAAGTTTGTGTTACCCAAAAATAGGATCCAAGTATATTTATACATATATAAATGAATCATATTTGTAAGACGTATGAAAAATTAATTTAATATAATAAAGGTATATGAATTTGAAAATATCCACATGAGTAACCCTAATGTAATGGATTTCCAACCTCATTAACTAGCCCGGACAAGTCATAAGCCTGTGGGTGGGTAGGTAGTGTAACCCCAAGTCTCTCTACTTAGGTAAACATTACTCAAGAGAGAAGTCAATTCATCATAACCCTACAACCTAATATGAATAAAATATATTCAATAAATAAATTAATTTTCATAACATCAATTAAAAATCGATGTTAAGGTAGATGAATAACTAAATTCATTGTCATATCTATCGTGTAATGTAAGGATCTATCTTAGAATAATTTTAATATTTAAACTAAAGAATGAATCATTCATTATATAAAAATTTTATAACTTTGAATTAAATAGTAAATAATGTTTAAATAAATGAACAATTAAAATATTTAAACATGAGATAATTTTTTTTGAAAGATTCATAAATAAAAGATAACTATAAAAATTTTATAATTTTTTATTTATATTATTTGAATTCAATAAATATGAACATGAAATTTTTTTATTCATTTTAATATGAAGTATTTCATATTTTTTCATCATATGTTTTTTTCATTTTAAATATATGATGTTTTATGAATTATTAGAAATTTAAAATCTGATTTATATTATTTAAACATTTTACATAATATAAATATCATAAACATAATATAATTTAAACCATTATAATATTAATTATTAAAACAATTTTTATGTGGCTTATTTAATATCCAAATAAATACGCCATTTATTTCAAATCGTTAAAAATAGTTAATTATGAACAATTCATAAATTAAAAATAAAAATTTTATATTTTTAACTTATTTAAAAATTTATAACCCTTTATAAATTAACAGTTATTAATTATAAATAAACACTTTTATTTGGATCGGGAGCTCTGGGTGCTCTCCGTGGCTCCTAGGGTTTTCCTTCATCGCGCGTAATGTTTTCTGCTAAATCGTTGAGCTCAAAAGCTTCATGGCAACGTTTGATTATGAATTGGAAAGTGCCTACGACGGTCGGGAAATCAAAATATACAGTGATGAAGCCCTCCTGATTAAAAGTCCTAAAGGAATATCCTTCCAGGAGGAGCTTAATGGTATGTGTCTTTGTAAAGATACCTCGATGATGGATCCTCTATACAAGAAACTCACGGATGGATGATTTTCAATTGAGGGAGACCCTAAAGGGATTGAACAATGCTCGAAACTATGTAAGTTCTCACTTATGGTCCTCATTTCTTATATCAAAGGTGATAAACCCTGGACAAACTTAGATCTAAAAACTAGGATCGCACATGTCTTGGGTTTCACCTATTGTAAAATCATGCCAATAGAAAAGTTTCATTTTCACATGCTGTTATTATCAAAGGAGGATATTGATTATGCCTAGAAACAGGGGAACCTTTAGCTCAAACTTGGTGTCTTTCGTATATCTGAATGGGATTATACTTTTGATCTGTATACCTCTAGGAACAACTTAGCTCAAATTTGGGTTAGGATACATGGAATCAATTGGTTCTTCTAGAATCCCAAGATCTTAAATGATATAGCATCTTGCATAGGAACCACTCTCAAAATTGATCAAAGAACCTTAAATGCTGAGATTGGGTTATATACTTGGGTTTTGGTGGAAGTTGATATTGCTTCCAAACTCCCGAAGGTCATCATCTTCAATGAAAATGATTACAAAACTAAGGTATAAATTGAACTTGAATGCATGCCTCCATATTGTGAGATCTGTAAAATCGTAGGACACTCTTTTCTTAAATGTAGAGTTGTTAAAAGTCAAGTTTCACAAAAAACAGATTACGGATGGACTGAAATCCGAAGACACAAACATTGCGAAACCATTGTCTCTGATTTTCCAGAGCCCTCTGAGAAAAAAATATGACGTGTGGGTGAATAATTCAACCATTTTGGGTGAGATCTCAGGTAACACATGGAATGAATTGGTCAATGAAGAGGAGAACACCAAATTTGACTAGTGCATCCTTGAGGAAATCAATTTTTTTTATGGATTCCTATGCACAAACCCATGTTGATTTCCCTTTAGGGGATTCAAGTCTACATACAACTGTTGAAACTAGAAATTTTTTCTACCATGCAGACACTTCCAATAGAAGTCTCAGTGGTAAAAATTTGGAAAGAAAAGATGTATCATCCAAAAAACCACATAACGATCCACCTGAGGCTCCAAAGGGTGATGAAGAGATATCTAATGGATGTGAACCAGCAGGTGTTACACAGACACATGGAAAATGTGGCCCTGAAGAAGCGGTTCACAAGGGTGAATCTAGAAAACCTCCAGTAGAAGCTTTTGAATTGGATATTTGGGATGGGAAATCAGGTTTGACTTCACACAATTAAATATCTTTTGTTAATCAAACCTCCCTGATAATGAGCATGAATACTACACCAGATAAGTGCGATGCCACTTGCCTAGCTCCCCTGAATGATCATTCTAGTAGGGCTCAAAAAAATTTATTATTAACCAATGAACCTACAGTGTCAGTGGGCACACATACTTCACTAGATAAGTGCACTAAAACTTTCCTAGATCCCTTGAATGATAATTCAGGTGTGGATCAACAAATTTATTGATTTTTCCAAATGAAATAGTAGTAGAAGTGGGTAGAAAACCTCCTAGATCAACCAATGTCACACAATCTATTAATTCCCATTTGGATTAAATGGATGGTCACCTTTCCACCCCTATGAATGTTAAAACACCTGAAAAAATTAGTCTATTCCTATTACAGGTGCTGCTAAGAAACTCTATTTCTTCTATGAGTAAATAGGATAAGATGTAAAGTCTGAACTTTTCCAAAAAAAAATTATAATATCACAGAGGAGGAAGGGCTCGAGTGGGTCAAAAAAGAAAGGGGGGGTTCTAGCCTTAACAATAGGTTTTAATGGATTTATTATTTTGGCAATGTTAGGGCATTGTGAACCCTAAAAATTTATCTGTTCTCAAAAGATTTCTTTTTACTCATAAGCCTAACCATTTTTCTATTTCTAAACCAAAAATCTAATTTTCTTTAAAATTTATACATCTTGGTTTCTTTTGTTTATAATTTTCTAGGTGCTTGAAAATCTAGTTCAAATGTTTATTCTGTTTGGATTTTTTATCATGCTTCTTTAAAAAAAATTAATGCTTTTGATTCCTCTGAACAAATGTTTAGATGTTATTTTTATCTTGATGTAAGACATATCTTTTTTACTATAATCTATTCTAATAATAGATACTAGGATCTAAGTCCTATTTGGTATGATATTTTTTCCTTTAGCTAACATCATTCTTGACCGCTAGTTTTTTAGGTGACTTCAATGCTATTCTAACCTACAGTGATAAAATTGGCCCATCCTAATCTTCCATTTCCTCAAGTGAATTTAGACATCATACTAAATATTGTAACCTTATAAAGATTAACCTCACTAGTTCCAAGTACACATTGTATAGAAGGCACTACAATAGGGTAGTTTCTTGCAAACTAGATATGGCTTTCACTAATATCCCTACTCTGGACAATTGGGACACCATATCTAGCATTGCCATGGCCAAACATAATTAGGACCATCACCCCATACTTGTTAGTATTATCTCCAAAAAACCTAAATCCATATTCCCTTTCAGATTTAATAACACTTGGTCTACAAATTTGGAATGTTCTAACATCATTAAAAATTGTTGCGAGTCTATGAACCATCACAATGATTCTTTTTTCCTATATTACTAAGTTAAAACACCTCAAAAGTGTGTTAAAGGATGGTGTAGTGCTAAATACAAACAAATTGACAAGTACATATCCATCCTTTAGAATTGTCTTTCCCAAATTCCAAACATCACCACTAGCTCTGACTTCTCTTTAGACCCCAAATTTGAAATCAACACCTCCTTGAAATTGAATACGCTTCTTGTCCTTAAAGACAACATTTTAAAGAAAATATTCAAATAAAAAAGGATTTTAGATGGTGATAAAAACACTAGGTTTGAAAACTCTTTATCAATAATAAGGAAAGTATGTTGTCCTCTATCCTTCATTAGGGACAACATCACCCTTATTGATTTTGAGGAGGCCATTTCTAGTCATGTGGTCACATATTTTGATAATATTTTCAATGGATAAAATATCATTAAGGACCTCCTTCATGAGGTCATTCTGATTGTAGTTAATGAGGAAGAATATCTTTTTCTTTTAAGCATCCCTCTTGACCATGAAATCAAGGACATAGTTTTTCACCTTAATCTTGATAGTTCCCCTGAGTCCTAATGGCTTTAACAGCGGTTTTTTTTCAACATTACTGGGAGATTATCCACATAGTTGTTTGAAAAATTGTCAAATCCTTATTTTATAATGGGGTTATCCATCATGGACTTAATGCTAAATTCCTTACATTAATCCCTAAAGTGTCCAATTCTTATGAAATTCATCTCTTCTAGCCCATTTCTCTTATTAACTCCATTTATAAAATAATTACAAAACTTATTTCCAATATGATTTCTGATTTATGTCATAAAATTGATTCCTGGAATCAAATTGGTTTTATAAAAGGAAGGTATGTACAATAATTCATTTTCCTTGCCTTGAAATGGACCAACACTATAAAAAAGCTAACTGAGGAGGTAATATTTCCATTATAATTGTTATTAAGAAATCATTTGATACAGTTGAGTAGATCTTCATTTTCAATGTATTTCATACCTTTGGGTTCAATGATACTTTCATCAGCAAGATAAATTCCTTATTCAAATTGGCATTTATCTCCATCCTTGTTAATGGCTCTCCTAAGGGTTATTTTAAATGCACCAAGGGTGTCAAAAAAAGTGATTCCTTATCTACTATTCTTTTTTCCTTTGCGGAAGATTACCTTAGCAGATTTCTCACTTGAAATTTTTTCCAAAACAAACTTAAACCCATTCGGGCGGCCAAAAACGTAAGTGTTCCTACACATCTCTTATATGCTGATGATATCATCCTTTTCTTACAAGGCAATAAAAGAAATATTCAAAATCTAAAAAATTATTCGTCTCATTATGAGGAAATATCTGGTAAATCTATAAGATGGAATAAATCTTTTGTTTTCTTTGTAATTTTTTTCTCTAATTAGAAAAAGTTATATCATCAATAGTCTAGGCATCAAAGAAGGATCCTTAACTTTCACCTACCTGGGAGTTCCTATTTTTTGGGGAAGGCCTAAATCCTTGTTATTTTTCAATATTTTTCACCATGTCATCAATAAACTATCCTCATATAAGGGTAAATCCCTCTCCAGGGCTGGGAGGATATTTCTGGTGAAATCCACTATTGTTTCGAAAATGGTCTACTCGATAATGATCTATAAATGGACTATTGTTATCCTTAAGAAAATTAAATTTTACATCAGGAATTTTGTTTGGACTGGACTCAATCTTGAAAGAAATCTTCTTACCATCCCCTGGGCTACTTGTTGAAAACCTTTAGATAAAGGAGGTCTTGGTATAAATAATATGAAACTCTTTAATGATTCCCTTCAATCTAGGCATACATGAAGAATGATTAATAACAACTCTGAATCCATTTATTTTCTTAGGAAAATATTCCTTGTGAAGCATACGAAGGTAAATTTGAAATATATTAACTCTTCAATCTGGACCTCCATTATACAATATTTTTCTAAAATCATGATTAATTCTAGATGGATGGTAAGTGTTGATTCTTCCATGAATTTTTAGCTGGATAACTAGACTAGTGCACCCCTAATTTCTATGTTACCTCCTAATTCCTCCCCAGAAAACACCAACTACACTATAAAGGAAGTTATTCAATCTCGTAACTTCATATTTCCTGATAACATCATTAATATTATTGTTAATTACTCTTATTCAAATGCTGCTGATTTTCTTATTTGGGAGCCTTCTCCCAATGGGGTTATTGACTCCAAAAGTTTTTACAACCACAATTTCTCTAGTCCTAATCTTATATTTGGTTGGTTTAAATCCTTTGACAAGCCCTGGATTAACCCCTCGAGACTCAACCTTGTTTGGCGTATTCTCAAAATTGTGTCCCTATTGAGGTTTTTCTTCAGTCGTTTGGGAGAAAACTTTTCTCTATGTGTCATTTTTGTCACCGGCATAGAGAAGAAACGAACCATATATTTTTGTCTTATGCTATGACTTTAGTCCTTTGGAATTATATTACAGAATTTTTTGGCTACAGATGGTTACTAAATGACTCTATTAGTTCAAAATTAAAACGTTGTGTGGATCTTGATTCTTCGCAAAAAATAAAGAACCACTTATTAGCTATGGGAGCTAAGCTTCTCCATGTGATTTGGTATGATAGAAATTCCATTATCCACAAACAATTCTCATTCAGTCTTAATGTAGGTCAGACATGAATTCTAGTTACCATTAAAGATGCCACTTCAATCCATAAAGCTTGTTATGACAATACTGTTGGAGATTTTTAGATCCTTCATCGACTTAGAATTTATGGTCTCGATAGTTAACCAAGATGCACCTTTGAGGTGTTCTTTCATACTCCACTCCCAAGATGGATTAAACTGAATGCGGATGGAGCTTCCAAAGGAAACCCAGGGCCTACGGGTTGTGGTTTGATTTTCCGAGATTTTTTTGGTCAATGTCATGGATGCTTCTTTGGAAGCTATGGTACGACCTCTTCTCTGGATGCTGAAATGATGGATGTGATTCATGTTGTGGATTTCATTAGGAAAAAGGGATGGAATAACATTTGTATTGAGGGAGACACAACCACTATTTTCCATGATATTTGGAATAGTATGGTCCATCTTTCTTGGCCTCTTATTACCCATTGGATGAGATTCCTTGATTCACTTCTAGAGATCAAATACATTGTTACTCATACCTTTTGTGAAGAAAACATTATTACAAATGGTCTTTCCAACAAGGGAATAAACCGGTGCATTACATGGCGGGATGATCTTCCTTTTGATCTTCTCCTTCTTTATAAAGGGGATTGTAATAAGATTCCTTATTTAAGACTCATATAGATCATTTATTTATATTAATAAATTGTATCTTACTCATTTACTGAGACACTACCTTCTTTAAAAAAAATAATAAACACTTTTATTTATAGATCATAATTTAGGCCATATAATTTGTTTAAATGGTATTTTAAATATTAATATTTAACATCTATGGATAAAGAGATTCATAAAAATTTAATTATTATAAAAAAATTATAATTAATTAATCTATAAAACCTTTATAAATTAAAATATCCCAAAATACCTTTTATATTGATTTATAAACACTTTATAAACCATTAAAAATATTTAATAATTTAAATACAATTTGAAAAAAATTTCTATTTACCCTTACACAAAATCCATATTCTACATATGGGTATAATCCATCTACCCGTACATTGATGGTTTACATAAGGGTGGATAGGGTTGAATCATATGCAGAAAATACTTCACAAGGGAACCGAGATCTTACCTTTACATGAACCTTTTATGTAAAGGTTAAACTCTGATTACATTTATGTGAACTTATACAGCTAAAGTCAAACATTTTCATGTAAAGGTAAAATAGTGATTTCCATTATGTGACTATAGGAAATTATAGTATACCTTTATGTGAATGCTCATATATAGGCCTATTGTTGGTTACCTTTACATAAACACAACATACCTTTTCGCATCAAAGTACCATGTATTAATCCTTACAAAGCTTTAAGACTACCACATAACCTTTACATATCAAAATTTATAGTGCTTTAAGAAATCTATGATTTCCTTTACAGAAACCCCTTCATGTGATGATAAGTTAGGGGTTATACTTATGTGTCCACTCATATATAGGTATCATCCTGGTTACCCTTAAACAACTGATCTGCATAAGTTTAAGGCCTTATTTACCTTTACATTTCCTAGAAATGTAAAGGTAAACGATTTCTAATACCGAATTTTGTAGAACATGAAACAATTATCTTTTTTTAATTTATTCTTCATTTCAAGTTACATTCATAAATCCAAATCACAGGATCACTCTAATATAAATAAAGGGTTTTAAACAAGAGTAATAACAATTATTAGATAAATAATAATTTATTTAAATCTCTTTCTGATAATATCCAATGTAGGATATATGAAACAAAAAAAAACTGAAATGAAGAAAAATTATAAAACATATTTACCATACACTGTAGTGGATCAACAAAATCTTTAAAACCAAACATATGAGTTTGATAAAGATCACCAAGTTTATCCAAAGTAAATCCCCTCCCTATAGTTTATCCATGAGTTAATCTAAATCATCTGATATTCATATGGGCATATTTTTCTATTCAAGATATATTAGCTTCTCATATGAAATGAAGGAAGAAGATGAGAAGTTCTAGTGACAGAGAATTTTGGAAAATAATTATAGAACCACATCAACCAACATAATGAAATCATATGAAAATATTATAAATTCTATAGAAGAAACTCATAAAAATATTTCATTTACTCATTCAATGAAACACATGAGTAAATTCCATGGTCATCTCATATATCACATACTTAAATACATATCCTCCCCACAGTTTTATATCATTAAATTACTCATTAATGATAGATTATACATATGAAATTATTTAATGATAAATATTATCATTCAGTCACATATACACCTATATGTAAAAATATAACCTATTTTATAGGAAAATCCTAATTTTAATTCCATAAAATTTAGATCATAAATACATTATATACAAATATGGATTTAGTGAAGACCTCTAACAAAAGATTATGGAGATTCATCAAGTTAGTATGAATGATGAATCAATAATAATAAATTTTCTTGGAAGATCACACATTGAGCTATAACAGACACACATGGGGGTATCAGATTCTCTAAGGGATTTTTTATTGAGTTACATGAGGGATATTATGAGTAGTGACCATTGTTCCATGTGGAAGATAGGAGAACATGTATGATGATGTTGTCTATGTTCTCTAGATTAGGATCTGGTGTGAGATTTTATTTTTAAATTGAAAACCAAATCATTTTTTAGGAGATAATATTACACCATGAATGATCATAGATATATATATAGAGAGAGAGGACCCCAAATAATTGGAGTGATTGGGTGAGATCCATAAAATTGGGTAGTATCCTGAGTTGGAAGTGGATATCCTCGATATAGAAGATTCATTTAATTTATTCTTTCTATTCCTAATTATAATGAAATTATAAAATAATATTTTTTCAATAATTATCTTCAGATAAAATTTTGGGGTGAATGAGATTGTGTTGTTTATCATTTTTTACTTCATTCTCATTTTTTCCTGGATTTTACTCTCATATTTAACTATTAATTAGTTTCATTTCCAAACATCATGATTTAATGAAAACTAACCATGGTAGAATTAATTTTAAGCTACTTCAGCATATGAGAATCAATCTGATATGATATTTTCTTATGAGAGTAACACACTAAGTTCAAAAGATATTACATTCTTAGTTAAAAATATTTTCATCATTTTTTATAATATTGGGATTTATGGTTGAAAAAATATATGACATAATTATTTATAGGTTTACCAACTAGCTAAGCTATTTTTCTTCATTTATTTCAAATCCAGAGTTCTTCTATTAGTGCATGAATAAAGGAAAACCTCTTTTAAACCATCCAATTGAGTACCCATACCCCTTTTATAGTTTATCCTTTATACTCTACGATATGTTTTCTAGTTTGGTTATTCATCAGTTTGTAATTCTTCTTATACATTACACCTTCTACTCGATAACCATTCTATTATTGTTTCATGTTAATGTTATTTTCATTTCTCAATCCTTTTGTTTTCATTCTTTGTTACTAGACACAAAAACCATCCCTATGAAATCAAACCCACTCTATAAATATACTAGATATAAGTAGGAAATAATAATTAATTTTATTGGAATAGGTGATACCTAGTCACCCAACCTAAGAGAGGTAAGTGGTTAGTGTGATATGATTAAAAATAATACTATATGTATTTCATTACTCCATGTGAGGGGGTGATCACAAGGAATGCCCTAGGTGAGAGGGTATTCTTAGGGACGCCACTAAGTGAAAGGGTACTAGTCAAGGATGCGATGTGTGATGTTTTGGTGAGATCCTCCCTAACTGGGAGGGGAAAAGTCATAATTTTGTGTGATTAGACATTATATGTACCTCATACTTAGTTATAGGGTGGTGGTATGATTACTTTATGAGATGTTATATTAGGTTGTGATAGGGAATATGACCCTACCCTGACTAAAAGATAAATTGTTGTCATACGGTATGATACCCTTCCCTAAATATCGGGGTATGCATCGAAACATGTGGCATGATGTGAATTATTCTCTATAATTGTCTGAGACAGGATTGGTCGGGGGTCATGGTGGAATGGATATAAAATGATGAATCATAATGCATGATTGTATGAAACTATTTTCTATGATAAATTTTTTTAATTCATATGCATGTATATATTGGTGTATATTAGGTCCACTTTAGGAGACCTTACTTATATGTATTTCTCACACCCTGCACAGTCTCTCTGATGTGCATATTGACCTTATATATTTTATGATGGTTTGGGAACTAATTATTAAGTATATCTAGCTGGTGTATCTTGATAGGAATAGAATATGGGGTTGAGGTGATTCTTAGGTTTGTAGTAGATCCTACTTATACTTTATTTATTTTTTTATAGATGATCATCCGGATTGGAATTTAGTTGGGATTTATGATTATATAAATACATTTAATTTCTATAATATAGTTGTGTTATTCATTATGAATACTTTTATTATCTATTGTGAATGTTATTTAGTATTTTCATCATTATTTATAATTATTATTTTGAGGTATAGTTTCACTATCTTATATTTTATCCCCCATCACTAGTTTTTAGCCTCTATAATACATAGAGGCATTCTTGAGGTGTTGTGGTGCTTAATCTAGGATACTATTGAGTGATTTTAGTTGGGACATTAAAATTTGGGACCTATATAAGTACACATCATTGTGCATCTCCAACCACTTATGGAAGGTATACTGGATGTTCTATCTATTTGGTGTAAGCCTCACACCTCTATTCATCTCTTAAGGTAATTGGAAGCTACACACCATTCATGGAGGAACACCCAACATTGTAACCCTAGAAGCTACTAATACCTACCCACATCTTAAATACCAATATTATGTAAGACCAAATTTTCTCCCACTACATCACACCTCTCATGAATCTAATCATCTTTCAAATTTTCATAGTCACTAATAGATAAAAATAATGAAAATGAACAACTATTCTATGATAATCCATCCACACATTCTCCATGAGTTTTTTAGAGAACCTAGAGACCAAATCCCTCTAACACAGTGTAATACCCAATCCATCACCTGAATCATCTATCATAAATATAAAATGATCTGTTAATTTTTATATCCCACTCTAACCATTTATAGGTATTTTAACCTATTAGTCCACCCCTAAAGACTTTAAACAACCTAAAATGGTCTTAATTATATGAATATGAACTATAAGACCCAATGGTTATGAATTCATGAACTCTGAACGAACCACATTGATCCTTTCCATAGAAACTTAAAGAGAAGCTCATTCTCCCTTTCCACATGATTTTAAGAGGTATAATGTACCTTATTAAATGGTATAAATCTATGTGATTTTGTATTTCCTTTATAGAAACATATTTAGATTACTTCTTTTGGGTCCAATCCCAACATCACCATACCTCCAATTTTTGAAGAGTATGTGAACTTCTTTTCACAAAATCTTATTCTTTCTTATATACCAAAAAATTCTAGTGTACCCCCTTAAGAATCCTGAGATGAAAAAACTATAGAATAACCTATTAAGAATTTTTTGATGGCATAAAACTCCATTATACACTCTTAATACTTCTTGGATGAAAAAAAACTCTACAATAACAACTAAATACTTCCTTAATGGTACAAATATTCAGTATACCATCTTAATCCTTCCTTTTTGTGAAAATAATCTAGAAAATAATCTTAAGCCTTTATTTATGGTAAAAAACTCTAGGATACCCTCTTAAGTATTCTTGATATCCTCTAACTCCAGCATAACCTCTTAGTCCATATTAGGATACTTCAAACCCATAGTAAAATTTTATCATTCTTTAAAGACATGAAATTACATTGTACCTTTAGTTATTGATATCCTTTAAATTGGGTAATGAATTTTAACCCCTTTATTTATTATAATAAAATGTATTAATCTACTCGAAATGAATTAGTAAATTTATAATCTCTCTAGTAATGAGCCAATGAATTCAAACCACTATCTATATAAAATTAAATTTCAAATATCCCATATTTATATCTTTAAATTGTAGATTCATTACACATATAAACACCCTTATGTAATGACTATGAGATTACCCATGTAACTTTCACAAGATTATATACATTAATTGTAGTTTTTGTTCAAAATCTGAATCAATCAAACCCTTTAATAATGTTTCTCTCCCCACAAAGGATGTAGGATATGAAAAAAATATATATTTTTATTATGAAAGATTTCATTAACATATGATTAAGCATATAAAATAGTCCAATACAAGGTGATAAGGACATTAGTGGTATGAATAAACATTATATCTACTTGGTTTCAATGTGAATACCTTTGGGAATTGACCATGTCGGCCTATAAAAAGATGAAATGTTGAAAAAATAGTGAACCTCATATGAAATACTATACCCATGAAAGAGAGTGATTGATTATACTATATTATTAATGATGTTATGATGATTAGTATCATTCTTATCCTTGATCTCACTTAGAATATAAAAATGAACTCAATAAGAAACTGAGATGCTGATACTCCTAATAGGCGTGTGGGTGCCTTGGAGGATAGTAGTAGCCCTATTACTCACAAAAATATTACAATAACTCCCTACACTAATAATATTGTTTATACCCCCATATTTATAATTAATCTTGTATATTTATTTCCACTTTCTACCACTAAAAACTTGTATCACTAGATGATTAATAAATTTTTATTAGAATATATAAATTATGGAATGATCATGATAGAATCAATTCACTAGAAATCTTAGAGGGAACGATGTTATGTCATTTGACCCAACACATGAGGGACAAAAATTTATAGGAAAGCCCCCTTATCATTTCTAACTATTAAGGATATATCTCACTTAAACATGACAACACCATCATTCCATAATTAAAGAAGGATGACAAGAATATCACCAATGTCTTGTTAGCTACCCAAGAATCACCCAAGAGGGATACCACTAACCATGGAAACTATTATTTTCAAGCATCCATAGATACCCCATATATCCATGATGATACCCTAGTATTATCAGTTATGATCAAAGAGTAAAGTAGGAAATCCTATTGGGGGTATGTCAACCCTTCACTCAAGATGGAAACTACCCCTGAAGAATCAAAGATTGCTAGGACTCACATTGTTATTAAGTCAAGGAACCAAGAATAATATATTTTCATATATACTCAAGACCATTAATATTATATGATTTATTTTGGGGCTTTATTGTCTAACCATATCTCCAAAAGAGAGATATATTACTATAGTGGTCCATCCGATAAGGTTATCAAAATATAGTGTGAGAAAAATACCTATTACAAACAATAAATACTTTAGGGAGGTAATCACAATGGTTATATGAACAAACATATAGGTACTCCCCATGTGAATAAAAAGGAGTCCTAATATGAGGTAGATCCAAACTATTTTCAACAAATAATTCATTTCATGTGACTAGCTATATCAGAGGAGAAAAAACATTACATCCCAAAATTACCCAAAAAATATAAATACACCTAAACTAAGAATTTGATATTAACTCCATGATCTTATGGACCCAACGATACATAATATAAGCTAGTTTATTTAGTAATAATTTAGTTAGTAGATAACTAATTTGTCATAAAGGAACCCTTATAACAGGAGATCCTCTTAGAATATGATATCCTCATAAAAATGTACTGATCATCAGCTGTTTACGCACTATAATTAATGCACCAAAGTGTCGATCATGATATATTACACTATTGTAATGAAAATCCTTGGGATAATCATGAAGTCACAATAATATCATAACCCTAACATAAAATTATTAATAGAAACAACCTATAAAAATAGATAAATAATAAGAATTATATATAGAAATAGAATCCTAAATCGATGAAATATGGAAAGATTTATTCGAATACATGATACTAATTATGTATTAGACTTTTTCAACCCATCAATATATAGTGACCAAACAAAGAGTGGGAGATTATATGCCTTAACTTCACCTCAAAAATTGAGAAACATTGAATTAATTAAGTGGATGGAGTATACCATACATGGGGTTTTGAAAGAACCTCAAGACACTCAATTAATAGTTTTAATAAGGTTACCTTGATATTATTTCAATAATATAAATCCCTAATTCTATAAGACAACAAAAGATTCTTTAGTGTTCTTGCATAGAAATCCTTAAAATAATACGAAGTTTCATTTTGGAGTCCAAAAAAATATATTCATTTTAGGGTGATTAAAATATTTAAATTATCATTTCTCCCATTTATTTAAATAATGGGTGGATTCATAGAATTAAATTTCAACGGGCCCCTTCGAAGCACCAACAGGGGTGGAATACACCATTGTGACATTTAGTGGTGCTAAGAACTCAATAGAATCTATGAGGAAATATAATTTGAAATCCTTCCAATCCCAAAGGGCATAAAAGGGATAAAATTGGTGATATAAAGGTATTCATAGACTCATTTGTGAAGTTATACATGTCTCAAAGGTGTTAGAATATAAAAGGGAAATTCCCATAAAATCATGGACACTTTGCAAAATGGTTCCCCCTTAGTAACATTATAAATTATATGGAGACCTCTCAATAAATCACTTGATATAGAATAATATAGAATATAATCCTAAAAGGAATAGAAAGTAATGATATGATCTATACCAAAAAATCCAATGAAGTTTCTACCCATAGGACTGTGGAATTTTTTACCTCAACTACCAAATAGAAAACCTCATGGACTGTCACCATTTTCCTGACAACTTCTATCACTACTCACACACCCAATCATTATTAAATTAGGACAAATAGTGGTGGAAACTCTTACAAGGAGATGTATATTCACAAGGTTATGTTCACCTACACTAATATCCAATCAGCCAATATATATCCATGGTACTCACTTAATGAAAATTAGGAGGAGTTGTCTTAGAAATCATATATAATATGAAATATTAAAGCCCATAAAAAACCCTCATAGGAAAGGGAGATGGTATAAAACCCAAAAAAAAATTTGGTCCCTCTAGAGAATCAGTTAGTACAACTAATCGAGATGACATTTGTGATGGTTGTTATGATCAATATAAATCCTCACACTTCACTGATGTTGATGATGAAATATTACAGTCTTGGTATGTGTTAGAGGGAATGAACACCACTAAGATCACTAAGGTATATATAAATTATTATGATAATGAGACTAATGGTAAAAATCCCTGATCTAAAAATTCCTCACATATTAATAGAAAAGAACAAGGTGTATGGATTCCACATCAAAAGAACATTTTTGATTTATATCTATGTATAGAATTTATTCTTCATATTGGATAACATATAACAAGAAATGATAATGGGAAAGGAATCATAAATCCATAAACCTAGACACAAACTAACACTGTAGAGATACAACCAAGGACAAGCTCTCTGGATGTGAATAGAAAATTGGAACACATTGGTGAATTAATGCCAAGATTTACAGAGGAAATTCCCTTTAATTATGATTATAGTCTATATGATGATCAAATTATTACTATGGGTTATCCACACATCCAATAGGGAAATTATTGACCAATTAGGGGAGATAATTCATATAAAATAGGGTACATGCTACATGAACTCATATGGTTAACCCCATCTCAATGGATCATATGGAGTTTCCCACATTTATTTACCTCTTGACCCTAACGTAGGAGAGTCTAAGAGGGTGTTTCCTATTAAAAGGAGTAGAAATTACACAATAAAAAATTTTATTTCATTTTCAACCAAGATATAGGATGTTTAGGAAATAATTATCTAATTTAACATTAAATGAAATGAAACAAAAAATGGGTTAATCTGTTAACTTCTTGACTAAATGTTAGAAACACCAATTTCTCTACCTTAAATGGTATAAGGGACCTTGAGAAATATATCACATATTTCTCTTTACAATAATAATCAATTCTAGGATCATGTAAAGTATAACAGGCATCAAAGCTCAGATGATTTGTTTATAAACTAGAGGGGATAACTTTTGTATGGTATAATAACCTTAAAAAATCAATATGCATATCGGAAGAAATTTTTAAATAATTCCTTTATATTTTGAATTGATGTTTGGGAAAAAGTTATTGTATCCTATATAAAAAAATAATAATTATAGGTTCAATAACATTATCAACCATTGTAAAGACATAAAATATTTTTGGAAGATTCAATTTCTCTAAGTGTATCTTTTAGAAATATATATATATAACATACAGGTCTAGTTAGATACCATAATGATTCCATATAATTAGAATTTATGTCCCGTTAATTATATGACATAAAATAGTTCATAGTAGATAAAATATATCAGACTTGGGTAGAATATAGGTTAGAATTTTCACTAATAAAAAAGATCTATAAAAAAAGAAACAATCACAATTTCCTTAGACCAGATAGCGACTCTATCCCTATATTCTGAAGTGATTATGTTTGAGGAGACACCTCCACCTAAACCTCATCCTAAAAAACAATATTACATGTAACCTAACCCAAAAAATGAAGATTATTGTGGTGATTAGGGGCACTAAGTAATAGATTTTCATAAGAATAAATTGTATTCCTTCCATCCTAATATATTTCCAAGGATTTTCAATTCAACTACAGAGAAAAACATACTCACATTACCTAAGATCAAAAAACACAATGGGGATCATCTAGAAGGTCACCCTATTTAATTCCATTTCTACTAAATGTTAGGGAATTTCATTTAGGACTGATTCATATTTAAGGGAATTCTATAAAAATTTATGGATGATATTAAATGGACATTGAATACTCCAAGGCAACACATGAACCATATAGCTTATTCCTATCTAGAAGAAGACTGTGAAGAAGTATTAAATAGAAAATCCCAAAATTATAATAATTAGGTTTCCCATAAATATATTACACTAGCATATATTATCATAAGAGAACTTCTTTACAATATAATCATGATCCCAATTCCATTTATATCCCTAATGGAGATATTTTCAAAATCAGTGTTTTTTAGAGTCATAATAACTATTGTTGACAAGTTAAAGAGTAAGAGGAGTGACTCTTAAGGGTAATAAAACCATTCAATAACATGCTTGATTTTTTTCCATGAAATTGGGAGGATGAGAAATTTAACACCCAGAGTTTTTATGATTTTTTAAATAAAATAAATTTCTTTGAAAACTTGTGTTACATGCAACACTGAGTTTTAATGAACCACAACAAACTACTAATATTATTATTTAAACAATATAATTATTTCCGAGATTTTAAACTTATTGGGATGAACATGAATGAAAAAATTTTAAATATCAATTATAATGGTTTTATATAAATAAAACATATTGACAAAAAATAATAAATTTTCATTAATGTCTTTATATGTTTTGAAAATGCTATTTTCTCAAAAAAATGATTTTTATTTATTTTTATGAACCATAATAATTTTTGAAAATTACATAAAAATAATTTTACAAAGATATCTTAAAATTTAAAATAATCATGTCAAAATTATCTTTGTGTGAATTTTTGAATTTTTTTAAAAAAAAGATTATTTTTTTATTAATAGTGAAAAATACTAGTTTATTTTAAAAACAAATTTTTCATTTAAAGAAATTGTAAGGGTATTTTTTTTAAAATTGGTTTTAATATAAAATTAGTGTATTTATATATCAATTAACCCAATTTAGGTCTTTGGAATCATTTTTATTTTTAATTTTGATATAATTGTTTTAAACCTTTGATCATTTACTCATTAGAAAACCGCTTTCTCATCACATATGTGAGTTTTATTGTAAATTATAATTTTCCACTTATGTGAATTTAATTTGGGAAAATGGATTCAAAATATGTAATCATCATAATTTATATTATTTAATAAGTTAAACTTAATTTTTTAACTTAATGAATAGTAAAAACAGATAAAATTATTTACAATGGTTTAAAGAAACAAATATGGGTTAAAAACAGGAGAAAAATTTTCAAACACCCATTGAATGTACATATTTACACCTTATCCGGTATAATTATTGATAATGGTTTATTTTTTAAGCTTCATTCATTTGAAAAATATGGGTACACCTTTTTCTTTTCAAAAATTTGAAGTGTTCCACTCACCTTACTTATAAAAGGCCACCCCTTATCCTCTCTTATTCAAAATTTCAAAATAATTTGGATTAGCCCATCTATATAAAAATAAATTCCTTAATTACATAATATCATCATATAATCCTAAATTTTTTTCATAAATCCAACTTAGGAAAGAATTTGGTGAAAACTAGAAAAAGTTGTTTGAAGAAGAGGTAACGTCCATAACTGGGTATTTTTATTTCATTTATTCCTCCACATACTCAAATTTTTATTAAAAAATTATTATATAATAACATAAATATATTCCATATACTTAATTGTTTTTTGTTAATGGAATTTCCTATATGTGACGCCCTAGGTTTTATGAAATGGTTTAAGTAAGAAGTGTTATGCCTTTAATGATGTCTCTTGTTTTATTTGTTTTTCTAATAAGGAATTAGAGATAAAATAAAACATGTAGAATAAGGTAAACTGATATATATTAAAACATTACTTTACAACGAGACCCAACTAGTTGAAAATACCATGCACAAGACCTAACACAGCCACAACAAGATTACTAAGAACCACAACTCGAGCAATCGGATAATCCTCATCTTCAGAGTCCATCAGCGTGAAAAGTATAACAGCCAGGGCCATGTCACACATGCTCAATGCCAATGGTATGAGGAGAGCCATCCTTTCTGGTTCAAGTGTTTTGTTCTTGTAAAATACCCCTACTTTTAGAATGGTCCTGTGAATTATGACCGTTATATTTATATATCCGTTGGGTTTTCAAAACGACCGTTGTGTTTCCATTAATAAAGTTTACTTTAAAAGAGAACTCGGTTTTTATTCCCTCATAACTTTATGATATTCTTAAGACATTCTTTCATAAAAGATTCTTCGTGTTAAAATAAAAAGAGTATTCTTAGAAGTAAATCTCCTCGTTTTTTTTACAAAATCCTGATGAATACCTAGGTAGTTGAAAACTTGGTATTCTTTTTATGAAAAATATGTTTAGAGGGAATATGTAATAATTATTTCTTTGATCTCATAAATTATGTAATTTTTTGGAAACTATTGGTCCTTAAAATAATTTTATAAAACAAACAGTAGATTATTTTAAAAATTCTAATGATTATGATAGTATTATACAAAAAGTATATCTTTTAAAAATTTATACCAAGACATAAAATATTTTATCTAAACTAGAAAGTGGTTTTTAGATTTTAAATTAAAACTGTTTGTTTTTTTCAATTTATACAAATTATTTATATTTCACCCTATTTTGAGATAAGTATATAATAAAACTAAATTTTTATAAAAAATTATGTGGGACCCAGCCAAGACAAGGGCATCCCTTATGGGAAAAGCCCTCCAAGCCATGGACGAGACCCCCTAGGGACCTGAGGTGCTGTCATCGGGCTCCCCAGGTGCGTGGTGCAACAGACCTGAGAGGCTTGGGGGCCAAGCATAGGTTACCCGTGTCGCGAGTGGGCCCGTGTATAAGGTCGTGGCTCGCACAGCATGAGGTTGGGCCAAGGCCCGCGGGGGACCCGTGTGTAAGGACCTGTGTGCGTGTGTGTTCGTGCTATTGCACCGGTCACTGAACACTCTGATATTTATACCGCGCCTCAAAATCTTTCCGTTTCGATGTGGGACGCGCTCCGCGCGACCAGGACCGTCCGATCGTAAACCACGTCAATCTCAGCCGTCCAGCTTGTTTTTAACCGCGCGACCTCCCCCAAGCCTCTATGATCCGTCCGATCTCTTCGGAGATTTAATCGCAGCCCTCCATCTCTTTAAATTGTTTAAAATGAATCCCGCTTCTCCCTCAGTTGCACGATCTCGCCATCTTCAATCCGGACCGTTCCTTTTCTTACCGTGTTTCCCTGTCGTCTTCTTCCCAGCATCGGGGTCCTACACTAGTAGGCCTGCGCCAAGGATGCCTCGGCCTCCTCCGAAGCCCTGCACCGCTGACCCCCGAACACCTCCCACCTAGATCATTGTGTTTTCATCTTCCCCACGACGGCCTACTCATGGGTCGAGTTACCCAAGCCCACCGGACCCCTTTATAAACCCTCCCACCCTTGGAACCACATGGCTCTTCCTCCTCCTTCTTTTCCACGGACACCCAGCAGCCGGCACCGAGTCTCCTCCTCAAGTCAGGTAAGGGTCTAAATTTCTTGCCTTCCTTCATGGGCCTCGTTATATTCTTCCGATGGATATGTTTATATAGTTCATAATTGTATATATATGTATATGCTTAAATATATAACCCCCCGGGTTCCTCTGCCTTAAAAAAAATATTTTTTTTCTGCTCTTGCCTTTATGTTTTCCGAAGAATGAAAGGGAGGTCCGCACGTTTTCTTTTTCTTTGGGAGAAAACCACATCTATGCATGCAATATATTTATATATACGTAGTTTATGTATACGCTTAACAAACCCGTCGGTTTGTAACACCCTCAAAGGGTGTTTGTATTTACGGTTTAGGAAGAGGTATATTTATCCATGCTATGTGGGGATGCGGTTTTGCAAAGTATATAAATATATACATAAATGTATAGATAAACCCGAGACTATTTTTTTTCTAGTGTATATACTATTTTATATTTATATATATATAAATGTGTGTACATATAGACCCCAAAACCCTTTTGGTTTAGGGTACCTAAGCTCATTTAGAGGTTATACTTGATAAAATATTTATGTTAAAAGTTTCATTTGTAACTGATGCTTAATATATGTCATTTATGTAAACTTTATATATATATAACTAGAAGTTTCTACATGTTTATAATTTTTTTAAAAAAACCATTATATACATTTTGGGGAATGCTACAAATAAATCAAACTATGGTTTACTTTTTTTGGGGGGTTTTATCACCATCTCCGATCACAAGTGTTTTATTTAAGCAATCTACCTCCTTGAAGTAATAATTTTAAAGACTCATCGTTTTATGTCATCATTTTCATGCTTTAATGACTAGCTTATGTAAAGGGAAAAGAAAATGTTTTATGAAACTATGTGTGCCTTTGTTTAGTTGTCAACATATTTTTCAAATGTTATCTATCATTTCATGTATAAAAAAATGTGTTTGATGACTTGTGACATGTTTTAGTCATTATTGTACATAATGTATACTAATGACATATCACTAAATAAATTAAGATTTTAGATTACCCAATGTGATAGAGGAAACTTTGGGTAAAAGTAAAAATTAATGAGATATTCAAGGTGGTATGGGACATCTTGAATATACAAAGTTGTTAAAACAAGTATAAATGATGTGGCTCACATGATAATAAAGGAAAATTTAAGGGTCCACCCTGATAGCACTCCAATGCATTGGGTAAAGACTTAATCTCTAGAGATGACCTTTTTTTAACGACGCCTTGGTGAATAACCTTGGTAATATTTAACGACACCTTGGGGATGGACCTTGGTGAAATGAAACGATTGTTAATATTAAATGTTGATGCCACATAATTCAAGTTATGTAACATGTTCTTCACAAGATAAAGTTCTTTTATGACTGATGCCTTTAAAGTTTTCATAAAGTCCTTATTTTCCTAGCTTAAAGCTTGAAGCATGACTGGTGTTATCACTTAATAGAATGGTAACCAATATATGAAGATTTAGTTGTTTCCTTGTGCGCAACTCTAATTATGTATTACTTTAACTGTTTAAATTTATTTCTAATTAAATCATATGTAGTACTTGTTCGTAATAACCATTATCACTCCTTCAATAATTGACATAATTGTTTCATATTCTTCTTGAAAACCTTGTTTGAGAATTGTATGTTATGTGTTGTAATTTCCCTTTTATAAGTGTTCAATCTCTTTAAAAAGAAATGTTTTCAAATGTTACAATGTTTTAAATTTTTTTTTTAAAAACACCTTACTGAGTATTTTAATGCTCACCCCACATTTTGATTTAAAATTTTCAGGTATCAGCTTTTGAAAGATGAATTGCTTCAGAAGTTGCCAGTTTCCCAGAACCCAAACCGCACACAATCCTCTGTATGGGACATGATGTGTTGTTAACAAAGTGTATTTTATTTTAAGATAAAACATCATGTTCAGAAGGCACCGACTCCTGGGTTTCTGGGGTCGGGGTCTCTACAGTTGGTATCAGAGGTCCAGTTTGGATAACTCTGGAGAGCCAGAAACTAAAACAAATTTATATATATATATATATGTATATATTTCAGTTTTATTAAAAATTGGGTTTTCTTAAATTTCAGATGGAAAACGAAGGCAAAAATCTCTTATCTCTCCCCATAGAGGCCCTAGAGACCACTGTGTCTTTAGCAATCCGTGAGGACTTTCTAAACTATGCCCATATTCTCATGACATGTAAACACCTATACGATGTATCCAACTCACCTCGAGTGCTTAGCCTATACCAAGGGTTGGGATTGGATTACCTCTTTATGATGATTACCCAATTTCCATCCTATACACGTCGGGGAAGGTACCATGAGGGACTTTTCCGGATTTTCACGGCCGGTGAGAGATTTGGCACTATGCTTGATAACCCCTTTCAAGAAGCTGCTACTAACGGAGACCTCCGAGCGGGATACCTTTGTCAGATGTTAAACTATGGCTTCTGGGGTCAGTTGTTGGACTTCGAAAGGTTAGAAGACGAGTCCACCCGATTGTCTTACAGACGACAAGTGTATGAAGATGTCTCTCAACTTCATGCCCCCCATGCTAGACTCATAAGACGTCATAGGTGCCCTCATGAGTTTTTCCCTGAATGATTGGCATGTGTTTGGTTCGAGGAGTTAGGGAGTTTTGCTTCTCTGTGTGGAGTTCGTTTAGTCAATGAGTAAGGGAAACTCAAGCACTAAGAATAATAAACGTATGTTTATTGAAATTTTGTATCTCCCCTTTCCTTGTCCTTACTTTGTTTTTTGTCCTCGAATGATTTTCAAGTAATGGAACTCCTGTCTTAAAACTTTCAGATGGAAGGACAAACCCACCTGTTATCTCTTCCCACTGAGATTTTGGAAATCATTGTAATCAAAACGTGTGAGGACGAGTATGACCCCTTTGCAAATTTGCGAAGAACGTGCAAGCAATGGTTTGAGATAACAAACGGTCTGGAGATTCTCCGCACCTGCCAGGGGAATGCCTCCATCTATTACTGCATTGGCTCTGCACAGCTAGCCGGATGTGAACGACGAGGAAGTTACCACGAAGGGCTCTTTCTATGTTTTACCCTAGGCCGAAACTTCATGACCAGAGTGAAATTCCAGGAGGCTGCGTTAGAGGGAAATCTTTATGTGGCTTATATGCTCCAACTTCTCAGATTTAGCCTGTTTGACCGTATCTATGGCTTCGATATCCTCGAACGAGACATAATTCGGCAAGTCCTTCGTACATTGGTCTCCAAAGACATTTCAGAACTTTGTACTGTTCGAGCTTCCCTATAGAGGCCTGAAGGCCCAGAACATAAGTGCAACCCCTCCTGTCTTAGGTGTATGTGGATTAGGGAGCTGGAAGAGGTGAGCTTCGCTACGGGGATCCCTCTAAATACACCTGTTGACCCTATTCGTTGGTGGAGGTGGTAGGAACGTTTCTGAACCTTGTAGTGTAGTGAAATAAATTGCGAGGACGCAATTTTCTAATGGGGGGGATAATGTGACGCCCCAGGTTTTATGAACTGGTTTAAGTAAGAAGTGTTATGCCTTCAATGATGTATCTTCTTTTATTTGTTTTGCTAATAAGTAATTAGAGATAAAATAAAACATAGAGAATAAGGTAAAATGATATATATTAAAACATTACTTTACAACGAGACCCAACTAGTTGAAAATACCATGCACAAGACCTAACACAGCCACATCAAGACTACTAAGAACCACAACTCGAGCAATCGGAAAATCCTCATCTTCAGAGTCCATCAGCGTGAAAAGTATAACATCCAGGGCCATGGCACACATGCTCAACTCCAATGGTATGAGGAGAGCCATCCTTTCTGGTTCAAGTGTTTTGTTCTTGTAAAATACCCCTGCTTTTATAATGGTCCTGTGAATTATGACCGTTATATTTATATATCCGTTGGGTTTTCAAAACGACCGTTGTGTTTCCATTAATAAAGTTTACTTTAAAAGAGAACTCGGTTTTTATTCCCTCATAACTTTATGATATTCTTAAGACATTATTTCATAAAATATTCTTCATGTTAAAATAAAAAGAGTATTCTTAGAAGTAAATCTCCTCGTTTTTTTTACAAAATCTCGATGAATACCTAGGTAGTTGAAAACTTGGTATTATTTTTATGAAAAATATGTTTAGAGGGAATTCGTAATAATTATATCTTTGATCTCATAAATTATGTAATTTTTGGGAAACTATTGGTCCTTAAAAGAATTTTATAAACAAACAGTAGATTAATTTAAAAATTCTAATGATTATGATAGTATTATACAAAAAGTATATCTTTTAAAGATTTATACCAAGACTTAAAATAATTTATCTAAACTGGAAAGTGGTTTTCAGATTTTAAATTAAAACTGTTTGTTTTATTCAATTTCTAAAAATTATTTATATTTCACCCTATTTTGAGCTAAGTATATAATAAAACTAAATTTTTATAAAAAATTATGTGGGACCCAGCCAAGCCAAGGGCATCCCTTATGGGACAAGCCCTCCAGGCCATGGACGAGACCCCCTAGGGACCTGAGGTGCCTCCATCGGGCTCACCAGGTGCGTGGTGCAACAGACCTGAGAGGCTTGGGGGCCGAGCAT
This sequence comes from Viscum album, assembly GCA_963277665.1. Classification (NCBI taxonomy): domain Eukaryota; kingdom Viridiplantae; phylum Streptophyta; class Magnoliopsida; order Santalales; family Viscaceae; genus Viscum; species Viscum album. Next base: position 1,172,398,665 of record OY728120.1, read on the forward strand.
AGGTTACCCGTTTCGCGCGTGGGCCTGTGTATAAGGTCACGGCTCGCACTGCGTAAGGTTGGGCCAAGGCCCGGGGGGGCCCTTGTGTAAGGCCCCGTGTGCGTGTGTGTTCGTGCTATTGCACCAGTCACCGAACACTCTGATATTTATACTGCGCCTTGAACTCTTTCCGTTTCGATGTGGGACGCGCTCCGCGTGACCAGGACCGTCCGATCGTAAACCGCGTCGATCTCAGCCGTCCAGCTTGTTTTTAACCGCGCGACCTCCCCCACGCCTCCATGAGCCATCCGATCTCTTCTGAGATTTAATCGCAGCCCTCCATCTATTTAAATCGTTTAAACTAAATCCCGCTTCTCCCTCAGTTGCACGATCTCGCAATCTTCAATCCGGACCGTTCCTTTTCTTACCGCATTGCCCCATCATCTTCTTCCCAGCATCGGGGTCCGACACCAGTAGGCCTGCGCCAAGGACGCCTCGGCCTCCTCTGAATCCCTACACTGCTGACCCCCGAACACCTCCCACCTAGATCACTGTGTTTCCGTCTTCCCCACGATGGCCTACTCGTGGGTCGAATTACCCAAGCCCACCGGACCCCTTTATAAACCCTCCCACCCTTGGAACCGCACAGCTCTTCCTCCTTCTTTTCCACGGACACCCAGCAGCCGGCACCGAGACTCCTCCTCAAGTCAGGTAAGGGTCTGAATTTCTTGCCTTCCTTCAAGGGCCTCATTATATGCTTCCGATGGATATGTTTATATAGTTCATAATTGTATATATATGTATATGCTTAAATATATAACCCCCCGGGTTCTTATGCCTTCAACAAAAAAAATATTTTTTTTCTGCTCTTGCCTTTATGTTTTCCGAAGAATGAAAGGGAGGTCCGCACATTTTCTTTTTCTTTGGGAGAAAACGAAATCTATGCATGCAGTATATATACATATATACGTAGTTTATGTATACGCTTAACAAACCCATCGGTTTGTAACACCCTCAAAGGGTGTTTGTATTTACGGTTTAGGAAGAGGTATATTTATCCATGCTATGTGGTGATGCGGTTTTTCAAAGTATATAAATATATACATATATGTATAGATAAACCCGAGACTATTTTTTTTCTAGTGTATACACTGTTATATATATATATATATATATAAATGTGTACACATAGACCCCAAAAACCCTTTCGGTTTAGGGTACCTAAGCTCATTTAGAGGGTATACTTGATAAAATATTTATGTTAAAAGTTGCATTTGTAACTGATGCTTAACATATGTCATTTATGTAAACTTTATATATATATAACTAAAAGTTTCTACATGTTTATAATTTTTTTAAAAAATCCATTATATACATTTTGGGGAATGCTACAAATAAATCAAACTATGGTTTACTTTTTTTTTGGGGTTTTATCACCATCTCTGATCACAAGTGTTTTCTTTAAGCAATCTACCTCCTTGAAGTAATAATTTTAAAGAATCGTCATTTTATGTCATCATTTTCATGATTTAATGACTAGCTTATGTAAAGGGAAAAGAAAATGTTTTATGAAACTATGTGTACCTTTGTTTAGTTGTCAACATATTTTGCAAATGTTATCTATCATTTCATGTATAAAAAAAATGTGTGTGATGACTTGTGACATGTTTTAGTCATTATTGTACATAATGTATACTAATGACATATCACTAAATAAATTAAGATTTTAGATTACCCAATGTGATAGAGGACACTTTGGGTAAAAGTAAAAATGAATGAGATATTCAAGGTGGTATGGGACATCTTGAATATACAAAGCTGTTAAAACAAGTATAAACGATGTGGCTCACATGATAATAAAGGCAAATTTAAGGGTGAGCCCTGATAGCGCTCCAATGCATTGGGTAAAGACTTAATCTCTAGAGATGACCTTTTTTTAATGACGCCTTGGTGAATAACCTTGGTAATATTTAACGACACCTTGGGGATGGACCTTGGTGAAACGAAACGATTGTCAATATTAAATGTTGATGCCACATAATTCAAGTTATGTAACAAGTTCTTCACAAGATAAAGTTCTTTCATGACAGATGCCTTTAAAGTTTTCATAAAGTCCTTATTTTCCTAGCTTAAATCATGAAGCATGACTAGTGTTATCACTTAATAGAATGTTAACCAGTATATGAAAATTTAGTTGTTTCCTTGTGCGCAACTCTGATTATGTATTACTTTAACTGTTTAAATTTATGTCTAAGTAAATCATATGTAGTACTTGTTCGTAATAACCATTATCACTCCTTCAAGAATTGACATAATTGTTTCATATTCTTCTTGAAAACCTTGTTTGAGCATTGTATGTTATGTGTTGTAATTTCCCTTTTATAAGTGTTCAATCTCTTTAAAAAGGAATGTTTTCAAATGTTACAATGTTTTAAATTTTCTTTTTTAAAAACCCCTTACTGAGTATTTTAATGCTCACCCCATGTTTTGATTTAAAATTTTCAGGTATCATCTTTTGAAAGATGAATTGTTTCAGAAGTTGCCGGTTTCCTAGAACCCGAACCGCACATGATCCTCTGTATGGGACATGATGTGTTGTTAACAAAGTGTATTTTATTTTAAGATAACACATAATGTTCATAAGGCACCGACTCCTGGGTTTCTGGGGTTGGGGTCTCTACACTATATCCATCTCCTCTTCCATCAAATGGGATATGAAATCATCATTTGTGTGTATGGCGGGCTACTATATCGTGAACCAATGTTATTTGTGTAGGATCATAAGATAATATTAGATGGATATAATTAAAATATGGGGTGAATTTTACTTTAAAAATACCTTTAAAATGAAAAAATCCTATTAAAGTAAATTTATCTGATTTAAGTGTAGTATGATTATCAGAGTGAATATTAGAATCTCAAAATATCTAATTATATCAGAGTAAAAGAATCAGAATCATAATAGATCTGATTAATATCAAAGTATTTTTTTATCATATTCAAATTTATATTTATAAAACCAATTTTATATAAAACATATTATAAATTCTAACTTTATTTAAGATGCACAACATAAAATAAACTTATACAAAAACAAATAAAATAATTAATAATACTAAACATGAATTATAATACTTATTAGAAAGATTTAACTCTTTTAACCTTAAGAGTAAGGTATTCAATAATCTTGAATAAAGGTATAAATTTTTTTATACTTACAATTATTTCGATATTTCCTTACCAGTAAATCCCTCAATACAATGATCAAAATAGATCTGTCTTCCTATCCCTGAATTCCATCGATCTGATGCATCAGATTCATCGTCTTCTTATCCCCAAATCCCTAGACCGTAACAATGATCAAATGTGGAATAAAAATAAAAAATTTCTAAAGGAAATGATCAGATGAGGATTCATTAGAACTAAAACTCTCAAAAGTATTATAATGACTATGAATGAGATGTTAGTGTAGAGAAAACTTCAAAATAATTGAGTTGCAAAATGTATTAGAACCAAAATCTTATAATGACCTATCATTTATTGGTGATTCTCTCATGGTCATATTTCTAAGTTTGTTACAATGGACTTGGATATATGGGACTTAAAAGCTCGCATTTTTTTGGCGTAACTGATTTTTCAATGTCATTTTTTCAACACAATTATTGTTTTAAAGGTTTTCCTTATGATAGAGACAAGTATATGTATTCTAATAATAAACTTAGATTATTCTGATGGACTTATTTATCAATTTTCAATATGATAATCATAATGAGAGTCTGTCCAATTATTTCAGTTTGAAAATTAGTTAGATAGTCATGAATTTTGTTAGTGCGATTGACAAGACAAAATCCTAACTCCTAGTCTGATTAATGGTATGTACGATAATGAGATGAATATTCAATATGATGATCATATGGAATAAATATATGTTTATATTCATAATACATTATATATTTTTATATGTATGGTAAGAGATAAATTTTTTTACAAAATTATAACAACCCTGCTCTTTATTACACACATAAATAGGATTATTTACATAAATATTCACATAAGAAAACTATGAGGATCAAGAAGTCTAGTTTATTGGGAAATTAAGAACATTACATAACAACTTTGAACATAAAACACAACAACTTTATGGAAAACTTCTTTTACATGACCACAACATTCCTTCGTACTTAGCATTGCATGGGATTACCTGAGGACATGAAAAAGAAAAGGGTGAGCTATAAAGACCAATAAGGGAGTAAGAAAAGAATAACATTAAGAATACAGTACATGTTATGAAATAGGAATATCAATGGAGTGTAATAGAAACATGAACATAAATGGATGATATAACATGACCATCATAACATAGAAATGTGGAAACATCATTTAACATGATATTTGCATGACCCAAGGCCTATTGATCATGAAGCATGAGTAAAGAATGACTTCACTTTAATTATCATGATTAAACCCTCATTTCACTTGACATATCATGATACTAATCATTATCCAATGCATTGGAGTGCTATTAGGGTGCACTCTTCTTAATCATTTCATTTCATGCATAAGTGTGCCACATAGATCATACAACATAGATTCACTAAAAATCATAATTTATTCCACTGATAGATGTGGAATACACAAATTTAATTCCTAAATAGAAAATTACATGTTTATAAGGTGAATATCCTTGATAGAGAAATGGTTATGATATTCACTTATATGATGATTTTGGCATGGGAAATTTGGTGTTACTTCAGCAGCATAACGAAGTCAAATAAAAATCATAAAATCGGTTGATGAGATAGAAATGGGTCTATCATTATATATACATGAAAGGTATATTAAGGGATTCATGGAACATAATATACCAGCATATTTAATGGAATTTAGATTCACAATATAAAATAATTTATTGAATATAAATGAGGAGAGAGAAATCCATTATGGAATTTCGGCATGGTAATGGGTGTACATGGGAGACATTAATGAGAGAGAAAGGGGTATCTCATCATTAAAACATAAGTATGACAGTATAGGGGAGGTTTTAAATCTTACCCCAACATTTTTAATTGAAAATAAAATGGCATAACAATATACGGAATCTTGGACATAAATAAGGAAGGAAAGTGAGGATCCCTTACTTTGAAGTGTGATCCCAAAGGCTTGGGAGATGCTTGAGAGAGGATTATTGGGAGATTTGGGAACCTTGAGAGGATTCTATATAGAGTAGGGTAGGGTTTGGTCAAGATCCAATGTTTTTGAGTGAAGAGGAATGCGATATTGAGTGGGTTTATATAGGAAATGAGAAGGAATTCTATATAATTTAGATTTTGGACACTACACATTAAACTAATCAAAACCACAATTCCTGACATGGGTTTTTCCCATATTTTTCACCAAATTGGAGTGGAAAAAATTATATTATAAGAAAAATTTACTAACTTGTTAAAATATTAGGCTTTTTAAGTGTAGGTGAGTCACACTCTCAAGGAAATCATTTTAAAAAGGTAAAATATTTTATAAGTCTTGGAGGGTCCACTAAGGAACCATAAAATTAATCAAACAAATCTAAAATCACATTAATTAAACATAAAAAAAAAATTGGCCGAAAAAACTTTTTATATTATTTTATTACATCACTATTCTGTCATTATGATTTCATAAAACACATTATATATTTTAACGACATTTAAGTTTTACCCTAAAATTCAACTGTCTCAGAAAATTATGAAAAATTAACCCTTGGATAATTTCGATGTCCGGAATCCAAAAATGATATTAATTTTATCAAAATAATTTTATAAATATTTGAATTTTCAATTTTAAACTAAAAACTGATATTTATTGAAATTTCATGGCTTTTCACCAAAACAGTTTTCAAACCTTAATAAAAATTTCAATTGTATTCATAAAAAGTTGTACAATAATTTACATTTAATAAAAATTAATTTAGTAATAATATTTTATTAAAATTTTATTTAATTAAAAATTCCATTAATTCATCAAAATGGATTTCTTAATTTAATATTAAATAAAAATAATATATGTGCTTTAAAACCATTTACAAAGTAACAATAATAAAATGAATGTATATTATTTCTAAAAAAAATGCACATAATCATAGTGATAGGGTCTTGTCACATAACCCCTTATAACACCCGCATAAGACCTAAGGGTAAGGTGTGTGATGGTGACAGACTCTTGGGGAGGCTCAAATAACATCTCTTGGGTGGTAATCTCTATTAACTTACACTTATCTTCTAGGTAGTTTTTTCTAGCTTAATGTGTTGAAGCTCAAATTGGGATTGGTCAAGAGCGAATCCTAGTGATGGTAACTCATTTCCGAGCTTTGAAAATGGGATTTATATGGAGAAATCCTACTAGATGAGGTCATCGCTTCCTTTGTCTGAGTAAATTAGATTGCTTAAGGACCTATATTTATACTAATCATGTGGTCACTATTCAATGTCTATATTATCATTGGTAACAATTCTTAACGGTATTTTAAAATAAAATAACATAAAACCAATAAAGTTCATATGTTTTATATAACCATTTTACATAGTAACATAATTTAATCAGATTAAGAGGAATTTTCATTAATAAAATTTGGGTCTTTACAATCTTCCCCCATTAAGAAATTTCACCCTCAAAATTTCCTTTTACCACACTAAAATATTTTAGGGTAACTCTGCTTCATCACCTCCTCTGATTCCCACGTTTCTTCTTCAAATATGTGGTTTCCCCATAACACCTTGACTATGGGAATTGTCTTATTTCATAGAACTTTTTCCTTACAATATATGATCTTCACTAATTTCTCTTCATAGGATAGGTCATTCTCCAATGGTACCACCACTGGATTGAGTAAATGTGATTGATCAAATATCTACTTTCTCAAGAGTTATACATGAAATACATCATGTACTTGAGACAGGTTCGGTGGGAGTGATAGTTGATAGGCCAATGCTCTAATGTGATCAAGGATCTCAAAAGGGCCGATGTACCTTGGACAAAACTTTCCCTTCTTCCCAAATATCATAAATCTATTCCACAGTGATATGTATAGGAATACCATGTCTCGAACATCAAACTCTAGGTCTCATCGATGATTATCATCATAACTCTTTTGTCAACTCTAAGGATCTTTAATGTGCTGCTGGATGATATTAAACTTCTCCACCATTTCTTCGACCATTTCTAGACCTTGGAGTTTTCTCTCCCCAACTTCATCCCAACATTCCAGTGTTCTACACCTCTTCCCATAAAGTTATTCATAAGGATCCATTTGGATTCTTGAGGGGAAATAGTTATTGTAAGAGAACTCAACTAGAGAAAGATGTTGATCCCATCCTCCTTTGAATTTTATTGACCATTCTCTCAACATGTCCTTTACTATTTGGATAGTCTACTTAGATTAGAAATCATTTTGAGGATGATAAGGAATAATGAACTTCATATCAGTATTCATAGAGTATTGGAGACTCTTCTAGAACAAAGAGGTGAATCTTGGATCTCTATTAGATACAATCGATAGTGGAACTCCATGGAACTTTACCACTTCTCTGATATATATTCATGTTAGTTGATTCAGCGGGGAATCCTCTCAAACTATAATAAAGTGTGCAATATTTGTAAGACGATGCAAAAAAAAAAGATAGCATTGTTTCGATTGGATGTCTTCAGAAGTCTGGTGACAAATTTCGTGGTGATGTTCTCCCATTTCCATACTAGTATGGGCAATAGTTGCATCATCCCCTTAGACTTATGCCTCTCAAACATCACTTGCTGACACACCAGGCACATTGATGTATACTTAGTAATATCCTTCTTCATGTTATCCCACCAATAATGCTCTCAGAGATCTTGATACATCTTTTTGTTTCCTAGGTGAATGGATAAGTTCGAACTATGTGCATCATCTAAATGTTCATTCTTTAACTCCGGATTTAAAGGAACACATAGTCTTGACCCAAATATCACAATTCCTTCTTCATTAATAATGAACTTCGAGGATTTACCTTTTTTGATAGTTTCCAATTTCTTCTGAATTCCCACATCATCCTTTTGAGAATATTTTATCTTTTCCAAAAGAGACAGTTGAGAAATCATTTGTGAAAGGGTTGATGATGTCCCCTTCTTTATGATTCCCATGTCAATCTTCATCAAATCTAAAAATATTGGATCCCTTTAAACTCTCATCAATGATAGAATCACTGGGTCCTTTATGTTTAGAGAATATTCAACATTTTTCACTTTCCTAGTGTGGTAATGGATTGAGCAGTCATAGTCTTTGATAAGATCTAACCATCTTTGTTGGCGCATATTCAGATCTTTCTGTGTGAATATATACTTGAGGCTTTTGAGATTCGTATATATTTCAACTTCTCCCCAAAGAGGTAATACCCCCAAATTTGTAAATTGTATATTACTACATCCAACTCCAGATCATGTTTTGGATATCTTTGTTCATGAAATTTCAATTTCTTTGAAGCATATGAAATGAATTTTTCATTTTCCATCAACACACAACCCAAGACCTTCTTCAAAGCATCACTAAATACCACAACCTTTTCACCTCTTGTCAGTAGTGTAAGCACGAGCATAGTGATAGGCCTCCTTTTGAACTCCTTCAAGCTATATTCACATTCATCACTCCAAGAAAACTTGACACCCTTCTGAGTTTTCTTGGTATGAGGGTTTGAAAATAGTTAGAAATTTCTCACAAATTGGCCACAATATCCAGCTAAACCGAGGAAGCTACAACTATCCGTCACAGATGTTGGGATCATCCATCCATCAATTAAAGCTGTCTTGGAGGGATCCACAAATATCCCATTACTTTTGATGATATGAACCAAGAATGAGCCTTCATTCAACCATAACTCACACTTGTTATATTTTTCATAGAGCTTAGCCTTTTGCAAGGTCTCTAGTATAGTTCTTATATGCTCTTCATTATCCTCCTTCGTTTTGGAGTATATTAGAATATTATATACAATTAATACCACAAATTTTTTCAAGGTAATATTTAAAGACTCTACTCATCAAGTCCATGAATATTACTGTAGAATTAGTGACCCCAAAAGGCATTACTATCAATTCATAGTGCCCATAACTTGTACAAAAAGCAGTCTTGGGGATATCCTCCTTCTTCACCCTTACTTAGTAATATCCGGACAAAAAATAAACCTTGTAGAAATATTCTTCTCCACATAGCTGATCAAACAGGACATAAATTTAGGGTAGAGGACACTTGTTCTTTATTGTGATTTTGTTGAGCTCATGAGAATAAATGTAAAGGCACATTGACCCATCCTTCTTCTTGACAGAGGACTGGTGAACCCCATGGTGAAGCACTTGGGCATATAAACCCTTTATCAAGATTCTCTTGTAGTTGTTTGTTCATCTCCTCATTCTCCATAATATCCATTATATATGGAGTCCTGGATATTGGAAATTCCCCAGGTATAACATCAATTTAGAATTCAACATCTCTTCTAGGAGGAAGACCAGTCAACTCCTCAAGAAACAATTCAGCTACTTCCCTCCTAAAAGGCATGTATTCAAGGATGGATTCTTCTTTAGACTCAATAATCAGAGAAAGATGCTTGTGATTATAAGGAAGTAATATCCATTCTTGAGATGATGGTGATGAATAAAATTCATCATCATCCTTGCACTTGTACAGAATCATGGGTTGATTTTCTATTTGGAGAGTGATTTCCCTCTCATGGAAATTTTTGTTGGATCTATATAGAGAAAGTCAATTAATGTTAATAATTTCATCAAATTACACTATTGGGAGTATGGTGAGATTCACTAGTAATTCAATCAACAAATTGTGATAAGGGAGAAGTTATATTCATGGGTCGCAATGATTTCCCTATTTACCATTCTCACTGACATCTCTACTTCCATGATTTGTGGTGATATTGGGATTGTTCTACTAAACATTCTAGATATAAAATAATGCATATAATTAGAATAAAAAAGTGTGTTTTCTATTCTTGAATGAATATTTAGGGTACATGTAACCACTTTGTTGTCGGGGTTCTCTTCAGTGGTAGTGACAGAAAAAGATCTCCCTTGCTGCCATGGAGGTAGTTGGTTGCCTCCGAAAAACCGTAGATTAGGGAAATGGTTTGAAAAGTGCCCTGGTTCTTTTTAGCTGAAGCAATGAACAATGCATTTAGGGTTAAACAGAGCATTCCTCTCCTCTACCATTGTAGTGGGTTTTTCCTGTCGGCAGTTAATATCAACGTCCCATTCTCTTCCACACCAAAATAATTTCTTCATCCCCTTCAGGAAATTTCTAGAGTGCTTCTTTCAGAACCTTTTGTAGGAAGGGTGTTGTAATTTCTTAGAACCATTAAATTTACCTATCGGACCGCTAGGATAAAATTCCACCTTATGCTTATTATCCCCATTATACCCCTGATATTATTTGATATCCATTTCGATGTTGAGAGAACATTGGACAATTTAATCATAGATCTTGAAGTCACAGATCACTAAATATTTACATAGGCTAGGTTTTATCCCACCAAAGAAGCGCTCAACCTAGCATTATGGGGCAATGAAAAATATAGAGGTGTATCGTCCAAGCCTTGTGAATCTTTCCTCGTACTCTCTGATGGATTCGTCTTCTTTCTGCTTGAGGTAAATAAAGTTCCATACCATCTTAAGTCTGAGGGTGAGTGGAAAATATTTATCGAAAAATATTTTTTAGAAATCCTTATATTCCAATGCCTCGATATCTTCACCAATCTTCGTAGTTTTGAATAATGTTCACCATTGTTCAGCTTCACCCTCCATACGATAAGTAGCCAGAAGTACCTTCTCTTGTTCATAACATTCAAGGATGGAGAATATATTCTCAATAGAGTCAATCCATTGTTTGGTGATTGAGGTATCAAATGATTCATTAAAAGTAGTAGTCCTTTGTCTCATGAATCTCTCTATTGTGTCTTGTTCTTTCTTGGGGGGGGGGGGTTGAATGTTCCTCTTTAACCATGTTTCTATTAAAAACTTGAGTTAACTGATAGAGTATTGTGATAAAGTTTGTGATTCTTTCTCCCATCGGATTATGAATCTCATTAGAACAGTCATCACATTGATCATCACATCATTTGTTAGACCATGTCCTTATATTACCGGCCAATGATTGGAATAAAAGGAAAGTTAGGGGTAACACATAAAGGGGAGTCCAATAAAAAAAGAGATAACTTATAAATTTCACTTATTTCCTTAACTTATCTATGTTATCCATGATCTACTTCCTAACATATATTCTTAGGGGCATTTTTTTTAATTACCATAATAATGGTTCATACTAATCTTATGAATTAACTAAAGAATATCCCCTAGGAGTGTCATAACCAGGAGTGCAGTAAGATGCATTGTCGTGCATCGGTTCTTTTTTGAGTTTACCTCGAGGCTATGTTTTTGGGTTTTTTCCCTAGATACATCTATGCCAGAGCTAGCTATACCTACTTGTATCCAGAAAGGGATTTATTTACTTGATAAACCACTTACTCAATACTCACTAAAATTTCGAGATGTTTTAATTATACTTAGTCTTATCCCAAAAATTTTCACAAGGGTTTTCTAATCCAAATACCAAAAATAACTAAACCTATCCTCTGATACCAACTATAACAACCCTACTCTTTATTACACACATAAACATGATTTATTAAATAAAAGTGAACTTCAGAAAACTCTGAGGATAGAGAGCTCTAGTGTATTTGGAAATTAGGAACATTACATAAAAACATAGAACCTAAAACTCAACAACTTTATTGAAAAATTATTTTACAAGACAAAAACATTCCTTCATACTTAGCATTGCATGGGTTAACCTAAGGACATGTATAAGAAAAGGGTGAGATATAAAGCCTAGTAAGGGATTAAGCAAGGCATAACATGAATAATATAATACATGTTAGGCAATAGGCATATCAATGGAGCACAATAGAAATATGAACATTAAGGCATGATATAACATGACTGTCACAACATAGAAATGTGGCAACATCATTTACCATGATATTAGCTTGAACCAAGGATCATTTCAAATGGATCACGAGTAAACCCTCATTGAACTTGAATTAGAATTAATAATCCCTCACTGCACTTGATGTATCATGATACTAATCTTTACCCAATGCATTGGAGTGCAATCCGGGTACACCCTTCATAACCATTTCATTTCATGCATAAGTGTTCCACATAGATCATACAACATAGATTCATTAAACAACATAATTTATTCCATGAATAGATGTTTAATACATAAATAAACGCCATCAATAAACAAGTACTTTTTCAAAAAGGTGAATACCCTTGATATATAAATGCATATGATATTCACTTACACAATGATTTTGGCATGAAAAATTTTGGTATAACTTCAGCAGCATAACGAGGTCAAATAGAAATCGTAAAATGGGTTGATGAGAGAGAAAGGGGTCTCTCATAATCTATACATAAAATAGACAATAAGGGGTTAATGTAACATAATATCCCAACATATGTAACGGAATTTAAATGAATAATATAAAATAATTGATTGAATGTAAATAAGTATAGGGAAATCCCTTTCAGAATTTCATCATGGTAACAAGTGTACATGTGAAGCATAAATGGGAGATAAAGTGGTATATCATCATTAAAAAATAAGGGGGGATGTATAGTGGAAGGGTGAAATCATACCCCAACATTTTTAATTGAAATTAAAAGGTCATAACAATATAAGGAAACTTGGACATAAAGAATGAAGGAAGGAAAGTGAGCATCCCTTACTTGGAAGTGTGCTCTCAAAGGCTTGGGATAGGATTCTTGGGATCTTGGGGTGCCTTGGGATGAATATAGGGAGAGGAGGGAATGGGTTGGTCAAGATCCAAAGGTTTTTAGTGAAGATGAATGGGATATTGAGTGGGTTTATATATGGAAGAATAAGGAATTTTTTATCATTTAGGTTTTGGAAATTACACATTAAACTAATAAAAACCACAAACCATCCCATGGTTTTTGAAAAATTAGAGTGGAAAACATTATTTTGTAAGGAACATGACCTAACATATTAAAATATTATATTTTATTATGTGGAGGTGAGTCACAACCTCAAGGAAATCATTTTAAAAAGTTAAAATATTTTATATGTCTTGGAGGGTCTACTAAGGCACTATAAAAATAATCCAAAAAATTCTAAAATCACATTATTTTAAAGATAAAACATATGTTTCCTGAAAAAACTTTTTATAATATTTTATTACATCACTATTAGGTAATTATGATGTCCTAACACATTTTAAATATTTAAATGGTATTTAATTTTTAGCCAAAAATTTTAGTGTCTCAGAAAACTATAAAAAATTCACTGTTAGATAATTTCAATGTCCTGAATCAAAAAATGATATTAATTTTATATAAATAATATTCTAAATATGTGAATTTTCAATTTTAAAATAAAAACTGACATTTATTGAAATTTCATGGGTTTTGAAAAAAATAGTTTTCAAACATTAATAAATTTTTTAATTGTATTCATAAAAAATTATACGATCTTTTATATTTAATAAAAATTAATTTAGTAATAATATTTTATTAAAATATTATTTAATTTGAACATCCATTAATTCATAAAAATAACTTTATTAATTTAATATTAACTTAAAATACTATTTGTGCTTTAAAAACCATTTACAAATTAACAATAATAAAATTAATGTTTATTCTTTGTAAAAAATGAACATAATCATAGTGCTAGGGTCATGTTACATAACCTCTTATAAAACCCAATTAAGACATAAGGTTATAGTGTGCAATGGTGACAGACTCTTGGAGAGGCTCAGATAATATCGCTCGGGTGGTAATCTCTATTAACTTTAACTTCTCCTGTAGGTGGTTCCTTACAAGCTTAAAATGTTGAAGCTCGACTTGGGATTGGTGAAGAGAGAATACCAGTGAGACTACCTCCTTTACAAGCTTCGAAAAAATGGGCTTCGTATGGAGAAATTATACTTGATGTGGCCATCGATTCCTTTGTTTGAGTAAATTAGATTGGTTAAAGTTCTATATTTATACTAATCATGTGTTCACTATTCAATGGCTATATTAGCAATGATAAGAATTCTTAAAAGTATTTTAAAATCCAAAAAAATAATACCAAGGAAGTGTATATGTCTTATATAACCATTTACATAGTAATACATTTAATCAAATCAGGAATAATTTTCATTAATAAAAGTTTGGGACATTACAAAAATCATTCTAAAGAACTAGGGATATAAAAATTTAGTAATTTTTTTTTCAATAAAGTGTTTTTGATTTCCAAAACTAAAGGAATTGAAAAGTAAGATTTAATGATTCTGACTCAATAATATCACCCTTTTTTAAAATAAAAAAACCAAAAAAAACATAAATGTAAAAATCAATTTTAAAAACTTTTAACTATTTATTCTTTTAAGAACTATGAATTTATTCTATACAAATCAACTCCCCCAAAGTTTTTAACTCTTCTGAATATGACATAGTATTAGAATAAAACTTAAAAAAAATATTCCCCTTTATGAAACATACTCCCCATTAGGATTGTATCTCAACCTTAATATATCATTCTCCTATTTTGATAAAAATATTCCCCATTTTTTAAAATTTCCTCCCTCTTTGTGATTCTATAAAAGGAATGGGAAGGAATTCAATCATTCCTGAAATATTAGAAATATTATAACATACAAAAAATATTGAACTAACTAATCATCAAGGTAAGTATGATAGAACAAATAACCAATCAAAATTGGAAAAAAATTAATCATAAAGTAATAGGATGCAAATAGAATTCATTTATGAATAATTAACATGTTTTAAAAAACCAATACATCAATAGTAAAAAATTAAAAAAAAGTTTCATTCTTTTTTTATTAAGGTATTTATGAAATTTTCCATCTACTTGAACTCATGATGATCTTTTTCCATATTTTCAATTTTTTCTTCTTGTATATGGTCTTGATTCTCAAAATTTTTGAATTACTCATACAATGATTTATTCTGATCAATCATTACAATAAACTCAACTTCAAGCATTTTGAGTCTTCTCATCACTAACTCTATATATTAGATCATTTATTTCAAAACATTTATATCCACATTTTGTTCATCAGTAGCATCTCTGAATTCTTCAAAAAAACCTCCCTCTAACTACCATATATGATGATAAATTGTTGAAGGAATTAGATGATTCTAAAAAGTATTATTTTACTTCATCAAACTATTTATAATGAATATGAATATCAGAATTGACTTGGTGGGACCACTTTACTATCTGATTGCTCAATTTTTTAGGAGTATAGTAATTTTCTTGAAATTTTTTCAAATTACCATCAATCCAAATCATTGATTTTTTAAAACATTTATTGACTCAGATTTCTCACCGAGATTATTCTGAATGAGCTGACACCTTACTTCAAGGATAGGAAAGTATGTGATTTTTCCTTCTAATCGACTCCAGACATGGAAAAAATAATAAAAACCTTTTTGTGCTATCGTTGCCTCTAAGTCTGATTGATCGGGATTATCCTGGGTATTTTTTGTTCTTATAGTTCCAACATCAACTTCTATTACTTTATTATTATATTTCTTGGAAACTTTATTATCATCTGATACTTCATGAATTTTGAAATATTTATCAGATTATACTTTTTTCAGATTCTTTAGTCTTTGATTGTAGATCTTTTTCATCTTTATTTGATGATGATTTTACTTCATTTTTTGAGGAGGATATATCTTCCTTAGAGTATTTTTTCTTTTATTCCTTACTAAATTTAGAGGGTAAACTTGATAACAACAAGGATGATTCTGATGAATCCTTATCTTATTTGGGTTCTTCACTATCAAATTCTTTATTATATTTCTCTTCTTCCTATTCTTATTCTTATAATTCAAAATATTAACTTTCTTGTACATATTAATATTATTATTCTTATTATTATTTTCCTTCGTTAACTTCCTTATCAACCTCCTTATCAAGTTTTTTCTCTAACTGTCTTTTTGTTCTTAGATCTCCCTTTCCTTCTGACTCTAGTATGAATTGTTTTATATGTACTGATTCTTTCTCAAGTATATCTAGAATAGGTTCTTCAATAATTACCTTAACCTTTCCTTTATCAACCATAAAAGGAATATTAATAAGTAATAAAAATATTTCATGAAAAGCTAAACCATTTTCTGGTATAACTTGATATGTATGGTATGATAAAAGTATTATCTTCTCAGAATATCTTTCTACACCATTCATTAATTTTTTTATAAATTTCTTCTTATACAAACATCTTTCTCTATTTCATTTTCTTATCTTCTTTTTCTAACATCTCTTCTTCTGAAATCGTCAAATCTTTTTCTTCTGTAATTTCAATTCTGAATTCCAAATCCCCTGGATTTCTCTGATACTTATGTTTTATCATTTCCTTAAAAACCTCATCCGATATTTTATTTTGGTTTTCTTCTTTATTGGTGGACAGGTAACTAAATGTGTCTTTTTATTCTTACCCTACTCATATTTCCTTTATGGTTGTGCCTCCAATTCACCACCATCAACATTTTCCAAAAATTTATTTTAATTATCATCAAAAAATAATTTCATCCTAGACATCGTATCTTCACTGATAAAAGAAATATTTTCTCAGACTAGGTATGATGTGTTTTCCACCTTAATCATATCTATACATTTTAAAAACATTTTTCTAAGGAAATACAGAAGAATACTAATTTTTGACATTATTTAGGAGGTTTTTATGTTCTATAATGTAATGAAAATAAACTTAACCAAATCAATCTTTCTCATACTCATGGGATAATATAGAATAAAAACATCAGATGATTTCAAAGTATCTATATCACTATTTCTTGGGATTAGATATCTCTGCATACATAATTTTATGAATCTATTATCCGAAGTTAGGTGGGATACTTTTATAACTTTTTCATATTCCTAGAATATATAATCCTCAACTTTATTCTTGTTAAAATTTACACGATTGTTTGGTAACTTTTTAGAAGGAAAATATGATTCTTATTCCAATGGTATTCTGACAAAATCATCATTTCTTTTGTAAAAAACCTTATACATTTTAGAAAACATTTTGAAAGATACTTTTTATTTACCGCCCCCATTAAAAAACTATATTGATGCATAAAATTCCGATACAAATTATGGATAGTGAAAATAGAAATCCTTATTAGGATTTTCAATGAAAACCAATTCCCATACTTGGAATGAAATTATATTCTTAAGTGTAGAATTGAATATTTCATACCAAAACCTTTCAACCAGCCTTTCCCTAAACATTAAACACTTGGTACAATATTTATTGGTTTCTATCAGATCTGGATTCTGAAACTGGTGAATGGAAAAAAAAGAAAAACTATCAGACAGAGGCCTTTGAAGTGTATCGTAGCTCAGATGAGAAAATTATGAAGAACCGATGTGTGACATGAATTGAAACACCCTTATATACGTGATTCGGGTGGTGATTCAACTTTTATAATATAACCAATAGTTTAGATTCCAAACCATTCTGATATAACAATAAACTTTTTTCCGAAGAATGTTTTAAAATATTTTTTCAACTCAAGAAATTTTAATACTTTTATGGGATTGAGGATCATTCCTATTAAAGAAACTTTTAAAATTTTTGAAAATATAACAATGTTTAAAACAAAAAAATCAACAAGAACAACAAAAATTGTAAACTAAAGTAATGAAATATTTCAAAAACTAAAAGAATAGAAGAGTTCCATTCATAGTGGAAAATTTCATTAGTCTGTTGAACCTGTTCTTCTTGGTATTTGTAATTTGATAATGGTAGTTTTGAAATAAATTTTGATTATTATTTTTTATCTAATAAAAAAATCATGATAGTATCTATTGAAAACTTAATATGATAGTTTATAAATCTAAAATATTTGTATCAAAATTTGAGTCATGCAATTCTATAACAATTTTCAAGTTTGGAAATCATTTTGATAATTATTAATATGAAATTTTGTATAAAAATTGGGAGTCTGGAAAACTTATTATGATATTTTTTTTTATAAAAACTAATGATTTTTTGAAAAAAAATTATGAAAATATAAAAAAGTTTTGAAGAACATAAAACATATGTACTCTACCTATGAATATAAGTATCTTAATATAAGGAGATATTTAAACAAGAAGTATATATTAATAATTACAAGACATTGATCATTACCAATTTTTTTTAATATATTCAAATCTATCTGAACTAAAGGGTTTAGTAAAAATAAAAGAAAGTTGTTCTTGAATTCCAATAAATTTTAAAATTAAATCTTCATTCATTGTGGGATCCTAATGGAAATGGTGTCTAATATATATGTTATTATCATGTGGGTTATATTCTAGTTTTTTACTAAGCTAAATGGAAATTTTATTATCATAAATTATTTTAGTTTTATTAAAATTCAATCCATAGTCTGTGATTGTGTATTACATCAACAAAACATGTTCCCAACAACTACCATCTACCAAATTTTCAAATTTAAGAGTGGGAATGTCTACTGAGTGTTTTTTATTATAGGAAAAAGAAACTAAAGAATTTACAAAGAAATCAAAAGTTCTGTATTTACTTTTTCTATCCATTTTACAACCACCTAATTTAGTATTCAAAAAAAAATTAGCTTGAAACCATTTTTAGAAGAGTACAATAAGTCTAATTCCATAGTTCCCTTAAGATGAAAAAAAATCATTTTATAGCTTTAAGATGTGATTATTATATTTTTTCAAGATATCATGCACAATATAACCATACTAAAAACTTTAAATCTGGATGATTAGCTGTTAAGTAATGTAAACTGCCTATCATATCTCTAAAATTTTTCTAATCAACTGGATTCCCAGACTCATCAAGATATAATGTATTAGAGGTAAAAAAGGATTACTAATAATTTTTGTATTATCACATCCAAATTTATTTATAAAATATTTTGTATACTTATGTTGAGATATAAAATTTCCTTCTGATTTTTAAGAAATTTTAAAACCAATAAAATATGTTAACTCACCCATTATAATCATTTCAAACTCAGACATCATAAGATCCATAAAATAATTTGTTAAAGATTATTAAGATGAACCAAATTTAATGTTATGAAAATAATTTTTTACAATAATAAAATTTTTATTAACATCTTATATAAAAATATTTCGAACTACAGAACCCCTAAAAATGTTTTTTTTGTAAAAATATTTTAGTTAATCTATCATACCGTGATTTATGAAGTCCATATAAAACTTTATAATATTAATAAACATGTTATGAGTGTTTTTATTTTCAAAACCAAGTGGTTTTTTACATAAAGTTCTTCCTGAATGTGTCCATTCATAAAATCTCACTTCAAATCCTTTTGAAATAGTTTTAAATTAAACAATTATATAAAGGATAGAATCATTCTAATAGTTTCAAGTCTTACTACTAGATAACATGTTTCTTTATAATCTATTCCATATTATGGATTATAACCCTTAGAAAAAAAATCTAGTTTTATTTATAACTATTTTTACATTTTCATCACACTTATTCCAAAAAACCCATTTCTCTACAATTATAGAAGTTTCATTAGGTCATTCGGATAAATTCCAAACTTTATCCTTTCAAACTCATTGATTTCATCAGGAATTTATTTAATGAAATACTAATTTCCTAAAGACTCATCAATATTCTTAGTATTGAATTGGGATAAGAAATATAGACATTCAATTTAATTTCTTAAGGAAGTGATAGTCTTAAATGGATGATCTGCATCACCCATGATACTTTCCCTAGGATGAATTCTAAGAAAAAACTGACTTCTTAGGATTTCAAAATCTTTTTTTTTTCAACAATATCTAGAAAATATTCTTAATTAAAATCTTCAAAAACTAATTCTTGAGTAATTTACTTATGATAAAAACATTATAACAATGTTTGAAAATAATTTTTAGAAATAACATCTGAGGATGAAGGTTATGGTTGTTTGAAAACAAAAGGACCAGTTTCATAAAAAAAATGCACTATTACATCATTAGTACAAGAATTTTTATTAAAAACTCTATAAGACTTAGAAGTAGTGGAATAAACAAAAAATATTATTTCATCGGATTTGGGTGAAAATTTATGTAGATTACCTTTAGTATTCAGAATAAATACTTCTCCACCAATAACTTTTAAGTAATAAACTTTTCATTTTTTTCCTATCCATAACTCACAAGAAGTTTTATTAAGAAAATGCCAAATTAAAACTAAATTTATTATATAGAATTTAGTTCTAACCAATTTATCTAAAAAAATTCATATTAATTGAGAATTCACTTAATACTATTTTAGTTATTTCTTGAATAATTATATTTCTTCTTTCAACTACATCATTTTCCTAGGGTATTCTAGGTGCTGAAAATTTATGTTTAATACCTCTATTTTTAAAAAATGATTCAAAATAAAAATTTGAAAACACTGCACCATGATCTCTATGAATAGTTATCAAGGATAATTGTTTCTCATTTTTAACTTTTGTTACAAAATTTTCTAAATAAAAAAGGATTTGGTTTTATTTGTAAGAAAATAAACCCCTATATATCAAGTGTCATCGTCAACTAAGACAAATACATATTATTTTACACTAATACATCTAGTCTTTTATAGGGAAAAATATGTCTTTGGGAACTAAATGTAAATAATAAAATGTTGAGACATCACTAATTGATTTAAACTTGACTTATTATGCTTATTTTATTCAAAAGGTTCACAAACTTTTAAAGCATCAAACCTATATTCTGGTAGATCCTTAAAAAGTCATTTCTTAGTAAAATTATATAAGTTTCTAAGGTTACAATATTCTAACTTTATATGTTATAACCTATATTGGTATATAATTTCACTAAGGCAAGGTAAGTCTTGGCTCCTAAGGTCTTGTGTGTTTAGTTTATAAACATTCTAATGTTGATTGGTAGAAAGAACAAATTCATCCTTGGAAATATGTAGTAAACATTTCTCATTAATAAAGTTAAAAATATATCCTTCATCATATAGTTGAATTGTTCTTATAAGGTTGTTCTTAATACCTACAAAAAATAAAACTTTTTGAATAATTATTTTTTCCTGAAGAAGAATTTTACTTATTATAATAATCTCTCATTGGGCATTATAGACGAAGGATGCTTCACCAGCTTTTAAATTGATTATCTTCTTGAAGAAATATTTGCTTCCTATAATGTTCCAAGGATATCCACTATCCATGTACCAAATGTTTTTTGTTTTGGTACTATCTTTATTTTCCTAAATACAATTAATTATTCAAAACCTAAACCTTCTTGGGTCTGATATTTTCAAAAAGAAAATCATGGGTAACCACATTTGTTTAGAAAAATAAATATTATGAAATCCAAGAGATTGAATTTTCTTTAAATAATAATTTTTCCTCATGTGCCCACTACTTTGGAACTTAGTGAAAAAATATCACTTTTTAAACAAAATAATTGTTACTAAAAACAAGGTTTTTATTTATAAAATCCATTCCAGAACTATTACCATAAGGTCTAAATTTTTTTATACATCATGTAAAACTTTTCCATACTAGTTTTAAATTTTGATAAATTTTTCTTAAAAGTATATATTTTGGATTTTAGTTTCACAATAAAAATTTTAACCTCAATAGTATTATTTTGAGAACTATGTTTTTATTGTAAAACATTTTTCTCAGAAACAGCTTTTTCAAAATATTTTGAAATAGTATCTTTTCAATAATAATTTTATCAATATATTTTGAAATATATGATATTTAATTTGTAAAAATAGATATTGTTTAATATTAATTATCACATTTAGCTTTATCATTATCAAATTTCTTTACAAATCTTATAATTTTTATTTTCAATTTCTTTTAAATCTGTAAAATTCATCATAAGTAGGTAAAGTATCATCTTCACTAGTTGAGGAAAATTCTTCATCAGAAGATGTAAAATTATTCTCATCAAGATAATTGTAATTTAAAGACATATTAGTAAGATATTCAGTTGTTCATACATTTTCCATTAAACACTTATTTACCATGGGTAATTTAGTAAACAGACCAATATTTCCCAATTTAGAATTTTCATTATCAGATAAAATTTCAGAATAATCACTACCACTGGAACTCTATGTTTCAAAAGATTTAAAAAATTTATTTCCTTTAGATTTACAATGATTCTTGGAATTTCATTCATAATTCTTTTATTTCCTGTATTTTCTTGTCAAATTTGGATAATCGAGTCAAATATGTCAATTATTCCTAAATTCATAACAAGTGACCTCATAATATTTCTTATCACTTTTATCCTTATGACCTTTTCTATATTGGTATTGAAAATATTTCATTCCAACTATCTTATTCATTTTTATAGCTAGATTAGCTAACTTATTTTTAGAATGTTCTGATGTTCTTGAATCTGCCTGAACAACAAATTTCTTCTTCCCTGAAGATCTTACAACTTTCTCAGCTGATTGAAATTTAGAAGGTATAATAGATGTTGTAGTAAAAGAAACACTACCATTTTTCTTTTTTATATTTCTCATCATCTCTTTTATACCTTTCCTCATACTGCATAATGGTAACAATCAAATCATCATGAGTAAGATTAGTTAACTTCATTATATCATTGAATAATGTTATTTTTTGATTCCCAATCATTAGGAATAATATCAATAATATTTTCAAAAATAGTCTCATCATCATGACCTTTTTCACTTAGTTATTTTAAACTACTAATGAATTTCATGAATCTTTTGAGAATCTTGGAAACTAACTCTCATGGAAGAAAATCGAAGGCTTGATAATCATCTCTTATTATTTCTCTTATGGTTTCCATAACCTTGGATGTACCAAAATGCACAAATTCTAATTTACTAGAGATACTATTATCAACTTCACAAGATGATATTTAACTATAAATATTAATTTTCATAGAAAAAATAAAGTATTTATTAATTTATACTTCAATTAATATTCAAACATCTTAGTGTTTTTAAAGTAAATAACTTCCTTATCTGGAATATTATATTTTATAATAAGAATCAAGAATTTATCAACTCCAATGTTGACAAAAAAATCTTTCATTCTGTCTCTAATATTCATAGTCATTCCTATAAAAAATGTTGTTCAACTAGTTTTCAAATTATAAAGATATTCCACATTAATACACTTCATCTCAAAATAATAGAAATTATTTTCAACAAATAATAGTTACTATAACATTTTTATATACAAAAACATGATATCAAAAACTTAAACAACTTGAAATAATTAAATAAAGTAAAAAACTAAACAAGTATATTAGCTATAGAAACCTAATATGATACCAATTGTAGGATTGTAAGATTATCTAAGATAGTTATACTTATAATAGGGTTGAATTGTAGTTTAAAAATCCTTTTAAACTGTAAAAAACAAAAAACATCTTAAAGTAAATTTATTAGACTCAGACATAGTCTGATTATCAGAGTAAGGATCAAAATCACAATTTTTTTGATTATATAATATTAAAATAATTAGAATCAAAATGTATCCAATTAATATCAAGGTATTTTTTTTATCACATTCATATTTATACCAATAAAACCTATTTTATAGAAAAAATATTATAAAGACTAACTTTCTATAACATGAACAACAGAAAATAAACTTTAAAAAATAATAAATAAAATATATAATAATAGTAAGAATAACATAAAATCTATATTCAAATTATTTAATTATTTTATCCTTAAAAGTAAGGTAGTAAATAAACAAGACTACAAGTATCCACTATTTTATTATTATAGTAAATTATATATTCCCATACCATGAAATCCCTCAAAAATATTATTGGAATAGTTGTGTTTTCATATCCTTGGAATCCCTTGGTATGAATATCATCATATATCTTACTAGCCCTAGAAGCCCTCAGTCCAAATGATTTGATTCACCATCTTCTTAACCACAGAATCCCTCAATCATAATAATGATTGAAAGCAGAATTAAAATGAAAAAGTTCTAAAGGAAATAACCCTATAAGGATTACTTATAACTATAACTCTCTAAAGTTTTACAATAACTTAGAATGAGATGTTCATGTGGAGAAAACTTCTAAATATTTGAGTTGTGAAATGTATCAGCACCAAACTCTTCAAATGACCTTTTATTTATAGATGATACTCCAAAAATAATATTTTTGAGTTTTTTAAATGGAATTAGAAATATGGCACTTGAAATCTCACATTTTTCTAGAATAACTAAATTTATGATGTCATTTTTTTACACCATTTCAATGTTAAAGGTTTTTCTTACGTTATAAACAAGTCTATGTATTTTGATAATAAACATAGGTGAGTATGATAGACATCCTTTTCAATTTTCAATACAAAAAACCTTATGAGAGTCTGTCTAATTATTTCAGTATTAGAATCAGTCTGATATTCGTGACTTTTTTTCAGTATTATATGCAATACAAAAGTCTAATTCCTGCTCTAATTAAAGGTAAGATGGATAATCATATGCATACTCAATCTGATGATCATAAAGAATAAATATATGTTTATATTCATAATACATTAGATATTTTTCTATGTATTCTAAAAAATAATTTTTTCTATAAAAATAAACTAAATCACTTGGTACATAAAAATTTTGTAAACATGTTTTTAATAAAGAGTTTGTGACTTCCAAAACTAAAAGAATGAAAAAGTAATAAGTAATAATTCTAACTCAACAATGAATTTTCCATCACCACATATCATAGATGGATATAATTATGGATTAAATATTTATATATAATATCTATGATATTATTATACTTTTGGAATTATTATATCACATATACCTCCTTACTTTCAATTCTATAAGAATATGATAACTTCGCTCATGTGTACAATGGACCATCACCTCACAAAGTAATGTGATTTGTTCACGCTTTACGAGCAAGGTAATAAGGGTGAGTTTAATAAAAATATGTGATATATATGACATAAAAATTATTTTTTATTGATAATATATTATTTTCCTTTATTTATATTAATAAGTCGAGATAATGGAAATAGTGTTCATGCGTACGTATGGCCTATAGTCTACATGAACGGTGTATTTTATTTTATATATATAACTTTTATGGGGTAATATAAATACATATATAAATAATATATATAATATTAATATTATGTTTAAATTCCATGATATTATATAACCATGATCAAAGTAATAGGACCAATAACAAAAATCGAAACTTATACAAAGAACAAAGCGGTTATTGCATGAGACGTGACTTTGACATGGCATTGTTAATAACTGTGAAATAAAAGGTCATAATTAAAAAAAATATGGTATGATATACATAATTATGGTCATATAATAGTTTAATAATAAACTTATATTTATTATAAAGTAGGTTTTAACATTTACAAAGGAAGTCAATAATTAAAGAAAATGATTTTTTTTCTAAATTTTCCTTCTTTAATAGATTTGTTATGTTATGAACCTATATTATTTTATGAGGTGTATATACAGTCTATTTTACATGAAATATCATAAATTTATTTATTCTCATGATATTTTATGTTTCATTTAATGTTATCCTTTCATGGGACTTATGATTCAATGTTATAATGGTGGTAATGGTTTATGATATAATCTCACCATTTATAATGATTGATTATATATATTCTTTTGATGATTAAATATTATTTTCCAACTCACAATAGACTCATAAATTTACATATCATCTAGTTATTTAATGAAAATACACGTTTTCCTATCATTTTCCTCTCTATATGTACTCAATAGTTAAAAAGAATGTTTTTATGAAAAATTATTTTTATTTCTATCTTCGATCAAAAACCCTCTTTCTTCAAAACCATGTTTTCAAAAACTATTTTAAAAAATGTTTTTAACATTATATGCATAATTTATTAAATAAATTTTTACCTATTTTTTAATTTTTTAATTTTTTTAAAGTAATCTTCAGGTCATTTTCCAAAATAAGGCTCGTTTGGTTTTTACCAAAAATGTGAAATAAATATTCGTTACAACATGTAGGATAAGAATAGAATTTACGAAATTTATTAAGATTGTTTAATTTAAAGATTAATTTATATGTTTTCAATGATATTTTCAGAAATAAAATTATTTCCAAAATATTTTATGATTTTTTAATTTTATAAAGCTTATTTTCATAAAAAGTTTATTTTCCCCAAGAAACGCACCAAGTGAATTTGTTTCAAAGTCGTTTTTCATATATGATGAAATATTTTAATGTTACTTAATCTTTAATGGGGATATATTCCAACAATTCCATCTTTATTATTTATCTATATGTTTTAGGATTATGATTGAATGATTGTTATGAAACCCATTTCACTTCCATGGGTTATATAGTGATAAAATTCTTATGAATCCCGTTTGTTTTTCCATGGGTTATGATTTGATGAAAGGATGAAATGACTATGAATCTTTTTTCTTTTCCATAGGTTATGTTACGAGGAAATGTTTATGAAACCCATTTATTTTCATGAGTTTTGATATTATAAATATTTTTTGATCTTGTGTCACACATCTGTCTGATTATCATTATGTGATTGGTGGGACCAACATATCCCTCCAATACATTGGATAAATATTGATATTTCATGAGATAAATAAGACTAGAATGGGGAGTGAACCCAATTTAGTAAGGAACTATATACACTATGATAGTCTTGGTAGTGATCCTTAAATACTATGATGGTTTGGGGAGTGAACCCATTCTATAATGACAGTCTTGGAAATGAGTCTTTAAGTACTACATAATTGATTTTCTATGCTTATGTTTATGCCAAAAAATATTCCTTATGCTAGTGTTATGTTCACATAGTTCATGTTCTTTGATTCCAATATGTTTATTTTTTTATGAATTTCCATGATTTTTTTCATGACTAAATTTTATGATCTACGATATATAGGGTATGTCTTTTAACTATTATTATCATGTTCTTATACCCTTTTCCTCGTGATATATTGATATATCCCTTATTTTTCATTATTGAGAAACTATTATCACCCTTTATTATGTTTCCTTTCCCTTAATAATGATGAAAGGTATTATGTATTATATGTCTAATAAGGGTGATAGTTTTGAAGAACATAGTTGTAGATGATGTATCTAACTTATAGACTATTTTTTTTATGTTTCCACATTTCCAAAGGCACTACACCTAAATGATTCTATAATGGATCTTTTTGTTATGTATTGAATATTCATATATTACTATGTAATATATATTAATGATGTGTTTGGGTCTTTATAGTTGGTATTCGAGAAAGGTATAGTTCTCCTTTGGAAACTATGATGGGAATACTTTATTGAGATCCCTAAGGATATGTCAAAGGATAAGTCTAAGGATGAGTCAAAATATAGGGAAATGTGATTTAATTTTATTAAAGGATACGGTGAGTGATTTAAAAGAAAATAAATCTGAATATGAATAATATTAGTGGATGTTGATCTAGAACATAGGTACCTATGGGTAATATCATCAAAAAGGGTGCATTGAGATAGACTTGATCTTTACCTATTGCACGATAATAGGCCTTCCTTTACACCTGGATTCACACTCTCAGCGGATATGATTTTGAAATTCCAAAACATTTTATAAACCATCATGAAGTATTTTAATAATAACTATGAATTACCAAGGTTAATCCTAAGGTGTTATATATTAAAAAGGAGGTTTCATAATTTAGTCATCTCATAATTTTTTTCCATGATTATTTGGTTCCCCACTATGATTATTGGTTCACAAACTATGAATTCTGGTTTTAGTCAATGGATGGGACCCAAAGGAACCATGTTAATGCCATTTGTGAAGGAAAATGTAATTATTTACCTCTTAATCATTCAAATGTTATGGTAACTGGGATAAAAAAATAATTTTTCTACTATCACACAACTTTATCAACCTATGAATCAAGTTGCGCATACAAAAGAGAAAAGAAGGGAAAAATATTCTATGGAGTCCTTCATGAGGCATCATCCACCATCCTTAAGTGGATCTTCTGATCCACTAGTGACTGAGAAATAGACCAGTACCACTGAAAAGATATTTTCTATTCTTCAATGTTTAAAACAATAAATATTCATTTTGGATGTCTATCATCGGGAAGGTGAAGCATATCAATTATGTAATTTCATCAAGAATATAAGGTAACATAATGAAATTGAATATTTGGAGTAGGATGAGTTTAAGAGATTATTTTTTAATAAGTACTTGCCTCATATACTTTTCAAAAAAATGGAGTAGAAATTACTTGAGATAAAATAGAAGGATGATGAATATATTGGTACCAAGGAGGAAAAATTTACAAGACTTATGAAGTATACTTAGGGAATTATCTTCCAACCAAAAAGTATGGTTTCTCGATTCTTTAGTGGCTTAAAAACAACTATCCAAAGATAATTATCTATATTGGACTTTAGTAGATATTAAGAAATTGTTCAATGTTCTCTCAAGGTGGAAATGGATATTTTAATTCCTATTAATCTCATAGTTTTGACAAGAAATGTAAGATGAATTTCAAAGGAAACTCTAAAAACTATAGAGATAATAAGTACAACCATCCTTCATGATCAAAGTGTATAAGGAAACATAGAGTTAATTTTATTAAGGTGTCTGGAAAAAAATTTAGGTGTAGAAGTAAATTTCATTAGGCAATCAAATTTTCAAGGGAAGGGAAGAAGTTAACTAATGATTTGAATAGGGATAAAGCTCTATAAAATACACTACCCACACTATATTGTTTAAAATTAAAGTAGCATGTTCATTATTTTAACCGATTCTAAAGTCCAAAGTTTAATGATGGGGATTGAAATCAAAAATCACTAAATCCAAGAGATAAAGGGAAATCTCAAGTGATCACTATTTCTAACAAGGGGTGTGAAAACAACATGGTGAAATATAAACTTAAAATTCACTAGGGAACTATTAATGTCTTATTTGAATCAGAATCTACCCACTCAATCATATATAAATAATTTTATAAGGGTATCCATATTCCACCCAAATGTTTAGATTCCCAATTAGCAGTAAAAACCCCTAATGTTATGATGATCACATCTCATGTATATGATTCCTCCCCAGTTGAAGTTTGTGAGAATATACTTCCATAAAATCATATCATTCTCCCACTAGTTGAATTTTACATTATCTTAAGAATGGATTGGTTTTCTCTATATAAATCCCACATTATCTTCTAAGGAAGGGAAGTCACATTTATTATTCTCATCCAACCTTTGATCGTTTATCAATGTAATGATAAATATAAACTTCCAATGGAAATCACATCCATTTAAGGGATTTGATACCTATTTAATAAGGGTGTTTATCTCATATGGTTGAGGATAAACCCAAAATCGATGATATTCTAATTATGTGGAAGTTTTCTGATGTCATTCCAAATTTTTTTCCAATACTTATACCAAAACCTAGAGTTGTGTTCTCAATAGAAATCATACCTAGTAACACACCTATTTTAATGTCTCCCCATAGAATATCCCTGATTGAGTTTCAATAATTGAAGAAGAAACCCAAGGATAACCTTGAAAATGGATTAAATCGAAAAAGTGTGTCACCTTGGGGTGACCCTATTATTTTTCATAAAAATAAATGTGGATTGATATTACTCTACATTGATTATTAGAAGCTGGACATGATCATGATCAAGTAAAAAATACCATCTATCTTGTATTGATGACTAATTTGATCAACTAAACTTCGCTCAATACTTTTCCAAGATTGAACTTCATTCTAAATATCTTAAATTTAAATTCAAGAAGGAGGATATACACAGGAAAAAATTTCATACAAGGTATGGACACTATGTATTTATATAGTGATGCCATTCATTCATAATAATTCCCTCATTATCTTCATGGATTTAATGAATAAAGTCTTTATAGATTAACTTGATCATTTTTTGTAGTATTTATAGATGATATTATTAGATATTCAAATAGAAATTAAGAGACTTGATATCACTTTAGAATTTCAATAAAGACCCTGCGAAAGGAGAAACAATATGAAAAATTTAGAAAGTGTGAATTTTGGCTACAAAAGTATTATTTTTTTGGTCATATAATCTCAAGAGAGGGTATATCTGTAGATTCATAAAAGATGGAGGCTATTGAATATTGGCCCAAACCAACCACAGTGACTAAGATACATAGTTTTTTTATTTTAGAATTATACTATCAACGGTTTGCGGATAATTTCTCACAACTATCTAATACACTAACCAATTTATCTTAGAAAGGATACAAGTTTCTCTAGATAGATGAATGTGAGGAAAATTTAAAGTAACTTAAGAGAAGATTAGTTAGTGCATGTGTTCTTACATTACCATACATTGGAGAAGTGTTTGTAATCTAAAATTATGTATAAAAAAAGGTATTATTATGTGTTCTAATTTAGAATGACATTGTTATATATTCTTCCTTAAAAAAATTAAAGGTTCATGAGAAAAATTACATAACTCATGATTTGGAGTTATTTGAGGTAATTTTTTCATTAAGGACATAGAGAAATTATCCTTATGGAGAAATTTGTGATATATATACCAATAAAAAATTATAAAGTATATATTCACATAGAAGGAGTTGAATATACACTAGAGAACATGGTTATAGTTGATTAAATATTATGACTACTAAATACATTACCACCCTGGTAAAGATAAAAAGGTGGATAATGCTTTGAGTTAAAAGGATCATACAATATTATCCATGAGGAGGATCACAAAAGATCCAATATTTCAAGATTTCCAAAGGATGGATCGAGAAATACTAAAGGATGGGGAGAAATATTATCAAGCTTAATTGAATGTTCAACTATCTATTTAGGTGTAGATTAAAGAGTTAAAGAAGGAAGATATATTGATGAAAATGATCATTAGAAATATTATTGAGTTTACCTTGATCATGATGGAATGTTAAGGTCCATGAACCATGTATGTGCTCCATCTATAAAATATTTGAAGAAGGATTTCTTATAGGAACTTCACAGTTCTTCATTATTTATTAATCTTTAAATCATGAAGATGTATAGATATTTTAAAGAGTTTTTATGGTGGGATAACCTGAATAGATATATCATAGAGTTTGTATCTAAATTATTGGTATTCCAATAAGTTAAGTTTATGAGACAAAATTATAATGGGATGTTACATCTTTTACCCATTCTAGAATGGAAATGGGAAAACATCACCATGAATTATTTCATTGGACTCCCCGAAACGTCTAAAGAGAACAATATTATATGGGTTTTAGTTGATCACCTTAAAAAGCTAGCACACTTCATCACTATTAGAGAATATTTCTCCTTGGATCATCTTGATAGGATATACAATAAGTAAGTATTAAGGTTTTATGGAGTATACATTCAATTGTAACTAATTGAGATCCGAGGTTTACCTCAAATAGTTGTCAAAGTATTCACCAATATCTTTACATAATGTCGAGTTTCAGCATAGCGTATCATCCTTAAAAATATAGTCAGTACAAGAGAAAAATTCAAACTCTAGTAGATATTTTTAGATCTTTTTCTCTTGATTTTAAAGGTGTTTTGGATAAACACCTTACTATATTTTAATTTACATACAATAATAGCTTTCACTTAAGCATTGTGATGGATCCATATGAATTCCTCTATGAAATGGAATATAAATTTTCCTTGTGATGTAATGAAGTTAGAGAAAGAAAGATACTAGGACATGAGATATTTAATGAAATGGCAGATAAGGATAATATCTTTCAAAAACCCATAAGGGTGGTACAAACTCAATAGAAAAGTAATGTTGATAAAAATCTATGTGGTCTATAAATTAAAGTTTGTCACAAGGAGTTTCTCAGAATTTATACATGGAAGAAGGTAATAATATATAGAAATAAAAGAGAGATAAGACCTATGTATATCGGTCCCTTTTAAATTATTGATCGTATAGAGATTGTAACCTATATATTGGTACTTCCACCAATCATCTCTCATGTTAATTATGTGTTTCATGTATCTATCATGAGGAATTATATAACTGATACTTCACATATACTAAACTCATAGGTCATACCGTTGGGGTAAGATCATTATTATGAGGAATAACTAGTGTATATTCTGGATCAAATAGAGAAATTTCTATGAAATAATAATACTCACCTCGTAAATGTTTTGTTGAAAAAACCACCAGTTTAAAGAATCTATGTGGGAACCCAAGAAAATAATGAGGCGGAACTATCCTCATTTGTTTATATGAGAGTGATAATGTTTTAAGGAGAAAATAATTTTAATGGGGGAATAATTTAACACCCTATGTTTTTATGAATTATTATTTTTTGAATAAATTAAATCAATTAAATATCTTTCATTACATGAAACATAGAGTTTTAACGATCCGTGAAAACTATTAATATTATTATTTAAACACGGTTGTTATTATGTGACCATTAAACTTGGTAAGATAAAAAAGAATAAACCCATTTTAAATATTAAGTACAATAGTTTCATATAAATAAAACATATTGATAATAAAATAAACTTCATTTTTAAATAAAAACATAAAAAATAACTTATGGTGAATTTTTGGGATTTTTTTGAAAAGATTAATTTTTTGATTAATAGTGATAAATATATGTTTTAATTGAAAACAACCTTTTTATTTAAAGAATTTATAAGGTTATTTTTTTAAATGGGATTAAAAGTAAAATTAATCCATTTTTATATCAATTAATCCAATTTTAGTTATTGTAATCATTTTTATATTGAATTTTGATATATATATTTTTAAAACTTTTGAACATTTTCTCTTTGGAAAATAACTTTCTCCTCAAGACTATGGGTTTAATATTAAAATAAAATTCTCCAATTTTGTAAATGGAATTTGGAAAAATTTATTCCATATTTTTAATCATAATAATTTATATCATCTAAAAATTTAAAATTTATTTTTGACCATAATTAGTAGTAAAAACTGTAAAAATTATCCACCATGATTAAGGTAAAAAATGGTTTATTGGGGGTTGAACAAAAATGATATGGGTTAAAAATGACCCATATTTTTTTGAAAACCCATTTTATGGCCACATTTATACCATATAATGTCAAATTATCAATAATGGCCTGTTTGAGAACCTTTTTTCTTATAAAAAATATGGGCACACATTTTCCTTTTCAAAAATTACAAGTGTACCACTCACCTCACTTATAAAAGGCCACCCCATATCTTATCCTTTTACCAAATTAAAAACCCTTTGGTTAGGCCAATACATAACCAAATACCTTCATTATATCCCTTATATTATCCAAGAATACTTATTTTGTCCATAAATCCAATTTAGGAAGGCTTTTGTTGTAAAGCAAAAGAAGTCGTCTGTAGAAGAGGTAATGACCCTGACCGAGTGTCTTATTTTTTTATTAATACACCTATATCATTTATTAATAACCAATTATAATATAATAACCTTATTATATTCTATATAATTATAATTATATATATATATATATATATTATTTTCATTACCTATACCCCTCTTCTCTTCCATCGAATGGGATATAAAATCTTCATTCGTGTGTACGGCGGACGACCGTCTCACAGACCGATGTTATTAATTTTACATAACTACCTCCCATGGATGGATATAACGATTTATTAAATGTTTATATATGATATATATGATTTCATTATACTTTTTTAATTATTATATCACATATAACTTCTTACTTTCCTTTATGTGGGAATATGATAATGTCACTCATGAGTAAAGTGGGCTACCACATCGCGAAGTGAAGCGATTCATTCATGATTTACATAGAAACTAATAAGTATGGGTTTAATGAAAATATGTGATATATGTGAAAAAAAAATATTTAGGAATGATAATATATTATTTAATTTTTTTTAATTTTCCTAGAAACAAGAAATAACGTTTATCTGTACGTATAGCCCACCGTCTCCATGAACGATGTATTTAATTTTCTATATTTAACTTTTTTGGATTACTCTAAACACATATATACTGAATATATATGATATTTATATCATGGTTAACGTTTTTTATATTATTTAACCATGATCAAAGTAACATGACCAAAAATAATAAAAATCAAAACATTCATGAAAAACAAAGTAGTTATTGTCTGAAATGTGACTTTAACATTGAATTATTAATAAAAGGGTAATAAAATGCCATAAGTAAATATTATATGGTGTGATATATATAATTATGTTTTATTAATAGATTTATAATAAACTTATATTTATTATAAATTAGGTTTGATTAAGTTAAAATTAATTCGAGACTTAAGGTAAGAGATTTGTGTCTCAATTTCCTTTCTTTGATACATATGTTATGTTATGCACATATCTATTTTTATAAGGTTTATATAAAACCCCTTTTAAAATTAATGTTACGAATTTATTTATTCTTCTGATATTTTATGTTTAATTTAATTTTATCCTTTCATGGGGATTATAATTCAGTGTTACCAAAGTGGTAATAAATTTATGATAAAATCTTATCATTTATCTGGATGGTTTATTTTTATTCTTTTGATGATAAAATATTATGATACATCTCTTTATAAACTCAATAATTTTATTCTCCTCATTTTATGTCATGAGAATACATTTTTACCTTCATTTTCCTCTCTTTATGTACTCAAAAATTAAAAATAATATTTTTTAAGAAAAATGTTATTATTTCTCTCTTTGGTAAAAAAGAATTTTATTCCAAAACATGTTTATAGAAGTGTTTTTAAAATTATACAAATGATTTATTAAATAATTTTTTACCCATGTTTTACTTTTTAATTTTTATTTTTGAAATGAATCTTCATTTATATTTCTAAACAATTCCAATTTGTTGTTTATAAAAAATGGGAAAGAAATATTTTTTTTAATGTGTACAACATGAATAGAATTTCCCAACATCATGAACATTTTTTAGTTTAATGATTATTTTATAATTATTTAAGATTCATTTCAAATAAATGGATTTCCACAATATTTTATTAATTTTTATTTAAAAAGGTTATTTTCCAAGAAATGATATTTTCCTCAAGAAATGTTCTAAGTGAATTTTCATTCAGAATTATTTTTCATTTAAGATGACATCTTTTTATGTTACTTAATATTTATTGGAAATATGATTCAATGATACCATATTTATTATTTCAATGGATGGTTTATTTTTATGATGAAAATATATTTATGAAACCCTTTTCTATTCTGTAGGTTATACCACAATAAAATTACTATAAAACCCTGTTTTATGAAACCTTGTTTTTTCCATAGGTTATGATTAGGTGAAATAATGAAATAATTATGAACCTTTTTTTCCATATGTTATGTTATGATGAAACTTTTATGTAACAAATTTTTTTTCATGGGTTCTAATATTTTAATTTTTTTATGATCTTATGGAACACATATGTACTATTTTCATTATGTGATTGGTGGGGACTATATCTCCCTCCAATACATTTGGTATTTATTGATATCTTATGAGATAAATAGGACTGGAATAGAGAGTGAACCCAATTATTTAAGGGACTCTATCTAATATGATAGTCTTGGATGTAAACCTTTACTACATTGATGGTTTGTGGAGTTAACCTCTTCCAATAAGATTATCTTAACAATGAGACTTGAAATATAAATAAAATTATTTTCTATGCTTATGTTTATTCCCCAAATCTATTCCTTATGCCAATTTTATATTCTCATTGTTCATTTTCTTTTATTCCATTAGTATTAATGTATTATTAATTATAAAAATTTATTTCATAACTCAATTTTATGATCTATGATATGAAAGGTATGGCTTTCAAATGTTATTATCATGTTATCATACCCTTTTGCTCATGATATGTGATATCTACCTTTTTCCCTTATTATTAATCTGATATCACCCTTTATTATGTTTACTTTCTCTAGGTTGTGATAAAAGGTATGATTTGTGATATTTCTAAGAAGTGTTCTAGTTATGAATAACATTGTGGGAGATGACGTAGCTCACTTATGGACCAGTTGTTTGTGTGTCTATGTTTCTAAAGGCACTAGAACTAAACGATTCTGGAATGGATCATTATGTAATGTAATGAATATTATTATACTAATATGTAATATTTATGAATGATAATTTTACACACCAATGGGGAATCTTTAGTTCTCTACGAGTCTAATCAATATAAAAAATTTATAAAAACACAAACTATCCTATTAAATTAATTAAAATACAATATGGGTAAGTTCAAGATAAAACCAAAAAATATGGTTGTCTAGTTTTTAAAAAAGATTACATTTTATTAGATTTATGAAATATGTGATAAACTCGACTTTATGTTAATTTACTCCACTTCAAGCCCTGTAGTTCTTTCATGACATTCACCTGTACATATTTTGTAGTGATTACACAATGTCTAAAGTCAGTTTACTACTTCAGAATCCTTATTTTTCCCAGATTATTTAGTTAAATTCCTTATAAGTTCTCCATGATCATCGTAAAAAAATTGGTGTCACACTATATTTGAATCTCATGGTACAAAGACTTTCACTCAAAAAAAATTACTCATTTTTCAAATACGTATTGTATCCTTCAATATAACACAAAACAAGTCAAATTATCCAATATTTGGAAAGAATAATAATTTAAATATAGGAATTAATTTATTAAAACACCATAACATATTTTCATAAAATACATATATCATAATTTTAGTTCGTTAAAGGAACCATGCTTCGAAATGGAATCCTCTTCAGATGATGAGTAGAAATACAAAAAATTTAACTTCATTTAGTTGATGGGAATGTATTAAGGTAAATAATAGTTATAATATCTAGATCACTCTCACTCAAATTACTAGAAGAGGCCACTGATACTGTATACACCATGTCCCACCCCGCATTGAAGATATCATTCCATACCAGGTCATCCGTACTATAGATACTAAGATAATGATAAAAGAACATGTTTGATATGAGAAAAATCTAGATTCAAGGACCTTGAGGGCCCAACTAACCCTAATTTGGATAGTTGGACATTTTATTGAAATACCATTATCTGGACTATCTTAAAGACCTATGGGGATTTACTCATCTAGACCTAACACTATAAAAACACCATTTACCCAATATTTTGGGGGTATCATCTTAAAAATATATGAGACA
Source organism: Viscum album (assembly GCA_963277665.1). NCBI lineage: Eukaryota > Viridiplantae > Streptophyta > Magnoliopsida > Santalales > Viscaceae > Viscum > Viscum album. Next base: position 1,172,435,892 of record OY728120.1, read on the forward strand.
TGATAAACCCCATGTTTTGGAGTTGGTTTAGGGTAGAAACATGTGGCCACCAACCTAGATTTATAGTTTGTTAAATATCCTTATAGTAGTTATAGTGAAAATTAAAATTTTGGATGCCATATACCCTTCTAAGAAACTATTATATGCCCTTTTTTATTCCATAACATACTCACTTTATTTTTAGATTAAGGTGTTTTAAAAAATACATGTCTCACTAGAATTTTATTCACTAATAGAATCCCCCAAGTAGATTTAATTGTTGCAGGTTAGGAAAGAGGCAAGGGCCTTGTTCTAGAGAATTGATTCGGGTTTGATATGTGCATGGAGGAGGTCCAGGATTTGGATCAAGAACTATTTTGGGGATTTCATTATTTTCCATTCTTTTTGGGTGTTCACTTGGTACTATAGCATGACATGGCATATTTGATATTGGATATGGTTTTTACCTAGTTGGGGGTTGGTTATTTATTCATGTTTATCATTTTTTTATATTGTCTCTTCTATTGTTTATATTTTTTAATGATTCTACTCTAAAAAAGAGGGTATATTCTCTCCACTAGACTCATAGAGCCTCACTGCCGGTTGGCTACCTCTAGCATACGAGGAGGCATGCTTGAGGTCATGTGGTGACCCGACTCGGGGCACCAGTTTAGTGGCTCCAAGGTCATGGATGTTACATATAATGTAGTGATCTCTTTTATAGAGTGAGACCAAGAAGTACGGAACAAAGGGTACAGACATACCTTATATATTTCTATTCAACAAAAATAGGTGGGCACTCATCAAGTCATATTAGACAATGGTTCTAAGATCAATCAAATAACATCCCATGACCTATAATTATTTGGTTCAATAAATACTAATTTAACACTATCCAAACCAACAATAATGTTATAGATAAGAGAGAAAATTAACTTAGTCAAAATATTTTTTAGAACTCATTTCATGGATCTAATTTATGAAACATAATTTATGGTTGTTATCCAAGATAAATCATGAAATGCTTTACCAAGAGGACTTTTTCTTTATATGCATATTAAAGTGACATTATGGTATCTTTAATTAATAAATATGTGTACTTTGTTGTGAAAACACCCCCTTTGACATATATAAGACTCTATAAATTAAGGTTGGGTACTACAGAGGAATAAAATCATCCCCAAATAGAGGAATCAATACTGTTGATGGCACTAAATGGACCAAAAGTCACTCCCTATAATATATAGAATAACATGATAAAGGATTTCAAATTTCCTATTCACATTATTGAGTTAATGAAACTAGATCTAGGGAACCACATGTCTCTCCCAAATAGGGAAAAATTTCACCAAAATAATCTTTTCTCCTGAAAGATACATCTAGAAGTAGTAATTGAACTACCATATGCTACCTCAAAAAATTTAATATCTTCACCCTTATTCAAGTGAATCAACACATAGAATAAGTATACTAGAATGTAGGGATAAAAAATACATTATCGAAACAACCTATGGTATTTTATGCCATGAAGAATCATAAAAATAATAAGATGAAAGGTATGTGAATATCTATAACCATTAATATGATCTATGTGGGAGGAAAAATCCTTCCATTTGGTTTATATTTAAATAAAAATACCCTCAATGATAATGCTATTAATAAAGAACAAGTAGAGGTGAAACAATCACCCAAAATACAAGAGGAAAACTAATCTATGTTTCCCACATAGATTATATCATCTATCACCCATAATGAAAAATAAATAAATTACATTTATTAAGATACCCATGGAAAATTTTCACGGAACTAAATGGAGATGTTGGGCCTAGACCCCTAAGTATTTTTTTATCTCCTAGGCCTTACAAGTAACAACCATGGGTACCAAAAAGCATAAAAAGGATGAATCCATCCCAAAACACCATGGTATAGGATAAAGTATAAAAATTTGTTAATTACCATTTCATTTAGGAAGTTAAATACTCAAAATTATTCCCTAATATCATTCAATTTAATAAGAAGAATTGACAAATTAATCTCTATATTTACTTTAGGGACCTTATTTTATATTTATAAAAAGAATAAATCCTTATATTTAATATAAAAATTATGATTTATAAAATGATATATCCCTTTAGTTTGTGTATGGGAACATCATATATTACCAAATCCAGATATACCCTAATGATAAAGAGTCCTTGAATTTTAGAGAAACCTAAGGGATTTATTATTAGCATGTAACTCCCTTCGAAATGAAAAATGATGAAGCCATCTATCAATGGGTAATAAATTAAATCTTCAGACCCCTTATTCGAAAGATGGTGGAATGATATATAGATGATCTTTTGGTGAAATATCACTAATAATATGATCACTTCTATTATTCCCTGGAAGGATCATATAATCATCTAGGGTGAATCAGTGTGACCTTTTTATAAACTTATTTTACCCTTTGAATTATCCCTCTCAATATTCAAAAAATTAATATTGTTTAAGATATAGATGGATATACATATGAATTACATCAATTCATTTACTCTGTATACATGAAAAAAACTAAAGAGAGTGTAATACACAGTATTATTACAAGGTTCTCCCCCAATCTTGGTGATTAATCCTTTATGTGTTTTGTTAATGTTTGATATGAATATATGTACTATATTATACAAGTGAATATAATAGTATATCTCTGTGGAAGCCCATAATATCTTCTAATGATATTTTTATACTAGTTCCATTTAGTTTATAGTTTCCTAAATTGTTTTTATAGTGAATCCTTCAAGTTTACTGTATCCTAATTGGTTGGGATTAGATTATACTAGTACCCTCAAGTCTTAAATATCATCCAGGAAGAACACTAAAACAATATATTTCTTCTATATTAGATGTGACTTCATAATAGTTGTAACGTCTTCTTCCTAGGATATATTATTTGTAAACCAATAGATATTCTACTATAGGTGTAGGCACATTAGTCTCTTAAAGTCACCATGATTTTTGGACTTATTTAGGATCTAGATTATTTTCCTTTTTCAAATCAATATTCCATGAGTCTTATATAATATTCAATCATGACATCTCCACAATATCTGAGAGTCTCTATATAGGAAATGAATATAAGCAACAATGTTTGTTAGTCTCTCTCAAAAATCTTCTTCTCCTTTTTCACAATCATCTTCTATGATATAATGATATCAAAGGGAGTATCCTATTTCTTCTTATCTTATTCTTCATCCTCAACACACAATATACGCTCTTAAGATTATATTTTTCTTCTCTAACATAAATTCATAGAATATTCTATTCGAATGTCGTATCAGATCATCAATATACACATCTATCTATTCCCTTCCCTATTTTATATGCTCAATAAAGTTAATAAATTTTCCATATTGGAATACGAAAAACTCTTTCAATCTTGGTTACATTATTTTATCATTTTAAGATAATCAATAATTTCTTCTAGATATTATTATAAAATAATCTTAGCCAAATATATCCAAAAGAATCTCCATTAGTTAATCAAAAATTATACAAAATATGTAAGAATTTAATCCATGGTGGCATGCATGTCTACCTACATAGAACTCTGTGCTGAAACATTTTTTTAGGACATGAGTGAACTCCCATCTTTCTCATAATAACATGGTTGTAACATTGAAAATCACATCTTGGTGTGACTGAAATATGTAATCCCCATGCTATAGCTCACTATGGTGTGAATATTTGTTCATGGAATGACTCTAATGAATTAACCTGAGTCTAATTTCCATTTCATATAGATTACTCTTCTATAAGGCCCAAAGAACATTCTCAATAACCATGTGTTGGCAACAAGGACCAAGGTATCACATTATAACTAAGTGGGAACATTTTAACATTTGAATAATAATAATAATACAAAATAATCCAAAAGAGAATTTGATATGAAACATAAATATATTAGACCTTAGTGTATATAAAAAAATTAGTTACAAATAAATAACCTAAGAAAATGTGGTATGAGAAAAATAGTTATCAAACTCATGAAACATTCATATATCAGACTTCCATATAGATAAAATAATTATAAAATTAAGAAACCAAACTACACAAGTTATAAGAAACATAACAATCAAACTCACATTAAATACACACCATCAGAGTAATATATAATGAGGCTCCAATATAATGGAATAAAAATACAAGTAAAGAAACTATCTAAAAGGGATAACACATAAAAATCCCAAAAATAAAACTGTAAAAGCAAGTTACTGCTTTAATATTTCTATTTGGCCCGTATTGACTCATAATATCCACAATGTCCATCAGTGGACCACATTAACAACAACCAAACATGGTCACAACTTGGGTTACTAAAATGGAAAATAATATCTATACACATAGGTGTGTATATATAGTGTGGAATAAATTATACCAATGGGATTTCACTAAAGTGTCTATGTAATTAAATATATAAAACATTTAATAAATTCTAGTTTGAACATCATTTAGAAAATATATTTTTCCAAATGAAAAGTGTAAAGGGAAAAAATTATCAAACATTTATCATTTTCAAAATATCAATGTATTAAACATTTTGTAAGAAAAATAAACTATCTAGATTGGAACACATGATTTCAATCCCAAGTAAATAAACCTAACTCTACCTTGAAAATTTTATTTTAAAATCCCATTTTTATTTAACAATTGGTGGAATATACCATTTAAAATGAAAAAACATAAAAACTATAAAATTTGGTCTTCTAAGATTATGAAAACAAAATCACACCATTTTTATTCTTTTTAATTTTTTTTAAAAACTTCAATTTTCAAATAAAATTCAAAAGTACACTCAACAATAAAATAAATAAGGCGTATAAATAAAAATTAACCACTGCATCAATGATGCATAATAAAATTTAATAATAATAAATAATAGTTCTATGAAACCAAGTTGAGTGTAAGGGGATACAAACAAGGTCTTCAATGTGAATCCCTAAACTTCAATCATTTTAAAATGAATAAGCATATTGGGAAACTCAAGAAGTCATAACATTATAGTATCTTATAAATATACAAGTTGAATCAACTACTAGACTATATTATATTTCAAAATGATATAGACACTCAAATCACTCTCATCGAAAACACCCACAATTAAATAACACAATATAATATTGGTAATTATCCAAAACACAATCTAAAAAATTAGTAATAAACTGTATCTCTCACTTAGTTTCCTTGGGTTCCCATAATATAGACAATGCAGTGGTGATAAATCAATAAGAACACGATCACTAAATAAATCAATAAGAAAACATAAGTAATAAAACTCATCTCACCTCAAACACCCTCTCATAAATAAACCCTTTCACATTTATATACACACATTGAAAAATAATTCAATTCACATTCCATAATGAGAAGAAGTATATACAAGACTTTTCAAAAGGGGTTACCAATTAGGGTTTTTCTACCATCATGGAACTCATTTTATATGGTTCCAAAAATTCCATTAAAACAAACATTGAATCCAAACTTATGAAGACATCCTTGTCACACACATAGAACAGGTAATCCATTAATGTAGCAACAAAATGACCTTTGGGTATAAAATTGAAAATGTTGTAATAAACATATTTTGAAAACTAAAAAAGGTAAAACACTATAGAAATAAGGTTCTCATCCATTAAGATTAGATTGAAAACCAAAACAACCATTTAATTGAAAAAACCCTTAAAATTGGTTGTACACTTTAGAAATCACAATAGGGCCAAAACCATTATTTTCATCATCAAATTATTTTAATATATACAATTAGTCATTTATGAAATTGTACTTTATACAAAAATATTTTAGTTCAAATGAATAATATATATTTATTTAAAACCTTTATTACAAGTATTAAAAACATGGAAATACATTTTACAACCCCCCCATGGGAATTATATATATATATATATATATCGATGGAAAATGAATTTAGGAAACAAAATAATTCCTTGAATTGTAAAATAAAATAATTTCACAAAAATACCTATATTAATCAAGTGTAAACCACTAAAATTTCATGGTTGAAGCACAAAATCACAATGAAAAAATCCATTGCAAGCCCTAAATAACCAAATACTCAAAATAAGATCAACCCAAACTATATATTTGACCCTAAAAACCATTATGGTTAAAAGAGAAGAATAAATCAATTGGAAAAAAGAAGAGGGAATATAAAATATGAGTCTTACCTTCCAAATATACTTGAAATTCATAAATAATGGTCTTAGATGCCTATGGGAAGAAGAATAGGGCATCCCTCTAGACCTCTATCACACATCCATGTGAATTAAGAGGAAAAATGAGGGTCAAATGTGTTAAAATAAAAGAGTTTTATAAATGGAAATTCACAAATTAAAATATTAGGATTCTCACAAGGTTTTTACACAAGTTTTACCAAACCATGCACCAACTATAAAACATAAACTAGAATCAAATTTCAAAACTTCCATGTTTTCCTCACATGTTTCTCTAAACCACGTGAAATCCTTGTATAATGCTGCTAAAAATCCATTTTTTCATGTGGAGTGAAAATTTTATAAATAGTTTTGTAAGAATGTTAAAACACTAAAAATCCCCAAGGAGAGTCAGAGGGACTTACCCAAATCAGCATGAACATATACACCTACACATTAGAAGGTCAACACAGCCCCTGACATGGCAGTGAATATATGTTCACCCTTGCACATGCTACCTGTACTGAGCACCTTCGTATGGGACCTATGCGGGTAAACTCATTTGACTAGGTTCCCCATATTTTCTATAGATAGGACCCATGGGATCTTCATTTTCATAACTATAAAATCAAGAAAACACCCCAAAGATCTAGTCACACAAACCCTTCACCCAAGTCTATGAACATTCCTCAGGTAGCTCTCTGAAACCTGATAGAATAGATAAATAAGGGAGGAAAGGTATATCAAATTCCATTCAATGTCTAAACACAAGATACCTGTATGAATACTCCTTCTATCCTAGATGAATAACCACCTGCATGAGGTTTATCTCCCTACTTGAGGACCAGCGCGAGACCCTTCTAGGGACACCTGATGAGACCCATGTTTCCTAGGATAAATCCTTGATCAAGTTTTGTTTCCTAGGTGGTTTATTTCTCAAGGCACACCCAACTCATGAAACGCAATACCATCTACATGAAGGACATCTAGTTCCTCCCAAGACATACATGGGGAACCACTTCCCTATGAGCCAGGACTTGCATGATCCCCCCTTTGATTCATTTTACAAGACCCCAATAGCATGACTTCTCCTCATCTGGATCCCTTTTATGAATGTATCCAAGAAGGAACCCCCACTAAAGCCTTTTTACTTGAAAAAACATGGAAAAGGAACATCATCATGTCTCCCATTTGGAATTTTATTCCTTCATTAATAGGTTTCCCACACTTACCTGACCATATGGTTAGGGTACTTAGGGTGCATGTGGATTTTCATTCTTTCGATCATGAGAACCCCGAGCCTGGGGATAGTATTCTGGAGTTCTCAGTCTCAGATACTAAGTATAGAACCATTCACTAACCTTATTATATCTAAGACTCGGAGCCTTTAGTTATTAGTTGGGAGGGAAAGGATTACACTTGTGTTTCCTTTTGACATGGTCTTAGATCCTCATCCCTTTATGAAGAGCCAATTTTAGGGAATCCCTCCTAGAATTAGCCCCTATCATTTCTTGTGAGAGGTTTCAATCCTACTCCTCTTAACCTCCAAGACACCATATCCTAGAGGGTATGGGAACCAGATTCCCATCCCCTCTCTCGTAATCTTGGACACATCCATTAGCATAGGAGGAGAAGTGTGTGGTTCACTGAATCTTATCCCCCCGTTATCTATAAAATTCATGAATGAATAATCCTGAATAATTCAAACATAGGTGATGGATATGCTTTTTGGCATCCCCACCATTGGATGCATGTTTTGACATGGTATCATTGTGACAACCCAAACATTCATTAATGGAAATTCCTCTTGATCTATTTAAATGTCTTATTTTGGGTACATAAAACTTATGCACTTACTTGGTTTTATGTTTTTGGATTTTAAAATACCATTAGTAATTTTGATTTTTTCTAATATAGTAATTGAATAGTGATCACACGATTGGTATAAATATAGAGCTTTAACAAATCCAATTTACTCAGAAAAAGGAAGTGATGGCCTCATCCAGTAGAATTTCCCCATATTAAGCCCATTTTTCAGATCTCAAAAAGGAGGTACAATCATTGGGATTCTCTCTTGATCAAGCCAAATCTGAGCTTCAACATGTTAAGATCGAATGGAACCGTCTACGGTATAAGTGGAAGCTGGTAGAGATTACCACTCGAGCAATGTTATCCGAGCCACCCCAAGAGTCTGTCACCATCACACACCATACCCTTAAGTCTTATGTGTGTTATAAGGGGTTATGTAATGATACCCTAGTACTATTATTATGGACAAAAAAATTTATAGATAATATACATTCATTTTATAATTGTTACTTTGTAAATAGTTTTTAATGCGCAAATAGTATTTTTTAGTTAATATTCAACAAAGAAATCTATTTTGATTCATTCATTGATTTTTGAATTAAATAATATTTTAATAAAATATTTTTATTTTTAGTAAATTACTTTTTATTAAGTATAAATGATCATATAATTTTTATGAATAAAATTGAAATTTTTATGTTTTGAAAGATATTTTTGTCAAAACCCGTGAATTTTCCATAAATGTCAGTTTTTATTCTAAAAGGGAAAATTCACATATTTTGAAAATTATTTGGATAAAATGAATATAATTTTTGGAATCAGGATGTCTAAATTATCCCAAGGTGAATTTTTTATAATTTTCTGAGACAGTTGAATTTTCGGGTAAAACTTTAATACTGTTTAAATATATTATGTTTTTTATGACATCATAATGACCAAATAGTGATGTAATAAAATACAATAAACATTATTTTCGGCTATTATATGTTTTTAAATTAAAATAATGTGATTTTAGATTTATTTTATTTATCTTACTAAGCTTCAGTGGACCCTCATAGACTTATAAAACATTTTAGCTTTTTAAATGGATTTCCTTGAGAGTGTGACTCACCTCCACATAATCAACCCTATTATTTAAAGAATTTCGGCCATTGGACTTATACAATATTGTTTTCTACTACCCTTTGGAAAAAACCATGGGCAAAAACGATGGTCGGGTTTGTGGTTTTGATTAGTTTGATGTGAGGTGTCCCAAACCCAAATAATAAATAATTCCCTCTCATTTCTTATATAAACCCACCCAAGCTCCCACTTTCACTTCACTCAAAACCTTTTGAGTTCCTCAAACCTTTACCATACTCTCTCTATAATCCTCCAAGGCACCCCAAGCTCCCAAGAAGTCTGTCTCAAGCCCCTCCCAAGCCTTTGAGATCACACATCCATGTAAGGGATTCTCATTTTCCTTATTTATGTCCAAGTTTCCTTATATTTTTATTCCATGTCATTTCCAATTATAAATGTTGGATTATGATTTCTCAACTCTCCCATACTTCCCTATTCATGTTTGAATAATGAGACATCCCATTTCTCTCTCATCAATGCCTTCCATGTATACCCATTACTATGCCAAAATTCCGTAAAGAATTTCACTCTCCTCATTTACATTCAAGTAATTATTTTGTATAATGAATCTAAATTCCATTAAAATTGTTGGGACATGTATCTATATTACCCACTTACTGTCCATTTTGTGTAAATATGAAGAGGTGCCCCTTTATCTCTCTTCACCAATTTTTATGAGTTCTTTTGTCAACCTGTTACGCTGTTGAAATTGCACTGCGATTTTCCAAGCCAAAGTCATTGTGTAGTGAATACCATGCCCATTTATCTATCAAGTGTATTTAACTTTTAGAACATTTAATTTTTTTTAAAGATTTTCATGTAGGAATTCCACGATCATTTATCATGGAATAAATGATGATGTTTTATGAATCCATGTTTTACGATCCTTGTGGAACACTTATGCATGAAATGAAATGATTATGAAGGGCACACCATGATAGTGCTCCAATGCATTGGATGAAGTATAGTATCATGATAATTTATGTGAAATGGGTGTTAAATAATTCTAATTCAAGTGTAATTAGGTTTTACTCGTGCTTCATGTGCAATGCGGGTTTACTCATGCTTCATGTGCAATGAGCCTTGGCTCATGCTAATTCCTTTTTAAGTGTTGTTACCACATCTCCATGTTATGATTATCATGATTTATCAGGCCTTTGTGTTAATATTACTCTTTTTATCTATTGATATTCCAATTTTTTAACATGTATTGTATTCCTGATGTTATTCAATGTTTATTCCGTTACTGGGCTTTATAGCTCACCATTTTCTTATGCATGTCCTCAGTCTATCCCATGAAATGCTAAGTATGAGGGAATGTAGTGGTCATGAAAAGGAAGTTTTCAATAAAGATGTAGTATTTCATGTTTTAAGTTGTTATTTAATGATCCTAAGCCCCAAATACACTATACCTATCAATCTTCTATGTTGTATCAATTGAAGTTTATGTAATAAATCATGTTTAAGTGTGTAATAAATAGAAGGGTTGTTATAGTTGGTATCAGAGGATAGGTTTAGTTATTTTTGAGGTTATAATTAGAAAACCCTAGTGAGGACTTATAGAAAATACTAAGTATAAAAAACATCCCTACATTTTGGTGAGTATTTATCATGTGGTTTATCAAGAAAATACATCCCTGTATGGATACAAGCAGGTAGAGGCGGCTCTGGCACATTTGTACCCAGGAGTGAAAACTCTGATAAGGAGTTTCGGGCTTGACTCGGGGTATCCTGGTACAGAACAATGGGTCCTTCTGCACAGTTGGTTATGACACTCCCAGAGGATATGCTTTGGTAAATTCACAAGCTTAGTATGAACCATTATTAAGGGAATTAAAAATATGCCTCTAAGAATACATGTTAGAAAGTAGATCATGAATAACATAGATTGAAGCCTATAGATTCATCAGTTGAGGAATAAAAGTAATTTATAAGTCATTAATTTTTTTCCTTGGATTACCCTTTATGTGTTACCCCTAAATTTAATTTTATTCCAGCCAATGGCTAGTAAAAGGAGGACTCGGTGTAACAACCGATGTGAAGATCAATGTGATGACTGTACTAATGAGATGCCCAATCCAATGGGAGCTAGAATCATAAACTTTGTCATGATTATCTCTTAGTTAACTAAATTTTTTGAATAGAAACATGGGTCAAGAGTAACATTCAAACACCTAAAAGAAATATCAAGTCTCTATCAAGAGCTTTATGAGACAAAGGCCTCCTACTTTTAATGGATCATCCAATCCCTCAATTGCCAAACAATGTATCTACTCCATTGAAAAGATATTCTCCATCCTTCAATGTTCTGATTAAGAGAAGGTTCTCCTGGCTGCTTATCATGGGGAGGGTGAAGATGATCAATGATGTAAATTGATCAAAAATATAAAGCCTGAGGAGGAGATCGAGGCGTTGGAATGGAAGGATTTTCAGAAAAAAAAATTTGATAAAAAAATTCCACGCACCCTCTGGCTTAAGATGGAAAGGTAATTACTTTCCCTCAAGAAAAGATATGATGAATCTGTCAGAGCGTATGAGGAAAAAATCACAAGGCTTTCATGATACACCTCCGGATTTTTGTTACCCCCGAATGCAAGGTTGACCGCTTCTTTGGTGGGATGAAACCTAGCCTATGGAAATCCCTAACGATCTGTGACTTTAACACCTATGAGTTAATTTTCCAATGTTCTCTCAAAGTTGAAATGGAGATCGGAGAATCTCAGGGGTATCATCGGGATATGAAGCATAATGTGGAATTCAATTTTGGAAATCCGATGGATAAATCCAATGGTTCTAAGAAAACACAGCACCCCACTTTCCAAAGGTGTGGAAAGAAGCACCCCAGAAATCACCTAAAGGGGATGAGGAAATTATTTAGGTGCGGAATAGAAGGTCACCTAGGTGTTAAATGCCAACAAGAAAAACTCACAGCTACAATAGAGGATAGGAACACTCTATTTGAACCTCAACTCATTGTTCACTGTTTCAACTGCAATGAACCAGGGCACTTTGTAAATCAGTTCCCTAAGCTAAGGGTTTTCGGAGGCAACAACAACCTCCAAGGTAGCAAGGGAAATATTTTTCCATCACTACCACCGATGTGAACCCCAAAAACAAAGAGGTGACATGTACGCTAGTTATTTATTAAAGAATATCAATCAAACTTTTTGTTTCTAGTTCTAAACATTCTTTTATATCTTGAAAGTTTAGTATAACAATTCCAACACCACCACAAATCTTGGAAGAAAAGAAGTAAATGAGTACGAAAAATGGTGAAATCATTGCAACCCAAGAATTTAGATCCTCCACAATCATAATAGGTGGATGGAACTTCTTGGAAAATCTTTTCATACTCCCTTTTTTTGGGATTTGATGAAATTCTTGGCATGGATTGGATTTCCCTATATAGAGGCAACATAAATTGCCATGAGAGGGAAATCACTCTCCATGGGGAGAATCGACCCCTGATTATATACAAGTGCAAGGAGGAAGATGAATCTTCTTTAGATCCATCATCTCAAGAATTAATAATACTACCCTATGAGCATGCATATCTGGCTCAGATGATTGAGTCTAAGGAGGCAACCATCCTTGAAGACATGCCTATTGTGAGGGAATTCACTGAAGTTTTTCTCGAGGAATTTTCTGGTCTTCCTCCTAAAAGATATGCTGAATTCTAAATTGATCTTATACCTGGGGCATTTCCAATATCCAAGACGTCATGTAGAATGGCTGTTGTGGAGCTTGAGGAGCTGAAGAAACAACTACAGAAGAATCTGGATAAAGGGTTTATATACCCAAGTGCATCACCTTCGGGTGAACCAATCCTCTTCGTCAAGAAGAAGGATGGGTCAATGTGCCTTTGCATTGATTATCAAGAGCTTAACAAAATCATGATAAAGAACATGTACCCTCTCTCGTGAATTGATTACTTGTTCAATCAGCTGTGTGCAGGACAATACTTCTCCAAGATGAATATTTCTTTGGGATATTATCAATTAAGGGTGAAGAAGGAAGATATCCCCAAGGCAACTTTTCATATAAGATACGGGATGCCTTTCAGACTCACTAATTCTCTAGAAATATTAATGTACTTGATGAGTAGAGTCTTTAGATAATTCCTTGAAAATTTTGTGGTTATTTTTATAGATAATAGTCTAATATATTCAAAAACTAAGGAGGATCATGAGGAGCATCCCATAACAGTACTAAAGACCTTGATAAAGGAGAATCTATATGCAAAGTATAGCAAGTGTGAGTTGTAGTTAAAGGAGGTCTCATTGTTGGGTCATATCATCACAATAAGTGGGATATCTGTGGATCCCTCCAAGACAACTACAATAGAAGTATGGACGAGGTGAACATTGGTAACAAATATCCATAGATTATTTGGGTTAGCTAGATATTATCAATTATTTGTGAGAAATTTATCACTCTTGTCAAACCCTCTTACCAAGCTAACTCAGAAGGGAGTAAATTTTTCTAGGAGTGATGAATTTTAATAAAGCATCAAGGAGTTGAAAATGAGGCTTATCACTGTGCATGTGCTCACTTTACCCATAAGAGGAGAACTTTTTGAGGTATTAAGGGATGCATTGAAGAAGGGCCTCGGTTTTTTGTTGATGAAAAATGACAAAGTCATTTTCTATTCATTAAGGAAATTGAAGGTTTATGAGTAGAATTATCCAACACATGATTTGGAGTGGGATGCAGTGGTCTTCGCTTTAAAAATTTGGAAGTATTATCTCTTTGGGGAGAAGTGTAAAATATATACAGACTTCAAAAGCCTCATGTATATATTCCCATAGAAAGAGTTGAACATTCTCCAATGAAGATGGTTATAGCTGATCAAAGACTATGACTGCTCAATCCATTACCACCCTGGGAAAGAGAACAAGGTGGCAGATGCTCTAAGTAGAAAGGACCTAGTGATTCTATCATTGATGATAATTGAGAAGGATAAAATCTTCTTATATTTGATAAAGATTTAAATGGGAATCATAAATAAGGGAACATCATCAATCCTTTCACAAATGATTGCTCAGACGTCTTTTTTGGAAAAGTTAAAGGATGCTGAAAAGGATGATGTGGGAATTCAGAAAAAGTGGAAGCTATCAGAAAAGGAAAACCCCTAGAGTTCAATGTTAATGAAGATGGAATTGTGAGATTTGGGAAAAGATTATGTGTTCCATCAAGTCTGGAGCTAAAGAAGGAACTTTTGAATGATTCACATAGCTCAAATTTAACTATTCACCCAGGAAACACAAAGATGTATCGAGATCTCAGAGATCATTATTGGTTGGATAATATGAAGAAGGAGATCACTGAGTATACATCAAATTTCATGGTGTGTTAGAAAGTGATGGAAGGGAGGAAGATGTCTAAGGGGATGATGCAATCATTGCCCATACCGGCACGGAAATGGGAGAACATCACCGTGGAATTTTTCAGTGGACTTATGAAGGCATCCAAATCCGACAATGCAATCAGGGTTGTTGTGGATTGTCATACAAATTCTGCACACTTCATTGGAATTCAGGAGGATTTCTCATTGGATCAACTGACACAGACATATATCAGATAAGTTGTATGGCTGCATGGAGTACCACTATCTATTTTATCCGATCGAGATCCAAGATTAAACTCTATGTTTTGAAAGAGTTTTCTACATGCTCTAGATACTGATCTGAACTTTAGTATGACTTATCATCCTCAAACTAATGGCCAATCCAAGCATACTATCCAAACACTTGAAGACATGTTGAGAGCGTTCTCAATGGACTTTAAAGGAAGATGGGATTAATATCTTCCTCTGGTTGAATCCTCCTATAATAATAGTTTCCACTCGAGAATATGAATTGAACCTTATGAATCTGTGTATGGGAAGAGGTGTAGAACACCATCATGTTGGGATGAAGTTGGTGAGCGTAAGCTGCTAGGACTTGAAATGGTGAAATAAATAGTGGAGAAGGTGAAAACCACTCAGCATCATATCAAGGAAACCAAGAGTCGATAAAATATTTATGTAGATAACTGTCGACGAGACGTTGAGTATAAATTTGGAGACATGGTATTTCTATGCATATCTCAATGGAAGAAGGTCATGAGTTTTGGAAATAAGTGGAAGTTAAGTCCTAGGTACAAAAGCCCCTATGAGATTATTGACCGTGTTAGGGATGTGGCTGATCGACTGGTACTTCCACCTACTGTGGCCATAGTACATGATGTCTTCCATGTATCCCTCTTAAGGAGATACATACCAGACCCTTCACATGTACTCTCTTTAGAGGTAGTACTGCTATAGGTTGATCTTTCTCACGAGGAGAAACCTGTGAAGATATTGGATTGTAGGGAAAAAGTTCTACTAAATAAGACAATTCCCCTCGTGAAAGTGCTATGGAGAAACCACAAGTTTGAAGAAGAAACATGGGAATCAAAATAAGTGATAAATCAGAGTTACCTGTATTTGTTTTAGTGTGGGAAAAGGAAATTTTGAGGGTGATATTTCTTAAGGGGGAATATTTTAACGACCCAAACATAAATTAATGAAAATTCATCTTGATCTATTTAAATGTCTTATTATGGGTTCATATAACTTATGCACATCCTTGGTTTTTTGTTTTTGGATTTTAAAATACCATTAGGAATTGTGATCGTTGCTAATATAGCCATTGAATAGTGATCAATAGATTATTATAAATATATGGCTTTAACAAATCCAATTTACCCAGACAAAGGAAGTGATGGCCTCATCAAGTATACTTGCCCCATATGAAGCCCATTTGTTGGAGCACGGAAAGAAGGTGGTGTCATTGGGATTCACTCTTGACCATGCCAAATTCAAACTTCAACATGTTAAGATCGAATTGAACCGTCTACCGAAGAAGTGGAAGTTGATATAGATTTCCACCCAAGCGATGTTATCCGAGCCACCCCAAGAGTCTATCACCATCGCACACATTACCATTCGGTCTTATGCAAGTACTATAATGGGTTATGTAATGATAACCTAGTACTATGATTATGTACACAATTTTTTTATATAGAATATACATTCATTTTATTATTTTTACTTTGTAAATAGTTTTTAAAGCGAAAATAGTATTTTTAGTTAATATTTAACTAGGAAATATTTTTTGATGAATTAATGGATTTTGGAATTAAATAATATTTTAATAAAATATTATTATTATTATTATTAAATTACGTTTTATAACGTATAAATGATCGTATAAATTTTATGAATACAATGGTAATTTTTAAGGTTTGAAAGCTATTTTTGTCAAAACCCATTAATTTTAGATAAATTTCGGTTTTTTATTTTCAAAGTAAAAATTCGCACATTTAGAAAATTATTTTGATAAAATGAATAATATTTTAAGAATCAGGATGTTGAAATTATCCAACTGTGAATTTTTCATAATTTTCTGAGATAGTTGGATTTTTGGGTAAAAATTAAATAACATTTACATATATAATGTGTTTCTTGACATCATAATGACCCAACTATGATGTAATAAAATACTATAGACACTATTTTCAGACATTATATTTTTTACCATTAAAATAATGTGATTTTAGGTTTTTTGGATTTATTTTAAAAATCTTTAGTGGACCCTCAAAGACTTATAAAACATTTTAGCTTTTTAAACTGATTTCCTTGAGAGTGTGACTCACCTCCGCATAAGAAACACTATTATTTTATGAATTTATTCCATTGGACTTATAAAATATTGTTTTCCCCTCCACTTTGGAAAAAAAGGGAAAAAACCATGGGCTGTTTTATGGTTTTTATTAGTTTAATGTGAGGTGTCTCAAACCTAAATAATAAAGAATTCCATCTCCTTTCCTATATAAACCCAAAAAAGCTCCCACTTTATCTTCACTCAAAGCCTTTGTATTTTGTCCAACCTATACCCTCCTCTCTCTAGAATCATCCCAAGGTTCCCAAATCTCCCAATAATTCTCTCTCAATCCCCTTATAAGCCTTTGGGATCACACTTCCAAGTAAGAGATTCTCACTTTCCATATTTGTGTCCAAGTTTTCTTATGTTGTTATTCCCTTTTATTTTCAATTATAAATGTTTGAGTATGATTTTTAACCTCCCCCATACATCCCTATTCCTGTTTTAATAATTATATATCCCCTTTTTCTCCCATAAATTTCTTCCATGTATACTTGTTACCCTGCTGAAATTCTGTATGGAATTTCACTCTACTCATTTACATTCAAGTAATTCTATTTTTTCATGAATATAAATTCCATTAAAATTGTTGGTAAATGTATCTATATGACCCCTTACTGTTAATTTCATGTAATTATAATGAGACACTCATTTCTCTCTCATTAACAATTTTTATGAGTTCTTATGTCACGTTGTTACGCAGCCAAAATTGCACCGCAATTTTCCAAGCCAAAATCATTGTGTAGTGAATACCAGCCGATTTCTCTATCAAGGTTATTCAACTTTATTCACATTTATTTATTGTTTAAATATTTTCATGTATAAATTACACAATTATTTATCATGGAATAAATTATGATGTTTAGTGAATCCATGTTTTATGATCTGTGTGGCACATTTATGCATGAAATGAAATGATTATGAAGGGTGTGTTGTGATAGCACTCCAATGCATTGGTTAAATTATAGTATCATGATACGTCATGTGAAATGAGTGTTGACTCATGCTAATTCAAGTTCGATGAGGTTTTACTCATGCTTCCTATGCAATGAGGGTTTACTCATGCTCCATGTGCAATGAGCCTTGGCTCATGCTAATTCCATGTTAAGTGTTCTTGCCACATCTCCATGTTATGATTATCATGATTTAGCATGACTTTATGTTCAAGTTTCTCTAGTGATCCACTGATACACCTATTTTCTAACATGTATTTTATTCCTCATGGTATTCCATGTTTATTCCCTTATTGGTCTATATAGCTCACCCTTTTCCTATGCATGTCCTCAGGTTATCCCATGCAATGCTAAGTACGAGGGAGTGTAGTGGTCATGTAAAGGAAGTTTTAAATAAATATGTTTTATTTCATGTTTTAAGTTTTTATGTAATGATCCTAAACCCCAAAGACAATATACCTCTCAATCTTATATGTTTTATCAAGTGATTTTTATGTAATAAATCATGTTTAAGTGTGTAATAAAGAGATGAGTTGTTATAATCGGTATCAAAGGATATGTTTAGTTATTTTTGAGATTATTATTAGAAAACCCTAGTGAAGCCTTATAGTCAAGACTAAGTATAAAAAAACATCCCTACATTTTGGTGAGTATTGAGTAAGTTGTTTATCAGGAAAATACATCTCTGTCTGGATACGAGCAAGTAGAGGCAGATCTGGCACATATGTACCTAGGAGTGAAAACTTTGACAAGGTTTTTCGAGCTTGACCCAGGGTATCCTAGTACATAAAAATGAGCCTTGATACACTCTTGGTTACGATACTCTCGGGGGATATGGTTTAGTAAATTCACAAGCTTAGTATGAACCATTAATAAGGAAATTAAAAACCTGCCTCTAAGAATAAATTTTTGAAAGTATATCATTAATAACATAGATTGAAGCCTATAAATTCATAAGTTAAGGAATAAAAGTAATTTATAAGTCATATATTTTTGTCCTTGGATTAACCTTTATGTGTTACCCCTAACATTCCTTTTGTTCCAGCCAATGGTTAGTAATAGGAGGGCTTAGGATAAAAACTGACGTGAAGATCAATGTGATGACTATGCTAATGAGATGCCTAATCAGATGGGAGCGGGAATCACAAACTTTGTCACAATTCACTCTTAGTTAACTCATTTTTTTAATAGAAACATGGGTCAATTGGAATGTTCAACTCCCCTTAATAAAGAACAAGTCTCTATTGAGAGCTTCATGAGACAAAGGCATCCTACTTTTAATGGACCATTCGACCCATCAATCACCGAACAATGGATCAACTCCATTGAAAATGTCTTCTCTATCCTTTAATGTTCCAAACAAGAGATGGTTTTTATAGCTTCTTATTGTATTGATGGTGAAGCTGATCAATGGTGGACATTGATCAAAAATCTGAAGCATGAGGAGGAGATCGAGTAATTGAAATGGAAGTATTTACAAAAGTTTTTTTTCGATAAATATTTTCCGCGCACCCTCCAGCTTAAGATGGAAAGGGGCTTCCTTGACCTGAAGCAAAAAGATGAAGAATTTATCTGAGTGAATGATGAAAACATCACAATGCTTGCATGATACTCCTCTGGCTTTTTCGTTACCCCTAAATTCAAAGTTGACCACTTCTTTGGTGGGCTAAAACCTAGCCTACGGAAATCCCTTGCGATCCGTGACTTTGAAAACTATGGGGAAATTGTCTGATGTGCCCTCAAGGTTAAAATGGAGATCAGATAGTCTCAGGGGTATCATGGGGAAATGAAGCGTATGGTGGACTTCAATTCTGGAAGTTTTATGGATAAATACAACAGTGCTAAAAAAATCCAGCACCCCACTTTCCAAAGGTGCGGAAATAATCTTCCCAGAAATTTCTTGAAGGGGACAAGGAAATACTTTAGGTGTAGATGAAAAGGGATCCTAGCTATTAATTACCAAAAAGAAAAAACCATGGTTGAAAACTAGAATAGGAACACTCCATTAAAACCTTAACTTGTTGTTCATTACTTCAACTACAATGAACCATGGAACTGTACAAATCAGTTCCCTATGCCAAGGGTTTTCAAAGGCAACCAACAACCTCCAAGGTAGCAAGGTGGGAATTTTTCCATCACTACCGCTAAATTGAACCCCAAAAATGAATTGGTGATAGGTACGCTAGTTATTCATTCAATAGCAGTGAACATAATTTTTGATTCTGGTTCTACACATTCTTTTATATCCTGAATGTTTAGTATAAAAATCCCAACACCACCACAAATCATGGTATTATTGATGTTGGTGAGTATGGAAAATGGGGAAATCATTGCAACCCATGAATTTAGATCCTCCCCAGTCAAAATCGGTTGATTGAACTTCCTAGAGAATCTCATCATACTCCCTTTGGTGGAATTTTATGCAATTCTTATCATGGTTTGACATTCCATATATAGAGCCAACATAAATTGGCATGAGAGGGAAATAACTCTCCATGTGGAGAATCGAACCCTGATTTTTTACAAGTGCAGGGAGGAAGATGAATCTTCTTTAGCTCTATCATCTCAAGCATGGATATCACTACCCTATGAGCATGCATATCTGGATCAGATGATTGAGTATAAGGAGGCAACCCTCCTTGAAGACATGCCTATTGTGAGGGAATTAGCTGAAGTGTTTCCCAAGGAATTGTCTGTTATTACTCCTAGAAGAGATGTTGAATTATCAATTGATATTATATTTGGGTTGTTGCCAATATCCATGACTCTGTATAGAATAGCTGTTGTGGAGCTTGATGATCTAAAAAAACAAATACTGGAGAACCTGGACAAATGGTTTATATGCCCAAGTGCTTCACCATGGGGTGCACCGGTCCTCTTCTTCATGAAGAAGGATGGGCCAATGATACTTTGTATCTATTATCACGAGAATAACAAAATCAAGATAAATAATAAGTATCCTCTCCCATTAATTGATTACTTGTTCGATCAGCTACATGGAGCATAATACTTTTCTAAGGTGGATTTTCAGTGAGGATGTTATTAGTTAAGGGTAAAGAAGGAATATATCCCCAAGACTGCTTTTTGTACAGGGTATGGGCACTATGAATTCATAGTAATGCCTTTAAGACTCACTAATTATCCATAAATGTTTATGGACTTGAAGAATAGAGTCTTTAGAGATTACCTCGACAAATTTGTGCAAGTCTTTGTAGATAATATTCCAATATACTCCAAAACTATGGAGGGTCATGAGGATGATCTACTAACTGTACTAGAGACCTTGTGAAAGGAGAAGATATATGAAAAGTATATCAAGTGTGAGTTCTGGTTGAAGGAGGTCTCATTATTGGGCCATATCATCACAAGTAATGAGATATATATAGATCCCTCCAAGACAACTGCAATAGAGGGATGTATGAGGCCAACATCGGTAACAGATATTTATAGATTCTTGGTTTAAGTTGGATATTATCAAAAATTTGTGAGAAATTTCTCATGATTATGAAACCCTATTACCAAGATAACGCTGATGAGATTAAAGTTTTCTTGGAGTGATGAATGCGAAGAAAGCTTCAAGGAGTTGAAAAGGAGGCTTATCACTGTGCTCAGGCTCACATTACACACAAGTGGAGAACTTTTTATGGTATTTAGTGGTTCTTAGAAGAAGGGTTTAGGATATGTGTTGATGTCAAATGACAAAGTCATTGCCCATGATTCAAGGAAATTGAATGTTCATGAGAATAATTATCCAACAAATGATCTTGAGTTGGCTGTGGTGATCTTCCCTTTAAAAATTTGGCGGCATTATCTCTTTGGGGAGAATTGTGAAATATAAACGGACCACAAAATCCTCGAGCATATATTCACACAAAAAGAGTTGAACATGCACCAACGAAGATGGTTAGATCTGATCAAAGACTATGACTGCTCAATCCATTACCTCCCTGGGAAAGAGACCAAAGTGGCAGATGCTCTAAGTAGAAAGGACCCAATGATTCTATCATTGATGTTAATTAAGAAGGATCCAATATTCTTATATTTGATGAAGATGGACATGGGAATCATAAAGAAGGAAACAACATAAATCCTTTCACAAATGATTTCTCAATCATCTCTTTTGGAAAAGTTAATGGATGCTCAAAAGAATGATGTGGGAAATTAGAAGAAAGTGGAAGCTATCAGGAAAGGTAAATCCGCAGAGTTCAATGTTTATGAAGAAGGAATTGTGAGATTTGAGAAAAGACTATGTGTTCCATCAAGTCTAGAGTTGAAGAAGGAACTTTTGAATGATGCACATAGTTCGAATTTCTCTATTCACACAGGAAACACAAAATGTATCGAGATCTCCAAGAGCATTATTAGTGGGATAATACGAAGAAGGGGATCACTGAGTATACATCAATGTGTCTGGTGTGTCCGCAAGTGAAGGCAGAGAGATAGACGTCTAAGGGGATGATAAAACCATTTCCCATAATAGCATGGAAATGGGAGAACATCGCTATGGACTTTGTCAATGAAATTCCGAAGAATTTTAAAGGCAACAATTCAATCTGGGTTGTTGTGGATCATCTTACAAAGTCTACACACTTCATTAAAATTTGAGAGGATTCCTCATTGGATTGAATGGAACAGATATATATCAGGGAAGTGGTAAGGTTGAATGGAGAACCACTATCTATTATATCTGATCGAGATCAAAGATTCACCCCTATGTTTTGGAAGATACTTCAACATGCTCTGGATACTGAGCTAAAATTCAGTACAGCTTATCATCCTCAAATTGATGGCCAATCCGATCAGACTATCCAAACACTTGAGGACATGTTGAGAGCATGTTTAATGGACTTTAAAGGAGTATGAGATCAACATCTTCCTCTGGTAGAATTCTACTATAATAACAGTTTCCACTCGAGCATCTGAATGGAACCTTATAAAGCCTTGTATGGGAAGTGGTGCAGAGCCCCAACATGTTGGGATGAAGTTAGTGAGAGTAAGCTAATTGGACTAGAAATGGTCAAAGAAATGGTGGATATGGTGAAAACCATTCTAAAAAATATCTAAAAAGCACATAGTCTACAGAAGGGTTAGGAAGATAACCATCAACGAGACCTTGAGTTTAATGTTGGATACATGGTATTTCTATGCATATCACTGTAGAAGAAGGTCATGAGGTTTGGAAAGAAAGGGTAGTTTAAGTCTTAGGTACATCGGCCCCTTCGAGATTCTTGATCGTGTCGAGGATGTAGCCTATCGACTAGAATTTCCACCTCCCATGGACAAAGTACATGATGTCATTCATGTATCCCTCTTAAGGAGGTACATACCATACCCTTCACATGTACTCTATTCATAGGTAGTACTACTAGAGGATGATATTACTCATGAGGAGCAAAGAGTGAAGATATTAGATCATAGGGAAAAAGTTCTATGAAATAAGACAATGCCCCTCAAGAAAGTGATGTGGAGAAATCAAAATTTTGAAGAAGCAACATGGGAATCAGAGGAAGTGATGAAGCAGAGTTACCCACATTTGTTTTAGTGTGGGAAAAGGAAATTTTGAGGGTGAAATTTCTTAAAGGGGGAAGATTGTAATGACTCAAATATTCATTAATGAAAATTCTTCTTGATCTAATTAAATGTCTTATTATGGGTATTTAAAAGTTATTCACTTCCTTGGTTTTATGTTTTTGGATTTTAAAATACCATTTGGAATTGTGACCATTGCTAATATAGTCGTTGAACAGTGATCACATTATTAGTATAAATATATGGCTTTAGAAAATCCAATTTACTCAGACAAAGGAAGTGATGGCCTCACCTAGTAGACTTTCCCCGTATGAAGCCCATTTTTTGGAGCACGAAAAGGAGGTGGCATCATTGGGGTTCTCTCTTGACAAATCCCAAGATGAGCTTCAACATGTTAATCTTGAAGGGAACTATCTGCGAAAGTAGTGGAAGTTTATAGAGATTTCATCCCGAGTGACGTTATTTGAGCCACCCCAAGAGTCTGTCACCATCGAACACCTTACCCTTCTATCTTATGTGGGTGTTATAAGGGGTTATGTAACGAGACCCTTGTACTATTATTATGTACACAATTTTTTTATAGAGAATATACATTCATTTTATTATGTTTACATTGTAAATAGTTTTTAAAGAGAAAATAGTATTTTTAGTTAATATTCAACTAAGAAATCTATTTTGATTAATTAATGGTTTATTGAATTAAATAATATTTTAATAAAATATTATTAGTAGTAGTAAATTACTTTTTATTAAGTATAAATGATTGTATAATTTTTATGAATAAAATTATAATTTTTAAGGTTTGAAAGCTATATTTGTCAAAACCCATGAATTTTTGATAAATGGTGGTTTTTATTTTTAAAGTGAAAATTCAAATATTTATAAAATAATTTGGATAAAATGAATATTATATTTTGATTTAGGATTTCGAAATTATCCAATGGTTAATTTTTCATAATTTTCTGAGACAGTCAAATTTTTGGGTAAAAATTAAATACCATTTAAATTTATAATGTATTTTATGACATCATAATGACCCAATAGTGATGTAATAAAATACTATAAACACTATGTTCGGCCATTATATGTTTTACCATCAAGATAATGTGATTTTATGTTTGTCTGATTTATTTTACAATTATTTAGTGGACTCTCCAAGACTTAAAAAACATCTTAGTTTTTTAAATTGATTTCCATGAGAGTGTGACTCACCTCCACAAAAGAAACCCTATTATTTTAAGATGTTAGTACATTGTCCTTATAAAATATGTTTTCCACTCCCCTTTGAAAAAAATCATAGGAAAAAACCATGGACTGGTTTGTGGTTTTGATTAGTTTAATATTAGGTGTCACAAACCTAAATAATAAAGAATTTCATATCCTTTCCTATATAAACCCACCCAATCTCCCACTTCCTCTTCACTCAAAGCCATTGGAGTTAATCCAAACTATTCCCTCATCTCTCTATAATCCTCTCAAGTCACCCCAATCTCCCAATAATTATCTCTCAAACCCCTCCAAATCCTTTGGGATCACACTTCCAAGTATGCGATTCTTACTTTCCTTATTTATGTCCAAGAATCCTTATATTGTTGTGACATTTAATTTTCAATTATAAATGTTGGGGTATGATTTATCACATCCCCCATACTTCCCTCTTAATGTTTTAATAATGATATATCCCCTTTCCTTGTCATCAATGCCTTCCATGTATACCCGTTACCCTGTGGAAACTCCATAAGGAATTTCTCTCACCACATTTACATTCAAGTAATTCTTTTGTATCACAAATCTATATTTCATTAAAATTGTTGGGAAATGTATCTATATAACCCTTTTACATTATATTTTGTGTAAATATGATGATACACTCATTTCTCTCTCATCAACCATTTTTATGAGTTCTTATTTCACGTCGTTAAGTTGCCGAAATAGTACCATAATTTTCTAAGCCAAAGTCGTTGTGTAGTGAATATCATGCCCATTTCTCTATCAAAAGTATTCAACTTTATGCACATTTAGTTATTGTATAAAGAGTTTCATGTATTAATTCCACACTCCTATATCATATAATAAATGATTATTTTTAATGAATCCATGTTTTATGATCCATATGGCACACTTATGCATGAAATTAAATGATTATGAAGGGTGCACCATAATAGCGCTCCAATGAATTGGGTAAAGTATAGTATCGTGATATTTTATGTGCAATGGGTATTGAATCATGCTAATTAAAGTGGAACAGGTGTTTAATCATGATTCATGTGCAATGAGGGTTTACTCTTTCTCCATGTGCAATGATCCTTGACTCATGCTAATTCCATGTTAAGTGTTGTTTCCACAACTCCATGTTCTGATTATCGTGATTTATCATGCCTTTATGTTAATGTTTCTATTATGATCCATTGATATTCCTATTGTCTAACAATTATTTTATTCCTCATGTTATTCCATGTTTATTACATTACTGAGCTTTATAGATCATCGTTTTCTTATGCATGTCCTTAGGTTATCCCGTGCAATGAAAAGTACGAGGGAATGTATTGGTCATGTAAAGGAAGTTTTTAATAAAGATGTTTTATTTCATGTTTTATGTTTTTATATAATTATCATAATCTCCAAGGACACTATCCCTCTCAATATTCTATGTTTTATCAAGTAAATTTTATGTAATAAATCATGTTTAAGTATGTAATAAAGAGCAGGGTTGTTATAGTCATCCTTTGAATTTTCCTCTCACCTTTTTTTGAGTGCCTCCATAGGCATGGATCCTCAAGGCCATGTGTCCAACCTCATGGTAAAAAAAGTGTGGTTTCATGGATCTTCTATTTCCTATGATTTTACTACATTTATCATTACTCATGTGGGCTTAGAGGTTGAAATTAGTCAACATATCCACATGTTCCCGAGCTATAAGGGCATCCTCTTTAGGAATAATCCCCAAAATCTCATCCAGGGGAATCATTTTTAGGAGTAATAGCTAGTCACACTGCCCAATAGAAATCATTCTAAGTGTAATCCCCAAATAAATTTAGTCCTCCTACTTGGTATAATCCCTAAACATTCACCAACATGGGAATCCTTATTAGGATTAATCCCAAATCATAACCCCCACTCACTAGGGTATCCTCTTAATGACTAAGCCCCCAAAACAAACATACAAGTCTCCATGAGAAATCTACTTATCTGGACCCCAAACTCACTCATTAGGTAATCCTCTTCAAGAGTAAGACTGAAATTAATCCTCTTAAAGGGTCACACTCCCCTATGAGACCAAACCGTAATAGGGTATCCATAAACATGATCCTTCATAACTGAACTATATGATATTTTATTCACATCCAAATGGGATACATCGGAAGCATACTTGTGGTTCAAAACCAACACCCAATTCAACCCTGTTCTCTATAGACCACATATCTAGAAAGGTCTAATTCAACTTGGAAATTCATATCTCTTCCAGGATCCTTGGGATTATTCAATATTAATGTCCCACACCAAAATTTGACTAAGAACCAAGACATCCTTACCACATGACATAAAATTGTATGGTTAGATCCTTATCACATGACATTAAAATGTATGATATTCCCCATTAAGCAGCACCAAACTACATGGCTTATGATTCCTTTCACAAGGATATTTAGGAATCACGTCCATGGGTTTGATCCCAACATCAAAACAACCCTCATCTTCTTGGATGAAAACACACTCCTGAGTTCCCCACTACATGGATAGATAACAAGAATCTTCATAATAACAACCAAAGAATATCTAATTAGAACATAAGAGGATATCATCAATGGATAACCTCAAATACATAAATATTATTCTGTGATATATACATTCTAATAATTGATTGTTAATTTTAGGGTTACCCACATCATACTTGGGAATTAATAAATGATTTTGAACATATCTTAAATATATAATAAAGTCCCGGAGTAGGAAAAAATTCCTTGGTATGATGAGCCTGACCAACCATCCTCTAGACCAATGTGTGTTCTTAAGCATGTTGGCTAAAACTTCTAATGAGAACCTATCTTTAGAAATATGGTACCTCGTAGATATAGAACCATTGTTTTTTTTTGTTAAATGAAGAAACCCATTGGAAACCATTTGGAAATAGTGAACCCAATGTGAATGATTAAACACAATTTTACCCCCTATGACCAACCATAGAGAGAAACACATTTATGTTGGAAACAAAAAAATGGTGAACCTGATGTGAATAATTAACCAAGATGATAGTATCACCCACTTGTCATTCCCTTTCACCTGATAGAAGAGGTCCAGATAAGAAAATAAATCATTCATTTGTTCATTAAATTGAGATGTTGGTTTGATAGGGTATTCTTGTTTGTGTTTGTAATATATTAGGAAATTACTTCTAGAACTCCCTTCGATCCAATGGAATCCTCCTAGCTTTCACCAACACATGCCCCACCTACTGTTCAGTTCAGTTCCTCATCCACATGTAGGACACCATCAACAACCTAGAATCTTCATCATTGGGTCTCAAACTCGTTAGACTGGGAGTACCATTATAATTGCACAATCCTGACCATGGAGGCCACTTGACATGACCTCCAACTCACAAAGACCCATCGATCATTCGGTCAGTGATGACTAATGGTCATGTCGTAGACAACACTAACCGTCATCTTTAACCATTTTAAGAGTCTATCCTCAGAACACAACAACCAGTCCCTCATGTATCTCGTGGAGGTAGATCAATAAGATTCATATGGAATCATCGAGAAGACACAGGGGTCCTTATAAAGGGATCCTTATAGAAATCTTCATCACCGATGTCGCATGACAGTGAAACCTCAACATGATGAGGGTGTTGTTCTCGGCCATCTGACCCAGTTCACTTAGACCAGGGCATGCAATACGGACTACCGAGGATAGAAACTGGTAAAAAAAGAGAAAGGTAAAACCATTCCCCCCTCTAGGGAATCCCACCAACTGAATTTGGTGGAAAATTGTGAGTGGGAACATATATTAGACCACTCAAATATATCCAGCCAGCAGATTCACCTAGCGGCATTTAAGGAAGATCATCATTCAAATATGGTGGACAACCATGAGTGGGGACATTCACCTACCCATGATGATCAATTCTACTATCAGAATCTTCTAAAACCATTCACATAATCCCACCAAAAAAGTATGGTGGAAATCCCCAAGCAGGTCCACACACCTACCTGCATTCATCAAGTCGACCATCAATTTTATCTGGTATCCTTTGAAGAAGTCATTTAGAATGTCCTAATGTAAAATGGGGGAAGACTCAAATCTCTTTACCCATACATGATAATTTTCAATATCTATTTATATGAAATGGAGGGTGAGAGAAGGCACATACCCCTACTCCAATTATGAAATGGGAATATATACCCATTTCAATTGCTGATGTCACCAAGAATATCCTAAAAATAGTAAAATGGTAGATTAAAATCCCTTCCCACATCCTATAGAATTTATAGGATGTTATAATAGCAATGAAAATAGTTCTTAAGGCATGGAAACACAACATTGTCCCCACAAATGGGGTGGCTCGTCAGTATGTCACCCCAGAGTAGACCCACACCTCCACTCTCATCCAAGATGGTAATGGGGTAAACTCCTCCATATTATACGGACAATCGGATTCGACACATACACCCATTCCAACTAGAGATCATTGTTCTATATTAATGGACACTCTATGGTAGGAAGAAACCCATGTCTAGGAAAATCACTTACCCAGTAAGTGGCCCCAGTCACTAGTAAAAATGCATCCAAGAATAATCATAATCAAACATGATTGGAAAATAGAAAGAAGAAATATGGTCCTGCATTACATTATGATGGAGTTGTTGAAGACCTCATATGTTTATCTATAGCAGCTCAGGATCTCACTCTATCGTCTCTAAATCAAGGGGTAGTAGTATTAATTCTGAAGGTTCTCATTGGAAACTTCACCAAGAAGGATTTCTTCATGACAACAATTCGATCAATCTTGAGATCCCATATCCTCATCAGAGCCACAAAAACCCTTTTCATTTTTATAAGATAAAGGATAAAATGGTTCATCACCTTTCTATAATCCTACATGGTGTTCCTCCCCATGATGGAATTCATAGAGAAAGTTCTCTCTGTAGTAGATTTTTATGTCATCAAAAGGGTCCTCCCCTTGGAGATATAGTTATTATAAATACTTTATACTATGAGGAAAACGAGAAAAGAGATACATTCATGTATGATTTCTTTTCATTGGAAGTTGAAATTATTTATCTACTAGAATAAATCCCAAGGCAACGGCCATTCTATGAACCTCCTTTAGATCACCTGTGTTCAAAACTGGTAGAGGAAATCCAACTCGATATCACAACTTACGATAAAATGGAAGGAAAATTCTCACCCTAGTTAGACTAGGTAGAGGAGCCTCTAGCAAAAGAAGAAGAAGACATATTAAACATTAGGATACAATTGGATAAGGATGACATATCATTCATGTTATGGCCATTATAAATTCATCAATATAATATTCCAAAGGCATTTGTAGAAGATTGTGTGCTTGAAATCCACCAAAATATATGGAAAAATCTTCACCACTTGAATGAAAAGTTATTACCCTATGATGAGTATCAAAGTAACTTCAAGGTACACTACTACAAATACGGCCTTTATCAGCGCTAAAAATGGCCTTTATCAGCGCTAGAAAAAGCACTGATAAAGCTGGCATAGATAAAGGGGGGGTCCCCTTTATCAGCGCTCCGAAAAGCGCTGATAAAGACCACTTTTATCAGCACTAAAAAAAAGCGCTGATAAAAGTACCCCTTTATCAGCGCTTTCGTTTTAGCGCTGATAAAAGTTAAAAAAATTTAAAAAAAATTTAAAAAAAATTAAAAAAATACTGCCAATTGGGGGGGATTTTATAGCGCTTGAACCCCCCCCCCCCTTTTACAGCGCTTTTCAGCCCCTATACAGCACCCCACGCACCCCACGCCCCCCCTCCACCCTTTAACAGCGCTTGCTCCAATATTCCCCATGCGCGCGCACCCCTGCCTCCACCAGGATTTGAACTCGAGACCTCCCCCCTGCGCGCCTAAGCCCTTACCACTACTCTATTTTGATTTTATTTCCAATTCATGATATCTATATATATATATATATATTTATATATTTAGTTATATTTATTCGTATAGTAATATATATTTATATTAATATATATATATATAGTTATATTATAATATATATATATAGTTATATTATAATATATATAGTAATATTAATATATATATAGTGGTATTAATATATATATATATCTATATATATATATATATATATATATATATATTTAGTTATATTTATTCATATAGTAATATATATTTATATTAATATATATATATAGTTATATTAACATATATATAGTTATATTAACATATATATAGTTATATGAATATATATTTATATAGTTATATTAATATATATATAGTGATATTAATATATATATTTATGGTGATATTAATATATATATATATTTATAGTAATACTAATATATATATATATGTAGTTATATTAATATATATATATATAGTTATTAGATTAATATATATATAGTTAGATTAATATATATATATAGTTAGATTAATAGATATATATAGTTAGATTTATATATAGGTATATAAATATTCATTGTATTTTAAATAAAATGGATGTTAGTTATTATTTAGATAAAGCTAATATATTTTATATGTAAATATATTTTATTATTTATATTTATAATTAAATTTTTAGGTGTGAATATTTAAAAAATATGAATATATTGTTATATATTTGATTATAAATTGAAGTTCATTATACAAAATGATGAAATGTCAAAGACATAATATCAATATGAATGTAATACCTTGGAATAAATTCATACCCCACCAAAAAAATCCAATAATACCCCCTTAAACAAGGGTGAAAATCCACAAAATGTTAAAAAATCAGGGAACCCCGACTAAAAACTCAGTTTTGGAGGCCTTCTGGGCCTCTTTTGGCCTCGAAAATCCCTTGACCAGGGTCCCCCCAGGTCACAGGGATGTAGATCTCGTCGCAGGCTTCAATTTGATATGTGGTAGATCTCAAACAGACACCCGGATCAAAAGTTATGGCCGTTTGAATTTGAGTTGCGTTTTCAACATATTTTGGATCTTTTTTTAATTTTTTTAATTGTTTTAGTCTTCAAATTGTTATTAAATGACTATTACTCCATAATGATTAGAAAATTATTAATTAAAAATATTTTTTTAATTTTTTAAGAAGTAATTTTCACTAAATATCTTATATATTATGTATAATAAGTGTAAATGTACATTTATAGTTATCCAAAATATATTTAAAAATTATATATTATATTTATATATCAATATAAATATATTTATATATTAATATATTAATATATATTTTTTAAAAAAAAAATTGAAGTCGACCCTTTATCAGCGCTTTTAAAAAAAGCTCTGATAAAGGCCCCCCCTTTATCAGCGCTACTAAACAAGCGCTGATAAAGGGGGGGGGGGGGGGCGCTGCAAAAAACTGTTTTTGTGGTAGTGGTAATTGAAGGGTTTCAATCCCAAATTAGCATGGTAGGTCTCCTGGCTTCAAGACAACCAAATATTGAGAAACAACAAGGATTCCTTCAACATGTACGCCTCATCACATTAACTAGATTTTGATAGATGATCACTGATTCCCCATATGATGTTCATATCAGAGGATGGCGTTAAAATGGAGTGTTAAAATTCACCATTTTCCTTAACCATAAAATCCCAACAAAAGTGGTGTCATGAAATGTCATAGATTTAGGTCATCTTCAACAAATGATTCATATCTATGAACAATTATATGCTTAACAAAAAAATTACCTGACTGAATATCACTGATGTTGGGCAAGAAGAGAGAATTCCATTGATATAATTTTTCATCAAGAATGTAAAAATATTTAGCAAGCATCCCATTTGGGATAAATTAGACGTTAGATAGTGAAAATTTTAGAAATATGGAATGATATTCGAAACTTGTTGATCCGAATGCAAAACAAATGATGCACATGGCCCATGTTCAAACAAAACATTTTAGAATCAGATGGGTAGTCACAAAAATAACGTCCATTGTGGTTCAGGAGTGACCCTATCCCATAGGGATAGGGGTTTTTTAACCTATCCCTCAAGGTCATTGGATCAGTCCTGAAGGGTTCTAAAAGTAGAATATGAACAACCCCATCCCTTAGGGATAAGGAAATTTTTCACCTCAAAGACACCCTCCTTAGTGGGAATCAATATTCTCCCAATTAGGGAAAATTATACATGGTGGATCCTCATAGTTCACCCCATCCCACGATTCAGTAAACTCATTAGTTACATGCATGAATAAAATTTGTGGATATTACTTTTAGATTACTTTCTACCAAGAAGATCCTAGAGAATCAGAAAAGGAGAGAGTAAAGCCTTTTGGAGGGAATAGAAAAAGGATGACTTGTAAATACACTGATATAATGAATTCAATGAAATTTTCCTCAGTAAGTGTAATCAACACCACCATCGTAGATTTTATAGAACACAAGTCCAATTAATAGTAGTCATAAGATTAAGTTACTATTTATAATATGGTCCACGCTAAAAAATTGAATGAGGTATGATTACCCATTACGAAAAGGATTTACCTAAATCTGGGAATTCCCTTAGACAATCCATCATTACTCTATCAGAAGGCATCAAAGAGGGAAAAGGGAAAGGGTCTAATAATGTCTCACCTTCCTCCAAGAGAGGTTAAGTTCCTTTTACATGAGGAAAGGTTTTCACATCTATAGGAAGAGATAAAATAATTGAGGAGAATAAATGGAGAATAAATCCAAATAATATTTCTTACCAGGCACATTCTACAAGAAGATCCTCACCTCGCACTCATAGTTGTTGTATATCAACAAAGAGGGTTCGCCACATAAACTGAAGCAGATCCTGAACATCTACTTAATGCAGGATAACAACCCCCCAATATATTTGGATCCAAAAGTAGAATATTGAAAATTCCCTCTATTGGGTGGGAAACTAGATAAGGTTTAGTAACATCCTTATAGGGCGGACCCTATAAGTTACCCATGAAAAGTACCTGCAGTATCGCCACTAATGGCCCTACCGGTAGGAACACCTGTTTAGTCTTCGACTGCCACACATGTTCAATATATGTATAATCCAAAAATTCCTTGAATACTGATAAAAACTATTAAGTCACTAACATCTCAATTAGAATCCAGGGAGGAACAACATTCACTAATACAGTTGAAAAAGAAACCTTACCCTGAATGGGTAGATCCGACTCTCCCCACGTAGAATTTTGGGAACCCAAAATTTCCAATTTTTAATGGATTAGGAGACCCATAGTAGAACAATATGTTGTTTATCTATCACTGTGTCCCCTTAATGGGGACCCCTGAATAAAATGATGTAGTGAAACTTCATGGATTCATTTATTAATTACAAATACCATCCCTTTCATGGTACTCGATTTTTCAAGCTCAGTCAATTATGGGGTGTGAAGACCTCCATCAAATGTTTCTCTTCTAATTTAGAAAATTGAGGATGAGGACAATAGTGTTCAATATCTAAAACTGTTTGAATTGGGAGAATGAAAGAGTACCGAATTTCAATGCTCGGTGTAAAGGATTGACATACTCCTTGAATCTAAAACTCCCTCAAGAAGAGTTGTTTCCCATATATATAGTGAATCTTCACAATGAGTTTCACATGACACTTATCCCTGTTAAATATATAGGATGGTTTTGCGATCATACTTTAATTTATTAAAGGGTCGAAGACTCTATCGCATAGACCAAATCCAAGGCCCGAGTAATTTCATCAACTCAAGGAAAGAGTGTAGGGAATGAAAAGGATACTACAGTTACACTTAAAAAATACCATGTACCTTCTCCCGCTTCAAATTCCATGACACATCGTGTGGATCCACCTCCCAACCATTATAAAAAATTATCACATCAATAGGATGATCAAAGAGAAAAAAGTTGAAAACAAATTTAGGAGATAAAAAATAAGTTCTATTATTTTCAAAATAGCCAAGTTTTTGACTACTTTATCTCAACATTTTTAAATAACTTGGTAATTTTACCAAATACTAGGAAGCCCACAAAAGAAGGTGAAGAATATCTCCCATATTATTTACCATTCCCTTAAATACCTAGGAACTACATCCAGGATTGATTTGTTTTCAAATACATCACACAAAAGATAGTCGAATTTGGGCAAGTGAAGATGAAAATTTTTCCTACTCAAGTAGAATTTGTTTCTTCCACTAATCTAGAAGAGTAAAATGAATGGAAATAAGTATATAAAAAAAGTAAACAGAAGTTTTGTGAATGTATGGTTAGAAAAATGATCATCCAAAATCATGTTATCATTTGGGAACAGTTGGAACTTCCAATTAGGCCCCTAACCACTTTCACTACAACACATCCAACTTCATCAGTGTCCCAACTCTCTGAAGTCCAATCCCCCACAAGGTGACATGGCCAGAACAGTAAAAATAAAGAACAATAAGTTGATATTGTACCAAATTCAATGTTGTCTTTGACTATAGAGTAATTTATGACCACAATCTCAAAATCATGGGCACTGCCCCACCAAATGGTACAAAAAGGGTCCACCCATTAAACTAAATCTCTATCAGATGATGAGTTGATCTTAAGTTACATTAATGTTATTAATTTAATGGATCCATTATCAAATTATGATCATCATTTTGAAACCAGATTCACTACACTTGATTGGGTAATTGGGGGAAGAATTCATTAGGGTCACGGATATAGGGAAAGACGCGATTGTCCTAGAAGTCACTACTTTAAACAGTCCCCTACATGAACTGTATTTTTGGACAAAACTCCTAGTATATATCTCTTGTTTTCCCAATGAAGGAAGGTAATATCACCCACACTTGATAGGGTCTACCATGACACAATAATTTCAAAATATTGGTTAGAGGATACATAACTATATAGTGCAACCTCGATGCATAGGTTACCTAGCCAGCCCAATCCACCAACAACTGAAGAACCTTCAACTATTTTCTAAGGGAAGATCCATCTCCATCAAGAATATCAGATCCCAAAGAAACAATGTAATAAAACCCCCATACTATGAAGCATAAACCTTTGGACAAAAAATATGAAGTCTTACAGCAATTAGACATGGTGCCTGTAGTGTTTTCTATACTATGTGCGCTGAGTCTATCAAAATATCCCCAAGAATCAATCATTGCGGTCTTTTCAAGACCTAAGGGATTTAAAACCAAGGTTTATACTGATTAATTGTATTGTAAAAATAATAATCCTACAGAATTCCACCCAGTCATCTCCTTCATAGGACAGGATGAGGAAACCATCATACAAAGACTCATCAAACCCCTGTATATATCTAGCACGTTAAATGAAATTGATTTCGAAGGATCCTTCATTGACAATGGATCAAGAGTCAACCTCATCCTAATCTGAAAACATTTTAAACTGGGTTTCAATGAATATCACTTGTGCCCCTCTACCCTATTTTTATAGGGTTATGATAATAATGACAAAAATACACTTGGTGCAATAAACTAAAGACTTAGTTTGGGGATGTCATGTCTGCCTCAGAATTTATGGTTGTTAGACAAGATAAAACCTTCAATGTCCTTCCAGGAAGACCTTGGGTACATCAACAAGTGGATATCCCCTCGTCATACCACCAATGAATCAAATATTTTTTTAATAGTAAAATTGGGAAATTGCATGGTGATTAGACCTCATTCAAATATTGTGAGTTACATTACATTAATGCAGGATTCTGCCATAAGGAAGGGAAATAGTCTATGGATAATAATTTCACTCTGATCAATGCCCCAAATGGTATAGAGACGATTCCATCCAATCCATTCTAATAACTAATTGTAGATTACATTCTCCCCAACAACCAAATTGAATAGGTGGGTTCAAATTCAAGCACACACCCAACTCATGTTATGTCAATCATGGTAGCTGATCCTAAAATCATTATAGAAGATTTCAAATCTATAAGAAATACTAAAAGAGTAGATAAAAATATCTTCATTGCAACCCCTAAGCTACAAAAAAATCTCTGTTCCATTAGCTAGACTGAAGAATGTTATCATTCCAAAAGGAGAAAATAAAAAGTTTCATTCTCAGTACCTCATGCCCCCTTTGAAGCTCTAAAAGTTCCTTATACCAGAAAGAAAACATGAAATGGATACATAATATTTTGGATGTCCATATAGAGACTCCTCTCCTCCCTATGATGAACTTTCTTCATCACCAAATTCCTAGTAAGAGGTGAAATAGGTAAAGCATAAGGAAGATGAAGAAGAGCCATACCTCTAGGATTCCCCTCTAGGATTTTATGAAGGCATATCCCCACTATTGATGAGCTCAAGGAGATAATTATGGGTACAAAATAATATCCATGACCCACTTGGATTAGTGTGTCCATGAGTCTCAGAGAATAGGAGGCATATACATCCTTCATGAAGAAAAATCATGATTTTTTTGCTTATAATTACATCGAAATGATAATAATTAACCCCAAAGTGTCCACCCATCACTTGGGTTTATAAGAATATAATCGAGGGTACAAGAAGGTAGCCAGAAAGACACATCTGACTCAAACCTCCAAAATTAAAGTCAAAGTAGATTAGCTTGTCGAGTAAAACTTCATATGGGAAGTGAAATATATAAACTGGTTAGACAAAATTATTCCTATAAAGAAGAAGAATGGTAAAATCTGAGTTTTCATCGACTTTAGAGATCTCTATGATCACTTTTTGAAAGATGACTTCTGGGTTCCAATCACATAACTCCTGATTTATAAAACAACTAGTTATCAAGACTCTCTTTCATGGATGACAATTCATGGTGCAATCAAATTTGGATGGCCCCCAAATATGAAGAAAAAACCATCTTCAGGGTCCCCCAGGGAGTATTCTGCTATCGAGTACTGCCCTTTGCCTTGAAGAATGTCAACACCACATTCCAACTTGCTATGCATCGTATATTCAAACTATTCTTGTGGAAGTTTATTTAATAATACATTTATGATCTAGTGGTTAAGTCCCCAAAACGTTTTGCCCACCTAGATGACTGTGAGACCATCTTCAACATGATTTTATATCATATCATGAAGATGGACCCCTTAAAATTTGATTTTTGAGTTACCTCGGGAATTTTTCTTAACTTCATCATTTTCCATTTCAAAATTGAAGTTGAAAGTGAGAAAACAAATCTCCTTAGAATTTCACATCCTCGAAACCTTAGAGAGTTGAGATGACTTCTCGGAAACATGTCCTATACCAGGCACTTTATAGCCAACATTGTAGACAACTGTCTTCCCTTAACAAAAATTATGAATAAGGGGGTCATTTATCAATGGAACAGTGACTGAAAGGAATCATTTTACACCCATAATAAATACATCGTAATCCCACCAATATTAATTCCACCTATTGGGTGAAAACCAATCATACACAATTGATATCCCTGAAGGGATCAATAATCACCTTGTATAAAAGTACGGTGTTGGGAATGAAAATGACCTTTATTTTATCAGTTAAAACATTCTCTATGTTGAGATTAATTATTAAGATATAAGGAAGAGTTTTCTAGCATTAAACTTTACATTCCAAAAACTGAGGCAGTACTTGTGGAACCACAAAGTTCAATTGGTCTCTCACAATTACCTTTTCAAATATATCCCCAGTCATCCTATATTGAATGGATGTCTAGAATAATGGTTAGTTATCCTATAATAGATTGATATAAAAATTTTACCACATAATGTAGTGAAATGTCTGGTCTTGGAAGACTTACTTGTAGAAAAACCATCTATAGAACCTACATCGTTAAATACTAAACTTTCTGATTAACAGATATTTTATATTCATGAATGCACCCAAATGTGGAAAATTTATTTCTACAGTGTATCCGAGATCCCAACAACGAATATAATGGAAGACCCTAAGCTCAAAAAAGTTGGGTAAGGGATTATTCTCATCTCCCAAATGAAGGTAGAATTACCTTATTCCGTCCTTTTTGTCAGAAGGTTTTACCAATATTGAGGTGGAATATCATGCCCTCTTTGTAAGCCTGGAAATAGAAATAGAAATACCAGTGGACCACATGGAGGTGATGGAAACTCATAGTTGGTAATAAAACATATCAATATGGATTATACCATTAAAAAGGAAGAGTTGGTCGCCTTAATTGATTATTTATGAGGGTTAATGTCAGGGTTCCCCTCAGATCCAACATTGACTCTGATCCCACAATCATATAACACCTAGGATGATGCATTTGAAAATAATTCTCTAGATCTGGATGATCCCAACCAAGAGAAAATTGTTATTTACATTTACCATCGCCGAATAGTCTCACCTTTTTTTCAAGTCATAACAGAAGATATTGAAAACGTTATCCCTATCCATGAGATCCATGGTCCTACCACAGTATGGATTATTCCTATCATGAAATACATCTATGAAAGAGTACTCCCATTGGACAGAGCTAGGTAGGATAAAATTTGATAGAGAGTAGCTAACTTTACCCTTTATGATTCCCAAATAACCAAAAATTCCTCTACAGATAAGTCTTTAAGGGAGTCCTTATTAGATGCATTCATGTATAAGATATAGTATCTATTATGGAATAAGTGCATGTGGGATCCTATGGTTCCCAAAAGTTAGGATTAACGATTTTTGATAGAATCTAAAGGCATGGATACTTCTGGACTTAATGACACAGGATTGCATAGAATTCATCAAGAAATGTAATTCCTATCAAGTAAATGAAAAATTCATCCATCAACCACTCGAGTTGATACATATATCCAAATACTTATAACCATTCACCACATGGGGAAGGGATTTGTGGTTCCATACCCTCTAGCTAAGACCAAGCTGTTAAAATACATCTTGAATGCTATTGATTTATTCTCCAAATGGGTAGAGGCGATACCCCTCAAAGAATTCGGGGCCAAAAGAATTGTTAGTTTATTCAAATATAACATCATTACTAAATTTGGTGTCCCTCATACAATATTGTTGGACAACAACACCCATTTATGTTCTTCTATGGTGGAAAAGCTATATCATGAATACAACATAAAATTCAATAATTCATTCTACTATCATGCAATGGATAATGGGATGATATAGGTCTTCAACAAGACCATGTAGACCATAATCTATAATATGGTGGATAAAGATAAAAAATATGATCCTAACCATCTCTGGAATGCATTATGGGATTTTCAGACTACAAATCAGACTGCTACACGGGAAACCCCATACTCATTGGTATATGGAACAAATGTAGTCTGACCAATTGAGATAAAGTTCCATCACATAATGTTTCCATCTGTGATCATTTATCCACAAATGATAAATCCCAAAAATGAAATGATGGATGGTAACAATTAGATGATAAAATATTCCACACCTTACATCACTTAGAGGGCTATCAGAATTGGATAGAAATTTATTTTAACAAGAAAGTATACCTCCACTCATTCCTCCATGGAGAATTGGTAATGTTCCTCTAAAATCCAATGATACTAAAAAGGAAGACTCTGAAACATGAACCAATGTGGGAAGGAATTTACTCTATACATAAGTTCCATTCTAATAGATCTTATTCTTTGATCTCAATGGATGCACAAATCATTACAATTCCAACCAATGCAAGTTTTCTGTATAAATACTTTGTGTAATTGTGTGGATCACTTCCCTACTGAAAGATGTTAAAACTCATAGTGGGTTTTTGTTGGATGACCTTAAATGAAATGAAATAACATCTATGCCACATGACATTAAACTGCATGGATTCATCATCCTTTTCATATGATGATAAACTGTATGAGATATGGTCCTAGTCATATGACATAAAACTTCAAGATACCATTCATCCTCACCACATGACATTAAAATAAATGGTTAAGGTATATCTCATTCGACATTAAGAAACTCCAAAAGAATCATGGGTTGATATATTCCTTAGGAACCCCTAAAAATTGTCCTCCATATCCGGTGTAAGTCCCAACCATATCCCTCTAACCCCTATGTAGGTCAAGATTCCATTTGGGTCATACATGAGGAAGAAAGGATGGGAAGATCCCATGAATGAGCCCCATTTATATAATCAC
Source organism: Viscum album (assembly GCA_963277665.1). Taxonomy (NCBI): domain Eukaryota; kingdom Viridiplantae; phylum Streptophyta; class Magnoliopsida; order Santalales; family Viscaceae; genus Viscum; species Viscum album. Next base: position 1,172,476,403 of record OY728120.1, read on the forward strand.
CACCCTATGGTAGAACTTGGGACACCATTATGGGAATAAGTCTAAACACCATCGTGTCCTCATAACATGAAAATAAAATACATGATCGAATCCAAAAATATGTGTGGCTTGATTCTCATTCCAATGAGATATGTAGTGACACTCAAACCTTCCATCCTGGGTCCATCCATGATTAAGGAAAAGAAAAAACCCTCTTAATTTTTACTATGTATGAATCATATCTACATAGGGAACTTCTCTCAGACACATGGATTGATTCCCATTACAATGGGATGTGTAATGATGCCTAAAAATAACGTTTTGGACCAAACCATCATCCTAGAAAATAATAAATCCCCTTTTACCACATAAAAGTTTGATTTATGTGGTGAGAAATTATTACGAACTATTTTTGGATTGATTATTACTTCAACAAGATACATAGTAATGCCCAGAACCTATATCCTGGTCCATCTATAACATTTCTTTCATGTCAGGTGACCCATGTCCTTACTATAAGATGTTTAACTACACAATAAACACCCTCATGGCATGATGAATAATGGGATGATATTTCAATAAATATTTGTCGATTTATTCTCACTCCAATGAGATACTTAGTGATGCCCGTATATCTGGTCTCGGGTCATAACACAATCATATTTTCCCCACTACCTGTGCACAGATGAGACCTACATATGTAACTGTCAATAACTATGTGTGGATTGATTCTCATTCCCAAAAAATGTTTAGTAACACCCAATTTTCCATCCTTTGGCACAGACACAACATTTCCACTCTTCCATGTCAGTTCACCTTCATCCTTACCACATGACATTAAACTACACGACTGATGTCCTAACCGGATGACTTTAAACTACATGGTATATCAAGAACATCGTATGGATTGATTCTCATCTTAATTATATATGTAGAGACGCCTAGATCATATCTTATAGACCAACCACCATAGAAATTAAATTCCACTATCCTTCACTTGTGTTGCCTTTGTGTCATGGAAATAACATTCACCACTCCTTGTTTCTCACACTGAGTGTAGCTCATGTGGGCTTATGAGTATTGATAAAAGTATTCTCCATGTAAGTAAGGCATATCTATTCATGTTTGTATTTGCATGGTCTTTGATAAAAACCTTACAAGGTACACTAAATTTCATCATTGAATGACAATAAACTAAATGATTTTCCTCAAGAACTATGTGTGGATTGATTCTTCTTTCAATGATATATATAGTGACATTCAGATCTTCAATCATGGGCCCATCCATGATATAATATGTGAAATTCTCTCACTCTCCAATGTATTACTCATATCTTTATGAGAGGATCTGATTTGGGTTATCTCCTTATGCATAAACCCATATTACCCCCCCCCCCTCCCAATTTCCTTCACACGTGAATTCAATTATTGAGCAGGACTCTATTTTAGAACTCTGTATGGCTTGATTATTCCTCCAATAAGATACTTAGTGATACTTGAGTCCCATTACTTATCACATTAGTAGTATTCCATCACTCTTCACATCGAGACACCTTTTTCCTTACCATGTGTGTTAAACTACATGGTTAATGTCCGGACGACATGAATTTAAAATGCATGGTACCATAAGAACAATATATGGATTTATTCTCATTATAATAAGATATATAGTGATTCATAGGCCTTATGTCATTTTACCACCCCTAGGGTAAATAAGTTTACCCCCTGTCCTATGAAAAAATAATTATATATGCCAAAGTTCTTAATTTGGGCCCCCTCAATAGGGGTTCCTCTAAGGAAATAGAGATGTCCCTCTTTTACATATGAGTCAGATCTATGAAATGGAATCTAAAATTCATTGCCAATATCAGTATAAATGATTACTTTATACTTTTATATATCTCTTCCACATTTCATACTTCTAATATTGGAAACTTTCTGATCTTTATAACCTTTCTCTAGTTAATGGTGATAGAATTTATGATACACGAGGACAATTTTTCCAAACTATGTTTTACATATGGACTGTCATAAAATATCCCATGAAATGGGTTTTTCAGCCAAAAGATTCCATAATTGACTATAATGTAATACATACCGGTTTTCTATCCATAAAAAATCCCACAAAATAGGTTTTTTAATTAGTGGTAAATTTTTCCTTAGGAGAAAACTCTTCTGTACTTATAAGATTTGTTGACATTATGATACAATATATGATTCAAATTTAGTCCACATTAATCCCTTCCATACTTGTCTCACATTATTTCTACTGATCCAAAATGCCTTAAGACCTTGATTTATAATTTATTTCCCCATGTCTTTATTATGATAGAATTATCTAAGTCTGATAGGCCATATATCATCTTTCGTTTCCATAATATTATAGTCCTAGTTTTACAACATAAAAATACATGCACCATATTCCATGGTCTTGGATCAGACCTGCATATAGAAAATATTTCCCCAATTATTTTAAAATTTTACTTGAAATGATCCTTCCTTATCTAGGTACTTTCCTTCCAGAAAAAAAATTATATGCTCAAGGAAATATGAATCTCTGAAAAATCATTTCATCCATCGACGATAAAATGTTGTAATTTCTAAGAACTACTTTTCTGGACTATATTGTAATGCTCCCTAGTCATATTTTCATATGTTTTACAAAAAATAGACTTATTAGACGAAGGATGACACTATTTGAATATAAAAAAATACACCCTATTTGGATTTGTCAAACTTATCCCACAAAATGGGTCTTTCAATCAGTGGTAACTACTTCCTCAGGAGAGACCTCCTATATCAACATGATCTCTTTCCCTATACCATTATTAGTATATGGAATTCCCCAACTCATAGCTTTTAACATTCCTTTCTTCATACCTGAATATGATGTAACATTTACAGACTGGTTGCCCATAATGGGAGAATCATTAACCTTTATGTAAAAGCTAAAGAACATAAATTATAGCCCCCATAAAATCATTTTTTGTATTAATTTAAACAATATATCAAAACATCCTCATCACAGGACATTAAATTGTGTGGTAAATTTCTTGTTTGTATAACATTAAACTACACAATGTTTCAAACTCTATCAGGAATTAGACTTCCCCCTTGACATTGATCATTTAACAAAATGTACCCTCCTTAACTTGAGCCAAATTCATGTAGGAATAATTTACCATTCTTGTAAAATTCCAATACAAAATTTCTATTCATTTTCATACACCTCCATATAGTAAAACCACTCATCATGGTCTCGAGAAATATGAATCTCCATAAACTCCCTTTGGCCATCAACGATAAAATTTCAAAATTCTTGATAACTTATTTTTCAAACTATGTTGTAATAATCCCTACCATTATTTGCATAAAATAGCAACCAAAATAGGTTTTTCAGACAAAGAATACCACTATTGACTATGATATAACACATTCCAATTACCTTTGTATAAATTAGACCAAAAATGGAATTTTCAACCTATGGTAACTTCATCCTCAAGAGAGAATCACCTATTTTCCAATACCTTATTTTAGATTTTTAAAACCTCAATTCCATGGCTCAAGATTCCCTATCAAGAATCTAAAGAATGTCATAAGATTATTGTCCCACAATCCTTTCTTAGGTCATCATTCCAAAATGTATGGTCAAATCTGTTCAACCTAAAACACCAGTCTCATTAGTCTGGTTTCACAAATTTAATCATCCCACAAAAATATACAACACTCACTAGATTGAAAACCCGCAATGGGAACTCTAGAAAAAATTCAAGGTTCAACTCACTAGACCCTCACTCTGTATGGTCTAGGAAAAAATCAAATAATGAAAATAAATTGTAACGACCCGAATTCGGAGCCACATAACTGGTGCCCCGTACCCGATTCACCACATGACCTCAAGCGCATTTCCCCAAACACCAGAGGCTGCTGACTAGTAGCGAGGGCCTTGGTGAGTATGTGGGGAAACTATTCCCACATTTGGTAAAGTATACAGTGGAAGAATAAACATAAACAATAGTGGAAGTAGTAAACATCATACAACAACTAAACTTAAAGTCTAAGCAATGTATGATATAATAATGATGTAGAATGGTACATGTATTTATGGAAAGCAGTAAATAAAACAATGTGCTGAAATACAACTGAAACCAAAGTACAAAACGTAAACAGCAACTCCAGCAGCATCACAAGCCAAATCCTGGTCCCATTCTTTCCATCTCCAACAAACAATCAAGTACTTGAGGTAGAAGGACCACAATCCCTATCTACACCTACAACCATATAATCTGTTGGGGCCAAAAAGCAGGACCCAAACAGGGTGTGAGACTAATCCCAGTAGGCAATCACCACAGGATTTGTGCCCTAATGTCAGTGAGTAATATAGAAAAAGTATGGGAAATAAGTACCCTAATGGACTAAAAGTATACCAGTAAATGATCCTACCAATTACCATTCACATTCATTTAATTAAACAACTAGGGAAAACTAGAAAATATATCTATTCCAAGGTAATCAAGTACCAGAGAATGTATCTCAAAAGACTACTGAAACACAAGCAGTACAAAACCCAAGCTTGTTATTTGGCTTGGTGCACTCATCACAACCAACCATCAAAAATTCACATTGACTCTCTAGGTGGATCAAACTAGAAAACCCCTATAGTCCAGTAATCAAACAAGGCACATACACTCTGGGAATCTCTCATGTCAATTCCCCTATGGTCTTGCAACAATAGCTACAGACTCTTTGAGGAAGCACTTACGTCTGATTCCTCCTATGGTCTCGATGCATGCGTAAACTAAGAACAATATTGGGAAGCACAAAGTCCTATTCCCATAGGTCTTGCATATGAAACTAAAACCAACAGACCCTCTAGGGAATCACTTAATCGTCTATTCTCTCTTTGATCTCCCACACCTGGTTCTCACAGCCCTGAGCAGTCCAGTCATGCGTAATCGACTGTCAGAAGCCCTAAGTTCAACAACTACTTGGCTAATAGCTACCATGCATCAAAAGCATTTAAACAGCAGGAAACACCTGAAAACAGTTATAACAAGTAAACTAGAAATGCAATAGGGTTTGCCTCATAGGAAAACAGTGTCGAACGGTGATAAACAACCAAACAGGGAGAAAACACCCATGGGGTGATCCTTAAACATGCAACCAAGCATACAATAACAACAATTAATCATAAGCTAAAAATTAATCTAGGGAAAAAAACAATAGGATCAAAATCCTAAACCCGGGATACCCGATACATGGCTATTCGGCACTTTTGCAACCAAAACTCAAAGAACTACAGCGTAGGGAAACAAACCACCTACCTCAATCCTCGAAGATCAATATACTTGAACCTTGGCCCGTGAATCATCCTAGAATAGAGTAGATATGAAAAAAAAGTCTAAAACGTTCAACCTCAGATAACTCACATGAGAGGAAGGATCAGAAAATGAGGCCAAAGAATAACCAAGAGCTCACCACTACGATTCTTTTGCAATCGACAGAGTTTGATTCGGACAACCGGTGACAGATCAGTGGCTCGGAGAAGAATCAGCCTCCTCGAACGCTCTGGACGGAATTAGGCGGAGAAGAAGACATTAATGAGCATTAGGCGCGACCCCAGTCTGATTAATGAAATAAAAAAGAAAGTACACAGCATGTACTTTTAAAGTACACGGTGTGTAGTGGGTTTTTCCGTACTCCGCTAAAATTGGCCTCCACGTCACCCCTACACACCGTGTGTGTGGCCCGGACACGGCCATCACACGGCTTCGAGCGAGAAAAGAGTACACAGTATGTACTCAGGGAGTACACGGCGTGTACTTCAAAAATTTCCAGAAACTTCATTTTTACTTAAAAAGCTCATAAAAGAGATTCGTACCTAAAATCGAAGCATCAGGTTCTTAAAAACTTTCCCCCTTAAAGAAATTTGTCCCCGAATATCCCTAACGAGGAGTAGAAGAAGAAACATCGAACAACTCTGGCCACTGTGATCGCATATCATCCTCCCTCTCCCAAGTCTCGTCCTATATACAGTTGTGCTGCCATAGCACCTGTACTAGAGGAACAGACTGACCACGGAGTACCTTTTCACTACGATCAACAATCCTGATAGGATTCTCTTCGAAAGATGCATCCTGCTCCAGATCAACCTCCTCGGGTTGAAAAACATTAGACGGGTTTGAGAAATACCGTTGAAGCTGAGAAACATGAAAGACGTCGTGCATAGCCTAGTACCTCTGAGGTAACTGCAACCTGTAAGCAACCAGCCCGACTTTCTCTAGAATCTAAAATGGCCTGACGTATCTCTGTGAGAGTTCCCCTATCTCTTAATCCTATTATGTCCCAACCCTAGGGTAACACGCAGGAAAACCTGGTCTCCAACCTTGAACACCAAAGGTTGTCTCCACTGATCAGCATAAGACTTATTTCGAGACTGTGCAGTCGCCATTCTCTTCTGAATTAACTATATCTGCTCTGAGGTCTTCTGAACAAGAAGAGGTCCCAGTAAAGCTACCTCTCCTATCTCCAGCCAGAATAAAGGTGATCGGCATGGCCTACCATACAAAGCCTCGTAACATGCCATCTGAATAGCCACCTGAAAACTGTTGTTGTAGGAGAACTCCACCAGAGGGATATGATTCTCCCAAGTACAGCCAAAGTCTAGAATGTAATCTTGGAGCATATCCTCAAGCACCTGGATTGTACGCTCAGACTGGACATCAGTCTGGGGATGGTATGTTGTACTCAAAAGTACCTGTGTACCCAGAGCCCTATGTATCCCCTACCAGAAGTGCAAAGTAAAACACGCATCCCTGTCTGAAACAATAGAGTGTGGAACTCCATGCATACGTACAATCTCTCAGATGTACTATCATCCCAGCTCATCAAAACAGAAGGTCTCCTTGATTGGAAAGAAGTGTACGACCTTCGTGAGCATGTCCACTACAACCCAAACTGCATTATTCCCTTGGGGAGATCTCATTAACCCTGTCACGAATTCCATCGCGACATAATTCTATTTCCACTCAGGGATGGGTAACTGCTGTAAAAGCCCTGCTGGTCGCTGATGCTCTACCTTCACCTACTGATAGCTGGAACACTGCATAACAAAACCAGCCACATCCTTCTTCAAACCTGGCCACCAATACTGACGGTGTAAGTCTCGGTACATCTTGATGACACCAGGATGAACTGCCCAAGATGAAACATGAAACTCCCGCATCAGCTCCTCATGTATGTCTGCTGAAACCCATACGCAGCCATGAAAACGTATCACCTCATCATCAATAACTTTCCATCCCGGAGTAGGGTCTCCATCTGACACACCCTCCTGTAGGAATAGGCCTTCTGGGTCTGATAGCTTCATCATTCGAACTCGATCAAAAAGAGTAGAGGTAACAGCTACAGAAGAAATAACTGTCTGTCCCTGTCTGTCGTGCACCTCCAAATGCATCTCAGAGAATAGAGCCATAAGCTGCCACTCGCTTCTGGCCTACTGAACTTCCTGCAACTGAGTCCTCCTGCTCAGTGCGTCAGCCATAGAATTGCCTTTCCCAGGCGTATAAGCAAGCTCAAATTTGAAAGACTGTAGGTACTTGACCCACCTCTATTGTCTCAAATTCATGTCACGCTGCATGAATATATACCTGAGGCTCTTGTGGTCAGTATATACCACAAAATGATCTCTCATGAGATAGTGCCTCCAATAATTCAAAGCATGAACAAATGAATCCAACTCCAGGTCGTGCGTAGGATAGTTCTTCTCATGGGCCCTCAACTATTGAGATCCGTACGCAAAAAAACGGTCCTCCTGCATAATCACTGCTCCAAGCCCGATGTCGGATGCATCACAGAAAACCGTATAACTCTTTCCCAGCTCTGGAAAAACGAGAATCAGTGCTGTGGTCAATCTCCCCTTCAGCTCCTGGAAGGATGAATCGCAAGATTCTAACCAAACATACTTCACACCTTTCTTAGTCAAGCTCGTCAACGACGCTTCTAAGCTTGAGAAGTCCTGTATAAATCGCCTGTAATAACCAGCCAGTCCCAAGAAACTTCATACCTCGAAGACATTCTTCAGCTTCTCCCAGGTAACCACTGCTCTCACCTTCTCTGGGTCCACTGATACTTCTGTCTCTGAGATGACATGGCCCAGGAAGTTAATCTCGTCCATCCAGAAGTGGCACTTTGAGAGCTTAGAATATAACTGATGATCTCTTAGTGTACTCAATACGATCTCAAGATGAGTAGCATGGTCGTGTCGAGTGTGATAGTACACCAAGATATCGCCCACAAAGACAATGAAAAAAGAGTCCAAGTAAGGATGGATAACTCTATTCATCAGTGCCATGAAAACTACCAGTGCATTCGTGAGACCGAATGTCATAACCAGATACTCATACAGAACATACCTGCTTCAAAAATCTCTGAGATGTATATCAGATGGTCTAACCCACAACTGATGATAGCTGGATCTTAAGTCAATCTTCAAGAATACCCTGGCTCCTCGAAGCTGAACGAAAGGATCATCAATCCTTGGCAATGGATATTGGTTCTTGACCATTAACTGGTTCAGCTTTCGATATTCCACACAAATTCGTAAGGTACCATCCACCTTATTCGCAAACAACACAAGTGAACCCCAAGGGGAAGTACTGGGTCGGATAAAACCCTTCACCTGCAACTCCTCCAACTGCTTCTTGGGTTTTTGCAACTTAGGCGTGGCCATCCTATAAGGAGGTATGGATACCGGTGCTGCTCCTGGCACAATCTCAAAAGAGAAGTATACCTCACACTTCAGAGGCAACCCTGAAAAGTCTTCTGGAAAGACATCCGGAAAACGGTCAACTACAGGAGGGAAGTCCATGTTAGAAGTCCCCTGATCATCCATATATAAACTAGCAATCTGGGTTGTAACACTGCCCAACCCATGATGCTCTGGCCCAGATCTGCTTGCTTGGACATCCCATTCTCCCTTGTGAAGAAAAGACTCGCCCTCTGGTTGTGTGAAACTCACCCTACAGTGATAACAATCAAAAAATCCCTGGAAAGGAACTAGCTAGTCAATTCTGAGAATAACATCATAACCTGTCATCTCAAGGACATAAAGATCCCACAAGAAGTGACACCCACCAACCTCAAGGGGGCACTCCCTGCATTGACGCACACTAGTAGTAATATGTCCCAAAGGAGTGTCTAGAGCCAATGTATCCTCAAAAGTAAAGACAATAAGTATAAGGTTCTCCATAGTGTGCACAGAAATAAATATATGAGAAGCTCTCGTATCGAAAAGTTCAAAAGATAAAATTGAGGCTACTAAGATCATACCTCGAACTGTGGAAGGTCCAAGATCTTGCTCCCGATGAATCTGCTCTACCTCAAACATATGGCCAGTACCGCGGCCCTGTGTAGCAGCCTGATATCCCTGAGCTGATCCTCCCTAATCCTGAACACCGCATCCGTGACATCTACCCTGGCCTGAACGACCTGAAGAACTCCTTCCCCCAGTCTGCTGCGGAACTGGTAATCCTACTCCGGTACGAGGAGTAGAAATCGACCCCCCTTTACTAGATACTGGAAGAAGAATCCTGCAAAAACGATGCAGATGACCCATCTTGTAGCAAGATCGGCACTCCACTAGATCTCTCGGTCACTAAGGCTTCTTATGCCCGCTCTTTCCACACTGATAGCACACCACCCGGTTTCCATAAGGAAGATCCCATCTTCAAGAAGAATTACCTCGCTTCCTCGAGTCACCTCGAGTAGACTCTTGGTGGCGTTTCCTGTTGTTAGTATGCAATGAATCAACCATGGATGTTGAACCGCCCTGGTCAACAGCTCCAGTCTCCCTCAAATTTAGTTTGGTGATCAGTGCCTGGTTGACTATCAGAGTAATAGAAGTCAACTGGAAGACGTTCACCTACGATCTGATCTCTGTCTTGAGGCCTTCCTCAAACTTCCTTGACAAAAATAGCTCGTCATTTCCCGGAACAGGAGTGAAATTCTGTAACTCAGTGAAAGGAGAGGAATACTCCATAACTAAAAGAGTACCCTGCTGTAGGTTCATGAACTCTCTGGCTCTATCGGCCCCCAGCGTCACCGGATAGAAGTAGTCATAGAACGTACACAAGAACTCATCCCAAGAAATAGTCCGTTGGCACCCTTCCTGCGAGACTACATCCCACCACCTCTTAGAAGATTCTCACAGCATGTAAGTTGCGAGCTTCACCCTTCTGTCTGGGGGTGTCTCCAAATGCTCGAAGATGGAAAGCATGGTTTCTATCCATGACTATGCAGCTTGAGGTCATCCATACCCTGTTAAAGTGGGATGATGCTGCTGCTGGAAGACTCGCATCCGCTCTGCCATAGACGGGGCAGGATGCTGAGCTCCCTGGAAGGTCTGCATGAACCTCATGAAACCCTCTCTGAACTGAGCATCGTCACCAGTGTCTGTAATCACTGCAGGTTCCATGTCTGGAATGATCGTTGGAACTACAGGTAGTCCCTGATCTTCCGTATCAGGCGTACGGTCACTGCCTGGTTCCTGGCATGCAACGGGAGGCCGTCTTGGTGCCATAGCTATGAGAAATCAAAAGAACACATCAGATTTAGGATTAACAAGGACAGAAACAGAAGAGTACAAAACGGGAGCAAGGAGAGAAACACTTGAGTTTTCAAAACAAGACTACATGGCGTGTATTTAAACAACACCTCGTGTTTGTTAAAGACACTCACATGAGCATGTACTTCTACCACTACTGGTCATGTAACACCCCAGACTACACAGCGTATTGTCACAACACACGACGTGTACTTGAAATCCACTCCCCTGCCCGAGTCTTCTTACACGGCTAACCTACACGGCCCTCCAAATCCTAAACTACACGGCGTGTACTGGACAGGTTTCGGTGACCTGTGTAGCGGTTACATGGCCGGCTACACGGCAGACCCCTACACGGTGTGTTCCGAACAAACACGGCATGTATAAGAATAGATAACATTGTCCCGTGTTGTTCCTGAAACGGTCGGGTACCCAGAAGAAAACTACATTGTGTGTTCGTATAAAACACGACGTGTACTACACAAGTTTTCCCAACCCGTGTTGTTAGTGACACGGCCGGGTACCTAGAAGGAAACTACACGGCGTGTTCGTATAAAACACGGCGTGTACTACATGAATTTTCCCGACCCGTGTTGTTAGTGACACGACCGGGTACCCAAAAGAAAACTACATGGCGTGTTCGTATAAAACATGGCGTGTACTACACGAGTTTCCCTGACCCGTGTTGTTAGTGACAGGGCCTGGTACACGGTTGACTACTACACGGCGTGTACTTATTGTACATGGCGTGTCCCTGAAGACTTTCTAAAACCCCGTTTCATTGTTCACACAGTCAGTAGCACAGTTTAAAAACTACACGGTGTGTATTAATAAAGTACAGGTCGTGTATTCTGGGTTTTTCTGGGCAGTAGCTCAGAAACTACATCAAACGCCAGAAACACTGAAAAACAAACATATATGTCCCAAATTACGATCCGTGGGGGCTCATACTCCCCGTGAATCAAAGCTTGGCATCATAAAAATTCATATAACAAGTAAAACAACATAACAATCCCATGTTCCGCCAAATTTCGATCCTCTAGGGCCCATAACACCTCTAAGACCAAAGCTTGGCGTCCATGCTAAATAGGCTGTAAAAAAATAAACAATACTCTATCATCACAACAAGTATATCAATCACAACAACTATCACATCAACATGCATAATTTGTCACGACATCTATCACAAGAGCATGAAATTCTAATGCACCCTAGATGGCATGGTGAAATTCATGACATGTGATTTCCTACCCAGTGCCTATATGATGCATGAGATGGCACACCCTCATCTCATCGGGTGGCAACAAAATAGGACCACAATCATATAAACTGTAATATCACAAAACATGTGCATCACCCAATGGTGAAATATAATAAACTGTAACACTTGCAAAAACTAAAAATTGAAATTACAAGGTAATGTATCTTTTTCCTATACACGGGTTAATTACCCCCGGGCATAGTTAAGTACTAACTACCCATTTCTTTCTATCCCTATATTTTGTCTCAAAATAGTAAGGCAATAGAAAAGAAGAGAACCCCCTCTGATACCAATTTGTAATGACCTGAATCTGGAGCCACATAACTGGTGCCTCGTACCCGGTTCGCCACATGACCTCAAGCGCGTTTCCCCATACGCCAGAGGCTGACGACAAGCAACGTGGGCCTTGGTGAGTCTGTAGGGGAAACTATGCCCTCATTTGGTAAAGTATACAATGGAAGAATAAACATAAACAATAGAGGAATCAGTAAACAGCATAGAACAACTAAACTAAAAGTCGAAGCAATGCCTGATATAATAATGATGCAGAATGGTACATGTATTTATGGAAAGCAGTAAACAAAACAACGTGCTGAAATACAACTGAAACCAAAGTACAAAACCTAAACAGCAACTCCAGCAGCATCGCGAGCCAAAGCCCAGTCCCATACTCTCCAGCTCCAACCAGTAATCAAGTACCTGAGGTAGAAGGACCACAATCCCTATATACACCTGCAAAAATATAATCTGTTTGGGCCGAAAAGAAGGACCCAAACAGGGTGTGAGACTAATCCCTGTAGGCAATCACCACAAGATTTGTGCCCTACTGTTAGTGAGTAACATAGAAAAATTAAGGGAAATAAGTACAGTAATGGACTAAAAGTATACCAGTAAATGATCCTACCAATTACCATTCACATTCATTTAATTAAACAACCCGGGAAAACTAGCAAATCTTTCGATTCCAAGGAAAGCAAGTAACAAAGAAGGTATCTCAAATGACTATTGAAACACAACCAGTACAAAACCCAAGCTTGTTCTTTGGCTTGGTGGACTCATCACAACCAACAATCAAAAATTCACACTGACTCTCTGGGTGGCTCAAACTAGCAGACCCCTATAGTCCAGTAATCAAACAAGGCACATACACTCTAGGAAGCTCTCACGTCAACTCCCCTATGGTCTTGCAACGATAGCTAAAGACTCTCTGAGGAAGCACTTACATCTAATTCCTCTTGTGGTCTCGATGCATGCAAAAACTAAGAACACTCTTGGGAAGCACAAAGTCCTATTCCTGTAGGTCCTGCATACGAAACTAAAACCAACATACCCTCTAGGGAAGCACTTAATCATCTATTCCCTCTTTGATATCCCGTACTAGGTTCCCACATCCCTGAGCAGTCCAGTCATGCGTATTCAACTATCAGGATCCCTAAGTAAGTTCAAAAACTACTTGGATAATAGCTACCATGCATCAAAAGCAGTTAAATAGCAGGAGACACATGCAAACAGTTATAACAAGTAAACTAGCAATGCAATAGGGTTTGCCTCATAGGAAAACGGTGTCGAACGGCGATAAACAGCCAAACAGGGAGAAAGCACCCATGGGGTGATCCTCAAACATGCAACCAAGCATAAAATAGCATCAATTAATCATAAGATAACAATAAATCTACAGAAATCAAAGAATATGATCAAAATCCTAAACCTGGGATACCCAATACATGGGTATCCGGCACTTTTGCAACCAAAACTCATAGAACTTTAGCGTAGAAAACAAACCACCTACCTCAATCCTCAGAGATCGATATACTTGACCCTCGGCCCGTGAATCTGCCTATAATGGAGTAGATCTGCAAAAATGTCTAAAATGTTCAACCTCATATAACTCACATGAGAGGAAGAATCAGAAAACGAGGCCAAAGAAGAACCAATAACTCACCACTGCGATTCATCTGCAATCGACGAAGTTTGATTCAGACAACCGGCGACAGATCGGTGTCTCGGAGAAGAATTGGCCTCCTCGGATGCTCTAGATGGAATTAGGCAGAGAAGAAGATGTTAATGAAAATTAGGCATGACCCCACACCGATTAATAAAATAAAAAAAAAGTACATGGCGTGTACTTTTAAAGTAAAAGGCATGTAGTGGGTTTTTCCGTACTCCACCAAAATCGGCCTCCACGTCACCCCTACACACCGTGTGTGTGGCCTAGACACAGCCCACACATAGATTTGAGTGGGAAAACAGTACACAGCGTGTACTCAGAAATTACATGGTGTGTACTTCAAAAATTTCTAGAAACTCCATTTTTACTTAAAAAGCCCATAAAAGAGATCCTTACCTGAAACCGAATCTCTGGGTTCTTACATAAATAGGCATAAAAAACTGTTTGGGATGAAAACCCACAATGGGAAGCTTATGAAAAATCCAAGTCCAACTCTATTAATCCATCTTTATATTGGAATTAGGACAAAATATTATGGAAATGACAAAAAACAAAATGTTTGTAGGGTTTTCCATATGACCCTAGAAACAATTAGAATGCACTCACTAATCTGCATGGATTAGGAAAAAATTAGAGCACTCCCTCTTCCTAATCATTATAAACATGAAATTATTACATTAAATCAATTGATTCAATTTTTATTGTTGTATTATAAGCACAATAAGGATATAAATGCAAGATTATGGGATTGGGAACAATTGTTTTCATTTATGTTTCAATGTTAAGGGGAATCTATATATGTTGGAACCTCTCTTAAAAACTTTATAGTTTATCCTCAAAAACATATTTTGTAAGTTGAACTAGACACTCAGCGATTTAAATAGTTTATTGAAGCTTGAACATTTGTGAGATAGTGGACTCTTCAACTTTATGAAGCTTCTCCTCTTCTACACCAATGATGTCTATTTTTTGTGCTAAATCCACTACCCAGGATTGGTGGAGTTGGACTACCTCTTACCTAGTGTAATTTAATTCCTCTTTTAGGTGATTTATTTTAAGAGTCTTCTCTTTAAGTTGATTTTGGTAGTCCTACACCTTCTTGGAGTGGCTGAACTCAACATGGTTTATGAAAACTCTAAATTCTTCAAATTGGAATTCTAGTTTCACCTTGGATTGATTGATCTTTTCTCATCCTCCCATTTCCAGATGATAATCTTCACTAAATCATGGATATCATGGTAATTAAGTTTTTCATATCCTAATATAGAATTCTTAAACGAGTGTCGATGAAGTCATGATGGAATTTCTTAAAGAGGCTTCTCCTTGAGTATCTTCTATATGCCCCACCATACAAAAAGGATTGTGGTTCAGAAAGCCTTTGGTGTATTCAGATCAGACTCAGAGCTGATCTCCGGGGGATAGACATATTTTGTAATTAGGGTAATCAGTGATTTTCCTTATTCTGATCCCTCTAAAATAGCCTCAACTCTACACATAAATGTTAGTGGAATTAGAATTAAATCCCCCCATCAATCCCTATAATGAAGTCCTTCACGATTCACAAAAACACCCTTCATAATCTTTTTCCCATTCGACCTCAGTACTAGACCCTCCTCTTCTGATCAGATCCAATCATGAGGTGGTGTTTTTGTGGACACACCATTTTTTCAAGTGGAGTTAAAAGATTATTAAGTTTACCTTAATCATGCTCAATCATTAAAAATACCCATGAAAAGTGGGAGGTAATATTCCAAATAAGCCTAAGAATGCACACCTACATATCAAAAGGCTATCATAGGCACATACACAACACTGAACAGAAGGTGACTCCTGTGCGGGGTACCATCATCAAGAGCCTGAACATGATACCTGCATAGGAAAACTCTTTTGACTATACTCTCCCTTTTTTCTATAAATAGGACCCACAGGATCCTCCTTTGTAGAAATAGAAAATCTTGAAAATTCCCACAAGCTCTGGTCATGCAGTCCCTTCACCTAGGTCTCCAAAAATTCTTTAGGTAGCTCTCCAAAACCTCAGTTAAGAGATAATTAAGGAGGATAAGACAGATAAAAGTCCTTTTAGTGTCAAAAAACAAGATAACTAAACAAATAACCCTTCTCCCCTAAGTGAAGAACCACCTGCGCTAGGCCCCTATCCCTAATTAAGGACCTACATGATACCCTTCTAGGGACACCTGAGGAGACCCATGGTTCCTAGGATAAATCATTTCCCATGTGTTGTTTCCTAGGTGGGACACTGCCCAAGGCACACCTATCTCATATAGGCCTATACAATATATGCAAATCACTTCCAATTACACACACTCCCTATGTATGGAACCTCTTACCTCTGATCCAAGCCCTATGTGATCCCCCCTTTGAATCCTTTTCCAAGCCTCCAATGACATGAATCTTCTTCCACTGGATCATTTTTCTTAAGGTGACCATGTTCAAACCCACATTGAAGCCTTCAGACTTGGAAAACCATGGGAAAAGGCACATCATCATATATCCTATTTTGATTTTTATTCCTTTGATCAGAGGTTTCCCACACTTTTCATGCCTGATGGTTAGGGTCCTCATGGTTCTTTTGGATTTTCATTCCTTTGGTCATGAGGACCCTGGCCTTGGGGAAAATTATGGGGGTATTCCCAGTCTTAGATTCTAGGGACAGGACCATGTTCTACCCTTGTCATGTCTTAGACACAAAGCCTCCAGTTCCCATTTAGGTGGGTAATTATTATTCTTGTATTTACTTTTCACAAGGTATTAAATCCTCCTCCCTTACTTCAAAACTAATTTTAGGGAATCCCTCCAAGAGTAAGCCCCTATAATTTCTTACATAAGGTTAAAATACTTCTCTTATTAACCTCCTAGTCTCCTGGTCAGAGAGGGGATGGTTAGTAATGTCCCTTCCTATCAATTATACCCTCACCCCTTCCATCAGCAGAGGAGAAGTGTGTGGTTCATAGGATATTATGATCACAATATCCCATCAAATTTAAGTGGGACTCATCCTGACTCATGTAGACATAGGGGATAGTTGCGATCTTGTAATCATTACCATCATATGCATATTTTGGAAGGGGATAATATTTTGAATCTTTATTTCACCTTCCTTCAGAGTGCCTCTATAGATGTGGGTCCTCAAGGCCTTGTGATTAACCTCATACACAAAGAAGTTTGTGTGATTTCATGGATGTTCCATTTCCTGTTGTTTTTCACATTGATCATGAATTATGTGAGCTTAGATGTTGATAGTGTTCATCATATCCACATGGTACTAAGCCTTAAGGTAATTCTATTTAGGAATAAACCCAGAAATTTCATCCATGGGAATCCTTTTCAGGACTAATCCACTACCACACTACTCTATGGGCATCATTCCAAGTGCAATCCCCAAAAAAATATGGACCTCTTAGTTGGTATAAGCCCCAATATTTCACCAACATGGTCATCCCTCTCATGATTAAGAACAGTCATAACCCCCATAAACTTGAAAAACCTCCTCGGAAATAAACCCTAAACCAAACCTCCAAATCTCATTGTGTAGAGACAGTTATCAATCCCCAAAACTCTTTCATAAGGGAACCCGCTTCAGGAGTAAGCCCCAACTTAATCTTATAAATGTTTAACACTCCCCTATGAGACCAAAACTTTAGAGGGTCGCCATAAACATGATCCCCCATTACCAAACTACATGGGATTTTATTCTCGTCCAAATGGGATATGTAGGAAGCCTCCCGGAGGTTTGAATCCAACACCCCAAATCAAACCTGTTCTCTATAGGACACATTCCCAGTAGGGTCTAATTCAACATAGAAATTCATATCCCTTCTAGGTTACTTAGGATACTTTGGTTTAATTCCCACACCAAACATTTACTAGGAACCTTTCTCCATGATTTCTTTACCACATGATGCTAAACAGTTTGGTTAGTTTCTTATCACATGACCTAAGAAGGTATGATGTGACCCATTAAGCAGCATTGAACTACGTGGGTTTTTATTCCTTTCACAAGGTTACATATAAATCCCATTCATGGGTCTTATCCCAACATTGAGACAACCCTCATCTCCAGGGATGACAATAAAATCCAGAGTGACCCACTACATTTCTAGAAAACCAACATCATCATAATAATAACCAAATAATCTCTATTCAATAAAAAATTAGATATCATCGATGAAGAAACTTGGATACATATAGAAATATCCATTGATGAAGAACCGTGGATACATATATATATGATTATATACTCTATACATTATAATAATTTATTATTAATTTAAGGTCAACCCACATCATACTTGGGAATTAATACAGGATCCATAAAAATATCTTAAATCTATAAGAGAGTCATGTATTAGGTAACAATTCCCCGCAAAAGGGTCTAATGATCCTGACCTCCCATCCTCTTAACCAATGTGATTTTTTAATTATAATTGGAAAAAAATCCTAATGATAACTTTCCTTCAGAAATCATGTCCTTTGGGGATATAAAACTGTTTGGTTTTTCCGGTTCCATGAATAGACTTGTAGGAAACTATTTGGAAATAGTGAACCAGATGTGGATGATTAAGAACAATTTAACCCCATGTGATTGATATTTTGAAGAATCACATTTTTTTGGAAACAAATACACTTATAAGACGCCCCTATATAAAATTCACCCACATGGTTTTCCCCAATCATAAGTATTTCGACACAATTTACCATAAATCATGTTCAATAACCATGTACTAAAAGATGAAATAGAATACTCATAAGTATATATTTGTAGGTGGTTACTAATATAACTCATATAATCCTAAACTAATTTTTAACCATAGGGAAAACTATATGTAATATTTTCCTACATGTATTCTCTTTAAATGTATATATTTTTTTAAATGTTAACTCTTAACTATGTGGAAACCATAAAACATATTATATTATAAAAAATTTTAATTTTCAAATCCAAATCTCCCAAAAATTAAAAATAAAAAATATTTATATAATATTTTAAAACAACAATGACATGTGGGTGTAATAATTTTCCCCAATATACCACATTACTCCCTTAAAAATCCACTCAAAAATGCAGAAAGAAATAGAAACCAAAACTTTTCACCCAATCAAGGGTTCACCAGTTTACTAATAAAATAAACCATGTGAATAAGAATGATATATCTCAAGAAATAACATTATATACATTTCATTATTACCTATTTATATCAATAAGAATCTCGTACTACCACCCCTTTATTTAAATACATGAGGTGGGAGGGTCAGGAAAAATTCAAGAGGTTCATTGAGAAGGGGGAACTAGAAAACAAAAAAGTCCTCAAAATAAATGGATCTAATACTCAAAAATCACTTGATAACCTCATGCATAATGAAAATGAAAATCAAGTAACATAAAGCCAAAATTTTACAGAGACCAATAATAGTTCTCCCTACTATTTATAATTCAGATTAAATGGTGAGATAAATTAATATACATTCCCATTATAAGAATGTCACTAAAATAAAAACCCTTCATCAAATCACCAAGGAAAAACATAATTCTTCAACAACCATGAATAAAAATTTATGAAAATAATTATGAAATCCCAAAAATGTAGAACTAACCAAAGGATAACTAAAATACTATAATACATGGTCAAAAAACCATCAGAATCCCCAAAAAAATAATGGAAGAGATACAATAGCAAAAATATTCCTCAACATAGAACAATAAGGGCATGGACCAAAAGTCACAAAGATGAAGGGAGAATAGCCTAGGTCCTCAGTGATAGGACACTAGCCCATTTTGAACCTATAATAAATTGAGATAGGTCATTTTATCTACTATAGGTACTAACCAATGGATAATAAAAACTGGTGTAACAATCATCCTAGTTACCCAAACACATTCTGAAGTCTTCCTATGAGAGATTCTTCAAAATAAAAATCTCATCACATGAATAGCATCACATATATAACCCTTAAGGATCATAACTAATTAAAGAGTCCTGATCATAACGACTAATAACCAAAACCTCGCAAAATATGTATATAGGGGACACCCAAATAATATATCAAAAAATAATTACCTCAAACCTCAATCCAGCCAAAAGTCAATGACCATGAATCTTAGGATAGATAATCTACAAAGTCCCAACTACATCTGAGACTACCTCTCTTTTAAAAAATCTAGATTAGAAAATCAATATAGTTTACATAAATTACCACATTAAAGATATGAATTAAGGCCTCTCTAGAAAGATGGTATAGAATTCCCAAGTTTCCCTTACTAAAACTCATGAAAGGGCTCTTATTATTTAAAAATTAGTAAAAAGGTTTAGGAAAAAAAATATCATTTATCAACTCAATAAGGTGGAATCAAGTCATCATTGACCACATACCATCTAATCCAATCAAATTTCACAAACATGACCTTTACAACCAATTCCTTACAAGTTTTCAAGTTGAATTCAAATACAACTATTTATATTCAATGTCAATAACTATCTCAAGGAAATGATCTTTAAAAATTTCTTCAGTGACTAGCTTGGGAAAAAATAATACCAACTCTGAAAAATAATAGGCACAATCCTTTACTACTTAATCAACCTAATTAAGGTTCATGGATTCAATATATTTATACACATATACACTATCAATATAATTCCATCTAAATAGAAAAAAAAATTATAAATAATTACTAATACAAGTAATCAGTAAATTGGGAAGGGATAATGGTTTCCCACCACACTAGGCTTGGTCCCTAAAAAATACTGTAAAATATTTTACTTTCAAGGCTTTTGGATTTTCTAGATAATTGAGAGTCCCTCAATCCAATCTAAACACACTATCACCTTAAGAAGAATCTAATCACCATGTAAAGTATAAATTTAGATAGATCTAATATTTCACTAATTATATATATATATATATATTTAAATTATTTAAATCCTCCAAATTTATCAATTTGGTATTATTTTGATCAATATTTTTTTTTATTTTTGGTGTTCTTTAGGGTAAAATGGGAGAAATTCTTAATTCTAGAATTTCAATAGATTTTAATCACTAGGGTATTTGGGGAATAATATTAACAATATTATTCTAATTTGAGTGATTATTTTTTTGGATTCTTTGATTTATTTTATTCATCTCTGTATTCTAGACCAAAATTTGATTCGAATAATGTGAGTCCTGAAAAAATAAATCAACTTAACATATTGTTCGAGGGAACATGGTGGACACCACCTCAAAAAATGAGGTATAAATTGGGCTACCCAACTCCAAATGTGGTGATTCAAACTTTATTTTAAAGAGTACACATAGAATCATTTTTAAAATGAATTTTATGGTGTTTTTCACTCCTCAATAAAGTTATTGAATGTTATACATTGGAGTAATATTTCTTGAATTCTCATCCAAAAAAAGTTATGATAAGTTTTTATTCCATAACTTCAAATAAAATCATCATATAAATACATAATCTTGTAGGAACAATTCAAAACATATTTTCAAAAAACTTTAATGAAGACACATATACCCAATTCATCCATTTTATGGGAGTAACACAAAGATATGTTTGAAGGAATATCATGTAACTGAAATTTCAGCTCTTGAAGACCCATTATTACCCCTAATTCATTAATGGTTCATCAGGACACCTAGTAACCACTTACATGACTATAAATAATATTCCAAGGGTGGATTTAATATAATATCAATTGGAGTGGGAATCTCATATGATATCCATTCTATATAATTTTTATTCTTTTATTTTATTTTATTTTTGTTTTCTGTTCCCATGAAATGCATCATATTTTATATTAATGTGTTTCCTTTTTCAACTTCCATATATCTTTATCTTTGAACCATAATCTAATTCTATTTCCCCCCTAAATATTTTAGTCATGATATCTTTTCACTTTGTAATAGAAACTGACTAACCTGAAGGTTGGCCCTGTGGGAGGATACGTGAAGTTCTTAATTATTTCACTTCAATCAAACTTGTTTATAATCTATTTTTAATGGATATGAGAGTATTGTATGGATTTAGTGGTCATATAACACATAATTATTTATAATTCCATTATTTTATCTGATTCACTATCTATACCTCCCTTCTCTTGGGAAAACCCTTCATACAGTTGAGTTGTGGTTGCCTTAAGGGATGAAGTGACAAACGATGGAGCCGGGTCATTTTAGGAATTGAATTCTCAATTCAGGTGTTATCCTATTTGACTTTTAGTGGATATATTTTTAGGTACAATAAAGGCATTATATAATCATACAGTTAATAAATAAATTTAATGTAAATTTTTAAAGAGGTTTTATCAAAAGAATTGTCAAATGTAATTTGAAAATAATTAAATAATGAAAGAACTAGTCTTATCAAACCCTTGACCAATGACTTCCTTCTCTAATATCATTTGGTCTGCATCTAGATCTACATTTATATTTCATTTTTTCATTTCTTTACTTTAATTTATTGTTTCCCATAAAAACTCCATTACCATTGTTTTCAAAAATAATAAAAACCCCAAAAATAATTATATTAAGTGAATTAAAAAGTATTGATTGAGTCGACCAAAACACTCCTCATGTGATATGACCCTAGTCAAACTCTATGCTATATTAGGAAAATTAAATTTATTTTTTCATTCCCTACAATTAGAATCCATCAAGATATTCCTCATTGCTAAGAACCTAAACAATTATTTCAATCATTTTTTTGTACTTTGCATTTTTTAGAAAACAAATTTCTATATTAAAAAACAATAAAAACCATTTTTCCATGATGTATTAATATTAGAATTATTATGAATGGTAAGATTAATCATTGGTTCTAGAACAAGAAATATATTATACTGAGGAGTAACGTCATTAAAGGTGTTATTCTCTTATAATAATGCTAAAAAAGTTCCAAAGATGCTAAGATACGTGGATCTCACCACAAGGTTTCATGACCATGACTGATGAACCCTGAGCTGAATTGAAAATATTCAAGGCCAAGAAGGAAGTTACAATGGATTTCCCAAATTTCACTGCATACATCTTAGAAGTTGATACCAAACTCAAAAATGGAAGAGCCTGATTACCAACCTCCATCTAGTAATGATCATCTCCAAGATGAACTTTCCAACAAAAAAGAGAATCAAGTCAAACCAAATCAGGGTGATAATATATTCTTAATCTAAAAATTGTTTAATTTTATTTAAACTAATTATTAATCCCAACAATTTTTAACTTTCATAATCATTTAACTCTTATTATTCCCTAGATGATGATGATGGAAAATTAATTGCACCTGTCTAATAACACAAAAAGCTACCAGAAGACATTGAATATTCACTAGAGGGAGTAAAATAAGAGGAAGATAATGCTTTACAAGTATCAATGAAGGAGGAGGTGGTTCCATACATAATATTAAACCTTTCAGGAAATTTATACCACATTTTAAGGGGGATATGGTGTACTCTATTTATATAATTATCCAAAACAATAACAATGAAGTGCAAGCTGGAAGGAACCACTTTTGGTGGCTCAAATCCAAGAATCCTAAACCACCATCAGATATTGGATAATAGCTTTAACTGACTTCTCGAGGTATTAAAATTTAGGACCCACTTGTAGGATCATTCCAAGATTTATCTTTAAATTATTTCTACTAATTTATATTTAAATTTCCATTTTTAGTCTATAATGTAGCCCACCCCCTATTTTATTTTTTAAATTAAATTAAATGATCCTTGGGATTAATTGATTAATTTTATTTTATTGGATCGTGATAGTAGAAATAATCCCCAAACATTATAGGAATAGTAATATATAATTATATCAAAATTGTGTTCATTTTATAATTTTATCATTTAAACTTCTTATATTTTTTCCAAAAACATGTATTGAGATTTAAAATTAAAATTACATGCCCACATTTGAATTATGATTTACATGGATTATCTTGGAGACATGAGTTTCTTAAGAATCCTTTGATTCCATGTTTTATATTTCAAATATAATGATATTGAATGAGAAAAAAGATAATTAAATTTTTAAAGTGAATAATGGACATTAAAATGAGGACTCGTGATTTAAGGAAATTAACTGATTATTAAAAATGAAATCTCCTTATCATTTTGTCATGATTTTAACTTCTTAATTTTATGTGAATTTATTATTTATTATTAATCGTGCCTTGGGGTATTGTACAACAACATATTTCCCATTCTTGAGAGGATTTCTAGACCAAGTAGTTCAAATTTTTCTTGAGCATGTTTCTTGAGTGATCTAGGGACATGTCACCTATGAAAACATTCATTGTAACTTTTCAAAGCTATGACAATGAAAAAACACATTGAAAATGATTGAGTAATATTTTTATATACCACTTTATCTTAAAAAAGACCTTTACATTAATCCATATTTATCCCATAGAGACCATGGATGACCATTATAGGAATAAGCCATGTTTCAAACCATTTTTTATCCATTCCTACCCTCCTCTTAGTATTTTTGGGATATTTTAAAATTGAAGTGTGGGGATGAAGGGATTGTGGTGGAAGGGATGGAATATATTTTATAGAAAAAGTGAGGGGGTACTTATTTTGGGAAATAAAGGATTTTATTCATTGAATGTATATAATTTTTTTTGTTCTTGAAATCATAAATAAGAAAAAGAAATGGGTTGTGACTTAGATAAATATAAAATAACCATCATTAGACTAATGAATTTTATCATATGTGGTTAGGTGGTGGATGTGAGGTTAGTTCATAACATAACTTTCAGAAAAAAATAAAAAAAATGTATTTTGAAAAAATTAAATAAATAAAGTATAAAAGTAGAGAAAAATTCAAGAATGTGTCCATCATTCATTATACATCCATTATTCATGACATTTTCTTTGAGTTTTGGGGAAATGGGAGTTGCTGCTTTAAAGGAGAGATTTTTGTTACACATTTTTTTTGATATCATTTACTTATGATATAAACCTCCTCCATAAGCCTTAATTTTCAAACATCAATTCCTACCAAACTTAAGCCTCAGATTTATTTTAACCTTTAATGAAAGACCTCATGATTTTATGTTTCTTTGGTCATTACAAAGTGGAGAAAGCTGTTCCTTTAAGATAATATGTACAAGGATCATGTTCTAATGATATGAGTATAAATCCACATAAATTGTATCATGATAGATGAGAGAAAAACATTCAAGTGAGGTAAATCCTGAATTGACATATTTAGTAATAATGAATTCAGAAGCATGAATGAATGAAAGGGGAAGATTCATCGTTTTTTAAAGGGTAAATGTAAAATACAAGAGTTGACAGTTTCATTTAAAATTTATAAATTAAATTGATATTTTATATGGATTTTTGAAAATTTTATTTTTCATTTAATTGTTTTTTGATTTTATTACTTTGTAATTTAAATATTGGTAACATAGGAGCCCTCTGAATTCCATGTTGAGATTTTATGCTTGAGAATAAGAATGGTTTATGTTTGGGAGAATTAATATATCTAATATTTTCCTAATTTTTTATGTGTATTTAAATTATTTAAATCCTCCTAATTTATCAATTTGATATTATTTTGATCATTTTTTTATTTTTGGGGTGTTTTGGGCTAAAAGGTGAAAAAAGATTAATTCTAGAATTTCAATAGATTGTAATAACAAGGGTATTTTGGGAATAATATTGAAAATATTATTCCAATTTGTGTGATTATTATTTTTTATTATTACTTGATTTATTTTCTTCAACATTTTCTTTTGGACCAAAAGCTGATTCGAACAACTTGAGGCCTAAAAAATCAATCAAGTTGACATATTGTTCAGGTGAACATGGTGGACCCCACCTCTATAAATGAGGCATAAATAGGGATACAAAACTTCAATTGAGGGGATTAAAAATGTATTTGAAATCAGGAACATATAAATGTTTCATTAATGAATTTTTTATAGTTTTTCAGTCAATAATAGGGCCATTAGATGTCATACATTGGAGGAAGATTTCTAGAATTCCCATCTAGAAAATGTTATACTCAGTATTAATTCCATAAATTCCTTTATACACGTACAGTAAATGTGAAAGTTTGATGAAAAATTTAAAATGTATTTTTTAATAACATTCATGAAGACATGTGTCCCAAATTATGCCATTTTTTTGGGGGTAATAGACAAATACTTTTGAAGGAATATTATGTTACTGAAATTTCAATAGTTGAAAACCCATTATAACCCCTAAGTTATTAATGGTTCATCATAACATCCAAAAACCACTTCCATTCATATAAATAATAGTATAAGGGTGTATTTAAGAGAATATCTATCCAAGAGGGATGCTCGTATGACAACCATGACTTAGGATTTTTAATCATTTATTTTATTTTTTTCTTTTCCCATGTAACCTGTCATATTTTTTTATTGAAGTGTTTCATTTTTTCTTCTTCCATACCTCTTTATCTTGAACCCTATTATAATTATTGTTTTCTCCAACATATTAACATCATTATGTCTTTTCACTTTGCAATAGAAATTAGCTAACCTAAGGCTTGGCCCTGGGAGATAATTCCTGACATTTTTAATTATTACACTTCAATAAAACATGTTTTTATTCTATTTGTATTGGATGTTAGAGTATTTCACATGTACGACGGTCATCTACCATGAAATTATTTATAGTTCCATTATTTTATTTTATTCACTATTTATCCCTCCCTTATCTTGGGAAAACCCTTTATACAGTGGAGTTAGGTATTCTTTAAGGGATGATATTAAATATGGTGGAGTTGGGTCTTTTTAGGAATAACATTCTCAGTAGATTTTTTACCCTATTTTACTATTGGAGGAGGTATTTTTAGGTGTGAAAAAGGCATGATATAATCATACACTCAATAAATCAAAGGGATGTAATTTTTAAATGGGTTTTCAATAAAAATTTTCAAATTTAATTTAAACAACAATTAAATAATAAAAGAACCCATTTTATCAAACCCTATACCAAGGCCTTTCTTCTTTAATATAATTCTATCTTCCTTGTCATATACATTTACATTTCAACTCTTTATTTCATTATTTTAATTTCTAGTATCCCATAAAAACACCATTACTATCATATCCATAAATAATAAAAAACATAAATTAATTATATTAAGTGAACTAAAAATTTCTAATTGAACTGACTGTAATGCTCCTCAAATGAGATGAGCATGGTCAGCCTCTATACTGCATTAGGAAAGTTAAATTTATTTTAACACACCATTTGATAGGAATGTGTTAAATTCTATGATTCAAAAATTCTTAGATATGTTCTAATAGTAGAGAATATTTTGACTCCCCTAATTTATTTAGGGTCTCAAAAGAGTCAATGACAAAAATTTCTCAATCAAAAAATTAGAGAAATCACCCTAAAGACCATCCCAATAAACACAAATTACACATTTCATCAGATAATGTTTTTGGGGGAACACTCTAAATAACATGAAAATTGAACTCAACCAATTCGTTCTTTATAAATAGAATAAAAAAATCCCCAGATAAACCTAAGGATTAAACCAAAAGGCAAAAATTCAATAAAACAGAACATGCTATAATTTTTTTATATTTTAGATAACCACATTTGAAAAAGTGTCGAAGAATACATTTTAAAAAATAATGTGTACATTGAAAATGTTCCACCACATTTTGAAAAATATATAAAATCCATTACACAGTTCTAACACGAGTTAAAATTATAAATTCCCTATTATGTAATTCAAAAAATCAACAATAGTTTTAAAACCACCAAATTCTATTGAAAGAATGAAAACCACTCAAAAATAATGAGGTTATTATTTATTCCAAAATTCTCGACAATTTTCCCAATAAAACTAATCAATTTAAAAAAAATCATGAGAACCAAAATGATTTACCAAATGAACTAGAAAAATGGTTTCAAAATCAAAACATTTCTTGAAATTCTCTTTTTCAAAAAAAATATTTCAAAAAACATAAATAAACCAAAATCCACACATCATAGAAACTTGTTTTATTAATATATAATATTTTTAATCCAATTTATGATCACTTTAAAGTAAAAATAGATCTAAAAAATAATTTATGGAGGGATGAAAAATTGTTTATGGTTTGGTCACACAGTTTAACCAATAGTGCTCCCACAATGTGATAGGCTCTGTAAATTTTCTTGACCATGTTCATGGTCCCTATATGGATTTTTGACAATGTCATCTAACCGTGAAGCTTTGTTTATTTTCCACTTTCACCCAAAAACTGAATGAAACCATTAATATATTTTATTTAACTCAATGTGGATCAATGTAGTGTTATATAAAATTAAAATATATAAAAAATTAAAAAAATGGAATTTAATTTCATGGTTAAAACCCTATGTACCCATGTAAACTCAGTTTTTAACTTGAAATATGGTGATGAAGAACCTACTAATGGCCTACCTATTATTATTTTAGGACCCTATATCCATATTACCATACTTCCAAAATATCAATAGATATTTAAACCATTGGAAAATGAACTGGCCCAATTTAACCTACCATATCACCAAAACTACTTCAATACAAGGCTTAAAGTGCATTCATGATCTCTATAGGATGGATGCATGAATTAGGGTATCAAATTATAGCCATGCTGGATTGATTTCACACTTTAATAATAATAATAATAAATCACTAGAATCCAATATAGACATTAAATCTCCATGAATATAAAATAAGTATCTATAAATAAATAACAAAACCAAATAAGGCATATGAAACATAACCATAATACACATTATAAAAATGAAACTTATGAGAAATACATAATCAAGCGCTAATATAAAGTAAAAAAATAAAGGTAAATAAGATTGAAAAATTGATCGATAAATAAAAGTCCCAAAAATAAAACTTGTAACTTGATCCACCACTCAAACATCTACTTATAGTCTATGGTCACTCACCAAATCCATATCATCTATCATTAGACAACACATACAACAACCAAACGAGTTTTCACCCCCCATGTGATTTATTCATGGTCAGCCTTCCTCGGCTATACCTACATTGGATGGAGTATAGGGCTGTTGGATTATGTGGTCTCCACCAACTGAAGGTCTGAAGTTAAATACGGATGGTTTGTGCATCATGAGGGGTATGTGGGGAGGCAGTGTGGTTCGTAATCTTGGAGGGAGTGTGTTCCTAGCCTTCATTACACATTACAACGATGGAAGCACTCTTTAGAGAGAAGAAAATGAAGTTCTCACTGGGCTCATGTAATGAAGATAGAAAAATATTGCTCTATCCGAAGTGGAAATGGACTCAAAGATTATTTATGTCTCTGTGATGGGTAGAGATTCCGCTCCTTGGACAGTTTCATACACTATCAAGAAGTGAAAAAATATCCTTGACAGAAATATTCAGATCACTCACACGTGGAGAGAGGGGAACAAGGTTGTGGATTATCTTGAATCCATGGGAGTTCTGGGATCCAAAGTGATTTGAATCCCCAATGCGGCCTCCCTTAAGGCGGAGGGGATTGATATGATTTGAGGAGACACCCTCGAGTTTCATTACTTCAGACCCCCTAATCCTGGGCTACTTTCCCACTCCGTTCTTGTTTTTTTATTTATTGTTTGTTCTCTGTACCTTCTTTTTTACATAAAAATATAATGATGATGATGATGAACTTAATACACCAAGTATTATTTCATTAAATAATACATTAAATTAATTTTATAAAAAATTCATAAATGTTTGTTTGAAAATAATTTATAAAATACATTTTTATAAATGATAATCATAAATGAAAACAATAATCATTCATTTATCATTTTATAAATCCAATGATAAAACCATTTTAGGAATATAAATCATTATTCAACAAGAAAACCATCATTTCAAACCCATATAGATAAATACAACTTTAACATAGATTATTTATTTCAATGTCTACTTTTTTCATCCAAGAGGTGGGATCCAATATTTAGAAATTTAAAAACATAAAAAACCATGAAAGTTTATATTACAAAGATAATGAAATAAAAACTACACCATTTCCCTTATTCCCAATGTTTTCAAAAAACACCAATTTTCAAATCAAATTGAAAATTAAACTCAACCATAAATAAAAGAAGGTATATAGATCAACAAGATACACCAAATAAATTAATCATAAAAAATTGAAAAATAATATAAAATTATACAAAAAATTCAAGATGGTTATAGGGGGATACAAACAAGGTATTCTGAGAGAATCACCAAAACAAAAGTCATCGTCAAACAAATAAGTGTCATGATAAAATCACTAGGTCCTAATGAAACATGATCACAGACATAAAAAAGTTAAATCAACTGCCAACCTATGTTTTATACCTATGTTATATAAATGATTTGATAAAATTTGTCATGGACCCTCTTATACTTAGATCATGATCTAAACAATGGTACTAGATATATAATTATCTAAACTGGTAAGGATAAATCAAATCTATCACATATTTATGTTGGGTTCCTATCATATATCCAAAATGGTGGTGATAAATCAATAATAATCTGTATATAACATAATTAAATAATACACTATAAGAAATAAAACTCATATCATCCCCAAAACCCTCTCAATAAACAACCCCGTTCACATTTAAAAATAAGCATAAAATATTAATTCAATTCATATCCTATAAATAGAAAAATTCTTTTAAATACTTAAAATAAGTATAAAGTGACTAATATTTTACTATAACCCAAAACCTTAATTTATAAGGATCCAAAGTGGCCTTTAAAACCAACATGGAATTTCAAATTATAGAACTATCCTTATCACACACGCATGCACACACACCCAGAAAAGTCTTTTATAAAGTTCCCACTAGTCTGTTGATTCTAATATCGATTTTTTATAAAAATCATTTGAAAATAAAACAAGGTTCAAAACATTAAAAACAAGTTTTCATCCCCCAAGAGATGATTAAAAATGAAAACATCCCTTTAATTAAAAAAAACCACTAAAGCATTGGTCGTATCCTTTGAATATAAAAGTAGGTAAAACCCCTTATTTTCATCTAAAAAATCATCAAAAATAAATTCTTAGGAATTTATTCAAAAAAATTAAATACACAAACATTTTATTTTATAAGAATAAAAAAATTGAAAATCCTTTATTCTATCTATAAAAAACGTTGAAAAACATTTTAAAAATCCATCATGGGTATCACATGTGAATATATCTTGATGGAAAATGAATTTATTAAACTAAATAATTTGATTAATTGTTAAATAAAATAATTTCAAAAAAACACCTACCTTAGTCCAGAAGAAAAAAATCACCTTAAATAGAGTAAGTACAACCTCACAAGGAAATGACCTCTACATTTCCTAAACAACCAAAACCCAAAAATAATATAAACCCAAATCCTACATTAGACCCTAAAATCCATTAGAGTTTATGGGAGAATAAGAAATCAAGAGTTAATGTAATATGGAAGAGAAAAAAGGTATTTTACCTTCTAAATATTCTTAAAACCCATATGTAATCGTCTTGGATGAAAGGGGTAATAAGAAGAGGAGATACCTTGTACTATGTATTAAACAACCACGTGAGTGAAGAGGAAAAATAAGTCCTAAATGAGTTAAAATCGATCATTGTTATACAAGGAAATGTACAACATAAAATTTTGGGCATATCATAAGGGTTATCCACAATGTTTACCAAATAGTAAGCCAACTATGTGGACTCCATAAGAATAAAGTTGTACACTTTTCATGGTTTCCTTGAACTGTTCTCTAAACTATGAACAATTCATGTTTTAGACATTGATAAAACACCCAATGTATAAAATTCACCCACATGGTTAAACCAAAACAGATGATTTTTGAAACAGATTACCATAAACTATGAACACTAACTGTTCACTTTCAAAGTGAACTAGAATCCTCATATGTATGGAGTTCCACACATTTACTACTAAAACATTCATGATCATGAACTATCCATGAGACACTAAGGAAACCCATACATATGATTAACACACATAATTATACCCTAAAAAAGGTTTTCCATAGAGTTAGTCCAATCCATGTAGAAACCACCCAATAGAGAAAATCTCCAAAATTTCAAAAGTCCAAATATAAACCCCCCAAAATTCTAAATAACATGTAATTATATAATATTTTAACACAACAATGACATGGGGGTGTCACAACGACCACATCTCAAATTCCATAACCAACTTCTACTAGGTTTGCAACCACTAACAGATTACTGGAATGGTCTAATTCTTTACATCATTATTCCAACACATATACTTAAACCTTCATAAATGAATTTATTGAATCATTATTATAGAAATAAAAATGAAATTTAGATCATTTTTGAATAAATCAATCATTTTTAAGTTTTATCTTCTTCATAATATTTCATTATGGAACTCTTATGTATACTATAGTGAGGCATGATGAATCTTACATATTTAGAAGGTCAATAATACTCATCAAATTATAGCTCAAAATATTAATAATTTTTAGTCAACATGGTATTGATGAATCTTATGTATCCTGAGTGGTTTCCACCTATTTTTCAATTTTTAGCCTGAGATTTTTGAACTACTTTTTAGTATTCAAAGTAACTTAATTTTTTTAGAATTACATAGAAATTCCTTTTTCAATTTTTTTTCATTAAATCCAAATTATATAATTTTTCAATTAATATTATATTTTCATAAAATCATTCCAAGGATTCTCTAATCACTTTAATTATAGAGACCCAATACAAACATAGCTTAAGTAATATATTAATTTCCTGATTTAGATAATACATCTAACAAATAGTCACAAAACCCAAAGATCAAAAGGTTTAGTGTCTTGGAGTTTATTTATATAATCATATTAATCTTCAATCATTTATCCAAAATCAAACTACTTTATACTCCCTCGTATACCTTCCACAAGTTATACTTATCTTCATAACCCAGGGGATGGAAAATATAATAATGTGGTGATATAGAATCATCAGTACAGAAATATTATTATCATGTCATAAAGGGTTAGATCATAAGAATATGAGAAACCATAGACATGGGATAAATTTATTATTAAAAATAACATGGAATAATATGATTTATCCATTATTCATGATAAAAGGAAATGTAATCTCAAATTAATAAACATATGAAATGGGAAAAGTATTTGGAATCATGAGACATTTAACATGATTCAAGGAGAATAATTATAGGCATATAGAAATATGGAATGTCATTGAATCATTGTATAACAACAAATTATGACACAAACATAAGCATAGAAAATCTTGTAAATAAAGATTCCAGCATCATATTCACATAATAACTTGGGAAAAAATATTATCACATCTCATTCGCAATGAAAAATTGTGAAAAATGATTACCAAATCTAATTCACACAAGAAAATGTGAAATAATCATCAAGTGTCTCATTTACTCAAAAAAAATTAATAACAAATCTTATTGTATCTCATTATCACAAAAAAACATGTGAACAAATCTCCCCACATCTCATTAATACAAAAAAAACTTGTAAATAAATATTCCCACATATCATTCATGCAACATATCATCATCTCAAGTGATTAGAATACCTAAAAAATGAATTTTAGGGTTATATATGACCCCAACCATAAATAATCCATACATATGGTGCCAGTAAAAGTCAAATAATTCAAATTATAATAAATAACCCATGAGAAGAAATTGGTTTTCAAAACATTCCAATTAGTATCACATAAAAAAAGAAATATAATCATTAAATAATAAAAATAGAATCTCCCAAATGGATTATTTAAGAAGAGAAAATATAGGGTGATTTTTGAAACCATACTCCATTAAAGAATAATCCTTTGAAAATGTAATAAAAATAAAAAAAAATTATTTTTCTTAAAAATCATTTCTTAATATCGCCCTAAATAAACGTGGTTTTCAAGTCACTTTTTAAAACCCATTTTTTCAACATGAATAGAAAGCATAAAAAATTATTTAGAAATAAATTTTAATGAATAGACCTTGATAATAAATAAAATATAAGTCAAAATTTGAAGTATAAGGGAATGATATAAGATCATGTTAAGGAAAATCCTTTTTAAATTTTTTAAAAATCCTTTATTAAAAACCGACATCATTAAAAGGATATAGAAACCATTATTTTAATATGAATAAAGGTGAATATAGATGTCATTTGATATAAAAAAATTTGAGCTTCCCCTGGGGAATTAGAAAATTGGTTGGATGTAAAAACATAGATATGGAAGAAAAAACCCTTAAAAGAAATGAGAATTATTCTTAAAAAAAATTCATTTTCATGAAATAACAGAATTATCAAGGAAGAATAATTTTACTTGAAATAAGATTTCAACAGAAAAGAATTTTTAAATAAAAAATAACACCACCATAGGTTATAATAG
Source organism: Viscum album (assembly GCA_963277665.1). Taxonomy (NCBI): domain Eukaryota; kingdom Viridiplantae; phylum Streptophyta; class Magnoliopsida; order Santalales; family Viscaceae; genus Viscum; species Viscum album. The sequence continues at coordinate 1,172,510,595 of OY728120.1, forward strand.
ATCAATATTGAATATAATAGTTAAAGAGGAGTGATTATGACCCATGTAAAAGATTTGAGTCATGGAAACCCTTTACAAACCATGTAACTTTTGAATCAAAACCCATTGTGAGGTATAAAATTAAATAGAAATTTTAAAATCGTGAAATATAATAGGATCAGGACACAAAATGAATATTGGTTAGTATTAACACTATTGAAAATGGAACATGGTGTGTATAATAAACAAGTCTCAAGGGATTAAATTTGAGAAAAAGAACACCTTTTAATGTGAGGATCATTTAAATAAAATACCTGTGAATGAGTGAGATTTAAATTGAACCGTAATTACTAGAAATAAAATTTATTTCATGATATAATATCTAAAATGTTTCACATATACACCACATAAATGGAATTAGGTGAATAATACAAAACATGTCTCAAAGAAAGGAATTTGAGATGAAAACTCATACTTTGTATTCCGAATTACTCAAACATTCTCTAACCTCCTGTATAATGAATGTAAATATTTTATCACATATCTCAAAATATTAATATAAACATTCTACCCTTTTTATTACTATTTTATAACCATATATTAGAAATATATTTACTGATTTTTATTTGTTTTCAATATCTGATGTTATAATTTACAGTTGTTTGTTTTATACAAACTTTAGAAAGATATGATTAATTCTCATCAATTGGTTTCAATTTCATAATTAATATATAATTCAATATATAATAATCATTTTTTTAAATTATTAATTATATCATATTTTTATTAGGTGAAATACAAGAATACCGCTTTGTGAAAATATAAATAACGATGAACTAGTCTTCAACGTGTTTAATGATTGAATGGTAATATATTAATAAATATTAAAAATATTAAAAAATAATAATAATAAAAAAAATTAACTATATCATTATTAAATGATATTATAAATATATTAAATCTCATAATAATTTATGACATAATCATTACAACATTGTTTAAATATGCACAATATATGTTTTGGTCCCTCTAATGGGATAGAATATAATGAATAATTGTTGTAAAATTGATATAATTAAATTTAAGTGTATCGAGGATACTAATTTAATTATATTAATATGATTATAGAATATTTTTGAAGGAGAAGAGTAAAATAAATGATTAAGTGATTGTAATACTCAGGTTAGAAGATTGAGTTTTCTCTTGATAAACTCTTTGTAAATGAAGGCATTAAAATTAAATATAACCTGAATCTTATGGAAGTGGTTGGGGGTTCTAAGAAGATTAAATTTGTAAATTTTCAACTAAAAATTTCAATGATATGTGAATCTTGATGTGGTGTAAGTGTTACCTTTTTATAAGTGAAGGGAAGGGTAGTTTAGGAAGTTACCATGACATTTTCAATAATGTAATTCCACTATTCAATGGTAAATGGATCCAAAATAAAAAATGCAGAGGGGAAGTGTGTGGGGTCTGATATTATCCTCATAAAATCGTTTTTGAGACAACCGAGAGTGTTTTTAGGCCTCTTATTTTAATTTTTAAACTTTTACCCTTATTTACTTTTACCTTGGTAATTAATTTTTATCCATAGTAATTAATATGAATGAAAAATTAAAATTAAAATTTTACCTAATAATAACATCATGATTTAAAAATATTTAATAGTTTTAAAAAAAATAAAATTTTATCTTTTTTAAATTTTAATTTTAAAATAATTGCATATAATGCGTAAAATATGTTTTTTAGGAAAATGTGTTATTTAGTTTAAAAAAATTTGTATAAGATAACATGGTCATAGATACTTATTTTTATAAAATAAATTAGTTTCTTTAAAAAAATCTATGTGTGTTTCAAAGTAATACCAAACCTATTTTTCATCATTAAATCACTTAATTAGAAGAAAATCCCAAAACTAGTTTTTATTAAATTAGAATTTTAATTTATTTCTAAAAATATTGAGCATAAGTTTTTCAACTTTATTGAATATTTTAAATTGTAGAATGATATTATATAAATAAATATTTTATTAATTAAATTTTTTTAGTCTTTTAGGATACACATATATTATTATAAAATTATTAAATTATAATTTCTGAAAAATAGTATTTTTTGATTAAAAAAGAGTTTTTTTCAGAAAAATATGAAAATTCATATTAAGCTTATATTATTTTGATTAATGAAAAAATGATGTTAATTTTTTCAAATTATATTTCTAAGATTTAATCACTCAATATTTAATTAAAATCCCAATATACGTTTTAAAATTGTACATATAGGAAATTACATTTTAAAATATTTATTCTTATTTATTCTTATTTCATATAAATTACTAATTAATTTATTGTTAATATATTCTTCATATTTTCAATGTATATTATTATTATTTAATAAGAATATACTTAATTTCTTGAAGTAGAAGACAAAATTTTTAAAAAATTATTTTAAAGCATAAAATGATTTTCTTAGTTGTTTTAGCCACTCTAATTGAATTTCCTTAGTATTAAAAGTAGACTATATTTTAATAATACCCATATTTTATAGTACCAAATAATTAATTGAATATGTTTTAAGGTTTATATTTAATATCTATATTTTTTTAAAATATGTTATGGTTTTTTTTAGTTTGTTATTATGTGCAGAGCATGCTATCAAACAAAGTATTTATTTAAGAAAAATAAACTATGAAATATTATGTCATTACACCAATTCTCTTAGAAATCATAAATGAATTTAATAATTTATCAAACCTTATCAACCATCATAATCCCAATTCCCAAAGTAAATTACAATATATAATACTCTTCTTGGGTATTTCACTAAACATTTACTTGCTCAATACTTATAACATCATTCGCTACCTTCTTCAATAATCATCAAAGTGTGTTAAAAATATCAAAGTCAATATTTATGCTAGATAAAATAAGCTTGGTTTATCAACCTTAAAAAGGAACCTCTTGGATCAATTAACAATCACTAAGAGGGGGAGGTAGTATGAATTAATGATTCTAAATTTTATATGTTTTCTTGGTGAAACAAACCTCATTACCAGTTAATGTGAATATTTATCACCATTAAACACACACACACGCAATAAGGGAAACAAATATTTACAAGGTTCACCTATAAAAATAATAATTTGAGTCATTTGAATGATCTAGATTCCACTGAGATCATATGTACCACTAGATTCAACATGTAGTTACAACATGATGGGTTTATCCTTGAAATCATATTATGTCAAGTCTCGTGACTGTGATAGTGCATCCCACACTGAAATAATGATAATAGAAAATTTTATATCAACAAAATGAAAACCTTCCAACCATAGCCTTCAAATTCTGATGATGTAATCCACTTATTCTTCTTCAACCTATAGAAACATTGGTATGATCTCTTCACACTATGCTAATATGACCAGCTCTCTTTCTCTCTCTAAATTATTCTATTCAATCCTTTTACACACACCTATATTATGAAAACATACTATTTTATTCTCTGGTTTGAATTTGAATTTCAAATTCAATTTCAAACCATCAACTTCTTTTTCAAACTTAACCTTTTGAGATTTTTTTAAATAGACCCTAATAATCCAGTTTTGAATTTTGTTGATGACTTGGATAGAAATAACCACCAAATTTATCAAATAGATCCAACACTGAAATTCCCTAAAAATTTCTCAAAATATCACTTCTATGGCATGGACTTAGGCATTAAAACCCAACTTTTCTATCTTTTTCAGTTTTTAAATAACTGATTTACAAGGTTGTGACATAGACCATGGTCTATAGTGTGGAGGAATAAAATACTCTATAACCACTAAAATTCAACCAACTTCCCTCTAAAGTGTGGCCATAATTGATGCAACATAGTATTTATGATCTCACCAAACTATGACATAGTATAAGATATGGGGGGGATGTATCAGAATTTCCAGAACCGTTGAAATTATTCTACTTTTCTATGTGGTGCATTATGACCTCTACATTATGGACAAGAAATATTTATAGTGTCATAAAAAAACTAACCCATCCTACTCTACCCCATGGTCTTACTCCATGGTGTGAGGTTCTTTTCCTTTGTGATGTGGAAAAATACACTACACTATGGTAATTGATTCTACAATTTGGAAACATTTCTACAATGTGGTCTACCACCTCTCCTTCAATATTTCTTATATCATGAACTTCGGTCATGATATGTGATCAATAAGAAAAAATCACTTAACATCATCTAATTTCTTTGAATATGATTTATGTATTGAAAATAAAATCCATCACACCCAATCATATCCAATTAATCAAAATTTTCAATCTCCCATAAGAACAATTGTAATCTTAGAGCATCTTGGGCTCAACAATAACCACATTTGGATTTTGTTATCAATCAAGGAACATAAATCACTATTAAACTTTGAACCATTATAAATGGATCCCCATTCAATAATTATAAGCCTACATGATCTAACTAGGTTTAATAAAAAATAACAATGAATAATAAATACCATGAAGAGAATAAAGTGATCTATATGTAGATTTCTAGAACATGAACTTTACAACCTTCAAAATAAAAATAATAATCGCAACAACAATTCTTTCACACCTAAAACATTACTCCAACCACTTAAAATAAATTGTTCAAACAATTCATATATGCTAAAATCACAGGTTACCATTTTTAATCACTCTCTCAAAATATATGTACTCCCCAACAAAAAAGGAACATATATTAGTGGATATTTCCCCTATATTTTATACCCTATTTTGCCAAACAATAGGAAGATAAGCATAAAATTAATATTATGTTTCCAATTATTCTCCCCATTTGAAAATTATATGAAAATACAAGATGAGGTGTGGGACAAAAACACCATACATTAGCCCTGTAAAGAGTGAGGTTAAACACCTAACCTTGTCCTCAGATTCTGAAATGATTCTTTTAACAGTGGCTTGTTAAACAAATCTTCAATTTCATCTTTTTAAGAACAAATTCAAAATTCAACTCATTATTCCCTAGTATATCTTTGATAAAGTGATATTTTATATCAATGTTCTTGGAACTTGAATGTGGAACTGAATTATTTAAAATATTAGTTTCACTTCGATTATCACATCCCAAATATAATGGAAAAATTAATTTTACCAGAAAATATTAAATTTTTATCTTTATCCACATATGTTGTGTTGAGTCATGAGTTCTAATCACATATTTAGGAAAAAAATTCCTATATTAACTAAAATTTTATTCCCCAAGTTCAAATAAACCCATCTTTCTCTAAGAAAGAAAGATCGACCAGATGTAGATCGTTTTTCATCAACACATCCTACACAATATATATCTGAATAACCAAAGACATTGTGTTTCCCTTTATTCTATAATTTCAACCTAAAATCTGTTTTTCCTTTGATGTATCTATGTATTCTCTTTTAAAACTTAAAAAAATTTGGTTTACTTAGATACTTGGAAAAATTTTAAATACATAAATAATATCTAGTATTAATGCTGTCAAATAAAGTAAACTTCCAATAGGCTTTCACAATTACCTTGGTTAAACTCCCTTTCCCTATTTATCTTTTATTAATTTCATTCCTAAATAAGTTTGTGTTCAAATTTTCCTTGAATCATCAATTATATAATTTTTCAACATTTCATCAGCATAATGTTATTGAAAAACAAAAATATAATCCTTCTCTTGGGAAATTCGTAAGGCAAGAAAGTATATCATCTCACCAATCATGGACATTTCTAAAATATTATTCATTTCACTAGAAAAATCTTCAAAACATCTTTCACTGTTTCTCAAAAATGACATCATCTAAATAAATAATAAAAATTAGAAATACATTATCATCATCTTTAATGTATAGATTTATGTTAACTCTCCCATTATTAAAATCAACTTCTTCAATTAGGTTTCAATATTTGAATACCATGATCTTAGATATTTCATTATCCCATATAAATCCTTCTTTAACCCACAAACACTATTTGGATCATCATAAAACAAGAATTAACATGGTTTTTAAATATATACTTCCAATTCCTAGCCAACATTGAGTTGGTCTGACTTGATATCTATTTGAAAGGTCATTAAATTAGTTTGTGCTACAATAGAATGGAAAAATCATATGGTTTCAAGTATTACTACCAGAGAAAAGGTTTCATCGAAGTGAATTCCTTCATCATATTAATATAATTTACACACCAATGTTCCTTTATTTATAACAACATAACATTGTTAATTAAACTAGTTTTAGAATTCCCAATTTGTTCTAGTAATATTCTTTTCTTCCGGCTTGGGTACCAACTCTCAAGATTTATTCTTTTCAATTTGATCTATCTCTTCATTAATTATTTCAACCCACTCATGATTCTTCATTTAATATTCCATATTTTCATGTTCAATTTCAGAGAACAATGATATATGAGAATTTTTACTCAAATTTCTTTTAGTTTGAATATGTTTCCCTTGATTTAAAATAATATTTTAAAACTATAATTAAATTCTCAACAAGGGATGATGTGGAAAATATTTTTATTCATCACTTGAATTTTCTCAATATACTTTTTCATTTGGAACTTCTTCACTATTCAAACAATTTTATGAAGCTTTACCTTGATGATTCACAAAAATACATTCATTATCATCACTTTTGAATATTATTTTTTATGGGAGTAAAATTCATTTATGTGTTCCACCACTTTTAAATAAAAAACAACAACAATATTTTTTTCTCTTTATTGAAACCAAGACATCCTCTTATATTTTTTGAAAAACCAATAAAGATTCCATCAACACCTATTATTTCATATTTTCCCATATTTTTACCTTTACCGTTGATAATTAAAGTTCTTTCAAATACTATTAGATCCTTTAAATGTAAATATTTATTATAATAAATATGATATGATTATATATCTAAATTTTTCCTTTAAAAACAATGATTTTGGATATGAACCACTACTTTAATGTCTAGTCTCTCAAAAAAAATGAGATTTGTCATGATCTATCAACATAGTTCAATCCATCTCCATAAGAATTGTATTATTAAATTAAATATTATTTTTATGGTGTGTATGGAACATTGATTTCGTAGATAATTCCATGTTTTCACGAAAAACTTATGATCTTTAACTAGTTAACTCATCAACACTTTCAGTTTGAATTTTCTCTGAAGAGTAAGAACACAAATTTTCATGTTCTCCTGAAACTTTTAAACCTTTTTAAAGCCTCTGATTTATGTTTCTTAAAAAAATATGTGTAATGAAATAAAATTCACCAATAATGGAAATAAAATAATTATCTATATTTTTTGACTGCCTTCTCATAGGCAGTAAATTTCAGAGTGAATTTTCTCAAAATGATGATTAGTTTGTATTTCGTCACTATTGTGAAGAGTATTCAAAATCTTTATCTTTTGAAAAGAAAAACATTCCAAATTCATTTCTCTTTTTGAATTAGGAACATCACAAACATTTTATCCCTAAAAGAGTTTACACATGTTCTTTTGGACAAGATGGACAAGCCTTCAATGCCATAATTTATTGTCCCCTTTCATACATAAATAACAAGAACTTTTAGCATCACCCATATGAAATAAATAACTTGTTTTTTATATCCTCTTGTAAAGATACATCTATCTTCAATGATAGTCACAATAAATAAATATTTATAAAATATTACTTCATTCCCTTCATCACATAACTGAAACACACTAAGAATGTTGTTTTTCTATCCTCTAATATTCAATATGATTTTGGATTTCAATTGATCGTTACCGATCAATGTCGATCCCACACCTTTAATTTAAAGTAACCAATATTTTAAAAAGTCCAATAAGCCTTATTTAAATTTCTAAAAATCCATAAAAAGATTTTTATCACCTGTAATTTGATAATAAAACTATATTCTAAAATCTATGGAAATTATCTATTAGATTCTTTACAGGAAACATCACAAACAATATATTTTTATTTTCCCTTATCCTTATCATTATGAGATGTATAAGTACTCTATAATGAGAAAATTTGAGTGGGTTTAATAAAATAAAACATTTTTCAAGTTGACAAAGTTGCATAAATCATTCAAAAATATAATCAAATTATTGAAATCAATTTTCAGATTTCAATTTAGATTTCAATGGAGCTCTCTGAATTGTTTTCTTTTTGAGTGAGAGGACTCTACATCCATTTTTGTCTTCCAAACCATATAAACTCATCATTGTTTTGGTAATTAAACCAACACAACATAAAAATGTTCCAAAAGCCTCCAAAGTGTTAACAATATCCCTAAAAATAATATTTTCCTTTATAGAAATTATATTTTCATGAATTGTGAACATACCATTCAACCTTATTCCCAAAATTAAATTTGGATCATTTCTAAAAACCACAATTTTTATGACCTCTTGAAAATTACTTTATCATAACAAACTTATTTTTATTGATTTTTTGTTACTATTTTTAATAGCTATTGTATTCAAGAAGGTGCACTCAGAATTTCTAGAATCTATAAAATCAATTGAATTTTCTTCAGTATTGGACTTCTTGATTTGATAATTCTTATTATAAATAGAGAAAGTTTCAAAAGTAATTTTATTTTTATTTTAGATTTATCATCACTGATTTCCACAATCCTAGATCATATTTGACCTTTCCCCAAACTCACGTATAGAGTTCTTAAAAATTAGCTTAAATATTTCACGCTCTTTTTCCATACTCACCAGTTTCATCTGTAAAAGTTCAAAATATTTTTCATTCTCATTTACTTATTTTGAAATCATGAATCATGAATGCTTCATTTTAATAGTAAATTTTCTCAAGCCATTAAATTCTTCCAACAAAATTAATTTTATTTAATAGTAACTTATTTATTTGTTTTTTATGATTGATTTTACTTTATATATATTTTTTATTTTATTTTTCAAATTAGATTTCTTTGAGTGACACTTTTTGAGTTCTATTTTTAGCATGGATTCAATTTCAATTTCTTCATTATCATCAAATTCAATACAACTTTCACTAGTTAATTATTGTTTACTCACATTTACAATGATCATTTTTTCATCAATTTCTCTTGATATATGCATTTCCTCTTCCTCGTCATTGATTTCAATACTTCCACAATTAGATAAGAAATTACCCCTTTCATGTTTTGATAATTTTTTATTAACTTTAGAATATACCCCTAATTTTTCAATCATTGATGATCTCATTTTAAATAATCTTCCAAGAACTAATACTTCTTCATCATTAATGACTTCATCTTCTTTTATATTGGTCTATTTTGTATTAAAATTTCTGAATGATTCACACCCAAAATATTTTAGATTAATGTTACCTTTAAACCTTCCATTTCCTCTTATAATATTTTGAGAGACTAGAGACATTACCTTATCAAACATCTAACTCCAATCAGATTTGGAATCAAAATAATTAGCATATCCTTCATCAACATTATTCTTACGATTCTTTTTCGTTGTGGTTTTAAAAGAGATTTATCTTTTAGACTTACACTTATTCTTGAAAAATAATTCTTTCATAATCACATAAGGAATGATAATACAATGAAAATAATATAGAGGAAGTCATCCTGGATCCCTGTCTTTAAGAGTAGACACCTTAGAATCAAACCTATATTGAAAGATATAAAGTATCTTCTCAACAATTGTAATATCTTCTAATTTATCAATATAAATTTTGACCACACTCACAATATCATTAACTCTTGTGAAGAAATTATATATAGTTTCATCTTCTTTCATTTTCATAACTTCATATTTCAATCTCCAAATATTTTGCTTATCATACTTTACCTTCTTATAGCCTTCCTAGATATTTACAAGTTTATCCCAAATTATGTTTTCTATCGTGATACCTCTATCTTTGAGAAATTACTTCTCATATAGTGATGAAAATAATCATTCTTGGAATGACCATCATTATTGATATTTCTTTAATCTGCTATTTTCAGTGAAATTTTATTAAAATGAGGTGGAAATCCAACTATTGCAGCATAAATAACATACAAACATATTGATAGAAGATAAGGTAACATTCTATCCATATAAATATGATAAATCATACCATAGAAAGTGTGAATCCATGTACTATTCACTAAATTATAATTGTACATGAAAACCACTAGAAATTCATAACCAAGCAATTCAAAAAGAGAGAACATTATTCTCCAAATTCAAATAGAAAATCACCAATGAGAGAAACCTCACTCAAGTACAACTTGAAAAGTATCCTCCAAGATCAATGAGGAATCACTATGGGGGTGTTGAATCAGTGATTCTAAATCTTTTACGTTTTCTTAGTCTAATAACCCTTATCACCAGTTAAAGTGAAACTTGATCACCATTAAACACACACACACACACACACAAGAAGGGCAGGACAGATTTACAAGGTTCCCCTCTCAAAATGAGAAGTCTAGTCCTTGGCATGTTCCACATTCCACTGAGATCAAAGGACCCAATATATTCAACATGTATGAAAAAAATCTTGTTTTTACTTGAAAACTCATATTACATAGAGTCTCCTAATTGGGATAATGCATCTTGCACTAAAATAGTGATAAACAATTATATCATGAAAAATAAATACATCCAACCATATTCTTGAAATGCTGATAAATTTATCTTCTTCTTCTTATTGAACCTATAGAAACATAGGTACCATATTTTCCCCCTTTTCAAATATAAACAACTTGTCTTCATCTTCCCTTTCTCTTCTTGATCTATTATATTATCTTATATCATTTTTTTATAAAAACCTTTTCCAGAAACATTTTTTACAAATAAATACTATTTTATTTTTTATTTAAATTTTAATTTCAAAATAAAAATCAAACCAAAAAATTATTTTTCTAACACAGGATTTGGATCATTTTCCACTAGGTGATGATCATCCATTTTTAAATTTTATAGTTAACCTATAATAAAATAAAAACCAAAGTCATTAAATGGATCCAACATTTAAATTATCTTGAAACTACCTATAATATTAATTTTGTAGTGTGGACTTAGGAATAATGTTGTAGCCTATTCATTTTTAGTAGTTTTCAAATAACTTGTATACACATTTACATCATGTACCATGGGTTATATCATGGAGGACTCAAAATAAACATAACCACTAAAATTCAGTAGACTTATCTCTATGGAATGGCCATCACAACTGCAACATAGTCTTCTTGATCTCACCTAACTAAGACATAGTACATAATCTATGGCATGGAGGTCCCAAAATTTGAATTACCATTGAACATTTTCTATAACACTCTCTGATTTGGTCTTCCCACTATGATGTAGAGGTTCCATTATCTCTAGTAGTACAAAAAAACTAATCCCAACCTCCTCTATATTGTGGTACTACTCTATGACATGGAGGACTTATCCTTTACAGAATTTCCAAAGACACTCCTCCATGGTCACTAATTCTATAGTTTGATACCTAGTACTATTCCATGGTCCACCACTTTTTATTTAATTTTGATAACATCATGAGCTTCATTCATGATATATGAGAACTAAGAAGACATCAATTACATCGTTTGATTTCTTTTATTATGATTTATGTATTTGAAAAAAATCCAAAAACCCCAATCATATCCACTTAAAAAGAATATTCAATATCCAATAAATAACAAAAATCATAAAACATCTTGGGCGTAGTAATACTTCCAGTTATCATTGATCCTCAAATTCATAGCTCCTTAAGAATCTCAATTTCTAACTTCTCTTCCTTCTAAAATATTTTATTGTTTAGATGATTCTATGATCATACATCAGGAGAAGTCATTAATTTAAATTAATATCAACTTTATAGTCATCATATATATATGAATATCCCTTGAATATGAATATCCAAAATATCAAAATAATAACATCCCAAACTCCTTTTTCATTCCCATGAATTTATAATTACATCAACCCAAGTAAACACATTTTTAAATATATAAATTTATTCTCAAGAGTCATTCATAATGGTGGGTATCTTGTAAAAGTGATCCATAGAAACTCCAAATTACATCTCAATCATATTCATATTCATTCATGTTGTGAACTTCATCTTCACCCATCATAAACAAATATTGAAGTTACTATTTGTAAAACTTTTGATAAAAAAATTATCCAATGAAACTCTCCTCATCAAGATCCAATTGGTCACTTCAATTTCATTGTTCGAATTTATTTTCAATAACCATTTTAGTTATAAAAATTTAAATAAAATATTATTCTCCCCCTTAGGGATAATAAATACCAAGGTACAAAGTTAAGGGAACACATCTTCTTCACCTCATATTCTGGAAAAAATTTCATCTTCCCTCCTTAGTAAAACTAATTAAACATGATAAAATTGAGTAATCACACTTCTCTATGAAATTATCCATAAACTAATCAAATTTATGTTTACTTGAGCTATCTCTATGTAGAAAAAATACTATTCATTCTTGATATCAAATTTTCCCATTAAACTATATATCATGTTGTACTAACTCAATTATCTCTTTCTTAAGGTTGGTCAAATTGTTTTACATATAAACAATTTCACTCATATTTAACAAACACATTCAAAAAATTCAATTGAAATAATTACTCTCCCCTTTTTAAATCAAAACATTTCCCCACTAAAATATAATATGATTTAATCAACAAAAAAATGTGAAAGTGTGATTATTTAGCTTTATTCAGATATTCTAGATTCACATGAGGTAATAAATTGTTTTAAGATATTCATGTTAATAAATACCATTTAAGGTATATACATAATCATTATTTATCACGGTTGGTTTTCTATAGAATCCACTACTATAGTATCCTTTTTTATTCCATATTATATGTTGTAATGAGGAATCGTGATACTAGTTATAGCACTCCATGATTGAAAACTCCTCAAACTCTGTAATTATCATAACATTGTTTTAGTTACCCCATTAATGAATCACTTTCAATTTTTTTACAAAAAATCATGAACAAAAAAATACATGGGAACATAAGGGAACTACTTTTCTTCTTAATAATTGAAACAAGGTTGAGAGTTTCTTCTCAACCAAGATACTCATTTTTTTTATATCTATTATTGATTTAACTCGTCCAAATTTATATTCAGATATTCAAGAAATTTGTCTCTTGGGTATTATAGAACTTTTAAATTCTTTAATAACCTCATTATATTGTATTTTCTTCTTTATAGATGCAAAAAATAAAAGTGTGTCTATTACTTCTTGTTTCATATTCTTCATCATTTCCACTTATAATTGAAGGATGACCATACAATCCATGGAATCTTGTCCTATCTTATTTAAACATCCACAAAATTTCTCATAATATGTTGTGATTTCACCTTTTAAATACCTCTAATTAAATTTGAGTTATTCACGTGGAATAACTTTTTTCCGTTTATCAATTATAATCTCTTATGATTTCTCTATATTTATAGACATTTCCAATTGAGCTGGATAAATAGTTATGAATTTTTTAGGGATATGCACACATTTCCTATATTTCCCATATGTCTTCTTAAGAATCCTTAGATCCCCATTCTTTTAAAAAATCTCATGAAATGTTGATTCTTCATCACAGATATCTTCTAGAAAACCAAACCATTTGTTTCTTTCTTATATTGAATCTATTTTTTATTACAAATTGATTCCTTTGTCATTAAGCATCATGGATTGCTTATAATGATCCATGGTTTAGACTTTTCTTCCATAATAGAAAATTGATTCCTTGGTGTGCCACTCCTCATGGAATTCTTTTTTGGTCTATATTTATGAATAGTTTTCCTACGCCATAAGGTAGAATTATCATTTCTTATCACTTGTTTGTTCATCTATTGTTGTCATTTCCTATTAATATCCAATGTTATATTCATTATTGATCCAAGTCAGTATTATTCACTAATATGACTACCTTCTTTACAATTATTATAAAATTTATTAATAATTTAAAAAATAAGGTTTTTGAAAATATCCCTCTTTTTATATGAACATCCACTATATATACTAAACCTGGGTAGTTCCCAGCTTACAAGTCACCTCCACATTTTACCACATCACCTAATATCCTAACTCAATCTCAATTAGACCCCCGCACCCTCACTCCCTATCTCCTATTTCTTTCCTCCACTGCTTGTAGCTTTCCTATCAGCCTTCTAACCCTGCTTATCTAGCCACAAATAGGGTTTCATTACTCCTCGAATATGTTCATCTCCTCCCGCATACCTTCACCGGCCTCGAAAGTCTCATCATTCTTACCATCCCTAGCATGGAAAACCTCCTCGGGCTTACCATCGCTGACATATGAATCCTCCTCTCCCATTTCATCGTTGATATCGCGTAGTCGCTAGAAATCCCTTTCCACTTTCCATCCTCTACAGACATAGAAATTGTTGATTCGTCTTAAGGTTTGTCATTCTCACATAATGTTTCGCTGGAACAACCCAGTACATATCCATTATCTACTATCTATGTATCGAATTTTCTCACTCCACGTTGCATCTTTTACATGTTTCTTGTGAATCTACTAAAGCTGTATATGTATCAACCTTGCATCATTCATCATCTTCGGCTTCCAGCATGTAGGTGATTTCATTGCTAAACTATCTCTGCATATATTTGCTGGAGGTAATTAGATGTAATGGAATTCATTTTCTTCCCATGATTATATGTTTGTTAAATATAAAAAATTATGAGTAAATGGATTGAGAGGTGGAAAATGAGTTCCTTATATTTGGTTTTCACCTTATCCTACATACCCTCTCCCTTTCAGTTTCTCATTTACTTCTGGAAAATCTCAACAAATATGGATGTCAGCTTAGTAGTTTGTAAGATTCTTATCATTTTAGTGACTTATTTTCATTATTGGTTATATATAAAATATATTTCATTTTTTTATTTAACTCAATTTATATGAAATTTCCACGCTAAAATGCAATATAGTTCTTCATGATAGGTGTGTTATCAAAATTTTCTGAATTTTGTTTACTTATTTCCAAAATTTAGTATCTTCATATTGACTGTGTTGGAAGATTTTAAAGTTAAAGATTCAGTAAAAAAGTACAATGTCATTATCCTTTATTCTTTCTATGTGCTTATCTATCGGAGTTCTTTAATCCACTTGTATTGTTATACTTTGGTAAAACACCATTAATCTCAAGTATGAAGTTTTGTTTTATTCACTAAAACCTATTTCCTTATTCATATACTAAAATCTAGAATAAAATTCTCAGATAGAATTTGTAAGGCTATGAGCTGTTCAATTGACATGTTAATGGTTGAATATATATTCATATTAATTCCTTCTTATTGAGAATCTATTGAACTCTTTAGTTGTTATGGTATAGGTATTGAATTTCCTAGGATATAATATTGTAGCTTGATTTCCAGAGAATGTTCAGCTGTTGTGATGATGGAAGGATGAATTATCAAATCCCTTTCAGTAATTGATCCATGTTCCTAAACTATATGCAACCTTTCAAAATCTACTTATCATAAGGTGATTATGGTACTATTGATGGTCATGGTGGTTAAGGATGTATCTCCCATGCATTGTTTTTTTCTTGTTCCTTAAATCTATATTTTCCATGATTTCCAAAATTTATTGTCTCCAGTATTCATTTTTGGGAATCTACCATTCACCATTGAATGGACTCAATAGAATTGATGCATGCTTTGGTCTGGTGATAAGTACTGATGTTTGTCTATATTTTATGAAAATAATCATTCATTGGGAACATTTTATTAAATGGTGGTTACAACTATTATATGTAATAGTACTTCAATATCTGTTTTGTGACATATACATTAACATTTGGTGAAATATTTGGATACTACACATTGTTACAAAATTTTATTACACTATAAGCTGCTACTCTATTTCATTTTTTTGGAAGCATGATTATTTATCAATGTTTTCTACAAAATTGATGATCTCTTTGCATTTTTTCCACTTATATTTTAATATTTGGTCGTGTGTTCATGTATTCAACTTTTGGGGTTTCTATTGCATAGGCATCTATGAGTTGTTCTCACTAGGGGGTTCTTATTGAAGAGAATAAAATTTGTGAATCTACTATTTTCTATCTTGATCCAGACACTGAAATCAAAATCAAAGCCTTTCCATTTAGTCTAGGTGAAAAAAAAGTCAATGTAGTTGTTATGCTTCCATATATTAATGATCTTGGGTTATCATGAACTGGTGGATTGACTATTGAACTAGTCACCCATTCGGAGATCTTCCATCCCCTTTCCTCATAATCTTATTATCTCCTTGTGTCATGGTTGAATTGACCCATACTGTTTTATTCTTCATATCATGTCACATAAAATAAGTCAGCCTTCATTCTTTTATTCATTTTCAATTAGGTTTTAGGCATATAAGAATTATGCCAGAATGTAACATTGAACTGTGACCTATTAGTCATTGGAAGAGTTGGACATCCCATTACCTGTGTTCTTTTTAGGGATGAACTAAATGATATATTGCATCAAAATAAAAGGTGGAACATCTATCATGGATTTTTCTTGTACAAATACTATTTTATGAAAAGTTCCCTTGATTAATTGAACATGTAATATAGTTAAATTCCCTTAAAATTGTTATATGACACACTTAGGAAGTGCCTGAGTTACCCCCCGCCACCTCAACACACATGATGGGTCCAACCCATCTAATTTTTAGACCCCACTATCTCGAGACCGCACACCAACATAAACTCATGCCAATGATCTTCATATTCATATAAAGGATAATATAAAGAAAAAACTGCCAAATATGATTGAAAGTTTTTTCTTGTATTTCCAATGTACTTGAAATACATTGTGCAATCTGAAACTTGCTAATTTGATTTTAGGAATTTTATTTCCACTTATCTCTACTTATATTATACTGTACAAATACTCTAATAAAATTATTATCTCAGGTAACTTATTTTTTGAGGTGTTTACGGTATACAGTAGAACATAATTCCCATTTTCTGATTTGTCATGTTTTTTTCCAGTAAAATTGATTACCCATTTTCATATTTCTCATTTCTTTCCTGCTATAGATTTGGACTATAATGTGAAGCCAAGAATTAGGTGCAGTGTGCCACTTCAGCAAAAACTCACATCTTTTTTGCATTTTGTAACATGCCTTTCTGAACTTCTATATGTCCAATATGCACACAACAGACTGATAGAATTGTGTAGCTTCTATTAGATTTATCACATTTTTTTTCTGTTGGAATTCTTCTATCTATACCTACTTTTATGCTCTGCTGCTCTTAAAATAATGTCTCATATATTAACATTAAGTGTTTCAATATACACTTTTCATATTTCATTCTTATTTTCTCTAATTTAAAATGTATGTTATTTTACTATTGTTCTTATGTATCATAAACTACAAGTATTACATTCTTAACTATGTAATTTCTCATTTTAACATATCTTTTATTTGTTACCTTATGTATATGTATTAACTCGTGACCGGAATGCAGTCATTAGGCATCAAGGTTAGATATGGGAAATCCCAAGGAGCTGAGGGGGATGGTGTGGTTGCTCTAAGAGGGGGATGATGCGACTGAGCAATTGAACTGGTACATATCCCTTTGGAAACATTTTGTCTTGTATTAAAATTTGGAATAGATTTTTACATGGTAAACCGCCCAATCTAATGGCACTTTGTGCTTTCATTTTGGTTTTGGGTTGTATTTCGAAAGAAAGTATGAGACCATTAGTGGGTTTTCTTATCATAACAAGATATTTTTACCTATAGTTGATTTTAAACTTATGCTTCTTATTATGTTTGCATCTATTAATGAGCCTTTTGAGAATAAATTGTTGATTTCAAATCTAAATTTGTTTGTATTCAGGTGCGAATGATGGTTTTGATTAGAGATACATAATGAGAATAGAGTTGTGATTGTATGGTAAGGCTAACATGAGTATGAAATCATATATAGAGACACAAAGTTCATTCATGTCGTATAAATTAAATCATTTAATTATCAAATTATCATAATGCCAGTTTTATGGCACAATGCCATGATTTTAAAACATTGCAATCGGCCAAATTTGTAGTTGTCTCTACAGATGAATCCTCAACACAATTTCTTTACAAGAATTTATATTTTCTTCGTCTATGCCCTCCTACATTTCCTCCATCTACTATAACTAATTCGAACAGTACAAATTAAGGCCTCCAAATCAGTCTTAATTGTATTTATCCTACTGTACTCTTTGATCTAATTGCAGGTTATTGTGGACGTTCATTTTGTGAAGATGAAAGACATTATGGTTTTGGGGTTTGGAATAACCTATTACAGCTAAGACTATTAATTTTAGTGTACTAATACACTTTAAAACATATCCACTTTTAATCTTCTTGGCTTCAACTATGATTCTCATCCGGCATTATATTTATTTCCTCATCACATCAAAGTATCTGCATTTCCAGGTAAGTGTAACTTATTCCATTCATATTTCATATTACCAGTATCATTTGTATCCATTTAATATATATTTCATTGGTGCCATATTTTTCAGAAATTACATGCATGGTAAACATATTATTTGGGTTTCGAAGATACATTATATGTACTCTAATCTCATTAATTTTTGGGTATCTGGTTTACTCTAATGGACTTTTATTTGACCTCATGTCAAACTTCCCCTTTCTGTTTTTTGCCTCTCCCTTCTTATGCTTATATTTTTTATTATATTACAGGTGTTCTCTTTATATGAAGTTGTGTTTTTAACTAATTATTCTGTCCTGCATAAAATCCATGTGAATCCCAAATTACCATCAATTGCACTGCAGCCAAAAAAATCTACTAGAGAATTATTTTACTTCTTGTCTTCATGGTTACAATTATATTTTACTCATTAGGAAACAATTTTTATAGGGAGTAGAGAGGATGAAGTCACAGTATGTGGATTTTTCATTATTAGTTGGTTTTTACTGACATTATATAGCTTTGTTTGATACATTATTCTGCTTCATCTTCTAGAAATTCAGTTTTTCATATACTTTTTGAAATGTATATTTGTTTTAAATATTGTCTACTTTCTTTGTATGCAGTACTATCTCCATGGGAGATATTATTTGGTCACATTCGACAACCTATTGAAGCAAGCCGGCCTAGACCTTCCTCTCAGAATCAGGACTTATGTCTGCGCCGGATGGAATTTGGGGTAATTTTTCAATTTTTTAGTATGTAAAACATATGAATGTGTTTGAATTCAAGAACTTTAAAAGTATTTAATTCTTTGATATTTATAGGGGCTTCCCTTTTGATCTGAAATATTACTTTGTTACAAGCAAGCACTCCAAGATGTTCATCTCAGAATCAGTCCTTAGGTCTATTCCATGTGTTGTTTCAAGTGATTCGGAAGGTTTCTTATGTTCATTTTTCTAATCTTAAAAGTGAATAGGCGCCCTGCATAAACAACACTATGCAGTCTTTGGACCTCATCGTATTGGAGTTTCATCGTGTTTATTTTAATGATTCGTTATAGTGTCAATTTTTTTTATTGTAATGGTCTGTTGGTTAACTGAGAAAAGTCTGTTTTAAGCCATCATTTGGGTGATATCTTCAACATAATTATATCCACAAAATTAACCACCTTGCAAGCTGGCTGGAGGATGCCCGTAAACATGCGAATCCCAACATGGCGATCATGATAATAGGGAATAAATGTGATCTTTCTCATCACAGTCAGTAAGGAAGAAGGAGAGCATTTTGCAAAGGAACATGGGCTTCTGTACATGGAGGATTCTTCAAAAACAATACAGAATGTTGAGGAAGTATGATCGCCTTGAGTTGTCAGATTGAATTTTTTTAAGCTAGATTAGTGTTTTCTTGCAGGCCTTCATCCGAACTGCTACAACGATTCTTCAGAATATTTAGGAAGGTGTGTTTGATTTATCTAATGAGGTAAGAAGCACAAACCATTTAACTTATACTCCGATCTATGAGCTAAGGCCTGCTTGGTTCGGGGGAGAAAAGGTCGTCCCTTTCCTTTCTCTACTGTTCTCTTTTCTTCGTATCCCTGTATTCCAATTCTGTAAACCAAATTCCTTAAAAGTTTCATGATTCGGGCTTTTATCTTAAGTATATGTATTAACTCGTGACCGAAACTCAATCATCATGAATCAAGGCTGGACAAGGCAGATCCCAAGGTGCGGTGGGGGATGGTGTGGTTGCTCCAAGAGGGGGATGTTGCGGCTGAGAAATTGAACCGGTACATATCCCTTTGGAAACTGTTTGTCTTGTATTAACATTTGGAACATATTTGTACATGATAAACCGCCAAATCTATTGGCACATTGTGCATTCATTTTGGTTTTGGTTTGTAGTTGGAAAGAAAGTATGTGATAGGGACTTTGAGAAATATACTATAAAATTTGGATGAACCAAATCATCATAACTGGGAAAAAGGGAGAATGTGATCAACAGTATTTTACAGGTTTTAAATTACATGCATCCTAATTGCATGTGTGATGTCATTCACAACATATTAGTATACAACATACAGAAATGAAAGGAGAATAAGATGAGAGAAACTTCCAAAACACTGCATGTTGGTCATGATAGGATTTATCAACAGAAATGATAGGAGAATAGGAGGAGAGAATGAAATGGATCTTAGGGTAAGGCACCAGGTCTCAGAAAGGTTCTCTATTTCCTTTTTTTGAGTTTAACTTTTTTTCAGGTATGTATTTTGGATGCTTTGTGGTGTTTTGTCTCATTTCATCAAAAATACTAAATAACATTCAATCAATAAAAAACTGAGATATGATAAATTGACATATGAAAAGTAGAACTAACAAGTCCTAAAAATGTAATATACAGTTACATATGTAATTTTGAATATGCAAAAGACTTTGAATGCCTTAACAACTTATATAACAGTGTATTGAATATAAAAAACTAGATTGGTTATGTATGCAACTCCAGATGCCTTGATAATCATATTGATAGAAAATATGTGATAATGACATTTCCTCAATAGTTTATATGAAAATTACATATGAAAATATAATTTGATAACAGAATTAAAGTTGAATTGAAAACTGTTAATATCACAGTTAATTACTAGACTGATTATCCTTCCAACATAAAATATATCTTCTCACTTTTAATTATATATCGTGCATGATAACAGAAATTTTTATTCATTATCTATCCTATGCTATCTTTATCCATGTTTTTTTATCATGAATAATTAGAATTAATCATTCACGGTGTGATTTATTATATCATTAGACTAATAAAACTATAATTTCATAGTGTCTTCTTATTGGAACCTAAAAATTATAATACTAAAATGATTCCTATTTTTTTGTATATTACTGTGATGTTTATTCATATCAAGTCCTTTGTTTTTTTATTTTCAAAATTAGAATTATCCATTAAAATTAATGATTTCGTTCATATCATTGATTTTTCCATCTTGAACATGTAACATAAATATTTATTCCTCATTAATTACACTAAATATTTTCAATTATTTCTATGATGTCTCAACAATTTCTCCACTCCAACAGTATTCCAATATTATGTTCCCATTATTAGTGATTTAAATATATACAATATTATGAATTGTGTCGTGCGAACACACGGGCGAGTACTGGTTTATTCTTCATATAAGGATTCATTTTAGCTTCTGAGTGCTCCCTATTAATCCAAGGTTTCATTTATTTCCATAAATTGACAAATTATTCCAATATTTGTTTTCCATATATACAAACTTTCCATAATAGAATCAATTTAAGATAAACCTTGTTCTTTTTTCCTTTAATTAAATTCTAGTCAGATTTAATTCCTTATTGTATTTCTATTAAAAACAAATCTTTTGAGTTTTATTAGGGGATCAAAAAATTCTTACCAGTGTTTACATCCACCCTTGATGAATCGGTGTGGTTTTAATTATTATTCTTCACATATAAATATGAAAAATTTAAATTTTATCATTTAATAGAATATAAAACAAAAATTTTACAAACAAAACTTTATGAAATATGGCCTACATATTTCCTTTATATTTCTATTGATAGATCACTGAATGATCTAAAGACTATTTTCCATTAATATGAATATTTTTATAAGAAATAATCTTGTCAATGTTTTCCATTACAATAACGTTTTTTTCATGAGTTTGAGAAGATTCTATTTAGGTCACTTTCATATTTATCAATGTGACTTATAATTCAAGACACTTAATGTTGAGATTATTTTTCTCAATATCATCTTATCTCAATATATAATCCAATTCTCTCTTAACATCCTTAATATGTTCCTCACACTTTTTTCTAAATTATTATAATCAATTTTCAATAACATTAATTCTATTAGATTTAATTTTTAATTAGGAACACTTGACACCAGTAATAGCTTTGTGAGTTTCATCCAAAGCATTGATATTATCTTCATAGACTCTACTAACCTTGAATTTTATATCAATGTAATATTATAATAATCTTTATCTATAGAGAATTTTTCTTTACTAATCATGAAATATTTTTTCTTTTGTTTTCACTTATTTAATGAGAGAGTTATACATTTTTCAACTATTATACTAATTATATTTTTACTTATTTTCCATCTAATACCTGTTATATATTCTCATAATATGTTTTATAGATAAACTCAAATATATAAGTTACAAATTAAGTTGTAAGTTTCTTAAAACAAACCTTTACTTTAGAGTAATGGTATTGAACTAGTTCAGTTGTCCCATTATCCTCATACTCAACACATCATAAAATTATATCTTCTTAAGGATCATAATAAATATATTTATTATATGGACTACCACTTTGACTAACTTTAATTAGTTGTGTACCCTCTTTCATCTTGGATTACTTCCTTAATAACTTTTATTCTTTTATCTTTTTATCCTTCATGGTTTTGGTTAAAACCTTCATGTTGGAACTGACATATATGGGAACTATATTTTCCAACTGATAAAATTCTAAATATTTATTAAATTTTTACTTCATATATATTTAATAAAAATTTATTTAAGAAAATATTTATAATCAGTAGAAACATTTTTATATCATTTTTTTATTCCCCAATAAGATAATGTAGTCATCATGGGGGGGGTGAATTAGTACAACCTTTTAAAAAAATTAATTTACGCTTTAAATTATCAATCTCAATATTTGAACATTTATTATCAAGTAATATATAAATATATCTTCTTAGGAATTCCTTATATTCCTTCCCAAATCATGCATGAAAGAAACTAAGGAAAGCATTACATAATCTATTTTTATATGGTTTTCCACCAATGTGGGAAACTAATCCTTACTTACTTTTGGTCATGTATAAGACATAGATATCCAATAAATTACACATGTGAATACAATGATATATCTCCTCAAATCAAATAATATCTCTCTAATAGGTTCTTTATAAGTTTCCCCCGATTTTATAGTCTTTAGATTGGTTCTTTATAATGGATCCTTCTATTATACTTTCTCTATAACATTTGGTATTGAATTATACTTGTAGCCTCTAGTATTGATAGTCCACATCAAAGAAATACTAAAAAATATCTTCCTTCTAATTTGAATTCCACTAAATCAAAAAAATAATATCATCTTCCATATCTGGATCCTTCAAAAACTAGTATTTAGTTTTTCTACAGGTTCATTCATGACAGTCTCTTCCAATCACTGGGATTCCCATATATTATTTAGTGTTGGTATCATTTCCCTTTCTCAATTCATTCATTCTTGAGTCATATAAATTTTAATGATAACACTAATTTAATATCTAAGAGTCTTGACATAATTAATGAACAACAACATTACTTATTGTCGGTCTCTCTCTTAAATTTTTTTCTTCCTTTTGTAAATAATCTTCTATGATATAATGATATAATAGGGATTATACTCATTCTTTAATTTCTTTTTTTACTCAATACACATGATCCTCTCTTAATATAATCACCAAATTATCTATTTTTGTTTCAAAAGTTATTCTTATAGAATGTAGTATTAGACTCCAAGTATAAACATCTATCTATTCTCTTCAACATTTTTCTACACAAACGCGTGAATATATTCTCCATATTTGAATATAGAAAACATGTCCAATATTTGTAGCATGGTCTTAAAAATTTATTTCAATCAATTATATCATCCATGTATTTATTTTCAATTAATCGTAGTCGATGATATCCAAAATAAACTAGATTATCCTATTTAAAAATAACCACAAAATATGCAAGAATTTAATTCATGGTGGAATTTAAATTTTAAGGCACATATCTTTTATGTAATGTCCCATATTTTCATGAAGGTATGGATCATTTTTTTTAATTTAAAACATTTTTTTAAATCTTTTTAAATTTGAACTGTAGGATAATGAATTTCCTATGAGGGTATGTGGCTTGTTCGGATCCTGGAGTTCCTAAAAATGGGAAAAATAATTTGGCTTCACGGTTTGTAGAAACCATGATCCCCAGACCACATGGTCTCTAATAACCATGATGGTAGAAATAGTGGTGCAGTAGGATCCATGAGGTTTTTCTAAAACTGTGCAGCTCCAGGATCATGGTTGTGTGAAAAAATACAAACATTTGATAGTGGTAATTCACATGGTTTTCATTTACATAGGGAAATCGTGAGCTTTTACCCTATGGGTATTTTCTTTAATTAGTGTCTTGAGCATGGTTGGTGCATGGTTTTAAAAACCATGAACCCCCAATTTTAAGAGTGAAATTAAATTTTTTTCCCATAATTAAATCTATTGACCCTTTATTATTTCCTCATTTTCTCCAATGGATGTTTTTTTTTCTTATCATGGAGCTCTCCCTCAAGAAAATATAGTAATTGAGTTAACTTATACATCTATTGTCTGAATCAAGATCAGTTGAAGAAATTTGATAGCTAGAGGTATGCTATACAATACTCTCCTTTCCTATTTTAGTTTATCTTCAGATACATTATACTATTTAGTTGTAAGATATGTTTCCCTATTTTCAAGGCGTTGGACTATTTCATAAATTTATCTCAACCTACATCGAATCCGAGGTCACCATCAGATGAGAAGTCATCAATGGCCCTAAGGTAGGTGGTCTCATCATTTTCCACAATAGTTTTAATGTTTCCTAGATTTTTCATTATGTCGCATGCTGGCCTTTGTCATGTGTCACCTTGTTATTAAGTTCATCATATTTAATTGACCTATAAAACCTAATAAACACCTATTAATCCTTATTTAGTATATTAGAGGATTTTGACCTCAGTTATGGACACCCCTTGAGTGTTCCAAATTGAATGGTCCTCTTTGGTTATTTTTTTAAATAGTTGGTGAACCTCATATGTGTTTGGATTTGGTTAGAAAGCGATTTTCCCTCTATTAAATTATTTTTAAGTGAACCTAATACCATCATAAGTTTTTGCCTTATATTTTAAAGGGAATTGGATAGGTAGGTAATTTCCACATCAATAATGGCACCTTCTAAATGACTCTTCAAGCCTTATAAAATTTAATTTCCATGTTTTGGTGAAAGAAATGGAGTTGATTATATGGGATGGCCTATACATAATGGGTTTATTTTACTTAAATTATTTTAATTAATTAAGTGAAATCGTTTATAAAGGGTGGAAATTTGATACCATTTGTTAATGCCTTATAAAATGATCACTAGGAATTTTAATGCCTTATTGTAACTGGAATTGACTAATGAGTTACATGATAGGTAATGGATTTTGTCTTGTATTATAAAATAATTAATCCTTTATATAGGTTGTGATATGATGGTAAGGGTTATGTTGAGAATTATAGTATCACACTCCCTTACATCGGGTGTTAAGAATGACATCTCACACCGCTGACACTAGTTGCACATTGGGCTTAACGTGCCACGTCCCTTGTTTAAAGTGTTGACATGATGAAACGCTCGCCATCTCGAGTGACGAGAATGATGTATCTCAATAATTATGACATGTAAGGCATTTACCCTTCTACTTGATCTTATAAGATCATTAGACTAGTTATGGATGTATGGGTTACGCCTCGGTCCAGCCATCAACTAGTATTCCAGGCATATGGACACTTACGTCTGCACGTACATGGTTCATATAGGTGGATGAAAAATATATAACTATATGATATATAGTATTAAAATATATATGCATAAATATATATTTATTGATCATACCCACATTCCATCCATCAGCTGAAGTAGGTAGATCCTCTAGGTGTCGTTTAAAAACCTGAGAAGGTTGGTATTTGTTTATTTTAGCACTTGTTTCTTATTTTGTTTATACCTACAGACTATTTAGTTATGAGAACTATTTGGATTAATTCAAGACATTGTTGATACTATCCAAGTGGGATTTCATCTCACACCCTACTCGAGCTACCTTTGATACCTGAGAAGATTATATAACTAGAGGTATGGATAAGGGTAAGAGCGTCACTTCATATCCTTGATATGCATTACTTATAGATAGAGCATAAGAGTAGAGGATTGAGCATATTTTTGAGATTCCTGTGTAGTATCTTTTTATCCTTTTTTTGTTTTTTATAGCTTGATCGTATATGCCTATCCCTTGTTCCCATTTTTTTTATCACCATTCCATGTATCCAAGTATATGAAACTACTTAGTGGATTTTTATTATTATTCAGTTGTTCAGTTATCTATACTTCCACTATTTATTTATTCTTTATGTTTATATGCTTTAGATATTGTATATTTATACTTGTAACTGATGTTTCACTCTGATAAGAGGGTATAGGCTCCCCACCAAACCATCTTTACACCCTCGCTGCTAGTCGACAACCTTCAGTGAATAGAAAGGCACACTTGAGGCAATGTGACCCACTAGCTCGGGGAAAAAATTTAGTGGACCTCAGGTTGGGATGTTGCAAAGTGGTATAAAAGGTATTTTTCCCCTTTTTCTTACTGTTTGGGTGTTAGAATAGAGACAATAAGTTAATCATATTTGGAATTGACCATGTTCTTAGATATATCTAACCCATGTACATGGGAAACCCAAATTACATGGGGTGGGTGATTGTTATTATTGATTATGCCTTTTATAGTTGATATGACTTCACTGTAGGGTGAAGAACTTGTTTTATGGTTTTATTATTATTTTTATTATTGAAATGATGATTTATTTGACTATGGCCTAATGAATGAAGGTAATTTTATTACATGCATCATTATAGGCACGATATGACATATATGCCGTGAATTTTTCCATGACATGTCTACTTTCAGCGTGTATTTTACTATTTCATATTATTAGTGCCTTGATTGTCTTTGTAAATTGTGATTAATTTTCATGTAGGGATTGGAAAACATAATTGAAACTTAATTTGGATACCTTAACCTAACATTTGTTTCCTACATAGGTTAAATAGACACATTGAGTAGTCAATTATGGCACATTGATCAATGGATCATTAGTCACATGGGTTGTAACATGTTACGATCTGGGTTAAGTGGATGTCATATTTTTGTTCATAAAGAGTATGGGCCCTTATGAATCAGAAATGGTAATCCACCTAATTCAATCATTTAATATTATTTAAATATTTGAACAAGCATGAATATAAAATCAATATGGATTTTAAAATGAAATCGGTTATCTTATACATGTGGAACAAAGACATAGTCCCGGACTCAGCCTTATTAGTGGGTAGTGGGGTATCTCATGCATTCTTAGGGCCACTATGGTCTCCTCTACTGCCTAGTTCTAGCATTTGGAGCAGGAAGAAAGGTGAGATCATATATATAGGAAGGCTATACAGCTATCCTAGTTTACTATCTAAAATCATTTCAATTGTTAAAATATATTCTATGGTGTGTGTTTTTAAATGTTTTGTCATGACATTGTGACATATTCCAGTCACACACCCTAATGGAGATGAAGACCATGCACCTGAGGTGGTAGTACTTGAGCCACCAATGATTCATTCAGTAGTTCCATATGTGGAACCTCTTACTATTCTTGGTATGGGCACTCATGCCCAGTTCTAAGGATGATTTTAACATATACTACATAATATTCATGGTGTTGTTCGACCATCCAAGAGTATGGAAGAGTTGAATTAAGAATTCTAGTAGCAACAACCTCCCACATTTTCAGAGGATAGTGGAACACATGCTACTGAGTTGTGGATCCAACCAATTATATCCATATTTGATCATCTAGAGACACCTACAGAGTAGAGGGTAGATAATTCCATGTATATTCTACATGATTCTATGAAGTTGTGGTGGGATGTTATCACTATATCATATCATCATAGAAATATAATCTCGACCTATTATCAGATGATCTTCTATGAAAATTTCTTTCCCCTAACACTAAGTGATAACAAAGCTAGATAATTCATAATCCTTTTGTTAGTAAGAATGTATGATATTGAATACTCTACTCATTTCATAGAGCTACATCTGTTACTCCTACTCTAGAAAGTGATGATCTTATGATTTTTAAGAAATTTGTGGGTGGAATGGTTTACACCATCTAGTCAAAGGTCTATGTAATTAGGTTGACTACCATTTCTGATATCATCAACCAGACCTTATCATAAAGAATAAATTTAGATAATATGATGTTGAGATTCAGGGTGGTTCGATACCTATATCTATTAGTACTAATTATTCTGGGAAGAATGGGTGATTTGAGGTTACTTGTAGAAGTAGTAGTAGTCAAGGTCCTTATGATAATAACTTTCTAGTATGTCACGAGTGAGAGAATATGAGACACACGAAACCTAAATTCTTATGATATCAAGTGTAATGTAGAGGTTTCAGTCAGATGGGACATATACAACATTTCTATAAGACCTTTCTATTAGTGCCTAGTGAGAGGGGATATACTCTTACCCAACATTCTAGAGTGGGTCTAGTAGGATCACTTCACGTAGGTAGCTGTAATACCACTGATCACTCTAGATAAGGTGGTGGTTGAGGTAGAGGCAATCAGACTCATGGTTTTTAGCACCAGTAGAGCATGTTTGCTCAAGAAATCAGGTAACGAATCAAGGCCATGGTACTGGAAAGTTACATATAGTCTATCCTATTCCACAGGAGTGGAGTTCCAAACCTTATACTATATGAGGAACTATTCTAGTAGCCTCCACTTTAGAGTCAGTTTTCCTTAACACAACCGAGTGTCACTCATTTATATTTGAGACTATTATGGAATATCTCGGCCTTAGTATTGAGAAATTCTATGGATTTGTGATGCTAGATACCCCATTAGGTATCTTATTATAGGGAATTCACAGTTTTTATTTTCCCCCCTTGAGAAAGGTAGATTCCTCTTCATATATAATATTTTCATCCTCGATATGATAGGATTTGACGTAATCATAGAGATGGAATAACTAGTTCCCTATTGAGACCACATTGACTACTATCATTGGAGGGTGAAATTTACATTACCAGAGCATGATAGGAATGAAAATAAGGGAGAATGGGATGTAAGTGAAACTAGATCTGGGCCTGAGCAGTAGAGACTTGGAAGTGTGGTTGTTTCGATAACAAGTATTTTCCAAGATGTATAGGGGTTATGACTCGTTGTTTTCCCTCATATAGTGGAGTGTTTCCAGGATGTATTTCCTCAAAACTTCTTTGATCTACCCCCAGTATGAGAGGTAGGATTTACCATCAATATTTTTCTAATAGATGAACTTGTAGTCATTCCTCGTTATGGGATAGAACCTATGGAGTGTTTGGATCTCAAGAAATTGTTTTAGGATTTTGAGGCTAAAGGTTTCGTATGCCCCCAAAAGTTTTCATTGGAGTTCGGTAGTCCTTTCTTCAAGAAGGAAGATGGTACCCTTATTCTCTATGTGGATTACCATCAGTAACACCCCAAGATTCCATGGTACGTTTCCCTTTGAATAATGAAATAGCATGCATTGTACGCAACTTCGAGATTCTAGCACACCGCGACCAATCAAACTAACTGTTATGAATAGTAATACCCACTTTTTGAAATTTTATAAATTTAATTTTTCAAAATGGACTTCATTTTTGAATTTGGAATATCAAAATTATCTTAGGGTGAATTTTTGGTATTTTTATGAAAAATTTCAAATTTTGATGAATAGTGAAAAACACTGCGTTATTGGTTAAAACTGAATTTTTATTTAAATAATTATTTATTTAATTTAAATTTATTTGAAATAAAAATAGACACATAATACCTATTTAAGTTCAATTTAATTCATTGGATTCATTTTATAATATTCTTAGATATATAAAAATTTTATTGAACTTTTTAACGTCTTTTACCCAACTCCTATGAGCATTTGCAAATTTGCATAAATATAATTTTACAGCTTCTGTGAGTTGAATTTTAAAAATCTGAGAGACACGATTAATATCAGAAAGTAAAATGTGGTTCAATAAGATGAAAATAATTTGTGGTGGTTCTTGTATTAAGTATGTTATTTCGTCATTCTTTTGGGAACACAATGTTTATGAATTTGTTCTTATGATTTGAAACCCATTACTTTACAAAGTTATGATTGATATATGTTCTATGTGGAAATCATGGTAATGAAATTTTTTTTATGTGATGGGTGTTCCCAGAATTATATAGTGCAATATGAATGGTTGAATGTGACGGGTGCACTTGGAAATATATAGTGCTTCAATGCATTGGGTAAAGAGATGAACCTCATGATTTAAATTAAAATGATGTTTGAACATGATTCTATATTTTTTCACAACTATGTGTGGTATATTTCCATTAATACATGATGTTTCAATTATATACTTTCCACATTTCAAGTCTTTTATTAATGTTTCCTCTCATGAATTTGATTATTATTATTATTTTCACCCCATGCTATATTGTTCTTATCTATCCACTTACTAGGATTTTAGATCACCCCCTTTTTATCTATATCACCAGGTGACTATATGAACTAAAGAGAGGTCAAGTTCCAATAAGAATCTAGAGAAGAAATAATTAAATAAATTTATATTCTTGATGTTGTAAATGTTATGTTTAGTCCTAGTTTTCCCAATACACTAAACATATGGATCATTGTGGTGTAATACTATTATGTTGTTTATCATTATAATGATGTAATAGTAATTTCAGGAAAGGAGGGGTCTCAATAGTCGGTATCAGAGGCAAGGTTTGGTTAATTTCGGAATTAGGATAAGTTAACCCTTGAGAAAAGCTCTAGTATGAGACTAAGTACAAATATGCACACATAAAGCTTTATATATGGATCCTAAAATTTATGCTTTTTGTGAAAATTGTAAAAATAAATAATTTATTTATTCATAAATTTTTTACTTATGTTTCTCTCTGACCTTTTCTATTTTTGAAAATAGTGGGCACTAGGAGAAACCCGGCCAACAACCCGTTTGAGGACCAATGCAATGATTGCCTGAAAGACATCCCTAATGCTTTGGGAGGTGGAGTTCAAAACTTCACAGAAATGATTACCCAACTATCTCAGGTTATGAACAATAACCAGAATAATGGGGAACTTCCACCTTCACTAAATAGGGAGCAATTGGATGTTGAGTGTTTTATTCTACCACGACCACCGATATTTAGTGGGTCTTCTGATCCACTAGTTGCAGAACAGTGGGTCAACTCCATGGAGAAAATCTTTTATGTGCTTCACTGTTTTGAGACAAAGAAGGTGACTTTATCCATTTATCATCAATAAGGAGAGGCCGATCAATGGTGGTCTATGATTAAGAACACTAAACCAAGTGAAAAAATTAACTATATGGAATGGGAAGACTTTAAGATCATGTTTCTTAACAGGTACTTTCCACTAACTCTCCATATGAATATGGAGAGAGAATTCATTGATCTCAAGAAAAAATAAGGAAAATCTGTCACAACATATGAAGAAAATTTCACAATTATTTCAGGGCATGCTTCAGTTTTTTTATCAACAATGATAGAAAAATTGATAGATTATATAGTAGATTAAAACAAAACCTTTGAAGGGCTCTTACAATTCTAGACTTTGGGAGTTATGAAGAATTTTTCCAATTTACTCTGAAAGTGGAGATGGAGTTTGAAATATGGTCCCATGGCTATGGAGATAAGAAATGAAATATGGAGTTTCAATTTGGGGGAAATAATGATAAAGGAGGGAAGAAAACTCAACAACCCACATGCCAAAATGTGGGAAGTTTCATCATGGGAACTGCCTCAAAGGGATAGGGAATGCTTCAAGTGTGGGAAAGAAGGCCACCATGATCAAGAGTGTCTAAAAGACATGAAAAGGAAGGAGAATGTAGTGGAATAAAGGAGAGAATAACCCATGGTTCAATGCTACAACTATAGAGAGCAAGGGCACTATGCAAGAAAGTGTACTAACCCTCGAGTTCTCAAGGGTAATCAGAATTAGAAGCCACTGATTCCAAAGTAAAATGGTAAGTCTTATTCTATCACTACTACATAAGTGGAGAAATATAATCAAGTCATAAAAGGTACACTTACTATTCACTCAAGATTGGAAAGAGTCTTATTTTATTCTGGTTTTATGCATTCCATTATATATTGAAAGTTCGCTAGAACTATAGAATCGAAGCCCTGAAATCATGAAGTGGAGATATTTTTAAAAACGCCAAGTGGTGCAATCATTACAACACATTTGTTTGACTTTTCTCTCTTATTGGTGTATGTGGGAAGATTCTTCCAGTCAATCTCAGCATACATCCCGCGGTGCAATTCCAAACATTAATGGTAATGGATTGGATCTCATTATATAAAGCACATATCAAATATAGGGAAAAGGAAATAAATTTTCTTATTCCTAACTATCCCATTCTGATCCTCAAATGCAAGGAAGATCATGAATATCCTTATAAAAATCCTTCAATTGTGTGGGTGTTTATTCCCTATGAAGAATCATACCTATCCCAAATGGTTGAGTCAAAAGAAATTTCCAAACTTGCAAAAATGTCCATCGTGAGGGAATATGGTGATAGATTTCCCAAATATTTACCCAAACTTCCACCAAATTTTGAGGTGGAGTTTTCAATAGAACTCATATCCAGAGCTACTCCTATCTCAAAGTGTCCCTATTGGATGGATCCTATCAAACTATAGGATTCAATGAAGCGGCTGCAAGAGAATCTGGAAAAAGGGTTTATATGGCCTAGTGTGTTACCTTGGTGTGTGAAGGTGCTCTTTGTGAAGAAGAAGGATGGAACAGTTAGGATGTGTATCTACTATCGGGAACTCAACAAGATCACCATAAAGTATAAGTATCCTCTTCCAAGGATTGATGAATTGTTTGATCAGTTAAGAGGATCTCAATACTTATCAAAGTTGGATCTTCGTTCTGGATCAAATTAAGGTGAAGATGGAAGATATTCAGAAGACTGCCTTCTGTATAAGGTATGGGCACTATTAGTTTTTGGTGATGCCCGTGATTGTTTGCTAGAAAATCTTGTGGCACTACCTTTATGGTGAGAAGTGTGACATATACACTGACCACAAGAGATTAAAGTATATATTTACACAAAATTATCTCAACATTCATCAAAGGAGATTGTTAGATATATTCTGGGACTAAATTTTCTCTATTCACTATCATCCTGGAAAGGTGAACAACGTAGCTGATGATCAAAGTAGAAAAGAACCTATTACTCTATCCTTGTTACGGATTGAGAAAGGCCCTATCTTCTTGGATATGCAGAGGATGGATTTGGAAATCATAAGGGAATGGGATACATCCTTCCTTGCCCAAATTATTATGTAACCATATAACTAATATAAGATAAAGGAGCCACAAATGGATGATCTGATGTTACAAAATAATGTGAATGCAGTAATGGAAGGGAAGTTGCACGAGTTATTTTTCGATGATGATGGTGTGATACGATTTGGAATGCAGCTTTGTGTTCCTTCATCACCTAGGATAAATAAGGATATATTGTACAATGACCATAGCACAACATTCTCTATCCATCTAGGTATCACAAAGATGTATCATGCTCTCCGAGAACACTTCTGGTGAGATAACATGAAGAAGAAGATTTTGGAATATATATAATGATGCTTGGTATACAGGAAAGTTAAAGTAGAGAGACAAAAGTCCAATGGGATGATGCAACCATTTCCTATACCCATGTGGAAATTGGATAATTTTACTATGGAATTTTTCACAGGTCTCCCAAATACATCGATGGGAAATAATGCGATATGTGTTGTGGTTGACCGACTCACCAATACATCCTATTTTATCACTATTCTGGAATAAATCTCACTTGAATAAATTTTAAAGATATACATGCAGGAATTTGTGATACTACATGGTGTTCCACTCTCAATTGTCTCTGATCATGATCCAAGGTTCACATCTATATTCTGGGGGAGTCATCAACATGCTTTGAGTACTAAATTAAATTTCATCATAACCTATCACCCCCAAACTTATGGCCAATCTGAAAGGACTATTCAGACACTTGAAGACATTCTAAGATCCTGATATCTATAATTCAAAGGTGGATGGGATCGGTATCACCCATTGGTTTAGTTCTCATATAAAAATAGCTTCCACTAAAGTATCCATATGGATCCATATGAATCTTTGTATTGAAAGAGATGTATAACTCCAACCTGTTGGGATGAAGTTGGAGAAAGATAACAACTTGGACCTGATCTTGTGCAAGAGATGATAGAGAAGGTTCAAGTCATCGAGAAACACATCAAAGCTGCTCAGATTCATCAAAAGATCTATGATAACAACCGTTGAAGGGACTTAGAGTTTGACATTGGTGATAAAGTCTTCCTTCGAATATCACCATGGAAAACAATCATGTGGTTCAGAAAGAAAGGAAAGATAAAACCCAAGGTACATTATCCCCTTTGAGATCCCTAACTGCGTATTATTTATGGCCTATCAGCCTGAACTTCCATTGAATATGGGTCAAGTTCACGATGTGTTTCATGTATCACTCTTGAGTAAGTACATACCGGATCCCTCACATATACTGAACTCATAGGGGGTATAACTAGAAGATGATCTCTCCTATTAGGAGCAGCCAGTAATGATTCTGGATTGGAGAGGTAAGGTTCTACGCAATAAGACAACCAACCTTTTAAAAGGGTTTTGGAGGAACCATATGTTTGAAGAAGCTAATTGGGAACTAGAACTACTGATTAAGGATAAGTACCCTCACTTTTTTATGTAAAATTAAATCTCAAGGGCAAAATTTCATAAGGGGAGAAGAATGTAATGACCCAAAGTTTTATCAATGGAATTACCTTCTTATAATTATTACTTATAGTATAATCACATTGGGAATCACAATTAAATATCATGATACTAAGTACTATGCAACCATTAAACATAATTTTCCCACTTCTATGTTTTGAATTTCAAAATCTAACATACACAGTTGTGTTCAGGGTGATTTTTGGAGTCTAATAGGACAAAAATATTTTTTGGTGAATAGTACCATGCCCTTATGGATAGTAATGTTACCCTTAAAAATAATTCTTACCATAATAAATAGTAACACTACCTATGATAGTATATATATTTATATAACATTTCAGTGAATTTATGATGTACTTATATCTTGGAATAATAAAATAAATGTTTTAAAACTGTTATTTTTCGAATAAAATATTATTTTATTTAAGAATTAAATTCCTTATATTTAGAAAATTATTTTTGAAAAATGGACTTAATTTTAGGATTCTACATATCGAAAAATGGTTGGGGTGATTTTTTTGGGATTTTTCAGAAATATTGGGATTTTTTATGAATAGTGAAATACGGTAAATTACAAAATAAGTTAAATTCATGAATTGTAGAGTCATGGGTGATGTTATTCTGATCTAAGAACATATGTTTTGGATTCACAAGATAAAATTACTATATTTAGTCATGAAACAGTCAATATTGGTGGATAAATAATAAATTAATGATTATAATATTTGGAAAACACATCTCCCCTCCACTATACATACAAACCTTCAAACCCTCATTTCCTTACACCTCTAAGGCCTCAATAATGGACTAAACTATACCCAAAAATCTTTAATATCCCCTCCCCCACGTCCAAGATCTTCTTTCCTCATCAAAAGACCAATCCAAGGTGCCTTTAGGAGGATCTCAAGAAGATAACTCAAGAGGTAATTCCCCTCCCTCTTTACCTTTAATTTCCTTTCCATTTAAAGTTATTTTCTTATTCTCTCCGCACCTTTCTTAATTAACATGGTATGGTAAATCAAGTATCATAAATATAATATGATTTTATGATACTAATGGTATATTATATATTTCAACTCCCTTATCCTCTTTTTTTATTTTAGAAAGGAAAACATTGTTCGTGAGGTGTTAATTTATCACCTTCAAGAACGAAATGTTTTCAATTTATTTTACTGCCTTCAGATCTGGTAATGAAACCATTTTTAGGGTTGAACCAGATTATTTTATATGTATTATATCCTTTTAATGTTCTGTAATTTATTATATAGATATTATTAAATGATAAATCAAAACATGTTCGTTGTGATCCAAAAACCACCCAAATTAAACTAAAACAATCATCATTAAATATTAACTAATGAATCATCCACATGGTATATAAAATAATTAATTATAAGATCATTGAAAATCATGTAATATCATTACTAAAATGTAACATCAGTTCTGTATGTTTATCCATGTTCTACACAAACTTCCATTCATAAATACAAGGTAACCGTTAAAGAAAACCATAAAAATGAACATTCCCGAACAATGAATTTAAGCTATATAACTCCTCAAAAAGCACATAAATGAACATAATACAAACTTAATGAATATTATTAATGTATAACTGATTATGGAATTGTTAATTAATGAATCTAATTTGGTTATACCGGACTTTAATTTGAAGAAAGCATTCAGATACAAGGTAAGAAGAAATTCTCAAACCCAGCATTCTTTCTTCGGGTTCTCCCTCTTTTACTAAATTTTTTGTATGGTTACTCCTTAAAAATAGTTTTTTCATAATTATATTACCTATTCTAGGATATAAATGTTCTTCACCATAATTTATGTCAAACATAATATTTTCCAAAAGAACTCTTCTTTCAAGAACATGCCTTTTACTTCTCACTCAAGGTTGATAGTTCTTGTATCAAGTATGTCATTCCCTATTTCTTTTCGGAACCTAATGTTTATGAATGTGTTCTTATTAATTTAAAACCATTAATTTCCATGGGTTTTATTGATATATGTTATATTTTTCATGAATTATAATGAAAATGTTATGATGTGACGAGTGTGATCAAAATTATATTGCGCAATATGAATGATAGAATGTGACAGGTGCGCCCGTAATTATACAACACTCAAATACATTGGGTAAAGTCATGAACCTCATGAGTTAATGTGAAGTGATGTGGGAAGATGATTCAATATTTTTTCACAAATATCTGTGGTAGATGAGCACTAAGACATGATTTTTCATTTTTATGCATTTTCACATTTCAAGTCTTTTATTAATGTTTCTTCTCATGACTTTGATGAGGAGGAGGATTATTCTCACCTCATTATATATTAATACTATCTATACTCTTACTAGTATTTTAGATCACCCATTTTTTATGTATATCCTCATGTGACTATATGTACTAAGGATATGTAAAGTTCCATTAAGAATCTAGAGAATAAGGAATTAAATAAATGATTGTGCTTAAGGTTGTAAATGTTATGTTTGGTCCTAGTTTTCCCAAGACACTAAACCTAAGTATCCTCATGGTGTAATACTATTGTGTTATTTATATTTATAATTATTAAATAGTAATATAAGAAAAGTCAGTTTCTCTATATCTATCATATCACCATCCAACATTCACTTTTTCATCTCTTCCACAAAATTTTATTCATTATTTAAACAAGTGGGAATATTTTTCCTTTATAGCATTTTTTCATACTCAAGTTGCTTCTTCAATAATATGGTTTTTCTACAAAACCTTTACCAAATGAATTAGATTATTATATAATATTTTCTCTCTATTTTTAATAATTTAATTAATTTGTTTCTCTCTATGTATGGTCTGATAGTATCATGGGGACGTCGGGCAGGAAGTTTAGGTCAGATGCTATGTTAAGTTGTAGTTAAGTAATAGTAGTGAAGTGCACAGAGAATCCTTAGTTTTTTTATTAGATTTGTGATTGATGCATAGCCAATACTTGTTTTGTCTCCAATGATCAATGGATCCAAATAAATATCAATATTCTTCCAACTCTTCTAGAATAATTTTTCTTGAATAACAACAATGTAAACACAGATATAGGATTTTAGAAGGGTTGTTTGCATGCTCTCTTATAAACATGATGAACTCTTTGACTATATATTTATATTAGTTTTTTAAATGATTATCATCAATCCATTTTTAGTTCATATCCATCCTATTAGGTTTATAAAAGATTAATTTTATGCAACATAAAAATAAATAAACATATGATATTCATTATCAAAAGTGAATGTTGTGGACAATTCTAATAAGGGAAACTCAACATTTGATTATTTCAAATAATTTCATTATGTTGAAGAAAATGGGTAATTAAATTTAAGAAAAGAATTACCCACATCAAATATTTCTTAAATCCCCTAAAAAATGAAAATCTAATATAGTAAATTAAGGAGTAATACAAAACTCGAATATGAAAAACAAGAATAACATACTCTCATTCAATCAAATAGAAGATATAAAAATCTATTGGAACAGGTGATGTAGAACCCTAAGGAATTATTAAATTTAAAATATTGGTATATCAATATTTGAAAACATCTCAAGACTCTTGGGATGTCATATCACCACACCAACCCATCCCAAAGAAAATTCAATGTACTCTAATTGGTTGTAAAATTTGAATTTACTAATGAATTACATGACTAGGAATTAAGTCAAACAAACAGATAGTTATCTCATTCTTTAATATGATAAAAAATTTTGTAAATTGAAAAGGTTGATGTCTGAATTGAAACAAGAACTAAGAGCTTGGTATTTAATGTTAGATAAATTATTAAAGAAACATTAATTTAAAAAATTATGAATTAATCATAATCATTACATAAAAAATATTTTTATGGATATATTGAGAGTGTTTATAAATGTATATGACATAATATTTAAAGGTTCAACAGATGAATGGTGATAATAATTTTCTGAATTAACAATGACCAATGTTTAAATGTTGATGATTATTGAGTTTACATTTTCCTTCATTTATAGGCGACTCATGGAATTCATTGGATATTTATTTCCCATTACATGTATGTGAGGGAAGTGTTTTATATATTTCAAAAGGAATATTGAAAACCCATGTTTAAACCCATTGAAAATTGAATAAAATTTTTAATTTTTGTGGGGGGGATGTAAATCTATGTCATGATAGTGTCCAAGGGACATTCTCGATCCCTCTCAAGCTGGAAATAAGAACCAATGAATGAAAAACAAAATTGTAGGAATAATTTGGCCCAAAAAAAATAAAACAAGCAAAAATAAAATTTAAATAAAAACTACCATGATGCATCCATACATCATATTATCACCCCAACCCAGATAAGTAGAAAAAATAATATATGAAGTAGTATAATATAAAATAAATCCCTTAACCTACCTTCAACTCCCTCACACACAAAATCCCTAGTTTCAATTTCTAAAATTTCACATGTATGGAATACATTGATAAAATAAAGAATGAAAAATATGTATGATAACATTGGGTGATCAATTTTGTAAATATTAAAAAATTAAATAATAAACTAAACTCTATGTGTCCCCATAGAGTCTATAAATAATAAACCCTCTATGTGAGATCAAGAGTTGAATCAAAATGAGAAAGTGAGAAAATTAGAAGGCCTGCCTCACTAGTATACAATCATTGGACCATAAATAACAACTTTGTCGAAGAAGAAATCAAAAATAAAACCAAAAATACACAATGAAAATTGGAAGGACTACCTTGCTAGGTTAAAGAAATCTGAGAACCTCTTCAGAAACTCTAATTTCAATCATACACAGGATATTAGATGCGATGTTCGAGCAACTGGAGATAGTCAAGTTGTGTGATTTGAGCTTCGACTCACCAAGGAGGAGTGTCAATGGTGTGTGGCTTCAACAGAAAGCTTATGATGTCCCGATGGGTTCTTAAATAGAAATGTATTTTTAATTAGACCGGGACTCAATTATCAGCGCTTATAATATAGTGCTGATAAATAGTACATTTATCAGTGCTTATTACCTAAGCACTGATAAAAGAACTCTTTATCAGCATTTTTTTAACACTGATAAAGGTAGGTCATTATCAGTGCAAAACTTATAGCACTGATAAATTTTCATTTTATCAGCGCTTTGTTTTTCACTGATAAAGCCTTGTTTTTTGGCAGTGTGAAAAAAGCACTGATAAAGATGCTTTGTTCAGTGATTATTACTTATGTGTTGTTAAAGGATTTATAATTATAATATAAATAAAAAAATATAAATATTTATATATACTTAATAAATATATGTAAATATAAATATAGTAAATATATTCCTTTTTAAATATATTTAATATTATTTTATAATTGTTTATTTATAATTATTTATCGATAATTATAGATATATTTTTAAAAATTAATATTTATATCATATATATATTTATATAATTATACATATATATATTCAATAAAAATATATAAATATAAATATAGTAAATATATTCATCATTTAAGTAAATTTATTATAAATTTTAAAAAAATTAAATATATATAATTATTTATTTATAATTATATAAATAATTTTAAAAAAGTATTTATTAGTTTACAATTAAAAATATTTCATTGTATTAATATAGTAAATTTACATTTATAAATATATTTATTTATAAATATATTTATTTATAAATATATTTATTTATAAATATTTTTTTACGAAAATATATTTTTAACATTATTAATGAATATCTAATTTTAAGTGGATGCATATATATAAAAAATGATTAAAATTGAATAAATTAAGAACAAGGACACATTAAAAACATTAAAAAAAATGGATAAGTCTTATGTGTGTGAATTGTATATAAAAATTCATTAATTGTGTATATGTGAAATCAATGTAACATAGATTTGAACTATATAAAATTAAAAAATCAAATGACATTCCATTATATGTCGACTATTATGAAATTAGTCAATATTTTTAATTCATATTAATTTTTAATTATAAACCATTATTCAATAAATATATGACTATTTAATGTAAAGCACATAAATATTTTGTAATATATAAATCATATTTATATAAATTAATATATATCAATGTATTTAATATATACAATTTAATAACCTTAATTATAATAATTATCTAATTAATAAAATGTATGATATTTAATAATGTATAATCAATTTATTCATATTTATTAATATTTATTTAATTAATTAAATTTATAATATTTTCTTCATAAACTCGTTTTTTATTTTTTATTTAATTAGTTATTTTATTTTATTTATTTGAACCTTTATCAGAGCTAAAAATCATTGATTAAATAAATATTTATCAGCTCTAAAAATAAAGTGAAGATAAAGGGTACCCTTTATCAGCACTAAAAATAAAGAATTGATAAATGTTACCCTTTATCGATGCTAAAAATAATGTGTTGATAAAGGATTCCCGTAATCATCACTAAAAATAAAGCATAGATACAGTTTCCCTTTATCAACACCCAAAAAAAGCTGAAAAAGGATAAATTTATCAGTGCTTTCCTTATTAATAATAAATATGATATTTATCAGTGTTTTATTATAGCAATGATAAATACCAACACTGTTAAAATCCATTTTTGTAATAGTGGTTGAATTAAACGTATCATGGGTCTAAATGAAGGTTTCATAAGATAAGATATCTTAGGATTGATTTTCCATATTCATATTTTATATGCTTTTATTTTATTCAATGTTTTAATAAACAGTTTGGTTTTAATATTTGGTTGAGAATAAAAACATGAAAATGATGTTGTGAAAGTTATGCCTCCAGAAAATCCAAAGTCTAATAACCAAATGAGGAATAATATTTTCCACAAATGGTTGAGTTGAATGAAAATATAAAAAAAATGCCTACCATGAGGGAACAAAGTAGTTTCCTAGTATTTCCCAAGATAGTTAGGTTTATTTATCACTATAAATTACATCTCCATCCAAGCCTTTATTATGGATACCCTTTAATATTTTCATCAGTGAGAGATAATTAAAACTGTGAGGACGATATTTATTTTTCAGGGAGATTGTAACACCCCTTGTTTTAGGACACATTTTATTTCCATAAAATATATGTCAATCATTTATAAATATTTTTTTCTATTCTCTCAAAATAATTGAACAAGAGAATAAAATAATTCATATAGGATTGAATCTAAATAACTACACTTTATTCATATATAATGGAACATTACAATAAATTTAATTGAAACTAAGTATTAATTTCCATGGATTATTACTTTTCATAGATTATTACATCCCATGAAAGGGAATAAAATAAAATTTTGAAATAAATACCAAATCATAAAGTTTCTAAAACTAGGAAATCCCCTTGATCATCATCACCATTTAGATTCACCATTAGTATAACTAAACATACAATTAATATAACCTTATTAAAGGACAATATATTTTTTAAAATCCTAAAGGAAAACTATATAAATGAAGAGTATGATTTTTGAAGTTATAATATAATGAATTTATTAAATGTGATGGGGGTAATATAGCCATTATTTAACCATTATAGAGGGGAATATAGTTATTTCGTATAACATGAGTAAATATATTACAAGTTCAAAATCATCTCTATATATTTGATATAAATAACTTTTTTTAGATGTAAAAAATTATACATTTTCCTAATAAATAATTAATATTAAATAGAATATATGATTTTTGAATAATATATAAAGATAATAATCCATTTATGAAAATTCATTTTATTTAAAAGAAATTTTAATAATAAATACATTTTTGTTAAATTTATTTCATTTAAAGAATTATTTCAATAAAATTAATTTATAGATTAATGGAATGATTATTAAAACAAATAAATAACATTTAATAGATAAAAAAACTATAAGTAATATTAATTTAAGTATTCATGGAAAAATAAATCTATTTAATTTAAAAAAGTTATCTATATTATATATTTTATACTTGTTAAAATTTAAGTGTCTCTTGTTTGGAGTATGAAATTTAATAAAATTTAATTTTTATATATACAATAAAATAAATTACAATTCATTTAATCTGAAGTTGCTTTTTTATTTAATAATTATTTTTTTCAATAAGTCTTTTTGACGTTGTTAATGTCAAAATAAAAAGGTGATTTATGGTTTTACCATAAAAAAATAGAATATTCA
This sequence comes from Viscum album, assembly GCA_963277665.1. Classification (NCBI taxonomy): domain Eukaryota; kingdom Viridiplantae; phylum Streptophyta; class Magnoliopsida; order Santalales; family Viscaceae; genus Viscum; species Viscum album. The sequence goes on from OY728120.1 coordinate 1,172,553,934, forward strand.
TATTCATATTCTTGAAATGAATAATGAATAGAGTTTTTGCTGCTTAAAGGTTTGGATGGAAAACATTGATAATCTTTCGATTGTATTAAAATATTGAATTAGATATCCATTTTGTGAAATATATATATTGTTGAGACAATTATTGTCTACATCAATCCCACAAGATGTAATTTTGATAGATGTAAAGGGTTGTTATTTTCCATGTTTATGTATATATTTAATGAATAAATTAATTTTAGAATTTATCCAAAGGAACTTGAGGATCATGACTATTGAGATTTGTGTTTGAGTATTTTAGTTGAAGTTTTGAAATTATTTGAAATGGATGATGATGAGTTAAAGAAAGGATGGATCGAGTATGTTAAAGTATAGAAATCCAGTGAAGAACACAAAACTATGGATATGATCAGAAGTGTTTGGAAGGATATTTTTTAATTCTTAAACATAATCCTTTTTGTTAAATGTAATTTTTTCTTCCCAGAATAAGTCCTTGGAAGCTGTCAATCTTAGGTCTTTAGTTGAGCATAAGTCATTTAAAGGTCAAGTTTAATCCTATGAGAATCTTTCTTGATCCTAGAAAATAGAAATGGAATGGAGTGTACATATTTGTTAGGATAATCATATGTCTTTTAAGACAAAGTGTATGATTTTATTATAATCCTTTTAGAACATAATTATTTGAAGGCTGAATTTATGACTTTTGGACTTCAAAAAATATAAAAATGTCTAAATAAAACCATGATTTTTATAAATAAAAACCTAATAAATATGGGATTTAAATAGGATGATTCAAGTAACATTCCTCAAGCATTTAAAGATCATAAAAAACTAAATTATTTTTTGATTTAAGAATTAAAATCATGGGTTTTAGATTTAGTCTCGATGATAAGGATTAAATAAATAAGTATATTTTGGATGTTTTAAAGGAAATTTACACAGAAAAAAATCAATAATCAATCAATAATGATTAATATTGAAAATGGATCTATTTTAACATGATCTGGGTATCATTATAACATTATAATCCATGATTCAATATTTGGTATAATAATGATGAAATGGAAGTCTGGGAAGATCATTTTTTCATATATTATGATTTAAAAATGGAATATTTAAAAAAAATAATTTGGTGATTAAAGTTAAAGGAAAAAATTTAAAATAAATTAATTATAGTAGTGTGGTTAAATTTTCATGAAGACTAATAAAGATGGGTCAATATGAGTTTCCATCTAAATTATAAGATCATATGAATATATGTGTTGTTGTATTTTGAAGATGTCATTCTTTAAATGAAGTGAATCAAACTATAGATGATTTTTTATATGATTTATCAAGAAACAATAGAGATTGTTTGATATATATTTTTGTGGTTGATTTTCTATAGATCAATATTTCAGATGATTTATGTAAAAAAAATTATCTGGTCGTTACTAAAATTTTCTTTTATAAGATGAAGACAAAGTGTTCAAACTATTTCAGTTGATATTTTTTGTGAAGATAAAGAGGGAGAAGATCTTTAGGTATCTAGAAGGGTCTATAACAGTTTATACTAGCCAAGATAACTGAATAAAGATAGAAAATAAATGAGAAAATAAAAATCAATCATACTCCTAGAATTTCCTAGGAGATAACCATTGAGAGAAAAAGGAATATGAGAACGTGGGAGAAACACATTTATTAAAAAATGAGACAAATTTATTGAGTCATGTGGGAACTGAATTATATATAAATTTTTGAAATTATAAAATAGAAATTTTAATTCCTTCTGACTTATATATAAAAGGAAAAGGTTTCTGAGAGAATAAAAGAGGAAATGTTCAATACTGAGGATCAGAGTTCTTGAGCTGTGTTGTGTAAGATATTAATGAAAACTCTCAAGGAAGTTTAAAATGTGTTTGTTGAGACTCTTTTTAAGCTATAGATAATTTGGGTATTGAATCTATGACAAGAAATAACAATATTCTAAATATCAACATCATGTTTAAGTCCATTATTAACTAGTATTAAGGCACTTAGTTATAGAGAATTAAGAAAGAAACGTGATCTTTTTTGAATAAGATATACGAAGTAGAGTTGTTAGAGAGATAATTTTATATATATTTTTTAAATATGTTATGGAATTTGAAGAATATATTTGAGGAAAGAGATTATTATTTATATATAAAGATAATTACTAGATAAAAAAGTGATATTCTTTAAGAGAATAAAGAAATACTGATGAAAAACAAGTGGGAGTATAGTATGAACAATAGTAATGGGGTGATTCTAGGATAACTTGTGAAATGTAGTCAACATAAATTTATGTAATATGGGGGTTTTATCTTTGATATTATATCTAGAAAAAATAAACTTGTATTTATGATAAAATTATAATGTAGAATCCATGAATTGGACATCCCAAGCATAGAAAAGAGTATATAATCCTAAAGAACCATATAAATCATGTGTACAAAATTACTTTATATATTAAACTACCTATATGAAATACCTTCCTCGTTAAAATATTAAAATATCCATTTTCACTCACCAATAAAAGTGGTTAAATTCCAAATGGGGTTCCAAGATACATTGGAATTTGGTAAAAATAAGAAACACATGATTCAACTCCATTAGATGCCTACATTGGTCCACTAGGAATATCAATTAGTATTAGAGAATATGTTATTTATGAATTAGAATTAGAGTGTTAAAAAAATTATAATTAGAGTAAAAGGTTCAGTATAATAATTACTGAAAAGTTTATTTCCAATATATGTCCATGATTAATATATAAACTTCAAGGTTAAAATGATTGAAGAAGATACTTAGATGGAAAATATAGTTTACATCCCTCTTAGGACGAATCTAGAGGTCCTAGATATGAACTTTAAAAATAATAAGAATAAATAGGAATGAAAGGTGAAAAAATGTCAAATAGGGAAGATAAAACCCCATTAGTTTAAGGTTTTTAGAATGAATTGAAATATTATTTGATAAATATACTAGTTATGATTCCTCATGTGTTGTAGGTAGCTCAAGATTGGATAATGATGACATTTCATATGTAAAATACCTCTATCTCGAGGTTAAATACCATAAGAAGTACTATTTTATTGAGGTTATGATATATATATATCCAAATAAATAAATTGAATTCATGGTGAGAAGTCACAACTATAGTTGGATTCCAATGCAATAGAAGAATAATCGGATAAGAATATGATATCTTACAACACTATCAAAAAGATTGTAAATGTTAAAGATGAAAATTCTATGCATTTAAAATAAAATAATACTAGTGATTTTTGAAGAAATTAAAGGGGAAAACATGATAGTTTATTATTTAAAAAAATTGAAGTAGGTATTCAATGTATTGGAGAAGCTTTAAAAATTCTATATGGATGTCAAAAGTGCTCATTTAGAAGTTTAGTCAAATACAATAAAGGAAATGGATAGTTCCTTATATGATATTAGGAAGATTAATGATGATAAACTTAGAATTATGGATATTGGTTGGAGATATAGGTTGATATTATTTTAGTATGAACAGAACTCACTCAACATGAAGTTTCCAGAGCTAAAAATATAATTAAATAATCTAGAAGAATAAAATTAAATATCCTCTTTACCAAATAATAAAAGTGATGTTTCCAAAAAAAACTCTAAGTGAGAGTCTATATTCAAGGAAGACTCTAAATAGTGTAAGTGTTTGATACCATCTGAATAAGCCTTTGCCATTGGAAAATTATAAAAAGGTATCTCACAACACAATTTAGTTAGTTAGTACTAAATCTGGACATTTTGAATGTGCAGGACAAAATAAAATATTTATACAAATGTGGAAAGATAAAATTTATGAAACACCCACAACATCATCAAGGTTGAATATGATAAGGTATCATAAAGTTTTCCCCTAAAAGGATCCTAGATATTTTGGGTCCCGACCCAAAATCAAGAAGATTATCAAGTAAAAAATTCTATAAATATTTCACCAACAAGATAAATAAATAGGTTTGTGGGTAAGTGTTGGTGTTTTTATAGGTTTGAACACATGGACATAGATTATTGGCACAACATTTCAACTTATACAAGTTATATAATGCTATGATATGGGGGAGAAATTTTAAATAATGGTACAAACCTAATATAATGAACCAGGAATCCTAGATGAAGAAATATTTATCCACAAAAAATAGATTTGAATTGTTAGATAATTTTAGTGAGATGTGAAATATTGGTGGTCACTATTATAGTGATTACTTTTATAATCCATCTATGTATTAGTAATATAATGAAAATAATAGATAACCAACAAGTTTTGAAAAATATGAGAAAAAATAATGTGTATCTTCATTGGGAGATAAATCAGTGAAGAATGTTTTGAAACAAACCACTCCTAAGAAGTCAATGAAGAGAATTGATTAGTATGTCAAACCCACAGGAAAGATATTCTTATTTTTTGGTAATATAGTTCTAACCATATAATTTTTTAAAAAATCCATGTAAAACAAATATAGAAAGAGAAATATTTAAATTTATAAGAAGTCGATCAAATAGATATATAGGAAGATTGGTTTGGTGGCAGAAAACTCTGATGAGGAAGTTAAGAAGAAACCCAAGAAGAGAAAGGTAAAATTTTATGCAAGTATGTATGGTAGGTTCCAAAAGGCTAGTCATGGTGATTTCATATGTATGGCATACATAACTCACCAATATTAATTCATGAAATCTAAAGGTAAAGAACCAATGAGATTGAGTTATAAAAATACTGCTCCTAAAGAGGAATCCACACACCAAAGGAAGTAAGTTCATATACCTAATCATATATTGACCATATGTCCTAAATAATTAAAATATTCTAGGATATTTAATCAAGGTAAAAAGAATCATACAACTCTGGATTCCAATGTGAGGAAGCCTGCCCTAGCTAAGAAAAAAAGTGAAAAGTATAGAATTCAACACTACCATGAAATGTTAAAATTTTGAAACCTATAGATGATGGAATCATGAAGATGTATAAGCACCTAAAACATCTAAAATAAGTATTTTTTAGGTTGATATATCTATCTAAAACCTATTTCATAGGATGGAAATCTATTGGTGTATCCATATTATTTCCATGCATAATGGTTGCACTTAAATTCAAGGAATATGTGGTGAAGAAGAATGAAGAGAATCTATTGAGGAGGAGTTATCAAAAGTGTAAAAGATTCTAGCTATATATCATATAAAAAATAATTTTGAATTTGTATAGCTCTTTAAATATTAAATTCGTGTGGTATGAAACTCACCCTCAAATCATAATATGATTAGTGATTATTGTAATCATTTAATAGGGGTATTTTTCTAAAACAATGTAGAAACAAGTTTACTTTTACTTGAATGTTTTAATCTATTTTTTTAAATGAGAAAATATTTAAAAAAAAATATAAAAAATAATTTTATATCCCCTAGAAAGTGATAAACATAGCGGTTCCTACATAGAAAAATATATGTAATGTTTTGATATGATTTGACATGGTTGAAGATGAGTCAAAGAAAGTATGGATCGATTTTGTTAAAGTATGGAAATCAAGTTTTGAACATATGAATATGGATGTGATCACATATATTTTGATGTTTGGTTCATAAGTCTTCACTTTGAGCCTTTTGGGTAAATGTATGTGTTTCTACCTGGAGTATGTCTTTGGAAGTTAGCAATCGTAATTCTTTGTTCAATCAAATGTCTTTTTTAGATTAAGCATAAGACTTTAAAAACACAACCAAATACAATAAAATGTAATATTCCAAAATCATACATATTTTTCAAGATGATCATAAGTATTTGAATTCCTAGTGTAATAATTTATCATATGACTTTGAGAGTGTATTTTTTTTAAAGGTTGAACAAGATTCTTTTAAACTTTTCAAAATTTCTAAATACTGCGAGATAAAATAATCAGTTTTCATATATAAATATAATAATGATAGGATTTAAATGGGATGATTCATAGATAGTTCTATAGGGATTTGAATATCATAAATACCTAAGTGGGTTTTTGATTTAATCCTGAAAATTGGGATTTTATTATTAAATATTGGTGATAAGTATTAAATAAAGAAGTAAATTATGGATTTTTAATAGGTTTTTTACATAGAGAAATTACATAATTAATAAATAATGATTTTTACTGATGATGGATATATTATAACATGAACCAAATATCTTGATGCTATTATAATCCATGATTCCATCTTTTTTGGAATAATTGTGAGATGGAAGAAGATCATTATTCCTTGTCTTGTGATTTTAATATAGAATATTTGAAAATCACCATATTGTGATTAAAGATAAATAAAAAATATAAAGTGAATTAATAATCACAAATATTCTTTTGATTCATACTGAATGAAGACTGACGATGATGAGTCAGGATGAGTTTCTATTTGAATGAGTAGATCATTTGAATATATTAATTAGTAATTTTGGAATCTCTCATGCTATAAATTAAGTTTTGTTAAAAAACAGTTGATTTTTTTTATAATTTATCAAGTAGTTGTGGAAATTTTGTGTGGTGTATTTTGGTGGATGATTTTGTGGAGCTCAAGCCTGGTCGTGAAAAGTGTAAAATATCTTTTTTACTTTGAAGAACTTAAATTCGATTCTATAGGCTAAAGATAAACATTTTGATATGTTTGAGTTGAGTTATTTTAAGAATATGAGGAGGAATAATATCTTGAGGCTATTTGAAGGATTAAGAATATTTGTTATTGGCCCAAAAATAGGAAAATGTAAAATAAATTAGAAATAAAAAAATGAAGGTCACTCATATAATTTTACAAGGGATAACCTTTTATAGAAAAAAAATTAAGAGAACATGGGGGAAACCCAAATATTAAAAAAGTTAGAGAAAGTGATTATTTCACTTGGGAACTGAAATATATGAGGATATTTTAAAATCCAAAATAAAAAGTCTAATTCATGGTAACCAATTTATAAAAGGAATAATATTCTAAGGGAATAAAAAAATAAGTATTTGATATTGAGTTTCTGATATATTGAGCTATGTTGTGCAAGATATTAAAGATAAATATTGAGGAATAAGATGATGAGTATGAAAATCCCATGCTGAAGATGGAGATCATCTGGGTGTGAAATATTTCAGATGAAATAATAACAAAGGAAATAAATACCCATTATAAATTTCCTTTATCTACTCGTTTCAATACTTTTATTTATTGATAATTGAGGAATTAAGGTGAGTAGTTTCTAAAGAAGATCTATGAAGATGAGCTGTTATAAAAACCAAGTTCTAGAGATTTCTTAATGACTTATTGGTGGTTAAAGACATACTGTGAGTAAGGAGATCAGTATTTCTAAATGTAGATACATACCTAGGTAGTCCTATTATATACTTAAATAGTGTAAGAAAGTTTTGAACAGAAATTTGTGGGATTCCAGTATAAGCAATATCAATGGCATGTTTCTCAAATCACTTGTTTAATAAAGTGATTGCACACCTGTGAAATATGTTATTCTTGGTTTTTTTATGAGACCTATATAACTACACTACTATTTATAATTATATTATAGTGGAAAAAATGTGACTTAGACATCCTAATAATAGAAATTAGTAGGCTATTATACTGAACCTTGTAAATCCTATGTGGTGATTTTATATTATATATTTCACTAAAAATATTAATTAATTTTCTGGTTAAAATATTAGATGATCTATTTGTAAAAACTGAAAACAAATATTAAATTATAAAAGGGGTTATAAGAGACATTAAAATTCATAAATAAAATAAGAAACACCTAATTCTCTATAACAACCCAACCCAGGTTCCACATGTTTGTTCCTTGAGCATGTTATTTACATGACCTCAAGCACACCTCCTGATATGCCAGAGGCTTCTAAATAGAAATTATGGTCTGATATATATCACAGGGAGACTACACTCTCATTATCAAAGAATAACAACAGCATAAATCAATAAACATTATCCAAAAACTAATAACCAATAACCAGAATAATACCGTAACCAATAATGACCAACAACACAGGATAAACCCAAAACCTAGATAAATCACCATAAACCAAATATGTTGATATTTCACTCCATATAAGTTTCAAGTGTCAGGTCAAAACCAAAAATAAAGACACACTAAAAACTCCCCAAGAGGGTCTCAACATCATGTTTTGTTCCCTCGTCCATGCTCTATCTACATCCTAACTCATCCATCTAACATAAGGATCTTTCCCTTATCTGGTCTAGAAAACATAAAGTCTATTTTGGTATCAATCAGGTATCCTGAGTAGGGTGTGATAACAACTTAGTGTGAAACCACTAATAGAGTCTAAAACAATATCCAGTCTACAACAGCGTATGAAGTTGTATAAATAATAAAGTATAAAATAATAAGAAAAAAGTATCACAATAGAATCTACTTAAATTAAGGACATAATCCATCGGTTCATGGTGACACTAGAACCACCAATACCTACTTCGAATCATGTAAGAGTTTGAACCATCCAAAAAAATGATATCACATTTTATTCTATCATGCGTTTTCATTAATAATTTATTATCCAATTTCACAACCATATAATGGGGGCCTAGAGTAGCAATCTGGAACCCCAATGGTATTTAGAGAAATAGTCTCCATCATACACCTCACTGATCTCAATATATATATATATATGTGTATTGGTGGCCTAGAGGGGTAGTCTAGCACACTATGGGTACTTGAAGTAGTATTCCCAATCCCACAACTTAGTCACAAATATCATATCTCATGGTTCCAAATTCACATCCCATTTATCAACCATTTCCATTATTAATTATTCATACATTGTAATAAATTCATTTATCATCAATATTAAAAATCCCATTTATCAAACATGCATAATTTATAAATCATAATTTAAATTATATCATCACACCTAATGGGTTTCAATCAAGTCTGGTCTCAAATCATCAATGGGTCCAACATGATCTATGAAGGGTTTCACAATCAAATGGGTAATCCATTAATTAAATCAATTTAGAATGAAATTTTCCAAAATGGAAATTGAAATTTCACAATTACATACACTTAACTATAATCAAGACTATGGGAATTAAAAATTAAACCACCTACCTCAAGGTTGTTGATGAACATTTTCCAAACTGAAATCCCCAATTCGATGTGAATCTATCGAAATAACAATGGAATGAAATATATTGGAACAAAACCCAATGAAAAATCCAATTAAAAAAGATACATTAATCCCTAGATCTTAACCATCTCCAATAGAGGAAAATCATCACCCATCATTAGGAAAGAGATATGGGAGAGATAGAGGATATTAAATGGGGAATAGATTACATATTTCAGAGGAGTCAATAATTCAATCAGATTTTTGATTCACTAATAAATTGGTTTTCTAGACTTGGAATCCTCTTTGGATCTAAAAAAATGAAGAAAATTATTTTAGGTTTAGTGGGGGTGAATGGGGATAAAAACCACGGGGTTCAGGAATTTTAATAAAAATTTTGTGGGTTAAAAACCAGCATGCATGGTTTTCTGAGTAGAGATGCATGGTTTTCCAAACCACGCACCATAACCATGTGCCCCTTCTAATGGGGTGAAAGTATTCTCATAATTGGCACATTGTTTGAAAAATTGTGTGCCCACCGTGCAAATCCCCTCTATTTTTGGGTGCACAGTTTGGAGAGGGAGGTTATACGGTTTGGCCAAACTATGAGCCAACCGTGCACAGCCCCATGGGATTCCAAATTTCTCCAATTTCACCTGAAACATCCTCAAAAAAAACCCAACTAAGGTATAAAAAATGTTAAAGGGGTTCCTAAAAAGGATAATAATGAATATTCAAAATTTCTAGGATCTTACAATCTCCACACCTTATAATTGTTCATCCTTGAGTTGTACTCCCAAGCATATATAAGATTTTGAGGTAAAATTTTTGGGCCACTAACCCATAATATCTAATCCCCTATCCAATGTTTCCTCATAATCATGTCCATGCTAACTTTAAAATCATAATATTAGTAGAGACTTTCCCAACAACACTTTATCACTGTGATTCATAACACTAATTGGATGCTCCTTAAAGAAAACATTAACCCCATGCTCAACATCATCAGCATCGATCACATGAGAAGGTTCGGGGTGATACATCCAAAGTTGCGACACATGAAAAACATTATGCATAGTGCTATATCTATGTGGAATATCTAATCTATACACCACTAGTCTGATCCTCTCCACAATCTCCAAAGTTCTGATGAACTTGGGCACAAATATTCCCTACCTTTATATCCTATAGCGACCCAATATAGGTGACACCCGAAGGAATGCACTATCACCATCTATAAACTCAAGGGGGCATCGACATAGATCATCATATGACTTATTCCTACACTGTTCCATAGCCATATATTTCCAAATCAACTAAACCTGTTATGATGTCTCCTGTATGAGACTCAGTCCCAAAAACTCAGACTCACCTACCTCCATCCATCTTAGAGGTTATCTATATGGCTTACCATAAAGTTCCTTATATGGTCTCATCTAAATAGTCACCTAATAATTATTATTATAGTATAACTCAAATAGTGATAATTTCCTCTCCCAAGACCCACCAAATTCTAGAACGGACGCTCATAGAATATCCATCAATACCTTTATAGTATATTTAGACTGGCCATCTGTATGTGGGTAGAAATATGTACTCATAAATACCTAGGTATGCAATGCCATCTGTAATAATTTCCCTAAGCATGAATTAAATCATATATCATGGTTTAAAATAATACTACGTATAACCTCATGTAAATGGACTATCTCTTAAACACACATTCCCCCCAAATGATGTATTTAGAAAGTCTCTTAGATATGAAATAAATGAGATACTTTCATCAATAGGTCTGAAATCACCCATATAGAATTATTCTTTTGAGGTATCATCAAAAGACCTACCATTAATTCCATGGTAACTTCATCCCAATTCTATTACAGAATGAAAAAAAACTATAGTAAACCACTTAGTCGTTGATGCTTGGCCTTCACCTACTAACAGGTGTAGCATCATATCATGAACCCTGCAATATCCTTTTTCATTCCCAACCACCAATACTTTCGACATAGTTCATGGAATGTTTTTTTAAAACTAGGATATCCCCCCCAATTTGAGTCATGAAACTCACGCATCATATCCTCTCATATAAATGTAGTTACAACAATATGGTTATGGACATAGATGATCTCGTCCTCATCTATAGTCCAATCATAAGGTGACTCCCCACATTCAAGTATTTCCCTAAAGTAAAAACACTCCATATCCACATATTGTATATCTTTGATTGAGCTCAAAAGTGTTGAATCAACAGAAAATGATACAAGGGTCATCTTCTCTTGGCCCTCTTAAACCACTATATGCATATTAGCCAACATAGTCGTCATCTTCCACTCAAAACTAGTCTCCTAAACTTCTTGAGTATATGTATTCCTTCTTAAATCATTAGTAACTCTATTTCCCTTCTCAGGTGTATATTGTAGATCAATGTCAAAAGACTGTATATACCAACCCATATCTGTTTTCGTATATTCAAATCTCACTGTGAAAAGAAATACTTTAATCTTTTGTGGTCGGTAATCACAATAAACTTTTCTCCCAATAGATTATTCCAAAAAAACTATAAGGAATAAATAAAAAAATCTATCTTGAGATCATTCAAAGGGTAATTCCATTCATGTGGCCTCAAATTCCTTGTCTCGTATTCCACAACTCGATCTCCTTACATCAACACTACTCCAATTCTGATCCAAGATGCATCAAAAAACAAGGTATACTCCTAACCTATCTCAGATAAGATAAAAATAAGTGTGGTATTCAAACACTTATTTAACTCCATGAAATAATTATTACATGATCTAGACCATTAAAACATGATTTCATTCTTGCTCAAGACCTAAATTGGTGCTTCCATGTGAGAAAAGTACAAAAGGAACCTTATATAATAACCTTCCAACCCAAAAAATATTTGAATATCAAAAAAAATATTAGGATGCTCCCAAGAAACCAATGGATGCAACTTATCTAGGTCCACTAATACACCTTCTTCATAGATGATGTGACCAAAGAAATGCACTAGTTTGATCCAAATTTGACACTTATATAGCTTGGTGTATAATAGATGCTCCCCCAGTGTACTGAGGATGGTGTCAAGATGTTGGGAATTATTGTCCTCTGTCTTGGAGTAAACCAATATGTTATCAAAAAAATCACCAAAAAAGATCCATATATGAGTGAAATATTCATTTCATCATGGCCATAATCATAATTGGATTGTTCATCTGACCAAACCGTATCATGATGAACTCATATAGACCATACGTACCTCTTAAAGTAGTTCATGGTATATCAAAATTTCTATACCTCTCAACCAATGATACCCCATCCTCATGTCAATCATGGAGAAAAAAATCTCCTCACTACTGTTCAAATAGATCATCTATATGTGAAAGTAGATAAAAATTCTTCATTTTCTCCTAGTTCAACATCTGGTAGTCAACACATAAATGCAAAGAACCATCAGCCTTATTAAAAAAACCATAGAACCCAAGGTGACGTACTAGAATGGATAAATCCATCATTTATCAATTCTTCCACTAGAGTCCTAATTTCCTAAATCTATGGTGGTTCCATTATATATGGTGCAATAGAAACTAGTTTAGATCTAGGAATGAGCTCAATTATAAACTCAACACCCCACTTAGGTGGAATCCTTAAGAAGTCCTCAGGAAACACGTCTTGGAACTAGTATACTATGGGTGGGAAAAAATCATGTTTCACACTCACACCCCCGTTATCTAGCAAAATAATTGTAACCTAGGTGATGAGCTCCCCCAGTTGGTAATGTACTATCCCAGCATGGCTATCTGGGATATCCCACTCTTAATAATAAATATAACTATTACCCTAAAGAGAGGTAAAGGTCACTCTTCTATGGTAAAAATTGATATGGGCATGGTAAATTACCATCCAGTCCATACCAAAAATAAATTCAAATCCTTAAATATAAAGTTTTTAAAGATACCAACAAAAACAATACACATCAACTTCAAAAGAACACCACTTGAATAATCAAATGTCCCTCAACCACACTCCAAACGACATGTAAATCATCACAAACCCACTCACAAACTCTATTTTCAAACTCAAACCATTCACAAATTGTTTAGATATAAATGAATGATATGTTCTTATTTCAAATAAGGCACTAGAACGAATAGAATCTAAAAGAATAGTACCTCATTCTATTGACGGTCTAGCCTCACTATCCACATGTACATGCTTAACTACATGAAAATATCCTACCATTATTCCCTATGTTGTTGTCCAAGTATCCTAAGTTGCACAACTATACTAATATGGGTTCTATTTCCCTAATGTACCATGTCTTCTTCCTTGACCTCCATTGCAAGAAAAACATTAAATAACAGATTGATATGAGGTATAAGACCCCCTTCCAGCACTTTTATTCGTCCTGCTTCCCCTATCACTACACATCGGTCGAGGGTTCCTACAATGCATCTATAATTGACTCATCCTTATACAGCCTTAGAACTCCAATGGTGGTCATCAAAACTGGCTATGGATATGACCCAACCAACCTCACTGGTGGTAGTATATTAGTTTACTACTTTGGGTAACCGAACCTTCTCTCTGGACACACTATCTACCATCTCCCTAATTAAGGTTCTCAAAGAGACGCTTCCTACTCTTAGAAGATATATTTACATATCATCCTACAGAAACCATAGATATTCCATTAAAAGCATCCATCATGTTTCCCTTAGAAATGAGAGACTAATTCACCACTTCATAAAACTTATTCAGCCAAAATATGTTAACTTGGGAATTAATCTCACATTTAATCTCATCCTAGAATTTTTTTTGTAGTTTCCTCATATCTTTCCAATTCTAGAACAAAGTGCTACAAATTAGTGAAGTGGCTGGCATAGTAAATCATGAACATACTCTCATGGGTCAATCTTATAAACTCTATTGTTCTCTCCTTCCTGATTGTTTATAGGTAAAATTGTTCTATGGACTTCTCCTAAAATTCATTCCATTAAAAATTCTTAAGCATATCATCTTGGGTCAGAATATCCCACCAATTATTCGCTTTACCACGTAACATATAAGTCATCAACATGACTCTCTTATAAGTGGAAGTCTCAAAATTATCAAGGATCATATATATAGGCTGAATCTAGAACTCATCTGCCTCAGGTACACCCTCTATAGTGAATTTCATAGGGTGATACAACTTAAACTATCATGTAAAGTTAGATATATTTTTCATAGACCTCTCTTGGTAAATTCCATAAAATTCAAAATTCAATAAAAGTTCTCATGGATATACTCTCCAAATACTTCACCCAAAACTATAAGAGCCTCTGGATCCACTACTGAATGAGAATTTCCATCCATGTCCCCTTTTCATACTATCAACAAGTGTCATCATGGAGGCATATCTCTATGATTAAAAAAACACATCCTAGGACACATAGAACATCGTTAACATATTTTAATGAGAGGGATTCACATAAACCCATAACAATTCATCCCACATACCCTGCCACACGATCAAAACTGAGGCACTATCACTACCCTCAACCATACCTCTTTTAGATCATGGCTAAAATATGGTAAAACACTTTCATAATTCAAGTTTCTCATCAGGAACCCATTTTATTCATTTAATTTACCATATTTTGCATCATTTTAAATTATAATTTATTATATTAACCACTATTTCATTTTTTAAAAATACTCAAATAAAAAATTATTTATACCTACTATTAAAACCCTACTTTTCCATGCATGCCTAAAATGATGCATGTCGCATAAAATCTCAAGTTCCTAAAATGATACATGTATATTAAGCATTTATTCCATACTAGGCCATGAATAAAAATCTCATAAAATAAAAACATCATACAACTATTATATCACCGAAGGTGAAATAACATCTAATTCTAGCATCAAACATCAATAAAAACAATTCCACCCTAGGTACTTGATTTTTCTTCTATACATGGGTAATATACTCTCATTCACAGGATCATGACGAAGTCCCAACTCATCCAAGCCTCCTATCTACCTTCCCCAAATAATAATACAACTAAAAAGAAAATAAAACTACTTTGATACCACTTTGTAACATCCGGACTTGGGTGCCACATATCGGTTCCCCAAGCCGGTTAGTTACCTGACCTCTGGTACACCTCCCCATACACCAGAGGCTACTAATTAGTAGTAAGGGTCTAATATATATTGTGGAGAGACTATACCCTCTTTATCAAAGAAGAAAAAAACATAAATCAATAAAGATTATCCAAATGATAATAACCAATAACTAGAATAATACTGTGACCAATAAAGAATAACATCACATGAAAAACCCAAAATAAGGATATATTAATATAAACCAAAAAAAGTATATATTTCATTCCATATAAGTTTCAAGCGTCAAATTCAAACAAAAAATAAAAACACAATGAAAATTCCCCAACAGGGTCCTAACATAATGTTTGGAAGGGTTGTATGAATATGATGCTCTAAGTCAGCTAAAGGAGTCTTAATTATTTTTTAGTTGTTTTAATGATTTCATTTGATAAAAAAGTGTGTGATCTATTCATGTGAAATTTTTTTGTTTCATTCTATCAAAGAACATTAAATATTTTTTCATGTTTTTCACTGGACAAATGGTTTTTATTCTTTTTATGTCTCTTACTAGGATTTTGTGCTCATCCCAAGTTTCAAAAAGTTTTCACAGGGATAAATGATGAGTAAGAACAAGGCTGAGTACAATATTAGAATTGAGATGTTATATAAAGAAAGCATGTTTTATTTTAGAATGTTTTCTTTGGTGAAAAATGTATAGTCAGTATAAGTGTCCACTTGTAATGTATGGGTTTACTTTGTAATATTTCTTCCAAATTATGAAAAACTCTAAACCAAAAATAACCTAGAATGTGAATTCTATTTAAAAAAAACTAGAATATGTAATGTTTAAGTTTGGGTCATTACACTCTTATCCTAGAAAAATGATGGTGGAAAATACAATAGTCTATATTACCTCAATTTTACCATATTGGAAAAATTAGAGAATATATAACATAGTCGAGAAAAGAATACATCACTCAAAAAATTACGGGACAAATATTAGGTCACTATTTGTATAATAATAAGGTTCCCTTAGTCTCTTGCATTAATTTAATGAAATATATCCTCAATATACCAATACTAAATGAATTTTTTGTGTGGTGGGCCATCATACTATAATAATTTGACATCTAGTTTATTTATTAAAAGGAAACCAAAGGGAAAGAACCAAAAGATTTCTTAGATTCCCGCCATTCACTAGGGGAGTTTAATCATGACATAAATTAACCTAAGGATGATGTTTCATCTATTAATAATGCTTCCCAAAGATGAGAGATACAATTTAATAGTTCTCTAAAGATCCTAAATATAATGAATATGGGGGAATCCAAACATAGTATGGTTATCTTGGGGGTTTTCATCACCTCCCACATAAAAGAATTTCTTTTTTATTCACTACTTCTCTTGGAAGGGTATATTAATAATGAGGTAGAGTAGTAGGCTTAAATCATAGGTTTGTATCTAGACATGAAAATTCAAATCACCCACCATAATGTTATAGGGGACATGGAATTGGTCATCAAAGAAAATAATATGGAATACGCCATCAAGAAGAAGGTTTCAAATCCTCTACTCAATCATACTCAAAAGATGATGGAAATATTCCACACACAAAAAAGTGGTATAATATGACAAAACTACATAATATCCAAACATATGATTTGGAAAATTTAGACTCTATTCTTGTTGAACCATATTAGTTCAAGATTTTTATCCATTTTGGAACATCATAGGGTAGTGTATCTCTCCCCTATGGAAGAAATTGACTAACTGGGTGAAATCAGAACCTATCTATAGACAAAATTAATTTCATCTCTTTGAGATTCTAAAACAACCAATTGGGTTTTCAAAATAGTGGATAACTTCTAATCTTGATCCCTTCTACAAGATTCAGTTTAAATGAAACAAATTAACATGAGTGTGGTGAACTTTACCTTTCCTAATGTCCCAAATTTTAATCAAATGCTTTATATAGAAAGTTTCTATTGGATTCACCTTAGGTGAATTAGGTGAGAAAATATCCTTATGTTAATGTAATATTTCTCTGATGAAATGTTTTAATCTTAGGAAACAAGAGGGGGGTTCACTCGTTTGGTTAAAAGGGATGGATTTTTATAGGCTCTGATGATACAAGGCTATGTATAATTCATAAAGAGATATCATGCATGTCAAATTCACTCCAATTTCATAATTAAAACCCTAAAGCTAGTAGTTGTTACCAAGTACTCCTTTATTTTTTATATATATGGTCTATATTCATTAGAACATATCCTTATGCAACAACCCAAGAATATAAATTCATGTTCATTAACACCGACTTCTTATCTAAATAGTTTGAAGTATTACTTTTAAAGGATGTTAGGACCTTGGTTAATATTGGATTCATAAGATCTAACATCATCACAATATTTAGAGTTTCTTAATATATCTTCTTAGATAATGGAATGAATTTTAGTGTGACTGACTAAAAATTAAATTTTTTATTATTCAAACAATTTTATGGAAAACGTGAGAAACCATGAGTTCAACCACCCAAGGAAATGACATATCCATTGAAGGTCAATTTAAGCCTATTAGATTTAAAATACCTAGAAACATTCCAGGAAATATTGGTTACATGAGTGTTGAGTTCATCAATTAACAAGTATTCAAACTCAATGTACAACTTGTCCCATGACTAGATGTACTCCTCAAGACTGATCTTCCCACTATTGAATCCCCCAATGAGAATATGGTCATTCTTGTCAATCTAGGCATATTGATCCTCATTGAGGTTCACCCGTAAAGACATCCCCATCATTCTATCAGCTTCCTATTCATTATCATTGAGAAGTAGAACATGTTCAACCACCTCTTCTTCCGAGATTAGGAGTAGATCCAAGGATTGATCAAGCACAACGTCTGACTTTTGAGGCTAATTAGCAGCAACATTGTCTATCAACTTGTATTTAAAATTCTTTGATGAACAAGTCTCCATTGTGGGTGGTAGATAGGAATAATTCTTCCTTTATTTATTGATTCCCTTAGAGGTCCTCCCCGAGCTTGGTGACCTTCCTCCTATAACTCCTTCCTCTACTTCACCTACACTAGACACACACCCAAATTCTTGCTGCTCATCCATGGGTTTCCTATCTGGATCAACCTCATACTCTTGAATCAATTTATCAATCAATAAACGTTCAAAGTGATTACCCAACTCAATGGATAAAACCTCTCTACTAGGAATTGTCTTATAATCACCCCTGGGACACACCACTTCCCCATATGGTACACCCAAGGTAGGTTTGGTAGGTTCCCCAGTCAATTTAATTTTCCTATCATGGATAGGAGTGTCTCTAACCATCACAGAATGAGCTGCATGAGATGTACCTGCAGTCCTTTCCCTCGCATAATGTGTTTCATCAATAACCCATTCCATCTTAGAATAGGTAACATTTAACAAAAAATCAATGCAAACACTCATCGGATTTCACTGAGAAGTCACTGCCACTGGGTGCATCATACCATTAAGATATTCAATCAACCTGTTGAAAACATCCTTGACCTTCGGCTCAAGAAGTAGAGGTACTGACTTCAAAGACTCATCATTCTAGGGGATTCGATTAGGAATTGAATCATCGTACTTCACAGGAGGAACAATATCTTCTGCAATACATCCCATACCACTGTGAACAAGGTAATTGCACTGGGTATGTCCCTCCAACGGGACAAGCTTCAAAGGCTCATCCACTACTTCATCATCCTTCTATAGAGATACCCTAGAACTAGTGGGATCTAAGGTACCCACTGATTGTTTCTCAGGGAGAACAATTATGAAATCAACCAAATTTTAATATTTTCAAAATAAGGAATGACAATCCTATTGAATATTACCCAATCAAAAACAATAAGCATAGAAATCATACAATTTCTCAAAAGCCATTGGTTTTTGGCATCGAAGCTCATTTTCAACCACAATCCATACTTATTAAATTGGGGGTTTTGAGACTTCGACTTCAATGAAAATCTAGGGTGATGTATGATGGTACAAAGTCCTTGACTGCTCATCGAAATCTAGACACCTTCCAACCGTATTGTCTAACAATTGAAGAATAGCGGGATTTTGGAAGGGAAGGGGGAGACCTAGAAATCTCACCCAGATCGTTGTAGAGGGGGAATCCCTCTTCCAATGGGAATTTTAGCCCTGAAGAAGAAGAAAGAAACGGTTCCCTCCAGAAGAATGAAGACCTTTAGATCAAAACTCAATGAAATCCTCATCATTGGAGAACCGTAGAGTGAAGTGATAAGGATACATGAACCCGACGATGACACGATCTTACTAGGGGAAAGTTTCGTTGATGAAATGGGAAAACTGTCAAGAGATGGGAGTTTTTGGACAAAATAATCTATTAGATATAGCCCAAGAAGATTAGATTCCTCAGAGAACTCATGGAGGGATATGGGAAGCAAAGGGGCCCCTTGATGGAAGATTGGGACTTTAGTGTGCATGATTTTAAAAACTTTTATACAAAATAAAACGTCTTGGAAAATGATTTATCCATCTATCATGTATCTTCTAATAGAAATATAGAGTCATTCAAGATGACCATATAGAATATCTTGTAGAAAATGGTGGATAAGGATTAAATGATGTAGTCATAAAAACTAATTAAAGTGTTCTGGTCTTATTTCATTTCAATAAAAAATCAAATAGAGGAACCTCCACATTCCAAGATGAATGGGATAGGAGCCATTGTACCAATTGAGGTTCTATTATCTTCACTTATGATAGAAATATATGATCAATTGGAAAAATATAAGAAATAAAATATATTAATGAATGAGGTAGACGGTCTCAATGAAAAGATATTGATATATAACCACAACCTCGAGGTCTATTATAATAGAATAACTTTATCATCTTACAAGTGAGTTAGACTTTTGTCATTTTTTAATAGGAATTGGTTTTGGCCGAAATGGTATTGATGATTCCCATAAGGAAATATCCAAAATGTTAACCTAATAGAGAGGGACATTATATAATACCCAAGTTTTACTCTAGTAGATTATATTCTTTAATCAACAATTATGTGGAGTGTATCGTGCCCTTAACCAATGAAATACTATTGTTGAAATATTTTTCATGAGACTATGCTAGAACATAAAGTTACCATAGTAAGACTATATATTTCATTGTGTAATGTCCATACGGTGAAAATATAAACAAACAAAAAATAGTACTCATATCATGACTCTAAACAAAATGAAAAAAAAATTCACCACATGAACTTAAAATTTATGGTATTTGGCCCTTGATGTACAACCCAAAACTACAAGAAAAGTAGTCTATCCTAGATGAACCATAAAATTCTCATAGTGGTCTATTTTTATAATAAGATTTACATACATATGAGCATAATCTGTATAATAATACATAGTGTATGAACTCCCCATCAACATTTATGTTCTCTTTTATGACACTACCTTAGGACATATTGAAAAAAATATTTTTTTTAGAACTATGTATGTCTTGATTACTATTATCATAGGATACATAGTGATACCTTAAACTGTTATCTGATGATCAAATATAATCATTCACTTATAATTCATCATGTTAGGTCCAATAGGCTAGATACCCTGAGAGGGGGTGAATCAGGGTATGACAGATTAAAACAACTACCCCTTTTGATCTTGTTTTTCTGTTAGAGAAAACCCTCTTGTCTCTCTTTCCTGTTGCAGAGTATGAATCAACCTTAAATCATGCACAAGACACATCATTTTTTATTCGGTTCACCCTCACTGGGCTACGTCCAAGGAGTATACACCGGTAGTGTGACGATGTACCAATTCCTCTATAAGTGCACTGTTGTTTACAAGTTCGGAGCAGACTCATTATCCCTCCTGGTTTACAACCACTTACAATATAAAAGCTCACTTCTCTCTCAACTGAAGTGTTCTCACTGATTCTTCAGAATATTCACTCATAGTTTATAGATATGTAAGTCTCTTCATTATCACTAATGAAATCTGCATCTTCAACTATTGGTAGATGCCCTGTTGACATACAACTTTCACCCGAAGATGAATCTCACTTTACATCGGGTGTACCAGGAAACCCCAATTTTTACGCACATCCCTTACTGCACTTTGCGTGTAATTCCATTTCCTTGCATGAAATAAAATATTCATACAACACCTCTTTTACGCGTAACCACAAAATTTTATGTCCATCCTCTACACTGCCTTGTGCATAATTTTTTTCGTTTTTGCGAAATCCACTTTTCGCGCAACATTACTTTTCACGCACCCTCTACTTTTTGCACAAACAGTTCTTTTACGCACAAACTTAATGTTTTCACGCCACTATCTTGTTCACTCCAATTTCTCATGCTAGAACATGGATACTCTCTATGTCTTGAGCCACAATGAATGAAGGGGTTCACTTCAAATTTATAGGCCAAAACGGCCCCCATGCAAAAAACCTTTCTTCCTCGCGTAATCCTCTTTGAGCACGAAAAAACACATCTTCTGTACAACATTGTTTTTCATGGAATACTCCAGAATTTCACGCACATCATTCCTTTTCCAATTTTTGACCTTCTGATCTTGAAACACCTCTTGCGTGAAAAACACCAATCGTCTATTTCGTGCACCAAGACAATTTTTCACGCACAATATTATTTCTCGCACACCGCGCTATTTTTTCACTCACCGTGCTAATTTTTCACGCACCTATTTCCTTTTTTGCGCACCATGAAAATATTTCATGCATCACTTTATTTTTTGTGCACCACTTAAATTTTACGCGCATGTCCCTTTTCCAAAAATGCATCTCTCCATTTTCTGATTTTCAAGCCCAAAAATTTGGCAAACACTGGAAAACGGTGCCACATTGTATCTATTCTTTTGTACATCCTCCAGATTGTCCATTCCTTTGTAGAGGTTATTTAATAAAACATGGATTACAAATAATATCTCTTGAACCTGAAAAATCACCTTGTAAACCCCCTTGTTAAGAAAATAATACATCGTGGTCTGTTTTGTGAACAAACACAACATGGAGGCCCACATTGTCAACAAACACAATCACCTCAAAAATGCTTCAATGATACCTTGAGGGATTTTTTCCCAAAACATACATTATTTCACATTGGTTTATATATTTTTACTATTTACATAAGGTTTAATTTTTTATCCTCCCACTAAGGTTCCCCTATATTCCCATTAAATTTCACATATATGTGAGATTGATCTACAAAGTATTCTTTTTTTAGAACTATGTGCATCTTGATTCTTCATTATCATGGGATACATAGTGACTCCATAATATCCTATATTTGTAATAGATATAAAATTAAATCCAACTCTATTTTAGGATTTTAGCTCTCAACAATTCATGCCAGGTCTCCCAAGATAGCCCTGTTCCTAGAATATTCCATTTATTCCCATGTATGATATAAATTTTTATAGTGAATTAATTTTTTGAACTATATGTGTCTAGATTCTTATTATCACAGAATAAATAGTGACACCAAGATCTCCAATATTAGTCCCAACCACAATCCGTTATTAACATCCATCTCTTTTCTGGAACATTTTTATACCCCAATTAATGAATCCACTCTAGGATATATATTTCCAAACATAATTTTTTTACACAACTATCCTTTCACCAAGGTACCTCTTACTCTACATCACATTAGAATAAATATCATAATAACTTTTGGTCCATGTTTTATAGCCTTAAAACAACAAAAAATTTTGTTTCAATATGAATGACCTTAAACCCCAAAAAAAATTATGTTTAAGTTGTATGAACATAAATATCTATCAACTTTTTTTCTAAGATGATTGAACTTAAAACCATAACATTTTTGTTTCATGGTATATGAACATAAACCACCAAAAACCTTTAGTCCAATATAAATGACCTTAAACCTCCCATCAATTTTTTTAAATGATATATGACATTAAACCCCATATATTATTTGTACTTGAAGAAAAATATGTTAAATTATGAAACACAATAGATATAAAACTTTTTAAGATAAAACCAAAAAAAATGGGAACCCAAGAAAGTGTCATGAAATTATCTATTAATCCAAAATAATCACATGTCTTAGGGGGAAAATTTAAGGTGCTGAAAATAAAAGTAAAAACCTGTGGGGACAATATTTGGACTCATAAAAATTCAACCCCTTCTCAATGGGTATAATAAATCATGGAGAAATATATACAACATTGCCCTTGTATCTATATATATTATCAACCTAATGGATATGAAATGGGGACCCACATAATACATTGGGGAACCTAAACACATCTTGAACAAACCCCCTCTATAAAACCATACTTTATGATTGATATTTTATTAATCCTATAAACCCACTCATACCTGAATAGTAAAACATTGGTTAATGGTGATGGGATAAGCCCACTTGAATAGTAAATACCTATTCAAATGCACATGTCCAGGGTGGAATCATCCCCATTATCTCTTCAAATAGATCAAAATTGGTTTATAGTGATGGTATAAGTTCACATGACTTTTATATACCCTTCCAAGTGCATGTATCTATGAGTATATTGGATTATAATATATTATTTAATAAGATGACCTCAATTTATGGTTATGGAATATACACTCATGAATTTCCAATAACCACTCAAGTGCATACATATAGTAGATATCCTATCCCTCACACCATTAATTTATGATTAATTTCATTGTGCCTTATGTTCAAGATGATTCAATTACCACATTAATTGTTATCTATTCGTTTTTTAGCTCACCAAGGTAAATTCATATGTGGAACCATGAATTAAAACTTTAAATTATACTAAGGGGTGTATGTATCATTCTGAATTCAGCCCCTATATTTTTATCCTGACCTAACTACCTCAATGATGAGTAATTAAGGGTCATTGTAGAGAAAAAGGAAAGGGGATAAAGAAATAAGTTATTCACAAATGAAGATTTGTTTTGAATTTTCTAAGACAAAAATATAAGGACCCTTTTATAGAGGTATGATCTATTCCAATAAATTTTTTAACACCACCAATGTATTTTAATATGTTTCAATATGAACTTATAGTTACTCCAACTAGGAATTATCTGGTTCTTTTTTTCATGTAGTGTACTAATTTATCAATTATCTCCTCTTGGTCTCTTTGAATGTTCTTTTACCTGGACATCACCCCAACAATCATTTTCAAGTCATTTATAGCTACAATTACATATGATATATTTGGGAACCTTGGTAAATGATTTGATCTAAGATTTAATATCCGTCTATCTCTTGTTTTCTTAACACTATTGTATAATGTTCTAAGAACTCAATAGGATCACTTAAAACATTAGAATTTTCAAAAAATCAAGCACCCAGATCTATGAGTATATTCTAGACATGATCCACCATACTAATAGTATACATTATAGGAGTTTTTTTAATAATTATATTAAATATTTTAAAATGTACCTCCTTACTACTAGTTTATTATTAGAAAATTCTATGTTACAATTTTCAAAGCCTTATAGCATCTTTTTGTAATCGAAAAACCGGTCCACCAATAAAGGAGTCCCTCCAACTAAACATTATCTATGGAATTGGATAGTAATTATTTAAGGGATAACTCTAAAGGGGAATCAAAGAGATGTTGATTATCACCATTAATATAAGTTTAATTAAAAATAAGACTTTAATCACCCAAGATCATGGGTGATTAAGAGGTTGGCGTACATTATCCTATCCCTCAAAGGTATAGATTATCTATTGACCATATCATACTAGATGAGAGAATTGAAGTATATTAACCTTGAAGAAATTTAATTAATTCATAACTAGGTAGTATTATTGTTATCAATATATAAAACCATGTTTAGACATAATTAGTAAAGTTATATTAACTGAATGCAGAAGGAGGCTTATCCACAAACAACCGAGAGATGAATCCAAGCAGTGCAGCCTTTATATCTGTACAAATGAGATCTATCATGTCATACTCATTGAACCAATTAATTACTTTAGTAAGCACCTATAAAAACAAATTATAAATTTTATAATTTATTCTTCTATATGAAATTATAAGATTGAAATTTTAAACTATGGGCCACTCTCATTATGATAAGAGGAATTTTGGATGTCAGTATCCTCCATTGGCCATATAATGAATTTTATATATTTTCCAAACATAAAATATATCATATGATAAAATAAATAACAAAAAATATAGATTATAAATATATAAAATAGTAGGATATCTATGACTCACCCAACACTTCCCACTCATGAGTTATTTTTCACCTCAGTAGGTGGTGACAAGTGATCAGTTTGTAGCGTTTAGGAATTATCAGTGGATAAATCACATAAAATACAGGATGAAAATATAAAAAGAGTGCCATAATATATTAAAGTAGATATTAGGTGAATCATGTAGCATCAATAT
The DNA here is from genome assembly GCA_963277665.1 of Viscum album. Taxonomy (NCBI): domain Eukaryota; kingdom Viridiplantae; phylum Streptophyta; class Magnoliopsida; order Santalales; family Viscaceae; genus Viscum; species Viscum album. The sequence continues at coordinate 1,172,579,565 of OY728120.1, forward strand.
ATTAGTACCTTAATAGAGTGAGATTATTGAAAGGGGGTGTGTTGAATCATTATATGCAAGTCTTACTCAATTAAAACATTTTTTCCTTTAAATCTCACTTCCATAAATGGATGTTGACCTATCATACTTGAGGGTTACTTGATATTTTCTTTTTATAATATACTTATTTTATTTATTCAATTGAATATACCTTTGTTACCATATAATTTCTATGATTCCTTTTACTATCTTTTGGTGTATATGTAAAAAGTAAATAGGGATATAAGAATTTGCATGGTTCACCCTCATTGGGATAACACTAAGAGAATGCGTAAGTGATTTTTCAGGAACCAAATAACTATAAATCAAACTTATCTTCATAAGTAGTTTGGGATAGTTTAATAATTTATTAGGCTTACCACGTTACAAAATTTATGGTCAACTCACTATCATTCAAGGCTCACTGCCGACTTCGTTACTTCTTTCTCTTTATCTTATCACTACACCATGATTGGATCGCTACACAAGTTATGGAAATGAAGGTAAATTCACCTATATCAATTTCATGGTTTCTCTGAGTGAGAATTAATGTCATTGAATTCCTTTTTAAGATCTTTTATAGTTTGTGAATACCTTCTTATCGAAACTCATTCTTCTTTCTATAATGAATTTGAAAGTCCTCTTCTCTTCGCTATTGTATAATAATAACATCCACTTCTTTAGAATAATCTTAAAAAGGTGCTAAAATTTTCTTATTATTCCTTCTATCACCTCTCCAAGAACACCTATTCCACACTTTCTAAAAATTATATATGTCTCTTTGTTCTTTATTTAGAATCTCACTTCCTATAATTATTGATTGTATGCTAATAAATTGGATACCTATCACAACATTATGGGATGTGAAAAATACCTATAAATCCTTTATGATTTTCCTCTATGTTATATTTAACTATATTAACCCTCTATAACTTATTTATAAAACATATATCTCCTCTTTTTAGGGTTTAATTAATTATAAATTAATTTTCCTTAAGAATTATATAAACACGCTATAATTTATTCTTGAATCATAGCCTAAATACAAGTCATATAAAGGATGCAACATTGAAGTATCTCTCATGAATCATCTGAGTTAATTCTTAAAAATTTGGTGTATTTTCTCCTAAAATACCCACCAACACAACTTTCCTCTAGACACCATGACATGGTCTTTGTATTTCTAGGACAACATTCACTTTAACACACCCATCTTCATGAACTGTTGGCTATGTTGCATTCTCCTATAGAATGAGAACCACCAATTTTATTGTAAAATAAAAACACAAAACTGTGTCTACGACCATGACCATAACTATAATACAACTGTATTTTTTGTTATGTTTCATTTAAAATAAATGTAATTTCTTCGATACCTTGCAATACATGAAACCTCGAGTCTAAATGAAGCATAATATAGTAAATTGTTATATCCTACAAATTAAGTTGGATTGTATGAATTATAGTAACAATATTTTTAAAATTATTTGATTTAAAAACATATAAATAAATTCATTAGTTATCAATATATTAGAAATAAAAATAAAAAACATTATAATGAAAAATAAGTGCTTTTATGAAAAATTGTTTGTCTGCATGAAATGAGTTCTGATCATAATAAATTAAATTAATAAGTATTTACGAATGATTTTGATGACATATATATATATATATATATATATATATTCAATAAAAAATTTAACATTTCTTTAATATTTTTACTATGCATGGGATAAGAATAAATCTAGTTGTATGTATAAAAACTATATTTTTCTAAAAGTAGTTTGCGTCACATTTTTCACACATATTTTAAAATTAATTTCTACCAATTATCAGTATTAAATTTCATAAAACTTATTCGATATTTAAAAATTTTAAGTTCAAATTGGTTAAATAGGTCCCTTTTGTTTTTAGGCATATGAATAGTAATTGTGGTAAAATTTATCACCTCGGTAAAGGGTAAATTAATATAATCTAGGTTAAAACTAATGGATAAGGTCATATTTTTTCATTATAATTATTATTTGAGGAATGTAAATAGACCCTTATCACCTCAATATTAAAATAAATTTGTTTAATGGACACTTTTCTATAAAAATTACCTATATAATATTTAAATCAATGAAAGTTACGAAATGTCACTCTCTTTGTTTTAAATATCTTATATGATTTAAAATGGGGATAAAATAAAGAGGTTAATGAATATTAATGGTAATTTTGTGAATAATAAAATTTTATTCATAATTTTAATTTATTCAAAAAATTTAGTTATTAAATGATTAAATAAGAATTGTGTGTAATGTAAATACAATGTTTATTCAATTAACAGAAAAATAAAATAAATGATATTTACAAATATTAAAAGTGATATAATTTGAATTAGTTAACATGTTTTAATAATTTAATAAATCTATATTACCTTATAGGGATTTCTGAAAGTATTATATTACAACCCCTCTATTGTATTGATGTATTTATACTCAAATTAAATGAATAGTGTTTAAAATTAAATTAATTATATTTATAATAAATAATATTTGATTAAATGATTTAAAATTCATAAAAATCATATATTTAGTAAAAATTATGTTTTATGGTTTTAAACATAAAAATAGTAAATTTATGGGTATTTTGTCATTTTATAGTAACATTATCAACCTTTAAATGGTAGAAAATTTTAATATTATATAAACAGTCAAAAAGGTTATTGAGGGGTTAAAACTAAAAGATAAGGATGAAAATACAAATAAAACTTATAAAAAATATTGGATAATAGTATTATGAACAATAATTATACAATATTAAAATTTTAGAAATTTGGATCCACTTTTACATGAAATATGATTTATATTAATTTAATACTTTATGAAATTCCAAGAATTCCCTTCCCCTCTCTTATAAAAGGATACCCCTTATCTTCATTCTTCAAAGCACATTGAGCCATATATATCAACCAAAATATATCCATTACTATTATAAAAAAATTATCCAAGTAATTTAGGTGTTCTACTCCCCAAAATACCTATCCAAGGTCCCTTCAGAAGAGATCTAAAGGATTTTTACTGAAGAAGAGGTAATCGTCTTTACCGAGTCCTTCAAGATTTTTTCTCCTTCAACTTCCTCTTAAAATTTTGTAACCATACTAATATAATAAATACATTATTATAAATATAATTATATTTTATTATGATAAAGTTAAAACAATATTTCATCTCTTTTCCATCCAATGAAAAGTGAAAATATCACGCGTGCATATGTACGGTTTACCGTCTTGAGGTAACGGTGTAGTTTTTCTTCATCCCCATTTCAATTTGATGGTTGTAAAGATATAAATAATGAATATATATGATATTAATGAAATAAATATTCTTATGGAATTATAAAATCATATATAACTTCTTACCTTCCAATCTATTAGAAAATGATAACATCGCTCGTTCATACATGTGGACTACCACATCCACGAAGTGATGTGATCTATTTTTCATTTATTAATTACATGGATGTTAATAAGGATAGATTTAATAAATATATATTATGTATATAATATAATAATAATTCTATAAAGATGAATTATTTTTAACCTTTCTTTCATTCCATCTGTCGAAAAAGTGAAAATAGCATTCATGCTTAAGTACGGCCTACCATCTCCATGAACAGCGTAATTCATTTCTCTATCTAAATATTTTTTGGATTACTATAAATACATATAAAATGAATATATTTTATATTTATATCATATTAAACATTTTTTATGTGGTGGAACCCTGATAAAAATAAAAGGACTAATACTACCAAACCAAAACATATAAGAAAATTGAAGCAGTTATTACCCAAAACAATGATTTTAATAAAGAGTTATTAATAAATAGGTTATAAAATATTATAAGTAAATAATATGTTGTATTATATATATTTTTTGGTTATGTATTATATTTATAATAATTATATATTTATTACATAGGATTTTTGAACACATTTAAAGGAAATCATACTTGAGGTAGGGTTTCATTTCGCAATCTCAACATTATTCTCGATTGTTTATGTTTAAGTATAACTTGGGGTAATTGTTTGATATTTATTTATAAAACCCAAAATATTTTGTTCCCCTCTCGTTATTAATTAATTTTGATGTTATATTACCATTTTCTCTCATTGATATTTTAAATAATTGAGAAATGTTTTTTAAGAAAAATTACTTTATTTTTCTCTTTGGTCGAAAATCTTTTTTCTTACTTATCTATGTTTTATAAAAATATTTTAAATAATGTTTAAAAAAATAAAAATATTTATTAAATATAATTTTTCCCATGTTTTACTTTTTATAAAAAATTTTAATGTAATATTCTTGTCATCTTCCAAATGATGTGATTTTTGACCTTTTACAACAATGTGAAAGGAATATTTTTTAAATTATAAAACATGAACTGAATTCCCCACCATTATGGGCCCAATTTTCATTGAAGCATCATTTAAAATTTTCCATGATCATTTTCAAAGAAAATTTTTTCCTTAATATTTGGAAATAAATTAAATTTTAAATAAGTGATTTCAATATAAAAGGGTATTTTTCCCATGAAATTTTCCAATGATCCTTATAAAGTTTTTTCATCTATGTAAGAACCCTTTGTTAAATATTATACTAGTAATATAATCTAATGATAACATCCACCTTATTTATCTAAATGGTTTATGGTAAATTTTACTAGGGATATTCTATTTTAATACCATTCTCTGTGTTACTCTAGATGGTTTATGATTATTTTATTGAGTACGGAAAGTATTAACATTTCATATTCTATTTTCTAATAAGAATTTTTATGTTAATTATGCTTCACCACTTTCATATGAGCATGTAATTGTACTTAGTAGGTGATGGTAGGGTCCCACTATAGCCCCTCGATGCATTAGTAGGTATCATGAGACAAGTAATCTTGGGTATTTGGTTGAGGCCATACCCATTTATGTAAGATGTCTTGGTACAAGGTCGTGGTAGTAGGTTTATGATGTATGGAATTATGCATTACCTTGTTATGAGATTAGTTATTAATATCAATGTGATTATTTTATTAGTTATAATATCCATGGATAAGTTTAAATATCATGTGATTATTTATATGGAAATATTTTATAGTCATTTATTCATGTCATATTATTCTTCAGGTTCAAGTTATTGATTAAATGTCATATGTTTTTAGTTATTTACCTTACCATATTTATTATGAATTATTTATTCTTGATATCATTCATTGTACAATTATCCTTATTGAGCATTATATCTCACCCATTTCTTATGTTTCCTTTCCCTGAGATGTCAGGAAGTGTATTATGATTGATATGTAGAAATATGCTAAAATATATCAGGGTGTTCTCAAAGAAAATACTATGTTTTATTTTATTTTTTCAATAGTAATGTGATATTCAAGTAAATATCTATTTTACCAAAACAACTAAACTATTTTGTCCTTTTGGATTTGATTCCTTATATCTAGTGCCAATAAAATAAAGTAACCAAAAACTCTGGACTATTAGGGTTTGGTTTTTTATAATATCAATCCTTCATATTACTCATAAATTAACTCTCAAGACCTCAATCTCATCAACATGGTGTAGTTTTTCTCCTTGGAAAATTTCAGCACTTTTCAGCATTGATTATTCAATGTAGTACAAACTCTCGTCCATAAAAACTAGCCTACATTTAAAAAAAATCTCATGTTTCTCCCACCATGGACTGTTCCATGATGTAGTCAACCTTAATTTTAGATGTTGAATAGGTTCTCTAGAATTCTACCATGGGGATAACCAAAATGTGTCTTATCCCAACTTCCCATGTTGTGAATATCCTTAATTATTATGACCATAAGTCATGGAATAGTCACACCTACCTTCTAATTCATCTTTTCTATAACCCCTAACTACAACATCTTCTTTCATGTGTTGGAAAACTTCAAAAAATCTTAGAAACATGCATTATTATATGGTATGGTCCTCCTCTTCCTTTCTCCAAGATTCCTTCAATATGTCTTTAACCCCTCTATTATCCATTTTGGATCCTTTAAAAAATACTTCACACATTCATATTGACTCCAAATACTATTATCTTTGTGAGTAAAAGGATCGCAACACAACAACTTTCAATATAAATTGTTGAAAAATCCGACATCAAGTAATCTAGCTCTTAATTAATAATCCTCTAAGAATATCCTTGATTATATTATTTCTTATCATATAGTTCATCTTCTTTATTGTAAAAAAATATAACACAATCATTCAGTTATCATAATAATATCCCCCTTTCGAGTTTGTTAACAATGTCTAGCACTTCTAATTTAAATAAATCTTTTTCCCCATTATTATAAATGAAATACAATGGGAACTTATGCTTCCATAAAATGTATGGATATTACTTTAAATATCATACTCCCATTTTGATTTGGATCATCTCCTTTTATCTCCCAAACTTTTCTCCACTTGATTTGTGGTAAGAAAATCCAATAAGGCACAACCCCCCTAGTCTCTATTTTCTGGAATCAACCACCTTTTGATTAGCCAAATCTTTAAAAACAAGTTGGTGATAGTTTTTTTATTGGAATTATTAACTCCAGAATCTCCCTATCTAAGATTGATTCACCTTATCAGGAGAATCATTTAGTAAATTTAAAACTTACCAATTGGGATTTCAAATAATACTATAAGACTATTGAGCCAGAGTTCAGTGTAGTAAATAATAGTTTTTTTGAAAAACAACAAGGATATCCATGTCCCTGATTGATTCAAATTAAAAAATCCTAGATCATTTTCTCTTTTCACTTATCAACACAACATGTGGTCTTTGTCACACTTTTACAATAAACGGTTAGTGTAATAACATTAATATAATTTGTGTGAGGAATATAACTCTCATTGAAACAAATTTTTTTAGATACACATTGAAAACAAGTGAAACTTATTGTTTTATAATTCTTCACAATAATTTTATAACTCTAAATAATGTTAAAAAACCATTTAATTTTGTTCACAAATCTCCCCAATACTTAATATCTTGACACCAATTTTTTATGTTCAAATTAGGGACACCACATATGTAAATAACTCTTTTATCTCACAATTTTTTCCCCTATATATCATTATGGATGATACCAAATGTAATAAAAAATACTAATGTAAAATCCATGTGAAACTATTTACAAATTAATATTCTTCTTATGGACAAAAACCACTTTATTTGTGGCCTTATCATATCTTTACTAACCTCTATAATATGTGATTTTATATCACATTCACCCCATTTATTATATCTCCCCATTAATTCTACACCTCTTCACAAATGGTTAAAACAAATAAAGAATATGGGGATATGGGTACCTTAAACTTCCTTAATTAGAGGAATAGGGTTAGTCAAGATGTACTAACCTTTCATATTCTATCTTTAATTTTCTATTTTTTAGATTTTTTATAGCAATGTCATCATATATTCATCCTAATTATTTTTATTATCTCTAGTAGTAGGGTACCTCAAGATCTTCCCAAATACACTCCCTTAAGTGAATCCACTCACACACTTTACTTTATGAATATAAGAATTTTTTCCTTTATTGAATTGTGATTTTACACAATTGTGGAATCATTCAAACTTGAAAAAAAATTCTTCTTGAGTTACATAAGTAGTAGATTTCACCTCCATATTTCTTCTGTATCTTATTTTTATCTTTTTTTATGGTGTATTTGAAATACCACTTATGTATATTTATTAATTTATGTACATGATTTCCATTATAGATTCCTTCTTACTAGGTGGGTTTACTTATATATGTTTCACATCTAGAACAACTCCAAGATTTTTTTTCTATATTTGTCTTATTTCATTCCAAGATAGTTAGTTTAAGTAAAATAACTTTGGTTATTTATCCACTTGTTGTTGAAAATTATATTTACTCTCCAAAACATCTAAACCATTTTCTAACCTAAAAATACTTTCACTTGAATAATTCCTTTTCTTTTATTTCATTTGAGTGGAGTGTATCCTTAAGAAATATATACCCTTCAATGAATTCCTCCAATTTAAATACCTCTCTATGTAACCAAGGTTATAATAAATAAAACATTTACCAAAAATAAGTATGCCACATTTTATCTCTTCTTGAATGAGATGTTGGTAATGATAGAGATATTATATCATTATTGATCTTGTTAGATTCAAAACACTTACTCATGATGTGCCCAATCCTTCCATAATAGTATAACATTGGTGTATCCTTCATTTGTGGGTAAAATATTATATATTTATCATGGAACTCCAATTTTCTTCTAGATTTCATATCTATACTCTTTCTTCCCATTGAGGATTATTTTTTAGGGATTTTTATCTTCTCATTTGAGGTGTTTATCCTCTCATTGAGTTCACAGATCTTCACATACTTTTATCTCAATTTTGTATCCCTCACCTTTATTTTTGAATTCAAATCCATCTTGGATTGTATTCTTTCTTCAATTTGAGTCTTAAAATTAATGTTAATTCACTTAAATTCCATTTAAATGGGAACTTTCTTAATAATTTATTTGGAAAGATCCTTAATAATGTAACTTTTTTATTTATTTTTATTATCATTTTCTTTATACTAAAATTCAAGGAAACTTATTCTATATTTTCCTCTTGTTATCACAGTCAAAATATTCAATATTTGTATAATAAATTTCATGTATGACTTACCTTTGTTCCACATTATCTTATAGAATTGGCATATACTCGTGGACATTGCTTGAATACCTCCTTTATTAGAAACTTAATGTTGTTTCTACTTCTTCATCATATCTTATTTTCATCTCCAAAATATAGTCTAAAATTCCACATGATTTATCCAAACTAGTGTTAGAATATGATGTAACATTAGATTAAAAAAAATTCCTTGGTAAGAAAATTATTTCTCATAGAATCATTTTTATTATTTTTACATTTGTACATGAAGCACTATTCATCATCTTTACCATAGAGTTCTTACAATTTCATACACATAACATTAGAGAAATTTCCATGTCAATCCTCTATAAAAATGTATCCTCCAAGAGAACACTTTAATTACATTTTTGTTGAGGCATAAATTTAAATTTCTTTTTTGATCTATTTAAAATATAACTCTGTATCAGCTCAATAGAACAATTACTTCCTCCATAAATTCTCATGGAACTCTAAGATAATATTCCATGTAGTAAATAAACACCTTTTTCTATGTTTTTAAATGATTTCCATCAAATATAGGTGCTTTCATGTTGTATTCTATGCTCCCACAGCTTCATATCTTATCAGAGAAATAATAAATCCAACAAAAAGGACCTATCCATTTGACACCAAATGTATAGCCTCAATAAGGTATTAGAGTGATATTACCCTAGGGGTGAATTAGGGTATTAAATCCTTAATTAAATAACATTTTACTTTAACTATTACTTCCCAAAATGGAACTCAATATCTTAACCATAAGGGTCACTTGATATACAATTTTTCTATGATGTTGATCTTATTTAATCACTAGATCATCCCTTTATTACCATATAATTTATATAATTCTTGTTACCATCTTTTGGTATACATGTAGAAATAAAATAAAGACACAATAATTCCCTGGGTTCACCCTCATTGGGCTTTGTCCATGGAAAATTCATTAGGTATGTTTGATGCACAAAATCACTATAAAGTGCACTACTCTTTACAAGGGGTTCAGGGTAGGTCACTCCTTTCCCAAACTCACTACCATACAAAATTTACGGTTAACTCACTATTTCCAAAGACTCAAAGATAGTTAAGGACCTTTTTATTCCTCCTTTTCTCACTACACTTAGGTAGGATCTCTATAAAGTTTATGGACATGTATGTCTCTTCATCAGTGTCATTTAAATTGTTTTTTCATGTGGGGATTATTTTTGTAGAGTTCTTATTGTTGATCCTTCACAATATGTGAGTACCACCTTATTTTACCACCTTTTTCTTTCTAGAATGAATCTCGAACTCTTAATTTAATTTATGTTGCATAATAATATATCCCCCTTCATTGGTATAGTCTTAAGTAGGTTAAAACACCTTTTTCTTCTTATTCCTTCTAACCACTCTCCTTGAACACCTATTCATTACTTTTTGAAAATGGGATATGGAATTTGTGTTTTTTATAGAATATCATGTATTCTCTGAGTTTATTCCCCTATTTAACAAGGATATTTTATTAAAATAAATTATATACCTATCATACAATTATGTACTATAAAAAACTCCCATAACTCAACCATGATTTTACTCCATGGAATCTATAACCAAAATCAACCTTTGTAACTACTTCATATAATATCTTTTTATTATTTACAGAATGGAATTAGTTATATATTAATTATCCTTATGAATGATAAAGTGTCCTTAAATTTCTTCTTTAATCTTGAATTATATTAATGTCTCAATAATTTCGAATCATTAAATTCTCACTCATGAATCATCAAAGTCACTTCCTCCTAATTTGGTATGTCTCCTCCAGAAATTCCCACCAATATGGATTTATTATATACACCATATAATGGTCACTATATTTATAGGATATAACACCCTTAAAAAACCCATATATATTAACTTTTGTCCATGTTACATGCTCTTATAGAATTAGAACTTCCACTTCTATCATCCGAGAAAAACACATCACCACATCCACCACCATGACCATAATAGTCCTTACCATGGCTCACATGTAGAATATCGGGACATCTCTACCATAACCATGGTGTATTCCATATTCATGGTATATGTTTACCACTTTTGGATTAAGGTATTCAATTTTATTTAGACTCTTGACCTCATAGACTACTCTATAGAGTGGCCCAAAACTTTTCCTATGTTTCACTCACCAAGGATTATGCCACGACATAGTCAAACTTCATTCATTATGTTATAAAAGTTATATGGAATTCAAAATTCAGGAACACAATGAAATTTACCATTATATATTTTCCATGTTTGTAATATCCTTCTTTACTATTAATATTAGGCACGGTGTGGTCACAAATACCATTTTATTAATCTTTTCCACACCCACTAACTATGATTTTGTCATTCCTGTATTTGAAAATAAAAAAACAACATGAAAATATGCATCATGTTATGGAATGGTCCTCCAATGTACTTCTACAAGATACCCTTTACATGTCTCTCTCCCTTACCTTATCCATATAGTAAACTTGTAGAATTCCTCTACACATCCTAATTTCCTTTATATACTATTATCTTTATGTGGATAATGATCCCCAAAAAACAACCTTCAAAATTAATATTCAATAAATCAAAAATAAATAAATTAATATCATTGTTAAAAAACCTTCAATAATCACCTTGACTATATTCTTCCTCATCATCATGATTTTCCTCCTTAATATCAACAAATCCCACACAATATTGTAGGATTTATAGCACACTCACTGTAGAATGTGTCCCCTAGAGAGAAGGAAGGTATTTTAACAATTTATTAAATTTCCCTAGTTCAAACATAATTTTAAGGTTTTTGAGTTCTCAGTGATGGTGATGGATATTCCCCCAAGGAAGCACTACCACTTAAAATTCCTTGGGGTCCGACTTAGTGGAAAATAGAGCATGGATCATTATATTATCTAGATATCATCCATGAGTGTCTTACCTACCAATATATATAAAGGATATGGTTCAAAAAGTTAGCCAATGTAAATACATGATAATAGAGATCTAAATATAAATGTTACATCATCAATGGATGGTTTCAAATACTCCAAAATGTCATTGTTCCCCTATATTTCAGTGTTATCTCCCTCAATTTCATGAATGTTTTCCCCCTCACTCAACTCAAGACCATTATCCTTTCTAAATATTTAAATTTAAAATGAAAATTCCTAAATAATTATTGATACTTGATGGTTGATTTCCCCATCACCTCTAATGGAATATATCAACTTCTCCAACTCAATAATATGAGTGTAAACATTATCATGGTGGGAGAAGAAATTAATTCTTTTCGAGGACCTAAAATATTCAATATCGATAAATTATATTGGATTTTGAGTATTAACCTATAATTCATTGATTATATTGATTATTTTCAACGAAAAACACATTTTACATACATCTAGATATCTATAAATTACTAAAATATTCTATAAATACGATGGGTTTCAAATTTTCTAACATTTTGAGGAGGTTCAACCATATCTTTTTGAGGTTCTAATATTGTTATAAACCCCACGTGAGACACCATTATCAATGATTATTTTTGTTTATCCTCTTTTATAAAGTGTTTTTAGTGTAATAAGGCAGGAATTTGATTAAGATTATATTAAAATAATACATGATATTTCCTAAGTCGATTTTCTTCATCTAATGGATGAATAAGTTTCTAGTCCTCTTATAGTTATTATTGTCCCTCTTATATAACACTTGGAATATACTAGGTATGTACCCAAAGAACTAAATCATTCAATAATTATTGAGGATATTCTTTGATTAACATTTAGGAAAAATTATGAAATAATTTGGTGGCAAAATCATTGGTTGGAAAGAATTTATCAACCCCCATATCCTCACATTCATATATCTGCCTAAAATACCACACAATTATGGTGTATTAATCCTCACAAATTCTGAAGTTGGAAAATTTATTTTTACCCTGCATACACCTAAAATATTAATAAAATTATAATAGTTCAAAAGTCTCATAAAATATTACCACATGGATATGATCTACAAACACCCCATCCTGAAATGGAACTAGATAAGATTGATACTCAAAACTAGCCTAATAATTTCCATTAATACATCCTATTTTCATATAATAAGGAATGAATTTAAAATTATCTTTATACCCTAATATAATTTTTAACTCCTCATAAATTATAGGAATCAATTATACCCTAGTGATGTTCAACAATAACATCCTGAATTTAGATTGAAAAACACAGTTGGTGTTTTAGAATTAATAGCCCCTGAAATTGTTATATACATTGTAATAAAAGAACTAAAATGGGGAATATACTCAATATGGATATTATCCATGATATACCTGGATTAAATTATGGTATATTATTTCCAAAATCGGTCCCACTAGATTTATTCGATAAAAACATGCTAACTAAGCCACCAAGATGATAGTAGAAGGATGTAAACATATGTGGGTATCCCTAACAACTAAAAACCAACTACTAAATAACATTTCCTAGAAGAATTATATTCTATAATTACCTATTTTCCCTCCTTTATAAGTAAACCCCATTTATTATATTATATCACTTCTATCACTGCCTAATCTGTGTCTTCATTCCCATGAGTCTAATGGCTTGGGAAACTCTAGGACCTCCTCACCATCATCTCATCCCTATGGGCCTCTAAGATGATTTTATTATAGTTATTGAATGGGTTTTATGGGCATATTTTTATTTTACTTTTGTATATTATCCTTAGTTTACTCTAGTAAAACTTTAACTTAGAATAGGGGTATCCTCTATCATTACAGACATTGATTGGTGATAAAAACTCATCCAACATCTCACCTCTTATGGGAATGCCTATATGTTTATAGAAGTACAAAATTATAATGACCTCATCTTATTGTGGGAAATGGAAGTTATTGATCTCAAGGAACTAATGAATAATGATCTCTTGAACCACTTTAGAGTGATGGTAGATATAAAACTAAGAAGCCCATACCATCTCATATAACCCAATCCTCTTGAACTATATTTGAATTATTTGATACTTTAGTGGACCTAAAAAGTCTAATCTCATTCTATTGGTATATTTCTACCCAAATATAAATCCCAACAGGAACTCCAACCCTTAATCTGGTTGGATATGGAAGACTTTAGAATTATAGAGTAGTTAGGGAACCCAATTTTTTAATCCTGAATTTTATAAGTGAATATTTTTTTATAATTTTTAAGGATATAACTCTATAATATATGTCCATATTGGGAATTATATCCACAAGGAAAAATATGAAATTGGATAATAAACAAGTAAGAATTACACTATGATATTTTTGTTGCTTCATAATCTTGGGAATAGGGTGGTACCCAAAAATACAAATCTATAATGCATGATTCTATAAGATTGAGGATAATGCTTAATTTATTATCAAATAATGTTTTCTATTCTTTAGTTAATTGTATGTTTTTGATAACATCATTAAATAGGAACATTGTTGACCATAATATACCATATATCTGATGATTGTAAAGTAGCATCTTGAAATAAATTTTCATCTTTTTCTTTGACCACATAAGGAAAAATGGATGTAGATGTCAGAAAAGTGTGAAAATTGGGTAGATTTTACAAAGTATATGGATATGTGGAAGTTTATGAGCTTACATGGAAGAATGATATTTTTCTAAAAATTGGATTCTATGTATGTGTAATTATGATATAAAGGTACGTGGGTTTGGGAAATAAATATATGAGGGAAATTTTCAATCATGAATAAGGTTTAAAATACATGAGGAAAACATTCATTGAAAAAATTATACACATAGGGAATGGTTAAGCTATAGGACAAACAAAAGTGTGGTTCCATCATATGGATTTCAAAAACATTATTTACAAACGGTAAAAATACATTTAGACTTCTATTAATCCTAAAATAATAAACATACTCAAATTCATAGGAAAATTGGTTCCTTTATGTGTAAATATTTTTCAATTTTGAGGGGGTATGTGTGTTAGAAAAATAGACTTCAAAAAAAATTTAATGGTCATGATACAAAAAGGAAAGTATTGTTTTCCATACACTAATTCTGTCACAAACCAACCCGGGTCGACCCGAACCGGTCATCCGAGCTGATCCGCGACGTTGCCCGAGAGGCGTTCCTGATCCTCTCGGGCTGGTGACAAGCGCCAGGGTATCACAGCGTACAGATGGGAATGATTTCGCCCAAAGAAAAAATACTAAGAATCATAAATAAATAAACGATAATAAAACAAAACATACCTGTAACCTGTCCACGATCCAAAACTCCACGCGACCCTGAGAGTCGCTCACCAATCCACAACCAACTCCCGCCCACGACGAGCAAGCTCGAACCAACCTGCAGCAAAACTAAAAATAGGAAAACACTATAGGCGTGAGTATTAAAACTCAGTAGGTAGGCCCGACTAATTCTATTCCCAATGCACATACCATTAAATAAATAATTTATCAATTACAGGTTTGAACTAAATTATACAAAATATGGGTTTCCACACACACACTTTAATTTCTAAAACAAATAACAGTTCAATGCCCTTTTTAATTTAATAACAAGTTTAATGTTTGGAAGAAACATGTGCATTGAATTTTCAAAATCTCTTTTGTGAACCATTTAGAAACCCAAATTTTAGTTGTTAGTAAAAAGGGGAAAACACACAACACGCAACACACACTAAGGGAAATGGAAAAAGTGGCACACGAGGGCCAGCTACCGAACTAGACCTCTCAATCGTCCACCACATACAAATAAACACCAAAGGAAACATGGGTAGAACCTAGAATCTCATGAACAATCCATAAAATACTATACATGTGACTCATCCTGAAGGCTTGCCCTAACTCGATGATGTCATAACGCCATAATGCTCGCCATATCCCTACATGACCTAACTGAGGGGCCCAATCCCCATAGTAGTAATAACTCAGTATTCCCCTGCTATGGAGCCACTAGCCAGTGCGTAATCTAAACTAGTGTAGCAATTGTTCTCAGAAGATTCACTCACTATGTCAGGTTCTCATGTCAACACATACAATAAAATAGGGGTGAGTCAACAATGCCAATAGTAACCAGTCACAATGCACAAACATCATTCTCAACAACTCACACAATCACCGTATACAACAGGATCAACCCTAAGTCACATCAAAGAAAGTTTTTCCAAAATAATTCAGTTTATTAAAGTGTCAAACTAGCTTTAAACATCCTTTGAAAATCACCAATCTTTCAAAAGAAACCAACACTTTCACATCACAAGTAAAACCATTTTTCAAATATACACACACACTCTACTTTTATCAGGTGCCAAATGGGCCTTAACCAACTTTGAAGAAAAATACTATTTCTCAAGAGAAACCAGAATGTTTGCTCACGTGTCAAAAGAAAACATTTGACATCAAAATAAAAACCACATGTGAGAGTAAATGAAATATGTTCAAAGGCCAAAGGGGGATTCTTTTACTATTGTGCGTCAACTCATCAAGAATGTAATTCAAGTACCATGAATTAAAGAAAACCAGTTTCATTTACATCAATATTTAATCCTAAAATAATTATCTAACAATATTTATCATTTATAAAAAATTAATGAAATAACAAGAAATTAATAAATTCTAAATTTAGAGGCGAGTGTAATGGGGAACCTACCTCGGCTCGCTGTCCAAACACAAAGGTGTGTCGCGCCTCGCAAAAACGCACAAACACGCGTACGTCAATGACCACAGTATCACAAGGTTATCTCGCAAACGTACTGCAACAAACGCACAATAACTAAAATTACAAACACAAAGCCTTAAAACAACCCAAATGAGAAAACAATGCAAAAGAACCACCTCGACACATTTTCAAAACACCACTCGCACCATCAACATTATTTACAAAACCACTTTAAAATTTATTGAACAAATTCAAAGAGAAACTATAGCTTCACATACCCAAAACCTTTTCAAAGCCACTTTTTAAGACTAAACACGCTTTTGACACCACCAAAATATCAAATGCACCACAACACTTTCAAATACACAACTCCAAAATTTATCGGTGTTGATAAACAGCCCAAATTGAGTTTTCAAAAATAATACGTACACTAACACCACCTAAACATAACATTAACAAATCAAACGCCCATTGAACCAAATCAAAACAAATTCTCATCATTCAAAACAATTGACAATTGTTCCAAATTAATTTAATAAGCAAGTAAAATCATCAAAACTCAAGAACGCAACCCTAAAGCGCAACAACACCCAAAAATTTGGGGGGAAAGCTTACCGGAGGGGGAAGAGGGGAGTACGACCGGAGACGGAAGGATGGAAACGGGCTGGTCGGGACAGGGGGTGGCCAGCGCGGCCGGTGCAGGGAGGGCCCGTGGCCAGGTTTAGAAGAGGTCGGGGCTAGCTGGATGGCGGTGGATGGTGGGAGGCCAGAGGAGGTGTCGGTTGGAGGGGAGGCCGGTGAGGTCAGGAGGGGAGGGTGATGCTGGAGGAGGCGCGGCCGGAGAAGGTTGGTCGGAGGGTGGTGTAGTTTCCTACGGTGCAGGGGTGGCAGCTTGGGGTGCAGGGGGAGGGAAGTGCACATGAGGAGAGGGGAGGAAGAAGTGTGGTGGGAGGAAAGAGAGAAGGAGGAAGGGGAGAAAGAAAGAAGGGAGGAGAAGAAAAGGGTGTGGCGGGAGAAGGGAAAAGGAGGGGTAGGGGAAAACGTGGGGAGGAAGTAAAGGGGGAAAGAAAAATAAATAAATAAAAGAAGAGAGAAAAGAGGGGGGAGCTAGGGTTTGAGAGTGAAAAAAAGAATATTTAAAAATGGATAAAATGAAATGAAATACAATAAAAGAAATAAAAGAAAAGAAAAGAAATAAATCAAATAAAATAAAATAGAATAATATAGTTAATAAAAAGAGTTTAACAATAATAATAATAGTAATATTAATAATAATAATAATTTTTATAATTACAAACAAATATATATATATAAACATATATAGATAAACCTACATAAACATATTTATAAACATATATTAATATATATATAAACATATATAACATTTATGTATAAATATATATAAATATATATATAAACATATACAAACATATTAATAATAATAACAAGTTAATTGTAATAATAATAGTAATAAATATAATCAAAACATTTATAATAAAAGAAAACACCCTCATTGAAATATATATACATACATCTATATATATATATACATTTATACATATATATAAACACACACATATATATATATATTTAATCAGCGTAGCCAACTAATTTAATTAACATTAAAAATTGTATGATTGTGCGGTCGCCCTGCACGGTTCGAGCGATGACGCGCGGACTCGGCGGTGGCTCGGCTCATTCCAGGAGTGAACGCTTGGGTACCCGAATGAACCACACATATCCAAGCGGACTATGCGTACCTAAACGGATTGTGTGTACCCAAACAGACTGTGCATCTGTCACTAAACACACGGTGCATAAAAAATATAAACCGGGACTCACCCGCACTTACGAAAATTCACCCGACGCCAAGAGAAATAAAATAAATAAAATAAAAACATGTGTGACAATTCTCCCCACCATAAAACTTTCAGTCCCTGGAAAGCCAAAACAGGGTCAAAATGAAAAGAACTCATGCAATAGGAACGAATTACTCGCTAAGTGTCACCCGCCCTCAAGGTGTGACTACCTCCAGTTGATCACTTCAAAAGACACCGAACTTTCACAACACTAAATTCAGTCCCCACATGCACATAGCTAAAACACCGTTAAATGGAACTCAACCAATTCCTCCATCCTCAATTCATCCTTAAAACACAAATACCCTTTTGAACCCAACAAACAAGTTAAGACCACGCCCAAAACGTACCTCTTAAAACCTTACTCCAATCTTACATTGAGATTCTCACACCCCAACTCTTCACTAAAAATTGGAATACAGAATTAGGTTGTTTGGCATTAGATCAACCACCACCCAACCAAAACCCAGGATGAAACTGGGATATTGACATGGGAGGTCCGAACAGACTCCCCACCATTGGAAACAAGCCAAACTAAATTCAATGAGACCCGCGATGGGTCTCCCCACCATAAAGGTCAATCCAGTTCTCGTAATAGGACCGGTACGCCTTCACTTTAAACAAGATTCACGATCACAAGAGTTTCCAACAAGGGGAGGCCCGAACGAACTCCCAACCATAAGAAACTTCCAAGGAGAGAAGAATAGGAGGGCCTCCTAGCATCATCACCAGTCATCACTACCCACGGGTGGGAGGGGGTTCTGTCCAACACAACACCCCCACCCAGAAATCATAAAGAGCATAGCTCTTAATAAACAAGAACAATGGTATGACCAGGAAGTTCTTACACACAAAAATAGGCATGAGGTGGAAACAGGGTCTCATGCCACTTTCCACTAAGTAAGATAGCCATAAATAGGGAACCTATGAAGAAGGATTAAACCATCACCACGCTCTTACTGAGAATAACTCTATGTACCATAACTTCAGCTTTTTGCTGGAGTTCCCCCGACTATGCTTCAGCTTCACTCTGAGGCATGTGGTTGGAGCTCTGATGAATGAAGCATCATCCAACTTCGCATTCGGGTTTATGAAACCCCCGAAGCATGACACATGAATCAAAATTTTAACAATCACACGTCTATTAGAACAAAGGTATAAAAATAAAGGGTTCAGCCAAAATCATTCCTACATCTGAAAGAAAAGGACACGACAAAACATCACCAGACTCGACTATTACATCCAAATAACACCATAAAAAGAAAACATCAAACTGATCTACATACATCGCCCAACTCCTACTGACGGGATGAGGTGTCCTTCGACGAGACAGGTTTGGCTTTAGCGCGCTCCTTGGAAACACCACGGTAGAAACGCTTCAAGTGGCCCAAACGTCCACATGTATGGCAAGGTTTCGGAGTACTCGGGCACACATGCTTCTTGTGACCCTGCTTACCACATTGGTGACAGATCATGACATTCTGCTTTGAAGAAGTTGATTAAAGGTCTAAGATCCTCTTGATTCCTCTATTAGAGCCACCAGAATCAGGTCATTTCTTATTCTTCCTATCGTCATCCCTTGCACTGTCTCCCAAGGTAGGGGAAGGATTCGTAACCTCATGTCCTCCTGCTAACTCTGCTTCAGCCAGGAAGTCTTGTTGCACAACATCCAAGAAAGTTGTTAGGTTGAGCTCTTCCACTTTCAATCATAGTTTATGTCAGAGTGTAGACTCAAATTGTCGATCCTTCCTAGGATCATTTACAACAAACCATAGGTTTTATGGAACTAGATCTATAAAATATCGGTAGAATTACAGTACAAATTCAGTACCCTGTTGAAGAAAACACAATTACATCCTCTTCCTCAGCTTCGTCAACTCAGAGAAGTGTCATTGGATAAAGGAAGACTTGAAGAACTCCCATGTGAGATCTTCTTGAGGCTTTCTTCGAGAAACATACTTCCACCACTTCCAGGTTGGTCCTTCAAGCATAAAGGTATCCAACTTCACCTTCAGGGATTCAGGTGGAAGGAGAGTACAGAAGTTCCTTTCAATCTTCCACAGCCACTCCTCTTCCTCAAGAGGATCCGTTTGCCCATAAAATAGGGGAGGGTTCAACTTTCGAAACTCGAGGACGTAGTCCTTGGGCTGATCAACTGGAGGATTTTCTAAGGATACACCACATAAAGCTACACCTTGGGCATCCATCGAATTTTCGTGGAAGAACACTACGGAACAAAGAAACAAAGAACATGATCAAAACATAATAAATACTATTTTAAATTCAACATTTCTCAATGACTTTCAAAAAGAAGGAAACCACAAATGATTTACTAGAGGGAAACTTGTGAAGATGGGTGACTCGACCATATGGTTGGCGGCCATACGTCAGTCACACCACTGTCACTGAGAGCATTCTAGGGTAAAGTCTCCGACTCCACATGGCTTTCCAGGCCCTACGAGCTCACGAAGCTACTTTCCCAACTCCCTTTTCATTTCCCAACATAAAACGGTTCACAACAATCAAAGGACACCAACATGCCCAGACATCCCATGGTAACCCAAGGTTCGGAACGAGCAAGGGTTCATGACGTCCTTCCCTTCCCTATACCTCGAGTCCCGACAATTCTACTCCTTCTATCATGACAACCTCAAATAAAAATGGGAGCTATGATAAGCATGTTCTGCTTAGGAACAAACCTGCTCTGATGCCATTTTTTCACGAACCAACCTGGGTCGACCCCAACCAGTCATCCGAGCCGATCCGTGACATATCCTGAGAGGCGTTCCCGGTCGTCCTGGGATGGCGACAAGCACCAGGGCATCACAGAGTACATATGGGAACAATTTCTCCCAAAGAAAAAATACTATGAAGAATAAATAAATAAACAATAAGAAAACAAAACAGACCACTAACCTGTCCACGATACAAAACTCCTCGCAACCCTGAGAGTCGCTCACCAATCCACAACCAACTCTCGCCCACTGTGAGCATGCTTGAACCAACCTGCAACAAAACTAAAAACAGGAAAACACTATAGGCATGAGTATTAAAACTCAGTAGGTAGGCCCAACTAATTCTATTCCCAATTCACATACCATTAAATAAAGAATTTATCAATTCCAGGTTTGAACTAAATTATAAAAAATATGGGTTTCCACACACACACTTTCATTTTAAAAACAAATAACAGTTCATTTCCCTTTTTAATTTAAAAACAAGTTTAATGTTTGGAAGAAACATGTGCATTTCATTTTCAAAATCGCTTTTGCGAACCATTTAGAAACCCAAATTTTAGTTATTAGTAAAAAGGGTAAGAACACACAACCCGCAACACACGCTAAGGGAAATGGAAAATGTGGAACACGAGGTCCAGCTACCTAACTAGACCTCTCAATCGTCCGCCACATACAAATAAACACCAATGGAAACATGGGTCAAACCTAGGAGCTCGTGAACAATCAAGAACGTACTATACATGTGACTTGTCCTAAAGGCATGCCCTAACTAGATGATGTCATAATACCCTAACACTCGGCATAGCCCTACATGACCTACCCGAGGGGCCCAATCCCCATAGCAGCAATAACTCAGTATTCCCCTGCAATGGGGCCACTAGCCAGTGCGTAATCTAAACTAGTGAAGCAATCGTTCTTAAAAGATTCACTCACTATGTCAGGTTCCCATGTCAACACATACAATAAAAGAGGGGTGAGTCAACAATGCCAATAGTAACCAGTCACAATGCACAAACATCAAGATCAACAACTCACACAATCACTATATACAACAGGATCACCACTAAGTCACATCAAAGATAGTTTTTCCAAAATAATTCATTTTATTAAAGTGTCAAACTGGCTTTAAACATCCTTTGAAAATCACTAATCTTTCAAAAGAAACCAACACTTTCACATCACAAGTAAAACCATTTTTCAAATATACCCACACACTTTACTTTTATCAGGTGCCAAACGAGCCTTAACCAACTTTGAAGAAAAACACCATTTCTCAAGAGAAACCAGAATGTTTGCTCACGTGTCGAAAGAAACCATTTGACATCAAACTAAAACCACACGTGAGAGTACATTAAATATGTTCAAAGGCCAAAGGGGAATTCTTTTACTATTGTACATCAACTCATCAAGAAAGTAATTCAAGTGCCATGAATTAAAGAAAACCAGTTTCATTTACATCAATATTTAATCCTAAAATAATTATCTAACAATATTTATCATTTATCAAAAATTAATGAAATAACAAGAAATTAATAAATTCTAAATTTAGAGGCGAGTGTAATGGGGAACCTACCTCGAATCGTTGTCCAAACACAATGGTGTTTTGCGCCTCGCACAAACGCGCAAACACGCGCACGTCGACAACAACAGTATCACAAGGTTATCTCGCAAACGCGCTGTAACAAATGCACAATAACTAAAATTACAAAAACAAAGCCTTAAAACAACCCAAATGAGAAAACAATGCGAAAGAACCACCTCGACACATTTTCAAAAAACCACTCGCACCATCGACATTATTTACAAAACCAATTTAAAATTTATTGAACAAATTCAAAGAGAAACCACAACTTCACATACCCAAAAACTTTTCAAAACCACTTTTTAAGACTAAACACACTTTTGACACCACCAAAATATCAACTGCACCGCAACACTTTCAAATACACAACTGCACAATTTACCAACGCTGATAAACATCCCAAAGTGAGTTTTCAAAAAGAATACGTACACTAACACCACCTAAACATAACATTAAAAAATCAAACGTCCATTGAACCAAATCAAAACAAATTCGCATCATGCAAAACAATTCACAATTGTTCCAAATTAATTTAATAAGAAAGTGAAATCATCAAAACTCAAGAACGCAACCCTAAAGCACAACAACACCCATAATTTTGGGGGGAAAGCTTACTGGAGGGGGAAGAGGGGAGTCTGGCCGAAGAGGGAATGACGGAAATGGGCTGGTCGGGACAGGGGGTGGTCGGCGCGGCCGGTACAGGGAGGGCCCGCGGCCAGGGTCGGAAGAGGCCGGGGCCGGGTGGACGGCGGTGGACGGCGGGAGACCAACAGAGGCGCCGGTTGGAGGGGAGACCGGCGAGGTTGGGAGGGGAGGGCGATGCTGGATGAGGCGTGGCCGGAGAAGGCTGGTTGGAGGGTGGTGCGGTGGCCTGGGGTGCAGGGGTAGCGGCCTGGGGTGCAGGGGCGGCGGCCTGGGGTGTAGGGGAAGGAAGCGCACGCGAGGAGAGGGGAGTAAGAAGAGCGGCAGGAGGAAAGAGAGAAGGATGAAGGTGAGAAAGAAAGAAGGTAGGCGAAGAAAAGGGTACGGCGGGAGAAGGGAAAAGGAGGGATAGGGGAAAAATTTGGGAGGAAGTAAAGGGAGAAAGAAAAATAAAAAAAAGAAGAGAGAAAAGAGGGGGGGGCTCGGGTTTGAGAGTGAAAAAAAGAAAGGTTAAAAAGGGATAAAATGAAATGAAATACAATAAAAGAAATAAAATAAAATAAAAGAAATAAATAAAATAAAATAAAATAGAATAAGATAGTTAATAAAAATAGTTTAACAAAAATAATAATAGTAATATTAATAATAATAAGAATTTTTATAATTACAAACATATATACATATATATATATATATAAACATATATAGATAAACCTACATAAACATATTTATAAACATATATGAATATATATATATATATAAACTTATATAACATTTATGTATAAATATATATAAATATACATATAAACATATACAAACATATTAATAATAATAACAAGTTAATTGTAATAATAATAGTAATAAATAGAATCAAAACATTAATAATAAAAGAAAACATCCTCATTGAAATATATATACATACATCTATATATATATATATATACAAATATATACAAATATATATATATAAACATATATATATATATATATATTTAATCAGAGTAGCCAACTAATTTAATTAACATTAAAAATTGTATGATCGTGTGGTCGCCCCACACGGTTCAAGCGATGACGCGTGGACTCAGCGGTGGCTCGGCTCATTCCAGGGGTGAACGCATGGGTACCCGAATGAACCGCACATATCCAAGTAGACTATGCATAACTAAACAGATTACGCGTACCCAAACGGACTGTGCGTCTGTCACAAAACACAAGGTGCATAAAAAATAATAATAATAAACCGGGACTCACCCACACTTACGCAAATTCACCCGAATCCAAGAGAAATAAAATAAATAAAATAAAAACATGTGTGACAAATTCACTTCAACATGCATGAAAATAGACTTTTTGACATCTATAATGAGTCTTTCCTAAGAATGAGACCCAATATAATCCATAATCCTTAAACGTCATTGGATCCCATGTAGAAGTCACCTTCTTGAAAAAATTTGTGTTGTACTCCTAAGGAACTAAAAATCTCATGTGTCATGAACATAACTGAAGGATCCATGTAAATTGATGCACATGTAAATACTTCTCAGACCAATATAGTCATATTCCTTGAAAAATACTTTCATGTAGATGAAAAAGTATGCTTCAGACCACAACATTTATGTATGCACAATAATTTCTTGTAAACACATGACATTTCCTATAAATATCCTTGAATTTCCTCATTTTGAATTTTTTTCAAATCATTTAGATATACTCAGTTAAGTAAAATCACTCCAAGAATGAATGAGTCAATATTTCCATGAAAGGATGTCTGAGAATGGTCTTAAGTGAACCCACAAATCAAAACTCTCTCCCTTAGGTACATATTTACTCCAGAAAAAAAAAGTAAAAGCAATGAAACTTGTGCACCAAGTACTTGGTGAAAGCCCTCATCATGGTACATGTCATCAATTCCTCTTTGGGTATGAATTGAAACATTTTCCCTTGAAATGCTTATTAATTAAGGAGTTTATAAAATATATATAGTTGTATGATCCATTTTAACAAAGTAATTATCAAGAATTACATTCACACATAATTTTTTTATTCTAAAAAATGAGGTATTCCAATTAACACACAAAGTGTCTATTGACCATGAAAACATATGTGTAAATGATGAATATAAAAGGTGTAGTTTTGAAAATAATCCTTTCCGTATACATAATGTTGAAAATCCTTATCACATTTGTACACTCCCCTTTCATAAAATGATACAACCTATCCCATGATATTTCTCTCATCCTTTTCCAACACCTATTGACTAATCATATCTTCTAATAAATTAATATAAAGTTACTAAACTTATTTCGAGCTCATTGATAGGATTCAAACTCTGCGTTTCTTTTGTATAAGACAAACTCACATTAATTAATTCCTCATATATCTAGTTATCAACCTCCTCTTCCCATTTAATTTATAATTCATATTCTTTCATCCATACATAACTCTTAACAATATTATGTGGGCCCCATATACCTTCACCTCTTAGTGGAACTCCCACAACTTGAGGAAATTACACTATATTGGATACTAATCTACTGTAATCCTTAAACTTATCTTTATATCCTAAGTTATTTTGTGTTTATGAACCTTTCTTTATAGAAGCTTTTATGTTGTCACCCTTGAAGATATCAATCCTTACCTATATCTTGGATGTTGATCTGATGTAAGACCAGCTTATCTCTCACTAATTCATACCTATCATGCATAAAGGCATCCTTCCAACTTTTCTAGTCTCATATATGATGGATGTGAATAAAAATTGGAAATAATTCATAGGTAATTCCCATGAAACTTCCTTATGAGTTCAATATATAAATAAAAGTATCATTTCTTTTAACCTAGTGTAAGACCCATGTAGTCACCTTACCCATCTATCAAGTACATAAAATCTTCCATTATTTAATAAATCCCACATCAACCAATTATAGTCACTTTTCACCTAATATTCCACACCAAAAAAACTTTAAACTGCTCGAAAATTATCCTAGTAATATGACTTTAAACTATAATAAATATTGGTATTCGATGCAAGAGATTTAGAGAAACCACATTGTCCCTCAATATATAAAATTGAAAGGAACCACATTAGTCCTTACCCCACAATCCTAAAAGTTATTACATTCCTTGATAAACGAAACAAATCAATGTGGCTTTTTATTTACTTTATGTGGATAGGTAATAAGCCCTTATTCTATGACCAATCCTAATATCATCATACCTCTTACTATTTATGATCCATTGAACTTATGTTAAAAAACTCTTAAGCCTTACTAGATTGTATAAAACTAAATAGTACACACTAATGCCTTCCCAAATGGTAGAGAACTCTTGTATTCCCTCTTAATCCTTATTATATGGAACCATACTCCAACATACCCCCTTAAGCCTTCCTATATGGAATAAAACATCCACATACCCTCTTAATGATTCTTGTATGGCATAAAATTACAATGTACTCTCTTTAGCCTTCAAATATGGAATAAAACTCTATAATTCCCTCTTAAACCATCTTAAACAGCACAAAACTCCAAATTCTCATCTTAGGTTATCTATAGTGAAAATAAACCCAATATAAACTTTAAGGTTTCATAGATTACATGAAACTTCAATATACCATTAGTGAACATAATACACTCAATTGGGTATCCATATAATCCATTTTATTGGTGATTAGACAATGGATTAGTATAATGGAATTGATTTGGTAAATCTTTAATATCTCTATTGTTTATCTAGTGAATTCAAATTCCTCCCTAAATGGAATTAAATTCCAGAGCACCCTTCTACATGGATAAAAAATGTAGATATAACACCATAGGACTATAGAAATATTTTACATCCCTAAAATATATTTATTTCATTATTAAATATGTTTTTATATTCATTTAAATTAATTTAACTTGATTAGAAAATAATACATACCAGATATGAATCAAACTAAAAACACTTTATTCATTCATAATGAAACACTAAAATAAAAGTTTATAAAACTAAGAATGAATTATCCTAGAATATTAAAATCTAAGGAAGACTTAATCTATGAAAAGGGAATAAAATAGCATAGAAAAATAAATGCAAAAGAATAATGTTTTTACAAGTAGTAAATCCCCTAGATCATCATCACCCTTGAGAATCACCATTAGTAGAAATAAACCTATAATGAAAAAAACATCATGAAAAGAGAATACATTTGGGAAAATACTAATTGAAAATTATTGGAATTTGAAGATTTTTTTTTTTAATTTATTATTGAATGAATATAAATAATATGATGGAGTTAATATAGCCATGGTTTTACCATTTAAAATCGGTATATATTTATTGGGTATAATACTAATAAACATATTACGAGTGTAGAATTAAAAAAATGTTGACAAAATTAATCTTTATTTAGATGTTAGTAATATAAAATTTCATTATAAAGTATTTATTTTTAATAAAATAATTTTTTTAATAGAATAAAAATATTCAACTCTATTTGCAGAATAACATTTTATTCTAACGAAAATATTTCAATAAAATATAATTTTTTGATAAATTAAATAATTTTAAAGAAAGATTTTAAAAAAAATGGTTTCAAAAAATAAAACAAATTACTATTCAATAAATTAATTAACATTAATGAAATAATTAATAAATTTTAAGGAATGATAATTTAATTTTTCATGGTCAAATGAATATGTTTTATTTTAAATTTTTATTTTTATTATATATTATATGTTTTTTAAAAGTTAAATTTATCTTATTTGGTGTAGGAAATTTAATGAAATAGATTTTTTAAATATAAAATATAATTCATCTGATGATTATAACATGGTAGGGAATAATAAAAAATATAATTTTATGGTTAAAAATATATTTTTCTAAAAACTATTTTTATGAATTCTACATTTCTTATTTTGAAATTAATTAATTTCCATTTTAGAAACTAAATCCAATAAAATAAATTTCATATTTGGAATCAAAATTTCTGAATTAGTTAATATGTTCAATTTCATTTGTTTCCATAAAAGAAGTTACTGAGGTAAAAGTTAGTTAGCACAATAAAGGGTAAAATGAGATAAATAGTTAAAATAATATATAAAAATAATTAAATATCTCCATATATTATCACTTAGTTGTATGGAATAGATATTTCATGAAATAACATCCTTCCTTGAAATTTTTTGAGTAAAATTCACGTAGAAATTAATTGGCATATATGAGAAAAAAATTATTAATGAAAATTCCATTACTCCTCACTTATAAAAGGATCCATCCGCCACCCTTAATAAAAAAATATAAATTAAAATTTATACCTTTTTATATACCATAATTACTTTTATATGATTCCTAAATAACTTTTTTATCCCCATATATAATGATTATGTCCAAAATCCTTCAAAACTAAGAAGGCTTCCAAGAGAAGATATAATTTCTTCTTTGTATGTAATGACTTCCTATCACTCTTTTTCATTAATATTATTCCTAAAACAATTATAAATTTTAATTAAACAACTTTATAAAATCAAAAATAGTATTATTATACTTAAAAATAAGGATATTATTATAAAATCACTTCATTATTGTACTCTTTCATTGATTATATCATTTTTGTTGAGGTCGGTTTAACCACCTACGTAGATGGTGCTACAAATTTTTATCATGGATGGTTATGAAACCAAATTTAATAGTATGATATGATATTAATAAATAAAATGGTTTTTATGATTTGAAAGTTATGATATTTATATTTAAAACATTATTAATATAACAACTAAAGTTTGTTAAAAATTATCAAAATAGGATTTTTATGGATTTCATATTTTCAATTTATATGAAAACAATCCTTAGAGAAAACATGAAACATCATTAATCAATATAAAAATGATATTATAGTGACTTAACTATTATAGATATCTTAAAATCATACTAATATAATTATTCTTGAGATATAAATAAAAAATAAATAACCAACAATAGAAACTACTAACAACCAATAATCAATATAAACTAAAAATAAGTAATAAATTTCTAATAAAATGAATATAAAAGACTAATATGAAAGGTAATAAATCTAAATAAGTGTAACATCCAAAATATAACCCATTACATTATAAAATTATATAATTCCACTGACCTTATGTTTCATTCCCCTAGACACTAAAGGTTGGAAATAAATGTGAAGGCAATAATAAAGTGTAGTGGGAAGATTTTACTTTACACACATATACGAGTTGTAAAATATAGTAGTGAGAAAAATGAAAAGAAACCATATGATGAATTAAAGTAATCCAATACAACTAAATATCCAAAATAATTAAAGAATGTCATAGTAGAAGTATAAGACGATGCAAAACTGGTAAACAAAAATCCAAACACAAGCAAGACTGAGGATACCAAGGTGGTTCCACTCTAGAAAACTGGACTCGACCAAATCCCAAGATCCATCTCCCATAATCCATGACAAAAAACATCATGGCTATCCACTGGAAAATTATGAGATATTCCCCTTACCTATAACTTTATAAAAAAAACATTTGTATATGCATTGATGTGAATATAAAAAGGGTGAGTACATTGAGTCAGTAAGAAACACCCAAGACTTACCTTGCATTCCACTAGGATAAGAACAAGTTATCTCAAAATTTTATATAAACTATGAGAGATAGAGAGAAATAATAAATATTTTTTACCAAAATTTTAGTAAATGAGACATGTAAAAGAAAATTTCTATAAGGAATACCCAATCAATAACTCTCACACCCATGTATGCATGCTTTATTTAAATAGTCCTAACTCATGAGTAAAATATATGTTTTTATAGACTCAATTAATCACTTGGATGTGTACCCATGTATTCCCCAAGATGGAATCGATGTAAAAGTACAAACCAATAAGAATTTATATATATTTATCATGAATTAATGCCAACCTTGTGTATTAAAAAAGGATCACACCTATAATTTCATAAAGAAAATAATGTTCATTTTTTGTATTTAATCAAAATTATTGTGGTCATCACCCACAATTCCAAATTTTAATACATGAAACAAAAAATGGTTTATCAAAAATATAATAATTTTGTTTTCTTATCAAAATACATAATCATTTAATTTCTAAATCCAAGCCTTTAATTTCTAGGAGAAATTAGAGGGAGATAATTTACCAACCTAAAAACGGTAATTGTTCTCAGAGAATCACATAATGATCTAGTTAGAAACAAGTTACTCCTTACTTTACTTCTTTAAATAAAAAAATCTTGTTATAAAAACATGATCCAAACCCTAGATACAGGCATGAAACCCATGTCTATAATTCTATTTTGGTGGATATGTGGAAATCTAAGAGAAGAAAGAGAAACAAAGTTCTTGTATTCAATTTCCCATATCCAACATTCGAAGGTTTATCAAAATCAAGATCCAAAAGGAAGAAGATCTCCAAAGTAACCTAAAGGAGGGATGGAGTTTGAGAGGCCAAGAAAAGAGAGTTAGAACTAGGGTTTAAGGGGTGTTTTTGGGTTAAAATTACAACTTTTCTTATTTAATTAATTTAATCACATGATTAGGTCATAGAGTTTCAAAAACTATGCACTAAATGTGTGAATTAACACAACCTTGAAAATTCCCAAGTCTCATGGTTAATGGAAAGTTGGGAAAAACCATGTGCCTTCCTAGATATCCCCTCCTAACCAAGCATGATTTTCTGGGAAATCTACATGGTTTCCCCAAATAATGCTTAAACCATGTTATTGACTAAAAAAATACATTCTCTACACAACTATTTATCTTATATATCCATGAAATGGTTTGGTTCACAGAACAATGTAGAATATGGATTAATTATGATATGATCCCATCAAATCATGTGGCTAGGATCAGTCAAGTACATAAAAATTTGAGATACATGAAATAAATTATGAATATAGATGATTCTTAGTGGTATATCCAATAAATAATTCAAATATACAATGTGTTCAAGTAACTCAAATGGTTTGACAAACCTTGGAGGCAAATTTACTATATTTCTAAAATGATGTTGTCTAAGTGTCCGAGAGACATTCAATAATACATTATCACCCATGATAGAATATGATAGGTGAAAATGATGATCTACACATGATTTCTAAAATATTTATATTGTTTCCATATATTTATCGATCATATGAATCATATTAGTAATCTCATGAATAAGGTGATGTATAATTTGTGATGTTTCTCCTATTTCTAACAAACAATGTGGAGACCGACATGGGCGACCGTATAGTGACTCAAACAGAGCCATATGTTTTAGAACATGATAATTTCTATTATATAAATACTCTAATAAGGAAAAATTATATTCCTATGAACCAATAAAATTCACAATAAAATCTTATAGAATGTCTTCTAATGTTAGGATAGTAAATTTGGTAGGTCCGTCCATTTGGTAATGATATGTCATGCTCATGGTCAAACGGGTTCCAGGGGCTCATAGAAATATTTTATTAAACCATGTGGTGAATCTAGGGTATTAATCGGAGATAATATAAACCAAAAATCCATATAATTTTATCACTTATAGGATATATTTTTTCAACCAATCATTTATTGAACTACACTGTGGAATTATAATGAAGTTTCCAGACTTCACGAGTCATTTAACAATCACCCAAATAGCATAGTTCCTATAAATTTTCCATTGTATACAAGTGTAAAAGTCCATGTAAATATACTCCCATTTACATATAGGTATTGGTATTAACTATAACATACTAATTGGTCATTGGTGTTCGGCCTTTACGTATTGTCTAGTGAGACATCATAGAACATAATCAGATATGTTCTACTTTATTCTAGACCATAAAAAATGATATTTCATTACTTTTTACATTTTCTGAATACCTATATGGAAAAACCATTTATAATGGTGATATTTAGAAAGAATTTTTAATATAATAATGGAAAAATGAAAATTTAGTCCTCAATGGGTGACATAGGGTTTGCATCCACTACCCAAATTTTAATGGTCTCCTTGCAATTGTGGTTTGACCCAATGGTAAAGTAGTCAAGTTATAATAATTGAGCCTCCTTTAATAGGTAAATAATGTTTGGAAAAAGAATTATTAGAATGAAAAATGTATCAATTTTTTTGTTCCATATAGCCTATATGCATGTAAGTAATTATGCTCATTAACTTACATTGGTAATGATCGTCCCAAAATACTTGGCTATATGACTTCCAACTCAAGGAATTATCCAATAAATTTCCTTTCTTGAATCTATACACCAAATCAAATTCAAACATCTGAAGATACTCCATAAAATGTAACTTACACAAGTTTAATCCCATATAATAAAGAATATTCTTTGATATATTATGATCTGTAAAGATAGTGACCTTTTCACTGAAGAGATAGTGGCACCATGCCTTTAATGCATGGACCTCTACATCCATCTCAAGTTCATGTATCAGATAATTATTTCCATGTGTTTTCAATTTACTTGATATATAAGATAAAACATGGTCTCCTTGCATAATAATACATACCAATCAAGATCTAGATGCATCACCATAGACCATATAGCCTTTTCTTATTTCTAGAAAGATGAGGATCGATGCAGATATAAGTTTGTACTTAAGCTACAAAAATAATTTCAAGAAATTATCACTCCATTTGAATGGGATAATTTTCCTTTTCAACATAGTCATAAGATAAGCACACCTTGGGAAATATTAGACAAGGAAACAATAATAACACACTCATACCAAAAACTAACGTATCTTAAAGACATTATTAGGTTGTTTCCATAAAATGACTAATTAAATTTTTATGGGGTCAACTGATATTTCTTTATCAGAAATTAAATGACCAAGGAAATGAATTACTTATATCTAGAAGTTTAACTTAAATAATTTTGAATAATGTCGATGATCATAGAGTGTGCTCAATAAAATATTCAAGTGCTTCATATAATCATTTATTGTTCTAGAATAAAACAAGATATCAACAATAAATAGCATAAAAATGAGTCAGGTTACCTACTGAAGATATGGGTCATCAAGGAAATAAAAACTATAGGTGAATTTATAAGTACGAAAGGGCATGACTAGGTATTTATATTGAACATGTTAGCTTCGAAATGTTATATTAATGATATCCTATTTCCTAACTCATATTTGGTGGAACCCTAAGCATTTATGAATTTTTGAGAACCACTTTTATCCCTTAAACTGATCAAACAGATCATCAATTCAAGTAATAGGGTAACAATTCTTTATCATAACATGATTTAGTTTACAATAGCTTCCCTTTAATTGACACAAACCATCTGCCTTCATTATGAAAACCACTAGATTAGCCCAAGGAAATATACCTAATCTGATGATCCTTTTTTTTAATTATTCTTACTAGATTTCAAAATCTCACAATTCTATTAGTTCTATTATATATGATGGAAGTGAAATAATATTTCCCACAAAATAAGATCAATAATAAATTCCAATTCCAATTCAAGTGGTACACCAATGTAATTTTTTTCGAAACACATCACGATATCAACCTATAATAGAAATAAAATATCTATTATTAATTTCATTTATATTCTTAAAGTTTAATACTTTGAATGGATAATAGATAGTTCTGAATATTAATTCTAAGGGTCCTACTATTCCAATATTCAAAACCCAAACCAATCTAAATAGATGTGTTGATCCATCAAGAGTTTTAAAACCCACTCAACATGCATAATAATTGATATGATCTTTGAAAGAAACAAACAAGTCAATTCCTAAGATTAAAAAAAAGATATCCATTTCCATAATATAATAATACAAAAAAATTAATTCCATCGATGATTATAGAATAATATGCACACTTAAATCCCTCTATTATTTCCCTATAATCATTTGAATAATTATTATGTGTGCCATCATTTAAAATTTAACACCATTTAATTTTATATTTGAGAACAAATGAGTGAACATGATATTTCTATATCATGAAATAATTACGTATGAGTAGATTTTATAAGGAAAGTACCTCATACCATTAAGGAACCTAATTTTTTATCCATAAAAATCTTCTCATCACTATACAGCTTTTTACTAACTCCTACCGAGAAATCCTTGCTTCCCTACTGAGGTACTATCGGTTGAGGTGTCTTGGTGTTTCTAGAATCACCCCAACTTTCTTGGTTTTGTGGTCAAGAACTATTGAAGGATGATTACACTATTTGGGTATGAGAGACCTAAGAAAATTTCGTGCCACTCCCACCAACTGAATTTGTATCATTAGTTCAATAATGATGGAGATTTCCCATTTGACCACATATAAGATAGTATTGAGGTGTTCCCATGCAGTAACTTTTCATGTGCTCTAATGAAACACATTAGAAACATCATGGGTTTTTACTATGTTATGGAGTAAAATAAACTAATCTCCTGAATTGATTCTCTAGAACCTTGATTCACTGGGAGTTAGCCTCCCTCTTTTGCTTACTTCTACCCTGGAGTTCCCACCCATATCTGTATAAATAAAAGTGCTCCCTGCAACATTATTCCCATGGATTCCATTTTCCACCATTATTTTACTATCGAACATTTCTATAGTATCATCAATATATAAAATTACTATCTTAGAGTGATTTTCTGGTTAAAATATATAATTGAATATACATGCATTTATATTCTTTCTAGTGGCCACTTTTGGAGTGAAAATTTATAAGTTTATAAACTTATCTTTATATTCCAACACTAATATAATTTTTTGTTTTGAAAAAAATAAATGTGATGTTCTGGTTACTTTAAAGTTATATAGAGAGAATTATTTGTGGAATAATTCCTCAAATTCCCCCTAAGTAAGGCCTTTATCACATTTAGTTTGAGCAACCAAGTCCCACCATTACTATGTGAGATCCTCCAAAATGTACACTATTAGATTCATCGGTCTGAGGTCTCTGCCTTCTCTCGGGTGTGTGTGGTTGGAGCTTCGTCGTGGTCTTCGAGTGCATTATAGTTGGCGGTGACAGGATCTGGGCGGTGAGTTTTCCTTCCAGCGTTCTGTCGATTTCTTCTGCCTCCATTATTTTTTCATTCGTTTCAGTTTTGGATGCACTGGTTCATGGTGATGAGTCTGCACGATGGTGGTGGATTCTCTCTTATTGAGTCTGTGATTTGGTGGTGATTTTCTGGTTCTTTGTAGAGGTCCTTTCTTTTTCAGACACAACCATAATTTTTTTTCTAAAATCTCCATTTGAGTTTTCTTGTGGTTCGATTTCTGTTTGATCTTGTGTTGTGCTCTTGTATGATTTTGGATGGATGGAGGTAAATGATCTGTTCGGCTTGAGGATATTTGATGGTGGGAGTTGAATTAGTGTGCAAGTCGATTGTTTTGTTTATGGTGGCCTTTTTGTGGATTTGGGGTGCTATTGCAATGGTTCGGATTTTGGTATTTGGATGGTTCTTTTCAGAATTTCTTCATGGATTTTCTCCAGAAGGGGATTTGAGAAGGAACCTTCGGCCTGGTGTGTTCCCTCCAGTAGTCGTTGCAGCGGTAAATTTGAGGCAACTCACGGCTGGAGATCTGACCTACTGGTGCATAATGTTGGCTTGTGATTTGTGATGATAGTGTTGAAAAACAGTTCGTGAAAGAGACAGTCATGATGCTGGTTTTTGGGTTTTTGAATTTTGAATTTTAAATCTGTTATCTCATGTATAGTTCGATCTGGGTTACTGCTCACCCTTAATGTAGAGTTAGAAAATCAAATAAAAAGATAATTTTCAATCAGGATTCCAAGAAAATAGAAAAAAATTATTCAACCAAACCCATGCTTCCACTTCTTCTAGTTCTTAATCCCTTTGAAATATCAGTGGGTCATATCTTTGAAATTCTAATGAACGGTCCACATATCTTGGTTTTTCCATTCGATTCCCTCTATATATATCCTGGAATAATTTTAATATTCATTGAACAAGATACTAATATCTTTTAGATTGGATTAGACCATATTCCCAATGACCAATTCTTGTGGATTTGTATACCTTTTGATTGGTTCCATCTCTGTATAATCACAGTAATATAACTACTTAGTAACCACATAAAAAATAATTGAGTGCTTAATATATTCCAAATAGTAAAAAAATCATCATATAGCTTTCCAATAGCAATCAAAGAAAATATAGATGATGTAGTCCTAGTGGGACATCCCCTTATGAATGTGTGATACTATGAACTCATCGACTAAACCCACAACATTGAGGTGACAACAATTCTATAGGTGTTTAAGAAAATCTTGTGTACCTAGACTACATTGGTATCTTTAAGTTTATTATAACAATGTTAGATGCTCTTTTTATGCAATACATTTTAGGTTTTTATAGATCATATCTCTAGGTTTAGCATTTCAACTAATGAACTGAATGAACTGACACTATTTGTAAATTCCAACCCCATCCCATTGGCTTGGGAAGGACTAGAATTCCACTGACCTTAAGTCACCTTAATCTAGTAAACAAAATATAGAAATAAAAGACTTGGACATATTAAAATATTGGGGATGATTTTCCCTTACACACATACAAAACCTATAAAATATAGTAGTGAAAATAATGACAATACTCTATATGATGCATGAAAGTAAAATAATACAACCCAATATCCCATATAACTAAAAAATATCAGATTAACAGTAGAAGATGATGAAAAAATGAAAAAACAAATCCAATACATGGAAGACTCGAGTGCTAAGTTTGAACCACTC
Organism: Viscum album; assembly: GCA_963277665.1. Classification (NCBI taxonomy): domain Eukaryota; kingdom Viridiplantae; phylum Streptophyta; class Magnoliopsida; order Santalales; family Viscaceae; genus Viscum; species Viscum album. The sequence continues at coordinate 1,172,616,508 of OY728120.1, forward strand.
CAGACACCAGGACCTAACCAACTCCCATGACACATCTCCCATAATCCATGACTGTTACATTATGATGTTATACTAGTGATGTATGAGATCTTACCATTACATATATCATGATAAAAACATATCATATGTGGTGAATATAAAGGGGATGAGTATATCGACTCAGTAGGAAATCCATCTGACTATCCATGCATGCCACTGAGATAAGAAAAAGTTAGCATATAATTTTATATAAAATAAGAGAAATTCATAACAAAGTAGTTTTACCAAAATTTCAGTAAGAGAGTCATGTAAAGAAAATTTGAAACAAGGAATACCTAATCCAAAACTCACACAACGATACATGTATCCTTCCTTTGAACAGTTATAAATCATTACAAGAAAAAAATTCATTCTAGATTCAAGTTTTCACTTGGTTGTGTACCGATGTGTGCCCAAGCTAGAACCAGTGATTGATTCCAAATCAATAAGTCCCTGTCTATATGCATCATGAACTCACACTAACCATGTGTCTTCCAAATCCTCGCACTCGACATTTCATAAATAAATTTTATTCCTTTTCAGTATTTAATCGAACACATTTTAGGAATCACCGATGATTCCAAATTTAATAGCATGAAACCAAAAGGAGTTTTTACAACAAGAGACTCAACAAGGTTTTCCATCAAAAGATTAATTATTTATTTTAGAAATATAATAAAAAAATTCCTTGTATAAAGTGGAGAGAGAGAGATAATCCACCTAACTTAAAATGGCTTCTATTCTTAAAGAATCGCACAATGATCTAGGTAGATCCAGTTTCCTCCATCTAATCCTTCAATGAATTACAATGCCCACTCAGAAGAACATGATCCAAAGGCAAGATTTGTGCATGACATACCATGTATAGAGTTCTATTTGAGTATAAATAAAGAGATCTAGAAGAACATTGAGAAAATGAGTTCTTACCTTTAATTTCATAGATCCAAGGCTTGAAGATTCTTTAAAATAAGGCTCTATAAGAAATAAGATCACCAAAATCACCTATAAGAATGATAGAGTTCAGGAGTCTAAGACTAGGGAGAAAGATAATGGTTTTGGGGTCATTATGGGAATTTTGGTTTTTTTGTGATGGACTATTTGCAACAGGAATAAGACTTGTCGCAAATAGTCTATCAAAATAAACTATTTGCGATGAGAGTTTTGACCTGTCTCAATTAGTCAATAAAAAAGATGTATTTGCGAGGGGGATTTAGCCCTGGCGCAAATACTTTTCCCAAACTTCTATTATTTGTGATGGGGGTCTACGCATGTCGCGAATAAATTGTCGACAGGATAGTATTTATGACGGGACCCATCGCAAATACTATTTTTTACTACCGCCTCAACTAATAAGTGTCTAACTATTTGTGATGGGAATCCCATCGCAAAAGATCTAACCTATATACCCCCCCACGAATTTTTTCCATTCATAACTTATCTTAACTTCTCTAATCCTCTCTGCTCTAATATTTTTTAGTATTAATTTTTCAGAGTTTCAAACATTCCAAAGGATCGACTTTTAAGTTTTACATCCGCTGAAAGATTCAGTTTCAATATATTTTTTAATTTTTTTATATTTTATTTATTTTATTTATTTTATTTTATTTAATATTAGTAAAAAATATTATTGATTAGCAGTAATTGGATTTAATTAAAATTAATTAGTTTTTCTTTGCATTATTTTTTTAGAAATATTTATTTTTAATTTTCATTACTTTTTTAATTAAAATTAATTAGTTTTATTTTTGTAATAATTTATTTTAATTATCTGTAATTAGTAATAATTATCTGTAATTGTTAACAATTAGCTATAATTATTAAAAAATGATACAAATTAGTGATAATTAGTGATAATAGGTGGTAATTAGTCATAATTGGTTGTAATTAGTCATAATTGGGGGTAATTAGTAATAATTAGTAATAAATTATATAAATTAGTAAGAAATTGTTATAAATTAATAAAAAATAATATTAATTTGTGATAATTTGTACTAATTTGTAATAATTAGTAATAATTAGTGATAATTAGTAAAAATTAATGGTAATTAGTAATAATGCCAACGAGCATGTACCCAAGTGGTAAAGGAGCCTGCTTGGCATCCAAAAGACCCAAGATCAATTCCGAGCAGGGATGAAATTCTCGGGTACTGTAGAAGTATTGTAGCATCAATGAGCTGTAGCGGTGATGTCATTGTAGTGGCGGAGGTAATGGAGCAGACTGTAGCGGCAGCGGTACTATAGCAGCCTAGGTACTATTGCAGTACTATTCACTGGTGGGCCCTTTGTGCCAAAAAAATGGGCTTTCATGCCCCTGGGCCTTCAGGAAATGCAATGGGTCTCCCTCTACCGAGTCCAAAGAGGTCTTTGCTTTCCCTTAATAATAAAAGTTAGGCTTCGACCCCATCCTTTTAAAAAAATAGTAATAATTAATGGTAATTAGTAATAATTAGTGGTAATTAATAAAAATTATTAATAATTAATAAAAATTAGAAATAATTAATAAAAATTACAAATAATTAATAAAAATTGGTAATAATTGGTAATAGTTTGTATTAATTTGTAATAATTAGGAATAATTAGCAAAACAATTTATGATTAGGAATAATTAGTAAAAATTAAAAATAATTAGGTTAAATTAGTAATAATTAGTTGTAATTCATAATAATTTGAAATAATTAGTAATAATTAGAAATAAATATGAGTAATTAGTAATAATTAGTAACAATTAGTAATAATTTGTAATAAATAAGAATAAATGGGAATAATTTGTAATAATTAGCAATAAATAGTAATAAATAGGAATAAATATGAAAAAATAGGAATAATTAGGAATAATTATATATAATTAGTAATATATAGTAATATACATTAATAATTAGTAATAATTAGAAATAATTACAAATAATTAGTAAAAATTAGTAATAATTTGTAATAATTTGTAATAAATAGTAATAAATAGTATCAAATAGTAATAAATAGTAAACAATTGTAATGAATTGTAATAATTAGTAATAATTAGGAATAAATAGTAAAAACAGTAATAATTAGTAATAATTAGTAATAATTAGTAATAATTAGTAATAATTAGTAATAAATAGGAATAAATAACAATAAATAGGTATAATTCGGAATAATTAAGAATAAGTATGAATAATTAGGAATAAATAAAAATAAATAGGATTAATTATAAATAATTAGGAGTAAATAAGAATAATTCGGATTAATTAGGATTAATTTGGAATAATTAGTAATAATTAAGAATAATTGGTTATAATTGGTAATAATTGGTAATAATTTGTAATAATTAGTAATAATTAGTAATAATTTGTAATAATTTGTAATAATTAGGAATAATTGGTAATAATTAGTAATAATTATGAATAATTAGTAATAATTATGAATAATTAGTAATAATTATTAATAATTAGGAGTAATTAGTGATAAGTAGTAATAATTAAGAATAATTAGTAATAATTAGTAATAATTAGTAATAATTTCTAATAAATTGGAATAATTAGTAAGAAATAGTAATAAATAGTAATAATTAGGAATAATTAGTTATAATTAGTAACAAAAATGAGTAATTAGTAATAAATATGAATAATTAGGAATAATTAGAAATAATTAGGAATAATTAGGCATATATAAGAATAATTAGTGAAAATTAGGAGTAGTTAGTATTATTTAAGAATAGTTAGTAATAATAAGGAATAATTAGTATTAAATAATAATAATTTGTAATAATTAGTAATAATTAGTAATAATTAGTAATAATTAGTAATAATTAGTAATAATTAGTAATAATTAGTAATGATTAGTGGTGATTATTAACAATTAGTAATAAATAGGAATAATTAGTAATATTTAGGAATAATTCATACTAAATGGGTATAATTAAGAATAATTAGCAATAATTAGAAATAATTGGAAACAATTAAGAATAATTAGCAATAATTCACAATAATTTGCAATAATTAGCAATAATATGTTATAATAATAAATAATTAGCAATAATTATCATTAATTAGGAATAATTAGGAATAATTAGTAATAAATAGAAATAAATAAAAATAAATAGAAATGAATATGAATAAATAGGAATAGATAGGATTTAATAGGAATAATTAGGAATAATTAGGAACAAATAGTAATAATTAGTAATAAATAGCAGTAAATATCAGCAATTAGCAGAAATTGGTGGTAATTAGCATTAATTAGTAGCAATTAGTAATAAATAAGGATAAATAGGGATAAATGTGGATAAATAGTAATAAATATTAATAAATAGTAATAGATAGTAATAAATAATAACAATTAGTAATAAATAGTAATAATTAGGAATAATTATGAATAATTTTCATCCCATGAGCAATAATTTTATTTACATATATAGTTGAAAAAATTAGTAATGACCAATTTACACCAACCAAAAATTTATACATATATGGTTGACACAAATTAGTAATGACCAATTTATACTAACTATCTCTAAATATGTCATTTGGTCACTAAAACTGGGACAGATATGATGTGACACGTTGATGGATGCAGCAGCAGGATGAGGAGATATTTCGATGACATGACATAATTGGATCATCTTTATAACTCTGTACAATTTACCTCCATGGATGCTGATGAATGATCTATATAACTTTTTAACTATATTAATTCTAGCACTTCTGAAAATCAATATTGGTGTTTATTTGATTTCATTGATTGATGAGTTAAAATTATTGTAGAGTAATGGTGTTTGTACATTTGGCGTTATTATGAAAAAAAATCCCAAGGAAAGTTGCATTGATGTAGACAATTAGTAACTTCCTAGCATATGACATGTTATCTTACTAAAGTACACATGGTCCAAAATCATGTATATGTTTTATGAGATAAAACAAAGTGTTTATGCTCACCAATGAAAGAAAACCTTGTTTCTTTGACTATCATCGAATATTTCTTCCAACAGGTCATCCATTTCATAAGAACATATATCATTTCAGAAAAGGTACAATTGAAAATGATCGAACTCCAACAAAAATCACTAGTATTGAGTTAAATCTAGTGTCTCTTAATTACCATTCTTACCTTTAGACCAACTATAAGCCAACAAAAAATAGATGGATTTGGGAAAGAACACAATTAGATTAAATGGATCATTTTTTAGGATCTTCAATATGGGTCTGATTTGTTGGTTCGTCACATACTGGGTGTCATACATATTGGGAATAATTGTTTTAATAATATATTTTATACATTTTTGGAAACTCCTGGTAAGACCTAAGATAATGTAAAAGAACGACTAAATATCTCCCAATTTTGCAAGAGAACAGAACATGAACTGATTAGAAATAACAGATTAAAGAAATTAATGAAACCAAAAGAGGCTTATAAAGTTTCTAAATAAAATTGTTTAATATTTTTTCATTGGATTTATGATTTGAGGATTCCAGATTATTATGTTTATAATTTTAATAGATGTGTCATAAATGGTCCTATTACCTAATTAAAAATTCATGGTAGTTATGTTATAATAGAAAGAATACTACTAATTTCATTTATAGGTTTGTTTAATTCTAATATTTTGGGTGCATTAACATAAATATCATATTTTTTCTAAGACATTTGTTTGGTGAAAATAGACTATGATGTAGTTAGAAGACTGTAAGAAAAAGTTGATTTAATTTTATGTAAAGTGGAAAAAATATTACTGCCAGATTTCTTTGATTAAATGGAACATTTGATATTACATTTTCTGTATTAAGAAAAATAGGGATGTCTGGTATAGTTCTGATAGATATACCCATTCGAGGGATGAATGAATAAATTAAAGGAAAAGGTATGTAACAAAGTATTGGTTGAAGGATTGATTGTATAAGCTTATTTGCAAGAGGAAATTTTTTTTTCTACTCTCATTATTTCCAATATGAATATCCCTTAATAAAAGCACATGGTCCATAATGATGGAAATTTTGACGATGAAATGAATAATCATCTATCAATTTTTAATCAGCATGAACTTTGCTTTGGTGTAGTTCATGAATTATGGATTTCATATTATGAACATCACATGGGTCATACTTATGTTTTGTTCAACTATAAAGAAATGAAACCATTTGTACTATGAGTTCTCTTATCACTTAATCTATAATATTTTTTGCAATAACTTAATATTTTTTTTATTTTTTTATTATATAATAATCATATCAAGAAAGCATTTCTAAAAATTACAACAGCATCTCTTGAAGAACATCGAAAAACTAATTTTTCCTTCCGGTTTTAGAAACTAATATAATAATTTTTTATGATTTAAAATATAAAATCAATTTATTACTTGTTATATTGATAATTGTTTTACAATTTCTCAAGTATCTCAACATAATAATAAAATTGATAATTTATTTTGTGTATTGAGTAACCCTCCATCCAAAATGGTTAAATTTTATAATGCAAATGTGGTGATTGATTTTTGATTTCATACACTTGCATATGGGGAATCAAAAAAACAATTAATTGTGGTGTTTTCTTAAGAGGATCTCATCATATAGAAAGTGAAGTGGAATTTTCTAACATGCTGGAATAAATAATTGAACTTTGTTATCTGGGAAAAAATTAAATAATAATGTTTAAATGTTAATGGTTGGATACTGAGAGTGTCTTTCATGTTCTTCTTCTCCATGGAATTGTTGATATTAAATATAAAAGTCTTCTTACAGTAAATGATCCATTTTTATTAGCTCATCATGAAAATAAAATCCATTTTTCCAATTATTATGCTACTTCAAGAGGGGTAATTGATTATTGGAGATTAATAAAAATTAAATATTGTGAAAATAAATTTATTCATAGTGAATGTGGTTTTGTTGAAGTGTAAGGAATTGTAATTTTTCAAGATACTACACTAAATACATATATTCCATAAAGAGACAGGAATACCGATGATTACACCCCACAGTTAAGGGTTGATGGTTATAATGATGTTATTGATGTAACAAATGAATTTGAAATAGAAAGATATGATGAAACTGAATATCCTATACAAATTTATGATAATGAAGAGTAATATGAAGATGTTGACATTGTCATATCCAAAGATGAGGATGGAGATGAAGATTGACATGGTCAAATGCTGGTTATAATATTATATAATATATATCTATATATAATTAAAGTTTTAAACTATTTGATAACAACATTAATCTTGTGCCTCAAATGGACTGGAATCTGTTTCATGAGTTGGGGAGGATGATTTACCTGGTGATGAACATGTTGTTGCATTATCCGACCCTCATAATGCTAGCAGTTCAGCGACGGCTCGGAGGGGTTGGGGTCTTTCTAGATTGATTACTCTTAACCGTATCCCCAAGAAGTGTCCACGTATTGACATTGATCCATGAATACAGAGGTATGTTTACTTTTTTATTGTAGTTAGTTTTTATTAATTTTCAATAATTTATTTATATACTAATTATTTTATTATTTTTTCTGCTTTTTCATAGGTTTTCACATATAGGTTTTGGATAGAGGAGTGCTATATTGCATAATTATTTTTTTGGACCAATGGGTGACATGGGATCAGATTACCATTGATGTTCAGTGACGTATGTGTGTGTATTGGATGGTATATAAATAAATAATAGTTATTTTTCAAATTTATTTACATAATAACTTGATATTATTAATTATTTGTAGGGTTTATGGTATCTATTTGATGATAGAATGCATGAATCTATCGGTGGGGGCATGGGAGATCTGTTTGTGTGAGTGTTGCTATTAATTTTTTCACAATCTAAGGATAACAGCCATCTGGGAAGAAGGAGTCACAAAATTTGATCAATCTTGTTGCACATACTGATTAGATTACATCTCATCTCAAGTTTGGAATGTATTATATTCATACTATATGGGGGATACTCTTTAGAGAAGAGAATCATTAGGTTGACATAATTGGGGGAGGCATAAGATGATGCATCGAGCTGGTAGTCGTACATTCTGTATGCATCGGTGACATATGGTATGTACTTTTTTAGATAATTTTATATAACTTAAAATATAAACTATCTATTTTATACTCATATAGGTAGTAGAATAACCCAATATTATGGAGTTCAGTGTTTATATGAGGATGTAAAATAATCCTTTCATTGGAGAGATTAGAGGTGATCATCAACATCATATTTTGGTCAGTAAATTTTTTTTTTAAGTTTTAAAATTAGAATCAAATAATATTTTAACTATTTAAATTTTAAATTTAAATTGAAGGAGTCATATGAGGTCACAGCATCTCAGACAAAGGCTAAGAGTCAAGTTGATACTGAGGATCATACCTCCAGTGTAGTATTATTTTATGATACAGTATGGAAGTAGGTGACTCCGATATGCCTTCAAAAAAGGTTGAGTTGTTGGTGTAGACTCTCAATTGATGTTTGAGAGTTATTATGGTACTATTGTGATATCGGTGTGTAGCTCGAGAGGAGATCATTGAGAGTCATCATCATCAGCTGCACAGTATGAGGATTATCTTAGAGCTCATGGTGAGATTATAGAGACTATCCATAGAGAGTAGGAAGAGCTTCGTCGATAGAAAAAATAGCAGTAGGAGATGCATTGATGGCTGCAGCAGCAGCACAAATTGACAATGAAGTACATGCATCATCTAACTCCTGGTTTAGGGATGGAGTTCTCTCCACCATCTCCTCTAGATCTTCCAGATTACTCTCCACCTCGGTGACATATATACTTTTTTCTGATAAATATTTGAATGTAAATTTTTTTTAAAAAATTTATTAATCCATATATTTATATTTCTATATAAGGTTTTTTTTATATTGTTGTGAATATTTGCTATTTTATTTTTTTCTTATTTTATTATTTTTTATTATTTAGTTATATATTATTTATTTATTTATTATTCTTATTATTTTATAATTTTATTTATTATTTTATAATTATTATTTTTGTATATTGTTTTCAATATTGTGTTTTTTAATATTTTTTTTATTTTAATTATATTTATATTAATTTTATTAATTTTATTAGTTTTTATTATTTTATTTTTGTTATGTTATTATTATTATTATATTGATATTATATTTTATATCATTTTTTTATTCTTTTAAGTCTTTTGTTATATGTAGTTAATCCTGTCACAAATACTTATTTGTGACAGGCCTATCACAAAAGGGTTTTTTTAATCTAAGATAAACTATTTGCAATTCCATTTTCTGCATTAGAATATTTGGGACGGCCTCCTATTGAAAATGACCTTTTGCAATGGGAGCCCATCAAAAATAACTTTTTTCAAATGCTTTAATTTCCAGTAGTAAGGTTTTTAGGGATAAAAAATCAATTTTTAGATTTAATTAATTCCATCACATAGTTACAACATGGTTTGACCAAACTGTTTTCCAACCATGCACCTACTCTGAGAGATCCTCCTTAACTCTCATGGTTTCTTGAGGAATCCACGTAGTTTCTTATAACTTTTATCATACCACGAATACTCAAAAACCACTTCCAAACATTCAAAAACTTCCCATGGCTAAACTAAATAATTTTATAACTCAAAAACCAAAATAAAACTTCAACTTACCTCAAATAATGGGTGCTACTATAAGGTTATGAAAAAGAAGTTTAATGAGGTCATGATTATTTTACCTGATTTTATAGTATGTTTTAGAATATAGGAATGCATGGAAAGGGTTTTTGTTAACTCGGTATCCTTTCATCAAGTCATGTACCCTCTTCTTTGATAATGTTCTTTTAAGTTTGATATATTCCTCCACTTCTCCATATCATGTTATATTTTCTCCCTCTTTTTTGGGAATATAAATTTCTTCCAAAATTCACTTTTTTATTAATTATTACTTCATTATGATATTTCATTATAAATGAAAAATTATTCATCCTATTTAAGGTATTTTCTTCCATATACATGTTCAATTTCACCAGAAAAGTTTTTTTTCGGATTTGGAAAGATAAACAAGTGTTATCTTATAAAATATTTATACTTCTCATAATCTTAACTAAAAAATTATGTTTAATCACTCTTTTCTCAATGTGTGTTTCTTTAAAACTATTAAAAATCATAAAATGTATTTTTTTCCACTTCTGTGTACTTTTGTATCATCCACTCCATGGTTCTTATACTTTAACATTTTTTACATTTTAAGGATCCATTAGTGGGACTTATTTTTAAAATAATATTTTAAATGTTTTCTTTCAACCATATGAAAATTATTTTTAATGTGGAATTCAATGTTTTTATGTCAAAGATACCAAAATGTTAAAGAAACAATTTTTAATAATTTAATTAAATTTTATTGTCATTATAATAAAAGGTTCCTTTTTAATTCAATTATTATGTTTTAAACATATTTAAAATATATTTTATTTAAATATTATTTTCTTTATTTTTTGTGACATTAAAATTTTGTACCATGAATTTTTCCATGATGAACATATTATGATATTCCCTTGCATAACCTGATTTGAGTTAAAAAATGGAGGATTTCAACACTTGATGAAAAAAATATAATAGGATATCTATGTGTATCATGACTAATTTTCCACCAAGGGGTAGATACCCTTCAAAAAATGTACGTAATCTATTTACATGGGGGTGATTTCCTCCCACTTGGAGTAGATTGTGGATTTAAACCATTGTAGGGGGAAATATTGGTACAATATTTTGATAAATTTTGAGAGCCTCCAAAAGCCTATTTTATCTTATTAAAACATAAAATATAGACTTTATATCCATTTAGTGTTGTATTTAATTTCAAAATAATCTATTCAATAGTTTGTGGAGAAAAAATTGACTTATGGAAAAAAGTTATAACTATGTGAAGTTGGAGTTTTTTCATGGAAGAAGTCAGAACATTCACCCATCTTTTCACTCAATATAACATGCCCAAGAAATGTGTTTCCTTATAAGGATATATCCTCCTAATAAATTTTCCTACATGCTTAGACACATTCTCCCTTCTTAGTCTCTCAAATCGATACTCCCTGCCTCATGCACCCAGCCTCGCACCCAACTATTATACGTGCCCAGGTTGGGGTTTCCCATAAAAGGATTCCATAACCACCATTATCAATAATAAAAAAGTATATAATAAGTATGGAGGAAAGTATTAAGTTGTAATAAGAGGTCCTACATAATCCCTACATCACACACCCTTCTTCAAACATCCTATAGTGTTTTCATCCTTCTATGTTTTCCTAGTCTCACACCATTCTTTACACACTGAGAATTCAAAATGGGGTGACGAAAGTGATTTCATCCCCTATTCAAACTCCCAAGTTGGTTATTTTTTTATAGAACCCCATTTCCTCTTATTTTAGACACCACCAGTGAAAAATGACCAAATATGAACTAAGTGAAATAACTAATTACCAAGATTACCTGAGTGCTAATTCATTTGAGTGCACAATAACCCTAATTTAAGTTATTTTTGGGTCAAAATACAAAGATAAGGGATAAAAATTATACACTAATTCCCAGATAATTAGATTATTTCCCTGTGTCCCAAATACAATGGTGAGAGACCACCTTGGCACCAAATCACCTGAGAATTGAATATATGGGTGCCAACTCACTCAGATTGATTACCAAAGCACCACTTTTCCCAGGCCTCCTTCCTAGGAACCACTTTTCCCAAGCTGCTATAATTCCCCTTCTCCCAGTACCTCAACCTATTAACTTACATTTCTCAAGCCTCCATATTGGGGTTCCACTTTTCCAAGGCATCTATCTGGGAGAAATATTTCCTAGGACTCTTACCTATTATCCTACCTTACCCATACCTCTATACTGGGGTTCACTTCTTCTAAGACCTCTACTTAGGTGCCACATTACCAAGCCTCCAAACTAGGGTGCTACTTCACCCAAGCCTCCTACTAGGGTGTCACTTATCCCGTGCCTTCTAGGAGGTGAAAACATTATCTAGGCCTCCAAATTGGGGCACCACTTACTCTATCCCTCTTACCTAGGTTCCACTTAACTATGGTACATACCCTATCACCATTTATCTTATTCCTCATACCTGGGCCCCAATTTACATAGGCCCCCTTATTAGGAACCTACATCACCCAAGACTCTTTCTTAGGAACCCAAACCTATAATATTGGTCCATATTATAGAGTATCAAACCCCGCTAACCCAATCAAGATTAGTGATAGGCTATTTTCGCGGGCCTCTAGAACAATCCTCTTTCTTCTATAACTAAAACCCCTTAAAATTGATTGTTTTACTATAAAATTTTTATGTCATTCAAGAATCATTTGGGACATGATACCTCTAAAATCTATATTGAGTCAAGATACTCCACTTCTTCACCATATTCCTTAAGTAAAGATACTTTTTATGTTCCTTAATATTCCTTAAGCTGAGATACTCCTCTTGGTTTCCTCACATGCCTTAAGTTGAAATACTCATATTGGTTTCCTCATATTAATTGATTTGATATTATCCTTTTAGTGTCCTCGTATTTCTTAAGTTGTGATATTACTCTTGGTTTCCCCATATTCCTTTAGTAGAGATACTTATCTTGGTTTACTCATATTCTATGAGTCAATATACTCCTCTTGGTTTCTTTATGTACCTTTATTCAATATTCTCCTCTTGGTATCTTCATATTTATTGAGTTGATATTCTCATCTTTTTGTCCTTAAATTCATTGATATAATATCATCCTCATGGTTTCCAAAAAATAAAATCACTTAGATCACCAGCTCGAGTAAACTAGAAAGGTGAACTCAAGTGTAAGTCCCAACACCAAGCCACTACTTTGTACCTTTCACGTAGCAGTCCTAGATGTACGAATTTAAACTGTATATCACATTGACCTTACCAAATTACATTAAAATACATGGACTGATCCTATCACAAAACCTTAATCTATGAAACACAAACTACATGGGTTTTGATTCTTGTTCTAGTATGATATTTAGTATGCCTCACCAAGCTTCTATCCTAGAACCATTATGGTCCCATATGAACCTTGATAGGTGATATTTCCCAAACATTACCATCCTTACAAGATGAAGATCATAATAAACCAACCACATTATTTGATGATCATAAGAGTCCTTATGTGGTGATAAAAGGAAAAACTATTCTTCCTTAAGAAATTATCATAAGATACCCTATGGAATGAACATAGTATGACCCATTATTCATTATGTGATGAACATAATATCCCCTCATGGCCTATCATGAGGAATATACACACCCTTATAATTGTTCCTTATGTGAAAAACATAATTTTCCCCCATTATATAGTATAAGGAAGATAATATAGTGTCCAAAGAGATTAGTCCACTCAATATGACATTAAACTTATTAAAAGAGGTCATGGATTCATGACCTTAAAAGAAACCACTATGGTCTAAGTAATACGACCATAAAAGGTATTATATTCCCTATTAAGTGGAACCTAAACTATGTGGTTTTTTATTCCATTCATAATGATACATTAGAATCCTCATTCAAGGGCCCAATCCAAGCCCTACCACCTTTCACAAGATCATGATGCATCCCTAGATATATATAAACTCTAGATTTTTTACCTATATGGATTAAATCTATAAAGTTACCACATACACATGTCAAATGATAGAAAATATAATTCCCATTTGTAGTTTGCACTTAAATTCTTATTTTCAGCCAATCAAATTCACTTAGGATAACTAGTATTATTAATGGAAAGTATTCATGAACATATATTAAATCTATAAGTGAGTCTCAGACTAAAAAATATGAAAACTTTGGGGATAATATAACCACCCATCCTATTATCAAAAAAAATTGGCATAATCACCACCATGGTTGATTGATAGGCCGCCCTCATTTGGAAAGTTGGAGAGTTGTGTAAGACATAGAATAACCAAAACGGTCTTATAAGAGACAAAATCATCGAAAATATTATATTTAACCTAATATGAATCCATTAAATGAGAAATAAGTTGATTTTACATGTATTATTATTTGTGATACTACACCTATGATTTTCTTGTTTCACCCATGTAATCAAAATAGACTTCACAATGAACATACCATGAAGGATTGGACTCAATAATCTTCCTTAGGTTAATCACACAATAATGAACACTTTCATGAACCATCAACCAATATAACCTTGATCCTATACTACTATAGTTTCTATGAATACCTCATCATTTAGGAACTGGTATACACTATCACATACCCAACTTTTATAATTCAATATAATAAATGAATTATTAAAAGGGTACCCTTATGAAGGGATAATTCCAATATCAGAAATATACCATGTTAAACTTAAGGGAATTCAACCAAAGAGGGAAACACAATGTAGAAAAATCAATAGGGTACAGGTGGACCCCATCTCTACATTGAACAACTTTGGGATTCTCACCTTGAATCAAGTAAATATATACCTTCCATATCTTAGGGAGGTGGAGGTCGATGCTCTCCACGTCTAGAAACCTGCCGAGGAGCTACCCATGAGGGATATTATTCACCATGGTCATAATCACCAATGTGTTCCTTAATTTGATAAAAATATATGGATTCCCCAACCATTTAAAATAGTAAATCGATATGGAGATCCATTTAGGGAAAACCAAAAAAAAAAGAAACATGAGATCAGGAACACTTTCCTTCTACTTAAAATATCCCTAAGGCCCATCAACAAATGTCGATAGTGTCACATGTCCTATTTCAAATCATTATTATCCATAAACTTCAAAAAAAATCAACGTTTTAATTGGTTATTACTTTAATAGACCCATCACTAATGATGTAGAACATTAACCTATATAGAAGACCTCATTGTGCTATCCCAATATTGTTGATATATAAATATGTTTTGGATAAATTTTTTATAGCATGAAGAAGAAGAATAAGGTGAGAAGTGAAGAAGTGATGAAGTAGATTTGATTATTTTGTTTCCTTTTATTTTCAACAAATAAATCATTTTCAAACTATGGTTTTTTTATGATTCATTCTATATGCAGAACATTGAATAATTTAAACAATATTAAAGGAATTTTTGATATTGGAGAGTTTTGTTTGAAGAAATTTGAACTGTATTTAATATCACCATGTCATGGAAATGCATGATATGAGCTTATAACTGGTCTGAGAATAGAGAGAAACTTAGTTTCCCAAGACCTAATCAATTTTATAAAATATGGTTTTAGAAAAGTGATTTGACGATCCCATGGTGTAATAAAGAACATGACATTGTAAGGAAAGAGGGAGATGATTTTTGAAATAAGAGTTTTCATGGGAGTTTTATTTGAGAGGTTTTCTATGTGAAATAGAGAGTCTTATACATGTCATGTAGGTAGACATGGTGGCATAATTGTGGATTTTTAATTTTAGAAAATTCATCATATAAGGTTATGAATAATATTATTTAATTTATAAATAATTAGTAGTTATCTGGTAATTAAAATGGTGAAGTCCCATTCTAGGAAAAAACATTATTTCAATTTTTATATGTCCAAAATGTATCAAGGATACTTGTTTATATGGAGTGAAATATATTGGTAATTGTTTGAGGCTCAAAATGGGATGTCCTATTCCATAAACAAATCCATGGTGTGAGAGGAAGATTCCAATCTAAAACAATGAGTGGAAAACATTCCATGGTGATAGGTGTGTTGATAATTGTTTCAAAGTATTATAGAATAGTGAACTTAAATGAAGTAAAAAATATTATGGTGAATTATGTGGTTAGTGAAAAATTTCTAAAATGACGTATAACAGCCCATGGTTAATAATGATAAAGCCTTAGTTAGAATAGATTGTAGATTTTGAGTGGGTATAATGGTGTAGATTAGTTGATTATAGAAATGGATAATCCAATTAAATATATAACCTATTTATAATATAAATGGTGATTAGTATTTTATTGATGATCTAATGGAGCAATATGAAGTATAAAATTTTCATTAGTATTTGAATGAACTAATCGGACAAATTTCAATTTAATCTTGATGGGATTTTTTTAGCTATCCTACAAGAGGGATACACTATAAATAGAAAATATTTAGAAAATATAGAGAGGCATAAGGGAGTAATTTATGTTGTGAAAGTATAAGAATAAAAAATAAAGTAAAAAGATAAAGGAGAAAAATAATTAGTGAAAAGATAATGTTATGTAGGGAAGATATGGTTTAAGACTCTCTTATAGTTTGAAAACAAAATATTTTTTTGTATGGGATAACTTTACAAAATCAATATACATATGTGTAAAATGAGTAAAGGATAAACCCTACTCATTTTTAATCCACATGATGATTAGTAGATGGTTGAAGGGACTGTAAAGACAGAGGTAGACGTTCAAGAGAGGAGGTCTGCAGGGCGGAGGACAGGGCAGAGGAGTTGGCTAAGCGGCAGGAAATAGACAACAGTTTGAGTGCTACCACCACCACCCCCAGGTGGTCCACCACAGGCTTAGGGAGCTGGCAGATAGGGGTGAGGCCAGCTTTAGGATATAGAGGCCTACCACCACAGTGCTCTAGAGATTATTAGAGGTATGATCTGTGTCTTATCCACCTTAGTCTTAGTTCTTATTGACATAGTATCCAGTCACTCTTTCCTTACCACGGACCTCATTCGAGGCTTGTAGATTTTAGTGGAGCCTTTGTCTCAATCCTTACGATTGGAGACTCATACGGTAAGGGATTATATGATTACACACTGATGTCGTCTAGTTCTAGTAGTGTGTTGGCTATCATCACGCAATCAAGTGTTGGAAGTTTTATGCTTCCCTTTTCCAATACCCACAACCATTTAATCCACTCTGGGTACCAAACGATACCCTCAGAGGGTGGGAGATAAATCTCAGTAGACCACCACCAACGATGTCTATACCTTCCGGACCATGAAATGGAATACAGAAATGTGAAGGCTTTTATATATAAGTAAAGAAAGAATTAAAATATAACTAAATACCTAATTACCTACTTCATACCTTGACTGGTGTCTAAACATGTAACCAATTCATTAATTAAGTAATCACCCTTTAATATTAATAGTCACGTGAGTCATATCCAACACTGACATCACCTCATGATAGAATAATTAATGAAGGTCCTAAGACATGACAAGGAAACCTAAAAAAGATATTCAGGGAGGGAGTTATAGGGTAATAACCAAGGCTATGTAGATCTCACGGAATATTATCTCAGTAGTATCTATGTCTATCTAAGGGGTAAGAGCGTAATCCAAAGTGGTATCAGAGTCAGTTTCTTTTCTTTATTTATTATTTGGAGATAATATATTAGAGAATAGGAACACTTGGTACTTGGTCATAAGGAATTCATGGGCATCGTGAACCCATGTTCAAGTTAAAAACCAAGTTGCCTAAATTATAATTGTTATTATGCTTTTTCCTATTATAGTTGATATTATTTCAGCGTTGGGTGATGCACATGTTGCGTGGTGTTTTTGATTATTACTCTATTGGAGGGTCTTATTTTATCCTTATCCTGATGATATGAGGGCACAAATCATTGCTACATGCATCATTATAGGAACCTAGAATTCACATGTGATGCATATTTTCATTCCATATAGGTGAATTTCATTGCCTTGCATTGGTTGATATGCTTGTGATCATCGAGTGAGGTTGTGATAGTATACTTGTGCTTATATTACTTTAGCTGTGAGTGAGTGATTTCCTGTCTCAATTCATGAGGTGTACTGGCCCTCATGGGTGGGGATGAGTAATTTACCAAGTCAAGCCATTATACTATAAATAAATGGGTGTCATTTCTGGTGATAGGTGTATGAGAACTGATTCATATGAAATGGATATCCATTATAAATTAAATCCTGAAATCTAAAATTCATTGGTTTTACATCCTTATCTTTCCTTGTCATGACTATGAATGGTAAATTATTGAACCTAGAAATTAACTACAAATTGAAATGAAACTTATACGTGATCACTTACTGATACTTGGCCTTCTAAGTGGATAGTTTGGGTAGTATGCCTTGGCTGGTGAGTTTTCTTACATTCATCTTCCCTTAGTGATGATATCTTATTCTCCTAATCTTGTTATAAGGTGTTTTCTTGGAATTTTTAGACCAATGTCGACATGATGTCCTTGTTTCGTTCACCTTGAGGGTGGTGACGACCATGCTCTAGACATGGTGGGCCCTAAGCTTCCATTTTTACCTTTATGAGTTTCACTTGGGGATCTTACAATTGTAACTGATCCAAGAACTAATTCTTAAGTCCGAGATAGTTTCCTACGACTGATGTAGTCCATGAATGGTGCTCCAAGGGTTGCACCGACGATGGATGACCTGACCCACGAGTTCCAGCAGCAGAATCCTCCAACTTTTTTAGGGTATGGTGGTTCTCAGAATGTTGATTCTTGGCTAGAGGTAATTTTTTCTATCTCTGGTCATATGGAAATGCCTCCAGAGAGGAGAGTCATGCTTTCTATATACATGCTTCCGGATTTAGCTAAGCATTGGTGGGATGTGGTTACCCAATCCGGTTGTCATCAGGGCATGTTATGGGTTGACTTCCAGACTGCCTTATATGATGAGTTCTTTCCTCAGGCACTGAGAGTTGACAAAGCTAGAGAGTTCATGCATCTAGATTAGGGTTCTATGTCATTTATGGATTATTCTACATGTTTCATTTATTTATAGTTCCTTTCACCACTTCTATCCGGTGATGAGCTTTCACGTGCTTGACGTTTTGAGGATGGGATCCAGTACGCCATCTGAACTCACGTTAATTTCTTTCACATTACAACGTTTTTTCAATATTTTATTAGGAACTTATCATGGAATGCAACCTAGGGGACCGCACAAGTACTGGGATTAAAGGACCAATGACGCGTTAGACCAGTAGTTCTTCAAAAGGTAGTAAACATTCCCTTAAGGTTTTTAATCAGGGAAGTGGAAGGCAGACTATCCAGTTTTACAACTTTGTGGTGTGTCATTAGTGTTGAATATTGGGTAATAAGAATCCCCAATGTGATAGAAACCCTATGGAGTGTTGATATTGTGCTCGTATGGGTCAAATTTAGTGCTTTTGTAGGACCTTTCCACCAGCAATGAGTAGAAATGGATCAGAAGCCACTCCACCTATAGGAGTGAGTTCTTTTGTGTCGTGCCAGGAGGGGAGTTGTAATAGCACCGACAAATCTGGATTAGGAGGTGGTCTTGGTCGTGGTATTATGACCCCTAATCACTAGTAGTGCCAACATATCGGTCATTATCATGGTAGTCAATCTATTGCATAGGTCATGGATCGGGTCAGTTACATGCTTTATAGTTAATACCCGAGGATTAGGTTGTGGGACCATCAATAGTACGAGGTACTATTCTAGTAGCCTCTACTATTGTCTCCACATTGTTTGATATAGGTTCTTTAAACTATTTTTTTTCTATATCTATCATGTAAACTCTTTGAGTAGAGATACAATATCATTATGGTGTAATGAACCTCAATACACCGTTGGGAATACGGATGGAGGGCATAAGTTAGTGCAGGTACTATCCCCTTGAGGTTGGAAGTTACCCTTTCTTGTGTAATCTCTTTTTTCTTAAGATGACAGGCTTTTATTTCATTCTTAGGATGGACTGGTTAGTCCACTATCATGCCTTTGTAGACTGTTTTCACCGAAGGGTTTCTTTTACATCACTAGAAGGAATTAGTTGTCTTTTCAAAGTTGAGTGGGATGTCCAGGCTAGGAGAGCTGGACCAAAGCATCATGTTCTAAGAGAAGTGACTGCCTAGTTTTCAAATCTTTTACAGGAGGATTAGGGTTTTCTTCAAACAGATTTCCCTCCAGTAGTAGATCATTTCACGGAAGTCTTTCCTGATGAATTTTCTAGATTACCTCCTAAGAGATATGTAGAGTCTACAATCGATCTTGTTCCATGAGTAGCTCCAGTATCCATTCCTCTGTACAGGATGAAACCAACTGAGATTCAGCAGCTCAAGAGGCAGATAGAGGACCTAGAGGCCAAAAGCTTTATACAAACTAGTACATCCTCTTGGGGTTCACCGATGATTTTTTCTAAGAAGGAAGATGGAACTCTTTGTTTATAGGTCAATTACAAAAGTTTGAACTAGATTAAGGTTAAGAAACAGTGTCTACTTTCTCGAATAGATGATCTCTTTGTCTATATCTAAGGAGAAAAGGTGTTCTCTAAGATCGATCTAGGGTCGGGTTATCATCAGGTGCGAGTTAGACCATCAGACGTACCATGTAAAACATTACGTAGTAGGTATGGTCTGTATGAGTATCTTATTATGTCATTCGGTCTTAAAAATTTTCCAACCATTTTCATGGATTTGATGAAAAGGGTTTTTCACCTCTATTTGGACTCTTTTTTCATGGTCATTGTGCATGAAATCTTGGTGTATTCTCGCACTCATAACGACCATGAAAAACCTCTTGAGAACATTCTGAGTACATTGAGAGATCATCAGCTTTATGCCAATATTTCTAAGTGATACTTCTGGATCAACAAGGTCCACTTCATGGGTCATATTATTTTATATTCAATAGTATCTATTGACCTTGAAAAGGTTAGTGCTGTAGTTTCATAGGAGCATCCCAAAAACTTATTTTATATCAGAAGTTTATTAGGGCTCTCTGGATATTACAGACATTTCATATAGGACTTTTCACGTCATTCTTCACCTCTTACTGGACTTAAAAAATAAGGGTGTTAATTTCATGTGGTCAGAAGCATGTGAGAAGTCTTTTTAGGATCTAAAAAGGAGACTTGTCTCGACACTGATTCTAATTATTCTAGAACCTAGTAAAGGTTATATCATCTTTTTAAATGAATCATGAATTTTCCTAGGAGTAGTGTTGATGTAGGAAGAAAAATTCATTGCATATAGATCTTTTTAGTTGAGGCCTCATGAGAGAAATTACCCGACGCATGACATCGAGCTATCAGCAGTTTTCCATACCTTATGTTACTGGAGACATTACCTATTTGGTGAGCACTTTTTGGTGTATATCAATCACAAAATCCTCAAGTATATCTTTTATCAGTGTGACTTGAACCTCAAACAATAAATATGGTTTAAAAATCTACAATCCTTTGATTTTGAGCTTTCATGTACACATAGAAAGGGCAATGTGGTCCACGATTCACTGAGTCAAAAAACTCAAACGCATTCCATACAGAAAGCCAGTGATGAATGGAAGTTAATGGGCCTCTTTTCTAAACTTCATTTGGAGTTTCATGATAGTCACGATCAGTCTTACCTATCAGCCTTATCAGTTACCTCCACTCTACTTGAGAAGGTGAAGAGTGTGAAGTTTTCAAATATTGAAGGTTTTTTTCTCTATGAGAGAATATCAGGAGACAACCCACCTCTGGATTGGTCTATGGATAGGGACGGTGTCTTGTGTCTACTTGGACATACCTGGGTTTCTACAGATATGAGAGAGAAGTTGATGAAAGAGTCACATGCTTCTCAGTGGGTAGTTTATCTAGGCATCTCAAAGATGTATTAAAATATGTGGTGCCAGTATTGGTGTCCTGGAATGAAACATTAGTTCACAGGCTTCATCACTAGGTGTTCAACCTTTCAGCAGGTGAAGGTGGAGCACCAAATACCTGTAGGCTTGTTATAGCAACTTCCAGCCCTAGAATGTAAATGGGAAGATGTTTCTATGGATTTTGAAGTCGGGTTACATAGGTTGATGAGGGGCAGGGATGCAATCTGGGTGGTCATTGACCAACTAATGAAATAATCCCACATCATTCCAATATGAGAGACTTTCTTAGTTGATGACCTGGGAAGACTATATGTCTGTGAGATCATATGACTACATGGGGTTCCATGTACTATCATTTCAGATTTGGAATCTCGTTTCACTTCAGGATTCTAGATGGGTTTTCAAAAATCTATGGGGACACAGTTGATTCTAAAAATAGCTTTTCACCCTTAGACTGATGGGCAATCAGAATTGAAAATAAAGGTTCTATAGGATATGCTCTGAGCATGTGTCCTTGATTTCGGTGGTTTGTGGGAGAAGCATATCCCTATCATCAATTTCACGTATAAAAATAGTTTTCAGGTGATGATATAGATCACTCCTTTTGAGGCCTTATATGGTAGGCCATGTTGTTTACCCTTGTGTTGGCTAGAGGCGGGTGAGGGAGCCCAACTAGGTCTTTGTCTTGTTCATGATACTTTAGAATAGGTTCTTCTAATCAGGAAGCGTATGAATACTACTATGTCTAGATAGAAATCATATGCTTATCTTTGTCGATGGCCTATTGAGTTTGAGGATGGGGATAATGTTTTTCTTTGGGTATCGCCCAGGCTAGGGCATAGATGGTTAAAAAATCAGGGAAAGTTATTGCTTCGTTATGTCGGGCCATTTGAAATTCTAGAGAGAGTCGGGCCGGTAGCATATCAATTTCTACTACCTCAGAGATAACATTCCATGCATGATTTCTTTCATGTCTCACAGATTCACCAATATCATGTTGACACATCTCATAAATTTGATCCCAAGGAAGTTGAGTTAGATGTAGATGCAATGTTTGAGGAATATCTAGTACGCATCATTGACTAAATTATGAAGGCTCTCGGAGGCAAGTATGTCCCTCTCATATGGGTGTTATGGAAGAACGACCAAGTACAAGATGAGACTTGAGAAACATAATCCAACGTACTTGCCCAGTTTCCAGATTTGTTCTTGGACAATGTTTCTTTACCCTTTGAAGGAGAACTCAAGAGAGAGTTCTTTTAAGGAGGGAAAACTATAAGAACCCATTTTTTCACTGAGGTATGGATCCTTTAATTTTCAGTCCTAATGTAAATTATTAATGATTTAGTCAAGGTTATGAGGTTTTCTGTGGCTTTTTCAAAGCCTGGAACCCATCTTTTTGGAGAAAACAGACTTTTCACATGGTTTAGAGTAAACCGTGTAGAATTCTGCACGGTTTGGAAAACTATGAGGATGGTCTTTTTTCAAAAAGAGCCACCTCACATAGTTGGTGCATGACCATGTGACCTAACCGTGTGAGAAACCATTTTTCCCAGGTACCCATGAAGGTCTTGCACACGATTTGACCAAACCATGTGGCCAAACCGTTTGGGCATAGCCGTCTCGTACGGTTTGTGCAAGGTTTGACAAACCGTGCAGAAAAACTATGCATAGGCTAATTTTCTTGGTAATTTTTCATGTTTTCACCCTTAATGATCTATTAAGCAAAGCCTTCCTCCCTAATATGATAGCCTGTGGGATTTTTCTCCTTTTTCACCCTTTTTGGGATTTTTTGAAGATCTAAAATTGGAATCAAGAGATCTCCATCATTTGACATCTGATCGAGCTTCTATTCATCACATTGGATGCACAACAGTAAGTACTTGATTCCTCTTTAGTCGTTCTTCTTATCTATTTCTCTTGACCTAGGTATCTCCATGTGAGTGTTTTTCAGCTTTTCTTATATCTACTCTAATCTGATGAAAATTAAGGGCCTATACTGGAGGAGAAGGATCGTGAAACCCTAAGGTGGGTGGTCTATAACTTATCCCTAAAGTTTGTTGATTTTGGAATGTTCGTATGCGGCCCACAGGTTTTATTGGAAGCCATTTCTTAAATTTACATGACATGATTATACTTGTTAGAATTGTATGGTTATGATCTTCTCAATTACATGATTATTTGTTAGTGGTTACACCCACAACTCAATCTGGCTCATGTCAAAGGCTATTCCATAATTGTGTTTTTAGTGTTTTTGACATGTTTGATCCTCCGTTTGAGTGTTCCATTGGATGAACATTCTAAAGGTGAGCTTTTTGAGAATAAATGAATTGTTATTAATGAGAATTTCATAATGGCGTGTCCCATGTATTCTCACCACTTGACCCGCCTAAGGTAAGTGCTTCTGAATGATTATTAAATGTGAAATGTGAAATGGAAATCACAATAAGTATATAACTTTGCCTTAAAAATGAGATTGTTTAAAGTTAACTTGTATGTAGCACCACTTTACATGTTCATGGAAGGTAGAGAAGTGAACCTCTCTAATTGAATATTCCTTAATGGTTAATTAAGACGTGATTAATTGGTTGCAATTCTACTTGGCCTATCCATACTAATAGAAGACAAGGCTTGGACTAATAAATAAATGGTTACAAATCTACATAACCCATACACACTAATGGAGGGAAATACTTGAACCAAATGAATTATTATATGATTACAATATCAAATAGTAATGGACTTACTCGAGCTCATCTTGGATTCTGAGAGGAGAATACATTGGGTCTCAGGAACCCCATTCCGATTTGAGGATGCAGTTTTCCTAGGTTGATACTCACATAGACTTGAGTTCTTTTCTATTCCTCAGATGATTGGTATAATACCGTAGGGTACTTTACATTATTACAGGATACCTCAGATACACTCTTTGGTTCTATCATTGGATAGTAGGTTCCATGGTAAAATCTCATAGGTCCGTGTCTTTTCTAATCCCCATTTTACCTTGTTCAATCACCTTGGACTCGATAGGCGCCTTATTGTGGAATGCATTGGATTACGCACCTTGGTTTAAAATCTTACCCCTTAGCTAGACTTAGATACTACTAAGTTTGAATTTCATCATACCTACATTACCTTGGTTATTACCCTATAACTCCCTAACCGGATATCATTTTCAGGTTCCCATCTCATGTCTGGGGACCTTCACTACTTATACTATCACAAGGTGAGTTCAATGTTGGATATGCCTAACATGAATATTAACATAAAATGGTTATTACTTTATTAATGAATTGGTTAAATGTTCAGACACCAACTGAGGGATAAAGTAGGTACTTGGGTATTTAGTTATATTTACTACTTACTTTACTTATATATCCATGCACGCATAGTGATATATTCCATTTCATGGGACAAATGTTATAGACACTGTTGGTGTTAGCCAACTGAGATTTATCTCACACCCTCTTCGAGCATCGTTTGGTACCTGAAGTAGATTACATGGTTGTAGGTGTTGATAAAGGGAAGCATACAGCTTCTAACACTTGATTGTGTGCTGATAGGATGGAGCCTGATATCAGATGACTAAGTTGGATCTCATGGTGCTTGGAGTAGCCTTTATTTTCATTTAGTTTGTGGAACATGTTATGCATGCTATCTTGTATCCATGTTTTTATAGTTTTCTAGTGACATGACATTACATCATCATTGTTTCAGTTGATACATATATTATTATTCTCGTTTATCTATTGAATTATTTTTCTTCTCCTGTTTATTAATATTGTTTCTGCTGTTTATTATTCCTTCATATTCCTTTTGTTGTGCTACACTCTTCTAATGAGGGAATAGTATTTCCAAAGACACACCATAGCCCCTCACTTCTAGTCGGTAGCCTCTGGAGTTCAGGAAGATGCGCTTGAGGCCATGTGTACCACCGAGCTTGGGGCACCCGTTAAGTGGCATCTGGGTCTGGGAAGTCTCAATAAACCCTAATCATTATTAATCCACATGATGATACTAGTATAATTATGGTATTGGGTGATTATCAGATCATTACAAGGATTAATTACACAATTTGAGTAGTTAACCTTCCAAAATAAACTATATTTATTGTGTGATCCCATTGGTGAGTGTGAAAATAATCAATTATTCAATATAATAGGTGAAAAGGGTTGTTTATAATAGAAACATAAAAAGGAATTTAATTCAATGATTCAACCCCTCTTAGTGAATTATAAATGATCATGAATTTCATTATCAATTTTGATTAAATCATCCATGTTCCATTAAAAGATGAATTGATCTTTTAATTTTAATGAAGAATATTTCCTCTATTTTTGAAGTTTTAACCACAAAATTTCTATTATGATGATGTATATTCATAATTCAGTGTAGATAAATAGTATTCCCATTTCTTGGAAAAAACTATTATGTATGGGATGACCACATTTTCCATATTTGTTATCAACTAGTGCAGACATATTGGAGGATACAATTAATGGACTTTTTCCTCATGCTGAAGTTGTTTTTGTGATAGTAGTTTATATAAAGAACTTGGAGAATAATGTTCATGTTCAAAATAATATTTTTTTCATCACTTTAATAAAAATTGTTTATTAAATTGAAGGTAATAAATATAGAATAGGTATATGAGATAAAATAGAAAAAATATATGAAGTAAATGAGAAGTAAAATAAATCCAAGCTATATTTCTTGAGGTTGAAATATGAAGACCTCAAAATGATGGAAGATGAAATAGTAAAATATTTCTTCACTCAAGTTAATGAAATTGTGATCACCATAATATGTTTTTATGAGAAATTATAATATACTATGGCTATTGAGAAGATACTATAATTTTTTACAAACAGGTTTGATGTAATGATCTTAGCATTTAAATACTTTGATTCAAGTGAACTTTCATTGTAAAATATGTATAGTGTTTTTATTTTATATGAATTTTTAATGGAAGTGTATTCAATAAGAAGTTAAATGATGAAAATAAAATTCCCTTCAAAGAATCTAAATAAGAGAAGTGTAAGAAATAAAAAACACTGTATGAATAAGATTATTGTGACGAATTTATTCAATTGAAGTAGAACAAACTCATGTCACGTATTTTAAGAAGTGTGAGAATAGATAAAGGAAATTATAAGAGAAAATTATCAGTGAAGTATTTCAAGTATAGATCTATTGGATATTTTCTAGAAAATTTTACAAAGTTGAAATAATAGGAGGATGAAGATGAGGTTGAAAACCCAAGGAATTTATCAAGGAAAAAAGGTATAATATTTTAAAATTAAATTTTTTCTTTAGTAGGGAATGGTAGTAATTTATTTAATCTCAAAAATGTAAATTTATTATCACATTTTGGGGACAATGAAAACATTGAATATAGTGATAAATTTGATACTTCAAGTGAATCCAATGAAAATTTTCTAATTGAAAATTTTAATGAGAATGTATTATCTAGTGATCGAAGCAGTGATATTGGAAGTGAGGAAGAAATAAGGGTTTATTTTTTACTAAAGTGATAACTCAAGGAATATCTTTCAAAGATATAAAACATGTATAATGAGATCAAAAATTTAAATAAATTTATTCATCAGGAACTTATTTTACCATAAACTCTATAAAAAATTGTTTTCTGAAAAAATATTAAATGTTTGATTGAGATAGCTCATACAATATTTATTGATAATGATACTTCTTGTTGTTTATAAAGACCATACACCAGTACATCAGTTCACATTAAAAACCATTTTATACATTGATCAAATTAACATATGTTAACATATGATATTTATTTTAATAATTACCAATTTTTTAAATGTTTAAGTTGTTTGTAAGTCCTCATATCATCAAAGTGAATGGTGAAAATCCTGGGAAGTTTGAGTAGAGAGGATTTGATGGTATCTTCTTAGGATATCATATAATTTAAAGATTATATCATTATTAAAATAAGTATATAGAACATATTATGGAAACATTTCATGTATAGGTGTTGGAAAAAATAATTAATTAAATTCCAAATAAAAAATCAGGTTCCATAATGAAGATAAACTAGTTTTTATTGAGAAACATGGTTAATTTTCTAAAACTAATAAGTATTTAAATAAAGTTTAGTATGAAGATGATTATTAAAAAATTTATAGTCATTAAGGGAAACTTATATCATCACATCCAAGGTTGATAATGTAAGTTAAGGTCTAAAATATCATTTGATAAAAAGGACAAAATTATTAGTCTTAAAAAAACATTGAGGAAAACAACACATACCTCACTATTTTATCAAATTGAACCAAGAGATATAAAAGAGTCTTTGGACCACCATGAGTGTATTTATCCTATGAATGAAGATTTAATCGAGAATAAGGTTACATGGGATTTAGTACCCAATCTAATAAATAATAATTTCATCGGAATAAATGGGTGTTTCATAACAAGTTGAATGAAAGAGGTGAAGTGGTAAGAAAAAAGGAAAGACATTTTTGAAAAGGGTATTCATAGGTTGGATTAATTAATTTATCTAATGCATTTACACTAAACTCTATTCATGAGACCATTATGGTATTTATTTCTATTACAACACAAATTTGATATAAGATCTTCCAAATATAAGTCATGTCAGTCGTCTTAAATGTTGTGCTAGAAGAGAAAGTCACATTGAGTAACTTTATAGTTTCATTCTTAGAGAAGATGATTTATATTTTTTAAAAATAATTAAGGATCTATATTGGTTAAAAAATCTCCATGATTATGGCATTCTGAGTTATACACTTGCTTAAAGCTGTTGAATTTTAAATAGGGAAGAGTGGACAAAACCTATACACTAAATATTAAAAATATGTTCCATATACTATTATTGTTTATATTGATGATATTGTATTCTATAAAAACAAATAAAATTTATTCAAATATATTTCTTTAGAATTGAAGAAGATGTTTCATATTTCTATATTGATCAAAATGAGGCATTTCTTTCACTTAAAATTTTATTAAAAAGAATATAAAATCGTTATTTATCAAAATAAATATTCTCAATAACTTCTAAGGAAGTTTGGTATGTAGGATTAAAAGCTGTTTTCTACCCCCAATTTCATTGGGAACCATGATTTTTAAATATGAAAATGGGAAGGAAGTTTATTTAAAATACTTCCAAATGATTATTTTTATTTTGTATATTTGAAAACTTAAATACTCGTTATACTACATGCTATTACATTATGTTCCAAGTATCAAATTAGACCAAAGGAGACTCATTTCATTGATTAAAAGATAAGTCTTATATATATTATAGGTATAATGAACTATGGATTGAAATATGAAAAAAGTGGAAGGTTTGATCTGTTTTGGATACACATATGCAGATTGGACTAGAAATATAAATGATCAACAATAAATATCCATAAGAGTTTTCATTTTGGGTAGAACGTGTGCATATTTTAATATAAATAAATAAGTATTAGTGATGTTGAGTATTACTGAAGTAGAATATGTGACTATAAATTATGCTACAACCTAATTAATTTTTATGAGGACTTAATTGGAATTAATTATAGATAGAATGATGTTTTAATTTATTTGTGACTATGATAATAAAAAATACATCAATTTAATTAGAAATCCCATTCAAAAATATTGATAAAATCTAATTTATATAAAATATCACTTCATCAAGGAGACTATGTAGAAAAAATTATTGAAACTAGAATTTTTTCCAAAAAAGTATAAATTTGTATATTTTTTTACTAAAACTCCACTAAATGATACATTTCATTGATTGAATTTGATGATAGGAGTTTTACAGCACCCCACCTCAAGGCTATGGAATTGTGATTCCCTCGCCTCTCTCACTTATTCTTTGGATTGTTATCAATGGAGGAGAAAGTAAACATAAATTATTCTTTATGTTTATTCATTAATGTCTTTACAAAGGGGGGAAATTATTGGGGAGAATCTAAAGGTATTTTTTTAACCTAATGGGAGAGAGATCTCTTATTTAGGGGGAGAATTTATTTAGATATAGTTTTTAATAAGGGTAAGTTGTGAAGTTGGAATGGATTTTTTCTAACATGTTTGGTAAATAAGTTTTCAAAAACTTATTATATATAGGTTCATGGGAAAATTACTAGATATAGAAGTGAAAGAGGAGTTCATTATTATTTGGTATCAAGTGCTATTAAGGGTTGTGATGAAATAAATGTAAGTAATTATTTTGTAAAACATGATTTTATTATACAATATTATTTTTTCTTACAAAAAATTCACTCATGTAGGATTATATTTATTTAATGATGATTAATTTCTAAGTGTGATTAATTTTAAAGTTTTTTATGTTACTTGGTTTACAATGAAAATTAGAAGGGTAATATTACTAAGACCAAGAGATGTGTTGAGGAAATTATTGATCCCATGAAGAATAAGTTGATAAGTGAAGAAGATATTAAGTAGATTTGATTGTTGGGTTGTATTTTTTTCAATATAAATGTCATGTTAAAAATCAAGTGCACCATGATGATTCACTTTATGTAAAAAACACAAAATAATTTGAAGGACATTGAAATATTTTTTAAGGTTCAATAGTTTTTTTTAAATATATTTGAAGTTCATGTGAGATCACCACACTATAGAGATTCAAGAAACATGAGTGGAACTTGTTTTTAAAGAAAAAATATTTTTTTTTCTTAGGAAATGAGTGTCTTTATAAGTATTTATATGAGTAATTTGATTTGAAAATTACATCGTTCAATGAAAAACATGGTATAATAAGAAAATGTAGAGATAAATTCTAAAATACATGTTTATGGGGTATTTAATTTGAGAAATTTTATACTAAAAAATATAAATTCTTTTACATTCCATATAGGTTTCCATGTTGACATGAATGTGAATTTAAAATTTGTAAAATTCCTTATACAAGTGTATGTGTAGTATTCTTTACCTTGAAAAAGAATGTGTATTCTTATAGGAATCAAAAATAGTGATGTCCTATATAATGTTAAATAAACTGTGTCTGTTTTGATAAGTCCTAAAAGTATAGAGGAGACTTCTTACAATGGAGTGAGATGATTTAGTAGTTTTATGATGATCAAAATGAGATATCCAAATCCATTTTGTGATAGGAATATTTGTTTTGAAATTAATATTGGACAAAATGATATGGTTATAGGGGTGTAGAGAATAGTTTTAAATATATTTATAATAGTTGAAATAAAATGGTATACAAAAATCCATGTTGAAATTAGTGTTCAATGAAAAATTGATGAAATGATATAAAATAATCCATGGTGAAGAAATATGAATTCTTGGTCATGATAGTTTATAGATTTTGAGTAGAAATATTTAAATGGCTCTATTGATATCATTATTTGATATTAATACTTGATCTCTAACATCTCCAATCATATCAATGGTGACTAAGAGAATATGGATGAGCCAATGGCTCAAAACGAAGATGGAGAAGTTGATAAGTATTTAAAGGACGTTATTGGTTAAATTTGAATTTGAAATTAGAATATAAACTTGATAAAATATGTTTTCACTATGATATGAGAGGGATATGTTGTAAATCAAAAATATTTAGATAATATACAATGTGGGAGAGTGTATATTAATTTGTACAAATATAAAAAAATATAGGAAGAAAATAAATGGTAATAAAAATATGTTTGAAGATAAATGGAAGAATGTCTTATATATTTGAAGAAACTTTTGTAGTTTGAGAATAAATTCTATATATTTTTGTTTTATGTCACTTTATACAGTCATGATACATGTGTGTAACATTAGTAAAGGATGAAAACTACTTTTTTAATCCACGTAATGATAATAGTGGAATGTGTGGTCTCAAGTGATTACTAGATTGTGCTAATGTTTTACTACTCATTTTGAGTAGTGAGCCTTGTAAAATCAATTGTAGCTACCACGCGTGTTTATTGGTGTGTGTGATAACGATCAATTATTCACTTTAATAGGTGATGAAGGTTGTTTTTAAGAGAAACTTTTAGTGTAATTTAATACAATGAATCAACCCCAACCTTTCATTTAATTCTCACTGATCATGAAGGTCCTCAAAAATTGTGTTCAATAAATGGAAGAATATGGGCATGATACATGAGAAGAGTTGTAAGTGTAGCAAGAAAAAACCCATGGGAAACCCCATCTAATAGGTATGAGGGAATTTTTATTCTGGAATTAATTTCTAGTATCATCTATTTTGAATTAATATATCATATTACATATATACTTTCTCCAAGGAAATCCATGTTTCCTATCATAGGTTTCACATTAATAGATGTCACAAATATTGAACCAAATAATGTTGTGAAACATGATACTATCAAAGAACATTATAATTATGAATAATATATAGAGAATTAAACTCACATAGAGGTACATTAATAAGAAGTACGTATTCAACATCAAAAGATAACCCATAATTATGGATCACCTCCTATAATTCCACTAAGGACCACTCGATGTGATAGTGCTAGGGGAAAAATGAGGCAACCATGTTGACCACCCACCCACCACCTAATGATGGTGAGACTGTCTTAGTAAAAAATAAAATTTCATATTTAAATGATAGAATAAAGAATCTTGATCATATCAATGCTTAATTTCTTATGGGAACCTTACCCACTAAGTATGATCTTCAAGAATAATCTGACATTGCCCCTTTAGCTAACCCTCATCAATGGGATAATATTTATAAACCCAAAAAAAAATTATCCATACAATAAATTTGGGGTCACATTAATTATCTCATTTGACTATGAAACTTATGTATTATAAAAAATTATCACTATTAAGGAAATATCAACTACTATTTCTGGAAATTCACTCAAGGACGACTCAGATTCCAGTATCCTAGGAATTACTAGGTTACCTTACTACTCATATGGGCTCTATAGATGTCTAATATGAAATAGAATAACTAACAAGTAATATGTCACATAAGTGGGTGGAATTGACAACTCCTTCCATATTTAGGAATCCTAACATACCTATATTCGATGAAATATGAAATGAATAGAATCATATCACCCATTTTTCTTCCTGATGTAGCCCAATGTTGGGTTCCCCATAACAACAAGAGGCTTCCAAAATTAGATTCATTAGATAGAACTTAAAAGTTCTATATTTTTTATTATAATAACCTTGAATATGGGTATATTATAATTTGGTATATCTCCATCAAATATTCCTCAACCAATTGAGCTCTACACTGAGGAAAACAACTATCCTTGACCTCTCCAATTATAAGTAAGATAATGATAAATTCATTTATTTCATTATAATATGGAAGGTTATGACATAATTATTGGAAATTTATATTTCCAAAGAAAAATTATATGTTATAGTTGTGGAGAACCTGTAGGATGAGTTTTCAACCATGATCATCACCTTGATGTTCCTCAGTGGGTTCTGAGATTTTGTGACTATAACATAATTTCAAGATGATTTTATTTAGGAAACCAAGAAAATAGTTAACCAATCACCACCATCACATATAAGGAATTTATAGATATTATAAAAACCACATTCAACCATAAGTAAAAAAGGATAATGTAATGGGACATTGAAGATAAGAAGAATAAATTTTATTCCTTTCATAATGACCAGGTTATAGAGTACTTCATCCCAACCTTAGGGAATAACTTAATCACACTTCTCGAAATCAAGAAGTTTAATTAATTGGGGTAGAATGATCATTTTAATTATTGAATGTGCCATCCTATGGTGGGTCGTGCAATTGAGTAATGCTTTGTCTTTAAAAATATTTTGAAAAATATGGTCAAATACCATTGAACTGTCCTGAGAAAATTGTTTTATATGTGTCAAACCTTCTCCCCAAAGTAATAAAAGAAAGGGAAAAGGATCCATATGAGGATATAAAAAAATTGATGTCAGAATGATCTATAATATAGTGAATAATGCATATTCCATCATTAATGAATGACTAAATCAACCAGTAATGACCATAATTACCTTTATAAATCTTATTAAAAAACCTTATACTCCTCCACCTATTAAGATATGATGAAATCATTATAATATAGATAAATAAAAATATGGGTTCCTAAGGATATTAAGACCAATCAAAACTATCAAAGAAATAAGTTCCCTATCATTGGTAGAATAGAAACCATCCCGCCAAACAAGACTATGGGAACCAGCCCACCATATGAGACCACATACACCATCCCACCAAAAAAGACCATGTCCACCATCACACTAAAAAGATACTCTTATAATGAGGATCAAAATTTCACCCTATACAATGTTATTTGAGTAATTAAAAAGAATAATAAGAAGGATATTTTTATAAAATGGGAGCCTTTGTTTCTATAAACATGGTTTTAGTTGGGTTTAATAAATTTTCACCTGGTCCTGATGAGTACAATATTGGTAGAGAAGATCACAAACTTATATAATATTATTACAATGAATAAGTTTTCCCATACTCTACTCCTATATCTTATGAAGAATATCATGATGATACCCTACCCGACTCTATAAAATGAGACTTCTACCTTATTGATTCCTCAATGCACAATATTGGTAGATCATTTTTCCAATATCAAAGGTAGATCTAATCACTAGGGTAACCCTCTAGATTCCCATTATCATCCAATATTAATATCACCAGGAAAGGGAAATGAGTTTTAATATCCCCTACCCATCGACCCCCTTAATCTATCAAGGTCATCTCTACTAATGAATAAATCACTTGGTTTAAAAGATAAAATTAAAATCATTTGAAAATAATTACAGAGTTACTCCTAGAATGAAATCATATACATGATTATTTTCAAGATAGATACCCTATTAATTACGTGAACCCATATAATATAAAAAATCATGTAATAAGAACTTGGTGGGTCATTTGGGATTTTTTTTCCTATGGTTAAATTCCAATATATTTCTATAGTGGTCCCCCTTGTAAGTTAGTATGCTAACCTATAGTGATAAGGGTATTTTCATATTATTTATTGCCTTTATTAGGTGAATTTTGGACATCATTAACCTTTGGGATCACTAAAAAGTTCTTAATGAATGAATAGTTCTCTATTATAATGGTGGAACCATATATTTATATATTATAAATAACTTTAATATCCATGAACAAATTAATCGTGATTAAGGCACTACCAGTAAAATATCAAATTCATCCATGTTCCCATGAAAATAAAGTAATGTGTTACATACATAGGAAAAAATATTGTATATCCATTAGTGGTAGATGAAATAACTTATATTCCATGTAATCAAATAAATATTTTCAGTACTTCACCCTTTATTTAGAGAATAATTTGGTAGATCTCCCATGGATCAAGAGACATGAGGAGGCGGGTTTGAGAGACCATACCAATTACTAACCCTAATGTCAATTATTAGGATATAAAATCAAGATGTGCTTAAAATTTAATTATTTCCTTTAGAATAATATATAATAGGGTATAATGGTGTTTGCGACACCCAAATCTCTACTTCATTCATGTGAGAAACCTTAGAATAATAAGCAATGTTTATGAAAGAATCGGGGGTGCCCATGTCTTTGTGAAATAAAAAATTTCTATTCCTTTGTGATTGAGAATGATGTCATGTATAATATCTATTAATTAGACCATAACTTTATTGGGATTTATAAGATAAAGATACCAAAAGGGGTATTTATGGAAAACAATCCCAATTATTGGTCCCACCACTAACTTTTATAACATATGATCAAATGATACTTTTCCTTTATAGATTTTATTTAGAATAAAATAGACAAAGTACTGATAGAGTTGGATAACCCTGAGATGCATACAAAATTTATGCAATCCATTCTCACACTAATAGAAAAACATCATGCCTTACAAACCATTTCATATGAATGGTGTCCAAGAAGCGTAACTCTAAACTACATAGTCTATGGTCCTAATTTTAAGTGATTAAAGTATACCATAGCAAGTAATTATGGAATGAAATTAAATTTAATGATATAAGGTCCTTTTTTCAAGACCTTAAACTTCATTCTATGAGTTCCTTACCATGTTACCTCAGCCTATGTGGCACATGTTCCATCCTGTAAAACCTTAAATTACATTGAGAGGTCATTCATAGATGACCTTAAACTATATGCCTCCTTTGAGTAATGGATTGATCATTATAGGCCCCTCTTATTTATTTTTTTAGAGTTGAAGTCCATGTTGAAATATATAAAAATCCCACAAATGATAGGTTTTACATATCTAATTACCAATATGTCCTCATTATATCTTGATACGTCACTCATTTTCTTATGAGGTTTTATTTACCCTCCTCTTACATAAGGATCTATTCCTTTTTAAAAATTATCCTTTATGGAATAAGATGGTATAGTTTCATATTATTTTAAACCCTTTTTACTTCTCTTGTTCCACCCAACTTACTTCATGAATTTTTATTTTTATATCACTATTAACCAAACACCTTGAGTTGAGATACTCCTCTTGACAGACCCAATTCCTTGGGTTGGGATACTATAATTGGAAATCCACAACCCTAAGTTGAGATTCTTCTCATTGAATCCCCAAAAAACCATGAGAATATAATCTTAGTTTACCCTTTCATAGAAGTTAGTAATAATTATATCTGACTCTAAAGGGATACCTCTACTTTTAAATAACATTTATGTTGTGTATTTTCCCCACCAACCAGAGGCGTGATTTCATCTAAAGAATAAGATCCTCTAACCCTATATGCTATTTTCTAATGGTTAGGTGGTGGTTTCTTCATTACAAATGATCTACCTATTCTTATAATTCAACATTCTATTATATATGATTTACACATTTCAAGACATGATTTACCCCATCTGATTCCCCTATATTCAATATAATATAAAATATCTTTGAATTTTACTCTATTAGGGATTGTAGACACTATTATAGAGGCTCTAAGTTATATGACCATTAAATTCATGATACATTGGTCAAATATATATGACCATAAACCAAAACAATCATATTTCAATCCCATAAGGCCTTAAATTGATCGAATATGGTATTATTCATATGAAATTAAATCGTAAGGCATGATTGTCTTAGTCATAAGACCATAAATAGAATGACATGTAGTCTATCCCAAATGACCATAAATTATTTATAGGATTATATCTCATGATACCTAAAACTACTTGGAGTTTACTTTTCCATGTAGGTTATAATTATGAAATACCACCTTATATAAGAGGAAAATCTACATAATAATTCTATTTATAATGATATTTTGATTCCAATGGAAACATATTCCTACCATAATATCAAGGTTCACCTAACCTATAACAAAAATGATCCTTTACTATAACTATATAAGGATTTATTCATATTATTACAAGATTCATATTCTTCCCTCGATCTCCAGTCCCAGGAAAAAACATAAATTTCTATTCTATTCAATCCTTATTTCCACCATGGTTCTTGGATCCTACCATCTCATGTTGGATTTGGCATATCATCCCCTCACTAGGGTACTATAATTCTATGAATCATGACATTAATCCTAGGTTCACATTTACTTAAGGATTTACATATTAGCATTATGATCTCAATTCATGTTGGGTTTCCTTTCCCTAATTTTTATATATACTACCTCAAATTTTAATTAAATTTTTCTGATCTTAAACATTAGAAAAACATGGTCAATTATATTCAACCTTAAAAATTAGTTTCAATTGTCTAAATTCCAATACCATAAATTGTTAAAGGAAAGACATAAAGTGATCTCTATGATAAAAACTCAGAAAGTTTATCCTAGGAAAAATCCATGTATTTTCTCACTAGGCCTACACCTCACATAGAATAGGTAGAATTAGATAATTAAAGTGAAAGGAAAAGGTATAAATATTTTTATGTTAAAAACCTTAAAATGTAATACTGAGTATAATATGAGTTCCTATAGACTAAGACTATCCTTATTTATGGCCTAGGAAAACATTAGGATGAAAATAAAACTATATAAATATTTTTGGGATTATCTCACACCCATAAAAAATTTAAGATTTTTTTTATAGACCCACTGGTCTAGGAAAAAGTTAGAGTAAAGATTTTTACCCCCCCCCCCCATAAGTGAAATTAAACTATGTCATGTGTAAATTATCATTCATTACAAGACCACATATTCACATTTATCAGATCTAACATTCAATTGATTAGGTACTGAATCCATTTCATTTCCTATCCATTCACCTAGATAATTTTATCAATACATTATGGTTTAACTTTTAAGGTGATCAAACCCTTCATAAACATCCTTTTCTCTATAAAGATACTTTATATATTTGATTTCAGAGTCGTCATCATCTAAATTATTGAGTCAAGATTATACTCAAGAAAAACCAAAAACATTAAGCATCTTTTCTTATCTCCCCCATTCATAATGAATAGTAATAGGGTGATTGACTGGTATATAAGGACTCCACTACTTAGTAATGGAATCTATGTTGTGTATCCATCCTACCAACCAGTGTCACAAAGTCCCCCTTAACTCCATGTGGTATTTCTTGATAGTGTGGTGGTAGTCTCTCTATTTACAATGGTTAAATTAATCCCACCTATCTCTAATTCATATTGACTCAGATAATATTATGTTATTATTTACACATTCCATGGCCCAATTGTTCTAGTGGATTAAAATACCCTTGATGTTACACATTCTTGCATCATTATCATTACAAAATATGGATTATGACATTATATTTTTTGTACCATTTAACATTTGGGTATTCATTTTTTATAAAAAATAAATTACATGAGTTTAGATACTCCACCTAATAGCCTAAATTCCTCTTGTCAAGATACTACTCCTGGAAACCCCAATTATTCTAGTTGATATTCTCCCCTTTACAAATTCCCATCGAATATATAGTTCTTGTGGAATGAACCTACGTTGGAAGAACGTTTTATCCTTATTTTGGTTTCCTAAAATATAATTTTATATATCAATAATATTTGGTTATCACTTTCCATTCATCAAGAATTTATGTCCCATGTTGGGTTCTTAAATAATGTTAAGTCAAATTTTCCCCATTATCTAGATATGTCACCTCATATTTTCTAAAATATATACAACCTAAATCATTAGAAACTTTTCATTAAAGATATATAAACTTAATATTTATACCCCCATGGTTCAAATTTCAAGACATTAAACTAAAAATGAAATAGAATAAAAGGTTCATTAGGTTGAAACCCCATAAAGGAAGGCATAGGAAGATTTCATTTCATAACTTTATAAGACATCCATTTACATGAATTAATTAAATGTTAGAGTAAATGAAACATAAAAATTAATGAAAATTCTTTTTAGTTTGAAAATGTGTAATGAGATACTTAAGTAAAATTCGAGTTGTCACTCACTAAGACATTACCATTCATGTCTTAGGAAAATGTTATATCATAAAATAAAAAATTAACTAAGAATTTAGGGAGAAAACATAGCCCTATAAAAATTAAATCTATGCTTACTGGACCAAATAGTATTAGAAAAAGATAAATATGATCTTAATTTCCACTACATGTGAGAATAAACTATTCTATATGTACAGTTATATTCAGGAAAAGGTAATTTCTTTACCTTGAGTGGACCATCCTTTTTAATGATAATATACTCCAGAAAATTCATGTTATATACCTTCTCCCTAAGAATGTATTCAATACTTAGTGGAGTAACCTATAGGGTGATAAAATCATTCTTGAATAAAATTTTCTCTAAGAACCTACTTTATACCTTTGATGCCTGAATCATCACCAACCCACAACCCCATGTCGATATTCTCCTCTTGAAATCCCAAAACCATGAGCATATCCTCTTGGTTTCCCCTTTCATATAAATTGGTAATGAGTTTATCTGGTTCAAATAAGGACTTGACTTCTTATTAATGATATGTGTTCCATGTATCCAACCTTCTAATGATATACATGTTTTCATAATAGGGAGAAGATCTTGTATCCCTGTATCTTATTTCTTGATGGAGAGATGGTGGCCTCTCTATTATCAATGGTTAAATTATTACCACTTATATGTATTTAATTAAACATTATTATATTGTGATTTATAAATTCTATAACCCAACTATTCATCTAGATTTAAATATCATTGGTGTTTCATGTTCATACATCAAAACCATTATCAAAAAAGTGTTATGACATCCTACATATTATACCCTTTAATATATGCATATGAATTTTTATTTAAGAAGAAAATTTCAGAAATCATGATACTTCTCTTGGACACCCATATTCTTTGATTTAAGATACTCCTCTTAGCTTCCCTAATTCTTTTAGTTGAGATACTCTACATGGATTCCAAAATTTGTTGAGTTAAGATACTTATCCAAGAAACAAAAAAATCCATGACTCAATATTTTCCCCTTGGAAACTATAAACCCTTGAGTTGAGATTCTCCTCATGGAAAATTATTCTTGGTTTATGGTCCTCATCGCATGGCCTTCAACCACATGAGACAATTTTCAATCCTATAAGACCTTAAACTTATCAGAGTGGTATATTCTATTAGACCATATTCCCTTATGTATGAGCCAAATCTTTGTAAGAGTTCCTAGTGTATAGATTTACTAGTTCATGTTGGATCTTCTCCAATATCCCTATGTTATAAAGGAACCAATATATATTCTCTTATGAAAGACTTGATCTAAATATAGATCCATTATCAAGAACTATGTGTAGCTTGATGTTGTCCTAGAGGTAAATAATATGGATGCTAGAAGATGGGGGGAGTTAATTATAGTTTCAAATACAATTAAAAATTTTACTTTCAATTAAATAGTTAAATTATAAAAAACAAAAAAATAGAACTCAATTAGAGTGAATCAAATTAAAAAATGGATGAAAATAATAAATTAAAACTAGAAAATAAAAGATTAGAAATCTAAAAACATAACCAAAATATAAACAATCATCCAAATAAAAAATTAAAATAGTAGAGTAAATACAATGCTTTAAGTACCATATGAAAATATGACTACCACTTAAAGGATATTATTATCAAATACTTCTATTCATTTGAATTATCCACTTTTAAACTAATTTGGTTGGTAGGTTAGTATAATAGACCAAAGGTATCAACATTTTTTCAAACATAAGAAATTATTCGACTAATCCAGGTTATAGAATCACGTTATGTACAAGGAACCTCTTTGATAAAAATGTTGGAAGTAGGTAGCTCTAAACATGAGAAACTCTTTTATCTTTCCATGATTTATAGAAAGTCCAAGTTCCATGTACATCATTGAAAAAACATTCCTATGTAGAAAACACATATCCCCAAAACCTTGGTGATCAGAATCAATAGATTTCAATTGGAATCTCGTTAATCATAAATTTCAAGAGATAAAATTTTACAATGAAAAACTAAGAGCTTTACAATGAATCCTCACCAAGTGGTATCACCTATAAAACACACTGAAAATTAATGAAATCATGGACCTTGATAGATGTGATATGATGAAAAGTAAATAATTTTATTAAATCGTCTTATTTTATATTCCTTGATACCCCGGTTTAATATAAAAACTCCATTATAACAAACTCCAATGATTATATTTAATAAAATTTAGTTATATTTTGATAGTATCAGAAGGTACCCTATCATGTGATAAGTGTATCTCTATATTCTGATGATGATAATTTTTGTTCCATCACATTTCTTTACTATGTTTTTATATTTATATGGTTTATATTTTTTTATATAAACATTCAAAAGGAAATTAATTTTGTAAAAATAGAAAATAAACCAAAAAATTAAGTATCTCTTGAACAAAGTAAAATGTACTGTGATTTTCATAAAAATGATAAGAGGATTCATTTGACGTAATAATCTCCCCTTTTTGGAAATCATAAGAATCAAATGAAAATTTAATTTCAATAATAAATCTACAAATATATATCCATGTGTCATCCAATAAATCTCTGCTTTAGGTATAACATCTGAGAAATGACAATCTCTCTAATAAGAAATGCACCAGTTTAGTAATAAAAAATATCCCCCTTAATAATAAATCTTCTCCTTTGAATAATTTTTCCACATTATTAATTAAAGGAAATATTTCCACAAATTTCTCCAATTTCACTCCCTTTGTGATTTTCAAAAAATTAACACTTACAAGAGTAATAAAAATTTAATCAATAACAAGTTATATTGAAATAAAAACATAGGTAGCCTCTATAATATCTATAAATATTATTCCTTTTTATTGAAATGATTAATTCATGAGATTAAACTTATTTTATCTTCATATATTTTGTTTTTTAACTCTGGAATAACAATCTTGTCCTTTTTGAAACATCATAAGAATAGATAAAGACCTTTCTCTCACTTTAGAATTAGATAAAAATAAAAAGAAATTCATTGAAAAAATGGATGGAAAATAGGAATAAAATGATTAAACCTTCTAAATGTCATTCTAAAATGAATACGAGTGATATTATGTTAAATAATATGGTTCTGTACAATGTTATAAATAACTTTTCTTATCTTTCACAAAATTAAAGAAATGAATCCTGTATAAGGATAAGAAAACCAACATTTCATTTCTTAAGGTTTAATCAGATATGTTTCGAATTTTTCAAATGTGATAAATATTACATATGAGTTAATAACATTGAAAATTGTAAGAGTAGCTTAAAATTTCATAAGAGTGACTAAAAAATGTAGAATAGTAACTTATGTTACGTGTTGTTACCAAATATGTTTAATACATATCTAATAAGTTTGATTCAAATAACTACCAAATAATATGGAGTTCTATTATTAAAATTTATCATAGTTTTAGACAAAGAATGTCCTCCACCATTATTTAAAAAAAATTCAATATCAGGAGACAATGAAATAAGAAATGAAACATATGATCACTTTTCATTGATCATACCTAACTTCTATTTAATATATTCAAATATACCTAAATTTAATGGTTTAGTAAAAAAAATCATTCAACTAATTTTCAGTTCTAATAAACTTGATCATAGTATCTCTTTTTTTATGTGTGGTCCAGAAGGAAGTAGTGTATTATATATATGTTTTTGACTATTGAATCGTGTTTTGGTTTTCAATATAGTAATAAGCACTTGTTTGATAAAAAATAATTTATGTTTGAGTAAAACTCAAACCAAAATCCATGAGTGTGTACTCCATAAAAAACAATTGAACGCAAAAAACTTCCAATGGCCACATATTTAAGATCTATTTTGGAAAGTGTAACTAAAAAAAATTTCTTACTATACCGTGAGACTATCAATTCACTTATAACTAAACTTGTTTTTAATGTGCACTTCTATTCCATTCATGGATATATATAATTCATAATTTGGATTACTCTTAATAGTAAACATAGATATAGAGGAATAAAAACTCCATGTTCTAAAGTACCTTTAGGTTAATTGAAAATCCATTTATCTTCCTTAATATGGTATTATTTCATGTTTTATAGGAACCTCACACACTCTAATAGATAGTACATAATGTCTAACGGACTAGATATCAAGTAAATAAGTATTCTGAATATCCATCTAAACAATTTCTGATTAACTAGTTTCCCAAATTCATCAAGTTCAAGTTTATAGTAGTTACCTATCGAAGTACTAATAATGAAGGAATTTTCAAAACAAAACAAATTGTGTGAATATATTGTATATTTATGTTTTTTTAAGATTATTCCTTCCAGTATCTTAGTTATTTGGGAGGCAAGAAAGTAGTTAAGTTCACCCATCATACTCATCTCAAATTAATTTTTCATAAGTTTATAGAAACTATCTACAAGCGATTTTTAGATGTAACAAAAATAATTTCATCAAACATAGATTTTCACAATGATAGTGTGGTTAAAAATATTCTTGATAAAAATATATGGGTCTTTCATTCCTTTTAAAAAATAATTTTCAAGTAAATATGTAGACAATCAATCATACTAGGCTCTATGTACTTCTTTATAAAGATAAAGATCTATAGTAAATCTAAATAAATGTTTTGGAAAATTTATTTCTTCAAAAATTAAAATTTTATTCTATATTAAAATCCTCTAGAACATATACATTAAGGAAGTAACTCTTTTTGTCCATTTAAAATATAATAAAGTTTTGGTGAGTTGAAACATCAAAGAGAATAGTAATGGACGCAAGACTAACTACCAATACAAAGGCTTCCCTATAGTCTATTCTTTCTTCTTGATTATAACCCACAATAACTAGTATTTATATATTATATATAATAGTTCAATTTTCATCACAATTATTTCAAAATAACCACTTGAATCCTAAAATTAAAATATCTATAAGGTTCTCAACTACGTTCAAAACCTTATTTAATTCAAATTTATTAAGCACTTATTATATAGAAACTATCTAACTCTTATCACCCAAAGAATTA
Organism: Viscum album; assembly: GCA_963277665.1. Classification (NCBI taxonomy): domain Eukaryota; kingdom Viridiplantae; phylum Streptophyta; class Magnoliopsida; order Santalales; family Viscaceae; genus Viscum; species Viscum album. The sequence continues at coordinate 1,172,660,419 of OY728120.1, forward strand.
TTAGTTATTATAAGTTAATATTGATATAAGAATGAATGAATCTCATATTAATTTATTCATGAACTTTGAATTATAACCATTTGATCTAAATCACTATTGAAATTATCACAAGGATGATTCCTTATGATCAACTGATTTCTAGGTAAAAATTAATAGTGTTCCTTATTTTATGAATGATTAAATTCCTTTAAGTTAAATATTCATAGTCTAGATTCAGTTATTCTAGAATCAAATTTGTTAATTTTTGATTTATATGATTCAACTTATGATAATAATGTTGGAGATGGTTCAAAAATGAAATATGAATTATTTTCATAATCTATATGTTTTAGCATCATAAAAGTACCAGTCTCATCAAACATGACATGTATTGTTTCTTCAATGATACATTGCCATTTTTTTAAAACATGATATGCCTTACTAGTAGTGGTGTAACAAATAAATATACCTTCCTCATAATTTGGATTAAATTTATAAAACTTATCTTTAGTATTCAAAATGAATACCTTGTATCCAAAAACTTTGAAGTAGCTATGTTTAGGTTTCCCACTAGTCCAATTTAATATGATTTTTCATTAAAACCTCTACAAGGTAAGACTTGATTTACAGTATAAAAAATAGTACTAATGGATTTTTTTTCCAACAATTCTTAGTGATGAAATATTCACTAAATAAAGTTTGAGTAATTTCCTGAAGTAATTTATTCTTTATTACAATTTCATGATTATTTTTAAGAGTTTTTGGTGTCGATAAATTATGAGTAATTCCATATTCACTAAAAAAATTTCAAAATTATAATTTATAAAGTCTCTACTATAATAAATCTAGATATAATAATTCACTATATTTTTCTCATTTTGAAAAAAAAACAGAAAAGTTTTCAAAATATAAGAGTGCTTCCAAATTAAGATCCAAAAAGAAAACCCAAGTGTATCCAGTGTAATCATCACTAACATATACACATAGCACTTTCATTTTATAATTCTAGTTCTTATAGGAATAAAAAGATCCATGTGATCTAAATATAATCGTATATATGTTTAGATATTTAAAAAAGATTTGAAACTAAACTTATGTTGTATAACATATTTTCAAGTATCAAAAACATTGTAATAATTAAACATATGTTCTGATAGATCCCTTACTAGTACCATCCTACAAATATTAAATAATGTCCAAAATTATTAGTATCATATCATTCTATGCCAAAACAATAGACATATCCTCACCCACACTATATAAATTTGGGTTCTATGAAATATGATATGCTAGGTCTATGGTATAGGCATTATTAGGCTTATCACTAGATAAAAAGTGAACTCCTTCAAAAAATTTGACGTAACATTTATCATTCCCAAATTTTATGGATTATCCATCATCAAAAAATTGACTTATGATAATAAGGTTGTTATTTTTTCCTAAAAAATAAGGTATTATATAAATAAAATGTTTTTCTGAGAAACAAACATCACTAATACCAATAATTTTTCCAACCGTACTGTCTCAAAATGTAACATTTCCACCCTTAACTTTTTTTAAGTTTAAGAAGTCATACTTTCCTCCTATCATATTCTAAGGAAAACCACTACCAATGTATCATGAGTTTTAGATACTGGTACCCAACCTTTCTTCCTAAAATAGTCAAGGATAAAATTTTGGTTCCCAAACATTCTTGGGTCCATTATTTTTAACAAACAATTATTTAAAAACCCACACCCATCCAACCTTATAATGTTATAAATAAATTATATCTTTATAAATATAAACCCTATGAGTTCTAAATTAATATATTTTATTCAAAGAATAATTTTTTCACCAATGAAATCTTCTCTGACATTTATTACAAAAAGTTTCACGATTAGAAATGAAATAGTTTGACTAAAATTTTGACTTCCTTGAAGTAAAACCTATTACATATGATGTATTATTAAGTTTCATATATATTAAGATATTATAAATGTTATCCCAGCTTGTAATAACATTACATCAAATATTTTTAATACTAATAATTTAATAATTTATTTTTACCAACAAACACCAATAATAATTAGTTTAAACATGTTTATATTTTACATCTAACTCAGAAGTAATATTAGGAATACTATTATTAGATTCATAAGAATATTCCATATTAAAATAAAGGTCTTTATTCGTATTTTATTCTTCCATTATAGAAAATTCACATATATATTCAACTCCTCAAATGATAGATAATCATCATTTCCTTATTAATTTGAATTATTTTAATCATCTAAAGTGAAATAAAAAATAGTGTTTAAAGATAAAATTTCAAGAGATCTGAATGTTAATTTTCTGATTTAAATATTATCATTTTGATAGGATTTATAATAAAATATAATAATCTTATAGTTATTGTAACTATATAAATCAATACAATAATTTAAAAATGATAGATCTTCACTATCACTTCAATTATCATTTGTAGCTCTAAATTGATTTTACCCTATCCTCTTGGAAATTATTTTTGTTTCCATTTCCAAATTCTTATGTTTTGGAAATTCTGGTATAATATGACTAGGATTCACACATTCATAGTATAAAATTTTTTATAATCCTTATGTTCATACTTTATTTTCGATCCTTTTGATGATATTTTGTTAATTACTTCTTTACATAATGTTTTTTATCCATATTTCATGTTCTGAAAGTTCACCTTCACTAACATCTAAAAAACTACAACTTGATTGATGTTTAGAAAAAATATTCTTAGAAGTATTAGGATTAGCATCGTTAGTTCCTAAAGTTAAGTTATCAAACATTAAATAAAAATAAACTTTGATCATCTTATTTTCCTTCCCAAAATCTCTTATAAGTATACTCTCATATTGAATATGAGTGATAATCATATCATCACGACTATGTTTTTTTCAAATTCATAGTGTCATTGATGGTTTTCCTCTTGGATTTATTTTTTCGGAAGAATTTATATGTTATTTTACAAATTTTTATCATCATTTACCACTTTCTTATCATGTGATTGAATACTATTCATAATTGACATAAAACTCTTGGGCATCTGAGCCACTGATTATCCTATAAAAAATCAAATTCTTAATAGTTAACATGAAGAATAGATCTTTTGGTTTATAAAACAATATATTTTATATGGTGTTTAATCTTTATATTTTAGAAAATTCCATTCATTATCCCATATGATGAAATTTTACTATATATGTTCCATGTGATTTACCATAAAAAAATTTATGTTATTTATAATTAACTTGATATTATAGTTTATCCTCTTAAGTAAATGATGATACTTATTTATTTGGAATTCTATAATTCCAATAAATCATAAAAATATTATCAAAACTCATATTGATAACAAAATTTTTCATCCAAAATCACTAGTATTAATAATTAGCACTAGAAAATATCAGTGTTTAGCTTGGATTCAAATCTTTAATCCTTCTTATTGGAAATCCTTCCTCAACTGAAACAGACAGATATTTTATATTATAAATGTTCATGTATGAAAACATATAAATTCTAAAAAAATGAAAATATAAAAAACAAGAGTCTATATAAAACATATATCCTAGCATAGATATCAATAAAATTATTCTTATAGCCAATTTTTCCCATATATAAATGATATGGAATCTATAATAGGAGGGGTGACTTTTTATCCAAAAGACAACTAATATATTTTCTTCCCACTCAAAGAGTTAAAATATCAGAAGATATAAATTCTGATCAATCAATGTATATAAAAGTAAAAAATACTCAAAGAGTGTTATATTCATTGTGAAAAAATAAAATATTTAGAAGATAGAAAACAAATCAAATAAAAACAAGCAATCCAATTAAAAAATAACTCAATATATTAAATAAAATACTCAGAATATCAGATGAAAATATGAATGACCCTTGATGGATAATATTACCAAACACTTTTTTTTTTTGAAAAGTATTACCAGACACTTATAATCATGAAAAGTAACCATTTAAAAAAAAATAAGAAGGTAAATTAATTTACTAGATCTAAGGTATCAATAAGTTCCCAAACATGTAAAATTCTTTAACTAAATCAGTCAGTAGCAGCAAGTTCATCACCCAGAAATTATTCAAAAGAAACATTCGAAATAGGTTTGTATGGCCTCAATTAACTCTTCAATATATATATGATTGGAACCAATTCCATGTAACTTGGACTTCATTGAACAAATGTTCAGAAGCATCATACTCCTAGTCCTATAGCCTGGTTGATCAAAATGATAAGAAATAGTTGAATCCTCACTAGAATATTTTTTATCAAGAATATTGGAAGATTAAAATTTATAGGTTTAAGCTAATATAATTACAATGAAACCTCATGAAATGTAATTTTTTAATAAACACAAAATAAATACAATCAAGGAACTGAAAATAAGTTAGATAATGTATAAGAACATGATTTATTAAAACAACATATCATGAATTCCTTAAAGCATTAATTGAATTTGTAGACTCTATAATCCCAAACTCTAATAATCATCTTCTAAAAAAATTAGGTTTGGTTAAAATAACATAAGAAGGTACAATATATTTTTATGAGTGTAGGGCTATATTCTATTGAAGATAATTGGAATTTTTTAAAGATACGTTAATATATTTGGGAATTTATATGGTTTGACTTTTTTATTTCAACATACAAATGTAAATTAATTATATATTATAGAACTCTAAATAAATATTTATGTTATTTAAAAAAATAAATGTGTGTTTCCATTTTTTTAAAAATGGATAAGAAGCTTCATTATACTCAACACTTTATTCACATTTTTATATCATATGTAATGACATCTAGACCAAGTTTCCTAGGACAAAATGTAAAACATCATTTCAAACAATTCCCTAGTGTTGATACCTTTACCAATTAATGTAAGTTTTTTTACATCTTCCATACACAACAACCCTATATACAGAAAACAGATTAGCTATCTTGGGTATAAAAATATAGATTCATCAAGTTATTATCCTATATAATAATGAAGTACCCTTGTTAATAACTATATGTCGCTTGATTCCTATTTTCACAAAGATTGTAAAGATGTATGGATCTCATATTTGGGATATATATGAAACTTTCATATTCATTACATCCCCACAATTGTCCTAGTTTTTATTCCTTCTCATTCACAAAGTATTTTTCCAATATTAGAAATGTTCTAAGATGTGAAATCATTTAGTTGAGATTCTCTTCATGAAAATACATAATCCTTGAGTTCAGATCTCCCTCTAGAAAATAAAAAATATTAGATTAAATTATTTATATTGTAAATAAAAACACCTTGAGTCCAGATTATTCTCTTGGTTCCAAAAATCCTTGAGTCAAGATTCTCATCATGGAAATACAATAGCCTTTATTTGAGATTCACAAAATGGAAATTCAAATTCCTTTAGTGTATATTCAACTTTAGGAAATAAACTTCCCTAGGTTAAAATCCTTCTATTCATGACCCAAACACACTAATTCAAGATTCTATTCATGGTGAAAAAAATACTCAAGATGAGGTCCTCCTCTTGGTGAAAAACCTCTCATTATTGGGTCAACTTCAACGATATAACAATTGTTTAAAGAATATAAATAAGTGTTATATATTACCTTATAGTTTAATTCAAATTATTATAAATGAATCAAATTTTATGGGGGTTATAGGAACCCAAAAATTGTGTTCTATACACTTTACCACGATGACCATTATATGGTTATCACTTGGATCACACGATATGAGTAAAAGATGAAGGAGTTATGTACATTATAAATAAGACACCAATAGGATCTCCATGTGATGTATAACTTCTTATACATTTAGTGGTGGAAACTTATAAAAAAATTCCCAATATGGTGATGTGGTAGTGAGAACCTCCCACTAGGAGTAGAAAATGGGTTGTAAGACCCTAATCTTTTATAAAATATTCTTTTTTTAAAAAAATTATTTTCTCTGATATCTTATTTTATAAGAAACACTAATTTTTAACAAAACCTAGTATACTATAAATACATTTATTTAAAGATGAACTTTACAACCTAACTATTAAAAATGGTGGAATTAAGAGGAATAAACTAATCATAAATTTTAATTATAATTTTATTACATAAAAAAACATATTTATAAAATATACTTCATTTTTAGTGAAGTCTTTATAAGTTTTGAAAACACTATTTTCACAAAAAAAATTATATTGATTTTAGTGAACAAATAGAAAAATATTTTTTTAAAATTTCAAAAAAAATATTTGAAAAAATAAAATTCATTTTTTAAATCTAAATTTTAAAATTATCTTTGAGTTAATTTTTTATAATTTACTAAAAAAATTAATTTTTCAATGCAATGTAAAAAAATAATGATTTTTATTAAAAATTGAATTTTCATTTAAAGCATTTAAAAGCTCTATTTATTTTAATATGGTTATAAAAGTAAAATTTGTTCAGTTAGATATATATTAATCCAATTTAGTTCATTTGAATCAATTTCATATTTAATTTTTATTTTAAAACATTCTATACTTACAAAAATTTTCTCTTTGGAAACTCGTTGTTTTGTCACATCTACAGGTTTTAATTTAAATTAAAAATTTCCAATTCTATGAATGGAATTTTAAAAAAAAACCATATTTTTATTATTAATAATTAATATTATATAATATGGTAAACTCATTTTTTGGTCAAAATTAATAGTAAAAATAGTAAAAATTAGTTAACGTGGTTAAGGATAAAACATGTTTATCCGAGGTTAAATTAAAATTATAAGGGGTAAAATGAAATATAAAATATTAAAAATCATATTTTATGTACATATTTAGACTTTATACCATATAATTTAAGATAATGTGACATTTTGGATCATTTTGGGATGTTTAAAATGTGGGTATACCTTTCTCTTTTCAAAAAACCCAAGTGTGTCTGCTCCCCTACTTATAAAAGGCCATGCCCTATCCTCTACTATACACACTTAAAAAACTATTTGTTTTATCCAATAACTAACCAAATATATTCTTAAATTACATACCCACATCATTGAGTAATTATTTTTGGTAATAAACCCTCCTATGAAGGATTATTGTGTTAACCTAATGGGGTTCTCTAAAAAAGACGTGTAATCCTTATTCACAAGTTTTCATTTCATTTATTTCTCTAACTCCATAAAATATTATTGAAATATGATGATATAATAAAATAATTATCTAAAATATATTTATGTTTTATTATTTCAATTTAATTACCTACATATATATCCTCTTCTATCAAGTGAGAAACAAAACGGTTGATCGTGTGTATGGAGGACTACCGTCTTACGAACCGATGTAACTCATTTTCCATCACCGCCTCTTATGGATGGAGATAATGATGTATTTAATGTTTATGTATTATATTAATAAAATTATTTTACTTTTTTATTTATAATTTCACATATATATTATTATATTTCATTTTTTGTGAATATGATAATGTTGCTCATGCGTACGGAGAACTACCACCTCACAAGGTGATGTGATTCATTTTTCACTTAAAATTTACATAGAATGTAATAATGATAATTTTTTTGAAAAATATATGTTATATATATTACATAATAATTACTCTATAAATGTGATATATTATTTACCTATCTTTTGTTTCATCCATTGAGAACATGGAAACAATGGTCATGTGTACTACGACATAACGTCTCCCTGAATAGTTTAATTAATTTCCTATCTATAATATCTATAGATTACTATAAATACATATGTAATTAATATATATTATATATATTTCATGATTAAAATTCATTAAATTATGGAACCCTGATCAATTTAAATGGATCACAAATATCAAATAAAATAGTTATTACCTGAAATGTGATTTTAATAAGGAATTGTTAATTAACGAGTAATAAAATGAAATGAATAAATCATATATGGTATGATAGATATAAATATGGTTCTGTAATATATTTATAATAAACATATATTTATTATATAGTAGGTTTTAATGTGTAAAAAGTAATTCAAGACTTAAGGTAATGGATTTCTAATCTCATTTTTATTTCTGGGAGACATGTGTAATATTCACCACTCATTTATTTTGTGGGGTGTATATACTACCCTATGGTAATTTTATATAATTAATATAATTATTTTCATGATATTTGAATTTTAATTTTATGTTATTATTTCATGAGACTTATGATTAAAAAGTTATCAATGAGGTAAGGAATTTTTATTTCACTTTTATTTTTGTAGGACACATGCCATATAGACCACAAGTTTCTTTTGTGTAGTGTATGTACTAAACATAAATATATTTTATGATTATTATCAGGAAAGTTATGGGATATACATTTCTATATTAATATATATATTTCTTTGGGCTTATGATTCAAAAATTATCAAAGTGGTATGGTTTTAATGTTACAATTTCATTGTTATCAAAATCATTTAATATTATGCTTTCAATGATGTAATATTATAATTTATATCTCAAAAAAACTCATTAATTTTATTATATATTAGTTATTTCATGAAAATAAATGTTTCCATTCATTTTCCTCTCCTTATGTACTCAAGAGTCTAAAATAAATTATTTTAGGGAAAACCTTCATTATTTCTCTCTTTGGTCAAAACCCCTTTTTCTTCCATGTCTATGTTTTATAAATATGTTTTAAATATATATTTTAAATATATAAAATTATTGTTTAAATATATTTTTACTAATTTTTTAATTTTTAAAAAATGGTTTTAAAGTAATCGTTTATTTGTTTATTGAAGAACTCTCTTTTGACTTTTTAGTGAAAATCTAAAAGGAATATTCATTTTAATGAGAATAGCATGAACGGTATTTCCTACAGACATGACCATTATTTTATATGAATATTCCTTTATAAGTTTTCATGTTTATTTAAAAAAAAATAGCATAATATTTTTTTGAATTTATAGTTTTAAAAAGGTTATTTTTAGACAAAGTTTATTTTCCACAAGATATGTCCCATATGGTCTTTCAAACTCATTTTCCATCTAAGATGACACCATTTGATGTGACTTAATCGTTATTTGGGATATTATACAAGGGAATAATACTTATCATTTAAATATATGGTTTATAATTATTATGAAAATATATTTATGAAACTAATTCCTTTTCTATGGGCTATCATATGATGATTTGAGGAAATGATTATGAAACCCATTTCTTTTCCATGGGTTATAGTATGATGAAATGTTTATGGAACACATTTCATTTTGTGGGTTCTGATATGAATAATGTTTTATGATATTTCATAACACATATGTATTATTTTCATTATAATATAGTTAGAACTTATATCTCTTGCAAATTAATTGGGTAATGATTGATATCTCTTGAGATAAATAGGACTATAATGGAGCATGAACCTAGTTTAATAAGGGATTCTATCCACAATTATAGTCTTGGGATTAAACCTTGATTATTATTATGGTTTGGGGAGTGAATCCATTCAATTATTATTTCCTAGGGACTAATCCTTGACTACTAAGGAAATGATATTCTATGCTTATATGTATTTCTAACATCTCTGTCTTATGCTAATGTTATGCTCTAATAGATTATGTTATTTGATTCTTTTATGATTTATGTATTATAAACTACTAATATTTATTCCATGACTCAATATTATGACATATTATATACATGATATATTTTCAAAATTTTAAATTCATGTTCTCAAACCATTATACTCATGTTGTGCTTATGTGATCGTTGATACCTCCCTTGTTTACACTTACTGACCATCTGAGATCACCCTTTCTTATTTTTTCTTTCCCTAGGTTATAAAGAAATGTATTATGTATGATATGTCTAAGATGGTTGTTAGTTATATGGAAATAAGTGGGAAATTATTTATAACTCTTATGAAATATTTTTTTATGTTTCCATGTTTCCAAATGAACTTGATCTATACTATTATAGCGTGGATAGTTATGTCATGTAATGATTATTCATCTATTAAGTTGTAATATCTATGTATGGAATGTTTAAGTTATTAAATTTTGTATCAGATTAAGGTTTATTTAAATATTTGGAAACTAGGATTAGAAACACTTATTGATATTCTTATGGATATATATATATATATAAGGATATGTCTATGGATAATTCTAAGGATAAGTCAGTGTTTAGGAACATGTCATGGATTTTTGGTGAAGGATAGGCTGAGTGGTTTCCAAAAAAAATCACATCCCTTTATAGATACTATAAGTGGATGTAGCTATGGAATAGTTGTACCTCAGTGTAATAACTCAAAAAAGGGATCACTGAGCTGGAATCTATTGTCACCTAGTGCGCAACAATGAGGCTTGTTTCGAACCTGGTTTGATTCTCCCTAGAGATGTTTTTTGGAAATTCATAAACTCGTTATAAACCATTATAATTTTTTTGAATAATTACCATGAATAAAATAGGTTAAGCCTAAGGTGTCATTGATTGAAAATAAGGTTTCATGATTTAATACATCCAATAAATAAATTTTAATTCTTGATTATGTTTCTCCATTATGATTATTATTTATCACACTATTCTTTTTTGTTTTAGTCAATGGTGGGAAATAGAAGGGATTGAGTTAATGTTGAACATTATAGAAAATGTGTAAATGAGCAACCAAATAGGATAATGACTGGAGTGAAATATTTTTTGATTATTCCTAATCAATTATCATGATATATTATTAACAAATTACACATTAACCAACTCTCAGACTCACTAAATAAAAAAGGGATATATTTCACTAAGATTCCATATGGTGGAAACCATAGAGTATAGAATATTAATTTTATTATATATTTATATGTGGTAATAAGAACTCAATTTAATGTCTAAAATTAATGAGAATATGTTTTATGTGTGGAGAATATAGTTACATAGTATGTAATTTTTGAGGAAAAATAAAAATTTTAGTTAAAAATGGTTGGGAATAACAGTTTCCCTATGGAATCCTCAATGGTTGAGTGTTTTAAATATAAAAATTATGGGAATTATGAAAATCTATGTCATGTACGGAAAGATAAAGAAAAGGATCAAAAAGGTTTTATAAGTAATGTTTTTTCTATTGATAATAAAGAAAGTACAAATAAAATATGAAAGGAAGAAGTTATTAAGAAATAAGATGATGAGGTCTAGGTAATGGTTTAAGAATTCAGTGGAATGGTTGAAGTATTTATGTTTTTGGATTCAATAATTATGCTATAGAATTATTTTACCTATATTATTTTAGTTATAAGAGTCATGAAACATATATTAATTTTGTTAATTTTGTAAGTATATATGTCTTCATGTAATATTAACTTAAGAGTTATGGATAATGTCATGGTTTTATGAGTTTTAGGTTGATCATAAGTTCAAAGTCTTAGAAAACTATTTTTAAGTTCAATGTGATGGGTTTTTAATTTGATTAATCAAATTTTTGGATATTTCTTATTGAAATAATTTATATGGAACTCTTATTTTCAACATGAAGTATTATTTAAGGAAAATGATATTTTCATAAGTTTTAAGATATTGAAAATCTTAAATGTTTATATAAACATTCAGTATTAAGTTTATTTTTAGGGATTTTCAACGTATTTTTTATGAATTTTTAAGATTTATATTAAAAAATTAGTAAAGAGTATAACCTATCACATCAGAAAAGGTTATGGGGCTTGAACCCACAACTGAAGGGCGCTAAGGGTGAAGCATCTTCCAATGGCCTATGCGATATCATGGTTAGTATAATGATGTTACAGAAAAATATTAATTTGATATTGGGAATATATTTTTTATAGTAGAGATAACTATGGTACTTAAAAATGAAATGGTTATAGATTATTCCTTGTGAAAATTGATAGTTCATGAGAAAAATTTCCCAATTCATGATTTGGATGTAGTTGTGGTAATTTTTTCATTAATGGTAGAGAGTAATTATCTTTACAAATAAAATTGTGATCTATATACTAATGATAAAAGTTTAAAGTATATATTGACATAGAAATACCTGAATATGTTCCATATAATATGGTTAGATCTGATTTAATGATTATGACTCCTCAATACATTAAGACCCTAGGAAAGTATAACATCCCTAAACATACAATTTTGGATCCAATTCTAAAACCATAAACATCAAATTTATGGATTTCATACCGATGAATATAACCCAATTTTTCTAAAGAAAATATTACAACATCAAAATTAAATATGAGATCAATTACATACCCAAAGACCTTCTAGGTTTAGATTTTTGGAGAATTATGATAAACTCTTACAAAAAAAATTCCCATGTATTTAAATGAGAATTTCTCTCACTTAACACAAATTTTATTATTTAATTATAAATCATCATTATCATCCACATAAAACCATTCTATACATAATTCATTCAACATCAGTATGGATAACCAAGGGAAAATGGAATATAATAAGTGTGAGCTAAAATGATTATTAAGGGTAAATATAAACATTAATAATTGAATATCATCCCTGATAATATAATGATCATAAGGTAATATGACATAATCAAAGTTAATGAGAATAACATAATATAAATAATACCCATTAAACCAAGATCAAAAAATGTATGTCAAGGCATAAAGCTTTAAAAATAGAAGGATTCATGAAAATTAAGAAATATTTAGCCATATGATGCCAGTCTTGATCAAAGGAATCATTAAAACCCCATAACAAGCATAAATAAAACTTATTGGTATCTTAGGAAATTATATTTATATAACCCTTACAAAACCCTTACAAATGGAATAAATATATAGTCAACTTCCATACCCAATGAATTGGAGTGTTATCTAGGTGCACCCATCATAAATCAATAATGATCTCACTCGGTGTTGTCTAGGTACACAAATTATATAAGATATATTGAGATCACCCAGCATTATCTCGGCATGCCCATCATATAAACAATGTCCCCAAAACATTACATGAATAGAGTACATAGAACATTAATCTCACTATAAAAGTCATTAAAATATTAATTAATCATTTCATAACTTGATTAACTCATGGAAAATAAACATGTTCCATAAAAAACTCTTTGAAACAAGATTAACCCATAGAAAATAAATGGCTTCCATGAAAATCACTTTGGAACCCGATTAACCCATATAAAATAAATAGTTTCCATGAAAATATCTTTAAAAAATTATTAACACAAGGAAATTAAATGGGTTCCATGAAAATATCTTTCAAACATGATTAACACATGGAAAAGGAATGGGTTCCTAAACAATATCCCAAAAATAATCAAAATCTATCCAAAGAAATAATAAGGATGGTATCACATCAACAAAACCCAGTGGAGAATAAGTAAAATAAAGGGTTTTTTATGAATTTAAATACCATTAAAAGGTCATTAGAAAAAAATTAGGAAGATAAGATTTTCACTTTTAGTAATATCAAATTATGACATCTTATTTGGAAAATTATTTTGAAAGATAACATGGAACATTTTTTATGGAAAATATCATTTTACCTGAATGACCTGAAGTCCTTTGATTTTATTGATTTTTTGATAACCCCCTTTCAATGGGTAAGGTTGAACCCTTATAAGGCCCATGGGATTAGAAATTATATGGACCATAGGATTAAGAGACATTACATGACCTGAAGGTCTTAGGTAATTCAACCAAACTATAACTACAAGGAACCGCCCCTCCCCACCATCTGAATCATGATGGTAGTTCTCCACCTTTGCATGGTCATCTGACTAAACTTTCAGTTCAAGAACAGGCTAGTCCTGATGGCGTATCCATACCCTCTCATTCTTTCAAATCCATTGGTTTTTCTCTAGTGAGTTCACCTGCTCTGAATCCTCCTCTTGGGCTACTCCTTTCTTCGAAGAGTCTATTTGGGGAAACTACCCTGATCATGTGGCCCGAAGTCCTTGAGGTTTCTCGAAGGCTATAAAGGTGGCCTGAAGGCCTTACTTACCTGAAGGCCTAGGAGTCCCAAAGTCCTTAAGGACTCCAAACCCAAACCGGTGGCCCAAGGTGAATAGTTCTGGCTACTGCAGTACCGAACAAAAACTACTACAGTAACCCAAAATTATGCCTCTACCTGGTTTTGAACCTTGGTCTCTTAAATATACTTAGAGAGACCTCACTAACTTGGTTGAGGCTCATGTGCATGTAAAATATCCTTTTCATTCTGAAAAAAAACTTATTTAAAATCTAAAACTTTCTAAAACATTAAAGAAATAATTTTTTTTCAAAATAACCTTTGAAACATATAAAGGAATCTTTAAAACATTGAGGGGTTATGATGGTGAAAAATTCTGCTCATACCGACTATATTAAAACAAATATTCCTTTCACATTTTAGATAAAAATAAAAAAGTTCCTTGATTCAAAAATGGTAGTAAGATTAATTTCAAAAAAAATTAAAAATTCCAATTATAGGAAAAAAATATTTTAAATAATCATAGTAAAACATTTTATGAAAATATTTTTAGAAAACATGGATTTATAAGAAAGAGGTTTTTTGAACTAAGAGAGAAATCAAGTCATATTTTATTAAAAATATTTTCTTAAATAATTTAAATACCGAAGGGAGTAAAATGATACTATTAGTTGAAATTTCATAAATAACCATAGTAGAATAAAATTAATGGTTATGTTATACAATGATAAAATAATTTCCATTAATGGAAATTCAATCATAAATAATTCCAATTAAAAAGAAGATTGTAACATAAAGCCTTTTCCACTTTGGTATTCTTTAATCATCAGCCCCATGAAAGAATAAAAAAAAATTATACTTTAAATATGATTACAATAATTAGTTTCATGATATAACATGTCAAATAGTCAGTATATACACGTCATAAAAGAAGATATATGTATAATATAACATATTTTGCAAAGTAGACAACTTGAGATGAGCACCCCTTACAAAGACCATAACATTTAAGTGATAATTAATCAATTAATCGATTATGTATATCAAATTTAAATAAGTATAAAATAATTTTAAATAAAACATAATATGATAAAAATAATTACATATAAAATCTTATAATATCAAATATAATGGAGAAGTAATATAATCCAATGAAAATAAATTGAGTTATGAAATTCTTTACCATTTGGTAAGTTTCAAGTTAAATCCCTTTAGATAAAAGAAAATCAAATTAAAACTTAAAATACCATGAAATATTATTTATTCATGACATTACATGTAAAAGGATCAGTATATACACTATATAATATGATCAAAACATTAAAATATTCCTCAATGATGTAAAATTGAGATGAAGTCCCTTACTGCTTTGGTAATTTCGGGATCAAAAACTCATTAAAGGGAGAACCTCTTATGGATTTATAAATCCCAATAATGTAATGCCTCGGACCTCTCTGGTCTATTCCTTTGTGAAAAATATGGTGTTCGAGGTGTTCTGGGAGGTCAAGGTGACTTATCCCCAATACTTTTCCAAATTTACAGTTAGGTGAACAGTTCCAACGGTAGACCCTTGTGAACAGTGCAACAGGGACCTTCTGTGAATGGTTCCAACGGTAGACCATTGTGAACAGTGCAACGGTAACCTTAGGTGAATAGTTCCAACCGTAGACCATTGTGAATAGTACAACGGTAAACTTAGGTGAAAAGTTACAATGGTAGACCGTTGTGAACAGTGCAACGGTAACCTTAGGTGAACAATTCCAATGGTAGACCATTGTGAATAGTACAATGGTGACCTTCTGTTAATAGTTACAATGGTATACTTATTTGAATAGTGTCAACATTAACCTTCTGTGAACAGTGCAATGGTATAATTAGGTGAATAGTTTCAACCTTAACCTTATGTGAATAGTTCCAATGGTAGACTTAGGTGAACAGTGTCAACTTTAACCTTTTATGAACAGTACAATGATAACCTTAGGTGAACAGTGTCAATATTAACCTTCTGTGAACAGTTCCAATGGTAGACTTAGGTGAACAGTGTCAACATTAACCTTCTGTGAACAGTGCAATGGTAGACGTAGGTAAATAGTGTCAACATTAACCTTTTGTGAATAGTTTCAATGGTAGACTTAGGTGAACAGTGTCAACATTAACCTTCTGTGAACAGTGCAACGGTAGACTTAGGTGAACAGTGTCAACATTAACCTTCTGTGAACAGTTCCAATGGTAAACTTAGGTGAACAGTTTCAACATTAACCTTTTATGAATAGTTCCAATGGTAAACTTAGGTGAACAGTGTCAACATTAACCTTCTGTGAACAGTGCAATGGTATACTCAGGTGAACAGTGTCAACATTAACCCTCAGTGAGAAGTTCCAACGGTAGACTTAGGTGAACAGTGTAAACATTAACCCTCTATGAACAATTCCAATGGTAGACTTAGGTGAAAAGTGTTTCCAGAATAGTGAGGTTCTAATGGTGAGGTTCATGAACAGTGTTTCCAGAATAATGAGGTTCCAACAGTTAATAGTGTTTCCAGCTTCCTACTGTTTCACCCCTTTGACGTTTCTTTTGACGTAAAATGCATTTAAAGCCTCGTTTTGAGGAATATAAGGCCAATTAAAAGTATTTAACTCCTATATTAATTATCCCTAAGGTTTGGGATGTTTTTACTTGGTCAAACCGTGTGGTTTAATGTGATCCACTTTTAATGGGAAATTAAGTGTATCTTAAACCGTCGCTCAATTAAATCTTCTAAAGGGATGGGATATCTTCCTCCCTAATTCTTTCTCCTTGTTCTCGGGTGTGAGACTCTCGAACATTCCATTCATTTTCATAGTATTTGCACAATCAAACTTTCATCCTCGGATTGGTTCCACTCAGTTTTGATGCAACCAAGCTGTATCGATCAATCTTCGATATAAGGTATGTTTTATCATTGATATTTTGGGTTTCATCTTCTCTTATTTATCCTTCCATATTATAGCATGTGATATCCATGTTTCTAATGAACTTTTCTTGGGTTTAGGTTGGTGTGGTCATACCGTGGAATCCCCGGGTGGATGCAGTTGTCATGATAGGAGAATCGTGACCCATTGTGTGGACTGTTCTTGTATAAAGAACATCAAGAACCATTTGACGTAGGGGATTCATTGCATCTCTCTTATTTTATGTGCAACTGTATTGTTAGCCTGTTTTATCCCACTGGATCACAATGGAATTTACCTAATAAATATTTGAACCGGATAAAAAAATTGATATGAATCGTATGTCATTGCCTCTTGTTTTTCTAGATAGTGTTATATCTATGATTTCTTGTTTAGTTGTTCGTTCTTGATGGAAATTGGTAATGAACATAAACAAAAATTAATTGATAATTGTTTGGTTAAAAGATAAAGAGTTATGTAAATGAATATGGTTCTCCTTGTTTTAATTTGATGTTAATCAAATTGTTGTAGTATGCATGTTTAATTATTTTTTATAGCTTACTCATTAGTTTTCCCGAATTTGGAACCTATGAATAATAAATCAGTTAACTCAAAATGGATTAAAGAACTGATTGTTTGATAATTCCTTGAAGGGTTTTGAGTTACCATCTTGTTTGTTAAAGGTCCAAGATCCTAATTGTTAAGATTATTGTTCTCCTGCTGCTTGTGTTGTGATGTGATCCTAGATGGATATTGTGGTATGTGTGGGCATGGAGACCTTTGGTTGTGGCAGCAGATGATGCCTATATTGGTGAGATGCATCGTTTTATGCATGTGGGTGTCAGGGAGGACACCAGGGATGATGGAACAGGATGGATTTGACTGTTGGATTCTTTCCCATTCTTATAGGTTGATTATCTGCTTTACTTTTCCTCACTACTCAAGGAAGATGGTCTTGCTTACCCTTCTTCTAAAAAAGGTTAAGATGTGTGGGGTATGCCACGTTCTTTCCGTTTTTAGCTTCTCAAGGGAGGATGGGTCTAAGCTCTTTCTATAGGCAGAAAAGACTCAACGGGTAGTACATCTACTCACTGTGTTGATCCCCTTGTGTTTAGTAGCATAGAATATTTTTCTCGAATGCTTGGGAATATGGGAAAGTAATTTTGTAATGAATAATTGAATAAATAATGTTAACCCTTGGGGTTAGAGTCACAAGAACATAATGATGAGGATGTAATTTTAAAGGGACAGTGGACTTTGGGTGTGATGCTAACGAAGTTTAATGTGGAATTGTAAATGGTTAATTAATGTTAAAAGAATTAATTAACGTAAAGTGGAACTGATAAAAAAATGGAATGAAATAGTCTATTAAATCTATTTAAATGGATGTGTGCTTATAGGATACCAAGTCTTAGAAGTAGCTGCCCAGAGTCCGAGAGACATTAGCTGTAGTTGAGTCTAAGACAAGGTTATGCCCATATTTTGTTGTTGTGAGATATAGTATATCTTGTACTTTTTGAGTTTCTATATGTTACTCCACCCTGTCAGTAAGGGCAACTGACACCCCAGGGATTCTGACCCATGTGGGTGTTTTCCCCAACATTCTGGTGGGAGGATGAATAGATGAATACCCCCTTTGGCCCCACACACTTCTCTTGGAAATTACTTGTGCTGGCAGGAACATTGGTTAGTTTCCCCATATATGTGTGTAGAGTGCTATAATGGATTGTGGTTATTCACACACATATATTCTGGATGTAGTTTTATATGGACTATTATAGGTGTAATGTGTATAGGTTGTGATGGCTTGAGGATCCTTACTCGGTGTATGGGCTGTAATGGCTTGAGTTATAATACCTAATGTATGATACATGTTATGCGAGCTATAGTAGCTCCCAGAAACTACATGGTTACTTTGCTTACATGGACTTGGTGGTTTTGTTTCATGAGGTTCATGTTGTGCTGCTTCGCCCAGGTGTCTGCGGGCAAGCCCTTTTGGAGAGAGATGATTAGGACGTGCGACATTGGGGAAAAGTGGAAAACAAGTGGGGAAGTAGTAGTGGGGTACCTGTGATATTCTTTATTATACTATATACTCTTGTATGTGTTACTTGGTGAGAGTAACCATGGTGAGGGTGGGAACTTAGTATACATGTTTAGATGACGAGTTAGTTTCAATTGTTGTTGATTGTTCTTTAGCATTACTTCTTTACTTTTGCATGAGAGGATTCTGGGAGGATCTTACTGATTATATTGTTATACTCACCCCATTTATATATATACTATTTTTCAGGTCACTTGGAGAAGGTTGGGGATCAAGCTGGTTACTACTAGCTTGTGGTTGCAGGAGGTGTTCGGGCTTGTGGTTTCTATTGGTTTACTTTCTTTTGAGTACTTGTAGTTTTTTTCCTTTCAGTTGTAGTATTTTTTCATGAAATTGCATATGTGTACTTGGGATTTTTTTTATCCTACTGGTTGAGTTAGAGCTGGTTGGTGTCTATCTTATCTCTCTCTTCTGCATGTGTTCTCTTAGAGGTTAATGCCTCTCATTTGTGTGTTTGTTATACCCTCAGTGCTAGTCGCAAACCCGGGGCCTACTGAAGGAGGGACTCGGGGGTCATTATCTCCCTTCTCACATTTCCGGCCTAGGAGGGGTACACTTTGTGGAGAGGGGGTCGTGACAGAGTGGTATCAGAGGTCTGGTTGAGGGATAGGATGGGGATTGGTGTTAGGCACAAGTGAGGTTGCATGGGTTGGTAGGGCTACGGTGTCATTCATGTTTAGAAAGTAATGTAAACACTAGAGATCGGCTAAGACATAGTTGTTTAGGGACCACTATAATCTGATGTACGGACCTTTAAGTTTATAATGGATTCTAAACAAGGTGATACTAGTTGCAGGGTAGAGACCTAGGAAAGGATCATGCATCATTCTTCTATGTGCATGTGTTTGAATGGGTAGACCTTGGGATAGTTTAACCTAAAATCAATGAAAGAAAATAATTAATTAATTGATGTTGAATATTCCATATTCCAAGTTTAGGAGCTCTAACAGTTTGTTATTTTACAAGTATGGCTCTAGGTCGACGTCCTCATCAGGTTTGCACAGAAAATGTCCAGTAGGTTGTTCCAACAGATCATCGCAGGGTAGAAGTTGACGACGATGAAACTTGGAGGAACTCACTCTGAGAGTTTCAGCGCCAGAGTCTGTAGATGTATGAGGGACCCATTTCAGATACAGTCATAGAAGACTGGTTGGAGGAGGTTGAGATAGGCTTCAATTCGATCCGTGATCGGAATGAGCATTGGGTGTCCTTGGTTGTGACGATGCTGCATGTAGTTGTGAGGTAGTGGTGGTTCTTGTTCCCACTACTAGAAATCATGGTTTTTCCAACAGTTGTATACCAATGGTTCTTTTGAACCATTGTTATAGGTGATATTTACCAACGGTTTGCATTAACTATTGGTAAGGATCTATAAAAATTGATTTTTCCCAATGGTTTGATAAAACCGTTGGGAAAGATTAAAAGAAAATTAGTTTTTCCAAAAGTTTTATCAAACTATTGGGAAAGATGGGAAAAATCAGTTTTACCAATGGTTTAATGAAACTGTTGGGAAAACTCTATATTTTTTCCTATAATTTTAAATAACAGTTGGGAAATATTTCCCCCAAATACAGACCACCCAAGCCCCCACTCAGCCTGATTGCAGACAGACCCTAATCGAGCTCCTCCTCAATTCTTCTCATCTGCGAGACTCCTTCCATCCAAGATCCATCTTCAATCAAACAAAATCTTATTTCACACTTCAAATTAGTAAGTGTTACCTTAGTTTTAGCGTTATTCCTCTATTTTTTTGGTGTTTGATGTTTTGATTTAGGCTAAATTATGGTTTCTGTCTATGGAACCCTTGGATTTGTTTTCTGTTTTTTGTTCTACACTTCAAACATGGTAAAGGGTTTTTTTAGTGGGGTGATATGGTACTTTTGGTGGAATTTATTTTAGTTGAAATTTGATTTTTATTTGGATGAATTTAGGTTTCAATTTGAGGTGGGGGAGGGTGTGCAGATGGGGTGGGGGAGGATGTCGAGGGCTATCCAAGTGGGGTGGGGAAGGGGCTGTCTAGGTAGGGTGGGGAGGGGGTTGGGTTGTCCAAATGGGGTGGGGGTAGGTCTGTTTGGGGTGGGGGAGGGTGTGCAGGTGGGGTGGGGGAGGGGCTATCTATGTAGGGTGGGGTGGGGGAGGGTGTCCAGGCAGGGTTGTCCAAGTGGGGTGGGGAGGGTGTGCAGGTGGGGTGGGGGAGGGGTTGTCTAGGTAGGGTGGGGGAGGGGGATGGATTGTCCAAATGGGGTGGGGGTAGGGTTGTTTGGGGTGGGGGAGGGTGTGCATGTGGGGTGGGGGAGGGGTTGTCTAGGTAGGGTGGGTTGGGGGAGAGTGTCCAGGCAGGGTTGTCCAAGTGGGGTGGGGAGGGTGTGTAGGTGGGGTGGGGGATGTCTAGGTAGGGTGGGGGAGGGGGCTTGGTTGTCCAAATGGGGTGGGGTTAGGGCTGTTTGGGGTGGGGGAGGGTGTGCAGGTGGGGTGGGGGAGGGGCTGTCTAGGTAGGGTGGGGGGATGGGTTGTCCAAGTGGGGTGACGGTAGGGCTGTCTAGGTGGGGTGGGGGGTGGCTGGGTTTTCCAAGTGGGTTGTGGGGGGTAGGGGTGTCCAGGTATGTTGGGGGTGGGGGGGGGGGCTGGGTTTTCCAAGTGGGGTGGGGGTAGGGCTATCCACATGGGGCGGGGGGTGCTGGGTTGTCCAAGTGGTGTGGGGGTAGGGTTATCCAAGTGGGGTGGGTGGGGTGGGGGTAGGGCTGTCCAAGTGGGGTGGAAACCCTAAATTCAATGTTTTAATTGGAGATTTGGTTTGTTATATTAAGGATTAGGTGTTTGAGGCATTCCCATTCCTATTATGGGTGGTTTAAATCAAAAGTTATGATATTGGAACCATTTATGATGTTTCTGTCTCTATTTAATCTCATTTCCCCTAACTTAACATTAAATTCTCTATCACATTTGGTTTCTGTTTTTTTAATTTCCAGTTAAGTTACTTGTGGTCAATGATTGTCTCGTGTTAATTGTTTTCAATGGTTTGGCATTGAAATTGGGAATTTAATGTGAATTTTCCAAATGGGGGTGCCTTGAGAATACTCCAAATATTTGTTAAAAATGATCAAAGGGATTTTATTATTTAAAATGGATTTCTAAAGATATTTCAGAAATGATTTAATCTTGAGGAAAGTGTTTTATTAAAATTATATTTTTTTAATGAGGCTTGTGTAATGTATTTTGTTATAGTACACTTGTTATGTGACTATGTTTGGTATTTAGTAACACATGAGATAACTGGTGTGCGACAATGTGTTGTGAAAGAGATTCCATGATTGGTTTAAGATTATATTTACGTTTTGAGCCTATTAATAAGTTTTTTTAAAGATATTTTGAGATATTTACCTATTTAATAATTCTGTTTACACAGCGTATGCAACCTCTACCCTCATTTAATCAGTAAACTCAAGTCATTAATTCAAGCCTTCGTTCTCACTAGAATGTAAGAAATTGAATGATGTAAACCCATCCTCACGTGATTTCATACCTTAGATAGTGTCCAACATATGAAATACGATCTTTTGAATTCATCAGTTAACCAGGATCATATATTCCATTTCCCCTAAGATGACTGTACTAATATAACTTTAGGGTCAATTAAATATGGTTCTCATCGTACGATGTATATTATGTGTCCTTCTTGACCAATACTCACTTTTATGAGGGTGGGGTGCTTTTCACTACCCATTCTTGCATGTGTATACATCCATAAAAATGTTAGATAAGTCACAAGTTTAATTCAGTAATGTTTTTATCATTGACATACTTTATTATTAATCTCAAATTTAAAAATAAATTTTTTTGTCTATACTTAATGAAATTAAATCTTTTTACAAGCCATGAACAACCTATTAGTGTAGAATCCTAAAATTTATTCACCCATGGGGTGCGCTTGACTTGGGGAAGTAATTGGGTAATGAGTGGTATGGCCATAGAGGTGCCAATAATGAGTTATTGAACATGAGTGAATGATTTAGGATGCCTATAACACATGATGGGACCTGATGCATGTGCCTCTTATAGACCTAATGAAAATTAATATTAATAAATTTTAATTTAATTTATGAGTACTTGTTCTTTACATTATTTTAATAGTTCACTACATCGACTAGAAACTTCTTCCTTTATCATTTACTTAAATGTATTTTCTATTACAGTTCAATACTATTGAATTGTTTATGACAAAATGACTTATATAAATTCTTTTTACAGAATGGACATAAGTTGTATGTATGAAACCGATCGGATCTCAAGCGATTTTCAAAACAATTTGGAGAGCCTTATAGATTTTGAATTTCACAATGCTTCAGATAGTGGTCGCATACACTGCCCGTGTTCCAATTGTGTTGGTAGACCTTGGTTGAGGCATGAAGAAGTTAGCTACCACATAACCAAAAATGGTTTTGAAGCAAACTAGTCCGTGTGGTATCATAATGGGGAGAAAATGAAATCTCAAATTGGTGATGATCGAAATGAAAGGACTGGAATGGAGAATTTGTTAGATGATCGGTTTCCATTTATTCTTCATCATGAAAAAGAAAGGATTTCGACTCAAGAAGACTTCGATATAAGGACATATTATGCTTCTAGTGAAAATGATGATATTGATAAGGTGAAAAAATTGAATGATGCTGCCACGACTCCAGTATATCGACAATGTGATAAAATGAAAAGGCTGGAATTTTTAATCTGATTGTTTCATGGGAAAACTATGTATGGGATTTTTAATACAGAAATCGATTACATTCTTACCCTCTTAAAGGATTTACTTCTAGATGATGCAGATATTACCTCAAACCACTATATGGAATGGAAGTTAGTAGAGGAAATTGGATTTCAAGAAACAAAATTCATGCTTGCCCGAAAGATTGCAGTTTATTCTGGGAGGAAACTGCTGAACGAAATGATTGAATAAAATATGGCACATCCCGCTAGAAGTCAAAATCTAATGGAACACCATCCCGTGTTCCACAGAAAGTAATGTGTCACTTTCCATTGATCCCCATAATCCAGAATCTTTTTATGTCTGATGACATATCAATAAAAATGAGATGGAATGATACCGAAAGAAAGAAGACTAATGATGAGTTGGTTCAACCTGCAGATGGATTTTCATGGCAGAGATTTGATGCTCAACATTCTGATTTTGCAGCTGACGTGCGTAATGTGAGGCTGGGTCTTTCATGTGACGGTTTTAATCTGTTTGGGTAGATGCTTACTTCACACAGAACATGGCCAGTTTTTATACACATTTATAATCATCCCCCATGGTTGTGTATGAAAAAACCTTTCACTTTCATGAGTATACTCATATTTGGTCCTTCTGATCCCAGCATTGATATTGATTTATATATGCAACCTTTAATAAAAGAGTTGAAACTTTTATGTGATGTGGGTGTGTGCACATACGATGCATGTTCGAAAGACATATTTCAGATGCATGTTGTGCTTATGTGGACAATCAATGATTTTTCGGCTTATGCAATGATGTCTAGATGGAGCACGAAGGGAAAACTGTCATGCCGAGTTTTTATGAAGAATATACGATCCAGAAGACTGAAACATCGTTGTAGTTTCAGTTTTATGGGACATCGACGATTCTTGCCAAATGATCATCCATACATAATGAATCGTCGAAGATTTGATAATACCATAGAGACTGATGATCCACCTCAACGTATGTCTGGAACTGATGTGCTTAATGAATTGAAAGATTTCGGATTTTCGTTTGGGAAGGGTCAAATGAAATCTGGAAAGAGAAAGAATGTTTCCACTGAAACCTGTTACAATTGGAGTAAGAGGAGTATCTTTTTTGATTTTCCTTATTGGTCAAACAATTTGTTTCGTCATTGCTTATACGTAATACATATTGAAAAGAATATATGTGAAATGTTGCTTTTGGTTCTTCTAAATGTCAAGGGGAAGACAAAAGATGATTTACGATATCGGCGTGACTTGGTGGATTGGGGCATCAGACCAGAATTGAATCCTATGTGTATCAGTGAAAATAAATGGCAACTTCCATGTTCTTCTTATGTGATGACACCTATGGAAAAAAACAATTTCTGGAAGTATTAGAGACTATTAGAGTTCCTGATGGTTATTCAAGCAACATATCTAAACGGGTCAACAGAATAGAGTTGAAGCTAAAATCTTTGAAGACTCATGATTATCATGTTCTACTGCATGAGTTGCTTCCAATAGCAATCCGTCGTCTTTTTTACAATAATGTAAGGGTGGCTGTTATTCGGTTGTGCCATTTGTTTAGAGATATTTGTGCTAAGAAGTTTTCCATGTGTTTCTTGAAAAAAATGTTGACAGATGCCCCATTAATTTTGTGTGAGTTGGAGAAAATATTTCCTCCATCATTTTTCACATGCATGCTGCATCTGACTGTCCATATTCCCACTGAAATACTTCTCAAAGGACCTATTTCTTTTCATTGGATGTATCCAACTGAAAGAAATATGTTCACATTAATGTCTTATGTCCGAAACAGAAATCATCCCGAAGGTTCTATCCTGAACGATTACTTGTCTCAAGAATGTATGGATTTCTGCTCGATGTATTTGTCTGATCTTACTACAAGATTGAAGAGACCAATGAGAAATTAAGAAGAACAGTATGAGAAAATTGAACCTAGTTTTCCGTCACTTCCTCAAATAAGAGGAATTCCTGGATCATATACATTGAAGACATTAAGCCATGAAGATCGGGAGATGGCACGTCGCACAGTTTTGTTCAACTGTGATTTGTTCGATGACTATATTAGGTAACTAAATTGATTATGTATATATTACATATATATCTATTAAACTATTCATATTTTTTATCTACAGGGAACATAAAACAATGATAAATAGGAAGCATCGTTCTTTATCTTTGAGAAGGAGAGATACTTTTCGTAGTAAAGAGTTTTCTGCTTGGTTAAAATTGAAGGTAAAAATATTATTGTTTAAAATAATTATATAAATATTTAATTAAGTTTAATAGTCATTTATATTGCAGTTATTGAGTTTTTCTGCTAACTCTGTCTCTGAGGAAATAAGAGCTTTGGCTTTTGGTCCTAATACTGTGGTTCGTGACTGTAAATCAATTGTTATCAATGGGTACAACTTTATTTTCATTGAACGAGCAAATAACATGAGAACACAACATGATGGTGTTATGGTTACTTCCACAACAGATTATTATGTCAGTGCATCAGATAGTAGACCGCGATTTGAAAATGTGGGTTATTATGGAGTTGTTGAGAAAATAATAATATTGGACTATTAATCTCATGGATGAGTCACAATGATGAAATGCCATTGGTTTGATTCGATGACGAGACAGGGCACATTTATTGATGATTGTGGATTTCAAGTAATTAATATGACTTGCAATCTTGCTACCAAAGAACCATATGTGTTAGCATCAATGGCTAAACAAGTTTTTTATGTCAAAGACCAACTTCGACCTGAATTTTGTGTCATAGTTGAAGTAATTACAAAACATATTCTTTATGATGGTGATGATGGAATTGACATTGTCCCTAGTTCCATTGGAACCAATCCATTTATTTCTTTTGATGACTCCAATAGCTCAATTTTCAGAGTTGATTGTGAACCTAAAGTTGTGGTTGAAAATATATAGAATCATTCATCCATGTTCTCAATTCTTTTGGTTTACCTCGATTTGGGTTGTTAAGGTTGGTAATATTCAAATTGATTTAGTATTGATCAAAAATATGTTTTAGTTGACTTGACCATTATGTGAATTTTCAATGTTTATTGGTTTCAGTTTTATTTGAATTTCATTTTCTAATTTGGAATTGAACTGTATTCAAACCTAGTCAAAAAATATTTCTAACTTGGTGAACATTACAACTTGTATGATTTATTAAATCCATTCAATCTCTTCTAAAACAATTGATAGCTAAATTACCAATGAATCCCCCTATTCCCTCATATATTTAGTTTTTTGGGTTACACATTTGTTTCCTTTTTATAATTAATTACATATTTGTTTTCAAAAGAAGGAAATGCAGCCAATTGAAGAGAGATGAAGGAAAAAAATGATGGAGAACAATCATCGAATGGTGGAGTTGGAACTTCCATCATTAGTGCCTATAGTGAGTACTTTATTTCAAATATATATATTTAAAGAATATATAATTTCATGTGATTAATTTTTTTGTAAACATTTTTGTAGGATCCACCTATACGTCGATAGTTATTTGACAAGGAGCCTAGTACTGGTCCAAGTACTTAGGCCGGTGGTACGAGGAGGTTTCGTACCAGAGGTGGACGAGTAGCTGCGTGTACCCAACTAGACCTTTCCCCTCCCACTGACATGTCATCCTTCCCACATTCTGATCCCGGTGTGTCGTTAGGGACACTCGGGATATTTAGGCCTCCCATGTTTTCTCTACTTATTTCATCTTCTGGCCCATCATTTTCACATCCCATGATGATTCCCACTCCCCAGTCAGAATCCGGTCAGACAGTTGTCACATATTCTTTTCCTTCTACTTCTATCTCTCTAAGCTTCTATATTCCATAGTCTTCGACTCATGTTCCACCACAGGGTGTTCCATCAGTTTCTGTGGATCCAGTGGTGATCAGCGATCAGACCAGCACATATATATTTATAGAACCCTAACAAATTTTTATAGAAATATATATTTTCATTCTAACATGTTTTGATAAAATATTTGTTTTTATTTCATGACAGATACATCTACTGACAGGAGGCATGGGCGGGGGCGTACACGCATGCGTTCGGTGTGGAACCGTTGCACACAGGTTATGGTGGATTACAACGAAGACAACCAAATGGTTGAGAAAACAAGGCAACAATGTCGGAGTTTTTTGGCGACGCTTGCCAAATACTCCGACATCATTCCCGTCAGCCCGCTATCGTGGAGACATTTTCCACATGAGGTCAAGGACAAAGCTTGGGCAGAGATATGGGTAAAAAAATTGTTCTATTTAATGCCATGAATTATTTTTGTATTTATATGAATTGATATTTTTATGTGAGCTTCGATTTAATTTTCCTGATGGTGAGGGTGCATAACTGGAACGTCTAAAGGATTCAGGTGAGCTTTGGAGATCCTACAAGCATGAGTTGTATATTGGATGGATTTCTAGAGTTAGCACTAAGTTAGAGGCGATACCATTGGTGGATGATTGTCCTATAGAATAGTATCGTCAGATTATTACTCATTGGACGAGTACCCAGTTTAAGGTATTAATTATATTTGAGGTATTTAAATAATAACTTTCATGTTTTTCATTAATAATATCTGTTGAATTTTGGAATTTTATTTAGGAATCATCTAGAAAAAATAAAAATAACATTGATGCAAAAAAATACCTCCACACACTGGGACGCACTACAATGACTGATCATGAGAGAAAGCAGGTATGGAAAATTGTTTATATGTTTTCTTTACGACTTACACTTTCTTTTGTTTCATAAATTATTTAATAGTTTTCTAAATTTATCATATAACTTTATTTTTCAATGTCATTGTAGAGGAAAATACAAAATATTGAAGGATGTGTGCCTCAAGCAAAACTGTTTTTCTCGAGTAGACAGAAAAAGTATGGAAGTGTCATCAACGAAGTGACTCAGCAGCAGATTGTAAGTTTTAATCTATTGATTTTATATTTTAATATCTATTTTGTAACTTAATAATATATTTATATTTGTAATAGGCTACTTAAGAGGCCCTCGATGCCCAAGAACCAGACAATTTTGGGTTAACTGATCACTTACATCAGGTTTTGGGAGAGGAGCATCCTGGCAGAGTACACTGCTGACCTAGGATAGCCCCAACGAGGTATTGGCCCTCCTCAGGTATGAGTTTTAGTGCCACTGAGCTGCATAAAGTTAGGGCATAGGCATAAAAGGCTGACAAAAGGGCCACAGAGACGGCAGAACAGTCTGCTAGGGAAAACAGTGCATTTATGAAATTTATTGAAGTTCTACGTCTAAAACTTCCACCAGAGGCTAGCCCAGCTTTTGATGAATATATGTCGTCTATACGTTCTATATATGGAGCACCAGGTGGTAGTTATAGTGGTAGTCAAGATGATATCCAGGCTAACGATGATGATAGCAAGGAGTCTGATGCGGAAGAGGAGGGAGAGGAGGAGGGTGAGGTGGATGGTGAGGGTGAGGCGGAGGGCGAGGGCGAGGATGGTGAGGACGATGATGGGGATGAGGACGAGGGTGATGATTATGGTGATTATGGTGATGGTGATGTGGGACAAGTTGATCTGTTACATTTTTTACTAATATTACTGAGATTTGATGTTTAATTTATTCTAGTTGTTGGTTTTATCCAGACCTAAAGTATAGTATTGTAGTTGAGTTATTTTTATATATTGTCTGTTTTCATGGATATTGATGTCTTTTTGTGTGTTTAGGAACTCCCTGGATAGCCCCCCTCCTTCATGGACCCTGGACAACCCCCCACCATCCTCCTTGGACCCTAGACATCCCCCCGAACACCCCCCGGACAGCCCCCCACATAGCCCCCCACCCTCCTCCTTGGTCCCCGGACAGCCTCCCACACACCCCGGACAGCCCCCCAAACAGCCCCCCCACCCTCCTCCCTGAACCCCAGACAGACCCCCCCCCCCCCACCCTCCTCCTTGGACCCCGGAAAGCCCCCCTAACACCCTCTCTTGGACATCCCCCCGCACAACCCCCCCCCCCCCAACCTCCTCCTTGGTCCCCGAACAGCCCCCCGGACACCTCCCGGGAAGCCTCCCGGACACCCCCCGGAAAGCCCCCCCACCCTCCTCCATGGACCCCCAGACAGCCCCCCCCCCCCACCCTCCTTGATTTCACATGCATTTTTTTATTTCTCTGATCATGAAATGTTACTTAGGATTATTCCATTTTTGTATGTCTTGAATTATTTGAATGTCCTGGTAAGCTTATTAGCTCATTCTCATCAAATGCATGTGATGATATGCTTTAATTTGAATAAAAAGCCTTGTTGTACATTCTCCATGTTATGTGAATTATTCCTTGTTTTATTTGGTTTACATTTCAATTGTTAGGATAAAACAAGGGTTACATTTTAAGGACTCATTGACATGATCAGGGAATTTATACTTGAAATTCCATGATGTATGCTTTGGTTTCTAGGTGAGGGCTACCAGGATGGTTTCTATTACTCATGAGTGATATTGGTTCCTTTAAGATAAACCTAGGGCATATTTGACATGTACGAGTCAACCCTGCCTCAATCTGAGACGTGGTATGGCCGGCACCAGTCGACCCCAGCTCAATCCGAATCGCGGTGTGGTCGGGATCACTCTAAGTATCTCTCTTTTGTTTAAAATGGACAACATTTTAAGTACATATGGAAAACAGAAAAAATAGATTCTTATTGTGTTGATACTTTAGCAAAACGATCCATGGGTCATATGTGATGTGTACGATTCAACCCCGCCTCAATCCGAGGCGCGGTGTGGCCGACGCCATTCATAGTGTCTCTCTTTTGTTTAAAATCGACATCATGTTAAGTGAAAACAAAAACTGACATACGAACAACTGACCAAACGCATTTGAAATGTGTTAATGCTTTAGGAAAACGATCCATGGGTCATATGTGATGTGTACAAGTCAACCCCACTTCAATCCGAGGCACAGTGTGGCCGGAACCACTCTTAAGTGTCTCTCTTTTGTTTCAAAAGGATATCATTTTAAGTGAAAACATCAACTGACATACAGAAAACCGACCAAACGCATTCGGATTGTGTTGATAATTTAGGAAAATGATCCATGGGTCATTTTAGACGTGTACGAGTCAACTTCGTCTAAATACGATGCGCGGTGTGGCCAGTAACACTCTAAATATGTCTCTTTTGTTTAAAATGGATAGGATTATAAGTGAAAAGAAAAACCGACATATGAAAAAATGACCAAACGCCTTCGGATTTTTTTGATAATTTATCACAACAATCCATGGGTCATATGTGACATACACGAGCCAACCTAGGCTCAATCCGAGTCACGGTGTGGCTGGGGTCACTCTAAGTGTCTCTCTTTTGTTTAAAATGGACAACATTTTAAGTACATACGGAAAACTGACCAAACTCATTCAGTTTCCATTTTAACTTTAGGATAATGATACATGGGTCATATGTGATGTGTAAGAGTCAATTGTGCCTCAATACGAGGCGTAGTGTTGCCGACACCACTCAAAGTGTCTCTCTTTTGTTTAAAATGGACTTCATTTTAAGTGAAAACAACAACTAGCATACGGAAGGCCAACCAAACGGATTCTAATTGTGTCGATACTTTAGAAAAATGATTCATGGGTCATATGTAACGTGTATGAGTCAACCCCGCCTCAATCCGAGGCGCGGTGTGGCCGACACCATTCATAGTGTCTCTCTTTTGTTTAAAATGGACATCATTTTAAGTGAAAACAACAACTGACATACGAACAACTGACCAAACGCATTCTAAATGTGTTGATGCTTTAGGAAAATGATCCATGGTTCATATGTGACATGTAAGAGTCATCCCCGCCTCAATCTACGGTGTGGTGTGGCCGGAACCACTCTTAAGTGTCTCTCTTTTGTTTCAAAAGGATATCATTTTAAGTGAAAACATCAGCTGACATACGTAAAACTTACCAAACGCATTCTAATTGTGTTGATACTTTAGGAAAATGATCCATGGGTCATTTGAGATGTGTAAGAGTCAAACTTGTTTAAATCCGAGGCGCGGTGTGGCCGGTACCACTCTAAATCTGTCTCTTTTGTTTAAAATGGACATGATTATAAGTGAAAAGAACAACTGACATACGGAAAACTGACCAAACGCATTCGGATTATGTCGATAATTTATCACAACGATCCATGGATCATATGTGACGTGTACGAGCCAATCCGGGCTAAATCCGAGTCACGGTGTGGTCGGGGTCACTCTAAGTGTCTCTCTTTTGTTTAAAATGGAGAACATTTTAAGTACATATGGAAAACCGACCAAACGCATTCGGTTTCTGTTGAAACTTTAGGAGAATGATCCTTGGGTCATATGGGAAGTGTACGAGTCAACTTCACCTCAATCCGAGGCATGGTGTGGCCGACACTACTCAAAGTGTCTCTCTTTTGTTTAAAATGGACTTCATTTTAAGTGAAAACAAGAACTAGCATACGGAAAACCGACCAAAAAGATTCTGATTGTGTAGATACTTTAGCAAAATGATTCATGGGTCATATGCGATGTGTATGAGTCAACTCCACCTCAATACGAGGTGCGGTGTTTCTGACACCATTCATAGTGTCTCTCATTTGTTTAAAATGGACATCATTTTAAGTGAAAACAACAACTAACATACGGACAACTGACCAAATGCATTCAAAATGTGTTGATAATTTAGGACAACAATCTATGGGTCATATTTAACGTGTATGAGTCAACCCCACCTCAATCCAGGGCACGGTGTGGCCGTCACCACTCTTAAGTGTCTCTCTTTTATTTCAAAAGGATATCATTTTAAGTGAAAACATCAACTGACATACGGAAAACTGACCAAACACATTTGGATTATGTTGATACTTTAGGAAAATGATCCATGGGTCATTTGAGACGTGTAAGAGTCAAACTCGTCTAAATCTGAGGTGCGGTGTGGCCGATACCACTCTAAATCTGTCTCTTTTGTTTAAAATGGACACGATTATAAGTGAAAAGAACAACTGACATACGGAAAACTGAACAAAAGCCTTCATATTCAGTTGATAATTTATCCCAAAAATACATGGATCATATTTGACATGTACGAGCCAACCCGGGCTCAATCCAAGTTGCAGTGTGGTTGGGATCACTCTAAGTGTCTCTCTTTTGTTTAAAATGGACAACATTTTAAGTACATATGGAAAAATGCCCAAATGCATTCGGTTTCCATTGAAACTTTAGGAGAATGATCCATGGGTCATATGTGATGTGTACGAATCAACCGCGCCTCAATCCAATTCATGGTGTGGCTGACACCACTCAAAGTGTCTCTTTTTTTTTAAATGGACTTCATTTTAAGTGAAAACAACAACTAGCATACAGAAAACCGACCAAAAGAATTCTGATTGTGTTGATACTTTAGAAAAATGATCCCTGGGTCATATGTGACGTGTACGAGTCAACCCCGCCTCAATCTGAGGAACGGTGTGGCTGACACCATTCATAGTGTCTCTCTTTTGTTTAAAATGGACATCATTTTAAGTGAAAACAACAACTAACATACGAAAAATTGACCAAACACATTCAAAATGTGTTGATTCTTTAGGAAAATGATCCATGGGTCATATGTTACGTGTATGATTCAACCCCACCTCAATCCGAGGTGCCGTTTGGTCGGCACCACTCTTAAGTGTCTCTCTTTTGTTTCAAAAGGATATCATTTTAAGTGAAAACATCAACTAACATATGGAAAACCGACCAAACGCATTTGGATTATGTTGATACTTTAGGAAAATGATCCATGGGTCATTTGAGACGTGTACGAGTCAACCCCGTCTAAATCTGAGGCGTGGTGTGGCCGGTACCACTCTAAATCTGTCTCTTTTGTTTAAAATGGACAGGATTATAAGTGAAAAGAACAACTGACATATGGAAAACTGACCAAATGCCTTCGGATTCTATTGATAATTTATCAAAACAGTCCATGGGACATATGTGACATGTATGAGCCAACCTGGGATCAATCCAAGTCGTGGTGTGGTCAGGATCACTCTAAGTGTCTCTCTTTTGTTTAAAATGGACAACATTTTATGTACATACGGAAAAATGGCCAAACGCATTCGGTTTCCATTGAAACTTTAGGAGAAAGATCCATGGGTCATATATGATTTGTATGAGTCAACCGCGCCTCAATCCGAGGCGCGGTGTGGCCGACACCACTCAAAGTGTCTCTCTTTTGTTTAAAATGGACTTCATTTTAAGTGAAAACAACAACTAGCATACGGAAAACCAACCAAAAGGATTATGATTGTGTCAATACTTTATCACAACGATCCATGGATCATATTTGACATGTACAAGTCAACCCCGCCTCAGTATGAGTTGCGGTGTGCCCGAGACCATTCATTGTGTCTCTCTTTTGTTTAAAATGGACATCATTTTATGTGAAAACAACAACTGACATACGAACAACTGACCAAACGCATTCGAAATGTGTTGATGCTTTAGAACAAAGATCCATGGATCATATGTGACATTTAAGAGTCAACCCCACCTCAATCCGAGGCGCGGTGTGTCCGGAATCACTCTAAAGTGTCTCTCTTTTGTTTCAAAAAGATATCATTTTAAGTGAAAACATCAACTGACATACAGAAAACTGACCGAATGCATTCGGATTGTGCTGATACTTTAGGAAAATGATCCATGGGTCATTTGAGACGTGTACAAGTCAACCTCGTCTCAATCTGAGGCGCGGTGTGGCCGGTACCACTCTAAATCTGTCTCTTTTGTTTAAAATGAACAGGATTATAAGTGAAA
The DNA here is from genome assembly GCA_963277665.1 of Viscum album. Classification (NCBI taxonomy): domain Eukaryota; kingdom Viridiplantae; phylum Streptophyta; class Magnoliopsida; order Santalales; family Viscaceae; genus Viscum; species Viscum album. The sequence continues at coordinate 1,172,694,908 of OY728120.1, forward strand.
AGAACAACTGACATACAGAAAACTAAACAAACACCTTCAGATTCTGTTCATAATTTATCAAAAAAATATATGGGTCATATGTGACATTTACGAGCTAACTCGGGCTCAATCCAAGTCACGGTGTGTCCGGGATCACTCTAAGTGTATCTCTTTTGTTTAAAATGGATAACATTTTAAGTACATATGGAAAACTGACCAAACGCATTTGGTTTCTGTCGAAACTTTAGAATAACGATCCATGGGTCATATTGATGTGTACGAGTCAACCGCACCTCAATACAAGGCACGGTGTGGCCGAAACCACTCAAAGTGTCTCTCTTTTGTTTAAAATGGACTTCATTTTAAGTGAAAACAACAACTAGCATACGGAAAACTGAACAAATGGATTCTTATTATGTTGATACTTTAGTAAAATGATCCATTGGTCATATGTGCCTTGTAAGAGTCAACCTCGCCTCAATCAGAGGCGCGGTGTGGCCAAATCCATTCATAGTGTCTCTCTTTCGTTTAAAATGGACATCATTTTAAGTGAAAACAACAACTGACATACGAACAACTGACCGAACTCATTCTAAATGTGTTGATGCTTTAGTAAAATGATCCATGGGTCATATGTGACGTGTAAGAGTCAACCCCTCCTCAAACTGAGGCGTGGTGTGGTCGGCACCACTCTTAAGTGTCTCTCTTTTGTTTCAAAAGGATATCGTTTTAAGTGAAACATTAACTGACATACAGAAAACTGACCAAACGCATTTGGATTGTGTTGATACTTTAAGACAATGATCCATGGGTCATTTCAGACATTTAATATTCAACCCTATCCCAATCCGAGGCGCGGTGTGGCCGGTACCACTCTAAATCTTTCTCTTTTGTTTAAAATGGACAGGATTATAAGTGAAAAGAACAACTGACATACGAAAAACCAAACAAACACCTTAGGATTCTGTTGATAATTTATCACAATGATCCATAGGTCATATGAGACATGTACAATCCAACCCGTGCTCAATCTGAGTTGCGGTGTGGCCGGGATCACTCTAAGTGTCTCTCTTTTGTTTAAAATGGACAACATTTTAAGTACATATGGAAAACTAACCAAACGGATTCAATTTTCATTAAAACTTTAGGAGAACGATCCATGGGTCATATGTTATGTGTACAAGTCAACCTCACCTCAATATGAGGTGTGGTGTGGCCAACACCACTCAATGTGTCTCTCTTTTGTTTAAAATGGACTTCATTTTAAGTGAAAACAACAACTAGCATATGGAAAACCGACCAAACGGATTCTGATTGCGTCGATACTTTAGAAAAATGATCCATGGGTCATATGTGACGTGTATGAGTCAACCCTGCCTCAATATGATGCGTGGTGTGGCTGACACCATTCATAGTGTCTCTCTTTTGTTTAAAATGGATATCATTTTAAGTGAAAACAACAACTGACATATGAACAACTGACCAAACGCATTCAAAATGTGTTGATGCTTTAGGAAAACTATACATGGGTCATATGTGATGTGTATGAGTCAACCCCGCCTCAATCCAAGGTGTGTTATGGTCAGAACCACTCATAAGTGTCTCTCTTTTGTTTCAAAAGGATATCATTTTAAGTGAAAACATCAAATGACATACGGAAAACTGATCAAACGCATTCATATTGTGTTGATACTTTAGGAAAATGATCCATGGGTCATTTAAGATGTGTAAGAGTCAACCTCATCTCAATCCAAGTCATGGTGTGGCCGGTACCACTCTAAATTTGTCTCTTTTGTTTAAAATGGACAGGATTATAAGTGAAAAGAACAACTGACATACGGAAAACCGAACAAACGCCTTCTGATTCTATTTATAATTTATCACAACGATCCATGGGTCATATGTGATGTGTAGAAGCCAACCTGGGATCAATCTGAGTTGCAGTGTAGCTGGGATCACTCTAAGTGTCTCTCTTTTGTTTAAAATGGACAACATTTTAAGTACATATGGAAAACTGACCAAACGCATTCAGTTTCAATTAAAACTTTAGGATAACGATCTATGTGTCATATGTGATGTGTACGAGTCAACCGCGCCTCAATCTGAGGCTTGGTGTGGCCGACACCACTCAAAGTGTCTCTCTTTTGTTTAAAATGGACTTCATTTTAAGTGAAAACAACAACTTGCATATGGAAAACCGATCAAACGGATTCTGATTGTGTTGATACTTTAGCACCACAATCCATGGGTCATATGAGATGTGTACGAGTCAACCCTGCCTCAATATGAGGCACAGTGTGGCCGACACCATTCATAGTGTCTCTCTTTTGTTTAAAATGGACATCAGTTTAAGTGAAAACAACAACTGACATATGAACAAATGACCAAACGCATTTGAAATGTGTTTATGCTTTAGGAAAATGATCCATGGGTCATATTTGATGTGTACGAGTCAACCCCGCCTCAATCTGAGGCACGGTGTGGCCGGAACCACTCTTAAGTGTCTCTCTTTTGTTTCAAAAGGATATCATTTTAAGTGAAAACATCAACTGACATACGTAAAACTGACCAAATGCATTCGGATTGTGTTCATACTTTAGAAAAATGATCCATGGGTAATTTGAGACCTGTACGAGTCAACCCCATCTAAATTCGAGGCGTAGTGTGGCTGGTACCACTCTAAATCTGTCTCTTTTGTTTAAAATGGATAGGATTATAAGTGAAAACATATGGTATACAAAAAACCAATCAAATTATGAATTGAATTTTGGATTCACATATAATTGTCATCTAAATTTTTAATTGAATTCTAAATTAATTATGTATGTTTATAATTACGTTATGAATTCTGATTTAATTCTGGATGTGTATAGTTCCTGGATGCATTATATGTTAAATGTGTATGAATTTCTCTCCATATTTATGTGTTACTTGGTTATTTAAGGTACAATACTTGTATATGTATGTGCTAGTTTATTAAAGGTACAATAATTGGAAATATTGAAAATGAGAGGGAATGCTGGTGTAAAAATTGCACAAAAAATGAGAGGTCGATGTGCAAATTGCAGCCTACTATGCAATTTGCACAGCATAGGCTATGCCAATGGTTTGAAACCATTGGCATAGCCTCTCTGTATTATTTATACCAACGGTTCTATGAACTGTTGGTAAAAAGCCTTTCCCAACAGTTTTGAAACCCTTGGGAAAGAAGGCCCTCTACTTGGTTTTCCCAACGGTTCAAGCCAAACCGTTTGGAAAAACATTCCCAATGGTTTTTCACAACCGATGGGATAGGTTAATTTTTTTCTAACCTATCCCAATGGTTAACTGTAAACCATTGGGAAAACCTTTCCCAACGGCTTACTTCCCTACGGTTTGCAGAACCGTTGGTATATATTATACCAATGGTTTGCAGAACCGTTGGTATATATTATACCAACGGTTTGCAGAACCGTTGGTATATATTATACCAACGGTTTGCAGAACCGTTGGTATATATTATACCAACAGTTTGCAAAACCTTTGGTATATATTATACCAACGATTCTGCAGCCTTTCCCAACGGTTCAGAACTGTTGGGAAATCCTACATTTCCAGTAGTGTCCTCAAGGATCGTGAGGAGTCAATGATCTCATGGGAGGAGTTTCGAGACATGTTTAGTGTCGAGTTTCTTTCTTCGACTGTAAAGGCATCCAGTCGCCAGAAGCTTCTTACCCTTCAATAGGGGATCTCCAGTGTTTGAGAGTTTGGAATCCATTTCAAGAACCTTTTATGATAGATTTGGACATACTACCAAATTAGGAGGCTAGGGTGAGGAATTTCGAGGAGGCTTTTCATCCCGAGATCCAATGCCAGGTCACCCAATTTATGATAAAAACAAATATTTAGGTTCTGATTGTGGAAAAGGTTGTCGAGGGGACTTTGGCAAGGACTGGATCATCATAATAGGGGAATCGTCATGATTTCTCACAAAGCAGATCTATGGTTCGGGGTTCCCGGTTTTCAGGGCATAAGAGTTTTCATTCAGCCAGGGGTAGGTCCTAGCCCTTCACATCTTGTTTCTCTAGAGTCAGCAACTCTTAGGACTATCCCAAGGTATCATGATCTTGTTTTTCTTGTGGTGGTCATGGTCATTAGCAGCGGGAGTGCCCGAACTTTCAGAGCAGTCATCGTACACCAGGTGCTGCGCACCAGGTTCCTCCATTGGGGAAGTTCCAGCCGAGGTAGTAGCAGAAGGTTGCACCAGCTTTAGATCAGTAGAGGGTAGATGGGGTAGGAAGAGGACATCCCCATGAGGCCCCCTATCCTCAGAGAGAAAATCACGGCCATGGTGGTGGTTGTCATTAAGGTTAGAGAGGTCGTGGTCAGATTCATGATCTAGTGTTTCCAGCTCCATGTGAGCCAGACATCGTTCGAGGTACCCTTTTCTTATTTTCTACCTTGGTGTATGCCTTGTTTTATTTAGGAGAGACACACTCCTTCATATCACATACCCTTGTCCATGCTTTGGGACTTGAGGTAGAGAGGCTTCCAATGCCCTTGGCATTGACTACGCCAGTTGGAGGTTGAGCTGACTTGTTTGAAGTATGTAGAGATTGTGAGCTCGTGTTGGGGAAACAACGCTCTTGGGGAGATTTCCTATGTTTATGAATACAACCATATGATGTCATCCTCATCATGGATTGGTTTTATTCGATGCAGGCTATCGTGGATTTATTTAGAAAGAAATTTGTTTTCATTGGTGCAGATGGAGAGCCAGTGGTGTTTGTTGGTGAGCGAGATCCTCAGATGGGTTATAGGTGCATTCCATCCTTATAATCCATGATGGATGAGATGATTCTGAGTTCTTCAGAGGTTCAGCAGTTGGTGTTTCCTAGGTTCATAGAAGAGTACTCTGATGTATTTCCATAAGAGGTTGTAGCATTACCCCCTCGACAAGAGATTGAGTTTTGGATCGAGCTACAACTAGGAGCGTCTCCTATGTCTATGTCTCTATATAGGATGGACCCTTCTGATTTACAAGAGCTACATATACATCTTGATGGTCTGTTACAGTGCAGTTTTGTTAAGCCAAGTGTGTCACTGTGGGGTGCACCAGTTTTGTTCGTGAAGAAGGCTGACGGCAGTTTGCAGTTGTGTGTCGATTATCGTTGCTTAAAAAAAGTGACAATAAAGAATCACTATCGTATTCCACTAATTAATGATTTATTCGATCAACTGAAGGGTTCAAGTTGGTTCTCAAAGATTGACTTGCGGTTAGGATATCATCAGATGCGTGTAAAGGATGAGGATATCTCGAAGACTGCTTTCTGTTGTCATCATGGGCATTATGAGTTCATTGTAATGTCGTTCAGCATGAAAAATTCTCCAGCTGTGTTCATGGGATTGATGAATGCTATGTTCTGTGAGTTCCTATACAAGTTCGTGGTGGTTTTCATTGACGAAATCCTTGTGTACTCCACATCTGAGGAGGAGCATGAAGAGCATCTACATGCCATTTTGATAGTCCTTCATCAACATCATCTATTTGGGAGAGTTGTCGAAGTGTGAGTCTTGGGCTCGAGAAGTCCATTTATTGGGTAATGTTGTGTCCCAACAGGGATTAGCTATGGATCAATCTAAGATAGAAGCAGTTGTGTCTTGGGCAGCCCCCAAGATAGTGTTAGAGGTGCGATGTTTCCTTGGTATCACATGCTACTAAAGGAGGTTCGTAGCCAATTTCTCATGAGTTGCAACTCCTCTAACAGCTTTGACCTAGAAGGATCAGGCATTCATATGGACTGATCAGTGTCATACAGCTTTTGAGTATCTAAAGGAGAAGTTAGTAAGTGCTCCAGTTCTTTGTATTCCAGCTGAGAGAGTTCAATTTGATGTTTTCTACGACACTTCACATCTAGGGTTAGGTTGTTTTCTTATGTAGTAGAGGTCAGTTGTTTCTTATGGGTCTCATTAGTTGCGTCCCCATGAACGTTACTATGCCACCCATGATCTTGAGTTAGTAGCTGTGGTGTTTTCTCTAAATTTGTGGAGACACTACATCATTGGTGAGCACTTTTTGGTTTTAACCGATCATAAGAGTTTGAGGTATGTTTTCTCCTAGCGTGACTTGAACTTATGACAATGTCGGTGGATGGAGTTATTATAGGAATACAACTTCGAGATATCAAATACACCTGGAAAGGGGAATGTTGTAGTGGATGTGCTGAGTCGAAAGTCACATAGTGATGCGGTGTGTGAATCTGGTGATTCCTGGAGAGTAATGGAAGAGCTTTCATCATTACATCTTGATATGGGAGAATTTTGGGGTAGATATTGTCTTTTTCAGATGATGTTACAATCATCCCTGATGCAGAAGGTGGATGAGTCCCAGTTGGGGGATCTAGAGGTGGAGGTCTGGAGAGACCGAGTTGTTTGTGGCGAGGCCCCTGATGGTTGTTCAGAGGATGAACAACACCGATTGTTGTATCACGGAAGGCTTTTTGTTCATTTTATGATGTGTGAGATGGTTCTTAGAGAGTTTCATAGTTTTCCTTTAGCGGTGAATCCTGGCATGACAAAGATGTATCGAGCCTTGAGGAGCCAGTTTTGGTGGTCGGGGCTGAAGCGTGCGGTTGCAGAGTTTGTGTCTTCATGTTTGATCTTCCAGATGGTGAAGTCCAAACACTGTGTTCCTGGTGGTCTTCTCCAACCATTATATATTCCTCAGTGGAAGTGGGAGGACATCTCAATGGACTTTGTTACTGGTTTACCTCGAGATCTGAGAGGACATGACTCTATTTGGGTGGTAGTGAATCATTTAACAAAATTGACCCACTTCATAGCGATCAAGGAGTCAATCTCAGTGGAAGTTTTGTCAAGGCAGTATCTGGAGGAGGTGGTGAGACTTCATGGATTCACAAGGATGATCATTTCTGATCGAGATCCTCGTTTTACCTCCAGGGTGTGTAGAGGTATCCAACATGCATTCGGTTCCCAACTATGCCTTAACACTACTTTTCACCCTCAAACGGATGGTTAGACCGAGCAAACCATCCAGACTCTTGAAGAAATGTTACCCACTTGTGTCCTAGATTTTGGAGGTTTGTGGATGAAGAACTTACCCTTGGTGGATTTCTCTTACAATAATAGTTATCAATACACCATCGTTATGGCGCCGTTTGAAGCCTTGTATGGCCGACCATGCCATTCTCTGTTGTGCTGGACTGGGGTCAGAGAGACAGCAATTCTCGGACCGGAACTAGTGCATAATACAACAGAGATGGTTCAGGTAATTCTTGAGAGGATGAAGACAGTGCAAGATTGTCAGAAATCATATGTTGGTCAAAGGAGGAGACCCTTAGAGTTTAATGTTGGGGATCTTGTGTTTCTGAAGGTGACTCCCCATCATGGGCAGCGAAGGTTTGTTCATGGGAGTCAGCTTTCTCCCCACTTTTTTGGTCCTTTTGAGGTTTTAACTCATGTTGGAGATGTTGCATATCGAGTAGAACCTCCCCCGTAGATGAGTCGGATACTTGATGTTTTCTATGTATCAGAGCTCCGTTGTTATCTTCATGATGAATCTCACGTCATCGATTGGGGAGAGATCGATGTTTATGATGATGCGAACTTTGAGGAGCGACCTGTGGAGATCCAAGACCACAAGGAGAATGTGTTTTGCAGTCATTCTATCCCCTTGGTTCGTGTCTTGTGGTGACATGGTGGCATCGAGGAGAGCACCTGGGAACTTGAGTCCCAGATACGTGCTCAGTACCCAGAGTTTTTTGATTTTTAACTATTTCCATGTAACGATGTCCCATTTGTGTTTATACCTTTCATGTTTATAATATGAATTTATTTTGTTGCTTCTTGTGGCTTTCTCTATTTTGATAGGTATCTCGATGGGTGGTTGTTCGGACGCCGTTTAGTTTTACCTCTAGGTGGGTTTTGAATTCTCGAGGACGAGAATGTTTTGAGAGGTATCTGATGTAATGGCTCGGACCTCTCTGGTCCATTCCTTTGTGAAAATATGGTGTTTGAGGTGTTCCAGGAGGTCAAGGTGACTTATCCCCAACACTTTTCCAAATTTATAGTTAGGTGAGCAGTTCCAACGGTAGACCGTTGTGAACAGTGCAACGGGGACCTTCTATGAACAGTTCCAATGGTAGACCGTTTTGAACAGTACAAGGGTGACCTACTGTGAAAAGTTCCAATGGTAGACTATTGTGAACAATTCAATGGTAACCTTAGGTGAATAGTTCCAATGGTAGACCATTGTGAATAGTAAAATGGTAACCTTAGGTGAACAGTTCCAATGGTAGACCATTGTGAACAGTGCAATGGTAACCTTAGGTGAAGAGTTCCAATGGTAGACCATTGTGAAAAGTGAAATGGTGACCTTCTGTGAATAGTTCCAATGGTAGACCTAGGTGAGAAGAGTCAACATTAACCTTCTATGAACACTGCAATGGTAGACTTAGGTGAACAGTGTCAACATTAACCTTCAGTGAACAGTTCCAACAGTAGACTTAGTTAAACAGTTTTAACATTAACCTTCTGTGAACAGTGCAATGGTAACCTTAGGTGAACAGGGTCAACATTAACCTTATGTGAATAGTTCCAATGGTAGACTTAGGTGAGCACTGTCAACATTAACTTTCTGTTAATAGTTTCAATGGTAGTCTTAGGTGAATATAGTGTCAACACTAACCTTCTATGAACAGTGCACTGGTAGACTTATGTGAACAGTGTCAACATTAACCTTCTGTGAACAGTTCCAATGGTAGACTTAAGTGAACAGTGTCAACATTAACCTTCTGTGAACAGTTCCAACGGTAGACTTAGGTAAATAGTGTCAACATTAACCATCTGTGAACAGTGCAACGGTAGACTTAGGTGAACAGTTTCAACATTAACCTTCTGTGAACAGTTCCAATGGTATACTTAGGTGAACAGTGTCAACATTAACCTTCTGTGAACAGTTCCAACGGTAGAGTTAGGAGAACATTGTTTCCAGAATAGTGAGGTTCCAATGGTGAGGTTCATAAACAGTTTTTCCAGAACAGTGAGGTTCCAATGGTGAACATTGTTTCCAGCTTCCTACTGTTTCACCACTTTAACATTTCTTTTGACGTAAAATGAATTTAAAGCCTCATTTTAAGGACTCTAAGGCCAATTAAAAGGCCATAACTCATTTATTAACTATCCCTAAGGCTTGGGATGTTTTTACTTAGTCAAACCGTGTGGTTTAATGCAATCCTCTTTTAATGGGAAATTAAGCGTATCTTAAACTGTCACTCTAATAAATCTTCTAAAGGGAAAGGATATCTTCATCCCTAATTCTTTCTCTTTATTCTTGGGTGTGAGATGCTCGAACATCCCATTCCTTTTCATAGGAGTTTCACAATCAAACTTTCATCCTCAGATTGGTTCCGCTCGGTTTTGATGCCACCAAGTTGTATCGATCAATCTTCGATATAAGGTATTTTTTATCATCATTCTCTTGGGGTTCATCTTCTCCTATTTCTCCTCCCATATTATATAATGTGATATCCATGATTCTAATGGAGTTTTCTTGGGTTTTGGTTGGTGCGGTCGTACCGTGGAATCCTCGGGTGGATGCAATTGTCGCGAGAGGAGGATCGTGAACCATTGTGTGGATTGTTCTCATATAAAGAACATCAAGAACCGTTTGAGGTAGGGGATTTTCTTCTTCTCTCTTCTTTTACGTGCAACTATATTTTTAGCATGTCTTATCCCACTAGATCACAATATAATTGACCTAATAAATATTTGAACTGGATAAACAAATTGATATTGATCATATGTTATTGCATCTTGGTTTGCTAGATAGTGTGATATCTATGCTTTCTTGTTTAGCTGTCCGTTCTTGATGGAAATTGGTAATGAACGTAAACAACAATTAATTGATAATTGTCTGGTTAAAAGATAAAGAGGCATGTAAATGAATCTAGTTATCCTTCTTGTAATTTTATGTTAATAAAATTGGTGAAGTAGGCATGTTTAATTATTTTTAATAGCTTACTGATTAGGTTTCCTGAATTTAGAACCTATGAATAATAAATCGGTTAATTCAAAATGGATTAAAGAATTGATTTTTTTATAATTACTTGAGGGGTTCTAAGTTACTCTCTTGTTTATTAAAGGGCCAAGAGCCCAATTATTAAGATGCTTGTTTTCCCACTACTTGTGTTGTAATGTAAGCCTGGATGGCTATTGTGGTATGTGGGGTCATGGAGACCTTTGGTTGTGGCAGAAGATGATGCCTAGAGTGGCGAGATGCATCGGTTTATGCATGTGGGGGTTGGGGAGGACACCAGGGATGGTGGAACAGGATGGATGTGATTTTTCAATACTTGCTCATTCTTATTGGTTGATTATCTTCTTTACTTTTCCCCACTTCTCAAGGAAGCTAGTCTTTCTTACACTTATTCTGAAAGAGGCGAAGACGCGTGGGGTATGCCACGTGCTTTACGTGTTTAGCTCCTCAAGGGAGGATGGGTCTACGCTCTTCCTATAGGAGGAAAAGACTCGACGAGTAGTACATCTACTCACCATGTTGAGCCCCCTTGTGTTTAGTAGAATAGAATGTTTTTCTAAAATACCTAGGAATATGGGAAAGTAATTTTGTAATGAATAATTGAATAAATGATGTTCACCCTTCGGGTTGGAGTTACTGGAACATAATGATGAGGATGTAATTTTAAAGGGACAGTGGACTTTGGGTGTGATGCTAACGAAGTTTAATGCGGAATTGTAAATGGTTAATTAATGTTTAAATAATTAATTAATGTAAAGTGTAACTTATAAAAAAAATGGAATGAAATAATCTATTAAACTACTTTAAATGGTTGTGTGCTTATAGGATACCTAGTCTTAGAAGTAGCAGCCCAGAGTCCGAGAGACGTTAGCTGCAGTTGAGTATAAGACAAGGTTATGCCCATAGTGTGGTTGTGAGATATATTATATCCTGTACTTTTTGTGTTTATATACTCTACTCTACCCTGTCATTCAGGGCAACTAACACCTCAGGGATTTTAAGCCCTGTGGGTTTTTTCCCCAATATTTTGGGGGGGGATGAATGGCTGACGACCCCCTTTTTCCCCACACTCTTCTCTTGGTAGTTACTTATGCTGGCAGACACATTGGTTAGTTTACCCCATATATGCGTTTAGAGGGATGTAATGGCTTGTTTTTATTCACATGCATATAATCTGGATATAGTTTTCTATGGACTACTATAGGTGCAACATGTATAGGATGTGATGGCTTGAGGATCCTTACTCGGTGTATGGGTTGTAATGGATTGAGGTATAATACCTAGTGTATGATAAACGTTATGTGAGCTATGGTGGCTCCCAGAAACTACCTGGTTACTTTTCTTACGTTGAAGTGGTGGTTTTGTTGCATGAGGTGCATGTTGTGGTGTTTCGCCCAGGTGTCTGCGGGCAAGCCTTTTTGGAGAGAGATTCTTAGGACGTGCGATGTTGGGGAAAAGCGGCAAACTGTTGGGGAAGTAGTAGTGGGGTACCCTTGATATTATTTATTATACTATATACTCTTGTATGCATTACTTGGTGAGAGTAGCCATGGTGAGGCTAGGAACTTAGTATACCCATTTAGATGACGAGTTAGTTTCACTTTTTGTTCACTGTGCTTTAGCATGATTTCTTTACTTTTGCACGAGAGGCTTCGAGGAGGATCCTACTGAGTATAATATTGTACTCACCCCAACTATATATAAACTGTTTTTCAGGTCACTTGGATCAGGTTGGATATCACACTGGTTACTACTAGCTTGTGTTTGTAGGAGATTTTCAGGCTTGTGGTTGCTGTTGTTTTACTTTCTTCTGGGTACTTGCAGTTTTCTCCACTTTCAGTTGTAGTAGTTTTTCTTGACATTTCATATGTGTACATAGGATTTATTTCATCTTACTAGTTGAGTTGTAGTTGGTTGGTGTCTATATTATCTCTCTCTTCTGTATGTGTTCTCTTAGAGGGTAATGCCTCCCATTTTTGTGTTTGCTATACCCTCTGTGCTAGTCACCAACCCGGGGCCTACTGGAGGTGGGACTTGGGGGTCATTATCTCCCTTCTCACATTGTCAGCCCAGGAGGGGTACACTTTGTGGGGAGGGGGTCGTGAAAAATAATATTCATGAAAAAAATCATAATATACATTCATGGGTATTATATATACCACACAATAATAATAAGTGGTGAATATGTTTTATACCTCACGGAAGTAAAGTTGAGATGAGAAACCCTTACCTCCAGTCCGACTTCCTTTATACGTGTTCGAACCTCTTTTATAATAAAATATATTAATTATTTTATTTATTAAAAAAAATTACAGGTTCAATAACTTATACTTAAATAATTTATTTTATTTATTTTTAATGACATATTTAAATACTTGATCAACTAATTCCACATCATGTGTTTTGAGGAGGTTTGGTTCATCAGTTCAAAACAGATTCATTTTGATGACTAAGATCAAAGAGGTTATTATTTAAACATATATAGGATAATAATCATGAAATATTTATAATTTTTATACATATTTTATATATTTAAAATCAACCATGGAACATGGTTATGAAAATTAACTATGTTACAATCATGGAGATGGTAGGTCGTACGTATGCATCAGTAACGTTTCCATTTTTCAACAATCATTATAGAAAGAAGTTAAGTAATATTTTATCTTTACGGAATGATAATAATCTCATAAATATTGTATTTATTTATTATATATACTTATATATATATATATATCATTCAATTTATATGGTGATGAGAAGTCCACATGTACACAAGAATAATGTTATCATTTCTCAGGGAGTGGAAAGGTAAATATAAATAGTATATATTATCTTTTAATAAAGATATATATTTCAATAATAGCATAATTATGTATTTTATATTACTTATATTAATTAATTTTATCCTTACTACCTTCCATGTAAATCTTAGTAAAAAATGAATCACATCGCTTCATGATGCAGTAGTCTACCGTACACACGAGCGATGCTATCGTATCCTCCACATAATGTAAATTGAGAATATATATGTGATATAATAATAAAATAAGTATAATTATGTTAAAAATATCTTATATATACTTTAAATCCATCATTATAACAATCCAAGAGAGTTTATTATGAAAAAAACCACATCGGTTCACGAGGCGGTAGTCCGTCGTACACACAAATGGTGATTTCATTTATCGTTTAATGTAAGAGGAGATAGATTTAGGTTATTACATTAAAATAACAGCATATATGTATATTTTAGATACTATTTTTATTATATCAGAATAATTTAATCATATATGAAGGATATGGAAGAAGAAATAAAATAAAGATGCTCGGTTAAACACAATATCTCTTCTTCAGACAACCTCCTTAGGTAAGAACCAAAAGGATTATTAGGATTTATTTATGATCAAAATTAGGAATCTGGGTAATGTGGATTTAATTAAGGAATATACTTTTCTAGTTTTTGTCTAAAAAATGGAATTAAACTTGTTAATATGTGATGATAGGGGGGTGGCCTTTTATAAGTGAGGAGAGTGGCACACTTGTGATTTTTAAAAAGAAAAAAAGGTGTACCCACATTTGTATCATGAAACAAAGATCAAAATGGACCATTATAGATTCTTAGACAATATAAAGTAGAAATATGGCAATAAAATATAGTTTAGATAAGTTTTTAGGTCATTTTAATCCTTATCAATTTAGTTTAACCCCCGATAAATTTATTTTTACCTCAACCACAGTAGTTAGTTTTTATTGTTTTCACTATTCATTATAGTAGAAAAATAAGTTGAAATTATCATAAAATTTAAATTATTATTATTTAAAAAAATTAATACATTTTACCAAATTCAATTCACATATTTGGAAAATTTTAATTTAAAATTAAAACCATAGAAATGATGAAAAATCAGGCTTTCAAGAAGTGTATTTTTCAATAAAAAGATGATTTTATATTAACTATATTTCCAGCAATGATCCTTATATGAATTTCAATAAATATTTATAGATATTTAGTATATAAATTTAAATTAATTCACTAGTCATTAGGGGAGTTTTTAATTAATTAAAATAGAGAAACATTATTCCCTTTAAAACACTTTTCAGAAAAATCTCGTTTTTAAACCCAAAAATAAACTTATACTAAAATAAAATATAAATATTATTAAAAAGTAATTAATTGAATTAAATTTGACTAAATAATACTTATGTTACATTATATAATATTAAAAACATAACTATTATTTTAAATTACATATGTTATTGAAAATAAATGACATTTTTACAAAAATTAGTATTTTTAACTATTCACTGGAAAATTAATATTTTCCAAAAAGTCCTTAAATTTCACCCCTAAGATAATTTTTATATGTAAATTTAAAAAATTAATTTAATTTTAACATATAAATTTTATAAAATTTTAAAAAAAAATTATACTATTTTCTCATAAAAATTAACAGAAATCATTTTTTAAGAAAACATATTTTTGAAAAATAGAATTACATTACTAAAAATCCATTGATTATTTACTAATAATTTATCAATAAATATATATATATATATTAGTAAATTTTTATATATATTTCATAAAGTTGTTAATACTAGTAATACTTACCAATTTAATGGACAGGCTATATTAGTCATATTTAAACAAAATTGTTTAATGGTTCTTTAAAGATTGGTATTGAATATCAAATATATAATCAAACATAATGTTTCCATTTAAAATATCAGGGTGTTACATCATCCCCAATTTAATAAATTTTATCCTTAAAATTTTAACTCTATCTAGGTAATCAAAGTTCAAACATTTAAAAATAAGTTTTTTGAAAACCCATATCGTATAAAGAGTTTATAAAACACCCTCTTGATAAGGGAGAAAAGGAAGTATTGAGTTCATTAAAAAATAATGCATAACTAGGTTCCCAAGTAGGAAAATTTATTAAGAAGTTAATATGTGGAAATTAAATAAAAGTGTGAATCCCACATAATTGTATAGAGTTATTGAGATCCTGATCACAAGAAATTTAATGATCATGATAAAGTCAACAACCACAAAACCATAAACCAAAAAAGTGTGAAAAGATCTTTGATATCATCAAGAATGATGGTAATATGAAAAAAAATATCCTTTTCCAAGATTTTAAGAATTCCTTTATGATATATACAAAGTTCATAAGTAAATATACTTACTTAATGATTATAATTTCATAATTTAATAAATTTAAACTATAATCTCACCCTTTTACTCTAAATAATGAGTATTCAATATGTTTTTTTCATACATGAAGAAATAAAATTACCTTTTCAAGGACCAAATAACCCTAAAAGGTATAATTGAGATAATACACCTATATTTAGATATTAATCAAAACTAAAATAGTTATAATATGTTATAATGTTTCCCAAAATGAATAAACCTTCATACGAAGAATTAATACATTAATCTCTAAAATTCAATGGTAACATAGAAAGTTCAAAATAAATCATTCCATATATAAATAACCTCAACATTAAAAAGTGATTAAACCCCAAATTATATCTCATACATTTCATATTTTATGCCCAAAAAATATGGTGATATTATTTTTTAAATAACATTAATCACTTATTCATTGAATCACTTTTCAATCCCATGGTTATCTGAATGATAAAACCTATGTTCCCATAATTACCTCAATATCCAAGATCACATAAACCAAAAATGTTATAAATACCATAAAACGTATTTCTACAAAATATAGTGTAATACTTCACATTAAACCAATGTTTTACATATTATTTAACCTAATAAAATGTCTCATAAATTGGTATTAAACACTTTGAGATATCATCTTTTAAAATGATTTTTGAAAGATCACTTGGAACATTTCATGAGAAAAATATCCATTCCATTTTTAAAACACTTATTTAAAATATAAAACTTTATAAAACATTAAATAAACCATCTATTTTAAAATAAACTTTGGAACATAAAAATTAATCTTTAAAACATTTATTTTTCATGATGGAATAAAATTCCAATCATGCTGAGGATGTTAAAAGAATGATTCCTTTCACATTTTCAGTCAAAGTAAAAAAGTGAATCATTCAGAAAATGGTAGGAAGATGCATTTTAAAATTTTTAAATCTAATTATGATTAAAAATTGCTATAAATAATCATATTAAAACATTTTTTGAAAGCATTTTTAGAAAATTTAGATTTTGTTGAAAAAAAAAGTTTTTACTGATGAGAGAAATGAAGTCAGATTTTCTTAAAAATGTTTTTTAAAATAATTTAAATAAAAAAGAGAGGAAAATGGTTCTATCCCATTAAATTTAATGAATAAATAGGGTGGAATAAAATTAAAGGGTTTTATTAGATGATGATCAAATAATTTACTTCAAGTGAAATTCAAGCATAAACAATTCCAATTAAAATAGACATTCTAACATAAAGAATTTGTTATACTTAAATCGAAAGACCCATGAAAGAATAACAAAAAATGATACATTAAATATCATTAAGATATTGAGTTTCATGATATAACATGTTAAAGGGGAAGTAGATAAACCTAATTAAATAATATAGTATTATAACATAACATATGTCCCAAAGAATACCATTTGAGACAAGAAACCCTTATAATGATCATAACAATTAAGGGATAATTAATCAAGGAATAAATTATGTGTATAAAATTTGAATAAATAGAAATTAAATTAAAACAAAAAATAATATAATTAAAATTTATTACACACATAATATTATAATATCAAAGACAGTGAAGAAGTAATATAACCCAATGATAAGAAATTGATTAATGAAATTCTTTACCACTTGGTAACTTTCATGTCAAATACATTTGGATGAAATAATTAAAAATGAAAACATAAAATATTATGAAATATTAATTTTTCATGAAATTAAATTTAAATGGTAATTATATTCACAATATTTAATAAATTAAGTGTATACCATAAAAATATTCCTTAATGAAGGAAAATTGAGATGAAGTCCCTTACTGCTTTCATAATTTCAGGATCAAAGACTCATGAAAAGAATAACCTCGTATATATTTGTAAATCCAAATTATTTTATTAAAAAAATAAAAATATATATTCATGTACATTATATAAACCACACAATAAGAATATGTTGAGAAAATGGTCTATGTCTCATGGAAGTAAAAGCGAGATGAGAAACCCTTACCTCCGGTCTAACTTTCTTCGTATGTGCTCGAACCTCCAATATAATAAAATTTTATTAAATATTTGATTTATTAAGATCATATTATAGGTTTAATACCTTATATGAAATAATTTATTTTATTTCTCTTTAATGACATATTTTAATACTTAATCAGCTAAGTCCACATCAAGTGTTTTGAGGACATTCGGTTCATTGTTTCAAAATAAATTTGGTGTGTTGACCAATGTAACTGATGACATTGTTTAAATATATTAAAAAAATAATCTGGGTAAAATTATTATATTTATACATTATTTATACTTTTAAAACCAATCATGAAATATGGTTATGAAAAATAAACTACATTACAATCATGGAGACAGTAGGCAGTACATACGCATGAGTAATGTTTCCCTTTTTCAATAATAATTGTGGAAATAAGTTAAGTAATATTTTATATTTATATAATGATAATTATATCATAAATAAAATATTTATTTTATTAAATATACTTATATATATCATCCATTTGATCTGTTTTTGAGAAAATAATCGCATTACATCATGGAGGCAGTAGTACACACATAAGCATGAATGACGTTATAATTTCTCAGTGAGAGGAAAGGTAAATGTAAATGGTATATATTATCTGTTGAGATGGTATGTGGAGTATGATATACTCTATAATACCAAATATAGGATCTAAATAATATAGATATTGTATGTAGTATCTAATGATGCTCAAAATACAAGAGGGGGTGAATTGTATTCTTTAAAAAATTCCTTTGGAACTTTTAAAGATGGTTATGTTTAACAAGTTTAAACAAGGTAATTCACAAAACCTCTAGTTCTACACACTTTCTAGATTCTGGAAATATGATTCCAAGAAAGTGATTCCAAAAAGATGGTTTTGGAAAATGAAACTTACTAAAAGTTAACAAAGATAAAGATTTTATCTTAAAGCGTATAGAATCTTACTAAATCAGAGTATATAAGTATAAGGAAGTATAAGATAGTTATACTTTCTTCAACAAACAAAATTCAGTGGAAAAATTGTAACACAACAAGTAACAAGTATTAAAACTTTTAACCCAAAGATAAGGGTATCCAACAAACTTGGATAAAGGTCCCTTGATTTATACTTTCAAGAAAGTCTGTCTTACCCACACCAGCGTAATCCCTCGATACGAAGATCGGAGTCTGTCTTGCTATCCCCACAAGCCCTCATCTTCAAGGTAGTCGGCACCTCTATCTTCCTCAGTAAGGAAGCCCTCAACTTCAAGGTAGTTGGAACCTCTGTCTTACTATCCCTGGAAGCCCTCGAATGTACTCAGCAACATTCGAAGTCGCACAAAGAAAATCTGAACAAGGTGTTTAGTACGCACAAAGTAATAAAGTCTCTCTCTCTGGAAATCACTTTAGCAGCATGTAATCTCTAGATTGATAAACTTCTTATAATCTCTTTCAAATGAGATCCAATTTATAGGAATGGCTTCAACGGTCAGCTCCCTCCTCCAACGGTCATATTTTTCCTTGAATTTTGGAGGGACCTGAACACGTGTCACTCGAACAACGTTTAGTTAGTAACTGAATGCCCGACATCATTTTATAACTAAAACATGTGTAAGAAAAAAAAGTAGTTACATAACCAAAATCCAATATTCTTAATGTAAGAAAATAAAAGTTCGGAGTCTAACCAAAAATGAATTCGGAGTCTATAATACAAGTATATTCGGATTCTGTTTTCTAAGGAATTCGGAATCTGAACTCTATAGAATTCTGGAATCTAAATTTCAAGGAAATTTGGAATATGTATTCACAAGAATTTGGAACCTGAACTTATAATGTTTGGAGTCAGAGTTCATTATAATTCAGAGTTTGAACTTACAATGTTCGGAGTATAAATGAATTAGAATTCGGAGTCTGAACTTACAAAGTTCGGAGTCTAAATTCATTAGAATTCTGAGTCAGACCTCAGAAGAGTTCGGAGTCTGAATTCAGAGAATTCGGAGTCAGAACTCATAAGAGTTCAGAGTCTGAAAATAGAATTCTCTTTATCTAAGTATTATATTATTCTCAGGTTTTAGTCATGAATCTGAATTTTACACTTAGAGAAGATAATGAACAATGAATAACATGGTAAGTATAAATTTCCTTGCGGAAGGAAAAATTTCCTTATAGAAGTAAAATACTGGGTAAATGAGATTTTCCTTGTGATAAGGTGTGTGATTTTCAAAACAAGAAGGAATGGTAAAGTCATAAGGAAACATTATTGACTCAACAATCTCCCCCAAGTATGAAGGAATGAAAAAGACATAGGGAAAACCTTATTGACTCAACAATCTCCCCCTTTTTATAAATCACAAACATCCTTATGAAAAAGAATATAAGAACTTAGAGAATATTTTTCTAGATTTGAAAATAAAACTTATCTCCCTTTTCACATGGACAAATATGAATACGACTAACTCCCCCTTAGGCTTTGGAACACTAAGGATCATATTCTATGTTTCTAGAATGATATTTTTCATTATCTTGAGAACAAAAATCTCTATAATGAAAACACCCCCTTAGATAAACTCCCCCTTTTATAGGGATATTTCTTCTTTTCATAGCATTATTTTTTCTTTATCCCCCTTTCTTATTTTCAAAAAGAGTTTGAGGAAATGGAAAAGAAATTATAGTACCTGAAATATTAGTACAAATCATGAAACTAGCAACCAAAATTTCATTAAGATTGGAAGAATTTGTACAAGTATGAAAATACAAAAAAAAGATTGGATTTGATCTATTTTCCTTCCTTCTCCTTGGGTATAAATTTCTTCACTATGTTTTTCAGCTTCTTTAGCTTCTTGTGGTCTTCCTCTGCTTGCTTCTCTAAGGCTCTAATCTTTTCTTCCTGAGCCTTCAGTGCCTCTACTTAATCCTTCAACAACATATCTTGCTTAACAAGCTTCTCTTCAATCTCAATCCAATGATCTCTTTCCCTCTTCCAACTTTAGGAAACATAATACAACTTTCGATTAAAATATTTTACCTCTTGAATCTAAGTATTCTGCTCAAGAGTCAGCTTTTCCTCAAACCTAGTCGTGAAATCTTTGATTTTACTATCTTCAGTATCAAAAGCTTCCTTAAAAACATCTTGAATCTCATCAAGGTCCCTAAAATCTGCAACTCTATTCTTTGACCAACTAACCATTTTCTTACAATATCTTTTGTGGGCTTTATAGTTGATAAGGAAAGATTTAAAGTCTACCTGTATCTTGAAACACTTGTCCATCACCAGGGACACTGAATCCGATTTTTGGTTCAAAGTATGTTGAAGCATATGGCACCTGGAATCTATGCTTGGAAAATCAGAATGGTCCCAACAAGCTTCTTCAAGGATTAGACTACAAAATCATGTCCCAAAGAAGATGATTCTGAATTCGAGACTTTTCTTGGAAAGGGCTCTTTATCTAGATCAACAAGCTTCCTCTTCAAAGATCCACCAGATTCCTTCTTCTTTAAAATTGCTTTCATAGGTGTATCCACAACCACCTGTTTCCCCTTATCAGTTCTCATAATAGCTTCCTCATTCGTAGACTCATGTTCACTGTCAGACAGCTCCACAATCTTATCTTCATCTAACTTTTCTTTCTCATCTCGAGCCTCAGCATCCTCAGGGTGAATGAAATGTTGATTAAAACTTTATTCCTTATATAACTTGTTAACTTCTTCTTCACCCTTCTCATCTTCACCTTCATCATCCTTCCTAGGATTTTGGAGCTTTGAATACTCTGTTTCAGAAGTTTAGATTGATAGTTTCTCGGATGGGGGTTCCTTTTCATGATAATCTTGAACTTTCTTTGTAAAGTCTTTAGTGCCACCATTAATTTCAACCTCTTATTCTCCTTTTTCTTAAACTACCTTTTCTTCAACAATCATTTCTTTGGCTTTTCTAGAGTGAAAAATTTCTTCCTCGGAGTCTCTGGTAAAGCCTCAACCAAGAACGATTTTGGTACTGGGATGTTCTCGAATGCTATTTTTGTATCCCTCAGAAGGGATTTCACAATCTCATCTTCATACATCTTCTTGTTTTCCTTATTTTCCTTGGCTTGATTCTCAATCTCATCTGTTGTTTTCTCTTTCAAAGCCTTGGCCTCTACAGGGTCTAAACCAAACTGTGGCTCTCCTCCCTTCCAATTCTTTTTTTCTTCCCTCCACTTGGATACAACCTCATCTTGATAGGCTTTCTGCTTCTTGGGCTTAGGAGGTGTAGATTGATATTCCTTAGATTTAGGGGGTTTTTTTTCTTCTTCCTCTTCCTTCAACTTCCTCTTCTTTCCTCCTTTCTTCGATGGTTCAGGAACTTCTTGTTCCTTCAGAACAACTTCAGCCTCTTCCTCTGGTAAGTCATAGAATTATACTGATTCCTTATAAAAACCAACTTTCATCCTTTTGAGAGCATCATCACTGATTAGTATGACTTTTCAATTCCTTGGATTCAAACATCAAGGGATTTTGAAAGACTCTAAGAACCGAACAATTAACTTAGGGAGGATGGTCAGGTACATGATAAGCTAGGCTTTCATGTTCACATTCTTAATATTCTCTATCATTATGAGAATATGATTCATCAAGTTTATCTTCCTCAGATTCACCAGAAAATCTAGGATGAACATGTCACTCTTCTTCAAGGTGTCCTTATCTCCTTTTCTCAGAATGATAAAACCCTGAACCCAAAATTCAAGGATCCGATTATTTTTATTAAGATGAGCAATCTTTGCAGTCTTGATATCTGAAAGTCCAAGACACTCCATAGCTTTTACTTTGACAAAACTTCCTTGTACATCCAGTAATTTATTGGAACAGAACTAAGCTTCCCCATCAAATGGAACTCCAACCAAACTGGTAGACTTTGTATATGATAGAGCATAGGTCTTACCATAGATTTTAAAGGAAAACTTCTCTCTACCTTCTTCCTTAAATAAACTAACTGATTCATAGAACTCAATAAGAATATTTGGATTCACCAAATCTTGAGCTCCTGGATTTGATATGCAAACACTTTCCCATCCATTGAACCTAATGTTCTTGGATATAATGGAATAATACTTAGCAAATAAATTTGGATGCACCAGCCTCTATCTGTAAATCTGCCACCCCGAAATCGACTTGACAGTTGACATCTCTTGAGAAGGAACTTCACCAAACATTCGGATTTGAGCAAGATTTGAGAAGTTCGGATCGGTCTTTTGAAAGGGGGCAGTGCTTCGGCACGCAAAGTCTTGAAAACCGATGTGGGACAACCCTTCGGTGGTCCTTTATATAGGCATTTGAAGTGACGATTCATCTTCCAAACTCGATCCAATGAATGAAAAACCTTCTGATCAGATCTGAAGGTTGATATGATAACTGTAAGGAAATCTTGATATAATCTGATCTTTTAAGGTTTTTAAAGGCAAACAATCGGATTTAAGGAAAGTAGAATCCGAAAAATTTAAAACAGAAAAGAAAATACCAGCAAGTAAATGATGATTACGAAAACTTAATAAAGAAAACATACCATTTGGATTTCTAGGAAGATTATTCATAATAGGAAAAAAATATTCTTGTTTAACTTTAGTTTCCAAAAAAATGACTACGAAAACCTTCATTACAAAAAATTTCATGTATGAAAACTCTTAACTATGAGAATTTCAAGTGAAAAAATCTTCATCATGAAAATTTCAAGTACGAAAAATCTTCATTATGAGAATTTCAAGTATGAAAAATCTTCATTACAAACATTTCAAGTACAAAAATCTTCATTACGAGAATTTCAAGTATAAAAATCTTTATTACAAGAATTTCAAGTAAAAAAATCTTTATTACAATAATAATTTTGAAAACTTCATTTCGAATTTTTTTTTGAAAACCTCATTACGAATTTTTTATTTTTTAAAACTTCATTATGAAAAATGTTTTGAAAACTAACAAGGAAATGCACTACCACTATGAAAAGGAGTTTATTATTGTAAGGAGATTGGTTTCAACAGAAAGTTAATAAGGAGGATTACCATATAGTTATCATTCCTAACTTCTATTTAATGTATCCAAATCTATCAGAGGGTAAATATTTTGTGAAAATATCAGCAAGTTGATCTTGCGTTCTGATAAATAGAAGAATGATATCTCCTTTTTGTATGTGACCCCTAAGAAAGAGATGTCTAATATCTATGTGTTTTTTACGAGAGTGATGTGCAGGGTTTTTACTAATGTAAATGACACTTGTATTATCACACAAAATTTGTGTTTCGGTAAAACTCATACCATAGTCTGTGAGTGTGTGTTGCATCCACAACACTTGAGCACGACAACTTCCAGCTGCTACATATTCAGCTTTAGCAGTGGAAAGTGTTACTGAGTGTTGCTTCTTGAATGACCAAGAAACTAATGAATCTCCTAAGAAATGACAAGTTCTAGATGTAATATTTTTATCCATTCTACATCCACCAATGTCAGCATCTGAAAAAAATTTCAAAAACAAAATCACTTCCAGAAGTATAAAAGAGTCCTAAATTCATGGTTCCCTTTAAGTAGCGAAAAATTCTGTTCACTGACTTTAAATGAGATTCCTTAGGATTGGATTGATATCTTGCACATAAGAAAACTGAAAACATTAAGTCTGGATGACTAGATGTTAAGTAAATTAAATTTCCTATCATACCTCTAAAATATATTTGATCTACTGGTTTCCCAGCTTCATCAAGATCAAGTGTGTTTGAGGTACCGATGGGAGTACTTATACTCTTAGTGTTGTCATATCCATACTTTTTAAGAAGATGTTTAATATACTTATGTTGAGATATATATATTCCTTCTGGTTTTTGAGAAATTTGAAAACTAAGTAAAAATGTTAAATCACCCATCATATTCATTTCAAACTCAGATTTCATTAGATCTACAAAGGAATGAATTAAAGATTGCTGAGTTGAACCAAATATAATGTCATCAACATAAATTTGAAAAATCAAAACATGTTTCTTATCTTTCTTTATAAAAATGGTTGGATCTTCATTTCCCTTAACATAATTATTTTGAAGAAAAAATCATGTAAGTTTATTATACCAGGCTCGAGGGGCTTGCTTATGTCCATACAAAGCTTTGGTAAGTCTAAAAACATTATCAGGATGTTTTGTATCCTCAAAACTATGAGGTTGTTCAAAAAAAACTTCCTCTTGAACAAAACCATTAAGGAAAGCACATTTCACATCCATTTGAAAAATTTTGAAATTGAAGAATGCTGCAAAGGCAAGTAAGATATGAATAGATTCAAGTCTATCTACTGGAGCATAGGTTTCTTCATAGTCTATTCCTTCTTGTTGATTATATCCTTTAGCAACTAATATAGATTTATTTCTTACTATGACTCCATTTTCATCACAATTATTTCTAAAAACCCATTTTACTCCAATAACAGAAGTTTCCTTAGGTCTTTCAACCAAGGTCCAGACTTTATTCCTTTCCAATTGATTTAGCTCATCTTGCATAGATTTTATCCAATCATCATCACCTAAATCTTCATCAGTGCTTTTTTGTTCTAATTGGGAAATGAACGCTAGATTTTATACTTCATTTCTTAAAGAACTTTTAGTCCTTACAAGTTGATTCACATCACTAATGATACCATCACTGGGATGATTCTTTATAAACAACTGATTTGGGTTTTGTAAAACTTGTTCATTAACATAGGGTAGGAAATATTCCAGGGTAAATGTTTCAGAAATATCTTCTTGTATATTTTCTTTATCAAAAAGATATTCTATCAAGGGTTGATAATCAGTTTTTGAAAACACATCTGAATATCTAGGTTGAGGTTTTTTAAAAACAAAAGGATCAGTTTCATCAAATTTCACATGCATTGTATCTTCAACAGTACAAGTGTTTTTATTGAAAACTCTATAATCCTTAGAAGTTGTGGAGTAGCCTAAGAAAATTCCTTCATCATATTTTGGTGTGAATTTATGTAGATTATCTTTAGTATTCAGGATGAATACCTTGAAACCAAAAACATTGAAGTAGGAAAGTCTAGGTTTTCTACCATTCCATAACTCATAAGGATTTTTATTAAGAAAATGTCGAATTAAAACTTGATTTATAGTATAAAAAGTAGTACTTACAGCTTCATCCCAAAAGTGTTTGGCTACTGAATACTCACTCAACATGGTTCTTGTTATCTCTTGAAGAAGTCTATTTATTCTTTCAACAACACCATTTTTTTGAGGTGTTCTGGGTGCTGAGAAGTTATAAGTAATGTATTTTCTACTACAAAAAGTTTCAAAATTAGAATTTTGAAATTCTCCACCATGATCACGATGAATAGTTTTCAATATAAGGTTTTTATCATTTTTAACTTGGGCTCTAAAAATTTTGAAATAAGAAAAATCTTCAGATTTCATTGCTAGAAAATAGAACCACATAAATCTAGTGTGATCATCAACTAGGACAAATACATAATATTTTCCACCAATGCTTCTAGTTTGTGTTGGGCCAAAAAGATCCATATGCACTAACTATAATGCATTAGTATTTGAGACATCACTAATTGATTTAGAACTAGATTTATGTTTCTTTCAATATTGACAAGGATCAAAAACTTTTGAAGAATCAAATCTAAGCTCCGGTAGATCCTTAACTAATCTTTTCTTAGAATGTTTACATAGGTTCTTAAGGTTACAGTGTCCTAACCTTCTATGCCACAACCAAGAATGATCTTCCATTTCACTAAGTCAAGGTGGATCTTGTCTCCTAAGGTCTTCTAAGTTAAGTGTGTATATATTCTCTTGCCTATGGGTAGAAAGAATAAACTCTTCCCTAGAATTGTGTACTAAGCAATTTTCATTACTAAAATTCACAAGGTAACCTTCATCACATAATTGGATTATGCTAATGAGGTTATGATTAAGACCTTTAACAAATAGAAAGATTGAAATCAAAGTTGTTCCAAGAGGAACGACGTTACCTGTACCAATAATTTCTCCCTGAGCATTATCTCCGAAAGTTACTTTTCCTCCTTTCATCTTGATAATATTTTCAAAATAGTTTTTGTTACGAGTCATATGCCTGGAACATCTACTATCCATGTACCATGTATTGTTGTTGGTACTTTCTCTATTTTCCTGAAAATAAAAGACTTAAGATTTCGTAATCCAAACTTTCTTGGATCCGAAAATTTCATAAATAAAAAACTCAGGCACCCACATTTTCTTAGAAAAATAGGCTTTATGAAATCCTAAAGACTGAGTTTTGTTTAAGGAACAATGTTTTTCTCAGTTTCCACCACACTAACACTTAGCACAGAATGGAGCAGTTTGAGGAACAAAATAATTGTTACTAAAAATAGTTTTAGAACTAGTATAACCAAAACCAGAACTATTCCTTAGAGGTCGGATTTGAGAATACATTTTATCAAAAAATTTCTTACCTAAGGTAAAGTTTGAAAAACACTTCCTCATGGAAAAAAATTGGATTTTAGTTTGATAACTAAGTTCTTGTCTTCCAAAACAATTGATTTTGAACTAGATTTAGGCTCAAAAACATTTTTCTTAGAAATTGCATTTTCTAGATCTTTAGAAAGTTTATCCTTATCAGAATTTACTTCCTCAAGAATTTTTGAAATACTTTCAAAATGAACATTTTTATTATCAAGATCTTTATAAAGATTTGATATTTACTTAGTAAGAATAGTATTCCTATAATTTTCCTTATAAATATTTTTCATGAGTTTTGAGTTCTCAATCTCAAAAAGTTTGGAAAACCTAGAAACTTCTTCATAGGTAGGTAAAGTATTTTCTTCATCAGAAGAAGATTCTTCATCAGAAGAGTTATATTATTTATTATCACTATAGTTTGAAATCAAAGAAACATTTTTCATTGATTCAACATTGTGTACCTTATCCATTAAGCAATGATTGTCAATAGGTAGTCTGGATATTAGACCAAGATTCTTATATCCAAAATATTCATAATCTGGTGATTCATCTGACGAGTTTCCACCACTGGCACTCCATGTGTCATTTGCTTTCAAGACTTTCTTATCTTTAACTTTATAGTACTTCTTTATGTTTCTCTCAGAATGCTTTTCATTTTTGTCTTTTCTCTTAATCATGGGAAAATCAGGTCTTATATGTCCAGCTCTCTTGTATTCATAACAAGTGAATTCTGAATCTTTCTTATCTTTTCTTTCCTTTTTCTTATATCTAGATTGAAAGTTTTTCTGTCCAACAATCTTGTTCATCCTTCAAGCAAGATTGGAAGATTCATTCTCTGAAGATTCACTTCCACTAGATTCGGATTGGATAACAATATTCTTGGATTTGGATCTAGTAACTTTCTCAGGAGTCTTGGCTTTCATATGATTTGAAGTTGTAGTAAAAGAAACACTACCATTCCCATTCTTCTTCTTTATATTATCAGCATCTCTCTTCATTCTGGTCTCATGTTGAAGAAGAGTTCCAAACAGTCCATCAAGATAAATCTAAGTAACCTTCTTTTTCTCATCAATAGCAGTTTTCTTGGATTCCCACTCATTTGGCATAATGTCTATGATCTTATCAACAAGAGCTTCATCATCTAATCCTTTCTCACCCATGGATTGTAAACTATTTACAATAGTCATAAATCTTTGTTGTACCTTACATATGGGTTCTCTATAAGGAAATCAGAAACCATGATATTTAGCTCTGAGCATGGCTCTTCTAGTTTCAATAACTTTTGAAGTTCCAAAGTGAGTAACTTCAAGTTTCTTCCAAATACAATTTTCTTCTTCACAAGATGAAATTTGGCTATATATGTTTCTAGTCATAGAACAAAGCAAAGGATTGTGTACTTTATAATTCAGTTGATATTCATGCTTTTCTTGATTGGTGAAGGTACTAACTTCCTTGTCAGGGATTTTATATCCTCCAATAAGCATAAAAAAATTATCAACTCCAGTATTGATAATAAAATCATCATGCGATCTATCCAATACTCATAATCATTTCCATCAAAAATAGGTGGTCTGGTTGGATTGATATTGTCTATGGAACCAACATTGATTTCCTCCATCTTTAAGAAAAATCTTTTTCCACAAAAACATGTTAGTAATAAATGTTTATAAACAAAGAAAATATTCCTTAGCAAGAAAAATATAGAACAAGAGTAACTCTAATAAAAAAAGAATCTGAACTTTATGAGTCTGAAAAACTGATTCCAGAAAATAATGAGATGAATTATCTTTTGAATCTAATCATGTGATTAATTAAGATTGATCCAATCCTATGATACTAATTGTTGATATGGTATGTGGAGTATGATATACTCTATAATACCAAATATAGGATCAAAATAATAGAGATACTATATGTAGTATCGAATGATGCTCAAAATACAAGAGGGGGTGAGTTGTATTCTTTAAAAAATTCCTTTGTAAATTTTAAATATGGTTATTTTTAACAAGTTTAAACAAGGTAATTCACAAAACCTCTAGTTATACACACCTTCTAGATTCCGGAAATATGATTCCGAGAAAGTGATTCCGAAAATATGGTTCTGTAAAATGAAACTTAACGAAAGTTTACAAAGATAATGACTCTACTTTAAAGTGTATAGAATCTTAATAAATCAGAGTATACAAGTATAAGGAAGTATAATATAGTTATACTTTCCTCAAAAAACAAAATGTAGTGGAAAACTTGTAAAACAACAAGTAACAAGTAGTAAATCTTTTAACTCAAAGAGAAGGGTATCCAAAAACATTGGATAAAGTTCCCTTGATTTATACTTTCAAGAAAGTCTGTCTTACCCACACCAGGTTAAGCCCACGATATGAAGATCATATTTTGTCTTTTTATCCCCGCAAGACCTTAACTTCAAGGTAGTCAGCACTAGTGTGTTCCTTAGTAAGGAAGCCCTCAACTTCAAGGTAGTTGGCACCTCTGTCTTCCTATCCCCGGAAGCCCTCGAATGTACTCAGCAACATTTGGAGTCACACAAAGCAAATCTAAACAAGGTGTTCAGTACACAAAAATCAATAAAGTATCTCTCTAGAAATAACTTTAGCAGCATGTAATCTCTAGATTGATCAACTTCTTATAAACTATTTTAAATTAGCTCCTATTTATATTCATGGATTCAACGGTCGGCTCCCTCCTCTAATGGTCATTTTTTCCTTGAATTTCGGAGAGACCTGTACATGTGTCACTCAAACATCGTTTAGTTAGTAATTGAATGCACAAAATTATTTTATAACCAAAACATGTGTAAGAGAAAGAGTGGTTACATAACCAAAATCCAATATTCGTAATGTAAGAAAATAAAATTTTGGAGTCTAACAAAAAATGAATTCGGAGTCTATAATACAATGGTATTCGGATTCTGTTTTCTAAGGAATTCGGAATCTGAACTCTATAGAATTCCAAAATCTGAATTTCAAGGAAATTCGGAATCTAGATTCACAATAATTTGGAACCTGAACTTACAAAGTTTGGAGTCATAGTTCATTAGAATTTGGAACATGAACATACAAATTTCAGAGTCTGAATTCATTAGAATTCGGAGTCTGAACTTACAAATTTTGGAGTCTTAATTCATTAGAATTCGGAGTCAGAACTCAGAAGAGTTTGGAGTCTGAATTCAAAGAATTCATAGTCATAACTCAGAAGAGTTTTGAGTCTGAAAACAGAATTCTCTTTATTTATGTATTATATGATTCTGAGGTTTTAGTCATGAAACCGAATTTTACACATAGACAAGATAATGAACAGTGAAAACATGGTAAGGATAAATTTCATTGGGGAAGGAAAATTTTCCTTATAGAAGTAAAATACAGGTTAAATGAGATTTTTCTTTTGATAAGGTGTTTTTGATTTTTAAAACAATAAGGAATAGTAAAGTCATAAGGAAACCTTATTGACTCAACAATCTCCCCCAAGTATGAATGAATGGAAAAGTCATAAGGAAAACCTTATTGGATCAACATTATCATTTTAGAATGATAAATATGTCATTAATATCATAATTATTTCCTTTATATCATATATATTAATTAAATTTTTCCTTATTACCTTCCATGTAAATCGTTAGTGAAAAAACATATCGTAACACTTTGTGAGGTGGTGGTCCTCGATACATACTAGTGACATTATCGTATCCCTCACAGAATGAAAATAAATAAGGTATATATGATAAAATAATTACTGGAGTATAATTATGTTAAAAATAACATATAAATAATTTAAATCCAATATTATAATAATCCATGAGACGTGATGATGAAAAACAAATCACAACAATTCGTCAGGAAGTCTTTTATATATACGAATGATGAATTAAATTACCATTTGATGGAAGAGGGCATTGATTTAGGTTATTACATTAACATAATAACATATTAGTATATGGTAAATAATTTTTTATTATATCATCATAATTTAATAATATTTTAAGTATGTGGAAGAATAAATAAAATAATGAAAATTGATTAAGCACGACACCACTTCCTTAAACAACCTCCTTAGGTAAGCACCGAAAGGATTTTTAAGATGGATTTTTTATCAAAATAAGGGCTCTAATTCATTTTTTGGGAAGTAAGGAATATATTTTTTAGGTATTGGATGATAAAAATGTATTTAATGGTGTTAACATGATAAGAGAGGGGGTGGCCTTTTATAAGTGAGGTGAGTGGCACACTAGTAGTTTTTGAAAAGAAAAAGGTGTACCCATGTTTTTCACATGATGTAAGGCCCTATGATGGAACATTTTATATATTTAGATGTTATAAGGTATAAATATATCCATAAAATATATTTTATACGAGTTATTAGTTCATTTTATCCCTTATATTATTATTTTTATTCTTTGATAGATTTGTTTTTACCTTAACTGTGATAATTAATTTTTAACTTTCTCACTATTAATTATGGTAAAAAACTAGGTTTAACATGTTATAAAATATAAATTATTATTATTAAAAATATTTAATTCATTTTACCTAATTTATTTTATAGAAGTGGAAAATTTTAATTTAAAATTAAACAAGAAGACGTGATGAAAAAGAGAGTTTTCAAGAAGAACATTTTTTTCAGAAAAAGAATATTTTGTATTAAATCTATAACCAATAATAATAATTATTTAAATTTAAATTTATATTTGTAGATATATAATATATATATTTCATTTAAATCACCTATAATTATTTTTTTTAATTAATTGAAATAGATAAACATTATACGCTTTAAAACAGTTTTCAAAAAAAATCTCATTTTTAAACCCAAAAATAAAATAATACTAAAATATACTACAAAGATGATTAAAAAGTATTTAAGTTCATTAAATATAACAAATTAATAATTATGTTACATAATATCATATTCAAAACATAATTATTCATTTAAATTACTTAATTTATTTAAAATAAATTACATTTTTTATAAAAATCAGTATTTTTTTATTCACTAAAAAACCAATATTCTCCAAAAAGTCACAATATTTAACCCTAAATTGGTTTTGATATTCGAGTTTAAAAAATACCTTTTATTTTATCTAGTAAAATTTTTAAATAATCTAAAAATTAATTATAATATTTTCTCACAAAAGGTAATAAAATTTTTTTTGAAGAAAACATATTTTTAAAGAATAAAACTAATATACTAAAAAAGAGATTGATTATTTAATAAGAATTTATTGATAAAATTATATTCAGTGGGAAATATATTTATATATATATATATTTCAAAAGGTATTTAAAACTATTCATACCTAAAATTTTAATAACAAGGCTATAATGGTCATATTTAAATATTATTATTTCAGGTTCATTTAAGCTCAGTGTTTCATATCTAATACACTATCGAACATAATGTTATTATTTAAAAATAATGGGGTGTTACAGAAAGAAAACAATTTTTCTGATTCATTTAATCAAAATGATCACATTACCTTATCTATGATGAGGATCACAAATGATCCAATATTTATGGATTTTCAAATTATGGATCTTGAAATCTTAAAGGGGACAGATTTTATCTTTCTCAAATAAGTGTTCAACCATATATCTAAGTAGTGGTTAAAAAGGAAAAGAGTGAAAATTTATAGCTACAAAAGAAGTTCAAAAATGTTCCTGAGTTTAACCTTGATCATTATGGAATAATAAGGTTTAGGAACCGTGTTTGTGTCCCCTCTATACCAGTTTTTAATAAGGATATATTAGAGGAGGCTCATGGTACCTTATTCTATATTTATCCTATAAGTATGAAAATGTATAGACATTTAAAGAAGTATCTCTAGTGGGATGACATGAAGATAGATATAATAATTTTTATATCTCTATACTTGGTATATTAGAAAGTTAAGGTTGAGAGACAAAAGTATAAGGGTTTGTTACAACCATTACCCATACTAGAATCAAAAGAGGAGAAATATCACCATGGATTTTTTTCATCAAACTCCCCAAAAAATCTAAATGTAATAATGATATTTGTTTTATAGTTGATAACCTTAAAAGGTCAAAAAACTCCACCACAATAATATAATATTTATCTCAGAATCATATTTCTAGGATATACATTAAGGAAGTGGTAAGGTTTAATGGAGTACCACATTCCATCGTTTCTGGTCGATATTTGAGGTTTACCTCAAAGTTCTAGAAAATTCCTCATTAAAATCTTAAAGCATAGTTGAGTTTCAGAACTTTATATCACCCTTAGAAAAAATTTTATTCTGATAGAACAATTAAAACCCTATTGGATATGTTGAGATATTGTTCTATAGATTTCAAAGGTTGTTGGGATCAACACCTTCCTCTAATTTAGTTTAATTACAATAATATCTCCCACTCAATCATTTAGGTGGATCCTTATGAATCCCTCTAAGGAAACAAGTGTAAAACTCTAACATAATGGGATAAATTTTGAGAAAGAAATAAATCAGGACCTGATATATATATGAAGAAATAGAATTCAAGGTTAGATCCACTCATCAACACACAAGGGAAGCACAATGTCGGCATAAAACTTATACCGGAAATCATCGGCATGATATGGAATTTGATGTTTGTGTCAAGGTGTATTTAAGAATTTATACATGGAATAAGGTAAATAGATTTGGAAATAAGGTAATGATAATCCCTACGTATATCAGTCTCTTTGAAATTATTGATCATATCAGGACTATAGCTTATCACCTAGAACTTCCACTGAACTTCTCTGAGGTTCAATATGTGCCCTAAATATATCTCCCAAGGAAGTATATACCAAATCCATCATATGTACTGAAATCAGATTTCATACCATAGGAGCATGATATTTTAGATTAATAATAAAAATTGTAGATTCTAGATCATAGATAGAAAGTGATGTGAAAAAAGACCACTCATCAGCTCAATGTATTGTGGAAAAACCATTGATTTGAGGAAGCTTTAAGGGAACCATAGGATATGATGAAGTAGATGTATCCTAATTTTTTTATTATAGTAATGAATTTATAGAGAAAAGTTAATTTTAATGGGGGTATAATGTAACACCCCAAGTTTTTATGAAATATTGTTTTCATGTAAATTTAATTTCTCTAACTGCTTGTGTTACATGCAACATTGAGTTTTAACAAACCATGATATACTATTAATATTATTATTTAAACTTGACCTTTATAAAGTATCCATTAATAATGGTAGTGTGAATAAGATCAAACACATATTAAATATATAGTATAATGGTTTTATATAATAAAATCAAATTAAAAAAGGTAATTAATTTTTAATAGTCTTTATAGGTTTTGAAAATAATATTTTCTCAAAAAAAATATTATTATTTGTGAACAAATAATAAAAGTAATATTTTTAAATTTTAGAAAAATTATTTTAATAAATAAAATTAATTTATTAAATCAATATGTCAAAATTATCTTTGAGTTAATTTTTAATAATTTTCTAAAAATATTTATTTTTGATGAATAGTAAAAAACTACTCATTTATTATTAAAAATTGCCTTTTAATTTAAATAATTTACTAGAACTATTTTATTTTAATATGTTTTTAAAAGTAATATCAGTTAAATTATGTATTTATTAATACAGTTTAGTTCATTGAAATCAATTTCATATTGAATTTTTATATTAAAACTTTCTATACTTATGAAACATTTCTCATTGGAAAGAAGCATTTTTGTAGTGTCTTCATATTTAATTTTAAATTAAAATTTTCCAATTATATGAATGGAATTTGAAAAAATGGATTCCATATTTTTAATCAGCATAATTAATATTATATAATAAGTTCAAATTAATTTTTCGTCACAATGAATAGTAAAAATAGTAAAAATTAATTACCATGGTTAAGGTTAAAACAGGTTTACTGGGGGTTAAAATAAAAATTTGAGGTGTAAAATGACTTATAAAATTTTACAAATCCCATTTTATAGACATATTTATACATTATATAATCTCAGGTTTGATAATGAACCATTTTGGAGCCTTGTGGCATGTTTAAATCATGGGTATGCCTTTTTCTTTTCAAAAACTCCATGTGTGTCCTATCCCCCACTTATAAAAGGTTGAAACCTCTCTTATCCTCTTTAAACTTCCAAAATGTGATGTCATATACCTGGGTTCCACTTGAAGGTACCCCAATCCTAGTTGGTCATAGGGCCTTAATCACATCACCCCGAATGTTAGAGGTTTCCAACTAGCAACGAGGGATTAGGGTGTGTATGTGGTGAGACTATGCCCACATTACCAAAGTGTAGCATAGAATATAAATATAATAATATATAAATGGAAAAATAACTAAGATAAATAGATAGAACAGTAGAAGTAGACATTATAAACACTGGACCAGCAACCTGTCATAGCGGAAGAAGACAGAAGTAATAAACAACTGAGAAAATGATAGTAATACTCAAAAACTAATGATAATGTATGTCATGTGTCAAAAAAACTAGAAAATATGTATAAATGGAAACATTAAATACATGCTATAGAAAATAAGAAAAAATAATCCAAAAACTATCCCAGCATCCTGAGCGCCATCTTGGTCATATGCTACCATGATCCATCTTAAGAAAGCAAGTAATATGAGTTGCCAAAGGCAGGATGATTCCCTTTGTCGACACCTGCATACATGTAATCTATCCAGGTACCAATAGTAGCTAGTATAGGGTGTGAGATAAATCTTAGTAGTCCACCACCAATGGCATCTATAACATCTAGTCAGCATAATATGAACTGAAATAGTGTGCAAACATGCATATATAAAAGTAAAGAAGTGTAGTAATGTAAATACCCAGTACTTGATTTAGCTTTATCTAGTGTCTAAACATATATCCATTTCATTTATTAATTATGTTCTAGTTTATATAGTATATCACATGAGTTATAACCTGCACTAACATCGTGTCATGATAATAGTAAAAAATGATCCAAGATATAACAAGGCATCCATAATGATAATAATAATAATAAATATGTTTTGTTGTAATAAACAAGTAATCCTTGACCATAGGTATCAATCCAATTTAGTAATAACCTATAGCCTGGCTATAATGGTAAGAGTGTTATTCAAGGGGCATCGCCCAAGGCATTCCACAATAACATAATTCTAACTGAGTTGAAGGATCTCATCCAAGGTAAAACAGGATAAGTAAGGACTAGGACCAAAGGGTGTATCAATAGTGCCTCATGTTCGTAGACATCATTCTAGATCCAAGGAGGGTATCCAAGGCATCGAATAATGATAATGGAGGGATCTTATAGTGTCATTTTGGTCATCTACTAGTAGAAAAGGATTGAGTTCCAAGGTGGGTATCAACCATGGAAACTAGCATCCCAAAATCAGAATGGTGTCCATGAGTGCTCAAGGAATTACATAAGGAATAGAAGGCTACCTTGATTCTAACCACTTCTATAAATATTTCAAGGTTCATATGCATTAGGAACATTCTAATTAATTTATTTAGTAAATTAGGCCATGTAATACTCATGCCATTTAAAAATTCATTTGGTTCAAGTCATTGTATTTCATTAGTGTGACAAGGAATAACTAGGAATGATACCATTTAGTTCTATGATTACATATTAATTGATTTGGTTTACTTCACTTCCTTAAATTAGCATGTAAATGTGTGCTAAATACATGCAACAATAACATTTAGTTACCTTCAATTAGGCCAAGTCATATATATAGTATACTTTTCATTCATAATTAAGATTCATTAATTAAATTAAAACACTTACCTTAGTAGGGTAAAGTTAAATTATAATATAAAAGGATAAACCTTATGATTCATAACTCATTTTATTATGAAAGGGATTACCAGTAATAGGGTCAAGCGATTGCACACCCGAATGACAGCACAGACGAACATAACCAACCATTAAAGGCATGTTTAAGGAAAACACCCTACATGGGGTGGTCTTAATTGAGTAAGTAACCTCCAATGACGGATATAATATATAACAGGGGTCTTAGAATGTTATTTTAATTACTATAATCAAGGAACACGAATTTAATAGGCTACTCCTGATGAAATCAGCGCGCACACAACTACGAAAATTAATAAAATGGTCAAACATGAGGGATGAGTCATAGACCACCTACCTTAATCTCATATGACTCTCCTAATCTAGTATTAGCCTTTAGTTTGGACTAAATTAGAAGAAATCTTATGAACGAATCGATGCCTTGAAAATAGGTCATATGAGCCTGCATCTAAATAATGTCGTTGAGGGAAATAAGAATGATGAATGGCTAAAAATGATTTGAGTAATTACCAACGCACATCTAACATGATGAATGGGGATAAAATCAAAGTTTGGATGAATGAATAGGATCAAAATCTATCAAAAGGGAACTTGGGAGCTCAAAATGGGAGAGGTAATGTGCTTCTATCCACTAGAATGAAGAAAGGAAGAAAATATGTTAATAAATTAGAACATTAAGGGTATTTTTGGTAAATTTACCCAAGGAAAAAGCATCACGTGGTTTGACCACATGGTTGTACAAACTGTTCACCAATCATGTTCCTCCCACTACTTAAGTAGGGCACCCACATGATTAGAGAAACCATGCACCAACAGTGAAAATCTCCTCTGCTAAAAAGTATAGACATTTCACACAGGTGTATGGCCCCTACCGCACAGTTAAGGAAAATTGTGTGCCCTACTTCACCCCACTATCCATCACCATATGGTTAGGATATACCATTCAATTTGGGTTTCATGGTTACTAATAACCATGCATCCCAGTGTTTTTCTCCACCGGTCGGGGTTGTGAGTTCTAAACAATCCTCTGACACCCCTAAAACCTTTGTGAACTCATTAGGCATCCATATTAGGTCCAAAATGAATAATTAGACCAAATTTGAAATGATCCATACCTGAGATAACAATTGGTTTCTTATAGTATTTCCCCTTAAAGGAACTCATCCCTGAGTTCACCTTCCAAGAACAGGGAAACACTGTCTGAGAACAACTCTAGCCACTGGGCACATACGTTAGACCCCCACTCCCAAGTCTAATCTTGTATATGGTCACGCTTCTATAGAATCTATATTAAAGGGATATATCAACCTCGTGATTCTTCATTCTCTAGTCAATTATGTGTATAGTATACTCCTCAAAAGTAGAATCAACATCTATCTAAACCTCCTTAGGATCAAAAGTATGAGATGGGATGACATGATAATAGTGAAGATATGAGACGTGGAAGATGTTGGGAATGGTACAGTACCTCTGAGGTAATAAAAACTGATATTTTACTGAAAAAAATATCTTTAGAATCTTAAAAGGTCTGAAATAATGATGTGATAGCTTTCCTTGCCTCTTTACCTATTTATTCCCAAGACTAGGTGATACCCACAGGAAAACACGATCCCTAAAAAAAATCTAGGGGTCATCGATGGAGATTGGCATAAGATTTATTCCCAGACTAAGTAGTATACATACACTTCCCGGTCATTTGTACATAATTTTTAGTCTCTTGCATGAGACAAGGTCCTAGTAGCACTACCTCCCCGAACTCTAACTAGCACATGGGTGAACAGCACATCCTTCCATACAAGACCTCAAAAGGAATCATATAAATAGTCACTTAAAATCTATTTTTATAAGAGAAATTGATGAGAAGGATATTTTTCTCCCAATAACCACTAAAATAAAGGACACATGCTTATAGAATGTCCTCTAACACCTATATCATCTATTTAGACTAGCCATTAATCTGAGGGTGAAAATCTATGACCAGAAGAACCTATGTACCCATATCTTTATATAAACCCTACTAGAACCTTGATGTGAAACAAGAATCCCTATATGAAACAATAATATGAGCAACCTCATGTAGTTTTATGATCTGATGGGCATACATCCTTCCCAACTCATCAACTAATAAAGTCTCTCAGATGGGAAGGAAGTGGACTAATTTTTTCAGTCTATCAACAACTACCCATACCGCATCGCTACCTAAGGGAGAACTTGGTAAGATGTCTACAAATTCCATGGATACATCTTCTCATTTATATTCTAGGACTGGAAGAGGCTGTAACAATCTTGAAAGTTGATGCGGCTATAATTTTTACATAGTTATTTCACATATTTTTAGTTAATTTTTAATGGTTTAATTAATTATTTAATCACTTTATACTAAATAATTGTAGTTTTGTATTTTTATAATTAATTTTTCTAATTAATAAATTTTTATAATTAATTATATATTTTTAGTCTTTAAATTAATAAATCTTATTTTATTTTACCTTTCTAATTTAATTATGTCTTATTTAGTTTGGTTAATTTAATTATTCTTGACTTTTTAATAAACTAACATTTTTTATAAACAATTATTTAATCATCATAATTCTATTTAATTAACTTAGTCTTTATTTTAATATTTTATCTTTTAATTAGTTTCATTATAATAGGTTAACAATGTTAAATAATTTTTCTAATCGTCCTGCTAATTACTTAAGTAAAGAATTTTAGTTTAAATTAAATTTATAGTTTGCTTTTAATTTTATTTATTCAAACAGCTGTTTAATTAATTAATTAAGTGTTTTAAAACATTAATTATTTAATCTTATGTATGCAGTTTTATTATTTATTCATTTTCTATTGATTTTAGTCTACCGGTGAGGTAGATTTGAGCTATCGGTGACCTATTGGGTAACCAATACTATTATTTTTCACTTACTGCTTACCCTATAATTATTTATATAGTATTTTTTAAATTTAAGTCTCTTATCAATTCAGTTTAACAATTATCCAGTTCTTAATTTAAGTATTATCAATTAATGATTTTTATTTTAATTTTAAAAGTCTGAAGTTCAATAGTACTCCTGTTTTAAATTTATGGTGTTTAGATTTCTTTTAATTAATTATTTTCAATCTTTTTATTTAGCTAACTTAAATTTTAATTTTAATTAAATCTATGTTTTTTTAGGTTACTGTTAGTTCTTTATTTTATACTAGCAGTGACCTGTGTCTCTATCGGTAACCTTATCTATAACGGTGACCTTCGACCCACTGTTACCCATCCTATCGGTTACCTTCTATAATTTGACTACCGGTGACTCTTTCTTTTTCACTAATGGTGAGATTTTCTCTGGGTGTAACGGTGACCATGTTTCTATGTGCGCAATAGTGTGTTTTTAATTTTATACTACTAGTAAACTTTTATTTTTACTACTGGTGACCCTTTATTTATTCTAACAGTGACTCCCAACCCGCAGCTACCCATTCCATCAGTAACCTTTTCTTTTTATTGCAATGGTGACCTCAATTTTTCATTTAAGTATACCAGTGACCCTCACGTCGCTGCTCCTCTCTTCTTTATTTTTTTTCAACTAACAGTGACCTTTTCTGAATTAAATCTAACGGTGACCCCATGCACCTCCCCTGCATCTCACTGTTAGCCTTTCATTCCTTGCCTTTTCCTCGCCTCCATCCTTACTTCACGGTTTCTTCCACACCGCCACTAGAGCTTCTTCCTAGCCTCAAGAACTCACACCGATGCTTCCCTGCATCTACTCTTGACCAACAATAACATCTTCTTTGCACAAAAACAGCATAACCACAACACATCATCTGAAACAACACAAACCAAACCCAAATCAAGACCCAAACTAAATCAAACACAAATCCAAAACCCAATCCCAACCTCGTGCACAGATCGAACAAAATCAAAATAATCGGAAAATACAAATTTGATGAATATGTTATTTTTTGAAATGGGTGCCACAGCTGGAGGATTTAGGTCTGAGTCATGCTGTCGTTTGAAGATATTGAGCTCAATAATAAGATTACAAACCAATATATTACCATGCCATATGATGCAAACTGCGATTTCCAGGAAGCTGATATTGCGTGCATGTCTTCCAGTTGAAGTCGCGCCACCTGCGGATGAGTCGCGCCGCTGCTGTGATGCAAAACTGGAACTGAGTTGAGGTCGACGCCATGGGACCCAGTCGCGCCGAGCTAGAGCTAGGGAGTCCACCAGAGAAGGGGTCGACCCGCTGTTCACCGTCGTGGAAGCGTAGGAGGAGGTCGTCGCTGCCCTGTTTGGAGAAGAAAACGAAGGCCCCCCAGGGTTGCGCCGAGATTGGGGGGGGGGGGGGGGAGAAGTTAAAAAACAGTTATAATAAAAACATAAATTGAAAAAAAAAATAAACAGTAATAATTATAAATAAAAATAAGATATTTAATAAAACAGAATTATCAAACATAAATAAAATTTTATTTAATTAATTGATACTTATTTCAAAAAATCAAATTAAAATAGATTATTTAAAATCTTATTAATTATAATTTAATAATATATTTTAATAATTATTTAATAATACAAATTAATAAAATTAAATACTAATAATAAGTTATAAATTAAATTGTAGTTAAACTAAACTAGTTAACTTAAAATGTTAATAATTTAAAATTTCAGAATAATAATAGACTTAATGTTTATAATTTAATTTAATAATATTAATTAATTAAAAAATAATAACTTATAAAAAATTTAGCATAAAAATTAATAATTAATGATACTTATTAATTTTAATAATAATAATAATAACTCTTTTAATAACAAATTCGATCAACTTATAACAAGTAAATTATCATAATTTATCTTAAATAATAACTATTTAATAATAAATTTCATTTCATCATAATTAATTAAAATATAATTACTAGTTATTAGTAATAGTAATAAAACAATTTATTTAATAACATTATTTAAAAGTTTATTAATTCTTTTAAAAAGACTTTAATAAACTAATTTCTTTAACTATAATTCTTTATTTCCTTAGCGTTTTAATTGTTTTGTTTGTTTTTATTACACAGGTTCATTCAAGAGTCAGAAACACATCCAAGAGAACTTAACTAACTCATCCAGAGTTAGTTATGTGAGTAAAACTAGCACGGCATGCCAGTCGCGAAAAAACGCACGTGTGCGGTGCATATGTGAAGAGCATTTGAAGTCGGTGGAAAATGTTCGGTGACAAGAATCAGAAGATAGCATGATACTTAAGTATAGAAAGTAGCAGAGAGGGGGGGGGGGATTATCAGACGGATATTCATTGAACACATTCAAAGAGCCAGTGCTGAGGAGAGGAGACTGGAGGGCGACTCTGGAACCACTTCTTGGAGCTAGAGGAGGCGAGGAGCAGCAACAGTTCATGCTAGAAGAGGGAGTTTACTTCCTCTATTTTCTTTTAGTCCTTCTCTTTTGTAATAGAATGATCTTGGTATACATATTAAATAGGATTTTTATCTAAATCATTAGTCCGGGGTTAAATTGAAGTTCCACTGGTTATCATTAAATGTTCTTTTTCACTTCATCTTTAGATGTATTCAGTATTGATCAGTGAGATTGATGCTGAATTCATTCAATTTCATTGTTCCACCATAGTTTAATTTCAAAATTTCACAATCATTTGGTGAGATTTATTGTGAAAACATCTTTGAAAGGTTAATAAATTCACAAGTACTTCGGGACGTACTGTGAGTTCGTCCTGTTGTCATTTTCAATTCAAACTTTTCGCAGTTGATTTGTTTTGGGGTGGCGAACTACAAAATCGATCAGCCTGTGTGAATTAGCTCCTATCAAAGGAGGTAAGTCATTTCTATTTTAGGTGGTTCACTATAGTAATTTTTAAGTGAATTCAATTGTTTTATGAACCAGTAGAATTGAGATAATTCCCTGATCGTTTTAATAGATTGTTCTCTTATAAGCGCGTTATATCTCTGTGTCTTCTTGTTTTCAACTGTATCTAACTTCAATTTAGTAGGATACATTGTTTTGAAATTTTTTGTCACTCTAATGCTTTATAAAAAAGTAAAAAAAATAAAAAAATCACTCTGCTGCTGACAACAGTGGAGTTTTTAAAATATTTTAGAAGAGTAGTGGTCAAAATTGCCTTCCATGTGGGTTCGACCCTACTTTCCACATATACAGTAGTTAGTAGGATTATAAATTTTAAACTTTTACCGACTTTAATGAAAGTAATGGTCAGTTTTTTGGCATCGTTTTCGGGGAAGGCACGAGCCATTATTTTTCTAAAAATTAAAAAAAAAAACATATAAAAAATAACAAAAAAAATTAAAAAAAAACTATAAAAAAATGTGCTTCATTCACAACTAAATTCCTACTATTTTCTGTATTAATAAACTCCTATTATTTCTACTATTGTGCTATAATGAACTATTATTACACTTTGCATGAGCACAAGAGAATTCAATGTTACATTAGAGCCTTCAAACTTTGAACTAGAAAAACATTTAACTGCTCCTTAAAAAACATTGTAATGGAGAATCAGAATAATAGAGTTGATCAAAACATGAATGTGCCACAGCCCATAGTTCCATCCCATCAGTTACCTAGACTTTGGGAGTTTTAAAATCCAATTGTATCAAGTAACCAATCTTGTATTAGGTTGACCCCTAGTTCTAGGAACTATGAAATTAAGTAGTCTCGCATTTCTCAACTTCCTTCATTCAATGGTATTCCAGGAGAGGATTCACTTGAGTTCATTGGAGAGTTTTATTGTTTTGTACAAAAATTACCTCTGAGAGAGCTTTGTGAGGAGGAGTTTAGATTGTGGATGTTTCCATTTTGTCTGAAGGGTAAGGCTAGGACTTGGTTTCATTACTTAGATGAAGAAATTTTGAGACCTGGTAAGAGGTGTTTACTGCCTTTATATCAAAGTTATATCCTAGGAACACCACCTCTGAGATTAGGAAAAAAATTATTGGGTTTGTCCAAGATGAGGGAGAGTTATTTTACAAGGCATGGGATAGGTTTAGAAGTCTCCATATACAAAGTTCCAATCACCAATTTTCTCCCCATTTGCTCATGGAGACCTTCTATATTGCTCTCACCCCTTTCAACCAAAATTTAGTTGACCAATTCTGTGGGGGTGACTTTTCTGACTCCATTGCTGATGAGCTGATACTTGTGTATGACAATCTTTCTCAAAAATATCAGCACAAATGCTCTAGGAAGAGGGTCTTCCATAGAGGTGAAGACAATCCTCAAGTTGTTGTTGTTAGTGATAGGGTCTTAAGGGAGCAATGTAATCATTGTGGAATGTTCGGTCACACTCATACATGTTGTCCTAATTTTTATCTTCCAGACCATCTTGATGAGAGTTCCAATTTTATGGATTTTAGAGCTAGGAACCCAGGGAAAAATGATCAATTCTCCAATCAGTACACTTCTAGTTATCAAAATCACCCAAATTTGTCCTGGAAAGAACAAGGTGTCATAAAACAGACCATTTCCCCTAACTACCAATCACACTCTAAATTTTTTAAATCAAATCAATATGGGGTTGAATCTTCTAATTCTCAAGGGGAGTTAAAGGGGATGTTACAACATGTTTTGGGAGAGATCAGTTCATTTAGGAAGGAAACAGATGGTAAGATTCACAATTTAGAACACCAAATAGTTCAAATGGCTAGGGATCAAGGTGATAAGGAAAAGGGAAAGCTGCCCAACACTTCAATTCTTAATCCAAGAGAGAATATCATGGCTGTAACCACCCGATATGGCCTTCAAACCCACGAACAAGTAATGAAACACTTTGGGAAAACTAAAACTGGTGAAAAAACAGAATCTGGAAAGAAAAATCTTCTTGAAACAGAATCTAGGAATCTGGACAGATTTGTTCAACCTGAACATAATGTTGAATTTACATCTGAAAAATTTTAGGAACCAAGGAAATGAAGTGGGAATTAATTAAATAAGAAAAGAAAAACAATGGAATTGAGGAGAATAATCAACATGTTCTAAAAAATTATTCCCCTCCCATTTCTTTACCTAAAAGAGTGAA
The DNA here is from genome assembly GCA_963277665.1 of Viscum album. Classification (NCBI taxonomy): domain Eukaryota; kingdom Viridiplantae; phylum Streptophyta; class Magnoliopsida; order Santalales; family Viscaceae; genus Viscum; species Viscum album. Next base: position 1,172,739,407 of record OY728120.1, read on the forward strand.
GAAGAATAATGAACTTGGTTATTTGATGTTTCATAAAATGATTTGAAATTATAATATCAACATGCCATTTTTAGAAGCCTTAGATAAAATCCCTTCATATGTTGCTTTCACCAAAATTTTTCTAAAAAATAAAAATGATTGGAAGAAGTTGGACATAGTTAATATCAATGAGGAGTGTAGTTCCATCTTGTTAAATAAGTTGCCTCCAAAATTGAAAGACCCTGGTAGCTTTATTATTCAATGAAAAATAGGAGCAAGTGAGAAACTTAATTGTTTGTGTGACTTAAGATCAAGCATCAATCTTATTCCTTACTCTCTATTTAGAAGGTTAGGTATGAGGGATTTGCAACTAACTTCTGTTTGTCTTCAACTTACTGATAGGTCCCTCACACACCCTTCAAGGAGGGTGGATGATCTATTAGTGAGTTTAGGAAAACTGACACTACCCACAGACATCTTTGTCTTAGATGTAGAGTGTGATGAAAAAGTCCCAATCATCTTAGGGAGACCTTTCCTTACTACAGCTGGTGCTATCATAGATGTGTCCAAGGGGAAACTCACTCTCCAAGCTATTTATGATGTGGATGAGTTTTTAGTGTTTGAAAAGCCTCACCATGTGGTGGGTTGTGATTTGATAGATGTTGTTGATAATCAATGTTTTAAAATTGATGCCATAGATGAGTATGGTTATTTTCCTCTTGTGGTCACAGAGATTATGATTCCCCAGCCTATTGAAACTTTTCTGCAGGCTTCTATTCCTGTCCCACTCCTTCCTCTAGATGAGAAAAATTTCTCCCTAGAACCCGTTCTAGAAAGTGATTCACATTCTTGTTTTGAACTGTCTCAACCCGTGTTTGAAAATTTTCCTTATAAAGTCAATTATCTAAGGGTTTCTGAAGTTGGAGAAAGTTTGAGGCTAAGTCCTGATGAAAAATTAAAATTTTCCCATTATGAGTAAGTGTATTTTCGAGAAACTTTCTTTCTTGCTCAGTTTGATGTTGATTGTGATGACTTCCAACTTGAACTTGAAAAATTCCATCATTTGAGTCATATTCGGACATTGGGTACCACCTTTTTGAACCTGAATATGATTCCTTTTTCCGAGAGTTTTCTGAGTTGTCTTTTCTGCAAGTTGTGCTGGGAATATTCGATGAAAATACTAAAGAGTTTGCTGATGTTTTTTCTTCGGATTCTGGGTTGGAGCTAACCTCTATGTGTGGGGGAAGTCATGTAAGTATTCCTGGTCAAATTGGTGATTTTATTAGGAAGTTATAAAACATTTTTAGAGCTGAGGAAGTGGTCTTTTGAGGCTAAAATGGGTTGGATAGTATATTAGCAATTGTTTTGTTCAAATAACTTTTAAAAATATTGTTTGATACTGTATATGAGAATGTTTTGGTTGATCATATTCTTGAATCTTTGGTTAATACTGAAGTTCACACTATTAATAATTCAATCCCATTAAATGATCATGGATAGAAATATCTAGGTAAATAAAGTCTGGCTGGGGACTATAAACCTAGCGCTGCATGGGAGGCAACCCATGGTCTTTGTTTTATTAATAAATAAAAAATTGTGATTAAATAAAGTCTAATTGAAGACTTTAAATTCAGTGCTTCATGGGAGTCAACCCATGCTCCTTTTTTCACTTTTGTACTATTTTGTACTGAATAAAGTGTTGCTTTGTTGTCTTCTATATGCGCTATCTCTACTGGATATTTGTACTCCTCCAATGGCCCGAAGGCCTTCATTTTTTATTGATTGATAATCCACCTTTCAAGGGATTAGGTGGAACCCTATTACATGCCCGTAGGCCATTTTTAGGAACCAATGCCCGTAGGCACAAACATACCATACAACCCAGACAAACAACTTGGAACTTGCTCCTCCCCAGCATCTTCATCTTTGAAATCAGCTCTTCACCTCTGCATGGCTGTTCGGCTAGGCATTCCCGTGCATGCACAGGCTTGTCCTGATGGCAGGTGTCATACCCTCTCATTCTTGTAATCCGTTAGCTCCTGCTGTGGTGAAAGCTCCTTTGCCCATCCTCCTTGTAGAGCTTGTTCCTTTGTAGTTTTTGGTCTGTTTTTTTTTGTATCTGCAGGTGACCCGAAGGCCATATGGATAGCCTGAAGGCCCAACTGACCTGAAGGCCTGGGTGCCCGAAGGCCAATGAAGGACTCGGGGACCAAATCTGATGCCCGAAGGCCCAAACGGGGAAATATTCCCGGCTGCTACAGTGCCAAACAGTGCCTGCTACAGTAACCGCTACAGTACTTGGTTTACATGATTTGTGTTTCTAGGTTGATGATGTTTTTTCATTTAATGGAGTGGAATTCCCATGTTGAAAGACTAATGAAAAACTAGTTAGGTATGTATCTTGCTATTAAATCTCTATTTCAAAATCTTCTCCTTATTACTTTTTTTAAAATAAATTGTTGCATGTTTTTCATGAAAAAAATTCTACTCTATTTTTTATTATTTAAAAAAAAAGTCTGCCATAAGAAATTTTACTACATATTTTCTGAAAATCTGCTGTATATATTGCATACTAAAAAAATTTTGTTGCATGTCACTATGTTGAATTCAAAATTCAGAATATTCCTCTTGCTTAAATTTGAATTAATTGATAAATATTGAAATAATATTTCACTTTATGAAACTAAGTGTGGGGGGTACATGCTTTCTGGTTGTTGTGTTTGTTGTTGAATGTGCTTTGCTAAGGGATGTTAGGAATGCTTTCTTTATGCTTAATTGAACATTCATTTGAATCATACTTTGTTAAAATTCTTACACCTTTTCCATTGTGCACCCACAAGTTACATGATATTCCATGAACTATATTGAAAATTATTAATTGGACTTTAGTGTTAATGCATGTACTTGGATTTAAACCTGCTGTAAATTATTCATTGTGGAGAACAATATTTTTTAACTTCATTGAGACCCTTTACACATGTCATAAATCTACTAAATTGAAAATATGTTTTGAACCTTTAATGTTTAATTGTTCTTCTCCATATTTGGAAGTCAACTTTGGGGACAAATTTGGGTTTTAAGTGTGGGAGAGGGGGTCAATTCTTGACTATGCTAAACTGTGATTTAATGTAATCCCTTCAATTCCCACTTCACTTCAATCTTTTTGCAAAAAAATGGTTAATTTTTTTTCAAAATTCTTTCACAATTTTAGGATGTACATTGTACTCAATTGGGTCTTGTCTTTGAACAATGCTTTGATTGGTAGTTATTAACTGTTCTGAATCTGAAATTAATGAGGTTGGATGATTGCTGAGTGGTTTCATGGAAATCTGGTTTAGGAACTACTTCTAAAAGTGATTTGGGTTACAAGTTTGTGGAGTTATGATCATAACCCTTGGAACTAGAAGTTTGAATTGATCTTGGGGACCGCATTCATCTTTTAATTATTAAAAGTAATCACCTAAATGAGCCAATATAAATGATTTTTTGATATAAATATTTTGGAACTGGAGTAGTATGGGAATCTGGGATCCCACAGTGAGTCTCTGAGACCCTTGATGCTAGGTGCATTTCTGTTTACTCTAAGCCCTTGGTACGCTTTGAATAAGTGCATTGCATAGTGCTTAGCACATGATATATGTCTTGGAAAAAATTAAATAAAGTATCTAGGGTCAAAAATGAGTTCATTAAGGTGAGGGGAATGATGAACACAAAATGAAGAAGGGGTCAATTAGTTATTATGGGAGTCATTTAGGTTTTATCATTGAGGTGATTCACAAAAAAAAATTATTTATTTTTGGAACCTAAGTGATGAGTCAAAATGAAATGTTCCTACTGTTCAGTTCTTAATTCCACATAAATTTTACCTCATGTCATTCTTGGACTTAGAACTTCAGCTTGGATTGAAATGAGTCATTAAGTAGTATCACATATGAGGCATGACATCTTCATTGATTTATGATTCATAGCTTTCTCAATTACCCTTGAGTATTTGTTATAGGCAAGATTCATATGAGCAATTCATTTTCTAAAATCCTATTGTTATTTTTATCCCTATATTTTAAGTGTTGGACATGTTACGGTTTGAGATGAATCTATAAATACTACAATATGTTTTTTAGATGATAATAAAACATGAGATTGTTTTAGGAAAAACAATGCTTAAGTGTGGGGGAATTTGATGTGGCTCTAATTTTTACATAGTTCTGCCACATATTTTTACTTAATTTTTAATGGTTTAATTAATTATTTAATCACTTTATATTAAATAATTGTACTTTTGTATTTTTATAATTAATTTTGTTAATTAATCAATTTTTATAATTAATTATGTATTTTTAGTCTTTAAATTAATAATTCTTATTTTACTTTACCTTTCTAATTTAATTATTTCTTATTTAGTTTGGTTAATTTAAATCTTCTTGACTTTTTAATATACATTTTTTATAAAAAATTATTTAATCATCGTAATTATATTTAATTAACTTAGTATATATTTTAATATTTTATCTTTTAATTTAGTTTCATTAGAATAGGTTAACAATGTTAAATAATTTGTCTACTCGTCCTGCTAATTACTTAAGTAAATAATTTTAGTTTAAATTAAATATATAGTTTTATTTTAATTTTATTTATTCAAATAGTTTTTTAATTAATTAATTAAGTGTTTTAAAATGTTAATTATTTAATCTTATGTATGCAGTTTTATTATTTATTCATTTTCTATTGATTTTAATCTACTGGTGAGGTATATTTGAGATATCAGTGACCTATTTGGTCACCAATACTATTCATTTTCACTTACAGCTTACCCAATAATTATTTATATAGTATTTTTTAAATTTAAGTCTCATATCAATTTAGTTTAACAATTATCCAGTTCTTAATTTAAGTGTTATCAATTAATGATTTTTATTTTAATTTTAAAAGTCTAAGTTTAATAAAAATCCTATTTTAAATTTATGGTGTTTACCTTCCGTTTAATTAATTATTTTCAATCTTTTTATTAAGCTAACTTAAATTTTAATTTTAAGTTCAATCTATTTTTTTAGGTTACTGTTAGTTCTTTATTTTATACTAGCGGTGACCCTTGGCTCTATCGGTAACCTTATATGTAACGGTGACCCCCGACCCACTGCTACCCATCCTATCGATGACCTTCTATAATTTCACTACCGGTGACTGATTCTTTTTCACTAACGGTGAGATTTTCTCTGGGCGTAACAGTGACCCTTTTTCTTTGGGCATAACTGTGACTTTTTAATTTTATACTACCGGTAAACCTTTATTTTAACTTCTGGTGACCCTTTATTTGTTCTAATGGTGACTCCCAACTGGAAGCTACCCATTCCATCGGTAACCTTTTCTTTTTATTGAAATAGTGACCTTTCTTTTTCATTTAAGTATACCAGTGACCCCCACGTTGGTGCTCCTCTCTTCTTTATTTTTTTTTCAACTAATAGGGACCTTTTCCGAGTTAAAGCTAATGGTGACCCTGTGCACCTCCCCTGTATCTCACCATTAGCCTTTCATTCCCTGCCTTTTCCTTGCCTCAATCCTTACTTCACGGTTTCTTCCACACCACTACCAGAGGTTCTTCCCAGCCTCACAAACTCACACCGCTGCTTCCCTGCATCTACTCTTAACCACCAATAATATCTTCTTTGCACAAAAACAGTATAACCACAACACATCATCCCAAAGTCCATAAACCAAACCCAAATCAAGACCCAAACTAAATCAAACACAAATCCAAAACCCAATCCCAACCTCGTGCATAGATCAAACAAAATCAAAACAATCAGAAAATCCAAATTTGATGAATCTATTATTTTCGGAAATGGGTGCCATAGGTGGAGGATTCGAGTCTGAGTCGTGTCGTCGTTTCATGATCTCGAGCTTAAGAATAAGATTACAAACTGATCTGTCGCCATACCTTATGATGCGAACCGTGATTTCCAAGAGGTCGATATTGCGTGCATGTCTTCCAGTGGAAGTTGTGCACCTGCGGATGAGTCACGCCGCTGCTATGATGCAAAACTATAACAGAGACGAGGTCGATGCCACGGGACCCAGTCTCACCGATCTGGAGCTATGGAGTCCACCAGAGAGGGGTTCGACCCATTGTTCACCGTCGTGGAAGCGTAGGAGGAGGCTGTCGTTTCCCTGTTTGGAGAAGAAAATGAAGACCCCCCAGGGTTGCGCTGAGATTGGCTGGGAGAAGTTAAAAAAATGTTATAATAAAAACTTAAATTGAAAAAAATAACAAACATTAATAATTATAAATAAATATAAGATGTTTAATAAAACTGAATTATCAAACATAAATAAAATTTTATTTAATTAATTGATAGTTATTTAAAAAATCAAATTAAAATAGATTATTTAAAAGCTTATTAATTATAATTTAATAATACGTTTTAATAATTATTTAATAATACGAGTTAATAAAATTAAATACTAATAATAAGTTATAAATTAAATTATAGTTAAACTAAACTAATTAACTTAAATTGTTAATAATGTAAACTTTCAGAATAATAATAGACTTAATGTTTATAATTTACATTAAAAATGTTAATTAATTAAAAAATAATAACTTATAAAGAATTTAGCATCAAAATAAATAATTAATGAAACTTATTAATTTTAATAATAATAAAAATAATAACTCTTTTAATAACAAATTCGATCAACTTATAATATGTAAATTATCATAATTTATCTTAAATAATAACTATTTAATAATAACTTTCATTTCATCATAATTAATTAAAATATAATTACTTGTTATTAGTAATAGTAATAAAATAATTTTTTATTAACTTTATTTAAAAGTTTATTAATTCTTTTAAAAAGTCTTTTTAGTAAACTAATTTCTTTAACTATAATTCTTTATTTCCTTAGTGTTTTAATTGTTTTTTTTGTTTTTCTTACGCAGGTTCATTCAAGAGTTAGAAACATGTCCAAGATCACTTAACTAACTCATCCAGAGTTAGTTACGTGAGAAAAACTAGCACGACGTGCCAGTCACGAAAAAACGCATGTGTGCGGTTCATATGTGAATAGCTTTTGAAGTTGGTGGAAAATGTTCAGTGACAAGCAGCAGAAAACAGCATAATACTTAAGTAGAGCAAGCAGCAGAGAGAGGGGGGACATTATCAGATGGATATTCATTGAACACATTTGAAGAGCCAATGCTGAGGACAGGAGACTAGAGGGAGACTCTAGAACCACTTCTTGGAGCTGGAGGAGGCCAGGTGCAACAACAGTTCATGCTAGTAGAGGGAGTTTACTTTCTCTGTTTTCTTTTATTCCTTTTCTTTTGTAATATAATGATCATGGTATACATATTAAAGATGATGTTTAGCTAAATCATTAGTTCGGGGTTAAATTGATGTTTCACTAGTTACCTTTAAATGTTCTTTTTCACTTCATCATTAGATGTATTCAGTATTGATCGGCGAGATCCATACTGAATTCATTCAATTTCATTGTTCCACCAAAGTTTAATTTCAAAATTCCACAATCAGTTGGCGAGATTTATTATGAAAACTTCTTTCAAAAGTTAATAAATTCACAAGTACTTCGGGACGTACGACGATTTCGTCATGTTGTCATTTTCAATTAAAAATTTTCGCAGTTGATTTGTTTTGGGGTGGAGAACTCCAAAATTGATCGGCCTATGTGACTTAGTTCCTAGAGAGGGAGGCAATTCATTTCTCTTTTAGGTGGTGCACTATAGTAATTTTTAAGTGAATTGAATTGTTTTAAGAACCAGTAGAATGGAGATTATTCCCTGGGCATTTTAATAGATTGTTCTCTTATCAGCGTGCTATATCTCTGTGTCTTCTTGTTTTCAACTATCTCTAACTTCAATTTAGAATGATACATTGTTTTGAAATTTTCTGCCACTCTACTTCTTTATAATAAAGTAAAAAATTTGAAAAATCACTCCACTACTAACAACAATGGAGTTTTCCAAAGATTTTAGAATAGTAGTTGTCAAAATTGCCTTCCATGTGGGTTTGACCCTGCTTGCCACATATATAGTAGTTAGTATGATTATAAATTTTAAACTTTGACAGAATTCAATGACAGTACAGGTCACAAGTCATTGGTTCTCTACCTTTACCTGCTAATAGGTGGAACGCCTAGTGATAAATCCTGTTATCTGACATTTTATCCCAGGCCACTAATACTTGTGTCACATATCTTGATACATCTTGGAGTTGCCTGAATAAACTTCCCATTGAGAAGAATCGGACCCCCACAATAGTTCACCACTCATATATCTAGGCACCTATAAATTCCTATGAATGTGTAGGATGTCTTCTCTATCCACATACCAATCCAAATGTAGGTCATCTCCTGAAATACTCTCCTGGAGAACTAAGCCTTCCAAATCTGGAAGTTTACTACTCTTTACCCCCTCAAGGAGTGAAGAGGTAACTATCAAGGATGAGAGATAAGGCTATTAGTGAATATTGTGAAACTCTATATGTATCTCATAAAAGAGGGCCATCAATTTTAATTTTCCATTAGCTTTCTGTATGGCATGTGCATGAGTTTTCAGACTCAGCGCATCCACTATTGTATTTCCCTTTCTAGGCATATAAGCAAGCTCAAACTCAAAGAACTGAAGATATTTGAACGATATTCATTGTCTGAGATTAATGTCACACTATTTAAAGATATATTTGAGGGTACTATTGTCTGTATACACCATAAATCACCCACCCATTCGATAGTTTCTCTAGAAATGTAAGGCATAGACAACTGCTATTAGCTCGAAGTCATGCATCAGATAATTTCTCTCATGAATCCTTAATTGCAGAGATCCATACATGAAAACACTATTCTCCTGTATTATTACTACACTTAGGATGATGTTAGATGCACCACATAATAGTATATATCCTCTGCTAGGATCTTACAGAATCAGAATAGGTTCCAAGACAAGCCTTCCTATCAACTTCTGAATGGATTTATCATACTCTTCTAACCATGGAAACCCGAAACCCTTCTTTTCAAGACCAGTAAGTGATGAATAAAGGCATGATAATTCCTATATAAAATTCCTATAATATCAATCCATCCCTAAAAACATCATATGTCAAACATGTTGCTGGGTTTCTACCAAGAAACCACAACACTCACATTCTCTGGGTCAACATATACTTCTGGTTCTGAGATAATATAACCCAATAAGTGAACTTTATCGATCTATAAGTAGCACTTAGCAATCTTTGAATAAATAGGATTCTCTCTCAGTGTGTTAATAATGATCTCGAGCTTAGAATGGTCTCTAAGATTTTGAGGATACACCAAGATGTCATTTAAAAATACTATGAAAAAAGAATCTAGATAGGGGTGGAACACCCTATTCATCAAATCCATGAAAATGGTATGCTTATTCATAAGATCAAAAGATATAAAGAGATACTCCTACATACCATTCCTACTATAAAAATTTGTATGAATTATGTCTAATGGCCTAACTTACATGTGTTGATATCCCAATCTCAGGTCGGTCTTTAAGAATACCTTATCTCCTCAGAGCTGGTCAAAGATATCATCTATTTTAGGTAGTGGATATCAGTTCTTGATAATAATCTTGTTCAATTGTCTATAATACATGAATGAACAAAGGGTCTCATCATCCTTCTTGGAAAAAAGCATGATTAAAACCCAAGAGGAATTTTTAGGCCTAATAAATCCTTTGTCTTCTATGTCCTCCAACTATCTCTTGATATCGTAGAGCTTAGTAGGGTCCATCTTGTATGGAGGAATGGACACTAGATCTGTTGTTAGAACAAGATCAACCATAAAACATACCTCTCTCTTAGGAAGTAATCGAGAAAAATCATTAGGAAATACATCCCTAAAATGATCTACTACTGGAGGGAATTCAGCCTGATGTAAGCCCTGGTCCTCCATGAAGATATTAGAAATCTGGGTGGTCACTCCACCTAGCCCATGATGCTCTGGTCTAGCTCTATCGTCCTAGATATTCCACTCACCCTTGTGTAGATAACTACTTCCCTATGGTGATTTAAATGATACCCTATGGTGATAGAAGTCTAAAAATTCATGATACAAGACCAACCAATCCATCCTGATAATGACATCGAAGCCTATAATCTCAAGAATGAAGAGGTCCCATAAGAAAGGGTAATTACCTACCTCAAGGTCATAGTCCCTATATTGGTGTATGCCCTCAAACTACATTCCCAATGGTTTATCTAGGGTCATTACACCATAGAAATACTGAATTTTTAGCCTTATATATTCTACATTATATAAACAGATGAAGTATTGTAAAGCCCCAATAATAAAAAAAATATACTATAGTGGGGGTAACAAGAATAATACCACATATTGTAGATGTTCTTACACTCTGATACTCAGGTATCAGCTATAAAGAATCCAACTAGAAATTTCCATGGACCTGTGTTGTAGCTAGACTACCCTGAGTATGACCACTCTTCTAGCATTGATGATCAAAAGTTTGGCTACCAGGGCCAAGAAATATTCCTTGGCCAATCCTATCGGTGCTAATCCAACTCCCCACCTGAGGTGACATAAAATAACCTACCCCTCAAGGTGGAGTTGGTGCAGATCCTCTTCTACTGGAAGCGGATGGAAAGGTCTAACATAATCTCTACAGATTCCCCATACGACTGAAAGTACGACACTCCATCTAGTCTCTATCACACTGATGCTTTATATTCCCCTTCCATCCACACTGATTCCATACAATGGATATACCAGTACAGTTAATATGACCACCAATCCTCTAACATGAAACCTCTAAGTAACATTTCCTACTACCAGAAGAACTACTGGCCTACCTCGGCACTGATCCTCTATGTCTGGCACAATATCATTCCCTCAGGTTGTGCTCAGAGATAATATCCTGATTGGATATCTCATAGAAAGTATGTAGGTGAAAAACATTCACCTGAAACTACAAAAAAGGTTTAGTAGTGGTGTGTTTTTTGTGAACTAGTGGTGGTTTAAACTATTGCTTAATTGTTTAGTAGCAATTACTAAACTGTTGTGTATTTCATGGTCACTAGTCATTTAGCGACAGTTTTTTTAATTTAATGGTAGTTTTTTTAAGTGTCCTTTTTTGATCATTTAGTGGGGGTTAATTGTTTATTTAGCATTGTTTTTTTATAAAAAAATACCCTAGTAAAATATAAATTAAATAAAAAACCACCATAAAACGTATTAGTAGTGGTTAAGGGTATCCACTATTAAACATATTATATAAAATGTATTTAGCGACGATTACTTAAAACAGCAACTAAATAAGATTTCATTTAAAAATAATTAAAAAATATAAATATAAAAAACTGACATATAATAAACTAAAACATAAATATATGATAAACCCATCATACAAATATCAAACATCCACATTTAAATACAAACATCCATTCATCATAAACTCAATCTAATTCAACTGATACATCTGTCAGTATACATATACAATATGTGCAGCAACAACCCATTCCCAATAAAAATCTATATCATGACCACAACTGCATATGTCTGCCTCCACATCATGTAATAAACTGAAACTGACCACTTCATCTCACCAACTATAACAGAAAATAAAATAAAAAATAAAACGACACATAATAAATTATAATTACAATAGAATAATTGATAAAATTTTAACATACCATGGAAACTAAGAACCGTCGTGACTTCCTTCTGAAGAATGTTATGGATCATAATGGTCAACCTCCTTCCTACTTCCAGCATCTGTCACCTATAATGAAAACCAGAACATTTAATTAAATAAATACGAAAGATAAATGACATTGAATTTATTCAGAATGCTTCACATAAAATTGGTTATTTTTTTAATCAAATAGAATACATATTTAACAAAAAAATATAATGAAAAACAAATTTAAAATATAAAAATACCTATTTAATATAATATTCAATAGTTAAAACAGAAAAGGTATGAGTAAATATTCTAATTTACTTTTAAAGCGACGTGCGGTGTGCATGAAATTTACTTAATAAAAAAAATAAAGACTTTGATATCACAACATGTCCTATATTTCAAAAACAACTCATTGGTGGTTTTCCCATGATTTCACATCAATCTAAGGTTGTTTTCTATGATTTTGACTCTTCCACACAGGTTTTAGTGTTTTAAAATACTATAATGCATTTATGGTTATAATGAGAAAACCGTATTTCATAATGATGTACCATTACTTATTATATTTCATAAATGAAAATATGGTTGTTGTCTCATGATTTTAGATAAATTTGACATTGTTTTCTAAATTTTGACCCCCTGACACTTGTTTTTTAAGGCTTTTATACCTTTCATAAATGTATACCGAGTAATTTCGACCACACCACACATTGAATAGACATGTTTTCTATGAATACATATAAAAAATAACTCATCAGTGGGTTTCCCATGATTTCACATCAATATAAGGTCATTTGTGATGTTTTCGAACTTTCCATGCACGTTTTAGAGTTTTAAAACACTAAAAACGCATTAATGGCCATAATAAGAAAATTGTAATTCGAAATGATGTACTAACAGTTCCTATATTTCAAAATTAAATATACAGTTTATATACTGTAATTTTAGGGAAATTTAACATCATTTTCTTGGTTTTGACCCCCCCCCCCCAACTTTTTTTAAAGGCTTTTGTACATTTTAGAAGTGTATACCAAGAAATGTAGACCACACAACATGTGAGATTGACATTTTTTCTATGCATACATGTCAAAAAAACTCAATGGTAGTGTTCCCTTGATTGAACATCAATCTGAGGTCGTTTTCTATGGTTTTGACTATTCCATGTGTCAAGACCCATAAAATTCAAGGGAAATTTTTTTTCTTAATTTTCTTTGGAATTTTACAAGAACATAGTTTCTGACGGCACCTGATTCCGAGGCCCGGTGAGCCCGGAATAATTTTTCCAAAGTTTAGCTCGGGTACCTTCAATGAACGAACGAGCGGGGTTTCCTAACTTTTGAACCGGTGCTCAGAATCGAAATCCGAGGGCACCGATGGAATCGCAGCGCTTGTAATTGCTTAGGAACACCTTTTCTGGAGTTGTGTTTGCTCGGGTGTGGTAATTAAAATTTTGGGTTAAGTGAAGAATAAAATAAAATGGTGCAACCAATTTTATTTTTATTTAAAGCAGTTTAACCTAAGTTAAGTGGTTGGAGTGGGACCCACCATATCCTACTCCACTAGGTAGGATATTTGTGGGGTGGGGACCACACGAGCCCCACCTATTCAACTTCCTAAAACCCCCTCTTTTAATTAGGCAACACACCTGCACCCCCCATTAAATGAAAAGTCAACTCATTAATTGATTAACTTATTCAAAGTAATTAATTCTTGAATTCAATTCGAATTTCAAATTTTAAGTTGGCTTGTGTGTTAATTAAATAAGACAAGGTCTTATTTCATTAAGTTTGAGTTTTGGTTGTGGGGGGGAGAATTTGGAGAGGATTCACTCAAGTCTTGAACTTCATCTTCCTCCTTGAAGAACACGAAGAACGCATCGTCACCAACGAAGAACGCCGGTCTTCGACGAAGAACTCCATCACCGCAAAGGGGAGTTCGTCGTACTGTCTTCTTCCCCCTCCACAGCCGGTGAGAGAACCCATCCTCAGAGATCGATGAGGCGACGTCGTATACCACGACGCCGATGATCCTCCTTCTGCGACGCCGTCTTCCGCGATGTCCCTTCCCCGCGACGAACCTTCGTTCAACAACGCTTGTGGTAGGGGTTAATTTCTTCTTCGTGAATACTTTCGTCGCTGTTCATCGTTTCCTAATTGAGCCACCTATTATCGTAATAACGGGAGGAGGTCTGACCAAACGAACACAGTCGACCCTCCTTCCCCCCTTGATGCTTGATTTGTTGCGGCACGAGCAAGGCAACGCGGTGTCGTTGCACCGCATGGAAATAATGAAGTTTGGGCGTAGAAGCGCGACACCGTCGCGCCGCGCCGTTGAAGTTGAACAAGGCCGCGGTGCCATCGCGCCGTGCCGGAGAACCTCGAGGAGTCCACGACCGGAGCGAGGCCGCGGCGGAGGGGCGTGGCGCCGTCGCGCCACGCCGATCGGACAAGGCCGCGACCTATGGCCGTGGTGGTGCGGGGAGCGGCGGCCGGAACCGCCGGCCACCGGAGTAGGAGGGAGGGACCACGTCGGTCCCGCGACGGCAGTAACCGGTCGGCCGGACCGGGCCAACCGTTTCAGGGGGAGACCGGGGGTTCGTAACCCATGGCTGGGACAAGAGCAGCCCCCACGTGGGGCTGCAACTCTTCAATCAGGGGGGCAGTGCCCCCCCACCCCCTATTCCGCCCAGCTCAGCCAGCCGAGCTGGCCACACGGGCCGCCCGAGCGTGCTAGGCCGCCGGGCCGGGCCGCGCCCTAATGGTCCGGAGCTGGACCCGGTTTGGGTCGACCCGGTTCGGGTCGACCCGGGGGGGGGGGGGGGTATTGGGCCGGGTCGGACCGGGCCCGAACCCCCTATTTTGGGACAGATCCGTTTAAACGTCCATAACGTGGGCTACAGACATCTGATCGACTCACTGTCAGCTGCGTTGTGATCCTTGGATCGATACGGTCGTTTCAATATATTACACTCAAGGTTTCGGAGATCTTTGGGTATGACCGGGTTGGTTCGAACACGAAACCAACCGGGCCCTCGGAGCGGAAACACTTATAACATGAGCTCCGGACGTCCGATTGACATGTCGTCGACTTTGTTGGATTCCTCTTAGTGAGAAGAACCTTTTGGATTACTCTGCTCGAGATTTGGACATAGTTGGAGTACAGTCGGGTTGGTTTTGACTTAAAAAACAACCGGACCCCTAGAACGAAAAAGCCAATAACTCTCAGACCGAGCGTCCGATTGACGCGTCATCTGTCATGTTGAGTTCCTTTTGACGTTACGGAACATTTGGATACATCAACTTCGGAATTCGTGTCAGTTGATGTATCAACCCCTCGGCTCGTGGAACGGACCATCCCGAAACGAGCTTGCTGTGTGCGGGAACCCTAGAGCTGGCTGCGACTGCGACGACGATGAAGACTGCATGGTAATCCTTCGTGGGTTCGACAACGACGACTACAGCACTCAGCGATCCTATGTGGATCAGTGCCTACCGATCCGGTGTGGATCAGATCCTGTGTGGGTCAGCGCTCAACGGTCCTGTGTGGGCCAGCGTATACCGATCTTGTGTGGGTCAGATCCTGTGTGGGTTATTGCGGGGGTTAGTACATATCGATCCTATGTGGGTCATTGCAGGGGTTAGTACCTATCGATCCTGTGTGGGTCCGACGACTTAGATGAATCAGTGGATACATCTGATCATCTCTATCATCTTACGAAGAATTATTCATGTGTGAGCTGAGTCTTGACTTTCAATCCTTATCCTCGATAAGATTGACTTGTTATCCTGTGTGGATTACGTTATGCTTTCCTGTGTGGATTGGGTTATGATTTCCTGTATGGACTGAGTTGTACTTGGGATTGGATGTTGGAGCCGAATGGGAATTGATGACTTAGGTATATATATGGGCATATACCTAAGTAGTGTCGGATGTTACTTCGTGATTGTATCTTTCCTTTGTGGATTATCCTTTGTGGATTCTGGGAGAACTTCGGGGGTCTCGGGGTCCCTACTGAGTAGCATATACTCACCCCTGCACGGGCTATGCCCGCACTACATTGTGTTGGTTGCAGACGACGGACAGCGCTGATCGTGGTTGAGGCTTGCGGAGCAGGTCGGTACCTGGAGGTGGACCACTGGGCGGGACGTACTCGGAGCGGACGGCTGGACCTGAGGAGCCGAGGAGGCTATCTGTACCCACCCTTTAGGTGGAACTTCCAGTGGACGGCTCGACAGTGTGGCTTTACTTTTCAGTTGTTGTACTTCCTTTTCCAGCTGTACTTTACTTTCAGTTTGGGTTTGTATTCTGCCCCACTTACTTTTCTGCACTTACTATTGTACCCAGTTTTACATAGTGTTTACTTCTACTTTCTTACTCTGTGTGTTTTTTTACTTTATAAAGGCAATGCCGACCCTTTTTATCAGGAATTACGACTTGGTGCTAGTTGCCAACCCCTGGCCTATGGAAGGCGGGCTTGGGGTATTCACGTCACGGGCCCCGAGGACGGGTCGTGACAAATTGGTATCAAAGGAGTTTGGTTCTAGCACAAAACTCAGGACTCTGATCTTTTTCTATGTGAAGAAATAGTGTTAAGGGTATTGAGTGTGGTTATCAGTCCAGGGAGTCCAGTGTTGATGCGGCGGCCGACGTATCCGTACACCAGGACCCTGACTTCTGATTTCTGACTTAATGCATGAAAACATTGATTGCATGTGTGTTTCAAGTTTTCTTTGTGATTACTTTGTGTCAGCTCACCAGGTATACTATTTTACCCGTGGCACACCTGTCTCTTTTCAGGATGGCCCAACGATGGCATCCAGCTAGGGTTCCGAGTTTTGTACGTGACGATAGCCCACCGAGCGACGAGGCCTCGGTGCAGGGCCCTATTACTATGGAGGCACCAGCGGTACCACTAACCGCCGAGCCACCGATGTTACCAGCTCCATCTGCTGATAGTGCACATCGCGTTAGTGTACTGCACTAGTTTTAGCATCAGAGACCGCCTAGGTTCCATGGGGAGATGGACCCTCAGGAAGCCGAGGATTGGCTGGAGGCAGTTGTACGAGTTTTCTGATAGGTAGGGACACCAACAGACCTCATGCTGATCCTTGCAGCAAGTCTCCTGCACGCGGCAGCAGGCAGATGGTGGAGCTAGATGCTCCAGGTGCACGACGAGGCATCTCTCCTCTGTACGGATTTTGAGAGCCTCTTCCGCTCGGAGTTCATCTCAGCCACCCTCCGTACGGTGCACATCCAGGAGCTACTACAGCTACGGTAGGGCAACTTGACGGTTGCCCAGTATTCGGCGAGATTTACCGATCTATCGCGCTATTCGACGGACATGGTACGGGACCCATTCTTCCAGGACCGGACCTTCGAGCAAGGATTGAGGAATGAGATCAGGGCATCGCTAATCTCCCTCAGCATTCCGATGTACGCAGGAGTACTGGAGTGAGCCCTTCTCATTGAGATCTTTCTTGCTAAGCCTACACCAGCAGTGAGACCTACCGCAGGGCGGCACGTAGCGGATTCTTCTACAGACGATAATAGACATATGTCGCAGAGGTCCAAGCGGACCAGGCCATCGGGCGGATGACCACATGATACTGGCTCGGAGGCGCGGGGCACAAACAGCAGAACCAGTCTTATGATAGGAAGACAGTGCTATGCATGCGGCGGGCAGGGCCACTTGGCTCGTGACTGCCCGACCCACCATGCAGAGGGGCAACAGACGGTTGAGGAACCACCCAGGCATAGGCAGAGGTTCGACAGTGGAGGTCCACAGGGAGCAGGTGGATGGGGCCGAGGAGCTGGTCGAGCGGTAGGTGGTGGAAGACGTTTTGAGACTCTACCACCACCACCACCAGGAGGTCCACCCCGACCATAGGGGAGAGCACAACATCAGGCAGTTGAAGATTACAATCATGGAGCTCCGGAAGCGGGTGGACAAGTGCGGGACTAGTTCCAGGCCTGGAGTCCTTTTCCCATAATGCCTATAGCTTCGTTGTTTGTGTTTCTTTGTGTCCTTGTTCTTTGAGTTGCAGTAATAAAAGACTCTTGAAATAGTGAAATTTTCTTTCTTGTCTTTTGTAAGTTAATACTAAGAGGTTCTGGTTAAAAACTGTTGACTTGACCCTCACATATGAGATTCCTACTGGAGGAGACCCAGTGACCCCACACTGATGCCGACAATGTGACTCAACCCTTGGAGGCGAGAGTAACGGTTGGATCTCTTGGTAGTAGCGTCGAGGCCTTACGACGTCATCAATGGAATGAATTAACTGATCATGATGGGATTGACTATATTAGGCAAGGAACGTGGTTCATCCAGGGGATGAGACTGAATTTCTCTTTTCAGCAAAGGAGAAATCTTTGCAGCTTTGCAGAACGTTAACGAAGAAGGGAAACCCTTCATTTGGTCAGACAGATGTCAGCATAGCTTCCAGGAGCTGAGACGGAGATTGACCAGCGCACCTATCTTGAGGCTACCAGAGAAGGGAGTAGGGTACGTAGTCTACTACGATGCATCAGGGACCGGACTTGGATGTGTCCTGATGCAGGAGCGGACCGTGGTCGCCTATGGATCACGTCAGTTGAGGCAGCATGAGCAGAACTATGCTACCCATGACCTGGAGTTAGCAGTCGTGGTCTTCGCTCTAAAGATGTGGGGACACTATCTGATGGGCGAGCGCTTTACAGTCTACTCTGACCACCAGAGTCTCAGGTACATCTTCTCACAGAAGGACCTGAATCTGAGACAGCGGCGATGGATCGAGTTCCTCCAGGACTATGACTTTGAGATAGTATATACTCCTGGAATGGGGAAAGTAGTAGCTGATGCTCTCAGCAGGAGGATGGGCATTCAGCTACTTGGGGAGGCGACAGAGAAGCTAGCCGATTTACAGATATCCTTCGTGGATAGTGATGGAGCAGCCTTTCTACAGTCACTCACAGTCACTCCTCCACTTCATCAGCGGGTCAGAGAGGCACAGCGTGGGGACGATGACTGTGAGATGTGGCGTGCACAGATATCCTCAGGACAGGCACCTGATGGATTCTCTATGGTAGGAGAGCACGCCATCCTTTTTAGAGGACGTACCATGGTACCAGCTGCTTTATAGGAGGAGGTGATGAGAGAGTTCCACACTTCCCCTTTAGCGGTACATTCAGTAGTGGCGAAGATGTACCAGGACCTCAGATGTCAACACTGGTGGTCGGGTATGAAGAAGGCGGTGGCTGAGTTCGTTTCTCGAAGCCTCACCTGCCAGCAGGTGAAGGCGGAGCACCAGGTACCAGCAGGCTTGGTACAGCCCTTGGAGGTCTTGGAGTGGAAGTGGGACGAGATATCTATGGACTTCGTGACTGGACTTCCACGCACTTCCAGAGTTCACGACTCAATTTGGGTGATTGTTGACCGACTCACCAAGTCGGCCCACTTCTTACCCATCAGAGATCAGGGCTCAGTGGAGAGCTTGGGACGGCTCTACGTTCAGGAGATTATATGGCTTCATGGTGTTCCATCATCTATCGTCTTCGATAGAGATTCTCTCTTTACTTCCCGGCTTTGGAAGGGGTTGCATGAGGCGTTCGGGACGCAACTACGTCTGAGCACCGCCTTTCACCCTCAAACGGATGGTCAGATGGAGAGGACCATTCAGACTCTCGAGGACATGGTTCGTGCATGTGTCATTGACTTTGGTCGCATCTGGGAGGATCACCTACCCTTGGTGGAGTTCTCGTACAACAACAACTACCACTCCACCATCGGGATGGAACCATACGAGGCGTTGTATGGCCGACCTTACAGATCACCGTTGTGCTGGAAAAACCCTGGGGAGTCAGCACTTGTGGGACTGGAGATGGTCCAGGCCACGACGGAGAAGGTCCAGGTCATCCAGGAGCAGATGAGGACAGCTCAGAGCCGACAGAAGTCTTATGATGACAGGAGGCGGAGACCACTAGAGTTCGAGGATGGCGACCACGTCTTCTTACGGGTCTCACCTCGACATGGATTACGGAGATTTGGTCGAGGCGACAAGTTGTCTCCATGCTTCATCGGACCATTCCAGGTCCTCAGCAGGATTGGAGAGGTGGCTTATCGCCTGGCTCTACCACCTCAGTTGCACCGGGTGCACGATGTCTTTCACGTATCTCAGCTGAGGAGATACGTGCACGGCCCGATGCATATCATCGACCATGGGGACCTGGACATTTATGATGGGGATACATTTGCGGAGGTCTCGGTGGAGATCGAGGATCGACAGGAGCGGGTCCTACGTGGACGGTCAATACCTCTAGTACGCAACAGATGGCAGCACGGGAACCTCCAGGAGAGCACTTGGGAGAGGGAGGCTCAGATGCGTGCACAGTACCAACATTTGTTCCCCTAGTTTATGATGTATCTTTACGGGGACGTAAATCCCTGATGTGGGAGTAATGTAAAGACCAGTAAAATTCAAAGGAATTTTTTTTCTTAATTTTCTTTGGAATTTTACAAGAATGCAGTTTCTGACGGCACCTGATTCCGAGGCCTGATGAGCCCGGAATAATTTTTCCGAAGTTTAGCTCGGGTACGTTCAGTGAACGAACGAGTGGGATTTCCTAACTTCTGAACCGGTGCTCGGAATCGAAATTCGAGGACACCGATGGAATCGCAGCGCCAGTAATTTCTTAGGAACACCTTTTCTGGAGTTGCGTTTGCTTGGGTGTGGTAATTAAAATTTTGGGTTAAGTGAAGAATAAAATAAAATGGTGCAACCAATTTTATTTTTATTTAAAGCAGTTTAACCTAAGTTAAGTTGTTGGAGTGGGACCCACCATATCCTACTCCACTAGGTAGGATATTTGTGGGGTGGGTCCCACACAATCCCCACCTATTCAACTTCCTCAAACCCCCTCTTTTAATTAGGTAACGCACCCGCACCCCCCATTAAATGAAAAGTCAACTCATTAATTGATTAACTTATTCAGAGTAATTAATTCTTGAATTCAATTCGAATTTCAAATTTTAAGTTGGCTTGTGTGTTAATTAAATAAGACAAGTTCTTATTTCATTAAGTTGGAGTTTTGGTTGTGCGGGGAGAATTTGGAGAGGATTCGCTCAAGTCTTGAACTTCATCTTCCTCCTTGAAGAACACAAAGAACGCACCATCGCCAACGAATAACGCCGGTCTTCGACGAAGAACTCCGTCACCGCAAAGGGGAGTTCATCGTACCATCTTCTTCCCCCTCCGCAGCCGGTGAGAGACGCCATCCTTGGAGATCGATGACACGACGCCGTATACCGCAACGCCGACGATCCTCCTTCCGCGACGCCGTCTTCCGCGACGTCCCTTCCCCACGACGAACCTTCGTTCAACAACGCTTGAGGTAGGGGTTAATTTCTTCTTCATGAATACTTTCGTCACCATTCATCATTTCCTAATTGAGCCGCCTGTTATCGTAATAACGGGAGGAGGTCGGACCACACGAACACGGCCGACCCTCCTCCCGCCCTTGATGCTTGATTTGTCGCGGCACGAGCAAGGCAGCGCGGTACCGTCGCGCCGTGCCGGAGAACCTTGAAGAGGCCGCGGCGGAGGGGCGCGGCGCCGTCGCGCCGCGCCGATCAGAAAAGGCCGCGGTGGTGCGGGGAGTGGTGGCCGGAACCGCTGGCTACCAGAGGAGGAGGGCGGGACTGCATCGGTCGCGCGGTGGCAGCAACCGACCCTCCGGACTGGGCCGGCCGTTTCAGGGGGAGGCCGGGGGTTCGTAACCCCCGGCTGGGATAAGAGCGGCCCCCACGTGGGGCCGCGGATCTTCAATCAGGGGGCAGCCCCCCCCCCCCCAATTCCACCAAGCTTGGCCAGCCGAGATGGCCACGCGGGCCACCTGAGCGCGCCAGGCCTCCGGACCCAGTTTGGGTCGACCCGAGGGAATATCGGGCCGGGCCCGAACCCCCTATTTTCGGACAGATCCGTTTAAACACCCATAACTTGGGTTACGGACCTCCGATCGACGCACCGTCAGCTGCAATACGATCCTTGGATCGAGACGGTTGTTTTTTTATATTACACTCAAGGTTTCAGAGAACTTTGGGTATGGCCGGGTTGGTTCGAACACGAAACCAACCGGGCCCTCGGTGCAGAAACACTTATAACTTGAGCTTCGTACGTCCGATTGACGTGCCGTCAGCTTTGTTGGATTCCTCTTAGTGAGACGGACCTTTTGGATTACTTCGATCGAGGTTTGGATGCAGTTGGAGTACGGTTGGGTTGGTTTTGACTTAAAAACCAACCGGGACCCTGGAACGAAAAAGCCAATAACTCTCAGACTGGGCGTCCGATTAACACGCCGTCTGTCACGTTGAGTTCCTTTTGACATTGCGGAACCTTTGGATACATCAACTCCGGACTTTGTGTCAGTTGATGTATCAGCCCCTCGGCTCATGGAGCGGACCCTCCCGAAATGAGCTTGCTGTGTGCGGGAACCCTAGAGCTGGCTGCGACTGCGATGACGATGAAGACTGCATGGGAATCCTTCGTGGGTTCGACAGCGAAGACTACAGCACTCAGCGATCCTGTGTGGATCAGTGCCTACCGATCTAGTGTGGATCAGATCCTATGTGGGTCAGCGCTCAGCGGTCTTGTGTGGGCCAGCGCATACCGATCCTATGTGGGTCAGATCCTGTATGGCTCATTGTGGGGGTTAGTACCTATCGATCCTATGTGGGTCATTGCGGGGGTTAGTACCTATCGATCCTGTGTGGGTCTTACGGCTTAGATGAATCAGTGGCTACATATGATCATCTCTATCATCTTACGAATAAGTATTCCTGTGTGAGCTGAGTCTTGACTTTCAATCCTTATCTTCGATAAGATTGACTTGTTATCCTGTGTGGATTACGTTATGTTTTCCTATGTGGATTGGGTTATGATTTACTATGTGGAATGGGTTGTACTTGGGCTCGGATGTTGGATCCGAATGGGAATTTATGACATAGGTATATGTATGGGCATATACCTAAGTAGTGTCAGTTGTTACTTCGTGATTGTATCTTTCCTTTGTGGATTATCCTTTGTGGATTCTGGGAGACCTTCTGGGGTCTCGGGGTCCCTACTAAGTAGCGTATAATCACCCCTGCACGGGCTATGCTCGCACTACGTTGCGTTGGTTGCAGACGATGGACATCGCTGATCGTGGTTTAGGCTTGCAGAGTAGGTCAGTACCTGGAGGTGGACCACTGGGCGGGACGTACTCGGAGCGGACGGCTAGACCCGAGGAGCTGAGGAGGCTATCTGTACCCACCCTTTAGGTGGGACTCCCAGTGGATGGATCGACGTTGCAGCTTTACTTTTCAGTTGTTGTACTTCCTTTTCCAGTTGTACTTTACTTTCAGTTTGGGTTTGTATTCTGGCCCACTTACTTTTCTGCACTTACTATTGTACCCAGTTTTACATAGTGTTTACTTCTGCTTTCTTACTCTGTGTGTTTGTTTACTTTATAAAGTCAATGCCTTCCCTTTTTATCAGGAATTATCCCTTGGTGCTAGTCGCCAGCCCCTGGCCTATGGAAGGCGGGCTTGGGGTAGTCACGGCACGGGCCCCGACGATGGGTCGTGACACCATGCATGTTTTACAATTTTAAAACACTAAAAATTCATTTACAGCCATAATGGGAAAACCATAATTCGGAATGACATGCCATCAGATCCTATATTTCACAATTAAATATAGAGTACTTTTCCCATGATTTTAGGGAAATATAACATTATTTTTTAAAGTCTTTTGTAACTTTCACCAGTGTATACTGAGTAATTATAACCACACCACACATATAATTGGCATTTTGTCTCTTCTTACATGCCAAAAAAACCGAATTGTGTTTTTCTCACGATTTCACATCAATATGACATCTTTTTCATTGGTTTTGATCTTTCCATGCACATTTTAGTGTTTTAAAAAAATAAAAATGTGTTTACGACCATAACGGGAAAACCCAAATTCTTAATATTGTGTCATAGTTTCCTATATTTCAAAATTAAATCTATGGTCATTGTCCTATGATTCTAAGGCAATCCAAAAATATTTTTTAGTTTTGACCCCCCAACACTTGTTCTTAAAGGCTTTTATACCTTTTAGAAGTGTTTACCGAGTAATTCTGATCAGATCACACATATAATTGACATTTTTTCTATGTTTACACGTCAAAAATAACTTAGAAGTGGTTTTCCCTAGATTTCACATCAATCTGAGGTCGTTTCATATGGTTTTGACCATTCCACGCACATTTTAGTGTTTTAAAACATTAATAATTATTTTACAGCCATAAAAGACAAACCTAAATTTAGAATAAAATTTCATCGGTTCCTATATTTCAAGATTAAATATAATTTTTTTTTCTATGATTTTAGGGTAATCTAATGCCTTTTTCCTTCTTTTGACCCCCCATCACTTATTTTTAAAGGATTTTGTACCTTTCAGAAGTGTATATAAAGTAATGATAAACACACCACACATCAAATTGACATTTTGTATATGAGTAAAAATTCAAAACAACTCATAGGTGGTTTTCCCATGATTTCACAAAAATATGAGGTTGTTTTCTTTTTTACCGTTTCATGCATGTTTTAGTGTTTTAAAACACTAAAAATGTGTTTATGACCAAAGCGGATAAATCGTAATTAGTATTGACATGTCATTGATTCCTAAATTTCAAAATTAAATATGTTGTTTTTTTACCATTATTTTAGGAATATATTATCTCATTTTCATGATTTTTACCCCCAAACACTTGTTTTAGAAGGCTTTTATACCTTTCAAAAGTATATATCGAGTAATTCTGATCACACTGCACATCGGATTGACATGTTTTCTACATATACATGTCAAAAACAACTCATTGGTCGTTTCCTCATGATTTTACATCAATATGATGTCATTTTCTATATTTTTGACTTTTCCATGCATGTTTTAGTGTTTTAAAACACTAAAAAGGTGTTTATAGACATAATGGGAATACTATAATTCAAAATGATGTGATTTCATCTCCTACATTTCAAAATTAAATCTATGGTTATTTTCCCATGATTTCTTGTAAATATAACATCATTTACCAAGTTTTGACCCCCCAACTTTTTTTAATGGATTTTGTACCTTTCAGAAGTGTTTACTGAGTCAAAATTGAGCAAAAAAGCTTAAATTATTTTCAAACTTATGGATAACGATCTATAATTCATTTTTTATGTGTATTAATTAACCACATGTCAATATATAATAATATGTGGTTGTTATGACTCTCAATTCATGTTTTCTATATAAAAGTTCCATTTTAGATTTATTTATGGATGTTTTATGTGTTCTTTCCAAATGTGTGAATGATATATAGAATTTAGAATATACTTTAGTAGGATAAGATATAAGGATGGGAATTTCATCAAGTAAAACATAATCACTAGGATCTATAGAAGATGATGGTAGTGGTGGCATACTCCGAGATGTTGATCGGCTGGGATCCTGATTTTTTTTTGTTTTTATCATTCCTTCATTTAAAATGGTTAAGGTATATTAAATGTTTTAAAAATGTAAAACTATAATCTTATTTTCAAAAAACTAGAATAATGTATATATGTAGGAAACACTTATCAATTAGAAAGTTTAATATATTTTCATTTCCAATTTATACATTAAATTTTCTTCATCTACATTATCTTTATTTTTATCAACCTGTATTGTGAAGAGTCCTTTATTTTCACCATGTCTTGAAATTTTTACTCTTTTGATATTTTCAAAAAAAATTGTTCAGTGTTTGTGGTTGATGAGGTTCACTATCACAAAGCACCAATTGATCTTCCTCAACCATATCATATAAGTATCTAGGCTTTAAGTGTACAACAACACTCGAACCTTCATGTTTTTTATCATCCACAAAATAAACCATATTCTCTTGGGAATCCAAGAAAAATGGATCATGCTCCACAAGCTCACTGGTGTCCATTAAGTGAGAGAATTTGATAACATTAAAATATAATGAAACTTTCAATATACCCATATCATTTTTGACCCACTTTTATTTGAATAAGATAACTAAAAATTGGCCATGATAGTTTAATTCAATTATATTATTCAGCTTCCCATTGTATCCCACCTTTGAAAAAGTAAATACACTACTATTATGTGGTTTCAAGTCTTATTCACAATAAATTGTATGAAACTTCAATCCATTAATATTTTAGGCATCAAATATCTTATCCTCGCTTAGAGAAACTCATGCCAAAAACTTCAAATCATTCGATATTTCAGATCGATTGTCAACATTCATTATCTAAAAAAAATAAATAAGTTGTTACTTTTAACATAGATAAAATAAATAAACATTAATAAAATTACTATGAGTACATATACTTACATGGTGGGGGAACCATTCGACAAAATCTTTATTAATATATTTTGTTAATTTCATCTCATTTCAATCTCAACCCCATAGTTGCCTCTTTTTTTGAATTCACAACTCTTTAATAAATGGATCTATAATAACATTATTTATTAGTACATATCTATGTTCTTGTAGAAACTCCAATTCAGTCAGTGTAAAATTTTACCTCATTCCAATTGGTCATCCAATAGTTGGAAATACCGGTTACTGATTCTCAAAATGATAATTAGTGGAGATGTCATCATCACATCCAACATGATTGAATCTAGTCTTAATCTCATCCAGATACCTTTGAACAGAAGGTCATGCTCTCTTTGGATATGTAACCTTTAGCATTGGATCATTCTGGTTGTGCTTTATTCCTCACATAGATTTTAAATGACCTAAGTACATGATAGAAAAAAATATGTAACATAAATTATAAAATTATTTGTTAAAATTGAATTCATTAATGAAAATAAAAAAATATCAATGTACCTCTCAATTGGATACATCCATCTATAGTGTATTGGCCCACCATGTTTGGCTTATTCAATGAAACGAATAGTCAAATGAATCATGACTGTGAGGAATGAAGATGGAAATAACATCTCCAAATTATATAGTGTTAAAAAAATTATTTCTTGAATTTTATCAAGATCAGTTGGATTTAGAGTTTTACCACAACGCTCTCTCAAAATGGTACAAAACTCAACTAGAATCATAATTACTTTTTCAAGTAAAGTATTATGAAAATCCAATGAAAAAAACTACTCCATCAAAATATGCAATCCATGACTTTCAAATCCATGTAACTTTTTATTATTTAAGTCAATACACCTTGATATGTTACTTAAATATCCATATGACACTTTTAAATTCTTAAAATTTCAAAGGAATTCTCCTTTCTCATGATTTTTCATTGTAAAAATAGTTGAATGGTACTTTTCATTCCCATTTTCCCATAAACCGTGCTTTATATTCACTGACTCCAAATCCTTATGAGCATTATGGTAATCCTTCAATTTACCCTACTCATTATGCATTGTAAAAATTACATTTTCATGGATTTTCTTATTAATATGTGTTACATAAAGATTGTGACATATCAAATTAAACTCCTAATAAGGATATATGAAAAATATACTTTTTTTCTTCAATTTTTGTGTTCTAGATTCTTTGGATACTATACCTCGTACCCTTTCCCCCTTTATTTAAACTGATGACATTTTACAATTTATTCATTAACATTCATTAGTTGTCCCAAAATTTCTTAACCAAATAACACCTTTTATGACTTTCTCATTTCAATATCTCTATTTAATAATGTGAGGTTAAACTTGAATTTAGGATAAGCATGAAGAAAACAATGATGACACATAAAACATCATTTTCTACTATGAGTTAATCAATTAGGATCAAAATAAAAATTAAAAACTAGACAAGCCAAACTAGTGTGAGTGTTAAAACCAGATAAATTTCCAAGTCCAGTAAATTCACTAATTATTCACATTAAAGTATCATGCATTTTTAATAGTTTTCTTATTGAAGCATCATATGTTTCCACACCATCATCCCAAAATTCTCACAATTCTTTGATTAGAGGTTGAAGGTATATATCAATTCCATTTCAAGGCATTTAATTTATATGAATAATCATAACAATAATGAAAAAATTATTCTTCATACACAACCATGGAGGTAGATTATTGGGGATCAAAACAACTGGCCAAATGCTATAATTAGAAATTAAAGTAACAAAAGGGTTTATACCATCAAAATCCAATCCCAAATGTAAATTCCTAGTATCCAGAGAAAAAATTGGATATAGTGAATCAAACATCTTCCATGATGTTAAATCATTTGAATGTCTCATCAATCCATTGTTACTATCCTGATCATTCCACTTCATTTTGTATGTAGCCTTAGACAACCTGAATAATCTTTTCAAGTGTAGATTTAGAGGAAAACAACACAATACCTTTGCAGGACTTTTATTCTTTTGTTTATTACTAGGGTTGCATTGATTTATATTTTCATTGTTGTTCATTTACTTCCATATTATTTTATGACATCTTGTGCATTCTTGTTTATCAGACTATTCTCCCTAATAAAGAATGAAATTATTATGTCATTCATGTATCATTGTATAATCAATTTTGAGTTTGTTGATGAATTTATTCATCTCATAAAATGATTCAAGGATCTGAGCATCACTAAATGCATCATGAATCAACTCTAAATCATGTAAATTACGTTTCTAGGAATTCCATACTGACAGTTGATAAGATACAACTTCAGTAGAAAAGATAACTTTGAATACTTGGCACACAGTTCATATAGTTCTTGTTATCCTTCTTCAACTAATTTATAAAAAAAATAATTTGGTCACTGAAGATCTAAGAAAGATTAACCCGCTCAAGATCAACTAAAGGTTATTTTGATATATTAAAATCTTGGATACTATATTCTATAAAACCAAATGTGTAATTTAGAAAATTTTGAAATGCATTCTCCTCTACTGGGTCACATTGTATTTCATTGACAGTATTGTCATTGTTTTGACTTTCCATAAAATTTGATTCACTATTCAAAATATAACATATATACCAAGTAGGAAATTTTTTTAATATCAAATTCTCATACACATCATTTCCATTCAACCATCACTTGAATTTATAATCAGGACACCAACATTTTATTCATTCATCCACTGATCAGTTTTCAATTGCATAATCTAAAAATTCTTCCAAGACCATGGAATATCGAGGTGTTCTTCAAGGTAAATTAATCAAAATTTTATCTATAGGTATTGAATTTTATTATCCCTTTACATTCATATATAAATATATAAATGTTTAATCAAACAGGTGCATTCAAAATTAAATATCACCCAACTTCACCATTGACTCTTTCATAACAACTATAAAATAAAATGGGATGAATTAAATAAAGAACTTTTTCTTACTAAACTTATAATATAAAAAATTGAATAAAATAAATTATTATTTCTCACAAACATAGATTAATAATGACATAAATAAAATTACCACCACATTTTAGCACAAAGTAAACCCATGAACGTTCTTAAAGATATCAAATATTTCATCCTAAATCAAGAGTTTAAAGATAATGTGTCTTTCTTGGTAAAGATAAAATTAATTTTTTTAGGTTAAATAAGGATATATCTAGGTTAGTATAAGACTCAAGATCATGGTATTTTAATTTATATACATTCTTGAAACAATAAATATTTAATGATGGAAGTGTGGAAAACATCCTCTATATTAAAGATGGTAAAGATGTATCAATTTTTGATATTTTATATGTTTATGGTATTATTTTTTTGGGAAAAAAAGATAATTCTGAAATCTACCATAGTGTTGTAACTATGGAGGGTTCCTTCCATTTAAAAACCTTCTACATTGAGCAATGTATGAACTATTTCACATTATCTAACTAAGACCAAGATCACCCCTTTAAAAATATGAATGCAAAGTATACTTTATTTGGATATCACGATATGTCATGCATACCAAAAATGTTATACTCTATATATATATATATTCTATTTAACTATTTTAGTGTGACTTCATGTTTTTCCATGAATTATATAAATCAAATTTTTCATATTACATTGAATTAGACTTTCCTTCAATCTGGGCTAAACATAAAAAAATGATGTTAACATATATTTAAATAACGCGTACTGTGATTTTCAAATAAAACAAAAAAAATAGTAATTTGACTCAAAAAATCTACACATTATAAATAGTTCTCTTAAAAATCATGTTTGTTAAAATAAAATTAATGAAACTATGTTGGATGTTATAGTTAACCAATAATTTATTATCATACATGTTAAAATTAACCCAAACTACTCTATCATTATTCGATATATTTTATTAAACTAAATGATTCCTCACATATGCATAAAACATGAGGTATTATGATAAATTTAAAAAAGGTCTAATATCACATTTTCAAGGCCTTTATCCTTAGATATCATACCTAGGTTGGTGAAGAAACCATGTGTGACCCTAAACTCAACCACCAATTGGTCATGAGTTGGAACATAGTCTAAATTATGTATATGTAAAAAATTGGAGGCGTTAACATATATAAAAAGTTGAATTAATTAATATCAAATATAAACCATTAAATTATGAACAATCTAGATTCCATAACTAACTTATATCATAAATGAATTTATTTTTTAAAATTAATACAACATAACCAAAATTAATGATTATTATAACTCAAAACAAATAACTAAAAAATTCAAATAAAAAATTATAAATCAAAATTAAATATATATATATATATTACTATTGAATGAATGAAAAATAAATTATATAATATTTTTATCACCCACAATTGTCCATCTAATGCTACTCAATAGTAGATTTAGGTTGAGGATAATGTAACCTTTGATGGGGTCAGTGTTGCCACTAAGGAGGGGATCTGCGCCGAGGAGAGGGGGTTGTAGGGGGGTCTGCATCCCCGCTGAGGAGGTGAACTAATCTAGGTAGATGGAGGTCATAGTGGGGTTCACATCACAAGAGAAGAGGGTAATCGTGATCTAGGGAGAGGGAGGTAGAAGGGGGGGCTCTACATCGCAAGTGAGGATGGGAATCGCGAGCCGAGAGAGGGATGTCAGAGGGGGTCATGGGGGTCAGGGTTGGAGGGTGGTGTCAGGGGGGGTCCAAGTATCTGGCAAGAAGGTAGGAGGTATTTCTTAGGGGTGGGGGGAACGAGGGTCACGGGGTCGATGTGGCCACTGGAAAAGGGTCAGGAGAAGGTCGGGGGTGGTCAGGGATGGAAAAGGGATCGGGGTCACAAGGGAGTAGGGTATGGGAAGGAATTTGGGTTTTTTTAAAACTTTTAATAGAATTTTAATTATAATCGATGATAACTTTTAAAATTATAAAAATATAGTGGTTGTTTGATCAAACCACCTCTATATTATTATTTTTTAAAATGGATTTAACTCACGGTGGTTACTAGAACCATCACTAATAAACCACCACTATGCATCTCTTTTTTGTAGTGTAAGTATGGATTTCATACTAGATCCCATCCTAAAAAAATCAATATTGAAAAAACTCATAACCGACTAAAAGTGGTGTAAATAACTTCAACTCAAAAAAACACACTGAATAATTCGTGACTCACATAGCACCCTGCTTTAGATGTATGAAATCTCTAGCTTGGACATCTCTCAGCGTCAAAGGAAATAATTGATCATAGAAATCAGTCTGAAAATCAGCCTAGATCGTGCCATAATGGAAGTTATTCTAGGTAATCACATCCCACCAATTATTGGATAAATCACATAGAATGTATATAGAAATATTGACCCTCCACTCTGGAGGAATCTCCATATTCTCAAAGATATATAGGGTGGCCTCCAGCTAAGACTCAGTAGCTTACGGACCACCATCCCCTGAGAAGGTGGTAGGATGTTGTTTCTATAACCCACAGTTCAGATTGGACACTATAGGTGCAAGTCATGGAGCACCCTGCATGGATATCATCAGGCATAGCCCGAGCCCGAATGGCCCGAAGGCCTTCATTTTTAGGTTCTCTACTCTGGTTCTGAGGCTCCCCTAGTCTCTCAGAGGTGGAGTAGTGAGGTGGTAGTCATGGTTCTTTGGGTCATGAGATCAAGAAGCCAGTTCAGGGTAATCAATTACGGTGGCATGTTTTGGAAGCGAAGGTCCAGGCGTCATCAGTTGTGATGGTGGTCGTCATTATTGCAGAGGCTGATGTTGTGTTGAAGGTGATGATGATGCAACGATGTCGAGATAATTTTCACTGGAATTTCATCCTATCCCAGTTAGTTTGTTTCTCTACTCTGGTTCTGATGCTCCCTCAATCTATCCGAGGTGGAGTAGTGAGGTGGTTTTCATGGTTATTTGGGTCATGAGAGTGAGCGGACAGTTCAGGGCATCGACGACGGTGGCTTGTTTCGACATTAAAGTCCAAGCGTCGTTGTTGCAGAGGCCGACGGTGATGAGGTGTGGAGGATGAAGACTTAGACGATATGTTGACGTGAAGACAGTGATGGGGTCTGGCTGGAGATGTGCTGATGGTGGTGAACTCGCAGATTGATCTGTCTTAGGACATCTCAATAAACTACAATGTTCTCCGGTGGACTGGTGTAGCATTTGGACTACCACAACGACAGTGGAACTGGATCAGATCAGTGTGAAGGATAGTAACGATGATAACACAGAACTCCTTGAGAGAGTGGTGAAGTTGAAATTGACGGTGATGAGGATTCTGGTGGGTCTCTCCGGCATGGTAAAGGCGTGTGACTCAAGTCAGGAGCTTGAATCGAGATTCAAGGGCATTGAGATGATGATGATTTTTTTGAAAGTTGTAATTTTAATTGAATGAAATTGTGTTTGGAATGTATGGTTTCCCGCTTATCCTTAAAGTAGCTTTTTAGAAAAAGAAAAAAATCGATTTGGAGGAGGGGGAACCCTTACAAGACTCGTAGGCTCAGCGATTACATGGCTCGTAGGCTTAGGAGATTATATGACCTTAAGGTCTCAGGGAATTAAACCAAACTATATACAAGGGACTGCCCCTCCCCAGCATCTGCATCATGATAGTATCTCTCCACCATCACATGGCTGTCTGTCTAGGCTTCCCGTGCAAGCACAGGCTGGTCTAGATGGCATAGCCATACCCTCTCATTCTGACAAATCCATTTGGCTCTACTCTGGTGAGTGCACCTGCTCTGAATCCTCTTCTGGGGTTGCTTCTTTTTTGTAGTGTGTATGGGGCAACTACATGTGGCTCGAAGGCCATGAGGTGGCCCAAAATCCCTACTGACCCGAAGGCCTGGGTGGCCCAAAATCCTTAAGGAATCCAAGCCCAAACCGATGGCCCAAGGTGAATAGTTCCAGCTGCTACAGTACCGAACAGTACCAGCTATAGTAACTACTACAGTGCCTCACCAACTAGGCTGAGGCTCATGTGCTCAGGCATAGGAAAATCTCACGAAGATGAGTGTCAGTGCCCAAATCAAGTATAATAGGCAGTGCCTCGAGTGGAACTCCTAGCGGTAAGACTAGAAGCTCAGGGCCCGCCATGTTTGGATTATGGTCATCTCCACCCTCCTAGAACATTACATGAGGATTCCATGGTGGAATATATAAATAAATTCCAAGCACATGCCTTGGAACAAACTTGAAGTAGATAGATACACTATCAAAATAAGAACTTAAAAATAAGGGCTCACTACCCAAGATATACTACCCAAATACCCGCTTAAGAGTCTAGGTATTGGTAAGTTTTCAAGTATAAAATATAGGGTTTCCAGTAGCATAAGGGTCAATTATACCTTTCCTTTTCATTTACTGGAAACCAGCTCATTTTTAAGTCATGTTACACATTTTTAAGTTACATTTTCTTATAAACTTATATTAAGGTATGATTAAAATGGATTTTCATTCCCAGTGAATTAGGGTCCATACACCTTATCAATTAAAGTTACACCCATTTAATCTCAATTTAACCATGTCTACATTTGGGCTCAGAATGTAACATGTTATGTACGATGACTTGGCATGGTAAACTACCCATTCCAACCCACGAGGGCCCATACACCTCATGAATTGAAATTAGAAATCACTCAATCATATCCAAATAGAATCATAGACAAAATATAACTACCATAGAATCACCCAACAATCATAATAAAAACTAGAAGATGTATGTAGTGAAATGCACCTATATAGAATGGAATATGCATGGAATGTGAATTCTATGTGCCTGCGATGATGCATGTAACAATTCTCCTTTCCCTTATATCATAGAGACAAGTATAAAATGATATCCTCAATGAGAATAATAATAATAACCATCACATAACATGTGTGTCACCCTACGGTGAAAGGATATAAACTATATTAGGAAAAATACTGAATAAAAATTATTATTTCAAACAACTTGGCATTTACCCCGAACATGGATTAGCTACCCCCAAGAATGGATTATAACCAAGTTCTAAATAATTACTAATATCCTATCTACTCCAAATAGTAAATCAAGAAAATAAATGATTTGATACCACTTTATGAAATCCTAAACTTAGGTTCCACTCAAATTTTCCCTAATCCTGGTTGGTCTCTTGGCCTCAAGCTTATCTCCCCAAATGTTAGAGGTCGTCGACTAGCAGTGAGGGCCTAGAGTGTGTCCATGGGAGACTATGACCTCATTACCAGGTTTTAGAAAAATGGATAAATATAATAAAATATAAATAGAATAAGAAATAAGATAAACATATGGAACTAAAAAATCAGACACTATAAACACTAGACCAGTAATCCATCGTAGAAAAAGAAGACCGAAATAATAAACAACTGGGTAGTTGATAATAATAATTAAAAGTTGACAATAATGTATGTCATGTTTCTAAAAAATTGGAAAATAGGTATACATTGAAGTAGGAAATAAATTCTATACAAAAGAAGAAAAATGAATCCAAAAACTATCCTAGCATCCCAAGCTCCAGCTCAGTTATCTTCTACCAAGCTCTATCCCAAGCAAGCAAGAAATATCAGGTGTCCAAGGCGAGACACTTCCCTTTGTCAACACTTGAATACATGTAATAATCCCGAGCACCAATGGTGTCATGAATATGGTGTGAGATAAATCTCACTATTCAACCACCAACGACATCTATAACATCCAGTCCATGTAATATAAACTGAAATACTGTGCATGCATGCATATATAAAAATAAAGTAGTACAGTAATGTAAATACCCAGTACCTGCTTTAGCCTCAACTTGTGTCTGAACCTTTAACCATTTAATTTTTTAATTATTTTCCATTTTATATATTAATTCATCTGAGGTATAAACATAACTAACATCATGTCATTATAATAGTAATAAAGGATCTACGACATAACAAGGCATCCATGATGATAATAATAATGAAGAGGATCCAAGGTAAAATCAAAGGAATACTTGGCCTTATGGGTCAATCCAACTCAGTAATAACATATATCTTTTCTATAAGGGTAATATTTTAATTCAAGGGGAATCACCCAAGGAATTACACAATAATATAATTCTAACAGAGTCCAAGGATCTCATCCAAGGTAAAATCAGATAAGCAATGACAAGGCCCAATGGGTGTATCCATGGAAACTCATGTCTATAGATGTCATTATAGATCCAAGTATGGTATCTAATTAATAATATAATTATAATATAGGGATCATATGGTTTCATACTAGGCATCCACTAGTATACAAGGATCGAGTTCCAAGGTGGGTATCAACCATGGTAACTGGCACCCCTGAATCAAAATAGTGTCCACAAGTGATCAAGGAACTCCCTCAGGAATATAAGTATAGCTCAAGTGTAAACAATCTTATAAATATTTAAGGGTTTATATACATTAGGAACATTATAATTAATTAATTTAGTAAATTTTTCCATGTAATACTCATTCCATTTAATAATTCATTTGGTTCAAGTTGTTTCCTCCCATTAGTGTGACAAGGTATAATTAGGCCTGAAACCGTTCAGTTCTTTGATTACTTATTAATTAATTTGGTTCAATATGTTGTCTTCCATTAGAATAGAAATTTGTTCTATGGACGTGAAACCATAAAATTTAATTACATTCAATTAGTCCAAGTCATTTACATAATATACTTTCCATTCATAGTTATGATTCATTAATTATATTGAAACAATTACCATAGAAGGGTCAAGTGAAATTATCATATATAAGGTTAACCATTATGATTCATAATTAATTTTATTAAGGAAGGGTTTAACATTAATAGGTTCAATCCATTGTACACAAGAATGGTGGTGTAGAATAACATAACTGACCAAAAAATACATAATTAAGGAAAACACCCTAGTTAGGGTGGTATTCATTGAGGATTTAACATATAATGATGGATAACATATATAATAGGGGTATTAGAATATGATTCTAATGAATATAAGTAAGGAATGTGAATTTAATATTCCACACCAGATGAAATCGATGCACGTACAATTACGAAGATTTATAAAATAATGAAATTTGAGGGATGAGTCATAGATCACCTACCTTAAGCTCATACAACTCTCCTCATCTAGTATTATCATTTAGTTTGTCCTAGATCAGAATAAATATGAATAATGGATCAATTACCTAAAAATAGGGCATATGATATTTCATCTAAATAGCATTGTCTATTGAAATAAGAATGATTAATGGATAAAAAATAATTGATTACTTACTAATGTGAATCTAGGGTGACAAATAGGGATAAAATCAGAGTTTGGATAAAAAAAATAGGATCAAAATCTATCAAAAGGGAATTATGGAGCTCAAAATGGGAGTGGTGAGGAGACTATATCTACTAGAATGAATAAAAAAAGAAAATATGTTAAGAAATTAGATCATTAAGGTTATTTTGGTAAATCTATACAAGAAACAGGGGTTGCACGGTTTAGCCACATAGTTAGCCAAATCATGCACCAACCATGCATCTCCCACTAATTAAGGAGGGAACATTCCTAGTTAGGATACATGGTTGAGGAAACCATGTGTCAACCATGTGAATTTAATCTGCTAAAAACTGTATACATTTCACATGGGTGTGCGGGCCCAGCGCACAGTTAGGGAAAACCTTGTTCCCTGCTTCACACCACTATCCAACCCCACACTGTTAGGAGATACCATGTAGGATAGGTTTCTTAGTTACTACTAAACATGAATCTCAATTTATTTATCCACCATCTAGGGTTCTAAGATCTTAACAAGCCTCAAACACCCCCAAAACCTTCGTGAACTCATTAGGCATCCATATTAGGTCCGAAATGAAGAATTAAACCAAATTTAAAAGGATGGATACCTGAGATAAAAAAACCAAGTTCTTACACAAAACCCTTTGGTTCATCAAAAAACTTCAAAAATATCTTCCTTAATTCCCTCCCCACATTCTATAGTAATTATTATGATTAATAAAGCCTTCTAAGAAGTGTTTAGGTTTAAACCTAATGGGGTTCTGTGAAGAAGAGGTATAATCCTTAACTATGTGTTTTAATTTTATTTATTCCTCCAAATCCTTAAAAATAGTCTTAAAATATGATGATATAATAACATAATTATATAAAATATACTTATATTTTATTATTTTAATGGAATGGACTGAATGTATCTCATCTTCTATCAAGTTGAAAGTTAAATTGTCGATCGTGTGTCTGTTGGACTATCATCTCGTGAACCGATGTAACGCATTTTCTATCACAGCCTCTCATGGCTAGAGATAATGATGAATTTAATGTATATATATGTTATTAATGAAATAATATACTTATTTAATTATAATATCACATATACCTTATTAATTTTCATTGTATGGGAATATGTTAACATCGCTTGTGTGTACGGCGGACTACCGCCTCATGAAGCGATGTAATTCATTATTCAATTAAACTTTACATAGAATGTAATAATTAAATATTTAATGAATATATGTTTTATATATGAAATAATAAATACTCTCTAAATTTTATATATTATTTACATTTCTTTAGTTTCATCCATCAATAAAATGGAAACAATATTCATGCG
Organism: Viscum album; assembly: GCA_963277665.1. Lineage (NCBI taxonomy): Eukaryota > Viridiplantae > Streptophyta > Magnoliopsida > Santalales > Viscaceae > Viscum > Viscum album. The sequence goes on from OY728120.1 coordinate 1,172,777,066, forward strand.
TATATACGACACACCATCACCATGAACGATGTAATTCATTTTATATTTATAAAATTTATGGATTACTATAAATAAATATGTAATAAGTATATATGATATTTATATAATGGTTAAAATTTTCTATATTATCTATCCATTATCAAATTAAATGTATAGAAAATACCAAATCTAAAAATACATGAAAAACAAAACAATTATTACCCAAAACATGATTTTAACAAGGAATTGTTAATAAATAGGTAATAAAAGGTCATAGTTAATCATATATGGTATAATATATATAAATATTTTTATTTAATATATGTATTATAAACCTATATTTATTATACATGGGTTTCAAATGTGTACTAAGGAAGCTGAAACTTAAGGTAAGGTATTTCTTGTCCCTCTTTTATTTCTTGGAGACATATGTCATATTCACCACTCATTTTTTTTGTGTGCTGTATATAATTTTCTATAGAAATTTTATATAACTAATATAATTATTTTCATGATATTTAAAGTTTTATTTTATGTTATTCTTTCATGGTTCTTATGATTATAAATTTATAAATGAGTTAAGGGATTTTCGTCTCACTTTTATTTATATGGGACACATGCCATATACACCACTTATTTATTTTGCGAGGTGTGTATATTTCCCATGAATGTATATAATGATTATATTCATGATAATTATGGGATATAAATGAAAAAAATAAGGTTCTATATTTCATGGGCATTACTATTCAAAAGTTTCCAATTTGGTAAGGGTTTGATGTTACAATCTCATTATTTTCAGGATCATCTATGATTATGCATCCGATGATAAAACATTATGATCATTCTATCATGATACTAATTAATTTTATTATACTTTGGTTATTTCAGAAAATATAGTATTTCCTTTCATTTTTCTCTCTTTTTAAACTCAAGATTCCAAAGGAATGTTTTTAAGGAAAACTGACTTTATTTCACTCTTCGGTCAAAAACCATTTTTCTTCCATGTCCATGTTTTCTAAAATTTTTTTAAAGAAATATTTTAGAATTATCCAATAATTTTTTAAAGAGATTTTTACACATGGTTTAATTCTTTAAAAAATTTTAAAGGAATATTCTTCCACTTTCCAAACAAGGCTCTTTTGACTTTTTATCGAAAATGTGAATGGAAACTTCGTTTAACATGTATGACATGAAAGGTATTTCCCGCCGTCATGACCATAATTTTATTTTAATATTAAATTATAAGTTTTAAAGGTTATTTTTTAAAATGGTTTCAAAAAGATTTTATGGATTTATATTTATAAAAAGGTTATTTTTAAATAAATGTTATTTTCCTCGAGAAATGTTCTAAGTGATCTTTTAAAATCATTTTACATCTAATATGACATCGTTTGATGTTACTTGATGTTTTTAGGGGATATTATCCAATGGTACTATCCTTATTATTTCCCTATATTTTTTATAATTATTATGATAGGATATTTATGAAACCATTTCCTTTTCCATGGGTTATACTATGATGATTTGATGAAATGATTATGAAACCTATTTCTTTTCCATAGGTTATGCTATGATGAAATATTTATGAGAACCATTTCTTTTCATGGGTTTAAGTATTATTAATGTGTTATGATATTGTATCACATATATGTATCATTTTCATTAAGTGATAATTGGGTCCTATATCTCCCATCAATTCATTAGGTAAATATTTATATCTCATGAGATAAACAAGACTATAATGGGTAGTAAACCCAGTTTAGTAAGGAAATCTCTATATTATGATAGTCTTGAAATTGAACCTTGACTGCTATGACGGTTTGGGGAGTGAAACCATTCTACTATGATATCCTAGGTATTAATCCTTGAATACTATGGAAATGATATTATATTCATATATGTATTCCACAAATCGATGTCTAATAAAAATTTTATTCTCTCATGGATTGTTTTCTTTGATTCCATTATAATTCATGTATTATGAACTAAAAAGATTTATTCCATGACTCAAAATTATTATCTATGATATGAAGGGTATGGTTTTCAAATGTTATTTTTATCTTTTCATACACTTATTCTCAAGTTATTATAATGTAACCATTGATATCTATCTTTTTTACCCTTACTGAGTATCTGATCTCACCATTTATTTTGTTTTCTTTATCTATGTCATGAAGAAAGTTATTATGTATGATATGTATAATAAGGTTTCTAGTTATGATGAAATAAGTGGGAGATGATGTATAACTCTTTTGAACCAATATATTATGTTTCCAAGTTTCAAATGGCAATATACCTATAAGATTCTAGTACGGATTGTTTTACTATGTAATGACTATTCTTCTTTTAAGAAATAATATCTATGTATGAAAAGTATGGTTATTTACTATGATATAATTAATTATATTATAAAATTATTATTTAGTATTTAGATTTATTTTAAGAGACTTTTCATGCCTCTTTTAGCTCTGGAAGACATCTACTATTGGCATTCTATGTATTCAGTAGTGTATCTCATTTTCATGATTTTATTTGATATGTTGTAGAGCAAAAATGGACTTATTGTTAGAAATATATAGCAATATAAAGTATTATTTTTATTATGGAATAAGTAAAAGTGTGTTCTCAACCTTGATCTTGCTTCAAATTCCCTACTTAGGTGCTCATCTTCATAAATTCTTCCCTACTAGACTAGCCTCATGCACCTTACCTATGTACTCATCTCTACGTGCCTTTCCTCACATTCCTAGACCCATATCTTACTTCCACACACATCCATGCAAGTTAATGTTTATAAGAGGACCCTAACTTTGATTATAGGCACTAAAAAATTATGAAGTACAATTGATAGCAAAACATTTGAGTTGAGAGAGCCTACGTGTGTCTTGCCTCCCACATCCTACTTCAGAAGGCCTTCTTCGTGCACTCCACCACTCACATGACCTAGATTTCACACCCTACTTCATGCACCCAATATCATGCTCATATTTTAAATCATAAATTTCATTCTTCAGAACCTAAAGTAGTCACCACCCACATTTGGGTTCCCATGTGGGAGATTTATTATAAAAGGACCCCCTTGCTTATTATTTTAGAAACCATAAGGGACAAAAGACCATGTGTGGACCAAGTAAAGATCTAATATCTAAGAATACCTAATTTTTTATGCATTTTAGTTCATAATATCCCTCCTTAATATGTTTTTTGATTCAAAATATAAGGAGCGGGGATATAAAGTCCCAACCCAGACCCTCATAATTAGAGTTATGCCCAAGGCACCAGACTACCTGAGAGATTAATAACCTATGTGCTAAAGCTCCTTAGCAACAATTACCTAGTCCTAGATTCACCTTGGTTGATTACCAAATTTCCACTTCACTCAGGCCTCCCACCTGGGGGAACACTTCCCCTAGGCCTCTATACTTGGGAGTAACTTTTCACATGCCTCTTACCTGGTTTCCCACTTCTACCAGGCCATCTTATTAGGGTGACACTTCTCCCAAGCCTCCTATATAGGCACTACTTCACCAAGTCCTCCTACTTGGGTTACACTTCACCTAGGCCTCCTACCTAGGTTCGACATCACCTAGGCCCCCTGTGTGTTAATAAATTCGCTGAGGCCCCTTGTGTAGGCACCCACTTCACCCAGGACTCTTGCCTCAGAACTAACTTTTCCCATGTTGATTTCTTAGGAACTTGTCACGACTCGCCTTCTCCAAGATGAGGGAAGGAATAGGAAACCACCAGACCCTTCCTATATCAAGATGAATGAGAGATAATGACCCCTGATTCCCACCTTCAATAGGCCTTGGAGTGGATATTATTACCAAGAGTATATAATATCACACAAAAATGGAAGGCATTACCCTTTTTATAAAACATGATCGGGATATAAGATGTTAAATCCCAAACAACTCCAAATAATAAAAGTAAAAGTAAATCCAAAATCCATTCCCACATGCATGTTCAAAGTAAAGCTGATATAAGGAACAAAAAAAATCCAAAGCAAAGTACCAAAAGAAAATTGTCTATGTGGATATAGTAACTAATCCCAATGCCTGAGCCAGTAAAGTCCATCATGGTCCTCAACGTTCTCTTGGAAACTTGAAAATAGTTTTAGATACGTAGGATGAGAATACAAGTATACTCATTAAGGAAAAATAAATACACCCATACACAAGTGAGGGAACATACTAATGTCCCTATGAGAAATAGTAGAACCTCAAAGCACCCACTAAGGAATAATAATCATCCCAGCCTTACCAAAGAAAACTCACCAAATAATGAAATTAATTAAAGTAATAGTATAAGAACATTGATATTTGGGTACCCCACACAACTTTCCCACTGGTCAGTTGCTCATTCATAATGGCTAACGTCTTGACGCTACCACTCTTCCAATACAAAGTCTTACTACCACAACCCACCAGCACACACTTGGGCCTCAACCACACACAATCCCACCTGCAGACACATGTGCCACAACAACCATGTCTTTTTCTCGAAGACACCTAGGCCTCATCCCAAAGATACTCGGGAAAACAAACCTGGCCCACAGACACCTAGTCCTATCATCTACAACAAACCATTGCCTAAAGGATCTTATATTATGGTAATCCTCAATCCATTATAGTCTTCCTGGAAATGATCAAGTGGTAAGAACCTGGAAGAGGTTGTGAGGAAGAAATTCAGTAACTAGCCATCCATCCTCCCACCGGGATGTTGGGAAATACACCCTCCCCCATGAAATAGAGGTGTTTGAAACATAGTGATCAACAATGGTGGGGTGCATATAGAAATTACAAGGAAATAAAATATATATATATATATATATATATATATATATAGGTAAGAAAACACTCAGCCCAAACCTACATATTTTCAAAAAAACAACCAACCCACACAAACCACCTTTATTACTACCCCTATATGCACAACTACATGAACAACCATAATAAAACACAAGCCTAGCCCCATTTTATTTAAACACTTTCCATTTATTAATTAAGTTGTTCACTTTAATGTGTTACATCACTACCCATGGCAATTAACAAGCACAATATTTTCAACCATTCTCAGAAGGATAAAGTCCAGTAAGCACTACCAAGGAAAAACACAACTGCACCCCCACTGCAGTTCTTATCTATTTATTGTTTTTAAGAAAATTATTCAGTTGTTATACACAAGGATTCATTAATATATCCACCCGACATGATTCAAAATTAAATGGAAGAAAAATAAATCCCTACCAGATGATCAAATGATTGAATTCCTCCTAACGCCAAGAACAGGGGATCTTGTGATCAGCATGGGAAAAACTACAAGAAAAATCAGTAGGAGAGATCTGGCATAGGTGCATGACACATCTAGGGAGGAAGACTATAGGAAAACCAAGATAAACTAAAATGAAGAAGGAAATAAGATATCTTATTTTATGAAATGGTGAGATCCTAAAAATTAGGTAGATGATTTCAAAGTTCTTGAAAATTGGATTGTTGTTTTACCATGCGGCTGGGCAGTTACAAGGCTGGTGGAATATTACGAGATACAAGGAATTTAATAACTCCTCTCATAAATGGTGGAGATAGCCCAGCGAACTGCTGTGAGTTTATAGGATACCATTTCACAGAGAGAAACATGTAACATGGGTGAAACTAGAAAAATTAGGAAAAACTAGGAAAACTGAAAAAACTAGAAATGAGTCCCTGATGGGTGATTTACCAAAGTTGATCCACAAGTGGGTGAGCTATTGATGAGACCTACCAACACTTATCCATCTATGCTGAGCTACTGAAATAATGACTCATCAACACTGATGCCCCTAACTCACCAATGCCTTGACCTACCGACGCCCTGACCTACCGACGCCCTGACCTATCGATGCCGACACCCTAGACTTTCCAACACTGACACCCTCGACCTACCAATGCTAACACCCTCTACTCACCAATTACAACACACCTTACTCATTGATGTCGACGCACTAACATGTTGATGCACTAACATGTCGACGCAATGATATGCCAATGAAAAAACTAGAAATTTGGAAAATTCTTGAAATGAGCCATTGTTGCCTCCCAGAACACCCTAAACACTAGATTTTAACAAAGGGGGGGCTTAAGGAAATCTGGGATATTATATCAGATACCTCTCAAAATATTCTCATCCCCATGAATTTCAAAACTAACCCCAAAGAAAAGAGGTTTGAACAACTATCCCTTAAGATATATCTAAAGAGTAAACAACCTTGTGTTGTTCTAAAGCTGGAGTGAAAACCTTGACATCCTAGAACACCTCCTTGTCATCTATCTCCTGAAAAACTATAGAAACACTATCTCTCCACTTCCCCAAGAAACCAAATAAACACCAAAGGTCACACCATCTAGACACAAGGATTAGGGAGATCCTTCCTACATGTCAAGATACTATCTTCTTTGGGTGGCAATGTCTCGCCCACACAGGTTTAATCGCATCTTCATTAATGCATATTGATTACGGATCAGGTTCTCCCCTCCCCATAGTCAGGAATTTTCACACCAAAATAAAAGAACAGGGAAATAACTTATCATATATCAATCAAGGTCAAATATTACATCAAAATCAAGGTACAAGGAAAAACACAAGAGAAAAATCAGAACAGCTCCAGGTACTAGGCACACATCTATGGTTCTCACTCTCAAGTACTCTCCTTGAGGCCACCATGCCTCCATACACATGAACCAAATCAATGTTCCACCCACACAACATCTTTTCCTCATAATCCTTGATCTTTATCAGTCACTCCATGAACATCGTATCGTCCTTGATATCCAACTCTCCCCAGTCTTGGACATGGGAGTCATCATGTAGATACCGATGGAGCTGGGAGACATGGACAATTTCATGGATCCTATCTAATTATGGTGGCAACACCAACTAATATTCCACCTCGGAAACTCATCCCAACACCTCAAAAGTTCTGATGAACTTGGGAGAAAGCTTTCTCCCTCTACCAAACCACTGTTGTTTGCACCGATGGGAGACCTTTATGAACATGTGGTCCCCAACCTCAAACTCAAAAGGCCTCCTCCTATGATCGGCATATGACTTATGTCATTCCTGAGGTGCCTTCATCCTCACATGCTCAAGATAAACCCTCTCTGTTGTGCTATACACTACCTCTAGTTCAATAAGGGCTGCTTCCCCTATCTTTGTCCAGCATATGAGTGAGTGACACGATCTTTTGTACAAGGCTTTGAAAGATTTCATGCCAATGGTAGAGTGATAGTTATTTTTGTAAGAAAACTTGGCCAAGGGAAAATTTTTTACCCATGACTCTCCAAATCCCAAGACACACGCCCGCAAAATATCCCCCAATGTCTGGATGGTATTCTCTATCTTCCCATCCATTTGAAGGTGGAAAGTAGTGATAGGGCATAACTGGGTTCCAAAATCATGCTGCAATACCCTCCATACTTGCAATGTAAAACATGTATATTTATCTAAGACAATGGATCTTGTAACTCCATGTAACTTCACCACTTTGCCTATGTACCTTTATACTAAGGCATCTGTTACGCTCGACTCCTTGATTACCATGAAGTGAGATGATTTCATCTGTCAATCCACCACTACCCAAAGAGTGTCACATCTTCCCTGAGATTTTGGTAATCCTGTGACAAAATCTATTGATATGTCATCCCATTTCCACTTTGGAACATCCAAGGTATGCAACAGACCGTCAGGACATGGTGCTCGACCTTCATCTTCTGACATGCTAGGCATCTTTCCATGAACTTCGCCACTACCTGCTTCACCCTGGGCCACCAAAAATATTCCCTCAGGCCTCAGTGAATCTTAGAGACTCTCAGATGCACTTCCATGGGTGATCTATGGAACTCACATATAACTTCCTCTTTTACTTCCACTAGGACAAACAACTTCCCATGGAACAACATCTGATTTTGGATATCCTCCTACCAACCCTCCAGAGCATCACCCTAGACAACATGATCACGCATCACTTCATCCTCTGAGTATCCCTACTGAGACTCCTCTACCTATCACATCAAGGAAGACTGCACTGTCATTTGAAACATATAGCCTCTACCATTTTCCTCCCTAGCATCCAGGTGCAAAGCGGCCAACTCTTCTATTTCCTTCTAAGCATCCATGGATTCCCGAAATACCTCCTTCTATGAATTCATGTTAAGGAATCATCCACCACATTCCCCTTCCCAGGGGTGTAAGAGATTTTGAAGTTGTAATCCTGGAGGAACTCCATCCACCTCTACCACCACAAGTTTAGGTCTCTTTGGAAAAATATATACCTTAAGCTCTTATGATCCATGAAGACTACAAAGGTTTCCCCGATAAGGTAATGTCGCCAAAACTTCAGTGCGAACATGACCACTGCAATATCTATATCATGGGTGGCATAATTATGTTCATTAGGAAATAACATCCTAGACCCATAAAAGATTACTACCCACTACTAAATTAGTACACATACCAAGCCCATGCCAAAAGTTTCATAGAAAACCTTAAACAACACTCTTTCCTCTAACAACTTAAGCATTAGGGTTCTAACCAGCTTCCCCTTAAGATAGTTGAAAGCTTCTTGACACTAATCACTCCACACGAAGCCCTAGTCTTTTCAAGTCAAATCTTTCAATGAAGATATATGACAACCCTGCTTTTTATTACAACTTAAACATGATTCATTACATAAAAATTCACTTGATACAACAAAGAAGATCGAGAGGTTTAGTGTCTTTGTGGATTAGGATCATTAAATAAAAACTTAAAACATTAAATACAATATATTTATTGAAAACATCCTTTTCATGACCACTACATTCCTTCGTACTTAGCATTGCATGGGATAACCTGAGGACATGCATAAGAAAAGGGTGAGCTATAAAGCCCAGTAAGGGAGTACACATGGAATAACATGAGGAGGAAAATACATGTTTGAAAATAGGTATATCAATAGAGCATAAAATAAACATGAACATAAAGGCATGACAAAGCATGATAATCATAACATGGAGATGTGGAAACAACACTTATCATGGAATTAGCATGAGCCAAGGCTCATTGCACATAGAGCATGAGGAAACCCTCATTGCACATGAAGCATGAGTAAACCCTCGTTGCACTTGAATTAGCATGAGTTAACCCTCATTTCACATGACGTATCATGATACTATACTTTACCCAATGCATTGGAGCGCTATAAGGGTGCACCCTTCTTAAACATTTCATTTCATGCATAAGTGTGCCACATGGATCATAAAACATGGATTCATAAAACATAATCATTTATTCCAAGATAATGGAATGTGGAATTCATACATGAAACTATAAAATAAATAAGTAAATTTTCATAAAGGTGAATACCCTTGATGGAGAAATGGGCATGGTATTCACCACACAATGACATTGGCTTAGAAAATCGGTGCGATTTCGACAGCGTAACGGCGTGGCATAAGAATTCATAAAAATGGTTGATGAGAGATAAAGGGGTTCCTCATAATATTTACATGTAATGGAAAGTAAGGAGGTCATATAGATACATTTCCCAACAATCTAAATGGAATTTAGATTCATGATACAAAAGTATTTCTTGAATGTAAAAAAAGAGAGAGAAGTTCCTTTCGGAATTTCGGCATAGTAACGGGTGTACATGGGAGGCATTTAATGAGAGAGAAAGGGGTCTCCCATCATTCAAACAATAATAGGGCCATATGAGGGAGGTGAGAAACCATACCCCAACATTCATAATTTAAATTAAAAGGGCAATACAACTTAAATAAAATTGACAAAAATGAGAAAGGAAGAAAAAACCCTTACTTGGAAGTGTGCTTCCAAAGGTTAGAGAGAGGCTTGTGAGAGGCTTCTTGGGAGCTTGGGGAATCATGGGAGGATTCTAGAGAGAGTAGGGAAGATGTTGGACTAAATCCAAGGGATTTTAGTGAGGAGGAAGTGGGAGCTTGGGTGGGTTTATATAGGAAAGGTGAGGGAATTCTTTATTATTTTGGTTTGGGTCCCCTTACATTAAATTAATCCAAACCACAAACCATCCCATGGTTTTTGCCCATGGTTTTTGGAAAAGGGAAGAGGAAAACAATATTTTATAAGGCTCAAGTCCTAAATTCTTAAAATAATAAGGTTTCTTATGTGGAGGTGAGTCACACTCCCATGGAAATTAATTTAAAAAGGCAAAGTGTTGAATATGTCTTGAGGGGTCCATTAATGCTTTGAAAAGTAAGTCAAACAAACCCAAAATCACATTATTTTAATGATAAAACATATATTGGCCGAGCATAAGAATTATGGTATTTTATTACATCACCATTGTGTCATTATGATGTCATAAAACACATTATATATTTAAACGGTATTTAATTTTTACCCAAAAATTTGACCGTCTCAGAAAGTTGTGAAAAATTCACCGTTAGATAATTTCGACATCCTGATTCCTGAAATGAAATTTATTTTATATAAAAAAATTATAAATATTTTAATTTTCACTTTTAAAATAAAAACCAACATTTATCGAAAATTCACGGGTTTTGACAAAAATGGCTTTCAAACCTTAATAAAAAATTTAATTGCATTCATAAAATTATAAGATAATTTATATTTAATAAAAAATTAATTTAATAATAATATTATTATTTTTTTAAAATATTATTTAATTCAAAAAATCCCTTAATTTAATAAAATATATTTCTTAACTAAATAATAACTAAAAACACCATTTGTACTTTAAAAACTATTTACAATGTATCAAAAATTACTAGAAATTATATTCATTATTATATACAAAAATAATGTACATGAACATAGTACTATTTATTTGTTACATAACCCCTTAAAACAGCTGCATAAGACCTAAGAATAAGGTGTACGATAGTGACAGACTCTTGGGGTGGCTCGGATAACATCGCTTGAGTGGTAATCTCTATCAACTTCCACTTTTCCCGTATACGTTCCCGTTCGAGCTTGACATGGTGAAGCTCAAATTGGTCTTGGTCAAGGGCGAAGCCCAAGGATGCCACCTCTTTTCCGAGCTCCGAAAAATGGGCTTCGTATGGGGCAATTCTACTAGATGAGGCCATCACTTCTTTTGTCTGAGTAAATTGGATGTGTTAAGGTTATATATTTATACTAATGATGTGATCACTGTTCAACGGATATATTAACAACGGTCAAAATTCTTAACATAAAACCAAAGAATTTGACATCTTATAAAAACATTTTTCATAAAGATACATTTAACTGGATCAAGAGGGATTTTCCATTAATGAAACTTTGGGTCGTTACAATATTCCCCCCTTAAGAAATTTCACCCTCGAAATTTTCCTTTTCCCACACTAAAACAAATGTCGGTAACTCAGCTTTATCATATCATCCGATTCCAAAGTCGCTTCTTCAAACTTGTGGTTTCTCCACAACACCTTGACGAGGGGCATTATCTTATTTCGTAGAACTTTTTCTCTATGATCTAAGATCTTCACTGGTTGCTCCTCATAAGAAAGATCATCTTCCAATTGTACCACCTCAGAAGAGAGTACATGTGAAGGGTCTGGTATGTAATTCCTTAAGAGAGATACATGAAAGACATCATGCACCTTGGCCATAGTAGGTGGAAGTGCTAGTCGATAGGCCATAGCCCCAACATGATCAAGAATCTCGAAGGGGCCGATGTACCTTGGAATTATCTTCCCTTTCTTTCCAAACCTCATGACCTTCTTCCACGGAGATATGCGTAAAAACACCATGTATCCAACTTTAAACTCAAGGTCTCGTCGACGATTATCTGCATAACTCTTCTATCGACTCTGGGCTTCCTTAATATGCTGTTGAATGGTTCTCACCTTCTACACCATTTCTTCAACCATTTCTGGTCCAAGCAGCTTACGTTCACCGACCTCATCCCAACATGCCGGTGTTCTGCACCTTTTCCCATAAAGGGCTTCATAGGGTGCCATTTGGATGCTCGAGTGGAAACTGTTATTATAAGAGAACTCAACCAGAGGAAGAGCCCCCGTGGGCGTGGTGGAGTGGTCGAAGGCTCCGCTTCCCTCAGGGGAGGTCGGGGGTTCGAACCCTGTCAGGGGGTATGCTATAAAAAGCATGTTCACCACACGCGGTGCACGTTTTCACGCCGGTTACCCAAGCGTTTACGCGGCGCCGGCCCCCGTTGGGGAACTGGGCTTCACCCCTTGGGTGGGCCTGGGGAAGGTAGGGGATTTTCGGGCCACTGCATGCCTGACCACGTAACCACTCGTGGGCTGGTCCATCACCCTCATTGTTTCCCGGCCCCTGCCTTTTGTGAAAAAAAGAAAAAGAAGACGAACCAGAGGAAGATGTTGATCCCATCCTCCATTTAAGTCCATTGAGCACGCTCTCAACATATACTCAAGTTTTTTGATAGTCTGCTCGGATTGGCCATCAGTTTGAGGATGATAGGCCGTACTGAAGTTCAGTTCAGTATTCAGAGCATGTTGAAGACTTTTCCAAAACTTAGAGGTGAATCTTGGATCTCAGTCAGACTCAATAGATAGTGGTACTCCATGCAACCTTACCACTTCCCTAATATATATTCATGCCAGTTGATCCAATGAGAAATCCTCCCGAATAGCAATGAAGTGTGCAGTCTTTGTAAGACGATCCAAAACAACCCAGATTGCATTGTTGCCTTTGGATATCCTCATAAGTCCGGTGACAAAGTCCATGGTGATGTTCTCCCATTTCCATTCTGGTATGGGCAATGGTTGCATCATCCCCTTAGACTTCTTCCCCTCTGCCTTCACTTGCTGACACACTAGGCACTTTGATGTATATTCAGTGATCTCCTTCTTCATATTATCCCACCAAAAGTTTTCTCAGAGATCTCGATACATCTTTGTGCTCCCTGGGTGAATAGAGAAATTTGAACTATGTGCATCATCCAAAAGTTCCTTCTTCAGCTTCAGACTTGATGGAACACATAGTATTTTCCCAAACCACACAATTCCTTCTTCATTAACATTAAACTCCGAGGATTTCCCCTTTTTGATATCTTCCACTTTTTCTTGAATTCCTACATCATCCTTTTGAGCATCATTTAACCTTTTCAAAAGAGATGGTTGAGCAATCATTTGTGAAAGGATTGATGATGTTCCCTTCTTTATGATTCCCACGTCCATCTTCATCAAGTCTAAGAAGATTGGATCCTTCTCAATTCTCATCATTGATAGAATCGCTGGATCCTTTCTACTTAGGGCATTTTCCACCTTGTTCGCTTTCCTAGGGTGGTAATGTATTGAACAGTCATAATCCTTGATGAGCTCTATCCATCTTCTCTGGAAAATATTAAGCTCTTTCTATGTGAATATATATTTAAGACTCTTGTGGTCAGTATTTATCTCACATTTCTCTCCATAGAGATAATGCCGCCAGATTTTCAAGGCAAATATCACCGCTGCCAACTCCAGATCATGTGTTGGATAGTTTCGTTGATGTATTTTCAACTGGCTTGAGGCATAGGATATCACTTTATCATTCTTCATCAGCACACATCCTAATCCCTTCTTCAAAGCATCACTGAATACCACAAAAAGCTCCCCACTTGTGGGTAAAGTGAGAACAGGTGCAGTGATAAGCCTCCTTTTCAACTCCTTGAAGCTTTCTTCTCATTCATCACTCCAAGAAAACTTTACTCCCTTTCAAGTTATCTTGGTAAGAGGGTTGGACAATCGTGATAAATTCCTCACAAATCGTCGATAATATCCACCTAACCCCAAGAAGCTACGGATATCCATTACCGATGTTGGCCTCGGCCATCCATCAATTGCATCTGTTTTGGAGGGGTCCACAGATATACCATTTCTTGTGATGATATGGCCCAATAATGAGACCTACTTCAACCAGAACTTACACTTGTTGTAATTTGCATAGAGCTTCTCCTTGCGCAAAGTCTCTAGTACAGTTTTTAAATGCTCCTCATGATCCTCCTTGGTTTTGGAGTATATTATAATATCATCTATAAAGACTACCACAAATTTGTCAAGGTAATCTATAAGGACTCTATTCATCAAGTCCATGAATATTGCTGGAGCATTGGTGAGTCTGAAAGGCATTACTATGAATTCATAGTGCCCGTACCTTGTACGAAAAGCAGTCTTGGGGACATCTTCCTTCTTCACCATTACTTGATAATATCCCGACCACAAATCCACCTTGGAGAAGTATTGTGCTCCACGCAGCTGATCAAACAAGTCATCGATTCTTGGGAGAGGATACTTGTTCTTTATCATGATTTTGTTAAGTTCATGATAATCGATGCAGAGCCACATTGACCCATCCTTCTTCTTGACGAAGAGGACTGGTTCACCCCATAGTGAAGCACCTGGGCGTATAAACCCTTTATCCAGATTCTCCTGTAGTTGTTTCTTCAGCTCTTCAAGCTCAACAACATCCATTCTATATGGAGTCTTGGATATTGGTAGCACCCCTAGTATATGTTCAATTGAGAACTCAACATATCTTCTTAGAGGAAGACCAGACAGTTCCTCGGGAAACACTTCAGCGAATTCCCTCACAATAGGCATTTCTTCAAGGATGGTTTCTTCCTTGGACTCAATTATCTGATCCAGATATGCGTGCTCATAAGGCATTAATATCCATTCTTGATATAATGGAGCTAAAGGAGATTCATCTTCCTCTTAACACTTGTAAAGAATCGGGGGTCGATTCTCCATATGGAGTGTGATTTACCTCTCCCGACAATTTATGTTGGCTCTATATAAGGAAAGCCAATCCATGCCAAGAATTGCATCAAATTCCACTAGAGGGAGTATGATGAGGTTCTCCAGGAAATTCAATCCACAGATTATAACAGGGGAGGACTTATATTCATGGGATGCAATGATTGCCCCATTTGTCATACTCACCGACATCTTTACTTCCATGATTTGTGGTGGTGCTGGGATTGTTCTACTAAACTTTCGAGATATAAAAGAATGCGTAGAACCTGAATCAAAAAGTAAGTTCGCTATTCTTGAATGAATAACTAGAGTACCTGTCACCACTTCATTTTCGGGGTTCACTTCGGCAGAAGTGATGGAAAAAGCTCTTCCTTGCTGTCTTGGAGGTTGTTAGTTGCCACCGATAACCCTTGGATTAGGGCACTGATTTGCAAAATGACCCGGTTCTTTTCATTTGTAGCATTGAACAATGCGTTGAGGTTTGAACAGAGCGTTCCTCTTCTCTTTCGCAGCCGCGGGTCCTTCTTGTCGACAGTTAACAGCTAGGTGCCCTTCTCTTCCATACCTGAAGCATTTTCTCATCCCCTTAAGGCAATTTCCAGGGTGCTTCTTCCCGTACTTTTGGCAAGTGGGGTGCTGGAACTTCTTAGCACCGTTGGATTTATCCATTGGACCACCAGCATTGAAGTCCACCTTACGATTCTTGTCCCCATGATACCCCTGTGATTCCCCGATCTCCATTTTGACCTTGAGGGCACATCGGACAATTTCCTCATAGCTGTCAAAGTCGCGGATCGCTAATGCTTTCCGCAAGATAGGCTTCAGCCCACCAAAGAAGCGTTCAACCTTGCATTCGGGGGTAACGACAAAGCTGGAAGCGTATCGTGCAAGCCTTGTGAAGTTTGCCTCATATGCTCCAACAGATTCTTCATCTTTTTTCTTGAGGGAAAGGAAGTCCCTTTCCATCTTAATCCGGAGGGTGCACGGAAAATATTTATCGAAAAACATCTTCCGTAATTCCTTTCATTCCAAATCCTCGATCTCCTCCTCAGGCTTCGTATTTTTGATCAACGTCCACCATTGATCAGCTTCACCCTCCATATGATAAGCAGCCAGGAGAACCTTCTCTTGTTCAGAACATTGAAGGATGGAGAAGATCTTTTCAATGGAGTTGATCCATTGTTCAGTGATCGTGGGATCATATGATCCACTAAAAGTAGGAGGACTTTGTCTCATGAAGCTCTCGATAGCGACTTGTTCTTTCTTAGGAGGGGGGGGGGGCTGAACGTTCCTCTTGAACCGTGTTTCTATTCAAAACATGAGTTAGCTGAGAGAGAAGCGTGACAAAGTTCGCGATTCCCGCTCCCATTGGATTGGGCATCTCATTAGTACAATCATCACACTGATCTTCACAACGGTTGTTAGCCCGAGTCCTCCTATTACCGGCCATTGGCTGGAATAAAAGGAAAGTTAGGGGTAACACATAAAGGGTAATCCAAAGACAAAAGTTTATGACTTATAAATAAGCTTTAATTTCTTTAACTCATGAGTCTATAGGATTCAATCTAGGCTTTTCATAATCTACTTTCTAACATATATTCTTAGGGGAATTTTTCCATTAATAAGGGTTCATACTAAGATTGTGAATTTATCAAAACATATCCCCCGGGAGTGTCGTAACCAAGAGTGTAGCAAGGCCTGTTGTCGTGCACCAGTTCCCGTTTGAGTCTAGCTCAAAGCGGTGTTTTCGGGTTTTACCCCTAGGATGCATCTGTGCCAGAGCCACCTCTACCTGCTCGTATCCAGAAAGGGATGTATTTTTTTGATAGACCACTTAATTAGTATTTAACAAAACTTAGGGATGTTTTTATTATACTTAGTCTTGTATCTAAGGCTTTACTAGTGTTTCCTAATCCCAAAAATAACTAAACCTATCCTTTGATACCAACTATGACAACCCTACTTTTTATTACAACTTAAACATGATTCATTACATAAAAATTCACTTGATACAACAAAGGAGATCAAGAGGTTTAGTGTCTTTGGGGCTTAGTATCATTACATAAAAACTTAAAACATGAAATACAACATCTTTATTGAAAACTTCCTTTTCATCACCACTACATTCCTTCGTACTTAGCATTGCATGAGATAACCTGATGACATGCATAAGAAAAGGGTGAGTTATAAAGCCCAGTAAGGGAGTACACATGGAATAACATGAGGAGCACAATACATGTTAGAAAATAGGTATATCAATAGAGCATAAAAGAAACATGAACATAAAGGCATGATAAATCATGATAATCATAACATGGAGATGTGGAAACAACACTTATCATGGAATTAGCATGAGCCAAGGCTCATTGCACATGGAGCATGAGTAAACACTAATTGCACATGAAGCACGAGTAAACCCTCGTTGCACTTGAATTAGAATGAGTAAACACTCATTGCACATGACGTATCATGATACTATACTTTACCCAATGCATTGGAGCGCTATAAGGGTGCACCCTTCTTAAACATTTCATTTCATGCATAAGTGTGCCACATGGATCATAAAACATGGATTCATAAAACACAATCATTTATTCCACAATAAAGGAATGTGGAATTCATACATGAAACTATACAATCAATAAGTAAATTTTCATAAAGGTGAATACCCTTGATGGAGAAATGGGCATCGTATTCACTACACAATGACATTGGCTTAGAAAATCGGTGCGATTTCGGCAGCGTAACGGCATGACATAAGAATTCATAAAAATGGTTGATGAGAGAGAAAGGTGTTCCTCATAATATTTACATGTAATGGACAATAAGGAGGTCATATAGATACATTTACCAACAATTTAAGTGGAATTTAGATTCATGATACAAAAGTATTGCTTCAATGTAAAAAAAGAGAGAGAAGTTCCTTTCAGAATTTTGGCATAGTAACTGGTGTACATGGGAGGCATTTAATGAGATATAAAGGGGTATCCCATCATTCAAAAAATAAGAGGGCAGTATGGGGGAGTTGAGAAACCATACCCCAACATTCATAATTGAAATTAAAAGGGCAATACAACTTAAATAAAATTGACAAAAATGAGAAAGGAAGAAAAAACCCTTACTTGGAAGTGTGCTTCCAAAGGCTAGAGAGAGGCTTGTGAGAGGCTTCTTGGGAGCTTGGGGCACCTTGGGAGGATTCTAGAGAGAGTATGGAAGAGGTTGGACGAACTCAAATGGATTTTAGTGAGGAGGAAGTGGGAGCTTGGGTGGGTTTATATAGGAAAGGTGAGGGAATTCTTTATTATTTAGGTTTGGGTCCCCTTACAGTAAATTAATCCAAATCACAAACCATCCCATGGTTTTTGCCCATGGTTTTTGGAAAAGGGGAGAGGAAAAAAATATTTTATAAGGCCCAAGTCCGAACTTCTTAAAATAATAAGGTTGCTTATGTGGAGGTGAGTCACACTCCCATGGAAATTAATTTAAAAAGGCAAAGTGTTGAATATGTCTTGAGGGGTCCATTAATGCTTTGAAAAGTAAGTCAAACAAACCCAAAAATCACATTATTTTAATGATAAAACATATATTGGCCGAACATAAGGATTATGGTATTTTATAACATCACCATTGTGTCATTATGATGTCATAAAACACATTATATATTTAAACGGTATTTAATTTTTACCCAAAAATTTGACTGTCTCAGAAAATTATGAAAAATTCACCGTTGGATAATTTCGACATCCTGATTCCATAAATGACATTTATTTTATCTAAAAAAAATTCTAAATATGTTAATTTTCACTTTTAAAATAAAAACCAACATTTATCGAAAATTCACGGGTTTTGACAAAAATGGCTTTCAAAGCTTAATAAAAAATTTAATTTCATTCATAAAATTATAAGATCATTTATATTTAATAAAAAATTAATTTAATAATAATAATATTATTTTATTAAAATATTATTTAATTTAAAAAATCCCTTAATTTAATAAAATATATTTATTAACTAAATAATAACTAAAAACACCATTTGTACTTTAAAAACTATTTACAATGTATAAAAAATGACTAGAAATTATATTCATTATTATATAAAAAAATAATGTACATGAACATATTACTACTTGTTTGTTACATAACCCCTTAAAACAGCCGCATAATACCTAAGGGTAAGGTGTGCGATGGTGACAGACTCTTGGGGCGGCTCAGATAACATCCCTCGAGTGGTAATCTCTATCAACTTCCACTTTTCCCGTAGACGGTCCCGTTCGATCTTGACATGGTGAAGTTCAGATTGGGGTTGGTCAAGGGCGAAGCCCAAGGATGCCTCCTCTTTTCCGAGCTCCGACAAATGGGCTTCGTATGGGGCAATTCTACTGGATGAGGCCATCACTTATTTTGTCTGAGTAAATTGGATTTGTTAAGGTCCTATATTTATACTAATCATGTGATCACTGTTCCACAGATATATTAACAATGGTCAAAATTCTTAACATAAAACCAAAGAAGTTGACATCTTATAAAGACATTTTTCATAAACAGACATTTAACTAGATCAAGAGGGATTTTCCATTAATGAAACTTTGGGTCATTACAAGCTACAACTTGAGAGAAGTCAAGTACGAACCTCCGATAATAGCCTGCCAGACCCAAGAAACTATGAACCTCCGCCATAGTCTTGGGTGCTGCCCAAGAAACAACTACTTCAACCTTTGACGGGTCCACCGCTATCCCTTTCCGAGACACCATGTGTCTGAGGAAGTGCACCTCTTTCATCCAGAACATTCACTCAAACAAATTTTTATAGAGATAGTGGTGTCAGAGGACCTCCAAGACTATCCTCAGATGCCCGACGTGCTCTTCCTATGACCTTGAGTAGATCAGGATGTTGTCGAAGAACACATTGATGAATCAGTCTAGTTACTCACAAAAAACAAAATTCATGAGACCCATGAACACGGTTGGTGCATTCATGACACCGAAGGGAATAACCATGCACTCGAAGTGCCCATACATGCACCTAAAAGTTTCCTTCAGGATGTAACCCTCCTTTACCCTCAACTACTGATATCCATGACATAGGTCGATCATATGGAACCAACCTTCCCCATTTAACTGGTATAAAAGATCATCAATCCTTGGAACGGGTAATAATTCTTTACCATCACCAGATTCAGTCTCCAATTGTCTATTCACAGTCTCAGACCACTATCTTAATTCTTCACGAACTAGACTCGAGCACCCCACATTGACCCACATGGCCAGATAAAACCCTTCTTCATCAGGTCTTCAACCTAAACCCGCAACTCCCACAACTCATAAGGCACCATTTGATAGGGAGACATAAAAATTGGATGGGCACTGGGTTTCAAGTCTATCCCAAACTCAACGTCATGTCAAGGGGGTAACCTCTTCGGGGAAGACATCCAAGAACTCATTGAAAACTCTCGGAACTTCCACCATCTCTATGTCTTCTAATCCCACTAGAAGCTCATCCAACAAATAAATAAGAGGCTACACACATCGTATGCCCTCCTGAAAACTCTTCTCACCAACTAAAGCTATGTGTTGGCCGCCCACATCTGAAAATGTGACTCTTCTATGGAGGAATTTGATAATAGTGTTCACAAAAAACAACTAGTCGATGCCCAGGATGACATCATATGGATCCATCTATAGTAGGACAAGATCCCCACTAGAGTGGTGTGCCCCAACATCAGCCTATATCCTCGATAGACATCAAACAGACTGGTCTAACCTCCAACTAGTGTACCCAACACCAGGGGAATGGGAAGTCTCTCTACATCTATTCCAAGACCATGGGATATATTGGGTGTAATAAAGGATTGTGAGGATTATTAATAAAACAAATCACACACAAGATCACAAAATAGACTAATTGTACCTTGAACAACCTTTGGCCCTATTGGAACTACTACCTCTACGGCTATAACTGCCCACGCCCAACTCCTCTACCTCTTTCTTGTTGACCACCTCCTCGACACACCCTGGTCGAGGTCCATGAGGAGAACCCTAAGGTTGGACTCCCCTAGAACTATCTACCCTCTTTGGAATGGTAGCTCACTGCCCCTGCTACTGGAAGGGCCTGACCAACAACTGCTTCAACTGAGGTGGGCATTGAGCTTACCCACCCCCATTGTATGGTGCTCGAATGAGACACTTGTTCCAAATATTTCTATGGCCTCCATAGATAAATTACCTTAGTACCAGTACCATAAGGAAAGGGCAAGGACTAAGTGATCAGAATTGGAAATAATGAGGCATACTCCCCACTAGACGAAACCTAGAAGGCCCTGGCCCTGAAGGCTTGTTGTTGATAGCCTTCCCCTTTGATGAACTCAACTAGCTCCCATCTCGCAGCACAACTCCCAGTGAATGCATCCTTTCCACTACCTTGACCTTCTTTGGAACCTCTAAGTACATCGGTAGAGTGAAAGGATTAACAACATACTGAAGAAATGGTCAGAGTGCCTCCTCTAAGAGTCTCACTCGAGACTCCTCATCTGGGAAGAGATCTGGTGCGAAGCATTGGAGATATTTGAACTTGATCACCAGTTCCCTTACTGACATAAAGCCCTACTAAAGGGAGAGTGGTTCTTGCCTCTTCTTGACCTTAATCATGGAAAAAAGTAATTCTACCCAGAACTCCTTCTCAAAGTCATCCCATGAAACCTCAATTTTTTTCCCTCTCCTCGAGATAAAGCATCCACCACTGATGTGATACTCCTTGTATCAGGCTCACGTATAGAGGAACTCGGTACTTTTTCGGAACCCAAATCAAGCTGAAAGTGATCACTATCTCCTCAAGACAACTTTTTCCTCTCCATGTCTGAGATGATTCCCTCGTACTTTCCTAGAGTCTATCACTGAAAGTCAGAAAGCATCTTCTACCACTGGTCATATTCCTCCCCTCAATTGGCCCTCTTCTGATCAAATGGGTTAACCTGTCAGGCCTTAACTGCTCGTACCACACAGGGGAGATGTCTGGGTTCCATAGCTAAAAAGTAAACAATGAACTCCTAATCTCGGGTAGTGTGGAAAATTTCTTTTAAATTTTATTTTAAATCTTAATTTGTTTTAAAATCCCTAAACACCAAAGACACACAAGAACACAAGTCATTATGAGGAATGTACCTTTTCTAGGTTCTCTAACCTGCAATTGGTGTAGCCTTACTTGGTCATTCATTAGGTCTAGATTCCTTGTATCAGATCATGGGGGCCCTAAAATCCCATTTCCTATACGATCTTCCCTAACCTATCTCACGCACAAAGATTGCCTAACATTATTTCCCTACCACCCCATGCAATACTCACTGTCACTAACTCTGAACTTCATCCAATCTCTCAAACTCCCAGAACATAACCCATGATTTGATACCATTGTGTCACGACCCACCTTATCTAAGATGAGGGAAGGAAAAAAAAATTCTAGACCCTTCCTTCTTCAAGATGGAGAGACAATAACCCCCAATTCTCGCCTTCAATAGGTCCCGGAGTGGCGAATAACACCAAGGGTATAGAGTCTCACACAGAAATGGATGGAATTATCCTTTTATAAAATAATATCGAGAGATAAGATGGTAAATCCCAAAAAACTCCAAATAATAAAGGTAAAATTAAATCCAGAATCCATTCCCACATTCATGTTCAAAGTAAAGCTGATACAAGGTACAAAAAACTCCAAAATAAATTACCAAAAGAAAAGAGTCTAAGAGAAAATAAAAACTAATCCCAATGCCCAAGCTAGTAAAGACTAGCACGGTCCTCAAAGTTCTCCTAGAAACCTTAAAACAATTTTAGATACGTAGGGTGAGAATACAAGTATACTCAGTAAGGAAAACTAAAGCTACCCATGCACAAGTGAGGAAATATACTAATGTACCTATGATAAAGAAATATAATCTCAAAGCACCTACAAAATAATACTAAATGTCCCAGCCTCATAAAGGAATACTAACCAAATAACACAAGTCATTAAAGTAATAGTATAAGCACATTGATATTTGGGTACCCCGAACCACTTTCTCACTAGTTAGCTACTCATTCCTAATGGATAACATCTTAATGATACCACTCTTCCCATATGTAGTCCCTATACCACAACTTTCCCATACAAACATGGGCCTCAACCACACACAATCTTTCCCACAGACACCTAGGCCACAACAACCACATCTCTCGCCTGAAGCCACTTAGGCCTCATCCCAAGGATACTTGGGAAAACAAACTTGGCCTGAAAACATCTAGGCCTCTCATATATAACAAACCCTTTCCCAAAGGATCTTGGAATATGTAAAGCCTCAAGCCATTATAGCATGACCATATACGCTTGAGTGGTAAGAACCTGGAAGAGGGTGCAAGGAAGAAATTCAGTAACCATTTATCCATCCTCCCACTGAGATGTTGGGAAAGACACCCTCCCCCATGAAATGGAGGTGTTCGGCGCATAGTGCTCAGTAAGGGTGGTGTGCATATATAAATCACAAGGAACTAAAATTTATATATATATTGGTAATAAAACACTAATCCCCATCCTACGAATTTCCAAACAAACAACCAACCCACACAAAATAACTTTTCTGCTACCCCTATATGCATAACCACACGAACAGACACAATAAAACACAATACTAACCCATTTTCATTTAACAACTTTCCATTTATTAATTAAGGGGTTCACTTTAATTTTTCCATCACTACCCAGGGAAAATAAAAAGAAAAACATCTACAACCATTCTCAGAAGGCTAAAGGACAATAAGCACTAACAAGAAAAAACCCAACTACAGTGCCACTGCATGACCACACAAACCCATATTTTTGTATTCCCACTTCACAACAAGTCCATATACACATAGAAGTACCGCTTCCCAATGTCTCTCTAAGACCACAATACAACAAAAGAAGTTCATATTCCTACAAATTCATCCATTCCACAATCAACCAGTCTCCTAAACTGGGATACCAACACACCCCTTGTGCTTCCCCACACACAAATACCACAAAAACTACTATTAAACCACAACCCTATTTTACACACACACCACACCCCTTTTCACAAAGCCAACTCATCCTTCCAACCTTGTACCCACAAATGTGCTCCCAACAACATCACCATACAACTCACACAAGGTCACATAACTCAACAGATCACCGCACTCATCCACACCTATCAAAAGGATGTTCATATATTCATATTTAACCAGTATAGGTTCTTTAATTCCACTTAATTATAACTAGGTTGATAACACAATAGGATTGATCCTGGGGGAATCCATATATTTAACTAGTGTATGTGATTAAGAAGATTTAATATTACATTCATTTATTCAAGCATCTCAACAAAATAGAACATCACTAGTGTGCAAGAAAACACAACCAACGACCATGATTTTCTGAAGTATTTACATCCACAAAAATAAATAACATAATCAATAATAATATATAAAATAGGTGATCAACATCAAACCACTCTCTGCCTATTATTTTATTTCTCCATTTTATCTCTTAATCAAATTCAGTTCTTATCTATTGCTTGTTTTTAAGAAAATTATTCAGCCGTTCCCCACAAGGATTCATTCATATACCCACCCTGCATGATGCAAAATGAAAGGGAATCAAAATAAATCCCTATATAATGATCAAAGTATTGAAGTTACTCCCTATTCCAAGAATAGGGGATCGCATGAGCATCATGGGAAGAACTCCAAGAAAATTTAGCAGGAGAGATCTGGCACATGCACATGATTTGTCTAGGGTGGAAGGCTCTAGGAACACCATGGGAATCAGAAAGGAATAAGTAAATAATAGATCAAGGTTTATGAAAGGGTGAGATCATAAAAATCATAGAGATTATTTCAAAGATCTTGAAAATCATATCATGGTTTAACCACTTGGCTTGGTGGTTACAAGGCTGGTGGAACATTATGAGATATAGAGAATTTAATAATTCCCCTAAAAAATGGAAAAGATATCCCATCACACCACTGTGATTTTATAGGTTACCATTTCATGAAGAGAAACATGTAACAGGGGTAAAACTAGAAAAACTGGGAAAAGCTAGAAAACTAAAAAAACTGGAAATGAGTCACCGATGGGTGAGTCACCAACGCTGAGCCACCGATGGGTGAGCTATCGATGCGACCTATTGACACTTATCCATCGATGATTATCTATCGATGCAACACCTTACAGATGTTGATGCCCCTGACCCACTGATGCCTCGACCTACTGATACCCTAACCTACCAATGCCTTAAACTATCTATGTTTACTCCATTGACTCAACGACATCGATGCCCCCGACCTACCGATTTTTATTCCCTCGACTCACTAATGCCAATGTTCCTGACTCACCAATTCTAATGCAATGACATACTGAATCAAAAAACTATAAATTTAGAAAACTCTTGAAATGGGCCACTGTTTCCTCCTAGAACACCCTAAACAATGGATTTTCACAAAGTAAGGGCAAATGGAAATCCAGGTTATTATATAACCCTACTCTATATTACCAGTATATACCATGGGGAATTAATACCTACTCACCATGATGGGATCAATGATGGGATATGGTCTTGGGCCTTTATCCCAATCCATCCACTTCTATCACTAACCCCTATGAAAAATCTAGAGTCACACAAAAAAAAAATTAGTCTCAATAAAACACTATTTGAGTGATAATACCTATGAACCTACCTTGATATGATATTCTCCTCTTTTCCCCCATATGAATTGAGTCAATATACTCTTCTTAGTTTCCATATATTCCTAGAGTTAAGATATTTTTCTTGGTTTCCACACATACATGAAGTTGTGATACTCCTCTTTGTTTCCTCACAAGCCCCAAGTTGAGATTCACCTATTGGTTAATTTATATGACTTGTGTCAAGATACTTCTCTTGGTTTCCTCATATACATTGATTCAAGATAAACCTCTTGATTTCCTCATATAACTTGAGTCAAGATACACATCTTGGTTTCCTTATATTACTTGAATCTTTATTCTTTACTTGGTTTCTTTATATGAATTGACTTAAGATTCAAATCTTGGTTTCCATAAATTCCTTGAGTCTACATCCATGTCAAGGTTTTCCAAAAATAACTTCACCTAGACCATCTATCCAAGTAAACTATACATTCCTACTCATGCATAATTCTGACATTAACTCATTCTTAGGTACCCTTAACATAGTAATCATTGTTATGAAACTTTAAAATATATGACACATAGTCCTTACCATATGATGTTAAATTTCATGGACTAGTATTGTCACATTACCTTAAACTATGAAACTTGAATAAAATAGGTTTTGATTTTTTTTCCTGTATAATAAATAGGATTCTTCCTTGAGGTTAAATACCCAAATAATTGTTATCTTATATCCTTCTTGAGGGGTGGTATCTCTAAACCTCAAACAACCTTCTTATGTGATGGTAATAAGAAACAAATTAGCTTATGTGATAAGCATAATATTCCTTGAGTGATGAGCATAGGATGACCCATTCTTCCTTATGTGAAGAGCATAAGATGTCCTATGTGAAAAGCATATGATGACCCATACATACATATATAAGGAAAAAAAATTACCTTATGGACTAAAATGATGAATATTCAAACTCATATATCTTTTTCTTATGTGATAAGTATAAGATGCACCCATTTCCTAGTAAGAGGAAGATTCAATAGTGTAAAAACATACCAATCCACTCTGCTTGAATTTAAACTTCTTGGAAGTTTTAATGGATTCATAAACTTTAAAAACCTTTATTGTCCATTCTATATAACCTTAAAAGGTAAGGCATGTCCCATCAAGTGTTACTCAAACTGGTTGGGTTATGATTCTCTTCATAGGGATATGTAGGATTCCACTTTCATTGGCTTGATCCCAACTCCACAACATATCTATACTCCTTTCATAGGATCCCAATTCCTCCCTAGATAGAGTTAATCTCTAGATTTTATTCCTATATGGATTTAAGATATATAGTGACCACATACTTGGGTCAAATGAGAGACATTATAATTCCAATGTGTAGTGTCCAATTAAATTCATGGTGTCAATCAACCAATTTCAATTAAGGGTAATTGGTATTGTTACCAGTTTTAATTTAAAAATAATTATTAAATTTATAATATAGTTCCAAACTAGGAAATTAAAACCCTTAAGGTAATTTCCAACCTCCCATACACTCATTATAAAAATGGTTCCATCATCACCACCCTAGGTGATTGAGAGACCTCCCTCCTTTGGAAAACAAGAGTCTCATGTACTGATACCTTGAACAACCAAAATGGGATAGCATGAGTAGAATCCATTAGAAACATATTTAATTTTATGAAAATTATGTTTAATCCATTCATTTCCTTAAATATTATTATTTCAATGTTGTTTAAATGATAAGTAATTGATTTATTATATCTTCAAAAATTTATTACCTTTCCCTAAAGTATTCTTCACTCATGTCAATATTATTTAATATCCCATCCTTTGAATGTAACTTATGGTATATTCCCTCAAGAAATAATTTTTTCCTCAAGAATATACTATTCCAAAATAATCCTTTGAATAATTATCAAAATATCTAATGTGATGGGGAAATTAAATCTCTATGATGGGATTTATTTATCACTTTTTTCTTACCTTATCAACATAATTATGTAAAGATAATATTTTGACCAATTCCTTTTAATTATTATTACCATACTCTTCTTTCTTATGATTAAAGGTTATTAATAAATATAATCATACCTTTCATTTAAATAGGGAAATATATTAACATGTACATATACCTTTTTTATTTATGTATTAAATACCCTATGTTTTATCATTCAAATATAAGGGTATTTAATTTGATAACATCTGACATTTATTGAATGAATATATTACATTATGACTATTTTTTAGTAACCCATTTTATTTTCATGGGTTAATCATGTGGGGATTCATTGAATTTTTGATTGAATTCATGTTTCACACATATTTATGGTTTTTCATTATGTGATACGTAGTTCTATAATTAAACAACTTTCTCATGCATTTGGTAAATCTTTATATCTTATGAGATTTAATGGAAGGTTCTTGGAAGTGAAACCAATATAATAAGTTTATGGGAATGTTCAGTGAACCCAATCCATTATGTTATGGTACTCTATCCACTCTATGATGATGGTCTCAGCAGTGCACCTTGACATAAGTAATGATTTTCTATGCTTATGTTTGTGCTACATTTATAAGTTATGCCACATCTCCATGTCTATGTTCCAATGAAACATGATTATTGACATATAATTTCACATTATTATACTTACTTAAAATGAATTTCATCTTGATGATTTAAATTATGGTTTTATATTTCTTTGTATTAATCTTTTATTAAACTACCATGATTCATAATCACTTCAAATGATCTTATTCCTTAATTATATATTTATCCAATGTTCATGTTTTCTCAAATTTTTATGACCTAATCACCTATGAATCGTCAATATATTTTCCTTTACTGAGTTTTTTTAACACAATTTATTCTTATATTTCCCCATTTCCCCCAATAATTTATATACAAAGTCATTTCTATGAATTATTCATGTGTGGGGAACTTTTTGGGTGATATTTAAGTACTAATGCATAATAAGATGGTTATGTAGCTAATATAGAGAAATAATAAACCTTTTGGTTATGGGAGTTTGTTTTAATATTTATATTATTTGTATAATAACATAAAATGGTGGATGTGTTTTTGGTTCATCTAAGTTGGTAACATAGTATGTGTGTAAATAATGTCTTTAGACCTCAATCTTGATGTGCAAGTCCAGGGGTGCTTTAATTTGAATTAGAGTAGGGTTTAGTGATTTTTAATGATTATTTTATTTATATAAAGAGGATAAAATTTATGGAAACCTATGTTTAATTGAAATAGTAATAGTTTGGTCCAATATAGTCATAGTTCACTACTTAAAACTGGCCTTTAATAGTGCTACAAATGGCCTTTATCAGTGCTATAAAAGCACTGACTACATGAGTGAGGTTAAAATCCATGGTCTTTTATCAGTGCCAAAAAATCTCCCATAAATAGGTCCTTTATCAGTGCTAAAGAAAGTGCTAATAAATGGAACCTTTGTCACCGCTTTAATTTAGCACTTCTAAAGAAACCATTTATCAGTGCATTTTGAGCACAGATAAAATGGACCTTTATCAGTGATTCTATGAGAGATGATAAATTATAAATTTATCAAAACTTTTAAAAGCACTTAAAAATGTGGCCTCTATGAGCACTTTTAAAAGTGCTAACTAAGGGCCACACTATAGTGTGCTGCAACAACACACTGCAGCACAACTATAGTATGTTCTTATAGCACACCACAGCACCAGAAACACACCAGATATCAAAAAAAAGTCCCAATATCGAATTTAAATGTGGTGAAAATTACAACACAAACACAATAACAAAACACTATATTATATACATTTCAAAAATTGGTTCATAGAGTTAAATAAATAAAAATTATTACATACATTCAAAAACATCAATGTTTCTTTATGTTTTAATCCTTTTCCGACTCATGATATTCCCAAAAAAACAACCCATGATTGAGAAAAATAACGCACCTATATAAGAAAAATATTCTTATGTTAGTATTAATATAAAGAAATAAATTAACAAAAAGTGTTAATTTTACTAAAATTGATGTCAATTTTAAATAAAAAGAGGCACTTGGAGTCATACCGGTCACACCTTACATCGGATTGAGGTGAGACTGATTCTAAAATGTCTCAAATTACTTTGGGAATATTTTATTAATGTATTAAAACAATATTAATGTGTTTTATTGGTTTTGAGTATGTTAGTTACCTTTTTTACTAAAATGTCATTTTAAACTGGAAACACACACTTTTGTCTCATTTTTATCACATCGTGTGTCAATCTGATGTGAAATAAATTCCTATATGTTAAAAATGAATTATGAACAATTGTCATAAATTATCAAGAAAATCCAAGTGTGTTTTATTGGTTTTTAGTGAGTGACACTTTTTCAACTAAAATGTTTATTTTAAACTGATATGCGACACTTTGAGTCATATCGGGCACATTGTATATCGGATTGAGGTGTAGATGATTTCTACATGTCAAAAATGACTTATGGATCATTTTCATAAAGTATCAAAACAATCAGAATGTTTTTTCTCTATTTTTATTAGGACATTTTTCCATTTTACTAAAATTTAGGAAAATTTTAAATAAAAAGACACACTTTTAGTCATACTAGTCAGAATATGCTTCAGATTGAGGTGTGTCCAATTCATACACATCCCAAATGACTTATTGATCATTTTCATAAATTAAACAATCTGAATATGTTTTCAGATTTTTTGAGTAGGTTGTTTTTCTTCTATATTAAAATTTCATTTTAAAATTGAAACATGCACTTTGACTCATATTTATTACATTATGTATTGGATTGGGGTGTGAATGATTCCTATAAATCACAAATGACTTATGGAAAATTTTACTAAAGTATTTAAACAATTTTAATGGGTTTTATCTATTTTGAGTAGGTTAGTTGGCCTTTTATTAAAATTGATGTCAATTGAAAATAAAAACATGTACTTGGAGTCATATCAGTCACAAGGTGTGACAGATTGAGGTGCGTTCAATTGATGCACATCTCAAATAATGTATGGATTATTTTTCTAAAGTATCAAAACTATATGAAAGTGTTTTTTTGGTTTTGAGAAGGTAATTTTGGGTTTTTACTAAAATTGATGTCAATTTTAAATAAATAATAATTTAGAGTCATACCAATTATACAGTGTATTGGATTGAGGTGTGGCTAATTCTTACATGTTCCAAATCACTTATGGATTTTTGTACTAAAGTATCAAAACAATATGAATGTGTTTTCTTGATTTTGAGTATGTCACTTGTATTTTTTACTAAAATTTCATTTTAAACTTGAAACACACACTTTGACTCATATGGATCACATCGTGTATTGGTTTGATGTGAAACTAATTCCTAGACATCACAAATTATTTATTAATTGATTCCCTAAATTATCATGAAAATCCAAGTGCATTTTCTCAGTTTTTAGTGAGTGAAAATTTTAAATTAAAATGTCAATTTTAAACTAATAAAAAACACATTAAGGTAGTTGACTTTTTTACAAAAATTAATTTCAATTTAAAATAGAAATAAGTACTTTGAGTCATACCGATCATATCGTGTGTCAGATTGAGGTGTGGTAGATCCCTACATGTCCTAAAGTCTCGAAAAAATATTAACTATCAATGTTACCCTAATTTCCAATGAATTTCTTTATCAAACTGCCAACACTGCATTAGCAGATTTGAATAAACCTTGTCAACTCGAAAAAAATAATTCACCCGTATAAGAAAAAAATTATTATGAGTAATACTAAAAATAAATAAATTAAAAAAATATATGAAATAATAAATTAATTCTATGGGAAATTATTTTACTATGAAAATATCAAGATTACCTCTGTGATTGAGTAGTATAGGGAACTTGAAGGAAAGTGATAAATGTCAACACTACGGGGGTGAAAGGTTTTGAGGGAGAAGAATTATGTGGAAGTCTTGGTGTTGAAAGGGATGAAATATGGATAAAGTACCCCAACTCAGACAAAATAATCTATATTTATAAGAAAATAATTATTATGTGAGTAATACTAAAAATGAATAAATTAAAAATAAATATGAAACGATACATTAATTATATGGACAATGATTTTACTGTGAAAATATCAAGATTGCCTTTGTAATTGGGAAGATTCAATGGTGTAGCTCTTCCTGCAAAGGCATTGGAAGTAATTTGAAAGAAATTGATAAATGAACCACTATAGGAGTGAAAAGGTTTTATGGGAGAAGAATCATGAAAGATGGATAGAGCACCCCAACTTTAACAAAAGAATCCACCTGTATAAGAAAACAATTATTATGTGCATAATACTAAAAAGAAATAAATGAAACATAAATATGAAGTAATACATTAATTATATATAAAATGATATTACTTTAAAAACATCAAGATCACCTTTGTAATTGATCAGAGGCGGCATTGTTGCTCTTCCTACAAATAAAATGGAGGTAATTTGAAAGAAAGTGATGAATGAACCACTACAGGCGAGAAAGGGTTTTAAGGGAGAAGAAGTATGAAAGTTGGACAGAGCACCCCAACTTGAACATAAGAATCTACCTATATAAGAAAACAATTAATATGTGAGTAATACTAAAAAGAAATAAATTAAACATAAATAAGAAACAATACATTTATTCTTTGAACAATGATTTTACTGTGCAAACATCAAGATTACCTCTATAATCGAGAATAGGTGGGGTAGTTTGTAACACCCTGACCCTAGTTACCCAGAGTCAGTACATTATTACATAACATTGACATGATCATAAGGTATCAAATCCCAAAATACCGATCAGTTTAGTATCCTTGTAAGTACTAGATACAAACATAAGTTTTACATTAAATTATGAAATAAAAAAACAACATTGTGTCTCATTTTAACACATTCATCTCCCTTAGACTGTCCCTGCAGGTCAGTCATAATATACTTCTTCACATCCTGGTAAAAATAAATCATATAAAGGGGTGAGATTAGGTTCTCATTAAGGATAACAATATAGCAGAAACTTTCATAAATAATCATAATCATTTAAGGTAGTGTATAAGACTAAAACACAAGCCTTTTAAACTTAAACTCCATCATAATATGGAAAAGATAAATCAAATAATTCCATATACTTATTCACATGGATATTATACTTGTCTAATAATCACATTTAATATCAATAACTAATTTCATAATGATGGAATGCATAATGCCAGACTTCATAACCACATAGTCAAGGCCTTGTGCCAAGACTACAAATAATATTTTGTCAAGGCCTTGTGCCAAGACACTATTTGGTCTCATAAATCCTACTAATGCATTGAGAAGCTATAGTAGGCTCCAACCGTCATTTCATAATTCCAATGCATTCCTCATATGAAAAGTTGGAAACATAACATAAACATTCAAATTAAAACTAGAATACAAAATGTTAATACTTTAACCATAAACCATGAATGGTATAAAAATAACACATCCATAGTAAAACATATCAAAAAACCCTCAATACAATATGGAATATTGTATCATAATAAATCAAATTCAAACAAGTGTAAAATCCATCAAAGGATGTTGACATAGATGAAATCAAAACTGTTTGAGAGAAATATATCTTTATATTTTTAAATAATTTAAATGTCAATATATTATAAAAGAAAATATTTATTTTTAAAATATTCTTATAATCTTTTAATGAAGGCTTCAAAGGTGTTATAACGGCAGAAAATATCCTCACCCACCGTATAAGTTAAAAAACAGTTTTTCCTTAATTTTATTGAAAAGGTCATAAAGGACCTTGTTTGGAAAATGATAGAAAGATTCCTTTATAAACATATTATAAAAATTAAAACAAGGGTATAAGTTACTTTAAACCATAGTATAGGAAATAGTAAAAATGTTTTTAAATACATTTTTAAGAAACATGGATGTGGATGATAAAGAGGTCCTAGTAGATACTCATGTATAAACAACCTCGGATAATGAAGAGAATGTAGAATTAACCCTTACCTTGTAATTTTCCTTGGAAAAAGGTATGTTAACCTCCTGTATAATAGTTAAATAATTTTTATTAAATTATAAAATAACCACATACATAAATATGATATCATATATGATCTTCTAATATTTCTTTGTTAATAATATTTCGGTAGTATCATTGTTTCGGGTGTTAACTGATTCGTTTTCCTTTATATGATTGGTTACATAAGACATGTTTTTTATGGATAGTATGTATTTTATTCATATCCAAAATGATATAAAGTTCATAAAAATTATTTGTAATCATAAAATAAAAATTATTCTTGAATGGTTATGATGGGGAATGAATTTAATCGCATATGTGGAGACGGTAATCTGTACGTATGCACGAGCAACAATATCATTCTATTGATGGTGAAATAGTATGTAATTGGATGGTATATAATATATACATAATCCTTAACATGTTATATTTATTATTTATATCGGTTATACTCATTATTATACCCATCCAAATAATGAAGTGTTTGAATAACAAACTACACCACGACGTGGAGACGATAAGTCGTACATATGCACATATGGTGACTTGTCATTCATAGGATGGAAAGAATAATGAATATGGTAGTACCATATTTATAATAACATCACAATATGTATAAGGTACTAGATTTATTATTTTGGTATGGAAACAACAAATAAAGAGTAAGTGGAAGATGAAAAGAACTTTGAAAGAGGTTGTGAAATTATTATATCTTCTTCGAGTGTTTCCTTTTGATTTGATCAAAAGGCCTCCTTAGGATGACTTTCTGATAAAATTAAGGCCTATAATTAGAAGTGAGGGTAGTTTGGAGGATATTTGAGATGGTTTGGCAGATCCAAATGGCTTTGAAGGTGTGATTTTTAGAGAAGAGGAAGTACCATTTTATAAGAGATGCGAGGGTCACTTTTGGAAGAGCTTGAAATATTATTTTATTATACAATAATATTCAGTTTATAATGGCTCCAAAATGAGTTATTTCGATTATAAGGTAGGTATGGGTCGAAAAAATCTCAAACAAAAGGTTGTATATAGGTTTAGGTCACCATATTAACCTTCTCTTTTAGATTTAACTCTTAGTTAAATTGTTTAACTTTTACCATGTATTCTTGTATTATTATAATAAATGGTTAATAAACATAATATAAAAATCCAAGAGAAAACCAAGTGGTTCATTATTGATATATATAACCTTATCTAAGTCCTTTGTATGAACCTTAAATTTTTAGGAATATTATATCAATTAATAATATAGTAGTTGTTTTAAAAACTCATTTATGTCAATTTTGACACTATTTGGTATTTTGTTTTTTTGAAAGTCGTAATAACATTATCACTTACAAAAAAATTATTTAATTAACCCTAATATGTCATATTAACCTAAAAAATTATTGAAATTCATCAAAGTCTCAATTTTCATTTATTTAGATATTTATACTATCAATTATTTTAATCTTACATTAATAAGGTAATTATTGCATTATCATTGTGTCATAAATAAATTTAATTTTTTCATGTCCAAAAATTATAAATAAAATACCATTATGTAGGAAATAATTTTATCTTTCTAATTAATATTTATAGTCAGATTTATCTTATGTATAACCTTATATTAAAAATATTTTAGTTATTAAACTTTGAATTTAACACTTTTAACTCTTCTTTAAATAAAATAATAATAAATGTACTAATATAATCCAAGTTGACCAAAAGGATCGTATTTTATTCATATTATTGATTTTGACCAATAGTACATGTGTTAGGGTAATAATAATATCATTTTTACCTTTAATTACCCTATTTACTTTTAACCGTGGTAAATAAAAGTCAAAAGTTTCTATTCAACAAAAATTATTTTCATCTTATTAAACCACATTTTACTTACTAGTATCAACCGTGTCACTCATATTCTTGAAATTCAACTCACAGAAGCAGTAAAATTACGTTTTATGCAAATTTGCAAATACACCTAGAAGGTGGGTAAAAGACGGTAAAAAGTTCAATAAAATTTTATATATATGATATTATTATAAAATGAATCCAATGAATTACATTGAACATATATAGGTATTATGTATCTATTTTTACCTAAAATAAATTTAAATAAAATAACATATTATTTAAATAAAAAGTCAGTTTCAAACAATAACGCAGTGTTTTTCACTATTCATCAAAAATTGAAGGTTTTCAAAAAAATACCAAAAATTCACCCTAAGGTAATTTTGATATTCTAAATCCAAAAATAAAGTCCATTTTGAAAAAAAATTATAGAATTTCAAAAGTTGGGTATTACTATTCACAACGGCTAGTTTGATTGGTCGTGGTGTGTTAGAACTCAAAGTTGCGTACAACGCGAGCCATTTAATTATTCAAAGAGAAGCGTACCATGGAAGATTGGGGTGTTACATTATTCTCTCCTTCAAATATTTTCGTCCTCGAAATTTCCAGAATATTACTGCATAAAAAGATTTAGTTGGTTCTTTATCATAAGTTCCTCGGGTTCCCACATTTCCTCTTCTATTTTATGGTTTCTCCATAGAACTTTTACCAGACAAGTTGTTCGGTTTCTCAGCACTTGTTCTCTAGTATCAAGAATCTTGACAGGCTCTTCACAATAAGAAATATCAGGTTCCAATTATATTTCTTCATAGGTGAGTACATGTGTTGGGTCAGGCATGTATTTTCTCAACGGTGATACATGGAACACATCATGAACTTTGGAGAGACTTGGTGGCATTGCCAAATGATAAGCTTCAACTCCAATTCATTCTAGAATTTTGAAAGGTCTGATGTACCTGAGACTTAATTTTCCCTTCTTAATGAATTGTATAACACCCTTCCAGGTAGATACCTTCATGAAAACATGATCTCCTACTTGAAATTTAAAATCCTTCCTTCGGTTATCGGCATAGCTCTTTTTCCTACTTTGAGCTTCTTTGATGTGGGTTTGGATAATCTTTACCTTTTCCATTGTTTCCTCAACAAGTTATGGGCCTACGAGTTTTATTTCACCAACATCATCCCAACAAGTTGGAGTGCGACATCTCTTTCCATATAACGCTTCAATATGGTTCCATATGAATACTTGAATGGAAGATATTATTATAGTAAAATTATACCAAAGGTAAATATTGAACCCACATACCTTGAAAGTCATGTGAGAAAGATCTCAACATGTCTTCTAAGGTTTGAATAGTCTGTTCTGATTGTCCATCAGTTTGAGGGTAGTAGGCAATGCTCAAAAAAAGTTCAGTATCTAAAGCCTTCTGAAGACTTTTCTAGAATCTTGATTTAAAACGGGGATCACTATCAGAAACAATCGATAGGGGTACTCCATAAAGTCTTACAACTTCATTAATATATAGTCTTGTTAGACGTTCAAGTGGTAGATCTTCTCTTATAGAGATAATATGTGATGACTTGGTAAAATGATCAACAATGACCCATATTTCATTATTCCTTCTAGGAGTCTTTGGTAACCCCATGAAAAAGTCCATCATAATATCATCCTATTTACACTCAGGTATGGGAAGAGGTTGCATGACTCCTCCAAGATGTTGTCTTCAATCCTTAACCTATTTAAAAACCATACATCTTGACACATAATCAGCAATCTCCCTCTTCATGTTGTCCCACCAAAAATATTCCTTCAAATCTCTATTCATATTAGTGATACTAGGGTGTATAGATAAATTGGATTTATCAGCATCATCCAACAATTCCCTTTTTAGATCAGGTATATCAAGAACACAAAGTCTCTTCTCAAATTTCAAAATTCCATCTTCATATATGAAGTTAATCAATCTCCCATCGTTCACAGCTTTAATTTTCTTTTGAAACTATTCATCATCAGTCTAAGAACTTTTCATCTTTTCTAGTAAAGATATATTGGCAACCATTTGAAAAAGTATTGATGTTTCACCTTCCATGATTATTCCCATATCCATTTTTACTAGATCCATGTACATAGGATCCCTTTTAACTCTTATCTTGTTCAGAATTCCAGGATCACTTCTGCTCAAATCATATGTCACCTTATTTGCCTTCCCTAGGTGGTAGTGTATAGTGAAATCATAATCTTTGAGTAGTTCAAGTCACCGTCTTTGCCTCATGTTAAGTTTTTTTGGTGAGAAAATATACTTCAAACTCTTGTTATTGGTATATATCTCACATTTTTTCACCATAGAGATAGTGTCTCCATATCTTCAAAGAAAATATTACAGTTTCTAACTCAAGATCATGAGTGGGATCGTTTTGTTTATGAATTTCTAGTTGTCCTGATGCATAGGAAATAACTCTATCATTCTACATAAGGACACAACCAAGTCCTTTCTTTGAAGCATCACTATAAATAACAAACCTATCATTACCTGATGGTAGAGTCAAGATAGGAGCATTGAATAATCTTCTCTTTAGTTCTTAAAAACATTCTTCACACTCTTTTTTCCAAAAAATTTAACCCCTTTATGTGTGAGATTGGTTAATGGGTTATCCAATCGAGCAAAATTCTGTACAAAATGCTGATAATAACCTGTTAAACCAATAAATTTGCATACCTCGGTTATACTTGTCAGTGCTAGCCATTCTTGGATTGCCTTGGTCTTTGAAGGATCGATAGAGATTCCATCCTTAGAGATAATATGGCCAAGAAAAGAAATTTCCTAAAGCCAAAATTCACATTTTCTAAACTTCCCATATAATTTATTTCTTCTGAGGGTTTTTAGAATAGTATGCATGTGATTTTACTGATATTTTTAGCTTTTGGAGTAAACTAATATATCATCAATGAATACCACTACAAACTCATCAAGATATTACTTGAAAACTCTATTCATTAGATCCATGAAAAGTGAGGTTGCATTAGTCAGTCCAAAAGGCATTACTTGTAACGCCCCGACCCCAGTTACCTAGAGTCAGTGCATTATTTTAATACATTGACATGATTACAAGGAATCAAGTACTGAAGGACCGATTAGTTTAGCAGTCTTGGAAAATAGATTACATACATGAATGTTACATTACACTTCATAACATACAAAACAACATAAATAATTCTTTATGAATTCCATTATTCCCTTGTATTAACCCTGCATATCAATCACAATACACTTCTTGGAATCCTGGGAAAAATAAAACATAGAAAGGGGTGATCTCAAACGCTCAGTAAGGGTAAGAAATACAGCGGAAACTTTCATAAATAAGCATAAACATTTAAGGAAATGTATAACTAAAAAAAGCCTTTTAAACTTGAACTTAAGCATAATATGGAGAAGATAAAATTAAATAATTCCGTTTACTTATTCACATGGATATTCTACTAGTCGAATAATCACATGCAATATAAATAACCACTTTCATAATGATGGAATGCATAATTCCAGACTATCATAACCACGTAGCCAAGGCCTCGTGCCAAGACTATAAATAAGATTTTGTCAAGGCCTCGTGCCAAGACACTATCTTGTCTCATGAGATCTACCGATGCATCGAGGAGCTATAGCGGGCTCCACCCGTCACTTATTAAGTCCAATTCATTCCTCATATAAAAAGGTCTAAACATAACATAAAAATTCATATTAAAACTAGCATACGAAATGTGAATACTTTACCCATAAACAATGAATGGTATAAAAATAACACATCCACAGTCAAGCATATCACAAAACCTTCAACAAAATATGGAAGATTTGTATCATGATAAATCAACTTCAAAACAAGTTTAAAATCCATTAAATAATTTTGACATGGATGAAAATGATTTTTAAAACTCTTTGAGAGAAATACCCCTTTTTCATGAAAACATTAAAAAGTCACACAATTTATAAATGAAGTCATTTAAAGAAATTTTTGAATCAAAGTGTCCCATACCACTTTGAAACTTTTTAAATTAATTATCATTTTAAAAACATTCATGTACATATAAATAAATCCTTAAAAACCATTTTGAAGACATGGACATAAATGAGAAATATTTAGAAGAATAAATATTTAAAACAATTGAAATGATGTTTTAGTAAAAAGTACCTTAAAAGAATCCCTTTGAAAACTCTTTCATAAAACATGTACATGGATAATAAATATTTCCCAGTAGATACTTAAGTAAAAACAACCTCGGATAATAAAGAGATTGTGAAATTAACCCTTACCAATTTGGTAACTTACGAAACATACAACCCATGGAAGAGGTATCATACAATGAATATGTAAATACACATAAATTAAAGTGTATTACACAAAGAATATAATTATGGGAAGTACATACACCACACAAAAGGTAATAGTGGCAATATGGCATGAATCTCACAGGAATAAGGAGTGAGATGAAAACCCCTTACCTTGCACTTTCCTTTAGTCGAGAGTATGTTTAACCTCCTGTAAGAAGATAGTAGTTTGTTATTAAATTATACCAGAACCATATTAATATTTATGATATCATACATGATTCATTTATGACTTTATACTTCCCATTTAATAATAATTTCCATGTTAAATTAACATTTCGGGTAATAATCGCTTTCTTTATCGTACGTGTTTTAACTTGTTACTCTTGATTGTATCACTTAGATCATGATTTAAATACTTCCAGAATATAAAACATGATAAATATATCATAAATATTTAGAATATAAATATGTATAATAGACATATATATGAAATAGAAAACACCGTTTATGGAGATGGTAGTCTGTACGTACGCATAAACGATGTTTCTGTTTTCATATAGTATTGAATGGAAGTAAGTGAATATGATATATGTAAGTACATAAATACTTAGATATATATAAATATATATATATATCCAGTAGAATTATTATTTCATATATTACATAATTATTAGTAATATATATTTTTATAATTGTCGATGAATGGTGAACATGGAAATGAATCTCATCGCGTCGTGGAGACGGTAATCCGTACGTACGCACGAGCGAAAATATCATTATTTTGATATTAAAATAATATATAATTGGATGGTATATCATATATACAAAATACTTATAATGTTATATTTATTATTTACATCAAATACACATCATTATTATACCCATCCAAATAATAATGTATTGAATGACAATTACACCACGACGTGGAGACGGTAAGTCGTACGTACGCACGTATGGTGACATGTCATTCAAAGGATGGATAGAATAATGAATATGGATGTACCATATTTATAATAACATCACAGTATATATGATATACTTGATTTATTATTTTAGAACAGGAATAACAAATAAAGAATAAGTTGAAGAAGAAAGGAACTTGAAAGAGGGTGGTGAAAACATTACCTCTTCTTCGGGTTCTTCCTTTTGATTTGATCAAAAGGGCTCCCTAGGTTGGATTTATGATCAAACTAAGGCCTCTAGGTTGAAGTGAGGTAAGTTGAGAGAGTATTTGGGTAGGGTTTGTCTGAACCAAAAGGCTTTTAAGGTGTGAATTAATGAGAAGGGGGAGTTCCCTTTTATAAGAGGGGTGAGGGGCACCTTTGGAAAAGCTAGAAATATTATTTTATAATAAATTCATATTCGGTTTCTAATGGCTCCAAAGTGGATTATTTAAAGGTTAAGGTTGGGATAGGTTGAAAAAAAACTCAAAAAATAATATTTAGACAGGTTTGTGTTACTATATTAACCTTATCTTTAAGTATTAACTCTTAGTTAATTAGTTTCACTTTTACAATGTCTCTTTGTATTTTTATATTATATGGTTATTAAACTTAATATAAACATACAAGAGACCCCCAAGTGGTCCATTAAGGATACAAATATCATGATATAAGTCTCTTGGACAAACCTTAGAATTTTAGGAATTTAATATTAATTAATAATATAATATTTTTTTTAAAAACTCTTTTATGTCAATTTTGACACTATTCAATAGTTGATTTTTTGTAAAAATCATAAAAGAATTATTACTTCGAAAAAAGTTAATTAAATCATTTCTAACATGTCATATTAACCTATAAAATTAGTTTAATTCATAAAAAGTCTCAAATTATATTTATTTGGGTATTTATAATATCAATTATTTTAATTTTTCACTATTATGGTAATTACTGCATCATCATTGTGTCATAACTAAATTAACTTATTTAATATCTACAAATTATAAATAAAATACCATTATTTAGGAAATAGTTTTATCTTTCTAATTAATATTTATAGTCGAAAATCCAACATATATAACCCTATGTAAATTTTTTTTTTCTAAAAGATATATGCTTATGTCGTTTTTGTATTTATTTTAACTTAATTAAAATAAAGTGTCATTATCACTTACAAGTGGCTCCATGGGGTCCCAAAATAGACCCAAAGATGCCCATGGTCGTACATGTATCCACCGATAAGGTTAGAAAACGTTTTTGGTTAATTTATTAT
This sequence comes from Viscum album, assembly GCA_963277665.1. Classification (NCBI taxonomy): domain Eukaryota; kingdom Viridiplantae; phylum Streptophyta; class Magnoliopsida; order Santalales; family Viscaceae; genus Viscum; species Viscum album. Next base: position 1,172,818,849 of record OY728120.1, read on the forward strand.
TATTATAATATTATTTTTTAACCCTTATTTACCGAATTTACCCTTTAACCATGGTAAATAAAATATTTACCGAAGTAATTATTCAAAATGTCTAAAAATAAAAGTTACCTATTTACACAATTTGGACATCCTGATTCCAAATATGGAATCCATTTTTCCAAATTCAAAACACAGAAGTGGTATAAATTAATTTAAAATGAATTCTCGCTATCAAAACAAAAAGCGTGTTTTTAAGATATAATAACTATCAAAAGATTGATACTTGTTTATGTCCGGTTTAATTGTGAAATTATGTCCAATGAACAAAATTGTATTAAATAGTAAAAATATATTCTAAATATACTTTAAAACCACTCAATTTCATAATTTATCACTACTAATTATTTTCATTAAAAAGGTTGCTTTTAATTAAAATTTAGTAATTTTCACTATTCATCAAAATATAAAAGTTATCCAAAAAGTACCAAAATTTCACCCTAGGCTAAATTCGATATTCTGAATCCAAAAATTAAGTCCATTTTGAGAGATAAAATTTATAAAATTTAAAAGTGGGTATTACTATTCATAATAGATACTTTGATTGGTTGTGGTGTGTGTTAGAACTCGAAGTTGCGTACAACGCATGCTACTGTATTATTCAAAGAGAAGCGTACCATGGAAGCTTGGGGTGTTACGTTGTAAATTTTTGATGTCCTCATTTTAAAGAATAAATTTATTTAGTCAAATATATACATGTTTAAAATATTGGATTTAAAAAGGGTTCACTATTAAAAGTTGGTAAAAGTGCATTTTTGAAAAATACTTCCTTTATCTGAAAAAATGAATTTGTTCTTACATTATGTCTATGAAACTCATAATATGGATTCTAAAATTATAAGGATTATATAAAGTTCAAATTTTAGTTAATACTATTCATAACCTCTTTTGAACGTCTTGTTTGGTAAGTCATGGTGTGCTTGAACTCGATGTTGCATGTAGTGCAAGTGATTGAATTGTTTTGAAGAAGTACATACTATGAAATCTTGGGGTGTTACATTACTGTAAACTCGTAATACCCGTACATGGTTTGAAATTCTATTTTCATAAAGTCTTTCTTCTTCACACACAATTGAGGATATCCAAATCGAAGGTAAATCTTTGAAAAATATTGAGCTCTATGAAGTTGGTCGAATAAATCATCAATGCACAACCTCATCGATCCATCTTTCTTCTTAACAAAAAGAACAGGGGCCCCCCATGGAGAAACACTAGGGTGAATAAATCCTTTATTACTCAATTCCTCTAGTTGTTTCTTTAGTTCCACTAATTCCAAAGTGTCCATTCTATAAGGGGTCTTCAATATGGTCCTTGAACCAGGAATTAAATAAATAGAAAACTCAATTTATAATTCTCGAGGATGTCTAGGTAAATCCTATAGAAACACATCAACATATTCTTGCACAATAGATACATCCTCTATTTTAATATTCTTTTCCTCACCCATAGTTATTTCATTCTCTTCCTCCCTAATAATTGAATTTAGTAGAGCTACTAGGGGTGGATCTAGATAAGAATTAGGTGGTGACGTTTTTGCTCTAAAGATAAGGTACTCCTTATCATCATAGAAAATTGTAACCTCCTTCTTCTTATAATAAATTTTCGCATCATGGTCCGAAATCCAATCCATACTGAGGATTATATCAAATTCAATCATGGGTATGAAAATGAGATCAGCAGATAAAGAACATTTATATACCCTAATGGGGACTCATTAACAAAAATTTGTTGCCATGATACTTCCCTTTGGAGTTTTGACTGACAAATCCCTTGTTAAATAAAATTAGAAATATCTAATTTTCTTAGCAAACTGGGATGATATGAAACAATGTGATGATCCAGAATCAAATAAAGCACTGGCTAAACTTGAGGAAACCATTAAATTATCTACCACCATGTCTTTTGGAGCTTCAACCTCAATAATAGTGATTGCATAAGCTTGGCCTTTCTCCCTTGGCCTTTTTTGAGGTAAGTTTCCTTGGAACATAGAATATTCATTTTCATAATACCCCTTTTCTCTATAATTGTAGCATTTAACATTGACAACCTCTTTCTTTCCTTTGCAATAATGAGCTTGGTGGCCTTTTTCACCACACATGTAATAGACTCCCATTCCCTTCAAGAAAGTATCAGGGTGTTTCTTCCCACATTTACCCCAGGATGGAAATTCAACTTTTTCCCTTTTTTTCATTATTTCCATTTCCAGAGTGCTTAGAAGATCTATTCTTCTCTTTCTTTTCTTTAAAGTCATAAGACTTAGAAAATTTCTTTTCTATCTTGATAACACATGAGAAAATATCTTCATATGATGAGAAGGATTATGAGACTAATTCTCGACGAAGAAGTGGTTTTAAACCATTGAATAATCGATCAATCGTACTCCTTGGGTTACGTATATAATATGTTGCATGCCTTGCTAACCTTGTAAAGTTAGCATCATACTTTGCAAAATTCACAACCTCCTTCTTCCTCGGACTCAGAAATTGTCCTTCCATATCTGCCCGATGGTCATGAGGAAAGTATTTTTCTAATAAAATCTCTTTAAACTCCCTCCATTCCATATTTGATATTTCTTAATATTCCTTTGTGTTTTGAATTAATGACCACCATTTATATGCATCTCTCGTGAGGCGATAAACTGCCATGAAAACTTTTTCCCTTTTGCTGCTCCCTAAAGCATGAAATATTTTCTCTACGGAACTTATCCATTGCTAAGCTACAAATGGATTTATAGTCCCATTGAATGTTGGTGGTTGTTGCATCATGAATCGGTCTAACATTGATCCTCCAAGTTGTGGATTATGGTGCTCCATATGGATAAGGTTATTATTCATAACCTGAGTGAGTTTTCCCAGTATGGTGATAAGATGATCAATACTAGTTGAATCACCAACCCAACTATAATTATCTTGAGTAGTAGGGAAATCCCTACATGGATTACGTGCATTTATACGGTTTCCATTCCTTCCACTAGGCTCCATTTCTAAACAATGGCATACACTATATTAGTTTATAAATCACAATACATAATTCTAAACTTATAAAACACTTAGCATAAATTGAATAGTTTATGGATATAATCCAGAATCATAAAAATGTTTTTCTTTTAGGAGGTATATACTCATAAATCATTTATAATGGTTTGTAAAGAAATTGTGAATTATCCTAAGCATATCCCCTGGGAGTGTCGTAACCAAGAGTGCATCAAGGCTTGTTTTTGTGTACCAGGATACCCCCGATCAAGCCCAAAACTCCTTGTTGGAGTTTTCACTCCTAGGTACATCTGTGCTAGAGCCACCTCTACCTGCTCATATCCAGATAGGGGTTTATTGCTTGGAAAACTCAAAAAAAATCTCTACATTACCAAAATTATAGGAAGTTCTTCTATATGAATCCTCAAAGTATATCTTAGGGTAATGTTCTCTAATCAAAGCTTTTATAAATATATCTTCCAGGATTTCTATTAAACTTTCTCTGATACCAACTGTAACACACTGACCCCAGTTACCCAGATTTGGGGCATTATTACATAACATTGGCATGATCATAAGAGAACAAATTTTAGAAGACTGATCAGTTTAGTAGCCTTGGAATTACTAGATACAAACATAATCTTTACATTAAATTATGAAATAAAAAACAATAACATAGTGTCTCTTTTTATCACATTCATCTACCTTAGACTATCCCTATAGGTCGGTCATAATATACTTCTTCACATCTTGGGAAAAATAAAACATAGAAAGGGGTGAGCTCAGGTGACCAGTAAGGATAACAATATAGAAAAAACTTTCATAAATAAACATAAACATTTAAGGAAATGTATAAGACTAAAACAAAATACTTTTAAATTTAAACTTCAACATAATATGGAAAAGATAAATAAAATAATCCCATATATTTATTCACATGGATATTCTATTTTTCGAATAATCACATTTAATATTAATAGCCTATTTCATAATGATGGAATGCATAATTCCAGACTTCATAACCACATAGTCAAGGCCTCGTGACAAGACTACAAATAATATTTTGTCAAGGACCTATTTCAAGACACTATTGTGTCTCATGAGACCTACTGATGCATCAAGGATCTATAGCGGGCTCTACCCATAACTCACTAAGTCCAATGCATTCCTCGTATGAAAAGGTTGAAGCATAACATAAACATTCGTATTAAAACTAGCATATGAAATGTTAATAATTTAACCATAAACAATGAATGGTATAAAAATAAAACATCCACAATCAAACATATCACAAAACCTTCAATACAATATGGAATATTGTATAATAATAAATCAACTTCAAACAAGTTTAAAATCCATCAAAGGATATTGACATAGATGAAATCAAAACTGTTTGAGAGAAATATATCTTTATATTTTGAAATAATTTAAAATTCATGTAATTTTAAAACATGACATTTCTTTTGAAAATATTCTTATAATCTTGTAAGGGAGGCTTTGAAGGTGTTAAAACAGAGGAAAATAGTCACACCTGCCGTTTAAGTTAAAAAAACATTCTTTCTTTAATTTGGTCGAAAAGGTTGTAAAGGACATTGTTTGGGAAATGACAGAAAGATTCATTTATAAACATCTTATAAAAATTTAAACTGGGGTATAAATGAAATTAAAACATATTCTAGGAAATAGTAAAAATGTTTTGAAATACATTTTTAAGAAACACGGATTTGGATGATAAGAGGTCCCAGTAGGTACTCACGTATAAACAACCTCAGATAATAAAGAGATTGTAGAATTAACCCTTAACTTGTAATTTTCCTTGGTTGAGGGTACATTAAACCCCTGTATAATAGTTAAATAATTGTTATTAAATTATACAAGAACCACATACATAAATATGATATCATATATGTTCTTCTAATATTGCTTTGTTAATAATATTTTGGTAGTATCATTGTTTCGGGTGTTAACTGATTTTTTTCCTTTATATTCTTGGTTACATAAGCCATGTTTTTTATGGATAGAATATATTTGATTCATATATGGAATGATATTAATTTCTGAAACATTATTTTTAATCATAAAATGAAAGTTATTCTTGAATTTTTATGATGGGTAATGAATTTCATCGCGTTTGTGCAGACGGAAATCCATACGTATACATAAGCGACAATATCATTCTATTGAAGGTGAAATTATATGTAATTGGATGGTATATAATATATACATAATACTTAACATGTTATATTTATTATTTACATCATTTATACTCATTATTATACCCATACAAATAATTAAGTGTTTGAATAACAAACTACACCGCAACATGGTGACGGTAAGCCGTACATATGCAAGTATGGTGACTTTTCATTCATAGTATGGATAGAATAATTAATATGGTTGTACCATATTTATAATAACATCATAGTATGTATAAGGTACTGGATTAATTATTTTCGTATGGAAACAACAAAGAAAGTGGAAGTGGAAGAAGAAAAGAACTTTGAAGGAGGTGGTGAAATTATTACCTCTTCTTCAGGTGTTTCCTTTTGAGTTGATCAAAAGGGATCTTTAGGTTGGATTTATGATCAAATGCCTCTAGGTCTAAGTGAAGATAGTTGGGAGGATATTTTAGCAGGGTTTGTCCAAGCCAAATGGCTTTGGATGTGTGATTTTGAGAGAAGGGTAAGTACCCTTTTATAAGAGAAGTGAGGGTCACTTTAGGAAAAGCTTGAAATATTATTTTATTATACAATCATATTCAGTTTATAATGGCTCAAAAATTATATATTTCAAGGATAAGTTGGGGATGGGTCGACAACCTCTCAAACAATAGGTTTTAGATAGGTTTAGGTCACCATGTTAACCATATCTTTTATATTTAACTCTTAGTTAAATAGTTTAACTTTTACCATGTAATCTTGTATTATTATAATAAATGGTTAATAAACATACTATAAAAATACAAGAGAACCAAAAGTGATTTATTATTGATATATATAACCATATATAGGTCCTTTGGCTGAACCCTATATTTTTAGGAATATTATATCAATTAATAATATAGAATTTGTTTTAAAAACTCATTTATGTAAATTTTGACACTATTTGGTATTTTGTTTTTTTGAAAGTCATAAAAACTTTATCACTTCGAAAAAATTTATTTAATCAACCCTAAAATGTCATATTAACCAATAAAGTTATTATAATTCATCATAAGTCTCAATTTACATTTATTTGGATATTTATAATATCAATTATTTTAATCATTCATTAATAAGGTAATTACTGCATCATCATTGTGTCATAAATAAATTTAATTAATCAATGTCTAAAAATTATAAATAAAATTCTATTAAGTATTAAATTGTTTTATGTTTATAATGGATATTTTTAGTCTAATTTATCTTATTTATAACCCTATATTAAAAATGGTTTAGTTATTAAACATTGAATTTAACACTTTTAACTCTTCTTTAAATAAAATAATAATAAATGTCCTAATCTAATAAAAGTGGACCAAAACGATCATATTTTATTCCTAAGGTTTTTTTATTGAAATAAACTTATCCAATAGAATTATTACATGTTTTAGAGTAATAATAATATCATTTTTACCTTTAATTACAGTATTTACTTTTAACTGTGGTAAATAAAAGTCAAAATTTACTATTCACTAAAACATATTTTCATATTATTAAACCACATTTTACTTAATGACATCAGCCATGGCACTTGGATTTTTGAAATTAAACTCACAGAAGTGGTAAAATTATGTTTTATTCAAATTTGCAAATGCACCTAAAAGGTGGGTAAAAGACGGTAAAAAGTTCAATAAAATTTTATATATCTAATATTATTATAAAATGACTCTAATGAATTACATTGAACATATATAGGTATTATATATCTATTTTTATTTAAAATAAATTTAAATAAAATAACTAATTATTAAAATAAAAAAGTCGGTTTTAAACAATAACGCAGTGTTTTTCACTATTCATCAAAAATTGAAAGTTTTCAGAAAAATTCAAAAAACTCACCCTAAACTAATTTTGATATTATGAATCCAAAAATGAAGTCCATTTTCAAAAATAAAATTTATAAAATTTGAAAAAGTGGGTATTACTATTTATAACGGCTAGTTTGATTGGTCATGGTGTGTTAGAATTTGAAGTTGCGTAAAGTACAAGCTGTTTTATTATTCAAAGAGAAGCATACCGTGGAAGCTTGGGGTGTTACATAATTTCTCTTCCTGTAAAGGTAGTGGATCTAATTTGAAAGAAAGTGATAAATACACCACTATAGGGGTGAAAAGGTTTTAAGAGAGAAGAATCATGAAAGTTGGATAGAGTACCCCAACTTGAACAAAATGATCCACCTATATAAGAAAACAATTATTATGTGAGTAATACTAAAAATAAATAAATTAAACATAAATATTAAATAATACATTAATTATTTTGATAATGATATTAATGTGAAAACATCAAGATTACCTCTATGATTGAGAAAAGACAGCATCATTTCTCTTCCTATAAAGGCATGACACAAGGACAAAAATCGTCTAAAATAAAAGAACTCTGCAAGGAATAATGAAAATTAAATTAATTTTTAATTATATAATTTTTCAGTAAAATATAAAAATTATATTGTAACATTACCTTTACATCTTGACAAATGGTTTCTTTGGTCCAAATATAAGATAATAATAAAACTAAGGATTCTCTGTACACTTCATTTTGGTTTAGAAGACTATATGGATGTCAAGAAACTATGAGACAATTAATGATATTGATATCTATTTTGATTAATTGATCAATATATCCAAAACAAGGATTGAATATGCATGACTCATAAAGTTAATAAAAAAACTATGGATTCTCTGTGCACTTCAATACTATTGGTTAACTACCGCTTAGCATAGCATCTGACCTGAACTTCCTACCTGACATCCCCGTGATGCTCTCATAACACACACACTGACCACCATCTCTATCATGTCACCATTCATCATTCACATTTCCTTATCTTCCTTGAAATTTTATTCATTATTTAAACAAGTGGGAAAATTTTTCCTTCATAGCATTTTCTGATTCTCAAGTTACTTCTCCAATCATATGTGTTTTTCACAAAACCTTTAACCACATAATTAGCATTTTCTGTAAAAAAATTTCTCTATATTCAAGAATTTAATTAGTTTGTTTCTCTCTATGTGTGGGATGAGAGTATCATGGGGAATATGGGTTGGAAGTTCAGTTCCGATGCTATGTTAAGTGGTAGTTAACCAACAGTAGTGAAGTTCACAGAGAATCCTTAGTTTTTTATTAGATTTGTGAGTGATTCACAACCAATCCTTGTTTTGGCTCCATTGATCAATGGATACAAATATAAATCAATATTATTAAAACTCTTTTGGACTGATTTTTCTTTAGTAAAAACAATGTAAACACAGATAAAGGATTTTATTAGGGTTGTCTGCATTCTCTCTTGAAAACATGATGAACTCTCTAACTCCATCTTCATATTCATTTGTCAAATGATTAGTTTACATCCATTTTTGGTTCATATCCATCCTATTGGGTTAATAAAAGATTAATTTTATACAATATATAAATAAATACACATAAGATATTCATTATCAAAAGTGAAAGTTATAGACAATTCTAATAAGGGAAACTCAACATTTGATTATTTCAAAGAATTTCAGTATGTTGAAGAAAATGGGTAATTAAATTTAAGAAAATAATTACTCCACATAAAATCTTTATTAAATACCCTAAAAATGAAAATAATATATAGGCAATTACGGAGTAATACAAAAATCAAATATGATAAACAAGAATAATAAACTCTCATTCAATCGACTAGAAGATATAAAAATGTATTAGAACAAGTGATGTAGAAACCTAAGAAATTATTACATTTAAAATTAATGGTATATCAATATTTGAAAACTTATCAAGACTCTTGGGATTTCATGTCACCACACTAACCCATCCCAAGGTTATTCAAGGTACTCTAACTAGAGGTAAAATTACATTTACTAATGGATTACATTAATAGGAATTACATCAAACAAACTGATAGTTATCTCATATTTAATATGATAATAATGTTTGTAAATTGAAAAGTCTGATGTATGAATTAAAACAAGAAATAATATCTTCGTATTGAATGTTATATTAATTATTAAATAAAAATTAATTTAAAAAATGAGGAAGTGATCATAATCAATACATAAAAAATTTTATGGATATATTGAAAGTGTTTATCAATGTGGGTGACATAATATTTACAGGTTCAAGAGATGAATGATGATAATAATTTTCTACATTAACAATGACCAATGTTTAAAGGTTTATGATTAGTGAGTTTACATTTTAATTTATTTATAGGTGAATCATGGAATTCATGGGATATTTATTTTCCAATCCATGTATGTGAGGGAAGGGTTTTATAGATTCCAAAAGGAAGATTTAAAACCCATGTTGACACCCATTGAAAATTGAATAAAATTTTGAAATTTTGTGGTTGGAATGTCAATCTATATCATGGTAGTGTCCAAGGGACATTCTCGATCCCCCTTGGGCTGGCAATAAGAAACAGGGAATGAAAAAAAAACATAGTGGGTATAATTTGGACCAAAAAATAAATAAAACAAGTAGAAATAAAATTTAAATAAAAACTGCCATAATGCATCCATACATTGGATTATCACACCAACCCCGATTAGTAGAAAAAATAAGATATGAAGTATTATAATATAAAATAAACCCATTAACCTACCTTCGACTCCCTTACACACAAAAACCCTAGTTTCAATTTCTAAAATTTAACATGTATGAAATACATTGATAAAATAAAGGATGAAAATTATGTATGATAACTTTGGGCGATCATTTTGGGAAATATAAAAAAATAATACAATCAACTAAACTCTATGTGATTCTATGTGTCACCATAGAGTCTATAAATAATAAACTCTCTATAAGAGAGTAAGAGTTGAATCAAAATGGGAAATTGAGAAAATTAGAAGCCCTGCCGCACTAGTATACAATCATCGGACTAGAAATAAAAACATTGTTGAAGAATAAATCAAAAACAAAACCAAAAATACAAAAAGAAAATCGGAATGACTACCTCACTAGGTTGAAGAAAATCTGAGAACCTCTTCAGAAAGTCTAATTGCTATCGAACATTGGATGTTGGACAAGTTTTCCAAGCAACATGAGGTAGTCGAGTGGTGTGATTTGAGCATTGACTCACTGAGGAGGAGCGCTGACAGTGGGTGGATTCCACAAAAAGCTTCTGATATCGCAATGGGTTCGTAAATGGTTAGGGTTTTTTAATTACATCAGGACACTTTTATCAGTGCTTATAAAAAAGCGCTGATAAAGAGTCCTTTTATCAGAGCTTATTACCTGATCACTAATAAAAGAACTCTTTATCAGTGTTTTTTTAGCATTGATAATGGTAGGTATTTATCAGTGAAAAACTTATAGCACTGGTAAATTTTCATTTTATTAGCTCTTTTTTTAGCGCTGATAAAGCATCATTTTTTAATGCTTTTGTTATTTCTTATTACTTAAGAATTATAAAAGGATTTATAAGTATAATTATAAATAAAAAATTGTAAATATTTATATATACATAATAAATATATATAAATATAAATATATTAAATATATTCCTTTTTAAATATATTTAATTTAATTCTCTAATTATTTATTTCTTATTATTTATTTATAATTATTTATTTATAATTATAGAAATATTTTTAAAAAAATAATATTTATATCATTATATATATTTATATAATTATACATATATATATTTAATAAATATATATAAATATAAATATAGTAAATATATTCATTATTTAAGTAAATTTATTATAAATTTAAGAATTATTTAAATATATATAATTATATATTTATAATTATATAAATACTTTTAAAAAAATATTTATTTATTTTCAATTATAAATATTTAATTTTATAAATATAGTAAATTTACATTTATAAATATATTTATTTTTAAATATTTTTTTACAAATATATTTTTAACTTTATTAATGAATATATAATTTTAAGTGCATGCATATATGTAAAAAATGAGTGGAATTGAATAAATTAAGAATAAGAACACGTTAACAATACTGAAAAATTGGATAAGTTTTATGTGTGTGAATTGAATATAAAAATGCATTAATTATGTATATGGGAAATCAATGTAGCATAGATTTGAACTATATTAAATTGAAAAATCAAACAACATTCAATTATATGTCGAGTACTATGCAATTAGTCAATATTTTTAATTCATATTAATTTTTAATTATAAACCATTATTCAATAAATATATGATTATTTAATGTAAAGCGCAAAAATATTTTGTAATTTATAAATCATATTTATATACATTAATATATATCTATATATTCAATATACACTATTTAATAACATTAATTATCATAATTATCTAATTAATAAAATGAATACTATTTAATAATGTATAATCAATTTATTCATTTTTATCAATAATTATTTAATTAATAAAATTTGTAATATTTTTTTCCTAAAATCATTTTTTATTTTTTATTTATTTCATTATTTCATTTTATTTATTTGTAAATTTATCAGTGCTAAAAAATCATTGATGAAATAAATATTTATCAGTGCTAAAAATAAAGTGTTGATAAAGGGTACCCTTTATCAGCACTAAAAATAAAGATCTGATAAATGTTACCCATTATTGATGCTAAAAATAAAGTTTTGATAAAGGATATCCTTTATCAGTGCTAAAAATAAAGTGAATATAAAGGTTCCCTTTATCAGCACCAAAAAATGCTAATAAAAGGTTAAATTTATCTGTGCTTTCCTTAGCAAGAATAAATATGCCATTTATCTGCATTTTTTGTAGCGGTGATAAATATCAGCACTGTTAAAGGCCAGTTTTGTAGTAGTGTTTGAAGTGAATGTATCATGGGTCTAAATAAAGGTGTCATATGATAAGATATCTTTGGATTTATTTTCCATATTCATATTTTTATATGATTTTATTTTATTAGATATCATAATAACCAGTTTTGTTTTAATATTTAGTTGGGAATAAAAACGTGAAAATGAAGTTGTGAAAGGTATGTCTCTAGAAAATCCAAATTCTAATAACCACATAAGGAATCATATTTGTCACAAATGGTTTAGTTAAATGAAAATATGAAAATATACCAACCATGAGGGAAAAAATTAGTTTCCTAGTCTTTCCCAAGATAGTTAGGTTGATTTCTCATTATAAATTATATCTTCATCCATGCATTTCGTATGGATACCCTTGAATATTTTCATCAGTGAGAGATAATTAAAACTATGAGGATGAAATTTATTTTTCAGGGGGAATGTAACACCCCTTGTTTTAGGACCCATTTTATTTCCATAAACTATATGTACATCATTCATAAATATTTTTTTCTATTCTCTCAAAATAATTGAACAATATAATAAAATAATTCATACATGATTGAATCTAACTAACTAAACTTTATTCACATGTAATGGAACATTATAATAAACTTACAAGAAACTAAGTATTACTTTCCATGGATTATTACTTTTCATAGATTATTACATCCCATGAAAGAGAATAAAATACAATTTCACAATAAATACCAAAGAATAACATTTCTAAAACTAATAAATCCCCTTGATCACCATCACTAATTAGATTTTCCATTAGTATAACAAAACTTTCAATTAAAATAACCTTATAAAAGGGGAATACATTTTGTAAAATCCTAAAGGAAAACTATATAAATGAGGAGTATGATTTTTGAAGATAGAATGGAATGAATTTATTAAATGTGATGGGGGTAATATAGCCATCAATTGACCATTATAGAAGGTTATGTAGTCATTTGGTATAATACCAGTAAACATATTACAAGTTCAAAATTATCACTATATATTTTATATAAATAAATTTTTTTAGATGTAAAAAAATATACATTCTCATGATAAATAATTAATTTTAAATAGAATATATGATTTTGGAATAAAATATAAATATAATAATCCATTTATGAAAATTAATTTTATTCTAAAGAAATTATTAGAATAAAATATACATTTTTGTTAAATTTATTACTTTTAAAGAATTATTTTAATAAAATTGACTGATATATTAATGGAATGATTATTAAAAAAATAACATTTAATAAATAAAAAAAATATAAGTAATATTAATTTAACGTTTCATGGAAAAATAAATCTATTTTATTTAAAAACATTATCTATATTATATATTTTATACTTTTAAAAGTTAGGTGTCTCTTATTTGGAGTAAGAAATTTAATAAAATTTAATTTTTATATATAAAATAAAATAAATTACAATTCATCTAATCTAAAGTTCCTTTTTGATTGAATTTGTATTTTTTGTCAAAAAGTCTCTTTGTCTTTGTTAATGTCAAAAAAAAGTTGATTTATAGTTCTACCATTGGAAAAAAATATAATATTCATATTCTAGAAATGGATAATGAAAATACTTGTTGTTGATTATATATTTGAATGGTAAACATTGATAAACATGCTATTCAATTAAATGATTGAACAAGATATATGTTTTGTGAAAGATGTATATTGTTGAGCCAACTATTGTCTACATCAATCCCGTGAGATGCAATTTTGATGGATGTGGGGAAAAAAATAAAAGGGCTATTACTTTACAATTTTATATATGGATTTAATGAATAAATTAATTTTAGAATCTATCCAAATTAACTTGAGGTTCATGACTACTAAGAACTGTGTTTGAGTATTTTGGATTAAGTTTTAAAATGATTTAAAATGGATGAAGATGAGTTAAAGAAAGGATGGATGGAATATGTTAAAGTATGGAAATCAAGTTCAGAACACAAAACTATGGATATGATCAAACGTGTTTTAAAGGATGTTTTGTAAGTCTTCAACATAATCCTTTTTGTTAAACGTAATTATTTCTTCCCAATATAAGTCCTTGGAAGCTATCGATCATAGGTATTTAGTTGATCATAAGTCATTTAAAGGTCAACTGTAATCCTTTGAGAATCTTTCTAGATAATAGAAAACAAAAATAGAAAGTATTTTACATATTTTTAAGCTAATAATATTTATTTTAAGTCCTAGTTTAATATTTTATTATAATCCTTTGATAACATAAGTATTTAAAGGCTAAATTTATGACTTTTGGACATTATAAAATTTCAAAATATTGTTGGATAAAACCCTGATTTCTTGAGATAAAAATCTAATAAATATGGGATTTGAATGGGATGATTCAAGGAACATTCGTCATGGATTTAAATATCATAAAAACCTAAAATATTTTGTGATTGAATCCTTAAAATCGTGGGTTTTAGATTCAATCTATATGATAAGGATAAAATAAAGAAGGAAATTCTAGATGTTTTAAAGTAAATTTACACAGAAAAAATTCAAGAATTAATTTATAATGGTTACTATTGATAATGGATCTATCTTTACATGATCTAGGTATAATTATAATATTATAATCCATGATTCAATCTTTGTTATAATAATGATGAAATGGAAGTGAGAGAAGATAATTTTTCATATCTTGTGATTTAAAATGGAATGTTTAAAAAAATAATTTGGTGAATAAATATAAAGGAAAAAATATAAAGTGAATTAATTATATTATTGTGATTAAATTATAATGAAGACTAAGGAAGATGGGTCAATATGATTTTCCATCAAAATTATAAGATCAAATGAATATATGCATTGGTATCTTTTGAATCTCTCATTCTATAAATTAAGTTAATCGAACTACAGATGATTTTCTATGTGATTTATCAAGCAACAATGGAGAGTTTTTGATATAGATTTTGGTGGTTGATTTTTTATAGATTAATATTTTAGGTGATTTAAGTAAAATATTTTTTATCAACTCAAGTACTAAAATTTTCTTTTATAGATGAAGATAAAGTGTTCGAGTTGTATCAGTTGAGATGTTTTTAGAAGATAAAGAGGAAGAAAATCTTGAGGTTTCTAGCCAGATTTAGAATAATTGATATTATCCAAAAGAATTAAAAAAATAGAAAATAAATGATAAAATAAAAATCAATCATACTCCTAGAATTTCCTATGGTACAACCATTTAGAGAAAAAGAAATATTAGAACGTGGGAGAAACCCATTTATAAAAAAATGAGAAAAATTGATTAAGTCATGTGGGAACTAAATTATAGAGGGATATTTTATATTAAAAATATAAATTTTAATTCTGGGTGACCTACATATAAAAGAAAAAAATTGAGAGAATAAGAGAGTAAATATTCAATATTAGGGATCAGAGAGCTTGAGGTGTGTTGTGCAAGATGTTGAAGAGAACTCTTGAGGAAGTTTAAATTGAGTTTGTCGAGACTCTATTGAAGCTAAAGATAATATGGGTATTGAATCTATGAGAATAAATAACTAAATGGGAAATATAAACATGAAGTTTATTTCCGTTATTAAATGGTATTGAGGCTTCTATTTATTAAGAGTTTATAAAGAAAGGTGGTCTGTTTTTGAAGAAGAGATGCGAAGTTGAGTTGTTACAAAGATAATTTTATAGAGATTTATTAAATATTTTATGTATGTTTAAGAATATATGTTATTAATGATATTAGTATTTATAAATTTAGATAATTACCTTGATGAAATTTTGATATACTTTTAGGGAATAAGGAAATACTAATGAGAAACTTGTGGGATTCTTGTGAAAACAATAGTAATGGGATGATTCTAGGATAACTTTTGAAATATAGTCATCATAAATTTTTGTAATATGGTGTGATTATCTTTGAGATTATATCTCTACAAATACACATGTATTGATGATAATATTATAATGGAGAATCCATGACTTGGACATCCCAAGAATAAAAAATAGTATATATTCCTACAGAACCATATAAATCTTGTGTACCAAAATTACTTTATATATTACACTACATATATGAATTAAATTCCTCATTAAAATATTAAAATATCCATTTTCACTAACCAATAAAAGAGGTTAAATTCAAAATGGGGTTCCAAGATACATTAGAATTTGGTAAAAATAGGAAACACTTAATTCACCTCCCTCAAATGTTTGCACTGGTCAATTGGTAATATCAATTAGTATCATAGAATATGTTACCTCTGAATTTGAATTAGAGTGTTAAAAAAATTATAATTAGAGTAAAAGGTTCATTATAATCATTACTGAGAATTTTCTTTACAAGATATTTCCATAAGTAATATATAAATTACAAAGTTAAAATGATTGAAGAAGATCCTTAGACAGAAAATCCATTTTACATCCCTGTCAGGACGGATCTGGAGGTCCTAGATAAGAACTTTAAAAATAATAAGAATAATGACAAAATGAAGGTGAAAAAAATGTCAAATATGGATGATAAAACACCATTAATTTAAGGTAATTTTAATGAATTTTAATATTATTTGATAAATCTACTCATTATGATTCCTCAAGTGATGTAGGTAGCTCAATCTTGGATAATTTTTACATTGCATATGTAAAATACCTCTATCTTGAGGTTAAATACCATATTAATTATTATTTTATTGAGATTGTGATATATATATCCAAATTAATAAAGGTAATTTAGGATGATAAGTCACAATTGTAGTTGGAGGCCAATGCGATGGAAGAATAATTGTCTAAGAATATGATATCTTACAACACTATCACAAATTTTGTGAAAGTCAAAGATGAAACTACCACACATTTTAAGGAAATAATATAAATGATTTATGAAGACATTCAAAGGGACAAATGTGATAATTTATTATTTAAAAAAATTATGGAGGCATTCAATGTATTAGATAATCTTTAAAAATTCTCTACTGATGTCAAAAGTGCTCATTTAGAAGTTAAGTCAAATACAATAGAGGATGTGGATAGTTACTTATATGAGATTAGGAATATGAATGAGGCTAAATTTATAATTATGAATATTGGTTGGAAATATAGTTTGATAATAGTGTAATATGAATATAACTCACTCAACATGAAATTTCTAGAGCAAAAAATATAATTGAATAATCTAGAAGAAGAAAAATCTAGATTTTCCTTACCAAATAAGAAAAGGCATGCGGCCAAAAAAACTTCATTTGAGAGTCTATATTCAAGGAAGAATCTAAATAGTGGAAATACGTATTTTATACCATATGAACAAGCCTTTACCATATGAAAATTGTAAAAGGTATCTCACAACACAATTTAGTCAGTTAGTATTAAATATGGACACTTTGAATGTGCAGGAAAAAAGAAAATATTTATACAAATTTGGAAGGATAAAATTGATGAAACACCTACCACATCATCAAGGGTAAATATTATAAAGTAACATAAAGTCTTCCCCTAAAAGGATCCCAGATATTTTGGGTCCCCACCCAAAAGAAAAAATATTATCACATAAAAAATCTATAAATATTTCACCAAAAAGGTAAAGAAATAGGTTTGTGGGTAAGTTTTGGTGTTTCTATATGTTTGAACACTTGTCCAAAGATTATTTTCACAAAATTTCAAATTATACAAGTTTTATAAGTCTAAGATATAGGGGATAAATTTTAAATAATGGTACAAAACTACTATAATGAACCAGGCACCATAGATGAAGAAATATTTATCCACAACAAATAGATTTGAATTGCTTGATAATTTTAGTGATATGTGAAATATTAGTGGTCACTGTTATGATGATTACTTTCATAATCAATCTGGTTATTATTAATATAATGAGGATAATAGAGAACCAAAAAAACTGAAAATTATGAGAAAAAATAATGTGTATCTTCCTTGGGAGATATATCAGTAAATAATGTTTTGAAACAAACCACTCCTAATAATTCAATGAAGATGATTTATTAATATGTCAAACCCACAAGAAATGTATTTTTATTTTTTGGTAAGATTTTCCTAACCATAGAATTTTTTTAAAAATCCATGGAAACCAAATCTAGAAAGAGAAATATATAAATTGATAAGAATTCAATTGAAGAGATGTATCAGAAGATTAGTATAGTGGAAGAAAACTATAATGAGGAAGTTAATAAGAAACCCAAGAAGAGAAAGGTAAAATTTTATGCAAGTATGTATGGTAGGTTCAAAAAGGCTAGTCATGGTGGTGTCATATGTATGACATACATACCTAAATAAGGCTAGTCATGGTGGTGTCATATGTATGACATACATACCTAAATAAGATGAATTCATGAAATATAAATGGAAAGAACCAATGAGATCGAGTTATAAAAATATTTCTCATAGAGAGGCATGCACACACCAAAATAAGGAAATTCATATACCTAATGATATATTGATAATATATCCTAAATAATTATAAGAGTCTCGGATTTTTTGAAAGATGAAAATAATTAGTTTACTCTAGATTCCAATGTGAGGAAGACCATTCCAACTATGAAAAAAAGTGAAAAATATAGAATTCAACACTACAAAGTAATGTTAAAATTTGGAAATCTATGGATGCTGGAATCATGAAGAGGTATAAACACCTCAGACCTCTAAAATAAGGAGTTTTTAGGTTTATATATCTATCTCAACCCTATTTCATAGGATGTAAATCTGTTGGTGTATCCATATTATTCCCATGCATAATGGCTGCACTTAAATTCTAGGAATTGAAGGTGAAGAAGAATGAATATAATCTATTGAGGAGGAGTTATCAAAATTGTAAAATCTTATAGATATATATCATTTCTATGTGAATTTTTAATTTGGATATCCCTTGAAACTTTAAATTATTGAGGTATGATACTCACTCTCAAATCCTAATAATTATCAGTTATTATTGTAATCATTTAATAGGGGTGTTTGTTAAACAAAATGAAAAAACAAGTTTACTTTTACTTGAATGTTTTAATCTATTTTTTTAAATGAGAAAATATTTACAAAACCTTTTCTAAAAAATAATATTACATCCTCTAGAAAGTGATAAATTGAGTTGTACCTGTATATAGAAATAAATGTAAAGTTTTGATATGATTTGATATGGTTGAATATGAGTCAAATAAAGGATGGATTTATTTTTTTAAAGTATGGAAATCAAGTTTTAAACATATGAATTTGGATTTGATCGTATCTATTTTGAATGTTGGTTCATAATTCTTCACTATGAGCCTTTTGGGAAAATGTAAGTCTTTCTACCTGAATTAAGCCTTTGGAAGTTTTCAATCGTAATTATTTGGACAATAAAAAGTCTTTTAAAGACCAAGAATAAGCCTTTAAATACCCAACCAGATACAATAAAATGTAATATTATAAAATTATACATATTTTTCAAGATGATCATAAGTATTTGAAGTCCTTGTGTAATAATTTATCATATGCCTTTGAGAATGTAATTTTTTTAAGGTTGAACATGAGTCTTTTAGACTTTAGAAAATTTCTAAATACTACTAGATGAAATATTCAGTTTTTCAAATATAAATCTAATAATGATGGGATTTAAATGGGATGACTCAAATACACTTCTCTAGGGATTTAAATATCATAAACACCTAAATGTTTTTCTGATTTAATAATGAAAATTGTGATTTTATGATTAAATATTGGTGATAAATATTAAAGAAATAAGTAAATTATGGATTTTTATAGGTTTTTTACATGGATATATTACATAAATCATCAAGAATGATTTATATTGATTATGGATATATTATAACATGATCCAAATATCTTGATGCTATTATAATCTGTGATTTCAAATTTTGTGGAATAATGGTGAGATGTAAGAATATCACGATTCCTTATCTTTTGATTTTAAAATGGAATATTTGAAAATCCTGATTTTGTGATTAAAGTTGAATAAAAATATAAAGTGAATTAATTATCAAAAACATTATTTTGATTCATACTAAATGAAGACTGAGAGAGATGATTCAATATGAGTTTCCATATGAACGAGTAGATCATTTTAATGTATGCATTGTTATTTTTGGAAGATCTCGTGCTATAAATTAAGTTTTTTAAACCACATATGATATTTTTTATGATTTATCAATTATTAATGGAGATTGTTTGTGGTGGATTTTGGTGGATGATTTTGTGGAGATCTAGCAAGGTTGTGACAAGTGTAAAATATCTTTTTTCCATTGATGAAATGAAATGTGATTCTATAGGATAAAGAAATTTTTTTTGAGATGTTTGAGGTGATTTATTTTCAGAATATGAAGACGAATAAGATCTTGAGGCTATTTGAAGGATCAAGAATATATATTATTGGCCAAAAAATTAGGAAAATATAAAATAAATGAGAAAGAAAATAATAAAGGGTACTCATAGAATTTTCCAAGTGACAACCTTTGATATAAAAAATAATATGAGAACATGGGGGAAACCCAAATATGAAAAAATTTAGAGAAATTGATTATGTCACATGGGAACTAAATTATATGAGTATATTTTATAATCAAAAATAGAAAGTCTAATTCATGGTAACCAATTTATAAAAGGAAAAATATTCTAAGGGAATAAAAAATAAGTATTTGATATTTATTATCTGAGATATTGAGCTATATTATGCAAAATATTGAAGAGAAATATTTAGGAAGAAGATGATGAGTATGAAAAGCCCATGCTGAATATGGAGATCACATGGATATGAAATATTTCAAATAAAATAATAAAAGAGGAAATAAATACCCATTATATATTTCCATTATCTTCTGGCATAAAGTCTTTCATTTGTTGATAAGTGAGGAAGTATGATGAGTAGTTTCTAAAGAAGATCTGTTACACAGAGATGTTATAAAAACCATATTTTAGAGATTTCTTAAATACTTACTGGTGGTTGAAGACCTAGTGTAAGGAAGGATATCAGCATTTCTAAATTTAGATACATACCTAGGTAGTCTTATTATATTCTTCAATAGTGGAAGAAAGTTTTGAAGAGAAATTGGTGGGATTATAGTATAAGCAATATGAATGGAATGTTTCTCAAATCACTTGTATAATAAAGTGATTTCACACCTGTGTAACATGTTATTATTGGTTTTTGGATGAGACCTATATAACTACATTAATATTTATAATTATATTATAGTGGAGAAAATGTGACTTAAACATTACAATAATGGAAAGGAGTAGGACTTTATACTAAACCTTATAAATCATATGTGGTGATTTTACTTTACATACCACACTACATATATTAATTAATTTTATGGTTAAAATATTAAATGATCTATTTGGATGAACAGAAAACAAGTATAAAATTTTAAAAGGGGTTCTAAGAGAAATTAGAGTTCATAAAAAATAAGAAACACCTAATTCACCCTATAATATCCCGAACTAGGTGCCACATGTTGGTTCCCTGAGATGGTTAGTTACATGACCTCAAGCACACCTCCCTATATGTCTAAGGATTTTAAATAGTAGTGAGGTTCTAATATATATCATGGGGAGACTATACTCTATTAAAGAACCACAATAGTGGAAATCAATAAACATTAGCCAAATAATAATAAGCAATAACCAGAATAATACCATAACCAATAATGACCAACAACACATGATAGACCCAAAACATGGATAAATGACCATAAACCAAAGATGTGTATATTTCATTCCATATAAGTGGAAAGTGTCAAATGAAAACCAAAAATAAATACACACTGAAAACTCCCAAATGCTCCATCTTCATCCCAACTCATCCATCTAACATAGGGATCTTTCCCTTATCTTGTCCAGAAAACATAAAGTCTATTAAGGTATCAATCAGGTAGCCTGAGTAGGGTGTGATTACAGCTCAATAGGCCACCACCAATGTCATATAAAACAATATCCAGACTATAATAGTGTATGTAGTTGTATAAAGAATAAAGTATAAAAGAATAAGAAAAAAGTTTCACAATAAAATCTACTTAAATTATTGACATAATTCTTGGGTTCATGGTGACACTCTAACCAACAATACCTACTTCAAATCATGTCTGAGTTTGAACCATACACAAAAATGATATCAAATTTTATTCTATCATGGGTTTTTATTAATCATTTAATAACCAATTTCATAACCATATAATGGCAGCCTAGAGTAGCAGTTTGTCACCCCAAGGGTATTTGGAGCAATAGTTTCCATCCCACAACTCAATGACCTCAAAAAATAAATATATATATCTTGGAGGCCTATACGTGTAGTCTAGAACACTATGGGTATTTGGAGTAGTAGTCCCAATTCTATAACTCAGTCACAAATATCATATCTCATGGTTCAAAATTCACAATCCATTTATCAACCATTTCCATAATTAATTATTCAAAAAATTTAATAAATTAATTTATCATCGATATTCAAAATCCCATTTATAAACCATTCATAATTTATAAATCAACATTTAAATTATATCATCACACCCAATGGGTTTCCATCAAGTCTCATCTCAAATCATCAATGGGTCCAATGGGATCCGTGAAGGGTTTCAAAATCACATGGGTAATCCATTAATTAAATAAATTTAGAATAGAATTTTCCAAAATGGAAATTGAAATTTCATAATTATATATACGTAACAATAATCAAGACTAGGGGAATTAAAAATTAGACCACCTACCTCAAGGTTGTTGATGAACATTTTCCAAACTAAAATACCCAATTTGATGTAAAACTATTGAAATCACAAGGTCATGAAATATATAGGAAGAAAACCTAAGGAAAATACAAAGAAAAAAACATCCATTAAAACCTATATCTAAACCATCTATAATAGAGGAAAAATAATCTACTTTCATCAAGAAATAGATATGGGAGAGGGAGAGTAAATCAAACGGGGAAGAGATTACATATCATAGAGGATTCGATCCTCCAATCAGATCTTCGATTCACCAATAAATAGGTTTTTGGATACTTTTAATCCTATTTGGAACCTCAAAAATTTAAGAAAATAAATTTAGGTTTAGCGGTGGTGAATGGGGATAAAAACTGTGGGGTTCAAGAATTTTAATAAAACTTTTGTGGGTTAAAAACCAGTGTGTATGGTTTCCTGAGTGGAGATGTATAGTTTTCAAAACCATGCACCTTAACCATGTGCCCCTTCTCATGGGGTGAAAGGTTTCTCCTGAGTGGAACATGATTTGAAAAATAGTTTTCCGAACATGAAAATTCCCTCTATTTTAGGGTTCACAGTTTGGAGAAGGAGGTCATACAGTTTGGACAAGTTGTGATCCAACCATGCACAGCCCCATGGGCTTCCAAATTTCTCCAATTTCACTCAAAACAACCCTAAAACAAAACCCATATAAGGTATAAAAAATGGTAAAAGATTACCTAAAAAGGATCATAAAAAATATTCAAAAAGTACTGGATCTTACAATATCCACACCTTATAACTGTTCATCCTCGAGTTGTACTCCCAAGCATCTCTATGATTATGAGGTAAAAAATGTGGGACACTAAAACCTTATATCTAATTCCCTATCCCATTTTTACTCCTAAAAAAGTTCATGCTAGCATAACACTCTTACTATTAGCAGAGACTTTCCCCACAACACTTTCTCATTGTGATCCATAACACGAATTAGATGCTCCTCAAAGGACACATCAACCTCAAGCTCAACATCATCAGCATCGATCACATGAGAAGGTTAGGGGTGATACTTCTAAAGTTGTGAACCATGAAAAACATCATTCATAGCGATATATATTTGTGGAATATCCAATCTATACACCACTGGTCTAACCCTCTCTACAATCTCAAAAGTTCTGACAAACATGTACACAAACTTACCCTACTTCCATATCCTATAGTGACCCAATATAGGTGAAACTCGAAGGAATACACTATCACCCTCTATAAAATCAATGGGTCATCAACATAGATCCTCATATAACTCATTCATACTCTATTACATAGCCATATCTTTCCAAATCATCTAGACTTATTATGTTTTCTCCTGTATAAGACTTAGTCCTAACAACTCAGACTCACCTACCTCCATCCGTCTTAGAGTTGATCTATATGGATTATCGTAAAGTTCCTCATATGGTTACATATAAATATTAATCTAATAATTATTGTTATAGTAGAAAAAAATGAGCACTAAGTGCCTCTCCCAATACCCACCAAATTTTAGAATGCACGCTTATAGCTTATCCTCCAATACTTATGTAGTACATTTCGACTACCCATCTGTCTGCGGGTTGAAATATATACATAGAAATACCTAGGTACCCAACACCTTCGGTAAGAATTTTGAGAAGCATGAATTAAACCATATATCATGGTATAAAACAATCATATATGGAACCTCATGTAAATGGAATATCTCCTAAATGTACATGTCCCCCAACTGATCTGTTGTGAAATTCTCTCAGATATGAATGAAATGAGATACTTTCATAAATCGGTCCAAAATCACCCATATAACATTATTCTTCTAATTAATCCTTAGAATAACTACCATGAATTACATGGTAACTTCATCCCACTTCTATTCCAAAATGAAAAAAAACTATAGTAAACCACTTGGTCGTTGATGCTCAGCCTTCACCTACTGATAGGTGTAGCATCGTATCATGTACCCTGTAATATCCTTTTTCATTCCCAACAACCAATACTTTCGATGTAGGTCAGGGTACATTTTTTCAAACTAGGATATACCTCCCACTTTGAGTCATGAAACTCTTGCATCATATCCTCTCATATACATGTAGTCCCAACAACATGGTTCTAGACATAGATGATATCATCCTTATCTATAGTCCAATCGGAAGGTGACTCCCCACCTTAAAGTATTTCCTTGAAGGAAAAACACTCCATATACTCATATTGTATATCCTTGATCTAGCTCAAAAGTGTGTACTCAACAGATAAGGATACAAAGGTCATCTTCTCATGTCCCACCTAAACCTCTCTACGCATCTCATCCAACAAGGTCATCATTTTACACTCAAGACGAGACTCCTAAAATGCATGAGTCTATGTCATCCTTCTTAAAGAATTAATAACACAATTTCCCTTACTAATTGTATAGTATAGATCAATGTCAAAAGACTACATATACTCAACCCATCTCTATTTTTGTAGATTCAAATCTCACTGTGAAAAGATATACTTTAAGATTTTGTGGTCACTAAGCACAATAAAATTTTCTCCCAACAGATTATTCCACCAAAAATACATGGAATAAACCAAAAAAGATAACTTCTGATCAGGTGTAGGGTAATTCCATTCATGTGGCCTCAACTTCCTTGTCCCATATTCCATAACTCTATCTCCTTTCATAAAAAATACTCCAATTCTGATCCCAAACGCATCACAAAACATGGTATACTCCTCACTTATCTCATATAAGATCAAAATTAGTGAGGTATTCAAACACTTATTTAACTCCTTGAAAGAATTACCACGTGATCTAGACCATTAAAACTTGATTCCATTCTTGTTCAATCCTGAATGTGGTGCTTCCAAATGATAAAACTACTAGATGAACCTTTGATAATAACATTCCAACCCCAAAAATCATCAAATATCAAAAAATATCTTGGGATTCTCCCAATAAACCAATGGATTCAACTTATATAGGTCCACTAACACACCTTTTTCATAGATGATGTGACCAAATAAATTTACCATGTTGATCCAGAATTGAAACTTAGATACCTTGGCATATAGTCGATGCTCCTACAGTGTACTCAGGATGATGTCAAGATGTTGGGCATGATTATCATGAGTCTTGGATTAAACCAAGATGTTATCCAAAAAATCACCAAAAAATGATCCATATATGAGTGAAATATTTAGTTCATCATGGCCATAAACATATCTGGATTTTTCATCATCCCGAATAGCATCACGATGAACTCATATAGACCATACCTTCTTCTTAATGCAGTTCATGGTATATCAGAAGGTCTCTAACTCTCAAACGATGATGCCCCCACCTGAATTCAATCAAGGAGAAAAAAATATCCTCGTAACTGATCAAATAGATCATCGATATGTGGAAGTAGATAAATATTATTCACTATCACCTAGTTCAAATTCTGGTAGTCAACACATAAATGCAACGACCCATCAGCCTTCTTATAAAACAAAACCATAGAACCCCAAGGTGATGTACTCAAATGGAAAAATCCCTCATTTATCAATTCTTCCACCGGAGTCTTAAGTTCCTAAAGAAATGGTGGTTCCATTATATAAGGTGGAATATAAACTGGTTTAGATCTATAAATGAGCTTAATTACTCAACATCCCACTCAGGTGTAATCCATGAGAATTCCTCAGGAAACACATCCTGGAACTAGTATACTATGGGTGGAAAGATGTCATGTTTCACACTCACACCCCCATCATCCAGAAAAGTAATTTAAACCTAGGCAGTGAGCTCCCTCTGTTTCTGATGTACTAACCCTACATGGTCATCTTGGATATCCCACTCTCTATAATGAATATAATGGTTACCCTCATGAGACATAAAGGTCACTCTCCTATGGTAAAAATCAATATGGGCTTGGTACATTACCATCCAGTCCATACCAAAAATCAATTCAAATCCTTACATGTAAAGTTTGTAAATATCCAAAAAAAAACAATGCTCACCAACATCAAGGGAACACCACTTTCATAAACAAATGTCCATCAACCACACTCCAAAAGATGTGTAAATCATCATAAACCCACTCACAAAATCTACTTCCAAACTCAAACCATTCACAAATTGTGTAGATATAAATGAATAAGAGGTTATTATATCAAATAAGGAATTGTAAATCATAGAATATACAAGAATAGTACCTCTGACTATTGATGGTTCGGCCTCACTATCCACATGTACATGCTGAACTACATGAAACTGTCATACCCCTATTACCTATGTTGTTGTCTGAGTATCCTAAGCTTCGCCACACTAATAATATGGGTTCTATTTCCCTAATGTACCATGTCTACTTCCTAGACCTCCATGTCCAAAACAACTCCAAATGTCAGACTGATAAGGTATAAGACCCCCTTCCAGCACTCTGATTCATCATGGTTCCCCTATCACTACCCATCGATCAAGGGTTCCTGCAATGCCTCAATAACTGAATCATCGTTCTGAAGGCTTGACACTCCACTGGTGTTCATTGAAATTGTCTATGAATGTGACCCGACCAACCACACTAGTGGAAGTATATTTGGTTACTACTCAGTGTAACTGGTCCTTCTCTCTAGCCACTCTATCTACCATCTCCCTGGATAATTTTCTCAAAGTGACACTTCCAACTCTCAGAAGATTTACTTACTGATCATCCTACAGAAACCACCTCCATTCAACTAGAAGCCTCCATTAGGTTTCTCTTATAAATGAGACACTAATTCACCACTTCATTAAACTTCTTCATCCAAAATACGTTAACATGGGACTTAATATCACATTTAATCCCATCCTAGAATTTTTTTCATTATTTCCTCATATATTTCCAATTATGGAACAAAGTGATAAAAATAAGTGAAGTGAATGGAATAGTCCATCATAGACATTCTCCCACGTTTCAATCGTATAAACTCTATTGTTCTCTCCTAATTGAGTGTATTTGGGTAAAAGTGTTCCAGGGACTTCTCCTGAAAGTCATTCCCTGCAATATTCTCTAGCATCTCATCCTGGGTCTGAATATCCCACCAATTATTCAGTTTATGACATAACATATAAGCAATCAACTTGACTCTCTTCTTAGTGGAAGTATCTAAATTATCTATGATCGTCTATATAGACTCAATATAGAACTCAGATGCCTCAGGTACACCCTCTATAGTGAATTTCATAGAGTTCTACAACTAGAACTCTCATGTCATGTTAAATATATTTTTCATTGATTGTCCTAGGTAAATTCCATAAAATTAATAAAGCAAGAAAATTTCTCATGGATGTACTCTCCAGATCCATCACCCAGAACTATAAGAGCCTCTGGTTCCACTACTGAAGGCAAATTTCCATCCATGTCCTCTTGTCATCCTATCAACAAGCGTCATCATAGAGGCATATCTCTATGTTTAAAAACACACATATTAGAACACATATAACATCACTAACATATTTTAATGAGAGGTATTCACATAAACCCATAACAATTCATCCCCTATACCCTACCACACGATCAAAATTGAGGCACTATCACTACCCTCAACCATCCCTCTTTTAGGTCATGGCTAAAATAGGGTAAAACACTTTCACAATTCAAGTTCATCATTAGACATCCATTTTATTCATTTAAATTTACCATATTTAGCATCATTTTAAATTATCATTTCTTATATTATCCACTATTTCATTTTTAAAAAAATACTCAAATAAATAAAAACATTTTCTTTACACTGACTATTAAAAACCTACTTTTCCATGAATACCTAAAATGATGCATGTCACATATAATCCTAAGTTCCTAGAATGATACATGTATAGTCAAAAAAAATTCCATACTAGGCCATGAAGAAAAATCTCAAAAAATAGTAACATCACAAAACAAGTTCATCACCCAAGCTGAATTAACATCTAACTGTAGCATCAAACATCAATAACAACAATCCCACCTTGGGTACTTGTTTTACCCCTATACATGGGTAAGCTACTCTCATACACGAGATCATGACCAAGTCCTGACTCATATAAGTCTCCTGTCTACCTTTCCAAAATAATAATACAAATGAAAAGAAAATAAAACTACTCTGATTCCACTTTGTAATATCCCGACTCACGTTCCACTTGTTGGTTCCCCAAGCCGGTTGTTACATGACCTCAGGCACCCCCCTGGTACACTAGAGGCTACTGACTAGCAGTGAGAGTCTAATATATATTATGGAGGTATTATACACTCATTATCAAAGCGTCACAAAAACATAAATCAATAAACATTATCCAAATGATAGTAACCAATAACCAAAATAATACCATAACCAATAAATAAGCACATCACATGATAAACCCAAAACATGGACAAATTAACATAAACCAAAGTAATAGATATTTCATTCTATATAAGTGTCAAGTGTCAAATTGAAAC
Organism: Viscum album; assembly: GCA_963277665.1. Classification (NCBI taxonomy): domain Eukaryota; kingdom Viridiplantae; phylum Streptophyta; class Magnoliopsida; order Santalales; family Viscaceae; genus Viscum; species Viscum album. The sequence goes on from OY728120.1 coordinate 1,172,847,905, forward strand.
AAAAAATAAATACACACTGACAAATCTCTAAGCGTGTAACACCCCAACCTTCCATGATACGTTTCCCTTTGAATAATACAATAACTTGTGTTGTACGCAACTTCAAGTTCAAACACACCACAACAAAACAAACTAGGAGTTATGAATAGTAATTCACACTTTTTGAAATTTTATAAATTTTACCTCCCAAAATGGACTTCATTTTTTGATTCAGAATATCGAAATTATATTAGGGTGAATTTTTGGTATTTTTCTGAAAACTTTCAATTTTTGATAAATAGTGAAAAACACTGAGTTATTATTTAAAACTGACTTTTTATTTAAATAATTATTTATTTTATTTATATTTATTTTAGATAAAAATATATACATAATACCTATATAAGTTCTATGTAATTCATTGGATTCATTTTATAATATGTTTAGATATATAAAAAAATCTATCAAACTTTTTACCGTCTTTTACCAACCTCCTAGGAGCTTTTTCAAATTTGCATAAAACTTAATTTTACTACTTCTATGAGTTTAATTTCAAAAATATAAGAGACAAGGTTAATATCAGTAAGTATTATGTGGTTCAACAAGATGAAAATATTTTTTGGTGAATAGTAACTTTTGACTTTTATTTACCACGGTTGAAATTAAATAGAGTAATTAAGGGTAAAAATGATATCATAATTACCCTAAAACATGCCCTAATTCTATTAGATAAGTATAATTATACCAAAAAACAACCTTAGTAATAAAATATGATCCTCTTTGGTCCAATTAGATTAGATTTGGACATTTATTATTATTTTATTTAAAATTAGTAAAAAGAGTTAAATTCAAAGTTTAATAACTAGACCATTTTTAATATAGGGTTACACATAATATCAATTCGACTATAATTATTAAATAAAAAGATAAAATGATTTAATAAATAATTTTATTTTATTTATAATTTTTAGACATTAAATAATTTAATTTATTTATGACACAATGATGATGTAGTAATTACCTTATTATTGAAATATTAAAATAATTGATATTATAAATATACAAATAAATGTAAATTGAGACTTTTGATGTATTAAACTAATTTTATAGGTTAATATAACATGTTAGGGTTGGTTAAATAAATTTTATTCTAAGTGATGAAGTTTTTATGGCTTTCAAAAAAAATAAAATACTAAATAGTGTCAAAATTGACATAATTGAGTTCTTAAAACAAATACTATATTTTTAATTGATATAATATTCCTAAAAATATAATGCTCTGAAAAAGGACTTAGATAATGTTATATATATTAATAATGAACAACATTGGGTTCACTTGTCTTTTTATAGTAAGTTTATTAACCATATAATGTAAAAATACAAAGAGACATGGTAAATGTCAAACTATTTAACTAATAGTTAAATCTAAAAGATAAATTTAATATGATGACCTAAAATTGTCTAAAACCTATTGGTTGAGAGGTTTTATACCCATACCCACATTATCCTCTAAATAATTCATTTTTTAACCATTAGAAACCGAAAATTATTTTATTATAAAATAATATTTCAAGCTTTTTCTAAAGTGACCCTCACCTCTCTTATAAAAGGGAACTTCCCCTTCTCTTAATTTCACACCTCCAAAGCCTTTTGGATCGGACAAACCCTGCCCAAATATCCTCAAAAATTTACTCCCTTCATCCTATAGTCCCTCCTTTGGTTAGAAAGCCAGCCTAAGGAGACCTTTTGATGGAATCGAAAGGAAGAACCCGAAGAAGAGGTAAATATTTCATCACCTCTTTCAAGTTCTTTTCTTCTTCCACTTCCTCTTTATTTGTTGTTTCTATTATAAAATAATAACTACAGTATCTTATATATAATTTGATGTTATTATAAAAATTTTACAACCATATTCATTATTCTATCCATCATAATAATGACAATGTCACCATACGTGCGTACGTACGGCTTACCGTCTCTACGTCGTGGTGTAGTTTGTTATTCAAACACTTCATTATTTGGATGGGTATAATAATGATGTATATTTTATGTAAATAATAAATATAATATGTTAATTATTCTTTATATATGATATAACATTAAATTATATATGATTTCACCTTCAATTGAATGATATTGTCGCTTGTGTGTACGTACGGATTACCGTCTGCGTGAACACGATGAGATTCATTCTTCATCATAATCATTCAAGAATAATTTTCATTTTATGATTAAAAATAATGTTTATGAACATAATATAATTATATATATGAATCAAATACTTCCTATCCATAACAAACGTGGCTTATGTAACCAATCATACAAAAGAAAACAAATCAGTTAACACTCGAAACGATGATACTACTAAAATATTATTAACAAAGCTATATTATAAGATCATATATGATATCATATTTATGTATATAGTTAATGAATAATTTAATAAAAATGTTTTAACTATTATAAATGAGGTTAACATACCATCTACTAAGGAAAAGTACAAGGTAAGGGTTAATTCCACAATATCTTTAATATCTGAGGTTTTTTTTACGTAAGTATCTACTGGGACCTCTTTATCATCCACATTCGTGTTTTCTTAAAAATGTATTTCAAAACATTTTTAATATTTACTAGAAAATGGGTTAAATTTATTTATACCATTATTTTACTTATATGTTTTGAAAGGAATCTTTACATCGTTTTCCAAAAAAGGTACTTTATGACCTTTTTAACAAAATTAAGGAAAGAATGTTTTTTTAACTTATACAGCGAGTGCGACTATTTTCTTCCTTTATAACATCATCAAAGATTCCCTTACAATATTATAAGAATATTTTCAAAATAAATGTTTTATTTTATAATTATATGACTTTTAAATGATTTCAAAATAGAAAGAGATATTTCTCTAAAAAAAAGTTTTGATTTCATATATGTCAACATCCTTTTGATGGATTTTAAGCTTGTTTGAAGTTGATTTATTATGATACAAATATTCCATATTGTATTAAATATATTTTGATATGTTTGAATGTGGATGTGTTATTTTTATGTCATTCATGGTTTATGGATAAAGTATTGATATTTTTTATACTAGTTTTAATACGAATGTTTATGTTATGTTTAAACCTTTTCATATGAGGAATGCATTGGACTTAGTAAGTGATGGGTGGGGCCCACTATATCTCCTAGATGAATCGGTAGGTCTCATGAGACAAACTAGTATCTTGGAAAAAGGACTTGAAAAAATCTTATTTTTAGTCTTGGCACAAGGCCTTGACTATGTGGTTATGAAGTCTGGCATTATGCATTCCATCATTTTGAAAGTGGCTATTGATATTGCATGTTATTATTCAACTAGTAAAATATCCATGTGAATAAGTAAATGGAATTATTTTATTTTATATTTTCCATGTTATGCTGAAGTTTAAGTTTAAAAGTCTTTTTTTAGTCTTATACATTTCCTTAAATGTTTATGCTTATTTATAAAAGTTTCCACTATATTTATATCCTTACTGAGAATCTGAGCTCACCCCTTTCTATGTTTTATTTTTTACAGGATGTGAAGAAATATTTTATGGTTGACCTGTAGGGATAAGATAAGGATATAAGTGTGTTAAAAAGGAGACAAAAAGTTTTTGATGTTTTTATTTCATGATGTAATGTAAAACTTATGAATGTATCTAGTACTTCCAAGGATACTAAATTGACCAGTCTTTCGGAAAATGATTCCTTGTATCATGCCAATGTTATATAATATTGAACCGACTCTAGGTAACTGGGGTTGGGGCATTACTGTTGGTATCAGAGGAAGTTTAGTGCAAACCTAGGATGCTAGATTTAGAGAAACTATAATTATAGAACATTACCCTAAGATAGACTTCAAGGATTATTATAGAAGAACTTCCTAGAATTTTGGAACTCTAGAGATTTTGTGATTTTTCCAAGAAATACATTCCCTGTTTGGATACGAGTAGGTAGAGGCTGCTCTGGAACAGATGTACCTAGGGGTAAAACCCAAAAACACCACTTTAAGCTAGACTCAAATGGGAATTGGTGCACGACAATGGGTCTTGCTACTCTCTTGGTTATGACACTCCCAGGGGATATGCTTAGGATAATTCTCATTTTCATTACAAACCATTATGAAGGGTTTATGAGTATATACTTCCTCAAATAATTTTTTATTATTATTATGGATTATATACATAAACTTTTCAATTTATGTTAACAGTTTTACAAGTTTGGAATTATGTATTATGATTTATAAACCAATCTAGTGTATGCAATGTTTAGAAATGGTGCCTAGTGGAAATAATGGAAACCATATCAATGCACATAATCCATGTAGGGGTTTCCCTCCTAATTAAGATAATTATAGTGGAGCTGATGAAGCAACTGGTGTTGATTATCTTATCACCATACTGGTACAACTCACTCAGGTTATGAATAATAACCTTACTCGTATGGAGCACCCTGATCCACAATGTGAAGGCTCAATGTTAGACCGCTTCATGAGGCAAAAACCACCAACATTCAATTGGAGTACAAATCCATTAGTATCTTAGCAATGGATAAATTCCTTAGAAAAAATATTTCATGCTTTGGGGAGTAATGAAAGGGAAAAAGTTTTCATGGAAATTTATCACCTAATGGGAGATGTAGATCAATGGTGTTCATTGATTCAAAACACAAAGGAATATTATGAAGTATCAAATATGGAATGGAGGGAGTTTAAAGAGATTTTCTTAGAGAAATACTTTCCTCGTGACCATCGAGCAGATATGAAAAGGCAATTTTTTGAGTCTGATACAAAAGGAGGATGAGAATGTAGTAAAGTATGAGGCTAACTTTACAAGGTTATCAAGGCATGTAGTAGATTATATACATAACCCAAGGAGTAAGATTGGACAATTCTTTGATAGGTTAAAACCATTTCTCTAGAAATCATTAGTCTCACAATCCTTCTTATCATACGAAGATATTGTCTCATGTGATATCAATATAGAAAAATAATTCTCTAAGTCTTACGACTTTAAAGAAAAACAGAAGAAGAAGAGACCTGTTGAATACTCTAGAAATGGAAATAAAGGGAAGAAGGGAAAAGTCGAATATCCATCCTATGGTAAATGTGGTAAGAAACAACCCGGTACTTTCATGAAGGGGAGGGGAGTCTGTTACAAGTGTTGTGAAAAAGGCCACCAAGCTCGTGATTGAAAGGGGAATAAAGTGGTTGTTAATATTGAATAATACAATTGTAGAGAAAAGGGGCATTATGAAAATGAATTTCCTAAGTGACAAGAGGAACTTTCCTAAAAAAAGGTCAAGGGACCAAGGCCAAGCCTTATGCGATCACTACTTCTGAGGTTGAAGCTTTGAAAGACATGGTGGCAAGTAATTTAATGGTTTCCTCAAGTTTAGAAAATTCTTTATTTGACTCTAGATCATCACATTGTTTCATATCTTCCCAGTTTTCTAAGAAAATTAGATATCTTCAATTTGACTTAACAAGGGAGTTGTCAGTCAAAACACCTAAGGGAAGTATCATCGCAACAAAGTTTTGTGAATCAGTTCCCATTAGGGCATATAAATGTTCCTTATCTGTTGATCTCATCTTCATACCCATGACTGAATTTGATATAATCCTTGGAATGGATTGGATTTCGGACCATGATGCGAAAATTTATTATAAGAAGAAGGGGGTTGTAATTTTCAATGATGATAAGGATTACCTTATATTTAGAGCAGAAACATCACCACTTGATTCTTATCTAGATCCACCCCCAGTAGCTCTACTAAATTCAATTATTGGGGAGGAATATAATTAAATAACTATAGGTGAGGAAAAGAATGTTCTAATAGAGGACGTACCTATTGGGAAAGAATATGTTGATGTGTTTCCAGAGTATTTACCTGGACATCCTCCAGAACGAGAAATTAAGTTTTCCATTGACTTAATTCCTGGTTCAAGGCCCATGTTGAAGACCCTTTATAGAATGGCCACTATAGAATTTGTGGAACTAACGAAAAAACAAAAGGAATTGAGTAATAAGGGATTTATTCTCCCTAGAGTTTCTCCATGGGGATCCCCTGTTCTTTTTATTAAAAAGAAAGATGGATCTATGAGGTTGTTCATTGACTACATGGAGATCAATGCTATAACAATAAAGAACAAGTATCCCCTACCTCGCATTGATGATTTATTCGGTCAACTTCATAGAGCCCAATATTTTTCAAATATTGACCTTCGATCTGGATATCATCAGTTGTGTGTGAAGAAGGAAGACATTCCGAAAATAGAATTTCGAACCAGGTATGGGCATTAAGAGTTTATAGTAATGCCTTTAGGATTGACTAATGAACCCTCTATCTTCATGGATCTAATGAATAGTGTTTTCAAGGAATATATTGATGAATTTGTAGTGGTATTTATTGAAGATATCTTGGTATACTCCAAAATCTACAAAGATCATGAAAATCACTTGTGTATTATCCTAAGGACTCTTAGAAGAAATGAATTATATGGTAAGTTTAGCAAATGTGAATTCTGGCTTCAGGAGATTTCTTTTTTTGGCCATATTTTCTCTAAGTATGGAATCTCTGTTGATCCTTCTAAGACAAAGGAAATCCTAGAATGTCCAACACCAACGAGTATAACTGAGGTACGTAGTTTTATTGGTCTAGCAGGTTATTAGCGGCATTTTGTCCAGAATTTTTCCCGATTGGCAAACCCATTAACCAAGATCACACATAAAGGGGTTAAATATGTTTGGAAAAAAGAGTGTGAAGAATGTTTTGAAGAAATGAAGAGAATATTAGTCAATTCTCTTATCTTGACTCTACCATCAGGGAATTATGGGTTTGTTATTTATATTGATGCTTCTAAGGAAGGACTTGGTTGTGTCCTTATGAACAATGATAGAGTTATTTCCTATGCATCATGACAGCTAAAAATTAATGAACAAAACTATCCCAATGATGATATTGAGTTAGTAGCTGTAATATCTGCTTTGAAGATATGGAGACACTATCTATATGGTAAAAAATGTGAGATTTATACTGATCATACGATTTTGAAGTATATTTTCTCACAAAAAGAACTCAACATGAGGCAAATGAGATGTCTTGAACTACTCAAGGATTATGATTTCACAATACACTACCACCCAGGGAAGGAAAATAAGGTGGCAGATGCTTTGAGCAGAAAGGATCATGGAGTTTTGAACAAGATGAGAGTTGAAAGGGATCCAATTTTCATGGATCTAGTAAAAATGGATATGGGAATAATCATGGAAGGTGAAACATCTATAATTTTTCAAATGGTTTCCAAACCATCTTTACTAGAAAGGATAAAAATTTCTCAGGCTGATGATGAGGAGTTTCAAAAAAAATTAAAGCTGTGAATGATGGGAGATTGATCGACTTCATATATGAAGATGGGATTTTAAAATTTGGGAAGAGACTTTGTGTTCCTGATATACCTTATCTAAAAAGGGAATTTTTAGATGTTGCACAAAGCTCCAATTTCTCTATACACCCTGGGAGAACTAAGATATATAGAGATTTGAAAGAACATTTTTGGTGGGACAACACAAAGAGAGAGATTGCTGATTTTGTGTCGAGGTGTATGGTTTTCCAACAAGTGAAAGTTGGAAGACAACATCCAATAGGAGTCACACAACCTATTCCCATACCTAAGTAGAAATGGGATGATATTATGATGGACTTTTTCATGGGACTAACAAAGACTCCTAGAAGGAATGATGCAATATGGGTCATTGTCGATCGTCTTACCAAGTCATCACATTTTCTTATTATAAGATAAGATTTACCACTTGAAAGTTTAGAAAGAATGTATATTAATGAAGTTGTAAGACTTCATGGAGTACCCCTATCGATTTTTTCGGATCATGATCCCCGTTTTACATCAAGATTCTAAAAATGTCTTCAAAAAGCCCTGGATACTGAACTTCATTTGAGCACTGCCTACCACCCTCAAACTGATGGACAATCAGAACGGACTATTCAAACCTTCGAACACATGTTTAGATCTTCCTCACTTGACTTTCAAGGTATGTGGGATCAATATTTACCTCTGGTATAATTTTCCTATAATAATAGCTTCCATTCAAGTATTCAGATGGCACCATATGAAGTGTTATATGGAAAGAGATGTCGCACACCAACCTGTTGGGATGATTTCGGTGAAAGAAAACTCATAGGCCCAGAACTTGTTGAGGAAACAATGGAAAAGGTGAAGGTTATCCAAACCCACATGAAAGAAGCTCAAAGTAGGCAGAAGAGCTATGCCGATAATCGAAGGAAGAATTTGGAATTTCATATAGGAGATCATGTTTTCTTTAACGTATCTCCATGGAAGGGACTTATATGATTCGGTAAGAAGGGTAAATTAATTCCGAGGTACATTGGACCTTTCGAAATTCTAGAACAAATCGGGGTTGTAGCTTACCATTTGGCAATACCACCAAGTCTCTCCAAAGTTCACGATGTGTTCTACGTATCACTGTTGAGAAAATACATGCTTGACCCAACGCATGTACTCACCTATGAGGAAATTGAACTGGAACAAGATTTATCTTATTGTGAAGAGTCTGTCAAGATTCTTGATACAAGAGAACAAGTACTGAGAAACCGGAGGACTCTTCTGGTAAATGTTCTATGGAGAAATCATAAGATGGAAGAGGAAACGTGGAAACCCGAGGAACTTATGATGAAGAAACACCCAAATATTTTTATGCAGTAATTTTCTATAAATTTATAGGATGAAATTATTTTAAAGAGGGGAGAATGTAACACCCCAAGCTTCCATAGTATGTTTCCCTTTGAATAATACAATAACTTGTGTCGTACGCAACTTCGAGTTCAAACACACTACAACTAATCAAACTAGCCGTTATGAATAGTAATAACCAATTTTTAAAAGTTTATAAATTTTATCTTTCAAAATGGACTTAATTTTTGGATTCAGAATATCTAAATTATATTAGGGTGAATTTTTGGTATTTTTCTTAAAACTTTCAATTTTTGATAAATAGTGAAAAACACTGAGTTATTGTTTAAAACCGACTTTTTATTTAAATAATTATTTATTTTATTTATATTTATTTTAGGTCAAAATAGATACATAATACCTATATACTTTCAATTTAATTCATTGTAGTCATTTTATAATAAGTTTAGATATATACAAATTTTATCGAACTTTTTACCGTCTTTTCCCCACCTCCTAGGAGCATTTGAAAATTTGCATAAAACATAATTTTACCACTTCTATGAGTTGAATTTAAAAAATAAGAGAGACGCATTTAATATCAGTAAGTAAAATGTGGTTCAATAAGTTAAAAATAATTTTTTTTGAGTAGTAACTTTTGACTTTTATTTACGACGGTTAAAAGTAAATAGGGTAATTAAGGGTAAAAATGATATCATAATTACACTAACACATGTCCTAATTCTATTGGATAAGTATAATTCTACCAAAAACAACCTTTGGAATAAAATATGATCCTATTTGTTCCACTTGGATTAGATTAGGACATTTATTATTATTTTATTTAAAAAAGAGTTAAAAAGTTAAATTCAAAGTTTAATAACTAAACCATTTTTAATATAGGGTTACACACAATATAAATTCGGCTATAAATATTAATTATAAATATAAAAATATTTCCAACATAATGGTATTTTATTTATAATTTTTAGACATTAAATCATTTAATTAATTTATGACACAATGATGATGCAGTAATTACCTTATCAATGAAATATTAAAATAATTGATATTATAAATATCCAAATAAATGTAAATTGAGACTTATGATAAATTCCACTAATTTTATAGGTTAATATTGCATGTTAGTGTTGGTTAAATAAATTTTATTCTAAATGATAAAGTTTTTATGGCTTTCAAAAAAATCAAATACTAAATAGTGTCAAAATTGACATAATTGAGTTTTTAAAACAAATACTATATTATTAATTGATATAATATTCCTAAAAATATAAGGTTTATAAAAAGGACATAGATAAGGTTATATATATTAATAATTAACCACATGGGGTTCACTTGGCTTGTTATAGTATGTTTATTAACCATAAAATATAAAAATACAAAGAGATATGGTAAATGTCAAATTATTTAACTAAAAGTTAAATCTAAAAGATAAGGTTAATATGATGACCTAAACCTATCTAAAACCAATTGGTTGAGCTTTTTTCGACCCATACCCACATTAGCCTCTAAATAATTCATTTTGGAACAATTATAAACCTAAAATGAGTTTATTATAAAATAATATTTCAAGCTTTTTCCTAAAGTGACCCTCACCTCTCTTATAAAAGGGCACTTCTCCTTCTCTTAATTTCACACCTCAAAAGCATTTTGGATCAGCCAAACCCTTCCCAAATATCCTCTAAAATTTTCTTCCTTCATCATAGAGGCCTTAATTTGGTCATAAATCTAACCTAATTATCCCTTTTGATCAAATCAAAAGGAAGAACCCGAATAAGAGGTAAATATGTCATCACCTCTTTCAAGTTCTTTTATTCATCCACTTCCACTTTATTTGTTTTTTCCATTATAAAATAATAAATCTAGTATATTCTATATAATTTTATGTTATTATAAAAATGGTACAACCATATTCATTATTCTATCCATCATATGAATGAAAAAGTCACCATACGTGTCTGCGTACGACTTACTGTCTCCACGTCGTGGAGTAGTTTGTTATTCAAACACTTAATTATTTGGATGGGTATAATAATGATGTATAATTGATGTAAATAATAAATATAAAATGTTAATAATTATATATATATGATATAACATTCAATTATATATGATTTCACCTTCAATTGAATTATATTGTCGCTTGCATGTACGTATGGATTACCATCTCCATGAACGCGATGAGATTCATTCCTCATCGTAATCATTCAAGAATAATTTTCATTTTATGATTAAAAATAATGTTTATGAACATAATATCATTCTATTTATGAATCAAATACATCCTATCCATAAAAAACATGGCTTAAGTAACCAAGCATATAAAGTAAAATGAATTAGTTAACACCCGAAATGATGATACTACTAAATTATTATTAACAAAGCAATATTATAAGATCATATATGATATAATATTTATGTATATAGTTCTTGTATAATTTAATAACAATGTTTTAACTATTATACATGAGTTTAACATACCATCGACAAACTAAAAGTACAAGGTAATGGTTGATTCCACAATCTCTTTATTATCCGAGATTGTTTTTACATAAGTATCTATTGGGACCTCTTTATCATCCACATCCGTGTTTTCTTAAAAATTTATTTCAAATTTTTTTTAATATTTTCTAGACAATGGGTTAAAGTAATTTATACCCTTATTTGACCTTATATGTTTTGAAAGGAATCTTTCCATAATTTTCCAAACAAGGTACTTTATGACCTTTTCAACAAAATCAAGGGAAGAATGTTTTTTAACTTATACGGCGAGTGCGGCTATTTTCTACCATTATAACATCATTGAAGATTCCCTTAAAATATTATAAGAATATTTTAAAAATAAATGTTTTCTTTTATAATTATATAAATTTTAAATGATTTCAAAATAGAAAGAGATATTTCTCTAAAAAAGTTTTTATTTCATCTATGTCAATATCCTTTTGATGGATTTTAAGCTAGTTTGAAGTTGATTTTTTATGATACAAATATTCCATATTGTATTGAAGGTTTTTTGATATGTTTGACTATGTATGTTTTATTCTTATTCCATTCATGGTTTTTGGATAAAGTATTGACATTTCGTATGCTAGTTTTAATATGAATGTTTATGTTATGTTTAAACCTTTTCATATGAGGAATGCATTGGACTTAGTAAGTGATGGGTGGAGCCTGCTATAGCTCCTCGATTCATCGATAGGTCTCATGAGACAAACTAGTGTCTTGGAACAAGGCCTTGACAAAATATTATTTGTAGTATTGGAACGACTTGACTATGTGGTTATGAAGTCTGACATTATGCATTCCATCATTATGAAAGTGGCTATTGATATTGCATGTGATTATTCGACTACTAGAATATCCATGTGAATAAGTAAATGGAATTATTTGATTTTATCTTTTCCATATTATGCTGAATTTTAATTTTAAAAGGATTTTGTTTTAGTCTTATACATTGCCTTAAATTTTTATACTTATTTATGAAAGTTTTCGCTATATTGTTATCCTTACTGAGCATCTGAGGTCACCCCTTTCTATGTTTTATTTTTCCCAGGATGTGAAGAAGTATTTTATGGTTGACCTGTAGGGATAGGATAAGGATATAAGTGTGTTAAAAGGGGGACAAAATGTTTTTGATGTTTTTATTTCATGATGTAATGTAAAACTTATGAATGTATCTATTACTTCCAAGGCTACTAAACCGATCGGTCTTTCGAGAAATGATTCCTTGTATTATGATAATGTTATGTAATAATTCACGGACCCTGGGTAACTGGGGTTGGGGTGTTACAAAGTGGGTCCTAACATCATGTTTGGTTACCTTATTCTTGCTCTGTCTGCATCCCAACTCAGCCACCTAACATAGTGCTCTTGCCCAAATCTTGTTCTGCAAACATGAGGTATATTTGGGTACCGATTAGGTAGCCTGAGTAGGGTGTGAGTTCAAATAAGTAGGACACCACCAATAGTGTATAAAATAATATCCAGTCTATAATGGTGTATGTATTTTTATAAAGAATAAAATTCAAAATAACAATTAAATAGTTTCACATTAAAATATCTTTTAATTAACCACATAATTCTTGGGTTCATGGTGACACCCAAACCAACAATACCTACTTCTACTCGTGTCAGAGTCTAAACCATCTATAAAAAGGATATAATATTTTATTCAATCATGGTTTTCCATTAATAATTTAATATCCAATTTCACAATAATACAATGGGGTCCTAGAGCTGCAGTCTAGAACCCCATGGGTATTTGGAGTAGTGGTATTTGTCTCATAACTCAGTGATCAGAAACAAAAAATATATATATCTTGAGGTCCTAGAGCATAATTCTGGCACCCTGTGGGTATTTAGAGTAGAATTCCATATCTCAAAACTCAATCACAAATATCAAATCTCATGGTTCCACATTCACAACCTATTTATCAACCATTTACATAATTCATTATTCAAATAATTTAATAAATTCATTTATCAACCATATTCACACTCCCATTTATCAATCATGAATAATTTATAATTCATCATTTCGATTATATTGACAAACCCCATGGCTTTCCATCATGTCTGATCTCAAATCATTAATAGGTCCAACAGGATCCGTGAAGGGTTTCACAATCACATAGGTAATCTATTAATTAAATCCATTTAGAATGAAATTTCTCAATGTGGTAATTTAAATTTCACAATTACATAAAATTAATTGTAATCAAGACTATGGGAATTGACAATTATACTACCTACCTCAATGTCATTGATGAATGTTCCCCAAACTGAAATCCCCAATTTTTTGTGGGACTATCGAAATAAAAATGAAATAGAAGATCTAGGAACAAAACCTAAGAAAAAAATCTAAAGGAATAAGATCCGTTAAAACCTAGATCTAAACTATCTCCATTGGAGGAAAAATCACCCCCTTCATCAGGAAAGAGATACGGGAGAGAGATTAAATAAAACCGGGAAGATATTATATACCATATAGGAGTTGATACTTTAATCAGATATTCAAATCACTAAGAAATAGGTTTTTAGAGCATTGGAATCCTCTCTGGGACATCTAAAAATGAAGGAAATAATTTTAAGTTGAGCAAGGGTGAATGGTGGTAAAAGGTGGGGGTTCAGGAACTTCAATAAAATTCTCAGGGGTTAAAAACCTATGTGCATGGTTTCCTAGGTGGAGGTTCACGATTGGGAAAACTATACACCTTAACCATGTGCCCCTACTCATGCGATGTACAGTTTCTCCTAAGTGGTGCATGATTTGACAAACTATTTTCTCATTGTGTATAGCCCCATGGGCTTCCAAATTTCTCCAATTTCACCTGAAACAACTCCAAAATAAAATCCAACTAATGTATAACCAAAAAAGGTAAATGAGTACCTAAATATGACCATGAGGCATCTCCAGAAAGGATGGGATCTTACACACCCCCATCTAAAGTGTCTACACCAATCCTATATGCACCTCATAATGATAATTACTTAGTAAGGAATAAAAATAAATCCATTTTGTGCTCAAAAATATATTTTCATAAAAACTATTTTTATGTATTGTACATTTTATATTTTAAAATTAATTTATATAAATTTTAGAAATTGAATTAAAAAAAATGGATTTCATATTTTTTAATCAAAACTTCTGATTTAGATAGTAAGTACAATTTAATTTTTTGGAAAAAAATATGTTATTGAGGTAAAATTTAGTTACTATGGTAAATGATAAAATGATATTAATAGTTAAAATAATGTCTAAAATTGATATATATCTTAATAAGTTATCATTTAAATGTATTTATGAGATAATTTCAGACCTACCTTTCTTTATTTTAAATTTTTTATTAACTTTTTGGAAAAATTATTTGTCTTACATAAGATGAAATTATTATTTATGAAATAGCCACTGCTCCATGTTTATAAAAGGATCCCTACACAATTATTTATACATCCAACATAAAATTAGAATTTATTCCTATAATATACCATATTTCCTTATATAATAATAATTTATCTCATTTTTAGTCCCTTTTCTCAATTGTATTCTCAAAAACCTTCATATGTAATAAGGCTTCTATGAGAAGATGCAATTTATTCTTTTTATGTAATGGATTCTTATCATTTTTTATCTGTATTATTCAAATAATTCTTCCCAATTAAAATTTATCACATTTATATATTATTAATTATATCATTATACTTATTTTATTTTTAAAATTTAGTAAAATAACTTTGTAATCATACTCATCCATTGATTAATGCATATTCTTGATTGGGTAAGTATGACTACCTATTTGGATGTTGCAATCAATTTTTATCATGTATGGTTATGGAAAATTAATTATTAGTATGATGTGGTGTTAATAATTAAATTATTTTTTTATAGTTATGTAATTTTGATATTAATAATGATATATTATTTATATAGCAACTCGTGTTTGTTAAAAATTACCAAAACAAACTCATTATGGATTTAATCTTTAAAAATTATACCTTAAACTCCCATAGAAAAAACTTGGAACTTCATTAATAATAATGGAATTATTATGATAATACCTTTTGTATTATATATATGTTGAACTGATAAACATAAATGATGATTGATAATGCCATACCAAAATGAATGAAGAATGATTGAAACTAATAACAACTGATGATCAATATAAACTAAAAATAAATAATATCTATATAACCGATGAATATAAAAGATTAATTTAAAAGGTAGTAAATATTAATAATTTTATAAAAAATATGGTTAATGAGTCTATGATTATTATACATTATGGTATAGTATGTATGAGCAAGCGAGAATCCAAAGAAAGGGTTTTTGTTGACTTGATATCCTTTTATTGAGTCGTGTACCTTATTCATTGATTGTGTTCATTTATGTTTTCTATATTACTCCCCTTCACCATATAATATTCTAATTTTTATTTATTTTTGGTTAAAATATATATCTCTACCAAAATCATCATTTTTAATGATTCTTACTTCATTAGGATATGTCATTATAATGGAAAATTTTTGTATTCTATTTAAAGTGTGTTCTTCAATATCCAGGTTCATTATAACCATACATGTTTTTATTTTATCATTTTGATAGATAAATACATGTATCTTATATTTTTATATTTCACTTAATCTCAATTGAAAATTTATTTTTTATAATTCTTTCATTTATGTAGGTTTCTTTAAAACTGTTAAAAAGCATAAAAATTCCTTTCTTTCCACTTTTCTGTATTTTTGTATCTTCAACTCCATATTTTCTCTACATTAACCATTATTTATTTTATAATATCCATTATTGGGGATTAATTTTAAAATAATATCTTAAATATTTCCTTTTCTCCCTTTGAAAATTATTTTTACAACAATATTTAATGTTATTATGATAAATTTTCTGAAACATTAAGAAACCAATTTTTAAGAATCCACCAAATTTTCCTCTCATTATATTAAAGGATCATTTTTTAATGAAACTTAAAAGTTTTAAATGTACATACCAGATATTTTATGAAAAAAATTCAAATAAATTTAATCTTTTGATAGCTTTTGTTACATGCAACACCAAGTTTTAACGAACCATAATATACTGTTAATATTATTATTTAAACTTGATCGTTATAACCTAGCTCTTAAATTTGGTTGTAAAAATAGGAATACATGAATTTTAAAATTAATTATAAATTTTTTATATAAATAAAATATTTTTATAAATAAGTACTTAATTTTTAGTAATTCCATTATATACTTCAAAAATACTTTTTTCTCCAAAAATGATTTTATTGCTTTTTGTGAACAAATAATAAAATATATTTTTGAAAATTTTAGAAAATTTATTTGAAAATTTTAAATTAATTTTTGAAATCACCATGTCAAATTAAACTTTTAGTGAATTATTTATAATTTTATGAAATGATTAATTTTTTGAGGAATAGTAAAAAATATTGATTTTTATTAAACAATGCCTTTTTTGTTTAAATAATTTACAGGATACACTTTATTTTAATATTTTTTTAAAAGTAAAATTAGTTCAATTATTTATTTATTAATCCAATTTATTTCATTGGAATCAATTTCATATTGAATTTTTTTATTAAATCTTTCTATTCTTATGAAACATTTTTATTTGGAAAATCGTTTTTCCATCACGTATGTAGGTTTCATAATAAGTTAAATTTTTTCAATTATGTGAATGGAATTTTGAAAAATGGATTAAATATTTTTAATATTAATAATTAATATTATATAATAATTTCAATTTAATTTATGGTCAAAATTAATAGTAAAAATTAATAACACCGGTTGGGGTTAAAACGGGTTTACTAGGGGTTGAACTAAAATAATGAGGGGTAAAATTACCTATAAACTTATAAAACTCCCATTTTATATCCATATTTATAAATTATATCATATAATGTAAGATAATGAGCTATTTTTTATCCTTTTGGCATGTTTAAAATGTGGGTGAACGTTTTTCATTTAAAAAATTACAAGTGTGTCATCTCCCCCACTTATAAAAAGCTACCCCCTCTCCTATCCTCTTAACATATCCAAAATCATTTGTTTCAGACAAAAACTTCCCAAATATGTTCCTTAATTACTTACCCAAATCCTATATTACTTATTTTTATTAAGAAACCCTCCTAATAAATCTTTAGGTGTACGCCTAACAGGGTTCTCCGAAGAAGGGGTATAGTCCTTAACCAGCCATTTTCATTTTATTTCTTCCTCTAACTCCTTAAAATGGTATTCATCCATGTTGATATAATAACATAAATATATAAAATATAATTATATTTTATTATGTTAATGTAATTACCTATATCTATCTCCTCTTCTATCAAGTGGGAAATGAAACCATTGATCATGTGTACAGCAGACTACTGCCTCGTGAACCGATGTAACAAGTTTTTATTCACTACCTCTCCCAGATAGAGATAATGATTTATTTAATGTTTATATATATTATATTAATTATATTATAATAATTATTTATTTATAATATCACATGTTCCTTCTTACTTTCCATTCCATGGGAATATGATAACATCGCTCATGTGTGGCAGACTACTGCCTCATGAAGCGATGTGATTTGTTTTTCACTTATGCTTAAATATAAGGTAATAACGATAAATTTAATGAATATATATATTATATATGAAATAATAATGACTATTTTAAGGTTATATATTATTTATATTTCTTTCATTTCATCCTTCATGAAAATGGAAATAACGTTCATCAGTAGGTAGGACCTACCGTCTCCATGAACGGTGTAATTCATTTTATATCTATAACTTTTATAGATTACTATAAATGTGTATATATTTAATATATATTATATTTATATAATGGTTAAATTATTGAGGTTTTTTAACCATGATTATTGTAAAAGTACTGAAAATAACAAACCAAAAACATACATGAAAAATGAAGCAGTTATTACCCGTAACATGATTTTAACAAAGAATTGTTAATAAATGGAAAATAAATGGTCATAAGTAAATAATATATAGTATTATATATATAATTGTGGTTATTAAATATATTTATAATAAAAATATAATTATTATATAGTATTTTCTAATTTTCATAAAGGAATTCAAGACTTAAGGTAAGGGATTTTCATCTCACATTTATTTATGTGAGACACATGACTTATACACCACTTCTTTCTTTTGTGTAGTTTATATACTTCACATGAATGTATTTTATGATTATCATCATGAAAATTTTGGGATATACATGTCCATATATTTTTCTATATTTTATGGGGCATATGATTCAAAATTTACCAAAGTGGTAAGTGTTTCATGTTACAATCTAGTTATTTATTGGGATTTCTTATGATTATGCTTTCAATGATAAAATATTATAATATATATCTCAATTAATTCATGAATTTCTTATACTATGGTTATTTCATGAAAATACAAGTTTCCCTTTAATTTTACTCTCTTTATGTACTCAATATACCAAAATAATGTTTTCAAGGAAAACTGGATTTATTTCCCTCTTCAGTCAAAACCTCTTTTTATTCAATATCCAAGTTTTCTAAAAATGTTTTAAAGAATGGTTTTAAAATTATCCAATTATTTTTAAAGAAATTTTTACCCATGTTTGACATTTAAAAATAATTGAAAGGAATATTCTTTTAATTTTTCAAACAAGACTCTTTTAACTTTTTACTAAAAATGTGATAGAAAAATTTGTTTTAACATGTATGACTTGAGTGGTATTTCTTGTCATCATGAAAATTATTTTCATTAAATATTCCTTTATAAGTTTTAAATTTTATTTTAAAAATATATATTTCTCTAATATTTTATGAATTTCTAGTTTTAAAAGTGTTATTTTTAGATAAAGGTTATTTTCCTAAAAAAAATGTTCCAAGTGATCTTTCAAAATTATTTTCCATATAAGATGACATAATTTAATGTTTCTTAAGATTTAATGGGGATACTATACAAGGTTATCATCCTTATTATTAATCTATATAGTTAATATTTATAACGAAAAGTTATTTATGAATCCATTTTCTTTTCTAGGGGTTATGATATGATGAAATGTCTTTGAAACCCATTCCATTTCCACGGGTTATACTATGATGATATAATAAAATGTTTATATAAACCATTTATTTTCATTTGTTATGATATGATTAATATTTTAGGATCTTTTATACCAAATATTTATGATTTTTATTATGTGAAGAGCGGGACCTATATCTCCCTCTAATGCATTGGGTAAATATTGATACCTCATATGATAAACAAGATTGGAATAGGGAGTAAACCTAGTTCAATAAGGGAATTTGTTCACTATGATAGTCTTGGGAGTGATGCTTGGCCACTATAATGGTTTCGGGAGTGAAAACATTCCACTATGATATACTTATAAGTAATCATTTACTACTAATGAAACTATTTTCTAAGCTTATGTGTATGTTGTAAAGCTATGTCTTATGCCAATTTTATTCTCTATTAGCTTATGTTCTTTAATTCCTTTATGATTCATGTATTATGAACTTCCAAGATTTTTTCCATGACTCTTGATTATGATCTATGATATGTAGGGTATGGTTGTCAAATTTTATTCTCATGTTATCGTACTCTTATGCTAATATTATGCTTATGTGATCATTGATATCTCCCTTGTTTACCTTTACTGGCCATATGAGATCACCTTTCTTATGTTTCCTTTCCCAAGTTATAAAGAAAGGTATTACGCATGATATTTATAATAAGGTTTATAGTTATGAGGAACTAAGTGGGAGACGATGTATAACTCTTATGAACTAGTTGTTTCTGATTCCAATTTTCCAATTGAACTAGGCTAATATGATTCTGGCATGGATCATTATGTTATGTAATTAATATTCATAACTTAATATGTAATATCTTTTTATGAAATTTATGGGTCTTTATAGTTGGTGTCAAAGAAAGGTTTAGTTAACAATTATAAATTTGGATGAGAAAACTTTAGTGAGAACTATAAGGATATGTCCAAGTATAGTAAAATATCCTGGAATTTTGGTGAAGGATAGAGTGAGTGGTTTTCAAGAAATTACATCCTAGTCTAGATACTAAAAGTGTATATGGCTCTAGGAAATTTGTACCTAGGGGTAATAATTCAAAAATGATACATTTAGAAAGACTCAATCATCGCTTGTTGCATGATAATGGGCCTTGCTACTCACCTGGTTTGATACTCTTGGGTTATTTTCTTTTAAAATTCACAAACTATTTACAAACCATCATGACGGATTTGAATAGATGATGACCAAGATTGACCTAGGTGAAACCTAAGGTTTCGTAGATTGAAAATAAGGTCTCATTCTTTTGACATCCTATAAATAATTCTTTCTTGATTTTTTTGGTTTCCCACTATGATTATTGTTTCTCATACTATGATTTTTGGTTTTAGCCAATGGATAGAATAAAGATTAATCATTTTAAATATGAATTTGATAGAAAATTTAGTGATTATAAGAAATCAAATCAGATTATGACTATAGAGAACAATATTGTGATTATACATAATCAACTATCATGATATATGATCAATAATGTGAACTTCGGTGTGATTATTAATGCATAAAATAAGAGGAATATAGACTTTTATAAAAGTTCATGTGGTAATTAACATGGAGGAAAGAATATTTGGATTTCTACATGTCAATAATTTCAGAATAATCTTCTAGAAGAATATCTCAAATGGAGGATAATATGTTTTCTATGTGAAAATTAAGGTCTTAGAGAAATGAATTTATAAGAAATTTGATGTCTTGTATGTAGGGAACTTGGGAGTTATCTAAGTCAATGCCATAAACTAAGGGTTGTACCCTAGATCAAGAAGGTCCAATATTATACCAAATAATTGAAGTAAAATTGTTGAAGTATTTATGTATTTTGATTCATGAATGATGTTGTATAAGTGTTTTACCAATGGTATTTTGGTTATAAGAATCATGAAACATCTAAGGATTTTGTTAATTTTGGAAGCATATAAATCTTCATGTTAGATTAACTTATGATTTATGGATACCATAATGGGTTTATGAGTTTAAGGTTGATCATAAGTTCAAATACTTAGATACCCCTTTGTAGGTTCTAAGTGGTGGGATTTTAAATTGATTAATGACATTTTGGGAGATGTTTTATTGGAATAATGTATATGTAACTCTAAGGTTAAACATGAAGTATTATTTGAGGAAGAATAATGTTTTAATAAGTTTAAAGGTATTAATGACCTTCAATGTTTATATTAAATTTTAGGATTAAGTTTTTTTAAGGATATTCAACAAATTTATAAGAACATTATAAAAATTATATTAAATAGTTTAGTAAAAAGAACAACATATCACATCTGTCAAGGTTATAGGGTTTGAACCCACAACTTAAGGGTGATAAGGGTAAAATTCCTACCAATAGACTATGTGGTGTATTGGTTAGTATAAATGATGTGATAGGTAAATATTAAGTTAATTTTTGAAACCTAAGTTTTATAGTAGAGATAATCATGTGATTTAAAAATTATGTGGTTATAGCTTATTTCTCGCGAAAAATGAATGTTCATGAGAAAAATTACCCAACTCATTATTTGGAGGCAACTATGCTAATTTGTTTCATTAAATATAAATAGGTAATATATTTACATAGAAAAGTAGGATATATGTTCTTATCATAATAGTTTAAATTATATATTCACATGGAAGGAGTTTCATTTTCACCAGAGAAGATGATTAGAGCTGATTGAAGATTAAGACTACCCAATTCATTACCACCCAGGGAAAATGAAAAAGGTGACTGGTGCTTTAATTTTAAAGGATCATACTATATTATATATTATGAGTATAAAAAAAGATCGAATATTTATGTATTTTCAAAGGATGGATCTTGAAATCATGAAATAAGGGGGGAAACCTTATCTTTCTCAAAAAGTGTCCAACCATCTATTCATATAAACATTAACGAGGCACATAAGGAGTATGTAGAGCTACAGAATAAGGTCAAAAAATTTCCTGAGTTTAAACTTAATCATGGTAGAATGATAATTTTCAAGAATTGTGTTTATATCCCCTCAATACTAGTTTTGAAGAAGGGTCTATTAGAGGAGGCTCATAGTTATTCATTCTCTATTCATTCTAGAAGTATGATGATGTATAGAGATTTAAAGGAGTGTTTTTTGTGAGACCGCATGAAGATATATATCACAAATTTTGTATCTCAGTGATTCATATGTTAACAATTTAAGAATAAGAGACAAAAGTCTAAGGGGTGTTACAATTATTACCCATACTGTAATGGGAATGGGAAAAATCATCATAGATTTTTTCATCGGACTCCCCAAAAATCTAAATGGAACAATACTATGTGGGTTATATATGATCACCTTAAAAAGTCAGTACACTTCATCACCATTAGATAATATTTCTCTCTGGTTCATATCTCCAGGATATACATTAAATAAGTGGTAAGGTTTCATGTAGTACCACATTCCATTGTATCTGATCAGGATCTGAGGATTACCTCGATATTCTTTGAAAGTATTAAGAAATATATTGATACATAGTTGAGCTCCAACGCACTATATCATCCTCAGATATATTTTTAGTCTAAGAGAACAATTCAAACCATATAGGTTATGTTGAGGACTAGTACAATGGATTTAAAAGGTGGTTAGGATAAATATCTTACTCTAGTTGAGTTTTCTTACAAAAATAACTTTCACTCAACCGTTCAAATAGTTCCTTATGAAGCCATATATGGAAAGAAGTGTATAACTTCAATGTATTAGGATGACATTGTAAAAATAAATCTATTGGGATCTGATCTACCTGAAGAAATGGTAGATAAGGTTAGAGCCATTCGGAAACACATAAGGGAATCAAAAAGTTGGTAGAAAAATTATTCTAACAATCACTGGTGTGATTTGGAATTTTATATTGGTGAAAAATTATTTCTAATAATTTCTAAATGGAATAAGGTAATGATATTTGGAAATAATGGAAAAATAATCAATGGTTATATTGTTTCATTTGAAATTTTTTATCATATCGGGATGCTATCTTATTGATTGATGCTCCCACTGAAACTCTCTAAAGTTCATGATGTGTTCCATATATCACTCTTGAGGAAGTAAATACATAATACATTACATGTACTAAACATAGAGTTCAAACCACAACATAGTGATATTTCTTATGGGGAAAAACAAGTGGATATTCCAGATCATATAGAGAAAATGCTACGAAACAAGACCACTCACATCCTCAAAGTTTTTTGGTGGAACCACTAAATTTAAGGAGTTGTGTGGGAACATGAGAATATAATGAAGAAGAAGTATTCTCAGTTTTTTGTAATAAAGTAATGGAATTTTGAGGGAGATATTCATTTTAATGGGGTATAATGTAACTCTCTGAGATTTTATGAAATATTTTTTCCAAATAAATTTAATTTCCTTGATGGATTGCATTACACATACCACCATATTTTAAGGAACCATGATATACTATTAATATTATTATATAAACTTGATCATTATAACCTAGCCATTAATTTTGGGGGTATGATTAGGAATAAACATATTCTTAAAATTATATATAAATGTTTTAGATAAAATATATATATTTATAAATAAGTACTTAAATTTTAGTAATGTATTTATATGATTCGAAAGTAATTTTTTCTCAAAAAATGATTTGTATTGGTTTTTGTTATCAAATAATAAAATTGACTTTTGAAACTTGTAGAAAATTTATTTGAAAAAATTAACTTCATTTTTTAAATAATCATATGAAAATTATCTTTGAGTGAATTTTTTAAAATTTTATGAAAAAATTAATTTTTTGATAAATAGTAAAAAAATACTAATTTTTATTAAAAACTATCTTTTCATTTAAAGAATTTACATTCATATATTTATTTTAAGTTGTTTTTAAAAGTAAAATTAGTTCAATTATATATTTTTTAATCGAATTTAGGTCATTTGAATCAATTTCATATTAAATTTTTATATTAATCTTTTTTATACTTATAGATATTTTCTCTTTAGAAAATGGATTTTTCATCGCATTTGCAAGTTTAATTTTAATTTAAATTATTCTACTTATATGACTGGAATTTTTAAAAATATATTCCATGTTTTGAATCATCATAATTAATATTATATAATTATTTCATCTTAATTTTTGTTCAAAATTAATATTAAAAACATTAAAAATTAATTACCATGGTTAAGGTTAAAACGAGTCTATCATGAGCTAAACTGAAAATATAATGTATAAAATGACTTAGAAACCTATACAGATTCCATTTTATATCCATATTTATACCTAATTTAATTGTTTTATAATTATCCATTTTTTATCTTTTTTCATTTTTAAAAAATGACTACACCTTTTTCTTTTCAAAAATTATTAGTGTGTACTCTTCCCCGCTTGTAAAAGACCACCCCACTCCTCTTCTCTTCACACTTCCAAAACCCTTTGGTTTGTAAAATACATACCAAAATCCCTTAATTAATTCCCTCCCAACATCTTAGAGTCCTTATTTTAATTAACAAACCCTCCTAATAAGGTTTTAAGTTTAAATCTAAGGGGGTTCTCTGAAGAAGAGGTATAGTCTTTAACAATAAATTTTCATTTTATTTATTCCTCTAAATCATTCAAATATTATTCAACCAATATGATATAATAGCATAAATATCTCCCATATACTAAGATTTTATTTTCTTTATGTAATGACCGGCATATATCTCCTCTTCGATCAAGTGGGAAATGAAACTGTCGATCATGTGTATGATAGACTATCGCCTCACGAATCGATGTAAATCATTTTCCATCACAGCCTCTCACAATTGGATATGATGATGGATTTGATGTTAATATATGATATTAGATACATTTTTATACTTATAGATTTTTAATATCACATATATCTTCTTACTTTCCATTCTTTGGGAATACAATAACATCGCTCGAATGTATAGCAGACTACTAGTTCACAAAGCGATGTTATTCATTTTTCACTTATGCTTTACATGGAATGTAATAAGGATAAATTTAATGAATATTTGTGATATATATGAAATAATAATGAATATATTATTGGAAAAATGCATTTATTTTCTAAAAATGGAGTCTAATTTGTATTTTTTGTCAATACACACAAGGATGATCAAGGAATTGCAAGGAAAGTGATATTATAGTACAATACGACTACCATATTGAAGGTGGCATCATTTCCCAGTGCTTTTCAAATTTTGGGGCTTAAAATTAGGAGGAAGAGGCAAGCATTGTGGATGGTGTTTTTTTCTATTTACTCGTCATAAATATTTTAAAATCATGGGTTTCACAAATACTAGGTTTCACAAAGGCTGGGATTCGAAAAGATGTGGAGTAATGAAAACAAGCATCGTGAACGGCACGATGGGTTGATGGTAATCTCTGCAATTACAAGAAGCCTTAAAAATAGGTTGAATTTAACTAGATCTTCATGAGTGAAAGAGATTCACAAATAGGTTTTTGGAGTTTCATGAAAAATCCACAGGAGGTGTGGGAGCATCACGAGGGGTTGTGGCTATATATATTAGGTTACCCCCACAACTTTACACATGAAAAATAATTGGAGAAAAAAATTAATCCCTAAAAATTTGTGAGGGAAAAGATCTTCAAAAATCAAGTATTTAAAGTGAGTGTGAGCATCACAAAAAGACATCTCTAGTATCGACCAATTCTTAGGTATCTGGGAAAAATGCATTTCGTGATGATGAGGTATTCCATGATGACTCAGTGAGCTTATTGAAGGTATTTTGTTCTACGAAGGAAGTTTTCTTCGTGAAGGTAGTGATATTCATCAATGAGATTCATGGAAAACAGTATTGAACATCAGTTTTAAGTGGTTAGTTCTTTCAAGTGCATCCATACAGAAATTTGATGCAAGTAGAGTCTCGTGCTAGTCAAGGAAAAAGACTTAAATTCTAATCTATTGAAGAAACCTTCATGTTGTTAAACTAATTAAGACTTCACCCAATGTAGTGAACTAGGGGTATTCGATGGAAGTGTTTTGAGGGAGGCAGTGTGATATCCCTAAAATATTGTAAAGGTGGTATGTTTGGAATAGAGTGGCTTTGTTTAAAATTCTATATTCCCCAACTAGTGAAGACTAGTGTATTTAGGTATGATAGACACATTGTCGGCGTGTGATCCTTGGACAATCCCTTTGTATCGAACCAAGTAAAATTGATGTGTTTTCTCTCTGCATGTGAGTTTTTGATTACTACATGATTCTATAAGATAGTTCTAACAAGTTCCTACCAATGTGGGAACAAGATCAACCACTTTAAAAGAAAAAGCTGACACCATGATTTGTCCCTCCCATCTCAGGGTGTTACGGGGTCCTACAAGTGGTGTCAGAGGTACAGGTTGCTGGAGTTAAATATATCCTCTTTTTTGTCATGGAAAATTTTGTAAATATCAGGGTATTACCCCTCTTTTATGGAAGAAACTTCTAGATTTATAATAAAAGGATGAGATATCATCTAATATCACTTGGAATGGAAGTTATTTTTTCCACTGAATAGGGTATTCAAGTCACTGATGCAACATGACTATTTATGATAGAAACAGATAGGAAAATTCTTGATGTGGATGCTAAAACACAAAATTCCATTACTGCATCTTTATCTGATCAAATCTATCTAAAGGTTATGAGTTTTACTTCAGTTAATTCTATGTGGGAAAAACTAGAAAATATATATGAAGGGGATAACAAAGTTAAGAAGTCCAAACTCTAAGTTTTTCATAATAGGTTCAATGATCTGAATATGTATCCTAATGAAAATTTAAATACCTTTTTTAATAGAATTACTAAAGTTGTTGGAGCTATTAAAGTAATTGGTGAAGAAATTAAAGATATTGACATTGTGAAGAAAATATTAAGAAGGATTCCACCTCTCTATAATAAAAAAGTGTCAGCCCTTAAAGAAAGGGATTTATCTAAACATTCACTTAATGATCTATTAAGAAGTCTAGTGGATTATGAAATGAGAGACAGACCAGAATATGTAATGACTCAAGTAAGAAAGGAAATAGAATTCAAATCCATGGAAAAAACATGAGGTTTCTGGATATATAGTTTATGAATATAATGAGTAAGATGAATTTATTTCACTTTTTTGTAAGAAATTCAAGATATAAATGGGTATATTTGAAGGAAATCTTTCTCTATCCTATTTTTGATTTAGTAGATTTGGTTATATTACCTCTTGGTGATCAAGAAAGTTTGATTATGGAGAAAGTGAAGCTAAAAACATGAAGAAGACTCAAAAAAGGTTTCCCAAAAAGGGGGACTACAAATAAAGAAAGAAACTATAGAGGAAGAGTTTTATCTATAAGAAAGAACAAGATGATAATAAAATTTTCAAGGATGAATAACTAGAGTTTAAATCTAGAACCCAAGCATCCATGATGGCTATAGTTGAAAAGTAATAACCTTCAAATAATAAAGATAAAAATAAATATTTGATTGGTGTTTTTTATCCCAAGTTGAAACTTGATAATGCTCTTGAAAAGATTGATAATCAAAGAAATAGAAACATAAAGAGATCTATTTTGGAAGATTCATCATAGTATATTGATCACCTTGAAGAATAAATTGATCAATTGGGAGAAGGATAAATATAACATTCAACAACTCATGAAATATTAGAAGATGTTGTGGAATTTAAGCTTAGGATTAAAGAGAAGGAAAAGTTCATCAATGACCTTACATACAGACTAGAGGATAAAGCTAAGAAATTTGAGGGGCTTGAAGATGAAGTTTTTACTATAAAGAGTAAACTAGAAACTGAATAAAATTCATGGGAAAAATAATAAAATATGGATTGGAAGATTCTCAAATGAATAGCTATTAGAGAGAGCTAAGAGTGGTTCTGAAGGAGTAGAAAAGGATTTGGATTATCAAAAAATAAACATGTATGGGAAAAAGTTGAATTGGTTGTGATTCTAAAAAATCAAAGGATGGAAGCAAAATTATTCAAAATAAATAGAAGTATAAATTTGGATATATCACAAAATCACCTGATGTCATATCAAATAAATCGTTACATAAAACTGAAAAGAGATCTAAAAAATATCCTCTAGTATCCATAAATGATCACTAAATAAATACTTTTTCAAAAAAGGGACATGAGGAGGGATGGAAGTGATAATAAGTTTCGTCTTATGAAATGACAATTTTGTGGTTATTTGGGTCATTCCATGTCATATTGTGAAGAGGTAAGAAACTATCTGGATGGGTAAGATCTTGGAATTCACAAAATGAGAATGAACCCATATTCTTCATCTTATAGAATAAATAGTTTCTATGGATACTATTTTAATTATTTTAACTATGGGAACAATTCTATTTATTGTAGCCAACTGAATGGTGGGAACATTACCTACAAAAAATCAAAGAAAATTCAATACTTTCCAACCAAGAAGAGTTTCTCTTACAAATAGATATTTTCTTCTAGAAGAACATGATGAGTATAATTAAACAATGCATATTGAAAATTGATTGGAAAGTCCACCTTTATCTTCCACTCAATCAAATATCTCGTTGAAGGAAAAGAAGAAAATTGAGAAATCCAACCTTATAGAAATAGCTCTCAAAGCTACAAATAAAAATAGCACATGGGTTCATAATAGTGGATGTGCATACCATATGATAGGAAATACATATTTATTGAATAATTTTAAGAAAAGTTTTGATGGAACAATGAGGTTCGGCAATGATGTTTCTTTGAAGATCAAAGGCAATGGAAGTATAGAACTAGCAAATGATGAGTTGAGAAAAACCAAAGTTCTTTATTTGGATTTTTTACGTCACATCTCTTAAGTGTGGGTAAACTCTGTGACTCGATACTGATAGTAACATTTAATCAAAATGGGTGTACTATCAAAGGAAATATATGCAATTCTCTCATGAAAGGATACATCACATATGAAAATTTATACTAGGTTAGCAGTAAAGTGAACATTTGTTACTTAACAGGTGAAGAAGAAGAAAACTTGTGGCACTAGAGGTTGGGTCACATTAATCAAAAATACATGGAAAAGATATCTAAGTTGAATATTTTCATGGAAATCCCCAATCTAAACCGTGAATGGGAAAAGACATGTGATATTTTCATGCGAGGAAAGTTGTTCTATATTTTCCAAATAAGAAAACAGCATTAAATCTTCCTGATCTCGTCTACACAGATGTATGTGGTCCAATAAATTTGGTTGACACATATAGTGAGATCTACTTCATTCTATTTATTGATGATTATACTATAATGACTGGTGTAATGATTATACAAAGGAAACAACAAGTTCTCGATTTCATGAAAAGTTATCATCGAATAGTTGAGAATGATATTGGCTGAAAAATCAAAGTTCTACGATCTAACAATGGAGGGGAATACAAATCCATTTAATTTGAAATTTACCTGAAAGAAAATGAAATAAATCATGAGGTGGTTGTAGTGATAACCCCATAAAATATTGGATTTTTTGAATATATAAATCGATAAGTGAACAATATGACCAAAACTTTGCTAATTGTGAGTCATATCTCTCATCATTACTTGAAATAGGTTATTTAACAAGTAGTGCACACTCAAAATCGAATAGGGTTTTATATGGAAGAGAATAATACATCATATGAGTTATGGTATGGAAGAAAGCCCTCTCTAAATTATTTTTGTGTTTTTAGAAGTAAAATTTTCATCCAAAACAAAGAAGGAAATCAAGTAAAGTTTGGTGATGCTGCAGACGATGAAATATTCCTTGGATATTCAATAGATATGAAAGCCTAAATTTTTTCAATAATAATCTTTGAATAATTATGGAAATAAGTGATGAAAATATCATTGAATATAAAACCATAAATACCTTGAGGGTCTCATATGATGATTTGATAGAAGAGAAAAAATAAAGTGTACATGAAACAGATTCAAATACAGAAGTAGAGGATTGCATGAAAAACATTTGGGGCTTACAAAATGATGATGATTCAAAATAATAATCAAAATAGTAAATCATGGATGAAGAGACTTCATTTTAACCTCACGTGAGAAATAGAAGAGTATAAATTGATCTATCCAACATCATCAGGGATTGGATAGCACTCACACAGACAAGGAGAATGAGGAGTGAAGCACATTCTAACATCCTTTAAATTTTGGAACCAACCTTATTTAAAGAAGTAGCAAAGGATGAATCATGGGTTAAAGCCATGAATGAAGAAATTAATCATATTGACAAGAACCAGACCAAGGATCTTGTTATGAGACCTGAAAATCACAATGTGATTAGTACCATGTGTATCTTGAAAAAAAACCGATGAGCATGGAAATGTGATAAAAAAACAAGACATGCTTAGTGTGTAAAGTCTATGAACAGATTGTAGGAATTGATTTTCAAGAAACATTTTCACTAGTAGAGATACTGGAGTCGATCAAACTTTTCCTTGATATGGAAATCCAAAAAAGATAAAAATTTTATCAGATGGATATCAAAACATCATTCTTAAATGGATTTATTTAATAAGAAGTATACATTGAAAACCCAATGGTATTTCTGATTGGAAATGATGAATAAAAGGTTTTTAGATTAAAGAAGCCTCTTTATGGTCTAAAACAGGCACTGTGAGCATGATATTATCAACTATATGAATATCTGAATAAGCTTCAATTCAAATTATGAGGTTTTGATCATAATCTCTATGTGAAGAATTCAAAGGAAGATCAATTTATGGTTCTTGTATATGTTGATGATATCATATTTGGGGGAATAAAGTAAGGATTAGGGGAAGAATTTTCTAATCACATGAAATTATAATTTGAAATTTATATGATTGTTGATATCACATGCTTATTAGGTTTGTGGTTGATTTAGAAGAAGGATTGAACTTTCATTTATCACGAAAAATATGCAAGAGAGATTCTGAAAAAATTCAACATGCATGATTCCAAACCAATGTCTACTCCGATTGTGGTTGGGAAAAAACATGGAAATCATGAGGATGGGACTTCTGTGGATCCTACCATGTATAGAAGGATCATTAGAATCTTGTTATACTTAACTAAAACATGGTCAGATATTGTCTTTTCAACATGCTTAGTGGCCCGTTTTCAAAGTAATCTGAAGGAATAATATTTGGCGGTAGTTAAAATAATCATGAGGTACATTAAAGGTACTCAAAATTATGGATTTTACATTTCCACAAGAAGAGATAATAAACTATTAACATTTTCTGATGCTAACTTGGTTAAAGATTTGGTGGATATAATCTCCACAAGTGGTGGATCATTATTTATTGGAAAGAAATGTGTGGGTTTGTTGAGTAAGAAACAGAAAAGAACTTCTCTTAGTACTACTGAAGCAGGGTATATATCTACTGCAAATTACTGAACTCAACTATTGTGGATGAATAAAATACTGACTGATATTACTGATGTGGTAAAAAATTCGATGGTGATTCATTGTGAAAACAATTGCATGATCAATCTTATGAAGAATTTGTTTCTTCACTCTCGTAAAAAACATATTGAGATAAGATATCACTTCATCAAAGAAAAATTTGAATAATTCATGATTCAAAGTGATCATGTTGGAATTGATGACCAAGTTGTTGACATTTTGACTAATCCGTTGGTGTCACATGTGTTTGAGAAACATCAGTTGAACCTCAGTGTTCAAAAACCTCCTAATGCATGAGGAGGTTATGGTTGTTCCCCTCTCCCCATTTGTGTTAACTATTTTAATATATTTGTGTAAGTGATGCAGGTTTATGGGGGAGATATGATCCAGTCAGAGTGTGTTTTGAGCTCTAAAAGTACAAATATAGGTTCTTTAGGTTTATTTACAAAGGGGGGAATGGAGAAATTCAATGTGATAAAGGTTTTATAGTTGTGGTTTTTTTGACAAATAATGTAACGCTTCTATGACACGATGAGAATTATGTGTTATGAAGAAACAGTTCATATTTCTCAAAGCTTAGCTTGGAAATCTTTAAGTGTTCTAAAACATGAGAACCCAATTCAATGCTTCTCCTCTTGTTTTCAATAATGAGATTTTCTTATATAAACATAGAGTGTTGGATTACTTGTTTCTTGTGTATCAGGTTTTGATAGCGTCTAGTGATTTATTGAATTGTTTTACATATTGATAATAAATACAAAGGGGGATATTGTTGTAACCAATACTATTATTTGATTGAAATGAAATCTAGTTTGTTTGTTTTTTCAATACACACTATAATGATTAGGTAATTTCAAGGAAAGTGATCTCATAGTACAAGCTAACTACAATATTGAAGGTGGCATCATTTCTTAGTGTTTTCCAAATTTTTGGGCTCAAAAATTGGAGGAAGAGGAAAGAATCGTGAAAATTTGTTTTATGGGATTGAATCTTCATAAATATGGTAAATTCATGGGTTTCTCAAAGAATAAGTTTAGGAAAAACTAAGATTGGTAAGATGTGGAGTAACGTGAACAAGCATCACAAACGGTGCGATGGGTTGACAATAATCTTCACGACTATGAGAAGCTTTGAAAATAGGTTGAATTTCACTGGAGCTTCATGGGTGAAAGAGATTCATGAAAATGTTTTTAGAGTTTCATGAAAAATCTGCTAGAGGTCACGATGGGTTGTGCCTATAAATATGAGGCTACCCCCACTACTTTACACAAGACAAATAATTGGAGAAAATGAAAAATTGTTCTGAATTCATGAAGTCTAAGAGATTCACAAATCAATTATTAAAAGTGATATTGAGAAACAAGAAAAGACTTCTCTAGTCTTAATCAATGATTAGGTATCTGAGAAAATGGGTTTATCAATGATGAGGTATTCTGTAATGAATTAGTGAGCTTCATGAAGGATGTTTGTTCTGTGAAGGTGGTTTTCTTTATGAAGGTAGTGAGCTTTGTGAAGGAGCTTCATGAATGGAATTATTAAAAAACATAAGGTTTAAGTGAGTAGTGCTTTCAAGTGCATCCATTCAGGACTTTAATATAAGTAGAGTCTCATGATAATCAGGGACAAAGACTTAAATTCCAATATATTAAAGTGACCTTCCCATTGTTAAATTGAGTAAGACTTCACCCAAATTAGTGATCTAGGGGGAGTTGACGGAAGTGTTCTGAGGGTGTTAGTGAACTATCCCTAAAATATTATAAAGACAGTGTGTCTAGCACAGAGTGACTATGTTTGAACTTCTACATTCCACAAATAAATAATATTAGTGGATTTAGGTATGACTAACACATTTTCGGATTTTACTCCTTGTACTATCCCTTAATGGTGAACCAAGTAAAATTGTTGTTTTTTCTCTCTACATGTGAATGTATTATTACTACACGACTCCATAAGACAGGTTTAATAAGTTCCCACCAACGTGGGAACAAGATCCTTCACTTTAAAAAAATAACACAATAATTCACCCCTCCACTCTGAAGGTGTTTCTGGGTCCTATATCTCTAAAGGTTATATATTATTTACCTTTATTTTTTTATCCATTTAGAAAATGGAAATAGCATTCATGCGTACGTACGGTCTACCATCTCCATGAATAGTGTAATCTATTTTCTATCTCAAACTTTTATGAATTACTATAAATACATTTATAATGAATATATATGATATTTATATCATGGTTTACATTCTATATATTATGTAACCATGATCATTGTAAAAGGACTAAAAATACCAACCAAAACATACCTAAAAAATGAAGCAATTATTACCCGAAACGTGATTTTAACAAGGAATTGTTAATAAATGGGTAATAAAAGGACATAAGTAAATCATATATGTTATAAAAATATATAATTATGGTTCTAAAATAGATATATAATAAAATTATATTTATTATACAATATTTTTGAATGTGTATGAAGTAATTTGAGGCTTAAGGTAAGGGATTTTCATCTCACTTTTATTTTTGGGGGCCACATGCCTTATACCAATTGTTTATTTTATATGGTGTATATACTTCCCATGTATGTATTTTATGATTATACTCATAAAAATTATGGTATATACATATCCATATATATTTCTCTCTTTTATGGGGATTACAATTCAAATGTTACCAAAGTGGTAAGGGTTTGATTTTACAATCTCATAACTTATTGGTATTGCTTATGATTATGATTTTGATGGTGAAATATTATGATATATATCTCAAGAAATTCATTAATTTTATTTACCTCTAGTTATTTCATAAAAATGAATGTTTTCCTTTTATTTTCTTCTCTTTATGTACTCAAGAACCCAAAAGAATTTTTTTTAAGCAAAATCGGTTTTATTTCTCTCTTCAGCCAAAAACACCTTTTCTTCCATGTCCATGTTTTCTAAAAATGTTTTAAAGAAAGATTTTAAAATTATACAATGATTTTTTAAATAAATTTTTTCCAATATTTGAATTTGTTTAAATATTTTTTGAAAGGAATATTCTTATCATTTCCCTAATAAGGCTCTTTTGACTTTTTACTGAAAATGTGAAATCAATATTTGTTTTAATATATACTACATGGACAGTATTTCACACCATCGTGATAATTATTTTATTTGAAGTGTCCTTTATATGTTTTCAAGGTTATTTTAAAAAAAAATATTTCCATAATATTTTATGAATTTCTAGTTTTAAAAAGGTAATTTTCAAAGAAAATTTATTTTCTTTAAGAAATATTCCAAGTGATATTTCAAAATAATTTTCCATATAAGATGGAATCATTTGATGTTACTTAAGCTTTATTGTGGATATGATCCAAGGGTACCATCCTTATTCTTTCTCTGGATATTTTTTGTTTATGATGACATGATGTTTATGATACTCATTCCTTTTCCACATGTTATTTTATGATAAAATGTTTATGAAACTCGTTCCTTTTCCATGGATTATGTTATGATGAAAGGAAGAAATGTTTATGAAAATAATTTATATTCATGGATTTTGTGGTAATGAATGTTTTAAGATATTGTGTCACATATATGTATGATTTTTATTATGTTATGGGTGTGACCTATTGAAACAAATGATGGTGAACTTCATGCAAACTAATTTTTTTTAAACCTACTAAGGACTAGCATATGCGGTAAGTAATATTATTGTACCACATGGAAGACCTAAAGATTTCATGACCAAAATAAAATAAAAAAATGAAAAATAGAAGTGAATTTTTGATGGTGGAAGTGAAACAAGAGAGATGATAGAGAGAGAGAGGTAAAAAACTGGCAGCATAAGAATTTTGGGGAATCAGATTGTTCAGAATTCATTAAAAATGATTCTCTATTTATTTTCAATAAACAAAATTGTGTAAGTGACTGTGAAGAATGTGTGTTGAGATACATAACCATCATTAAAGTGATCTACACTATACAATGAACTCTCCTATGAATTATTAGTAAACCAAATTTGAAGAATAGAGATGTTCATTAATGAAAAATAGAGACATCGTCTTTTTTCAATTTTTGGTGCTTCAGATGATGCGCAAAAGAGAAAGGATCTACTATTTTTACATATTAGTACATAGAATACCATAAAAATTATACTCATCAAGAAATAAATGAATATCACTATATGAAAATTTTATCGTGATTATGAAACTGAATCAAATATATAGAAAATTTTCATTTCATTGTAATTTGAAACCCTTAATAAAATTAAGTATGCCTGTTTGAAAAAACAAAAACATATTTAAGAAAGTACATATATAATAGAAATAAAATAAAATTAAGAAGATAAATGAATTTTCTCTGTTGAGTTCACCTTTTTCCTCATTACTCCAACTTCTCAAATTCCTACATCAAAAATTTTCAGGATTCTACTTCAAATATCGCTCTAGAAACTGCTCTTCATAATCTACTCTCATCTCTCTCCATCCAATTGTTTTTTTACATACTTCATACTTTTATTTTTCATCCAGTTTCATAACATCATAAAATCTCTTTCGTTTAGTGAAATTCATATGAAAGAATTAATTATCTAATATTAAGTCACTGTCTTCATCACTTAATCACTCACTCTCTTCAATAGGTTCTGACATTGCTCAGTTTTCAATAATTGTTCTGTGAACAATAATTTTTTTATAGTCATCATTATAATTTTTTTTATTTTTTTCCTCTCTATATACTTTTTGTACAAGTTTTGGTCTCAGTCTTCTCTTCCTTCTCCAAGCTCTGAAACAATGTTCTGATACATGCCAAAAAGAATTTGGCATGATACACCATCTTCTACAATTTTGGCCTACAGGGGGAACAAAAACATTAATGGAAATGTAATCTTCTCCCAAACCATATCAGCACAACAACTACTTCCTTGCCCAAACCCATTTGATAGAGTGATAAACTCCTTTAATATCCCATTATTCAATCTCATAACCTAGGCTTGACTTCTCCAAATTTGATCGATTCTTCCTCAAAGAATAACCACTAGAATTAAACCCATAAACACAAGAATTAAATAATCCAAGTGAAAAAAAATCTACATGTCAAAGAATTATTTTTCCAACAGATTCTTAAACAAATTTTGTTTCTCACCTAAAACCTCTATGGCCAAAACATTTCATCCCTCACTGAACCTGCAAACAAGAAATGTGACATCAATTCAAAAACCAAAGGCATGACAGTATCTTCATTCACCCAAAACAAAGCTCTACCTTCATACAAAATTAGGTTCAACTCCAATATGAGGAGAATCATCTTCACTCTACTCAAATGGATTTTAAGGCTTCCTCAAATCATTAAAATTTCTCATTGAATCCACTTCCTCAAAAATAAAATTCAGTAAGCTTCAAAAAAACAATCAATGGTTCATCCTCCTCTGAATTAGACTTAATGCCAACCCTAGATCATCATTGGACCTATGGATTCTTCATCGACAGCATAATACAACCAATATTTGGATATTGAATCTTCAAATCATTGATTATGGATGTGTAGTATAGCCTCAAACCAGCTTCAGTCAGCAATGATGCGACTTTCTTTGGTTTTAGATTTCTACACACTCGGTACTCAACCTACATCGTATTCACGATGAACCAGATTTGACCCATTCAGGAAATCCAAATCCTAGTTCAAACATAGGTATGTATTCATCCAATTGTGTTTTATGCTCCATAGTCACAGAAAAACCTTGATTTCATATTCTTCAAGTTGTTGGTTTGGCTGTTCTTGGTTCGACAGGCATCCACAATCAGTTACCCTAATTCTTCTTCCCAGGATCTTGTATCGTCCTTCAAACACAATCAGTGTTCATGCGAACCTAGAAACATCAGATTAGCACTTGGACTCGAAGCTTGGTACTGGTTTGACATTGTGATTTATTTCAAAAATTAGAACAACAACTAGGACAGCAGCTCGGTGACATCTCCTTTGCAGTGGCTTCACAGCTTACCTAGGCTCCTATCTCCTTGAAAGATCAGGGAAACTCACTTCGGTTTTCTTAATTCTATAACATAATTATGTTTTTATTAATTCTATAATATGATTATGGTTTTCTTAATTATATAAGATAATTATCTTACCCGATAATGATTTTATCTTATGTTGGATTGTGACAATTATTTTATGCGTATGCAAAAACTTATATTACTCGATCCACAAAAATATCTTACACAGTGATTCTTTATAAATTTATCTTATGTCAGCTAGAAATTAATATCATTTGGATGCAATAAAAGATATAATTCTTGGTATTTCATATCCAAATAAGTAGAGAAAATCTTCAACCACATATTTCAAAAAATCTACAAACTTTCCACGATAAGCTTACAGATCATAAGAAGATACAGGTGCTTATTTGTATATTATGTTATGCCAAAGCATACATCATAAATTTAGAAAAAATCTCAGTTCCAATACATATAAAGGTTTCCAACAAGGTACCTTGTTATTGACAGAAAAATATTCTTAAGTAATCAAGAATTTTGAAGCAAAGAGCACAGAATCTCCCAGCATTGGAGTATCTAGATAATAATGAAGATCAACTTATCATAGAAACAGATGCATCATACTCATCATAAAGATGTATCCTAATGATAAAGAAAAACCATAATGATATTATCATTAGATACTAGAGTGGATGTTATAATAATGAAGAGAATAATTATCATTTCCATTAAAAAGAATTACTTGCAGTCCTTAAAGGAATTAGAGCTAATGATATTTTCTTGGAAAAACCTTTTACTATAAGAATATATAGTTATTATATAAATAATTTTATGAGAATTAAATTAAAAGGGTTTACCCAGGAATGGATTTTACTATGGAGGAATTAATTTAAATACTGTAACTTTAATATAGGAAATATTAATGGAAAAGATAATGTCATTCCAGATTCACTAACATGCTACTTTGACTCTTGTAGGTGTAATGACAAAAGATATAAAATCAAGGATATGTCATGTTTTCATTGATATTCATTCTGTGGAAGAATGTTTGGTTATCAAAGAAATGAATGATAGACTTAACAGACTCGAACAAAGAAAAAATATTCGAGCAGAGAATCACTTTCAAAAGAAGGGATCTTCATCTAGTAAGGTTAAAAGATCATAAAGCACAGGTTCCTCAACTAGAAAAGCTTAAAAATTGGGAAATTATTGAAATAAGATTCCATACAAAAAGTCTAAATATTAAAGTCATATTGAATTATTTGTATGTGCTCAGAAAGGTCATTTTATCACTCAATGTGCAGAGAATCTGAGAAACAAGAAGGATTAGATGAACTAGAAGATTGAAATGAATGGAAGATCTAAAGAAAAAGAGAAAACCATTAAGACCTGGGTTGATCAAGTGGAATAAGAACTTGAAAAGCATCAAAGGTCCCATAAATAACCCCATCGATAGAATGTTTAGAAAGAATAAGTTCAAGAATGTATGGATGATGATCTAGATGAAGAGCTCATCCCAACAAAGGAAATGTGAAAATATTTGCAAAGGATTCAAAATATTTCAAGGAATAAATCCATAGCCATTTATAATCTGATCCAGAAAATTAAAGATGGTCGGATATTCAAAATAGGTATGAACCATGTTTTATATATTCTTAAAGAATCAGAAAATCTTATGGAGAATTATAAAAATATTGATCAAGATATGATCAGTATGATCATCACTAAAGAGATCAGGTTGAAGGTCCAAGTTTATGGTCTTCTTGAAAAAGTTAGAAGGATTAAGGAGATAGGTGTGTAAGAATATCCAGTGTTGGAAAGGTTTTAAAAGATGTAGGGAATAGGGATTCTGAATCTATATATACCATATACGACATTAGAACCATAATATTTCACTGAATTCTAGAAATATTTCAAAATAGGAGTTGTACAATTATTGAGATTTAAGAAAATAAATTCTACATGAAATTGGGTACCATAGATGGTGAGAACGATTCTAAAAAAAGGAATATCTAAGTTTTCTATTGTGGGTTTCACATATTGAACCAATCATATTAGTAGATAGATTGGTCATGATATAGAATCTATACCCAAGGCACTAGACTAAAGGACCTATCCAAAAAGAATTTGAATATTCATTGTTTAGTGATAAAGATTGGCTAGAGTTCATTTTGAATAAGTCCATTATGAACATATACAAATCGCATCGAGTATTTATCTAATTGAATCAAAATCAATAATAAAATATTGTATATTGTTTTCAAGAGACAATGTGTTAGTCTCTATCAACTCTAGAGACATGCAGCATGTAGAAATGACACATCGGATAGACTTCACAGTGGAGGCAGACACGATTCTTGAAGAACTCAAGATGTGGAAAGGACATAAAGAAGATATATTTATTTTCAGATATCAAATCCAACGCACCATCAAAGAATTGATGAAAATGAAGGAGTTAGAGAAATAAGTCTCAGTTGGAGAAATAATTGATGCTCTATATGACTTGGAGGGATTCTAGGAACTGATCCAGACATGTGTCATATCTAACATGGATGATATGATCAAATCAGACATGTCAATTGTGTAATTTTTTTTAGTGTGAAGTGTTTAGTATAAGTTTTGTTTATTTTCATCCCACATTTTTCTATTTCTTTTGTTTTTATCTTTGTTTAAAGTGTGTCTTGTAAGAATTGATTCAGCTTCTCAAGAAAGCTGAGCCTAGAGGCCTATATAAGGGACCTCCAACCCATTTGTTTGGAGAGATTATTTTGAATATAAATTAGAATGATTTCAGACATTATCTCTCTATATTATCTCTAAGACTTTGTGTTCTTCATGCAGAGAAATTCTCAAAACAATCCTACAAATTAGATGGTAGGTAATCCCCTTATCCTCTTTGTGGATATTGTTTGACTGTTGTGTTTGTGATTTTTGCAGCCTTTCTGGTCTCCCAAATCAGGATTTCCCGTGAGACCTCATTAGAGACTTCACCCACTAGTGGTTGAAGCGCTACTTCAGTGGAGTTTCCATTAAGGAATTCCTAGAACCCATGGTTATAGGTATTTATTATGAGCAGAAATTTTTAGAAGGTAGGGTAAGGTATTATAAGAAAAAATCTAGTTATATTTGGCTTAAAATGTATCGTTAAATTCTAGAAGCCATATTGGACTTTGAAAAAAACCCGAAGTAATCTATTTAGGGCATAAATCCCAAGAAACTTATGAAAATATTGAAGAATTGAAGGTAGAAATCAGGCATACTGAATCCCAACTTCGACAATCCAAGTGGTTAGTCCAAAACCTAGAAATTAAATAAAGATATCTAGATGGAGAATTATTTTTCTTTGAATAGTATAATATGGATAGAATAAGATCTAATCTTAGACCGAATATTTGAGATATTTGGTAGAGGATTGAAGGGAGAGATTTAGGAGAAGATTCCAATCATCCCAAAGCCATTGTCTCTAATATAAATCCACATAGAGATACAGTAGGGGAAAGTATATCTGGATGATATACTACAGATGATTATGTGTGGCCTTTAGCAGGAGAAGCTCAAGAATATCATGAATAAGTTTTGAGTATTTGTAAAAGTATTCAAGAATACCATAAATAGATCTGTGGTATTATTACTCGAGAGAAATGGGAATTTGGGGACATAGAATGTGACTTCAAAAACATAAATTAAAATCTCAAGAAAGTTGAAGACCTAAAATCCAAACTCGAAGAGAAGAAGAAAAGGAAATAGGTAAATTCATCTCCCACTAAAGGTCTCGGTGTAAAACCCTGGGAAAGTAAGTTAGTATGGAAGGCTATATCCCATAAACCAATTCCTTGGAAATGACTGAAAGTATTGTTCAAGGATTTATTTTAGAAAATCAATAGGGTAGAAAATATCTCATATCCTAGCCATATTTAGGAAGAATATAGGACAAGGAATACATATCTAGAAGGTGTTACTCAACATAGGACAATCCTAAATCTAGATTGAAAAAGGGATCCTAGAGAAGATATAGATGAATGGGCTCTAGACCTTTGATATTATATGATATCAGTTGGTTTACAGTCGTGGACCATAGATAGTGCACTTAATTTCATAAGAGCTACATTGAGAGGTAATACATGGTGATTTTGGGATATGTCGTTGAGACACTTAGAAGTGATAAAATATATCCTTGAATATGTTACATTCCCAATTGAAGTTATACCAGTAGTATATGATTTCCTTAAATAGGAGTTTGTAGGAAATTCACTGGTATATC
This sequence comes from Viscum album, assembly GCA_963277665.1. Classification (NCBI taxonomy): domain Eukaryota; kingdom Viridiplantae; phylum Streptophyta; class Magnoliopsida; order Santalales; family Viscaceae; genus Viscum; species Viscum album. The sequence goes on from OY728120.1 coordinate 1,172,889,829, forward strand.
GAGATGGAGATTGATAGAAAAGTCTAGAACAATTTTAACCAAGATCCAAATTTATGACATGTGTTACTTTAAAGAATATCTCTGTGAGTTTCATCATTGGTATTATCTTCTTAGACCAAGAGCTCAAGAATATTCTCTAGATGTCATTATCCAGAAGCTTCCAGGAACTTGGCTTGAAATTGTTCAACAAGTGTTGAAGACTCATATTTCCTAGAGTCAAGATCTTTAAGACACTCTAAGAGTTCGAGTAGAAACAATATGCCACATGATAATACTCTATTGTATGCAGAGGCATGTTTTATAGGATGTAATAAATATTCCATACATGAGTTATTCTTGTTGACCAAAAGTAGAGGGTGTTTTAGGAAGATATAGGTGTGGTCCAACCAAGAAAGAGCTTGGAAAAACCCCAAAAAATTCATTTAAAACACAGCATCAGGATGACCAGTGTGAATGAAATAAATAATTCAAGAAAATCAAGAAATGATTTGGGAAGATAAAATCATCAAGTAGATCTTCAGGAAGAAAACCAAAAAAATATAAGAGATTTCTTAGACCAAATAGAATACATAAGGACATGAGAGACAACTTTAAGGCCAAATATGGGAAGTATCGTAGATTCCTGAAAGAAAAATCTCTATCCAGTTGTGATTGTTGTTGGTTTTGTAGAAAGAAAGGTCACAAAGTTGAAAGTTTCCTAGATACAGATAGAAGAAGAGGAAGTCTCAAATAAATAATGATGGAAGATTCATCATAGATATTGTTTGAGCATATCTGGGAGAAGATATAGAATCAAATGATAATAGTTTATATTATTTATATTTAGAGTACTCAAAGGAAGAATATTCTATCTCATATGAGGAAAAAGTAAATTACCCTATTTTGACCCAGATTCGAATATCCATGATTAGAATAGGGGCTAGTGTGCATGAAGACTCTCTAGAACTAGTAAAACTAGAGGAGATGGAAGTTGATTTAGTTCATTATTTAGAAAAATGAAATCCCTTAAGAAGGAAGAGATTTTTATTAATGGAAGTTTCTTAGAGTTTATTGGTCAAAGGTATACTAGAAGTATTCGGTACCATATCGAGAGAAGACTAAGATCATTGAAGATGAAGAGACAGGTGAAGTCTATAAAAAATATATAGGATTATTTAAAATGCCTTTCCTAAAACCAGAAAGGGTTAATAAGGAAATCCATAAAAATGTTAAGTATGTGAATTTTGTAATAATATAGATAGGAGTATATCCTCTAGTCAGAAAAGGAAAATATCTACCAATCCTAATTGCAGTAGTGGATGGAATTTTAGTCAATTTCTCCATTGTATTATTAGGAGCAAGAGAAAATCTGCATGTAAGAGCATCATGGGTAAAGGTGATCCCATACTAGAATGTAGTTTTATGGACATGAGTATTAATAGAACTCTATAAGTAAATATCAGCATGAGGAACTAGCAGAAGAAATTGGGATTTCCATGTGACAGAAGTTGTGTTAGAGTGATTACACATCTTTATGTAATGTTTTACAATACTAGAAGACCAACTCTAAGGAAGGGTGTGGAAATATTTACACATATTTTCCAAGACAAAGGAACATCAATTAGAGTAATGAAACCACATGAGGTAAATCCCAAGAGGATAACTTAGACTAGAGAATGGGTTTTACTAGATTTGGAGGAAGAAATAAGGTAGAAGATACTTCTTCTAGATGTTATTTAAAAAGTCGGAAATAGAATTTTCATCTCTGAGGTCAGAGAAGATGAATATGATCTCAGATTAAAAGGATAAATATTAGGTAGATCATATTTGAATATAGAAGATTTAAAATCAAAAAATATTATAGAACCCTTTGGAAAATCCAAGGATCTCAATCAGAAAAGGTGAAGATGCTTCAATAGAAGAACCTAGAACATCAATTTCCATAAAGATAGTTGGACAAAGGAATGTTCAACTACCTATTTATGAGGATGAAGAAACTCATGTAGGATATATGGGATCCTCATTACTCAATGAAAATATATAGGAGTGGGATACATTAGTAAAATTAAGTATTAATGAAGCTTCATGTATTTCTCTAGTTGATATAGGATATGCCTTCTCTTGTACAAGAATCCATTTTTTAGGAGTAACCTGGGAATCTATAGAGTTTCAAGTTAAAATTGGTAACAATTAAATAGTTATAATTCAAGAAGTAGACATGGATATTTAGATTGAAATCAATGGAATAATATTTATAGAGAAGATGTTTTTTTTGTTCCTCAATTTCCAGATGACTTCTTGATTGGAAATAGATTCATTAGAAGATATAATCAGGTAACGATATTTTCAGAAGAAATTATACTCAACAATTATCTAATTAAAACTATTTCTGAAAAAACTAGAATGGTTCTAGATAATTAAGTATCTATTGTTAAAGTGGAAAACTATCTAGATGAAGATAGATAATACCATCGAATGGTTGAGCAGTGGAAAGAACTAGTTATATTGAATGTTCTGGGGATTAATGAAGAAGATGCATTGGCTAAGATAAAATATTATTTATCAGAAAATTGGTTAGAAAACCCACTGAAACTATAGAATTGGCAATTCAAAAGGCTACAATCACCCTTAATGATCCTAGTACAGTTATCAGAAGTAAGGTAATTTCCTATCTAGATGATATGGTTAATGAATTTGAGAAACAAATTATAGAGTTAATCAGTCTTGGATTAATCAGGCATAATGAAAGTCCTTATAGGAGTGCGGCATTCATTGTAATGAATCATGTAGAAAAATATCATGGTATGTCTAGAATGGTTATAGATTATCGTGATCTTAATTGTTCTACAAAATATGATGGCTAAAATATTCATAATCAATAATATTTAAGAAGCAGGATTAGGAATGAAAGGCCAACGGTATATTCTAACTTTGATCTCAAGTCAGAATATTGGGAGATAAAGATCAAAGAAGAGGTTATACCATTAACAACATTTACAATGCTAGTCGGCTAGTTTGAATGGATAGTTATGCCATTTAGACTCAAGAATGCACCAGGAATATTCCAGATGAGAATGGACAAGGCATTCAGTAGATTATCATAGTTTATGGAAGTCTATATTGATGATGTGCTCGTATTTAGTAAAAATACAGAAGAGCATATAAAACATTTGTAGAAAGTGGCTGAAGTGTTTAGAGAAGAAGGGATGATACTTTAATAAACTAATTAATTAATTAAATATATAAATAAAAGATAAAAATTTAAAAATAATTAAATTAAAATTAAATTATAAAAATTATTAAATTATTTATTAAAAAGAAATTAAAATTTAAAACAATAATTAATTTATTAATATATTAAAAAATACACAAAATGAAATAAATATAAAGTACACAAAATATAATATTAAATAATAGTTAAATAATTAATAAAATTCATCAATTAAACCAAATAAAAAAACATTAATAAATAATTAAAAGAATGAAAAATTAAAAGATTAAATGATAAAATAATAATTTTTATTAATAATTTCATTAGTTAACTAAATCTATGATAAACCAACCTAAAATACACAATTAGTCAGATTAATGTTAAATCAAGCATTAAAAACACTATTTGACAACAAAATAGATGTGGAAAAAAAATTCAATTCAAGGACACATCAAATTCCCCCACACTTGTTTATCCTCAAACAATCTTTAGTCGCATTCAACAATAGTAAATAAATCTCAAAATGGAGAAACTGAAATGACACTAAGAATTTATTTTCAAAAATATTTTCCCACATGGAATCTCTGAAGTAGTGAAAAATGAATTTTCTCTTGAGTTAAATTTTTTAGTGAAAATTTGATTACAGTTTTACTAAAATGATTTAAATTGATATTTTTAAATAGAATTTAATAAACCTCAATTTGAATATAAGTGAAATTCCAAACTTCTCTTTACCTCCAGGTGAATAAACTTATATAATTTAAGAAGGCATAATAAATAAACACGACTTTGGATAGGGTGGATTGAAAATTTATTAGTGGAATAAATAACTCTTCCAAAAGTTCGATAAATAAATAATGAAAAGAATGAAATAATGGGTTCAAATTGTATTAGGATTTTCATTTCATAATTCATTTTTATTCATATCTTATGATTTAAATTCAAATTAAAGAGTTCAAAGTAAATAATAACTATATGAAATTTTCTCATGATTTTATTGAAATCCATTTTTTTCCAAGAGGGAAAGAAAAATGATTTATCCAATTAAATCCAAGAGGTATTAAATATTAACCTTCTTAAAGTGGCATCACAACCATCAAATTTGAAAAACATTTTCACCCAGTGAAAATTATAAAATATAACTTAAAAATCACAATTTTAAAAAAAAAATATGAGGTTTTTGAAGAGCTCACATTGGAACATTTCTTTAACACAAATTAAGTCCTCTCACCCACACTTAAAAACTAACAATACCCCCATTGTTGAATTCAAGTTGGAAGGACAATTTTTAACAGTTTAAGTTAAAAAATATTTTAAATTAATTAGTGAATGTTTCATGTAAAGGGTCACAATAAAGTTCAAAAATCATTTTTCCACACAACAAACAAGAACTACAAATTCAAGAAATTTTTTCTCCACAATAAATAATTTGAACACAAAACAAAAAATCTAGAAATGATGTATGCTTTCACAATAAAAATTCAATAATGATTTTCAAATGAGAAGATTAAATTTCATGAACATGCATTTTAATCAAACACAATAATTGACATAAGAAGGATTGACCAACAAACTTAGCAATAATTATAGCATGTAGAACAAATATTCAAGGAAAAAAATTCATCATGTATTAACAAAAACTACCACTAACAAACAAACCAAATTATAAGCATTAAAAAATCCAACAATTAAAATATGTAACCCCCTAGTATAATGAATATTTTCTCATTGATTCATATACAAAAGACTCCCTTGTTTTCTTTATGATCAAACAATTTGGACACCAAGATGCAATACCTAAAATATTGAAAATATAAAACATAAGTAACTATAATTTAAAGTTCAAGAATGAATGTAACTAGAAAATAATGTAAGGAAGAAATAATTAAGTTGTTAAAGCTTGAATTAGGTTGCTAAAGTGTTGATAATAGTGAAAATCAGTCAAGAATCTGTTCGTGAAAATCACATAAATGGACAATTAGAAAGAGATATTGGGAAACTACAAAGTTGTAATGAAACAAAGTGAGATATATTTATTTCAAAAGAAAATCTAGGAAAAAATTAAAAGTCATGGGTTGCCTCTCATGCAGTGCTAGGTTTTAAATCCCCATCCAGACTTCCTCCCTCAAATTTCTGACCATGATCATTGAGAGGATAGGTTTCAGTGATGAATGCAACGTCATTATTATCTGAGCAGACGTCATCGCACTTTTCCAACACCTTAAGAACACCAAAAATAAGTAAATATTTTATAAGTTACATTAAAAACAGAGCACTAAATTTGTTTTCGAACATTTTTTTAATGTACAATTTTTCAAAATTATGGAAAAAAATTATATAAAACACCCTATAAAATGATCTAAGAAAACTATAAATGATCTCAAGGTTTCCCCCCACACTCCGGGCTTCTAAATACTCAAGAAATTGTGCAAAAATGGTTGTGACCTGCTCATTACAACAGAGAAATGTGTAAAAAAAGCTTATGAAAATGATAAATTGGAATACTCCCACCTAAATGTTTCAATTTCCACATAAAAAATAATTTTTTTAGTATCTAAATAAGAATCAAATGAATTGAGTTTCTCAATAATAGGTTGGAAATCTTCAAGTATAAGATAAGTCATAGCAGATGTGAAACTTTCTAAAGAACATGTTCTATTTAATTAACATCAAGTTTTTCAAAGGGACTTAATCCATAATTTACTCTTATTTTAGACACTTCCAAACTCTTGAACTTAGAAAAAAAATAGACATACTTAGGCTCATAAAAATTAGTAAGAAGGATTAATGATTTTGACTCAAAACTGGGCTCTAAGGAAGGAATTCCTTCATTAATAAATAGTAAAAAATATGGAACAGATGTTTCAGTTATACTTTCAATGGGTTGGGGAATTCTAATATTTGTAAACTCAAAAGGGTAAAAATTGTACTCTAAACTGACCTTGATTTTAAGGCACTCATTCTTAAAAATATCTATCAAATTACTATTAACCTTATGTGTGTCCTTTTTAAAGACCAGAACCTCCTCTACATCATTTACAACTTGGAGGGTAAGTCTTCATTTGTAAACATCTATGATAGAACCTCCAGTAGTTATGAATAACCTGTATAAGATGATTATGACATTTTCATCACACTCCAGATTAAGTATAAGAAAATCCATCAGAAAAGTAAGCTTCCTTATAATGAATAACAAGTCATCCACCCTTCTATAATGATGATTGAGTGACCAAACAAAAAGTTAAAGACATACATAAGTAGGTTTTAAATCCCTAAGACCCAGCTTTTTGAATAATGATTAAGGTAAAAAATTAAAACTTTCTCCCAAATCACATAAATAGTTCAGTTTCCCACTTCCTCTTATTCGGTATTAAATAATAGAACCACTAGGGTCCTTCAACTTTGGATCTATATTCCTTAAATAGAAACACTAAAATCTTTATTAAGATTGATGGTGTCCAATTTCTTATAGAAAATTTTGTTTGATAGTAATCTCTTGGAGTATTTTACATATGATTTAATTTTATCCAATCCTTCCAAAAATGGAATATTGATGCTGAATGTTTTGATCATTTTTAAGAATCTCAAGTAGTCAGGTTCACCATTATTTTTAACTCTTTTAGGAAAGGGTATGGGATATGAATAATGTCTAAAAACAGGTTGATTATGCTCCTCATCCTTGAATATCACCTTTTTCTTTCCATCCTTAATCAATTCCCACTTCATCTTCCTTGGTTATGAGGCTTTATCATGTAAAGATTCAATATTTTTTTGACTATGGACAGTACAGTCTAGATTCCCATATTTTTTATTTTCAAGAATATCAATTTTAGAATCAGATTGTCCATTGGTTTCAACCTACCTTGGTTGTTCCTTAACTTTCACTTGGGTTTGAAGGATTGACCTAGTTGTTATAGCCTCATAGCCCCATGGGCATCCTTAATTATTACAGGGTTACTAAATTTAGATATTTAAAACACGAAACAAAAAACACAAAACTATAGGGTGTTATATGAATTTCAAGACCGAGGTTGGACCTATAGAGATAGGGTTGGAGAAAATATTAATTTTAAAAAATAAACCATAAATAATTATGATTTTTAGAAATTGAAACTACTGAGCATAGGATTGGTGAAGAACGTGGGAGAAGAAAATATAAAAAAGGTTTTGGGAAGCAATGAATCTCGTTTCATGGGACGAAAAGCTATAAAATAATCAATTAATAATCACACAATCATCATAATCAGGTCTTAGAAAGTCCAATGGTCATGGAAAGTGATCTTTATCCCAAACTCTCATTTTCTCATGGTCAGGTACTTCATATTGAAAGGATGGGTAACCCAAAACCATATCTAAACATAGGGCAAAAACAAAACCAATGGTAATGGTGGAAGTCTAAACCCTAGATATCACAACAAAAAAATACATTTAATCAACTTAGGAAATGGTAATTCTCAAGGAAGGAACGAAATCAAACCTTTTTCCTGACCCCACTCATAATGGTCTTGAAAAAAGGAATCAGGAAAGGGATGGAATTAAAGAACCAATATCAAACCCCAACATAAATTCAAATCAAAAATAAAATACCCTATACATTAAATACTCATTCATCACACACTCCACATCATAGTGATATCACCTCCTCATGCTAACCATGAGAGGGTGTAGAAAAATAATAAATAAAAATCTATTAAAAAGGTGGAAGCAAGAGGGCTCCATGGTGGTGCTCCATGTGTGCAGTCGTCCTTGTGGCTCCTCTCAGTCATGGACGTCTCCTAAGGTGCATCTGAGGGTCTATTTTATAACCCCTCCCAGGAAACCCTTGTAAATGTGGTATCAATTTTTCTATTCATAGAAACGTACATGATGTGTAAAAATTACATGGAGTGTAATCCACGTCAGCGATGAATTTTCGGTATATTCTTATGTCTTGAACTTTCACATAATGTGTAGTGTACACGAAGTGCAATGGATTTTCACAGCATATTATGACTTCATGACTTTTCCTGAGTGGTGAAAAATAATCTTTAATCTCACATCATGTAATGAAATACATGATGCGTGATTATTCTGCTCTTGTTCCACAACTCTATTGCATCTTAAAAAATTTGGTTTCGCACCATGAGCTTTGCTAACAGCACAAAGTGACTTTTAGATCCTTTTCCAAGACTCATTATATCCTACTATAAAACCTAAAAAAATTAAACTCTTCACAAATTGGAAATAATAATCAATTAAATATAGGAATCAATACATTAAAATACCATAAAATTAATGCATGAAATACGGATATCACAACCATCACATTTTCCCTCAGATTAGGCTCAGTTGTGCTGGGAAAATTTAATTTTTCTCTTACACCTAAGTCCATAGCCATTTGAATAAACTGAACTTGAAAATTATTGATACTTTACTATTGTGAATCTACCTTATAGATCAATTTCATAACCATTCCATTTAAAACAAAATTTGAATTTGAAGTTCCTGCATTATTTTGAAATTGATTTCTGGGATGATTTGGAAAACCAGGGGAAACAACTAGTTTCAACGTACCTTGTTCCCTCCAAGAAATATTAGGGTGATTTTTATAACCGAATTTATACTAATTAGAGAAAGGATCATTATCCACTTTTTTATAGCTATAAATTCCAAAATCAGAGCACTCTAATTAGGGTGGTTAGGGAGGTCAATTATTGAGAAAAATCACTAAGAATGACCAAACATCCAACAATGATAGTACTACTCCCTAAGAACTCTATCATCAACAACAACTTCTTGGGTATTTGTTTTTACTCAATGAATATCACTCTTCCTTTTTTATTTTATATTGAGTCTTTTTTGAGATATTATGAAAAAATTGAACTCATTCGTTGTCATTTCCGAGAAATCACCACCGCATGATTGATTGTAAGATCCCAGATCCATGTAGATCTACCCTTTTCACATTTTCAAAGATAGAGGTGCTCAGAGGAGGCTCAGAGGATGTTTGTAGGATTTCGGCTTCTAAAATATGGAAGAATATATATTTCATTCTATGTAAACATTTACATGATGTGATAGTAGGTTTCACGGCTTGTGTTGATCAGGTCACAACGTGTAATAAATCGAGATTTTAAAAATAAAAAGGTGATGTGTTTTTTGGTGGAAACCAAACCCTGAGGATTAAATGATGTGAAAGGGGATTACATGTTGTGTAAATCTCCAATGTTGTATGTTTCAAGCGTTTTCAGATTCTCAGGTTTTTCAAACCCTACATCTACAACACCTATCTCCTGATTCTAGGCAACCTGAAAACCCCCTCTTCAACATTCTGGGACTCCTTTGTCAAATATTGATCTATAGCTTCCCTACTTTGATCTTTATTTGATCCAAGGTGTAACTTCCCAGTTCCGAGTGTCGCCCAAAGGTGCATGTACACAGTTGGTCACATGACCTCAAGCGCATTTCCTAAAACTTCAGAGGCTTCTGACTAGTAGCACGGGACAATGTCTGATAATGCGGAAAATATTTTCTCATTGGAAGAGTATACATAGAAAAATCACAAATAGTAAACAAAAGCAGAAGCAGTAATACCATACAACATAAGTAAACAATTTAATACATATAGTAATAAAACAAATGGAGAATATATAAATGATGCATATCACATGTGTCTAGGAAAGTGTCAAACAAATCACAATGCTGTAAATAAAATACTGAAACCAAAGTATAGAAAATCATTAAACTCCAATAGTATCTCAAGCCTCAGCTTGGTCTAATGCTCTCCAGCTCCAATAGAAATCAAGTACCTGATAAAGAAGGTCACTTTCCCTTATCTATACCTACAACCATATAATCTGTTTGGGTCCAAAAGAATTACCCAAAAAGGGTATGAGATAAATCCTAGTATGAAACCACCAAAATATCTTTTTATAACTGTTAGTGAATATATATAGCAGGTAATATGTAGAAATGAAGTAATAAACTAGGAGATACTCAAAATTAAAAAATCCAACAATTTTCAATTACATTAATTTAAATTTATTATTCATCAGTTGAATCAAGTAAACCATGGGATCTAGCCTAATCTCTATATCCCCAGTGTAATAGTGACAATAGACTTCTTAGAAGACCATCTAAACTACCAAGTAAGACCGATTCCAAGATTGTTCTTTATCTTGGAAGAATCATCATAATCATTCAATCATTCAAAATAAACCCTCTAGGAATGTTCTCACAATCTAACCCCTCCTATTTTAAAATATCAGTAATTCAATAGATAGTGACCCTCTAGGAAATCTCACACAGTTTAACCCCTTTTGTCTCACATAGCACTAATCATTTACAAACGACCACCTGGGCTGCTCTCACAGTCAATACCTCCTGGTTCTTAATAGCAACGGTAAACTATAATGACCACCTAGAAGCTATCACATTCAATTCCCTAGGGTCCAACATTATTTTAATAATGACCCACCGGGTAGCTCTCATGGTCCAACCCCTATGGTCTATGACCACCCAACAGCTCTCACAATCAATACCTATGGGTCAACATAACAATAATTCATACATAAGTGACCCTAATTTGGGAATCTCTTGCAATCAATTCCCCTTGGTCAAACTTCCACAATGCATCACATAGACATCTCATATAATTAACAACTCCATCCTATCAAAAAAAGGAATGGGAATGAGGAAAGCCTACAAGAATCCTAGACCAAATGGCCATAATCAACCAATCAAGGGAACACACCCATGTGTTTTCCCATAATAGGGTATCTAACCTTAGGCATAAGAAATAACCCTCTCTAAATAAAACAAACCATAGCAGGTATTAAACTTTGTTAAATTCCAAAACACAAAATACCCCAAACATGGGTATTCGACACTTTAAGAATATATAATCCATAGATGAAAAATGAAAGGCACAAACCACCTACCTTAATGTTTTACGATCAACACTCTTGAACATTGTCCCTTGAATAGGCCTAGAACGACGTAGATCTACAAAAAAAGGTAAAAATGATCATCCTTGAAATATTCACGAGAGAGGAGGAATCATGAAGAAAGGATCTAGGGAATGAGAGAACCCACCGGTGGAAATCTAATGCACCCAACGACATCTCAATCAGAGATCAGATGGATAATTAGTAGGGGTTTGAAGTTCACAGTCTTCTCATCTCTCTCTTGTACGAAACACGGGAAGAAGAAGATGATTATGGGAATGAGACATGACCCCGCACCGATATATCAAATAAAAAGAAAATTACATGGCATGTTCATTTAATGTATATGTCTTGTACTTGCCTCAATCGCCCCGCACTTTAGGCAGTCTGCTAGGTCACCTACATGGCCATGTACTCGGCCTTTACATGGCCAGTACACGACTGTACGCGGAAAACAAGTACATGGTGTGTACTTAGGAGTACACGATGTGAACTTAGAAAAACCTCATTTCTTCATTTTTCCTAAAAAAAAACCTGAAATGAAGATCCATACTTGAAATAAAGATCTGGGTTCTTACAAACTTCCCCCCTTAAAGAAATTTGTACCCAAATTTCCCTTATAAGGGTAGTGAAGAAGAAACATCAAACTACTCTGGCCATAGGGATCGTACGTTGGCATCCCTCTCCCATGTATCAACATGTACTCGCCTGTGCTGCTATAGAACCTATACCAGAGGAACAGACTGGCCACAGAAAACCTTCATGTTGTGATCTACAATCCAAATAGGGTTCTCCTTGAAGGATGCATCCACCTCCAACTCAGCCTCCTCGGGTTGAAAAACATGAGATAGGTATGAAAGGTATCATTGTAGTTGAGATACATGAAAGACGTCATGCATATCTCGGTACCTCTGAGGTAACTACAACAGATAGGAAACTATACCAACTCTCTCCAAAACCAAAAATGGCCCGAAGTATCTTGGTGAAATCTTCCCATGTCTCTTAATCCTCCTATGTCATAACCTCAATGTGACACGTAAGAAAACATGATCTCCGACCTCAAACTCCAGAGGTCGTCTCTTTCGATCAGTATAAGATTTCTACAAAGACTGTGCAGTATCCATCCTTTTCTTAATCAACTCCACATGCTCAGTGGTCTCCTAGACAAGACAAGGTCCCAGTATAACTACCTCTCCTTCCTCCAACCAGCATAGGGGTGATCAGTATGGCCTACTGTACAAATCCTCATAAGGTTCCATCTAAATTGCCTCCTGAAAACTGTTATTGTACGTAAACTCCACTAGGGGTATGTTTTTCTCCCAAGAGCCCCCGAAATCTAGGATGCATGCTCGTAGCATGTCCTCCAAAACTTGAATTGTGCACTTGGACTGGCCATTTATCTGGGGATGGTAAGATGTAATTAGAAGTACCTATGTACCCAAAGCCCTATGTAGTCCCTACCAAACACGAGAAGTAAACCAATCATCCCTATCAAAAATGATAGAGTGTGGGACTCCATGCAAATGTACAATATATTGGATGTACAACCTTCAAAGATCATCAACACTGAAGGTTTCCTTAATCAGTAAGAAGTGTGAAACCTTTGTGAGTCTATCAACAACATCCCAAACTGTAATATTCACTCGAGGAAACCTCTGTAAACCCATCACGAAATACATCATGACATCATTCAACTTCCACTTGGGAATGGGAAAATTCTATAAAAGCCCTGTCGATCATTGATGCTCCACCTTCACCTACTTATAGGCGGAATACTCATAATAAAACAAGTTACATCCCTCTTCATACCTAGCCACAAATATTGATGGTGTAGATCTGGATACATCTTGGTGAAACCAAGATGAACTTCCCAATGTGAGGAATGAAAATCTCACATCAACTCCTCATGTATGTCTGCTGAAACCCATACGCTTCAATGAAAACAGAATACCTCATTTTCGCCTATGGTCCACCCAGGATTATGGTCCTCGCCTAACACACTCTCCCATAGGACTATCCCTTCATAATCTAATAGCTTCCTCATTCACACTCGGTCTAGTAGAGTAGAGGTAACAGCTATAGAAGAGAGAGACGTCTGCCCCTGTCTATCATGCACCTCCAAGTGCATCTCAGAGAATAGAGACATAAGTTTCCACTCACTGTTGGATTCCTAAAATACCTGTATCTGAGTCCTCCTACTCAACACATCAGCCACTGCATTGCCTTTTCCAGGTGTGTCAGCAAGCTCAATGTCAAAATACTGAAGGTACTCAACCCACCTTCATTGTCTCAAATTCAGATCATGCTGAGTAAAGATATACTTGCAGATTTTGTGGTTAGTGTATTCCAAAGAATGCTCTCCCAAAATATAATGTCTCCAACAGCACAAAGTATGTACAACTGCAGCCAACTCGAGATCGTGCGTCAGGTAATTCCTCTCATGTGGCCTCAACTACCAAGACCGGTACACAACGACTCCTTCCCCTTTCATAAGCACTTCCCTTAACCTGATACCTAATGCGTCACATTATACAGTTAAAATCTTGCCCAGCTTCAGTAAAACTAGTATCAGTGCTGAATCCAATCTCCCTTTTATCTCCTGAAAGGATGAATCGTAGGAATCTGTCCATAAGTACTTTTTACCCTTCTTATTCAAGACCGTCAGTGGCGCTGCTAATCGTGAAAAGTCCTATATAAAGAGCTTTTAGTAGCCATATAGCACCAAAAAACTTTGTACCTCAAAGACATTCTTTGGATGCTCCTAGGAAACTACTTATCTCACATTAAATGGGTCTACTGATACTCATGTCTCTGAGATAACATGACCCAATAAGTGAATCTAGTCCATCAAAAAGTGTCACTTTGAGATCTTGGCATATAATTGATGCTCTCTCAATGTACTCAATCCAATCTCAATATGGGTAGCATGGTTATGTCGAGTGTGAGAGTACACCAAGATATTGGCCATGAAGACTACTACAAAAGAATCAAAGTAAGGATGAAACACTTGGTTCATCATTTCCATAAAAATTTTCAGAGCGTTCGTGAGACCGAACGACATAACCAAATACTTTTATAGACCATACCTTATCTGAAAGGTTATAATAGGTATATTTAATAGTCTAATGTGAAACTAATGATAATTTGATCTCAAGTAAATCTTCAAGAAAACCCTGGAACCTCGAAGCTAATCAAAGAGATCATTAATCCTTGGCAAGGGATATCAGTTCTTGACCGTCAATTGGTTCACCTTCCAATAATCTATACAAAGTATAAGGGTACCATCCTCCTTCTTCTCAAAAAGGACAGGAGAACCCCAAGAAGAAGTACTGGGTCAGATGAAAACCTTTTCTTATAACTACTGTAACTGCTTCTTGAGCTGCTGTAACTCTAGTGTAGCCATCTTATATAGAGGAATGGACACTGGTGCCACTCCTAGAAAAATCTCAATAGAGAAATATACCTCTCTCTCCAGAGGTAAACCTGAAAATTAATCTAGAAAGACATCTCTAAAATAATCCACCACTGGAGGAAATTCCATCTGTGAAGTCCCCTAGTCATCCAGATATAAACTAGCAATATGGGTTGTAATTCCTCCCAACCCATGATGCTCGAGTCCCACTCTTCTTGTCTAGACATCCCATTCTCCCTTGTGTATAAAAGACTCACCCTCTGGTTATGTGAAGCTCACCCTGCAATGATAGCAGTCAACAAAGGCCTGAAAGGTGACCAACCAGTCCATTCTGAGAATTAAATCAAAACCTTTCATCTCTAAGACATAGAGGTCCCATAAGAAGTGACACCCACCAGCCTCAAGAGGTAACTCCTTGTACTAACGTACACTAGTTGTCCTAATCCCCAACAGAGTTCCTATCATCATTACATCCTTATAAGTAAATATATAGAGCACAAGGATATCTATAATGGCAATAGATATAAAACTATAGGAATCCCCTATATCAAAAAGGGAAAAATCTAATATTTAGGCAACTAGAATTGCACCTATACCCATATAGGGTCTGGGATCCTGCTTCTACTGGGTCTGCTCCACTGCAAAATTCTGACCTGTACTATGGCCCTGTGACCATGTCTAACTACCCTAAGCTGATCCACCCTATTGTTGCTGAAAACCTATAGCATGAATACCATGGCCACAACCACCTCCTCAGCTTGAATGGACCGACGAACTCCAATTACCTGACTGATGAGAAGCTGGTGGTCTTAATCCTGAATATAGAGTCATAACAGAACCTCTATCACTCACTTCTGGTCAGAAAATCCTAAAAAAATGCTGAAGATGGCCCGTCTTTCTGTAGGATCAGCACTCAACTGGGTCCTTTGGGAAATGTGGTCTCGTATTCCCACTCTTCCCTTCCCTCATAGGTAGCATACCACCTAGATAACTGAAGAAACATCGCGTGAAAGCTCTCTTCGGCACTTCCTGGTATTTTTCAAAGGAGTACCAGCCCTAGATTCTGAATCACCCTGGCTTGCAACTCCCAACTCCCTCGTATTTTTCTCAGTAATTAGTGCCTAGTTCACTATAGTTTTCACTAAAGTCAGCCTGAAATCATTCACCTGCAATCGTATTTCATACTTGATACCATCCTCAAATCACCTATCCAAAGATAACTCATCACCTATCAGAACAGGTGCAAAGCGCGGAATCTCTATAAAATGAGAAGAGTAATCCATCACTGAAATAGTGCCCTACTCCAAATGTATGAACTCTTGGGCTCGATCGTCCCTCAGTATTTGGGGGTAGAAGTAATCATAGAATGTCCTCTGAAACTCTTCCAAAACCATATTTCAATGATTTCCTTCCTGTGAGATAACATCCACCATCTCTTGTAGGAATCACATATCATGTAAGTCGCAAGCTTCACCCTCCTATCTGAGGGCATATCCCGATTCTCAAAGATTGCAAGCATGGACTCTAACCATGACTATGCAGTATGTGGTCCTCCATCCCCCAAAAAAGTGGGAGGATGCTGCTAGAACACCCTCATCAACTCTTCTATAGTCGGGGTAGGATGTGGTGTTCCTTGGAAATTCTACATCATCCATATAAATCCTTCACGGGACTATACATCAGCACACGCATCAGATATAACAGTTGGTGCCAAGACGGGCATGATGAGAGGATCTACTGCTAGTCCCTGGTCTACCCTTTCTGGTTTCTGATCATCGTCGTATACCTGTAGAACAACTGGAGGAAGTCTTGGTGGCATGACTCTATAATTTCAAGAATACACCTCAGTTCAATATTATCAAGGACTTCAATTTATAAGTTCAATAATGGAACAAGAGAAATAAATCATTCAATTTTTACAAAACAGGGTTACACAAAGTGTATAAATTCCACATGGTGTGTTCCCTTAAATCCTTAACATGGCATGTACCTCTTCCAATATTAGTCATGTAACACCCCTTACACACAGTATGTTCCTCCTTATACATCGCATGTACTTGAATTTTCTCTCCTACCCAAGTACTTCTACACGGCTAGAACTACATTGTTCTCTCCTGATGTAACACTACACAGCGTGTTCACCCTATACATGGCATGTAATACTTAAGTTATAACCATCTGTCTCATTATTCACACAATCAGATACATGGTCGACTCAACATGGTGTGCATAAATGAGACACAATGTGTACAACCTAAGTTTCATCCACTCGTGTCATTGGTCACACGGTCAGATACACGGTTATTTAGAACACAGTGTGTATAATCTAGACACGGCGTGTTCTACCAAAGTTTTCCAACCCCGTGTCTCTTATCACACATTAAGTCACACATTCAAGGACTACATGGAGTTTACATATGGGACACGGTATGTACTTAAGAAAATTTGTTTCTTCCAGAACAGAAAAACACATGGTGTGTGTTCATAACACCGAACACTGTGTTGTCTGGGTTTATGGATAGTAGACCTTTGAAACTTCTCTGGAACCCTTAAAAACTTAAAATTTTGTCCAAGGAATTAAAAATTCCAACCCTTGACAGACCATACTCTCCGTGAATCAATGTTTGGCATCATTTTTCACATCATAACTTGACAAAATTTGATTAAAGTTCAAACATGATCCACTAAATTCTTATCCAAGAGGGACCATAACACCTCAGGGACCAAAGATTTGCATCCATACAAATGAAACTTTACAATTACCAATACCCTATCAAAATAGTAGGTATTATATCACAACATCTATCATAACATCATACATATCTAGAACCACATATATCACAACAACATGCAATCAATAATGCACCCTAAATGGCAAGACAAGAATGCATGACATGTGATCTCTAGCAAGTGTCTATATAATGCATGATATGGCATACCATCATCTCATCAGGTTGAAATAGAAATAAAACCATAATTTTATAAATCATAATAGCACAAAACAAGTGAATCACCCAACGATGAAATCAAATCAACTGTAATAATTGCAAAATAATAAAAATTGAAATATTTGGGGTAACTTGGCTTTTCCCTATAAACGGGTCAGTCACTATCGGGCACAACTTATTACCAACTACATATTCCTTCCTATCTCTATCTATAGGCTCCAAACAGTAAGACAAAGAAGAAAAGAAACTCCTATGATACCACTTTTTAACGTCTAGGTTCTAGGTGTCGTCCAAAGGTGCCCCGTACCTAGTTGGTCACATGAACTCAAGCGCATTTCCCCAAACTACAGAGGCTACCGACTAGCAGTGAGGGACAAGTTCTGATAATGTGGAAACTATTCCCTCATTGGAAGAGTATACACAATAGAATCACAAATAGTAAACAAAATCTAAAGCAGTAATACCATACAACAGAAGTAAACAATGGAAGACTGGTAGTAATAAAACAACTGGAGAATATATGAATGATGCATGTAACATGTGTCTAGGAAAGAAACCAAACAAGTCACAATGCTGGAAATGCAATATTGAAACCAAAGTACATAAAAGCAGTAAACTACAACAGCATATCAAGCCTTATCTTGGTTCTATTCTCTCCATCTCCAACAGAAATCAAGTACCTGATGAAGAAGGGTGCTTTACCTTATCTATACCTACAACCATTTAATCTATTTGGGTCAAAAATCATGACCCAAACAGGGTCTGAGACGAATCCTAGTAGGAAACCACCAAAATATCTATGCCTAACAATCAGTGAATATATATAGCAGGTAATATACAGAAATAAAGTAATAAACAAGGAGATACTCAAAAGTGAACAATCCTTCAATTTTAAATTACATTCATTTACATTTATTATTCATCAGTTTAATCAAGTAAACCATGGGATCTAGCCTAATCTCTATATCCCCTATGTAATAGTAATAATAGACGTCTCAGAAGACCATATAAACTACCAAGTAAGACTGAGTCCATGTTTGTGCTTTGGCTTGGCAAACTCGTCATAATCATTCAATCATTCAAAAGAAACCCTCTATGAAATTTCTCACAGTATAACCCCTATGGTCTTAACATATCATCAATTCAATAAATAATTAACCTTTGGGAAATCTCACACAGTCTAACCCCTTTGGTCCCACATAGCACTAATCATTTACAAACGACCACCTGGGCAGGACTCATGGTCAATACATCCTAGTTCTTCATAGAAACAATAAACTATAATGACCACCTGGAAGCTCTCAAATTCAATGCCCTGGGTTCTGACATTATTTTAATAACAACCCACCAGGTTGCTCTCACAGTCCAACCCCTATGGTCTATGACCACCTGACAGCTCTCACAATCAATACCTATGGGTTAACATAACACCAATTCATACATAAATGACCCTACTTCAGGAAGTTCTCACGGTCAATTCCCATTGGTCAAACTTCCACAATGCATCACACAACCATTTCATATAATCAGCAACTCCATCCTATAAAAATAAGGCATGGGAATAAGGCAAGCCTACAGGCATCCTAGACCAAATGGACATAATCAACCAATCAAAGGAACACACTAATGGGGTGTCCTATAACAGGGTATCTAACCTTAGTCATAAGCAATAACACTTTCTAAATCAAAAAAACCATAGCAGGTATTAAACATTGTTAAATTACAAAACACGCAATACCCCAAACATGGTTATTCACCACTTTAAGCATATATAATCCAGATTCAAATAATGAAAGGCACAAACCACCTACCTTGATGTTGTATGATCAACACTCTTGAAAGTCGACCCTTGAATCGGAATAGAACGATGTAGATCTACAAAAAGGGTAAAAAAATCATCCTTGAAATACTCACGATAGAGGAGGAATCAGGAAGAAAGGCTATGGGGAAAGAGATAACTCATTGGTGGGAATCCAATGCACCTGACAGCGTCTTAATCAGAGCTCGGATGGAGAATCGGTAGCGGTTCAAAGTTTTTGGTCATCTCGTCGCACTCTTGTATGAAACACAGAAAGAAGAATATGGTTATGGGCATGATACATGACCCCACACTTATATATAAAATAAGAAGAAAAGTACACGACATGTTCATTTAATGTACACGTCGTGTACTAGCCTCAATTATCCCCCACTTTTGGCAGTCTTCCAGGTCACATACACGGCCATGTACTCTTCCATTACATGGCCAGTACATGGTTATATGTAGCAACCTTATACACAGCATGTACTCAGGAGTACATGGAATGTACTTAGAAAAATCTCATTTCTTACTTTTTCCTAAAAAATAACCTGAAATCAAGATCCATACCTGAAATGAATATCCGGGTTCTTACACAAGGTATGTTTTACCTCGATTCTTGCAGTTTCTTCAATATGCTTCCTTTTGTTCCCATTTTCCATGTGATTGAGCTTGATCTCCATGTTTCTAAAGGATTTTTGTTGGTTTTTTGTTGTCATGGTTGTGGCACAACATCCTTGGGTGGATGTGGTTCTTACGGGAGAGGCGATCGAGATCTGCTGCATTGGTTCGTTCTCATGAAAATAACATTGACACCCTTTTGAGGTATGGGATTCAATTATTCTCTATTTATTTATGTGTAATCGTAGAACTAGCATGAATTATCCCTTTGGATCACAATGAAATTAACCTAATAATTACTTAAACTTGATTAAAAAATTGAGATCGATAGCATGACGATGTTGTTGGTTTGTACCATGATAACAGTTTTCCTCTTGTTTTTCTAGATAGTGTGATATCTATGCCTTTCTGGGATTGACATGTTTTTCTTGATGGAAGTTGGTAAATAATGTAAAGATGGAATTAATTATTAATTAATTGGATAAAAGATTAAAGAGGCATGTTTAATGAATCCATTGTGTTGTAGTTTTAATGTCGTGAGCATGTTTAAATGGTTTGATCCTCCATGTGTTAATGGAATTGAATAAAGATGTGAAGCATGTTGATTCTTGTTGATAAATGAGTTAAAGTCATGTTAAATTAATTGTTTAATTAATCTGCGACAACTTGTGATGGCTTGGTAGTGATTTTTCCTACAGCGGAAACCAATAAATAATGAATTGGTTAATTCAAGATGCAATAAGAATCAATTGTGTGGTAAAATATAATGCCTTTTAGGGACTGAGTTTCCCACTTTCTTTTAAGGATGAGTGCCTTGTGCTTTGGAGCCAAGAGGTCTCATTGTGTGTGTGAAGGATGAATTCCTTGCTTTAGGTCTAAGATCATAGTTGCTATGTTTGTTTACTGTTGTTTGTGATGTGACGTGAGTCTGGGACGGCTGGGCATGGAGGGATGTTATGGTATGAGGCGGTGAGGCCCAGATGTGACATGATCCTGGGATGACTGAGCCTAGATGGATGTTGTGGTATATGGGGTGAGGAGACCCAGTTTGTGTGGCAGTAATTGATGCTTGTGATGATGATATCCATCAGGATATGCATGTGGGTGTCGGTGAGGACATCGAGGATGAAAAAACGAGTTGAAGTTGGGCTTACCCATTGATGTGACAGATGGATGCTCACTACTAAAAAAGGGGGCTTTGGATCCCCCCTAACACGAGCGACCTCCATTGGTGGTCGCTAAGCTTAAAAAACCCCCTCATCCCCCCCACCCCCTCATGCTCGAAGCTCCCTCGCGCCCGCCTCTGCCCTCACATTGACCGTCTCCACCCTCATGCCCATCAGCTACCCTCGTACCATCTTCCCCGCCCTCCCCACTCCCCCCCCGCACCCTCGCGCTCCAACACCCCTCGTGCACCCCCTCACGTAGCTGGAACCGTACCCCGCAGTGTCGACCGCCACCGCCGAGACCGTTCCCCGTACCGTCGACATCGTCCGCCTCCGCCCCGCCCTCCCCCACCATTGCGGTCGAACCCCCCTCACGCCAGAACCCTACCTACAGCACCTGTTCTCCCTCGCCACACCACCATCGCCGATCACTGGTCACCGCCGACACCTCACCGTCGACGCCTCACGACCGCCTCTGCCCCCCCCCCTCGCGGTCAAACCCCCCTCAGGCCCAAACCCTACCCACAACTTCTGTTCTCCCTCGCTACAACGCCGCCACCTGTCATCGGTCACCATCGACACCACACAACCACCTCCAGCCTCCCCTCATCGCCCATCTACTCTCTCACTGCACCGCGTCAGACTCCGGATCCCTTTTGCTGCCCCTCCTCTCTCTCGCAGCACCACCTCCGGCTCCCCTCCCTTCCATATTTGTAGCGCTATCAGGTATGCCCTAACTTCCATTTAAGAGTTTTAATTTTTGGCATTTTACATCACAAAGTTTTCATGAATGTAGATTATATGAATATTGTGTGTGAGTAATAATTGTGGAAATTAAAGTTCATGTGTATATGGGCTTTTGTGCATGAAGAATTATGAAACAATGTGTGTTAACAGTGTTTTTATAAGAAGACATCACACTTTACTTGAGGTTGGAAGTTACATACAATGTACAATCCCTGTATATGTTGACTGGATTAATATTAAGTTGTGTTATTATTTGATTTATAGCATTCTTGAGTCTGTGTGTGTATCCCATGAGAAAATGTTTGAGGCTTGACCACATTTTTGTAAATATTTATTATACAGATATTATTATGGATAAGAGTTGGATTGATCATCCAAATCGAATGTCTAGAGAATATTTCGAAGGCATTATGCATTTCATTGAGTTCAATAGAGGATTTAAAAGTGACTATATTAGTTGTCCGCGTAGAAAATGTGCAAATAGATATCAATTCACACAATATACCGTGAGAGAGCACCTATTCTTGAACAGATTTCTAAAAAATTATAAGAGTTGGACTCATCATGGGGAAGAATATATTCGTTTTCAAAATACAGATGTAGTTTGGATATATGTTGATGTGAGGATGAATGATCCAATTCATGAAATTATTACTGAAATGGTACGTGGGTTGGCTCCTGAAGGCATTGACATTCGGAACGTTGATACTGGTGAGATAAATCTGCGCTCTGGTGCATATCATGATTCGAGAAGGTTTTATGAAGTACTTGATGATGTAAAAATGGAATTATATCATAGATGTACTTCTTACAATAAATTTTCGTTTATCGTGGAGTTGTTGTATTTGAAGACTTTGAATCAGTGGTTAGACACATCGTTCGACATGCTGTTGGCATTATTGAAAAAGGTTCTTCCGGTTGACGCTAAGATTCCTGAGTCGTATTACCATACTCTTAAGTTGACAGAGAAATTAGGTTTTATATATTATACAATAGATGCATGTGCAAACTATTGTATGTTTTTTAGAATGGAAACTGTGAATTTGGATATTTGTACAGTCTGTGGCACTTCCAGGTGGAAAGAGAACATGAGAAATCAGACTCGTCAAAGTCGGACTATGAAACAGGGAAAGCCAATTTCCATAAATAAAATGTGTTACTTTCCCCTAAATACAAGGTTGAAAAGATTTTTTATGTCATCTAAAGTTTCTAATTTAATGATATGGCATGAAGAAAGGAATCAGGAAAGTGATATGTCAACCCACCCGGAAGACTCTCATGCATGGAAGGATTTCAATAAGAGATGCCCCGACTTTGATAAAGATGTTCATAATGTCCGATTGGGGTTGGCAATAGATGGTTTCAATCCATTCAAGTCTATGGTTGGTGAAACTCATAGCACATGGCCAGTGGTGTTGGCTTCGTATAATCTTCCTCTGTGGCTTTTTATGAAGCACAATATATATTACTTTCCACTCTTATTAATGGACCGAGAATTCTGGGGGATAAGATTTATGTTTACCTTCAGCCATTGATTGATGAGTTGAATTAATTTTTGGGCGATGGTTTGATGACTTATGACTATGAAATGAATGAAATGTTCAAATTTCATGCTGCTTTATTGTGGAAAATCAATGATTTCCCGGCTTATGAAAATTTATCAGGATGGAGTACGAAAGGGGAATTTTCATGCCCTTGTTCCAATAAAAGTGAAAAATCTATATGGCTTAAACATTTCAAAAAATGGGCATACATGGGTCACAGAAATTTTATCCCCCCTCATCATAGGTTCAGAAAGGACAGAGTGACATTTGATGGTTCTAGAGAGTTCAACCCAGAACCAAAGATCATTACAGGAGTTGAAATGTTGTCGCAGATTGAGGAAGAAAACATCCACACGGTATATAAATTTCTGGATTTAGTGGCTCATCCATTATGTAATATTCATGGTGCAGGTAGACAATGCAGTCATAGTTATAAAAAGAAAAGTATTTTTTACAATCTCCCCTATTGGAAAACTAACATTCTAAGGAACAATTTGGATGTCATGCACATTGAAAAAAATATTTGTGATAATATATTGTGAACCATTTTAGGTTTTATTGGAAAATCAAAGGACCGTGTTAATGCACGTCATGATTTGGAAGAAATGGGTTTAAGGAAACAGTTTCATTTATAGTTAGTTGAGGGAAACAAGGCATATATGCCTACTTCACAGTATACGATGAATACAAAGGAGAAAGATACATTTCATTCCATTTTGAAGATGCTCAAGGTTCCTGATGCTTACTCTTCTAATATTTCAAAGTGTGTGAATTTGAAGAGAAATACATTGCAAGGGTTGAAAATTCATGACAATCATATACTACTTCAGTAGTTGATTACAATCGCAATTTTTGATTGTTTATCCCCTAATGTTGTTCAACCGTTGATTGAGATGGGTAATTTTTTAGACATCTTTGTTTAAGAAATCAATGAATGAGTGATTTAAAAAATTTACAGGACCGAATTTTACTTAAACTTTGTCACTTTTAAAAACTATTCCCCCCCTCATTTTTCGATGTTATGGTTCACTTGATAGTACACCTAACTGATGAAGTAATGGCTGTTGGTCTAGTGCAATTCAGGTGGATGTATCCTATTGAGCGGTATCTGAATACATTGAAACGATTTGTACGCAACAGAGCTCATCTAGAGGCATCAATAGCCCATGGTTATTTGATGGATGAGTGTACTAATTTTTGTGCAGAATATCTTATGGATGTTGAAACAAAATTAGATAAACCCTCTCAGATTCATGATGGTCTAGTTGGAGAAGGAACCACATTTGATATGGACAACATCGAGTGGATACAGGCGCATCGATACATCTTGTTCAATACTCCATAATTTTCACCATTAATGCAGTAAGTGTCTTATCAATTTTATTATTTAACTTTTACATGTTTTGTTTGCATAAGTTTTTCATTTATATATCGATATTGTTCATTTGCAGGAAACGCATTAATGAGCTAAAAGAAGAGATGTATCGTGTGACGGATTATCAAATTCAACAATCCCATTATGTGTCATTTCATGATTGGTTCAAGGATTTTGTATGTATAAATTGATTTTCATTATGAGTGAAGTATTATAATAATTTCTTTCTACAGAAATCATTATTGAATTCTGTGAATTATGCAGGTTCATAAGCTAAGCGAGTTAAGTGACCCAACGCTAACTGAAGAATTTATCCAACTAGATGAGGGTCCATCTATAACGGCTCATCATTATAAATATATATATGCTAATGTCTTTCGATTTTTCATTAAATATGTTGATGAAAAACGAGCAACACAAAACAGTGGCATCAGTTGTCCATTCATCAATTCTGGTTATTACTATGGTCAATTGAAAAATATCATTGAAGTTTTATACGCACATGGGTTGAAGTGCATATTGTTAAAGTGTAATTGGGTTGATCCAGTGCGTGGAAGTAAATTCAATCAATATCAGTTTAAAATGGTGAATTTTAACTATATGTTATACAAAAATGAACAAGTTGATAATGAACCTTTCATTTTGACATCACAAGGGAACAAGTATTCATCACTACTTTGCCTTCAGATCCTAGTTGTAAAGTTGTTGTGAAAATGTCCCAATGATGAGTGTTTATTTTGGAACAAGATGAACCTGAGACTGATCATTTTGTTGGCCAATAGATTGATCAACATACTATAGTTCAACGTGAAGGAGATATTTATTAGGTCAGAGCGGTCGTTGAAGGAGAAACAATCGATTTGTAGGTTTAATAAAAGGTGTATAATTATTTTCCCACCAAACCCCGGACATCCCCCCTAAACAGTCCCCCCCCACCACCCCCCGGACAGCCCCCCCTCACCCTGGATATCCCCCACTCACCCACCTCGGACAGCTCCCCCCACCGCGGACAGCCTCCCCCCCCATCACCCCGGACACCCCACCCCACCCCTAAAAATCCCCCCACCCCACCCCAGACAGCCCCCCCCACACCCCCAAACAGACCCCCAACCCATTCCATACACCCCCACCCCCCAGACAGCCCCCCCTCACCCCGGACAGCCCCCGCTTACCCACCTCGGACAGCTCCGCCCCCCCCACCACCGCAGACAACCCCCCCCCCCCTCACCCCCGAACAACCCCCCCCCCCCAGATAGCCCTCCCCCCCCACCCCAGATAGCCCCCCAACCCCCAAACAGCCCCCCCCCCCCACCCACCCTGGACAGCCCCCCCCCCCACCCACGAACAGCCCCCGAACCCACACTGCCCCCCAACCCCCGGACAGCCCCCCTTCACTCCAGACATCCCCCCCTACCCCACCCCAGACATCCCCACAACACCCCACTCTAAATACAAGCCTTTTTACATAATTTTATTTATATTTTGTTAATTTTTTTATTTTTTAAAATCCATTTACAACTAATTAATCTATCCCTTATTCTTTGATTGATTATTGTACAAGTTTGATTTAAAAAAAAAATCCAATTTATATTTTTGACATTGTGTATGGTCCCCTTATTAATGTTTTGTATGATCGCAGGCATGTTAGGGGAATAGGCAGCAGATCCATATCATCCATTTGCACCATCTACGTCTTAGGGTCGAGGTATGTTTGAATGTAACTGTTTCTGATTTTTTATGTAATTTCTAAACATATATATGTGTGTGTGTGTTTGTGTGTGTCTATGCACATATGTCAAATTATTTATAAAATTGTTTTCAATAGGATCGTACTTGACTGCTTCTTCCTCTCGCAAGAGAGGCCCTGGTTGTGGGATTTTATCATGGAATTCTGAAACGATTTATGATGTTTCATTTGACGATAGATTTCATCCAGTGGGACCGACTGCCCCTACATTTATTCATCAGTTGGTTCATATCATACGCAACCCACATCGATTTCCATTTTCCACACATGACTGGACTTCTATCCCTCGGGATACATTAGATCGTCTTTGGAGGGAAGTTAAGGTAATAAGACCAATTTAGTTTCTTCCCTATGTTTAAAAAAATACTAACATGTGTGATTTTTTTTCTTAAATAGAATAATATGAAAGTGTGAACTAATGAGTTTTAGCCTGTGTGTATGAGAAAATTTCATAAGATGTGGAAAGATTATAAAGGCAAAGTCAAGAGGGAGCACTGGGTATCAAATATGGGTGTCGCAGACATTCTGGAAAAAGTCCTGAGAAGTGTTCTCCAGTCTCAGTGGTGTGACTTAGTTGAAAATTGGTTTACTAAGGATGTTGAAGTTAGTATATTTATTTTGATATATATATTTTTAAGAATGTGTGACATTATATTTGCTTGAAATTTGAATTAATTGTATGTAGGAGGTGTCAACACGCCATTTCGAGAATTGAGCATTGCAGGGACCACCTCACAGGCTCAGGACTCGTTGCATGTCTCAAATCTGACATGAGGTATTTATTATTCATTTTTTTTATTATTTATTATGGTTTTGTGTTATACTATTATATTTTATTGGTATACAATTATGGGAGCAAGGTGCACTGATTGATAAAATGTTGTTTTGGATGAGGATTCGTGATCGAAAGGATCCTGAGGCTGCAGGCTTTATAGTAAGTGCTAGTACTCATTACCAATACTTAAATGCATTTGTTATAAACATATATATGTATATATATTTAAATATTTCATAGGCTCAATTTGAAGCTGAGTTAGAACAACTTCCAGAGGATCAACGACAACTTCCCATGTGAAGGGATGAGATCTTCCATCGCATTATTGGTCATGACGGACATGGATATAGTTTGACCTATGGAATGGGGATTCCTTGTTCTATAGTATCATGCACTGAGGATTTAGGTCCTGTTGTTTCTTAGATGATACAACATATTTCATATTTCGAGGCACGATTGCGTTCTTTTGAGGAGATAAATGCGCAATTGATCACTGAGGTTAGAACACTATGGGAATATGTGCGTTAGGGTACTGGTGCAGGATATCATACGATGCAGGTTCATACTGAATTTATTTATTTACTTTATGTTATTTTTGTTATTAAATCTTTATAATTTTTATTTGTTGTAGGACCCTGACACACTGTATGGAGGTAGCAGCCATGACCGCGCATGACGCATCATATTCACGAGGTGTGTTTCTTTTATATTTATTGTTGAATTAATGTTATATATTGTTTTAGACTTTAAATGTAAATTTTTTTGAGGGGGAATTCCAGGGGTGAGGGGGGCTATCCGGGGGGTTCCAGGGCTATCCGGGGTTGGGGTGGGGGGCTGTCCGGGGGGTGAGGTGGGTTATCCGGAGGGTGAGGGGGTGGGGGGCTATCCGGGGGTGAGGGTTGTACGGGGTGAGGGGGGATGCCCGGGGGTGAGGGGGGGTGTACGGGGGTGAGGGGGGCTGTCCGAGGGTGAGGGGAGCTTTCCGAGGTGAGGGGGGTTGTCCGGGGGTGGGGGTTGTCTGGGGTGGGGTGGTTGTCCGGGGTGAGGGGGGTTGTCCGGGGGTTGGGGGTTGTTCGGGTGGGGGTGAGGGGGGCTGTCCGGTGTGAGGGTGGGGGGGGGGGGGGGGTTGTCCGATGTGGGGGGTTGTCCGGGGGTGGGGGTGTTCAGGGGTGAGGGGGGGCTGTCCGGGGGTGGGGGTTGTCCGGGGGTGAGGTGGGCTGTCCGGGGTGGGGGGGTTGTCCGAGGGTTGAGGGTTGTTCGGGGTGAGGGGGGCTGTTTGGGGGGTGGGGGTTGTCCGAGGTGGGGGTTGTTCAGGGGTGAGGGGGTGGTACGGGGTGGGGGGTTATCCGGGGGTGGGGGGTTGTCCGGGGGGCGGGGGGCTGTCCGGGGGGCGGGGGGCTGTCCGGGGGCGGGGGGGCTGTCCGGGCGGCGGGGGGCTGTCCGGGGGGCGGGGGGCTGTCCGGGAGTGAGGTGGGTTGTCCAAGGGTGGCAGGGTTGTCTGAGGGTGAGGGGGGCTGTCCGGGGTGAGGGTGGGGGGGGGGGGGGGCTGTCCGGGGGTTGGGGGGCTATCCAGGGTGGGGGGTTGTCCAGGGTGAGGGGGGATGTCCGGGGTGGGGGCTATCCGGGGTGAGGGGGCTGTCCGGGGGTTGGGGGGCTATCCAGGGGGGGGGCTGTCCGGGGTGAAGGGGGATGTCCGGGGTGGGGGTTGTCCGAGGGGTGGAAGGGATGTCCGGGGTAAGGGAGGTTGTCTGGGGGTGGCAGGGTTGTCCGGGGTGGGGGTGGGGGCTATTCGGGGGGTGAGGGAGGATATCCAGGGGTGGGGCTGTACGGGGGGTGGGGGTTTTCCTGAGTGATGGGGTCTATCTGAGGGTTGGGGGGCTGTTCGGGGGGTGGCGGGGTTGTTCATGGGTGAGGGGGGTTGTCTGGGGTGAGGGCGAGGGGACTTTCCGGGGTGGGGGCTGTCTGGGGGGTGGGGGGGGCTGTCCAGGGTGGGGCTATTTGGATGACCTATAAGCATAAAAAACACCCTCCTTTACCTAGATTCCACCAATATAGAAAGAAGGATTAATCATACCCTTTGTCCCATGGTCTGATGGGGATGGAGTGATCAACAAATGCGGTAATAAAATGACCTGATGAGGTGGGTCACAAAACCACTTCTCAGCACGACCTGAGTGGGAACAAACGTAACGGGTGTTCGGATAGGTGACATCGTAGCGGAAACTGTAATGATTGAAAAATTGGGTTTAAGGGAAGTATAATTCTACTAAATAAGGGGATTCACTCTTGTAGTGTTGTTTCTATAGGTTTCACTCTCTCTATCATGCTATCTCTATTGTGATGTAATTATTGGTTTCAGGTAAGTCTCTTGACTTTTCTCCCTATGGTAAGTAAGGTTAATGAGTCCATCCTTATTTTAGTGTTTGAGGGTGGGAGTTACATTGAAAAGGGTCAACTATCAGAACAGATATAGTCCCACTTGGAGAGGGGGCTGTCCGGGGGTGGCGGGCAGTCTGGGGGTGGGGGGCTGTCTAAGGTAGGGGGCTATTCAGGGGTGAGGAGGGCTGTCCAGGGTGAGGTGGGATATCTAGGGGGTGTAAGGGTTGTTTGGAGTGTTAGAAACTTGAGACCGACGGTTCCCATGCCTTTCACATATATATTACAAAAACTTAAGGCCTCCAATAGGCACTCAGAATCCACCTACCCTAGAGAGATGGAAATAGATATTCAGTTGTGCCATGAAAACCTTGCATCTAAATGATGTTTCATCTCCTCGTACACCTCACCAGTAATAATTAGGTTGTTCTCATGTAATTTCACATCGTTATGACGTCGTTCAGTATGCATTTGACCGTTAAACGCATGTTTTGGCCATTTACGACACGCAGAGTGCATTTTCGGTCACCCCGGTCACACAACACCTCCGATTGACTTTCTTTCTACCTAAAAATTTCACAATTCACCCACTCTTTGTTGTCTTCCGATTTCATGTAATTCTGAGGTCGTTCGGTCAGTTTTGTCCACCACACGGACGCTTTTCAAACGCGCCAAACACCTAAAAAACACATATTCAGCCATGCCACACAAACCTTGCATCTAACTGACGTGTCGTCTCCTCGTACACCTCACCAGTAATAATTAGGGTTTTATCTTGTGATTTTACATCATGTCGATGTCGTTCAGTATGCATTTGACTGTTAAACGCATGTTTTGGTCATTTACGACACACAGAGTGTGTATTCGGTCACCACGGTCACACGACACCTCTGATTGATGTGTTGTCTGCCCGAACATTTCAAAATTCACTCACCCTTTGTTGTCGTCTAATTTCATGGGATTCCAAGGTGTTTCGGCCGGTTTTGACCACCCCACAAACGCTTTTCAAGCACGTCAAACACCAAAAAAACACATATTTAGCTGGGTTGTGCAAACCTTGCCTCCGAATGATGTGGCTTCTCCTCATACACATCACCAATAATAATTAGGGTGTTCTCGTGTGATTTCACGTCATGCTGATGTTTTTAGGTATGAATTTGACCATTAAACACATGTTTTAGCCATTTATGACACACAGAGTACATTTTTAGTCACTCCGGTCACACGACACCTCTGATTGATGTTCCGTCTACCCGACCATTTTACAATTCACCAACCCTTTGTTGTTGTCTAATTTCATGGCATTTTGAGGTCGTTCGGCCGGTTTTGACCACCCCACAGACACTTTTCAAGCGCGCCAAACACCAAAAAAACACATATTTAGTTGTGCTACACAAACCTTGCATCTGAATGATGTGTTGTCTCCTCATACATCTCACCAGTAATAATTAAGGTGTTCTCATGTGATTTCACGTCATGTCGATGTCGTTCGGTATGCATTTGACCGTTAAACGCATGTTTTGGCCATTTACGACACGCGGAGTGCATTTTCAGTCACCGCGGTCACACAACACCTCCGATTGACATACCTTCTACCCAAACATTTAAAAATTCACCCACCCTTTGTTATTGTCTGATTTCATGGCATTTCGAGGTCGTTAGGATGGTTTTGACCACCCCAGGGACACTTTTTAAGCGCGCCAAACACCAAAAAAACACATATTCATCCGTGCCATGAAAACCTTGCTTCTGAATGACATGTTATCTCCTCTTACACCTCACTAGTAATAATTAGGGTGTTCTCATGTGATTTCACGTCATGCGGATGTTGTTCAGTATGCATTTGACCGTTAAATGCATGTTTTGGCCATTTACGACATGTAGAGTGCATTTTCAGTCACCACGGTCACACAACACCTCTGATTGACATGCTGTCTGCCCGACCATTTCAAAATTCACCCACCCTTTGTTGTAGTCTGATTTCATGGCATTCCAAGGTCGTTCGGCTGGTTTTGACCACCCCACGGATGCTTTTCAAGCGTGCCAAACACCTAAAAAACACATATTCAGCCATGTCGCACAAACCTTGCATCTGAATGACATTATGTCACCTCTTAAACCACAACAATAATAATTAGGGTGTTCTTGTGTGATTTCACATCGTGTCAATGTCGTTCGGTATGCATTCGACCGTTAAACGCATGTTTTGGCCATTTACAACACGTGGAGTGCAGTTTTGGTCACCACAGTCACACGACACCTCTGATTGACATGTCGTCTACTCGACCATTTCACAATTAACCCACCCTTTGTTGTCGTCCGATTTCATGGCATTATGAGGTCGTTCGACCAATTTTGACCACCCCACGGACGCTTTTCAAGCACGCCAAACACTAAAAAAACACATATTTAGTCGTTCCATGAAAACCTTGTGTCTGAATGATGTTTAGTCTCCTCATGCACATCACCAGTAATAATTAGGTTTTTCTCATGTGATTTCACGTCATGTCGATGTCGTTCGGTATGCATTTGACCATTAAACGCATGTTTTAGCCATTTACGACACGCGGAGTGCATTTTCTGTCACCGCGGTCACACGACACCTCCGATTAACATGCCATCTACCCAACCATTTCACAATTCACCCACCCTTTGTTTTCGTCCGATTTCATGGCATTCTGAGGTCATTCGACCGGTTTTGACCACCCTACGGACGTTTTTCAAGCGCACCAAACACCCAAAAAATAAATATTCAGTTGTACCATGAAAACCTTGTGTCCAAATAATGTGAATTCTCCTCGTACATATCGCCAATAATAATTAGGGTGTTATCATGTTATTTCATGTCATGATGATGTCATTCGGTATGCATTTGACCGTTAAATGCATGTTTTGGCCATTTACGACACGTGGAGTACATTTTTAGTCACTGCAGTCACACGACACCACCGCGTGACATGTTGTCTATCCGACCATTTCACAATTCAATCACCATTTGTTGTCGTCTGATTTTATGGCATTATGAGGTCATTTGTCCAGTTTTGACCACCCCACAGATGCTTTTTAAGCGGGCCAAACACCTAAAAACACATATTCAGCTGTATCGTGCAAACCTTGCATCTGAATGAAGTTTCATCTCCTTGTACACCTCACCAGTATTAATTAGGGTGTTCTCTTATGATTTTACATCATGCTGATGTCGTTTGGTATGTATTTGACTGTTAAACGCATGTTTTGGCCATTTACGACATGTGGAGTGCATTTTTAGTCACCGCGCTCACACGACACCTCTGATTGATGTGTTGTCTACCCGACCATTTCACAATTCACCCACCCTTTGTTTTCGTCCAATTTCATGGCATTCCAAGGTTGTTCGGACAGTTTTGACCACCCCACGGGTGCTTTTCAAGTGCGCCAAACACCAAAAAAACACATATTTAGTCGTGTCATGAAACCCTTGTGTCTGAATGATGTTCTATCTCTTCATACACCTCACCAATAATAATTAGGGTGTTATCGTGTGATTTCATGTCATGTCGATGTTGTTCGGTATGTATTTGATCGTTAAACACATGTTTTGGCCATTTACGACACGTGGAGTGCTTTTTTGGTCACTGTGATCACACGACATCTCCGATTGACATGTCGTCTGCCCGAACATTTCACAATTCACCCACCCTTTGTTTTCGTCTAATTTCATGGCATTCTGAGGTCATTCGGCCAGTTTTGACAACCCCACGGATGTTTTTCAAGCACACCAAACACCTAAAAACACATATTCAGTTATGCTATGCAAACCTTGCATCCGAATAACGTTTCATATCCTCATACACCTCACCAGTAATAATTAGGGTGTTCTTGTGTGATTTCATGCCATGCTGAAGTCGTTCGGTAAGCATTTGACTGTTAAACGCATGTTTTGTCCATTTACAACACGCGGAGTTCATTTTCAGTCTTCAAGGTCACATGACACCTCCAATTGACGTTCTGTCTATCCAACCATTTCACAATTAACACACCCTTTGTTTTCGTCCGATTTCATGGAATTCTGAGGTTGTTCAGTCGGTTTTGACCACCCCACGAATGCTTTTCAAGCACGCCAAACACCTAAAAACACATATTCAGTCATGCCATGCAAACCTTGAGTCCTAATGATGTTTCGTCTCCTCATACACCTCACAAATAATAATTAGGGTGTTCTTGTGTGATTTCATGTCATGTCGGTGTCGTTCGGTATGCATTTGACCGTTAAATGCATGTTTTAGCCATTTATGACACACATAGTGCGTTTTCAGTCACTACGGTCACACGACACCTCCAATTGACATGTCGTCTACCTGACCATTTCACAATTCACGCACCCTTTGTTTTTGTCTAATTTCATGGCATTCCAAGGTCGTTTGGCCAGTATTGACCACCCCACGGATGCTTTTCAAGGGCGCCAAACACCTAAAAAACACATATTCACCCGTGTCGCGCAAACCTTGCGTCCGAATGAAGTTTCGTCTCCTCATACACCTCACCAATAATAATTAGGGTGTTCTCGTGTGATTTCACGTCATGCTGATGTAGTTTGGTATGCATTTGATCGTTAAACGCATGTTTTGGCCATTTAAAACACGCGAACTCGTGGGGTGGGGGGGCTGTCCAGGGGGTGGGAGGATGTCCGGGGGGTGGGGGTCTGTCCGAGGGTGAGGGGGTGTCCAGGGCTATTCGGGGTGAAGGGGGAATTCCTAGGGGGTGGGTGTGGGGGGGCTGTCCAGAGTGGGGGGGGGGGTAGTTCAGGGGGACTAATGCGTTAACGCCGCCCTAATGCCCTAATGGCATATTAGTGTAACACCATAATAACCAAATGGCCTAATGACATATTAGCCTATTGATCTAATGTCCCAATTCAATTTATATATATATAATAACTTAATAAATATGTCCAATTTTCATTTGCTTTGTTTAGTTGTTTCTTTTGTATCTTATTGTAGGCTTATTGAAGTAGAAGATTTGAATGGATTAGAGATATTTGGATCGCTACATGTGAAGAAGTATGTCCGTCATTTATTTTTTTTGAGGAATCTGATGTTTATGATCTTTTGAATTGTTTTTGTTTCTTATTTTAGTTGTGTTTCTTCTACTTGGTAATTGTTTTTGGGATTTTTGGGAATGGGATGTATAAATTATTTTTTTTTTAAAAAATTCTATGTTTGTGGCCGCCATTGGCAGTCACTTTTGGTCAATACCAACAGCAATCGCCATTGGTGATCAATGCCTACAGCGACCGCCAATGGCGGTTGCTGTAGGCCAATTTTCGGTCTTCCTATAGCGACTTCCATGCGGTCGTGGTGTACTGAATTTTTGGTTACCTATAGAAACGGGCCAAATGCGACTGCCACTGGAAGTCTCAAGGTGGTCTCTATAGGCCCAATTTCTAGTAGTGTTATTTGAATCTGTTATTTGGTTGATGGCCATATTTTTTTTTATCATATTTCCTTTCCCCAGTGCTTGAGGTAGATGCATGTGCATTGGTTGTATACCTAGTTTGGTAGATTATGATGTTTTCCTAGAGTGCCTGGTAATATGGAAAGTAATGTTGTTAATAAATGAATAAATGTTTAACCCATGGGATTGGAGCTTGATGGGATGAAATGCTGAGGTTTAAATTTTAAGAATCCATGGACTCAGTTTTCATATGCCTAGAGGGCATGAAACATTGTTGTAATGGTAATGAAATGTAATTCAGAAAATGTTAATTTTCAATTAATGGTTAAATAATTATTTAACATAAATTGGAACTGATGAAAAGGGATAAAATAATTTAATGTATCTATTTAATAGTTGTTTTCTTATAGGATATCTGATCTTAGCAGTGGCAGTCGGGAGTCCAAGAGACATTAGTTACGGTTGAGACTGAGACTAGATTATTCCCATAGTGTGGTTTTGAGATATATTATATCACGTTTTTTTTATACACTACTCCACCATTTCGGTTAGGGAGAATCACACTCTAGGGATTATAGGGCCTAGTGGGTGTTTTCCCCAACATCCCAGTGGGAGGATGGATGACTAAATACCCCCTTTTGCTCTTGATTTCTTATATTGGTAGTTACTTGTGCTGGTATGCATGACAGTTAGTTTTCCCCATATATGTGTGTAGAGGGATGTAGTGGCTTGTGGTTATTTCACACACATGTATTCTGGATATAGTTTCCTAAGGATTTTTATAGTTATAACATGTATAGGTTGTGATGGATTGATATTCCTTACTCAGTGTATGGGTTGTGATGGCATGAGGTATAATACCTAATGTATGATACACATTATACGGGTTGTGGTGGCTCCTGGAAACTACCTAGTTACTTTTGGTTATATAGACATGGTGGTGTGCTGCATGAGGTGCATGTTGTGGTGCTTCGCCCAGGTGTTTGTGGGCTAGCCTTTTTGGAGAAAGATGCTCAGGATGTGCGATGTTGGGGCAGAGTGACAAACCAGTGGGTAAGCGGTAGCGGGGTACCCTTGATATTATTTTTATATTATATGCTCTTGTATGCAATATTTGGTGATAGTAGCCATGGTGAGGTTGAGAACTTAGTATATCTAGTTAGGTTATAATTTAGTTTCACTTGTTTTTCCCTCTGTTTTAGCATGATTCCTTTATCGTTTGAACGAGAGGCTCTAGGGAGGATCCTACTTAGTATAATGTTATACTCACCCTATGTATCTATAAATATTTTCTTTTAGTATAGAGGGAGTAGGTTGGAGATCAGGCTGGTTAATACTATCTTGTGGTTTGTAGGAGCTGGTTGGGCTTCATGGTGGTCGTCGTCTATACCTTTTAGTTTGGTACTTGAAGTTTTTACTTACAATTGTAGTAGTTATTTCATGTCATTACATATGTTCACTTTGGCTTTTCTTTTATATTTGAGTCTAATCAATATTTTTTTGGTGTCTATCTTAACTCTCTCTTTCGCATGTGTTCTCTTAAAGGGTAATGTCTCCCATTTGCATATTTATTATACCCTTGGTGCTAGTTGCCAACCCAGGGCCTACTAGACATGGGACTCAGGTGTCATTATCTCTCTTCTCCCATTTCCAGGCCAGGAGTGGTACACCTTGTGGGGAGGGTGTTGTGACATTAATCGACAAGATTTTGATTGTAAGGAGTGAGAAAGTTATAGAAAGTATCCATCAGTAGATGATGGGCTAGTTGTTTATTAGGAAATTTTTTAAGAAGTTATCTAAACCAGTCCCAAGTCTCGTGAAAAAATCATCATCATCTTGAACAAAACTGGTGATCTTATGTCTCAATTCAATAGTGGGGTTTCTAGGATAAAACTTCGCAATAAACGAATTAAATAGATAGTCCCAAGTATCAAATATTTCTTCATTTATGTTCTGAAACCAGATTTTATCCTTACTTTTCAAACAACAAAAAAATACTCTCAACCTAAGCTCTTCCTCATTAAACCCATGCAAAGGTAACTGTTTTATTGAATTATAAAATAACTCTAATAAAATCATGATAATCCTCATTGGGTTGACCACTAAAGGAGGGTAACATAGAGAGGTAAGATTGATTCATCTCGTAATTTATAGACCTAGGGGTAACCAAATACAGGATGGATTTCATGAATCATTTGGAAGATGAAAATCACTAAGCCTAGGCCTCTCTCCAATTTCATTCATAGGTTGAGTTTCAACCAAATTTTCATTATGCACAGCAAATCTCTGAATTTTTAAATTTGTATTTTGATTTAAATATTATATTTTAGTCTTGTTCTTCTTTTTATTAAGAGAGGAGAAGTGTTTTTATTTAAAGAATTAATTTTTTAAGTTTATAATTATCCCATGAAATTGTGTGTATATGATTTAAGGTTCAAAATGATCAAAGAAAACACACTAATGGGAAATAAACAAGCATATTTTCAACATATTTTTTTAAAGAAATTGTTTACTTTTTTTATTTTTTGTTTATTATGTGTTTTTTGAATGAAAATTCCCTGGAAACAACACCAAAATTTGATACTAATGATGTTGAACATTGTTCAAATTAATTATTTTAAAACCTACTAACAACTAGCATAAGCGGTGAGTAATAGTATCGTACCGTGGGGAAGACTAAAATAATTGTGTGACCAAAACAAACAAAACAAAATAAAAGAAAAAATAAATAGTGTAAGTGAAATTGTGATGGTGGAAGTGAAAAAACATAGATGAAAGAGAGATAAAAAGTGGAAGTAGAAGAATTTATGGGAATCAGATTGTTCAGAATTGATTAAAAATTATTTTCTCTGTTTATTGTGTCAGTGACTGTGAAGAAGGTGTTTCAAGACACCTAACCATCATTAACGTGCTCTACACAACACAATGAAATCTTCTAAAATGATTTTTAAAGCAAATTTCAAAAATAGAGATGTTCATTAATGAAAAAGAGAGATCATATTTTTTCAATTTTCGATACTTCAGATGATGCTCAAAAGTTAATGGATTTTCTATCGTTACCTATCAATACTTAGAATGGTGTGAAAATGATGATCATCAAGAATGGAATGAAGATTATAGTATGAAAAGTGTGCTTTCACAATTATGAAACTGAATCAAACAGATAGAAAATTATCAATTTATTCGAATCCAAAACCCTTAATAAAATTAAGTACGTATGTTTACAAAAACAAAAATTAAAACATATTCAATAAATTAAATATTTAATAGAAATAAAATAAAATGAGGAAGAGAAACAAAGTTTCTCTATCTAGGTCACCTTCCTCCCCCTTTCTCCCACTTCTCGAATTCATCCATTGAAAATTTTCACGCTTCTTACCCAACTCTCGCTCCAGAATCTTCTCTCCACATTTTACTGTTCTCTCTCTCCAGCCAATCATGTTCTGTCCATCCTTTACACTTTTATTTTCCACCAAACGTCACAACTTTCTAAAATCGCTTCTATTTAGTTTCAATGATATTAAAGAATTAATTTTATAACTCCTTCAAACTAGATAAGCATATACACTATTTCCTTACCAAAAACCATTTGATAGAGTCGTTAACTCCTTCAATATCCCAATCTTCAGTCTCAGAATCCATACCCGACTTCTCCAAATTCAATTAATTCTTCCTCAAAGAACGAACATGTAATGGCTTGGACCCTCCAGGTCCATTAATTTTACAATTTATGGTTTTTGGGGTGTCCTGGACCCTATTGCTAAGTTAGAGGGGTATCAGTTTTGGTGTCAGGGTTTTATCGTGGTGTCACCTATCAGTGCCACCGATCGGTGTCTCACCAATCGGTTCCACCATGGGGTGTCGGGGTTCTTTTCCCAATTTTTCTGTAATGCCTATTTATTTATTCATACCCATTTAAAGTGGTTTAAATCCATTTTTAAGGCCCATAGAAGTTGTTTTAAACCCTCAAGAGTCGGATGACCCTTGAGTTACCAAAATTTGTTGCATGTCACACCCTTCTGCATTTTCTAGCTTTCTATGTTTTCTAGTTTCTCCCCTATTATGTGTTGTTTTTCTCCGTTTAAAGGAAATATATTAACTCATAGCTATTATCTCCACCACCGCCTAGGATAATTATTAAATCTCAATTAATTACAACATGTGAAACCACCTAGTCATGTGGTCAAACCACGATCTATTTTAAGCATGTTAAGATTTCACATCTTGTGAATCTAGGATTGGGCCTTTTACCAAAGAGATATTCTTCTTCCTTGGCCTCTTTACTTTCCTTGGTGTTCATAGAGTCCCTCTGCCGGAGAAGAGTCGTGCCTACATGAGAGCCCTCCAGTTCAGTTCTTCTTGGATTTTCCTATAGCATCATCCCCAGTTCTTGGTTCAAGGAGAAAACATAGATATTGGATCTTTTAAGTAGGGGTTTTCCTTAATCTCACTTTACTGTGCATCAAGTGGGGTGGGTATGATGATGTTCTCTCAATATGTAGATGAAACCAACTTTAAAAAATATAATTAACATACTTTTAAAAGAATTAAGGGGTGGGAATGATGTTGTTTATGTTGTTGTGTTTTACCTTCATTTTTATGTTGTGAATTGTATGGACTCATGTCCACTGAAAATCATAGTTGTTGGTGGTCTTTTATTGCACACTAATAAAGCTATGTCTTTCTAGATAATCTTTTGATTCAATGGATGTAACATGGAAACTAGTTAATCACATAAACTTGGCTGATTAAATGGATTCCCAATGAATAAGAATCCTTATGTGATCACCCCGGTTAACCAAATGGAAAGAAATAACTTAATAAACGGTGTTGGATAAATCTGAAAAACTTCCTTGCTTGGTTCTATTGATATGCATGGTTGTTTTGTTAAATGTTTGTAGGGTGACGTGGATGGTAATGGAATCTCTGGTCAAGAATTTGTTGGTTTGTGAATCTGAGGCCATGTGAGGTAGGCGGTGAATGTTCTAGACCCTATATGTTGGGGATTGGTTTGGTTCTAGTACTTCAAGGGATCTCATGGATCCCTTTTATTATTGTGACTTTACAAGATAATCAAGTGTGAATGCTTAAATATCACTTAGTAGTTTTTCCTTCAGTTGTTGTTTTGGATTGTAGTTATGTTTGTTAATTGCCCAGTAGTATAGGAATGTTTAAATGGAATCACTTGAATATGGTAATGAGAATGGGTATAATGGAAAGTTGTTTTCTAGAAATGGGTTATGCTCGGGTTATGAATGTGGTGTATTTGTGCATGTAGGGATAACACAAGTGGTTGTGTACCGGCTGGTTGTATGTTTCAGAACCCTTAAGTTGGGAAGAGTGTTTGATTACTTATATGTGTAAAATGTTGTTCTTGTGTTTCTTATACACACCCCACCCATGTTGAACACTTTGTGTCTAACACCCCCATTTCACAGGGGGGTGTTTTTTCCAACATTCTTAAGAGTGTATAGTTATTAGCTCCTTTCTTATCCCTCTCCTAGGTAGACCAAGACTCTTCAGGCAGTCTATGACGACCTAAGGTTTATTGTGGCCCAAGACTCTTTGGGAAAGGTGTGTGGTGGTGGTTGGCCTAGGTGTGTGCAGGTAGGTTTGTTTCCCAAGTGTCTTTGGGATAAGGCTCAGGTGTCTTTGGGTGTGGCAATGGTTGTTCTAGCCCAGGTGTCTTCAGGCATGGCATTGGTTGTTTTGGCCCAGGTGTCTTTGGGCGTGGCGGTGGTTGTTGTGTCCCAGGTTCTTGCAGGAATGGTTATGTGTTTTTGTGGTGGCCCAGGTGTCTACGGGCAGGATGTGTGGTTGTGGTGTCCCAAAAGGTTGTTGTTGGGGCGGTAGTGGGACTGCAGTGGAAACTGTGGGGGGGGGGGGGAGGTTGACATGTAGGATGTTCTAATTAGCCAATGGGAAAGTGGTGTGGGGTACCCAAATATATATGTGTTATTGCTATTACTTTACCTAACTTGTGTTATTTGGGGAGTGTTCCTTGGTGAGGTTGGGTGGATAGTTTTCCTTACTAGGTTTCTTGGTTACCTCTACTTTCTCCTAGGTATTAAAATGCCTCCCCACTTGTGCACAAGAGATTTTGTTTTCCCCTATTGATTATACATGTATGCTCACCCTATATATATAAAACTACTTTTAGGTTTCTAGGAGGACTTTGAGGACCGTTCAGAACCTTACTAGCTTTGGCTTCGGGAGTTATCATTGTTACTTTTCTTTCTTTTGGTACTTTACTTTAGAGTTTTTCTTGTACTTTGTATCAGTTTATTTTGGACATGCATATGGGAATGGATTTGGGTTTTACTTTTACTTTCAGTTTTTGGATTTGTTTAGGATTTATCATCTTATATCCTAATCTTGTTCTATAAAAGGGTAACGCCTTCCATTTAACGTGATATTTGATAACCTTGGTGCTAGTTTCCACTACAGGTTCTATTGATGGTGGGAATCATGGGGGTCATTATCTCTTCTTCAACTTGAAGAATGAAGGGTCTGGCAGGTGGTTATCCCTTCCCTCATCTTGGTGAAGGAAGGTCATGATAGAATGGTATAAAAGGTGATGGTTTAGAGAGAGGATGGAGTTCAGGGTTAGGCATAGTGAGGATTGCATGGGATGGTAGGGAAACAGTGTTAGGAAATCTTGGTGTGTGAAATAGGCCAGTGAAGACCGGTTAAGACAATGGATTTTAGGGGGCCCCGTGATCTGATGTAAGGACTCTGGACCTATCGAACGACCAAGTGAGGATGCACTAATTTCAGGGTAGAGACCCTAAGAAAAGGTATATGGATCATAATTACTTGTGTTCATGTGTGTTTTTGGTGTTTTGGGAATTTAAAATAAATGAAAAATTTAAGAAAATTTAAAATAAATCTTCTACACCACTTGGACTTAGGCATTCCTTGTTTACCTAGCAGCTATGGCACCCAGAAAATGTCCACAAGTAGTGAAGGTGATCTAGGCCCAGCAGGTTGATTTGGCTGATCAGCGGAGGGATGATCGAGAAGAGGAGGATGACTAGTGGTAGAAGATGCTTCGTTCCTTTCAACAGTAGTCCCTTGGGAAGTATGAGGTAATCATCTCAAACATGGAGATCGAGAGCTAGCTCGAGGAGCTGGTGATTGCCTTTAGCTTGATCTGGGCTTCGATAGAGTACTGAGTTCCTCTATCCGTGAGACAGATGCGGGGAGAAGTGCGTCAGTGGTGGACGCTCTATCTCGGTGAGAAGAAGGAAGCTGAGGATTCATGGACTGACTTCGAGAAGGAGTTCCGGGAAGAATTCCTTTCTTCCACGATGAAGGCCAAAAAGACGTAGGAGTTTCTCTCCCTTCAGCAAGGGAGTATGACGGTAAGGGAGTTGGGGATCAAGTTCAAGTATCTCTTTTATTTCTCTCCAAACCTCTTCTTAGATGAGGAGTCATAGGAAAGGCACTTAGAGGAGGAAATCTGACCTTATCTCTAGTATGTTGTTACTCCCTTCACTCTACTGACATACTTGGAGGTTCAGAAGAAGGCTGAAGTGGTAGAGAGGATGCACATTCTAGGAGGTGTGCTGAAATAGTGGAGGAATTTGGGATCATCAAAGGGGAAATTCGTTAGTAGCAGGCCTCCAGCATCAGGGCCTTCTAGGTTTCAGCTGGCAGGGAGAAGACCTCAACAGTTCCAGTTTCGATCTCTCAGTCCTCGCCCTTTCTCTACGAGCCTAGGACCGAGGTGATTTATCTATGGAATCTATGAGAATTTTCAGAATAAATTCTCAGACCGAGTGCAGTACAGTGGGGGTGGGCAGGTTCAGTGACCACCTCAACAGCATCATATGTCGGCCAGACCTTTTTAGCAGTAGGGGCAGCGAGCTCCCGCTCCACTGAGGGTGAACTGTTCCAAAGGATACTAACCCCAAGGTTCTCCTCATGGACCTTAACCAGGGTGTGGATGGAGAGGCGGATGACATCTGAGGGGAAAAGGGTCTAGGCGTGGTCAATTTCACGCCATAGAGGCAGCAGTTCCAGTAGGGCCATAGGTCGTTCAAGGTATGATCAGTCCATTTAGTACTATTGTGTGTTCCTTGTTTGATTCTAGATATTCACACTCCTTTTTTGCACCCATTATATCCCATTCCTTGGGTCTAGATGTAGAGAGACTTTCCATACCCCTAGTGTTGAGCACGCTAGTTGGAGGTTAGACCAGCTTGTTTGATATTTTTTGAGGATGCAGACTGATGTTGGGGCTGCATCAGTCAAGTGGGAATCTATTTCTTCTACAAATGAAACCATACAATGTCATCCTGGGCATCGAATGGCCATTTTCCATACACGCTATTATCGAATGCTTCTATATAAGGTTTGTGTTCTCTAATAAGGGCGGCTAATGTGTATCTTTCTTTAGTGAGTGGGGTTGTCAGGAGGCCATCCGGCATGTGGAACCCCTTATATCCTAATTATCCAAGCTGTCAATAGAATTGGTAGACTCAGAGATGGTGGGAGTTTTGGGGATTGTCAGTGAGTTCTTGTATGTCTTCCCCGAAGAGGTTGTGACTCTACCCCCTCGACGTGATGTTGAGTTCGGGATAAACTTACAACCTGGTGCTCGTCCAATTTTGATGGATCCCTATCAGATGACACCTTCTGAGTTGCGGGAGTTGTGGATTCAGGTTGATGACCTAATAAATAAGGGTTTTATTCAATCGAGTGCATCGCCATGGGGTTCTCTAGTCTTGTTCCCAAAGAAGGCAGATGGTAGTCTCAGGCTATTCATAGACTGCCAAAGACTAAATCAGGTGACGGTCAAGAATTATTACCCCCTCCTAAGGATCGAAGACCTTTTTGACTAGTTTAAGGGAGCAGGTTGGTTCTCTATGATCAACCTACATTCCGGATATCACCAGTTGAGGGTGAATGAGGGTGACATCTCGAAGAATTCTTTCAGGTGTAGATATGAGGACTTCGAGTTCGTGGTCATGTCGTTTGGCATTACGAATGCACCAGTTGTGTTTATGGGGATCATGAAATCTATTTTATGCAAGTATCTGTATTGGTTCATGGTTGTGTTCATTTAGGACATCCTAATCTACTCAAGATCATAGGAGGATCACATCAGGCATCTAAGGAAAGTTTTGGAGGTCCTCTGACACCGCCAACTCTACAAGAAGTTGTCCAAGTGAAAGTTCTTGACACGAGAGGTGCACTTCCTTGGATACGTGGTGTCCCAGTAGGGAATAATGGTGGACCCATAGAAGGTTGAAGTAGTTGTTTCTTAGGCAGAACCCAAGAATTTGGAAGAGTTCTGTAGTTTCCTGGGACTGGCAGGTCACTGCTGAAGGTTCGTACCTGACTTCTCCCAAGTTATAGTGCCTTTAATGGCCTTGACCAGAAAAGACCAAGATTTCATATGGAGTGATAAGTATCAGGGAGATTATATTTATCTAAAGTTGAAGTTGGTCAGTGCCCCATTGTTGAGATTTCCAGAGGAAGAGGTAACGTTTGAAGTGTTCTGTGATACTTTCGGTCAAGGATTGGGGTGTGTGTTGATGTAGTAGTGGGGAGTGATCTCTTATGGGTCTAGACAGTTACATCCTCATGAATGTGACTATTCCACCCACGACTT
Source organism: Viscum album (assembly GCA_963277665.1). NCBI lineage: Eukaryota > Viridiplantae > Streptophyta > Magnoliopsida > Santalales > Viscaceae > Viscum > Viscum album. The sequence goes on from OY728120.1 coordinate 1,172,934,505, forward strand.
GGATCTTGTAGTAGTGGTGTTAGCACTGAATTTTTAGTGGAATTACCTCATTGGGGAATACTTTATGGTCTTCAAAGATCACAACAGTTTGAGGTATGTCTTCTCCCAGAGAGACCTAAACTTGCGGTAGTGGAGGTGGATGGAGTATCTCCAGGACTATGACTTCTATATATCCTACACCCCAGGAAAGGGGAACGTGGTGGTCGACACCTTGAGTAGAAAGTCACACAAGGATGTGGTTCGAGAGTCAGCAGATGCTTGGAAAGCAATGGAGGAGTTGGATACTTTACATCTGAGCATGAGAGTGGAGGATAGTAGAGGATATCTATTTAAGATGACAGTGAAATATTCCTTTGTTCGGTAGGTGGAGTCTTAGTGTGGAGACTTAGAGGCTCAAGTGATGAGTGATTGTGTTAGCTAGGGTAATGCTCTAGAGAGATGTATAGAGGATGGTTAGAATCAGATTCTTTTCTGCGGAATGTTGTTTTTCCCAGAGAGGATGCATGAGGGAGTTCTCTGTGAGTTCCATAGCTCAGCCCTAGCGGTACATCCAAGAGTTTCCAAGAAGTACCGGGGCTTGAGGGGTTAGTTTTGGTGGCCTGAAGTGTAGCGGGTAGTGACGAAGTTTGTGGCAAAGTGCCTTGTGTGTCAACAGGTGAAGGCTAAACACCGTGTTCTCGACAGTCTGTTTCAGCCCTTGGATGTTCTTGAGTGGAAGTGGGATGATGTATTGATGGATTTCATCACAGGACTAACCAGGTCTGAGGGGGGGATGTTATGAAATATGGGTAGTGGTGGACCTATTGACGAAATCAACTCACTTCTTAGTGATTAAGGAGTCGAGCGTAGTGGATGCCTTAGCACAGAAGTATGTGGGTGAAGTTGCGTAGTTGCATAGAGTTCCTAGAACCATCATTTAGGATTGGGATACACACTTTACTTCATGAGTATGGAAGGGATTATAGTGTTCTTTTAACACCCATATTTTCCTTAGCACTGCTTTCTACCCTCAGATGGATGGGCAGGAAAAGAGGACCATCCAGACATTGGAGGATATGCAACGAGTGTGTGTTCTGGACTCTGGAGGATCGTGGGTACGACACTTTACCCTAGTAGAGTTTTCCTACAAAATTTTTTATCACTCTCCCATTGTCATGGATCCATTCTTGGACTTTTATGGAAGATTGTGTCATTCACCTGTTTGCTGGATAGAGGTTGGGGAGACAGGTGCTCTTAGCCCAGAGGTAGTGTAGAGTGTGATGAAGAAGGTTCAGCTTGTGCGCGAGAGGATGAAGGTAGATCATGAATGGAAGAAGTCATAAACCTATCATAGGAGGAGACCCTTTGAGTTCAAGATTTAGGACCTCGTGTTCCTAAAAGTCTCCCCTTGGCGTGGGTAGTGGAGGTTCGGTAGGGGGAGTAAGCTTTCTCCCAGGTTCATCAGACCCTTAGAGGTGTTAGGGAAAGTCGGTGGGGTGGCATATCAGATGAAATTACCACCGCCATTGGAGAGGATCCACAATTTCTTTCATGTATCTCGGCTCTATCGATATCTACACGATGACTAACACATCCTCGAATGGGGGGAGTTGGATATTGAGGAAAATGAGACATTTATGGAACAATCGGGGAGGATCGAGGATCGTAGGGAGAAGGTGCTTCATGGATGGACAATTTCCTTGGTTTGTGTGTTGTGGAGTCATGGTGGCATCGAGTAGATCACCTTGGAATGGGAGGCACAAATGCATGCCTAGTACCCAGAGTTGTTTTGAGTTTTAACCTTGTGGTTGCTTTTTGCTTTGGTGTGATGTAATGCTTGACCTTGTTTGTCATAAGATGGGTTGTTTCCCTTATACTCTTAATGTGTGTTAAAAGTCCTCACTATGGGGAGGGAAGGACCGAATCCCTAATCAAGATGCATTAATATGGATGTGATTAAACCCGTGCGGGCGAGTCATTATCGCCCAAAGTGAATAGTATCTTGACATGGAGAAAGGGACTCCCAAATCCATATGTCTGTAGGGCATGGATTTTGTGTTTGTGTGGCTACTTAGTGTCTCTGTACTTGTTCAGGAGATAGATGTGAGAGAGGTATCTCTAGATGTGGAGGTTTGATCTGGCTTTCAAACAACTCTAGGGTGGTCTTTCCCTGAGAGGTATCTTATGTGGTGGTTGTTCAGACCTCTATCTTTTCGTCAAGTTTAGTCTTGATTATAGAGGATGATAATAGTTTGATAGGTATCTGATGTAATAGCATAGACCCTCCTGGTCCATTAATTTTCCAATTTTTGGTGTTTGGGGTATCCTGGACCCCAACGATGAGTTGGAGAGGTATCGTTGTAGGTGGCAGGGTATCACCATGGTGTCACCTATTGGTGCCACTGATCGGTCTCACAGATCGACGCCACCCATTGATGTCTCACTGATCTGTGCCACCGATTGGTCTCACCGATCTATGTCATCGATTGGTATCTCACCGATCGGTGCCACCATGGGGTGTCGGGGTTCTTTCCCTAGTTTTTTCATAATTCCTTTTTTAAGTATTCATACCCTTTTAAAGTGGTTTAAGGTCATTTTAAAGGCTCATAAAAAAAATTTAAACCCCCAAGATTCAGGAAACCCTTGAGTTACCAAAACATGTGGCATGCCACACCCCTTCTACATTTTCCAGATTCCATTGTTTTCCAATTTTTCCCTTATTACGTGTTGTTTTTCTCCATTTAAAATAAATCTATTAACTCACAACTGTTATCTCCACCACTGCCGAGGAGAATTATTAAATCTCAATTAATTACGATGTGGGTACCGCCCAGCCATGTGGTCAAACCACGATCCATTTTAAGCACATTGAGATTTCACATCCCATAACTCTAGGATCGAGCCTTTTATCAATGGGATCTTCTTCTTCCTTGGTCTATTTCCTTTCCTTGGTGTGCTTGAAGTCCCTCTGCCGGAGACGAGTCATGCCTGCATGAGAGCCCTCCAGTTCAGTTCTTCTTGGAGTTTCCTACAGCGTCACCCCAGTTCTTGGCGCAAGGAGAAAACTTAAATCCTTGATCATCCAAGCAGGGGTTTTCCTTCGTATCTCTTTATTGTGCATCAGGCGGGGTGGGTATGATGATGTTCTCTCGGGACGTAGATGAAACCAACTTTAACAAAGATAGTTAATGGACTTTTAAAATAATGAAGGGGTGGGAATGATGATGTTTATGTTGCTTTGTTTTACCTTCATTTTTATGTTGTGTATTGTATGGACTCATGTCTATTGAAAATCATGGTCATTGGTGGTCTTTTATTGCGCACTAATGAAGATCTGTCGTTCTAGATAATCTTGTGATTCAATGGTTGTAACATGGAAACTGGTTAATAATGGAAACTTGGTTGATTAAATGGATTTCCGATGAATAATAATCCATGTGTGATCACCCCGGTTAACCAAACGGAAAGAATTAACTTAATAAATGGTGTTTTCTAAATCTGAAAAACTTCCTTGCTCGGTTCTAGTGATATGCATGGTTGTTCTGTTAAATGTTTACGGGGTGACGTGGATGGGAATGGAATCTCTGGTTGAGAATTTGTTGGTTTGTGAATCTGAGGTTGTGTGAGGCAGGCAGTGAATGTTCTGGACCCTGTATGTTGGGGCTTGGTTTGGTTCCAGTACTTCGAGGGATCTCATGGATCCCTTTTGTTGTTGTGACTTTACAAGAGAACCAGGTGTGAATGTTTAAATGTCACTTGAATGTTTTTTCCTTCTGTTGTTATTTTGGCTCATAGTTACACCTGTTAATTTCCCAGTATTGAAGGAATGTTAAAAATTAATCACTTGAATATGATAACAATAACGTGTATAATGGGGAGTTTTTTTCAAGAAATGGGTTGTGCTTGGGTGTGCGGGTGTGGTGTATTTGTGCATGTAGGGATAACACAAGTGGTTGTATAACGACCCAAGTCCGAGCTACCAGACTCAGCCCTTATAAAATTTTGTGTATTTTTTTTAATAAAGGAAACTTAATAAATACACAGAATTTACATTACATATCAGGATATTTACCGGCCCAGGTTTTGGAGAACTAGAATCCAACAATATGAACAAATTCATGTGTAAAAATTTTAGAAAACATAAAACAAAAAAATCATTAGAGCATTTCTTCCACTTTAGAATTTCATCTTAGCTAATCCACTAAACCTGTAATAATAGTTTAAAAACATAGGGTGAACACAAAATTCCCAGTAAGGGGTTTAAAAAACTAATAAAAAACCTTTTAGTAATTCTTGAAAATTTTATAATCATACAAAAAAATGGTTTTTCACAAACACTTGAATACACACATATATATAAACAATAATTAGTAAAATAATTATACTTGAAAATACATTGGGGATTATCCTTTAAAAATATTAATTTTGTTGTGGGACGTTAACATTACTTTACATTACATGGATAAAATCCAGAACATAAGGCCACAAGTTTTCTTTTAGACTTACGGGTTCACTCCCCACAACGTCTCTTAATTTACCAGTGCCATATTTTTGGACAAATTTTCTCATAGACCTGTCATTCTCATATCAATCTCCAAAAATTTTAAAAATACCCACATAGTATTAATTCAATCAAATTGGACACTTCGGTGGTGGTGCGGTGGTGAAGGTGAGTCGCCAAAACAGGTTGTTCTTTGGGAGGTTCAGGGTTAGATTCCTGGGAGTACACTTTCGGGGCGAACCTCTCCCCCGAGATCCACCCACCTTTCCGAGTCTCCCAGAATCCTCTGGGCGGGAAAAACGAGGCGCGGCCTAATTGATGACGGATCGCTGTGACGAACCATCGCTGCTGGGACATTACCCTCTGGGAAGCTCTGCCATCTCGGCTGGCAACGACTCCTTCCCCGGCTGGGGAGCTGCCTTCGGGTGCTACCCCTTCATGGGGGAGGGGGGTTTCTCTGTGTGGAGGATTCGAAAAGGACACACTTGGAAATTCCCTTTTGAGGAAAAAAATCTATCAAATAAGTGTCACTATAATTTTCACAAAAGTTTCTAAAACCATTTAGATAGAATCCCATTCTTGGAAACCTTTTAAGAACCATAAATGCGAGTCACGTGAATTAAACGCATGCATGATACAAAATGATGATAATGTAATGTATGAGAATATGATGGCCATACCTATACATGCATGACATGATAGATAATGCAGATGTAGGTATGCACATGAAATGATAACTCATTCCATAAATTCACATAAAATGATACATTTTGCCCCATGAAAATTGAGAAAATGAGTATTTATGGGATTTTAATATGGATATACATTAGTTTAGAGGTTATCCAACACCATAAATTGAAAATAAATTAGAAAGGTTAAAGAAAATTAAGTTTCCTATACATAAATGCATTTATATATATATATATATATGTATATATGTATATATATACACACTACTATATATATACTCTCAAACGTGAAAATCATGATAACTTCAAATTAATATTGGTTCTAAAAAAATTATAAAGAATCCATATCGAGTTTATATAAATAAATACAAAAGATATTAAACAAAACATGTGTGTATATATGTATGTATATAAACACATGTAAAAAAATCATTACATGATCATCAAAATAATACATTTGCATCTATAAAATTTTTATGGAAAGATCATTTAAAATAAGAATATTTTTATTCAATTCAGATTAGGAAAATATGGTTTTACATATACATACATACATATATATAACTATGTATATGTGTATACCTATTCATGTAAATAATAAATTTCCCCTTATAAAATATACATTTAATGACAAATATTAAAACATAACCCTTACCTTGATTTGGAAAAAATGGAAGAGTATGGTTACTGGGAAAGGAAAGAAGCAATGTGGGATTGACATGAAGAATAAATTTTAGGTGTTTTCAGAGTGTTCATAGTAAAGGGTTATATATAGCAAGCTACAAGAGACTTCCTTGAAAAGCTAGTAAAATTTTCATTTAATCTATTGTCATGAATTTATTTTTTTATTCAATTCGTATTTATATTTTATTAATATTCATAAATTTTGTGAAGACCTCATGATAAAAAGTGGTGGTCAGTATTTTGTTTGCACACCCATTATTGACCCATGAGTAACCTTGTCTCCATTAAAATTTTTATTTTATATTTTTTAGTAATTTTTAAAAGGTTATAGTTTACACTTTTTTTATCTAATAGTTTTTTTTTCTATTTTTTTCACTCACCTCACATCATATCAATTATTTTTGTCAAAGTAATCATTTCAATTACAATATTATTATTTTAATATACAATCATTCTTGTTTTTTTTCAACTTTGTGTGTGTGCGTGATTCAATTATATATTTTTTTACAATACTAACATGTCTTTCTTTAATCATTTTATCTATATTATACTTATTTTAGGTTTTCTCTCTCATGCTTTATCTTTCAACGTTTTACATCTATGTTTGATTATTATGACACCCTATTTCTTTAGTCAACTTCATAATTTCATTAATATGATATTATATTATCAATTTTTATCCTTTTAAGGTTATTTTTTAATCAAATGGGTCATTGTTTTTTTACAACAAAACATAATTTATGTTAAATCCATTTTAGTGTTTTTTTAAATATATATAAATATATAATTCCTTTTTCTAACTCTACATGAATAGAGCGTTTTTTTAAAGAAATAATTATATAAATATTTAAAACAAAAATTGTAATCATTTTTTATAAGTATAAAATCGTTTTATATATGAATATATACATATAATTTTAACTTTTATAATTATATATATAATTCATTTTTTATAAATTAATCAAATAACATTTTTTTATAAGTGTAAATTCGTTTATATATATATATATATTAAGAATTTGTTTAAATATGTATAAATAATTCAAGTTACATTTTTATTTAAAATATAATGTCTGTTTTTTTTTCAAAAAATTGTAATTATATATATTTATAATTTATAAATATTATAAAATGAAAACAAGATATATTTTCTTATATTTATAAAATACATTATGTTGAAAAATATTAATAATAGTTTTCATATAAATATTTTTGTTACCCTTAATTAATATATTTTTTTTAAACAAATTATAAATCTCATATTTTATTTATTTCAGAATAATGGAAAAAATTTAATTATAAAAATTAAATAAATCCTCACTTAAAAATATATTTATATTTTATTTTATTGGGGTGTTACATTCTCCCCCACTTAAAGGAATTGCGTCCCCGCAATTAGATCGTATACATAGGGAATAGAATGTTACATAAGAGACATATTTTTTTTTAAATTTTTTCTAATTTTCCAAAATTAACTAGGTCGTCGACTCTGATACAAATTATAACGACCCGAGTCCGAGATACCAGACTCAGACCTTATAAAATGTTGTGTATTTTTTTTAATAAAGGAAACTTAATAAATACACAACATTTAAATTACATATCAGTATCTTTACCGGCCCAGGTTTTGGAGAACTATAATCCCACAATATATACAAATTCATGTGTAAAAATTTTAGAAAACATTAAACAAAAAAGAAATCATCAGATCATTTCTTCCACTTTAGAATTTCATCGTAGCTAATCCACTAAACCTGTAAGAATAGTTTAAAAATATAGGGTGAGCCCAAAATTCCCAGTAAGGGGTTTAAAAAAACTAATAAAAACCCATTTAGTAATTCTTGAAAATTTTATAATCATACAAAAAAATGGTTTTTCACAAACACTTGAACACACACATAAATATAAATAATAATTTGTAAAATAATTATACTTGAAAGGACATTGGGGATTCTCCTTTAAAAATATTAATTTTTTTGTGGGACGTTAATAATACTTTGCAGTCCATGGCTAAAATCCATAACATAAGGCCATAAGTTTTCTTTTAGACTTACGGGTTCACTCCCCACAACGTCTCTTAATTTACCACACTACTAGAAATTCGGGCTATAGACACGGACCTATATCCACGGTTCTATCGGTCTGTGGATATAGCTTGTTTATAGACACGGTTTAATAGGATGGTCGTGGCTATTTGTTGGAAACCCTTCATTCTAACCGATCCTCAAACCCTCCCATTCTCCGACAAACCCCTCCTACCCTCGTGATTCCTCCTCCCCCGCGATCTCCTCCTCATCGCGCCCTCCTCCTCGTCCCAACCTCCTCCTGGCTATGCCCTCCTCCTCCCCGATGCCTCCTCGCCGCACCCTCCTCATCACTATGACCCTCCTTCCCGACTCCTCCTTGTCACTCCCTCCTCATCGTTGCGACCCTCCTCCCTGACGCCTCCTCGCCGCGACCCTCCTCCTCACCGCGACCCTCCTCCCCAACGCCTCCTCCACAAAGCCTCTCTTTCGATGCCGAGGTCGACACCCCCATCGCCCTCCCCGACACCTTTTCACCAGCAACCCTCAAAACCCTAGACCCCTCCTCTCTGTGACCCTCCTCACCCCGACCCTCCTCCAGTGAAGCTGCTCCGAGTTGCCTCCCCTCCTCCTCCATTCCCGACGGTTCTCCCCCACAACCCTCAACAACAGAGGTAATCCCATGTCTCTTCCTTCATCCCCATCCACCATTCTTGTTGAATTTTTTAAACCTTAAGTATTTTTAATATTATTATGCACTTACTCCCATTTCCACACTGATATGCACTGCTATAACCCCTCAATTTACCACACAGTAACCACTAATTTGGGACTTGACCACATCAACCTCCTATAATGTGACCGGTGTAGAGTTTTGAAAATGATATTCTCCTTAGAGTCTCCAACTTCAGTGGGTTGTGTGTGAGGTTCTATAAAAAAGAACACAAAACCAACATGAATTGTCATGCTTAAGTTATAAACTGGATAACGGAGACTTTGTATATTTTTATACAGCAGCTATGAAGAATCTGAATTGCAGGAGGAGGAAGACAGAGAATAGGGGAAGAAGAGAGTGAGAAGAACATTCAAGCAGTCTCTCTTTTCTCTTTTATATAGTTTTTACCTCTTTTAAATTATACCTTTGATATTAGTTTTCAATTTGATCATTATCTGTATTGTTTTATTTTGGATTCTTGTTATCTTTTACTCAGTGTCTGCTAATTTTCACCTTGAACACATATATTTGGAAATATGAATATACATGCCATATTACTACTATTAACATCTTCAAATTTACTATATTTTTTATCCTTAATTATTCATCACATGAATCAACTAAATTTGTGAATTTTATACCTTGTAATTAACCCGTTAGATTCTTGAGAGAATATAATTGTAGTTACATAGTGGAAACACCAATAATAACTCATGGAAAGTGATAATATACCATCATAATTTTTTTCAAATCATGAAGGACATTCTTAATGTAGTTGATAAATCCTATGGTGCTTTCTATTTTCTTTCCATGGACTATGAGTGTTCTAGATCATCAGCCCCACATAATTCTTTCCTTCAAGAAAGAAGTTTCCTTCCCACCCCACCATTACTATTAGAGAGGGATCTACAATATCATGATTATGGACCATAACATATGATTCTTTTATGGAATTTTTAAGTGTTAAATTGATGTGTTAATTAAATTACATGATTTCATCCTTTGTATCTTAAATTGGAATCCTTCCATAATTTTCATTATTTTCCACTTTATTCTTCATAATTACAATGACTATCTATAGTTTTGAATTTTTATATCAAATAAACCATCATCAGTTAATCCATTTTAAAATTTACTCTTTCAATTATTTTAATTTTTTATAGCCCACAAATTATTCCATTTTTCAACCTCCAACTTTTCCAAAATGTCCATGAAGTTTTATTGAGAAATACAACTCGCTATTTTACTAGATCTTGTATTATTTCTTAATTTCTTTATGGGGCTTACATGTTGTTTTCACCATCGATATATGGAATCATTAGAGGTATTTAGATAATAATAATTTTAACAATATATTGATTGGTTTTAATTTAATAAATGTTATTCATCTTAAATTCATTATTCCGTTGTACAGTGACTAAAATGTTAATGAGTTATTAAATTATTTTATTAGAGAAAATAGCATGGAGATCTCAAAAATAGTAACATACATTTTTTCGAGTCAGCTAGTTTAAAGGAAGTTGTACTATTTTTTCATTAGTTGGGAAAAATAGGGAATGACCAAAGAAGGTGAGACCAAATTTTAAAAAATTGTAAAATAACTATTCCATGATTTTGAATTTTTCTTCATTCATGTAAAATAATTTTTTTGAATTCATTAACATTAGGGTGGACATTTTTTATGAACTCACTCACTAGGGACCACCTGGCTAGTGGTAAGCTGAGTGTGACACCACAAGCCCACCTCTAATTGGTTAGGGGTTAGTGATCTTCCCTGAGTAGGCATAACTCACACAAGGTCGTCCTTAGCCTATGGTACCTGTACACATGAAAAGAATAAAGGGGAAAATAAAATCCTAAAAAAACAGATAAAAAATACTAACTTGTTATGAGGGACGGGACTACTGACATATTCCACAACCTAGCATGAACCATGGTCTATATAGATCACTATCTTATATCTGCTCTTGGTCCTCCTAGGATTCCTTCAAAAGGAATATTGTCTACATAAGACATGAAAAATATGGGTAGATCCCATGCAGTGTTTAGTATAAAAATCCTCAATAAGACACTCCAAAATCACTAAACAATGGGCATTTGGAGAGTAGTTATCTCATCATCACATAGAAACATCATTACAAATATGAGATATAGCAATAGGAACAATAAAATAGATATACTCATAACATAAAACATGCCTCAATGGCATATTAACCATTATTTTATCCATAAGATTATACTCAAGGATACAATTTAACACTCTTCTGGTTGCACTCACAACATGATCTATGCTTTCACTGATGGTGCATTCCCAAGAGGTCATGCTCATCATAACTCATCAAAGATGTACTCAATGTAACTCCGAAGTTCTCGATACATAGATAGGGGATCTCTCAAAGGGCATTTGGGGTATACCATACCATACCTAGAATATCCCACTAAGTATGGGATTGTACACACAGATAAGTTGGTAATAATGATTCCACAAAACCCACCTAGGGAAATAGAAAAAATTATAGAGGATCACACCCCGGGTCACACAGAGGGATTCCCAAACACTATCTGAAACTAATCCCACAGAGGAGATCATAGTTTTATTATTAGGATGTAATACCAAAATTTACCCTCATGGGGATGACCAAGGGGAACACACACAAGTTAAGATAGTCCATTGTTGTATCTCATCTTCATATAATTAATCTTCCTTCCAATTATATAATATTAATATTCTAACAATAATGTAGAAATATATTCTTTCTTCTAGTTATTATTCTCATCTTCTTACCATTGTAATTCTCATCCAATTCTTTAATATTAATTCTTGGTATATGATATGGTTTATATTTTCAAAATGTCTCTAAATTTCAATAAATCTTTGTAGATTTAATACAAAACATCACAACTCGTTATGAATTAACCCAAACACTTTTGGGAATTGATTATTATTATCTCTTAGATTTCATATAAACTCTTTTTACTATAATCAATCCTCATTCTTGGAACTTATGTATGACTATTCGTGAATTTTTATAATTTAAAACATTTATGAATTCCCTAAACCATAATTTTCATATATTTGTTATGATTTTTTTATTAACTTGTTATTGATGATTACTTAATATCTTATGAAACAATACATATAATGTTAATTCATTTTATAGATTATTTATTTAATTTATATTTATCTTCCTCATAATGGATAGATACTGAATGTACAACATTGATCGGATCAATGATGAATTTCAGAAGGAGTTACAATATTTTTTGGACTTTGAATTCCCTAATGATTCAGAAGGCGGATTGATTCGATGCCCATGTTTTGATTGTGTTGGAAGACCTTGGTTAACTCATGAGGAAGTGAGTTACCATATCACTAAAAGTGGTTTCCAAAAAAAATATCATGTGTGGTATCACAATGGAGAAAAAGCTCAAGTGTTGAATGACATCAATTCAGCGGAAAAGATTGGTATGAAAAATCTGATTTCTGATTGGTTTCCTTTTGTTTCTGAAGCTAACTCCTCATGTAGACCAGTGCAAGGGGAAATGAATACTGGAACACAGTTATCATCTATTAATCAGGATGATGACATTGAGAGTGTTAGAATGCTGATGGAAGATGAAAATACCATAGTATATCAAGCATGTGGAAAAATGAGCAAACTTGAGTTTTTAATGAGATTATATCATGGGAAAACAATGTATGGATTTAGTAATACTACGGTCAACTATCTCCTTACATTTATTAAGGATTTACTGCCTGATGATGCATGTATTCCAGAAAATGATTACATGGCATCAAAGTTGGTTGACAAATTTGGATTTTCATCCAGTAAGATTCATTCTTGTCTTAAAGACTGTTGTTTGTTCTAAAAGGAGAATGCAAACTTGAGTCAGTACAAATAGTGTGGAACATCAAGGTGGAAGACTAATAAAGACGGATATCAATCTTGCATACCACAGAAAGTGATGTGGCACTTCCCTTTAATTCCCAGGCTTCAAAAAAAATTATGTCAGAACAAATGGAAATGAATATGAGATGGCATGCAGATGAAAGAAATAAGGATAACGATGAAATAGTGTATCCTGCAGATGGGTTTTCTTGGAAGAAATTTGATAGGTTACATCCTGATTTTGCAGCCGACCCACGAAATGTTATATTGGGATTATCCTGTGATGGTTTCAACCCATTTCGCCAAATGCATATTGTACACAGTACTTGGCCTGTTTTCATTCACATTTATAACTTTCCTTCATGGATGTGTATGAAGAAGCCATTAACTATCCTGAGTATATTGATCTCTGGACCCAGTGATCCTGGAATGATATTGATATATACTTGTAGCCATTAATAGAGGAGTTAAATGAGCTTTGGATTGTTGGTGCACAAGCATATGATGCATTCAGAAAGGAGTACTTTATGTTTCGTGTAGCTTTATTATGGACGATAAATGATTTCCCTGCCTATGGAATGATGTCTGGTAGGAGTACTAAAGGGAAATTATCCTATCCTATTTGTATGAAAAATGCATGTTTCCAAAGATTAAAGTTTCAATGAACTTTTAGCTTCATAGGGCATCGACGTTTTCTACCAATGGATCATCCATACAGGAAAAATAGGAGACAGTTCGATAATGTCATCGAGACAGATGAGACACCTCAACGAATGTCAGGGACTGATATTGTTAAAGAACTTGATGATTTGAATTATGTTCTTGGAAAAAGTCAATCAAATATCAGAAAGCGAAAGAATGCTAATTCGAATTCCAATAGCAATTGGAGAAAGAAAAGAATATTCTTTGAGTTGCTGTATTGGTCATTGAATTTATTAAGTCATTGTTTGGATGTAATGCATATCGATAAAAACATTTGTGAGATGTTACTTGCTACTATTTTAAATGTCAAAGGCAAAACAAAAGACGATTTGCGGTGTCGTCGTGATTTGATGGATTGGGGTATAAGAGCAAGACTTCATCCTGAGTTAATTGGTCAAAATAAGCGGAAAGTCCCTGTTGCCTGTTATTCGATGACAAATGTGGAGAAAAAACAATTTTTTCAGGTCTTGGAAAGTTTGAAGGTTCCGGATGGTTATTCAAGTAATATTTCGAAAAGGGTGAATACACAAGATGTGAAACTCAAATCTCTTAAAACCCATGATTACCATGTCTTGTTACATGAATTGATTCCCATTGCCATTCGCCATTTATTTTTACATAATGTTAGAGTTGTGGTGATTAAGTTATATCAATTTTATCGAGATCTTTGTGCCAAAAGATTGAGCAAAAGTGTTGTTCAAAAATTGCAGAGAGATGCACCGATTATTCTTTGCGGCTTGGAGAAAATTTTCCCACCGTCTTTTTTCACATGTATGTTACATTTGACTATGCATATTCCCACGGAAGTTCTATTTGGTGGTCCTGTTTCGAGTCGATGGATGTATCCTACCGAAAGACTGATGTTTACACTGAAATATTATGTGAGAAATAAATATCATCTTGAAGGCTCTATTGTGAAATTCTATTTAGCACAAGAATGCATGGATTTCTGTTCATCGTACTTGGCTAACGTCAAGAATGAGAATGGGTGATGAATCATTAGTAAACATTAACTGTGTTGGGATGTTCTTGTTCCTACATACAGGGTCACAAGGTGGAGTCACACTACAATTTAGAGAAATACACCATCATGGAAAGGGGAGTAGTGACTCATTTTAGAGCTGTGTATCTTTACAAATTATTTGCAGTACTGATGTTGGGTAAGTTTTTATTATTTCATCATTTTTTAAACAGATTTTTATTTTATCATATCTGTTACATCTCCACTATGCACATATTAGTTTAACCAGTTATTTCCAAAAAAAATATTTGTACATTCAACATAAAAATCTTCAGAAGGGGGGGTTGTTGTCCAGCAGGGGGGCTGTCCAGGGGGCTCCAGCAGGGGGGGCTGTCCAGGGGGGTCCAGCATGGGGGGATGTTGTCCAGCAGGGGGGGCTGTCCATGGGGCTCCAGCAGGGGGGGTTCTGTCTGGGGGGGGGGGCTTCTGTCCAGGGGGGCTGTCCGGGGGGTTGTTGTCCAGGGGGGTCCAGTAGGGGGGTGGGGGGACTGCTGTCCAGGGGGGGCTGTTGTCCAGCAGGGGGGAGGCTGTCCAGGGGGGTCCAGCAGGGGGGGATTCTGTCCAGGGGCTTCTGTCCAAGGGGGGTTGTCCAGGGGGGCTGTTGTCTAGGGGGGTCCAGTAGGGGGGTGGGGGGCTGCTGTCCAGGGGGGTCCAGCAGGGGGGGCTTCTGTCCGGGGGGGGGGGGGGGCTTCTGTAAATTATCCTTTTAGAGTTATTTCATATTTTTATTTTCATTTATTGATTCCACTTTTTTCTTTTCTTAATCTGTTATGTTATAAGGTTCTTGTTCAATTGAATATTGTTTTATAATGATTTGTTTCACATACAGGGATCTCTCATACAACTCAATGATGGGGAACTTACCTCACAGTTTTGGGTCGCTTTCAAGCCTTGGTACACTGTAAGCAACTAAGACTTTAGTTAAGATAATTATCATTTTTTAATGTATTTATGGATTTATTCAGGTATTTATAGATCAATCAATTCACTGGTCTAATTCATGCCCTTGTTGGCGTTCCCCTTGATGATTTGTAAGTTGATGGTATGTTTAAACAACACTTACTTGAATTGACATCTTTCTAGTTTGCATAGTTTTTGTTAACATGTAATTAATCAGATTTCACTGCTTTAGTTTGTATGAATTCTAAGAATCCTTAGTGCAAAGTCATTAATCTTTTCTTTCTTTTACTGATTCTATCAGTAATGTTTCAAACAACCAATTTATTGGAGCTTATTTGTGTATCGTTGTGACATTGTTAGCACTTGGTGGACCACCCTTGTTATCTGTATATATATTGTTACTATTTTATTTATTTTACTTTATATTCACTAATCCAACATATTATGGGATATATTAAAGTAATTATTTTTAGTGAACAACTTAATTTTATGCTCATTTCCCACACATGTATACAGATTGTTACTATTTTATTTATTTTACAGGTCTTGTGTTTTTTTATTTTCAAGAGAATGATTTTTTTTCTACTTTTGTATTTGAATGTTTGCATTTTTTCAAGTTTTATGGTTACAGGTTTATAGGTTGCATGGTTTGAATGATTTTAAGCTAGTAGTTTTGGAAGTTATAAGTTGATATTTTGTTCATTACACATTTACATGTTACTAATTTTCTGGTTTTTTGGTTGTTAGGTTTGTGGGTTTTAGTTGCTAGGTTTACAGAATGCAGGTATTCTTGTTTGTAAGGTATGCATGATGGAGATTCAAAGGTTTCCATGTTTATAGATTTCAATGTTTTTAGGTTATAAGATTACATGTTTACAGATAGTTTTACAGATTCACTAGTGGAATCTCTACTTATACCAACACCTTTATACCAACGGTTTGAAAAACCCATTGGATTAAGTAACTTATAGCAACGGTTCAATGAAACCGTTGGTGAAGGGGGGAAAATGGTGATTTTTTCTAACTGTTTGCAAAACCTGTTGGATATTAGGGGTAGTTGTACCAACGGTTTAACAAAACCGTTGGCAATAGCTGGTTTTCCAATATTTCTCTACGATTTTTAAGAACTGTTGGGAAAAATCCCCAAATAACCCCTTCCCATGAACATAATCTATCCTCCATTGAACCCATCATCGAATAGGTGTCTCTGCTAACCCGTGAACAGATCTCTCCTCCGTCGAACAGAATCTCTCCTCCATTGAACCCTGCTTCCCGAGCACGAACCCATGAGCCCACTTCCTCTGTCGAATAGAATCTATCCTCATCGAACAGATATCTCCGCTCTATGAGATCTACTCCTCCAACGAGATCTCTCCTCCAACCCTACTTCCTGAGCACGAACCCTACATGGCGAGATCACTTCCTCCGTCATGAGCTCACTTTATCCAGAATGGATCTCTCCAGGATGCCAACCCTAATTCCTGAGCGCACTTCCTTTATAACCCATCTCTAAGATTTTTCCCTAAACGAGATTTCTCCGAACTGTGAACCCCACTTCCCAGTCGGTGATTGATTCAAGTAATTTTTGTTCTTCCACTTCAAATCGGTACGTTGTAATTAAATTATATCTTCTGCCTCAATTTATTTTAGCTTTTTTCATTCGATTTTTCTGCAATATTCTTTGTTTTACCCACTCTGTATTATGATCCCATCACAAACCACATATCATTTTAGGTTTCAGTTTTGTTTTGATTTATCTTTATAGAATAATTTTGATTGACATTGAAGACTTCAATATGATAATGAGTTATTTTATCCTTGGTTTATATTAAATTTAAGGTTTATTGACATTATTTCATTGGCCAGACATAAATACAAGGGGAGGGTTAGGACTAGAGGCAGGGGCTTTGCCATGGGAGGGTTAGGATTAGAGGCAGGGGAAAGGGCTAGGGCTGGGGGGTTTAGGATGGGTTGGAGGGTGGTTAGGGCCAAGGGGACTGGTAGGGGTTCAGGATAAGGGGTTGGTGTTGGTTTTATGGGGGATAGGGCCAGGGTTATGTTTAGGGGTGTAGGGTTAGGTTAGGTTTAGGTTGGGGTGGGGGGTAGGTTTAGGTTGGGGTTTAGGCCTGGGAGGTAGGTTTAGGCTGGGACTGGGGGGTTAGTGGTAGAGGGGCCGGATAGGGCCAAGGGATGAGGTTTAAGGTAGTGGTCATGGGGGTCGTTTTAGTGTAGGGGATGGGGTAGGTTTACTATGTTAAACCATCATTGGAGTAAGTAGGATACCAAAAAGAGGATACCTCATCAGTAACACAAAATTCTGAATGATGGTCATAATAAAGAGTAATCTAGGACAGTTCATATTTGTATGGATACAATGACCCTCAAAACCAAATGATCTTGGGATGAGCAGTACCATCGAGATTGACATGCCTTTCATGTACCTAATGAAATGTATTCACATGAAATAATTTTGTAATTGCTCATGAAGACTAATTAAATTTTGGACATGATGGTGGAAAAACATAAGGAAGGTCTTAAAGAGAAAGAAGATTTTACCAACAACCTATCCCAATCTATTATGAGTTTAGCTTCCCTTGTGAATAATTTTTGGTTATATTCTGATGTGTGGATTGAAAAGGAGGATAAAACGAAGGAGGTTTATGAAGTGAAGGTTCTGGGTGAAAATAAGATTGACGAGGATGAAAATTGTTGGACATTTGATATTTCTAGAAAAGATGAACCTTTGAATCCTAAAGAAGAAAATGAACCCTCCCTTCAATACTCATTTGAAGAAAAATAAATGGAATCTCCCAAGCGCTAACATGAAAAATAAGAATGGAACATGAAAAAATTAATTAATGAAATGGTGGTTGAGAACAGAGAAAATTACAATGATGAAGATATATGTGTGTTTAAATAGGTTCAAAAAGATGAATAAGTGGATAGGGAGTTGGACACCAGTGGACTAACTAAATTCTTCAAGGAAAATTATTGTCCAAAAGTTGAAGAAGAAATAGTTTCTGAAATACAATAAACCATCAAAACACTAAAAAGGAGAAGGGGGATGAAGCAATGGATGATAAATCACTAAAAATAGCGATGCCATCATGAAAATAGATTTTACAAGTTTTTAAAAAGTGGAGAAAAAGGATGATTTAATTCAAGAAGTCATTACTGAATTTAAACGTAAGGAGAAGGAATAAAAAGTATGGGAGGAGGAGAAATGTATGGGGAATGATGAAATTTTTAAAGAAGGACCTCTAACACTAAAAGATGAAGTTATTGTATTAGAATTCATAGTTCTATCACAACATTTGAAGTCCATGAGAAATAGGAAGAGGTAGTGGAAAAATCCTTCAAAAAAATATGGTCAGACTTTGAATTCTTTTTTCCTACATTAAATAAATCCAAAAAACTAGAAGTCACCACAAATCAGTGTCATAGAGATGGAAAGAAGAAGAAAGAGACCATGCAGCCCGATCTAGTAGAATTTAAAATCAGCATCAATACCGAGCCAGTTAAATTTTCTTCATTCTCCAATTATGTGACACAAAGGTAAATGTTCTAGCTTAATAACTTTAACGAAAGAACATCCAGTAAGAAATTAACTTCTGAATTCTGAATTGAATTCTGTGAGACATTTTTGTGCAGGGTAATTGACTTCTGAATTCTGAATTGAATTCTAAATTCAATTCTATATGTATTTAATTAACTTCGGAATTATGTGTTATACATGCAGGTAATTGCTGAATTCTGCATGTGGGCTGGGGGGTGCAGTGGGCTGGGGGGGGAAGTGTAGTGGGAAGAGGGTGTGTACAGGGGGGCTGGGGGGTGTGCAGTGGGCCGGGGGGGAAGTGCAGTGGGCAGGGGGGTGTGCAGTGGGCTGAGGGGGGAAGTGCAGTGGGAAGGAGGGAAGTGCAGGGGGCAGGGGGTGTGCTGGGGAAGGGGGGCTATTTTTTTATGGAATGGGGGGACATATAGCCATGGTTTTAAACTGTGGCTATAGGGATATAGCCAAGTCTTAAAGCCGTGGAAAAAGGCCTATAGCCACGGTTTACAACCGTGGCTATATATATTGCCTAACGTAGGATTCTGCCACGGTTTCGAACCGTGGCTATAGCCCTATAGCCACGGTTCAAACCGTGGCTATAGGTTTTGCCCTATAGCCACGCCAATACCAGCCACGATTTATGAAACCGTGGCTATAACCTATATCCACGGTTTTTGGGCCTATAGTCACAGTTCCAAACCGTGGTATAACCTTATTTTGTAGTAGTGCCGGTGCCATATTTTTTGAAACATTTTCTCATAGACCTGTCATTCTCATCTCAGTCCCCAAACATCTTCAAAATACCCACATAGTATTAATTCAATCAAATAAGTGTCACTGGAATTTTCACAAAAGTTTCTAAAACAATTTAGATAGAATCCCATTCTTGGAAACCTTTTAAGAACCATAAATGTAGGTCACATGAATTAAATGCATGCATGATACAAAATGATGATAATGTCATGTATGAGTATATGATGGTCATACCTATAAATGCATGACATAACAGATGATGCAGATGTAGGTATGCACATGAAATGATAACTCATTCCATAAATTAACATAAAATGATACATTTTACCCCATGAAAATTGGAAAAACGGGTATTTATGGGATTTTAAAATGGATATACATTAGTTTTGAGTTTATTCAACACCATAAGTTGAAAATAAATTAGAAAGGTTAAAGAAAATTAAGTTTCTTATACATAAATGCATTTATATATATATATATGTATATTTGTATATATATATATACACACTACTATATATATATACACTCAAATGTGAAAATCATGATAACTTCAAATTAATATTGGTTCTAAAAAAATGGTAGGACAAAGAATCAATATCGAGTTTATATAAATAAATACTGAAGATATTAAACAAAACATGTGTGTGTATACGTATGTATATAAACGCATGTAAAAAAAATCATTACATGATCATAAAAATAATACATTTGCATCTATAATATTTTTATGGAAATTTCATTTAAAATAAGAAGATTTTTATTCAATTCAGATTAGGAAAATATGGTTTTACATATACATTTATACATATATATAACTATGTATATGTGTATACCTATTCATGTAAATAATTAATTTCCCCTTATAAAATATACATTTAATGACAAATATTAAAACATAACCCTTACCTTGATTTGGAAAAAATGGAAGAGTACGATTGCTGGGCAAGGCAAGGAGCAAAGTGGGATTGACATGAAGAATAAATTTTAGGTGTTTTCAGAGTGTTCATAGTAAAGGGTTATATATAGCAAGCTACAACAGACTTCCTTGAAAAGCTAGTAAAATTTGAATTTAATCTATTGTCATGAATTTATTTTTTTAATCAATTCGTATTTATATTTTATTAATATTCATAAATGTTGTGAAGACCTCATGATAAAAAGTGGCGGTCAGTATTTTGTTTGCACACCCATTATTGACCCGTGAGTAACCTTGTCTCCATTAAAATTTTTATTTTATATTTTTTAGCAATTTTTTAAAGGTTATAGTTTACACTTTTTTTATCTAATAGTTTTTTTCTATTTTTTCACTCACCTCACATCATATCAATTATTTTTGTCAAAGTAATCATTGCAATTACAATATTATTATTTTAATATACAATCATTCTTGTTTTTTTTTCAACTTTGTGTGTCTGCCTGATTCAATTATATCTTTTTTTACAAACTAACATGTCTTTCTTTAATCGTTTTATCTATATTATACTTATTTTAGGTTTTCTCTCTCATGTTTTGTCTTGCCACGTTTTACATCTATCTTTGATTATTATGACACTCTATTTCTTTAGTCAACTTCATCATTTCATTAATATGATATTATATTATCAATTATTATCCTTTTAACGTTATTTTTTTATCAAATGGATCATTGTTTTTTTACAAAAAAAAATAATTTATGTTAAATCCATTTAAGCGTTTTTAAATATATATAAATATATAATTTGTTTTTCTAACTCTACATGAATAATGCGTTTTTTTAAAGAAATAATTATATAAATATTTAAAACAAAAATTGTAATCATTTTTTATAAGTATAAAATCGTTTTATATATGTATATATACATATAATTTTAACTTTTCTAATTATATATATAATTCGTTTTTTATAAATTAATCAAATAACATTTTTTTATAAGTGTAAATTCGTTTATATATATATATTAAGAATTTGTTTAAATATGTATAAATAATTCAAGTTACATTTTTATTTAAAATATAATGTGTGTTTTTTTTCAAAAAATTATAATTATATATATTTATAATTTATAAATATTATAAAATGAAAACATGATATATTTTCTTATATTTATAAAATACATTATGTTTAAAAATATTAATAATAGTTTTCATATAAATATTTTTTTTACACTTAATTAATATATATTTTTAAAACAAATTATAAATCTCATATTTTATTTATTTCAAAATAATGATAAAATTTTAATTATAAAAATTAAATAAATCCTCACTTAAAAATATATTTATATTTTAGATTATTGGGGTGTTACAGGTTGTGTATGGGCTGGTTGTCTGTTTCGAAACCCTTAGGTTGAGATGAGTGCTTGATTACTTATATGTATAAAATGTAGTTCTTGTATTTCTTATACACACCACACTCATGTTGAGCACATCGTGTCGAATACCCCCATTTCATAAGGGAGGGTGTTTTTTCCAACATTCTTATGAGTGGCTGGTTATTTGCTTCTTTCTGCTCCCTCTCCCAGGTAGCGCAAAGACTCCTCGGGCAGACTGTGATGCCCTAAGGTTAATTGTGTCCCAAGACTTTTCAGGTAGGGTGTGTGGTGGTGGTTGGCCCAGGTGTGTGCGGGCAGGTTTGTTTTCCAAGTGTCTTCGAGATGAGGTTCGGGTGTCTTCGGGCATGACAGTGGTTGTTCTAGCTCAGGTGTCTCCGGGTATGGGAGTGGTTGTTTTTTCCCAGGTGTTTTCGGGCGTGGCGGTGGTTGTTGTGGCTCAAGTGCCTGCGAGAGTGGTTATATGTGGTTGTGGTGGTTCAGGTGTCTGCGAGCGGGATGCGTGGCTGTGGTGGCCCATTAGGGTGTTGTTGGGGCGGTAGTGAGACTACAGTGGAACCTGTGGGGGAGGTTTGACGCGTAGGATGTTCTAATTAACCAGTGGGAAAATGGTGTGGGATACCCAAATATTGATGTGTTATTAGTATTACTTTACATGACTTACGTTATTTGGGGAGTGTGCCTTAGTGAAGCTGGGTGGATAGTTTTTTTTCTAGGTGTTTTGTTTAGCTCTACTTTCTCACGGGCATTAGAATATCTTCCCACTTGTGCAAAAGAGCTTTTGGTTTCACCTTCTAAGTATATCTGTATGTTCACCCTATGTATAAAAAACTGCTTTCAGGTTTCCAAGAGGACTTCGAGCACTGTGCGAGACCTTATTAGCTCGAACTTCGAGAGTTGTCGTTGGTGCTTTTCTTTCTTTTGATATTTTTCTTTAGAGTTTTTATTGTACTTAGTATCAGTTTATTTTGGACATGCATATGTAAATGGATTTTGGTTTTATTTTTACTTTCAACTTTTGGAGTTCTTTGAGATTTACCATCTTATCTTCCGATCTTGTTTTATAAAAAGAGAAATGACTTTCATTTCACCTGAGATTTGATACCCTTGGTGCTAGTCGCCACTCCAAGGCCTATTGAAGGCGGGGCTCATATCTCTCCTTCAACTTGTAGAATGAAGGATATGTGAATGTCACTTCCATCGTCTTGGTGAAGACTGGTCGAAACAAACCATATCATCAAACCCATCGGCACAAGAATTAAATGGTGCAATCAAATCCAACCTCGACCCTACTGGAATCAATAGATTCTCACACATTTGGTCGAGAACCTTCTTCGCATCGACTAAAACCTCGACGGCCGAAACATTGCAGCGCTCATCATCCCTGCATCGAATCTGCAAACAAGCAATGCGACATCAATTCGGCAAGCGAAGGCACGACAATATCTTCATTCACTCACAAAGAATCTCTTTCTTCAAGAAAAATTGGGATAAACTTCAACCCAGGGAGACTCATATTCAATCGACTCGAATGGCTTCAAAGGCTTCCTCAACAAGCTTCTTCATCAAAATCACCCATCAAATAATCTTCCACAAAAAACAAGTTCACGCAGCTTCACAAAAACAATCAACGGATCATACTCATCCGAATCAAACTTAAAGGCAGTCCCGGATCATTGTCGGACCTCCGACTTCTTCCTCGACAACACAATACAGCCAAGCTTCGGAAATGACATATTCATATCGCCAAATCCGGACGTGCAGCACAACCTTGAACCGGCTTCAGTCGGCAACGATGCGGCTTTATTCGGTTTCGAATTTCTACACACTCGGAACTCGACCTCCATGGTATTCACGATGAACCAGATTCGACCCATTCGGGAAATCCAAATCCCTAATCTGATCCTTCAAACTATACCGGTGTCGCCCGAACCCGGTGGCATCAGATTAGGGATCGACTTCAAAGCTCGGTACTGGTTCGGCTTCATCGTCTTTTTAAACAAAAAAAAACACCAACCAGGAAGCCGGATCGACGACATCTCCTTCCTAGCTGCTTCATAGGTTACCCGGGCCCAGATCTCCTTGAAAGCTTTGGGACCTTGCTCAGGTTTTCTTAATTTTCTTATACTTATCCGACGCCAGCTTGTAGATAAATAAAATACAACAATAATGAAAAATACAAACAAATAAAAACAAAATAAATTAATGATAGATTAAAATAAATCCACACTATTTATATTATTAAAACAATACAAGAATAAAAATTAAAAACAAATCACTTAAAACAATTAACATATTAATTAATTAACTATTTAAAAAAAGATAAGAAATTAAAAAGAATTGGATTAAAATTAAATTCTATAAATTATTTAATTATTTAATGAAAATAAATTAAAAGTTAAAACAACAATTAATTAATTAATATATTAAAACTAAAACCACAAAAGGAAATAAAGATAAAGTACAGAGAATAGAAAATTAAACAATACTCAAAGATTTAATAAAATATATCAATTAAACAAAACTCATAAATAAAACAAATATTAATAAATAATTAAAAGAATAAACAATTGAAAGATTTTAGGATAAAACAAACATTTTTATTAATAATTTCATTAGTTAACTAAATCTACAATAAACTAACCTAAAATACTTAATTAGCCTAATTAATCTTAAATCAATCATTAAAAACCCAATTTGACAACCAAATAGATGTAGCATAAATTATAAATTTAAGACCACATCACTTATATCTCCATTTAATGCACTGGGTAAGGATTGATATCTTATGAGATAAATAAGACTGAAATAATGATTGAACCTAGTTAAATAAAGAACTTTGTCCACTATGATAGTCTTGGAAGTGAATCTTGACTAGTACAATGGTTTGGGAAGTGAACTCATTACATTATTATAGCCTTGACAGTAAGCCTTGAATATTAAGGAAATGATTTTCTAAGCTTATTTGTAAGGCAGAAATCCATGTCTTATGCCAATGTTATGCTGTCATGACTCATGTTCTTTGATTCTTTTATGATTCATGTCTTATGAATTGTCAAGATTTATTCTATGAGTAGATATTATAATCCATGATATATAGGGTATGGTATTCAAATGTTATGCTCATGTTCTCACATGCTTATGCTCATGTCATACTCATGTGGTTATTGATATCTTCATTGTTTACTATTATTGCGCATCTGAGCTCGTCATTCCTTATGTTTTTCCCCAGGTTATGAAGGAAGATATTATGTATGATATATCTAAGATGACTGTTCGTTATGGGGAACAAACTCGGAGATGATGTTTAACTCTTATGAACCCGTTTTTTATGCTTCTAAGATTCTAAAGGCAGTATACCTATACGATTCTAGCATGGAACATTATGTTATGTAATAAATATTTTTTTATTAAGATGTAATATCTATATATGAAATGTATGAGTCTTTACATTAAACACTTTTCCAACTTTTTTATATAAATATTGGTTTCTTTATTTTGTTTCATTAAAACGATGTTTTATCCCTTCCTTTCCATAATTCCAATTATTTGAACGTTGTGTAAAAGATAAAGAAGTGATTTCATAGATCTAAAATTTCTTATCTTCCCCTAAAGAATTCTTAACTTTTGTTAGTAATATTTTATATTATATCCTTTCAATGTTGCTTAAGGTATATTCCCTCTCTCTACACTTATTTCCTCAAGAATCTCATATTCCAAAATAATCCCCCGATTCATTATCAAAACGTTCACAATGATGAGGAAATGAAATATCTATGAGAGGATTAATCCATAACCGCCTTTATCTTTCCTTATTGACATCATTATGTAAATATAACATTCCTTACAATTCATTTCCATTATGAATAACTTACTCTTCTTTCTTCTGATTGATGGGTATTCACCAACATAATCATACCATTCAATTTACTTGGAAAATCTATTATCATAACAATATACCTTTTATTCTATATGGGGTAAATGTCATACACTCATTCAAATTTAAGGTATTTACCTATATATCCTATATCATTATTTAAATGAATATTATAATTCATGATGGTTTATGTGTAACCCGTTTTATTTTCATAGGTTAATTATGCATTGATTTTAATGAATGTTGCGTTGATTTCACATGGCACACGAATTTATGGTTTTTGATTATTTGATGGGTGGGCCCATAATTATGTAGCCCTATAATGCATTAGGTAAAACTTTATATCTCATGAGATGACATGTAAGGGACTAGGGAATGAACCCAATCTAATATGTTTATGGGAATGCAGAGTGAACCCAATCCACTATGTCATGAAACTTTATCCACTGTGATAATGGTCTTGGTAGTGACCCGAGATATAATAAATGATTGTTTATTATTATATTTATGCCACATTTCTATGTCATGTGACGTCCCTATTCCTATTTTCTCTTGGATAATGATTATTATGTTTTGATTACACATTATTATGTCAGGGTAAAAGTTTTTCCCTCTTGAGGATTTCTATTATGTTTCAATATTTCTATGTCTTGATTTATGATTTGATATCATGTTTCATAATCACTTCCTATGATCATATTTCTTAATCATGTATTTCTCCCATGTTCAAGTTATCTCATATGGTTATGATCTAATCCTCTATGACTCATTGATATGATTTTCCCTTACCGAGCATTTGAGCTCACTCTTTCCTTATGTTTCCCCATTTCCCTAGGAATTTTTATACAAGGACATGTCTTGGAATCATTCACGCGTGGGAACTTTTATGCAAGATATTAAAGCATTAATGTGTAATAAGATGGTTATGTTGTCAATATCCAAATACATTAAACCTTAGAGTCCTAGGAGTGTGTCATAATATTGAAATGATATGTATAATAATGTAAATTTTTGTATGTTTTTTTGGGTATTCTCAGTTGGTATCAGAGTATGTGTGTAGAGAATGTTTTTTAGCATCAGATATGGGAGTGCGGGTTTGAGGGTGCTTCAATAGAGTCATTACATGAATAAAAATTATTTTTAAATGAATATGAAATTCTTTATTCCACATGAATATGATTACTTACATTAATTTTAATGTATGATCAATATCTCGATCAATTAACACCGTTCATAATGGGTGTTTTCCCTATTAAAGTGATTGGCGGTGTAAAACAAACCAATATTATTATTGAGAAAATTTTATGAACACATGATCAATTTTATAAGAGAGTATTTGACAAGGAGATAATATCTTTAGAGACACTATCCAACCTATCATCCTCTCAGTTTTAATGTGAATTCCCTAGGTAAATGACCAAGAAAGATTACAAAAAATTAGAAACATCATATATATATATATATTTAATTATATTAATTAATAGTCTAAATGTTCTGTTACATTGTAAAAATGTTGTGCTATAATATATATTTGTTAAACGTTTTATTATACTATACATAATAAAAATGTTATTGCCGTTGAGTTGAACTATATTTTGTCACAATCATTAGTCATTTTTGAGACACATATCTTTATAATTCTAATGATTATTATAGTGAGAATGCATTGATCTTATGAAAGAGTTAGTTTTATTTGAAGGAGGGAAAGATTAGTCATTATACCAAACTTGACAATGAAACATTTAAAAAACATTTCTATGAGATCATGGTTACTGAGAAGATCAATAATCTATTAAAATATTACCCAGTTTATTGAATCATATGCGTTAATGAGTTATAAATGGTATTTTAACTTGTTTGTCTAGGTTTTATTTCAATGTTTCAGGATTTCCCTTTATTTTTTTAATGTGTTAGGAGGATCCATGTTTTGTGGGATTCCATATTGCATACTAATTATTGTATCCCTCTAAAATATATGACTGGATTTAAACTAATATTACATTTTTATAGAAAAAATTCAAATAAAAATAAGAAATTGAACAACATCAATAATTTGAAAACCCATGAATGAAAATATAATGGATATTTTTCCATGTTTTTGAGATTTTGCTAAATAATAACATTTTAGTCATGTTTTTTATGTTAGAAATTTTTTTTAATGAGGAAAATGGAACAATAAAATGTAGAAAAAATATATTCCCTATAGTGAATTAATTTCAATTAAAATTCATTAAAAACCAATCATTATAGAAAAAATAAAAAAATACTATAATTATGTAATGTTGATCCCAATTATGTTGGATTTTCTCTACAAAATTTGAGTTTTTCCAATTCACATAGAGAATATGCAACGAAAATAAAAATTATCAATATAATTCAATTATTATAAGAAATGAACTCATTTGTACATAAAATAATTTAATTAAATCTCATTATTTTGTTTTATATTACTCTAGAAATTGTAATCAATTATATTATCTAAATGGATATAATAACATTGACATAATAAATTCAGAAATATTCATAACCATGGATGGATTTACAATAAATCTTTGAATTGGATAGTTTCCCTCATTCTTATAAGTTAAAAGTTTATTTTATAAATCTTATATTTTTTAAATAATGATTTTTAAAAAAAATATATTCAAATAAATTGGGAGTGATATCAATACTTTATTAAATAAATCCTTGATTTTACCCTAAAACATTTGAATCTAGAAAAGTGATAAACATATTCATTTAATACTTGAATGTTTTCATTTTACTATAATTACAATTTGGGCAATCGGTGTTGAAAATCACTAATATTTACTCATTAGTAGAGGAATGTTAAATCTATTTTTCGCATCATGTAGTTTTATAATGAAATTAAACATGTATAAATACTTTTTAAAATTAAATTTTTTATAATATATTTTTATATAAGGAAATAATAAAGCATGAAGAATAAAATTAAATGATATACCTTCTATTAAGTGGTTTATAACTCATGGATTTGATGTTGTTTACATAGTAATGTGAAATTAGTTCCTGTATATAGAGGGATTCCACCAGTTACTAAATATCCAAACCCTTTTTTAAGGGACTTCTATGACTTTTATTATATGGTTGTACCCCCTTAGTCTAGGAACAAATAAGGAAGATGGGTTTGGAAAGTCATATTGTATACCAATATATATAAAAAAGAAAAATTGAACCCCTTTTATAAACCACCTACGTTAATGGATGATTTTGATTGTGTTCATGTATTTCATAAATGCTCATCTAACCCTTGATATAAACACTATAAAATTATAAAATATACTCCATTAAAAAAAAGTGATCGTTAAACTATTCAATAATCAAATATAATTTACTCTTTAATAAATACCTAATCACAAATGTGTGCACTAAAAAATAGTTTATATAGAAGAAAAAATAGTACTTGTGATACCATATACCCCCACACAAATATCACTTAATGCAATCCATAACATGGAAAAAGATCTATGACATATAATTTTCTATGATATGGAGCTTTATCACATATCTTTCAATCTCCCAATTACATTAAATCCTTATAGATATTATAAAATTTTCATAATAAATTATAAAATCATATCTAAACTCTTTTTAATAAACTATTCTAAACTCTCTATTTTTGGAAAAACATATAGTATTAAAATAAATCCACATTTTTAAGGGTTCCAAACGAGTCTAATAATGATTATTAGAAGTAGTGAAAGAAATTTAAACCTTTGTCTGAGTATCTCCCATTTATAAAATATGAAAACTGCATAAAAAATGAAATAAATAAACTTCTATAAAAACATGTATCATTAACCAAAGAGAATCCATATCATCTTTATCATTTTCAAAAACCTTTGAATGCGCTAGATAAAGATCACTAAGGTCAACCAAAATATATCCCCTCTCTAAGGTGAATGTTGTTTCCGAATCATACATCATATGGATAAGATCTTTCCATCCTCCATGAAATGCTAGATCCTATAATGAAAAGTAAAAGTATAAATAGATCATTTGGGATCAAGAAAGGTCGTCCATGAAACACCACCCACTACCATTACATGGAAATGATATATATATATATATATATAATTACCCAAGGAAAATCCTTGGGTACTATTGAATTTATTCTTATGTCATAACACATGAATTAATGTTATGTTTAACTACATGGATCAAATGAATGAATGAATTTCCTCTAAAAAATTTCATATAATGAAAAAGTAAAATAATTGATAACATAAGAGGAAGACTCCCTCGAATGATAATTTTTTTATCATTCAAAATCTAAGAATGTATCCTATATAAAATGATATTCCATTATAATGAATATAAACCATAATTTTCATGAAAAAACAATATAACTCACACACACACACACACACATATGGATTTAAGTAATATTTACTTTAATCTCCCACTTTCAATAAATCATAAAAGTATTTGTTCTATTTCATTTTATATTATATCATAAATAAAAAATCATGAAATAATATCCAATACCCCTTTTGGATATTTTAAAAAACTGTCACGAACCAGGTCGAGTCGCCATCCGACCCGACACCCGACCCGGTCCGCGTCATGGCCCGAAGGGCATTCTCGATCCCCACGGGCTGGCACAAGTGCCTGGGTATCAAAAATAAAACATGGGAATGGTTTACCCAAAAAAGTAAGCACAAAACCATTAACAAGATAAATAAAATCAAACTGTGAACTGACAACCAAAAAAACCCTTAAACTAAAATCAAAATTAATGGTTTAAAACTTGAGCCAACATCTAAAAATAAACGACAACAAAAGAAACCAAATCTCTAACTCAAACCTCCAAGCAGCAAGAGGGGTGCTACATCCACCCACCACAACCACCAACCTGCACGAGGAGACCATCAACGACCAAAACCACCATCGCTGATCATGATGTCACAACCTAGAAGACACAAGAAACAAGGTCTACATACACCCAAGGGTGTATATAGGGTGTGATCCAAAGGCCTAGTAGGATACCACCAAATGAAAAGATTCTATGCCACAACATCCAAGAGATAATTTAATGTTCTTATTCAAAATTATACTTTCAAAATGCTTTTAAAGAAAACACTTACAAGCTAAAATCTAAAGGAAAACACTGAGAAGAACCATTTCACAAATGATATTTTAAAGAGGAAGATAAAAATTCATTAAGGGAACACACACACTCATACTCACACACTCACACATACACAAGTGATCCTCCATATGCCGACGTAAGGAACCACATCATGGATAGTAGAGCACTATGGGTAAATCACCTAAGGTTCATCTAGCTCGAGTGGGACCCTAGAACCTCATGTCTCGGTGAAATGTGGCTTAGAAACCACAAACCTTAGAAAACGTGGCTTAGAAGACCATGGACCTCAAAAAACATGGCTTAGAAGACCATGACCCTCAGAATTCATATGTTTAGTTAGTGTTGTAATCGTCAATCCAACTAAGTGAAACAGGGGCGATACCACTCTGGATCACTAGCACACTAGTTCTAGTCCTCCCACCTAGATACACGGGGTTTTCCCTTGTGCTCAATCAAGTTTCACATTCACATAGTATATTATTTTCCCATATCACAGACCAAACCAGACATTACACAAAAAATTCACCATTTGCATACCCAAACACCATTTCAAAAACTCACGCATGCCAAAATACCTTTCCAAAAATATATTTGTCATTACCTAATCATTTTGCAAAAACCCCACTTGGAAACACTCATAGAAGAGCATAAACAATTCGAACAACTTAGAAAGCATTATTTTAATAACACAATAAGGATTGACACAAATAAACACACCAAATTACAAATATGAGGGTCATTCAAACCACTTGCTTAATAAATTGTCCTTAAAACTAGTTTTGCACCAACTACACAATTAACTGAACCATTTTCACCACTTATAAAACACCACCAAGCGACGCAAAGTGGGT
The DNA here is from genome assembly GCA_963277665.1 of Viscum album. NCBI lineage: Eukaryota > Viridiplantae > Streptophyta > Magnoliopsida > Santalales > Viscaceae > Viscum > Viscum album. The sequence continues at coordinate 1,172,966,063 of OY728120.1, forward strand.
TTAAACCAAAAATGTCTCATTTTATATAAATATTCTACTTTAAATACAAACTCACATTCAACTTTTCCCAAATACTATTTTCGCGCCATCTCAATAAATAAATAGATCATTTAAACTATTTGTTAAATCATTTCAACATAAACCAAGAAAAATTTACACCCAAAACCACTTTATACCATATAGAGACATCACTTTGAAACCAAATACTCAAATTAACAATATCAAAACATGTTTTCCATACTTCAAATAGTTTTCAATTTAATTTCAAGTGTGAAAAACAAGAAAACACACCCAAGATGACTCATTTCCTTTGAACCCCCATTTAAATATAAACACACCTCAAAGAACTTGAAAACACATTTCACACCTACCAAACAACCCCAAAGACCTTCCCAACCATGTTTCGCATCTCAAACGCCACTTAATTAAACAATTGCTCAATTAATAAAACATCACACATGCATACCACAAGGCCTCACTTTAAAACACACAAATTTTAGGTGCCAGAACCATTTGAAAATCAATTGCACATATCAACCCTTATACAACCCCACTCCCACCATATAAAAAATTGATTAAACACTTTTAGAATGTATCACAACAAGCTGAAACTGAAAAAAATGATCATTTCTAAAGAAAGTGAAATTTTCCTCACGCATGCATGTCAAACAATTTTTAAAAAGTATTTCACACAACCTATAAAGAACAACCAATCATTTACCCAACAATACACATATAAACTAAAAGACTATAATATTTCGGAAATCCAATTTCATCAAATGAGCATGCCAAAACATTCCAAACATAGACCTTAAAACAGAGGACCGAACCAAAAATTATCAAGATCAGACCTAAAATAACTTGAAACCCCCAAATCAAAACCCTAAGATGAGGTGGGGAAAAACTTACCGGAGGGAGAGGGAAGGGCGGAAGGGTCGTGGTCACTAGAGGAGGAGGCCGGCAGTTTGCGGCGGGGAGAGGGGAGCACCGGAAGTTTCGGGCTTCTGGTGGAGGGGTGATCCGCGCAGGAGGTGTGCGCAAGGCGGGGATGGTTAGGGAGGGCGCGGGGCAGCAGTTCCCGGAAGGAGGATGAGGGCGGCGGTCGGTGCGTCGCCAGATGGCCGGGAAGAGCATCTCGCAGGCACCGGTCAAGGGTTTGGAGGGGGGGAGCAGCTAGAACTAGGGGGGGCGATGGGAGAGAGAGAGGGAGGGAGGGAGGAAAAAAACGTAAAGGGAAAAAAAGTAAAGGAGAAAAAAATAAAGGTAAAAATAAACCTAGAAATAAATAAATGAAAAATTAAATCCTAAATGAACTCATAATAAAAATAATGATACCAAAACATAATAATAATAAAAACATATCCTTTACACTAATAAAAATATTAAGTTTTCTCAAATAATAATACTATTTAAAACAATTCTTTAAAGTTTATTCTACTCCAGTTTCTTAATTTTCTTTTATTCTACCTTTAATATTCATTTAATTTTATTTAATTAATTGAACATCAGGAAGGCCTTGCAGTGAACCAGGAGAGGTCATGCGGTGACTCGGACGAGGCCGCGTACCTTCAATTGCGGTGCACTGGATGCTGTCAAGGCCAAAACATGCATTTTTAGATAGAAACTAAAAAAATTTAAGTTGGGATTCAACCCGAACTACCCGATACCCAGAAAATTAATAGAATAATCTATTTAAAGATGATGAGTGTGATTGTTCTCCCCACCATAAAGTTTTTTCATCCCGGAAAGCCACAACTAAGGCTAAGACCCAAAGTAAGAAATGACACCCCCTTAAGGTTCAAAGAGGATCTCTATAAAAACAAGTGAAAGGATGCAAATGCATCGTGCTCAGAGAGAGTGACTCAAATACAACTTCAAAAAACTCATTAAAATACTTTATGATATGTGTTGCTCGCCCCAAAGAGCCAGAATGCCTCTAGTTGACTGATCAAGGAAGGGAACTCTCGTACCCACGGAAACCAACTTCACAAGATGAAACATCTCAAGCACTATTAAACGAAAACCACACCATTTGGTTAGAATGAACAAACAAGGTAAAACCACATCCAAGGAACACTCTTATCACTTATCACCAAGACATCCTTAGAAACAGAACCAAAAGGTCAACATGGGGAAGTCCGAGGGGCTCCCCACCATTAAGAACCTACCAACGCCTAAGACGAGGTTGGAAAACTGACATAGGGAGGTCCAAGCGGACTCCCCACCATTATGAAGATGACCAACACTGATTCACTCTAGATACATTTAGGCGAGACCTATCACGGGTCTCCCCACCATTAGGATCGAAGAAAGATAAAAAACTTTACGAATTTCCCAACATTGACCAAAAACCCCATCACAAGGGGAAGGGAGGGTCGGGCCCAACTACCAGGGCATCAAAACCACAACTGAAGACAAACCAACATCTCCACGTCCTTGGATGAGCACTATTCAACTTTGAGACTAACTTACCCAACATATCCCATAAAGACCACTAAAGAGATTTCATCCAGTGGAACGCAACCCCCAAGACTTTAAGGTAATGAGACGACCATGCCTCCGCATAGTCATAGAATCCTTACACACCCAAACATTTCATTCGAAATGGAATAACCACTGAAAAAAATTTAAACTACCATTACTTTCAGCACCGACGATAGAAATAAAGTTGGGGTCTCATACACTCCTGGGGTTCCTGACCACGCACCAGCTTCACTCCAAGGCCTATGGATGGAGACCTGATATTTGAAGCATGTCCTACCTCGCAGCCAGGTATTGAAGACTCCCGAATGGAGCTTCTCCTTTTTGGTGCCACACGCAACCACACCGCAACCAAGACAAAAACAACACAATGCACCACGACATCCAAATACTCCCACACAAATCATTTACTAACACAGGGGTTTAGATGATGCACATGCATCACCACTTCACCTTAACTAAGAAACTTAGGAAAGAAAGATGCATGAAAAACAATCCTCTTTTGACAGAAAAATCAAAACTCCCCAATAGGAGGATGCATTCCTATGAAAACAAGGATTCTAGAAGGGTTCCACGAAATCCACCTTTGCTCTTCAAGAGAACTCAGGATACAGAGGTCACAAAACATGTCCCTTGCGGCCTATGGGAGCACTAAAAACCTTTCAAGACATCAATCAGCATAGATAATTCTGAACCGCCTTCAGCCTTCCCCGTTGGAATTCCTTTCACTGTTTCCAGGGGAACCTTTAAACACAACAATGCCAAACTTCGTACCCGACAACTCACACAACTCAAAGAGACCAAAAATCCCTTAAACTACCCTCTCATATGTCATCCCACTGCGAGAGTATCTATTTATTTGTAAAAAGGAGAGGTGGTTTCAATTCTAGAATTCAAGAAGAGAGTCCTCTGATCAACTGGAGGGCCAACCAAAAGTGAATTTCCTGTGGCTACACTTCAATAGCATGTAAACTCTTTATGGGGGGCGTACACTAGTCAAGAAAGAAAACCATGGACCCAACCAAATTGGTCCAATGGTCAAGACATACCACAATAGAACACTAGAAGTGCAGGGGGAACCATTGCAAGGGCTTCCCGAAGCACTTTTCAAAAGAATTCACTAACTACATGCTTGCATACCAGCTTATAATTAAGAATTCAAACTCAAAACACAAATCACTCAGAAAGGATCCTCGGCTCAAAACACCTCACATCTGACATTTCCAAAACACAAGGACACACCACACAATCACTGGTTACCAAAACACCAAATTCTCATTTAACAAAACTTTTTGAGAATAAGCCAAGATAGTGGGTTGCACAAACCCCAATGGTGTCCCATGGGCCTCACACATGTATGTTCTCGTACTGCACCGGAACCCACCTCATGTTCATCCAGGCACTCATCCGCTCGTGCCATTAACCCTTTCTCTTTCTATGTACACTCATGCATGTGGTTGCCCACGAGAACACCAAGGATAAAAAAAAAACCTTTCCATTTTTAAAAACCAAAACATTCAACCCACACCTTTCAAACCTCATACATCATTCCCTTTTTAAAGTGTTACATTTCAAAACATTTTCCAAGACCAAATAATTTTTACTTAAAAACCAAATTTCCACAATTCCAAAACAAAGAAACAAGGAACAGTATAGGAGAAAACTAGTGTCAGCGGGTGACTGAAACATATGGTTGGAAACCATACGCCAATCACGTCACCGCCACAGAGGGTATTCTGGGACAGCGTCCTTGGCTCCACATGGATTTCCAGACCCTGTGAGCTCACTAGGACAACTAAACCTACTCTCTTTTCATTTCCCTTAAACAAGATTAACCACACAGACCAAATATTAGATAGACCTCAACTTACTTTGGTAAATCGAGTCCTACCACGAGGTGTGTTGGCCAAACACCTTGATTGTAGCTAGAACGTCGAGTTCTAACAACCTTAACTCCAATCTACCATGACTCCATCCCAAAAGAACAAGACCCAAGAGAGAAAACCTTCCCTCTGATACCATTTTGTCACGAACCAGGTCGGGTCTCCATCCAACCCGGTGCCTGACCCGGTCCACGTCATGGCCTGAAGGGCGTTCCCGATCCCAACGGGTTGGCACAAGTACCCGAGTATCAAAATAAAACATGGGAACAGTTTACCCGAAAAAGTAAGAACAAAACCACTAACAAGATAAATAAAATAAAACTGTGAACTGACAACCAAACATACCCTTAAACTAAAATCAAAATTAATGGTTTACAACTTGAGCCAACATCCAAAAATAAACGACAACAAAAGAAACTAAAGCTCTAACTCAAACCTCCAAGCAGAAAGAGGGGTGCTACATCCACACGCCACAACCACCAACCTGCACGAGGAGACCATCAATGACCAAAACCACCATCACTGAGCATGATGTCACAACCTGGAAAACACAAGAAACAAGGTCTACATACACCCAAATGTGTATGTAGGGTGTGAGACAAAGACCCAGTAGGATACCACCAAATTAAAAGATTCCATGCCACAACATCCAAGAGATAATTTAATGTTCTTATTCAAAATTGTACTTTCAAAATGATTTTAAAGAAAACACTTACAAGCTAAAAGCTAAAGGAAAACACTAAGAAGAACCATTTCATAAAAACTATATTAAAGAGGAAGAGAAAAATTCATTAAGGTCACACACTCACACACACTCACACACACACACACACATACAAGTGATCCTCCATATGCCGACGGAAGGCACCACGTCATGGATAGTAGAGCACTATGGGTAAATCCCCTAAGGTTTATCTAGCTCGAGTGGGACCCTAGAATCTTGTGTCTCGGTGAAACTTGGATTAGAAACCACGACCCTCAGAAAACGTGGTTTAGAAGACCAATACCCTAAGAAAATGTGGCTTAGAAGACCACGAACCTCATAATTCATATGTTAGTTAGTGTTGTAATTGTCAATCCAGCTAAGTGAAATAGGGGCAATACCACTCCAGATCACTAGAGCACTAGTTCTAGTCCTCCCACCTAGATACTCGGGGTTTTTCCTTGTGCTCAATCAAGTTTCACATTCACATAGTATATTGTTTTCCCATATCACAAACCAAACCAGACATTACACACAGAAGTCACCATTTTCATACCCAAACAACATTTAAAAAACTCATGCACTCCAAAATACCTTTTCAAAAATATATTTGTTGTTACCTAATAATTTCACAAAAACCCCATTTGGAAACACTCAAAGAATAACATAAAAAATTCACACAACTTAGAAATAATTATTTTAATAACACAACAAGGGCCGACACAAATAAACACACCAAATTAAAAATAGGAGGGTCATTCAAACCACTTGATTAATAAATTGTCCTTAAAACTAGGTTTGCACCAACTACACAATTAACTGAACCATTGGAACCACTTATAAAACACCACCAAGCGACGCAAAGTGGTTTTACACCAAAAACGTCTCATTTTACATAAACATGCTACTTTAAATACAAACTCATATTCAACTTTTCCCAAATACTATTTTTGCGCCATCTCAATAAATCAATAGATCATTTAAACTATTTGTTAAATCATTTCAACATAAACCAAGAAAAATTTACACCAAAAACCACTTTATCCCATATAGAGACGTCAGTTTGAAACCAAATACTCAAGGTAACAATATCAAAACATGTTTTCCATACTTCAAACAATTTACAATTTAATTTCAAGTGCGCACAACAAGACAACACACCCAAAATGACTCATTTCCTTTGAACCCCCCCATTTAAATATACACACAACTCAAATAAATTGGAAACACATTTCGCACCTACCAAACAACCCCAAAGACCTTCCTAACCATGTTTCGCATCTCAAACGCCACTTAATTAAACAATTTCTCAATTAATAAAACATCATACATGCATACCACAAGGCCTCACTTTAAAACACACAAATTTTAGATTCCAGAACCATTTGAAAATCAATCGCACATCCCAACCCTTATAAAACCCCACTTGCACCATATAAACAATTGATTAAACACTTTTAGAATTTATCACAACAAGGTCAAACTGAAAAAAACACGATCATTTCTAAAGAAAGTGAAATTTTCTTCACACATGCATGTCAAACAATTTTTAAAAAGAATATCGCACAACCTATAACGCACAAACAACCATTTACCCAATAATACACATATACACTACTAGACTATAATTTTTTGGAAATACAATTTCATCAAACGAGCATGCCAAAACATTCCAAACATAGATCACACTATGAAATTAACTCATAGAACATATTAAATTAACTAAACAACAAAATTAAATTATATAAAGGATGGAAAGGCATGGAACCACCTACCTTCAGTGAAGAAATCTCTAAGGTATGGTGCTGAACTTTAATTGCGCATCAAATGCACCACAAGCAAATGAAAACGGACCCAAAAATAGAGGACTGAACCAAAATTATCAAGATTAGACCTAAAGAAACTCGAAACCCCCAAATCGAAACCCTAATATGAGGGGGGGGGAAACTTATCAGAGGGAGAGGGAAGGATGAAAGGGTTGTAGTCACTGGAGGAGGAGGCTGGTGGTTCGCGGTGGGGAGAGGGGAGCACCGACGGTTTGGGCTTCCGGCGGAGGGGCAATCGGCGCAGGAGGCGCGCGCATGGTGGGGCTGGACGAGGAGGGTGTAGGGAAGCGAATGTCGGACGGAGGATGAGGGCGGCGATCAGTGATTCGATGGACGACTAGGTGGAGTAGCTCGCAGGCACCAGTCAAGGGTTTGGAGAGGGGGGGGGGGGGGTAGCTCGAACTGGGGGGGGGGGGGCGACGAGAGAGAGAGAGAGGGAGGGAGGGAGGAAGAAAAACATAAAGGGAAAAAAGTAAAGAAAAAAAAACAAATGTAAAAATAAACCTAGAAATAAATAAATAAACACTTAAATCCTAAATGCACTCATAATAAAAATAATGATACCAAAACATAATAATAATAAAAACATATCCTTTACACTAATAACAATATTAAGTTTTCTCAAATAATAATACTATTTAAAACAATTCTTTAAAATTTATTATACTCTAGTTTCTTAATTTTATTTTATTCTACATTTAATATTAATTTCATTTTATTTAATTAATTGAACATCAGGAAGGCCTTGTAGTGAACCAGGAGAGGTCATGCGGTGACTCGGACGAGGCCGCGCACCTTCTACCATGGTGCACTGGATGCTGTCAATGCCAAAACATGCATTTTTAGATAGAAACTAAAAAAATTTAAGTTGGGATTCAACCCAAACTACCCGATACCTAGAAAATTAATAAAATAATCTATTTAAAAATGACGGGTGTGACAAAAATACTTTTGGAAGGCTATTGTAACATACTGTTACCCACTTTCAGGTAATTCCCTTCTTTTTTAATTGTTTTTACTCTTTAATTGGGTGCATCTTAGGACTCCTGAGGATGAAGATCATTTGTTTGATAAAATGAATTAAAGTTCAGGAATGGATATTTTTTTTGAATTAATGGAGTCTAGGTACAAATGTGTTAATGTATTTGTGGGGTTCTTCTTGAGTTCAAAGAATACTTGAGGTGTTTTTGAGTTTTTTTGTGCAAGAATATAGAGTTTTCTACTATACATTGGGTGATTACATGATGTGTAAAGGGGTTACATGATGTGTACTTGGTGTCTATACAAATTTTATGAAATGTGTTCACAACATGAAAGGATTTCATGACATATAATGATTACTTGATGTGTAATTTTAAAATATCGATTTTAATTAAAAAGAAGATGAGTTTTTTGGTGTATATGATTTTCATGGATTACATGATGTGTAAAGGAGTTACAAATTGTGTAACTATGTAGAGGTTGGAATTTAGGGTGTTTTATGGTAAATAACTTTATTCATTCTCCCGCATATCTCTTATAACTCGACCTATAACCCTTCTCCAGTGATTTTTGGAATCTGTTCGATTCAGATTAACCTGATTGGTGATTTATCATCATGGTGGTTGGTTTGCATATCTCTGTACTAGTAATACTTTCTACTTATTTTTTTCCTTGATCATGGTAATGTTTTGGCACTGCGTTATCAGATTAACTGATCCATGGTGATGTTTCTTCTTTATTTCTTCTAGTTTCATGGTGTGATCTTGTTTCAGTGGATGTTTCCTTTATTGGTTATGGTTTGGTGGACGTGAATTCTTGAGGTAAGTGATGCTTCCTCTTCTCCACCAACCCTTTTTGGTAAATTAGACCAATAATAAGATGTGTAGATTTATTATAGGGCCTGAGTTTTTGTTTTTTCATTCTATTATTGGTGGATCCATTGTGGACATGTGCGACCTTGAGTTTTGAGGTAGGTGGTTCTATCTCTAGCCTCTATTGATGAACTATATTACTCCTGTTCTTTTTATAAATTGATTGATAAATAAATTATCATGATTGTTTTGTGTGTGTAAATGGATTTTTGATAAAATGTGGTTTTTACCTTGTTTTTTGAAAATTAAAAATGGGTATTTTCAAAGCATAAAAATAATTTGTGAAAAATAGCACATGGGAAGCCTTGGGTACATAGGTGGAAGGTTTAACTTAGGGCCATCATACATGTTACTTTCAGGGGATTTTCTTATGGGGATTTCTCTACTCCCTAGCCCTGTTGTTCTAGGGACATGTTTTGATATTGTTGGGAGGTTCACTCATGGGGTGTTTCTATGCTTCTTAGGCTTGTGTTCTAGGGATTTGTTGTAAATTATTCATTTGTTGTGGTACGATTAGTCTGATATCCTGACCTGTTGAGTTCCTTGGCATGATTTACCTATGCTTGGATTTATGTTGTTTTGGCTATGATATGTATGTTTTGGATTTTGAGAAATTATGATGGAAAATATGATTTAAGTTGATGTAATTTCCTTTGTTTTGGAATTTTTGGAAAAGGGGAAATGTTTACCATGCTTTTGAAAAACTACTTTACTGCTTATCATGCCATGTTTTATTTTAAATGATAATTCTTGGATTATTGTACAAAGACTTATTATGGAAAACCTAACTGGGATTATACTAAGACTGTTAGCTCACACCATGCATACTTATTGGGTGGTGCATGGACCTTTGTATGTCTTTCAAAGCAGGGAAAGGCAAGATGCCATAGTAAGGCGGAAAGGTTTTCTATCAACTAGGTTTGTATTGTAGGATCATGAGATGGTGCGAGTTTTTCCATGCTATCATATGGAATAGTTGTTTTTCCTGTTTTGGTTGTCCTTTGTTGTTGGACTTGCTCTTGGATTTTTGCAGCTACTTTGAGTTATTTGGTTTCTGTTGTTTGTTTTAGTTACGGAATATATATACTTCTTCTACTATTATCTGTTTTATCTATATTTGTGCCATGTTGTTGCTTCAGGTTGGGATAAATCATTCCTTTTGGTTTTTGTTTGATGCTTGGGTGCTAGTTTCAAGCCCGTAGGGATTGGGAACACCCTTCGGGTATGTGGGGGGTCAGGTCAAATACCATTTTGAGATGGTATTAGGGTCAGTTCATTACAGTTTGGTATCAATGGTAGTTTTTCCTCAAGAGTGCTTGTCTTGGGATGTCTGTTATAATAGAGATAGTATTATAGAGACCTGAGAGGTAGATAGTGGTGAGTGCCTGACTATCTCTTACTGTGATGATACTCAAGTTACCATGAGATGTTGGGATTCATGTCACCTATTTTGAGTTCATAGTGTTAATCTTAGTTTTTTCTGGTTTCAAATGAGATTAATTCTTTGTTGTCTGATATTTTATTTGGTTTTAGTGCGCATCAGTATGCCTCCAAGATGTGTTCCATGAGTTCCTTAGGAGGGTGTTGCTAATTCCCTTATAGGTAATCCTATGATGGATCCGAACTTTATCAAGGCTATTGTGTGGGTAGTTTGTTTTGTCGACTAAAATGTGTGAAAAGTTTAGAATGCAGTTGTTGAGATACAAACAGGAGTTGGAGGAGATAGGGATTGATCATGGGAGTTATTACGTGAGAAACCACCATCCTTTAAAGGTACAAATGAACCTTAATAGGTGTATGAATAGCTTTAAAAGATTGATCAGATCTTCAACTTCCTGGAAACACCTGAGAATGTCATGGTGAAGTGTGCTACGTTCAGACTTGAGGGTACTAGCAAGCATTGGTGGGATTTCATGGTAAAATAAGATAAACATATGGGATTTTACTGTAAGGGTTTCAAGACTCTCTTCTTCCAGTAGATTTTTTCAAAGTCACTGATGATGAAAAAATCTCTAAATTTCCTCTCTTTGTAGTAGGGAGAGTATACGATGTCAGCATACACCAAACAGTTTACTTATTTGGTTTGATTTGCAGTAGAAGTTGTAAGGAATGCCTAACTGAAAGCTCAGAAGTACCTGTAGGGTTTCTGACTGGATATTAGATCACATATATTTATGCTAAATCTTTCAACCTATGAAGAGATGTTATATAGGGATATTATGGAAATGATTAATATGGGAGGAAAGGTTGAATCTTATACCACTTCTCTACCACCTAGTGACAGGTTCAATGGTGCGCTAGGGAAAAAGAAGAAGTGGAAGGATCACCACAGGAGTGGTGGAGGTGGTTCTAATAGAATGCCTCTTAGGCACCTCTAGTTTTAGCTAGTGGTGTTCCTATGACTTTCTATCGGTGTGTCAAGGCTAAAAACACATGACTTTCTTGTCCCACACCAATAAAAATGTGTAACAGTTGTGGACGTTATGGTCATCTGCAAAATTTTTGTTAGGCTATGCCTACACCTCGATATAGTTAGGGATCATCGACTCCAAAGGCTACTGGAGTGCAGTCATATGATTTGAAGACTATAGGTCTCTAGCCACATGCCTTATGAGTGAATCAAATTTATGAAGTAGATGAGTTTCCAGTAGTGGTGGATGCGGGTTCAATAACAATGAGAGGTACCATCTTTATTTCATCCTCAGTAGAAATTTCTTTATTTAATACTGGGGCTTCCCTCTCATTAATATTTTTCTATTTTTTTGATATGATTTACCTTCCAATGGAACTCATGTACTTTTTATGGATTTAGTGATACCTCTTGGGAAGAGGAAAGAGCATGGGTTTCGATGTCCGTCTTGTGTGCTATTGATAGCTGATATAGAGCTAGTCTGGGATTTTCTTATTCTTGATATATTTTTTACATCATCATTAGGAAGGATTGTATTATTACTCATTGATATGAGGTTGATTGTTATCATCAGTGAGTCTATTTTCTTGTTTCCGATGGGAGATCATGGGTGTTTTAGGGAGAGTGAGATCCAAGGTCTGGCCATGCAGGACCTTCCCACCTATAGATCAGGAGTTTGTTGTCTCATATTATAGTTGATCCCGATGAAATTTCTTCTATTGTTGATACCTCTATTGTTTTGGGTTTTCTTGATTTTTTTCCTAGATGATTTCTCTAGGCTTCCTCCAGACAGGTACATATAGTTTACAATTGACTTGATTCCAGGTGTGCAAATGATATCGATACCTTTTTATCGTATGACACCAGTGGAGTTGAAAGATCTCAAGATTTAGTTGGATGACCTGGTAAAACAGGGTTTTTTCACTCCCAGTGTTTCTCCTTGGGCAACCATGGTTCTATTTTCTAATAATGAAAATTGTTCACTCCGATTGTGTGTGGAATATTAGAAGTTGAACAGAGTAATGGTTAAGAATAAGTATCCTTTGCCTCATGTGGATGATTTTTTTGATCTGTTGAAATGGGAAAAGTGGTTTTCAAAGATTGATATTCAGCTGGGTTATCCTCATCTCAGAGCTTGGAAGTTTGATATAATGAAGACGAATATTAGGAGAAGGTATGGCCATTATGAATATCCTGTGATCCCATTTAGTCTGACTAACTTTCTTTCAATTTTCATAGATTTTATGAATCAGATATTCCATCAGTATCTTGAAACTTTTGTGGTAGTGTTCATAGATGAAAATTTGGTTTATTAAAGACCCGAGCACGAGCATGAGAACCATTTGAGTTTGGTTTTATAAATCCTGAGAAGTCTCCATTTGTACATAAAGCTTTCTAAATGAAACTTATGGATTCATGAATTGAAATTATAGGGGAACATGAATTCTAAGTAAGTATTTTTAGTTGATCCTAAGAAGGTAAAGGCTGTTTTGACATGTGAAGATCCACAAAACATTTTTTAGGTTCAAAGATTCCTTGGTCTTTCTGGATACTATCAATAGTTTTTTAAGGATTTCTCAAAGTTGGCATCACTTATGATTGCTCTTACCAGTAAAGGGTTGAAATTCACATGGGATACAAAATTTCAATCTTCTTTCAATGATCTAAAATGAATTTTGACATCGAATCCTATTATGATATTTCCATAGCCTGTTAAGGGGAATGTGGTTTTTTATGATTTTTATGGCACTGGTTTGGGTTGTGTGATCATGTAGGATATACATGTGGTATCTTATAGTTCATGTCAGCTTTGACCGCATGGGAAGAATTACCTTAGTCGTGATTTAGAGTTTGTCACAGTAATGTATGAAATTTAGTGTTGGCGACATTATCTTTTTGGGGAAAGGTTCATAGTCATTTCTGACCATGAGAGTTTGAGTCATATATTTTCTCAGAAAGAATCGAATCTTAGATAGAGGTAGTGGATATAATACCTTCACATGTTTGACTTCAATATTTCCTACACCCTGGGGAAGGAGAATGTTATTGAATATTCTATTATCATGAAAGTTCTATTGAAATATATTTTGGAATTAAAGGAAGAGTGAAACCTTATAGGTATTTTTTATTAGTTTAATCCGAATAATTAGGAGGATGTATCAGGTATGGTTCTGATTAGTGTTCAATTATCATCATCTATCCTTTAGTCTATTCTGCAAAATCAGCATTAGGATGTTGAGTTTAGAGGAATTTGAGAAACCATATTTGGTGGGGAGTCCATTTCTGGTTGGTCTCTATCTTCAGGTGGTATACTCCATTTTGGGGATCATTTTTTTGTCCCAACATCAATGAGAAGATCTTTTTTTTATTGTCAATGTTATTTTTGGTCTATTCATCCAGGCACAAAAATGATGTATTACGACATGTGATGAAAATTTTTGTGGTTGGGTATGAATAATGACATTACTGATTACATATCCTGCTATTACACTATCCATAAGATAAAGGTAGAACATCTGAAACCTTTTAGTTTTCTTGAACCTCTTCCAATGATGGTTTGGAAATGGGACGAGGTGTCCATGGACTTTATTGTCAGATTACCACAAACTCCCCAATGGTGGAATTCAATCTTTGTGGTGATTGATCAGTTGAAAAATTAATCTCATTTTAATCTGATCAAAGACACTGGAAGAGTTGAATAAATGGGTAATCTATATGTGTAGGAAGTTGTGAGCTTACATGGAATTCCTTCAGCTATTGTTTCATATGGGGATCCTAGGTTTACTTCATGGTTCTACAGAAGTCTCTAAGATGTGATAGGGACTTAGGTTAGTTTGAGTATAGCTTATCATCCTCATATAGGCATCCAAACAGAGTGTGTTATTTATATTCTAGAGGACATGTGATGAAAATTTTGGTGGCTGGGTATGAAGCATGACATTACTGAGTACATATCCCACTGTTACACTTTCCAGAAGATAATGGCAGAACATATGAAACCTTTTGGTTTTATTGAACCTCTTCTAGTGATGGTTTGGAAATAGGATGAGGTATCCATGTAATTTATTTTCAGATTACCACAAAATCTGTGTGGGTGGAATTCTATCATCATGGTGATTGATTGGTTGAAAGATTCAGCTCATTTTATTTTGATCAAAGACACTAAAAGTGTTGAATAACTGGATAAGCTGTCTGTGTAGGAAGTTGTGAGGTTACATGGTGTTTCTTCAGCTATTTTTTTAGATGGGGATCCTAGGTTTACTTAATGGTTCTAGAGAAGTCTCTAATATGTTATAGGGACTTAGGTTAGTTTGATTATATATTTTCATCCTCAAATAGGTGGTCATATAGAGCGTGTTATTTAGATTCTAGAGGATATGCTTCACACCTTTGTCTTGGATTTTGGTGGATCTTGAGATAGACATCTAGGACTGGTTGAGTTTTCTTATAACAACAGTTATCAATTATCAATCATAATGGATCCTTTTGAGGCTTTGTATGATCAACCATGTAGGTCTCCTCTTTGTTGGGAAGAGGTGGGTGAATATTCTTTGGTGGAATCAATTTTGGTTCAAGATATGTCTGTGAGGATTCAGGATATAAATCGGCATATGGTTATAACACAAAAAAATCTCATGCAGATCAATGAAATCATCTTTTGGAGTTTTCCATATGTGACTGAGTTTTCTTGAAAGTTTATCCATAGTTGGGTCACCATCATCTTGGAAAACAGAGAAAGTTGGATTCAAGATATATTGGACCATTTGAGGTCATTGAGCATCTTGGGAAGGTTACTTATCGGTTGTCATTATCACCTCAGTTTATAGAAATTCATGATGTTTTATATATATCAAAGCTCAGAAAGTATCATCCTGACCTTCTCATATTTTGAGTTGGGAAGATATTGAGTTAGAACTATATTTTTTTTCAATAGCCTATTGAGATCGTTGATTCTCAAGTGAAAGTATTTAATGGAAAGTCTTTTTCGTTGGTCATAGTTTTTTGGAAGCACAAATTGGATTCTCATGAGACTTGGGAGTTTGAGTCATTGATGAGGGATTAGTGGCCTTACCTCTTTACCAGACACCATTCTTCCACATGACTTTCCAGGGATGTAAATTATTATTATTAGGAGATTGTAATATCCCATTACCTGCTTTTAGGTAAATCCCTTATCTTTACTTGTTTTTCCTCTTTAATTGGGTGCATATTGGGACTCTCAAGGATGTAGATAATTTGTTTTAGATAATGAATTAAAGTTTTGGAAGGGATGTTTTTTTAATTAATGGAGTCCTGGTATAAATGTGTTAATAGATTTGCGGGGTTCTTCTCGAGTTCAAAGAATTCCTGAGGTGTTTTTGAGTTTTTTATATAATAATACGAAGTTTTCTACTGTATTTTGGATGATTACATGACATGTAAATGGGTTACACAACATGTACTCAGTATCCAGACACAATTCGTGAAATGTGTTCATAACGTGAAAGAATTACATGACACGTAATGATTACACAATATGTAATGCTAAAAGATCAGTTTTAATTAAAAAGGTGAAAAGGTTTTCGACATATATGATCATCGTGGATTACACAACATGTAAAGGAGTTACACATCATGTAATTTTTGGGATTAAGACTTGTAGGGAACTGTATGGGAAGTATCTTTATTCATTCTCCCACATCTCTCTTGGACATTGACCTAGAACCCTTCTCCAAAAATTTTTGGAGTCTCCATTCAATCTAGATTGACCTGTTCAATGATTGGTCGTTGTTTTGGTTGGTTTTTATCTCTTTGAGCAAGTAATCCTTTATACTTATTCATTTCCTTGATCACGATAACATTGTGGTACTGCGTTATCAGATTCGTTGATATGTGGTAATATTTCTTCTTACTTTATTCTAGTTTCGTGGTGTGATCTTATCCTGGGGCCATTTACTATTGTTGGATGTGGTTCAGTGGGTGTGTGTTCTTGAGGTAAGTACCATTTCCTCTTCCCCACCAACCCTTTTTGGTAAATTGGATGAATTATAAGTTGTGTATATTGATTCTAGGGCTTCCATTTCCATTATTGCATTCTCTTTTTGGTGGATCCTTCATGGGCATGTGCGACCTTGAGTTTCGAGCTAGGTGGTTCTATCTTTAGCCTATGTTGATGAACCTTATTTCTCCCATTATTTTTATAAGCTGATTTATAAATAAATTACCGTTATTTTTTTGTATATGTGAATGGATTTGTGATAAAAGGTGGGTTTTCCCTGGTTTTTGGAAAATGGAAAAGGGGTATTTTCAAAGCATAAAAATGATTTATGAAATGTGACACATGGGAAGCCTTGGGTGGATAAGTGGAAGGTTTAAATTAGGGCCATATTCCATGTTACCATAGGGCGATTTTATTATGGGGATTTTCTCTACCACAGACATGTTGTTCTATGGACATGTTTTGACACTTTTGGGAGCTTCACTCATTGGGAGTTTCTTTTCTCCTTAGGCCTGTTTTTAGGGGCTTGCTGTGAACTAGTCATTTTTTGTGGTATGAGTAGTTTGATAGCCCGACCTATTGAGTTCCTTGGTGTGATTTACCTATTCTTGTATTTATGATGTTTTGGATATGATATTCATGTTTTGGATTTTGATAAATGTTGATGGAAAAATATTCTTGAAATTATTATACCTAACTTTGATTTGGAGTTGTTGGAAAAGGGAAAATGTTTAACATGATGTTGAAAAACTTATTTACTTCTGATCACACCATGTTTTATTTTAAATGATTATACATCAATTATTGTATAGAAACTTGTTATGGAACAACTGGGTGGGATCCTACTAAGATTGTTAGATCACACCTTGTGCACTTATTCCGTGGTATATAGACCTTTGTATGTCTTCTGATGCAGGGAAAGTAAAGGCACTGTAGTGAGGAAAAAAGGTTTTCTGTCAGCTGGGTTTGGGTAGCTGAATGGTGAGATGGTGTGGGTTTTCCCACACTATCACACGGAGTAGTTGTTTTTCCTGTTTTGATTTTCCTTTGTGGTTGGATTTTATCTTGGAGTTTTGTAGCTACTTTGAGTTCTTTGGTTTCAGCTATTTGTTTCAGTTATGACATATAATTATACCACTTTTTTCTCTTTTATATATATATGTGCAGTGTAATTACTTCAGGTTGGGAGAAATCATTCTCTTTGGTTGTTGTTTGATGCTTAGGTGCTAGTTTCCAACCTATGGGGATTGAGAATGCTCTTCCAGTATGTGGCGGGTCGAGCCAGGTACCGGTTTGAGAGGGTATTCAGGTCAGTTTATTACAACTATCATTACCTTCACCTTGTATCACATCATATTAATTACCTCATGAATACCCATCCAAATTAGTTTTGGATTTACTCTATTTTTTTAGAGTAGTGCTATAAGTCAAACTCAGTACTCATTTAGTCAACCATAAAGTGCGACCCCACATTCCTTTATTGAATTGGAAACAAATATGAATCTACAGATCCATAAATGTAACAAAGATATGCCTCTATAAAGGAATCAATACTACTCAAGCTATAAAATGATCTAACATGATCTCTATCAAACACATGTATCTCTATACCTGTGTCCACCAGTCTACATCATATATAATCATTCATTCTTATATTTTCACTTTTTCTAAGATATTGAGTGACTGTGGGACATAAATCATGTCAATGCCATATATACAACTCATATGTTTTTGATTCTCAGAGTATCGATTGAATTAGTGAGTTAACACATCACATGTCATTCACCCTTTTGTATAAGTACATCACATACCCATTATCTGAATAGATAAGAACATTATATCTACTATCTAGGTACAATTATACACTCTGAAATCTATCTTAATCAAGGGACATATGTCATAATTTTCATATGAGAGGAAAAATCCCATATTGGCTAATCTCCAATTGATGACATGATCAATAACATACCCAACCACCCCTGTATTAAGTCAATATATAGACTTGCATAAGAAGGTTATCAATGTATAAAGGTTCTCATGCCGGGTATCTTACTAACATTAGGTATTGTATATTAAAATATGTTTCATGCACTCCTAGTTTACCAAAGACCTATATATGACACTCTATGTGGTACTCTTAGTGGGTCATCCTGTGCACAAAAAGAATATTATTCTTTATTTTTTACCTCATGAGCATATGTCATATCTTTATTCAAGAATTCTACTCACTTTAAACTTATCATTTCTTCATAACTTACAATACTCCATTATAAAAATTGGATGGTAATAATATAAAGTGGCACTTTGAGACTCCAATTCTCCTTAAATTTCACAAAATGTATATCTAAATATATATTTATACAGCCAACATGAAATAATTATAAGGAAGAAATTTATTTTTATATAATAAATTTTATACCCTTAAAAATCTTTTAAGAAATTTAACAAACCCAACATAAGAAACTATCTACCATATAAATTATGGTAAACTACCATATTATCCTTATGTATGATGCTATTTTATGGGTTTTTTAACTCATTACATCATATGTAATTATTTTCACATCTATATGTGATGATCTAATAAAACCCTCCTAATAACTCTTTAGTGAGAAACATATATGATGTAATAAAGCTCGAATAATAGTGATATTTAAGAATTAGTTTTATAACTATTAAAATATTTGAACATATTTAAACTTTTTTACTTTATAACATTAAATGTTAAAATGTCTACTTCAGTTGTCTACACATAACTCTTTTTAAGTGCATCATCATCAACCATGGAACTATTTCAATCAAACTTTTTCCTTGATTTTTTTAAATAATGTTACTTTTATGTTATTAATCTACAAACATATCTTAAAACCTTTTTGGATAGAGTGTCATTTACTCAATTATGGTAACTAATATAACTTTTTACATTTCTCTTTACCATCATACCAAAAACTCTTTTAGGATCTTAAGAGTAATTCACATTGTAATTTGACTAGTACAATCCTATATGAAATATTGATTTTAACTTATTCATAATAACTAAATATAACCCATTATTATTTTTTATTTATCATCACATATCTTAAACTATGTAGGATATTAAGTGATAAAAACTTTAATCTTATACTGGTTATATGCTTTAGGAAATAGTAATATCCACTTTTTATGGTAACTAAATGTAACTCTTTACATTTTTCGATACGATCACACATCCAAAAAAATTTAGAATATTAAATAGAAATTACTCTAACATTAGAATAGTGTAATCATTTTTTGTTAAATTTTAAATTCTCTAAGTTCAAAAAAACTCCCGTTAGATTCTTAGATGCTATATTATTTTTAGAATATCTTTTTAATAAAAAAACAATCATTTTGTATTAGGAAATAATATTTATTTCCTCTTAGTAGGTATATTTAACAAATAAACTGTTGTTCCATATCATATATTATATTCTATATTTTTGGAATATTTTTCATGAAAATATAATGATTATTTAAAATATGCCACCGATGGGTGAAGAAATCACATTCCTCTACCTTTTCATAAATTTCTAGATAAACACTTTTACCCTTCTCTTCTTTTTATTTATATTACAGAATATAATTAATCTTTAAACATGTGTATACAATCAGTCATCTCAATTTTGTTAAAAAACTATTTTTATTGAACCACTTATCTTATCATATAAGATAATTGAGACAAATATGCACATCCTTTATATAGATTCATTCGATCATGATAAATTCCTTTATATTCAAATCATTATTTTAGAAACTATTTTATTCATAACATTAATGTAAACTATCTCAATCAATTCTTCTGTTTTATTTTCAACTATGGTATATTTACAACACTTGTAAAATAAAAATTTGGCATCACATACCTTTCAAAATAAAATAATTAATTTCTCTAACATGAATTCCTAGCATGGAAATTTCATGGAGTTTTATAAACTCCTTTTGGTATACTCGATAATACAATCATACAAAATTATTAATCCTTATTCCTAACAACCCAAGGTTTTAATAACCACGACTAGCTTCTTCTAGAAAAACTATTTAAATGCTCAATTAACTTTTTTTCTTCTGGTTTGAACTTTTACCCTTTAGCACTATCTATATAGAACTAGTATTTAGAAATCATACGTGAAGTGTTTTTTTAGAGTTTAATAAAAATTATTTTAACTAAAAAAAATAAATTAAAACCCCTTTATTTAGGATCTATATGAAAGATAATATAAAATTTCATATAAAATAGAAATGAAGAATTAATATAAATCTGGCTTAACTTACACTGAAGAGCCACAACATTATTCTCTATCTTTATCAGATTCGTTTGAGAGAGATCACAAAGTGGAAAACAAAATATTCCAACCTCCATAGTGTATCCATAGGTTTCATTAAATCACCTGATGATTGGATGGGATTAATATTACATTCATGATGTGCTAGAATATCATATAAAAATAAGTAAGATTAAAGGGATATTTGGGTTCCTAGGATTCCTTAACCTAATATCCACACACTATGACATCATATAGATATAGAGTTTATGCAGAAACCAAGGACACTTCTTGGTGGTGTATAAATTAACTCATTCATTATAAAACATGTGGTAATTCCCTTTATTAGTTCATTCATTTATATATATATATACATTAATGTAACTCCTCCAAACATTTCATCTTATGTAATGACTTATTGAATGATAATATATGTGGGAGAAACATAAAATGATAACAATTATCATTTTGTTTTAATATCATATTACACAAAATAATATACCCTTATGTGAATGAAAATCATAATTTACATGAAATATGAAATGTCATATATATACATATTTCATATGAATATAAATATATATAATGATTTACGGAATATTCCCATTAATCCACCACTTTCACTAAATCCTAAAAGACTTTGTGCCATTTCACCTTATATTTTATCATGTACAATAACTTGTGAAACTATATCCAACACTATTTCAGATATCTTCTAAATGAATTTTTTAAAGCTACCATCAACTTCACATTCTATAACATCATATGAAACACCTTGTGAATACCCATCCAAAACACTTTTTTATTAACTCTAAAACACTTTTAGAGACACCCTATGAGTCAAAATAAATCTCCATTTAGTTAACCAAAAAGTGAAATCTTGAAGGCCTTTATATCATTGATAATAAATATGAATCTCTAGATCGATATATGTATGAAAATAACGACCTATAGAAAAGAATCAGTGTTACTATAACTATAAAGGGATATAGTGTGATCTCTATCAAAGACATATACATCTATACCTATGTCCACTAATCTGTATCATATAAAAATATGAATTATCACATTTTTCCTTTTTCCAATACATCAAGTGACCATGAGACATAGAGTATGTAAATCCCATATATCCAACTCATCTATTCTCAATTCTCATAGTATAGACTGATATGATTGATGAATACATCATATTCCATTCATCCTTATGGATAAGAATATCACATTTCCCTTATCTGGATAGATATATAATATCTAGGTGTTGCCTCACACTCACAAATTCTATCTCAAATGAGGGCCATAATGGCGTACTCATCATATGAGAGGAAAAGTCCCATCGTGGTTAAGCTCAAACAGAAGAATTGATCAACAAAAAACCCAACTACCTTGTATTTTCTAATTCAATATGTAGACTTAAGTAAGTAGGTTATCAAATTATGAAGGTTCTCATGATAGGAATCTCACCAACATCATGTAATAGGGACTCGAATATGATACATGAACCCCTAATATACCAAAGATAACTACATGATAGTCCATGTGGTATACATAATAAGTCATCCAGTGCACAAAAAAAATAACATTCTCAATTTTTTGCCTCATGATCATATTCTGTATCTCTATATAAGAATCATACTAACACTAACATCAATATTTTGTTATAACCTATAAATATCCAGGATTAAAATTAGTTAGGGACAAACTCAAAGTCATACATTGAGAGGTCAATTATCATTCCACTTCATGAAATCTATATCTATATATACATTTATGTATACAACATGAAAGAATGATAAAATGTAGGTTTCATTTAATATGATATATTTTAACATTTTAAACTCTTTAAGAATATTTAACAAAAACAACATAAGAACCAGGTTTTTATCATATATGATAAACTTCCAGATTATCCTTATGCATGATATATTTTATGGGTTTTTTAACTCTTTACATCATATGCAATTCCTATCACATCTATATGTGACCATCTGATAAAAACCTTCCACTAAACTCTTTAATGATAAACATATATGAATCAAGATAGTTTGAATAATGGTGAGACTTAGTAATAATATTCCTTACAATTCAACTTCTTGAACACATTCAAATTTATTAACATCACAACATTAAATGTTATGATGAAAAATTATGTTGTATACTTATAACTCTTTCTAATTTCATCATCTTTATCATTATAACCATATTCCATAAAACTCTTTCCTTTAAATAATGCAACTACTTACATAATTTTTTATTAATACATCCTAACTCTCTTAGGATATTAAGTAAAATTAAATTTAAACATATATGGGTATCATATTTTATTTGATAACTTGGAACTCCTATAAAACCAAATATAATCCCATTATCCTCTAAGGAACAATATTCTTTTCATAATCTCTTTTTGAGAAATAAAAACCATTTTGTGCTCAGAAATTACTTATATTTCTTTTTAGTAGGAATATTATACAAATAAACTATTAGTTCCACATCATATATGGTATTCTATGTGTTTGGAAGCATTCCTTTTTTGAAATATATTTTATTAAAATATATCACTGATGGGTGGTTGGAACACATTCCCACATATTTTAACAAATACTTGGATAGAAATTTTATCCTAGATAAAACAATTTTATCTATATATTCTTTTCAAAAAATGTTATAGAAATTGATGAATCATAAACCATGTGTATCAACTAATCACCACATAATTTTCCAAAAAAACTATTTTTAGTTAAACAAATTATCTTATTTCATATGGTAAATGAGATAAAGATACACATATTTTACTTCAATTCATTTAAGATTAATAAAATCCTTTATATTCGAGTCCCTGATGTAGTAACTATTAACTTCATATCATGGATATAAGCTATAATATAAATCAATTATTCATTTGAATTTGAAATCCTTTATATTTAATTTTTTTTATAAAATATACATTTGGTATCA
Source organism: Viscum album (assembly GCA_963277665.1). Classification (NCBI taxonomy): domain Eukaryota; kingdom Viridiplantae; phylum Streptophyta; class Magnoliopsida; order Santalales; family Viscaceae; genus Viscum; species Viscum album. Next base: position 1,172,989,429 of record OY728120.1, read on the forward strand.
CATACCTTTCAAATAAAATAATTAATTTATATAACATCCATACCTGACATGAAAATTCCACAGAGTTTCAAAAACTCCTTCAAGTATATATCTTGGATAATATAATCATATTGAATTATTATTATTCCTTACTAAAAAAGCTAGGTTTCAATTAACTTTATTAGATTCTTAAAGAAATATTGTTGAACTTTTCAACCAAATTTTATTCTTCTGGTTTGAAATTTTACTAACTTGTATTGTCTACACAGTACTTTAAAACTTAGAAATCACATGCCTAGTTCATATATATTCCCAAAACTTTTATAATATCAGGTAAAATTTATTTAAATTTAATAATATATTTAGAACTTTTTAATAGATGATAATAGGATAAATTTTATAACTAGAATAATCTATATTTATTATCCCATTAAAGTATGGTATAGAATTAAAGAAAATCATAAACTATGCTTATTAGAAACACCTGGTCTCATTTTATTAAACATTTATTTAATTCTCTTCACAAGAGGAAAATAAGATAAAGTACACATATTATGATGAGTTTATCTAATCTTAAATCATCTATGTTATCAATTAAATAACTCCCTTTCTCCATTACTTGAAAAAACTTCAAGCTTCAATTGTTTTTCATCTTATGACCTTCTTTATATTTAAAACACTTTTAAAACATATAGTTGATATCAAATATCTATTAGAATAAAAGAATTATTTTCTTTAAACAAAAGATACACAAGGAAACCTTTAGTCTCATTGAGTAATAAAAATATTAAATCATATTTAATATCATTTGACATACCCAATAATATTGAGTATATGAGAATAAAATTGATATACCCAATAATATTGAGTACATGAGTGGATACTAAGATTAATTTGTTCATTTTTGAAATAATTCCCTTGAAACCTTAAATGAATCAATCTATTATTCCTTAAGCATCTAGATTCAATTTTCGAACAACATCAACACTTGGTAATTATGGAAGGAATTATTTTGAAACATCAATTTTTTTATAATATTTTTTGTTAAATCATCAATATTTCTTATGATTTTTTTAAGTTACCAGTATTAGGATTAAATTACATCAATCTTCTCCTTATACAGATGAATTAATTTTTTTTATCATGATGGTGATGAAGATATTATCTAAAACAAAATCTTTTATTAGATAAGTATGATGTATTATTAACCATTTAATAATTACTTTTATTAAACGGTATCCCACAAAAATCATGACCCCTATTAAAATTAATCATACCTATTAGTAGGAAAATATCTATATTTCATCATGACTTACACCAGTTAATATGTAAATATTCCATTACTATACCTATTAGCCAAAAATTTTCAATTATATCATATATTACTGTTGGATAGTTGAGAGGACAACTCTTTGTCCAATCCATCATATGTATATACTCAACTCCATTTGTATGGTATCTTAATCATTAGGGTTTACTAGCCAAGTGTAACCCAAAGAATGTTACAAGAATATGTTGACAACAAACAATTAAGGGGTACTAAGTTGAGCTCGATAATACCATCAATATAATCTATAATCACTTATAACTTACTTTCCTTACACAAGATAATATAGGGGTACTCATGTTGAGCTTGAAAATACCTAATTGAAATATCGAGGTCTTGACAAGTTCTACAGTAGAAGGAATATCACACTTAGTATTTTAAGGGGAATTTAATCTCCACACCATATCTCATTTTATTCCATTTATGTATGAATTTTTCTAGAAATGTAGTTTGGAATCATATTCCCTTAACCAAATCAATACGTTCAAACCTTATTGATGTGTAACTCTTTATACAACCCATAGTTTTGTGTTACTCACCAAAAAATAGAAGTCAATCATATTCATACATATACGAACACATCATGTTTTTTGGTACATGAACACTTAATTTCAAGGAATAAAGTTATCTATATGATCAAGACTAGAGTGATAGATAGCTAACCCCATTCACCAACCTAGAAAATGCATAATCCTAAAGGTAGGTTGGTAGTCTACACCCAATTACTTCTACCTAAGGATACCTTACTCAAGAGAGAATCAAATTGATCATAAATTTAACACCTAATATGTACAAAACATATTCAATAACTAAATTTAAGCTGGTAACTTAAATTAAAAACTGAGTTTAAGAAATATAAAAAAACTAAATTCATTATGAAGTCATTCCTAGCATTATAATTCAAGGCTATATCCTAGAATAAATTTATCACATAAATTTTGGCATATGGAAATTCATAATATTAACAATTTATAACTATGAATAAAACATGAAAAAACTTTTAAATAAATGAACAAATCAAATATTAAAACATGAGGTAAAAATTTATGAACAATTTATAAATAAAATATAATTATATAAATTTTATAATTTTATATTTATATTATGAAAATTCCATATTCATAGACATAAACATTTTATATTCATTCCAATATGAAATATTTCATATTTATCATTATATGGAATATATAATTTAATTATATGATATTATTTGAATTATAAACTATTTATAAATCAATTTATATTATATAAATAATTTAAATAATCTAATTATGATTGACTTAATCATTATTTAAGACTTTATCATATCAATCATCAAAACACTTTTGATGTGGCTCAAATAATATCCAAATAAGAACCTTTTTCATTTTTAATAATTCAAAATAGTTAATTATGAACAATTAATAATTTAAATATAAAATTTTTATATGTTGGCCTTATTTGATAATTTATAAACCTTTATAAGTCATTTATTATTATTTTTAAATAAACACTTTTATTTATAGAACATATATTGTTACATATATTTTTTTAAAAGGTATTTCAAATATTAAAGTTTAATATTTGGGAATAACATATTTCATAAACATTTAATTAATTATATAAAATTTATAATTAATTAATCTATAAACATTTTATAAATTAAAATACTCCAAAATAAATTTTATAATGATTTATAAAATTTTATAAACCATTAAAAAATTTAATATGCTAATTTTTTTAAACAATTTTAAAATAATTTTGACTCCCCTTATGCATAGGGGTATTCCTGCATAAGGTCAAATACTTTCCCCCTTACACAGGACATATCAAAGCCCTTGTGTAAAGGTAAGTCACTACTTAACTTTACAAAACATAAATATAACATGCTGTGTAAAGGTAAAATGAAGATTACCTTTACACAGCTCATTCTGCATAAGGGTACTAAAGAGATTACCTTTACATGGATGCTTCACACAAGGGTAAGTCTCTATTTACCTTTATATAGCCTTCTGGAACCACTACATATGGGTAATACCTTCACATAAACCATATATGAAAAGGTAACAAATAGGTTACCCATATGCATAACTTTTGCATTAGGGTATGACCTTTACAAAAAATACATTTCATAAGGGTGTGATGTAGCCATTTACCTTTATACAACCCTTTTAAAAACACTAGTACCATTATGTATCCCTTAATTCACATAAAGGTAAGTTGTGATGACCCTTATGTAGAACAATCTATGTAAGGGTAAGGCGATATGACCCTTAAGCATATCACTTTGCATATGGGTAATCCCTTGGTTACCCTTATGCACCTCAATTGTGTAAGGGTAAGGTCTTTATTACCTTTACGTTGCCTAGATATATAAGGGTAAACCCTTTATGAAACCTGATTTCAAAAAAAAAAAACAAAATGATGCTATGTTTTTATGGTTTCTTCTTTATTTCATGCATGATTTCATAAAATTAAACATAGATTCCTTTGATACCATATGATGATTTTGTTAGACTTTAATAAAAATTATTAGAAACAATAAAAACAATTAAAATCCCTTTGATGAGGATCTCCATGTATGATAATATGAAACTACATATACGATAGAAATGAAGAACTACTATAAATCAAGAGTACCTTACTTTGAAGATCCACTGCATCATTCTCGATCTCCATCATATGAGTTTGAGAGAGGTCACAAAGTGGTAAAAAAAATATTCCCACCTCCATAGTGTATCCACGGCCTACGCTGAATCATCAAATTCTCAGATGGGATTAATCATCCATTCACGATGTCTAAACATCTCATATTCAAATAAGGAAGATGAAAGAGAGCTTCAGGTTGATAGGAGTCATTAGCCACATATCCCCACACCACACCATCATATGGCTATAGGGTTTATATAAATAAAAAGGACACTCCTGGGTGGTGTCCTCATTAACTCATGTGTTATAATGCACAAGTTAATTCCCTTCTTCGGTTCATGAATTTATATTTATATGTGAATGTAACTCCTATATCCATTTCATTTTATGTAAAAACTTATTGAATGATAGAATATGTGGGAGAAACATAAAAAGATAATATTTATCATTTTTATGTAATTGTATATTGCATAAACTAGTATACTCTTATGTGCATGGAAATCACAATTTTCATGAAATACAAAATGTAATATATATATATATATAATGCATTAGGTAATATTCCCATAAATATATGCAATATATATATATATATATTCCAAAAACTACGTGCATATCAGGTGAATTTGTTTTTGAATTCATTCATATTGTAGGAAAATTTCCAATGGCGCCTCACTCGCATGGCCACTCCGAGATCTCAGTCTCCTAGGGTTTTGGCTTTCCCTAGCGGAGATTCCTCTATGCTGCTCCTCTCCAGTTTTGACTTCTCTCTCATTCGCTCTGCACTGCACTCTTTCTCGGTTTCTCATTCCCTTTCACTCAGCTCTCGGATGGCGCTCTCTATCTCTTTCTATCAGTTTCTCTTTCACTTTCGCTCGACTCCTGGATGGCGCTCTGGTTTTCTCTTCGACCGCCTTTTTTCACTTTGACCTTGTGTTCCTTATCTCCTCTCTAGGTTGGATTTGGAGCACAGGAGACGCTGAGGTTTTGGGCTAACGTTTTGGCGGTCATCAGGTCTCCAGGTGTTACCAAAGTTTTCCCTTATTCCTAGGGTTTCAGTCCCTTGCTCATGTTCAGGTTTTGTCTTGGTTTACTTTTTCCTATTCTAGTTTTTTCTGGTTACAATTCTTCATCTGATTTCATTTCTTTCTGGTTTATCCCTACGGTTTCATTCCCAAATCCACTTTCAGAGTTTCATCCCGTTTTTCCCCAAATCCCCTTTCTGGTTCTGGTTTCGGTTTTCTGATGCTGACTGTCGATTTTGTTTGTCTTTGTGTTCTTTGTTTGCGTGGACGACTTCGATGGCGATGTTCTTCTGTGGCACGGCGGTGATGATGTTTCATCTCTAGTGTGTCAATGGTTTGGATTTCTAGTGGGATTCAGTGCTGTTTGACTATGGTGGCGTTATAGTGATGAGTCATTGTGGCTGGCGATGATAACCTAATGACGGTGATAACAGCGTGTTTCGGCGTCGAAGGTGTTTAGTTCAGGCGACGTCGATTTCTGGTGCAGGCGGTGGACGTCAGATCAGGCCGGTGATGATGAGGCGTGGAGGTTGATGTCCGTGGTGAGGTGTTGATGTGGCGATGGTGATCGTGATTGGCCGGCGACGTTGATGGTGTGTCTCGGGATGGAACAGGTGATGAGTGATTGGTCGACCGTCGTGATGTGTGTGTGACTTGAGACAGATGCATATCGTTTTCCGAGATTGGTGATGATTACTTTTAATTTGAAATTTTAATTTTGTGGGTTTTTTTGGAAGGCATTGTGGCGGGTCTCGGTTCAGGTTTGTTTGAGTTCTGAATTTTGTATGCTGTAAGTGGGGTTTGTGTGGGTAGTTTGTGGAGGTTTTGTATGGTTCCCACTTACCCAAAAAGTGGATATTAAAAAAATTAAAAAAATGGAGTTGGAGTAGGAAAATTCCCATTAACAAAAAAAGAATGAATTTCTTAATAAGAATAAGCCATTTTAGTCTCCCTTATATAATGTTATAGAATTGAACAATTCATAACCATGTGTATCAAAAAGATAATATCATTTTATTAATTTTTTTATATACTCTTATTAAGAGAAAAATGTGAGAATACACATCTTATGAAAAGTTTACCAAAGCCTGAAGCATCCAAGTTATCAATATAGTAAATATTTTTCACTATTAATTCATGCTCTAATATTCAATCCCTTTCTCTATTTTCCCTTTTATATATTTACAATACATGTAAATCATATAATCAAAATCATGTATCTTTTAGAAAAATATAATTGAATTTTATAACCAACAAATATTTAATAAAACCTTTAGTCTCACTAAATCATTAACCAATTCAGTCATATTGAATATCATTTTGTAATACCTAATCATATTAATTATATAAGAATAAAATTATTTAAATCGTTGATGTACCCAATCATATCATGTACATTAGTATAGTGTAAAATTCCTTAATTCAATTTGCATATAATTCCTTTGAAACCCCAAATAAATCACTATAATTCCATAAGAATCTAGATTTTCTTATTGAACAACGTCAACACTATGTTACTCATGTATATTTTTCTTTAACACATAGAATTTTCCTTATGATTTTTTCTTCAATCACCAATCATGATTAAGAACATTTCATAATTTACTAGTATTCGGAGTAGTTTACATTAAGCTTCTCCTTCCAAGGATTAATCTCAAACTTTAGTTTGATGATGTTGATGTTATTCATAAACAATAGAATATTTTATCAGATTAGTATCATCTCTTATTAACCATTTAATAAGGGCTTTTATCAAATGTCCTCCCACAAATATGATGAAGCCTTTTAAATTTAATCACAAACATTAGTAGGATAAGATCCATAATTCACTAAGAAATGAGTCTTATATGACATTTATCTCACCACATAGTTATTTATGAAGAGAATCATCCCAATCATATCATATATGACTACTAGATAGTTTAATGGAAAAATATTTATCCAATCCATTATATGGATAAACTCAACTCTATTCTTCCCATAACCTAATCCTATTAGGGTCCTCCAACTATTATAACCCCAAAAAAGTTCCAAGAATAGGCTGGAAAATTAAAATTTAGGGGCAACTAGATATGGAATGACATACCCAAGGATGTTCCATTTTTTCCTATCCTTTCTTTCCTTGTATAAGATAATAGAGGGCTACCCAAATATAGCATGACCTACCTGATTACATGATCAAGTTCTTGAAAAGTTCCAATTTATCAAGAATATAACACTTAATATTAGAAGCATAATTAATCTCCCTATATAATATCATGTTATTACTATTATATATGCATAGTTATATTAATTTAGTTTGGAATCCTATTCCCTCTACCAAATTAATATGTTCAAACCATATTTATGTGTAACTATTTACACAACCAATAATCATATGTTTCTCACCCAAAAATACAAGTCAATCATATTCACACATATCAAAAATAAATCTTATACATAAGGTATATGAACATTTCACATAGAGGCATAAAGTTATATGAAATTGAAAATCTCTACATGAGTAATCCCAAAGAAACAAATAGAAAATCCCTTTCAATTTTCTTGAATAGACATAAGCTTCTTGGTTGGTAGGTAGTCTAACCCTAAGACCCTATACCTGAGGAGACTTTACTCAAAATAGAATTCATTTCATCACAACTATAAAAACTAACATGCATAAACTATATTCTACAACTATATTCAATTTCATAACTTCAGTTACAATTTGATGTTATGGTTGAAGAAAAAAATTCATTTTCACACCAAACAAGTAATGAAAGTATCCATTTATTAGATGTAGTATAACATTTAAATGAAACCATACAATATTTATAATATAAAAACTTATATAAATATGAATAAAAAATGGAATACCATTTTAAATAAATGGAAAATTCAAGTATTCAAATATGAGATAACTATTTATGAACAATTCAGAAATAAATTCTTATAATAAATATTTTATAATCATGCTTATCATTATGAACATTCCATAATTTTGACCACAAACATTTTATATTCATTAAAAAAATAATTCTTTTATATTATTAATTATATGGAATTTCATTTTAAATATATGACACTTAGTGAATTATAAACAATTTATAATCCAATTTCTATTGTGTAAATTTTTTACATAATCTAAATATCATATACTTAATTATTATTTAAACCATAATTATATCATTTATGAAAACAATTTTTATGTGGATTAAATAATATCAAAATACGGACCCTTTAAATTAAATAATTCAAATTAATTAATTATTAACAATTACTAATTTAAACATAATTTTTTTTATATTTTAATCCCTATCACATAACTTATAACCCATTATAAATTATCTCTTTTTATTTTCAAATAAAAACTTTTATTTATAGATAATAAGTTATGAAATATAATTTAGTAAAAGTTATTCAAAATATTACCACATAATATTTAGGAAATTTTTTTCCAAAACATTTATTTAATTGATTATAAATAATTTATTATTAATTAATTAATTTATAAATTACTTATAATTTAAATATTTCAAAAATATCATTTAATATGATTTATAAACATTTTATAAACCATAAAACCCATTTTTTTTAAAACATACTTATTCACCCTTACACAAGATACCCCTTCTGTAATGTCTCATATTTCTCTATATTTTAATTTTAATATTATATGAGGATTCTTTCAAGACTAGACTTTGAGACGGCGTGCAGTTCTGAGGCCCAGTGAGCCCAAAACAAATGTTTGAATTTAATTAACTAATTAAATTATGTGCGTGTGTGGTTTTCCTGAAAAAGTAGAATAACTCCTGAACGGGTGCTCGGATCAGATATCTGAGGGTACTGTTGCGTTCAGAGCAGCGATTTTACCTTAGGCAAGGCCTAACATCGGACGGCGCAGGTCGGTGGTGAAATCTAGTTTTTGGACGTAACTGTAATAAAATATTTAATAAAAATATTTTATTAAATCTTGTTGCAGCAAATATCTTTTATCTTTTTAAATAGATATTTGCACAGGGGTCCAAGGTTACATACCTCATAACCCTGAATTTCCCCTGGAGGCTCTGGAAAGCTCTGGAGGAAACCTCCCAACGCGGTGATGACGTTCTTGACGAATTTTGCCGGCGACGACGACGCGACGACCAGATCTTCACCAACGAACACCGCAAATCCAGGTAGGATTTTGATTTTGATTTCCTTTCCCCATTCTTTATTCCTACGACGAACACGGACTAATCCATGAACATATTAGCCCGTGGATCGATCATATTTGTGGGATGGGATTTTGCGGGGATTTTTGGGATTTGATTCTTGGAGTAAATTTTGTTTCGTTCAACCTTCTAATGGTGATGAACCATGATCGACACGAACATCGATCGAGGTTTGTCCCTCTCGACTTATTGTGCCTTTCTTCCCTGGTTTCTCACGTTCTTCGTGTGCGTTCTATGCTTTATTCGCGGAGGTATGAACGATGGATCGTTGCGCATCCGTTGTGCGACACAATGATCCCAAATTAAAGATCTAGCATCAGAACAACCCCACAGAGGTGTGATGATGGTTTCAGAGGACGGATTGAAGTTGATCGGAAGATATCATTCTTCGAACGATTTTCGTACGGGTGACCAGAATCGGATTTTGGAGCCGATCGAAGGCCCGAAACCCACGTATTCGGCATCACAACGATGAGGCGACCCATGATCTTGAGTTTTGCGGAAAATGGATGACAGAATCAAGATTTAGAAGATCGGACAAGGCACGAGGAGTAAGAAGGAGATTCTGGAAAAATACCGACTACACGACGTGTAGTATGGGCTACACGGCATGTGTTCATTGGCGGGCAACCTGGCGTGTACTCCGGGAGTACACAGACACGGGTTTGGTACATGGCCAAGGACACGGCATGTATACCCTTCCCTGACCAGATACACGGGGTACCCCATGTACTGGTACACGGGCAGGCAACACGGACAGAGACTGTGTACGGGCACATGGCCAGCATACACGGAGCGAACCCCGGGTGCTCGGACATGGCGTGTGATCCTTCTACATGCCGTGTAGTTGAGTTTTACACATCTTTGATGGATGACATGGTTCGTTTACACGATCAGCACCCAAAGTCAAGGAACACGGCGTGTAACCCCACTACACGCTGTGTAACCTATTTTACATGGCTTGATCCTTTTGTATTCCGTTACATGGACTAGCTTTCTTAGGGTTCGTACCCTTGGTCTTTCCCCTAAAGGCTTCTGGAATCATTTCCTACGTACACGAGTATGATCCCTTCAGCAGGACTTCCTGAATAGAGTTGTTGGAATCCCCTCTGTGAGACTTAGAGCCTGATCCTCTATTCATTCCTGGAACCCTAAGTGAAGTTCTTGGTATCGATGTGACCTACTTTACTCGAGTTATGATCCTCTGCTTAGTAGATTAGTTCATACTTAGTTGTTGGAATCACCCCATGGTTATTGGTTGTGATCCTCATCTGAGCATCATATTTCCCAAGTACTTGTGGAGTGTGTTCTCCCAGAACGAGTACTTCGTATCTCTCTATTCAGACCTAGGAGTCTGTTCTCCTTGTTACGTGCTTAGTGGAATATTCGAGCTGGATTATAGTGGTGGTTTCGAGATGGTCGATCGTGTATGAGTATATCTAGATATTCTTGTTATATGTTCTGTAAACATATACTGTGTAGAGCTGAATGTATATTTCCTTTGTGATATTTTCCCTTGTTGTATTTTTCCATTGTGGTTTCGGGGTATCCTATTGGGTATTTTTATACTCACCCCTGCACGGGCTTTGCCCGCACATGTCGTGTCTTGTGAAGACGAGTGAGCCTTTGACAGGATTCTAGGTGGACCAAGACCGGACGGTACTTAGTGAGATCATACAGGCCGAGGTGTGTTCCTACGGTAAGAAATTGCAGTCCCAGTACCTTTCTTTACAGGTTGGACTTTGTTACAAACTCTCTTTTGGTGGGCTTGTACTTTTGGTCCAGGGTTTTTACATTATTGAACTTTACTTTCCTGTCATACTCTATTGGTTGAGATTTTAGTGTATGCATGAATTTCCATTTTTAGTAGTTTTTACTTTTCATCTTTGTGGGTTTGGAGATGTGTGTGTGTGTGTATAGGTTTATAGTCAATGCCTCCCATGTTAGTAACATGCCTACTCAGTGCTAGTCACCAGCCCCTGGTCTATTAGAGGCGGGCTTGGGGTGTTGCAGCTCGGGCCCCACTGGGACGGGTCGTGACACCTTCTGTGTAGAGGTAACCTTGTCAACCTTTACATAGATAACATACCTCACATGAAGATAGGATAAACCTACTTTCATGAGGGTAAATTCAAGCACTGTGTATAAGTAGTTTTCCTTCATCATGGAAATGTGTGTTGATCTTTACAAAATCTTTTAAATCACAACACTACCTTTATGTAAGTGGTTTACGTAAAGGTAAGAACTAGAACATCTTTACCCAACACTAACAAAAACATTAAAAACCTTACATGAACTTCGTCATGTAAATGTGAGGCATGAGTTACCTTTATGTGAGCACTCATATAAAGGTAACACCTTGGTTACCATTATGTAGCTCAACTGTATAAGGGTAACGCCCTAATTACCTTAATGTATCCTAGATACATAAAGGAAAACTATTTAAAAAAAATGGATTTCTAGAAAATGTGAAATGATGCTATGTTTTCAGTTTCTTCTTCATTTCAATGCACGATTACATGAATCTAAACACATTTTTCCCCTTGATACCAATAAATTTTAATATCCTGACTTTTCAGAGAGGTATGATTTCTTTTAATTTATGTTAAATCTTTAATCATGGTTTGATTTTGTTGGTTTGGACTATATTAAAGGACCCTCATATAATTTTGTAGTGCTTTTGGGTGGAATAAGTATCTATAAAGAATATGTAGGAGGATTTTGTGTGAAAACTCATTTACACCATAAATTGGGAATTTACGACATAAACCATATTTATACTCTATGAGTTTCATGGGGAAAACCCCTTAAGCCTATAAAAATAATATTACACTATAAAATTTGATATTACGATATAAATTTTCATTTTACGTTGTAAGGAATGTTTTTACAGACTGTAAAAGAAGGGATTATGGTGAAAATCCCATATTTATATCGTAAATACCTCAGGTCCCTTAATTAAATGGTGAATTTCACTTTTTTCCCTTGTTGCCTTTAACCATGTTTTTTTCTCATCACCCTCCTCCAGCACCCCCCCCCCTTCGTGAGAGATTTACCATGGGTGTTCAACCTAGTATTTGAGTAACCTCCCACATATAGTGTCTGTTTCCCTCACTATTTATCATGTTAGATTAATCTCTATAAGTGATTAAATATTCTTCCTTCCTTTATTTGATTATTGAACCATATGGAATGCTAAATCCGTGTGAGTCAATATACCATATTTTTAGGGTGTAATTTTATTCTTAATTTTCTCATATTCTATGAATATTAGAGGCCGATAATGGATGAGGAGTTTACTATCCATCTAATGTAGGTGGTATATATGTTTTCCTATAAAGTATTGATTTTTATAACTTACATCATAGTACTGTATGCCAGAACTTCTCTGTGTTGATTCTAAAATGAGAAATATATTAAAGTTAAATGATTTAAAACATGTTTTGATATACCTTATCCCATTTTTTACTTAGTTGTATGTCAACAACTTCAACCCGAACCACCCCTTGAGGTGGGTTCATTTGAATGCCTATGAATTCCACCCCTTTGGGTGTGTTGAACTTTCCACCCATGAGTAGAAGACATACATGAATTAAAAAGGGAATGTGAAAGGTTAAATACATCTTATGGAACCATATAATTTATAAATGAAAGTTTTTGATGAAATAGATTAATTAAGAATTATGAAATGAGGTGGATAACCTCTTGGATTATGAATTTAATGTAAATGGTTAGTGATGTGGCATGGAAACTAACATGGACCTATATTTTATCACATGTGAGTGAATTAAATGTGATGAATTAATTTTTGAAAAAGGCATGGATGCTAACATGGACCTTTGAACCACCGTATAAAATGGTTTATGATGGATAATTATGTATGGAACCAACATTAAGATATGGAACCAACATCATGGTATGAAATTGATGACTTATTATATTGGTTGTGTTAGATTATTACCATGGATAAGGATTTATTGGATGACCTTTGACTTTTTACTTGGGATACACCTAAGTATATACCAAGTTTTCGATGGATGATATCTCTGGACTTGAAGAGGATGCCCTAGTCAATAGCCTTGGGTCTTGGATCATATAGGTCTACACTATACTAAGTTTTCTATGGAGGAACTCCATGGACTTGAATAGGATGACTTGGTCTATGGCTATAGGTCCTATCCCTCATAGGCCTGATAATTGATATATCTGATATATTATATAGATATTTATCTACTCCTGTATATGGTTTTTATTCATTTTATAGAATTATTATCACAACATGTACATGTGGATTGTCTTGTATTACTTTATCATTTATAGCCTTATTATAGTTATACATCCACACTGATATAAATTATATGCACTAACTGGATTTGTTATAAACACTGTTGGTGGTGGATTACTGAGTATATCTCACACCCTATTTGGGCATCTAATTGGTACCCAGACTGAATTCATTGTTGTAGGTAGGGACAAAGGGAAGGGTCCAGCTTTGGACACCTAATTCCTATGCTAGGACTGATTATAGCATAATAAGAACTAGTTTATGCTCATGATGATAGTGGATATAAGTTTTGGTCTTTTTGTACTTTTTTATAGAATTTTTTATATTCATTCTACTTTGTTCCCTATGTATCTCCCCATTTTTACATAAAATGACATGATCATAATTTTTGTATATGATACTGGATATGGTTCTGCCATTGTTCTTGCCAGTCTGTCTGATATTATTAGATGATTTCCTTATTTCACTACTGTTTCCCTCTAGAATGGGGGATAATCTCATTGATTTAAGATTAAAACATTCCAAGTGGTTTCTAACGGGTTTGTTCATAGAACCGGAAACATCCAATGATTCCATATCCATTTGAACCTACTTTCCAAAGGTAGGCGCTCATTAGTTATAGACTAATGAGACTTAGGAATTTTCATTGGTTGAGAGGATGGGAGGTAGGACTCATCACACCTTTTTTAGGGGAATTATTGTGTAATTCGGGACTCTCTTTATAGATTTAAGTTATGTTCGTGAATCCTTATTACATTACCAAGTATAAAACGAGCTTTCCTTTAGATCTGACAATCAATGATTGATATATAGGAAATTTAGAGAATCTTTTATATGCATTCGAGGTTCTTCATCGATAGAGAATCATCTGTATTTTTTTAGAGATTCTTAGTCAATGGTATCCTTTAATAAATAAAAATTCTCTTGGTCATTATGATGACCATACTGATTTTAAAGCCACTCAGTGGGGCACTGGAAGTTTATTGTCATTCAGAAGGACATGGATTATTTCAGAGTTGGGATCGTACCCACAGATGGGCTACCTACGTATCCTTTTTTTAGGAAAAGGAATCACAACCCACGTAGTTCGAGTAAGGGAATATGATGTTTATGATTGATGGCTGAAAGAAAATATGTCATAATTACTTTTACACTCTAAGCTCACATGAGTCATGCTCGGTGTGAGAAACAAGAGGTACTGGTAAAACCAAACAATTGTGCCATGAAAGATGCAATCATAAGAAATGATGCGGGGCTTATGTATTTATGACTGCCCAAATATATGAATATTAGGATTTACTTCGGGGAAGAAATCCAGGAAAAGGGTCCATAAAGGTATATGTACTTTATAGAGATTTGGATACTCTAATTTGGGGCTTACTCCTGAAAAGGAGGCCCAAATTAGGAGGGGACTTATGATTGGGTTTTACTCCTGAGAAGGAGACCCAGATCAAAATGTAAATTAGGACTGGTTAAGAGAAATTAAGACTGGGTCTTACTCCTGAGAAGGAGGCCCAGGTTAAGGGACTTGGAAAATTAAGGGACTTGGGGCTTAATCCTAAGGAGGATGCCCATATTTGAGACTGGGACTTACTCTTGAAAAGGAATCCCAGGTTAATAGAATTATGGTTGGGGCTTACTCCTAAGAAGGATGACCATATTTAAGAATTTTTAAGATTGAGGCTTACTCCTGAGGAGGATTCCCAAAATTAATGGGAATTATGACTGGGGATTACTCCTGAAAAGGAGGCCCAGGTTAAAAAGGACTTGGGGCTTACTCCTATAAAGGATGCCCAGATTTGAGAATTATGACTGGGGCTTATTCCTGAAAAGGAGGCCCAAGTTAAGGGGTTCTCTCATCTTAAATGATGAGGTTGAATGAATGAAATCTCAATATTTAGTGACATAAATATGTGCAAATCACTAGGTTTTGAGAGATATTCCACAGAATTCCTTTCAGATAAGGAATTTAATCAAGAAAACATGCCATAAATGGCGTTGAAGAGTGTCTTGAAGACTGAATCTTGAATAGGAGAGGTGGAATGGTATAAGAGGGATTAAATGGGCAAGAATGGAACCCAAAAAGGCAGGGGCACGCATGTATTGGTAGGCGCACAGGTACTACGTGGATGCACAAGTCCCTGGTCGCGCAGGTATACCTGCGTGGCACATGGGTACTTGCGCGATTTTCTTCCCTTAGGGTAATACTTGGGCGAGACTTGACTTAAACCCTTGGTATTATCCTTAGAGGCTTTCCAAAAGATGGTGCGCAAGTTCTGGTGAAGAAGTTGGGTGGCGCGCAAGTGTGTCCATTTCCCTTAAGGGTAAAACACTTAGGCATGCAATTGTTAGTGAATTCTAACACTTAGACCTTACTCCTCTTGTTTAGACCTTCCATTCTAGGTAAAGAATTACCTTAGAAGTGTTCGGAATACCTGAAGAAGAGACTTGGGCATTCAGAGCTCTATATCTGAATTCTGGAAAAATTTCTCTCAAAATGGGGGGGGGGTCCACAGGGTCTATTTATAGGCTGGAGAAGACCCCAGGTGGTTATCCTTTAGGGTGCGCAAGTTACTTGCGCAACCATTAAGTGGCACACAAGTATACATGCGCGACAGTGATGGAACTTGCGCGACCCTTGTGAATTCGAAGCCTTGTTCATGACTTTGTTGATTTTTGATGTTTTCTTCAAAGGATGAATCAACTTGTGCTAATTCATTTCCCTTTCCATTCTTTTAGACAATGTGATGAAAAAGGAGCGTCAACAACTACGTTAAAATTATATATATTTTTACTACTTATTCTTTTATTATACTATTGTGATTCAATATGATCATGAAGATATATTCTCCCCGCTACATCATCACAAACCATTACTGCTAGTCAACAACCTGAGGCTAGTGTCTCTCAAGATTGGTTACTGAAATGTCTATTTCATGCACATTTTTAAGTATTAAAATACATTTTATTTTTGATTTAAATGATTACATATTTCTTATATATTTAATGAAATTGTTAATATTTTTAAGGATATAATATTTTATGGAAAAATAGAAAAATAATCCAAAATGGAAATGATCTCTATCATAAAATGGATTTCCAAAACAAAGGATGGTCATAAAAGCTTCTTGAGGAATAAAACTGAAGAAACAGAGTGAATTAGAGATTTTGAGGTAGGAAAAACATCATTTATGTCATAAATATTCAATTTATAATGTTAGAAGTGCAGGAAAAAAGTCATGAAACCAGGAACTGAATAAAAAACAATCATGAGGTGAGAATCACACACATCATGTTGTGGTACATATGTTTCACACCTTGATGCACCCTAAATTTTTCCAAAAACTCTTTTATGTTGTATTTTCACTTATGGGATTCTATTACACAAATTATTATGGCATAAAAAAACTTTTCATGATGTAAAATATTTCAAAATTTCCTAGAAACAATAGGTTCAATGAGGATTTAAACAGGGGACTCACCATTATGACTCGGGACCACTATTGATGACATGAGACCATTTATCCATGAATTTATTGGTTAATTTATGAAAAAACAAGCACCCTAAAGATCTATTAATAAAGGGTATCTTCACTAATACTAAAATATGGATTAGAGACAAAATCTTGGGGTGAGTAGATGCACCGTGTAATGTTCCTCCATCAAGTTTACTCCACCACTTCTGTTTGTTTTTAATTTATTTATTTTTATCACCCTATCACGGATAACATGAGGGGGTTATTTATTTTGTATTGAAAATTTAATTAAAGGGGTATTTTATTAAGGTAATTTTTGGTTTTATTATCAATTGAAATTGGTTTTTTTTTCATTCCAAATCACTTCTTTATTTACCTTATTTATTTTTTATGCATGACCATTTCTATTAAATTAAATGAGAATTACATAATGAAAAACTATAATTCAACCCTCACTATGAAAATCATGATGAAATTGGTTTTATGTTTAATAATGGTTTTGGGTTACCTCTTTCACTAACTAACTGAAGTATTTGACTATCTAAAAGGGGTGTTAGTTAGAGGGAGAGTGATCATCTGGAAAATAAGACCATTTTGAACTAATTTAAACAACAAGGATAAATGGTTAACCTTAAATCTATAATATTTTAACCTTAAAATTTCATGTTTGGCATGTTTTTTACCACATTCTTCACCAATCACATGATTTATAGTTTAAATTTATTTTCTGAAAATTATAATTATTTTGAGGTTTATTTTATTAAATTAATTTTATTATACAACTCCATTTCTATGGGTTCGACCACACACTTTCATATCCAATAAAACCATATAGTTTAGTGGTTTGATTGATTAGTGTTATATATTTCTAAATTTGGTAACCCTGATGAATTAACGATACCCTACGAGATATCTATTTTTGGAACTATTGTCAGGGATAGGAGAAGAGAATTTATTAGTTTAATAATTTAGGTAAATTATTTTCTCAGCTTTTAAGTTTCCTGAATTTAGCATAGGGTTATTTATTTATTTATTTTTTCACCGCACTAGGTATTTTGGGGTTTAATTGTAGGGCTGTAGAGCATGCTGACTACCAAGGATAGGTTCGCCTTATTACTCGAAGATACGACATAGAAACTTGAGGAAATTAGAATGATTAAGAATTAATTCAAAGACCACTAGAAACCATTCCCAAATTAGAAAAGTGTAGCACCCCAAATCTTGGAACCAAATTTCAAATATATACTTTATGATCAAAGAATCCTAGAAAATGAAGAAGAGGTAAGTACCACTTCTGAAGCTGAATTTTATCCTAACCAAGTTTACCTTGACTTTGTAGGTTCAGGAGACGAATTAGACCTTGCTAAGAATCTTGAGTGGGATGACGCTAAATCTAAAAAACTACAAGAAGTATAAATATAAGAAAAAATTACTTTGGCTGATAAGATAGTATACAAATTTATTGTAAAACTCAGATCATAGCCAAAGAAAGAAGAAGAAGAAGAGAAAGAGATGAATTCCACATTTATCATGAATTTTTTGGAACATTTATATGATCCAAAAGAAGAGGAAGAAGAACCAATTGTACCCTATTCTGACTATGTAGAGGAACAAAAACAAGAAACAATAACAGAAGAAGTTAAAGAGATGGCTAAAAAACCTAAAAAAATCATTGAATAAATTAAACACACACAGTTAGCGATTGAAAAAGAATATTTTTACAAAGTTTGTATATATTATGAAATCCAGTTAGTTATACTCACACTATCCAGACTCTGGTCACACCCTCATAATTCCATGATGATTTCAATGATGATAAGAGGAGCTAAGATAAAGGAATTTTAAAGTCAATATTGAGTGAACATAACATGGTTAGTGTTATACCACACTCCAACCATCTAACCCAGGTATGATTGAACTAAATGACCTTTAAAAAAGAGAAGATTTTGAGTGGAAACCCAAATTTTTATCACTTTTTAGGAATTTAGATTTATTCTCTTCTTCGGATTTAATTTTATATTATAATTTAATTTCAATTACTCTTTTTATTTTTGGGTGTTATTCGATGGGCCTGCACTTTCAATTGTTTTTTTATTTTTCAGGACCAATATAAAGCCATAAGTTGGAAGTAGAACCAACACAACCAAGTTTGAAGATTCATTTTAAGGGGAGTAATCATTTCAATTATGGAATTTTTAATTTTTATTTAAGCATAATTTTAAATTTTCTATAGATATTTTAACTACCAATTGCTTTCCCTACATTGGTTCTTAATTTAATCAATTGGTCTAGGAGACATAAACTATTTGGGATACCTAACATACCATGTTTTTAGATTTAATTTTCAATAAATTTTAATGATAAAAATTAGGAAAAAAATTAGCCAAGGTAATAATATGATTTAGGATTTGAGAAATGTAATGGCCTGGACCACTCCTGGTCCATTACATTGCCAAATTTCTGGTGTTTGGGGTATCATGGGGACCTTCAGTGACTCGTTAAGGAGTTTTATAAAAACCCAATTCCATAAAATGGTTCAACCGGAATGGTGGAACTGGTCATGGAGGAACCATGATGGTGGCACCAGTCACGGAGGAACTGTGATGGTGACATTAGTCATGGCAGCACTATGATGGTGGAATTGTTCATGGTGGAACCATGACAGTGGCACCGTATAGGTCTCACCATCACACTCACTCAACGAAATGGTGGCATGGTGACGGTGGAACTGTAGGGGTCGCACACTGAAATAGTGGAACCACTTAAGGTGTTCCACCGAACTGGTAGCACCATTATGATGTCTCACCAAAATGTGTCCCACCATTTTTTTCCAGTTTTTGACCTTTTTTAGTTCCACTCCCACAACGTATCTTTTGATGTAAAAGTGTCTTAATACCCCTTTAAAAGAAATTTAAAGCCCATAAATGATATCTAAACTTCTCTAAGAGCCGGACGACTCATGACTTACCAAAATGTGTGGATTTTTCCTCGGTGTCACCCCTTCTTCCCATATATTTCAGCTTCGCCCCTGTTATGTGGTTTTTCCCCTCGTTTAAAGAAAACCCTTTAACTCAAAAATGTTATCACCACATCTCCAAGAAGAATTAATAAATAACTATTAATTCCATCATGTGTAACCACCCAACCGTGTGGGGAAACCATGATCCACCTATAAATCCATTCAAGATTTCATATCCCATAACTCCAGGATATTTCCTTTTATCACACAATGTTTTTTTCTTCTTCTAGGCTGGTCTTGTTTCCTTTCCTTGGTGCGTTTGGAGTCCCTCTACCCGAGGCTAGTTGTACGCCTATGATGGAGCCTTTTCTACTCGCTCTTGGAGTCCTTGGAGTTCTTCCCCTACAAGTCGCACATCCCCAGTTCTTGGTGTCAGGAGAAAACTTCAATCATTGATCATCTAAATAGGGTTTTCCTTTGTCTCTATTTACTGTGTATCATGCGGGGTTGGTATGATAATGTTCCTTCAGGGCAGATGAAACCAAACCTTAACAAATATAATAAATGGTTTTTAAAGAATGAAGGGGTGTGTTTGATGATACTACTATACTATTTTATCTTTTCGTATATGTTGTGAATTATACAGGCTTATTTCCACTGAAAATCATGGATGTTGGTGGTCCTTTCTTGCACACTAATGAACCTCTATTTTCTAGATAATCCCATGATTGAATGGTTTTAACATGGAAACTAGTTAATCATGTAAACTCAACTGATTAAATGAATTCCCAATGAAAAATAATCCGTGTGTGATCACCCCTGTTAACCAAAAGAAAGGAAGGAACCTGATAAATGGTGTGGTTAAATATAAAAACTCCCTTGTTTTGTTATGCTAATAAGCACAAATGTTCTATTTGATGCTTGTGGAGTGACGTGAATGGTGATGAGATCCCCTGTTGTTTAGTTGTTGGTCTGTGGATGTGTGAGGCCGTATGTTGGGGCTTGGTTTGGTTCCAGTAATTCGAGGGATCTCATAGATCCCTTTTTTTGTTGTGACCTTACAAGAGAACTGGGTGCGAATGCTTAAATTACTGCTTGGCTGTTTTTCCTTCCTTGGCTTATGGATATTCCTATTAGTTTCCCAGTAGGGAAGATTTATTTAAATTAAATCACTTGAATATGATAACAATAATGGGTTCAATGGGGAATTGTTTTCTAGGAATGAGTTGTTCTTTGGTTGTGGTTGTTGTGATTTTGTATGAATGAATAGTAATGAGGGTGTTTGTGTATGGACTGGTTTATGAACCCTTAGGTTGGGATGAGTGCTTTCCTACCTATGTGTATAAATTTAGTTCTTGTGTTTATTATTCTCACACCACCCATGTTGAGCACTTTGTGCCAAACACCCCCATTTCATGGGGGAAGGTGTTTTTCCCAACACTCCTAGAAGTGGCTGGTCATTAGCTTCTTTTCTGATCCCTCTCCTGAGTATCCCAAGACTCTCCGAGCAGGCTGTGATGGCCTGAGGTCCATTATATTCAAAGATTCTTCAGGTAGGGTGGTTGTGGTGGTTGGCCCAGGTGTGTGCGGGCAGGTTTTTTCCCAAGTGTCTTCGGGATGAGGCCCATGTGTCTTCAGGCATGGCGGTGGTTATTCTGGATCAGGTGTCTGCGGGCGTGGTTGCATATGGTTTTGGTGGACTAGGTGTCTGTGGGTAGGATATGTGGTTGTGATGGACCATAAGGTTATTGTTGGGGAAGAGTGGGACTGCAGTGAAAATGGTGGGGGAGGTCTGACGTATAGGATGTATTCAATAATCAGTGGGAAAGTAGTGCAGGGTACCCAAACATTGATGTTCTATTACTATTATTTTACCTGACTTGTGTTTTTTGGGGAGTGTGACTTCGTGATATTGGGTGTATAGTTTCCTTGTTGGGTGCTTTAGTTATCTCCTTTTCTCACGGGGCATTAGAATGCCTCCCCACTTGTTCATGAGATCTTTTAGTTTTCCTAACTGAGTATACCTGTATACTCACCCTATGTATATAAAACTACTTTCAGGTCTCTGTGAGGACTTTAGGGACTACACGGGACCATACTAGCTTGGACGTCAGGACAATTTCTGTTGCTGTTTTCTTTATTTTGGTACTTTCCCTTTGAAGTTTTTCCTGTACTTGTATGGTTTTATCTTTGAACATGCACATGGGAATGGGTTTTTCTTTACTTTTACATTCATTTTTGGAGTTGTTTGAGTTTTTTCCATCATATCTCCCGATATTACTAAATAAAAGGGGTAATTCCTTCCATATTACATGTGATTCTATACCCTTGGTTGTAGTATCCACTCCAGGGCCTATTGAAGGTGGGACTCGGGGTCATTATATCTCTTTCAACTTGAGGAAGGAAGGGTCTGGTAGTTTGTTGTCCCTTCCCTCATCATGGTGAAGGCGGGTCATGAAAGAATGGTATGAGAGGAAATGGTCGAGAGAGAGGATGGAGTTTGGAGTTAGGAATAGTGAGGACTACATGGGGTGGTAGGGAAAAAATGTAAGGAAATCTTGGTATGTGAAATAGGCTAGGGAAGACTGGCTAGGAAATGGGATTTTAAGCCCCCCCCCCCCCCCCCCCCCGTGATCCGATGCAAGGAATCTAGACCTACCGAATGACCAAGTGATGCTACACTTATTGTAGGGTAAAGAACCTAGGAAAGGTACATGCATCATAATTACTTGTGTTCTTATGTGTTCTGGGTGTTTTGGTAATTTAAATAAATAATATGTTTAAGTAAAATTTAAAATAAATCTTCTAAACTACTCAGGATTAGGAATTATTTATTTACCTTGAAGCTATGGAACCCAGACGACAACCATGAGTAGTGCGAGCGATCGAGGTCCAGAAGGCTAGTCTGGATGATCAGTGGAGGACTGATCGAGAGGAGGAGGATGACCAGTGGAAGAATACACTTCGTTCCTTTCATAGACAGACCCTTGGAAAGTATGAGGGCAACGTCTCAGATATGGAGACCGAAAGCTGGCTCGAGGAGTTGAAAATAGCTTTTATCTTGATCCGGGCTCTGATAGAGTGTTGGGTTCCTCTGGATATAAGCTAGATGTTGGGAGCAGTGCATTTGTGGTGGATGATCTATCTCGAGGATAAGAGGGAGGATGAGGTTTTGTGGGTGAACTTCGAGAAGGAGTTCCAGGTGGGATTCCTTTCTTCTACGATGAATGATGAGAAGAGGCAGGAGCTACTCTCCCTTCAACATGGGATTATGTGAGTGAGGGAGCTAAGGATCAAGTTCAAGGATCTCATTCTTTTTTCTCTGGACCTTTTTCCTAATGAGGATTCTTAGGAGATATATTTAGAGGAGGCACTCCGACCTTCTGTTCAGTATGTTTTTACTCCCTTCACTCTATCGACGTACATATAGGATTAGAATAAGGCTAAAGTGGTGGAGAGGATGCACACACTGGGAGGTGTATCATGAGAGGGGAGATAGTTGGGCTTTTCAAAGGGGAAAGCCATCAGCAGTATGCCTCCAACGTCAAGTCCTTTCTGGTTTTGGCCAGTGGAGAGAAGGCCCCAACAGTTCCAATTTCAATCTCCTGGTCCTCACTCTTTCTTTGAGGGCCCAGGACTGAGATGTTTCATCTGTGGTAGCCATGGTCACCTTCGGGATTAGTGCTCAGACTGAGTGCAGTACTATGGGGGTTGGAAGGTTCAACATCCACCTCAGCAGATGCAGTTTCTAGCCAGGCCCTTTTAGCAGCAACAATAGGGACAACGAGCTCCCACTCCTCCGAGAGAAGATGTTGCAGGAGGAGGCTAACCTTAGAGAACTCCTTAGGGACCATGACTGGGGTATGGTTGGGGAGGTGGATGATAGCCTAGGGGTAGAGGAGCTAGTCATGGGAAGTTTCATGCTATAGAGGTAGTAGTTCTAGTAGGGCCAGAAGTCATTTGAGGTATGATCATATTGTATAGCATTCTTACATGTGCCTTGTTTGATTTAGGAGATTCACACTCCTTTTTTGCACCTAGTCTTGCCCATTATCTTGATATAGACATAAAGAGACTTCCCGTGCCCCTGGTATTGGTAATCCAGTCGGAGGTCAGACCAGCTTGTTTTAGGTTTTCTAGGGATGCAGACTGACGTTGTGGCCACATTAGTCCAGTGGGGACCTTCTTTAGCTATAGATGCAACCATATGATGTCATTTTAGGCATCTACTAGTTTTTCTGTGTGTGTTTAATTATCAACTACTTCCAAATAAGGGTCATTTTTTCAGATATGGGAAGACAACGTGTGACTTTCATCGGCGAGTGAGGTTACTAGGAGGGCAGTCGGCGAGTGCAGCCCCTTATTTCCTTGTTAGCTGAGATGCCAATGGAGTAGGCAGATAAATAGATGGTGGAAGTCCCCGAGATCTTCTGTGGGTTCCTGGACATCTTTCATGGAGAGGTTGTGACTCTGCCCCCTCAACGTGATGTTGATTTTGGGATAGACTTGCAATCTGATGCTCATCCGATTTCAATGGATCCCTATTGGATGGAGCCTTCTGAGTTACGAGAGTTACATATTCAAATTGATGATCTGATGAAGATAGGTTTTGTTTGACTGAGCCCATCAACATGGGGTGCTATAGTCTTATTTTCAAAGAAGGAAGATGGTGGTCTCAGGCTGTGTATAGACTACCGGAGTCTGAACCAGGTGATGATCAAGAACCGTTACCCCCTCCCAAGGATCGATGACCTTTTTGATCAGTTGAAGGGGGAAGGATGGTTCTCCAAGATCGACCTACGGTCAGGATATCAACATTTGAGGGTGAAGGAGGGTGACATCTCAAAGACTGCCTTCAGGTGTAGATATGGGCCCTTTGAGTTCATGGTCATGCCGTTCGGCGTTATGAACACACCATCCGTGTTCATGGGGCTCATGAACTCCATCTTCCATGAATACCTGGACCGGTTCATAGTAATTTTTATTGACAACATCACGATATACTCAAGATCATAGGAGGATCACAACTATCATCTGAGGATGGTTTTAGAGGTCCTCCGACAGTACCATCTCTACAGGAAGTTGTCCAAGTGCAATTTTTGGAAAAGATAGGTGCACTTACTTGGACACGTGGTGTCCGAGAAGAGAATAGTAGTGGACCCGCTGAAGGTCGAAGTGGTTGTTTCTGGGGAAACACCCAAGTGGTTTGTAGTTTCCTGGGTCTAGAAGGTTACTACTAGAGATTCGTGCCCAATTTATCTTGAGTTGTATCAAATTTTACTACCTTCATCAAGAAAGATTGGGCTTTTGTATAGAGTGAGAAATTCCATGAAACCTTTAGTTACTTGAAGGGGAAGTTGGTTAATTCCCCAATGCTAAGGTTTCCAGAAGAAGGGGTGATGTTTAAGGTATTCTGTGATGCTTTGGGCCAAGGTCTGGGGTGTGTACTGATGCAACAACAAGGGTGATCTCTTAGTGGTCTAGGAAGTTACTTCCCTATGAGCATAACTATTCCACCCATGATATAGATCATGCAACGGTATTGTTCTCACTAAATTTGTGGAGGAATTACCTCACCGGGGAGTGCTTTATGGTCTTCACGTATCATAAGAGATTTAGGTATATCTTCTCCTACTGTGACCTGAACTTGTGACAACAGAGCTGGATAGAGTTCCTTCAGGACTACGACTTCAATATTTACTACACCTCAGGGAAGGAGAATTTGGTCGATGATACCCTGAGCAGGAAGTCGCAAAAGGATGCGGTTTGAGAATCAACAGATGCTAGGAAGGTGATTGAGGAGTTGTCTGCCCTACACCTGGACGGAAGGGCGGAGGATGGAAGAGGCTCTCTATTCCAGATGAAAGTGCAGTCCTCTCTATTGTAGTAGGTGGAGGAGTCTTAGTGGGGGAACTTAGAGGTTGAAGTGATGTACGATCGTGTTAGCCAGGGAAATTATCCGAAACGATGGTTGGAAGATGGATGGAATCAGATTTTGTTTCACAAAAAGCTGTTCATCCCGGTGGGAATGTGCGAGAGAGTTCTTGGTGATTTCCACAACTCACCCTTGGAGGTACACTCAGGAGTTTCCAAAATGTACCGTGGATTGATGAGTCAGTTTTGGTGGCCCAGGGTGAAATGGGAAATGGTGGGGTTCGTGGGAAAATGCCTCATGTGTCAGCAGGTGAAGGCTGAGCACCATGTTCTGGGCAGTCTGTTGCAGGATTTAGATGTCCATGAGTGGAAGTGGGATGACATCTTGATGGATTTAGTCATGAGACTACCCAGGGTTCAAGGAGGCTGCGATGCTATCTGAGTAGTGGTGGAATGGATGACAAAATCAGCTCACTTCTTGGAAATCAAGGAGTCGAGTGTAGTGAATGCCTTAGCACAGAGGTAAGTGGATGAGATGGTGCAGTTTCATGGAGTTTTGAGGTCCATAGTCTTGGATCAAGATACACAGTTTACCTCATGGGTATTAAAAGTATTGAAACATAATTTTGGCACCCATCTATGACTCAATACTACTTTCCACCCCCAGATAGATGGGAATATAGAGCGGACCATTGGAGGATATGCTACAGGAATGTGTTTTAGACTTCGGGAGATCATGGGTGCGACACTTTCCTCTAGTATAGTTTTCTTACAACAATAGATATCACTCTACAATTGTCATGTCTCCATTAGATTCCTTGTACGGGAGACCGTGTTGCTCAACCATGTGCTGGACAGAGGTCATAGAAGTAGGTGTTCTTGGCCTGGAGGTAGTACAGAGCAAGAAGGAGAAGGTTCAACTTATACAGGAGAGGATAAAGGTGTCCCAGTACAGGAAGAAGTTGTATTCCGATCATAGGAGGAGACCCTTGGAGTTTGAGGTTAGAGACCATGTGTTCTTGGAGGTATCCCCTCGACATGGGAAACAGAGGTTCGGCAGGGGAGGTAAGATTTCTTCTAGGTTTTTCAGACCCTTTGAGGTGTTGCGACGGGTTGGTGAAGTGGCATATTAGCTGGTGCTTCAACCACCGCTACTATAAGGCCCCAACCTTAAACCTTACTTAATCTTGAGTTATTACGAGATTACACATTGAGGATCTTTTTAGGTTTAGAGTTTTAGAGAATTAGAACATGAAACTTGCATTACATTCCACATTTAAACAAAGTGGTTACATAAAAGACAGTATTCATTCTTCCCATCAACAGAAACATATTGAAAATAAAACATGGATTCTTTCTTGACACATCCTTGACACTATCATCACATCATGTACCTTTCCCTTGACCTATGAAAAACATTTCAAAAACTTGGGATGAGCATTAAAAGCTTAGTAAGGGTTATAAAAATATTGAAAGGAAACATGAGTTCATATATACATAATAATGAAATCATACTTTACCCATAAAACATAGGCACTTCGACATACCTCATCAAACCATGAATAAATCATAGAAAACATGAGACATAAAGGTAACTTGAGGCATTCATAACATTCTTACGTAGGGAGTAACCCTCTTGGTTACGTTTGGAATAACCATCACAGTATATTCCCTAAATCTCTTCAGAGAAACCTTAACGTTTCACTCCTTCGCGTTACCCAATGCATTGGAGAGCTATATCGGGCTCACTCGCCCTTAGTTTATCACGGAACCACCCGTTTTCATAATAATTCCCAAGAACCATAACATAAATGTATCACATAAAACATGCATAAAGGAAATATAACATTTTGATATTTCAATCACAATATAACATTTTAGGATATTGAAATAATGAATCCATTAAAAAAACCATTTTCAAAACCATTTAAAACATTTAATAAAGAGATTTTTGAATCAAAGTGTCCCATACCACCTTGAAGATTTTAACATTTTAAACCATCAATATCCATATAAATAAATCCTTAAAACCATTTTTAAAACATGGATATTAATAAGAAAAAATCATTAAAACATTTAAAGCGATATTTTGGTTAAAGGGTTTTTACCAAAATTAGAGACACATGAATACAATAATTGAGGAATAACATTTAATCAGAACTTTATAATATCATGAGAATAAATGGATTCATGATATAATATTCCAAAGGACAGTATATACACCATATAAGAGTGAATTGGTGCATAACAACAATGAAGTCTCAATAGAGATGTCAAATGTGATGAAATCCCTTATAAAGAAGGTATCCTTAAATTAAGGACAAACCAATTACATAATTATGTGTGAAAAACGAATACACAAAATATAAGTGTATATTAAGTGTAAAATAATCAAAGGTCATTCACACATATTCAAAGGATGAAATATTCAATAACTACATGTTTAACCCAAAGAAATCGAAATTGGGTTAAGAAGTTCCCTTGACAGCCTAACGGCGTCACATCAAAATGAGTTGATGAGAGATAAAAAGTGTATCTCATCACTTGGACATAAAATTTACATCAATAAGGATATATAAGAACATATCCCAACATAACAATATGTAAATTAAAATACCCAACAAAAGAAGTCTTTTAAAAAAGAGGATGGTGAAAGGTTCCCTTACCGACTTGGGTATCATTCAAAACATACACCCCATGAAAGTAGGACAATAAATCATTGATGTAAATACTCATAAACGAAAGTATATTACACAAAGAGTAGAATAACGGGCAGTACATACACCACTCAAAGGAAATTGTGGCAAATGTAGCATAAATCTCACGGGAATAAAAGTGAGATGAAAAATCACTTACGAAAACTCGGCAGCCTAACGGTGCCACTTAAAACTTCCAAAAATGGATTGATGAGATAAAATAGGGTATCTAATCACATTAAAATAAAATTTAAAGAAAGAGGAATATGAAATAACATCCCCCATCATAACAAATAGGATCTTAAAAGAAGTGACATAAAGGGGAGTACTTAAAGAGAAAGAGAGAGGTTAGATCTCTTACGAAAATTCGGCAGCCTAACGGCGCCACTCAAAACTTCCAAAATGGATTGATGAGAGAGAATAGGGTATATCATCACATGAACATAAAAAATATAGTAAGAGTAATATAAAAGAATATCCAAATAACAAGAAAGATGAGCTTTAAAAGGAATGACATAAAAGAGTGTACTTAAAAAGAAAGAGTGGAGTAGGATCCCTTACCTCGGGTCCGACTTGACTCGATCGTTCTTTAACGTCCTGAATAATAAACCTGAGTTAATTTCTATTTGCTTAAGAACCTTTTTCAAGTTCATTATTCCTTTTATATCACTTATTTCCATGTTATAAACATTATGTAATCATTTAATTTAATAATGTTTGTTTTGTCGATATTTGGTTCTTAAGTCGAAAGTGGACTTCTTACAATTACATGTTGTTCGTGTGGTCAAAGGTTCTTTATATCCAGAATGAAATTACTGATTTGGATATCATATATATCATATATATCCAGCATATACATGTATTTATAATATTACATAATCATTTAGAGGTAAGAAATGAAATGCACCGTTCATGGAGACGGTAAGCCGTACGTACGCATGAACGCTACTTTCATTTCTTTGTCATATTAATGGAATTAAAACTAAATGAGAGGTATGTATATTTTAATTACAGAATTATATTTATCATTTAGATGTATCATTCATCATATATATCCATTATATACATGTAATTATAATATTACATTACATTTGGGGATAAGAAATGAAATGCACCGTTCATGGAGACGGTAAGCCGTACGTACGCATGAACGCTACTTTCATTTCTATTTCATATTTTATAGAATGGAATCATAATGATATAAAGGTATATTATAATTCCAATATAATATCATCTATAATATCATATTTACATCCTTTATACGTCCCACATATGGTATTTAACGAATCAAATCACTTTGAGGGGGCGGTAGCCCGCACTTCCTAAAATGAAGATATCGCGTATACCCATAATGGAAGCCATAAAGGTAAAAAACAAATGAAAAATACAGAATCATAAGTAAAACATAAAAATATTATATATCATATATAAATATAGTGACATCTTAATGGCCACCTTTGAGGGTGTTAAGAGAATGTTGAACAATCATCGTTTCGGGAGGCAGAAATTCGCCATCCACGGAAACAGTATGTTCTTTAACCATTAGATGTATGTGTGTGTAAGTGTAGCTCTAATCCTTCTTATAAAAACATCCTAGTATATTGAGGATACTGGAGTTGTTACAAAATAAAAGAATAAAAAGAGTTTAGGGGGTTGGAGAAGCAAAATAAAACAAAAGGACTCAAAAGAAGACATTACCTTAAAATCGGGTAACTCCCCTTGGTTTGAGCTCAAAGGCTTCCTTGGAAAGACTTCTTCCCAAAGTGAGGCTTCAAGGAGTAAGAGAGAGAAGTGGAGAGACAAAATGGGCAGGGCTTGGCCGAGCCAATGGCTTTGGGAGTGTGGGTAAGGAGGTAGAGGTGGGGGCCTTTTATAAGAGGAGAGGAGGGGCACTTTTGGAAAGTAAAGAAATATTACTTTATTTGAAAATGAGTTTCGGATTTAAAGGGTCCCACATTGATATAATTCGAGTATAAGGTGATAAGGTTTCTAAATCCACCCATCCAATTGGTTTTGGACATGTTTAGGTCTTAGATTTTACATTATCTTTCCATTTTATTTAAATCGTTAAATAATGAGGTCATCGCTGCATCATCATGATGTCATAAATAATTTAATTTATATAATGTCTAAAAATTATAAAAAAAATACTATTATGTAGGAAATATTTTTAGATTTCCAATGAATATTTATAGTCAAACTTCTGATTCGTATAACCCCATGTAAAAATTGTTTTAGTAAAACATTTCATGTTTGTCTCATTTTTACATTAACATTAAATAAAAAGGTATTTATGTCATTTTCCAACCAAAGTGGCTCCATGGGGTCCCCAAGTTTACCCATGGCTTGTCTTGGTCGGACATGACACATCCAACGAGGTTAGGACATGTGTCAAGTTCATTTCATATTATTAAAACATTATTTTTACCTTAAACTACACTAATTACCTCTAATCACGATTAAAAACTTAATAAGTTACTATTCACCAAAAAAAATTATTTTTATCCCATTGAACCAAATTTTATTTCTTAATGAAAACCATGTATGTTGGATTTTTGAAATTCAAAACACAAATATGGCAAAATTTCATTTAAACGGAAAAATCAGTTTTTATAAGTACCACTTAGTGGTTTCACTATTCATCAAAAAATGAAGTTTTTCAAAAAATTACCAAAAATTCACCCTAAGATATATTTGATTTTATGAATTCAAAAATGAAGTCCATTTTACAAAATTGAAAACATATAAGTCACATTAATTAATTTAATTATTAATTCCCGCTGTCATGACAGATAGCGTGTTTTTATGAAACAATAAGTATCAAAAGATTGACACTAGTTTAAGTCTGATTTCAAAGTGAAATTAATTCCAACGACCACTATTGGATTTAATGGTAAAAATATATTCTAATTTCACTTCAAAATAAATTCAAAAGATAATCTAATTATATAAATAAATTATATTTAAAATAGGTTTTGAATTAAAATACAACATTTGACACTATTCATTAAAAAAAATGAACTTTATCGGAAAGATACCAAAAATTTACACAAAGTAAATTTTGATGTCCCGATTCTAAAGAAGAGTTTTATTTGGTCCAAAAGGATGTATAAGAGTGAACAAAACTATATTTAATGACGGTTTTCCATCAAAAGGCGATAAGTGAACCTTTAGTGAAAACTAAGGCATATACGCCTAAAATTGAATTCATTCCGTATTTTAAGCCTTTATCTTTTATTGGATAAATGTAAAAACATTTAAAAACATATATAATCATATTTTAGTTATTTGTATCCATTCCCTCCAATACAATAGCTACATGTTAACTTCCATTTAAAATAATATTATTTTATTATTAGAGTGCAACGTAAGATTCCCAAGAAACTCGTTGTTGCGTGTTGGGTACGCCATCGAGCATAGCGTCCCCTTTAAAGTCATATTAATATTTTATTCACAAATATGGATAAATATGAAAATGTCATATTCTTTATTTACCCGGGGTGTTACATCCTTCCCCCTTTTGGGAATTGCGTCCTCGCAATTTTAAAATTGCGCTTGGAAACATCCTTGAAAGTACCACATCGGAACAAGAGTCGGTAAAACAATCACTTTAAAATAAAGAATGATAAGAACAAAGGTCACCCGAGTTAACCCATAATAGGATTCCGTGTAGGAAAACATAGACATGGAAGAAAAAGCAAAGGGTCATGTTCTGATGGAGAGTGATAGAAAGCATGTTTAGGAGAAAGTTAACCATGAGAAAATCACAAACTTGTGATGGGTTAAACGGTATTCAATTCCCCAGTAGGAAAAGTTAATAGACAACATTTTTGTTTTAAGTTACTTTTTATTGAGGAATTTATTCATCAGGAAACATAATCACTTATCATGTTGACTTTCAACTTTTATTAGATTCCTTACACAAACTCACATTTTCTCCAAAAGGCGAGTATTTAGGAAGACTTGTTCACATTAAGAGTACTATAATCATCTTCTAGAGAATCACCTAACCCAAAAAAAAAGAACTATATACTTCCCATGTATTTAGACTTTAACCAAAACCAAAACCCAAAAGGTTAGTACAAGATCAGATAATCCAGAAAAGGATAACACTTTATAAAAAAAATCTATTCTTAATCTCCAAAATTTGTCCAACAAAACCCAAAGTTCAACGAGGACCATCCGATAAACAATTTGTCCATAAAATTCTTCAAAGTAAACCAAACTAATATTGAAACCCAAATATTTGAAGGATTTAGTTACATGGTCTTCCAAGTTAAATCGTAACATTTATCTCCAAACAACATCAGTCGCTCCTAAAGTCTCGCATTGAAAAGTAATTATCCTAATCACAGATCCTCCATGATAGGTTAATCATTTTCATAAATAAACTAAAATAAACTTACTCTTAATTCATAAAATCATATAACTAAAAAGAATCATTCAAACTAACCAGGGACTTCACGTAGTCCAGTGGTAGGCGATAAATACCAGTCGCACTTTGGTTGTGGGTTCGATTACCACAGCTTTGTCCGACGCGACGGGTTGTCACACGGTCTGTGTGTTGTCCTTTTTCCAAAACTATATAATTCTTAAATCATTCCCCAAAAAGAGATAAAATCATCAAAAATGATCATAACATATTTTAACCTCAAGTTTATCTCATGTCTTTCATTTTCCAGCATATCATATAATAACCCATAATTACCTCAAAAGTAAGGATCATATAAACTCTAATGGTTACCTTTATAATTATTACCTGAACTTCCACATGGATTGGTAATCTCGTACATGATGCATCACAGAACATACCAAGGTTCAAGTGGTTGATCATGACTCCTTGATAGTTGGTTTAGAACAACCACGAGTTTCCTCATTGAATCCCCCATTTTATCTAGTATCTTAATCATAGAACCACCACAGTTTCCTTAAAACCTGTGGTCTCTTTGGTGCCTGCTAGATCCATCCATTCACTAAAAACAGAAATGTCAGTGTGAGTATATCAACAAAACCATCAGGTACTAATGAGGAAGGTAAACACTAAGATACACTTACTCATTCACTTTATCTAAAACTAGGACTCTTTCTGAAATCCTAACCATTATGGTAATGTCACTTATGCTTTAAAGAATACCCTAACCTCTAAATTTATCTAAACCGACCTATGATACCAACTATAAGGCCCCAGCCATAAACCTTACTTAATCTTGAGTTATTACAAGATTACACATTGAGGATCTTTTCAGGTTTAGAGTTTTAGAGAATTAGAACATGAAACTTGCATTACATTCCACATTTAAACAAAGTGGTTACATAAAAGACAGTATTCATTGTTCCCATCAACGGAAACATATTGAAAATAAAACATGGATTCTTTCTTGACACATCCTTGACACTATCATCACATCATGTACCTTTCCCTTGACCTGTGAAAAACATTTCAAAAACTTGGGATGATCATAAAAAGCTCAGTAAGGGTTATAAAAATTTGGAAAGGAAAAATGAGTTCATATATACATAAGAATGAAATCATACTTTACCCATAAAACATAGGCACTTTGACATACCTCATCAAACCATGAATAAATCATAGAAAACATGAGACATAAAGGTAACTTGAGGCATTCATAACATTCTTACGTAGGGAGTAACCCTCTTGGTTACGTTTGGAATAACCATCACAGTATATTCCCTAAATCTCTTCATAGAAACCTTAATGTTTCACTCCTTCGCGTTACCCAATGCATTGGAGATCTATATCGGGCTCACCCGCCCTTAATTTATCACAGAACCACCCGTTTTCATAATAATGCCCAAGAACCATAACATAAATGTATCACATAAAACATGCATAAAGGAAATATAACATTTCCATATTTCAATCACAATATAACATTTTAGGATATTGAAATAATGAATCCATTAAAAAAAAACCATTTTCAAAACCATTTAAAACATTTAATAAAGAGATTTTTGAATCAAAGTGTCCCATACCACCTTGAAGATTTTAACATTTTAAACCATTAATATCCATATAAATAAATCCTTAAAACCATTTTGAAAACATGTATATTAATAAGAAAAAATCATTAAAACATTTAAAGCGATATTTTGGTTAAAGGGTTTTTACCAAAATTAGAGACACATGAATACAATAATTGAGGAATAACATTTAATCAGAACTTTATAATATCATGAGAATAAATGGATTCATGATATAATATTCCAAAGGACAGTATATACACCATATAAGAGTGAATTGGTGCATAACAACAATGAAGACTCAATAGAGATGTCAAATGTGATGAAATCCCTTATAAAGAAGGTATCCTTAAATTAAGGATAAATCAATTACATAATTATGTGTGACAAATGAATACAAAAAATATAAGTGGATATTAAGTGTAAAATAATCAAAGTTCATTCACACATATTCAAAGGATGACATATTCAATAACTACATGTTGAACCCAAAGAAATCGAAATTGGGTTAAGAAGTTCCCTTGACAGCCTAACAGCGTCACATCAAAATGAGTTGATGAGAGATAAAAAGTGTATCTCATCACTTGGACATAAAATTTACATCAATAAGGATATATGAGAACATATCCCAACATAAAAATATGTAAATTAAAAGACCCAACAAAAGAAGTCTTTTAAAAAAGAGGAGGGTGAAAGGTTCCCTTACCGACTTGGGTATCTTTCAAAACATACACCCCATGAAAGAAGGACAATAAATCATTGATGTAAATACTCATAAACGAAAGTATATTACACAAAGAGTAGAATAATTGGAAGTACATACACCACTAAAAGGAAATTGTGGCAAATGTAGAATAAATCTCACGGGAATAAAAGTGAGATGAAAAATCACTTACGAAAACTCGGCAACCTAACGACGCCACTTAAAACTTCCAAAAATGGATTGATGAGATCAAATAGGGTATCTAATCACATTAAAATAAAATTTACAGAAAGAGGAATATGAAATAAAATCCCCCATCAAAACAAATAGGATCTTAAAAGAAGTGACGTAAAGGGGAGTACTTAAAGAGAAAGAGTGAGGTTAGATCTCTTACGAAAATTCGGCAGCCTAACGGCGCCACTCAAAACTTCCAAAATGGATTGATGAGATAGAATAGGGTCTATCATCACATGAACATAAAAATTACAGTAAGAGTAATATAAAAGAATATCCAAATAACAAGAATTCTTAGCTTTAAAAGGAATGACATAAAAGAGTGTACTTAAAAAGAAAGAGTGGAGTAGGATCCCTTACCTCGGGTCCGACTTGACTCGATCGTTCTTTAACGTCCTGAATAATAAACTTGAGTTAATTTATATTTGCTTAAGAACCTTTTTCAAGTTAATTATTCCTTTTATATCACTTATTTCCATGTTATAAACATTATGTAATCATTTAAGTTAATAATGTTTGTTTTGTCGATATTTGGTTCTTAAGTCGAAAGTGGACTTCTTACAATTACATGTTGTTCGTGTGGTCAAAGGTTCTTTATATCCAGAATGACATTCCTGATTTGGATATCATATATATCATATATATCCAGCATATACATGTATTTATAATATTACATAATCATTTAGAGGTAAGAAATGAAATGCACCGTTCATGGAGACGGTAAGCCGTACGTACGCATGAACGCTACTTTCATTTCTTTGTCATATTAATGGAATTAAAACTAAATGAGAGGTATTTATATTTTAATTACAGAATTATATTCATCATTTAGATGTATCATTCATCATATATATCCATTATATACTTGTAATTATAATATTACATTACATTTGGGGATAAGAAATGAAATGCACCGTTCATGAAGACGGTAAGCCGTACGTACGCATGAACGCTACTTTCATTTCTATTTCATATTTTATAGAATGGAATAATAATGATATAAAGGTATATTATAATTCCAGTATAATATAATATATAATATCATAGTTCCATCCTTTATACGTCCCACATATGGTATTTAACAAATCAAATCACTTTGAGGGGGCGGTAGTCCGCACTTCCTAAAATGAAGATATCGCGTATACCCATAATGGAAGCCACAAAGGTAAGACACAAATGAAAAATACAGAATCATAAGTAAAACATAAACATATTATATATCATATATAAATATAGTGACATCTTAATGGCCACCTTTTAAGGTGTTAAGAGAATGTTGAACAATCATCGTTTCGGGAGGCAGAAATTCTCCATCCACGGAAACAGTATGTTCTTTAACCATTAGATGTATGTGTGTGTAAGTGTAGCTTGAATCCTTATTATAAAAACATACTAGTATATTTAGGATACTGGAGTTGTTACAAAATAAAATAATAAAAAGAGTTTAGGGGGTTGGAGAAGCAAAATAAAACAAAAGGACTCAAAAGAAGACATTACCTTAAAATCGGGTAACTCCCCTTGGTTAGAGCTCAAAGGCTTCCTTGGAAAGACTTCTGCCCAAAGTGGGGCTTCAAGGAGTAATAGAGGGAATTGTATAGACAAAATGGGCAGGGTTTGGCCGAGCCAAAGGCTTTGGGAGTGTGGGTATGGAGGTAGAGGTGGGGGCCTTTTATAAGAGGAGAGGAGGGGCACTTTTGGAAAGTAAAGAAATATTACTTTATTTGAAAATGAGTTTCGGATTTAAAGGGTCCCACATTGATATAATTCTAGGATAAGGTGATAAGGTTTCTAAATAAACCCATCCAATTGGTTTTGGACATGTGTAGGTCTTAGAGTTTACATTATCTTTCCATTTTATTTAAATCGTTAAATAATGAGGTTATCGCTGCATCATCATGATGTCATAAATAATTTATTTTATTTAATGTCTAAAAATTATAAAAAAAACTACTATGATGTAGGAAATCTTTTTATCTTTACAATTAATATTTATAGTCAAACTTCTTATTCGTATAACCCCATGTAAAAATTGTTTTAGTAAAATATTTCATGTTTGTCTCATTTTTACATTAACATTAAATAAAAAGGTATTTATGTCATTTTCCAACCAAAGTGGCTCCATGGGGTCCCCAAGTTCACTCATGGCTTGTCTTGGTCGGCCAGGACACAGCCAATGATGGTAGGACATGTGTCAAGTTCATTTCATATTATTAAAACATTATTTTTACCTTAAACTACACTAATTACCTCTAATCGCGATTAAAAACTTAATAAGTTACTATTCACCAAAAAAAATTATTTTTATCCAATTGAACCACATTTTACTTCTTAATGACAACCATGTATGTTGGATTTTTGAAATTCAAAACATAAAGATGGCAAAATTTCATTTAAACGGAAAAATCAGTTTTTATAAGTACCACTTAGTGGTTTCACTATTCATCAAAAATTGATGTTTTTCAGAAAATTACCAAAAATTCACCCTAATCTATATTTGATATTCTGAATTCAAAAATGAAGTCCATTTTACAAAATTCAGAACATATAAGTCACATTAATTAATTTAATAATTAATTCCCGCTGTCATGACAAATAGCGTGTTTTTATGAAACAATAAGTATCAAAAGATTGACACTAGTTTAAGTCTCATTTCAAAGTGAAATTAATTACAATGACCACTATTAGATTTAATGGTAAAAATATATTCTAATTTCACTTTAAAATCAATTCAAAAGATAATCTAATTATATAAATAAATTAGATTTAAAAGAGGTTTTGAATTAAAATACAACATTTTACACTATTCATTAAAAAAAATGAACTATTTCGGAAAGATACCAAAAATTTACACAAAGTAAATTTTGATGTCCTGATTCTAAAGAAGAGTTTTATTTGGTCCAAAAGGATGTATAAGAGTGAACAAAACTATATTTAATGACAGTTTTCCATCAAAAGGTGATAAGTGAACCTTTAGTGAAAACTAAGCCATATACGCTTAAAATTGAATTATTTCCGTATTTTAATCCTTTATCTTTTATTGGATAAATGTAAAAACATTTAAAAACATATATAATCATATTTTAGTTATTTCTATCCATTCCCGCCAATACAATGGCTACATGTTAACTGCCATTTAAAATAATATTATTTTATTATTAGAGTGCAACATAAGATTCCCAAGAAACTCGTTGTTGCGTGTTGGGTACGCCATCGAGCATAGCGTCCCCTTTAAAGTCATATTAATATTTTATTCACAAATATGGATAAATATGAAAATGTCATATTGTTTATTTACCTGGGGTGTTACAGCTACTGAGCGTGAGCAACATCTTCTATGTGTCTCAGCTCCGTCAGTATCTACATGATGATTTTCAGGTCCTTGACAGGGGAAATCTAGATATCGAGGATGACACAACGTTCGTAGAGAGACCAGTGAGGATCGAGGATCATGAGGAGAAGGTTCTTTGTGGGAGAACAATTCCCTTGGTTTGTGTTTTATGGAGGAATGATGACCTCAAGGAGAGTACCTAGGAATGGGAGGTGAAGATGTGTGCCCAATACCCAAATATGTTTTGAGTTTTGTTCTGTGTTGTTTTGTTCTTGACTATGATGTATTGATTGACCTTGTTAACTATGAGACAAGCTATTTCCCTTGTTCTCTGAATGTCTGTAAAGAGTCCTGACTGTGGGGAGGGGAGGACCTGATCCCTAATCAATACGCATTAAAGTGGATGCAATTTAACTTGTGCAGGTGAGTCAGTGTCTCCCAAAGCAGATAGTATCTTGACATGGAGGAAGGTACTCCCTAACCCATATGACTGGATAGTAGGACCTTTACATGTTTGAGTGGTTTCTTAAGGGAGGAGAACATTAGTGCCTTTACAGTTGATTAGTATGAGGGAGAGGTGTTCTTATATGTCAAGGAGGTTTACTCCGGAGAGGTATATTATGAGGTGGTCACTCAGACCCATCTCTTTTCTTCAGGTTTATTCTTGGGTTCTCGATGATGAGAATAGTTTGAGGGGTATCTGATGTAATGGCCCGGACCACTCCTGGTCCATTACTTTGAAAAATTTCTAGTGTTTAGTGTCACGACCCGACCCTAGAATACCCGAAGTCGGCGCCTTAAAACATGATGTATAATTTTTAACAAAAACACGCACTGATATTTTACACATCATGTCTCATACAGAGGATTGATTAGGTTCAGGTTCTGGGAAACTGACTACTTCTGACATGCTTCTTCAGCTAAAACTGATACCTGAAATTTTTTATTTAAAAACATAGGGTGAGAATATGAATGAATAGTAATGGGTTTTAAAATAACATGATATACCGATATAACATTTGAAAACATTCTTTTTAAAAAATTTCCCATAAAACATTTTCTTATGGAATACCGAAATATAAACATCACAACATAGCATTTAGTCTAAGAATCATGAGGGCACATTTCATGGAATTATAACAGAGTTATGAGGAATCATGATTCAATTATAAGCATGTTCACTCAAAATAATAAGTAAAATACATTCTAAATAAGTATGACATATGAAATGAAAGTACAAATTTAATAACTAAGAGTAATACATAATCAGAGTTGCGCATAAAGGTAATAACATCAATTTCATTCTCTACTACCGTGAAACACACACAGGCTAATAAATCACTGAGTACAAAATAAACGTCATGCCATAAGAATTTCCTTCTTTTGATACTCATAAGTACTGGATCATAACAATAGATATTCTGCTAGTTGAATTTCCACTTGGATAATTAATTATCATAAACATAATTAGGGAACATATAATATCATACTCTGTCAAGACCTCATGTCGAGACCTGAAATGTCAATGGCCTCATGCCATGACCTGATTGTCTCATGAGAACTATCGATGCATCGAGGGGATTTCATTAACCAGTCCCCAACCTGTTATACTGAGTCTATTACATTACTCATATGCCAAATAGGGTCATATATTCAAAATTTCCCATACCACTTTGAATATTTAATTTCTCGTTTCATACTATTCAAGGTGTCCCATACCACCTTGAATAATTTAATTCATAATTCCATAAAAGGTTATAAGATTTTTAATTACATTCACTAGCATTTACATATATATAGTGAATCAAGCATATAAGTATTAATTACAAAACTATCAACTGCATGGTTATGTCATTGAATGGTGAGTATGATAAGAAGATTATGGCATATGTGATGATAACTAATTCACTAAAAAAATACAACTTTTGTTACATAAAATGATAACCCTAAATGCTAAAATCTTTACTGATAAATTACACATTGGAATTTTATCAAGGATCGGGTGCTTAATTAATTAAAAGATAAACCAAATATTTCAAATGGGGTATTAAACATCGATGCGCAAACATTTATCACCAATATCACAAGGGTATACATAATGTTAAAAATAAAAAACATGAAATTAAACCACAAATAATACCATTTAATATATACATATGAAAATAAGTGATTCAAATATATGAATATAAAAGTTTCAAACCCCAAATATTATACTCATGAATTCTCCATAATTACTAATCACATCAAAAGTATAATATTTGGAATATCCAAAATTAGTGTTTAGTTTTGTATAAATCTGTTTATACAAAAGGGTGTATATAAAGAGTAGTATTTTAAAATAGAGCATTCATATTTCGAAAACAACATGTTTTACTCTTTCTTTTCAATCCTTGGAAAAAATTTAGATAAAATTGAGAATCAAAATTTATTTGCATACACATATATTCACATAACCGAATATAAATTGTGCATTAAAGGGTTTAAACCAAAAATATAATATTACCCATATGACTTTAATATATTAATCACATTAATGAGAAAGAGTTACTAAATCTTACATCATAACATAAATTTTAAAAGGTTAATTTATAAAATAAACTTACATAATGTTTATATACAACTTATATGCATAACCGAGTGTACATAAGGGTCTTATACCAAAATTAATTTATACTTACAAGTTTATCAAAGACATAAATTAACCATTGGAGTTCAATGTTAAAGACTTATATCCGGTCTAGAAGGTGATTTATATGAAATGTATAATTATACATGCCTGTGTATAATATATATATATATATATATATATGAAAATATTATTCCTTATGTCTTAAAAACAAAATTCTATCTCATCTTTGTAACTCAAAGTTTAGAGGTCTTAAAACTGTACATAATAGAGGTTCATTTAAAACCATATGGTTATATATATATACATATATAATTGAATATATAAGGTATATATATAAATATAAGTTTTTTATGAGAAAAACAATCCCTCAAGTTTAAAAATACTACATAACCCAAAATCTATAATTCCTAGGATCGGTATATATGGGTTTTCACCCAAACCACAAGGTTGTATACTTATGTATATGAGAAAACACACACACACACACACACACACATATATATATATATATAAATGTATATACCTTCAACACCACAAGGAAAAATCATTCCCTTACGTTCATAATACAATTTGAACTCAAAATCTAGGAGACATAGGATTGGTATAAGAGAAAATATCAACTAAACCTTAAGGTTGTACACCTATTTTTATGAGAATACATATATATATTTATACTTTCAACAAAACAAGACAAATCATTCCCTTACCTTGGTTTGAGGAGGAGGAGAGGCTCAGGAATTCATTGAAGGAGGCTTGCTGGAAGCTTGAGTGGGGAAAGAACCGAGGGGTTTTTGGGGTGCAATAGATTGTTTATAAACTGTATTATGTATAAAATATAACGAATATTGTAATGCTACTACTAGAAAAACGGAGGCCTATTTGGTTTATAAAAAGAACAGGGGAGTTGGTATTCATGGAAAATGCATGAGAGGAGGCTTGGATGGTGATGAAAGGAGTCTTGGGTGTGGAAAAAAGAGAAAGGGAGGGTAGGGATTACTGGTCCAGCGTAGGTGGGAGGAAGAAGAAGGCATCACGGGGGAGAAAAACCAGAGAAAGGACAGACAACTGGGATTAATGGGAGAGAAGACCAGACGACCACAGTAATGCAGTGATTATAAAATGAGATGGATAGTCACGATCAGATCCGAGATAGATCTGATGGCT
The DNA here is from genome assembly GCA_963277665.1 of Viscum album. NCBI lineage: Eukaryota > Viridiplantae > Streptophyta > Magnoliopsida > Santalales > Viscaceae > Viscum > Viscum album. The sequence goes on from OY728120.1 coordinate 1,173,031,911, forward strand.
TAGATTCGATATAGTGTTTTAAAAATATTAGATGGCCGAGATTATATATGTGTTGGATCAGATGATGCACAAAAAATGTAGAGGATTCTACGGCTGCTAGGAGTCGGGTGGTGGATCTAAATAAATGGACCAGATCACACACAATGTGATCCAATGGCCTGGATTCGATCTTGGTCGATTTTCCTCTTCCCACATCGAAATAGAGGGACTCCGCGACATCTTTATAAGCTAGGAGCTCTAAGAAATGGCTCAAAATTCTCCCTCCCCCTCTCGATACCACCACATACCGAGTTCTATAGGTGATATCTTGCAACCACCCACACCACTATGCCACCCCACACAGTGGTGTGCTCTGCTCCCTGTGCATTCTTCAAGCGTGCACACACTATGCCCACAGGCTGGCCTGTGCTGAGGCTGGAGGCTAGGCTCGACTTCCTAGTACGTGTTTCCTCCTTCGGCCTGACTAGAGGGCTGATCCATGTGGGGTTTTTATATTTTTTAACTATAACACTAGGTTTCCTTACATATATAGGTGTTTTTCAAACCAAAATTTCCTTTAGTTTTTATAAACACTATTGTTTTAAAACACAAAGCGATAAATTAAAATTTAATACATCTATATGAAAAATTTATACTAGTATTATAAAAATAAAAGACATAGTTTAGTTAAAACCTTGTTTAAGCATTAAGAATGAAAAAATTTACAAGATATTTGAAATATTTGAAAGGTGTTTGAAATCCACACCTAATTTTAAAATCACACTTAGTGTAGCTCAAAAATAGTAAACCATTGTCCTTTGAAAGTTTATAAAAACACTTCATATGTTTAAAATTATAATTTCAATGCATTATTTAATTATTTTAGAAATCCAACTATTCCTAGGTATTTTAAATTAAGCCACAAAAGAGAAACGGATATAACTATAGCCGTTAGAAACTCAACAGTTACCTGAAGAGAAATAGTCAAATTGGGGACTTATAAAACCCTATATTAGAGTTTCCTAAATTCAAGACAATTAAATAAGATGGTGCACATCATTCCACTAATTCTTAGTGTTGTTGCAATGGCACTATCCATAATAATGTTTGTTGTGATGGATCCTAAAGACCCATATTATCTTGTTAGGGTTCTCGTTGTTTTGGATGGTCTCCCTGTAATTCTAATAGGCCTTTTAGTAGGTATTTTTGGTTAGTATGGTTTTCCTTTGACCTTTTTCTAATGTAAACACTTCAGTGTTTTATTTAAATGAAATGTATGGTATTTATAGTTTTCAAATTTATTCGTATAACATGAAAATAAAACCACAGTATTACTATTACATGATATATTAGTTTTGGGGCATCACATTATTTCCCTCTACAAAGAATTGTTTCCTCTAAATTCATTTCATATAACCATGCCAAAAAGAAACTCCCTAAAGTTCTTCACCACATCCTCCATCGTGGAGGATCTTCAGGTGTGGCCAACTGAATACCCAAATTGGTGTTCAACTCTTATGCTTCCCTAGCCTAGACACACCTTGAACAGTATGGGTTAAACTCATGCAGTGTACACTTTGGATTCTATAGGGAGGATCGAATGATAGAGAGTTTAGAGATGTACTAATGGACAAACTCTCTAAGAACTCGTCGAACTGCCTCTTGTCAAAGAATGTCTAAGTTGTAGATGTGGTCATACAAACTAAAACTCAGGATTTGGTGGATATAGGTTGTGAAAATGTCCCCTTCCAAGGATACCTCTTGAGACCTTACCTTGGCTTTAAAGTTTCAGGAAAGTGTAAAGCATAGGAAAAGAACATCATGGTACTTTCCCCTTCACCTATACTCAGCGAGTAGGGAAGTGGATATGTGGTGGTAGATGTAGGCATTCCCTTGGCAGGAGCAGAGAATGTCTGGACTATTTGATACCCCATAATTTTTCTGCATGTTATTCACCGATTTGGGATGGGAAGGTATTCTTCTGCACAAGTTTTGACCATAATGGCCTCTAGTACCTCAACGGGGAGAGATAAGATATGAGCTTGTCCTTCCATATGAAAATAAATTTTTTCATGAGAGTCTAATAGGTGTAACATAGACACCATAAAGGTAAAATAAGGAAGCAACAACAAATTATATTTTCATAAAAAACTGGTACATAACACCCAGGACTAATGGTTTCCCCAGTTCCCAGTTACATAAATTCCCAATTTTTTTTTGAAACTCTCGATCTCCCAGAACCAAATGCAACCCAAGCAGTCTGGTTCAATATCGTGGGTACACTTATCGTGTCTTCAGAGTGTGAAATGAGGGGTATAAAGCCGAGAGACATTATTATGTACTTGATTTCAGTACACAGAATGGGAGGCTACAAATTAAATAATTTAAAAGTCCATTATTTGACCATAATGTCCATAGGACAAGATTTGGAACATATCTGGTGCGTGGAGGTCACCCACTACTGCATCTTCTTGGAAATCCACGAGGGACTGGATGCATTCTACTATGATGAATCACCTAAAAAGACCCTCGAAGTACTTTCCCCTATGTGCATAAGATAGAAATTGGGTTTGAATCATAAAGAGGTAGTCTACACCCGTTCCTCGATAAAGTTGCAGTACACCAGAAGAGTATGACACATTGTAGAGGTGTTTTCATGTCATAAAAATGTGTGCACAATTTAAAAAGTTGTTGTGGCTAGCTATGGAAGCTATGGTTTCTAGAGCCTCAATAGGAAGAGACAAAAGACTGGTATTTCCATTTCCAATCTGAAAATTAAGAAGGCATCATACTTAGTAATGCTTAAGTAAATTTTTTCTTTATTCAGTTCTGGTTTTTGAGAGTTATCTAAATCGAATCCTCTGATACCAATTATCATGTCCTGATCCCAGAATACCTGGATATGGTGCCTTAAAACAAGATGTGTAATTTTTAATAAAAACATACACTGATATTTTACACATCATGTCTCATACAGAGGATTGATTCAGTTTAGGTTCTGGGAAACTAACTACTTCTGACATGCTTCTTCGGCTAAAACCAATACCGGAAAATTTTTAATTAAAAACATAGGGTGAGCATAAAAATTCTCAGTAATGGGTTTTAAAATAACATAATACAAAAATATAACATTTTAAAACATTATTTTTTAGAAATTTCTAATATACATTTTCTTAAGGAATACCGAAACATAAACATCACAATATAGAATTTAGTCTAAGAATCTTGAGGGCACATTTCATGGAATTCTAAAAGAGTTATGAGGAATCATGATTCAACTATAAGCGTGTTCACTCATAATAATAAGTAAAAGACATTCTAAATATGTATGACATATGAAATGCAAGTAAAAATTTAATAACTAAGAGTAATACAAAATCAGAGTTGCGCATAAAGTTAATAACATAAATTTCATTCTCTACTACTGTGAAACATACACTGGATAATAAATCACTGAGTGAAAAATAAACTTCATTCCATAAGAATTTCATTCTTATAATACTCATAAGTACTAGCTCTTAACCATATTTATTCTACTAGTCAAATATCCACTTGGTTAATTAATTATCATAAACATAATGAGGGAACATATAATATCAGACCCTGTCAAGACCTCGTGTCAAGACCTGAAATGTCAATGGCCTCATTCCATGACCTGATTGTCTCATGAGAACTATCGATGCATCTAGGGGCTTTCATTAACTATTCCCCAACCCATTATACCGAGTCTATTACATTCCTTATATGCCAAATAGGGTTGTATATTCAAAATGTACCATACCACTTTGAATTTTTAATTTTTCATTTCATATTATTCAAGGTTTTCCAAACCACCTTGAATAATTTAATTCATAATTCCATAAAAGAACATAAGATTTTTAATTACATTCATTAGAATTTACATATATATAGTGAATCAGGCATATAAGTATTAATTACAAAGCTATCAACTGCATGTTTATGTCATTGAATGGTGAGTATGATAAGTAGATTTTGGCATATGTGATGATAACTAATGCACTAAAAGAAATACAAGTTTTGTTACATAAAATGATAACCCTAAATGCTAAAATATTTACTGATAAATTACACATTGGAATTTCATCATGGATTGGGTGCTTAATTAATTAAAAGATAAACCAAATATTTCAAAATGGGTTTTAAACACCAATGCTCAAACATTTATCGCTAATATCACAAGGGTATACATAATGTTAAAAATGAAAAGCATGAAATTAAACCATAAATAATACCATTTAATATATATATATATATATATATATGAAAATAAGTGATTCATATATATGAATATAAAAGTTGAAAACCCCAAATATTATACTCATGGATTCTCCATAATTACTAATCACTTCAAAAGTATAATATTTGGGATATCCAAAATTAGGTTTTAGTGTTGTGTAAATATGTTTATACATAGGGGTGTATATAAAGAGTATTATTTTAAAATAAAACATTCATAATTTGAAAAAAAAATGTTTTACTCTTTCTGTGAAATCCTTGGAAAAATTCTAGGTAAAATTGAGAATCAAAGTTTATTTTCATACACATATATTCACATAACTGAATATACATTATGCATTAAAGGATTTAAACCAAAAATCTAATGTTACCCATATGAATTTAATTTATTAATCACATTAATGAGCAGGAGTTCCTAAATCTCAAATCATAACATAAATTTTAAAAGGTTCATTTATTAAAAAAACTTAAATAATGTTTATATACAACATATATGCATAACCGAGTGTACATAAGGGTCTTACACCAAAATTAATTTATACTTACAAGTTTATCAAAGACATAAATTAACCATTAGAGTTCAATGTTAAAGACTTATATCCGGTCCAGAAGGCGAGTTATATGAACCGTATAATTATATATGCCCATGTATACTATATATATATATATGAAAATATTATTCCTTATGTTTTAGAAACAAAATTCTACCTCCTCTTTGTAACTCAATGTTTAGAGGTCGTAAAATTGAACATAATAGAGGTTAATTTAAAACCGTATGGTTATATATATATAATTGAATATATAAGTTATATATATATATAAGTTTTTTATGAGAAAAATAATCCCTCAAGTTTAAAAATACTACATAACCCAAAATCCATGAGTCCTAGGATCGGGTATATGTGGATTTTCACCCAAACTGCAAGGTTGTATACTTATTCATATGAGTAAACATATATATATATATATATTTATTTATATTTATATACCTTCAACACCATAAGGAAAAATAATTCCCTTACGTTCATAATACTATTTGAACTCAAAATCTAGGAGAACTAGGATTGGTATAAGAGAAAATATCAACTAAACTGTAAGTTTGTATGCATATTTTTATGAGAATACATATATATGTTTATACTTTCAAAAAAACAAGACAACTCATTCCCTTAACTTGGTTTGAGAAGGAGGAGGGGCTCAGAAATTCTTCAAAGGAGTCTTGCTGGAATCTTGTGTGGGGGAAGAACCAAGGGGTTTTTGGGGTGCAATGGATTGTTTTTAATTTATATTATGTATAAAATATAATGAATATTTTAATGTTACTACTAGGAAAACTGAGGTCTATTCGGTTTATAAAAAGACCGGGGGAGTCAGTCTTTATGGAAAACGCATGATAGGAGGATTATATGGCAATGAATGGAGTCACGAGTGTGGAAAAAAGAGAAGGGGGGTAGGGGTTACTGGTCCAGCATAGGCAGGAGGAAGAAGAAGGTAGCATGAGGGAGAAAAACCATAGAAAGGATGGATGGATGGGATTAAAGGGAGAGAAGATCGGACGACCACGATGGTGCGGTGATTATGAAAGGAGATGGACGATCTTGATAAGATCCTAGATAGATTGGAGGGCTCAGATTCGACGTGGTGTTTTAAAAATATCAGACGAATGAGATTAGATTTGTGTTGGATCGGACGGTGCACAAAAAGCACGGAGGATTCCACAACTACTAAGAGTCGAGCGTTGGATCAAAATTAACCTCCCAGACTGAATGCGGCATGATCCAACGACCTGGATTCTATTCTACCCAATTTAATCATCCCACATCGAAATGGAGGGACTCTCATGGATTCTTTATAAGCCAAGATCTCTGGGAAATGGCTCATAATTCGCCCCCCTTCCAATACTGCTCCATACCAGGTTCTACGGGCGCTCTCCTATGACCACCCACGCCTCTGTGCCACCTTGTACGGTGGCACGCTCTTTTCCCCGCGCGTGCTTCAAGTGTATTCATACTACGCCTATAGGCCGGCCTGTGCTGAGGCTAGAGGCTAGGCTCGTCCGCCTAGCGCATGCTGCCTCCTTCGGCCCGACTAGAGGGCTGGCCCATGTGGGGTTTCTTTTTTTGTTAAATACAACACTAGATTTCCTTACATATATAGGTGTTTTTCAAACCAAATTTTCCTTTAGTTTTTATAAACACTATAATTTTAAAAAAAATCGATAAATTAAAATTTAATACATCTATATGAATACATTATACTAGTATTATAAAAATCAAAGACATAGTTTAGTTAAAACCTTGTTTAAGCATTAAGAATGAAAAAATTTACAAAATATTTGAAATATTGGAAAGGTGTTTGAAATCATCACCTCATTTTAAAATCACACTTAGTGTAGCTCAAAAATATTAAACCATTGTCCTTGTAATGTTTATAAAAATAGTTCATATGTTTAAAATTATAATTTCAATGCATTCTTTAATTATTTTAGAAAACTAACTATTCCTAGTTATTTTAAATTAATCCACAAAAGAGAAATGAATATAATTATAGTCGTTAGAAAATAAACAGTTACTCGAAGAGAAAAAGTCGAATTAGGGACTTATAAAACCATATATTAGAGTGTCCTAAATTCAAGAAAATTTTAGAAGATGGTGAAAATCATTCCACTGATGCTCAATTCTGTTGTAGTGGCTCTATCCATACTAATGTTCTTTGTGATAGATCCGAAAGACCCATATTATATTCTAGGGATTCTTGTTGTTTTGGGTGGTCTCCCTGTAATTATAATAGGTCTTTTCGTAAGTATTTTTGGTTAGTATGGTTTTCCTTTGACCTTTTTGTAATGTAAAAACTTTTGGGTTTTATTTAAATGAAATGTATGGTATTTATAGTTTTCAAATTTGTTCGGATAACATGAAAATAATACCATAATATTATTATTACATGAGATATTAATTTTGGGGCGTCACATTATTCCACTCTACAAAGAATTGCATCCTTGTAATTCATTTCATATAACTGTGACAAAAAAGAAACTCTCCGACATTGTTCACCACATCCTCCATCATGGTTGATCTTCATGTGTGGCCAACTGAATACCCAAATTGGTGTTCAAATATTCTGCTTCCCTGTACCAGACACACCTTGAACTATATGGGTTAAACTCATGCAATTTACACTTGGGATTTGAGAGGGAGGCTCAAATGGTATAGAGTTCAGAGATGTCCAAATGAAAAAACTCTCTAAGAACTCATCAGACTACCTCTTTTCCAAGAATGTCAATGTCGTAGATGTGGTCATGCAAACTGAAACTCAGGATTTGGTGTATATAGACTGTGCGAAGGTCCCCTTCCAAGGTAGTCTCTTGAAACCTTACCCTGGTTATGAAGTTTTGGGAATGTGTGAAGCATAGGAAAATACCTTTATGGTACTTTCCCCATCACCTATACTCAGTGAGTGGGGTAGTGGATATGCGGTGGTAGATGTAGGCATTCCCTTTGTAGGAGCGGAGAATGTCTGGACTATTCAATACCCCATAAAGATGTCTGCACGTTCTTCTTAGATTTGCAAAGGGAAGGTATTCTTCTGCACAAATTCTGACCATAATGGCAACTAGTATCTCAACAGGGAGAGATAAGATATGAGTTTGTCCTTCCATCTAAAAATAAATTTTTTTAGGAGAGTCTAATTAGTGGAACACGAACACCAGAAAGGTAGAAGAAGGAAGAAACAACAAATTATATTTTCATAAACAACTGGTACATAACACCCAGGACTAATGGTTTCCCCAATTCCCAGTTACATGAATTCTGAAAACAATTTCGAAACTTTCGATCTCCCTAAGCCAAATGCATCCCGAGCAGTCCGATTCAATCTTGTGGGTACACTTATGGTGTCTCCAGAGTAAGACATGGGGGGTATAAAGCTGAGAGAAATTAGTATGTACTTTATGTATATACACAGAATAGGAGGCCTCAAATTCAAGAATTTCGAAGTCCATTACTTGACCATAATGTCCATAGGACAAGATTTGGCACATATATGCTGCGCGGAGGTCACCCACTACTGCAAATTATTAGAAATCCATGCAGGAATGGATGCCTTCTACTATGTGAAGCATCTAAAAAGACCCTAAAATTACTTTCCATGATGTGCGTAATATAAAAATTGGGTTTCCATCATAAATAGGTAGTCCAAACCCACTCCTCGATAAATTTGTAGTACATGAGGAGAGTTTGACACGTCGTAGAGGTGTTTTCATGTCATACAAATGTGTGCATAGTTTACAAAGTTTTTGTGGATGGCTATGGAAGCTGTGGTTTCTAGAGCTTCAACAGGAAGAGGAAAAAGACTAGTATTTACATTTTCCATCTGAAAATTAAGAAGACATCATACTTAGTAATAATTAAGTAAATTTTTCTTTATTTAGTTACGGTTTTCTAGAGTTATATAAACTGAATCCTTTGATACCAACTATCCTAGCCCGACCCCAGAATACCCAGAGATAGGGACTTAAAACATGATGTGTAATTTTTTAACAAAAACATGCACTGATATTTTACACATCTTGTCTCATACAGAGAATTGATTCGGTTTTGGTTCTGGGAAACCAACTACTTCTGACATGCTTCTTCTGCTAAAACAAAAACCTGAAAATGTTTATTTAAAAACACAGGGTGAGCATAAGAATGCTTAGTAAGGGGTTTTAAAATAACATAATATACCAATATAACATTTGAAAACATTATGTTCTAAAAATTTCCAATAAAACATTTTCTTAAGGAATAATGAAACATAAACATCACAACATAACATTTAGTCTAAGAATCATGAGGGCACATTTCATGGAATTTTGACAGAGTTATGAGGAATCATGATTCAATTATAAGAATGTTAACTCAGAATAATAATTAAAATAAATTCTAAATAAGTATGACATATGAAATGGAAGTACAAATTTAATAACTAAGAGTAATACATAATCAGAGTTGCGCATAAAGCTAATAACATCAATTTCATTCTCTACTACTATGAAACACACACTGCCTAATAAATCACTGAGTACAAAATAAACGTTATGCCATAAGAATTTCCTTCTTCTAATACTCATAAGTACTGGATCATAACCATGGATATTCTACTAGTAGAATTTCCACTTGGATAATTAATTATCATAAACATAATTAGGGAACATATAATATCAGACCCTGTCAAGACCGCATGTCGAGACCTGAAATGTCAATGGCCTCATGCCATGACCTGATTATATCATGAGAACTATCGATGCATTGAGGGGATTTCATTAACTAGTCCCCAACCTATTATACTGAGTCTATTACATTACTCATATGCCAAATAGGGTCGTATATTCAAAATTTCCCATACCACTTTGAATATTTAATTTCTCGTTTCATACTATTCAAGGTGTCTTACACCACCTTGAATAATTTAATTCATAATTCCATAACAGTTTATAAGAGTTTTAATTACATTCATTAGCATTTACATATATATAGTGAATCGAGCATATAAGTATTAATTACAAAACTATCAAATGCATGGTTATGTCATTGAATGGTGAGTATGATAAGAAGATTATGGCATATGTGATGATAACTAATTCACTAAAAAAAATACAAGTTTTGTTACATAAAATGATAACCCTAAATGCTAAAATCTTTAATGATAAATTACACATTGGAATTCCATCATGGATTGGGTGCTTAATTAATTAAAATATAAACCAAATATTTAAAAAGTGGTATTAAACACTGATGTTCAAACATTTATCACTGATATCACAAGGGTATACATAATGTTAACAAATGAAAAGCATGAAATTCAACCATAATTTATACCATTTAATATATATATATATAAATATATATATGAAAATAAGTGATTCATACATATGAATATAAAAGTTGCAAACCCCAAATATTATACTCATGAATTCTCCATAATTACTAATCACATCAAAAGTATAATATTTGGAATATTCAAAATTAGGGTTTAGCGTTGTGTAAATCTGTTTATACATATGAGTGTACATAAAGAGTAGTATTTTAAAATAGAACATTCATATTTCTAAAACAACATGTTTTACTCTTTCTTTGCAATCCTTGGAAAAATTCTAGGTAAAATTGAGAATCAAAGTTCATTTTCATACACATATATTCACATAACCGAATATACATTATGCCTTAAAGGGTTTAAACCAAAAATCTAATGTTACCCATATATCTTTAATATATTAATCACATTAATGAGAAAGAGTTCCTAAATCTTAAATCATAACATAAATTTTGAAATGTTCATTTATTAAACAAACTTATATAATGCTTAAATACAAATTATATGCATAACTGAGTGTACATAAGGGTCTTACACCAAAATTAATTTATACTTACAAGTTTGTAAAAGACATAAATTAACCATTGGAGTTCAATGTTAAAGACTTATATCCGGTCCAAAAGGTGAGTTATATGAACTGTATAATTATACGTGCCCGTGTATAATATATATATATATATATATAATAAAATATTATTCCTTACGTTTTAAAAACAAAATTCTACCTTATCTTTGTAACCCAATGTTTAGAGGTCTTAAAACCGAAAATAAGAGAGGTTCATTTAAAACCATATGGTTATATATATATATACATATATAATCAAATATATAAGGTATATATATATATAAGTTTTGTATGAGAAAAATAATCCCTCAAGTTTAAAAATACTACATAACGCAAAATCCATAAGTCCTTAGATCGTGTATATGGGGGTTTTCCCCCAAACCGTAAGGTTGTATACTTATGTATATGAGTAAACATATATATATATATATATATATATATATATATAAATGTGTATACCTTCAACACCACAAGGAAAAATAATTCCCTTATGTTCATAATACTATTTGAACTCAAAATCTAGGAGACCTAGGATCAGTATAAGAGAAAGTCTCAAATAAATTGTAAGGTTGTATACATATTTTTATGAGAATACATATATATGTTTATAATTTTAGATAAAAAAGACAACTCATTCCCTTACCTTGGTTTGAGGAGGAGGAGAGGCTCGACAATTCCTCGAAGGAGGCTTGTTGGAAGCTTGAGTGAGGGAAGAACCAAGGGGTTTTTGGGGTGCAATGGATTGTTTATAATTTATATTATGTATAAAATATAATGAATATTTTAATGCTACTACTAGAAAAATTGAGGCCTATTCGGTTTATAAAAAGACTGGGGGCGTCGGTCTTTATGGAAAACGCGTGATAGGAGGCTTAGATGACAATGGAAGGAGTCACAAGTGTGGAAAAAATAGAAAGGGAGGGTAGGGGTTACTGGTCCAGCGTAGGCGGGAGGAAGAAGAAGGCATCATGAGGGAGAAAAACTAGGGAAAGGACAGATGGTTGGGATTAAAGGGAGAGAAAAACGGATGACCACAGTGATGCAGCGATTATAAAAGGAGATGGACAGTCGCGATAAGATCCGATATAGATCGGATGGATCAGATTCAATGTGGTGTTTTAAAAATCATGGATGGACGAGATTAGATCCGTGTTGGATCAGACGATGCACAAAAAATGCAGAGGATTCCACGACTACTAGGAGTCGAGCACGAGATCGAAATAAACAGCCCAAATTGCACGCGACGCGTTCCAATAGCCTGGATTCGATCTTGGACGATTTTTCTTGTCCCACCTCTAAATGGAGGGACTCCCACATCTTCTTTATAAGCTAGGAGCTCCGAGAAACGACTCAAAATTCTCCCTCCCCCCTCCCGGAACTACCCCATACCTGGTTCTACAGGCGTTCTCCTGCACCCACCCAAGCCACCGTGCCACCCCGCATGGTGGTTCTCTCTTCTCCCCGTGTGTGCTTCAAGAGTGCATGCACTATGCCCATAGGCTGGCCTATGCTGAGACTGGATGCTAGGATTTACCTCCTAGTACGCCCTGCCTCCTTCGGCCCAGCTAAAGGGCTGACCCATGTGGGGTTTATTTTTTTTTTGTTAACTATAAAACTAGGTTTCCTTACATATATAGGTGTTTTTCAAACCAAAATTTACCTTAGTTTTAATAAACACTATTGTTTTAAAACATAAATCAATAAATTAAAATTTAATACATCTATATGAAAAATTTATACTAGTATTATAAAAATCAATGACATAGTTTAGTTAAAACCATATTTAAGCATTAAAAATGAAAACATTTACAAGATATTTGAAATATTAGAAAGGTGTTTGAAATCCTCACCTCATTTTAAAATCACACTTAGTGTAGCTCAAAAATATTAAACCATTGTCCTGTGAATGTTTATAAAAATAGTTCATATGTTTAAAATTACAATTTCAATGCATTCATTAATTATTTTAGAAAAATAACTATTCCTAGGTATTTTAAATTAAGCCACAAAAGAGAAACGACTATAATTATAGCCATTAGAAACTCAACAGTTACCCGAAGAGAAACGATCAAATTGGGGACTTATAAAACCATACATTAGAGTGTCCTAAATTCAATACAATGGAAGAATATGGTGCACATCATTCCACTAAGGCTTAGTGTTATTGTAGTGGCTCTAGCCGTACTAATGTTCATTGTGACGGATTCGAAAGACCCATATTATCTGCTTGGGGTTCTCATTTTTTTGTGTGGTCTCCCTATAATTCTAATAGGTCTTTTAATAGGTATTTTTGGTTAGTATGGTTTTCCTTTGACCTTGTTGTAATGTAAAAACTTCATTGTTTTATTTAAATGAAATGTCTTGTATTTATAGTTTACAAATTTGTTCGGATAACATGAAAATAAAACCAAAATATTACTATTACATGAGTGATTAGTTTTGGGGAGTCACATTTGGGGTATCATGGGGACCATCGATGAATCATTAAGGAGTTTTCCAAAAACTCGGTTCCACCAAAATGGTGGCACCGATCACAGCAGCACCGTGACAGTGGCACTGTAGCGGTCACTCCGTCACGGTCGCACACTGAAACAATGGCACTACTTATAGTGTTCCACTGATCCGGTGGCACCATAGCAGTCACTTACTAAAAATGTGGCACCTCTTATAGTGTTCCAATGAACTGGTGGCACCATGATGGTGGAACTGTTATGGTGTCTCACCAAATGGTGTCCCACCCTTTGTTTTTTGTTCCAATTTTTGACTTTTTCCAGTTCCGTTCCCGCAACGTATCTTTTGACATAAAGTGTTTTAATTCCCCTTTAAAATCCATTTAAATCCCATAAATTGTATCTAAAATTCCCTAAGAGATGGGTGACCCTTGACATACCAAAACATGTGGCTTTTTCCTTGGTATCACCCCTTCTTCCCGTACTTTTTAGTTTCGCCCCTGTTATGTGGTTTTATTCCCGTTTAAAGGAAACCCTTTAAATCAGAATCATTATCACTACCTACCTGAGGAGAATTATTAAATAAAAATTAATTACATAGTGTGTAACGACCAAACCGTGTGGAGAAACCATGATCCGCCTTTAAAGTCATTCAAGATTTCATATCCTGTAACTCATGGATCTCGCCTTTTATTTCACGAAGTTTTCTTCTTCTTCTTCTAGGATGGTCTATTTTCTTTTAATTTGTGTGTTTGGAGTCCCTCTACCTGAGTTTTGTTGTGTGCTCATGCTGGAGCCTTTTCTACCATCTCTTGGAGTCCTTTTAGTTCTTCCCCTACAAGTTGCACATCCCCAGTTCTTGGCATGAGGAGAAAACTTCGATCATTGATCATACAAGTAGTCTTTTCCTTCATCTGTCTTTACAGTGTATCATAAGGGTGGGTTCGATAATGTTCCTTCAGGATAGATTAAACCAAACCTTAATAAATATAATAAATGGTTTTTAAATAATGAAGGGGTGTGTTTGATGATCCCGCTATACTCTTTTATCTTTTCTTATATGTTGTGAATTATATGGGTTTATGTCGACTGAAAATCATGGTCGTTGGTTGTCCTTTATTGTGAATTAATGAACCTCTATTTTTTTGATAATGCTGTGATTGAATGTTTGTAACATGGAAATTGGTTAATCATATAAAATAGAATGATTAAATGGATTCCCAATGAACAAGAATCACTGTTTGATCACCCCGATTAACCAAAATAAAGGAAGGAACCTGATAAATGGTGTGGTTAAATATAAAAACTTATCTGTTTTGTTCTTCTAATAAGCACAAATATTCTTCTTGATGCTTTTTGGGTGATGTGAATGGGGATGGGATCCCCTATTGTTCATTTTTTGGTCTATGGATTTGTTTTTCCAAATATTGGGGCTTGGTTTGGTTTCAGTACTTTGAGGGATCTCACTGATCCATTTTTTTGTTGTGACTTTACAAGAGAACTGGGTGTGAATGCTTAAATTACTACTTGGTTGTTTTTTCCTTCCTTATCTTGTGGCTATGCCAATTAGTTGCCCAGTAGTGAAGATTTATTTAAATTAAATCACTTGAATATGACAACAAGGATGGGTTCAATGGGGAATTGTTTTCCAGGAATGAGTTGTGCTTTGGTTTTGGTTGTTGTGATTTTGTATAAATGAATAGTAATGAGGGTTTTTGTGTATGGACTGGTTTTGGAACCCTTAGGCTGGGATGAGTGATTTCCTACCTATGTGTATAAATTTAGTTCTTGTGTTTCTTATTCAAACCCCACCCACGTTGAGGACTTCGCACTGAACACCCCCATTTTATGTGTGTGTGGGGGGGGAGAGGGGGGGTTCCCAACACTCATAGGAGTGGTGGGTCATTAGATCCTTTTCTGTTACCTCTCCCAAGTAGCCAAAGACTCTACGAGTAGGCTATGATGGCTTGAGGTCCATTATTGTCCAAGATTCTTCAGGCAGGGTGGTTGACCCAGGTGTGTCCAAGCATGATTGTTTCCCAAGTGTCTTCAGGATGAGGCCTAGGTGTCTTCGAGCGTGGCAGTGGTTCTTCTAGAACAAGTTTCTGCGGGTGTGGTTTCATATGATTGTGGTGGCCTAGGTGTCTGTGGGTAGGATATGTGGTTGTGATGGCCCATAAAGTTGTTGTTAGGGAGGCAGTGTGACTATAGTGAAAATGGAGGGGGATGTATGATGCATAGGATGTATTCAATAACCAGTGGAAATGTGGTGTGGGGTACCCAAACATCAATGTGATATTACTATTATTTTACCTGGCTTGTGTTATTTTAGCAGTGTTCCTTGTTGAGGTTGGATGGATAGTTTCCTTGCCAGGTGATTTGGTTATCTACTTTTCTCACAGGTCATTAGAATTCCTCCCCACTTGTGAATGAGAGATTTTGGTTTTCCCTACCGAGTGTACCTATATACTCACCCTACATATATAAAACTTCTTTCAGGTCTCTAGGAGAACTTTGGGGACTACGCGGGACCGTACTATCTCAGACGTTGGGACAGTTTCCATTGCTGTTTTCTTTATTTTGGTACTTTACCTTTGGATTTTTTCTTGTACTTGTATGGGTTTATCTTTGAACATGCACATGGGAATGGGTTTTAGCTTTACTTTTACCTTCATTTTTGGAGTTTTTTGGGTTTTTAACATCATATCTCATGATTCTACTAAATAAAAAGGGTAATTCCTTACATATTATGTGTGATTCTATACTCTTGGTATTGGTCGCCACTCTAGGGCCTATTGTAGGTGGGACATAAAGGTCATTATCTCTCCTTCAACTTGAGGAAGGAAGGGTCTGGAAGTTTTTTGTCCCTTCCATCATCTTGGTGAAGGCATGTCATGATAGGAAATTATGATTTAGGAGAGTATGATGATTTTTGTAAATGAAATTTTTCTGTGATTTGGCTATACTTTGAATTTATGATATTTATAATAATTTATTTTATTATTTTAAATCATATCCATGAGTGATTGTCTAAACCATTTGTCTCATTCTCGATACATTATGTGAACCAATATTTCCCATTTTTTTCTATAGTATATTTATTGTGAGACTCGAGTATGTTCTATTCTAAATTTTTATCATCTTTTCAAGGATATGACTGAAAAAAATCACATTTAAGATGATTGTGGAATTATTTTATTCAACCTTTTTCCCTTGGAACCACATTACATTAATCCTTTTTAATCCCATGGAAGCCACTAATAACCATGTTAAGAAATTAGCCATGTTACAATCCTATTTTATCAATTCCTACCATTCCTATAAATGATTTTCATGATTCTTAAGAATAGTGTAGGGGATATAATTTACATGATGGATAGGAATATACTTCCTTGAGTAGACTATTTTGGGGTTTTACTTGGGATTTGGGGAGAGTCCATGATATTTTTAATTGTACTTTATCATCATTTACCACTCTTTATATATGTATATATAAATTTGGGTTGTGCCTTAGGAGGATCAAAAATCACCATTACCATATTGACGATCTTTTGATCGTATATATCCATGTGATAGATAAAAGATTTATCTTAAATAATTTTTTTGAAAAAATAAGTGAGGGTGTGTCCTTCATTATACTACATTACTTGATGAGATTTCTTTGTGTTTTGGTTAGGGGATATGAATTCTATAAAGGGGGAAAATTTTCTATTGAGCTATTTTTCATTATCATATGTGATGTCCTATACCCAGTTCACTCATTAGTAACCAAAACCGACTGGTCACATGGCCTTAAGAACTCCTCCCCAAATTATAGAGGCCACCAACTAGTAGTGAGGGACCATGATGGTATAGTGGGGAGATTATACCCTCATTATTAGAGTAGGCTAATAGTTATAATAAATGAATAATTACTAGAAGAATAGTATTGAAAAAAGAGAAGAAGAAGTAAATCATCCAAAAAATAGTAGTAAACAACCCAAAAGCAGTGTCATATGAAAAATGATGAGTATTTCATGGAGATATACAAAAATCAGGCATACATAGCAGCATGAAACAAATATAGTAAATGTCATCAAAATAACCAAAAAAACTAAAAAGTTTATCTCTAATAGAATCACAAGCCAAGGCTCAATCTCATTCTCCAAAGTTCCCGTGATCCCATGCTATAAGTCAATCAAGAATACATGATTGAGCACTTTCCCTTATCCCCACCTGAATCCATGATGTCTATTTGGGTAATAATTTTTGTGCCTAATAGGGTGCGAGAAATACTCAGCAGGTCACCGCCAATGGTTTCTATAAAAAACTGACCTATGTATAAAAACTACAACCATATTCAAGTATAACAGATAAAGACGTATAATGAATGATATATATAAAAAATTCTATAAATATGGCTATAAATATGAGTATATAAATAAAAAATTAATATCAGTACATAAAGGTAAAGTGTACAAATAAATACTAGCTTTGGAATACACCACATTTGTAAAAAGTATCAAACCAACATGGGCTAGGTCCCAATGATCAAGACCAAGGAGACCTACTTGAGACCAAGGATCTTTTTCAAGGAAAATCAGGATAGTGTAGACCTACATGGTCTAGTAACCCAGGGCCCATGTTCAAGGCATCCTAATATCCAAATATATATTCATATATGTAATTCATAGGTGCAATATCTCTATCCCCCTCATCGGTGCCATATCGTAATAATGATCGGTGCCATATGTTGATAATGATCAGTTCCATGCTGTTAATTAACATCATTTCCATACCATAATAATCATAATCAATAATTAATATAAAATTCAGGGTTATGTTAGTGTCCATTTCTGGGTATAATCATCCATTTCATTACAATATAATTATTCAATACATTTACTAACTCATTTAATTTATTTAAGGATTCCACAATTGGGTGGAAAGATCCCACACCCAACAGGGTGGTTCTTAGCTTAGGAATATGGATGAATCCACCTTGGAGGTGGTTTTAGTTAAGGTTGATAACCTCCAACCAAGTTAACATACTATGTGGGCATAACTTTTAAGGTTCAAACAATTAATTTAAGACGTTAATTAATTTTAGGAGAAACATTCGGAAATTCTGGTGTGCAACACAACAATGATAATTTTATAAAAAAATCCTTTGGGAAAAGGTATAGAATACCTACCTTATAGAATTATAGGAGTAATCATCCAATATCGTCCTTTGATTTAGAGTAGAATGAGAGAAAATGAATAAATAGGAAAACTCTTTTAAAATTTGGAAAAAGATCCCATATGAATATCACACAATGAATGGTGAGATAAATCAATAAAATAAGGCCACAAATCAAAGATCTTTCTAGAGATAATCCAATGTGACAAATATAACATGATTTAGATACTAGATAAGGAATGAGGATCAAATATTAGGAATAATACATGGAGGATATATTCATGCAGGAGGGATGCTGGAAAATGAGGAATAAAATATGGATTTTAGTTTTAAAAGGATGGTGTAAAAAATTAACTTTTCAACCAACTTTAAAGGGTCACATGTTTTGGCCAAATGGTTTTCCCAACCATGCATCAACCATGTGATAATAATTTTCCAAAGTAATCCACCCATCTCATGGTTATCCCACATGGTTTGAACAAACTATGATCCAATTTTGCGGGGTCACTACCTAAGTGACACTAAGGGTGTACGCTAGGCGCGCAGTCTGAAAAACTGTGTGTAGCCTATGTAGGTGACCTCTATAATTGGTGTTCATTTTTTCACTTATCTATGTAGTCTCCATTTAATGGTTTTTCAAACCATTCTCCCTTATATATGGGTTGCGCGATTGAGTTACACAATTACTACTAACCAGGTGCCTCATACAACTTCTCCAAAATTAGGATCTCCGAGCTGCGAACAAGCCCCAAATGATTCATAACCCTTCATCAAACTGTTAAGAACATTTATAAGTGTAACACTAAATTTTAAATTTTAAAATTAATTAGTTCATACCTCAAAAGAAAACCAGGGTGTTATAGCCTCCCTCACTTAAGAAATCTCATCTCTGAGTTTCCCTTTTAAGGGTAGCATAACATCATCTATGAAATGAGCAGGCCACTGAGCACATACATCAGCATTTAACTCCCATGTATTTTCTTTTACCCAGCCATGCTACCATAACACCTAAGCTAAAGGAATTGACCCACATCATAGATCCTTCATGCTCTAGTCCAAGATAAAAATAAGGTTCTTGTCAAAAGAAGCATCAACATCCAGTTCCACCTCATCAAGCTAAAAAAAATGACAAAGGTATGAGTAGTAATGATGTATATGAGTTATATCAAATACACTTTTCATTTATCTATATCTACAAGGGAGTTATAACTAATAATCCACTGATCCAACCCTCTAAAAAATCTCAAAAGTTCCAACAAAACGAGGCAACAACTTACCGTACCGCTTAAACCGTAGATACCCAAGTATAATAAAAACACACATGAATAACTGATCCACGAACTCAAAATCCATAGGTCATCGAAAATGATCAACATATGAATTATACTTAGATGGAGCTGTAACCATTCACTTCCTGATCATCTAAACCTACCCTAAAGTATCCTGAATGAGACAAGGTCCAAGTAGTGCCGCTTCCCCTTCCTCTAACCAGAAAAAAGGCGATCAACATGACCTACCATATAAGGCATCATAATGATCCATCTGTATAGTCATATAAAAGTTTTCATTAAGAGAAAATTCAGCTATATTTATATGTTTCTCCAATGAACCTCCAAAATCAAGGATGCATTATCTAATAATGTCCTTTAACACCTATATTGTGTTCTTAAATTTCCCATCGGTCTGAGGGTTGTATGTTAAAATCAAAAGTAACTATTTACCAAATTCCCTATATAACCCTTTCTAGAACCAAGAAGTGAAATAAGCATCCCTATATGATACCATAGTCTATGGGAATCCATGAAGTCATATAATCTGGCAGACATAGAGCCTACTAATATCATCCACAAAAAGGTCTACTTAATAGAAAAAAAGTGAGAGACCACCATGATCCTATTGACTATGAACCATAATGAATCATTTCCTTGAGGGGGTATCAGTAATCTAGTCACAAATTCCATGGTGATGTCATCCCATTTCCACTCAGGAATGGGAAATGGATATAAAATACCTACTAATCACTGGTTTTCAGCTTTCATCTACTGAAAGTTGGAACATTGAGTAAAAAACCCAACTATCTCCCTTTTCATACGAGGCCAACAGTATTGGAAATGTAGATCATGATATATATTTTTAATCCGAGGGTGTAATTCCCAATTTGAAGCATGAGAATCTCATATCAATTCCTATCAAATTTCTATAGGAACCCATACACATCCATGGATGTGAAAGACCTCATCCTTTTCAATGATCTATCCTAGTGAAGGGTCCTCACTTGAAACACTTTCTCTTCGGACTAGGCCCTTGATATCCAATAACTGCCTCATATTTTCTCTCTCTAGATGTAAATAGGTCACTTCAAAATCTATAAGAATATACTACTCATGATTACCCTATACCTCTAAGTTCATTTCAAAAAACATTTCTATTAGATGCCACTCACTTCTAGCCTCCTGAACTGCTTGTGTCTGAGTCATTTTGCTCAGAGCATCCGCTACAACATTACCCTTCCTAGGAGAATAAGAAAAATCAAAATCAAAGTACTATAGGTATTCAACCCATCTTCATTTCTTGAGATTCAAGTCATGTTGTGCACAGAGATATAATTGATTCTTTTTTGGTCCATATACACTCTAAAACTCTATCCAAGTAAATAATGGATCCAACATCGCAAGGCAAGAAACACAAATACTAGCTCAAGATTGTGAATCAGGTAATTCCTCTCATGTAAACTCAACTAACAAGACCCATATACCATGAATCAACTTAATTTTATCATAACTTCTCCTATCCTGATGACTGATTCATCGTAATAGACTGTATAGATTCTTTCTGTCTCTGGAATAATCAAGATCAATGTTAAAGTCAGTCTCCCTTTCATCTCCTAAAAGGATGTATCATAGTATTATTAGTATATAAACATTACAAATTTCATAGTCAATCCTATAAGAGGTTATTATAAGAATGAAAAGTTTTGAATGAAATTTCCTATAATATCTATCCATCCCTAAACAACTTGGTATGTCAAAAAAATTCTTAGGATTTTCCCAAAAAACTATGGGACTTACTTTATCTGGGTTAATATACACTCCCTAATCTGAAATAATATGACCCAGTAAGTGAACCTTATCAATTAAAAATGGAATTTTCAATGTTTAATATATAACCAGTTCTCTCTTAGTGTTTTAAACATGATCCCAAGATGTTTGGCATTGTCATGTCGGGTATGAGAATACATGAATATTTCATCCACAAATACTACTAAAAAAGAATCTAGATATGGGTGGAAAACCTGATTAATTAAATCTATGAAAATAGAGGTCATGTTTGTTAAACTAAACAGAATAACCAGATACTCATAAAGAACATTCCTCCTATGGAAAATTTTACATGGTATCTCTAATGGCATGACACCCACCTAGTGATATCAAAACCTAAAATAAAACTTTGAGAACCAAAAGATCCCTATAGCTAGTTGAATAGGTCATATATACGTGACACTGGATACCAATTATTCACTATAAGCTGGTTCAATCTTCAATAATCCACATAAAACCTAAGGTTCCCATTTGCCTTCTTGGTGAAAAGCACGGATGAACCCCTAGGAGAAGTACTGGCCCATATAAAACCCTTATCTTCCAATTCCTCTAGATGTCTCTTTACCTCCATCAACTCCATAGTAGACATACTATAATGAGGAATAGACATTGGTGTATCTCATGGAACTAGAAAAATAGATAACTCCACCTCTCTCTTAGGATGTAATCTAAAACATTAATCAAGGAAAACATCCCTAAAATTAACTACTATAGGTGGAAAATAATAATTACGTATTCAATGATTATCCATATAAGTGATATCAATCTAGGATATTAGTCCTCCCATCCCACGATGTTCTAGTCCAGATCTACTTTCCTAGATATCCCATTCAACCTTGTGAATATATCTACCACCCTATGGTGATATAAACGATACCATGTGGTGATAGAAATCCACAAAATCATGATAGGGGACCAACCAGTCCATCCCAAGAATGACATAGAAACACATCATCTCAAGGAAGAAGAGGTCACATAATACATGATAATTGCCTACATCTAGGGGGAATTCCTTACACCGGTGTATACTCTCTGATCGAATCCACAATGGAGTATCAATTTTCATCATTCTAAAAAAATAGAAAATTTCAAGCATAAGGATTTCCATTATTGTCACGAAAATAATGGAGTAGGAAGTTCTTTTATTAAATAAAATAGATACCGAGGTAGATGCTACTAAAATTATACCTTGAACAGTAGATGGTCCAGGACTCTTATCACCCATAAAATGATGAAATACATAAATCTAGACCGATCCATGGCCTTGATATACAACATGACTACCCTGAGAAAGCCTACTCTGTTGGTGCTTTACCACTAGTGTATGGATCCCTCATCTATAAATATACCCTTGGCTTGATTGACCTATAACACTCCAGCTCCCTCCCTGAAGTAGATCCACTGATCATGCTCTAGTACCTAGAGTTGGTGAATATCCTCTCTCACAATCTCATGTAGGGAAGATTATAAAAAACCACTATAAATAACCCATGCTACCACAATATCGACACTCAACTGGGGCTCACTCACACTGAGGTTTCATGTTCCCTTTCTTTCCACATTGGTGAAAGCCTACAAAAATTCTAGTATATGTACTCTAACTAGTAATTCCTTCATGAGAGGTCTCTAAGTGATGCTTCCTATCACCAGATACTACACCACTGGGTTGATAAGTTATTCCACTCTAATTGATACCTCTAAATTCCCTTAGTATATGCTTGGTAATAAGAGTCTGGTTTACTATCTCAAACATGATAGTCAATCTTAAAACATTCACCTAATATCTAATATGATTTTTATGTCCATACTCAAAGTATCTCACCATAGATGGCTCATCAGTGGTATAGATCAGAGAAAGAACTGAAGATCTGAGAAGTGAGCTGAATAATCTATAAAAGACATGTTACCCTACTCCAGGGGCGTAAAATCCCTAGAAATACTATAACTCAAGGTCACAGAGAAAATTTACCCATATAATCTAGATTATAAATCCCTCTATATCATTTCCCAATTATGATATTCTTAGTTCTCAATATACCACTAATGTTTGACAGATCTGAAGTGCCAAGATCAGTGTGTGATCACTAATAGGGGGAGGGGGTGAATCAGTGATACCTTTTTTACAAAATATTTATTTTAAATTTATCCTCTATGTCTAGTTAAATACTTAATATACTCTCCTTATCTCACTCATCATTAACTCAAATAATTCTATAAATACAAGGGAAAATAACATAAGGATTTATATGGTTTGGTACAATGACCAACTCCTTGACGCATTGGTTATTCTCTCCAATAGGGATTATCCACTATAATATTGTAAAAAATTATAATGTACGATATAGAGTGAAACTATATAAATCCTGAATCCAAAAAGGAGGTTCCTTATACTGCATCCCACAGTGTTACCAGAATCCACAATGGCCTGCTCCAGAATCCACACAAGAGACTTCTACTCCTGAATCACACAAGATACTTCCTAATCCTAACTCCAACTAAGAGGATTGACCCTTTCTTCAATTATTTATCCACTTTAGGATGATCTGTTTATCTTCTTACATTAGATTCTTGGATCACAGAATCCCATGTACCAATTCAATTACCTTTTCAAAACTTTCTGGTCTAGTTCACAAATCTCTGATCACCTATATTTGATTAGTTTCCTCAGTGTAAAAAATGATTGGTATATGATTCCTTTTGATGATGAAGTCACAAAATCACTAATATGTGTTAAAGTGGTTCAAAAATATTCTTTATTAATTTTTTATACAAGAAATATCTTGCATAATTCCATATCACTCTATAATTTTGAATTCTCAAACACTATCAACTCAAATATGAGGTCTTCTGATATTCTGACTGGCTTCAGTCACAAATTAATCACTATTAATTTATAGATTTCATGGAATCCAAAACATTAAAACATTTATATATATGTTATTATTATTTTATTTGTTATTAATATTTGTTTCGGTTATATCAATTTTGTATGCATGGGTTGCATGAATTGCATGGGTTGCATGTAACTTGCTCCTTTTACTTGCTTTGCATGACCAGTGAGGGTTCACATGAATGTATTACTACCTATTTTTTTATCCTACTACCTTATTTTCATGAATATAAAGGGTTAAATTGGTTTCTCCTCAAGGTATTCATGAGACAAAATGACTGTCCCTATGTTCATCTAAAACAGCTTTGTGAGACAAGAGGTACTATCCACGAGATCCTTCATGTGACAAGATGACTGTTTGTGAGTTACTTATAAGAAAATTCATGATAGATATGATATTTTCAATATATTTTATCTACATTTCAATGCTTTAATCCTAACCAATGTTTCATTACATGTTAAATTTCATAATTATTGGAATTTTGTTGTATTTTGAGCTAAATTGTGAAAATGCCCTAATTCTGGAAGTTTATCATTTTTTCACTAGTTTGATGATTCTAGAATATCTTTTTAAATATTTATCCAATTCTAATGATTCCTTTTTTTAGGCACCCATGGAATATGGTATTCACATTTTTAAATTGGACCAAGTTCTAAATCATCAATCTAAGGGCTCAAAGAAATCATTCTTTGTAAAAAGTTTTTCTGTTTGGATGTGTGGATCCTACCTCATTTAAAGATGTATAACTCCGGATACAGGTGTCCAAATTAATTAATTCAAATTTTAAGTGAAATAGGACTCCAAGACACGAGTTCATGATGAGTTTCAAGGTCAAATTAGATCGTTACGGAACTATGTGAGTGATAAGCTTATGTGGAAGATGAAGAGTCTCCTCAGGAAGAGCAAGATCTAATGAGTAATTAATTACTAACTTTTACATAAAATATCCAAAGCGGATGAAATTTGGAGGACAGATGGAGGATATAATTTATCACAACTCTGTAGAAGGTTCTATAGGTTGATTCTGCAGGGGATAGTTCCAAATATAAGACTACTTCGGGTGGATAGAATCTGGACAGAATAATTTCCAGCCCTCCTCCCCTTATCTCCCCATCTCTTCTTTCTTTTCAGGGGGGGGGGTTGGATTTGTGGAGACCTTGATGAATATGGTTTACACTCTTCCTAGAATGGAGAGGATGTGGGTTTCTCAAGTGATGCGAGGCTAAGCACCAAGTGGTTGCGGATGGTGACAACCGACGGGCACTCCCTTCCGAGTCTTGATCTTCATGTGTAATCTCTATTGCATCTCTCTTGAACTTATATTTCTTGGATGACAGCAGTTGTTTTATTTCTTGAATATATTTTCAACTTGTTTTTTTGGATGGTTTCCCAATCTATTAAGTAAAATAGTCGATTTACCTATTTAAATTTCTTCGGCGAGGTCTTGCCGTTGAGCATAGTGATTTCGATTAGGTTTGATTATTTGGAGGTCTTCAAGTAATCAGATCACTTCTATAGGAGGGGAAACAATAATATTTAGGTTTTAATATGATATCAATTAAAAATAAGGTGTTTATCCAAAGGTATTTGGGTAGGCATTGAGAGATTCATTAGGGAGATAATTTTAAACAAGGAAGAGGGGAGTGTCCGGGAGGTTAAAGCTTCTCCGTAACCACTATTTTGATTCTTGTTTCAAACTTATTTTATTTCATATCAATTTTATTGGCTCATTTGAAAATTTTATTTATCTTTAGTTTATACTTATATTCTATTCTTGATACTTTAATCAAATCCCCAAATTTCTATTTCGTGCAAAAACAAATAAAACAAAAGTGACAGTTTTGAAACTCAAATTGCAACCTCCTCGAGAGACAATCCATGGAATGCCATATTGAATTGTTTTTGGGGAAAATTTACTGATTGAATATTTAAAGGAAACTAATCCTCACTTAAAATGGCGTCGTTTCCAGGGATGTTTCTTGAGTTGATTTGGGTGGAAATTGTTTTTGCATGACCAGAAATTCTAACCCAAATTTGTTCCCATTGGATTCTGAGATTGATAGAACATTTCACTCTAGGGATAGAGCTACCAGATATCCCCTTGTCCCAAGTTGTTAATCTTCCAATAATGCACTTAGAAGTAACCTGGTTGAAACTGCAATTCCAATGGCTGAAAATAGAACCTTAACATAATTGGCTTCATCTTATGATGCAAATCAAGAAAATCCTATGGAATATCCTGATGCACCTGCTGGGTTTGAAATTAAATCTGGTTTCATTCACCAACTTCCAAAATTTAATGGTTTTCCTGGTGAAGATCCACATAAAAACCTTCAGGAATTTATTTATCTTTGTGTCAACATGAAACCCTAGGGAGTTGATGCAAATCAAATGAAATTGAGGTCATTTATTTTTTCGTTGGAAGGAGTTGCCAAAGAATTGGTTTTCTATTTGCATTCTACTTTTATTAGGGATTGGAATGAATTGAATAAACATTTCCTTGAATTTTTTCCCTGCTTATAGAACTGCTTCCATTAGAAAGGAGATTTGTGGAATTAGGAAAACTCAAGGTAAAACATTGCATGAGTACTGGGAATGCTTCAAATGACTTTGTTTCAGTTTCCCCCACCATAAAATTAGTGACCAACTTTTGATTCAATATTTTTATGAGGGATTGTGTCTTACTGATAGAAGCATGATTGATGCTACTGTAGGAGAGGCTCTAGTTGACAAAACACCCACTACGGCTAGGACATTAATTGCAAACATGGCCCAAAATGCTCAACAGTTTGGAACAAGAGGACTTCTTCATGTGAAATCTGACCAAGAGTTCCCCATTGGTAGTCCTGAAAACAACATGATTGTGAGTCAACTTTCTAATCTTACCACCATGGTGAGGTGAATGATGTTATCCAACAACCCACTAACACCACCCAAACCTGAATCAACATTTCAAATGCAAGTCCACTGTGGAATTTTTTCTTCTAATGAACATTTTAGTGACCAATGCCCACAAATGCAAGAACCCTTTGAGAACTATAATGCTGTTTTTCCTAGAAAACCCTTTCAATCAAACCAACAAAGGCCATTTCAAACAAATAAAAATTCAATCAAGTCTGGAACAACCACTCTAATGAAATATTTCATCATCCTGAACAACCTAGAATCTTCTTCGAAGGACAATCAAGCAATTCACAACCAAGATATTTCAATGAACAAGCCAATGCTCATTCTGGAAGAAACTTTCAGCCTGCCCCTCCCACTAAAAATTTAAAAGAAGCAATGAGGAAACAACAGGAGGCAATGAAACAAACACAAGATCAATAAAAAAACATGCTAAATACCCTGATGACTGAAATGAGTCAACTTGACTCTGATCTTAGTTGCATACAAAATCAAATGAGTGGAGGTTTTCCCTCACAACCTCAAGTGAATGCGAGAGATAAAGGGAAGGAACATGTGAGTGCAATTAAAATTAGGAGTGGAAAACAATTGAATACCCCTAAAATTGATAAACCAAAACATACTGTTTAAACTGCTAATGAAAATCCCACCGCTGATGAAAATACAAAAAATTATGAATGTTCTTTGAATGGAAACACAATGTCAAGAGAAGAAATGTTTCTTGAAAGAAAAAATAGGGATTGGAAGAGGATGTCTGGTCCTTTTGTTTCTCAAAGAAGTGCCCAAAATATCCTAGAAACAACAAAACCACCATTGCCTTACCCTATGAGTGAACCACCAGTGAAGTTGAGTGCTGAAAAAGAGTTGGATAAAGAGGTTTTGGAGACTTTCAAGAAAGTTCAAGTCAATATACTTTTGCTTGATGCTGTGAAAAAAGTTCCAAGGTATGAAAAGTTTTTGAAAGAAATGTGTACCCACAAGAGGAAATTCAAAGGAGGTGAATAGGTCAACTTAGGGAGAAATGTTTCATCCATGATTCAGCATGCTTTTCCTGTCAAATGTAAAAACCCAAGAACCTTTACCATTACATGCACCATTGGGAAATGAGAATTCAAGGATGTTATGCTTGATTTAGGTGTAGAGACCCGAAGCCTGACGTACATAGACTTTACATTACTTTTGCGGAATACTTAGTACATAACAAAAACACACACACACAAGGATCGTAATAGTTTAGCGTCTTTGGAAACTCGGAACGTAATCTTCTAATCGTGGTGAAAGATCTTCAATATCTCCCATAAAGATCTTCCCTTTTTTTTACCTAAAACCTTTCTTTATATCCTGGGGAAAAGAAAACATAAAAGGGTGAGCTCAAATGCTCAGTAAGGGTATACAAAATAAAAATCAATCACATCATATTCATAAGAACATAACTTTTGGAAATCTTAACCTGCAAAAGAGAGCATAATTTCATAACATGGGATAAATCATAGTAGTGAAATGAAATCACAATAATCATAACTTAAAACATGAAACTTTGTGGCATACACACATAATCGTAGAGAATCATTTCTTGTTAGTCAAGACTAATTGCCAAGACTATCTTAGTGGACAAAGTCCCTTTCTGAATCGAGTAACCCTCGTTTCAGTCCTGTTTCACTGAACCGATATAACCTACCATTTCAGCCATGTCTATCTCATGAGATATAAAATCTTTACCCAATGCATTTGAGGGAGATATAGGTCCCACCCATCTTATAATGAATCTTTTCTTATGTGTGCCACATAATCATAAACCATACATCATAGCGTAACCCATGTAATACAAATGGGATTCTTAAACAACATGACATCATAAAACAATTCATATAAGATGAAGGAATTCATAAAAATGTTTTCATCACAACATAATCAAATCCATGAAATAATAGGGATAAAAACAGAACCCTTTTATTATCATAGATGGAAAATAATTTTGATAAAATACTTGAACTCCATTCTTGAGGAAAATATCCTTTCTACTTTAAAAACATTTTCCTTTCATAACATGTCATACGACTTTAAAATAAAAGAAGTTGATTAAAAATAAACTTGAAAACTTGTAAAGGAAGCTTCTTGAAAATAATGTTTTAAAAATCCATTCATGCTGTATAAGTTAAAAAAATCATTCTTCATACTTTTGTCGGAAAAGTCAAAAAGTACCTCGTACGAAAAACGACAAAAGATTCCTTTCATACATATTACTAAAAACTCACCGAAGGACAAAAATGGATTTAAACAATTGTAAGTGGATGGAAATAATATTACATATTGATGAAACATGGATGTGGATGATAAAATACACCCCATTAAATACTTACGAATAAACAATCTCGGATAAAAATGAGATTGTGATATTTCCCTTACCTTAGGTCCGATTTGCTTTGTATGTGTCCGAAGCTCCTGTATAATGGTTTAAATAATGTTATTGACTTATTCTAGAATCATACATATTGATATGATATCATATATGGTCATATTCTTAGCTTCTTATTAGTAATATTTCATTGTTACTTGTTACTCGGGTCATTATTGCCTTTTGTTCTTATGCGTGTTTTGTCGAATAAATTCTTATTCTTATTTTAAGGTTATAGATACCTTATATCCAGAATGGTATTAGTGTAACATATATCATATTTATTCATTCAATTCATTTATATAATTACTATGTAATTATGATCATGTAGAACGAGTCACATCACATCGTGGAGACGGTATTCCGTACGTACGCACGAGTGATGATATCGTTCCTATGATCGTGGAACTGTATTGGAGTATATATATATTATTTCAGTATCAATATTAATTTATAATAATCATAAATAGTTACTCATTACACCATTATACCCATCCTTGTAAAGTGATGGTGGAAAAATAGATTACACCACGATGTGGAGATGGTATTCCGTACGTACGCACGTGCGGTGATTTCATTTTTCCGTGGGATGGATAGAAGGTGAATTAGGGTTGTTTCATATTTATAATAAAATATCAGTATTTAAGTAATACTGATGTTATTACTTTATCATGAAACAACTAAAGAAGAAGATGTTGAAGAAGAATGAAATTGAAAAGATCGGTAATGGATATTACCTCTTCTTTGGAACGCCTCTTTGAATCCTCCACTTAGGGAACTAAGATTGGTCTTTGAAGAAGACAAAGACCTCTAGGATTATTATAGGGAAGTGGAGAGGAGAAAATGGCAGGGGTTGTCCGAGCTTGAGTGCTCAAATTGGTGTGAGGAGGAGGGGGAGGAGGTGCCCTTTTATAAGGGAGGAGAGGGGCACCTTAGGAATACCTCAAAATATTATTTTATATTAAAGTCAAAATCGGTTTATAATGGTTCCAAAGGGTCTTATTTCGGAGCTAAAGTGGGTATGGGTCGAAATCCTATCAACCGATAATATTTAGACAAGTTTAGGGTATTATTTTAACCTTATCAATTAGATTTAACTCTAAGTTAAATAATTTAACTTTTACCGTGTCTTTTTGTTTTCTTTCACTATATGGTTAATAAACTTACTATAAAATGCCAAAAGAACCCCGAATTGTTTATTAGTAATACATATATCCTTATCTAAGTCATTTGGCCGAACCTTAGATTTTTAGGAATAAAATAACAATTAATAATATAATATTTTATTTAAAAACTATTTTGTGTCAATTTTGACACTATTTGATATATGATTTTTGTGAAAGTCATAACAGAATTATATGTTCGAACCAAGTTGATTAAATCAACATTAATATATCATAGTAACCTAGAAAATTAGTGGAATTCATAAAAAGTCTCAAATTACATTTATTTTGGTGTTTATAACATCAATTATGTCAATATTTCATTAATAAGATAATTACTGCATCATCATTGTGTCATAAATAAATTAAATTCTTTAATGTCTAAAAATTACAAATAAAATACCATTATTTAAGAAATCTTTTTAGCTTTCTAATGAATATTTATAGTCGAATTTATCTTATGTATAACCCCATATTAAAAATTATTTACTTATTATACTTTGATTTTAACTATTTTAACCCTACTTTAAATAAATTAATAATAAATGTCCTAATCTAATCCAAGTGGGCCTAAATGGTCATATTTTATTCCTAAGTTTGTTTTTGGTCGAATTAAACTTATCCAATAGAATTAGGACATGTGTTAGGGTAATAGTAATATCATTTTTACCCTTAGTTACCCTATTTACTATTAACCGCGGTAAAAAAGTAAAAAGTTACTATTCACCAAAAAAATTATTTTTATCTCATTGAACCACATTTTACTTACTGATATCAACCGTGTCTCTCGGATTTTTGAAATTCCATTTACAGAAGCGGTAAAATTAAGTTTTATGAAAAATTCAGTTTTTTTAACTACAACTTAGTAGTTTCACTATTCATCAAAAATTGATGTTTTTCAGAACAATGCCAAAATTTCATCCTAAGCTATATTTCATATTCCAAATTCAAAAATGAAGTCTAATTTACCAAATTCATAACATATAAGTTTCATTAATTAATTTTATAATTAAATCCCGCTGTTAAAACAAATAGCGTGTTTTTAAGAATCAATATCTATCAAAAGATTGACACTTGTTTATGTCTGGTGTAAATGTGAAATTACATCCAATGACCAACATTGTATTGAATTGTAAAAATATATTCTAAATATACTTTAAAACCACTCAAATTAATAATTTATCACTATTAATTATTTCGATTAAAAAAGTTGTTTTTAATTATAATTTAGTAATTTTCACTATTCATCAGAATATGAAAGTTATCCAAAAAGTACCAAAATTTCACCTTAGGCTAAATTTGATACTTCGAATCCAAAAATGAAGTCCATTTTGAGAGAAAAATTTTCTAAAATTTAAAAAGTTATTATTACCATTCATAACGGCTAGTTTTAATAATATTTTAATAGCATATCGTTGTTTCGTGAAACTCAGTATTGCATACTACACACGCTATCTAGGAAGGTTGTGATTGC
The DNA here is from genome assembly GCA_963277665.1 of Viscum album. NCBI lineage: Eukaryota > Viridiplantae > Streptophyta > Magnoliopsida > Santalales > Viscaceae > Viscum > Viscum album. The sequence goes on from OY728120.1 coordinate 1,173,064,101, forward strand.
ATGTAATGCAAGGCAAGTCAGGGATGCGTGTTGTGCAAGATCCTTTTGGTGTAGCGTACAACAGAAGACATTAATAAAATTAAAAAGAATAGTTTTCATAAAATCTCGGGCTGTTACATTCTACCCCCCTTAAAATGAATTTCGCCCTCGAAATTCGTCGGGGTTATAAATAGTTTACTATTCGAAAGTTTCTTTAATAGAAACCCACATCGTAAAAAGGAATACCAAAACTTGGCTTTAAAAACTAACGTATGAAATGTAACGATTACCCAAATAAACTAATCACTGGGTTTCCACATAGGTGAAAATATGGATATGGAAGAGAAATCTAACCATCATGTTCTGATGGAGAGTGGTAGAGAACATGGCTATGGAAAATCCAACAATCAGAAAGCCATAAATTTGTGATGATCTAGGGTACCATCTGATTCATCAGGCATAAGATCACCAGGACAACATTTTTGGTTTTCAAGATCATTTCCCTAAAGTTGAAAATTTGAATTAGAATAATTACTTACTTTATTTTGGAACAATCTCACTGTTGTTCGTGCCTTGAACAATTTCCACTTCATCTCTTAAATAAATGAAGTTGAATTTGTTATTCGTGAAGTGTTAGCAGATTATGTGATAGAATGACGGGTCATTCCATCTGTCTCAAACAAAAGGTTAGAAAAAGTTATTAAATATACATAAGTCATTTTATAGTGAGATTAATCATATATGGTTCCTAAAATGGACTTATACTTCATATATCATACTGCTTAATATAATAAAACTAGTTTATACTAAACAGGGACTTCCTGTAGGCCAGTGGTAGGGGATAAAGGCCAGTCGCACTTCGGTTGTGGGTTCGATTCCTACAGCCTTGTCCGACGCGATGGGTTGTCGCCCGTCCTGCAAGTTGTCCTTTTTCTAAAACTATATTACTATAACATCCCATCAATAATATTGAAAAAACTTCTATCCTTAAACAATACTAACTTATGTCCAACATAATCCATTCCAATCTTTAGGCTTATCCATAATACTGCAGTCCACTCTCATAACATAGTGAAAACGATTACCAGAGATTTAATACCATCGTTGATCCCCATATATCATAAGATATATCTTGTTGGTCACATTCTAAACATTCAAAGGCCTTAATCTTGTACTCTCTTGAATACCCATTGAACCTTATTGAAAACATGAATTCTATTAAAAGTTAACTCTTTCCACATACCAAAATCCTCAAAATTCTATATACTCAAACCATGATATCACTTAGTCCTTATATCAATCATGAGCTCATGAATACTATCAAACATTTAATTTTCTCCTTATCCCTTCATTATGTGCATATCATCTACATTCCAAAAATATCTGAATAACCTTTCATGGATACTGGTAACATTAATCAGACAACAGTGTAACAATCCTTACATGTCTCTTTATTCTATAGTACCATGAGATTACTTATACAACATTACACATGATAAACATGTAATCATTCCACTACATTCTTAAACCATTGACCGAGCTTCAACAATTCTTTCATCTCACATATCATTTGTAGTCTCTTCATCATCATCCACATAAATACTTCCCATACGACCATACTTATTATCTTCACGAGACTTTCCCTTAGGGCATTGGTTTGCATAATGCCCGCACATTCCACATTTAAAACATTTATCCATTGTTGATGTCGTAGCAATACCATTATCCTTATCCATGTTGTTAAATGAACCTTTTCCTTTGCATTTACTTGATTTGTGTCCTTCTTTTCCACACCCAAATCATCTTCCAGTTCCTTTGAAAGATTCTCCTTGATGCCTCTTCCCACATGATTTACATAGGGGAAATTGAACTTTCTTTCCTCTATGATCATCATGAAACTCCATCTTTCTCTTATTAGCCGAGTCAGGAAACTTACCAAATTTTACTTTATTGATCATATTATGAGATTGCTGATTCGCCATAATAATGATTTTTGGACTTCCAAATCCCATTTCATTATGAATAATATCATTCCATTGTCCATCATATCCTCCATTATCGTGAATCATCTTGTTTCCATCCATTTTCTAAAACCCAAAAAAAATAGTGTGAGAGGCAAAAATCATGCTAGGGAAAACATAATAAAGGGGGAGTACCTTCAATATCTAACATCTTAGGTTTAATTCTATGATCGTTAGCGTAGTTCTAGTACTATAACCTATATGTATACTTAACCTTAGGGACATCCCTAGACATACCTTAGAAATATCTCTAGGGATCTCACTAAAGTTCTCGCATCCTAGTTTCCAAAGGTTGACTAAACCTTTCCTCTGATACCAACTGTAGAGACCCAAAGCCTGACGTACATAGACTTTACATTACTTTTGCGGAATACTTAGTACATAACAAAAACACACACACACAAGGATCATAATAGTTTAGTGTCTTTGGAAACTCGAAACGTAATCTTCTAATCGTGGTGAAAGATCTTCAATATCTCCCATAAAGATCTTCCCGTTTTTTTACCTAAAACCTTTCTTTATATCCTGGGGAAAAGAAAACATAAAAGGGTGAGCTCAAATGCTCAGTAAGGGTATACAAAAGAAAAATCAATCACATCATATTCATAAGAACATAACTTTTGGAAATCTTAACCTGTAAAAGAGGGCATAATTTCATAACATGGGATAAATCATAGTAGTGAAATGAAATCACAATAATCATAACTTAAAACATGAAAATTTGTGGCATACACACATAATCGTAGAGAATCATTTCTTGTTAGTCAAGACTAATTGCCAAGACTATCTTAGTGGACAAAGTCCCTTTCTGAATCGAGTAACCCTCGTTTCAGTCCTGTTTCACTGAACCGGTATAACCTACCATTTCATCCATGTCTATCTCATGAGATATAAAATCTTTACCCAATGCATTTGAGGGAGATATAGGTCCCACCCATCTTATAATGAATCCTTTCTTATGTGTGCCACATAATCATAAACCATACATCATAGCGTAACCCATGTAATAAAAATGGGATTCTTAAACAACATGACATCATAAAACAATTCATATAAGATGAAGGAATTCATAAAAATGTTTCCATCACAACATAATCAAATCCATGTAATAATAGGGATAAAAACAGAACCCTTTTATTATCATAGATGGAAAATAATTTTGATAAAAAACTTGAACTCCATTCTTGAGGAAAATATCCTTTCTACTTTAAAAACATTTTTCCTTTCATAACATGTCATACGACTTTAAAATAAAAGAAGTTGATTAAAAATAAACTTGAAAACTTGTAAAGGAAGCTTCTTGAAAATAATGTTTTAAAAATCCATTCATGCTGTATAAGTTAAAAAATCATTCTTCGTACTTTTGTCGGAAAAGTCAAAAAGTACCTCATACGAAAAACGACAAAAGATTCATTTCATACATATTACTAAAAACTCACCGAAGGGTAAAAATGGATTTAAAAAATTGTAAGTGGATGGAAATAATATTACATATTGATGAAACATGGATGTGGATGATAAAATACACCCCAGTAAATACTTACGAATAAACAATCTCGGATAAAAATGAGATTGTGATATTTCCCTTACCTTAGGTCCGATTTGATTTGTATGTGTTCGAAGCTCCTGTATAATGGTTTAAATAATGTTATTGACTTATTACAGAATCATACATATTGATATGATATCATATATGGTCATATTCTTAGCTTCTTATTAGTAATATTTCATTGTTACTTGTTACTCGGGTCTTTATTGCATTTTGTTCTTATGCGTGTTTTGTCGAATAAATTCTTATTCTTCTTTTAAGGTTATAGATACCTTATATCCAGAATGGTATTAGTGTAACATATATCATATTTATTCATTCAATTCATTTATATAATTACTATGTAATGATGATCATGTAGAACGAGTCGCATAACATCGTGGAGACGGTATTCCGTACGTACGCACGAGTGATGATATCGTTCCTATGATCGTGGAACTGTATTGGAGTATATATATATTATTTCAGTATCAATTTTACTTTATAATAATCATAAATAGTTACTCATTACACCATTATACCCATCCTTGTAAAGTGATGGTGGAAAAATAGATTACACCACGGCGTGGAGACGGTATTCCGTACGTACGCACGCTCGGTGATTTCATTTTTCCGTGGGATGGATAGAAGGTGAATTAGGGTTGTTTCATATTTATAATAACATATCAGTATGTAAGTAATACTGATGTTATTACTTTATCATGAAACAACTAAAGAAGAAGAAGTTGAAGAAGAAAGAAATTGAAAAGATCGGTAATGGATATTACCTCTTCTTTGGAACGCCTCTTTGAATCCTCCACTTAGGGAACTAAGATTGGTCTTTTAAGAAGATCAAGACCTCTAGGATTATTCTAGGGAAGTGGAGAGGAGAAAATGGCAGGGGTTGGCCGAGCTTCAGTGCTCAAATTGGTGTGAGGAGGAGGGGGAGGAGGTGCCCTTTTATAAGGGAGGAGAGGGGCACCTTAGGAATACCTCAAAATATTATTTTATATTAAAGTCAAAATCGGTTTATAATGGTTCCAAAGGGTCTTATTTCGGATCTAAAGTGGGATGGGTCGAAATCCTATCAACCAATAAGATTTAGACAAGTTTAGGGTATTATTTTAACCTTATCAATTAGATTTAACTCTAAGTTAAATAATTTAACTTTTACCGTGTCTTTTTGTTTTCTTTCACTATATGGTTAATACACTTACTATAACATGCCAAAAAAACCCCAAATTGTTTATTAGTAATACATATATCCTTATCTAAGTCATTTGGCCGAACCTTAGATTTTTAGGAATAAAATAACAATTAATAATATAATATTTGATTTAAAAACTATTTTGTGTCAATTTTGACACTATTTGATATATGATTTTTGTGAAAGTCATAACAGAATTATATGTTCGAACCAAGTTGATTAAATCAACATTAATATATCATAGTAACCTATAAAATTAGCGGAATTCATAAAAAGTCTCAAATTACATTTATTTTGGTGTTTATAACATCAATTATGTCAATATTTCATTAATAAGATAATTACTGCATCATCATTGTGTCATAAATAAATTAAATTATTTAATGTCTAAAAATTACAAATAAAATACCATTATGTAGGAAATCTTTTTAGCTTTCTAATGAATATTTATAGTCTAATTTATCTTATGTATAACCCCATATTAAAAATTATTTACTTATTAAACTTTGATTTTAACTATTTTAACCCTACTTTAAATAAATTAATAATAAATGTCCTAATCTAATCCAAGTGGGCCTAAATGGTCATATTTTATTCCTAAATTTGTTTTTGGTCGAATTAAACTTATACAATAGAATTAGGACATGTGTTAGGGTAATATTAATATCATTTTTACCCTTAGTTACCCTATTTACTATTAACCGCGGTAAAAAAGTAAAAAGTTACTATTCACCAAAAAATTATTTTTATCTCATTGAACCACATTTTACATACTGATATCAACCGTGTCTCTCAGATTTTTGAAATTCCATTCACAGAAGCGGTAAAATTAAGTTTTATGAAAAATTCAGTTTTTTTAACTACCACTTAGTAGTTTCACTATTCATCAAAAATTGATGTTTTTCAGAACAATGACAAAATTTCATCCTAAGCTATATTTCATATTCCAAATTCAAAAATGAAGTCTAATTTACCAAATTCATAACATAGAAGTTTCATTAATTAATTTTATAATTAAATCCCGCTGTTAAAACAAATAGCGTGTTTTTAAGAATCAATATCTATCAAAAGATTGACACTTGTTTATGTCTGGTGTAAATGTGAAATTACATCCAATGACCAACATTGTATTGAATTATAAAAATATATTCTAAATATACTTTAAAACCACTCAAATTAATAATTTATCACTATTAATTATTTCGATTAAAAAAGTTGTTTTTAATTATAATTTAGTAATTTTCACTATTCATCAGAATAAGAAAGTTATCCAAAAAGTACCAAAATTTCACCTTAGGCTAAATTTGATACTTCGAATCCAAAAATGAAGTCCATTTTGAGAGCTAAATTTTCTAAAATTTAAAAAGTGATTATTACCATTCATAACGGCTAGTTTTAATAATATTTTAATAGCATATCGTTGTTTCGTGAAACTCAGTATTGCGTACTACACACGCTATCTAGGAAGGTTGCGATTGCGTGTAATGCAAGGCAAGTCAAGGATGCGTGTTGTGTAAGATCCTTTTGGTGTAGCGTACAATACAAGACATTAATAAAATTAAAAAGAATAGTTTTCATAAAATCTCGGGCTGTTACATTAGGGGCCTCCATCAATGTAATGCCACATTCTATTTACTCATATCTTCAGGTTGGATAATTTAAACACTCTGGGATCATCATTCAACTTTCCAACCGAAGTACTACCAAGCCTGCTGGAGTTATAGAGTATGTTATCGTTCAAGTGAGAGACATGATTTTCCTGTGGATTTCTATGTCTTGGATATGGAAGATAATCAGTTTAGTACCCATGCACCTCTCATTCTAGGGGGACCATTTTTGAAAACTGCAAAATCAATCATCAATGTTCACAAGGGAACACTTTCACTGGAGTTTGGAGGAGAGGTTGTTCATTTCAATATTTTTCAGTCCATGAAACACCCAGTCAAGGATCATTCATCCCCATAAGTGAACATGATTGATTGGTTTTCCACTGAGATGTTCCCTGATTTTTCCTATGATGAGAAACCAACTGCCATTTTTAATGATGGAAATTTGTTTGTTGCTGAATCTGATCAACAAGGGAGGGAAAAGGAAGCTTATGATGAGTCTTGGAATGTTGATACTACTTTGAAAAATTCTATTGGTCTCAACATTGATGAAGATGTCTTTCTGGAAATCCATAGTGCTACTAGTGGTCTCCTGGGAGAAATTGAAAATTTACTAGAAACAAATTCTGAGAACATTGAGTTTGATCATCAGGGTGAATTTTCTTTAAAATATGAAGCCCCACTGAACAATCACACTTGCGAGCAATGTTCCTTGATCAATGAAAATACCCCAGCTGAGTTAGAGTTGAAACCACTTCCTGAGAATCTCAAATATACTTTCTTATGTGAAAATGAAACATTACCTATTATAATTTCAAAATATTTGTCAAAGGACCAAGAGAATCAATTTTTAGGAGTCCTAAAAACCCACAAGAAATCTATTGGATGGACTCTATCTGATTTAACTGGAGTCACCCTCAATGTGCATGCATATAATTTTCATGGAGGAAAATGTTAAACCAGTGAGAAAATTTCAAAGGAGGTTGAATCCAACACTTTTAGAGGTTGTTAAGAAGGAATTCACCACCCTTTTGGATACTAGAATTATTTTTCCCATCTCTAATAGTCAATGGGTGAGTCCAATCCAAGTTGTTCCCAAAAAAGGTGGCTTCACAATCTCAAGGAATGAATTTGGTGAGCTTGTTCCTGTTAGGCTTCCAAATAAATGGAGAATGTGCATTGATTACAGGAAGCTCAATTTTTATACAAGGAAAGACCACTTCCCACTACCATTCCTTGATTAGGTCCTTGAATGACTGGCTGGTAAAACCCATTATTGCTTTCTTGATGGATTCTCTCGTTATTTCCAAATTCATATTGCACCGAAGGATCAAGAGAAAAACACATTCACATGCCCATTTGGAAAATTTTCTTATAGGAGGATTCCCTTCAGTTTGTGAAATTCTCCTGGAACTTTTCAAAGGTGTATGTTGAGAATTTTCTTTGAATTTCTTGAAACATGCATGGAAGTTTTTATGGATGACTTCACTGTTTATGTCTCATCATTTGAAAGTTGTTTGGAAGGTCTGGCTCATGTTCTTGAAACATTCATTGATAAGAAACTTGTTCTTAATTATGAAAAATGTCATTTCATGGTGGGTAAGGGAATTGTTCTTGGGCATGTTGTGCATCTGGATGGAATTCAAGTTGATATATCCAAAGTTGAGGTCATTTCTTCATTTCCATACCCAAAAACAGTCAGAGATGTGAGATCTTTTCTTGGTCATGCTGGGTTTTTATAGGAGATTCATTAAGTATTTTAGTAAGGTTACACTTCCATTGTATAAATTACTCTAGAAAGACACCCCATTTGCCTTTGATGAAAATTGTAAATAGGACTTTGGGTATTTGAAACAAAAATTGATAACTCCTCCCATTGTTCAACCTCCCAAATGGGACTTTCCCTTTGAAATCATGACTGATGCATCTGACTTTTCTCTTGGGGAATTTTTAAGTCAAAGGTTGGAAAAGAAATCTCATGTGATTGCCTATGACTCTAGAACATTAGATCACGCCCAATCAAACTACAAAACAAATGATAAGGAATTGTTTGCTGTTTTCATTGCATTAAACAAATTTTAATGTTATCTTCTGGGCTCTAAGGTGATTGTTTTCATTGATCATTCTGCAATCAAAATTTTGATGAAGAAACATGATGAAAAACCAAGACTTATGTATTTTGTTGTTACAAGAGTTTGATGTCGAAATAAAGGACCATAAAGGAAGTGAGAACCTTGTGGCTGATCATTTGAGTAGGATACCATCTGTTTTGAATGGGGACCCTCAGATCTATCTGCTAATTAAGGAAACTTTTCCAGATGGGGAGTTATATTCTTGTCAAACTAAAAGGCCCTGATTTGCTGATCTGGTGAATTATTTAGCTTATGATGATGTTCCCCACTAGTTTTCCAAGAATCAAATTTCTAAACTTTTGAGTGATTCAAATAATTACATTTGGGATGATCCTTACTTGTGGCATGTTGGTAGTGATCAAATGATTAGGCGATGCATTCCAAATTCTGAATTTCAATCTATCCTAAACTTTTGTCACACATTGAGCTGTGGAGGACACTTTTGGCCTCAAATAACTGCAAGAAAGGTTATTGATTCTGGTTTTTATTGGCCTAACATTTTTAGAGATGCTTTTGATTTCTACAGGACATGTAGAAATTGTCAATTTCAAGGGAGCATTTCCAAAAGGAATGAGATGCCACAACAAACTCTTTTTTTTTGTGATGTATTTGATGTTTGGGGTATAGATTTCATGATACCTTCTCCCAATTCCTTTGGATATATTTACATTTTTCTTGCTGTTGATTATGTATCCAAGTGGGTAGAAGCTATTCCCACAAGAGTTGATGATGCCAAAACTGTGTCCAAGTTTGTGAAAGGAAATATATTTTCAAGGTTTGGATTTCCAAAGTTCTTGATTACAGATCAAGGCACTCATTTTTGTAACAAGAATTTGGAATCACTATTGAAGAAGTATGGAGTTCATCATAGGGCCTCTATACCCTATCACCCTCAAACAAATGGAATGGATGAGTTGTCCAACAGAGAAATCAAACAAATTCTGGAAAAAAACTGTGAACCCGAATAGAAAGGATTGGTTTTTGAGACTTGATGATGAACTATGGGCTTATAAGACTTCATTTAAAACCCCAATTGGCATGTCACCATTTATATTAGTTTATGGAAAGGATTTTCACCTTATGTTTGAGTTAGAACACAAATCTTTTTGTTCTGTTAAAACATTTAACATGAATCTGTTTTTTGCTGGAGAAGAAAGAAAATTTTGTTCACAGGAGCTAATGGAGATTAGAAATAGTGCATGTGAAAGTTATAGGATGTAAAATGAAAGAACAAATTCATTTCATGATGAGATGATTCTCAACAAAAACTTCAAGGAAGGGGACAAAGTGTTGCTGTTTGATTCAAGATTAAAGCTGTTCCTGAGTAAATTTTGTTCCAAATGGTATGGTCCTTTCATTGTTACTCATGTTTTTTCCTTTTGGTGCTATCTAGATAAAAGAACTAGGAAAAGGGACACCATTAATAGTCAATGGGCACAAGTTGAATCTGTTTAGAGAGAATGTTCAAAATCCTCTGGGGGAGGAGATCCATCTTCATGAAGCAGAATACAATTGATGACAGGTTGTGTTTTTCCATCTCACTTTTTTTGTAATGTCTTTAATTTATTAAATTTCATATTCATATATTTTTTTACACAATGAATAAATTTCATAAAATAAGTGTGGGGGGAGGAACATGATGGGAAGATTAGGATTTTGTGTTCTTTCATTTCATTTTTCATTTTTTGTTTTTTCCCTATTCTCTCTCTTTCAATTTTTGGTGTGTTCTTTTATTTTTTCAAATTTTGTGTGTTTTATTTAAAATTTTGGAAAACAACTTGTGAGGTTACATGATGATATTTGTAATTTTTGAAAACCCTATTAATGAGTGAACCAATTGATCCCTTGAATCTGGTTATAAATGAATGCTGAAAAGGAAACTGTTTCATGTTCAAAAATTTTGAAATAACCATTGAATTTTGAATTACATGCCATGAATTCTATATAATATTGAAAATCAGTTGCCTGTGAGTATTCTAAAACCATTTTTCATCTTCTTCACATTCATCCTACTTCTTGAGTGAACCAAAGAATGAATGTTTGATTGAACCAGAACTTGATCTATTTCTATCAAAACTTGAGGGCTGAGGTGAGTGTGATTGAAATGTTTGAGGCAATTTTTTTTTGTGATTGAAAGCCCCCTTTTTCATGATTATACTTTTTATTCTGGCCCACCTTGTACATTTTATCTTTCTTGAACCCTTAGTAGACATGTAATTCCTTCTAGATATCCACATTACAAGACATTTTCCCTTTCCAACTTGATCTGGAAGTATAAATTCATGATCTAGTTGAACTTAAGTGTGGGGGAGATGACTTGTGGTGTGATACCTCATCTGTTGTTTCTTTGGTTGGTTATCAAAACTCTGAAGAGATATTTTTTCTATTGAAAAATGTTTTTCTGGGAGCTATGCCTGTATGGAGCTCTCAATGGAAGAGAGTTGTGCCTGTCTGGAGCACTCAATAAAAGAGAGTTGTGCCTATCTGGAGCTCTCAATGGAAGAGAGCTATGCATGTTTGGAGCTCCCAATGGAAGAGATTTGTGCCTATCCGGATCTCTTAATGGAAGAAAGCTGTTCCCAATCCGGAGCTCTTGAAAAAAAGAAGAAGAAGAGAAATTTCACTTTTACTGGTAAAATATTGATGGAAGGACGTGGAAAAGATATTCTCAGAGATGCTCAAATCTTACTTTCATTGGAGGAGAGTAAGTAGGATTCCCCACATGAGTGAATATTAGATTCATGCATTTTGTTTTGCTTCAAAAATGAGCCAAACTCTCCCTATTCGACCTTAGAATTTTGGACATTTGAAACCCACCAACCTTTAGCCATAGAAAAACCTTGAAATTACCTCATGATGATCACATTTTCTTGGATCATATCTGGTGGATATTTAGAAAATTTTCAAACCTATGACAATTATTGCATGTGTTTGAATGAGGGAAACTTTTTTGAAAATTAATATTTGTGTTGAGAGAATTTTTTTTGTGAGGTTAGTGTGTTGTGTGAATGAGAGGAGAATATAAGTGGAAATTATTGAATGAACTGAATTTACAACTTGAATCGTTTTTTTATGAGGCATGATATGATCTGATTCTTGGTGGTTGATTGGTGAACCTCATTGGTTTGTGTTTTGAACATGCAATGATTTGGTTTTGGTGCTCACTTGTCCAGGAGACCAAGTTCTAAGTGTGGGGGAATTGATAGAGATGATATTTTCAATATATTTTATCTAAATTTCAATGATTTAATTCTCACAAATGTGTCATTAAATGTTAATTTTCATAATTTTTGGAATTTTGTTGTATTTTGAGCTAAATTGTGAAAATTCCATAATTCTGGATTTTTAACATTTTTTCACTAGTTTGATGATTCAGGAATATCTTTTTAAATATTGATCCAATTCTAATGATTACTTTTTTAGGCACACCTGGAATATGTTATTCAAATTTTTCAACTGGACCAAGTTCTAAATAATTCATATAAGGGCTCAAAGAAATCATTCTTTTTAAAAAGTTTTTCTATTTGGATGTGTGGATCCTACCTCATTCAAAGAGGTATAACTCCAGATACATGTGTCCAAAGTCATTAATTCTAATTGAATGTGAAATAGGACTCTAGGAAATGCGTGCATGATGAGTTTCATGGTAAAATTCGATCGTTAGGGAACTACATGAGTGAGAAACTTATGTGGAAGATGAAGAGTCTCCTTAGGCTGAACAAGAGATGTTGAGTAATTAATAACTAACTTTTACATCACGTCTCCAAAGAGGCTGAAATTTGGAGGAGAGACTGAGGATATAATTTCTCACAACTATTTATAATGTTCTAGAGGTTTATTCAGCCAAGGAGGGTTCCAAACAGAATACTACTTCAAGCGTACAGAATCTGAACAGAAGAATTTGCAGCCCTCCTCCCCTTATCTCCCCATCTCTTCTTTCTTTTCAAGGGGGGTTGGATTTGTAGAGACCTTGATGAAGATGTTGTACACTCTTCCTAGAATGGAGATGATGTGGGCTGCTCAAGTGATTCCAGCCTAAGCACCAAGTGGTCGCGGACGACAACAACCAACAGACACTTCCTTCCGAGTCTTGATCTTCATGTGTAATCTCTATTGCATCTCTCTTGAACTTATATTTCTTGGATGAAAACGGTTGTTTTCTTTCTTGAATATATTTTAAAATTGTTTGTTTTGGATTGTTTTCCAATCTATGAAGTAAAATAGTCTATTCCCCTATTTAAATTTCTTTGGCGAGGTCTTGCCATTGAGCATAGTGATTTTGATTAGGTTTGAATATTTGGAGGTCTTCAAGTAATCAGATCACTATTATACAAGGGGAAACAATCATATTGACGTTTTAATATTATATACATGAAAAATAAGGTTTTTATACAAAGGTATTTGGGTAGAAATTGAGAGATTCATTAGGGAGATAATTTTAAATAAGGAAGAGGGGAGTGTCCGGGAGGATAAAGCTTGTCGGTAACCACTATTTTGATTCTGGTTTCAAACTTATTTTATTTCCTATAAATTTTCTGGATCATTTGAAAATTTTCTTTATCTTTAGTTTATACTTATATTATATTCTTTAGTCTTTAATAAAATCCCCAAATTTCTAATTCGTGGAAAAACGAACAAAACAAAAGTGACAGTTTTGCAACTCACATTGCAACCTTCTGGAGAGACAATCCAGGGACTGCTATATTGCATTGTTTTTGGGGAAAATTTATTGATTGAGGATTTAACGACAACTAATCCTCACTTCAATTCACATAAGAAAAAGTTTATTCATGTATAGGATTAATATGATAAGAGGTGTCCATATATTACTGTATCAATCTCTTCAAAATACGTTAATGTCATTCGGGATTATTTCTCATGATAAAGGTTGTGTCTATGGGTTTCTTCTTGTGACACTGGGTGTATCCATGAATTCCTCATCAAATTACTTCATGGGATCAAAAGACTCATGTGATCCTACTTTGTGTGATTGAATCACATGAGAATAAACTTCTTTCATATGAAGTGATCATGAAAATGCTTTGTTATTGATATGAGAGAAATTTCTCTCTCATTATCTCGATGTCGCAGCAACATAAATGCTCAAATGAGACTCAGTTTATATAGGCAGTGTAGCTCTGATTTTTAAGGCATGCTGTTGAATTCTTCAAATGCCCAAATATATCAGGATCTCATGAATTATGAATCTTTTGGATTCTCTATAAAACATTGGATAGATCACATGATCTCATTATTTATTTTCATGATCACTTCTTTGATCTTGAAATTCCTCAGTGAACTTATTTCAATGTCATGGTGGACTTCTTCTTCGATAAACTGAATAATTCAGCTGATAATACCTAAAAAATATAGGATCATATTGTGATCATTTTTGTTCTTACGATGGATTCCTATTTTCATGTGATCCTTGATGATAAAAAAATGTTACAATTAATGTATCCATGCCATCATGCGATGCATCATTGATCATTATTCTTCAATCATGTGATTTTAATATTACCATGCGATGAAATCATGTGGAATTTTCTAGTTATTATAAAATCTTATTGGGATGGACTATGCTCTTCATAAATATCAACATGAATTCAAGACAAATTTGCATGAAATATTTTGGTGAATTTTATATTGTATAAATCCTTCGACATGTTGAGTTTATCTAGATGTCTTGTAGTGGATGGTTATATCGATCTCATGCAGATCGTATCCTCATAGAGTGGTAGGAGGTGACAACTTATATTGAATATGTGTCACTTGGGATCAACAGACGATGATGATCAGCTTAATCAAAGGACCTCATTTATATCCATATTTTTTATGTGTGGGTAAATAGTACCCATGCCTACGGTGTCCCACATCAATTACTTTAATAGGAGTTACTCCACTTTATTAATCAAATTACACTGCTACTCATTCGAGCTAGCTACTGGGGATCATCACTGGTCACACTACACACACACCACCAGGAATTAGCCCTATGGGATTGTAGCCTAAACTATGCATCCCTTTAGGAATGCACTCTGTGGGACTTATACACGGGACCACCATCACATAGTGGTAACTATGACTCCTCTTCCACCCATGGGTTGGCCTGAGCTACTTCTTTGAGTGTGGTTGGCCTTTAGGTCCCACACTATTGAGGTCAAGCTTGGATAAGGCTAGTTAATGGGTTGGTCTAATTTTTTACATAAGGTCTTAATAAAGTACATAAAACTATTCCAATAATATAATGGAAGTATAAAACCGAAAATAGAATAAATTTACTAAGAAAAACCATATAGATCCCATAAAAAATCATAATCCCTAAAATATTCTCTATAAAATATATGTATGAATGTATTTTTTCCTGACGTTCTTCACATTATCATGCTCATGCAATCTTCTTATAAAAAATATAATTTATTTTTGCATGGTCACATTAATAACTCTTCTTCACTTTTTACAAATAAATATTATCATGGCCTTTAAATGTTGTAAAAATTTTGAATATCCAAAGCACAAGTATTTTTCATTTAAGATCAGTTCAAACAATCTTTAGAGTTGCATGGAGATTTTTCCAAGCCATAAAAATTCTCTAAGCACCCCCAATTCATCCTCCAAAACATATTGAATTATTGAAAACAAATGAAACCTAGGATAAAAAATCTCCCCATTTTTATTTTCTTGTCAACATAAACACATATCATAAGTCAATACACGGTTCTAGATTTCTCACCCTTACTGAAAATCAATATACAAAGGGTAAATGAGGTATTTTCAACTCACCTTTCTTCTCAAATGTATGATCATCTCCCTTATATGAAAATTTCAAGATCACTTAAACGATAGTAATGATCTCACATGGTTCTATTAAAAAAGAGACTCTAGTTAATAAACTCAACATCTACATGGGATAACCCAGCATAGAAAACAATAGCGATACAACCAAGTATGTCTAATCAATCCATAAAATACAATTCATGTGAAATCATGATAAAAAATTCTAAATTATCATTAAAGGGATTAGAAATAATCATATTCATTAATAAAATTTGAAATCCTCATCTTCCAAAATAATAAAGCTATTTAGAATTTCCACATTCACTATGTAGTGAATATTTAATAGATTTATCTCATCAATTATCCCCCTCAAGGGATGAATCCATCTTCTTAAATTACCTACATGTTAGTCAAGAAGCATTTATATATAAGGGAATAAGGAGGGAACTCTTGGTTTTTCAAAAATAACATTCAGACTGAGAGACTCTTCTCAAAATATACTTCTTATTCTTTTGAGAATCTTTCAAAGGTGTAATTGATTTTTCCTCATCAGTTGAAACTTCTGATGTGGATTTACTTTTCTTTTCAATATTAGATGCGTTTTTTTACTTTCCATATCTTCTTCATGCTTTTTTCACGACCCGCCTTCACCAAGATGAGAGAAGGGATAACAGGTTGCCAGACCCTTCCTTCTTCAAGTTGAAGGAGAGATAACGACCCCTAAGACCCACCTTCAATAGGTCCCAGAGTGGCGACTAGAACCAAGGGTATAGAATCACACATAAGATGGAAGGCATTACCCTTTTTATTTAATAGGATCGAGAGATAAGATAGCAATTCCCAACAACACCAAAGGTGGAAGTACAAGTAAAGCCAAAAAAAACCATTCCCATATGCAAGTTTCAAAAGTAAATGATACAAAAGTAAAAGAAAACCCCCAAAGGAAGTACCAAAAGAAAGAAAAACAGCAACAGCAACTGTCCCAATGTTTGAACTAGTACGAACCTACATGATCTCTGAAGTCCTCCTGGAAACTTGAAAGCAATTTTATATACGTAGGGTGAGCATAAAAGTATACTCAGTAGGGAAAACCAAAATCTCTTGTGCACAAGTGGGGAGGCATTCTAATGCCCTATGAGAAAAGAGATAACCGAAACACCTAGTAAGGAAAACTGCCCACCCAAGCCTCACCAAGGCACGCTCCCCAAATAACGCAAGTGAAGTAATTTACTTGTAATAACACATCGATGCTTGGGTACCCCGAACCACTTTCCCACTGGTTATTAAAGACATCCTACACATCGAACCTCTCCCGCCATTCTCACCACAGTCCCACTGCCACACCCCAACCGCACACACCTAGGCAACAACCAGACATCCCGCCCGCAAGAACCTGGGCTAGAACAACTACTGCCATGCCCGAAGACACCTGGGCCTCATCCCAAAGACACTTGGGAAACAAACTGCCTCCACACATCTGGACCAACCACCACAACCACCCTGCCTGAAGAACCTTGGGCTACAATAGTCCTCAGACCATCACAGCCTGCTCGATGAGTCTTGGGCTATTCGTGAAAGGGAGCAGAATAGGAGTTGATAACCAGCCACTCATAGGAGTGTTGGAAAAAACACCCTCCCCCATGAAATGGGGGTGTTCGGCACGAAGTTCTCAACATGGGTGGGGTGAAAATAAGAAACATAGAAACTACAATTATATGTATAGGTAACAATAACTCATCCCAACCTAGGGGTTCCAAAAGAAACCTAAGAACAAACACCCTCATTACTATTCATTCATAAAAGAAAGGCACAACACTCATAGCCAAGTCACAACTCATTCCCAAAACCAATTCCCCATTGAACCCATTCTTGTTTTCATGTTGAGGTTACTCCATTTAAGTAAATTCTGCACTATTGAGCAACTAACAGTCATAACCACAAGCTGTGGAAAGGAAAATAGTCAAACAACACTTAATCATTCACACCCGTTCCTCTTGTAAAGTTACAAAAAAGGGGTCTGTGAGATCCCTCAAAGAACTGGAACCAAACCAAGCCCCAAGTTACAGCCCCACATGGCCTCAGATTCACAACCAACAACCTTATAACGATAGAGGATCCCATCCCCATCCACATCACCGCATAAGCATCGAGTAGAACAAACAGACATGCCACCAAGACCGAGCAAGGAAGTTTCCAGACTCAAGTACATCATTCACTAAGTTTTCTTCTTTTTGTTTAGTTAACCGGTGTGATCACACAAGGTTTTTTGTTCACTAGACATTCATTTAATTGGCCGATTTTACGTGATTAACCAAATTCCCATGTTGGATCCATTCAATCATCACAGAAGATGCAGGTTCATTAATAAACAAAGAAAGACCACCAACGACCATGATTTTCAGTGGGCATGAGCCCTCACAATTCAAAACATAAAAAAAGTATCAAAGGTAAGGAAATACTGCAGAAACATCGATCACACCCACCTTCATTTTTTAAAAGTACGCTTGTTATCTTCATTAATGTTTGGTTTCATCCATCCCGCAAAAACAATAGCATAACCTCCCTGCATGACACACAATAAAGAGAGATGAAGGAAAACCCTACTTGGATGGTCAACGATGAAGTCTTTCTCCACGCGCCAAGAACTAAGGATGCGTGGATTGCAGGGGAGGAACTCTGAGGACTCCAAGGATGAGCAGAAAAACTATAGCATAGGCGCACCACAATCCTCGTGAAGGAGGGACTCCAAGCGCACCCAGGGAGAAGAAAGAAATCTGGCCAAGAAGGAGAAGGAAGAAATTCTATCATGATATAAAGATGAGATCCTATTGTTACGAGATAAGGAATTTTGAACCACTTTAATGTCAGATCATGGTTTCCCATGCGGCTGGGAGGTTACAAATGATGGGATTAATTCTTATTTAATTATTCGTATCGGGGTGGTGGCCATAATGACTGTGCGTTAAACTATTTCTTTTAATCGGAGGAAAAACGAGCAACAGGGGCGGAACTGGAAGGTACGGGGAAAGCATGTGACACCAATGGAAAGCCACACATTTTGGTAAGTTAAGGGTCACCCGAATTCTGGGGGATTTTAGATATTATTTATGGGAATTAAATGGATTTTAAAGGGGGTATTAAATCATTTTTATGTCAAAAGATACGTTGCGGGAGTGGAAAAAGTCAAAAGTTGGAAAAAGAATGAAGACACTCAGTGGGGACACGGTGCCACCGTGACGATGTCACCCACACAGTGACACCGTCATGGTGCCAGAGTCACGGTGCCACCCACACGGTGCCACCGTCACGGTGCCACCTTCATGGTGTCACCCTCACGGTTCCACCGTCACGGTGTCACCCTCACGGTGCCACCAACACGGTGCCACCGTCACGGTGGCACCCTCACGGTGCCAGCATCACGATGCCACCCACACGGTGCCACCCTCACTATGCCACCATTTCGGTGTGAGACCGTGATCAGTGCAATTGTTTTGGTGGAACCGTTTGATAGAACCGTGTTTTGGTAAATTACTGGACCAGGAGGGTCCGTGCCATTACATCAGATAACTCTCAAACCATTCTCGTCCTTGAGAATCGAAACTAAACCAGGAGAAAAGAGGGGGGGGGGGGTCCGAACAACCACCTTGAAAGATACCTCTCAGGAGTAAACCTCATCCATCTTTCAAACGACTATGGATACACTACCGCTCCTCATCCCCCAAGTAAGCACACAAACATTCATGGGTAAAACTATCCAGTCATATGGATTAGGGAGTTTTTTCCTCCATGTCAAGATACTATCTGCTTTGGGCGACACTGAATCGCCCGCACAGGTTTAATCACATCCACCTTAATGCGTATTGATTAGGGATCAGGTCCTCCCCTCCCCACAGTCAGGACTCTTCACACACATTTAGAGAACAAGGAAAACAACACATTCCATAGTTAATAAGGTAAAAATGCTTCATCAAGAACAAGTATATAAAATAAAACAGAATAGAACTCAAAATAGCTCTGGGTACTGGGCACGCATCTCTGAATCCCACTCCTAGGTACTCTCTTTGAGCCTACCATGCCTCTATAATACATGAACCAAAGGGATGGTTCATCCACAGAGCATATTCTACTCACGATCCTCGATCCTCACCAGTCTTTCTACAAACATTTCATTGGCCTCGATATCCATCTTTCCCCAGTCCAGGATTTGTGATCCACTGTGTAGATACCATAGGAGCTGAGACACATGGAAGAAATCATGCATTATCAGTAGCGGCAGTGGCAACACTAGCTAATAAGACACTTCACCAACCCGCCGTAGCACTTCGAATGGTCCGATGAACCTAGGAGAAAGCTTACTCCCCCTGCCGAACCTCCGTTGCCCACGCCGAGGGGAGACCTTCAAGAATACGTGGTCCCCAACTTCTAACTCCAAGGTTCTCCTCCTATTATCAACATATGACTTCTTCCGGTCCTGAGCCTCCTTCATCCTCTCCCATATAAGATAAACCCTCTCTGTCGTGCTCTGCACCACTTCCGAGCCAAGAAAACCTACTTCCTTGACCTATGTCCAGCATATGGGTGAGCGACATGGCCTCCCGTATAAAGCATCAAAGGGAGTCATGCCAATGGTAGAGTGATAGCTGTTGTTGTAAGAAAACTCTACCAGAGGCAAGTGTCATACCCATGATCCTCCAAGGTGCAAAAAACATGCTTGTAGCATATCCTCCAAGGTCTAGATGGTGCACTGCTTTTGTCCATCTGTCTGGGGGTGGAAGGTAGTGCTGAGGCATAGCCGGGTGCCAAAAGCATGTTGCAATCCTTTCCAGACCCGCGAGGTAAACCGGGTATTCTGATCGGAGACTATGGATCTCAAGACTTCGTGCAACCGCACCACCTCATCCATGTACCTCTGTGCTAGGGAATCCACCGTACTTGACTCCTTGATTTCCAGGAAGTGGGCCGATTTTTTCAGTCGGTCCACCACTACCCAGATAGCATCGTAACCCCCTTGAACTCTGTGTAGTCCCATGAAGAAATCCATCTATATGTCATCCCACTTCCACTCAGGGACATATAAATGTTTTAACAGACCCCCTGGGATGCGGTGTTCAGCCTTCACCTGCTGACTCATGAGGCACATTGCTATGAAATCTGCCACCGCCCACTTCACCCCGGGCCACCAGAACTAACCTCTCAAGCCCCGGTACATTTTGGAAGCTCCTAGGTGTACTGTCAGGGGTGAGTTTATGGAACTCACCAAGAACTCTCTCGTGTATCACCTCTGGGGAAAACATCTTCACTTGAAAAAGAATCTGGTTCTGACTATCCTCCGACCATCCTTTCAGAGCATTGTCTTGGTTAGCCCGATCGCGCATCACTTCACTCTCCATGTCTCCCCATTGAGACTCCTCCACCTGCAGCAGTAGAGAGGACTTCACTGTGATCTGAAACTGACAACCTCTACCTCCATCCTCCCTTATATCCAGGTGTAGGGAAGACAACTCTTCCATTGCCTTCCAAGAATCCATAGATTCCTGAACAGCTTCCCTCCATGACTTCCTGCTTAAGGCATCAGCCACAACGTTCCCCTTACCTTCAGTGTAAGAGATCTAAAAGTTGTAGTCTTGGTGAAACACCACTCACCTTCATTGTCACAAGTTCAGGTCCCGTTGGGTAAAGATATACTTCAAGCTATTTTGATCAGTGAAGACCATGAAGCGCTCCCCGATGAGGTATTTCCGCCACAACTTCAGTGCGAACATGACCGCCACAAGTTCCAGACAATGGGTGGAATAGTTATGCCCATGGGGACATAACTGCCTAGACCCATAAGAGATCACCCCTTTCTGTTGCATCAGCACACACCAGAGGCCTTTTCATGAAGCATCACAGAACACCTCATACGCTACCCCTTCTTCTGGAAACCTCAGAACTAGGGAACTAACCAACTTTCCCTTCAGAGAGCTAAAGGTTGCCTTGCATTTCCTATTCCACATGAAATCGTGGATCTTCTTGGTTAATGCTATCAAAGGTGCCGCAACTCGTGAGAATTTGGGCACGAACCTTCGGTAGTAACCTACCAAACCTAGGAAACTACAAACTTCTGCCATGTTCTTGGGTGCTGCCCAAGAAACAACCGCCTCAACCTTCGATGGGTCCACCACTAATCCCTGCTCAGACACCACATGTCTAAGGAAATGCACTTCTCGAGTCCAGAACTTGCACTTGGCCAATTTCCCATAAAGTTGGTGTTGTCGGAGGACCTTAAAAACCATTCTTAGATGATTGGCGTGATACTACTCTGATTTTGAGTAGATCAGTATGTCATCGATAAACACGACTACGAACTGGTCCAGGTATTCCTGGAAAATAGAGTTCATGAGCCCCATGAACATAGCTAGAGCATTCGTAACACCTAACGAGATGACCAAAAACTAAAAGTGCCCATATATTCACCTAAAGGCAGTCTTCGAGATGTCACCCTCCTTCAACCTCAGCTGGTGATATCCCGACCGCAGGTCAATCTTGGAGAACCACCCTGCCACTTTTAACTGGTCGAAAATGTCTTCTATTCTCGGGAGAGGGTAACGGTTCTTGACCATTACCTGGTTCTGTCTCTCGTAGTCTATGCACAGCCTGAGACCAACATCTTCCTTCTTTGCGAATAAGACTGGAGCACCCCATGGTGATGCACTTGGTTGAACAAAACCTTTCTTCATCAGATCGTCAATCTGAATCCGCAACTCCCACAACTCAGAAGGTGCCATCCTGCAGGGAGCCATCGAAATCAGACGGGAACCAGGTTGCAAGTCTATCCCGAACTCAACATCACGTCAAGGGGGTAGAGTGGCCACCTCTTCAGGGAAGACATCCATGAATTCATTGACGATCCCCGAGACTTCCACCATCTCTGTATCCGCCGACTCCACTAAAAGTTCAGCTAACAAGGAAAGTAGGGGCTTCACTCTCCGGTTACCTTTCTGGTAACCCCGATCACCGATGAAAGTCACACGTCGGCTACCCAAGTCTGAAAACATGATCCTTCCACCGAAGCAGTCAATAACGACACATACATAGAACAGCTAGTCGATGCCTAGGATGACATCATATGGATGTATCTCCAACAGTAGAAGATCCCTGATTGACTGATGTGGCCCTATCACCTGTCTACACCCTCAACAAACATAAAACAAGTCATTCTGACCTCCGACTGGTGTACTCAACACCAGGGGCACTGGAAGTCTCTCAACATCTAGACCAAGAGCACGGGCCAGACTGGGCGCAAAAAAGGAGTACAAAGATCTTATATCAAACAAGGCATAGGCAAGAGTACTAAACAAGCTGATCGTACCTTGAACGACTTCCGGCCCTGCTAGAGCTGCTATGACTACCCTTCTTTTTAATACAAACTTAAACATGATTTATTACATAAAACTTCAATTGATACAACAAAGAAGATCAAGAGTTTTAGTGTCTTTGGGGATTAGGATCATTACATAAAAACTTAAAACATTAGATACAACATATTTATTGAAAACTTCCTTTACATGACCACTACATTCCCTCATACTTAGCATTGCATGGGATAACCTGAGGACAAGCATAAGAAAAGGGTGATCTATAAATCCTAGTAAGGGAATAAACATGGAATAATATGAGGAGTACAATACATGTTAGAAATTAGTCATATCAATAGATAATAAGAGAAACATGAACATAAAGGCATAATAAAGCATGATAATCATAACATGGAAATGTGGCAACAACACTTAACATGGAATTAGCATGAGCCAAGGCTCATTGCACATAGAGCATGAGTAAATCCTCATTGCACATAAATCACGAGTAAACCCTCGTTGCACTTAAATTAGCATGAGTCAACACTCATTTCACATGACTTATCATGATACTATACTTTACCCAATGCATTGGAGCGCTATAAGGGTGCACCCTTCTAAAACATTTCATTTCATGCATAAGTGTGCCACATGGATCGTAAAACATGGATTCATAAAACATAATCATTTATTCCATGATAAAGGAATGTGGAATTAATACATGAAACTTTGTAATCAATAAGTAAATGAGAATAATGGTGATTACCCTTGATGGAGAAATGGGCATGGTATCCACTACACAATGGCATTGGCTTAGAAAATTGGTGCGATTTCGGCAGCGTAACGACGTGACATAAGAATTCATAAAAATGGTTGATGAGAGAGAAATGGGTTCCTCATCATATTTAAATGTAATGGAAAATAAAAAGGTCATATAGATACATTTCCTAAAAATTTTAATGGAATTTATATTCATGATACAAAAGTATTGCTTGAATGTAAATGAGGAGAGAGAAGTTCCTTTCAGAATTTCGGCATAGTAACGAGTGTACATGGGAGGAATTTAATGAGAGATAAAGGAGTCTCCCATCATTCAAACATAAAGAGGGCAGTATGGGGGAGGTGCGAAACCATACCCCAACATTCAAAATTGAAATTAAATGGGCAAAACAACTTAAAGAAAATTGGACAAAAATGAGAAAGGAAGAAAAAACCCTTACTTGGAAGTGTGCTTCCAAAGGATAGAGAGAGGCTTGTGAGAGGCTTCTTGGGAGCTTGGAGAACCTTGGGAGGATTCTTGAGAGAGTAGGGCAGAGCTTGGACGAACTCCAAAGGCTTTGAGTGAGGAGGAATTGGGAGCAGTGGTGGGTTTATATAGGAAAGGTGAGGGAATTCTTTATTATTTAGGTTTGGGTCCCCTTACATTAAATTAATCCAAACCACAAACCATACCATGGTTTTTACCCATGGTTTTTGGAAAAGGGAAGAGGAAAAAAATATTTTATAAGGCCAAAGTCCGAAATTCTTAAAATAACAAGGTTTCTTATGTGTATGTGAGTCACACTCCCATGTAAATTAATTTAAAAAGACAAGGTGTTTAATAAATCATGAGGGGTCCATTAATGCATTGAAAAGTAAGTCAAACAAACCCAAAATCACATTATTTTAATGGTAAAACATATATTTTCCGAACATAAAGCTTGTATTATTTTATTACATCAATATTAGGTCATTATGATGTCATAAAACACATTATATATTTAAACGGTATTTAATTTTTATCCAAAAATTTGACTATCTCAGAAAATTATGAAAAATTCACCTTTGGATAATTTCGACGTCCTAATTCCAAAAATATCATTTATTTTATATAAATAATTTTCTAAATATGTTAATTTTCACTTTTAAAATAAAAACTATCATTTATCGAAAATTCACGTGTTTTGACAGAAATGGCTTTCAAACCTTAATAAAAATTAGAATTGCATTCATAAAATTATAAGATCATTTATATTTAATAAATATTAATTTAATAATAATAATAATATTTTATTAAAATATTATTTAATTCAAAAATCCCTTAATTTTTAAAAAATAGAATTCTTAATTAAATAATAACTAAAAATACTATTTGTACTTTAAAACTATTTACAAAGTATCAAAAAGACAAGGAGGTATATTCATTATTATATAAAAAAATAATATACATGAACATAGTACTAGAGATTTGTTACATAACCCCTTAAAACAACCGCATAAGACCTAAGGGTAAGGTGTGCGATGGTGACAAACTCTTGGGGTGGCTCGGATAACATCGCTCGAGTGGTAATCTCTATCAACTTCCACTTTTCCCGTAGACGGTCTCATTCGAGTTTGACATGATGAAGCTCAGCTTGGTATTTGTCAAGAGCGAAGCCCAAGGACGCCACCTCTTTTCTGAGCTCTGACAAATGGGCTTCGTATGGGGCAATTCTACTGGATGAGGCCATCACTTCCTTTGTCTAAGTAAATTTGATTTGTTAAATCCCTATATTTATACTAATCATGTGATCACTGTTCAATGGATATATTAGCAACAGTCAAAATTCTTAACATAAAACCAATAAAGTTGACATTTTATATAAACATAAAGATACATTTAATTAGATCAAGAGGTATTTCCATTAATGAAACTTTGGGTCGTTACAATATTCCCCCCTTAAGAAATTTTACCCTCAAAATTTCCATTTTCCCACACTAAAATAGATGTGGGTAACTCAGCTTCATCATTTCCTCCGATTCTCAAGCCGCTTCTTCAAACTTGTTGTTTCTCCACAACACCTTGATGAGGGGCATTGTCTTATTTCGTAGAACTTTTTCTCTACGATCTAACAGCTTCACTGATTGCTCCTCATAAGAAAGATCATATTCCAATTGTCCCATCTCAGAAGAGAGTACATGTGAAGGGTCCGGTATGTACTTCCTTAAGAGGGATACATGAAAGACATCATGTACTTTGGCCATAGTAGGTGGAAGTTCTAGTTGATAGGCCACAACCCCGACACGATCAAGAATCTATAAGGGGCTGATGTACCTTGGACTTAACTTCCCTTTCATTCCAAAACTCATGACCTTCTTCCATGGAGATATGCGTAGAAAAACCATGTGTACAACTTTAAACTCAAGGTCTCATCGACGGTTATCTGCATAACTCTTCTGTCAACTCTAGGCTGACTTGATATGCTGCTGAATGGTTTTCACATTCTCCACCATTTCTTCGACCATTTCTGGTCCAAGAAGCTTACGTTCACTGACCTCATCCCAACATGCCGACGTTCTGCACCTTTTCCTATAAAGGGCTTCATATGGTGCCATTTGGATGCTCGAGTGGAAACTATTGTTATAAGAGAACTCAACCAGAGGAAGATGTTGATCCCATCCTCATTTAAAGTCCATTGAGCATGCTCTCAACATGTCCTCAAGTGTTTGGATAGTCCGCTAGGATTGGCCATCAGTTTTAGGATGATAGGCCTTACTGAAGTTCAGTTCAGTATTTAGAGCATGTTAAAGACTCTTCCAAAACTTAGAGGTTAATCTTGGATCTCGGTCAGACACAATAGATAGTGGTACTCCATGCAACCTTACCACTTCCCTGATATATATCCGTGCCAGTTGATCCAATGATAAATCCTCCCGAATAGAAATGAAGTGTGCAGTCTTTGTAAGACGATCCACAACAGCCTAGATTACATTGTTTCCTTTGGATTCCCTTGGAAGTCTGGTGACAAAGTCCATGGTGATGTTCTCCCATTTCCATTCTCGTATGGGAAATGGTTGCTTCATCCCCTTAAACTTCTGCCTCTCTGCCTTCACTTGCTGACACACCAGACACTTTGATGTATATTCAGCGATCTCCTTCTTCATATTATCCCACCAAAAGTTTTCTCGGAGATCTCGATACATCTTTTTTCTCCCTGGGTGAATAGAGAAATTTGAACTATGTGCATCATCCAATAGTTCCTTCTTCAGCTCCGGACTTGATGGGACACATAGTCTTTTCCCAAACTGCACAATTCCTTCTTCATTAACATTAAACTCCGAGGATTTCCCTTTTTCGATAGCTTCCACCTTTTCCTGAATTCCCACATCATCCATTTGAGAATACTTAAACCTTTCCAAAAGAGATGTTTGAGCAATCATTTGTGAAAGGATTGATGATGTTCCATTCTTTATGATTACCATGTCCATCTTCATCAAGTCTAAGAAGATTGGATCCTTCTCAATTCTCATCATTGATAGAATCGCTGGGTCCTTTCTACTTAGGGAATCTGCCACCTTGTTCTCTTTCCCAGGGTGGTAATGTTTTGAATAGTCATAATCCTTGATGAGCTCTATCCATCTTCTCTGGCACATATTAAGCTCTTTCTGTGTGAATATATATTTAAGACTCTTGTGGTCAGTATATATCTCACATTTCTCCCCATAGAGATAATGCCACCAGATTTTCAAGGTAAAGATCACCGCTGCCAACTCCATATCATGCGTTGGATAGTTTCGCTCATGGATTTTCAACTGCCTTGAGGCATAGGTTATCACTTTATCATTCTGCATCGGCACACAACCTAATCCCTTCTTCGAAGCATCACTAAATACAACAAAAAGTTCCCCACTTGTGGGTAAAGTGAGCACGAGTGCAATGATAAGCCTCATTTTCAACTCCTTGAAGATTTCTTCGCATTCATCACTCCAAGAAAACATTACTCCCTTTAGAGTTAGCTTGGTAAGAGGGTTGGACAATCGTGAGAAACTTCTCACAAATTGTCGATAATATCCAGCTAACCCCAAGAAGCTACGGATATCCGTTACTGATGTTGGCCTCTTCCATCCCTCAATTGCATCTATTTTGGAGGGATCCACAGATATCCCATTGCTTGTGATGATATGGCCCACGAATGATACCTCCTTCAACTAGAACTCACACTTGCTGTACATTGCATAGAGATTCTCCTTGCGCAAAGTAGCTAGTACAGTTCTTAAATGCTCCTCATGATCCTCCTTGGTTTTGTAGTATATTAGAATATCATCTATAAATACTACCAAAAATTTGTCAAGGTAATCTCTAAAGACTCTATTCATTAATTCCATGAATATTGCTAGAGAATTAGTGAGTCCAAAAGGCATTACTATGAATTCATAGTGCCCATATCTTGTGAGAAAAGTGGTCTTGGGGATATCTTCCTTCTTCACCCTTACTTGATAATATCCCGACCGCAAGTCTACCTTGGAGAAGTATTGTGATCCACGCAGCTGATCGAACAAGTCATCAATTCATGGGAGAGGATAATTGTTCTTTATCGTTATTTTGTTAAGTTCACGATAATCAATACAAAGTCGCATTGACCCATCCTTCTTCTTGACAAAGAGTACTGGTGCACCACATGGTGAAGCACTTGGGTGTATAAAACCATTATCCAGATTCTCCTGTAGTTGTTTCTTTAGCTCTTCAAGATCTACAACAGCCATTCTATATGGATTCTTGGATATTGGTAAAGCCCCGGGTATAAGTTCAATTGAGAATTCAACATCTCTTCTAGGAGGAAGACCAGGTAGTTCCTCGGGAAACACTTCAGCGAATTCCCTCAAAATAGGCATTTCTTCACAGATGGTTTCTTCCTTGGACTCAATCATCTGATCTAGATACGTGTGCTCATAGGGTAGTAATATCCATGCTTGAGATGATGGATCTAAATGAGATTAATATTCCTCCTTACACTTGTAAATAATCGAGGGTCGATCCTCCATATAGAGTGTGATTTCCCTCTCCTGACAATTTATGTTGGCTCTATATAATGAAAGCCAATCCATGCCAAGAATTGCATCAAATTCCACCAGAGGGAGTATGATGAGGTTCGCCGAGAAATTCAATCCACAAATTATAATAGGGGATGAATTATATTCATGGGATGCAATGATTTCCCCATTTGCTATACTCAATTACATCTTCACTTCCATGATTTGTGGTGGTGTTGGGATTGTTCTACTAAACTTTCGATATATAAAATAATGCGTAGAACCTGAATCAAAAAGTACGTTCGATATTCTTGAATGAATAACTAGCGTACTTTTCACCACTTCGTTGTTGGGGTTCACTTCGGCAGAAGTGATGGAAAAATCTCTTCCTTGTTGCCTTGGAGATTGTTGATTACCTCCGAAAACCCTTGGATTAGGGCACTGATTTGAAAAATGGCCCGGTTCTTTTCATTTTTAGCATTGAACAACACGTTGAGGTTCGAACGGAGCATTCCTCTCCTCTGTCGCAGCCGTGAGTCTTTCTTTCCGACAGTTAATAGCTAGGTTCCCTTATCTTCCACACCTGAAGCATTTCCTCATCCCCTTAAGGCAATTTCCAGGGTGCTTCTTTCCGCACTTTTGGCAAGTGGGGTGCTGGATATTCTTAGAACCGTTGAATTTATCCATCAGACCACCAACATTGAAGTCCACCTTACGCTTCTTATCCCCACGATACCCCTATGATTCTCCAATATCCATTTCGACCTTGAGGTCACATCGGACAATTTCCTCATAGTTGTCAAAGTCACAGATTGCTAATGCTTTCCGTAGGATAGGCTTCAACCCACCAAAGAAGCGGTCAACCTTGCATTCGGGGGTAACGACAAAGCCAGAAGCATATCGTGCAAGCCTTGTGAAGTTTTCCTCATACGCTCCAACAGATTCTTCTCCTTTTTTCTTGAGGGAAAGGAAGTCCCTTTCCATATTAAGCCAGAGGGTGAGCGGAAAATATTTATCGAAAAACATCTTCCAGAAATCCTTCCATTCCAATGCCTCGATCTCCTCCTCAGGCTTCGTATTTTTTATCAATGTTCACCATTTATCAGCTTCACCCTCTATATGATAAGCTGCCAGGAGAACCTTCTCTTTTTCAGAACATTGAAGGATGGAGAAGATCTTTTCAATGGAGTTGATCCATTGTTCAGCGATCGTGGGATCATATGATCCACTAAAAGTAGGAGGCCTTTGTCTCATGAAGCTCTCGATAGCGACTTGTTCTTTCTTGGGGGGGGGGGGGTTAAACATTCCTCTTGACCTGTTTTTCTATTAAAAACTTGAGTTAGCTAAGAGAGAAGCATGAAAAAGTTCGCGATTCCCTCTCCCATTGGATTGGGCAACTCATTAGTACAATCATCACACTGATCTTCACATCGGTTGTTAGCCCGAGTCCTCATATTACCGACCATTGGATGGAATAAAAGGAAAGTTAGGGGTAACACATAAAGGGTAAACAAAGAAAAAAGTTGATGACTTATAAATAAACTTTTATTTCCTTAACTCATGAGTCTATAGGCTTCAATCTATTCTTTTCATGATCTTCTTTCTAACATATATTCTTAGGGGAATTTTTTTTAATTCCCTTAAAAAGGGTTCATACTAAGCTTGTGAATTTACCAAAGCATATCCCCTGGGAGTGTCATAACCAAGAGTGCAGCAAGGCCTGTTGTTGTGCGCCAGTTCCCATTCGAGTCTAGCTCAAAGCGGTGTTTTCGGGTTTTACTCCTAGGATATATCTGTGCCAGAGCTACCTCTACCTGCTCATATCCAGAAAAGGATGTATTTTCTTGATAACCCACTTACTAAATACTCACCAAAACATAGGGACGTTTTTATTGTACTTAGTCTTGTATCTAATGCTTTACTAGGGTTTTCTAATCCTAATACCAAAAATAACTAAACCTATCCTCTGATACCAACTATGACAACCCTGATTTTTAATACAAACTTAAACATGATTTATTACATAAAAATTCACTTGATACAACAAATAATATCAAGAGGTTTAGTGTCTTTCGGGCTTAGGATCATTACATAAAAACTTAAAACATGAAAGACAACATATTTATTGAAAAATTCCTTTACATGACCACTACATTCCCTCGTACGTAGCATTGCATGGGATAACCTGAGGAGATGCATAAGAAAAGGGTGCGCTATAAAGCCCAGTAAGGGAATAAACATGGAATAACATGAGGAGTGCAATACGTGTTAGAAATTAGGCATATCAATAGAGCATAAGAGAAACATGAACATAAAGGCATGATAAATCATGATAATCATAACATGGAAATGTGGCAACAACACTTAACATGGAATTAGCATAAGCCAAGGATCATTGCACACAGAGCATGAGTAAATCCCCATTGCACATAAAGCACAAGTAAACCCTCATTGCACTTGAATTACCATGAGTCAAAACTCATTTCACATGACGTATCATGATACTATACTTTACCCAATGCATTGGAGCGCTATAAGGGCGCACCCTTCTTAAACATTTCATTTCATTCATAAGTGTGCCACATGGATCATAAAACATGGATTCATAAAACATAATAATTTATTAAACGATAAAGGAATGTGGAATTCATACAAGAAACTTTGTAATAAATAAGTAAATGTTCATAAAGGTGAATACCCTTGATGGAGAAATGAGCATGGTATCCACTACACAATGGCATTGGCTTAGAAAATCGGTGCGATTTCGGCAGAGTAATGGCGTGACATAAGAATTCATAAAAATGGTTGATGAGAGAGAAAGGGGTTCATAATCATATTTACATGTAATGGATAGTAATAAGTTCATATATATACATGTCCCAACAATTGTAATAGAATTTAGATTCATGATACAAATGTATTGCTTGATTGTAAATGAGGAGAGAGAAGTTCCTTTCGGAATTTCAGCATAGTAATGAGTGTACATGGGAGGAATTTAATGAGAGAGAAAGGGGTCTCCCATCATTCAAACATAAATAGGGCAGTATTGGGGAGGTGAGAAACCATACCCCAACATTCATAATTTAAATTAAAATGGAAAAACAACTTAAAGAAAATTGGACAAAAATGAGAAAGGAAGAAAAAACCCTTACTTGGAAGTGTGCTTCCAAAGGCTAGAGAGAGGCTTGTGAGAGGCTTCTTGGGAGCTTGGGGCACCTTGGGAGGATTCTAGAGAGAGTAGGGCAGAGGTTGGAAGAACTCCAAAGGCTTTTATTAAGGAGGAAGTGAGAGCTTGGGTGGGTTTATATAGGAAAGGTGAGGGAATTCTTTATTATTTAGGTTTGGGTCCCCTTACATTAGATTAATCCAAACCACAAACCATCCCATGGTTTTTGCCCATGGTTTTGGAAAAGGGAAGAGGAAAAAAATATTTTATAAGGCCAAAGTCCTAAGTTCTTAAAATAATAAGGTTTATTATGTGGAGGTGAGTCACACTCCCATGGAAATTAATTTAAAAAGACAAGGTGTTTAATAAGTCTTGAGGGGTCTATTAATGCTTTGAAAAGTAAGTCAAACAAACCCAAAATCACATTATTTGAATGTTAAAA
Organism: Viscum album; assembly: GCA_963277665.1. NCBI lineage: Eukaryota > Viridiplantae > Streptophyta > Magnoliopsida > Santalales > Viscaceae > Viscum > Viscum album. The sequence goes on from OY728120.1 coordinate 1,173,096,066, forward strand.
CATATATTGGCCTAACATAAATCTTATAGTATTTTATTACATCACTATTGGGTCATTATGATGTCATAAAACACATTATATATTTAAACGGTATTTAATTTTTACCCAAAAATTTGACTATCTTAGAAAATTATGAAAAATTCACCTTTGGATAATTTCGACGTCCTGATTCCAGAAATATAATTTATTTTATCTAAATAATTTTCTAAATATGTTAATTTTAACTTTTAAATTAAAAACCCTCATTTATCGAAAATTCATGGGTTTTGTCAGAAATGACTTTCAAACCTTAATAAAAATTATAATTGCATTAATAAAATTATAATATAATTTATATTTAATAATAATAATAAAAATTTATTAAAATATTATTTAATTCAAAATCCCTTAATTTTAAAAAAATATAATTCTTAATTAAATAATAACTAAAAACACTATTTGTACTTTAAAACTATTTACAAAGTATCAAAATGACAAAGAGGTATATTCATTATTATATAAAAAAATAGTATACATGAACATAGTACTTGAGATTTGTTACATAACCCCTTAAAATAGCCGCATAAGACCTAAGGGTAAGGTGTGCGATGGTGACAAACTCTTGGGGTGGCTCAGATAACATCGCTCGAGTGGTAATCTCTATCAACTTCCACATTTCCCGTAGACGGTCCCGTTCGAGATTGACATGATGAAGCTCAGCTTGGGCCTGGTCAAGAGAGAAGCCCAAGGATGACACCTCTTTTCTGAGCTCTGAAAAATGGGCTTCGTATGAGGCAATTCTACTGGATGAGGCCATCGCTTCCTTTGTCTGAGTAAATTGGATTTGTTAAAGCCCTATATTTATACTAACCATGTGATCACTGTTAAACCACTATATTAGCAATGGTAAAAATTCTTAACATAAAACCAATGAAGATGACATTTTATATAAACATAAAGAGACATTTAATTAGATCAAGAGGGATTTCCATTAATGAAACTTTGGGTCGTTACAGCTACTGCCTCCGTGGAGTGTAATTGCCCACGCCCAGCTCCCCTGCCCCTCGGCTATTAGCCGCCTCCCCGACCGTGCCCTGGTCGAGGTTTCTGAGGAGCACCTTGAGGTTGGTATCCTCCTGCGACGTCTGCCCTTGGAGGAGCGGGAGCTCGCTGTCCCTACTGCTGCAGCTGAAAGGGCCTAGTTGGAAACTACTGCGGCTGGGGCAGGTGCTCCACCGGCCCACCCCCATTGTACTGTACTTGGTCGGGGCACTGATTCCGAAGGTGCCCACGACTGCCACAAATGAAGCATCTCGGTCCTGGGACCGAAAGGAAAGGGCGAGGGCCGGGAGATCATAACTAGAACTGCTGAGTCCTGCTCCCTACTGGTCGAAACCTAGAGGGCCTTGATGCTGGGGGCCGGCTGCTGACGACTTTTCCCTTAGACAAGCCCAACTAGATTCCCTCTCATGATACACCTACCATCATGTGAATCCTTTCTACCACTTCAGCTTTCTTCTGGACCTCCAAGTACGTCGGTAGGGTGAAGGGAGTAACAACATACTGGAGAGAAGGTCGAAGTGCCTCCTCTAAACGTCTCGCTCGAGACTCCTCATCCAGAAAGAGGTCAGAAGCAAAGCGAAGGAGATCCTTGAACTTGATCGACAACTCTCTTACTGACATACTCCCCTACTGAAGGGAGAGTAGTTCCTACCTCTTCTCATCCTTAAACATGTAAGAGAGGAATTCCACCCAAAACTCCTTCTTGAAGTCAGTCCACGTTACCTCAGCCTCCCTTTTCTCCCCAAGATAAAGCATCCACCCCTGACGCACTGCTCCCCGCATCTGGCTTACAGCCAGAGGAACCCAGTATTCCGCTGGAGACCGGATCAAGCTGAAATCTATCACCAACTCCTCTAGCCAGCTCTCTGTCTCCACATCAGAACTAGTAGGACCCTGCACGATCCCTAAAGTCCTCCTGGAAACCTAAAAGAATTTTTATATACATAGGGTGAGCATACAAGTATACTCAGTAGGGAAAACCAAAATCTCTCATGCAAAAGTGGGGAGGCATTCTAATTCCCTATGAGAAAAGAGATAATTGAAACACCTAGCAAGGAAAACTTCCCACCCAAGCCTCACCAAGGCACACTCCCCAAATAACGCAAGTGAAGTAATATACTAGTAATAACACATCGACGTTTGGGTACCCCGCACCACTTTCCCACTAGTTATTGAATACATCCTACACATCGAACCTCTCCCACCATTATCACCACAGTACCACTGCCACACCCCACCCACACACACTTGGCCCAGAACCACACATCCCACCCACAAACAGCTGGGCCAGAACAACTACTGCCACGCCCGAAGACACCTGGGCGTCATCCTGAAGACACTTGGGAAACAACCTGCCCACACACACCTGAGACAACCACCACAACCACCCTACCTGAAGAACCTTGGGATATAATGGACCTCAGGCCATCACAGCCTACCCGATGAGTCTTGGGATATTCGAGAAAGGGATCAGAAAAGGATCTGATAACCAGCCACTCATAGGAGTGTTTGAAAAAACACCCTTCCCCCTGAAATGAGGGTGTTCGACACAAAGTTCTCAACATGGGTGGGGCGCGAATAAGAAATATAAAAACTATAATTATATGTATAGGTAACAAGAACTCATCCCAACCTAGGGGTTCTAAAACTAACCTAAGAAAAAAACCTCGTTACTATTCAATCATAAAAGAAAGGCACAACACTCACAACCAAGTCACAACTCATTCCCAAAACCAATTCCCCATTGAACCCATTCTTGTTTTCATGTTGAGGTTACTCCATTTAAGTAAATTCTTAACTACTGGGAAACTAACAGGCCTAACCAAAAGCCGTGGAAAGGAAAATAGTCAAACAACACTTAATCATTCACACCCGGTCCTCTTGTAAAGTTACAACAAAGGGGTATGTAAGATCCCTCAAAGTACTGGAACCGAACCAAGCCCCAAGATACTACCCCACATGTACTCATATCCACAAACACCAACCATATAACAATATAGGATCTCATCCCCATCCACATCACCCCATAAGCATCGAGTAGAACAAACATACATGCCACCAAGACAGAGCAAGGAAGTTTCCAGACTCAAGTACATCATTCACTAAGTTTTCTTATTTCTGTTTGGTTACCCGAGGTGATCACACAAGGATTTTTGTTCACTAGACATTCATTTAATCGTCCGAGTTTACGTGATTAACCAAATTCCCATGTTGGAGCCATTAAATCATCACAGAAGACAGAGGTTCATTAATGCACATATAAATACCACCAACGACCATGATTTTCAGTGGGCATGGGCCCACACATTTCAAAACATCAAAAAAAATCAAGGGTAAGGAAATACAGTAGAAACATCGATCACCCCCCATTCATTATTTAAAAATCTGCTTGTTATCTTCATTAAGGTTTGGTTTCATCCATCCCGCAGAAACAATAGCATACCCTCCCTGCATGATACAAAGTAAAGAGAGAGTAAGGAAAACCCTACTTGTATGATCAAGGATGAAGTATTTCTCCACATTCCAAGAACTGAGGATGCGCGGATTGCAGGGGAGGAACTCTGGGGACTCCAAGGATGAGCAGAAAAACTCCAGAACAGGTTCACCACAAGCCTCGGGAAGGAGGGAATCCAAGCGCACCCAGGGAGAAGAAAGAAATCCAGCCAAGAAGGAGAAGGAATAAATTCTATCGTGATATAAAGATCAAATCCTATTGTTACGGGATAAGGAATTTTGAACCACTTTAAAGTCGGATCGCGGTTTCCCATGCTGTTGGGAGGTTACACATGATGGGATTAATTCTTATTTAATTATTCCTATCCAGGTGGTGAACATAATGACTGTGCATTAAACCGTTTCTTTTAATTGGAGGAAAAACACACAATAGGGGCGGAACTGGAAGGTATGGGGAAAGGGTGTGACACCGAGGAAAAGCCACGCGTTTTGGTAAGTTAAGGGTCGCCCAACTCTTGGGGGATTTTAGATATTATTTATTGGATTTAAATGACTTTGAAAGGGGTTATTAAATCATTTTTATGTCAAAGGATACGTTGTGGGAGCGGAAAAAGTCAAAAGTTGGAAAAAGAATGAAGACCCTCGGTGGGGACATGGTGCCACCGTCACGGTGCCACCGTCACAGTGCCACCCACACGGTGCCAACGTCACGGTGCCACCCACATGGTGCCACCCTCATGGTTCCACCATCACGGTGCCACCCACACGATGCCACCGTCACGGTGCTACCCACATGGTGCAACCGTCACGGTGCCACCCACACGGTGCCACCGTCACAGTGTCACCCTCATGGTGCCATCGTCACGGTGCCACCCACACGGTGCCACCATCATGGTGTCACCCTCACGGTGCCACCGTTATGGTGTCACCCTCACGGTGCCACCCTTTCGATGTGAGACCGTGATCGGTGCCACCATTTTTGTGGAACTGTTTGATGGAACCGTGTTTTGGCAAAGTACTGGACCAGGAGGGTCTGGGCCATTATATGAAACACCTCTCAAACCATTCTATTCCTCAAGAATCAAAACTAAACTAGGATAAAAGATGGGGGGGGGGTCCAAACAACCACCTCGAAAGATACCTCTCAGGAGTAAACCTCATCCATCTTTCAAATGACTATGGATACACTACCTATCCTATTCCCCCATGTAAGCACACACACATTAAAGGGTCAAACTATCCAGTCATATGGATTAGGGAGTTTTCTTCCTCCATGTCAAGATACTATCCGCTTTGGGCGGCACTGACTCACCTGGACGGGTTTAATCACATCCACCTTAATGCGTCTTGATTAGGGATTGGGTCCTCCCCTCCCCACAGTTAGGACTCTTCACACACTTTCAGAGAATAAGGAAAACAACACATTCCATAGTTAACAAGGTAAAAATGCTTCATCACAAACAATTATATAAAATAAAATAGAACAAAACTCAAAACAACTCTGGTTACTGGGTGCACATCTATGCCTCCTGCTCCCAGGTACTCTCTTCGAGCCCACCATGCCACCATAACACACGAACCAAAGGGATGGTTAGTCTATGGATCATCTTCTTCTCGAGATCCTCAATCCTCAAAGGTTTTTCTACAAAAATTACGTCAACGTCGATATCCAGCTTTCTCCAGTCGAGGATGTGTGAGTCTCTGTGTAGATACCGTCGGAGCTGAGACACATGGAAGGAATCGTGCATTATCAGTAGTGGCGGTGGTAGCGCTAGCTGATAATCCACTTCATCGACCCACCGTAGCACTTCGACTGGTCTGATGAACCTAGAAGAAAGCTTACTCCCCCTACCGAACCACCGTTTCCCACACCAAGGGGAGACCTTCAAGAATACGTGGTCCCCGACCTCGAACTCCAAGGGTCTCCTCCTATTATTGGCATATGACTTCTGCCGGTCCTGAGCCACCTTCATCCTCTCCCATATAAGATGAACTGTCTCTATCATGCTATGAACCACCTCCGGGCCAAGAAAACCTACTTCCCCGACCTATGTCCAGCATACGGGTGAGCGACATGGCCTCCCGTACAAAGCTTCCAAGGGAGTCATGCCAATGGTAGAGTGATAGATGTTGTTGTAAGAAAACTCTACCAGTGGAAAGTGTCATACCCATGATCCTCCAAGGTCCAAAACACATGATCATAGCATATCATCCAAGGTCTGGATGGTGCGCTCCATCTGTCCATCTATCTGGGGGTGGAAGGCAGTGCTGAGGCATATCCTGGTGCCAAAAGCATGTTGCAATCCTTTACAGACCAGTGACGTAAACCGGGTATCCCAATCGGAGAATATGGATCTTGGGACTCCGTGAAACCACACCACATCATCCACGTACCTCTGTTCTAGGGAATCCACTTACTTGACTCCTTGATTACCACGAAGTGGGCCGATTTCTTCAGTCGATCCACCACTACCCAGATAGCATCGCAACCCCCTTGAACTCTGGGAAGTCCTATGACAAAATCCATCGAGATGTCATCCCACATACACTCAGGGACATATAAAGGTTGTAATAGACCCCCTGGGATGAGGTGTTCAACCTTCACCTGCTGACACACGAGGCAATTTGGTACGAACTCTGGCACCGCCTGCTTCGCCCCGAGCCACCAGAACTGACCTCTCAAGCCCCGGTACATTTTGGAAGCTCCCGGGTGTACTTCCAGGGGTGAGTTGTGGAACTCACCAAGAACTCTCTCATGCATCACCTCTAGGACAAACATCTTCCCTCAGAAAATAATCCGGTTATGAACATCCTCCAACCATCCTTCCAGAGCACTATCTTGGTTAGCCCGATCACGCATCACTTCACTCTCTATGTCTCCCCACTAAGACTCCTCCACCTGCTGTAGTAGAGAGGACTACACTGTCATCTGAAAGAGACAAAATCTACCACCATCCTCCCTTACATCCCGGTGTAGGGAAACCAACTCTTCCATTTCCTTCCAAGCATCCAAAGATTCCTGAACAACTTCCCTCCGTGACTTCCTGCTCAAGGTATCAGCCACAACGTTCCCCTTACCTTCAGTGTAAGAGATCTCGAAGTTGTAGTCTTAGAGAAACTCCACCCACCTTTGTTGTCGCATGTTCAGGTCCCGTTGGGTAAATATATACTTCAAGATCTTATGATCCGTGAAGACCATGAAGCGCTCCCTGATGAGGTAATGCCGCCATAAATTCAGTGCGAACACGACCGCCACAAGTTCCAGATCATGGATGGAATAATTATGCTCATGGGGACGTAACTGCCTAGAACCATAAGAGATCACCCCTTACTGTTGCATCAACACACTCCCAAGGCCTTTTCTTGAAGCATCACAGAACACCTCATATGCTACCCCTTCTTCTGAAAACCTCATAACTGGGGCACTAACCAACTTCCCCTTCAGATAGCTGAAGGCTGCCTCGCACTTCCAATTCCACACGAAAGCCTGGCCCTTCTTGGTAAAGGCTGCTAAATGTTCCGTAACTTGGAAGAAGTTGGGTACGAACCTCCGGTAGTAACCTGCCAAACCTAGGAAACTACAAACTTCTGCCACGTTCTTTTGTGCTGCCCAAGAAACAACCGCCTCGACCTTCTATGGGTCCACCGCTATTCCCTGCTCAGACACCACATGTCCATGGAAATGCACTTCTCGAGTGCAGAACTTGCACTTGGAAAATTTCCCATAAAGTTGGTGTTGTCGGATGACCTTCAAAACCATTCTCAGATGTTTGGCGTAATCGTCCTCTGATTTTGAGTAGATCAGGATGTCGTCGATAAACACAACTATGAACCGGTCCAGGTATTCCTAGAAAACGGAGTTCATGAGCCCCATGAACACACCTGGATAATTCGTAATGCCGAACGACATGACCAAAAACTCAAAGTGCTCATATTTTCACCTGAAGGAAGTCTTCAAGATGTCACCCTCCTTTACCCTCAGGTGGTGATATCCTGACCGTAGGTCAATCTTGGAGAAACACCCTTCCCCTTTTAACTGGTCAAAAAGGTCATCTATTCTCGGGAGAGGGTAACATTTCTTGACCGTTACCTGGTTCAGTCTACAGTAGTCTATGAATAGCCTGAGATCACCATCTTCCTTATTTGCGAATAAGACTGGAGCTCCCCATGGTGACGCACTTGGTCGAACAAAACCTTTCTTCACCATATCGTCAATCTGAATCCGCAACTCCCGCAACTCAGAAGGTGCCATCCGGGAGGGAGACATCAAAATCGGACGGGCACCATGTTGCAAGTCTATCCCGAACTGAACATCACGTTGAGGGGGTAGTGTTTCCACCTCTTTAGGGAAGGCATCCATGAATTAATTGATGATCCCCAGGACTTCCACCATCTCTGTATCTGCCGACTCCACTGAAAGTTCAGATAACAATGAAAGGAGGGGATCCACTCGCCGGTTACCTTCCTGGTAAACCTTCTCGCCGATAAAAGTTACACGTCGGCCTCCCAATTCTGAAAACACGATCCTTCCTCGGAATCAGTCAATAAAGGAACATACAAAGAACAACTAGTCAATGCTTAGGATGACATCGTATGGAAGTATCTGCAATAGTGGAAGATCCCTGATTGACTGATTTGGCCCTGTCATCAGTCTACACCCTCGAAAATCATAAAACAAGTTGGTCTGACCTCTGACTGGTGTACTCAACACTAGGGGAATTGGAAGTCTCTCAGCATCTAGACCCAGAGCATGGGCCAGACTGGGCACAACAAAGGAGTGAGAAGCTCCTGTATTGAACAAGGCACAGGCAAGAGTACTAAACACGCCGATAGTACCTCGAAAAACTTCTGGCCCTGCTAGAGCTGCTGCCTCCGTGGCGTGAAACTACCCATGCCCAGATCCCCTGCCCCTAGGCTGTCAGCCGCCTCCCCGATTGCGCCCTGGTCAAGGTCCCTGAGGAGCACCCTGAGGTCGACCTCCTCCTGCGATGTCCGCCCTTGGAGGAGCGGGAGCTCGCTGTCCCTGCAGCTGCGGTTGAAAGGGACTGGATGGAAACTACAGCAGCTGGGGTAGGTGCTGCACCGGCCCACCCCCATTGTACTATAATTGGTCCGGGAACTGATTCCAAAGGTGCCCACGGCTGCTACAGATGGAGAATCTCGGTCCTGGGCCCGAAAGGAAAGGGCGAGGACAAGGAGATCAGAACTGAAACTGTTGAGGCCTTCTCCCTACTAGTCGAAACCTAGAGGGACCTGATGTTGGGGGCCTGCTACTGACGACTTTCCCATTAGATGAGCCCAATTGGATTCCCTATCGCGATACACCTCCTAGCATGTGTATCCTTTCTACCACTTCAGCTTTCTTATGGAACTCCAAGTACGTCGGTAGGTTGAAGGAAGTAACATCATACTGGAGAGAAGGTCTAAGTGCCTCCTCCAAACGTCTCGCCTGAGACTCCTCATCTAGAAAGAGTTCAGGAGAAATGTGAAGGAGATCCTTGAACTTGATCCCCAACTCTCTTACTGATACACTCCCCTGCTGGAGGGAGAGTAGTTCCTACCTCTTCTCAGCCTTCATCATGGAAGAGAGGAATTATTCCAGGAACAGCTTCTCATAGTCAGTCCACATTACCTCAGCCTCCCTCTTCTCCCCAGGATAAAGCGTCCACCACTGACGCGCTGCTCCCCACATCTGGCTTACAGCCAGAGGAACCCAGTATTCCGCCGGAGCCCGGATCAAGTTGAAATCTATCACCAGCTCCTCTAGCCAGCTCTCTTTCTCCACATTAGAGATGATGCCCTCGTACTTTCCGAGGGTCTACCACTGGAAGGCATGAAGCATCCTCTACCACTAATTTTCCTCCTCCTCTCAGTCATCCAAATAACCCTCCTAGTCCTCTATCGCCCGAACTACCCTTGGTCGTCGTCCGGGTGCCATAACTGCAAAGTAAACAAGGAATGCCTAAGCCCGAGTAGTGTAGAAGACTTATTTTAAACTTCTTAGACTTCTTAGACATTTTAAATCCCCAAAATACCCAAGAAACATAATAACACAAGTCATTATGATTCATGAACCTTTCCTAGTGTCTCTACCCTGCAATCAATGTAGCCTCACTTGGTCCTTCGGTAGGCCCAGAGTCCTTGCGCCATATCACGGGGGGCCATAAAATCCTGTGTCCTAGCTGGTCTTCCCTGGCCTATTTCATGCACTAGGATTTTCTAACACTGTTTCCCTACTATCCCATGAAACCCTCACTGGGCCTAACCCTCGAGCTCCATCCAATCTCTCAACCCACCTCTGATACCATTCTGTCACGACCCGCCTTCACCAAGATGAGAGAAGGGACAACAGGTTTCCAGACCCTTCCTTCTTCAAGTTTAAGGAGAGATAATGACCCCCAAGACCCGCCTTCAATAGGTCCCGGAGTGGCGACTTGCACCAAGTGTATATAATCACACATAATATGGAAGTCATTACTCTTTTTATTTAATAGGATCGAGATATAAGATAGTAATTCCCAACAACACCAAAGGTGGAAGTACAAGTAAAGCCAAAACAAACCATTCCCATATGCATGTTTCAAAAGTAAATGATACAGAAGTAAAATAAAACACAAAAATGAAGTACAAAAAGAAAAAAAAACAGCAACAACAACTTTCCAAACATCTGAACTAGTACGACATTTCACGATCCCTGAAGTCCTCCTGGAAACCTAAAAGCAATTTTATATATGTAGGGTGAGCATACAAGTATAATCAGTAGGGAAAACCAAAAGCTCTCGTGCACAAGTGGGGAGGCATTCTAATGCCCCTTGAGAAAATAGATAACTGAAACACCTAGCAAGAAAAACTTCCCACCCAAGCCTCACCAAGGCACACTCCCCAAATAACGCAAGTGAAGTAATATACTAGTAATAACACATCGACGTTTGGGTACCCCGCGCCACTTTCCCCACTGGATATTGAATACATCCTATGCATCGAACCTCTCCCACCATTCTCACCACAGTCCCACTACCACACCCCACCCGCACACACCTAGGCCACAACCACACATCCCGCCCACAAACACCTAGGCCAGAACAACTACTACCATGCCCGAAGACACCTGGGCCTCATCCTGAAGACACTTGGAAAACAACCTGCCCGCACACACCTGGGCCAACCACCAAAACCACCATGCCCGAAGAACCTTGGGCTATAATGGACCTTAGGCCATCACAACCTACCCGATGAGTCTTGGCCTATTCAGGAAAGGGAGCAGAGAAGGAGCTGATAACCAGCCACTCACAGGAGTGTTGGAAAAAACACCCTCTCCCATGAAATGGGGGTGTTCAGCATGAAGTGCTCAACATGGGTGGGGCGCAAATAAGAAACATAAAAACTACAATTATATGTATAGGTAACAATAAATAATCCCAACCAAGGGGTTCCAAAACCAACCTAAGCACAAACACCCTCATTACTATTCATTCATAAAAGAAAGGAATATCACTCACAACCAAGTCACAACTCATTCCCAAAACCAATTCCCCATTGAACCCATTCTTGTTTTCATGTTGAGGTCACTCCATTTAAGTAAATTATGCACTACTAGGATACTAATAGGCATAACTAAAAGCTGTGGAAAGGAAAATAGTCAAACAACACTTAAGCATTCACACACGGTCCTCTTGTAAAGTTACAACAAAGGGTCTGTGAGATCTCTCAAAGTACTGGAACCAAAACAAGCCCCAAGATACAGCCCCACATGGCCTCCGATCCAAAACCAACAACCGTATAACAACAGAGGATCCCATCGCCATCCACATCACCCTATAAGCATCGAGTAGAACAAACAGACATGCCACCAAGACAGAGCAAGGCAGTTTCCAGACTCAAGTACATCACTCAATAAGTTTTCTTCTTTCTATTTGGTTAACCGGGTGACCACACAAGGATTTTTGTTCACTGGACATTCATTTAATCGTCCAAGTTTACGTGATTAACCAAATTCCCATGTTGGATCCATTCAATCATCACAGAAGACAGAGGCTCATTAATGCACAAAGAAAGACCACTAACGACCATGATTTTCAGTGGTCATGGGCCCACACAATTCACAACATAAAAAAAAATCAAGGGTAAGGAAATACAGTAGAAAAATCGATCATGCCCCCCTTCATTATTTAAAATTCCTCTTGTTATCTTCATTAATGTTTGGTTTCATCCATCCCACAAAAACAATAGCATACCCTCCCAGTATTATACACAGTAAAGAGAGATGAAGGAAAACACGACTTGGATGATCAACGATGAAGTCTTTCTCCACGTTCCAAGAACTAAGGATGCACGACTTGCAGGGGAGGAACTCCGGGGACTCCAAGGATGAGCAGACAAACTACAGCATAGGCAAACCACAAGCCTCAGGAAGAAGGGACTCCAAGCGCACCCAGGGAGAAGAAATAAATCCAGCCAAGAAGGAGAAGGAAGAAATTCTATCGTGATATAAAGATGATATCCTATTGTTATGGGATAAGGAATTTTGAACCGCTTTAAAGTCGGATCATGGTTTCCCATGCGGCTGGGAGGTTACACACGATGGGATTAATTCTTATTTAATTATTCCTATCGGGGTGGTGGCCATGATGGTTGTGCGTTAAACCATTTCCTTTAATTGGAGGAAAAACACACAACAGGGGTGGAATTGGAAGGTACGGGGAAAGGGTGTGACATTGAGGAAAAGCCAAATGTTTTGGTAAGTTAAGGGTCGCCTGGATCTTGCGGGATTTTAGATATTATTTATGGGCTTTAAATGGATTTAAAAGGGGGTATTAAATTATTTTTATGTCAAATGATACGTTGCGGGAGTGGAAAAAGTTGAAAGTTGGAAAAAGTAAGAAGAACCTCAGTGGGGACACGGTTCCACCGTCACAGTGCCACCGTCACGGTGCCACCATCACGGTGCCACCGTCACGGTGCCACCCACACGGTGCCACTGTCACTGTGGCACCCTCATGGTGCCACCATCACGGTGCCACCCACATAGTGTCACCGTCACGGTGTCACCCTCACTGTTCCACCGTCACGGTATCACCCTCATGGTGCCAACGTTTCAGTGTGAGACACTACTAGAAAAACAGGTATTTACGACGGGTCAGTTGCGACGGGATCCCGTCGCAAATGGCCTTTTGCGACGGGGGCCCGTCGCAAATCGCCCGTTGCGGAAAACACCGTCGCAACAACAATTATTTGCGACGGACCCGTCGCTAAAGATATTATTTTTGACGGGGATCCTTACTGTCGCAAATATTACTCCGTATATTTGTAAAAACTTTTAAAATAGTAATTGCGACGGGCCCGTCACAAAAGGTATTTGCGACGGGGCCCGTCGCAATTACTATTTTTTTAAAAAAATTAAAAACTATTATTAAATTATTTTAATGAATATAATAATAATACTATTTGCGATGGGCATAGTATCCCGTCGCAAATAGTATAAAAAAAATAAAAATAAATAAATTATTTTAATTAATATAATAATAATCCAATAATAATTCAAAAACAAAAAATAATAAAATATTAATAAATGATTTTAATTAATATAATAATAGAATTATAATTGAAAAATAAAAATAATAAATTATTAATAAATTATTTTTATTAATATAATAATAATAGAATTATAATTCAAAAATAAAAAATAATAGAATATTAATAAATTATTTAATTAATATAATAATATTAGATTTATAATTCATAAATAAAAAAATATTAATAAGTTATTTTAATTAATATAAAAATAATAGAATTATTTTACATTCAAATATTAATATAATTCAAATATTACAAAAAAATATAATTAAATTATAATATTATAAAATTTTAATATATATATAAAATTTAATATTATAAAATATAAATAATATTATTATTCATATTAATATTGTTTTTTCAAAATATAATATTATTAATATTTTATAATGAGACAGAAACTTTGAATAGAAAAAAATTCATATTTTGATTTAACAAACTTTATAACATAAAAACAAACTCTAATCTGAAGGAGGGGGCGGAGGGGGGGGGGGATCTGCAGATGCTGGTGGAGGAAACTCCATCCCTAAAGCATGAGTGAGTCGGAGCATGTACTCCATCTGCTCCTGGTGCTGCTGCTGCCACCGACTCATCTGCTCCTCGTACAGCTGCTGCTGGCGTCGACGCTCCTCCTCATGCTGCTGCTGCTGCTGACGCATCTGCTCCTGCTCCTGTCGGAGACTCTCTATCAGTGCAGTATGAGATCGCAACTGATCCTCATACTGTATAACAGAAGAAGATGCATGAGCTCCTCTCGAGCTGGACGCCGACATCGCAACACTGCCATAATAATCTCCGGGAGTCAGTCGAGAGCTAATACCAACTTCCCGGCCCTTCTCGAAGGCATACTGGGTGGCCTGCATCCATGCCGCCTCATCAAACTGATGGCCAGTGGTCTGATCTGATGACTCGGCCTGACTCTCAGGCTGGGTCTGTGACGCTGTGGCCTCATATGACTCCTGTAGTTGCAATTTAAAATTTAAATTGTGAATATATTATATGCAGTTAATTTTTAATCTTGAAAACAAATAATACTGACCACGATGTGATGATGAAGATCACCTCTGAGCTCCCCAGTAGCAGGATCACTATACATCCTCTGATATACGTCGTACTCCGTAATATCGGGGTGCTCGACAGCCTATAAGAATAAAAAATAAACTGTTAATATTTATAGTTATATAAAATATTTATAAATAATGTACGTATCAGATGCTGTCTATGAGTACTGAAAGAACGACTCCCAGCTCGATGAGTCACCTCCTGTCACCCCCGATTCTGCCTCCCCACCGATGATCTCCTCTGAAAGGCACCACTCAACCAGTGCGCACATAATCCATCCCATACATGGGATGAAATGTACTCTGGTCAGTGTGCTCTACATGACTTGTCAAAATATGACACTCCCGCTTTCTTCGTGGAAGCTTTTCTTAAATTGTGAAAAAACTGACGAAATCGATCACGCATGGCCACCTCCCATGCCTTGTGGATGGCGTCACGCATGGTATCCTTGATCGGATACCATAAACCCTACAAATAAATCAAAATATCAAGTTAGAAATGAAATAATTTTCAAAATAAAAATTATTTATTTTCGTACGTACCAACCAATGGCCGAACATGGCCTGCTGCACATCAATGGGAATCTGCTCCCATGTGGTCCACGACTGAGAGAAATAGTTGTGCAAAATAGCGCTGCCCTGTCCGACTGCTATATGCGGAAAACTGTAAAAATAATAAACATTTATTATGTAAATAGATTAATGAAATCTTAGTCAAATCCACAGATTATCACACAGGTTATCACACCTCCGTGTGCGTGGATCAAACCCAAGACGTGGACGTCGCTCGAAGACGAGGTCAATAATCATCAATCATGCAAGACCGCGCCCCCTCCGCGTACTCCCTGTAGCTCCTGCAGGCTGAGGGTCATCTTCCAGCAACTCATCCGCATCGAAAGGCAGGTCAGCATCTGCCAACTCATGAAATGTGTCGTCGTCCATCTGAAACAGAAAATGTTAATGTTGTTAGCAAATAATTTATAATTACTATTATATATATATATATATATTATGATTGTATATAACTACCATGGAATTCTATCAGTGTTCATCTTCATCATCATCTTCATATATGTCAATGTCATCTTCATATTCCTCCTCAACATCATCGATATCCATTCGAGTTCCAGTTGCTTCATCTCTTACCATTTCAAATTCATATGTGACATCATTAACATCATCGTCATCACTGACTCTTAAATGTGGGGTGTCGTCATCGATACTCATGTCTCTTTGTAAAAAATATTAATTTTGATGACTCTCTTGAAAAACTTCAATTCTTTGCACATCAGTGAAAGCACATTCACTTTGACTAAACTGATTGTCTCGAATTTTGATTTTTATTACACTCCACCAATCAGTCAAGTCTCTTGATGTAGCACAGTACTTTTCGTAATAAACTTGATGTGCCTGTTGAGCCAATAAGAATGGTTCATTTACTACGATAATACTTTTACATTTAATATCGATGATTCCATGAGTAGGATGAACACGCACGCCTCTCTCTATATCCAACCACCGACATTTGAACATGGTTATGTAATGTTGTCCAAGATAATAGAGTTCAATGATTTCATCAAGTATGCCATAAAAGTCAACTTCATTTTCTCGATGATGAGATCCTCTCAAGCTAACTCCATTGTTCATTGTTTTTTTCGATTCCCCATATGCATGTGTGTGAAATCTAAATCCATTCACCACATATGCATTATAAGTTTTAACAAGTTTGGAAGGTGGGTTACTCAATATACACAACCGTTTGTCAATTTTATCAGCATGTCGAGATAACCGAAAATTTGTGAAATAATTATCAATATAGTAAACTATACATTGAATGAGTTGCTAAAAGATAAAGAATTTATGTTACCAGTTTTTGAAACCACTGAGAGAAATTTTTCAGGCGGCGTTCTTCGAGAGCAGCTGCTGTAATTTGTGGAATTTTTTACTTGATATGATTATCATACAACCTATAAAAACCAAAGTTATTTACTGTAACATAAATGATAGAATAAGGTATATAAACACTTACAGTACAACTGATGTCATCTCTTCACAGTTGAGCAGAACATACGTATGAGCTTTGTGATGTTCATCATCCAAAAGCCAGCGTTCATAAACTCTACCAAAACCAAGCTCTGGCTGGTTGAAAACAGATAATTTATTGTCGATTTCATCAATATTCCTCTCGTTCTGTCCCATTCGATTGTGTTTTGAAGGATACTCAGATTCAAAATAATGGGAGCAGAAAAAAGATATTTCCTCTTGAAAATAAGATTCTGCAATAGATCCTTCAACAGATGCTTTGTTACGTACTTTTCATTTCAATTTTTACATGCATCTTTCAAATGGGTACATCCATATAAACTGTAATGGACCACCACATTTGGCTTCATATGGAAAATGTAACATCAAATGTTCCATTGAGTCGAAGAAAGATGGTGGAAATATTTTTTCCAGTTTACATATAATTACAACAACACCTTCTTCAAGTTTGCATAGAGCATCATAATCTGCTGTAGCGGCACAAATTTCCTGAAAAAAATGAGACATGTCTGTTATGGAATCCCAAATCACAGAATTCAATAGACCTATTAATCCAATGGGTAGAAGTCTTTCCATTATAACATGACAATCACGACTTTTTAATCCAGTAATATAACCATTCTTTACACATCTACCCAAATTGGAAGCACAGCCATCTGGAAGTCTCAAATCTGCAATCCACTGACAAAATAATAAACGGTTTTCTTTAGACAGTGTATAAGATGCTTTTGGTTTCAGTAAACTTTCTGTTCTGACATTCTCAAACAGTTCCAGTTCTGGACGCCTGCAAATTTGGGCAAGATCAAAACATGCATTTACATTGTCTTTGCTCTTTCCTGGCGTATCCAAAAATGTATGAAACAAATTATCAAAATAGTTCTTCTCAATATGCATGACATCTAACATGTGTCGGACCAACAAAGCAGACCAATATGGCAAATCCAAAAATATGCTACGTTTAATCCAATTGTGTTCTTTCCCAAAACCAGAAATTTTTTGTTGGTTTATTGTGGGACCAAAAGTGATGGGAGGTAATGAAAATACAACTAATTTTAACTCCGAACCTGATAGCATTTTTGGAGGTCCATCCCTTTCAACTGTTCCTTTTCTGAAATGTGATCTATTTCCACGAAAAGGATGATCAGCTGGAAGAAATCTGCGATGACAGTCAAAATAACAAGGTTTCTTTCCATGAATGATCATAAATGCTTTGTTCTCTCCCATAAAGTAAGGAAATTATTTCTGACCATGTGTACTCCAGCCAGATAACATCCAATAAGCCGGGAAGTCACTAATTGTCCACATCAATGCTGCTCTCAGTATGAAATTCTGATTCGTTGCAACATCATATGTACTGACACCAGTACTCCACAATAAACTTAATTCATCAATCAATGGTTTCAAATAAACATCAATATTTTTCTTCGGATGTCCTGGAATTAGTAAAGTCAAAAAGATATATGGATCCTTCATCAACATCCATGGAGGTAAATTGTACGGAGTTAAAAAAACAGGCCAACATGAATATTGACTACCATAAGATCCGAACGGATAGAAACCATCAGTGGAAAGGCCCAGTCGAACATTTCTAGCTTCTAAAGAAAAGTATGGATGCACTCCATCAAAATGTTTCCATGAATCACCATCGGCTGGATGATTCAAGATTTTATCGGTTGAAATATTCTCTTTATTCCATGACATCATTGTCGCTGTATTCTTAGACATGAATAAACGCTGAAGTCTGGATGTAAGCGGAAAATATCTCAACTGTTTTACAGGAATCAAACCAGACTTCCCATGTTGTCCTTCTTTATATCTCAGTTTCCCACATGTGGGACAACTATCCAACGACTCATTTTCCCTAGAATATAAAATGAAGTCATTTGAACATGCATGAATCTTCTGACAAGTAAGTCCCAAATTTCGAACCAGCCTCTTACTCTCATAGTAATTTGCAGGCAAAACATTTCCTTCGGGTAACAATGTTTTAAGCAAAGAAAATATCTGGTCAAAACAGGTGTTTGACATTCAGTTATCTGATTTGATAGCCATAAATTTTGCAACTGCTTCTAATTTGCTCATCTTGCAGCCAGGATATAGTGCATCCTCAGCAGACCTCAACAACTCATAAAATTCAGACGGTGCCAACTCAGGATTTGAAGCTATATCAGTCGGAGTTTCAGTATGTTGAACAGATGAACCTGCAACATCATGTACTAAATCCTGAAACTGAAATGGATCTGGAATCAAGTTGGTATCACCTGCTCTGGATCTGCGTTCACCGTGTTGATACCAAAAAACAAAATCCGGTTGAAAACCAAAACGCAAGATATGTCCCCCCACTTTGTCAAACGTGTCAAACGTTCTCAATGCACATTTTCTACAAGGGCATTTTATTTTGCCTTCTGAAACAAATTCTGGATTTAATGCCGCAAATGATAAAATAGTCTCCACACCCTCTACATATACTGGATTTAAACCAGAACCGTTTGGATTTATACATTGATTTATCCATATGCAGTCACCTAATAATGATTGTTGACGACCTCGTTGTTCCATATTTTTCTATAAAATATAAAAGCATTACTGGTTTTGAATAATTTGTTAGAAAAACACTCAAGCAAGGATAATTATAGAGTTTACATCATACATGACTGACGCAAACTTTTTATTGAGATAGACCTAAAAATTGACCCCTTAAGAATTGAATATGTTGAGAATAAAGCAAAACCTGTTACAAATATTGATAATTTTAATATTATATAATTTTTTTTTATTTTCATAGTACTAATATTATTTTTTCATAAATATTAATTATATAATAATAAAATTATTACATTATTAGTATATTTTATTATTAATATTAAAATAATATAATTTTCTATATTATATACAATTATCCTTTCATATGTGTGTTTAATAGTCTGTCTCCACAGGTAATATTTGCATTCACTTTCACCTCTCCATTAGTGAGTAGGTTGATAATTTTGAAAAAAATGAAAATATTACATGTGGAGACAGAAAGCACACAGATTAAAGGAGAATTGAATATAATATAGAAAATTATATTATTTTAATATTAATAATAAAATATACTAATAATGTAATAATGTTATTATTCCTAATTATTGGTAATTATTTCTAATTATTGGTAATTATTCCTAATTATTGGTAATTATTCCTAATTAATAATAATTATTTATAACTAATGGTAATTATTGGTAATTAATGGTAATTATTCCTAATTATTGGTAATTATTCCTAATCATTCCTAATTATTGGTAATTATTCATATAATTACCAATAATTAGGAATAATTACCAATAATTAGGACTAATAACATTATTACATTATTAGTATATTTTATTATTAATATTAAAATAATATAATTTTCTATATTATATACAATTATCCTTTCATCTGTGTGTTTTCTATCTCCACAAACAAATATTACATGTGGAGACAAAAAACACACAGATGAAAGGAGAATTGTATATAATATAGAAAATTATATTATTTTAATATTAATAATAAAATATACGAATAATGTAATAATGTTATTATTCCTAATTATTGGTAATTATTCCTAATTATTGGCAATTCTTACTAATTATTGGTAATCATTACGAATCATTACTAATTATTGGTAATTATTCCTAATTATTGGTAATTATTCCTAATTATTGGTAATTATTCCTAATTATTGGTAATTATTCCTAATTATTGGTAATTATTCCTAATTATTGGTAATTATTACTAATTATTGGTAATTATTACTAATTATTGCTAATTATTACTAATTATTGCTAATTATTACTAATTATTGGTAATTATTACTAATTATTGGTAATTATTACTAATTATTGGTAATTATTACTAATTATTGGTAATTATTACTAATTATTGCTAATTATTACTAATTATTACTAATTATTACTAATTATTGTTAATTATTACTAATTATTACTAATTATTGGTAATTATTATTAATTATGACTAATTATTGGTAATTATTATTAATTATTACTAATTAGTGGTAATTATTGGTAATTATTACTAATTAGTGGTAATTATTGGTAATTATTACTAATTATTACCAATTATTACTAATTATTGGTAATTATTGGTAATTATTGGTAATTATTACTAATTATGGATAATTATCTGTAACTATTACTAATTATGAATAATTATTGGTAATTATTTCTAACTAATGGTAATTATTGGTAATTATTGGTAATTATTGGTAATTATTATTAATTATTATTAATTATTGATAATTATTACTAATTATTGATAACTATTACTAATTATTGGTAATTATTACTAATTATTGGTAATTATTACTAATTATTACTAATTATTACTAATTACTGGTAATTATTACTAATTATTACTAATTATTGGTAATTATTATTAATTATTACTAATTATTGGTAATTATTATTAATTATTACTAATTATTGGTAATTATTATTAATTATTTCTAATTAGTGGTAATTATTTGTAATTATTACTAATTATTACCAATTATTACTAATTATTGGTAATTATTGGTAATTATTGGTAATTATTACTAATTATGGATAATTATCGGTAATTATTACTAATTATGGATAATTATTGGTAATTATTTGTAACTAATGGTAATTATTGGTAATTATTTCTAATTATTACTAATTATTGGTAATTATTACTAATTATTGGCAATTATTACTAATTATTACTAATTATTACTAATTATTACTAATTATTGGTAATTATTACTAATTATGGATAATTATTGGTAATTAGTAAATTATGACTAATTATTCGTAATTATCGGTAATTATTACTAATTATGGATAATTATTGGTAATTAGTAAATTATTACTAATTATTGGTAATTCTTGGTAATTATTGGTAATTATTGGTAATTATTACTAATTATGGATAATTATTGGTAATTATTACTAATTATGGATAATTATTGGTAATTATTACTAATTATGGATAATTATTGGTAATTATTACTAATTATTGATAATTATTGGTAATTATTACTAATTATTGCTAATTATTACCAATTATTGCTAATTATTGGTAATTATTAATAATTATTACTATTTATTGGTAATTATTGGTAATTATTACTAATTATTCCTAATTATTGGTAATTATTGGTAATTATTACTAATTATTTCTAATTATTGGTAATTATTACTAATTATTACTATTTAGTACTAAATATTGGTAATTATTGGTAATTATTACTAATTTTGGTAATTATTACTAATTATTGCTAATTATTAGTAATTATTAGTAATTATTACTAATTATTAGTAATTTTTACTAATTATTACTAATTATTGGTAATTATTGGAAATTATTACTAATTATTGGTAATTATTGGAAATTATTACTAATTATTGGTAATTATTACGAATTATTAGTAATTATTACTAATTATTACTATTTATTGGTAATTATTGGTAATTATTACTAATTATTGGTAATTATTTGTAATTATTACTAATTATTCCTAATTATTGGTATTTATTACTAATTATTAGCATTTATTCTTAATTATTGGAAATTATTACTAATTATTCCTAAGTACCATTAACTATGAACAATGAATACTAATAATTTAAATTTATTAAGTAACAAAACAATGTAAACATAATTAAATTACAACTAATTAAGAATAATTGAAACTAATAAAAAATTTAAAATAAATATTAAATTAAAATGAACATAAATACCTTTAAAATTGATCTGAGGTTGATCTCTGATCATTGTTGAAAACTTCAATATCAACTCCGGAAAAAAAAAATTAAACTGAAGAAACGCTGAACTCTAAAAATAGTGTTTTGAGAGAAGGAGAAGATCGAGTTTGAGAATGAATGAAAAAAACGGATGGGGGGGGGAGGTATTTATAGGTTAGATCATTTGCGACGGGTCTATTTGCAACGGGTATCCCGTCGCAAAAAGTAGTATTTGCGACGGGTATCCCGTCGCAAAAAGTAATATTTGCGACGGTACCCGTCGCAAAAAGTATTATTTGCGACGGTACCCTTCGCAAATACCTTAACCCTCATTTATTACGGTCAACGGTTAAATAGTTATTTGCGACGGGTCCCGTCGCAAATCATAACCTACCGACATACTATTTGTGACGGGCGGTTACCGCCCGTCGCAAATAACTTTCCCGCGATTTGGCGCGCAAAGCGCGCCGGTCCTTTTGCGACGGGGAAAGCTAACCCGTCGCAAATAACTACTTATTTGCGACGGGAAAATTCCTCCATCGCAAATAAGTTTCTAACGGGACTATTTGCGACGTGATTTATCCCCATCGCAAATAACCCATCACAAATACCCATTTTTCCCGTAGTGAGACCGTGACTGGTGCCACCGTTTTGGTGGAACCTTTTGATGGAACCGTGTTTTGGCAAAGTACTAGACTAGGAGGGTCCGGGCCGTTACAACTTTCTTATTGGGATGGTTTAATTTTCATACAATATCTTATTTTATGCACATTTTTTTAATCCTTTCACACTTAATGATTCTCAAGTCATCATTTGTTAATGAATTATTATTAACTATAACTTCTTCAACTATCACCACCTTCTTTCCTTTTTGCTCAGAAAGTTTATGATCTTTCCCCATGTGTTTATCCTTGGAAAATTGGTCATTCCAAATAATGAAACATTCATTTTTTATGTTCTAATATTGTTTTAGTTTCTCAAAAAATACACTGGTGTCTATTTATTCTTTCACAAACTATATTCTCTTCATATTTTCATTGTGTGAAATTTCACCTAGTGAGATAACTCTATATTTCCCAACTTTTTGACCTTCCCAACTACATCTTCCATAAAATTCATTCAAGCATTAAATTTTTTTTCTATGTTGATAGTTTAGATGATGTATTGGTCACAGTAATCTCTTTCAGATAATCTGATCTGATTTGTTCGTCATTTCTCCCCCTTTACTCATGCCTCATTCTTGGAAGTGAAATGTTATACCATCATGAATAAACTTTATGAAAAATAATCCAGAATACTAATAGCAGACTCTATACCTTGATATTACAAATTGATAAAAATTCTTCATTGAATATTTTTGTTGTTGTCCTTTCATAGATTGTGGGTATTTCTGCTTAGGAGGAAACCTTCTGGCTGAATTAGTGCAGTCTTCCTTTGTGAAAGATGTTTTCTCATTTGTAATTTTGTTTCATCCGGATTTAGTCATATCTCTCATGTATAAATTTTCCAAAATAAAAAATGTACATTGATATTCATTAGGTTTTGAAGCATCCATTTTCTATGGAAACTTCTTCTCAATATCTTTATAAGATTCACCCTTAAGATAAATAGCTTTGGTGAAATATTATTTCATCTTATTCAACTCAATTTGATATGAAAGACAAAAATATTTTTTGTCAAATAATTCCACATCTTTCTTAGTATGTATTTCTTCAAGATTATTCACCATATTTTCAAGTTTAGCTATCTTCAACCTATTTTTTATTCTATTTAATGAAAGCATTTTCATCATTGATTAATTCTTCTCTTCCAAGTGAATTTTATTCTGAAACTTTTAGTTTCCTTTTTAGCTCATCTACCTTCTTCACATATGCCCTTATCTCATTAAGATGCATCTCTTCTTTCTTAACACATTCTTCATTTTACTTTATCAATTTTCTTTTCTCCTTCTTAAGATTCATGTTATTCTCAATATTTGATTCTAGATTATCTTTCAAGTACCATTCTAGTTCATTTCTCTCTTTACCTTTTGAATCTTCAAATGCGTCTTTAATTATTTTGGTTCTTCCAATAAAACACATCTGATTTCTAGAAGGTCATTCATCTTATGTCCCATTTATTGATGATAAATATTCATCAATTTCCCTTCTCAAAAGATTCCTTCTCTTTTTCTTTGATTACTTCTTCTTTTTCATCTCATTGTCACCTTTTTTTATTTCATATTCTTTTTCTTGAAGTATTATTCTTATTCATAAGATTTGGTGACATTTGATTTCTTCTTTGGATAGTCACATGAAAAATGTTCAAACCCATGATAGTTGAATCAATTTACTATATCATTACCTTTTTATCTTCTATCTATGTTATAAATCTTTGTAAATAAGTCCCTCATTTTATTATATTCCTCTTGCGTCCTCATCCTCAGAATCACCTAATTATGGTTTCTTTTCAACTCTAGTTTTACCTTTTATTATAAATTTAAAGGCCATATAATATTTTTCTTTATTCTAAAAAGATAAAAATTTTCTCATTTAATATGTTATGAGAATTTTATAGAGTTTATCTAGTGATAGATCTTCTTGGTCTTATAGTGTAGAAACTTTTGAATCAAATTTATCTAGAAAGTTTCTCATCATCTTCTTCATAATGGTTAAATCATCCAGCTTCTCACAAAAAAACTATAATGCTACTAATAATCTTATTTAATCTATTAAATAAGTCATAAACACTTTCATCATCATCTATTTTTATATCTTCAAATATTATTCTCCATATTTACATCATACCTTATTTTAATATAATGTTTCCTTCATAATTGCTTCTTAGTTTATAGTAGATTTCCATGGTGGTTTGTATACCCATCAGTTTAGTGTATAAATTTTCTTATAAATCCATAAAGATTTCATTTTGATCCCTAACATCCATATCAAAGTACCCATTATCTTTAAAATTCATAGGATCATTGTCAACGTAGTGTGGATATCCCATTATAACTACATATCTCACTTTTACCCCAAGTTATAGGAGACATGATATCATCCCATTTTTCTAGCCATGAAAGTTATAACCATCGAAAATTGGAATACCCATAATATTTACTGAATTTATATTCTCTATCCTCATAATTATATTGGATATTTTAGAGGCGACCTTCCCACTGATATCAATTGAAGCGCCCGGATTTGTGTGAGATCACTGAGAGGGGGAGGGGGTGAATCAATGATCTCATTTTTTTACAGATTGCTTCTTCTCAATTAGACCTCTATTGCTGGTTAAAGCCTCAATCCAATATCTTTGTGTCTCTCATACTTACCTTGAATAATTTTGTAATTAAAAAGGCACAAAACACAAGGATTTACAAGGTTTGTTATAAAGAACCACTTCTTTCTATGTTGGTTATTCTCCCCAACATTGATTTTACACTAGAATCTTGTAAATAATTAAAATGGTTGATACATAGTCACACTATATATCTCCCTAATCCACATAGGAGGTTCTTTATATTTCATCCCATAGTGTTACCAAAATCCCAACAGGAAAACTCTAGAATCTGCAACAGAGACATCCGCTCTTGAATCACATAAGAGGCTTATTGTTCTTGGCTCCAACAGAGAGGATTACTATTTTTTTTCAAATCTTGATCCACTTAAGTATGATATGTTGACTTACCTCCATGAGATTTTGTGATAACACAATCCCATGTACCTATTTGTGTAACCTTTCAAATCTTGCTGGTCTTACTCACAAATCTCTGATCAACTATATTTGATCAATTGACTCAGTGCAACAAATTCTCAAGCTATGATTATTTTTGACGTGGAAGTCCTAACTTCACTAATATGTATTCTCATGGTTTACACAACTTCTTCATGAATATTATATGAAATAAATATCTCTCAAAAAGTCAGCTCAGTCTTTCTTCTTGAATTCTCAAACACTGTCAACTTAGATATAAGCTATTTTAATATTATACCAAGCTTTAGTCACAATGTAAGCACACTTCATTCATGAATTTCATGGAATATTAGACATTAAAAAATTTAACAATATGTTATTATTATTTTATGAGTTATTAAATATTTGTTTCGAGTATCTAAATTATGCTTGCATGGGTTTCATCCAACTTTCTCCCTAGGATTGTTTCATGTGAACAGTGAGGGTTCATGTGAATGTATTACTACCACTTTATCTTGACTCCTTCATTATTCACATAACAAGAAAGGGTTTATGTGGGTTTCTACTAAAAAGAATCACAAGTCTAGATGACTATTTGGAGGTTCTTCTCAAAAAAATTCATTTGACTGGTGGTGTTATCCACAAGATCCTTAATGTAACAAGATGATTATCAGAGATTTATTTCTAGGTACTTATATATAATCTAAATTTGATTCACATGATAATAGGTGTATGCGAGTTTCTGTCTAAATCTCTTCTCAATACTTGGATGTCTTGTAGGTTTCTTTTTGCATGTAAAATGCTACGTCTATGGGTTGCTTCATGTGTCACTGAGTATATCCATGACTTAAATATCAAATTCCTTCATGATATCAGAAAAATCATGGGATCCTACTTATTCTAATTTAACCATATAAGAATGATATGACTTCCCATGAATAGATCACTCAGATGATCTATTATTGATACAAGAGATATTTCTCTCTCATTCTCTTGATGTTGCAGCAGCATAAAATATCATATGAACCTTGGTTTATATAGGATATATAGATATTATTTTTATGTTTTTCTTAGATTCAAACGCACAAAAATCTCAAGATCTCATGAAATTCGAGGCTTTTAGATTATCCATACAATACTGGAGAGATCATTCAATCACGTGAGTTCTTCGTATGATTACTTCAATGATCATCCGATGCCTTGATGAACTTCTTATGATGCCAAAATGGAAATATTATTTGAAAATATGAATAATTAATCTGATAATACCTACAAAATACGAGACCATATTATGATATTTCCTTTCCTTGCAATGTATTCCTTCTATCGCATGATTTAGGACCATCACACGATGTCATGGTGAATGTCTTAATTCCATCATGTGATGCATCATTGATCATCATTATTCTGCCACATGATTTTAAGATTATCATGTGAAAACATTATGTGTTAGTCTATAGTTCTTGTGATATCTTCTTTGGGCAACCTCTATTCTTCAAAAAATTCAACACATATGCATGAAAAAGTTGCATGCATGATTTATGTTCATTCTATCATGTATAAATCCTTCAACATGTCGAGTTTTTCTTGATGTATTGATGTTTAGGGTTATATCTATCTCATATGTACATTATACTCATTGATATTTAGGCGACAATGACTTATTTTGAATAAGTGTTGTGTGGGCTCAACGAACGGCAAAGATCAGTTTAGTCAGATGGCATCGATTATATCTGCATTTTTTAAGCATGGGTGAACAGTACCCATGGTTTCAGTGTCCTAAATCAATTATTCAAATAGTCATAAATCTTATTTATTAATAAAATTACACCACTACTCATTTAATTTGGATACTAGGGATCAACACCGATCACACTACACACACACCACTAGGATTCAGCCCTGCAGGCTTCTGGCCTGAACTATCTGTGCCTTTGAGAATGCTATCAATAGGTTTTATACATGGGACTTACCACACATAGTGCTCACTATGCCTCCTCTACCACCCCTAGGATGGATTGGGATGCTCCATTGAGCATGGTTAACCTCTGGGTCTCACAGTGCTGAATTCATGGTTGGCTAATGATGGCCAGTGGGTTGGCCCAATTTTTTTATATAAGGTATTAATAAAACACTTAGAACTATTCCAAAAATATAATTGAAGTATATAACAAAAAAAATTATAAATTTACTAATATAATCCATATACATTCTATATTCAAATCCAAATCCCTTAAATATTCTTCATGCAATAATGTATGAATGTATTGTTTTATGACATTTTACACATCCTTATTCTCATACAATATCCTTATGAAAAATATAATTTCTTTTTTTCATGGTCACCTTAATTTATCTTATTCACTTCATGGAAATATATATTTTTATGGTCTTTAAATTTTTTAACAATTTAAAATCTCCAAATCACATGTTTTCTCAATTAAGATCATTTCAAACATTCGTCAAAGTTACAAGGAGAATTTTCCAATCCAGAAAAATACTCCAAGAATCACCAATTTACCCAAAAACAATATTGGATTATTGAAAAAATTAAACCTAATCTCAAAACGATCTAAGAAACATATATATTGTACTCATGAACCTAATTTTTAGAGGTGTCTCTAGATACTCAAAGGTAGAAAAAACAGTCTCATTGTAAGGACCCGACCACAGTAACCTAGAGCCGGTGCCTTATTTTATTACGTTGGAATACATACAAGGAATACGAATCTCGAAAGACCAAGTAGTTTAGTATTATTGGAAACAAGTTACATACATAAGTTTATCAATACAACATGAAGGGAATCAAAAACACTATTTTATTCCACTAGAAACATCACGTCTCCAAGATTATGCTTGCAAGTCATTCATAAATTACTTCTTCATATCCTGAGAAAATGAAACATAAAAAAGGGGTGAGATCAAACACTCAGTAAGAGTAAGAAATACAGTGGAATATAATATAAACATTAGACATGGTGAATTATTTAAAACACATGCCTTTAATAATAAACATGAACATATTATGGCAGAAATATGAGTTGAGTAAATATTAACATAATAAAATATAATCAAGGGTATTATACTAGTCGAATATCCACATAAACTTTCAATTACTAGCTTCATAATGAGGGAAGTGAATATTTCAGACATTCTGAATCATTTTTTCATGGCCTCATCCAAGGAACCTAGTGATTAAGGCCTCTGCCAAAATCCATATCACATTGGGAAAGGCCTCGGCCAATTCCACGTCTATTTGTCTCATGAGACCTACCGATGCATAGAGGGGATATAGTGGGCCCCACCCATCACATAATAAGTCCAATGAATTCCTCATATGAGCGGGATAAACATAAACAACATATACATTCATATTGAAACTATCATATGAAATGTCACTAACATTCCCCAATCATTAAACATAAAACACTAACCATTACGAGTAATATGGTGAATGGTTTTAGGATAGTTCATCCAAAATAGAGTGAGTCATAAACCATTAAAAAAAATATGGTATATGACATCATAAATTATTAACCCCAAAAATACATCATAATCAACAAGAGTTTTGAATTAGATGAAAACACTCTTATAAAATCATTATGCAATTCTGGAGATAAATACTCTTTTATTTTGAAAAGAAGAGTTCTTTTGGAAAAACCTTTGTATAAAACCAGAAGTTAAGTAAGACAGTATTTTAATAAAAAATTAGTGATTTTATAAATATAATGGTTTCCAAAAACAGATTATATAGTGCCCTTGAAAGTAGGTATGAATTTGAGAAATTCCCTTGAACCGGGCTTTTATTTTGGAAACAATTTTGAAAGTTCCTATTAAAATGTGTAACTATCCATAAAATAAGGATGGATTCTGGTTTTTAAACATATATATTATACTCAAACAGAATATATGATGAGTACATAACAATACATATGTATTTAGACAATGAAAGTATCCCGAATGAAAATGGAAGTTCGGGTGAAAAAACCCTTACCTTAACTCCAAATGTGTTCCGCTCTTGTACTTAAGATCCTGGAATATGAAATTATACTTTTTAATAACATATTTCAGAACCTATAAGACATGTATTTAGTTTACCATAATTTTGGTTAGTTCATTTATGTCTTTATTGATAAGTTATTGTATTGAATTTCGTCGTTCTGGAGTGTTTGTTTCCATTATTTACATATTCAGTTCACTTGTTTTTAAGTAATGAAGTTCATGTGGAATGGTTATACATCTCCAGGATTGGAATTATATATTATTAATTAACATAAATAATTGATAATGGTCATTTATATCATTTGGTTACATGGAATGAGGACTAATCATTAGATGAAAACCACTTCGATTATTCGGCGGTATTTGGAATATTATGAACTAGTTTGGTCATATAACTTAATTATATGTACATATTCTGGATCCTGAATATTAATTAGGTTATAAAACATATATTATAGTCTGGTTTAATCATGAATATGGTTTCATGACCAGTAATGAATAAGAAATTTAAGAAAGAAACTTCGTCGTCCACGAAGGTTATAAATCGGAACCTCATGGACGTCGATTTCATTTATAAAAATAAAAGGGAGGGAATACGAATATTTATGATGGTTCTTCCATTAACATGATATAAATACAGTATATAGATTTTACTAGAGTTATCATGGTCATTTGGACAGAGGAGGTGAGGAGAGGATAACAAAAGTAGATAAATTGAAATAAAACCAAATAAGAAAGAAGGGTGCTTTACCTCTTGAAATAACCTCATTGAGAAACTCCTTAAGGGAAGGGGTTTTGGTCTTTTGGAAAGACTAAGAGCTTCTTTGGTAGTGGGGAGTGACTAGGGAAGGGAAATTGGGTAGAACCTTGTGGATATTCAAGGCTTAGAGTAGTGAAGAGAAGAGGGAGTGGTGAGGGGTTTTTATAGTGGAGGAGAGGGTTATATTTTAAATATTTAATTCATTATTTTATTATTTCTCTCAAGACAACCAAATAGTGTTGTTTCATGTGACCCATGATAGTATGAAGTGAATGTGAGTTTAAACCAAGTGGCCTTGAATCACTTTTGATGTCATGAATATTTTATTTTACTGATAAATTGAATATACGGTATTTTACCGTATTTCACTATTCATCAAACATTCAAGATTTTCAGAAAAATCTCAAAAATTCACCCATACCATTTTTCAATGTGTAGAATTAAAAAGTGAAATCCATTTTTCAAAAATAATTTTCTAAATATTATTAATTTAATTTTTAAATAAAGTTATAGTTAATTTGAAAAATAACAATCTTGAAGTGCAGTTAGTTTTATGTGACATTGAAAAATTAATTAAGATACCATTATCATATTTCCTTAAGAAAATAAAATAATATCATTATTTACTATTCAAGGGTCATATTACTATTCATATTACTATTCATAAGGGTATGTTACTATTCACCAAAAATCAAGTTTGTTTTATCAGACTCCAAATGAGTTACTGAACACAACTCTAGATGGCCATTTCTTGGAATTCAAAACATAGAAGAGGAAAAGTTGTGTTTAATGGTTACATTATAAAATTGAATTCTATACATATTTTTAAAACCATTGGGTGTTACATTCTCCCCTCCTTAAAAAAATTTCATCCTTGAAATTCACAGAATATTACCTAAAAAGATCCGGGTATGTCTTTAACATTAGATCCTCAGGCTCCCATATTGCTTCCTCCATCTTATGGTTCCTCCATAGAACATTCACCAGACGAGTCATCCTATTTCTCAATACTTGTTCTCTAGTATCAAGAATCTTGATAAGCTCTTCACAGTAAGAAAAATCGGGTTCAAGTTCCACTTCTTCATAAGTGAGTACATGTGTTGGGTCTGGCATGTACTTTCTTAACATTGACATGTGGAACACATTGTGAACCTTGGAGAGACTTGGTGGCATTTCCAAACGGTAAGCTACGACTCCAATTCGGTCCAGAAGTTCAAAAGGTATGATGTACCTGGGACTTAATTTTCCCTTCTTACCAAATCGTATAATACCCTTCCATGGAGATACCTTTAAGAAAATGTGATCTCCTTCTTGAAATTCCAAATCCTTCCTTCTGTTATCAACATAAATTTTTTCCCACTTTGAGCTATTTTGATATGGTTCTGGATTATCTTCACCTTTTCCATTGTTTTTTCAACAAGTTTTGGGCCCACGATCTTTCTTTCACTAACATTATCCCATAAAGTTGGTGTACGACATAACCTCCCGTATAATGCTTCATAGGGTGCCATCGGTATACTTGAATGGAAGGTATTTTTGTAGGAAAATTCTACGAGAAGTAAATAATGATACCACATGCCTTGAAAATCAAGTGAACAAGACCTCAACATGTCTTCGAATGTTTTAATAGTTCGTTCTGATTGTCCATCAGTTTGTGGGTGGTAGGTAGTGCTCAAACGAAGATCAGTATCTAGGGCCTTCTGAAGGATTTTCCATAATCTTGATATAAAACGTGGATCAAGATCAGAAACAATCGATAGGGGTACTCCATGAAGTCTCACAACTTTATTAATATATAGTCTTTCTAGAAGTTCAAGTGGTAGATCTTCTCTCATAGAAAGAAAATTTGCTGACTTGGTAAGATGATCAACAATGACCCATATTGCATTGTTCCTTATAAGAGTCTTTGGTAGTCCCATGACAAAGTCCATCATGATATTATCTCATTTCCACTCAGGTATGGGAAGAGGTTGCAATACTCCTCCAGGCTGTTGCCTTCTAGCTTTCACTTATTGAAAAACCATACATCTTGACACAAAATCAGCAATCTCCCTCTTCATGTTGTCCCACCAGAAATGTTCATTCAAATATCTATACATCTTAGTGCAACTAGGGTGTATAGAGAAATTGGAACTATGATAATAATCCAACAATTCCCTTTTTAGATCAGGTATATCGGGAACACAAAGTCTCTTCCCAAATTTCAAAATTCCATCTTCATATACGAAGTCACTCAATCTCCCATCATTCATAGCTTTAATCTTCTTTTGAAACTCCTCATCATCAGCCTGAGAAATTTTTATCCTTTCTAGTAAAGATGGTTTGGAAACCATTGATGTTTCACCTTCCATGGTTATTCCCATATCCATATTTACTAGATCCATGAAAATCGGATCCCTTTCAACTCTCATCTTGTTCAAAACTCCATGATCCTTTCTACTCAAAGAATCTGCCACCTTATTTTCCTTCCCTGGGTGGTAGTGTATTGTGCAATCATAATCCTTGAGTAGTTCAAGCCATCTCCTTTGCCTCATGTTGAGTTACTTATGTGAGAAAATATACTTCAAACTCTTGTGATGAGTATAAATCTCACATTTTCACCATATAGATAATGTCTCCATATATTAAAAGAAAATATTACAACATCTAACTCAAGATCATGAGTAGGATAGTTTTGCTCATGAATTTTTAGCTTTCGTGATGCATAAGCAGTAACCCTATCATTTTTTATAAGGATATAACCAAGTCCTTTCTTTGAAGCATCACTATAAATAACAAACCCTTCATTCCCCAATGGTATAGTCAATATAGAAGAATTGACTAATATTATCTTCAGTTCTTCGAAACATTATTCACAATATTTTTTCCAAAAAAATTTAACCCCTTTACGTGTGAGCTTCGTTAGCGGGTTATCCATTCGGGAAAAATTCTGTACGAAACGCCGATAATAACCTGCTAAGCCAATAAAACTGCATACCTCAATTATATTTCTTGGCATGGGCTAATCTTGGATTACCTTTGTCTTTGAAGGATCAACTAGCATTCCATCCTTAGAAACAATATGGCCAGGAAAAGAAATATCCTGAAGCCAAAATTCACACTTGATAAACTTCCCATATAATTCATGTCTTCTAAGAGTCTTCAGGATAATTCGAAAGTGATTTTCATGATTTTTGTAGATTTTGTAGTATACCGAGATATCATCAATAAATACCACTACAAAGTCATCGAGATATTCCTTGAATACTTTTTTCATTAGATCCATGAAGACATAGGGTGCATTAGTCAATCCAAAAGGCATCACTATAAACTTGTAATGCCCATACCTGGTCCGAAATGCTATCTTATGAATATCTTCCTTCCTCACACATAAATAATGATATTCGGATCGAAGTTCAATCTTCAAAAAGTATTGAGCTCCATATAGTTGGTCAAATAAATCATCAATGTGAGGTAGGGTATACTTGTTATTTATTGTTATAGCATTGATCTCCCTGTAGTCGATACAAAACCTCATATATCCATCTTTCTTCTTAACAAAAAGGATAGGGGCTCCCCATGGAGAAACACTAGGGAGAATAAATCCCTTATTACTCAATTCCTCTAGTTTTTTCTTTAGTTAAACTAATTCCACTGTGGCTATTCTATAAGGGATCTTCGATATGGGCCTTGAACCAGGAATTAAATCAATGGAAAACTCAATTTCTCATTATGGAGGATGTCCAGGTAAATCTTCTGGAAACACACCAACATATTCTCTCACAATAGGTACATATTCTATTTGAACATTCCTTTACTCACCCACAGTTATATCATTCTCTTCCTCCCCAATAATTGATTTTCGTTGAGCTACTAGGGGTGGATCTAGATAAGAATCAGGTGGTGATGTTTCTGCTCTAAAGATAAGGAACTCCTTATCATCATCGAATATTGTAACCTCCTTCTTCCTATAATAAATTTTTTCATCATAGTCTGAAAGACAATCCATACCGAGGATTATATCAAACTCAATCATGGGTATAACAATGAGATCAGCAGATAAAGAACATTTATATGCCTTAATGGGAATTGATTCATAGAACTTTGTAGCAATGATACTTCCCTTAGGTGTTTTGACTGAAAACTCCCTTATTAAATCAAATTGGAAATATCTAATCTTATTAGAAAACTAGGAAGATATGAAACAATGCGATGATCGAGAATCAAACAAATCATTGGCTAAACTTGAGGAAACAATCAAAGTACGTACCACCACGTCATTATGAACTTAAACCTCTGCCGTTGTGATTGCATAAGCTTGTCCCTGATCCCTTGGCCTTCTCTGTTGCATATTTACTTGACGTTTTGGACAATAATTAGCATAATGTCCCATATCCTGACAATTAAAGCATCAAACATCATTGGCTTCCTTATTTCCTTTGCAATCACCAGAAATATGGCCTTTCTGACCACATTTGTAGCATACTACTTTTCCTTTTAAGAACGCACCAGGGTGTTTCCTTCCACAATTATCACATGGTGGAAATTCAACTCTTACCTTATTCCCTGTTTCCTTATTTTTTTCCTAGGGTTTTCAGTAGCCCTCTTCTTTTCATGCTTTTCCTTAAAGTCATAATACTTAGAGAATTATTTTTTGGTCTTGATAGCACATGAAACTATGTCCTCATATGATGAAAAATTTTGGGAGACCAGTGCCCGCCGGAGGAATGGTTTTAGGCCATCAAAGAATCGATCAATTTTTCTCCTTGGATTTCGTATTTAGTATACAACATGTCTTTCTAGCCTTGTAATGTTGGCTTCATACTTGGAAACATTTTCATTCTCCTTTTGCCTCAGATTCAAGAATTGCCTCTCCATATCTGCTCTTTGTTCACGAGGGAAATATTTTTCTAGGAATATTTCCTTAAAATCCCTCCATTCCATCTCTTCTATTTCTTCCTCCTCCTTTTTGTTTTGGATTAATGACCACCACTGATCCACATCTTTGGTAGATGATATACTTCCATGACAACCTTCTCTCTTTCATTATATACCAAAGCGATAAATATCTTCTCAAGGGAACATATCCACTACTCTGCTACAAAAGGGTTTGTAGTCCTGTTGAATTATGGAGGCTACTGTCGCATAAAGCGATCTATCATGTCTCCTCCACATGGTAGATACAGATTCTCCATACAGGTAAGGTTATTATTCATAACCTGAGTAAGTTTTCCCTGTATAGTTATGAGTTGCTCAACACCAGTCACAACACCAGAGCCAACATCATTATCTTGCATCAGAGGAAAATCCCTACAGGGGACATGTGCATTCGTGTGATTTCTATTCCTTCCACTAGGATCTATATCTAGATAATGGCATACACTATATTAGGTTATAAATCATAATGTATAATCTTAACTTAAAAATACTCAGAAAAATTGAGATCCTACGCATGGATAATCCCATATTCACAAAAATGGTTTCTTTGAGGAATATTTTACATTTCAATCCTTCATAATGGCTTGTAAAGAAAATGTGAATTATCCTAAGAATATTCCCCGGGAGTTTCATAACCAAGAGTGCAGCAAGGCCTGCTGTCATGCACCAGTTCCCGTTCGAGTCTAGCTCAAATCAGTGTTTTCAGGTTTTACCTGTAGATACATATGTGCTAGATCCGCCTCTACGTTCTCATATCCAGACATGGATGTATTGCTTGAAAGATCCACATAATGTATTCCTTACCAAAATACCAGGATGTTATTGTATGTATATCCTCAAAGACTAACTTAGGGACTCTTTCCTAATTCTACATTTTCTAAATCTAGTTTCCAACTATTCTACTAAACTTCCTCTAATACCAACTGTAAGGACCCGACCCCAGTTGCCCAGAGCTGGTGCCTTATTTGATTACATTGTCATACATACAAGGAATACGAATCTCGAAACAACGAGTAGTTTAGTATTATTGGAAACAAGTTACATACATAAGTTTATCATTACAACATGAAGGGAATCAAAAACACTATTTTATTCCACTAGAAATATCACATCTCCTAGATTATGCTTGCAAGTCATTCATAAATTACTTCTTCATATCCTAAGAAAATTAAACATAAAAAAGGGGTGATCTCAAATTCTCAGTAATAGTAAGAAATACAGCGGAAGATAATATAAACATTAGAAATGGTGAATTATTGAAAACCCATGCCTTTAATAATAAACATAAACATATTATTGCAGAAATATGAGCTGAGTAAATATTAACATAATAAAACATAATCAAGGGTATTATACTAGTAGATTATCCACATGAACTTTCAATTACTAGCTTTAAAATGAGGTAAGTGAATATTCTGGACATTCTGAATCATTTTTTCATGGCCTCGGCTGAGAAATCTAGTGATTAAAGCCTCGTCCAAAATCCATATCACATTGGGAAAGGCCTTGGACAATTCCACATCTATTTGTCTCATGAGACCTACAGATGCATCGAGGGGATATATAAGGCCCCACCCATCACATAATAATTCCAATTCATTCCTCATATGAGCGGGGATAAACATAAACAACATATACATTCATATTGAAACTATCATATGAAATGTTACTAACTTTCCCCAATCATTAAACATAAAACACTAACCATTACGAGTAATATGGTGAATGGTTTTAGGATAGTTCATCCACAATAGAGTTAGTCATAAAACATTCAATAAAATATGGTATATTAAAAAATAAATTATTAACCCCAACAATACATAAGAATCAACAAGAGTGTTTAATTAGATGAAAACACTCTTATAAAATCATTAAGCAATTTTGGAGATAAATACTCTTTTATTTTGAAAAGAAGAGTTATTTTGGAAAAACCTTTGTATAAAACCAGAAGTGAAGTAAGATAGTATTTTCATAAAAAAAATGAGTTATTTTATAAAGATAATGGTTTCCAAAAACAGATTATAGAGTGCCCTTGAAAATAGGTAAGAATTTGAGAAATTCCCTTGAACCGAGCTTTTTTTTTTGGAAACAATTTTTAATGTTCCTATTAAAACGTGTAACTATCCATAAAATAAGGATGGATTATGGTTTTTAAAAATATATATTATACTCACACAGAATATATGATGAGTACATAACAATAAATAATAATTTAATGGAGGTATTTAGACAATGAAAGTATCCCGAATGAAAATGGAAGTTCGGGTGGAAAAACCCTTACCTTAACTCCAAATGTGTTCCACTCTTGTACTTAAGATCATGGAATATGAAATTATAATTTTTAATAACATATTTAATAACCTATTATACATGTTTTTATTTTACCATAATTCTGGTTAGTTCATTTATGTCTTTATTAATAAGTTATTGTATTGAATTTCATCGTTCTGGAGTGTTCGTTTCCTTTATTTACATATTCAGTTCACTTGTTTTTAAGTAATGAAGTTCATGTGGAATGGTTATAAATCTCTAGTATTGGAATTATATATTATTAATTAACATAAATAATTGATAATGGTCATTTCTATCATTTGGTTACATGGAATGAGGACTAATCATTAGATGACAACCACTTCGATTATTCGGAGGTATTTGGAATATTATGAACTAGTTTGGTCATATAACTTAATTATATGTAAATATTCCGGTTCATGAATATTAATTAGGTTATAAAACATATATTATAGTATGTTTCAACCATTAATATGGTTTCATGACCAGTAATGAAGAAGAAATTGAAGAAAAAAACTTCTTCGTCCATGAAGGTTATAAATCGGAACCTCATGGATGTCGATTTCATTTATAAAAATAAAAGGGAGGGAATAAGAATATTTATGATGGTTCTTCCATTCACATGATATAAATCCAGTATATATATGTTAATAGAGTTATCATGGTCATTTGGACAGAGGAGGTGAGGAGAGGATAGCAAAAGGAGATAAATTGAAATAAAACCAAATAAGAAAGAAGGGTGCTTTACCTCTTGAAATAACCTCCTTGAGAAACTTTTTTAGGGAAGGGGTTTTGGTAGTTTGGAAAGAATAATATCTTCCTGGTCGTGGGGTGTGACTAGGGAATGGTAATTGGGCATAACTTTGAGGAGCTTCAAGGCTTAGAGTTGTGAAGAGAAGAGGGATTGGTGAGGGGTTTTTATAGTGGAGGAGAGGGTTATATTTTGAATATTTAATTCATTATTTTTTTATTTCTCTCAAGACAACCAAATAGTGTTGTTTCATGTGACCATTAATATTAAGAAGTGCATGTGAGTTCGAACAAAGCGTCCATGAATCACTTGTGATGTCATGAATAGTGTATTTTACTGATAAATTGAATATACAGTATTTTACTATATTTCACTATTCATCAAACATTCAAGATTTTCAGAAAAATCCCAAAAATTCACCCCTACCATTTTTTGGTGTGTAGAATTCAAAAGTGAAATCCATTTTTCAAAAATAATTTTCTAAATATTATTAATTTAATTTTTAAATAAGGTCATAGTTAATTCGAAAAATAACAATCTTGAAGTGTAGTTAGTTTTATGTGCCATTGAAGAATTAATTAAGATCCCATTATCATATTACCTTAGGAAAATAAAATAATATCATTATTTAATATTCAAGGGTCATATTACTATTCATATTAATATTCATATTACTATTCATAAGGGTATGTTACTATTCACCAAAAATCAAGTTTGTTTTATCAGACTCCAAATGACTTACTGAACACAACTCTAGATGACCATTTCTTGAAATTCAAAACATATAAGAGAAAAAGTTGTGTTTAATGGTTAGATTATAAAATTTCATTCTATACTTATTTTCAAAACCTTGGGGTGCTACACTCATACCATATATTAGTAGCCTGGGGGACACCATCCCCAGAGAAAGTAGGTGGATGTTGATACTAAAACTCTCACATAAACTCTAACATAGAAGAGGAAAGTCATAGATCTCCTTGAATAGTCTGTATAAGACACAAGAATCCCTCTAATAATTGGGAATCATCGCCCATAATAGGAATAGTAGGATTTTCTGTATGTAGAACTATTGGAGGTTACACTGGTGGATCAGGGACCGCCACCTCCTAGAGAATAAATCAAGGACATCATGGTGGAACAAATCTAAAAATTTCAAACACACAACTCAGATAATTTTGATAAAAAAGTCCATAGATATAAAATAAAGGATAGTTATGGTCCATCCTAAAATTAAGTCACATACCTTTTTCTACTCCAAAAGGCAGGTCTAGGTTATGTGTAAGACCATAAATAACTATAAGTGATTATGTATATTTCCCACTAATAAGGTTGGGTCTAGTTTATGATCTATATTTTAGTTAGGGGTCCTAGTATATGAAGTATCAATTGAAAGTTATAGAGGAAAAAACATTTTAAGTTACAATTATATTCCCCATTTAATGAAGATTGTATTTTGAATTGATATTTAATAATTATTTCATTTTAAATATAGAATAGTTAGATGAAGTACCATTCCCAATTTACAGAAGTACATTCTTTATAAATTATAATTTCTAATTCATGTAACTACATATAAACCTTTACATTAAATGAGAGAATATAACGGGAAACATAATATGATTTGACTAGATGAATCTTCATTCCCAATTTATAGTGGTACATGCACTCTTTAAATTAAAAATGAAATTTAG
The DNA here is from genome assembly GCA_963277665.1 of Viscum album. NCBI lineage: Eukaryota > Viridiplantae > Streptophyta > Magnoliopsida > Santalales > Viscaceae > Viscum > Viscum album. Next base: position 1,173,136,073 of record OY728120.1, read on the forward strand.
GTATTCAAAATCAACTAACATTTTAGTCTATATAACCTCGGTTACATAATCCAGACATGTGATAATTGGTTATTTAAGGTTCTATCATCATGCTATACAGTAAAACACCATTTAGGTTGATAATGAAACTTTAATAACTAATTATTTAATCCCTTTTCCTATAGAAATGTTAGTTTCATAATAGATATATCACTCAAGGAATATAAAACAAGTATCATGTAGTAAAGCAATGAAACCTACATGGAATGGAATAATTCATGACATATCAATCCTATAATGTTCCAATAATAATGCATGATAAAGGCTTCCATTCCATACTAAGTAAAGGATAAAAAAAGTCCACAATAAAAATATTAAACACCATACACCATGTGCATTACTCAATGGTGAAATCTGTACAATTATAACAAGAATAATCTAGATCATTAATTCTCTTCATAGGTAATTTGGATTTTTACCCGTATGTGGTTTAGGTACACCTAGGAATATGATCATTATAAAATTCTATCATATCATAGTCTCGTGTATACCAACCAAAAATAGTAAGAAAAATGAAATATAAATAGATCTGATACAGATTTGTAATGTCCCAAATGTGGTTCACTCATAAGTAACCAAACCCGGTTGGTCACATGGCCTCAAGTTCACCTCCCCATATGCCATACACTACCGACTAGTATCAAGGGTCCATGATTGGTCCCATTCTCCCAATATCCATAGCTATAAGTCAAAGAGGCATCCATGACCAGGTTCTTTCCCTTATCCATACCTATATCCGTGAAGTCTATCCAATTACCAATCAGTGGCCTACAATGGGTGTGAGATATACTTAGTAGGACACTACCAATGGTTTCTATAACAAATCTAGACTATGTATAAAAACTATGCCATTGTGTAGGTATAACAGGTAAAGATGTATAATGAATGACAAATATAATCAATTCCATAAATAGGTATGTAACTTTGAGTAAGAAAATAAATGATGAACATTAATACAAAAAGGTAATGTCTGCAAGTAACTACTATCTTGGGATATTTCACATCTATAAAAAGTATCAGAACTACATGGGAAAGGTCCCAAGGTACAAGAACAAGGAGACCTTCTCGAGACCAAGGAACTAATTTAAGGGAACATGTAATAGTATAGAACTACATAGGATAGAAACCTAGGTCCCATGGACAATGCATCCAAATATCCCGAGATATATGTGTATACAGACGTCATAAGTTCCATACCTCGATCCCCATCATTGGTGTCATACCATAATAATGATCGACACCATATCGTGATAATGATCAGTGCCATACCATTAATCAACATTAGTTCCATACCGTAATAATCATAATCAACAAGTAATATAAAATTCAGGTCTATGATAGTGACCATGTTCAGTTATAATCATCCATTTAACTATAATATCCTTGTTTAATTGATTCATTAACTCGTTAAATTTTTTAAGGCTTCCAAAATAGTGTGGAAAGATCAAAAACCCAAAGGGGCAGTGCTTATCTTAGGTAAATGGATAAACCCACCCCGAAGGTGGTTCAGGTTGAGGTTTAAAACCCCCAACAAAGTCAAGGTGATTTGTGGGCATCACATTTAAGGCCAAAATAATAAATTTAAGACATTGATTAATTTTAGTAGTAACATTTTTAAAGTTTTGATTGCATCACAACAACTATAATTTAATAAGTGAAAAAAGCACAGGGAAAATGTATATAACACATAACTTATGGAAGAAGTGGATAACTCATCTAGTATTAGCTTATGATTTGGGGAAGAACAAGGGAAAATAGAGAAACATGAAAACATCCTCAAAATAGTGAAAAAGAGCCTACATGAATATCACACAACAGATGGTAATAGAAACCAACAAAACAAGGTAAACAATTGAATATATTAGCTATAAAAATCCAACATGATAGACAAAACTTGGTTTGGATACCAAACAAGGAAGGAAGATCAAATCCTATAAAGAATACATAGAGGTGCTCTTCATTTGGGAGCACTGATGGAGAATGAGGAATAAAAGAGGGGTTTTAGTTTTAAAATTATGGAGGAAAAAATGGAAATTTCACCCAATATTAAAGGGTTGCATGGTTGTATAAACTATTCAATAACAGTGTGTCATTCTCTGTCCAAAAGGATCCACCCCTCATATGGATATCCCCCATAGTTTGGAAAACCTGTACTCAAACCATACGGGGTAATTTCCTAAGTGACACTAAGGGAACGAGCTCCAAACAAGACTCAGGCACTCCCAAACCCTTCCTCAAACTCTTAAGCACATTTATAAGAGTAAAACTAAACTTTAAAACTAAAAATTAACTAGTTCATACCTCAAAAGAAAAACCAGGGCGTTACATCATGAAAATTTATTTATATTCAATCCTCCTTTTGAGATTTATTTACTTACATCATTTACCTACCTACCCTAAGCCTCATATTTATTTGATCCTAATGATGAATCCCCCTGATTATTTGTGATTATATATTTACACGGTGTAGATTCTAAATGCTTTTCAAGCCTATGGTAAGTGACATGTTCTTGAGGTATGTGCTGAACTAATTTTAAAATTGTAGCCTAATTATGAGATGAAAAATTAAAGTTAGATAAATTAAAAATGACATGCATATTAGTAATGAATTGAAAAATAAATATGTACAAATAAAAATTCTTGGATATTTCAAAAGGGGAAAAGTAAAATACTTGATTGATTTGTTTTCACTGAAAACTGAGGCATTGATGACTTTACCCTTACGATGCTTGAACATTTTATTTCCCTAATCAATCAATTTATTTTATTAATATTTAATTTAAATCATCGTAGAGTGAGTTTCCTTTATAGTATGTTGAGATTTCATTTTTGAGGACAAGCTTAAATTCAAGTGTGGGGGTTTTGATACATCTATTTCATGAATGATTTTTCATATTAAAATACATTTCATTTATGATTTAAATGATTAAATATTTCCCATATATTTAATGAAATCATTTATAATTTAAAGATACAATATTTTAAGAAAAAAGAGTAAAAGAATAAAAAAAATATTTCCATAAAAAATGGATTTTCACAACAAAGAATGGTCATGGGAGAATCTTTAGGCTTCAAAAGTGAAAAAAATAGTGAACCAAATATTTTGGGGACTGTACATACTCAATTTATGATGTAACAAGTGTAGGAAACAAGTAATGAAACTGATAAATAAATAGAAAATATGCCCAGGGTAAGAAGCACATGGGTCACGGTGTGACACATATGTGTTATGATGTGACCCACCCTGAAATTTTTCAGAACCTATTTTCACAATATTTTTACTTTCAGGATGCTATTCCATGAATTCTTATGGTGTAAAAATTATATTCATGATGTAAAATGGACCAATGTTTTTTAGAAACATCATATTCAACAAGGATTACAGCGGGGGACTCCACATTATGACCCTAAACCACCATTACTAAACAAAGAACATTTATGAGTGCATTTATGGATGAATTTATGAAAAATAAGAACCCTATAGATCTATTAATAGAGGGTTTCTGCACTGCTTCCAAAATATGGATCAAAGAAAAAACACTATGGAAAGTAGTTGCACTAAGTAGGGTCTTCCATCAGGTTTAACCCACCATTTATATAGGTTTTTAATTTAATTATTTTTTCTCAACCTCCCATGGTTAGCATGAGGGGTTGATTTCTTGTGTGATGAATATATAATTAAATGTGGATTTTATTAAGGTATTTTTTTGGTTTTTTGGTTAATTCAAATTGGGTTTTTGCATTCTAAATATCTTTCTCATTTACCTCTATTATTTTTTTGTGAATGACCATTTCAAGTTAATTAAATGAGTGTTCTATAATTGAAAACTACAATTCAGCCCACACCATGGACATTTAGAAGAAATTGGTTCTATGTTTAAACATGGTTTTGGGTTACCTCTTTTTATATATAAACAAAGTATTTGAGCATCTAAAAAGGGGTGTTAATGAGAGGGAGAGTGATCATCTAGTCCAAGGAGATCACTTGGACCAAATTCCAACAACAAGGATAAATCATTAACCTCAAATATATAATATTTGTACCTAGAAATTACATGTTTTTCATGATTTTTTTATTATTTTCTTCTCTCACAATCTTCACCAATCACATTATCTATATTTTAAATTTGTATCCTCAAAATCTTAATTAGTTTTAGGTCTATTTTATTAAATTAATTTTATTATCCAACTCTATCTATATGGGTTAAAAATCTAACTTGTATATCCTATACTACCCTATAGTTTAGTGGTTTTTTTGATTTGATTTATATATTTATAAATTTGGTAAACCTATAGAATTAATGATTCCTCATAGGCTTTAAGTTACTAACTAGTGAATCAAACCTATAATTCTACAACTAGTATCAAATAATTTTATTTTACTTTTTTTCTTACTATTTTGGTTTGGTAGATAAGAGACCAGGAATGTGTTATCATTTGGAAATGAGCTTGTTCCTAGGAGTTGCAAAACTTTTTATAGGGAAAAATGAATTAACTTGGGATGAGACTTGATGTTCTGGTTTTTACTTGTTAAAATTGTCCTTATTTCACCATTGAGTGACACACATGACTTGTTGTGATATTATTATTACTATGGTATTTATTTTTCCCTTGGAAGATATGGAAAGTTGTTTATACCTCATACATCATTATAGGAACTTGAGGATTCACATTTCATGTATATTCCATTCCATATCTACTTGATGTGTGCATTAACTGCAACATTTTTCAGTGAATTGATTATTATGTTAAAATTTTGTGAATATTTCTTGAAGTAAATGATAAATAATTGATAAATTAACATTTATACATCAATTTAAAATGGTGTTTTCTTATATAGATTGAGAGTGGAACCATAATTTGAAAATTATGGTATGTTTGAGTTGTGGAACATTGGTTACATAGGCTGAAACATTAGTTTTTATAATTAAATGGATTATAATTCAAATTTAAAGAGTGTGTGTGATTTTATAAATTGGGAATGGTTATCCATATAATTGTACCATGGTAAACGACTGGTTGCTGGAACATGATGTGAAAATTGAAACTTATAAAGCATATGAATTTATAACTTCAGAATGGTAACTCATCTTATTGGACCATGATATATATATATATATATATATATATATATATAAACTATGAAATAATAATTCTTAAATGAAATGGTTTTGCATTAAATGGGGATGCCAATTTCAACTTAAAGAGAGTTTTCCTCTATAACATTCAATTGAAACTACATATACCAAAACCCCTGACATGAAACAAAGAACTTTCCTTTGAACATACCTTAATAGTGGGTAGTAGGGACTGTCACCTATGGAATTTATGATCTTTTATATCACCTAGACCTGGATTTATGAATAGGAAGAGGGGTGTGGCTTTTATATAGGAAGTCTTGTACCGGTCCTATTTTTTATCAGTGATCGTTTCAATATAAAATCTTTTAAAGAGGTATGTTATTTATATTTTATAGATATTACTCTATGAAGGCCTTGAGTTGTGCTCGAGGAGGGTGGCAACGAACATGCTTCATAGGTGGTGGGCCCTGAGCCAAAAATATTACCTCCATCAGTGCCACTTGTGGCACCTGCTATTATACCTAAATTAGGCACCAATGCCCAGTTTCAAGTATGTTTTATATGAAACATAAAGACCATATAGGGAGCCCATGACCTACCCTGACTATGGAAGAGTTGATGCGTGAGTTTCAACATCATCATCCACTTGCATTTTTAGTGGATGGAATTCATTAGGTTGTTGAGTCATGGATAGAGACCATGTTATCTATCATTGATCATCTTAAGACTTCTCCCAATAGGAGGTTCAATATTAAAGCCTATATTATTATAGGGTTAGTAAAGAGATGGTGGGATGTTTTGACCTAGGCTGAATATCATCAGGTTATGGTCTGGAGGGATTTTTAGAAATACTTCTATAACTATTTATTTCCTGAGATACTGAAGGATGACATAGTCAGAGATTTTATGCACCTAAATCATGGAAATTTATCAGTTATGAATTATCTAGAATGTTTTATAGACCTTCATCATTTCATTATTTCTCTCCTTGGTGAAGACCTATACCAAGATAGATTTTTTAAGGATGGTATTGTATACAATATCCGATCTCAAGTTAATGTGATTCATTTAACTACCATCCCTAAGATAGTATATCAGGACCTCATCACCAAGAATAACCTTAGAGAATATGAAAGTATGGGCTATGGATGTTTAGTACCTCGATAGAGCAATGGTTCATCTAGTGGAATAAAGTTTCATTTTGAGATTTCTTAAGAATGCGATAGTAGCCAGAGTGTGCGCTTAGATAACAATGCAGTCTATCATCAGTTTGGTAAGTAGGGTCTTATGAGTCCATAATACAATATATCCCCTATTGACTAAAAATCTTGTGAAATAATTGGGAATCTTCAAAGGTGTTGTTGGATATTTCCACATATGTCTAGTGGAAGAGGATTTCCACTAGATCCTCCCTTAGGAGTGGGATTAGTAGCACCATGTCGGGCAGAGATATAGAGCACTACCGTCCATATAAGTCTAGGAGGTTGGCATGAATGGGGAGGTCAGGATTCAGATATACAACACAAGCTGTTCAAACCTACTTAGGGTAGTCCATCTTTATCTTATGGAAAAAGATCATGCTAGATATATATAGAACATCTGATACCTGAGGATCATAGTGTTAGTCCTTCTAAAGTTCATGGTACGACTATAGTATCCTCTATATTAGTATTTCTTTTATTTAATAGAGGATATACCCACTACTTTATATCTATTTCAATTGTTGATAGTCTTGGGATTGAGATACAATATTTCCATTAGGTGATGAAACTTGATACCCCATTGGGAATTCGATTAGAAAGTGTAATCCAGTGAAAGGAATTCTCTCTTATGGTAGGAGGCTATCATTTTTCATGGATCCTATTTATACTCAAGATGAATCGATTTGACATCATTATCCGGATATATTGGTTGGTTATATACCATGAATACATTAATTTTTATCACCACGTTGTGTCCTTCACATCACCTGAGGGTGGTAATTATATTCATAAAGGTAAATGGGATGTCTAGGAAAGTTGAGATGGACCAATGCATTGCGGGCCGTACAGAGTGACTAACCAGATTTCTAGTATCTTTATGGATGAGCAAAGAACATAGTGTACAAATTTATATATTGTAGTTGATTGTTTCCGGGGTGTTTTCCCTGATGGTTTCTCTAGGATACCTTTTTAGAGAGAGGTAGAGTTTTCAATTGATCTATTTCTAGGATCAACACCAGTATCCATTCCTCCTTAAAGGATGACACTACTGGAAAATTTCCCTATACCCATGGTTTGAAACCATGGGTATAACCCATTAAACTGTGGGTATAGGCTATAGCCATAGTTTGATGAACTGTGGGCTCTCGTGGCACCGGGATTTCCCTATACCCACGGTTTTACAGAAACCGTGGGTATAGCCCACTGAAATATTAACTTACCCATGGTTCTGGTGAACCGTGGGTATACATCTATGCCCAAGATTTACAGAACTGTGGGTATACATTTTTACATAAGAAATTAGATACCCACGATTAAGTAAACCGTAGGTATAGACGGTTCTGCAGAAGCATATTTACCCACGGTTTAAGAACCGTGGGTATATAGGGTTCTACAGCAGCATATTTTCCCACAGTTCTTAAACCGTGGGTATATATTGTTTTCCCAGAAATAAAAGCTGCCTCATTGGACATACCCCCTGCAGCCCCTCCCTTCCCCCTTGAATAGACCCCCCAGCACACCCCCTCCCCCTCCGCACACCCCACTCTTCCCTCTAGACAGAACCCCCTTTCACACCCCCCTGACACCCACACTGGACACCCCTCATGGACCCCCCGGACCCTCCCCCCCCGAACCCCCCCTTGACACCCCCTGGACCCCCTTGACACCCCCTAGACCCCCCCTTGGACACCCACCTGGACCCCCTGGACCCTCCTGGACACCCCCTGGACACCCCCTCCCCCTGCACCCCCTGCCCCCTCTACCCCCTTCACTCCCACTACCCCCTGCCCCCTTTACCCCAACTGCCCCCAACCTTCACCCCACCACTTCCCCCACCCCCACCTGCACCCCCTCTGCCCCCCTCCTGGACACCCCCCTGCACCCCTAGTACCACCTGCACCCAGAACCCCCTGCACCCAGCTCCACTACCCCCTGCACCCATCCCCCCTAGCCCCCACTACCCCCTACACTCAGGCCCCACTACCCCTGCACCTAGCCCCCCCATCCTCCACTACCCCCTACACCCAGGTCCCCCTCCCCCCTGCACCCATCCCCCCTCCCCCTACACCCAGCCCCCCCCCCCCACACCCCACTACCCCCTACACCCAACCCCCCCTCCCCTACACCCCCACAACCACCTACACCTAGACCCCCATCCCCCATGCACCCAACCACCTCCCTGCACCAAGCCCCCTATGAAACCATTGTGAAACAATGAAAACCAGAATTCAAAAACAATGGAACCACAATTCATTGTTTTAACCTATTAAAACATAAGCAGAGCTGGACAAAGTGTTCAAAGAAGAAAGACGTTCTTATCAGAAAATCCCTAAATAAATTTTTAATGAAAAAGAATCACAATCATTTATCTCTTATTGAAGCCAAATAAATTCTAATAGAGGATGAAAAAATACAGTCTTCCTGCGAAAGTTGAAGTATGGTTCACAATACAGAAAATGATGCCGAGCATACTAAGGCATCATTTTTAATCTTGTAATAAGAAAAATATATTTCCCTAAATTGGTGGCCATTTTCTTTGAATTACCTTTCTAGTTCTTTGAAAAATCGTTCATTGCTCTTGCCAATAATTGGAATCCACCTCAGCCTATGCATCATATTTCGTTTCATCTTTAAAATTCTTGGATGCTTCTCCAAGATGTTCATCAGAGATGAAACTTGATAGAGAATATTTAAAAGAAATTACCTCATAGGCTGGATAAGACACATGTACTATATCATCCCACAAGATAGTATTTGTCATTTTCTCTTGAATGGGAGGAATAGGGACACTAACCTCTCTACCAGAGGAAACTAATTCAAAAACAGGATCATCCAAAGGGGGGGATTATTACAACCAAGGATTGATTGGTTGGATTTATGGAAAATATATGAGTTATGAATGAGGTATTTTTGATTAAATAGGCATGACATTTGTTAAGAATAATGGAATGAAGATCTATTTCATGAATATGTGTTGAAAATTTATATATGAAGAGTGCATTCAATGTGTTAACATAAAGAAGAAGTCTTGGAAGAGGACCGAGGGTAAAGGTATGCATGGAAGAATTTCATAATGAAATGAAATTCATGATTTGGAGATATTGATATGTGTTTGGTGTCTCAAATAAGGGATTAATCACCCTCATTATAGGTGCGATATGTTTGAAAGTTGAAAGTCTTACAAGGGGAATTTAGTTTTTTCTTGTAGAGATTGACAAGTCAGTCCAGAGAACCCAATTATCATGAGGCATTTACCAGTCCTTTTCCAGATGAGTGGAATTCCTTGAAAAAACAAAACTTTGTGGGGTGGCTCTAAGAATGAACGAAATCTTCATAGAAGAACCAGTGGGAAGATTCACCCTGTTTCTGACATTGTATCAGAGAACGACGGTAGCTTCAGACAATCTCAGGTATTTCTTTTGGGGATATTATTGTATTTAGGGTTGTGTGGCACTCCACTCAGGGTATGTTATAATGGAATAACTGTCTTGACCCGGTTGCGAACTGATAACAAATCCTAAGCCCTTCCATGAGGTCAATGAAGGTTTTACTGGGAATTTCAAACCAAACTATCTAGTGTATGATTGAGTATTTTTGGAACCAAGGTATTTCTATAGTTGCATTGGAATGGAGTCTAATAATCAACTCCAACAATGTTTAGTAGCTCATGATCTGATATTAAATTATCAAATTGGTTATGAATGTGAATTTCCATTTATTAATCCCAATGCATTATCATTTCACCACTTTTATACCCATATCATTTTTAGAATCAATATATATTTCATTGTTTCCCATATATGCTCATTATAAATTCCAATGTCCCCGATCCTTATTCATGTGAATTAAAAATTCATTTCTAGACATCTCAATCCCTCCCTAATTATCCTTGTTTCCTAGTACTTCCCTTGGTTCAGACAAAGACTCTGATATAGGAATTCTAGGATGGACTAAGTTGGATAGGATACGGCCCTGGGCGAGAACAAGTGTCCGAGCATCAGGGAATCACCACTCGGGAATGATTCCAACCACAAAAAATTAATTAAAACAATAGAAGAAAATAAATAAAATATTAGCATGACCCATCAGTATGTCGGACATCCATGCTGAAGGAAAATAAAATAAACAGAAGCAACATAGTAAAATCAGAAAAAAATTAAACACACTATTAATCCCTCAACTACCCCGATCTCCCTCCCCTGCAAAGAAAACTGTGTAGCTGCCTCCAGTGAACTTTTATCCCCTTCGAAGAATATAAGTACCCTCCATTCATAAAAATCGTTAAAAGGCCTAACTGGATGATGTGATAAAGAAAATAAAATAAAAACTCAACTACAACATACCTATCTCCTGTGATTAAACAGGTCACCACCCAACATATAAGAACCACAATGCCTCATGGGTCCAATCATGTTCTTGCAAGAAAGGGGGAAATAGATCCAAGATTCAAAATTATATTGTAAAATAGTATATTTATATTAAATAAGAATCACCCTTCCTATTAATGGTATATAATCAGTTTGTCTTGAGTTTCAACACCTCATGGGTTCTTCCCCCCTGGACAGACCCCCAACGCATCCCCCCCCTTGTACACTCCATGCCATCTTCCCTATCACCAAACCCCACTAAAAACTTGTAAACCCCACCCCCTCACCCAACACACCCCCTTCCCCCTGGATAGACCCCCAGCACATCCCCTCCCCCTTTGTTCACCCCCACTCTCCCCTCTGGACAGAACCCCATTACACACCCCCCTTGACACCCCCTCCTGGACATCCCCCTCCCCCTGCACCCTTCCACCTCCCTACACTCTCCTGGACTGACCCCTCCCTGCCCCTTGCACACTCTTGGACAACCCCCTCCCCCTGCACCCCACACCCCTGCCCCCCCACCCCGCTGCACACACCCCTACCCTCTTCCCCAGCACCCCATGCCCTCTTCCCCAGCACCAGCCCCCCCTGAATTCTTGTAACCCCCCACCCAACACACCCATCCACACTCACACCCTTCCCACAACACACACCCCTTCCCTCTTCCCCAACAACAGGACCACAACACCCTCCCTGACACCCCCTATCCTCTTACCCAACACCAGTGAGTGGGATGCCCGTGTCATTGCAAACAGAGCTTTAGAAGGATTCTTCCCATGTTTCCTAGATTTTTCACCCCTGTATTTCCCATTAATATGCATTATGAAAAGGTGTTTGTACATGTAATGTTTCTAGGAATAGTTCCAGTGTAAGTATTTCTAGTCTAAGAACTAATAGTGTAAGCACTACTTCTGTAATGATGTTAGTATAAACATTGCTAGTGTGAATACTACTCCTGTAATAAATTCTAGTGTAATGTTTCTACTAATGAATCCAATTGTGTAAATATGTAATATTATCTAGTGTAAACATTGCTGTTATTATGGAATTATAGTGTAAGAACTCCTAATATAAAGGTTACATTAGAATCCGTGCTAATGTAAGCAATGTGACTTAACTACTTCTAGTCTTATTCTAGTTATAATAATGTAAATATATATTCAAACCTATTTTTGATGGTCTCAAATATTGGAATATTGGGATTGATCATAAATTTCCTTATGTTTAATGATGCTACTAAAAATAATAGAACCTGCATAATAGGATTTGGAAAATTATTAGATGTTTTATGTTATAGAAATTCAAATATTAAATAATATAGGAGTAATAACTGCATAATCTTTTAGCTCTCACAAGTTGTAATACCAAAAAAATGGATGACATTTTTAGCACCAGTGTGGGATGGATTAGTTGAAATAGCAGGCTTGAAAATAGTATCCTAGATAAATGCATTCAAGGCCAATACAAAATAGCCTCATCCAGCCTTCCTTCATTGTAGTGAGTAGCAATCGACGAAGAAAATGAAAGAAAATTTGGTTTTTGGACCCACAGTTAGAAGCAACAGAAGGAACTCTGATGCCACTTCAATTTGATTCAGTTTTCAGAGACATTTTATAATATAATTAAAACTAATAATACCCGCGGTAAATCTACTTTTAGTCATCATTCTATGGAAATTAAATCCATGGTTATCTTTTACTTTTTTAAGAAAATCTTGCATGACATAGTCATATATGTTGATATCAACACACCCTTGTTTTCATGTGGCCCTGCACATGTACATAATAGAATTAATATGATTCGAATAAAAATTGAAAGATGTTTAAACTGTATGCATAATTCATTTCCATATTTTAAATTGGTTGTATAGTTCATTATGCATACACATTCATTTGAATAATAATTTAAAGGTGTTTATTTTATTATGCTATGAGAAGTTTTAATGTAATATTCATTGTATTTTAAACAATATCCACACATATCATACTAAATACAATCATATATAGAAAAAAACCATGATAAGTCTTTGAAAACACTCATAAAAAATGCACCTTAAACATCCATGTCATACAAGCACAATAATTATGAGAATGCTTTATTTAAATGAAATATTAGTAGAGATAAAGATAAAATCATCCATACTCACTAGATTATAAGCATCATCATAAAATCTATATATATCTGCTTCATCACTGGACTCCTCTTTTTTTTCAATAAGACTTTATGGTTTACTTTTTATCACAGTTCCAAGTGATTTCTTAGGTAATTTTTCCTACACAAAATCTTCAAATGCAGAATTAGTGACCAGAATTGCAAAGATTATATAAAATATATCAAACTAAAAACCACTGGAACTATTTATATAATTAACGTGCATTAATAAGAAACCTCACATATTCATCATAATCACTTTAGATGAATTGGAGGAATCACTCTCAGAAACCTTGGTAGTAGAAAAATGAATTTTTTAGAGAGTAGAATGCCCATTCAAAGTAGGAGAAGATTTAGCAGGAGGCTCCTAAAATAGAACATAGTTTAATAATCATTAAAATGGAATGGAACAAAAAAACGAAGATTGGTATTGGTTTTTTAGAATCATACCAATAAATTAGAACCATAGACCACTCCTATTCATAGTTGATAAATGCTCACTCCTTCAGAATCACTTTCAGAAGAGTTTGATGAATCAGAGCTACTGCTGGGATTCAATTTCTTATCAGAAGAAATAGTGAGAACTAAAGAGCTGCACACTCCTGCAAAATCCCATCCCCCTGTACCTAACCCCACCCCCTTCACCCAGCCCCCTCCCCCTACACCCAGTCCCACCCCCTACACCCAGCCCCCCCGCACCCTTCTTACAAAGCTACCTATAAACCCAACTAAAATCTCCAGCATGTACCATATCATTCAAGGACTTGGGATCTCAAAAAACCCAACCAGTTCAATCAATAGAAAAAATTCAGATTTGAAAAATTTCAAATTTTATAAATAGAAACTAATGAATATATTCCTTTTTTACCTACATTAATTTAGACTTGTCAATTCAATAATTTATAAAAAATAAAGAGATAATAAATGGAATCCAATGTCACTATATGGGATATAATTTAGAGCTAAGTATTCTATGGTAGTAAGTTAATCGCTTACCCATATGCATGACTAAGGAATCTAATGTTATATTTATGTAAATGCATGCAAAAATTTATGAAGAAATTTTCAGAAGAAAACAAATTAACCATTCTCATCCATACAAAAAATCAATTCAAGTTATTAAAGTACATACATAAGTCTACCTACTAAGTCAAAATTGGAGGGGATTAATATCCCCCATCACCAAGATCCCCATACCCATGTCCATTCCCATCATCATCAACATCATCATCATCATCAATAACATAATCAGCAGCCTCATCACCAACAACAACATCATCAACATCCTCAACACCAACAACTCTATCACCACCACCTTCATTGCCACTACGACCCTCATTGGCATCACTCGACTCATCATTTAAAGAGTTAATTGATTCCATATATGATTCAAAATTAGAAACAACCTCTGATGGAAGTGAATGACTCAAAATTGCCATAAATTTCATGAAATGTTCGGTCATCAACTTACTTCTTTCACGCTCCTCTAAAACTATTTTCTTTGCCTCAGCTGCTTCAGAATGAGATATTTCAAGCTCAGAGGTATGGGAGGCTATAGAGGAGCCTAATGAAGACAAATAATTAGAGGGTATGATGTTTTTCCCTAGTCGACATCGTACTCTCCCAGGGTGCTCCTCACCTAATACCTGACTTAAATGATCATGTGGCCCGAAGTTGTCATCTTCCTTACCATAGAGGGCCTCCAAGGAAGACTGTTGAAATTATAAACATATTAAATTTCAAATTTCATATAAATATTTAAAATATAAATAAAAAACCTTAAAATTTTATCTTGTGTCTATGCATTTACTGCACTTCTATCCTTTTTCTTTATACTAGAGAAAAATAATTTGGCACGAGGTACAAGACCTTCGATGCCCAATTTAGCTTGCTGCAAATGAGAAATGCACAAATCTAGATTAGTATCATATATGAGAAATGAAAAAAATTGGAATATGTCTATTCAATAATATTTTCAGTAGAGCATCCTATATAACATCACAATACCCGGTTAAAGTACCCAGTGCTTTTCATGATCGAGCATTGTAGTGCACCCCAATGTTTGAAAATATGTCATTGAATCCTTATTCTTTATGTTTTAATCTGACACTTCCTAAAAAAATTCCCAATACAAGTAATAATAATTAAATTTTATATGTCAACCATTAAATATTGAGATTACGTTAAACTTAGTAGTCTTATAATGTGAAATCATTTTTTCATACTGACTTTTTGATAGTTGGGGAATATGGGTACCCCCTCTAAGTCAGTACCAACCCTTCTCTTCCAACCAACATATAATTCATGCTTGTATGAGTTCCAGAACTCCCCAACATACATCAACTTTTTTGTCTTAGTAACTTGTCCATAGGGAAAGTTAAATCGAATCTAAAATGACCATCTTATTTCATTTAAATACACCAATAATATAGATATGACTTTATATAATTTCTTTACCCATATTTTCTCCCATGATTTGTCCTTAATCTCTTTACTAATATGTCTCAATGACACCGGTTCCACCGGAATGATATCGTGATACTCAGACAAAGTGGCCATGAAAATTCTACATTGCATTGCAGTTGGACCTACCATCTGATTTTTTCAATTGTAATCCACCATTTGTTGTTTCTGGTGATTCCAAACTTCCTTCATCCGAGTGCGACCACGTCGCCTAGAAGAAGATCCCACTAAATAAGAAAAAGAGGGGGGGGAGAAGAAGAATAAAGTCACGGTACAATATGAAAAAAATAAAGTGATATAATTTGTAACAGTTATAATCAAAAAACCATCTGCAGATTTCTCAATAGACTATGATGGATCTGCGGGCTGTCCTAACTCAGCAGCCTATACAAGAGGTGTCTATTACAGTGCATGATCTGGGTGACCTTCATGAACTGAAGTTGAAGATAATGGAATTGACTCATCAGATGTTGGCTGGATGGTAGAAATTGGAGGAGGTGTAGACATGGAAGCATATGGGTAGTAGGATGGGTGATACATCATCATATATGAATATGGTAAAGGTGGAAACATCTATGGTGGTGGTATAGTCATCATATAAGAAGAAGAGGCAAAATGAGATGATGGAGGTATCAGTGGGATCATCCATAAAGGTGGAAAAGACATGGTATGTGAATAAGAGAGTAGCTGAGATGATGATAGAGGCATGAATAAAAACATCCCCGAAGACTCAAGAAGAGGATGGAAAGGTGTGGTGGAATGGGTGTTCGATGGTAGGTCAGTATAGAAACAAGTATGAAGAGTGCTCCATCTAGGTCTAGGAGAATCCCTACTCATACCCATGCTTACCATATTATGAGTCAAATCTGGTGGAACTAAATTTCCCTATAAAAATTGAAAATGAATATTAACATGAAATTATATGTAATGCAGAAAAAACAATTACCATTATAATACTCATAGATGGAAGCGAAGGCAACGCACGCTCACGACTCTGTCGATTGGGATCAAACAATCGCTTTCTTCAACATTTTTTAGTATTTGGCCTAATCTATATAATAATGAAATTTAATGTTTTTATAAATAGTTTTTACAAATCATACATACAACTTACATCTATCAACAATTCATGAGAGGAACATATTTGACTTATTTTAATTACTAATAGTACAAATGATTGCAAGGAAATTACTAACACAATTTTTAAAATTACATTACCAAGTTATAATTTTTTTGAAAACAATATTTAAATACAGTTTTGTACATTGAAACAATTCTAATTTAATGAAATGATGCCAAAAAATACAAAAAACAAAAATATCATTCCAAACTGAAACATAATTAAAGTAATTATAGTAATACTAGCCTAAGAAAATCATTTCAATATAAACTGAATTAACAGTGAACATATATGGTTGCATCTATATACCACCAACCACTACTTCAGGTTCAACATCAACTCTCACAATGGGACAACTTGATTCATCAAATGAAATATTTTGGGCAAGATCAACGGGGACTTTAATAGTGGCAATTTCATCACTATAATCATGAAAAATATTTCTTGGAATACGTCATTAATGACACCATAATCAGGTCTCAGATGATCTTCCACATAAAACACTTTTTTAGCCATTGATGCCAAAATGTATGGTTCATTGGAACGCAGGCATCAACTCATATCAATAACTCTGAATCCATAGTCATAAATAATTGTACCATGTCGTCTCATTGAATCGAACCATTTAAATTTCATCATAGTGAATCTACCTTGAGAGTAATAATCCAATAACAATATTTTATCAACTAGACCATAATAATAAACATCTTCATATCGAGCCCGACTATCGCATACACTGGATAACAATCCGTTATAGCGGTTAACATAACGCCATCATGTTGTGTTCTCATTTTCACCGCTCAATTTGTTGTAACAAATTTATACCCATTAATTATTAAATATTTACATTCACGAACCAAATAATTAGGATCAAAAGCCAAAGATCTCAATTCTTTAGAAACATAGTCAATAGGTAAAATCAACACATGAAATATATATGAATAATACAATTAAATGGATATCTATTTTTAAACTAATTAAAGTAATGATAATACATTTGATTTCAACCATGCAGGAAACTATAGGCTATTCAAAGACTCTCTCCTTCTCAAAGAAAAAGATCGATGAACTCTAATTATAATTTTTTTATGTTCTCTACATAAAATGATAATAAAAGTGTAAGTTATATGTTCAATTTAATAATATGAGATAATATATAAATATCCAAATTACTTACTTGATATAGTCATCAAACAAACCAAGTTAAACAAGACTGTGCGATGTGCCATCTCCCGCTCTTCAAGGCTCAATGTAGCCAATGTACAAGACCCAAAAATTCCTCCAGTTTGGGGAAGAGATGGAAACAAGGGCTCAATTTCCCCATACTGGTCATCTTCATTTCTCATTGTCTGATTATGTCTCATGGCGACATCAGAAAAATACTACGAACTAAAATCCATACATTCTTGATCCAAATAACCCCTCACAATCGAACCTTCAGGATAATTCTTGTTTCGAACATATTATTTCATTGTGCACATATTTCTTTCAGTAGGATACATCCCACAAAAATAAATTAGTCCCCCAGGAAGTGTTTTAGTTGGAAGATGAACCGTTAAATTCAACATGCAAGTGAAAAAGTATGGAGGAAAAATCTTTTCCATCTCACATAAAATTAATGGCACCTCCTGCTACATTTTTATTAAGAATGACTTGGATAACCTTTTAGAATAAAGGTCTTTAAAAAAATTGCACAAGTGAATCACTGTCACCCTTAAATTATTGGATAGGAAATGCTGAATTGCTATTGCAATCAGTTCATGAAGAAGGATGTGATAATCATGAATTTTCAGAGATTTTAGTTTCACATCTCTTCTGTTGACTGGTTTAGATATGTTGCTAGAATATCCATCAGAAACCTTGTTATTATCTAATACTACCAAAAAATGATCTTTCTCTAATGGTGTCATCACATAAGAAGCACAAGGAACTTTCCATTTGTTTTCACCGATACACACAGGATGCAGTTCTAGTCAAATACCCCAATCCAACAAGTCTTGACGAGATCGAAAGTCGTCTTTGGTATTCCCCTTGATATTCAGAAGAATTTCAAGGAATATTTCACATATATTTTTCTCAATATGAATTATGTCTAAATAATGACGTAAAAAATTGGTCGACCAGTATGGAAATTAAAAAAAAATAGTTTTATTTTTCCAATTGTAAGTGGTTTCAGTGTCAACATTATTCCTCTTTTTAGATTTCAACTGAACTTTACCTAATGAAAAACTAAAATCTTTTAATTCATTAATCACATTTCTTACTGACATACATTGAGGTGGTTGTTCAGTATCAACGGTATTATCAAACCTCCAACGATTCATATTGTATTGACGATCCATTAGCAAGAATCATCAATGCCCCATGAAACTGAAACTACAATGATATTTAAGACTTATAGATCATGTATTCTCTATAAAAATAGGAAATCATAGTTTTCCCTTCGTGCTCCACCCATAAATCATTGCAAAAATAGGGAAATAATTTATGGTCCATAGAAGGGAAGCACACATCTGAAACATATTCTTTGAAAAAGCATCGAATTTTCGCACACCAAAATACTAAAGTTGTTTCAACTCTATTATTAAAGGATGAAATTAGACATCTATATCATTACCAAGATCAGAAGGTCCAGATATCAGTATGCTCAATAATTTGAAAGGTTTTTTCATACACATCCACGGAGGAAGATTATTAACAAGAATAAAAACTGGCAATGTGCTGCAAGAAGTAAGAATCTGACCAAACAGATTAAAACCATCACATGATAGACCCAAACTTACATTATGAACCTCAGTTTCAAAATCAGGATGATGTGCATCAAATGTCTTCCATGCTAATCCATCTGCAGGATAAACCAACTCATCATTACCTTTAATTCTCTCAACATCATGCCATTGCATATTGGTTGAGTTTTCTGTAGACATGAATAGATTTTGAAGTCTCAGAATCAATGGAAAGTGCCACATGACTTTATGTGACACATGATATGGTTTTCCATCTGCATTTGTCTTCCATCGAGATGTACCACATTCTTTACATTCATTACAGTCAATTGTTTCCCCCCAAAATAAACTGCAATCTTTCAGACAAGCATGAAATTTATTAGTATCAAATCCAAGATGCTTAATTAACATCCATTCCTTGTAATGATTTGAGGGAATATCTGCACCATCAAGAATCAAGTCATTCAAAAATGTAAGAATGTAATCAATAGTGGTATTAGAAATTCCATACATGGTTTTCCCATGATATAACCGCATTAAAAATTCCAACTTGGTCATTTTAGTACATTCCTGATATACTAGAGTTCTGGCATCATCCAATAAAATTTTCACTCTCTCATCATCATCTTCAGTATTTTCCTCATGTGTATTGATATCATTGTCTTCTTTCACTAACATACTATCTCTCTCAGGATGATGGAAAAATGGAAACTGATCGAATATCAAATTCTCTATGCCACTTATTTCATTTTGTTCATGACCAGTAGAACATTAACTCATCTCTCCATAGTGATACCAAACATAATAGTTTGTTTGAAATCCAAATTTCATTATATGGTAGCTAGATTATTCCCAGATTAACCATGGTCTTCCAACACATTTATAGCAAGGACACTATATACAACCTCTATCTAAAGCATTGTTAAATGAAAAATCTAACAAATACTCCATATTATTTTTGAAATGTGGTTAAAATACTATCGGTATGATACATCCATCTTCTATCCATTCTATAAAAAGAGAAATAAAAGTTATCTTCAAATAAACAATGTAAACCATAATTAAAAAAGGTATATGTACTATAGAAAATAAAACTATTAGAACATAAAAACTTAATATTTAATTCACATTTGTATTGAAAGTGCCTTTATTTTTATAACCAATTTCAACCCTTTTAGTATTAGAGATAAAATTCTTACCTCTATCCTATAAAGGGATGATAAAAAAGGTAAACCATAATGATCCAAGAAAGGTTTCATGTCTATGATAGAGTGGTATGTGTCATTATAGTTGAACAAAGGGAGAGATAAAAAAGTTTTTCCTCCCTTAGGTGTAACATAAAAAAAATCAAATTTTAACATTAAAACACACCCTTAAACATGGGTTATTTCATTTAAAAAGCAAGTAGAGATAAAAAAATTCGGTCATCATAAAAAATATTTTAAACAATCACCATATCCATGTAATTTAATATTTTTAGGGGTAAAATTTTAATTCAAAGAGGAATTTTTTTAAAATAAAACCACTTCATCTCCAATAATTAATGAAAATAATTTAAATAATTTATATAAAACAATCATGGGTATAAAATATTGGTATAAATATATTGGAATATGAATTTAATAAACTAAATCAATTCATGAATTTTTTTAATAAAATAATTACCTAGAAACACCTACTGCATAAAATGTAGAACAAGTCACAACAAGACTCTAAAAAAAGGAAAAGATCATTTTGGTAAAATAAATGAGTTTAAAATCAATTAAAAAATCAAATACACATTATTTGATTAATATCGAACACTAAATTTTACACACACTGTGATTAGGGTACTCATAAGAAATGAAAATGAGGGAAATTGAACTGAAATGGCCAGGGTAATCTCACTTGGGATTTAAGTAATTTATTCTGTATCAAATGTCATCGATTACTGTTTTGGATTCTTTTGGCGTACCCTCATTTAATTTTGAATGATGAGTTTACTGGATAAGACTTGATATATTTGGTTGGAATACCTCCATTATAAGCTATGGGTTATAATAATACCATTCTTTTAAATGTCATGGATGGTTCCTTGAGTTTAGACTAGAATAATGGTTTAGGAAGAATGGAAAGGCTCACATATGAGTTTTATTGATAGAGAATGCTATATTTATCCTTCACATAACTTTTTTCAAGCAACTAAAATAATTAACAAGTCATAATTCAAAATCATATATCCTTTTTCATCATTTTATTTTAATTAATATTTACCCATTTGTTATAGTCAAATATTAACATGGAGAATCAACTAAAATAATATAATAAATAATGGAAATCTTACATAAAATAATAACAGTTTATAAATTTCTCTGAAATCCCAAATTCTTATTTTTATAATAATTTCATAAAACAAAAAATTATTTATCAAATAATTTCTTAATTTTATAATATTTATTTTCTCATATTATTCCCCTTCATTGAACCATAAATTAAACATTTTTTAGGAAGACCGCATTTATGGGTTTGGTGTTAACCCACATAAAAAGATAAATCTAGACATGAAATTAAATTATATAGGGCATCATTAGACCTGTGTAAAAAAATTAAAATATTGGAGTATTGCACCCTTTATAATCTATATGTAATATAACTTACCCTATTTTTTGTATCATCTTTAATGAGGTCCTCAATGAAATAGACCATCTTGTCCTAGGTCTTGATAAAATCTTCCATGTTAATATTCCCTTCATTAAATACTCAAGGAATAAAATTTGATATTGTTTCTTGATCCACTATTTTTATTCCTCATATGTATCAAATTATATCATTTGATTTTATATTCAATCAATATCCTTTGGTTAAGTATTGACGGTAAATGTCTCTATCTATTCCATAGAGTATATAATAAGATCCAAATTATATTTTGGATCAGTTCCATCTTTTCATTTGTGGTCCAAATAAAAACACTTAAATGTGTTTATAGTAGTATAATTCTTTCCCTTAGATAAGATTTCAAGTTTAAGTTCTTTGTATATTATTTTCTTCGACAATTGGAGTTAGGTAAACTTATATATTATCCTACCTACATATTCTCCCTTCATTCTCAGTTTGGATTTGATCTTCTAAGGCCATTGAATATTCATTTGGAACGTCACTTATAATAGGGTGTCTAGGCTCAAGGGATTCTTTCTCCATCCCCTTAATGCTAGTAAATGTTCCCAATGATATTATTACTATAGGTTTTGAAAAAGATAATAATCCATACACCTCCATAACTTATTCCCTTATTTATACATTTTTTTATCATTTTATGGTTTTTTATTCAAATTACATTTCTTATTCATAATAAAACAACATCAGTGAAGTGTTTTCATCACCTAAGTGAGCCTCATGGGAAGGAAATCCTTTAATATCTGGCTTCCCCACCCAAACATGATCAAGAACTGAGCCTTCTACCCATTAATTTTTCTTCTTCTTTTTGTATTCTACCACTTTCCATTATTCCTTATCATTATCCAAATAGTCATCATACAGTCATTAGGATTTTTTCCTAAGATTGAGGCCCCCTGACATGACATGACCCATCAAGGCACTTCCCAATCCATTAGTAAGTCGGGAGTTTCACCGCATGCCTGATTCTAATAGGCCAGGGGATAGTTATTATAACTAATTAGGAATATATCATAATATGGGACTCTGTATCATATAAAACCTATAATAGAAACATATATTCAAAACACTAGTAGGATATACATAAATGATTAACTGAAAAATAAATATAACATACATGAAACAAAAAGTGAAAGAGCAACCCAAAAGGTAAATACAATGGAAACAGTACATCTAAAAATCATTTGAAATGTAAGTATCTAAAAATCTCCACCATTTTATATTAACTCTTGGATAACACTCCCACTGTAGTTTTCAATACCAAAATCACAGAAAATCATGCTCTATAAAACCTTGATAAACATCAACAAGAATCATCCTCGATCAATCCACAACTACTCTATACCACCCAAACCATATATGAACCTGTGCTCCATATTCACGGACACAAAACATGTGGGAATAAGGATCATATATGGTTGACTATACACATACTCAGTAGGATTCCCCAAAAATGGTAAAAGAAACCTAAAGTAATAATTCATCTCAACTCCTAGAGTGAGAAGTTTCTAAGATGTGGATGAAGAGGAAACCCATAACACCAATTAAGCTTATAGATTTAATTACCAATTTTTAGTTTAAAGGATGTCAATAAAGAATAATCCAAATATGACTAAACACTAGAAGTCTCAGGGATATAGTGTAGTCCTGGTGATAAAAACTATAATTCTTGAATGGAACAACACATGAGAAACTTGAGGTTCTCATAACACTGAAGGTTCCATGAAGTTTGAGTTCATTATCTAGTTGTATACCACATATCAAAGGAAACCCTAAGGGTATCAAGGAATCATGAGTCTCATAGAGGTTTATACATCACAGATTCTAAATATCAATTTCACTTCCAAAACCCATTAAGAGGAGGCCTCTCATTTTTAAATTATTCTCATAAAGAGAGGGAGAGACCAAGCCTATGTAACATCAATACTAAACCATCAATCATATATCTGAATAATAAACACATGTACCATCTCTGTACCCATAGCATAGGATCTCATTCCCCTAGTAGTTAAGTGGGAATACTGACTCCGGGGGGGGGGGGGGATCCCACTCCCCAACCAAGCTCTTTAGACATGGGTAATACAAAATAAATATATTGAGGATATCAAACCCCATAATGGTGGGGGGAATACCAACACTATATAATCTATAGGTAGATGATCTTTTTCCCCAAACCCATGGGGAAAATTTATAACCCTTGCTAGGAATGGTGAGATGAAATTATTCCCTGATGTAACTTTATCACCAAGGAGGGATTCTATTTACCAAGAACTATTAATAGATAATCCTGTTTACTATAATGTTGATACGATCGATCATGCTAGATTCAGAACATGCCACATATATATCTTTAGAAGTAGCTCCACCATCATGTCCAATTTGTAAGGTCACTTTTAAGGTACTGGTTATATGTAAAAATATAATCCTTAATGAAGATTATAGGTCACCATATAGACTTGGTATAGGTATATGATTTGTTACCAAGGTAAACGTCATATATACCTTAGGAAATTGATATCCCATGTACAAAACCCAAAAACGGGAAGTATAAATATGACTATAATATGTGTGGAGAGGTGAACACGGTGTGTAGGATCCATAGGGATAATTGGCAGGTTCTCCATCTTCATTGGTCATGTTCTATCAAGGAAAATTGGAATTTGGTATTAAACCTCATGGTTTATAAGGCTACTCGGGATTCCTGGGTGTGTATTCCCTATACACAAAATAATATCTAGATAAGGGTAAAAAATTGTATGATTTAACCACACAATGTGTGATATTTAACATACCCAAGAATCCCTAGCTATTGTAGCTACCAAAGTACATGATATGTGTTCTTTCGAACTATACGCCATGTAGTTGGGTTCTAAGATCTAAACATTACTCTAGTACTCGATTCATTTCTACTTCCTCTTATTTTTCTATATATGTCACTTGAATTTCCTTTGGCCATGCTAAACATAATAATTCCACCTATGTAAAGTGGTTTCTATCCTTCGGTACCTAGATTGATGATTCATATCACAATCTTGTCAATGTGCATATTGTTATTCATAAAGAAACAACAAATCCAGACTCCCCCATCCCATTTTATCTTATCCTATAATCCATCCTCACGCTATAATCCTACATGGAGATCACACAATGTAAATATATGGAACCTATTTTAATTGTGAAATAAAATCAATTTGTGATATTAGTTGAACCATCAGTTAAAATCTAAATTTAGCGATGAACATGTAAATAACGATGGGAGAAATAAAAGAAACCACAAGAATAGAAATGATGATATTGTATGATCAAGAATAATCTATGTTCACATACAATAAATAAACCAAGAAGTAAATTATATTCCCAATATCAATTATCCCAATATCATAATTTCAACAAAATATAATAAGTTAAAAAGGCAATATGCTACCTGAATATTGATTCAATTTAAAGAAAATTATTCCATGTTCAAATCAAGAAAAAAATGGGGATAAATCCATATATATAAATTCCCTACAATGATGGTGAAATGATGTTGATTTGATTCTACTTCACAACCAAGGTACTTTTTATTGACATCACTAAAAATTGATATTTCTTCCTTAATTTGTCATTACCACCAATCCCTCACTCCATCTTCTTCTTCCTATCCCTCTAAGGTTCATATGGTCATAGAACAAATAACCCTAGGGAGATTTCATAATATGGATTAAATAAAGATATTCAAGGGTTTCTTAGTATAATAACCAATTAATTAAATAATTAAATTAATTAATTGATCATCTCATGACCGAAAACACCCAAGAGTCCCAATTAAAATTAATATTAAGCCATGAATATGGTAAAATTCACATTTCAGATTCAATATCTATCTTGGTTTCCCAATATGAGACTCTATTTAAGATATATATAAAACTTTAAAAAACATACAATGCATGGAATAAAAATAATATAGTATATATTTATATTATTTTTTAAGATCCTTGACACTCTATTTTATATGAAAAAGAAGACTTGGGGTAAACATCACAATATGGAACCAAATAAACCTTCGATTATTTTTGTGAAGTTTCATACTATAGTAAAATTACCTTTTTACCCCTAATTATGTCTTAATAATTTTTAAACATAAAATTCATCTAAGTATCATCCGATGAAAACTTAGGTCAATACACCTCCCAACTAGTTTCCACTACTTGTATAACTACCCCATAACTTAGAGTCTATTAGAATGGATTCCTATAAAGAGATGGGTCACTCTTTAATAGTAATTCCAGAAACCCGTGAACAAATTCCAACCCTATTTTGTGAATTAAATGTAGACCCCCTCCCACTAAAAAGAGTGGTATCATTAATACTAGGAAAAAATCATTATAGAGGAGGCTAGTGAGATTCTCTCTCCCCTCACCCCACCCCATGAGGGAGAACTACTACCAAAATATCCTTCCCCTTGAGTGAGGAAAAATTTAACCTAGTATTTCCTAAAGGATCCTCCATTACTCCATGCCATCATGGGATTCACAAAAAATATCAAATTTCCTTTCTATATTAACTCTTAAAATATATATAAAGGAGGATTAATAGATCCCCCATCCCAAATGAGAATCCTAGACTCACTACACCATAATTAGTTGGTGAATTCACTACAACACTAGTAAATATATTCGAGGGGGCTCCTTTCCACCCCTTTCTCTCCTACAAATGCCACCACCCAGCTCGCGAAGCTGTGGAAGTACCTCCATACTTAGCTCCAAAACAACAACAGATAATTTTAATTCATGAATCTAATTAGTAATAGACTCTATAGGACCATAAAAATTCATCGACAAATGGAAAGGAAGTATATATCACACCACTATATGAATTTTGAGACATCAATTCATGTGATTCTCCAAAAGGTCAAAGTGATGAAAATAAATAGTATTACCTTCATAAACAATCTTATGGATAATACTAGTACCACAATAAAAACTAAACTAAATGAAATATAGGATATTTTGATATAGTCTTGATTAAATACATAATATAGCCTGAATGGGTTGCTTCCTTGTCATTTCCAACTAATCAGCCTATAAGAACACCCTGAATGCATCACCAAAATGATTTAGAACCCTGAAATTCTTGGGATAGATCTGAATTTTGGGGATATAAATAAATAAAATTCAAAAGGAATATATTTCAATGCATGAATCAAAAGATTTCAACACATCAGAAAATAATATAGAGGCTGAAAATCATGAAATATATTAGACCAAACAACCCCAAATTCCTCTTCATCCACTCATCTAATAGAAAAAGAGTGGGGACTAATGATCCCTAGAACCACCTTTTGACTGCAAACCTCACTCTAGATTCACTTATCGATCAAACACATATGTTGAAGTCTGTCATAAGCTTCATATTGAAAGAAGGATAATTTTGAGAGATGATATCTCAAAAAACCAACTCAACAAAAGAGATCTTAACCACTTGAAAAATAAGGAGAAGAAATTTCCTACCTAGATGTCGGAGCTGGGGGAAGAGAGGAAATGAATGAGACGAGATGTTTCCAGAGCTGGGGGAAGTTGAGGAGGAGGCCTAGACTGGGAAGAGAGGGAGCTGAGAGGGGGGACGTCACTGGAGCTAGTGGTAGGGAGGCAGAGGCCAGGATGGTGAGGCTGAGGCAAAGGCTGAGAGGGAGGTCATGAGCAGAGGTGGAGACCGGTGAGGGGAGAAGATGGACGGGACGTGGTGGTCATATGTACGGGAGGTGGAGTTCAGTGAGGGGAGGAGAGGGTCGAGCGATAGAGGTCAGATGGCCAGGAGGCGGTGGTCAGGGAGGGGAGGAGAGGGCCGAGAGTTGGGGAAGCGAGGAAGAGCACGATGGAAGAGGGCGATGGAAGTGAGGGTAAGGAGGAGCGTGATGGAAGAGTGGAGGAGCACGATGGAAGAGGGAGGAGTGTGATGGTATTCAGGGAATTGGGTATTGGTTTCCCACAGTTTTATTAAAACCATGGGAATAGATAACTAAAAAAGTGATATCACCACGGTTTAGAAAAACCATAGGGATAGATGTGTGGGGGAAAGATCCCCTTTCTAGTAGTGTGGTTACAACTGAGTTGTAGGATATTAAAAGGAAACTGGAGGACTTGGAAGCTAAGGGGTATAAATGTACTAGTACTTATATGTGGGGTTCACTCGTTCTTTTCACCAAAATGGTACATGTGATCCTTTGGATTTTTGTTGATTATCACTAGTCGAACTAGCTTAGGGTTAAGAATCATTACCCTTTACCACATATAGATAACCTATTTGATTATCTTTGAGGAGAGAGGGTTTTCTATAAGAATGACTTGAGGTTGGGCTACCTTTAGGTTTGTGTTATACCATTATACATACCATGTACAACATTATGTAGTAGATATCACTTGTATGAGTATCAGGTCATTCCATTAGGACCTAAGAATGTGCCAACATTTTTCCTGTAACTGATGAAATGGGTTTTCCACCCATATTTGGATTCATTTTTAGTAGTCTCGATGAACAACATATTAGTTTACTCACATACTTGAAATGAGTATTCCAAACATATTGATATCACTTTGAGAACACACAGAGATCATCAACTATATAATAATCTGAAAAAATGATACTTTGGATCGACACAGTTCACGTCCTAGGTCACATAATCTTAGAGACATGAGTATCATTTGACCTAGAGAAGGAGAGATTTAGTTTCCTAGGAGAAGACCAAGAATGTATTTGACACTTTGAGTGTATTAAGGATGGATGGATATTACCATCTACTTATATAGGATTTATCATGCATTATAACACCAATCACAGGTTTGACCAAGGGAGGTGTCAATATTACATGGTCTGAAGTATGTGAGAAGTATTCCAGGAGATGAAATTGAGGTTTACTTCAATGTAAATCCACATTCCTCTAGAGCTAGGCATGAGACATACGGTATATTGTGATGCATCAGGAATTGGGCTAGGAAACATATTGATGAATGTAGATAATGTTGTGATGAACAGGTCTCGTTAGTTGAGACATAATGATAGGAATTACCCAAAATACAATCTCCAGTTAGTAGATGTGGTCCATGCCTTGTAGTGTGGGAGACACTAATTTCTAGGAGAGAACTTTGTGGTATATACAGAAAAAAACCCTCAAATACATATTCACATATATGAATTTAACCTAAAATAGTTAAGATATATTGAATACCAACAAAATTTTGATTATGAGTTTTTATAAATGACTAGGAAGGGAAATTTTGTGGCTGATGCTCTAAGCCAGAAGAGAAATACATAAGCTGTTCATGAGTCTAGTAGAGAATGGAAGTTAATGGCCTTGTTTTCTGAGATGAATTTGGAGGTTTAGGACTGTCTTGGAATGAAAATAATTACATCATTATCATTTTACTCTTCACCTTTGGATAGGGTGAAGATGATAAAAATCTCTGATCTTGAGTGCTTAGTCCTAAGAGAGATCATTTTAGGTGTCACTACTACAAATAGGCCTTAAAAAATGCTAGAAAATGCCTTTATTTGTGTTAGAAAAGGAATAACTACCTCTGTGTGGGTAAAAGGACAAG
Organism: Viscum album; assembly: GCA_963277665.1. Lineage (NCBI taxonomy): Eukaryota > Viridiplantae > Streptophyta > Magnoliopsida > Santalales > Viscaceae > Viscum > Viscum album. The sequence goes on from OY728120.1 coordinate 1,173,165,454, forward strand.
GTTTTTATTAGTGCAAGAAAAGTGCTGATAAAGGGTATCTTTATCATCGTAAATAAAATCACTTATAAAAGACATCGTTTATCAATTATTTTATGTAGTGCAGATAAAGAGACCCTATATCAACATTGATAAAGATTCCTTTATCAGTGCCTTAAAAAGTTCTTGATAAAGGATCCCTTTATCGGTGCTTCCATAAGCACTGATAAAGGTAATCTTTATGAGATCTTTTTAAAGTTCCAATAAATTTATATTTATCGGCGCTTTTAAAAGAACTAATTTAGGGATCATTTATCAGTGCATTTAGTAATGCTGATAAAGAGGAATAGTGAAATGTGATGCTACAAAACACAGAAAAAATAGAAACAGGGCATGTAGTGTGCTGTAACAACACAATACATCCATATAAACAATAAACCAAACTACAAAAATTAGATAAAAATACTAAATTCAAATGAAATAAAATTTCAAACACACATACTAGAAAAAAACACTATTATATAGTATGTTAGTTGTTTTTTTACTAAAATTAACATCAATTTTGAATAAAAAGGTGAACTTGGAGTCATAAAAGTCACAATGTGAGTTGAATTTAGGTGAGACTAATTCCTAAAAGTCACAAATTACTTATATATCATTTTTCTAAAGTACAAAAAACAATCCAAATGCATTTTTTATTTTTTAATTAAACTTAATATCATTTTTGAATAAAAGGATTCAATTGGAGTTATACCGAACACATCACGCATCATATTGAGGTGCAGAAAATTTCTATACATGAAAAATGACATATGGATCATTTTCATAAAGTACCAAAAAAATCTGAACACATTTTTCAGTATTGAGTATGTCAGTTGTTTTTTCACAAAAATTAATGTCAATTTTTAATAAAAAGACATACTTAGAGTCATAACAGTAACAACATGAATCATATTGAGGTTAGGATGATTTCTAAACATCTCAAATGACTTATAGATCATTTTACTGAAGTATTAAAATAATCATAATGAATTTACTCAGTTTTTAGTACACTGCTTGTGTTTTTTTTTACTAAAATGTCATTTTAAAATAGAAACATGCACTTTGAGTCATATAGGTGGAATCATATGTGGGTTTGAAATAGAACTAATTAATACATTATAGAAAGAAATTATCAATCATTTTTCAAGATTATCAATATAATTCAAGCGTGTTTTCTCATTTTTCAGCGGGTGAAACTTTTTCGTATTAGAATGTCAATTTTAAACTGATAATAGACACTTTGAGGCATCACACCATGCATCAGAATAAGGTGATATTGATTCCTAAACATAAAAATGACGTATATATCATTTTAATAAAGTAGAAAAATAATCTAAATGCATTTTCTTGGTATTGAGTATGTTAATTGTTTTTTTCACTAAAATTAATGTCAATTTTGAATAAAAAGATGTACTTGGAGTCATATCGGTCACAAAGTGCGTCGGATTGAGGTGAGTATGATTAAAATATATTGAAAATGACTTATGGATCATTTTACTAATTATAAAAATAATCAAAATGTGTTTCTTAAATTTTGAGTACACCACTTGTGTTTTTTACAATAATGTCATTTTAAACTAGAAACACACACATTGAATCATACAAGTGTAATTGTATGTAAAATTGGCATGAGGCTAATTCATAAATGTTTAAAATGAATTATGAATCATTTTCAAAAATTGTCAAGACAATTCGAGTTCATTTATTTAGTTTTCAGTGAGTGACACTTTTTTGTATTAAAATGTCAATTTTAAGTTGAGAACAGACACTTTGATTCATACCGGTCACACCATGTGTCAAATTGAGGTGTATATGATTACTAGACATAATAAATGACTTATGGATAATTTTAATAAAGTAAAAAAACAATATGATTTCATTTTCGTGATTTTGAACATGTTAGCTATTTTTTTCACTAAAATTAATGTCAATTTTGAATAAAAAGACACACTTTGAGTCATGATGGTCACACCGTGCATCGGATTAATATGTGGATGATTCTTAAGTGTCCCAAATGACTCGTGGATAATTTTACTAAAGTATCAAAATAATCATAATTCATTTCCTCATTTTTGAGTATTCCACTTTTGTTCTTTTACTAAAATGTCATTTTAAACTGGAAATATGCACTTTGAGTCATACATGTGACATTATGTGTGGGTTTGAAATGACACTGATTAATACACATAAAAATGAATTATGAATTATTTTCACAAATTATCAATAAAATATGAGTGCATTTTCCTAGTTTTTAGTGAGTGGAACTTTTTTGTATTGAAATGTCAATTTTAAACTGATAATAGAAAATTTGAGTTATACCAGTCACACCATGTGTCATATTGTGGTGTGGATGATTCCTACAGATAAAAAATGAATTATGGATCATTTTCCTAAATCTCCAAAACAATACGAATGTATTTTCTCTATTTTAATCTTTTCATTTGTTTTCTTCACTAATATTAATGTCAATTTTGAATAAAAAGACACACTTGGAGTCATACCGGCCACACCATGCATCATATTGATGTGAGTATGATTATTAAACATCCAAAAAGACTTAAGGATCATTTTCCTAAAGTATCAAAACAATAATAATGCATATGCTCATTTTTGAGTATGCCACTTGTGTTTTTTACTAAAATGTCATTTTAAACTGGAAACATGAAGTTTGAGTCATACAGGTCGCATTGTGTGTGGGTTTGACATGGGAATAATTAATACATGTAAAAAATTAATTAATAAATTTTCCCAAAATTATCAAGAAAATATGAACACATTTTCTTAGTTTTTAGTGAGTGAAACCATTTTGTATTAAAATATCAATTTTAAACTAATAACAGGCACTTTGAGTCATATCAGTCACACCGTGAGTTGGATTGAGATCCAAATGATTCATGCAAATAAAAAATGACTTATGAATCATTTTAATAAATTACCAAAACAATAAAAATGTTTTTTATTGATTTTGAGTATGTCGGTTGTTTTTTCACTAAAATTAATGAAAATTTTGAATAAAAAGACACACTTGGATCCATACTGATCACAATGTGTGTAAGATTGAGTTGAGGATAATTCCCACACACCAAAAATGACTTATGGATCATTTTACTAAAGTATAAAAATAATAATAATGTTTTTCATCGGTTGTGAGTACACCACTTGTGTTTTTTACTAAAATTTCATTTTAAATTGGAATTACACACTTTGAGTCATACGGGTCACATCATGTGTTGGTTTGACATGAGAATGATTCATACATGTCCCAAATGAATTATGAATCATTATAAAAAATTATAAATACAATCCAAGCATGTTTTATTGGTTTTAAGTGAGTGCCATTTTTTGTAATAAAATGTCAATTTTAAATTGATAATGGAAACATTGAGTCATAATGGTCCCACTATGAGTTAGATTGAGATTCAGCTAATTCCTACACGTAAAAAATGAAATATGGATCATTTTACTAAAGTAACAAAAAAATAAAAAAAATTATTTCTTATTTTTGAGGATGTTTGTTGTTTTTTCACTAAAATTAATGCAAATTTTGAATAAAAAGATGCACTTGGAGTCATACCAGTCACACCGTGCATTGGATTGAGTTGCGACTGATTGCTACACATCCCAAATGAATTATGGGTTTTTTACTAAAGTATCAAAACAATTAGAATATTTTTTTTTTCAATTTTGATTATGCCACTTTTGATTTTTACTAAAATGTAATTTTAAACTGGAAACATGAACTTTGAGTCATACTTGTCACATCGTGTGTGGGTTTGACATGAGACTGATTCATACATGTCACAAATTAATTATATATTGTTGTCCCAAATTATCAAAACAACATGAGAACATTTTCTCAGTTTTCAGTGAGTGAAACTTTTGTGTATTAAAATTTCAATTTTAAACTGATAACAAACACTTTGAAACCAGCCCTCCTTGATGACCATGATATATCAATGTTGGTTTTCCTCTAATAGTTATTTCATACACCTTCTGGCTTAAGTGGTTGATTACAAACATATTTATTCAAACATTTAAGTTGTATTATATACCTGTTTGATGATTGGGAGTTTTAAAAATGTTTCCTTAATAACACAAGTTGAGAAATTGAAGCTTCCAATACAAAATGATCTAACATGTGGATTACTACCCTGTATAAAATCACTTAAACAAGTGGTTAAAACAATTATTTTAATAATACACATGAAACACTTGCACAATAGATCTTATCTTAAGTGAAAAGTATTGTGTTCACTTTTCAAAAATTGTTCTCAAACAAAATCAGGGTACAATCCTCATTCTACTTTCCTGGCCAAATTTTTTATTGTTTTCAATCCAATGCTTCATCTTCTCCTCTGCCTCAGTCTCTACCTTAGTCTTCATCTCTTCCTCCTCCTCCACATCATTATATGACTCCAACTCTACCGCCAACTCTACCTCCACCTTCACCTTCAGTTTCCCCATCACCTCTACCTCCACCTTTATGACTGCCCAATAATTTTATTATTTAGAGGTCAATATTTATAAAAAAATGGATTTCCTATATTATAATTCTCCTTGAGAAAGAGATAAAAAAATATATAAGCATTCTAACACTAATTCTTCACACCCCAAATATATTTTGAAGGTAATAACATTCACTAGATCACAAACATAGAAGGTAATAAAATAAATTTGTTTTTAGCATACATTCTAACAAAAAGTACAATTCCCACTCATCATTAAAAAAAATTATTTCTTATTTTGAGTATCTAGACTGTTAGAAATATTTATAGTACTGAGAAAATATAGACAAAAAAATTGTTATGAAATATATTTAATGAAATTTTAATTACCTTCATAAATTAATTGTTGGGTGATGATGGTATTTTAATGATTTATGATTTCTCTCATAAATTTTCAAATATAATATCCACAATTGATGTCATTATCTTGTTCTATAAAATATAGAAACGATGAAAAAATAATTAAATTGTTTTGAAATGTTTTGATAGTTAAATATTTCTATATATACCTTATTTTTTTCCATTTTTAATAATTCACAGGCTTTATCCATTCAGACACTGACTTCATGCCAAGATATACCATGTATTTAATGACTGCCCTATCATAAAAAATTATTTTTAAAACAAATAATGAACATATAATTCTATGTTTATCTATAAAATTTTGATTTAAGTGTATTAAATATTCACAATTAACATCATATGTGGTCGGTTCGTTGTATATCCATGCATTAGATCCAAAAAATAAATATTCAGGGTTTCTATATTAACTGTGATCAACATCCATTCCACGAAAAAAAACAATTAATTAATGAAAAAATTAAAAATATATTTTATGTGATTATATTATATAGTTTTACGTTTTCATTGTAGGCATAAAAAATAGTCCGCCATCTAATTATTTTTTATTAAACACTTCGAGTAACTCATATTTTTTCTTCTTAATTGTTTTCTTATCCAAATTAAGTTATTCCATAGAAATGATACAAGGATTAGTGAATCTAAATCACGATTCACACGATATTACCTTTATATAGTGTTTATATAAATTACTATAAAAAATATGAATATTTATTAACTTTAATAAACATATTATCTCACTATTTGGAAAGACGTATTATGAAAATGTACCTTATGTATGTATTCACAACTGAGACATCCAATCATTCATGCTTGAGAATATAATTTAGATTCTCGAGACTAATTCCACATGTCAATGAATCTCCATATATTTCTTATTGATATTAAATTTAAGACATATTTTTATCTTTAAATGTGGTATCTGCTTGAAATTTTAATGATAATACATGTTTCTATAGAACTGGCTGGGAGAAGGTAATATCATAAGGTCATTTTGTTTTCTTGGTTGATTCACTAGATTTTATTTATTAAACCTTCTATTTCTCCACCTATTTCTCCATATTTAATATCATACCTCACTTTAGACCTTTTATCATCAACTGATATATGTTTTTCATATGAAATTTTTTGTTAAGGACATACCTCATGTATCATTATAAGACTAGACAACCATGCTATGAAATCTCCAGCATCATTAATGACTGTTATAACATCTGAACCATCAAGTGGAATAGGAAACTTATCCAGTCATCTCATGATCTACCTCAACCCCCACTCTCATGTGATCTTTTAGGAGGTTTTGATGGTGTAGATGGTCTCTAGAGATATTATACACTTTACCCATCACAACACAATAGTGCAAGGATGTTAATAGATATAAATCACATACAACTATAACCTGTAGAATTTTAGTCATATAAAGTTATCAGAAGTTTTTTGATTCAAATTTTAGAGAAAGAGTAAGGAAAAGATTTATTACCCTGGGTAAGGTATTTGTCTAGGAGGAATAACTAGCCTCAAATATAGTGGGATTATTTGGATCATGTGAAGATCTTTTCTCCACCACCGGTTCACTTTGATCCTTTTTTATACATTGTTCTACCAAACCAGACCACAAAATAATATCTTACAGTGAGTCTATTTGTGTATGAAATCATCTCACCATATTATATGTATCTTCATATGGTTTTATCTTCTCGAAATATGTTTTTGGAGGGACTCCAAAACTTAATCCTCTAACACGACCATATTTTTCTGGCTGCTTCAAATATACTAAAAGTAGTACTTATTTTGGTATGGTCGTTACTGATTATTGTGTCTAAACCATATAAATAAAATACATACATAAATAGATATTTTTATGTAATATTTTTATAAATCATAAATAATTAAAATTATTTCATACATACATAGTCTTCCCACACTATTTTTTTGTTTTCATAAACTAATTTACCCTCCTTATTTTTAAGATCCTCCTTCAATAACACATGACTGAGATGGAAGTGGCTTCAGATTTTGATTCATAAATCTACATATAAAAAAAGAAAAATATATTTTTTAATATCACATAATTATATTTTATTATTGATTTAAAATAAATTCCAATTTATTCTCTAATAAAGCGTACCCCATCCTTGCTTTGCGATAGGGGTAAGTTGGTTTTGATGCATGTTCTTTATTTTCATCACTCATTTTCTATTTCATAAATTAAAAATTTGGAATCAAGTTAGATAAAATAAATAATGTAAAATAATATATTATCTACTATATTTCACCTAAGATTATTTCTCATTGTGATGATTGATGAAAGATATTCATATTTCCTACTTTATAATGTGTGCAATAATAACTGGTGGGTGAGGATTTATTTTCCCCTCAGCATCCCTAATATGTATCTTTGTAAGAAGAGTCCAGAAGCCTCTATGTGATTTTCCAGTGGCCATTAAGACAATTTTTTTACAAAAATATTCTAAAATAATCAAAATCTATAAGGAATAATGAAAATTAAATAAACATTTAGTTATATAATTTTTTAGAAAAATTGGGAATGTATATTGAAACATTACTATTATATATTTCCAAAGGATTTCCTTAATTATAGGTTGTATGTGGCACCATGAATCAATATCAATCATCACATTCATCCTATTTGTGACCCCAAGATAACTAATGAACATTAACTTGTTGGGGTCAATAGGTTGGCCATATTTATTCCAACCAACATAAAATTTTATAACCTATCTTCTTTCCTTTATAATTTTATTCACCACTGTGATGCTGCATCATTGTTTTTTTTCATCAAAATTTTGTTGATCCCCTAATGATTCTATAGTTTCAAATCAACAGACTATTTTTCCTTGGGCTTGGTAACATCATCATGTGGGGAATACATTTTCTGCATGAGTAGTCAATAATTTAATTTTTATTGAATAACAACAATACAATACACTCCATGCATAAAATTTCACATTTTCATGAATCTTGCATGAAAATTATTACTTTCTTGAATATAGATATAATAATTCATTACTCTAGTACAAATAACCTTCACTACCTTTATTTAATACATCCTTAGATTCTTGATTTCCTTCTATATATTGATGATGGATTGGACTCCATATTTCGAACTATCCTTCCTCCCATCATTGTTGTTCCAATGTTCCTTGAGGACATACCTCCTGAATAGTTATTATTTAATTTTTTTTAATATCCACCCCCTATATTTTGTGGACGTCCACCTATGTTTCTTGAACTAATCTAACAAAAATATATCCTATACTGGTTACTGTTGATCATTTTGGATGAATAATGACCATAGTAGTTCAAAATACATAGAAGAGATGGGGAATGAGTGTCAAGAAAAAAATGCAATAATAACTATTAAGGATATGAAAGTTAAGTTTACACTCAGGTTAAAAAATAAACTTAATGAAATTTTCATTATGGATTCTAACATAGAAAATTAAAAAAAATGAATTAATGAACATTCAAATCAAATGAATTCCACTCATAGTCATTTACTTACACTCACAAACATTTATTGTTTGCCACTTTTTGTTAAATGATTCTATTTTTGGAAGGGTTTATAGAAGATACAAACTTATGGTGGTATTGGTGTGAAGTGGATCAGAGAGCTTAACAACCAACCATTTCTCAAAGCTGCCAAGTGAAAGTATCCTGAAGATGAAGCAAAAAATAGGTCTAGAGAGATCTTCTAATTGTGGGAGAAATAACACTGAGAGTCATATTGGAACCCTTCTAAATTTATCAAGGTTGAAGGGGAAGATAATCAAATGGTTCATTTGAGGTATTTTTTTCACAAAAAATGTGAAACATAAGTATTTTAAAGAGGTCACTCATTGTAGTAGTATTATCATCCAAGTTTTCTTAAATGTGGAGTTCTAATAGGATCCAATGTGACCACACTCAAAATAAAAGTATTTTTTGATGAAGTGTTGTCAAAAGTAATTGAGTGAGTCCTATAAGAAAATGCATATCAGGAAACAAAGAAAATTCAATCATTGTGTTTTGATTAATTTTTAGGTGTCATTTTTTTGTGTTATCAGGAAGTAGTAAATGAGAAGGATGAAAGGATAAAAGATTTGATGAATGATTTGGTAGATATAGTATTCAAATCCATGGTAGCGGCTCTGACAGAGATTAATGAACAAAATATGAGCAAGATGTATATCATTAAGGAACTTTGGAACCAAAATAATGGGAGGAAGGCTAGTCTGAAAGAGGGGGTCCAATACATCATCAAGAGATATAAGGAAATAAAACATCTGAGGATGTATTAAATAATGGCAGTAAAGTTTAGTTGTACTGTAATATTAAATTATTATATATCTGTTCAAGACAGTAACAAATTTCATGAAAGATGCATGAAATTGTGGAATTTTATGCATGGAGTGTATTGTATTGTGTATGTATAGGTAAGTGTATGAGGGAGAGATTAGTGTTACCATGATGTTCATATATTGTGGATCCCAATAGGGATTATTCACTTAGATCCAGTAGAGGAAAAATAGTATGATGAAATATAGTTTAGCATATCATTAAAAGTGTAATTACATATTGAGGTAATTATAGGCGAGGGCCAGGTTAGTAATTGTTCAGGTAGAATTTTAATTTCATATATATAGTTGTTAGGGCTGTTGGAAGTAGCTGACAATAAAAAATATGGGATGAGGGTTTCGGTAGAGAGGGACTTTGATTTCCTCTAGCTTACAACTCGACTGTCTAGATTTTTTTTACTTGGCCTTATGACACACCATCCATTGGGATTCATCTTCCTCTGTCTTCTACTAAACTTTATATAATTCTTATTGAATGTACTTATCCACTACAACCAATAAAATTGTTCCAGTTGATTCTTAAATTTTTTTTCAATCTTGTGTTTATGATTTAGATTGATTGATGATTTCATTTAGAGAGTAACATTACTATAAGGAGGATATAGGATTACTGGACCATGGTGGAGATGTGAGTTCCTTCATTTTAATTTTTACGAGAAAAACTTGAACAGTTGGAGCAGGAGCATGTGAATAAAATGAAGAAGAACTATAAGTTGTGGACTCTATTGTGGGAACAGAGAAGATAATGAAATTAAGAAAAGATAAAAATGTTTCTAGATATAATTTCGTTAGATGAGAGTGAGAAACATCCACATGAGATGCTACAGACCGAGCGTAAAAAATAAGTTCTTTTTATAATTTTTCTATTTGATAATTTGCTCCTAGATTTCAAAAATTCACATATTATGTTTCCAGCCCAAAGAAGTAGTGTGTCGTGAAAAATATATTTTATTTATCTATATAGGCCCATACACATATGTTCACTGAACCCACTGTATTAAAACATCCTTATTTTTATTTAAAACCATTATCTATGGAAGAAAAAGATGAAATAGAACCACTCATTGTATTTCAGTGGTGAGGAGATGAGATGAAAGGTTCATCATGATTAAGAATAGTGAAAAATCATAAACTTTGGAACCTAACAAATCAAACAATGATAGAGGAAAAGTAGAAAATAACATATATTGGATTTTAACCTTGATTCGTCTGAGGGAACATAGAGGAGTCACACTGGTAGTTGGGGTGTTCTGTGAGAGCTTGAGAATTGTTAGTGACTAAATCATAATTAGGGTTCTTTTAAATAGATCGGGGTCACATTTAATAGAGCTTTCAAAAAAGAACTGATGAAGATCACTTTTATCAGTTCTAAAAAAGTGATGATAAATATTGCTTTTATGAGTGCTAAAACTTTAGCACTGATAAAGGATTTATAAATAAAATTATTTAAATAAGTTTATAATAAATTTATAATTATTTAAATATATATAATTATTTATTTATAATTATATAAATACTTATTTAAAAAATAATATATACTTATTTATAATAATTATAAATATATAAATGTATAAATATTGGAAATATACATTTATAAATATATTTATTTATAAATATATTTTTACAAATAAATTTTTAACATTATTAGTGGATATATAATCTAAAATACATGAATTTTAAAAATAAGTGAAATTGAATAATTCAAAATGAGTACACTTTAAAAATATTGAAAAAATGGATAATATTTATTAATTAAATGTAAATTATTAAAAAAACGGATATATATATATTGAAGTAAAAATGAATACATATTAAAAATACTAAAAGATAGTAAATAAAAATATATAAATAAATAATAGAAAATGATCAAATTCAAAAATAAAAAAAAATTAAAAAAATATTAAAAATGAATAAATAATACCATAAATGTAATAGTATTAAAAATAAATAAATTAAATTATCTAATTAAAAACATAATATATTAAATGTATCATGTTATAATGAAATTCAAAAATTTACTATATTTTGAATAAATTACATAAATATTAGGTGTATGTCTTTCTATATAAGATTTCATTAATTGAATAAATATATTTGTGTGTTCATTGTATATAAATATGAATTAATTACACACACACACACATATATATATTTATGAAATTAATGTAACACACGCCGATTGATATATAATAAATTAAAAAAATCAAACAACATTAAAAATGAATAAGACATTATTAAGCTTTTAATTATTATATTTTACTCATTATATATATATATATATATATATATATTTATAATTAATATATATATATATATATTCTTACTATTTATAATTAATATATATATATATATTATACTTATTAGTTTTTATTAATAATTGTTTCATTAATAAAATTTTAAATTATTTTGTAATTTATTCATTTATAATTTTTTGTTTAATTACTATAATTTATTCATTTTATATATTTATATTTAATATATACTATTTATTAATATTTATAATCTATATATATGTATATTAAATTTATTCTTTTTTATCAATAATTATTTAATTAATAAAATGTTTAATATTTTTCTTAATTTAATCATTTTAAATTTTTATTTTTTTAATTATTTAATTTTATTGATTTTACATATCTATATATTAAATATATACTATTTATTAATTTTTTGATATATATATATATGTATATTCAATTTATTCATTTTTAACAATAATTATTTAATTAATAAAATTGTTTATTTTTTTTATTTTTATTTCATTAATTATTTCATTTTATTCCGGACCTTTATCAATACTAAAAATAAAGAATTGATAAAGGGTACCCTTTATCAGTGTTAATAATAAAGCGTTGATAAAGGGAAACCTTTAGCAGTACTAAAATAAAGCGCTGATAGGGATGGACTTTACCAACGCATTTTGATGGTGCTGCTAAATACCAGCAATGTAAACAGCCTCTTTTACCCACTACTTGTATGATTTATTTATGGGGATGAGGTCTTGTATATTTATAGGTGTGTCTGGGTGCCAATGGATGTTTGAGAGGAATTTATATGAGAGCCTCATGCCTCTGCTTGTGCAGTACATTTCTGTATTACCAATATGTACCAAGACTTACACCTCTAATACTAGTGGCTGGGTTTGATAAGAAATATATCTGAATTTTTCACTTGGTGTTCGACCTTTTAGTAGGTGAGGGAAGATAAATAGTGACCAATGAGTCTTTTAAATCCTTTACCCATTCTTGAGTGGAAATGGGATGATGTCACTATAGATTTCATGACAAGTTTACCGCGATCCCCTTGAGGCAGTGGCACAATATGGATGATCATAGACAGGTTGAAAAAGTTCACTCACTTCTTTTCTATCAGAGAGACCTTTTTATTGGATTATTTAGAGAGGCTATATGTCTCATATATCATATGTCTTCATGGATTTCCATATATGATCATATCAGATAGGGATTCTTGTTTTATGTCATGGTTCTAGCAGGGGTTGTAGTGGGCTCAATTTTCATAGGTTCTTCTGAGTATATCCTATCACCGATAGGCCAAAGGATAGTCTAATCATGTGATATGGGTATTGTTGGACATGATTTGAGAATTCATCCTTGATTTTGGAGGTTCTTGTAAGAATCACCACCTCTTGATGATTTCACTTATACTAAAATCTTCCATGCTACTATACAGATGGATCCCTATGAGGCCCTATATGGTAGTCCATTTTGTTCATCCCTATACATGGTATAGTTAGGAGAGGCATCTTTACTAGGACCTCATCACATTTATGATACTTCTATGTAGGTACATCTTATCAAGAAGTGAATGGATAGAGTTCAGTCCAGGAAAACATATTATACTGATCTCCATAGATGACCTCTAGAGTTAAAGTTTAGGGATCATGTATTCATTCATGTTTTGACTAGACTGGGTCACTGAAAATTTATATGGAAAGGGAATATGGAACCTAGTTTCATCAAAACCTCTTAGATTTTGGAGAGAGTCGGGCCAATATTCTATTGGTTGCAGCTATCTCAGAGGTATTGATCCATGCATGGAATTTTCTATGTTTTACAGCTTCACCATTAATATTTAGACTAGTATAATTTCTTTCAAATGGATGAGGTTGATTTATATGTGGATTATTCTTTTGAGGAGTATCCAGTGTGTATTTTTTATTACATTACTAATTCTCTCTGAGGTAGTCCAATTACTCTAATTTGGGTGCTATGGAAACATGACCGTGTATAGAAGGAGACCTGGGAGTGAGTGGACGATGTACATGATCAGTGGATAGAATTATTCTCAGATGATGTTTTACCACCATCGAAATGGAAACTTGAAGATGAGTTGTTTTAAGGAGGGGAGGTTGTAACTTCTTGACTTTTCTGATAGGTAAAATTTATTTTAATTTATGCTAAATCTTTAGTTATGGTTTATTTTTTTTTGGTTTTCACCATGTTAAGGACCCCTCATGAAATTTTGGGGTTATTTTGGGTGGAAGTAGTAGATGTAGAGAATCTGCAAGATGTTTTTGTGTGCAGACTCATTTACTCAACAAATTTGGAATTTGAGGAGTAAACTATCTTTATATTCCATGAGTTTCACAAGGCAGACCCCAAAAGTCTAGGAAGACAGGATTACACCATAAACGTGGAGATTATGACATAAATTATCCTTTTACACCATAATCCTTATTTGGATAGACTATAAAATAAGGATTTATGGTGTAAATCCCCTATTTACATAGTAAATACCTTAGTTACCTTAATTAAATGGTGAATTTCTCTTTTCCCCTTATTTCCTTTAACCTTTTTTTCTCCTAATTCTCCTATCAAACACTAGTATCCCCCTACCTTCTTGAGATCTATCCCGTGTGAATTTGACCTAGAATTTAAGAAAACTTCCACATCTAACATTTGTTTCCCTCACTGTCCACCACATTGGATCCATATCAATAAGTGATTCAATCATATTCCATCCATTATTTGATTATCACATCATATGGAATGAAAAAAGTGTGAGACAATATTCCCTATTTTTAGGGAGTTCATCCATTTCATCATTTTATCTATTTGTAACATAGATTAAATGCCAATAATAGATTAAGAGTCTACTACCCATATAAGGTAGGTGGTTTATACATTTTTCCTTAAAGTATTGAGGTTTATAGCTCACGACATAGTTCCACATGCCAGAACCTCTGTTCATTACTTCTCAAATGAGAAATACCATAAAGTAAAATATTTTGAAACATTTTTTGATGTACTTTATCCCCTATATACATGGTTGGAGGTCACTGACCTCAACATGAAAACCCCCTTGAGTTGGGCTCATTTAAAATTCCATGACTATGACACTCCTTTGGGTGTGTTGATATTTCCACCCATGATTGACATTGTATATGAATTAAAAATGGAAATGTGAAAGGTCAAATACCTCTTATATAAACTTATTATTTATAAATGAAAGGGGATGATGAAATTAATTAATTGGGAATTATGAAATGTGGTGATGAACTCTTGGATTATGAATTTATTTAAAATGGTTGGTGATGAGTCATGGACACTAACATGGACCTGCATTTTATCACTTGTAATTGTATTTAATATGATGAATTAATTTTTGAAAAAGGAATGGATAGTAACATGGAACTTTGAACCCCTATATAAAATGGTTTATAATATATACTTTGGTGTGGTACTGACAATTATTTATGACATTAACATCACGCTATGGCACTGATGGATTATTATATTTTATTTCTTGGATTATTAACTTAGACCCGGATTGTTTAGACCACCTTGGACTTTCTCATTGGGCTTACCCAAGTATCTACTGAGTTTTATATGGATGTGCTTCTTGGAATTGAAGAGTATGACTTGGCCCATGGACTTGGGTCCTGGACCATGTAGGTCTATATTATACTGATTTTTCTATGGATGAGGTCCATAGGCTAGAATATTATTCCTTGGTCAACGAACCAAGGTCCCAGCCCTTGTAGGCCTGATACATGATATATCTGACATATATCATAGATGATTCTCTACTCCTATATATGTTTTTTCTCAATTTTATAGAATAATTTTCATATCATGTATATATAGATTGGCTTGTATTACTTTATCATTTATAGCCTTATTCCTATAATACATGCATACTTATATAACTTATATACAATGACTAGATTTTTTATAGTCATCATTTGTGGGGGCCTACTAAGTATATATCATACTCAGTTTGGGCCACCAATTGGTACCCAGACAGACTTCATGGTTGTAGGTAGGGACAAAGGGAATGTTCTAACATTGGATGCCTGATTCCTATGACAGGATGAAGTATGTGAACAAAGGACTGATCTTATTATTGTGATTATGGTAGAGATATTTTTTGGTATTTTTACTTTTGTATATCATGTTCTATATTCATGATACTGTTTTTCCCATGTATCACTCAATTTTTTACTAGCTTATCATTATCATCATATTTGTATATGATACTAGATATGGTTTTTCCATTGCTCTTTCTAGTATATCTAATATAATTGTATGTTTTACATATTCTACTACCTTACTATTATACCTAATTTTGAAGATTATTATTTGTTTTATATCACTATTATGCACTCAAATCATGTTGGAATAGTCTTCCCACCATATCACCACTAACCCTTGCTGCTAATCAGGTTCCTCTGGCATACAGGGAGGCACACTTGAGGCTATGTGGATCTTAGGTTTGATTAATTTTTAGTAGAAAAAAATTGGTATGCTACATAAAGGGTTTTAAATGAGTCTAATAAAAACTATTAGAAGTCATAGAATAAATTTAAACCTTTTTTGAGGATTTACCATGCATGTAATATAAAAACTACATAAGTACCAAAATGAATAAACTACTATAAAAAAATTTATCATTAATTGAAGAGTATCCACATCAAATCCATCACTTTTTAAGACCTTCAAATTCACTTGATAAAGATCACTACAAGAATCCAAAATACTTTTACTCTCAATGGTGCAAGGTTTTCTTGAATAATCCATTATATGGATGGGATCTATCATTCCTACATGGCATGTAAGAGCCTGTATTCAAAAGGATAAGTATAAAGAGAGATTTCTGGACCACAGAGGTTCATCCACAAAACACCACCCACTACCATCACATGGTAGTGATATATATATATATATATAATCACCCGAGGGAAATACTTGGGTGTTTTTTAATTTATATATGTGTTATAATGAATGAATAAATTATACAACCAAACTCACACTTCTAATGCATGAATGGATTTCCTACTAAACATTTCATTTAATAAAATGGTATAATAAATGATATAATAGGTGGAATACTCACTCGACTGATAATTTTTATCATTAATTTTCCAAGGATGTATCCTCTATAAAATGATATAACCTTATAATACATGAAAATAATAATTTCCATAAAAAACAATACATATCATATATATATATATATGTACTTAGGGAATATATCTTTCATATTCCACAACCTAATCTATGAACTTGTGGGATTTTTAAGTGTTAAAAATTATTATGAATGTCAAATTAATAACCATAAGAAAAGAGAATACTATGAAAAATAATGAATGTTACTAAATCTAAAAAGGTATCTATAACATCCCTTCTCAGTCTACCCTACTCAATCTAGAATGATTCATACCTCAATCATGCCTCTTCATATTAAATATACTTCTGACTAGTGGTTAGGGTCCATGATCAATAATTGGGAAACTATGAACTCAATATTACAAGAATATAATATTAAATAAATCATGAAAACATTGATCACTAAATATAGAAGTATACATATGAAATTTTATAGTGAAAATTTTCCCATCAAATAAAATATACACCAGTATAAAATAATATAATGAATCCATGCAATAATAGTTAGTCATAGATAAAAAAATGGTTTCCCATCAGATAGATTTTATAAAGGTATAACCAAAGAAAAAAATAAAAATACATGGAGACCTTATTAAATATTCCAAACCCTTAAATCATACTTATATCCAAAACATTGTTATACTACTCCATCTTGATCACATATAAAAACATCTATCACCCCATATACATTCCATACATAAGGTTTACAAGTCCAAAAAAGTGCATGTACATGGTATCATAATAAATATATGTATAGCATATCTCATGTGTTTATAGGTATAATATTATAAAAAATAATGCACAAATAATATACAGATAACCATATTGATTTATCATATACTAAATTGTACATCTTAATTCACTAACCCACTTGATTTGGCCAATGTCGATGAATTGTTTATGTTACACCAAAGCAATACCATGGTGGATTCCAAGACTCTGATCTAGTCCATCAAACTAGAGGTTAACATATAAATTGAGAGTGGTGTAACATAGCCCATACCTTAGATAATATCCACATTTTTTGGTACAATAGTGAATTATTGGTCTCCTAGTGTCTAAAAAATTGTCAGGGAGTGTATTAAAATCATGGAAGTAGTGTACTATGACCCACTACCATAGTAAGAGTATCCAGATAATTGAAAGGGTGTGTAAAGACCCACTTCCTTATGAAGAGAATCCAAACCATTGAAGGGCTGTACATAAACTAACTTACTTGGGAAGATTTTACCATGTATAACAAACATCGATCACAATTAGGATCAATAAAAATAGAAATATTCCTATGGATTCACAAATCCCATTCCTTGACTTTGGCTAGTACCTAGTGCATTCAGAGATCCAAGATAGTATAACATATGTCCAATGCCTCAAATATCATAACTCCCATAACATGGGGATAAATCATGAAAAATATAGTTTAAAAATTCTATTGTATTCAATAAATAAGAATAAATACCATAAAATAACCACATCACATAATTCTCTAACTCATATAACATGATATACAAAACTAATCAGCTAAGACATCCCACTTAATGTAAACCAAGCCACAAAAACTCTTGGGACCTCACTTATTTTTTTCCCAGCCCACTACCAACCAAAACCAATAACCTCTATATTGATTTCACATTCCATAAATTTGTTTTCACCCAACCAAGGTCCAAACACATAAGGTTAACTCACCTAATAACATTGTCCCATACCCCTAAAAAGTTCAAACACCACTTCTAGATTTAATACATACAAGGCTCAACATTTAAATCTTATACCTTAATTCACACTATTTCTCTCTATAAAGAAAATCTAAATTTTATTAACCTAACATCACCACTTAAAATGATGGTGAATCTAGGATAAGACCATTATAAAAATTGAACACATTAACCACATTATTTAAACCCCTATATAGGGTATCACTAGACCCACATAGCATTTCACAACCCAAGTCACCAGCTATCCTTTCTAGAGATATTTCATGGTCTATATACCATATCCCCATTCCTACCAACAATCCATAAAACGTATTATTACAAATTTTTTCAAAGAATACTTCCAAAAAAAGTCTAAAATTCCAATGTTCCTTATTATAATAATCATATTTCCTAAACATATCATTTTACATTTTACACAAAATTCCTTGGTTCTTAAACTATGATCAAACAATTTCACAGAAATCTGAAAATTTATTGATCACCATACTAAGACACATAACGGTACACCCAAACTAGGAATCCTTAACTAGGTTATAGGAGTCCATCCACGGGACCTCATAATTTATCCCCTGAATAGAGACCCTTTTAGGGACTATTTCATGAAACTAGTCTACATGCCTCATGAAGACATGGATATAGAGTGATATTCTAATCACTAAAAAATGTGTGTATTTTTTATTTCAATGTGAATAGATTATACCTACATTCTATGATGATTCTAAAACCTATTATTCCTTATTAATTACCCCCTAAACTAGAAACACCTACACACACACAAATCAAATGCATAAAAATACAAAAAATATTGAATAATATGTTAAGAACCACTATCCATGTGGTCATAGGAGTTTCCTTATCCATTATCATGAGTTGATACCCAATTTTTTTCTTGAAAGTAAAGAATCTAAAAAACCAAATTAGTGGATTATACTTGATCACTTTCATAAAAGTGAATAAAAAAATCAACACTATGGATTAAATTAGCATCACTCCTATTATTATATTGTTCTATATTGATTTTTTGTTCAAGTGAGAGATAGGGAAATAATATTAAGAAAAATTAGTAGGAGGAGAGTGAAATCAAGGGTAGGGTTTTGGTTTCTTATTTAGAGTAAGAAGACAAGGGGAAAATTATATAAAAAATTAACCTGATATGTCCAAATTATTCCTCATTAAAAGTGAGGGGTTAAGGATTTTGGTTTCCTCTCACTGGGACTATAGTGGACCTCCAGATTCCTAATGACATTCTACAAAGATGTTGATAGCTTTGCAGTGGTTGTAATGCTACTAAAAACCCAACTCTTCTGGAAGTTCCACCATATTAACCATCCAGTAGGCTGT
The DNA here is from genome assembly GCA_963277665.1 of Viscum album. Taxonomy (NCBI): domain Eukaryota; kingdom Viridiplantae; phylum Streptophyta; class Magnoliopsida; order Santalales; family Viscaceae; genus Viscum; species Viscum album. The sequence continues at coordinate 1,173,185,160 of OY728120.1, forward strand.
GATACTACCCATAAATGCATTTTTAATTTCCCAATAATGATTAAATCTCTATTGGTCATTTTCATCTACTCCCACACTTATAAAATTATTTTTTTATATCCTAATGTTTTTTCAAAATAATCTCTCCCTCAATCCAAAACTCCAAAATAAAATTCATAATGACTACAATGGCATTAAATTCCATCCCATTTTAAGATTATACCTACCCATAATGACTTGATTTTTTAAAGTATATTTTATAATTTCTATAAAAGAAAAATATCTATATATAATATATCCTCATGATATATCTCTATATATAACTTAAATACCTATATAATACCTTTGGCCATTAAATTGAGTATATACCTGAGACATTAAGAACACATACCTCTTATAATATGACACATACATTCTAAATTCTCCTACAATTTATAATAGGATTTAAATTAATACAATAAATTTCATTTATCCAATAATATGAACACATCATATGTCACTAAAATTAGTATAACCATTAATTTCCATAGTCTAATTCAATTTAAGGTTCATATATAATTTTTTTTTCAAAAAAGGTAAAAAATCATATGTTTGTTAAGTGAAACCTACTTCAAAACCAAATACATACCCAATCACCCATTAATTGATTAGACATAAGGATATAATGAGAAATGTATCAATGTATGAACGTTCACATGTAGTATACCGTAATAACCTCTTGTAATGGTATTTAAAATAAATTATACACCTTAAAATATATCCAAAAATTATTTATCACACTAAATATAATATAATTTAGAAAAACAACCTAGGAAATAGGATAAACTTGTATCCCATGAGTAAAACTTATATCTCCTTATGATCCCTTACAAGTGGAAATATTAACATTTTATAAACACCCCTGAATATATATGATAAACATTAATCTGTGAGAACTCAAAGATTTCCTCTAGTTCTAAGTTATAATTCTAGTTATATGTGATAAATTATTGTCACATGAATGATTGGTAATGTGGATATTGTTATTAGTAATAAAATAATGATAAATTTTATAATCTTATAATTTATATTATACCAACTTGATTTTAGATTAGGATAAAACAAAATACATTAGATTTAACACCTTATCTCGAGTCACCTAGCTCAGGATGAGATGCACCACATGACCTCATTCACACCTCCCCATATTTAATAGGTCACTAAATAATGGTGAGGTCATAAGTGAAACCATGGGGAGTCCATGTCATCATTAATGTATAAGAAATATGTGTACACAATAACAAAAGGAATAATTATCCCATTAAACAGTAGAAGATCACATAGTATAAGTAATATCAACAATATCCTAAGATATAAGATAATTTAATAAAATATCTATTACATGAGTCAAAATAGAGATCCCCATATTTGATAGATCTATATATAACAAAAAAAATACAAAAAAATAAAGTATAATCTCTATAAAAATACAATGTATTGTGCATTAGTCAACCTATAATTATTAGTTTAAGAGAAAAGAATAAATTTTATTATAATCCCATGATATTTTAGTTTTAGGGTTTTATATAATTATAAAAAAATATTATATAACATACCCTTATAACAAAAAGTGGTCTCTTACACTAAATATCCATTTTTAAAAAAATATAGGATTCTTAAATTTCAACTCATTTTTAATAAAAAAAACTTTTTCTTCAATATGTAAGTGCAACTATTGACCTTGATATAATCCTTACACATCCTTAAGACTCGTGAAAAAATTTATAAACATGGGATGAGAATAAAAATTTTCATTAAGTAATAAAAAATAAAATGAACCCATTAGTCTATTTGAAAAACTATGAAATCCAAAATATATTTTTACCTTTTTCATAATAAACTTTGTGCTCAAATATTTGTTTAATTACTCTAGAAATTCACTTTATTTCCCAAATTCTTTCATAAAACATTTTGTAAGAAATAATGAAGGAAAAATCATAATCAATATGGTTTCTTAGAAAACATATGAGTTGATGAAAAATAATTTCTTTAAATTTTTTTTACCATTCAATGTTAAAAATGTCATAAACATTATTAAAACATAATATTGTTTTCTTGCTTTGTGAAATCAAAATATTTACATAAAAACTATTTTAAAAGAATTTGAAAGTTATATAGGTACCTTGGGACATTATCCTTAAATTCACCCTTATAAAAACCCTTATAATGTAATCATATAACTAGATTATCCCCACATATCTTAGGAGTAACCTACCATCTGTAAACTTCCTCACTTTAAACAATACATTTGAGAGATCTATTGTGCTCAACTGTCATCAAATCTATATACAACTCACCCTTCATTAATATAAAATGTTTTATAACTAAAAAATTACTAAAAACATATAGATATCAATTTAACTATAAAACTCATTTTAATGTTATTAAAGACCATAAGAAATAACACTTTCAACTATCTCATAAAAATGTAAATAATTTTTTGTTTCCTTATAAAATTTAATAAAATATAAAAAAACAAAAAATATTGAGAAAATAGTTTTATTTGAAAATAATTATTGAAAATTATAAATGATGCTTCAAAGAAAATAATGGACATTATAGTTGTAAAATACATTAATTTTATAATCAATAAAACATATATTCTTTACACACAATAGTAAAGAAAGTTAAAAATGAAATGAACAAAAAATGTTGAAAATATTCATTTTTAATACTCTATAATGAAAGTAAAAAATAGTTAAAAATTAAATTTTATAAAATTCTAAGAATAAATAAGAACATTCTTTAAAACATATAAAATAAACATGACATGGAAGAAAATTCGTTGGAAGCAAAACCTTATTGAAATATTTTTATATAAAAGTCCCTTACGTCTTCCATAACTTTTGAAAAAAGGACATTGAAGAATAGAACATGAAATGGATATGTAAAAAAGTTTAATTTTAGAAATTTAATGATAAAATAAATTCATATTTAATTTTATAAACCAAAAATAAAATAAAATATGCGATGAAAATTGCATAATTCTCAAAGAGAGGGAATTGAGGCGAGAAATCCCTTACCTCAAGTTGGACTCACCATATATGTACATTAACTCCTATATAATAAATGTATATTAATTTTATACATGGTTAATAATTTTTTTAAGGTTTATTTAATTATCATTATTTATTTTATTTTATTTATTACCTTGTATTATATATTTTATAAGTTGATTAAGTCCATGTCTGATGTTTTGAGAATGTTCGGTTCATAATCCCAAAATAAATTTGGTTGGTCAACCATGGTCAAAGTGGTTATGATTACATAATTTTATGAATATTAATCAGGAAATAATATAACTTAAATATAATTTTATAACCAATCATAAAAGACGGTCATGAAATATGAATCATGTCGCATTGTGGAGGTGATAGTCCATACGTAAGCATGAGTATCGTTATCAGTTTCTAATGGACAGAAAAGTTAGAAGGTAAGTAATATATCATTATTAAATAATCATAATTATTTCATGAATATAATATATATTAATTTAATAGATAATAATAACTATACTTGTGAGTTTGTGAGGAAAAATGAAACACATCACTTCACAGAGGTTGTAGTCCATATGTACACACAAGCGGCGTTTTCATTTTCCATAGCATGAAAAAGGAGATGAAAAATGGTTTTTACATGAACATAATAAAATTTTAGTATATTTAAGATATTTATGTTCTTATATCAGGATGGTTAAAGAATATTTGAAGGATTTATAAGAATAAGTAAACATAAAAACACTTGGTTAAGAGTTATACGTCTTCTTTGAAAACCTGCTTTGGTTTACACCTAAAGAATTCTAGGCTGGGTCCTTTGGTGAGACCAGAACATCTAGAAAATGGGTATAAAGGTTGGTGATGGAATTTATCTGGGATTGGTTGAGATAAAGGTCTCATTAGGTGTGTAGAATAGAGGAGAAGAGGTTCCCTTTTATAAGTGAGGTGAGTGGTAGTCTTGTAAATACATGAAATAATAATATACAATATGGGTACAACTCATTTAAAATGGATAAAAATTTCCATAGATAAAAATAAAAGGATAATAATTTCTAAATAAATTCAACCAATGAAATATATACAAGTTTATGTATCATTTGAAACCTAATATTTTGGTTTATCTCTCTCATTAACCTTGTTTATTCTAAACCATTGTAACAAACTTTTCAATATTTAGGGGTAATGAGAGTAATTTTAAAAATTAAATATAGAAAATAAATGAATAATTCATAATATTATTGAAAAATTACCATCTGTTTGTGTTAATATAGGATTTTTATGATTTTATAGTCATTTAATAGTATTTTTTAAAAATTAAATACATTTTAAATTCATTTTCAAGACTATTTAAGAAATTTGACATTAAGGACATGAAGAAAAAACTAGAACTATAATAGAAACTCTTTCAATATCACTTATAAAAAATAATTTTCCAAAAATTCATGTAACACCAAAATTCATCTAAAAAAAATTACTTATAATGCCTTTAAAATAATTTACTTGCTTTTTTTACTATTTACACAAGCGTTGCATCAATATTACATAACAATTGATGGTAATTAGATTATAAATAAATATTAAAAGTAAATTAATATCATAAATATTTTTTATTGATCAATTTTATAATCAATATTTTTCATATGTCATTTTTATCTATATCCATTTCCCGACATCAAAATAAATGAGAGACTAACATTTTGTAATTACTCTTAACTTAAAACAATGTAAAGGTTGTAATGAAAGAAAATTTTCACCAAAAAGGAATATTTTAAAATATAAGATGATAAGTTTTGAAATAATATAATCCAATAATTTTTATGATGATATTTTGTGACCTTAACACAAAGTTTTATCCTTAATTATCTCATTTTACCCTTTACTACACTGTCAAATTTTCACCATGGTTATTATTTATTATGAGAATAAATGTAATTAACCTCATTAATAAATTTTAAACTCCTGATTAAAAATATTAATTCCATTTTTAAAGATTAAATTTCTATAAGTTTTTGAAATTACTTTTATTATATGTTCACAAAACACAACAAATAACTTTTTTTAGAAAAATACCTCCTTTAAGCATAAAAATGATTTTATACAAAAATAATGTATAATGTTGATTATCATAGAATTATCTAAACTATGTTGAATAAATTAAACTTATGTGAATTTCAAATAAATAAAAAAATGTAACATTGAAATTAATTTGACTAAAGGATAAGAAATGACTGTTTTTTTACAAAATGGGTATTTTTCACTATTCACCCCAAAATCAACTTTTTTATAAAAAATACCAAAGAATTATATTAATATTATTTTGGAATTATGATTTCAAAAATGATTTCAAATTTAGGAAATAAAATTTCTAAAATTATTATAAATTAATCGTAATATCCTAAAAAAAATGCAATAAAAACTCTTTTTGAAACATAAAATGATATTATTCTTATTATTTACCTAATAAAAACAATTTAAATTAATTTTTATTAATTTAATTTGATATATAATTTACTTATTTAATTAAAATAATTTATTAATAATTTACTAATTTAATCAATTAAGATTAATATACGTTAAACACATAAAAATAGTTTTATGAAAAATATCTATTTTTTCCTACAAAATCTTTCATCTTAATTTATTGATAGTTAATTTATTTTTTTATTATTAATTTTATTATGTAAAAAATTTCTATATATATTTCATAATAAGGTTACACCTTTTATACATTCCAATCCAATGACTGGTTTATAATGATTATATTTGAATAATAATATTTCTATTATATATCATGGTTAGTTTAAGCTTGGTGTTGTGTGTGGTACACAAAATCGAACATAGTATTCATTTAGTGGAATATAAACTAAAATAAATAGGTGTCACAAAAAACATCCCAGATTCTATCCCTACTTCTCCTTGACCAACCTGCTTCTCCTATACAACTTCGTAGAGAGGGCACATGCTGTTATCTGAATCCTTGACCATAAAGGGTCTATATGAACATTGAGTTATACATTTAGGGAGTGATTATAAAACCATTGGAACACAACCAAAACATACATAATAAAAGTGTAACTATTATATAAAAGTGTATGTGGTGATGGAAAATAAATACATAACAAACAACCTATTGGGTTATCATGCACTAACCTTGTCTCTATGAACCCCAGACCCACATTCATTATCTTATTTATATAAGTAATGTATGTCAACAAACTAATAAACACATACAACACAATTCACACACCTTATCTCAATGGTCGTGACTTCATCATGTACCTTGAACCATCCCTACGTACTCAGGGAGGTTATGCCAATCACATCAAATTGTCCCTATCTACATAGGAAGGTCATGTCAAGCACACTAACCCATTAATTCCTACTAAGGGTGGTCCTATAATACACATCAACCCATATATATTGTTTATGGGGATGTCCAATAAACACATAAAACCATCATAACAGTCTATGTAGAGGTCTAATTAAGTATTTTCACAAGCATCAACATGCACAAAAATCCACACAAGAAAGGTCAACTCACACAACCATAACCTGACTCAATGCATCATTCATGGCATACATCATCACCACAATGAGACTAAACTTCAACTTCATGGTTATTCTCACATCAGACCTTAATATATGCTAAATATCCCATTAATTTCCTCAATCATCATCTAAATCCAATCATTTTCATGCATCAAAACCAAATGTGAGCAAGGGGAAATACCATCTAAGCCCCTACAACATTTATCCAATTAATTGTAAAACTTTCCAACAAAAAATTACAATTAAATATCCAAAACAACAAAGTAGAAATCCCTTAGATTATACCCCAATAAATGGAAATAATTCATCTATTATAAGGTACTCAACCAAGGGGATTCCGATTCCATTTATCCAGGCCATCCTAGTCTCAACCAAGCCCAAACATCTCATTCCAATCCCATTTACCTAAGATATCAACCCGAACCATATACCAAAAACAAGGATCTAATTTATCATTTTCAATCCAAACAACCAGTATTCCCCTTAAAAGGGGCTAGATACATTGATACATACCTCACCTACTTTCTTTAACATCAAAGTAAGAGGTCCCACTAGGATACACACGCACCCAAATGAAAATTAAGGAATATAATTATATACAAATTCCATATAGCATTGTAATGAATTACTTTAAAAATAATGATAGAGCCTAATATCCATAAATCACAACTCTATTCAATCCATATGAATCATATATGATAAATTATCACTGATACACATATATTATGTTTTTGTAGAGGGGAAACCAAGAATAATGAAAAACAAAGGGATTTAGGGAATGTGAGAGGTTATATATACTAAGTGAAGTCCAAAACATCAAATGATGCTTCTATCCAGAAATAAATTCGGTCATAGGTTATCTAGGAATAAAAAAATCACCAAAATTTCTAGATTAAGTAAAGGGAGAGTTAATGAGGGTTTTCTAGGTGAGCCCCCAATTTTAAATCACCAAAAAACTTGCTTGTGTAATTTCAACATGTGCACATACTTTTTCACCATGAAAGTATTGAGACACCACCACCAAAAACCCTTTCTCACCATTTTAATATTATGGAACACTTGTAACTTAATTAAATCCTTGTTTCAAATTCTAAACTACATTAAGTCCATCCTGGTCCTCTTGAACTTCATCCTGAGTCCTCCTAATACCCAGAATGGAAAAAAACCAAGTGGGATACACATGTATAGGTAAAAAAATATAACACAACTTGTAAAATCCATGTGTCATTGAAAAATAACCCTATAAGGAATTCTCATTCGTGATATGTTTATAGGGGTATCTACCAAATAATACATCCTCTAGGCCCAAACATTTGACTCCCACTCTCAATCCCTTTCCCAAAAATTTCATTGCAAACACAATACTTTAAAGAGAGGTGATACCTTTCTTCATATCCCTTTCCTCTCTTTGATCCATAACATGTACTAGATCCCTATCAAAGTAAACTTATACCTATAACTAAAAAATCAGACTAACAAATCCATACAAAGGCCCCCTCTCATACTCTTAAACCATGAAACCAACTTTTCTTTCTTCCTTAAACCATTTTATCCAAAATGACTTCTTTACTATGTTTCGTCGCATGATTCACACTTGAATCATGGGATTTTTTTTATTTACCCCTAAATAATGTAAAGAATCATCTTTAACCTCATGAATCATGTCACAAATCATGGTTCACCACAAGAATAACCCTAATAATACACTATCTCCCAAAAAGGCTTCTTCATAGCCTAAGCCTTTCTCCATTGGTCAATGTAACCGGTTTAGACTTGATTTAATTTTATCAATACCCACTCATCGGTATCTCTAATAATTAACATAAATAAGATTTTTTATATGAATACATCATTATAATCCAACTCTATACATGGTTTAAAATCCCTTACAAATCACTCATGATATGAAATAAGGAAACTTCATCACTGAAAGACTTTAAGAATGAACCTACCTATCTATCTAAAGCACTATTCTCGACACTCCAAGCACCACCTAAACTTCTTAAACAAGCTCATATTATGTAAAACATCATTATGAGCTATCAACCACACAAAAACCTTCAAAACCCCACTATTCACAACCAAATTTCTCAATCCTTGTTGGTTCATAACTCTTTCCTCAAATGTGTTGATTGAAATAAACACACACAATAATATAAACCCTCAGTAATTTCTTTACTTACAAGTAGAGGCCTAACCACACACATTGATAATGACATGATACCTAGTTATTATCATATATACATTACCATGACACACCCTAGATGAATTTCTAAAGGTGGTATGATTGATATTGAACTCTTCTATCATTAGAATTACTAATAACCACCCCAATCACCACCGAACCATCAACCAAAAAACAATTTATAGAGATAAATCACAAGAATACACCTTATAGAAAACCTTTGAATCACAAAACTTGATGCTGATCTCCACCCTTTTTACATATGGGTTATTATTTACTAACTGCCACCCACTATGGAATTACCCACACCACTTCTCTACTAAAACCTTATTACTCAAGTTCCTTATCCTATAAGGGTTCACAATAAATGATACTTTCTAATCATACCTAACAACCTCAACCTTAAAGAACTAAAACCATGTCTTAAAACTCCAATAGATCATAAACCTATATATAAATTGGTTAATACTTGGTCTCTTTAACTAACTAAAAACAAAAAAAAATTCTAATGCACAATAATCCTCATCCAAAGAGATAATTGAAATGCCATAATAGTACCTATATGATAAACCACATGGCCCAAGGACTCATAGAGAAAAAATAAACTCCACTTGTAGAAGAAAAAACAAGCCTTATCATCCTCCAAGCCCACATAGACCAAATAATTCCCCTTAACCCCTCATTAACTGTTAATGCTCTACCACATGAAGGTCCAAATTTCCATTTATGGACCACCACTATAGCCTCTTCCCTAAAAATAATCTAAATTTATCAATAAATAATTTATAAATGATCATAATAGATGTTCCACACACCTATATGAACCTAGAACAAGTTATATGGAAACCAAATGACATTAAACCACTTCTATTATCATGAACATACCATAATGTGATTCATAAATCAAAAAAATGCTTCCTCTTAGGGCAGTTAACTACCTATTAGAAGCACTTCCAATTGAACCCAACACTCTAAAAGTAACTACCCACCATTATTCCATGCCAATGCCCAACTAATCACATGATAATCAGTATTTAATGAACCATTACAAAACCCAATGTTCCTTAAGACGTGTAATAATAGCTCTAGATTCATTTCAACATTCTTCTCCAAGAACACCACCTCTTATTATGCTTCAAGATTACCATATCTTGTGTGGTCTCTACCAATACAAGGAATAAAAGAATACTTGTCTCATTTTAAGTCCCTGAACATATCCATATTCTCATTTTCTTATAGATTTATCATCATCATATAAGGTCTCCCTAACCTAGGTCACGAACCACCACACACCTATTATAGAAAATCTCTCACTGCCTTTCCTCTTAAGGAATTGAGAATAACTCACTCGTATTCCCCTTAAAGCCTATGAAATATGTCCATCCCACTAACCCATAAAAAGAAATGATAGATAAGAACACTCATTTTAAAACACTGATATTAGCCTGACTCTCACACCTAGATCCATATATCAATGGTCCAAGTAAACACTACACAACAACCCACCTATCCCACAGGTCTATACTTAAAACAACACCGCTAGCTCAATCACTAGAGGGATCATATCAAGACCATATCTCTCTGAACCACATTCCTTCCCAAACCATGCTCTATTTACTATAGAGATAGCCACATAACTATCACAAGACAACACCATACACCAACACTCTCTTTTCATGGGGTCTATTTCTATTCAAAACACCAAATCCAACCATCCATCCATCTCCAATCCCATCCCCTAAATGGAGGATATTCAACAACCCACACAAACAACACAAATTATGTCCCTTGTTCCATGATCTACATTAATACAACATACAATGGGATTTAATACGTTATGAAACAATCTCTATAGAAATCTAGTTCAAAAGGTCCAAATAGGTCTTACTAAAATATAGAATCAGTGCATTGACCCATTTAAAGTTTTGAAGTCTCATTTTCAAACCACCCGTTCAGCTAAAACAATTGGGAAACCATATTAAATCCATTTAAATACAAGGACCCTTTATTATAGATAATTTAATATAAATAGAAACCATTTTCACCATTTTAAACAATTTCATAAAAACCAATACTTCACCCAATTCAGGGCCCAAATGAGGCCAAATACACTTTAAAATTGAAATTCTTTTAAAAAAAATAATTAAAATAATTTAAAAAACATATGGAATTCAAAAATACCTTTAGAAACCAAAATTTATTGAAAAAATATTTAACATCCATTATAAAAAGTGAATTTTTCTTTCTTTTATTAAACAAATAAAAATATTATGTAACAAATGACATTCCAATAGAAGTCAACACGCAAAAATACTTATCACATACTCAAAGATTGAGTCTATACCGTAAGTACCCGCACATTAGTCACAATCACAAATACCTGAAAAAATCACCACATTATCAGGTTATGTAAATTAAATGTCATTAATAATTTATTTGGTAAAGCATGAAATATATTATTAATGAAATTTAGTGTAACACATGGGATCCAATTATAGTAAGTAACATTTTCTTCCTAAAGAAATAATTTTATAATGCATATATATTTATTCCAGAATGTGATTAAAAAATAAATTCTCAAATTTTATAAATTTAATTTTAAAAAAATAATTCATTTTTGAATTCATATTTTTATAATTATATTAGGACTAATTTATGAGATTTTTCAGAAATGGTTGATTTTTGATTTGAATAGTGAAAAACAGATTTTATAAAACTTTCACTTTTATGATATTATAATGATATTAGAGTAACTGTAAGTCTTATGAAATTTTTATATAATAAATATATATTTAAGAAGTAATATAATGCGTAAAAAAATATTATGGTAAACATTGAAATATATGCTGAACATTTTGGAAATATAAGTAATTATCTTGTTCAAATAAAAACCATTTCTAGTTTTTCCATTTTAATAAAGTATTTATAAGGTTAATTTTTGTTTTAATTTGGTTTAAAATAAAATTAAGACTCATTTTATTTAACATAATCCAATTAATTCCATTATAATCAAAATTATAAATTATTTAAAAAAATCATTTTTATACTTAAAATGATTTTTTATGGGAAACCTTCTTTTACCACATTTTGAAAATATGTTTTTAATTAATTTATTCCACTTATAGAAAATAAATTTTATAAAATGGAATCCATATTTGGAATCATAATTTCAACATTTTTAGTGTTCCCACTTTCATTTTTGGTCATTATGAATAATTTTTTTTTTAAATTTTTTTTGTGATCCTGGTAATAGTTAAAATAGGTTTAAACTAAAATGATAAGAGTTAAAATGATCTAAAAATTTATCTAAATCCTAATGGATGGTCATATTTGGACCCTATCTCATATACTATTGAAGATGAGTCATTTTGGATTTATTTTTGTGATGTCTTGGCCCGAGTGCCACTAAACGGGTAACCCGTTCAAGTTTCCCACATGAACTCAGGTGCCCCTCCCTATACACCAGAGACCTTAGACTAGTAGACATGGTCTAATAAGGTATATGGGAATAATATAAAATCTTTTATATATTAAGATAAAAATTTTAATCAACATAAACAACAGCAAAAGTGCAATGATCAATAACTAATAAAAACCTTGCATCTCATAACAAGAACATAAAATTGGATAATTACCCAAAAACGAAAACAATAAAAATGTACATCATACAAGTGTCAAGTGAAAAAGGGAAACTAAAATATAAATACATAATGATAATCCCCAAATGGGCCCCAACATCAAGTCTGGGTCCCACATCCATGATCCATCCCAAATCCAGACTCAACCATCTTACATTGGGCCTTTTCCATTATCCTGGCCTGTAACCATGATGTCTGCTTGGGTATCCACAATGTCATGAGAAGGGTGTGAGTAAAACTCAGTAAGTCACCAAAAATATTGTCTAAATAATATATAGTCTAAATTTTTTTATGAAAATTTACATGTAATAATATAAAACATAATAAATAAACAATGCTTTACCATCCAAATCTTGGAATTTTATTAAGAGTGACCCATGGAGAATAAATACAACGAATTATAAAATAATTTAGAGCTAGAGTATTAGCACAAACCATATTTTCACATTCATGGGGGGGGGAGGTAACCCATACTAGATAAGATCATTCTATGGTTTCTCTAATTATACATTAAAGCCAAACAATCTGTGACTTTATTCCCTTCACATCAATTATGCATTTGAAAGAATTGGTTGGTGATTCCCTTGATCTTATGGATGGTATACACAATTGATCAGGGAGTGATAATATTATTCCATAGATAAATAATAAGAACAATAGAATTAGATTCAATGATATTCCACAATTTATCAAGCGAACTACAAACCTTCATCCCATCAAGGAGATATTTGGCTTTGGAAAGAAGAAAGTCAACATGACCATAAAAATTATTTAAGGCATCAATCATGAATCCATTAAATTTGTGAATGAAAACACGTCTACGTATAAGACTGTGCTGATTGGATCTATCCATGTTGATCATGAACCTACTGATAGGAGGCCTCTATCGAACCCATCTCTCATGAGAAGGATTCCTCTAGATAGGTTGGGAGTAAATCCTATGGGGAATCACCCTCCCAAATGTAATAGAATACTACTAGTTCTTTATGAGTTTACCCAGGTCGACAATGAGGCAAAAAGCATGAGTTTTCATGGACAACTAGGAACTGTTAATATTTTTTTATATTATCGATTCCTATCCATCCATCAAAACCAGCATCCCATAGATAGGAAAGTGACCCTCACTTTAGACTCTATAGATTGATGCACCACACCATTAAGTCAGGATTTAATAAAAGCGGTAATGGTGTTCACCTACAACCTTTACCTGAGAATTACCATAGTTCTTCAAATAGAAAACGCCTATTCCCCACTAAAGAAAAGGTGACCAGAGTCTCCTCCTTAGGTCCGCGACAATATAGAAACTTCAATGAAAATATACCGCTTTTTTTCTAAACTATATCATCCATTATGATAGCCTCATTCAAGATCCACCAAGTAATAAAATTAAATTTAATAGGAATTTCATTACACAAGAGAGTACTACCCCATCCAGTGTGTCTATATCCACTATTCATAGAGTTCTTGTATGCTTTAGCAGAGAAGAATATCTATGAGGATCCAATGAAAATGAGCCTATCATGGTCCTTGTATAAAAGAATGATTCTATAGATATCATGCTGAGGGTGATCCAGAATGGCCTTGATGAAGTAGGGGTGATGATCAACCTCAGAGAACAAGAGATCAGGTGTGGGAAACCCAGGGAACCCAAGCTTGACACCCAACCAATTGAAACTATATAAGTTAATCTCCCCACTCCCAAAAATCCACTGGGAATGCTATTTTAGTGCCAGAATGTGGATGCTCAACATCTTACATAAAATGGAATCTTTCCCTTTATGAGAATCCAAGTTATCTCCATATTTTATGATGACCAGATTTTCGTAGAGGTACCTTCCTTCTAAAACTTTCCCAATCGAGTTTGGCCTGGAGGCATTGCATGGATCCCATGATACTGCATAAATTGATGCAACCTTCTTCCATTGGCTTGGAAATTCTGCTCCAGGAATCCCAATGACTCTTACCCTCTACATGAGAATCCCATATAAAGGTTGAATAATTAGTCTCAATTATTTTGGTGATAGTATTTGGAACCCCAAGGACAGAAAAAACATGTATAGGGATGGAAGTAAAAACACTACCAGCAAGGGTGATGCGACCCCCAAAGGACAGAAAGTGGTTCTTCCAATCAATGATGCAAGCCAAGATTCAATCAACCATCCCCTAAAAGTAGTGAATGAAAATCCTAAAATCAACAGTGGGAGATCCTAAATATTCTATAGGGAATATTTTATTGTTGAAACACAAGAGGTTCTCTATTTTTTTAACTCTTCTATCAGAGCACGAGCTTGCCAGGTACACACTTATTATTTCCTAGTTAACCTACTGACCACTCCATTTGAAATATTATTACATTCTGTTATTGATGCCTCAAATAGATAGACTACAACCATTGGTAAAAAGTATAATTTCATTATCCAAGAGAAGATGGGATACACCATTATAGTTATTTCTGTACCAGAAGGGGAGAATAGAACCATTGTACATGGAATTGTTCAAACCCCTTTTGAGATAATCTGGGACCATAATAAATACTCTAGGTGACATGTGATCCCCCTTAATAAGGCCTCATACAACCATAAAAATCCAATGATTAATCCCATAAAGTTAATCTAAAACCATGGATAACTAACACACCTGAAAAGGAGATCAATAGATTGAACTAAGAAACCCACACATCACATCACCTTGATAATGAATCCCCACACAAACATATCATAGGCCTTATAAATGTTTATTTTAATATCCAAATTAGAAATGATAATCTTCCTTTGGATACCAACCATCATTTCCTAAGTGATGGAAATGGCTACCTAAGGGGACCTACCTGGAAAAAAGTCATGTTGCTCTTCTGAGACTAATTTATGGAGATGATGAGAGAGTATCTTGTTAATAATTTTAGTGAGGACTTTCTAGGAAAATATGCACATACTAATGTGATTTTAGTGTTTTATAGAAGAAGGATATTTGAACTTTGGAAAGAGGATCAAAGTAGTATCACAAGTAACCCTAGGTAGGCCTCCTCCCCTGAAAAAATATGTAATAGAGTCCACCAACTCCTCCTTGATGAGGGCCCACAAAGCTGCATAGAAAGAACTAGGGAAGCCATCAGGACTAGGGGATATCACATGATTGAGAAAGTTCATTACCTCCCCAACCTCCATTTCATCTAGAACACTTTCATAAAAGAGGTTATTACTTTCAGATATAACCCAAGGAATAAAATCAAATAAACAAGAGTGGACAATGCGGTATCCCTTTTACATGGATGGGTTAGTGCTAGGACTAATATCATTAAAATGTTGTTCCACCATCCTCCCCATAACCTTGGCATCACTAGTGAAGCTAAAATCCTCTAGGAGTATGTTTAGCTTGACCCTCCTATTACATTCATTTAAGAAATCATGGAAGAATACAATATCCTGATCCCCATATTTGTGTCATAGCAATTTGGATTTTTCATGATTAACATGTTCTTGTTCCAACAATATTTCCTCCAGTTGAGTGTTTTTGTAGGTGAGATCAGAAAAGTGTTCTTAAAACCCATCATCTTCAAGTTTGAACTTCTCTTGTTAGACTTCCTATTTATTGCGGTCTAGTTAAGGAAGTGGAGAAGTTAATCTATTACTCTAGGCTAGGAGATCCCCCTTCAATATTATTAATTAATTATGGAAGTTGACCTAAGAAATCTCATGCATTTTCTTATTCTAGGATGCCTACACCATTGAGTGATAAGTTGGATTTGAGGTCCATTTCCTAGAGAAGAAAAAACTAATGGAATTCACTACTCTAGACTTTAGATTGACTAGTAAAGGAGAGTATTCATAGAGGGACCAAACCAAATGGAGGATTCTTACTTTAGGGAAGAAGGAGACGAACTGTATGTTTCAAAGGAAATAGTCTAGGCGGAACGAATTTCACCTATTTCCCTTTTTGATGTTGCAACACATATATTTTTTCCCATAAAAACCCAAGTCCAGCAATCCACATCTAAGAACAAAGGAGGAAAAATCATTCATTCCCTTCCAAGGAACCATCCCTCCTAACTTATTTTTAGAATTATCCATAATTATGTTAGAATAACAACTAATAAGAGATGGCCATTATTTTAGATTGAAGGATTCAATATCACTCCACAACCACTCTATCAGATGAGCATCAAACTTGGCATATACAAAGGTGAAGATAAAACTGATATCAGAATAGACCTTGATAGAAATGAGTTGATCTATGATGATAATCCTTCCAATCATGATATTTTTCTTCTAGAATATGTAGATCTGATTATTGAGAGGGTCCCCATTCAGGAAGTTTTTCATGACCATATTGTGAGAAAAGTCACAACAATTGGAAAAAACATGATTAGGCTCAGTAAACACCATGATAGAAGCTTTATTACTACATAGTTCATTGTGAAGGAAACATATTTTAAAAATGGTTCCAAGGACACGTGAGTTCCAAATTATACAGGAGATCCCAGCTAGAGGTGGTGCCTGGAGTTTTCCCCAGGCATCGTAGGGATCTTAACATGAATAAATGAGACCATTGAATGCTTTTTGGACCAAGAACAAGTAGAAATACTGCTACGTGACAACGAATTGATGAGATTTTGTTAAAGATAATCAGGTTGGACAAATGATAATACAATGATAGGGATCAACAGGGGTTTATCCACATTAAAGTTGAGATAGGACATCTAAGTGGTTATAGGAGAGGATAGGAGGAACCCCCAAGGGACCAAGGTCACCAGGACCAGTGGCCTGAACATGTAGAAGACCACCTTCATCCACATATTGCACCTTATCTATCCTGATATGAGTTGGTTGAACCACTTCCTAACCAGCTTGAAGGGAAGGGAGCCCCCTCAGATTTAAAGGCACTAGGATGCGACACAAGTTGTCACTGTTACCCATAGCTCACTCACGATTACAATATCAAACTATTCAGTAACCGAGGAGTTAGTTGGCGGAGAACAAGCATTCTCAGATCGAAAACATACCACCATTAAAGTCTCCATCCAGCCATCTTTCAAAAAATTAGAGTCACCAGCATCTGGCTTACTAGGGGATGTGGAACCCGAACAAAGTCTCCCACAAAGATGATTCGAATGGACCTAGAGGTGATAAAAAGGGAAGAAATTTGGAGCCAAGGGATAAAATAGGTTCTTCCACAAATCTAGATCACCTTCAACCCGAAGAAGAAGGCACATCATAAGGGGAAACAGGAGGTCCATATCCATAAAAATCCGAGCAAACGAGGCATCCTGCATCCTTAAGATCTGATCATCCACACAAAGAAACACAAAAAGTGAGAGACCAATTATTTATAAGAAGGAGTAATTATTGATCATAAGAGGCATCCCATATAAATGAATGCACACTACTACATGTGGAGAGTTCCTTCCATAATGAGCCACTATAGACCAACAAAAAAGATTGAAGTGCCACCTACTGAAGGATATAAGAAAGCTGGACTAGGCCTTCATGAAATCATTATTGGGGGATATCACCACACAGAATGGATTATGATTCAGCACTGAGACCCTTTCTAGGAACACCAGGTCCCATGATCCAACGAAGCTCTGGAAGAGGGGTAAGAAGGGCTTGTCCATGCCAAACCTTGTTAACAAAGTCCATAGGTGTGGAGTGCCATGTCAATAATACCCAAACCATTCCATCATAATTAACTAGTAAAGGTTCAATATATTTTACATTTAAACATATCAATATTAAGAGGGTGCACTATTTCAATTAACCATTTTACATGGTTCCAAAAACCCATGTCTTTTAACCTTATTTCACATTAAGACCATTTCATAATTTATTCAAACAACCCATTCTTAACCATTTATAATTTAATCCATTTATCATATCATAATACATTTACTACGAAAACAAGTCAAAAAATAAGACTAACTAGAATAAACTCATAAAACTTAAATTCTACAATGTATAACCCACTTAACTATATTTAAGGTTTTGAAACACCCCATGGATGGCGTTAGGCCTGGTCTCATAGCTATGAATGGAACCAACGAGATCCATGAAGGGTCTCAGACATAAATTTATGGCCTAATTTACTTTTCTTATCTAAGAATACTAATGAATTACATGAAAGTGAAATGTAAAATACCAAATACACAAGAACAATATCAATACCATGGGATAAGTCTTGTAGACCACCTACCCTATACTTGTAGACAACCACTCTTCCAACCTCGGTATTTGATTTAGTCCTAATCATCCTTAAACAAAAATTGATGTACTTCTTCAGAATATAAATCATGAGATTCAGAAGAATAGAAATAACCAAGTAGTGATTATTCTAGAATTGTTTTTGGAAATTGAGTTAAAGACTTACCAGGGGCTTCAAATTGCACCAAACGACACCTCAAACACCATAGATTCAAAGAAGAACTGCCCTCTGTGGTGTTAGGAGGGTTTCGTTCACACCCCTTGATACTAGAGAAGAAATAATGGTGAAAATTGGGAGACATTGTATAAATGATGGGAGGGAAAAAATATAAATTTCACACTTTTAATGATGTTAATGTTTAGGCCAAACATTATCCCAAACCATGCCCCAACCATGTGGTCTCCTCTGTCCAAAGGGAAACCAGGTCTCACGGTTTTTCAAGGCCACCCAAAAAATTTTAAAAACCATGTGGTTTCTCTATTTAAGGGGTATTAAGCCTCAATGTCTCCTAGGACTCATCACATAGTTTTTTAACTATTCTCATCCATCCTCCATGCCTCCTGGTCATGGTGTATGATTAGTACAAACCATGTTCCAACCATGAACCATGCATAATATGGACCTTTTCCCCTCTTTTCTAAGTCCCAGTACCACATGAAACTCCTGAGACCTTCTCTAAAATTGAGAGGCATTCCATTAACCATTTTAAAAGGTGTCTAACAAAAATTAAAATGAAATGAACCTTGTTTAAAGGTTTGGATCTTTCAACTTCCCACCTTATAAAAACTCGTCCTTGAGATGTACTCCCAAGCATCATGAAGCATACAAGATAAAAATGATAGGATACTAGGCCCACATATCAGTTTCCCTCTCCAAAATTTCCCCCTGAACATGGCCATGATTCCAAAACACTTGAAGAAATAGTATGGTCTTATCCCAAATAGTTTTATCATAGTGATCCATAATACAATTCAGATGCTCCTTAAAGGATGAATCAACCACAATATCATAAACAACACCAATCACATGATAAGGGTCAATGTGATACTTCAAAAGCTATGAAATATGAAAAAAAAATCATTCATAACACCATAACATTGTGGAAGATCCAATCGATATGCTACCAGCCTAATCCTCTCCAAAATCTCAAATGACCCACCATATCTTGGCACTAATTTACCTTGTTTTAAAATCCAATGGTGACCCAATCATGGGGAAACATAAAGTAACACACAATTAACTACTATAAACTCAATAGGTTGATTAAAATGATTAGTGTATGACTTTTATCTACTATGTGATGTACTCACATGCTTTAAAATCAATGAGACCTTCTTTGACATATACTATATGATGATTAGTCCAAAAAACTACAGATCACTTGCTTCCATCCAACACAATGGTGATCTGTATGGCCAACTATAAAGTACCTCATATGGAGACATTTGAATAATCACCAGATAACTATATTTATAAGTGAAATCAAAAAATTTAGAAGTTCTTTACCTAGGTTCCACCAAAATCTAGGATGCATGACCTCAACATGCCCTCTAATACATGGATGGTATGTTTTGATTTCCCATATTTCTATGGGTTAAAAGATGTACTCAAAATAACCTACATACCAAGATCCTTTTAAAATATTTTATATAATTGGGATGTAGAATGTGGATCATAATTTGAAACTATGCTCCAAGGTACCCTATGAAAACACACCATCTCTCGAATATACAAATCACCCAACTAATCAATTGAGCAAGTATTTTGAATTGGTAATAAGTGGGGTACCTTTGTTAACCGATCCAGAATCATCCATATCAAAAATACTATTCCAAGTATTCCTTAGTAGACCCAACAAAATATCCATGGTAACATCATCCCATTTCCATTTTTGGAATGAGAAATAGTTATAACTGACTAGAAGTCCCTTGATGCTTAGCTTTAACCTAATGACAAGTGTATAATCACATAAAAAACCTACAATATATTTCTTCATTCCTTTCCAAAAATACTATCTATTAATATCGAATTAAATTTTGGTTAAAGTAGGGAGTCCCACCAACTTGGAGTCATGAAACTCATGGATCAGATCCTCCCGAATACAAGTAGAAACAACAATTCTACCATGAAAATATATATTATCATATGTATTGATGGTCTAGACAGGGGTATCTCTAAACTATCAAAGATTTCCCTCAATTATAGAAACTATAGATCCTTATAATTCCACCACTTGATTAAACTTATAAGATAGGTCTCAAGAGACAAGGATTTGAGAGTCATCTGTTCCCACTCTTATTAAACACCTATATGTATCTATGTGAACAAGGTCATCCTTTACCCTAAAAACTAGACTCCTAGACTTCCTAAGACTAGGTATTTCATATCAAGGAATAAATAATAAATTTTCCTTTTTCTAACAGATAAACTAGATAAAAATAAAATGATTTCACACACTAAACCCACATTCACTACTGGTGGTTTAGTTCATGCTGAGAAAATATATATTCAAGGATCTTTGATCTTTATACAAGGTAAAAATTTCACCCAATAGATAATGACACCAACATTTTAAGTTATGAAAATTTTTATCCAATTCAATATAGTGCATAGGATAATTACATTCACATTATCTCAACTTTTTGGATACCTATACCATGACTCGATCTACTTGCATCAAAATTAAACCATGTATTATCCCATATGTATCACAGTACAAAGTATACTACCTATTAGGTTTGAGTAAGATAAGAATTAATGTGGTTGTAAAAATCCTCTTCAATTCTTAGAATGAATTCTTATATACATTATACCATTTAAACATCATTCCCTTCTTGACCAGGTCCAAGATCTGTGATTCTAAGAAAAAAATATCTAATGAATCTTTGATAATAACCCACCAAAACCAAAATATTAGGATATCAAAAAAAAAATTTGGATTCCCCCAAAAAATAGCCACTTGAACCTTCTTGGGTTACACTGACACAACTTTATTATAGATGATGTTATCTAGGAAGTGTACCTTTTCAATCAAAAAAATAACCTTAGATGACTTGGAATGTAGCTGATTCTCTCTCAGTGTACTCAGGATGATGTCCTCATGTTTGGAAGGATTTTATAGATTCTAAGAGTATACTAAGATTTTATCAACCAAAACAACCACAGATGATACATATATGGATGAAATGTTTAGTTCATAGAGGCTATAAACACAATAAGAGAATTCATCAGCATAAATAGAATCACAAAAAACTAATATAATCCATAAATGATTCTGAATTCTATATAAGGTATATCATAGGGTATCAACCTTAGATGATGATACCCCATCCTCAAATAAATCTCTAAAAACACACATGCACCTCTTAGATGGTCAAATAGATCATCAATACATGAAATAGGATTCAGATTATCAATCATCCCCCTATTTAAATTTTTGTAATTGAAAAATATGTATAATGGTATATCAAAATTCTTCGAAAATAGAACTAGAGATCCCTAAGGTGACATACTCAGATAGATGAATCATTTAGCTTCCAATTCTTCTAACTGATTCTTAAGCTCATGAATCTCTATTGGTTCCATTCTATAAGGTGGAATGGAAACTAGATCAACTCTAAGTATAAGATAAATGGTAAAATCATTTTTTATCTCAGGTACCAACCTCGATAACTACTTATGAAACATATCCTAGAACTGATCCAATATTGGAGGGAAGACATCATTCTTCAATCACCCATTATCTAGAAATAAAATCACAACCTAGGAAATGAGCTCACCCATTTTCTGGTGGATTTTCCCTATAAGTCCTTCCCAGATATCCTATTGTCAATGATGAACATAGATGATACCCTCAGGAGACATGAAGGTCTCTCTCATATGGTAATAATAAATGTGATATTGATATGAAAGTAACTAGTCCATACCATGTATCAATTCAAAAACATACATATCAAGAACGTTCAAATCATAATGAAAACAATACTAACTAATCTTGAATTCACACCCCTTAAAAATATAGATTCCCTCTGATTGCACCCCCAATAACATGTCTATCTACATAACCCCACATAAGAACCCCTTAATTAGACTCAAAACAATAAAAATTCAAGAATATATGAAATAATGAGTGGATCCTATATAAAAAATCACTATAAAGAGTGTAAGCTACAAGAATCGTACCTCAGACAGTCGATGGTCTAACCTCGCTACCATTGAGTGTAGGATGAACTGTATACAACCGACCTGTCCTTCCACCCTATACTCCTTTCTAAATCCCATATTCTATACCACTATACTAATATGTATTCTCTTTTTTGGATGGAAATTTCCAACCACCATGACTAGAATGTCCAATATAACACCAACTTCCAGACTGATACGTAGTTGAAGATCCCCTTATAGTTATCTATATCGGTCTGGGATGTGCATTGATAGTCATATACTAAGGGAAACTCTAAAAACTCTTTAGGTGTCCCATATTATTTCAATATTGAAAACCCAATGGTGGTTTAAGATACTAAACTCACATGTGACTAGGTTTTTTGTATTGATATAAAACCACCATGACACTTCCTTAAGGGAATGATCCTCTCCCCTGGATTATCTTCCCACCACCACCTTGGTGAAAATTTTAATAACAGTGCTTCCTACCATCAGAATACATACCTCCAGATCAACCAAATGATCCTACCTATTGACCACTAAAAGACTCCATTAGGTTCCCCATAGAAATGATATCCTGGTTTACTGCCTCAAAAAACATATTAAAATTGAATATATTCACATGGGACTTGATCTAAAATGTAATACCATCCTGTAAACATTTCACCGTAGCTCCCTCATCCCCTATTAATTATAAGAAAAAATGTTTCAAGTCAGTGAAGCGACCGACATAATTTATCACTGACATATTCTCCTTGGTTAAATGCTTAAACAGTTCAACTCTATCTCACCTTAGAGTCTCTAGGTATAACTTCTCTAAGAAATTTTAATGGAATCCCATATAATAAACACCCTATAACTACTCATCATAGACCTATATATCCCAACAACTCTCTGCTTTTACTTATAAAATATAAGTTTCTAACTCAACACTTTTCTCTAAAGGAGTCTCTTAGTGATCAAGAATCATCTAGATAGACTCAATCCAGATCTAAAATACCTTAATTCCACACTTTCTAGCAAATATTGGAGGATTATTTAGTTAAATATCTCTAATCAGATCAAAATTACTCAGTATGTCCCACCCTGATTTCCTCTCCATAAACCTTATAAAGTGGATGAAATTATTAAGGAGCTTATCTTCTTCCCTATCCCCCCTGGACTAATGGGTGCTCTAGTTCTACTACTGAAGGAAAATTCATAGCAATGTCATCATTTAACCCTTCAAGAAAAACATCATAGTGGAGTTATCACTCTACAATTCCAAACAAACATCTCAGGATGTATAAAATATCATCATTTTTTATATTTATGTAAAGAATAAAAAACGTTCATAATTAGAAATATCAGGAAAATTCACATACACTATCCCAATGATCATAATCGTATCATCATTATAATTCCCAACCATCCCTCTCTAGGGCCATTGGCTAAAACAGGATTAACAATCTACCATAATTACAAGTGTTTCATTTGAAACCATGTTAACTATTTTCATTACACCTTTCAATTTAAAACAATTAAAACTTCTTTATTAAGAAATTTTTCTTTAAAAATACAAAATAATAGGAAATAATTTCATGCCCCACTAAAATGATTAGTTTGGGATATTTATAACAATGAAGGGGGGTGGGGGGGGGGGGGGTAAATCAGTGTTGGGGGATTTTAATCCAATTAAAATCTTTATCACTTTTACCTCTTGGACATATTAGGATCTCAGTTCTCTTATTCTATTTTTACTATTTCATGTAAGTATCAAAAAGCAGTAAATAATAACACATGATTTTTTACAAGGTTCACTACTCAATGAGAGTAGCCATTCCTTTCCATGTATAGATATGACCATTACACAGATTCTACTGTATAATTCTATAAGAGTTTATAGTGATTTTGTTAGGGAACAATCCTTATCCAAGTGAGAGTCCCTAAACTTTAATATGGGGAATGCATAATTCTTCTTCCCTCGACTGGCGATGACCTGGTCCAACTTGCATCTCCTCGTTGGTTCTTTATACTTGATTTAAATAATGTATTCACCTTATTTGTTAATAAAATTTGAAAAACCAATAAATTTTTCCACATAATGAGACTATTGTTGGATGTTAAATTGCTAATTTGTTATTCTATAAACTTTTTATTCACTATTTTACTTACACAACAGCTATCAAGTAAACCTTATTCTTCCCAGTAACAAATTGAAAGCTCCACTTCTTCTTCTTATATCAGTCACAATAATATGAATTTTGCGTGGATTGATAATACATAATTCTTCTTTTAACAAAATAATAATTAATTGATATTAATGTGGTCACTAACTATTTTTCTCTTATTATCACTTTCTTCTTTAGTGCAAAACCCACTACATTGAAAATTATTCTTATTTATGGATAGAATGATAAAACCCTTTGTGATTATTGGCAAACTAAATTTCATATCATCATAGAATCATCATAATTATTCTACCTTAAACGATAATCAATATTTTAGTGGGAATACTTTATTATTATTAGACACACAATAATATGAAATTGTGAAATAATGTTAAATTCTCTCTCTTAGATACTCAATATCAACACATGAGTGTATTAGTTCACTTACATTATTCCTTGGTACAAAAAATATTTAATACAATTGATTTTCACTGAAATTTCAATATCAATTCATGAAAATAATGATCTTTCAAAAACTGATATTCATATTTTATTGTATTCTTAACATAATAAATACATGATTCATGTGAATTTCCCATATACATTTGTATGTTTATCATTATATATATATATTTTGAGTTAACCTTTCATTTATGCATGTTTACTTATTCAAGATGCATGCACACCTTTGGGAAGTATGTATTTACTACATGCACTTACTTTTTATATAACAATACCCAAAGCCTCTTCTTCCTGTTATCTTCCTTGCACACACATTGTTCTCTTATCATGGAAAGAAACTTATTATTATTTTATATAGTTCACATGAACATGACCTTTGTGAATGAATATCACATGACTACCTCTTCCTTCGTGCAACTTACTGTGTGTAGTTATTCTCACTATCCATCATGTATCAACTGGGTATCTGATTGGTGTTCACTTTTCATAACACAGGGATGGCATAATACCTAGAACAAGTTCATATAGTTGGTTTTCTTCATAAAGCATGATGAGGGTACAAAAACCAGTCACGTGTGTGCATCTCCTCTTTATGTTTGATGTGCATGTCACTTATTTCTCTGAGTAACAGATGTGTGGAACACCCCACTTCACGATTCCAAGGAGGAACGTGGTCCCACTCTTTCTCTTCACATAAGTATATGCCGAAGAAGCTCTATTTCTCTTAAAACATGATCTATTAAAGGATATCAAGAATGGTATCCCCATCTTCAACTGTGGGTGCTTCAATATTTATAGGTAGTACCACTGAATTCTGCTATTGAGATTCACTAACTCAAATACTAGAATTTATTTTATGAAAATCTAGGCTTTGAATACCCAAAACCCTCAACTTTAAATTCATCAAACCTAGGTTAAAATGACACCGAATAACATGAAATTTTTCTTTCATGATTGAGATTATTATTGGAAATGATATCTTTACATGCATGTTATAACAATCACATGCTCCTATTAAACTTGAGAACATCCATGCATGATTCTCAAATGTGCATCACGCCTCTAAAACATTGTTTTCATTAGACATTAGCATGTTCTTCATGTTATAATATGCATGAAAAGTGTAGAGTTCATGCATAGAGGTTTTTTATTTCAATATATCCTAAAATATCCCTTATAATGATCATGGAAGCCTTGGGATTGATTGATAGAGTTTCTTCCATATAATCCAGTGAATATAAGATCGTTAAAGATGCTGGAGGTGAGAGATGATCCACCATGGTGACCAGATGACTATCATGCATCAAATCCAAGAGCTACATTATGTCTGAGAGTTTTTAAAGTAGAGAAACATAAAAATATATCTATGTGTACCAAATCAAACTCCAGTAAGGATTATTTATTCTATATCAAGGTTCATGTTCCCACAACACCTTTGAGCCATCACCAGGGTCATCACCTGGATTCACAGCACACACCTGACCCACATGGGTTGTGAGACATATGGTCTATGGGATTCCCATGGGATTATGGACCAATTTATATGCAGCCTCGTATGATTTCTCTGCATGAATTTTACATGGGCCCAAATTCCTCTGGGAACTATGTCCTATGCTGCCCAAAAGCTTGCTGGGCTACTCCCTTTGGTGTGGTTGACCCTCAGGGTCCCACATTTCCCCTTGGATGAGTGGCCTAGGCAGCTTGTGAGTTGGTATTTTTTATATAAGGACTCCCTTACTTTATATAATAAGAAAACTATATGTATATAATACTTCAATCCAAATCCATTCTCAACTTCAAAACACCTCATGAAATAATAAATATATTCCATGGTTCTTTTAATTAAAAAATAGATTATGAATATTCTTCAAAATACCTCTTTCATGGTTCTCATGAAATAGTAAAATATTGTATGACCTTCTTAAATTACTCTTCTTCTATTATTTTCCAAATAAATTCTTCAACATCAAATTATACTTCTTTTTTTAAACAATGTTTCACATATTGGAAAAGTTTATTTGAAATTATAAATAGTTCAAAATTTATCAGAGTTACTAGGAAAATTACTCAAGCATGAAATCAAATTTCATTTACTGAATCCATAAAAATTCTCAAGGAATCACCTTTTAAACTCAATGTATTCAATAGTTGTTTCTTAAAATTTAAAGAATTTATGAAATCATCTAAGATCCATTAAATTTGTAAATTCTTAATCATATTATCATCAATGAAATATTTCTATTTCATTGATCATTATTGAAAACCAATGTCACTCATTGAAAAAAATACAACTAATAAAAAAAGTGGGATCTTTACCCATAATGTAATCCTACATGATTTTCTATGTGTTACTAACATGATTCATGTCACAAAAATCTATAAGTGCTTAAAATAATACATACATAAAAAAACCTCATGCTATACATACCCATGATTAAAGCCTCATAAAATGATAACATCTTATAAAATGTATTCCACCAATTGTGAAATGTCATCCAATAGTAATAAGATAACATCAAGAAAAACAAACCCATCCTGGGATCTTAGGGTTTCCCCAACACATGGGTGAGTTAATTCCATGAAAAATCTCATTACCAAGGCTCGAAACATCTTATTCACCCATCTACCTATCCCGAATAGTAATGAAATAGAAAAGAAACTTCATCTGATACAACTTTATGACATATCTACCTAGGATCCACTAAATTGGTTCCTCATATCAGTTCTCTAAAGGACCTCAAGTGCATCTCCCCATATTATAGAGGTTACCAACTAGAAGAGAGGGACTAATAAAGAATGTGGGAAGACTATACCCTCTTTACTATAGTAATAAAACAACATAAATAAACAAAAAAATAAAATAAACAAGTAGATAATGATCAATAACCAACAATAACCATGCATCTCATAATAGGAACCCAAAACATGAGAAGTTCCCTCAAACTAAAATAGTAAACATGCTTATCATTTTAGTGTCACATGACAAAGGGAAAACCAAAAATAAATAAACAATTATAATCCCCAAATTGATATCAACATAAAGTATAATTCCCTCATCCATGCTCCATCCCAAATCCCTACTTAGATATCTAGAACTGGGCCTTTTCCCTTATCCTGATCTGAAACCAGGAAGTCTAGTCGGGTACCCATAGTGGCCCGATAAACATGTGAGAACAACACAATAGGTCCCCCTGAATGGGGTCTAAAGAAATATACTTCCTGAAAATGTGTATGAAAAAGTACTAATCATAATAGATAATGGATTAAATAAATCATGATTTACAATTTTAAAACTTATCAATTTAGTCACTTGGGATCTCAGGTTTCACCATGACACATGAACAACTGAACCTGCTTTGACCCATTCTAGGATTTTGGATCAATATTAATAAGGGTTAACTATTTTATGCTAATATGGGATGTTCATTCATTATTTCAATTTTATGAACTGATGAAATGTTGGTCCAATTTCTTACACCATGTCATATTCTACTAGTACCCAAATCATCCCGTCAACACCCTAGAAAAAAATAAGGAACTCCACGTGTATAATTTACATCAAAGATTCCTAGAGATATATCAAGACATCTTAACCAAGTATATGGAGAATAATTTATTTCATCCTACCCATGGGTGTGAACTATCATGTCCACCATTCTCTATTATGGAGATATGGAGTTCTATGTCCATAATCCATAGACTATTCCATTATGATTCACTATTGAGGGTTCAAAATAATTTACCATTCAACATATCAATATAATGAGGGAGAACCATTCAAATTAAACATTTAAAATTATTCAACATGGTTCCAAAAATTAAAGGATTTAAACCCCATTTCACATAAAAACCATTTCATAATTTATTCAAATAAACCCTTCTTAACAATTTATCTTTTCATCCCTTTATCATTTCATAATCCATTTTCTTTTCAAAAAAGTCAAACAAAAAGACTAACTTAATTAAACTAATAAACCCTTAATTATATCATATAATACAAATTTTAACTATATTTAAGGGATTGTAACTCCTAAATGGGTGGCCTTAGTCTTGTCCATATAGTTATTAATAAACTGCACGAGATCGATAAAGTGTCTCAAACATAAAATTAATTCCCAATTTACTTTTATTAGTCAAGAATTCCAATGTGAAGTATGAAATCAGAATGGAACAACCATATAAACAAGAAAAATATCAAAATTATGGGATAAATATTGTATTCCACCTATCTTATGATCGTATACAATAACTCATCCAAACTCAATGTTATATTTAGACTTTAGAAGGTAAAAACACAAAATCTACATGCTTCTTGGAAATAGGGATCATGATATTCAGAAGAAGAGAAAAAATTAAAAAGTGCTTATTCCAAAACATTCAAGGAAGTAGAGGTATATAATCACTTGGGAAATCAACTCACACTAAAAAACACCTAACATTCCCTATAATCTAAGGATAACTACCTCTGTAGGAGTTGGGAGGGTTTAGTTTACACCCCTTACTATTGGAGAATAAATAGTGGTGAAAATTGGGGTCAATTGTATAAAGGTTGGGAGGAAAATGGTAAATTTGAAAAATTCAGTAAGGCACATAGTTAGGCCATATGGTCTGATAATAAATAATCTAACTACATGGGATCCTCTATCTAAAGGGAAACCAGGTCACCTAGTTTGTCGAGACCACCCATACGGTTTGGAAAACCATAAGTTAGTTGTATGGTTACCTCTGTCTAAGGGGGATCAAGAAAACTCCTCATATGGGTTTCTACCATGATACTATACCCTATATGACTCAAGGTTATGGTACATGGTTAGTAATAACCATGCTCTAACCATGCACTATGCATAATATGTATATTTTCCCCTCTTTTCCAAGTCTCAAACCCCCAAAGACACTCCCAATACCTCCCCTATTCCCATGAAGCATTCTATTAAAAATTTGAAATTGTGATTAATGAAAATTAAAATGAAATATACCTCATATAGAGGTTTTTATATTACAATTTTTCTTGAGTAATACATTTAATATATTTTCATTTTTTAAAAAATTCAACGTGTCTCCTCTCCCTCACTTATAAGAGTAAACCAAATATCCTATGTTATCCACAATTATAGCTCATAAAAGACCTAATGAATAATTTCCTAAAATTCCTACCAAAATTATGGAGGCCCTTATTTGATTATAATACCATCTTATTAAGTATTTTGGTATAATATTATGTAGGTTATCTGAAGAAGAGGTATAGTTATGAACTGAGTGTTTTCCTTTTATCTCTTATTTTAAGACATTCAAAAGTACCCTAAAATTTTTGATATAATAATATAATTATTTTCCATACAATTAAATTTTATTATGTATATGTTACAACTTTTTTTCATTTACTTTTATATTTAATGAAAAATGAAAATAACTTTCACGTGTACATGTGGACTACCGCCCCATGAAGATGATGTATTTCATTTTTCATCACTGACTCTTATGGTTAGTTATAATGATAGATACAAATGAAAATATATGATATATATTATATTAATGAAATAATTATGAATATTTAAATATATTATTTCATTTATCTTTTTACCCTTCCACCCAATAAATAATGATATTGTCGCTCGTGCGTACGTGTGGACCACCACCACCATGAAGAGATGCGATTAATTTTTATTGTATGGATTTAAGTAATTATTATAAATACATATATAATTAATATATATTATATTTATATCAATATTTATATTATTTAGATGTTTTAACCAAGAGCATGATGTAAAGATCAAAATTACCAAACTAAAACTTACATAAAAAATGAAACAGTTAACACTATGAAACAATGGTTTTAAAGAAAATCAGGAATAAATGGGTGTTTAAATGTTACAATTGGATAATATTTGATATTATATGTATGTATATAGTTATTTCAAAGAGTTATAGTATATTTAAATTTATTATATGGGAGGTTAAAAACACTTACAAAGAAAGTCTGACTGGAGGAAAGAGTATATTTCACAATCAAATCCTTATTTTGGATTGTTTATATTTAAGTTAATGTTGGAGGAATTATATAATATTTATATCTTAAAGCAAATATATTTTCATCCTCTATAGTTATTTATGGGGTTTTAAAGTATTATTCCCATTTTACCTTCTTTTTATCTCAAAAATACCAAAAGAATGTTTTGAAGGGAAACCAACATTGTTTTTCAATTTGGTCTGAAATAATTTTCTTCCATGCCCATATTTTCTTTAAAATGTTTTCATTAATGTTATTTATATTATATATTTGTTTATTATTTTAATTTTTATCATTTTTTACATTATATTGAATGATTTAAAAGTAATTTTCTTATTTTTTTTGAATGAGACACTTAATACCGAAGGTGTGAACATAATATTTGTTTTAACGCTTATCACATGAATGAATTTTTATATTGTCACGAATATTATTTTTATTTGGATATTTATTTACTTTTTTACATGGTAATTTTAAAATAATAATCTTTTCATAATATTCTATTTTTTTATATTTTAATATAAGTAATTTCAAAATAAAAAGGGGTTTTCCCCTAGAAATCATCAAGGGATATTTTTAAAGATTTTTAATATTTATGGACATCATTTGATGAATAATTGGCTTTACCGAGGGTATAATATATTAATAACACATTCCATGTTACTCTGGATGAATTATTATCATATTTTTATATTTATTTATGATGGAAAATATTAACATTTCATATGGTTGTTTTTTCAAAATGAATGTTTGTATTGATTGCGTATTGAATTATTATTCATTTATTTAATATGGTGAATGTATTTAACTTAGTATGTGAGGGACTATGCCTATTATAGTCCCTAAATTCATCAATATTTCTCACGAGAATGAATAGTTTGTGTATTTGGTGCATGAATTACTTACTTATATATGATGTCTTGGGATAATTTATTGATTTTATGATTATAATGTCAGATATTATGAATTATTTTGTTATGAAACTAGTTTTTATTATCCATATGATTATTTATATTGTTATTTTATTCATGGATTTATTACAATTTTATAATATTAGTTATATGAGTTATTTAATTTTTTTATCTGTATAGTATTAATCATTATTTATTTATTATATAATAGAATCTTTTGTACTATTTACCTTACATAGAATCTTATCTCACCATTTATTATGTTTTCATTTACATAGGATACCAAGAAAGGATCTATTAATGAGTTTAAGTTTTTACTAGAAGAAATAATAAAGTTATGACTATAATTTTTAATTTGAATTTCATGTATTCATAAGTAATTAGAGAAGGATGTATGTGTCTAGTATTCAAAGACTACTAAACGTTTTGATCATTTAGGATGCACTACCTTGTATTTTGTGCTGATGTAGTAAAATAACCATTGGATCTGGGTTACTAGATTCGAGGTGTTACAGTTGGAATCAATTAAAGATTTGTATAAAATATGGGAACAAGATTTAGTAAAAAACAGTTTAGAAAACATATAGCTATAAATGACTCTAAGGATAATTTATAGTAGAGAATAATATCATAATGTTTTCATAAAGTTGATATTGTGTGGTTTTATTAAAAAATAAATCCATTTTAGGATACTTAAGAGTAAATGAGAATATCTAATAGATGAACCATGTGGTCAAAACTTTGAAAGGGGTATATTGAGTATTGAATTGGTCGTCACTGGTTCATGATGAGTGGGACTAAGACTACATACATAGATAGAAACTCTCGGGGTATATTGTTTAGTTTATTTACACACTCTTCATAAACCATTATGAATGATTTAAAAATATTTTTATTATTTTAGGATATTAGAAAATATACTAAACATATTATTATGAGATTAGATATTTATGTTAAGTTTTCAAATATATTTAGATTCATATAGTATGATTTAAAATTCATAAACATATGACTAATTTAGTATGTGAAACAATTTAGAAATAGATCCAATTTGAAGGAATGAAAAATATATCAATGTAAGTAATATATATAGGGATCTATATCCCAGGGAAAGAAATGAATCTATATATTGAGATGGATCTAAATCTGGAGATTAAATGATTAAAACCATATTGGGGTAGATGACTCAGGTGATGAATAATAACCTTTCTTGTATAGAGATGCATGTTGAACCCCAATATGGTCCTATAATGTTGGACCACTTCATTCAATAACAACTTAAATCATTCAATGGGATTACAAATCCATTATTATATGAAAAATCCATCCAGTCCCTATATAAGTTATTTATCTGTTTGTGAAGTGATAAAAGAGAGAAATTTATCATGGTAGATTATTATCTTAATGGAGACACTGATCAATGATGGTCATTGATCCAAAACACTAATGAATCACATGAAATAAATAGTATGATGTAGAAGCCATTCAAGGTGATATTATTCAAAAAATACTTCCCTCATGAGAAATGAGTTTATATAGAGAGATAATTCCTCAATCTATGGAACAAGGAAGGAGAAAATGTTTTTTGAATATGAAGTTAACTTTATATGGTTAGAAACTCATGTTATAGATTATGTACACAATCCAATGAGTAACATTTATCATTTTTATGTGATAAATATTATAATTTAAAGTGAAATAATCTCTTAGAAATTTTCAAAATATGAGCATATAATATTAAGTTACATAAAGATAGATAATAATTATCCAAGTCTTATGTTTTTTAGGGAAAACCAAAAAATATTCATGTAATAGAAAATTATGAAAAATTAAAAATGAAAAAAATAGAATAAGGTAATGGTGGGATTTCCAACTTGTAATAATTTTGGAAATAAACACCATGTAACACTATTTCTGGGAATGAGAGTTTTCTTCAAGTGTGGAGAGAAAGGCCATCAATCATGTGATTGAAAGGGAAAGGAAAAAGTTTCCAATGTTAAATGATTCAACTGTATAGATATGTGGAGCTATTATAATGAATTACTTTAGGGTCAAAGGATTTTTTTATCAAAACATTCATTTGGAGAAAGGTTGAACTTATGCGATCACTCAATTGAGTTTGAATTTCCATAATATGTAGTGGAAGGTATGTTAATCACAAACTTAAATTTATCTAAATAATTATTTGATTCTATATCTTCACACTATTTTATATCTTCATTATTTTAAAATAAATTTGAGATTTCCATAGCACCGTAAGAAGGTAATTTTCAATCAAGCATAATAGTAGAAATATTAATGCCATAGGTATATGTTAGTCAGTTCCTATGATGACACATAGAGTTACCTTATCTATAAACATGATAATTAAATATATGGTTGAATTTGATACAACCATTGGTATGGATTAATTTAAAATAATAATGTAAAGATGTATTTCCAATAGAAGGAGATTAAATTTTTTAATGGAGATATGTAATCCATTGAATTTATAGGGGATACTACATCATCTGAATCATGTATGAATTAACCTACAGTAACTCTCCATAATGAAATTATTAGAGATAAGAGAATACAAAACCAATTAACTGAAAAGGTATCATTAGAAAATAGGATGTACCTATTGTACAATAATACATTGATTAATTTCCTGAAAAATTACCTAGACTCCCAACTGAGCATGATGTTCAGTTTTCCATTGATCTCATCCCTGATGCAAAACCTATATCTAGGAATCCCTATAGGATGAACACTACATAATTAGTAAAAACAAATAAAAAACTATATTATTTGTGTGATTAGAGATTTATACACCCTAGTGTTTCACCAAGGGGAGCCCCTATTGTTTTTGATAAGAAAGAAGATTGGTCTATGAGGTTGCTCATCAATTATAGGGAAATAAATTCTGTTACTATAAAGAAAAATTATATTCTACCCCACATTGATGACTTATTTGATCACCTTCAAGGTGATAAATATTTTTCAAGAATTTATATTCATTTTTGGTACCATAAAATACAAGTAAAGAAAAAGGATATTCTAAAAACATCATTTTATACGACGTATGTACATTATGAATTTACAATAACTCCCTTTAGATTGACTAATGCACCCTTTGTTTTTATGGATATGATAAAATAATTATTCAAGTACTATATAAATATTTTTATCGTGTTATTTATTAATTATATCTTGATATACTCTACATTTTATGGTAGAACCAAGAGTTATTTGGGAAACATTCATAAGACTCTTTGAGAAAAGGAGTTATATGTAAAATCTATAAAATGTAAATTATGGCTCTATAAAGTTTATTTTCATAGCTATATTTTCTATAGCTATGGAATATTGTTTTATCCTTAAAAGAAAATGGACGTTATGGAATGGAAAACACCAATGACTATAACCGAGGTTTATAGTTTCATTAAATTGATAGGTTTGTATCAATAATTTATTTAAATTTTTTATAGATTAGACAACTTGTTAACCAAGTTGAAATATAAAAGGGTTAAGTTAATATAGTTAGAATAATTTATGAAAAAATTGAATAATTAAACTGAAAATTGTTCAATAAATTGATATAGAAATTACCACCCGAAAGAGATATATTTCTAATATATGGTGACGAATCAAAGAAATTACTTGGATGTTCCCTTATGTATAACAATAGATTTTTTTTCTTATGTAACATAGTAGTTAAAGATCCATGAATAGAATTATGGAAACCATGATATAGAGTGGGAAAAAAACATTTTATTGAAGATATATAGGAATTACCTTTATGGTGAATATTGTTAAATATATATGGATTATACATGTTTTAAATACACCTTATCATAAAAATAGATTAACATGAGGAAAAGGAATGGTTAGAACTACTCAAGGATTCTGATTTCTCAATACACTACTACCTTGGGAAGTAAAATAAGGTGTATGATGCATTGAGGAAGAAATATCATGGAATTTTTACTAAAATGAGGATTTAACAATATCCTATATTCTTGGATTTAGTAAATTTGGATATGGGAATATTTTAAGAAGTGGAAACATTTTATTTATTACAAATGATTTCTAAAGTATCCTTATTAGATGAAATAAAAAATTTATTAGTTTGATGATTATAATATTCAGAATAAAATAAAAACCTTAAATCAGGGGAAGTTGACATATTTAATTTATAACGATGGTATATTGAAATTTGGAAAGAGGTTATGTGTTCTATATATACCTGAGATGAAGAGATAATAATTTGTTGAATCCCATAGCTCAAATTTCTTTATATAATAAGGTATTACTAAAATGTATCAGGATTTGAAGGATTATTTTTGTAGGGATAATATAAAGTGTGAAATTATAGACTATATATCTAGATTCATTAGTTTGTCATTAGGTAAAGGTTGAGAGACAACATATTAAAAGGGTCATGCAACCTCTACATATTCGTATGTGGAAGTGGGATGATATTACTACATACATAGTCACTAGATTTGAAAATAAACTAATAAAGAATGATTCCATATGGTTTATTATTTATCACTATACCAATTATTCACATTTTCTCATTATAAGGGAAGATCTACCTCTTGAGTTCCTTGCACAAATTTATATTAATTAATTTGTGAGACTTCATGGTGAACCTATTTTAATTTTATGTAATCATAATCTATGGTTTACATCAAAATTATGAAATATTAGTTATAAGGATCTTGATATAGAGAAACAGTTGAGAACAACCTATCATTATCAAATAGATGGGAAGACATAAATAACTATAAATACATTAAATGACATGTTGAGGTCATCCTAACTTTACATTCAAGGATCATGGGATCAATAGTTACCTTTGGTGTAATTAACATATAATAATTGATTCCATTCAAGAACTAAAATGGATTCATAGGTGGAATTATATAGAAAGAAGTGTCATACTCTAAATTTTTGGGATGCAGTTAGTGAAATGAAACTTTTTGTCTTAGATCCTATTGAGGAGACAATAGTAAAAGTGAAGACTATTTAGAATCATATCACTTAATCCCAAAGTAGAAAGAAAATTTATGCTGATAACTGAATGAAGGATTTGGAATTTCAAGTGGTAGATCCCATTTTCTTGAATTTATCTATATGGAAGGGTTTTAGAATGTTCAATAAGAAAGGTAAATGAAGTTCCATGTACATCAAGACTTTGGAAATCATAAAAATAATTATCATTGAGTATTACCCTTTGAAAATTCCATATAGCTTCTCTAAAGTGAACGATGAGTTATATATCTATTTATGAAGGAAATACATTCCAGAACCAAAACATATGCTCAACTATGAGTAAATATAATTGGAACCAGATTTATCTTGCTGTGACAATATTTTCTAGACTCTTGACACTAGAGAACCAATGTTGCAAAATAGGATGGATCGAATGATAAGGTACTTCAAAAAAAATAACAGAAGAGAAGATGCGAAAACCTAGAGAAGTGTTGATGAAGAACTACCCACATCAATTCATGAGGTGTTATTATTGAAATTTTTAGGATAAAATTTTTAAAGGGAATAATGTGACACCTGGGATTCAATTATAGTAAGTAAGATCTTCTTTCTAAAGAAACAATAGTATAATGCACATAGATTTATTAAATAATATTATTAAAAAATAAATTATCAAATTTAATAAATTGAATTTTAATAAATTAATTTTATTTTTATTCATTATTTTGAAATTATATTAAGGAATTTTTTTTGATATTTTTCACAAATAATTGATTTTTAGGTGAAAAGTGAAAAAATATTGATTTTACAAAACTCTCACTTTTAGGAAATTAATATGATATAAAAATAACTTTATGTATTATGTATCTTTTTTTAGAAAAAATATATATCTCATAAGTAATTTAATGAATATAAAAAATATAATTTCAAACATAGAATTAAATGCTTAATATCTAGGTTATCTAAGTAATCTTTTTGTTCAAATAAAAGTTGTTTTTAGTTATTATATTTTAGTCAATTATTTATAAGGTTACATCCAGTTTTGTTTTTTAAAGAAAAATAATTCTAATATGACTTAAAATAATCAAATTAATTCCATTTTAAGTATCATTATATTTTATTTTTCTATAAAATAATTTTTATACTTAAAAGATATTTGTTTTTTCAGAAAAGGTTTTTTGTATCATTTTATGAATTTTTTAATTTAATTTCATAAAAATCTAGAAATAAAATTTGATAAAATGGAATAAATATTTTTAATCATAATTTAATTTTTTTTAATGAGTCCAATTTCAGTTTTGGTCATTATGAATAGTAAACTTGGTAAAAAATCTCTTCCCACAAAAAGACTTAAAACGAGTTAAAAAGGTTAAAACTAAAATAATAATGGTTAAAATGAACTTAAAATTTATATAAATAAATTTTATGGTCATATTTAGACCATATATCATCTATTTTTAAAATATGAGTCATTTGGGAGCTATGTAACTCGAGTAAAGCATTAATATTTTTTAATATTTTCAAACTTTCCATGT
Source organism: Viscum album (assembly GCA_963277665.1). NCBI lineage: Eukaryota > Viridiplantae > Streptophyta > Magnoliopsida > Santalales > Viscaceae > Viscum > Viscum album. The sequence continues at coordinate 1,173,223,953 of OY728120.1, forward strand.
GTGTCCACTCCCTCACTTATAAAAGGACACCACCTCTCGTCTATTATCCACACATAAAAATACTATTAGCTCAAAAAATACCTACCCAAATCATTTAATAACATCAACCATACCCTATAAGTCCCATTTTTATAATAATAACATCCTAATAAGGCCTTATATATAAACCTAAAGGGGTTGTCTGAAGAAGATGTATAGTTTTTAACAAAGTGTTTTCATTTTTATTTCTTATTTTACCTCATTAAAATCTATCATAACCCATGTTATATAATAAGGTCAGTATATTAAATATAATTAAATGGTATTATGTTTTTTATAACAATTTTACAATCACTTATCAATCTAATGGAAAATGAAAACATCTTTCAAGTGTACATGTAGTCTACCGCCTCGTGAAGACGGTGCATTTCATTTTTCAACACCACCTCTTATGATAAGTAATAATGATGAATCAAAATAAAATAATATGATATATATGATATTTATTAAGTAATTATGATTCTATAGATATAATATATCATTTAACTTATTTACCTTCCTCCAATTAAAAAATAATAATGTTGCTCATGCGTATATGTGAACAACCATCTCCACGAAGCGATGTGATTCGTTTTTCATGATCTCATTTCAATAATTTTTATAAATTTGAATATAATTAACATATAGGATATTTATATCAATAATAAAACTAGATATATTATTGAACCATGATAAATATTCAAATATCAACACTACCAAATCAAAACCTACAAGAAAAATTAAATAGTTAACACTTTGAAATGATGATTTAAAAAAAAATTATTAATAAAGGGTGTTGAAATGTTATAAGTAGGTAATATATGAAATTATAATTATGTAAAAAGGTCTTTTATAGAAATTTAATAAATTTGAAATTATTTTAGAGTAGGTTAAAATCACTTACCAATAAAGTTAGACCTAGGGTAATGATTTATTTCCCAAGCTCATCATTATTCAGGATTGTTTATTTTTAGGTATATGTTGAATGAGTTATATGGTCATTTTAACTTAAAATTAATTTATTTTCATCTACTCTTGTTATTTATAGTTTTTTTCAAGTATTATTTCCATATTTACCTTCTCTAACACTTAAAAAAACCAAAATAATGTTTTAAAGTAAAATCGACTTTGTTTTTCAATCTGTCTGGTAATCATTTTTGTCCATGTCCATATTTGATTTAAAATTTTTCAAATAATGTTTTTTATATTGTAAAATTATTGATTAAATTATTTTTTACCCATTTTTTTATTTTTATAAATAATTCTAAAATGACCCTTATTTTGTTTTTCCAAATGAGGCACTTATTACCGATGATGAGAACATAATCTTTGTTTTAATGCTTACCACATGAACGAATATTCCCACCATAATGACTATTATCTTTTTGAATATTAAAATAAAACTTCCCATGGTTACTTCCAAATAAAATTATTTTCCTAATATTTTGTAAATTTATATGTTTTCATATATGTGATTTCAAAAGAAAAAGGGTATTTTACTCAAGAAATATTTTAGTGATATTTTTAATGTATTTTCAATTATAAAAACATCCTTTGATGAATCCTATGGTTTAATGAGGATATACACTATTGATATTATCCTCTATTTTAATCTATATGTATTATGATCACATTGTTCTATTTATTGACTAGGGTAAATATTAACATTTCATATTATATTTTTTCAAAATGAATGGTTGTGTTGATTATGTATTGAATTATTATTCATTTATTTTATATTATGAATGTGTTTGGCATATTATGTGATGAGAATGACCTATTATATACCCTAGATGCATTGGTAGGTCTCTTGAGTCAAATTAGTTTAGGTATTGATGTACACCTTACCTATTTTTGTATGATTTCTTAGAATGAGGCATTGACAGTAAGATTATGATATATGATATGTATTTTATTATTATAAAATTAGTTTTTGTAATCAATGCAATTATTTATGTTGCTATATCATCCATGGATGTTTTTCCCTTTTATGATATTAGTTATATATAATATTTTATATTTTTTATCTCTTAGATATTATACATGATTTATTTACTCTAAGATAGATTCTGTTGTATGCTTTCCCTTACTAAGCATCTGAGCTCATCCTTTATTATGTATTCATTTCCCCATGATACTAAGAAGGGATCTATGAATATTTTTAGTGATTTAATAGAAGAAATAATACATTTCTCATAAGAATGTTTAAGTTGTATTTCATGTTTTTAGATATAATCTGAGATTCATGTATGTATATATTCTCCCAAGACTAATAAAATATTCAATCATTCGATATGCGATCCCATGTATCTTATTCCAATGTAGTAAAATAACAACAATATCTAGGATACTAGAGTCAGTGTATTACGTATAGTTAATTTAAACCTCTATCAATCATATGAATTAATAACATTACATAAAAAAACATAACTTTCCATGATGTGTGAACTCCCACAATCTTGTCAATCAGCCAAGTGAAAATTCCATAATTCATAACACCAAAACCAAGTGCATTATCGAAGGTGAAATCATTCAACACTAAAAATGAAATTAAAGAACATAAAACCCATAATTGAAAACTTATCCTTTACTATGTACATGAGATAGCTACTCATATTCATGATTTTCATACAAAGTCTCAATTATGCCCCATATCCTACATTCCAAGCCTCAAATATTTAGATAATAAAAATTAATTTGTTACCATTTTGTAATAACCCGGCCCGAATCACTTGTTCTAAGCTGTGGTGCACCACATGAACTCATGCATGCATCCCCATAGGCCAGAGTCTACCAAATATTATCAAGGTCCTATGAGGCATCGTGGAAAATGTTTTACCTCGATAATTGATAAATAATGAGAGTGGATGATAATAAAAGCAATAATAATCATAGTATATCTTAAAAAATCACATAAAAAAATAAATATCAATAAAATATCATGATATAACATAATTTTGTACAATATCTAGAAAATGAGTCAAATAATATATCTCCATATATATAATATCTATATACAATAAAAAAGATAAAATAAATAATGAGGGTTTCCTATAAAAAGATCCAAGTTTCCTTCTCAGTTACACCTTGACTAACTTGGTCATCCAATAAAACATCCCTATATAGGGCCATTTTCCTAATCTGAAAACCAGTCCTTAAATAGTTTTCATGTATACTGAGATGGTAGTAAAATATTTAAGTATAAACCCAGTAATTTACCACCAATGTGTCCTCAAATTAAGTACAATAGTTATATACAACTGTATGCAATGATGAAAAATAAATATTTAAGTAAATATAAAACCTGTAAGTTCATTGTGATATAATCAGGCTACCATTAATGTGACATCATGAAAAAATAAATTAAGAACCATGTATTCGATAGCATGTATGACACGCGACAACAAGAACGTAAGGTAATATAATATCCATATAATTTATAATATATTTACTATTTAAAATATATTATATATTTTTAAATGCATGAAACATCGAGTTATATTGTAATTAACATGACAGTAAGTAATCATACATTATACAAAATAATTACATTCCAATGTAGCTTGTGTTGCACGCAAAAACGACCTTCTTTGATGGCTTTCTCTATATGTAATATTGAGTCTTGCCAAGAAAAAATATGGAATTAAAACATTATTATTTAATATAATAAGATATAAACTAGCCGTCATGAATAGTATTATATAAATTATGAAAAAATATAATTTATAAAACTAAATCATTGGTTAAAAATAAATTATAAATGAATATAATAACCATTTGAATATTAAAAGGATATTTTTATAGAAAACTATTTTTATGCTCAGGAAGCAGTTTTACAATAATAAATAAAAGTAATAACAATTAGTTAATTATTTTAATTAATATATGTGTTATATATTAAAAAAAATAATTTTTATATTCATCAATTATATTTGGTAAGCATAAGATAAGAGTAAACCCAATATCTCACATAAAAACTTATATTTTTATAAAGACAATTTTACCACCTTTTAATGGAGAACCCATTTAAAATAATAATTTTTACACTATTATGAATTTAATTTGATAAAATAAACTTTATTTTTTAATTCATAATGTCAAAATTATCTTTGGATTAATTTTTGAGATTTTTCCAAGAAACTTCATTTTTTAGTGAATAGTGAAAAATTTTGCGTTTTAGTTAAAAGATGCCTTTTTGTTTAAATAATTATCAATGTTAAAAAAAATTAAAGTAAAATTGTATCAATTATAAATCTATTAATACAATTTATTTCATTAGAATCAATTTACCTTTTTAAATTTAATATAAAAACATAATAATATTTTGAACATTTTTCTACTAAAACTAGTTAATCCGCTAGTCTGTGAGATTAACATTAATCCTAATTTTGACGTTTCTGTGATTTGAATTTTAAAAAACAACATAAAAAATTATAATCAATATAATATTTTTTTTCTAATAATATAAACTTAATTTTTTTGACAAAAATTATTAGTGAATGTGATTAAAGTTAATTACAGTGATTAAGGAGTAATTTGGATGAAAAATGGACTAAAACACAAAGTTTAAGGGCCCAAATAACCTATAAAATTGCCCAAAAACTGTTTTATAGAAATATTTCATAAATTAGTCTTCCATTAATGATATTTTGTGGTTTATTATGACTTTTATTAGGTAATAACATTTGTAAACCTATCTTATTTTCAAGAATACCAAGTTAGTCCTTTTCCTTCCCCATAAAAGGCCACAACCTCTACCCATTCCTCACACCTATTAAACCTCTTAATTTCTGATAAAATATGAAAACATAGGCTAAAAAAATCCATCCCCTAGACCAATAACCCTCCCTTTGGTCAGAATAATTTCCATCGATGCCTTTTGGTTAAACCAAAAGAAGTTACCTAATTCAATGGTAGTGTCTTTTCTCAATCTCTCTAGTTTCATTTCCATTCTACAACCCCTAAAATCTCTTTATTATATTCTTGTGAAACCAAAATAGTATAATAAATATACTAGGATTTTTTAATTCTGATATTTAGACCTAAAATAACACACACCACCACTTAATGGGTAACAAACACAATGTTTCATTGTACGACGAACTACTGCCTCACGAAACGATGATAGTTCAATTTTTTCCTACCACCTATCATGGTGGCCATTATGATGGAGACACTATTTATATATATTATATATGATATTTATTATGTATTAACACTTCTATACAATTTTTATTACATCTACCTTTAATACTTTCCATTTTACATTCATACGATAACATCGTTTGAAGAAGTGTGGACTACCACCCCCCCAAACCGTTGTGATTCGTTCACACCAAACATGGAAAATATAAAGTATGGTTTTAATTAAACATATGAGACATAAAAAAAATCTAAATGATATTAATTTAATAATTATATTTATATAAATAAGAAATATATAAATTTATATCATTTTATTTATTACCCTTTCACACACATAAAAAGTTTTAACATTATTCGTGGACATGTGGACTACTTCCTCCTCAACATGATGTGATTCCTTCTACACCAAATAATTATATATATAAGTATATGTGATTAAAAAATATTTTACTTATTATATAATTATCTTTCTGGAAATATTTTAGTTACTTATCTTCTTTCCCCAATGATCATTTGAAAATGGGAATGTTACTCAAACGTACATACGACCTACCATCTCCATGATTGTAACATTGATTCATTTTTCATAACCACAATTAATGATTTATTTTAAAAGTATAATTTATGTATAAATATGACTATTATTTCATGGTTATTATTATGGATATGTTATATAATGAACCATATGACCATAGTTGACCAAAAATAGATGTTTTGACACCTACACCAAATTTGGTAAAAAACACCCGATGTAAACATAATTGTTTGAGTAGTTGTACAAAAAATAGTAATTAGTGAAATAAAAGTAATTATAAACATGAAAATGGTTCTAAATAAATCCTAAAATTAACATAATTTTATTATATATGAATTTAATGGACTTTCACTCGAATGAAAATTCAAGGTAAGAGATTATTGTCTCAATTTCATTTCATGGGACATACTTAATTATTGTGCACCTAATTTATTATATATGGTATACATAATGCCACATTGACATATAGTATCCTGAAAACTATCATCTTTATAGTATTTAGATGTTTCATTTTATGATTATCACTTTTGGGTCTTTCGATTCATATTTAAGGTATTTTCGTCTCACTTTACATTCCATTGAGGCTTAATTGTCGTTATGCACTTAGTTTCTTTTACATGGTGTATGTACTACACTTTACATGATATATCATTAATATCATTACTATCATGATATTTTAAACATTCATACAAGGTTATTCTTTTATGAGGATTATGTTTTAAAATATTTCAACGTGGTATGGGACACTTTGGGATGTTTAAAGATTATTTTCCTCAACAATAAATTTAAGTATATTTCAATGGTATTTCCAATCGAGAAAATTATATAACCATTGATAAATATAACATTTCATTATTCCTTGGTTTTTCATGACCATTTTAAATTATTAGTACAAATATTCAATTATTTGGTACTCAAAATGTTTTAGAAAATGTTTTTCAGTTAACCCGACTTTATTTCTCTCTTTAGTCGGAGAACATATTTTATTATAAAAAACATGTTTTATTAAAAGGATTCCAAAAATGTTTCTAAAATGATTTAGTAAAGAAATTTTTACCATTTTTTATTTTACCAATGTTTCAAAGTAATCTTTTTGTCTCTTTCCTAACAAGTCATTTTCCAACCTTTTTCTACACAAAAGGAATATTATTTTTACCTTGTACAACATTTAATAAATCATCTGTCATCATTTCATTGAAGTTTCCCTTTCATGTTTAAAAGGTTTATTGTTTGAAGAGAAATATTTTCAAAAGGTTTATCAAAAGAAAAGGATATTTTCCTCAATAATATTTTTATAATATATTCTTTTATTTCATCAATGACAACAACCCTCTATTTTTACTCCACATGGGATTTTTTGTATTTATACTATCCTTAATCTTACTCTAGATGGTTTATGATTTATTTTAAAAATTATAGTATTCAAATTAACTTCATTGATTTATTTATTAGTCCCCTTGAAATATTGAATATCTTATGATCATTTAACATTGAATTCCCCCAAAATTATCCATTTCATTTATCATGTATATTACTATTACCTAAAACGTATACCATTTTAAATACGGTTCCTAATTTGACAGATATTTGACTATCTAGGTTAATATTGATAAATCCGGATCTCTTAATCCATACAGATATTTGATAAGGCACATTTCTAAATCAATTATTTGATAAATGAGGAATATTTTGGATGGTATGACATGGGAATATCCCGGTTATAGATATCCCCTTGATGTATCGGTAGTCTCATGGGATGAGTTATTTGGATAGCTGCATTAAATGGTTTTTTACCCTATATTTTGTTAACCATATTATGAATGGTCTTGATGGTAAAAGTACCATGCACCTAAAAAACATGATGTCCAATAATTAAGCATTTTATTCTTTATATTCTGATATTATTCATCCTTGAGATTTTGTGTCTTCATATCTATAGATGCATTTCATTTTCTGGATTCAGTTATTATTCATCCATGAGATAATGTGTCAACATATCTATGGATACATTTCATTTTCAGTTCATTTAATAAATGGAATGTGTTTCAGTTTCCTAACATTTCATATTGATATTTCCTTATCTAGTTATTTTAATGGCATGTTCTTCCAATTATTACCTTTATATATTTCTTACGTACTTCCATTCAGTTTATTGAATACATGGCATGTGTTTTCAGTTACTAACCTTTCCATATTGACTATTCTCAATGATTTATTATTTATTCTGCTACATTTTTCCCATACCGAGCATTTGAGCTCACCCTTATTATGTTTCTTTCCCTAGGAATCCAAGAAGATTTCTATGAAATATATTCATGGATTTACTAGATGGATTAGAGTTATCCTCAGAGTTAATTATTTAGAAAGAAGAAAAAAAATTATGTTGTAATCAAAGTATTCATTTTTAATAAAATACTCATTTATGTATCCGGTTTACCAAGACCACTAAACTTATCGGTCCTTTAGAGCTTGATTCATTGTAATAATGACAATGAATTTAGTAGTAGACACTATCTCTAGGATATCTGGGGTTGGGTCACTATAGTTAGTATCATAGGAAGTTTATTAGAAACCTTGGGAACTATATTTAGGAAAACATAGATTTGAAAAATCTACCTTAAGTTAGAATTTAAAGAAGTATAGATGAAAACCGTATAATTTTGGGAAAGTATAGATTATGTGTGTCTTCTTAGAAATATATATCTGTCGTGATACTACAAGTGGACATGTTTCTAACAGAGATGTACCTAGAAGTAACAAATAAAAAAAGGTGTTCCGATCATGACTTGGGATAACCTGGTACACGACAACGGGCCTTACTTTGAAATTGGTTTGATAATCCTAGGGGACTTGCATTGGATAATACACTTTTTCTTTAAAAACCATTATGAAGGTTTGTGATACATAAAAAGTAACCTAGGTTAAACCTAAGGAGTTTTAGATTGAATATAAGTTGTCATGATATAGAAATATAACTAATGATATTATGGATAATACTTAGACCAATAAAAGACCTATGTGGAAATAAAATGGATGAGGTATTTATGTATTGTGGTTCTATTGAAAACCTTAGTTAAAATTATATTTAGATATTAACCTAATTTCAAGGATGTCTATCATATTTATATTTGAAAGTTATATTAATATGGTTTTAGAAAATGAAAACCTATAAGCTGGGTGAAAACTAATAAAATCCAACAAGGAAATGTGACTTGAACCCATGACTGAAGGGCGATAAGGGTTTCATGCTAACCACTGACCTACACAATGTCCTTGTTAATTTTCATTGTTTCTAGTTAGAATATTTAACGAATAAATATTAATGATGAAACAGTACTAACACTTTTTATGACTAGAAATTAATCTATTAACTATATTTATTTTGGGAGATAGTTAAAGATAAATAGTAAAATTTTTCACTCTTTTATAGGCCTTATGATCCTTTAAATGTTTCTTTTAGTGCTTTAGGCATAAAAAAATTCGTTGTTGGTAATTATTTTTGTGAGTAAAGGGTTGAATTATAATTTGGTTTAAGCACATCCAAATTTCAAGATTGTTCATATGAGATTGAAACCCATCATGTAACAATATTTCATTATATTCTTGGTCCATAAAAGGATTACCCACCATTATTAAAATGACTTTGAAATAAAAATGTTTTCCTAATAACTAAATTTCTATTGAACCTTTGGCTTTCTAAATCATCAAATATTTATGGATTTTAGGCCCTTAACATTCCATTGATCATTCACTTATATGTAATTTATGACCTTATTCACTCCATATAAATATTTACATTTTTCCAACAAGTATATATCTCTACTTTCCACTGATGTTCTTCTACTTAGAGAATTAGTTACATGGTATTCCATGTGACCTTTGTACTTTCAATTATCTCCTCTACAAGATTTTTCATGAACTCTTTTCACGATGTGAGATTTCAATGTAAGAAATATTAAACAGCATATTAAAAAGATTGAGTTTAAATTTCAAGTATGCAATTTAAATAAGGTGAGTAGAATGCAACACCCTAAAAAACTAAAGTAAGTACCTTGTATTCGATAGTTTGTATGCCACGAGACAAAAATCATATATGGTAATATAATATATGTATACTTTATAATATATTTACTATTTAAAATTAATTATATATTTTTTTAATGCATTAAAGATCGATTTAGTTTGAAATTAACACAACACTAAGTTAGCATACATCATACGCAACAACGACCATCCTCTATAGCTTGAGTTACATGCAAAATCATCCTTCTTCGATGGATTTCTCTATATGCAATATTGAGTCTTACCGAGAAACAATCTGTTATTAAAAAATTATTATTTAATATAATAAGATATAAACTAGCATTTATGAATAGTATTAACTAAATTAGGTAAATACATGGTTTAGAAAACTAAATCATTGGTTAAAAAAATTAGAAATGAATAAAAGGACCAATTGAATATTAAAAGGTTATTTTTATAGAAATCCATTTTTATGATCACAAAGCTATTTTACCATAATAAATAAAATTAATTATAATTTTTTAATTATTTTAATGTAATATATATGTTATATATTAAATAAAATATTTTTGATATTCAGCCATTAGACTTGGTAAGCATAAGATAAGAGCAAACCCAATATTTCATATAAAAACCTATATTTTTATAAAGGTAATTTTATCAACTTTTAATGGAGAAACCATTTTAAATGTTAATTTTGACACTATTATAAATTTAATTTTATAAAATTTACTTTATTTTTTAATTAATAATGTCAAAATTATCTTAGGTTGATTTTTTTGGATTTTTTCAAGAAACTTCATTTTTAGGGAATAATGAAAAATTCTATTTTTTAGTTAAAAACTGCCTTTTGTTTAAATAATTATTAATGGTGAAATTTTTTCAAAGTAAAATTGGATAAATTATAAATCTATTAATACAATTTATTCCTTTATAATCAATTAACCTTTTTTAAATTTAATATAAACATAACGATCTTTGGAACATTTTCTACTAAAACTAGTTAATCCATCTATTTGCGGGATAAGCGTTAATCTTATTTTTTTTTCTAATTTTGTGATTTGAATATCGAAAATAAAACATAAATTTTTTAATAAATATAATATTTTTGTTCTAATAAAATAAACTTATTTTTTTGACAAAAAATAGTAGTGAATGTTATTGAAATTAGTTACAGTGATTATGGTGTAATTATGCTTAAAATGGACTTAAACCCTAATTTTAAGGGCCCAAAATGACCTATCCACTTTTCCAACACACATTAGATTGAAATATTTCAGACATGAACCTTTCATTCACTATTTTGGGTGTTTTTATGACTTTTATTAGTTAATAAATTGTGTACACCAAACTTCCTTTCAAGAATACCAAGTGAGTCCTTTTCCTTCCCTATAAAAGGCTACAACCTCAAACCATTACTCACACCTCTCCAACCTATTAATTTAGGCCAAGATATTCCAAAATTACCTCCAAAAATAGTTAAAATTGACCTATAATCCTTCCTTTTGTCAGAATACTTTCCTTGGATTCCTTTTGGTTAAACCAAAAAAAGTTACCTGATTAAAAGGTAATGTCTTTTCTCAATCTCTCTAGTTTCATTTCCATTCTCTAACCCATAAAATATTTTTATTCTATTCTTGTGTAACAAAACCAGTATCCTAAATATACTATGATGTTGTTATTCTGAGTGTTTTACCTACAATTACACACACCACCATCTAATGGCTAATGAACATAATGTTTCTGTGTTCAGAAAACTACTCCCTCATGAAACGATGATTGTTCAATTTTTCCCTACCGCCCCATCAAAGCGTTGTGATAAGTTCACACTAAACATTGAATGTAAAAAGGATGGTATTAATTAAACATATGAGATATTAAAAATATATATGATATTAAGGAAATAATTATATTTCTGGAAATAATATATATATATATATATATCATTTTCTTTATTACACTTTCACACACTTAAAAAGTGATAAAGTTATTCGTAGATGTGTGGACTACCGCCTCCTCGACATGATGTGATTCCTTTTACACCATAAAATTATATATATAAGTATATGTGAATAAATAATTTGGAATTTATTATAAAATTATATTTCTAGAAATATTTTATTTACTTATCTTCTTTCCACAATGATCATTTAAGAATGAGAATGTTACTCATGCGTACGTATGACCTACCGTCTCCATGATTGTAACATTGATTCATTTTTCATAACCATAATTAATTAATGATTTTAAAAGTATAATTTATGTATAAGTATTATTATTATTTAATGGTTATTATTCTGGATATATTATATAATGAAACCTTTGACCATAGTTGACCAACAATAGTTGTTTTGACACATAAACTGAATTTGGTCAAAAACACCCGATGTAAATTTAATTGTTTGAGTAGTTGTACACAAAATAGTTATAAGTGAAATAAAAGTAATTATAAACATGAAAATAGTTCCGAGGAAAGTATAAAATTAACATAAGTTTATCATATAGGAATTTAAAGGACGTTCACCTGAAAGGAAATGCAAGGTAAGGGATTATTGTATCATTTTCATTTCACGAGAGATACTTAATTGTTGTGAACCTAATTTATTATATATGTTGTACATGCTGACACATTGAAATATAATATCTCTAAACCTATTATATTCATGGAATTTAGATTTTTTATTTGATGATTATCACTTTTGGGTCTTTCGATTCATATGTTAGGGTTTTTTTGTCTCAATATACATTCCATTGAGGCTTAATTGTCGTTATGCACCTGGTTTCTTTTATATGGTGTATGTAATTAACTTTACATAAAATATCATGAATATTATTACTCTAATGATATTTTAAACATTCATATAATGTTATTCCTTCATGATGATTATGTTTTAAAATATTTCAACGTGGTATGGGACACTTTGGGATGTTTAACGATTATTTTCCTCAATAATAAATTTAATGATATTTCAATGGTATTTCCATTTGAGGAAATAATATAAACATTTTTAAATATACCATTACATTAATCTCTAGTTATTAATGACTATTTTAAAGTATTAGTACCAATATTCAATTCTTTGGTACACAAAATGTTTTGTAAAATGTTTTTTAAAAAACCTGACTTTATTTCTCTCTTTTTTCGGAGAACATGTTTTTTTCTAAAAACCATGTTTTATTAAAAGGTTTTCAAAAAGTTTTCTAAAATGATCTAGTAAATACATTTTTACCATTTTTTTATTTTACCAATGATTCAAAGGAATATTATTGTCACATTCCTAACAATTAATTTTCTATCCATTTGATGTATAAAAGGAATATTATTTTTACCTCGTATGACATGTATAGATTCATCCACCGTCATTTCTTATAAGTTTACTTTTAATTTTTAAAAGGGTTATTTTTTAATGAAAAATATTTTCAAAAGGTTTTTCAAAAGAAAATGATATTTTCCTCAAAAATATTTTTAAAAGATATTATTTTTTTTCATCAATGACAACAACCCTCTATTTTTACTCCACGTGGATGTTTTTGTATTAATACTATCCTTAATCTTTCTTTGTATGGTTTAGGATTTATTTTCCAAGGATAATATTCACCTTCACTTACATGATTTATTTATTAGTCCCCTTAAAACATTCAGTCTCTTATGATCATTGAACATTGAATTTCTCCTAAATCATCCATTTTATTTATCATGGATATTATTATTTCCTAAACCATATACCATTTTACATATGGTGTCTACTTTGATAGTTATTTGTCTATCTGGGATAATTTTGATAAATCTGTACCTCTTAATCCATACAGATATTTGATATAGAACATTGTTAAATATATTATTTGATTTATGAGGAATGTTTTAGAATGGTATGACACGGGAACGACCCAGTTATGGATAGCCCATTGATGCATCATTAGTATCATGGGACGAGCCATTTGGATAGCCTCCTTCGATTGGTTTTTACCCTAAATTTTGTAAATAGTCTTATGAAAGGTCTTGACGGCAAGGGTTTCATGTACCTAGGAAACATGACGTCCAATAATTAATAATTTCCTTCATTTATATTCTGATATTATTCATCCATGAGATTTTGCGTCGACATATCTATGGATGCATTTCATTTTCAGGATTAAATTTTTATTCATCCATTAGATAATGCGTCGACATATCTATCAATACATTTAATTTTAAATTAATGTAATAAATGGCACATGTTTCAATTTTCTAAATTTCTATATTGATATTTCCTTATCTAGTTTTTTAATGTCATGTGCTTCTAGTTATTACCTTACCATATTGCTTACATACTTCCATTAAATTTATTTAATACATGGAACATGAATTCAGTTACACACCTTTCCAAATTTACTATTCTCATTGATTTATTATTTATTCCACTATATTTTGACCTTACTGATAATTTGAGCTCACCCTTATTATGTTTCTTTCCCTATGAAGCCATGAAGACTATAATGAAATATATACATGGATTTACTAGATGTATTAGAGTTATCCTCAGAGTTAATTATTTAGAAAGAAGAAAAAAAATCGTGTTATAATTAATATATTCATTTGTAATACAATACTAATTTAGGTATCTGGTTTACTAAGACTACTAAATTGATCAGTCCTTTGGAGATTGATTCCTTGTAATCATGCCAATGCATTTATTAGTAGACACCAGTTCTGGGATATCTGGGGATGGGTCGCTACAATTAACCATGTCCCCACAAGTATTGACTCATTGATAAAAGGAATATCTATAAAAAAATCACAATCACATAGAAAACATGTCTCGTGATTTATGAAAAATTGAATTAACTCATCAAGAACCTCAATGCATCCCTTCATACATATGGAGGTTGTGCCAATCACACCGACCCATCCCTATGAACTCAGGGAAGTATTTTCAATCACACCAACCATCCAAAAAAAAACTACTAGGAGTTTGAATAATTGTAATAACCCATACTTAAAGGATTTTTGGAGGTCCAATCATGCATAGGTACAATAATCCACATGCGAAAAATTCACACAAGAAAGGGAAACTCATATAACCATAACCTAACCTGAATTCTAACTCACAATAACCATTATTATCGCAATGGGAATGAACCATCATATTTATGTCCATCCTTATATAATGAGTTAAGCTACACCACCTCACCAATGACTATACCAAATAATCATCTAAACCCAAACATCATTATTTATAAAATTCCAATCCATGCAAGGGGAAATAACACTATGGCCCCAATGTCATTTACCTAATTCATTTGACTACTTTCTGAGCCCAAAAAATGCCATCAAGACCAAACACCTAATTGGAAATCTCTTACCTTGTAACCCCTTGAATGAATATCTCTCATTTATTTCATGGTATTAAACCAAGGAGACTCACTTCCTGAACACCTATATCATTTACCTTGGCCATCGCAGCTTCAATCAATCCTGGACAGGTCTTTTGAAGCCCGTTAACCTAAGAAGAAAACCCCACCTACACACCTATAAAAAGGATCTCAATTTTTTTCCAAGGAACACATCCCCTAATCCTTCTATAATGAACTAAATACTTTGATATAGATATCAAATTATTGCTTTCAAACTAAAAGTATAGGTTTCATAGGTTTACAGACACACCATTATACCCATGAAGGAAATCAATTTTATACAATTTCCCAAGTATGGTGAAGACTTACTACCTAAAGCATGAAAAAAATCACCAAGCTTATCCAATCGATTTGATATCAACACAAAAGGTATGATAAATCACCACTAATATGCACATATTAGGGTTTTAGATTCGGTAAACTAGTAACAATGATGAAATTAGGGATCCATGGAATGTACGGGTCTATACTTACCAAGATAAGTGTAACACCCGAGATTTTTATGAGAAATATTTTGTTTCTATGTTATATAAATCATCAAAGGAATCTTTCGCTGCACGCAATCGCGACCTTCCTCGATAGCATGTGTAGTACGCAATACCGAGTTCCATTAAACAACGATATATTATTATAATATTATAAACTAGCCGTTATGAATAGTATTAACTGAATTTTAAATTTTACAACATTATTATTCATCTTACAAATTTTCTAGAACATGGTAAGAGAACAAAATAATTTTTTTTTGGGTAAAATAAGTATTTATCAAAAAATGGAGTTTTTTCGCCTTTTAATGGCGCACCCACATTAAATCTATTTTTTGAAACATTTATAAGTTCAATTTGACAAAATAAAATTCTTCTTTTGAATCAGGATATAAAAATTTACTTTGGATAAATTTTTGATATTTTTCTGATAACTTTCTTATTTTGATGAATAGTAAAAATACGCTAATTTTTAATTAAAAACAACTTTTTTCATTGAGATAATTTAAATGGTTAAATTATAATATTGAATGGTTTTAAAGTATAGATAGAATATATTTTTACCATTTAATATAATTTATGTCATTAGCATTAATTTCACATTGAATTCATAGGTAAAAACATTTCAATCTTTGGCAATGTTTTAACTTCTAAAACCCGTTTTCTTATGAACGAGATTTATTTTAAATTAATTACTAAAACTTATATGTTTTGAATTTTGAAAAACGGATTCCATATTCAGAATCAGTGGGTCCAAATTATGTTAATAGGCTACTTTTTATTTTTGGGCATTATGAATAGTAACTATGGTAAATTTTATTTACCATAGTTAAAGGTAAATCGGGTAATTAAGGGTAAATATAAGATTATAAAATTACCCTAACACCTAAAAAAATCCTATTGGATGACTAAAAGTCGAACCATATCACCTAAGGGTCGGATTATATTTATTTAATAGACTTTTTTCCACAAAAATAATTTAATTATTATTAAAACCAAAGAATGTGACAACATGTCACTTTCTTAAATCTTATATGTATAATAATTTTAATTTAGTGATAAACTTAATGAAACATAGAAAATTAATAGTCTCCATAAATATAATACAATTATCTACATCATAGGAATTTATTTAGAATTTTTAGAGATTAAATAATTATCATTAATTATGACATAATAGTGATGTTGAAATTATTTTATTAATTAAAATATCAAATAAATGGTTTTAAAATATTAAACTAATTATTATATGCACTATTTAATGTGATCCACTAATTTTCTAGACAAATATGAAATTTTATTAATCTATTAAAGCTTTTATTTAGAACATATCCTCTGTATATATTTTATTTAAATTCAAATAAATGAATTTTGTCAAAATTGACACTATTGTTATTTTATAAAAATAACATATTATAAAATTGTTTAGAAATCACAAAAATATTTAAAAATTATAAATTAAAATTTATATGGTCGAAAATGTCATAAAGTGTTAAATTATGGAAAATTCACAACACATAAGTAATTATTAATAATAATTTAAAATTTAGAATATTATTACCACAAATAAAATTAAATTGATAAATAAGTATAAATCAAGTTGGTAATGTTTAAAATAAATTCCTAAAATGTCTAAATTTTATTGGTTGATGTGATTACAACCCTATCTCATCTAATCTTCGGATATGAGTCATTTTGGAAGTTTTTAAGTGGGGTTGGGATTTAATATAAACTAATATTTCTTGTATTTCAAAAGGTGCCCCTCTCCTCCCTTATAAAAGGGAACCTCATCTCTCTCCTCCTCACACCAATTTGAGCCTTCAAGCTCGGCCAAACCCTGAACATTTCACTTCCCCACTTCCCTAGAATCATCCTAGAGGTTCTGGTCTTCTTCAAAGACCAACCCTAGTGCCCTAAGAGGAGGTTAAGAAGAGGCGCGTCAAAAAGAGGTAATATCCATTACCGATCCTTTCCAAATTCATTCTTCTTCAACATCTTCTTCTTTAGTTGTTTCATTATTAAGTAATAAAATCAGTATCACTAATATACTGATATGTTATTATAAGTATGAAACAACCCTATTTCAACATCTATCCATCCTATGGAAAATGAAATCACCGCGCGTGTGTACGTACGGAATACCATCTCCACACCGTGGTATAATCTATTTTCCCCCACCACCTTACTTGGATGGTTATAATGGTGTAAATAATTACTATATATGATTATTGTAAAGTTATATTGATTCTGAAATAGTATACATACACTCCAATACAATTCCACGATCATGAGAACGATATCATCGCTCGTGCGTACGTACGGAATACCGTCTCCGCGATGTGATGAGATTCGTTCTACATGATATTTATGGAATAATAATTATATAAATGAATTGAATGAATAAATATGATATATATTACATTAATACCATTCTGGAAATGATGTATCTATAACCTAAAGAGAATAATAAGAATTTATTCGACAAAACACGCATAAGAACAAAAAGTTATAAACACCCAAATAACAAGTAGCAATGAAATATTACTACTAAGAAGCTAAGAATATGACCATATATGATATCATAACAATAATTATTATTCTGGAATAATTTAATAACATTATTTAAATCATTATATAGGAGGTTCGGACACTTACGAGGCAAATCAGACCTAAGGTAAGGGAAATATCACAATCTAATTTTTATCCGAGATTGTTTATACTTTAGTATTTACTAGGGTGTATTTTATCATCCACATCAATTTTTCCACAATATGTAATATTATTTCCATCCACCTACAATTGTTTAAATCCAATTTTACCCTTCGGTGAGTTTTTAGTAAAGGATATGAAAGGAATATTTTCTCGTTTTTCGTACGAGGTACTTTTTGACTTTTCTGACAAAAGTACGAAGAATGTTTTTTTTAACTTATACGGCATGAATGGATTTTCAAAACATTATTTCCAAGAAGCTTCCTTTACAAGTTTTCAAGTTTATTTTTAATGAACTTCTTTTAGTTTATAATTGTACAACATGTTAATAAAGGAAAAGTGTTTTTGAAGCAGAAATGATATTTTCCTCAAGAATGGAGTTCAAGTGTTTTATCAAAATTTTTTTCCATCTAAGATAATAAAGGGTTCTGTTTATATCCCTATTATTACATTTATTTGATTATTTTGTGATGGAATTATATTTTTATGAATTCCATTATCTTATATGAATTGTTTTATGATGTCATGATGTTTAAGATTCCCATTTTTATTACATGGGTTATGCTATGATGTATGGTTTCTGATTTTGTGGCACACATAAGAATGGTATCATTATGAGATGGGTGGGAACTATATCTCCCTCCAATGCATTGGGTAAAGATTTTATATCTCATGAGATAGACATGGATGGAACGACAGGTTAAACTGGTTCAGTGAAACAGGACTGAAACAAGGAGTGAACTCGGTTTAGAAATGGACTTTGTCCACTAAGATAGTCTTGGTAATGAGTCTTGACTAACAAGAAATGATTCTCTATGATTATGTGTGTATGACACAAAGTTTCATGTTTTAAGTTATGATTATTGGGATTACATTTCACTACTATGATTTATCCCATGTTATGAAATTATGATTTCTTTTGCAGGTTAAGATTTCCAAAAGTTATATTCTTATGTATATGATGTGATTGATATTTCTTTTGTTTACCCTTACTGAGCATTTGAGCTCACCCTTTTGTATGTTTTATTTCCCTAGGTCAGGAAGAAGTTTATTAAGTAGGATATTCCAAAAAGGGACTCTAGATATGATGAAATAAATGGGAGGAAAAGTAGATGCTTTATGAACCAGTTGTTTATGTTTCCCAGTTTCTAAAGACTCTATACCTATACGGTCCTTTACTGGTTTTGTTATATGTTGTAATAAGTGTGCTTAAATTCTTAAGTAATGATAATGTATGTAAATTATGGGTCATTATAGTTGGTATCAGAGGAAAGGTATAGTCAACCTTTGGAAGCTAGGATGTGAAAGCCTTAGTAAGAATCCTAAGGATAAGTCTAAGCATAGAACACAATCTTAGTGTTTTAGAAATTGCCATGAACAACCTATGATAAGAACTTAAGTGTGAAATTTTATTCTTGATTATGTGGTTTTCTTATTATAATTAGTGTTGCTCACACTATTCTTCTTGGTTTTAGTCAATGGCTGGAACCCGAAAGAACCGTGTTAATGCAGAATGCGACATGCAATGCAATGATTGTCCCCCTGAGCAACCAAATGTTATGGGAGCTGGAATGCAAAATCTTGTAGCCATGATCACACAAATTTCTCAAGAAATGAATCATGCAGGACTTCCAAACGAGCAAAGGAAGGAGCAACATTCTGTTGAATCCTTCATGAGGAAGCATCCACCTTATTTCAGCGGGTCTACTGATCCATTAGTTTCTGAACAATGGATTAGTACTACTGAAAAGATATTTTCAGTTCTTCAATGTTCTGAACATGATAAAGTCATCCTAGCAGTGTATCGTTTGGAAGGAGATGCTGATCAATGGTGGAATCTTATTAAGAATACGAGGCAAATGGATGAAATTGAGTCCATGGAATGGGACGAGTTCAAGAACTTATTTTTCAATAATTACTTCCCTCGTATTCTCCGAACAAAGATGGAGAAATAGTTTCTTGAACTGAAGCAAAAGGATGATGAATCTGTTGGTACTTATGAAGAAAATTTTACAAGACTTGCAAGGTACGCTTCTGGTATTATTATCCAACCTGAGAGTAAGATCGATCGATTCTTTAGTGGCCTAAAACCAATTCTTCGAATGGCGTTAGCCATAAGGGACTTCAATAGCTATGAGGAAATCGTTCGATGTGCTCTCAAAGTCCAGATGGATATTGGAGTAACCCATCAGTCATATGGGTTTGATAAGAAGAGGAAAATGGAATTCAAAGGAAAATCTAAAGAGCACACTGAAAAGAAGATGAGATTTCTTTTATGCTCAATGTGTGGAAGGAAACATGGAGGGAGTTGTCTTAAAGGGACAAGTAAATGTTTCAAATGTGGAAAGGAAGGTCATCGGGCATTTGAATTCCACAATTATGGGAAGAAGATGTCTAATGATGCAAACAAAGGAATGGACACACAGAATGAACCTACTACACTTCAATGTTTTATGTGCAAGGAGAGGGGGCATTATGCCAATCAATTCCCAAATCCAAGGGTTGATGATGATGGACGACGTCAACAAACTCTTAAGGCTAAAGACAAAGGAAAGTCACATGCAATTTCTATCAGCGATGTGGAGTATGATAACGATGTGGTGAAAGGTACACTTACCATCCACTCTAAAGTAGAAAATGTTTTATTTGATTCTGGATCCACCCACTCCTTTATTTCTGATGAATTTTCTAAGTATATCACTGTATTACCTCAACAGTTAGATGTTGTGTTAGCTGTGACAACCCCTAATGGCACAACAGTCGCATCAAAAGTTTATAATTCTTCTCCGATTGAAGTTTGTGGGAAAGTGCTTCTTTCAAATCTTGTGATCCTTACTAAAGTGGAATTTTATGTGATTCTTGGCATGGATTGGTTTTCTCTACATGGAGCTCATATCAATTTCCAAATAAGGGAAGTAACATTTCATATTCCAGATCAATCTATGATCATCTATCGATGCAAGGATGAACATAACCTTCCAGTGGTAATTTATTCCATTTTATGGGTATTGATTCCACTAAATGAAGGTTATTTATCTCAAATGGTTGGTGAGAAACTCACGATTAAGAATATTCCCATTGTACGGGAGTTTGATGATGTCTTTTCGGAGGAATTACCAGGTCTCCCACCAAATCGTGAAGTTGAGTTTTCAATAGAACTCGTACCAGGTGCTTTGCCTATTTCAAAGACACCTTATAGAATGGCCCCAATTGAGTTGGAGGAATTGAAGAATCAATTCCAAGAGAATCTTGATAAGGGGTTCATACGCCCTAGTGAGTCACCTTGGGGAGCACCTGTTCTGTTTGTTAAGAAGAAAGATGGATCAATGAGACTCTGCACTGATTATTGAGAACTTAACAAGATCACTATCAAGAACAAATATCCTCTCCCACACATTGATGACTTATTTGACCAACTAAGAGGATCTCAATACTTTTCCAAGATTGATCTTCGTTCAGGGTATCAACAATTAAGGGTCAAAAGGGAGGATATACCAAAGACGACTTTCCGTACAAGGTATGGACACTATGAATTTATAGTGATGCCATTTGGTCTTACTAATTCCCCTACTATCTTCATGGATCTGATGAATAGAGTCTTTAGAGACTATCTTGATCAGTTTTTGGTAGTCTTTATAGACGATATTCTTGTATATTCAAAGAGCAAGGAAAAACATGAATATCACTTGAGAATTATATTGAAGAACCTGATAAAAGGAGAAGCATTATTCCAAATTTACCAAGTGTGAATTTTGGCTTCAAAGAGTTTCATTTTTGGGTCACATAATCTCAAAAGAGGGGATATCTGTGGATCCAGCAAAAACAGAGGTTATCGAAAGATGGTCGAGACCAACAACAGTGACTGAGATCCGAAGTTTTTTTGGTTTGGCTGGATATTATCGACGTTTTGTGAAATATTTTTCACGATTATCTAATACACTCACCAAGTTGACTCGGAAAGGAGTTAAGTTTGTTTGGACGGAGGAATGTGAAGAGAATTTCAAGGAGTTTAAAAGAAGGTTATCCAGTGCACCTATGCTCACACTGCCTTGTAGTGGAGAAAGGTTTGTGATCTATAGTGATGCATCCAAGAAGGGTTTGGGGTGTGTTCTTATGAAAAATGATATGGTGATAGCTTATGACTCATGACAGTTGAAAATACATGAGAAAAATTACCCAACTCATGATTTGGAGTTAGCTGCGGTAATCTTTGCATTAAAGATTTGGAGGCATTACATTTATGGTGAAAGGTGTCATATTTATACTGATCATAAAAGTTTAAAGTATATTTTCACACAAAAGGAGCTGAATATGCACCAAAGAAGATGGTTGGAGCTGATTAAGGATTATGACTGCTCAATTCATTACCACCCTGGGAAAGCAAACAAGGTGGCAGATGCATTAAGTCGACAAGACCATGCCAGTTTATCCATGATGAGGATCACAAAAGATCCAATATGTAAGGATTTACAAAGGATGGATCTTGGAATTATAATGAAAGGGGAAAAATCATATCTTTCTCAAATGAATGTTCAACCATCTATATATGTGAAGATTAAAGAAGCACATAAAGAAGATGTCTAGTTACTGAAGAAGGTGAGAAATGTTCCTGAATTCAACCTTGATTGTGATGGGATAATAAAGTTCAGGAATTGGGTTTGTGTTCCTCCCATCCCCGAATTAAAGAAGGAGCTGCTGGATGAGGCTCATAGTTCTTCATTCTCTATTAATCCTGGAAGCACGAAGATGTATAGGGACCTGAAAGTGTACTTCTGGTGGGATGGCATGAAAAGAGATGTTGCTGAATATGTCTCTCGATGCTTGGTTTGTCAACAAGTTAAAGCTAAGAGACAGAAGTCTAAGGGGATGTTACAACCATTACCCATACCCGAATGGAAATGGGAAAACATCACTATGGACTTTGTCACATGACTTCCTAAAACATCCAAAGGAAATAATGCTATCTGGGTCATAGTTGATCGTCTTACAAAGTCTGCACACTTCATCGCTGTTAGAGAGGATTTCTCTCTAGATCAGCTTGCCAGGATATATGTGAAAGAAGTGGTAAGATTGCATGAAGTACCACTTTCTATTATATCTGATCGGGATCCGAGGTTTACCTCAAAGTTTTGGTGAAGTCTTCAGCATACTCTGGATACAGAGTTGAGTTTCACCATTGCTTATCATCCTCAGATAGACGGTCAGTCTGAGAGAACAATTCAAACTCTTGAAGATATGTTGAGAGCTTTCTCTATGGATTTCAAAGGTGGTTGGGATCAACACCTACCTTTGGTGGAATTTTCTTATAATAATAGCTTTCACTCCAGTATTCAGATGGCTCCTTATGAAGCTCTCTATGGAAAGAAATGTAGGACTCCAACTTGTTGGGATGAAGTTGGGGAAAGAAAGCTATTAGGACCTGATATTGTTGATGAGATGGTAGAAAAGGTCCGATCTATTCAACAACACATAATAGCAGCTCAGAGTCGACATAAAAGTTATGCCGACAACTGAAGAAAAGACCTAGAGTTTGAAGTGGGTGATAAAGTGTTCTTACGAATATCTCCCTGGAAGAGGGTCATGAGATTTGGAAAGAAGGGGAAGTTGATCCCTAGATATATCAGTCCTTTCAAAATACTGGATCGTTTGGGAAGGTAGCTTACCGATTGGCGCTTCCACCGACTCTCTCTCAAGTTCACGATGTGTTCCATGTATCTCTCCTGAGAAATTACATACCTGATCCTTCACATGTACTCAACTCAGAAGTTGTACCGCTTAAGCAAGATCTTTCTTATGAAGAACAACCGATAGAGATTCTGGATCATAGTGAAAAAGTCCTATGAAACAAGACCACTCGCTTGGTGAAAGTTTTATGGAGGAACCACCGATTAGAAGAAGCTACATGGGAGCTTGAGGATATGATGAGGGAGAGGTATCCTCATCTTTTTGTTACAAAGTAACGAATTTCGAGGGCGAAATTCATTTTAAGGGGGGTGGAATATAACACCTGAGACTTTTATGAGAAATATTTTGTTTTTATGTTATATAAATCATCAAAGGAATCTTTTACTGCACGCAATCACGACCTTCCTTGATAGCGTGTGTAGAACGCAATACCGAGTTCTACTAAACAACGATATATTATTATAATATTATAAACTAGCCATTATGAATAGTATTAACTGAATTTTAAATTTTACAACATTATTATTCATCTTACACATTTTCTAGAACATGGTAAGAGAACAAAATAATTTTTTTGGGTAAAATAAGTATTTATCAAAAAATGCAATTTTGCCGCCTTTTGATGGCGCACCCACATTAAATCTAGTTTTTGACACATTTATAAGTTCAATTTGAGATAATAAAATTCTTCTTTTGAATCAGGATATAAAAATTTACTTTGGATAAATTTTTGATATTTTTCTGATAACTTTCATATTTTGACGAATAGTAAAAATACGCTAATTTTTAATTAAAAACAACTTTTTTCATTGAGATAATTTATATGGTTAAATTATAATATTGAATGGTTTTAAAGTATAGATAGAATATATTTTTACCATTTAATATAATTTATTTCATTAGCATTAATTTCACATTGAATTCATAGGTAAAAACATTTCAATCTTTGGCAATGTTTTAACTTCTAAAACCCATTTTCTTAACAACGGGATTTATTTTAAATTAATTACTGAAAATTATATGTTTTAAATTTTGAAAAATGGGTTCCATATTCAGAATCAGTGGGTCCAAATTATGTCAATAGGCTACTTTTTATTTTTGGGCATTATGAATAGTAACTATGGTAAAATTTATTTACCATAGTTAAGGGTAAATTGGGTAATTAAGGGTAAATATAAAATTATAAAATTACCCTAACCCCTGCCAAAATCCTATTGGATGACTCAAAGTCGACCCATATCACCTAAGGGTCGGATTGGATTCATTTAATAGACTTTTTTCCATTTAATTATTATTAAAACCAATGAATGTGACAACATGTCACTTTCTTAAATCATATAAGTATAATAATTTTAATTTGGTGATAAACTTAATGAAACATAGAACATGAATAATATACAGAAAGCTAATACAATTATCTACATCATAGGAATTTATTTAGAATTTTTAGGGATTAAATAAGTATCATTAATTATGACACAATAGTGATGTTGAAATTATTTTATTAATTAAAATATCAAATAAATGGTTTTAAAATATTAAAATAATTATTATATTCACTATTTAATGTGCTCCACTAATTTTCTAGATACATATGACATTTTATTAATCTATTAAAGCTTTTATTTTGAACATATCCTCTGTATATATTTTATTTAAATTTGAATAAATGAATAGTGTCAAAATTGACACTATTGTTATTTTATAAAAATAACATATTATAAAATTGTTTAAAAATCACAAAAATATTTAAAAATTATAAATTAAAATTTATATGGTCGATAATGTCATAAAGTATAAAATTATGGAAAATTCACAACACATATGTAATTATTAATTATAATTTAAAATTTAGAATATTATTACCACAAATAAAATTAAATTGATAAATAAGGATAAATCAAGTTGGTAATGTTTAAAATAAATTCCTAACATGTATAAATTTTATTGGTTGATGCGATTAAAACCCTATATCATCTAATCTTCGGATATGAGTTATTTTGGAAGTTTTTAAGTGGGGTTGGGATTTAATATAAACTAATATTTCTTATATTTCCAAAGGTGCCCCTCTCCTCCCTTATAAAAGTGCACCTCCCCCCTCTCCTCCTCACACCAATTTGAGCCTTCAAGCTCGGAAAAACCCTGCCCATTTAACTTCCCAACTTCCCTAGAATCATCCTAGAGGTTCTGGTCTTATTCAATGACCAACCCTAGTGCCCTAAGAGGAGGTTAAGAAGAGGCGCGTCAAAAAGAGGTAATATCCATTACCGATCCTTTCCAAATTCTTTATTATTCAACATCTTCTTCTTTAGTTGTTTCATTATGAAGTAATAAAATCAGTATCACTCATATACTGATATGTTATTATAAGTATGAAACAACCCTATTTCAACATCTATCCATCCTACGGAAAACGAAATCACCGCACGTGCGTACGTACAGAATAC
The DNA here is from genome assembly GCA_963277665.1 of Viscum album. Lineage (NCBI taxonomy): Eukaryota > Viridiplantae > Streptophyta > Magnoliopsida > Santalales > Viscaceae > Viscum > Viscum album. The sequence continues at coordinate 1,173,250,394 of OY728120.1, forward strand.
CGTCTCCACGCCGTGGTTTAATCTATTTTCCCACACCAGCTTACTTGGATAGGTATAATGGTGTAAATAATTACTATATATGATTATTGTAAAGTGATATTGATTCTGAAATAGTATACATACACTCCAATACAATTCCACGATCATGGGAACGATATCATCGCTCGTGCGTACGTACGGAATACCGTCTCCACGATGTGATGCGATTCGTTCTACATGATCTTCATTGCATAATGATTATATAAATGAATTTAATGAATAAATATGATATATAGTACATTAATACCATTCTAGAAATGATGTATCTATAACCTAAAGAGAATAAGAAAAATTTATGCGACAAAACACGCATAAGAACAAAAAGTTATAAACACCCAAATAACAAGTAACAATGAAATATTACTACTAAAAAGCTAAGAATATGACCATATATGATATCATAACAATAATTATGATTCTAGAATAAGTCAATAACATTATTTAAATCATTATACAGGAGGTTCGAAGACTTACGAGGTAAATCAGACCTAAGGTAAGGGAAATATCACAATCTCATTTTTATCCGAGATTGTTTATACTTTAGTATTTACCGGGGTGTATTTTATCATCCAAATCCATGTTTCCTAAATATGTAATATTATTTCCATCCACCTACAATTGTTTAAATCCAATTTTACCCTTCGGTGAGTTTTTAGTAAAGGATATGAAAGGAATCTTTTGTCGTTTTTCGTACGAGGTACTTTTTGACTTTTCCGACAAAAGTACGAAGAATGTTTTTTTAACTTATACAGCATGAATGGATTTTTAAAACATTATTTCCAAGAAGCTTCCTTTACAAGTTTTCAATTCTATTTTTAATCAACTTCTTTTAGTTCAGAATTGTACGACATGTTAAGAAAGGAAAAGTGTTTTTGAAGCAGAAAGGATATTTTCCTCAAGAATGGAGTTCAAGTGTTTTATCAAAATTATTTTTCCATCTAAGATAATAAAGGATTCTATTTCTATCCCTATCATTAAATTGATTTGATTATGTTGTGATGGAATTATATTTTTCTGAATTCCTTTATCTTATATGAATTGTTTTATGATATCACGGTGTTTAAGATTCCCATTTTTATTACATGGGTTATGCTATGATGTATGGTTTCTGATTTTGTGGCACACATAAGAATGGTATCATTATGAGATGGGTGTAGAGACCCGAAGCTTGACGTACATGGAAATTACATTACATTTGCGTAATACTTAGTACATAACAAAAAACACACACACAAGGATCGTAATAGTTTAGTGTCTTTGGAAACTCGGAATAAAATCTTCTAATCGTGGTGAAAGATCTTCAACATCTCCCATAAAGATATTTTTTTTACCTAAAACCTTTCTTTATATCCTGGGGAAATGAAAACATAAAAGGGTGAGCTCAAATGCTCAGTAAGGGTAAACAAAAGAAATATCAATCACATCATATACATAAGCACATATCTTTTGGAAATCTTAACATGCAAAAGAGATCATAATTTCATAACATGGGGTAAATCATGGCAGTGAAATGTAATCACAATAATCATAACATAAAACATGAAACTTTGTGAAATTCACACATAATCATAGAGAATCATTTCTTGTTAGTCAAGACTCATTGACAAGACTATCTTAGTGGACAAAGTCCCTTTCTGAATCGAGTAACCCTCGTTTCAGTCCTGTTTCACTGAACCGGTATAACCTACCGTTCCAGCCCTATCTATATCATGAGATATAAAATATTTACCCAATGCATTGGAGGGAGATATAGGTCCCACCCATCTTATAATTAATCCTTTCTTATGTGTGCCACATAATCATAAATCATACATTATCGCATAACACATGTAACAAAAATTGAATTCTTAAACAACATGACATCATAAAACAATTCATATAAGATAAAGGAATTCATAAAAATGTTTCCATAACAACATAATAAAATCCATGTAATAATAGGGATAAAAACAGAACCATTTTATTATCTTAGATGGAAAATAATTTTGATAAAATACTTGAACTTCATTCTTGAGGAAAATATCCTTTCTACTTCAAAAACACTTTTCCTTTCTTAACATGTCATAAAATTTTAAACTAAAAGAAGTTGATTAAAAATAAACTTGAATACTTGTAAGGGAATCTTCTTGGAAATAATGTTTTAGAAATCCATTCTTTCCGTATAAGTTAAAAAAAACATTCTTCGTACTTTTGTCGGAAAAGTCAAAAAGTACCTCGTACGGAACACGACAAAAGATTCCTTTCATTTATTTTACTAAAAACTCACCGAAGGGTAAAATTGGATTTAAACAATTGTAGTTGGATGGAAATAATATTACATATTTATGAAACATGGATGTGGATGATAAAATACACCCCAGTAAATACTTACGAATAAACAATCTCGGATAAAAATGAGATTGTGATATTTCTCTTACCTTAGGTCCGACTTGCTTTGTACGTATCCGAAACTCCTGTATAATGATTTAAATCATGTTATTGACTTATTCCAGAATCATATTCATTGTTATTATATCATATATGGTCCTCTTATGACTTTATATTACCCGTTCTTTTGTAAATTCATGTTAAAGTAGCGTTTTGGGTAAAATCGTCTCATTTGTCGTTCGTGTTTTTAACTTGTAATTATTCATATGATTACTTAGATCATGATTACTTAATTACAGAATATAATACATGATTTATATATATATATTCAGAATATACATATATAATAAATCAGTAAATGGAAAGAAATACACCGTTCATGGAGACGGTAGTCCGTACGTACGCATGAACGCTGTTTTCATTTCCTTATTGAATTGAATGGAATTAAGTTGATGACATACATATAAATAATTCCAGTATCATTATTAGGTCATATATTTCATTATTAATTATTATATATACTTTATAATCATTCATGAATGGTTAATCATTGAGAATGAATCTCATCGCGTCGTGGAGACGGTATTCCGTACGTACGCACGAGCGATGATATCATTCCCATGGTCGTGGAATTGTGTTGAAGTGTATGTATACTATTTCAGTATCAATATCACTTTATAATAATCATATATAGTTACTCATTACACCTTTATACCCATCCAATTAAGGTGGTGGCAGAAAATAGATTACACCACGGCGTGGAGACGGTATTCCGTACGTACGCACGCGCGGTGATTTCCTTTTTCCAAAGGATGGATAGAAGGTTAATTAGAGTTGTTTCATATTTATAATAACATATCAGTATATAATAAATACTGATGTTATTACTTTATCATGAAACAACTAAAGAAGAATAAGTTGAAGAAGAAAGAAATTGAAAAAGATCGGTAATGGATATTACCTCTTCTTTGAAGTGCTTCTTTGAGACCTCCTTTTAGGGAACTAAAATTGGTCTTTTAAGAAGACCAGGACCTCTAGGATGATACTAGGGAAGTGGAGAAGAGATTTTGGCAGGGGTTGGCCGATCTTGAATGCTCAAATTGGTGTGAGGAGGAGAGGGAGGAGGTGCTCTTTTATAAGGGAGGAGCGGGGCACCTTAGGAATATCTCAAAATATTATTTTATATTAAAGTCACAATCGGTTTATAATGGTTCCAAAGGGTCTTATTTCGAAGCTAAAGTGGGGATGGGTCAACATCCTATCAACCAATAGGATTTAGACAAGTTTAGGTTATTATTTTAACCTTATCAATTAGATTTAACTCTAAGTTAAATAATTTAACTTTTACCGTGTCTTTTTGTTTTCTTACACTATATGGTTAATAAACTTACTATAATATGCCAAAAGAACCCCAAATTGTTTATTATTAATATATATATCCTTATCTAAGTCATTTGGACGAACCTTAGATTTTTAGGAATAAAATAACAATTAATTATATAATATTTTATTTAAAAACTATTTTGTGTCAATTTTGACACTATTTGATATATGATTTTTGTGAAAGTCATAAAAGAATTATATGTTCGAAACAAGTTGATTAAATAAACAATAATATATCATAGTAACCTAGAAAATTATTGGAATTCATAAAAAGTCTTAAATTACATTTATTTTTGTATTTATTAATTATGTCAATATTTCATTAATAAGATAATTACTGCATCATATTTGTGTCACAAATAAATTAAATTATATGATGTCTAAAAATTACAAATAAATTACCATCATGTAGGAAATCGTTTTATCTTTCTAATGAATATTTACAATCGAATTTATCTTATGTATAACCCTATATTAAAAATGTTTTAGTAAATAAACATTGATTTTAACTCTTTTAACTCTTCTTTGAATTAAATAATAATAAATGTCCTAATCTAACCCAAGTGGGCCTAAATGATAATATTTTACACTTAAAGTTGTTTTTGGTTGAGATACACTTGTCTAATAGGATTAGGACATGTGTTAGGGTAATAATAATATCATATTTACCCTTAGTTACCCTATTTACTTTTAACCGTGGTAAATAAAAGTAAAAAGTTACTATTCACCAAAAATTATTTTTATCTCATTGAACCACATTTTACTTACTGACATCAACCGTGTCTCTCGGATTTTTGAAATTCCATTCACAGAAGCGGTAAAATTAAGTTCTATGAAAAATTCAGTTTTTTAACTACCACTTAGTAGTTTCACTATTCATCAAAAATGGATGTTTTTCAGAACAATGCCAAAATTTCATCCTAAGCTATATTTCATATTCTGAATTCAAAAATGAAGTCTATTTTACCAAATTCATAACATAGAAGTTGCATTAATTAATTTTATAATTAAATCCCGTTGTTAAAACAAATTGCGTGTTTTTAAGAAACAATATCTATCAAAAGATTGACACTTGATTATGTACGGTTTAAATGTGAAATTACAACCAATGACCAACATTGTATTAAATTGTAAAAATATATTCTAAATATACTTTAAAACCACTCAAATTAATAATTTGTCACTATTAATTATTTCGATTAAAAAAGTTGTTTTTAATTATAATTTAGTAATTTTCACTATTCATCAGAATATGAAAGTTATCCAAAAAGTACCAAAATTTCACCTTAGGCTAAATTCGATACTCCGAATCCAAAAATGAAGTCCATTTTGAAAAATAAGATTTAAAAAATTTCAAAAAGTGGTTATTACTATTCATAACTGCTAGTTTTAATAATATTTTAATAGCATATCGTTGTTTAGTGAAACTCGGTACACGCTATCGAGGAAGGTCGCGATTACGTGTAATGCAAGGCAAGTCAAGGATGCATGTTGTGCAAGATCATTTTGGTGTAGCGTACACCACAATACATTAATAAAATTAAAAATAATAGTTTTCATAAAATCTCGGGCTGTTACATTCTACCCCCCTTAAAATGAATTTCGCCCTCGAAATTTGTCGGGGTTATAAATAGTTTACTATTCGAAAGTTTCTTTAATAGAAACCCACATCGTAAAAAGGAATACCAAAACTTGGCATTAAAAACTAAAGTATGAAATGTAACGATTACCCAAATAAACTAATCACTGGGTTTCCAAATAGGTGAAAATATGGATATGGAAGAGAAATCTAACCATCATGTTCTGATAGAGAGTGGTAGAGAACATGGCTATGGAAAAGACAACAATCAGAAATCCATAAATTTGTGATGATCTAAGGTACCATCTGATTAATCAGATATAAGAGCACTAGGACATCATTTTTGGTTTTCAAGATCGTTTCCCTAAAGTTTAAGAACTTGAATTAGAATAAATAATCACTTTATTTTGGTACAATCTCACTGTTGTTTGTGTCTTGAACAATTTCCACTTCATCTCTTAAATAAATGAAGTTGAATTTGTTATTCGTGAAGTGTTAGTAGATCATGTGATAGAATGACGGGTCATTCCATCTGTCTCAAACAAAAGGTTAGGAAAAATTATATACATAAGTTGATCTATAGTGAGATTAATCATATATGGTTCCTAAAATGGACTTATACTTCATATATCATACTGCTTAATATAATAAAACTAGTTTCTACTAAACAGGGACTTCCTGTAGGCCAGTGGTAGGCGATAAAGGCCAGTCGCACTTCGGTTGTGGGTTCGATTCCCACAGCCTTGTCCGACGCGATGGGCTGTCGCCCATCCTGCAGGTTGTCCTTTTTCTAAAACTATATTACAATAACATCCCATCAATAATATCGAGAAAACTTCTATCCTTAAACAGTACTAACTTATGTCCAACATAATCCATTCCAATCTTTAGGCTTATCCATAATACTGCAGTCCACTCTCATAACATAGTGAAAATGATTACCAGAGATTTAACACCATCGTTGATCCCCATATATCATAAGATATGTTTTGTTGGTCACATTCCAAACATTCAAAGTCCTTAATCATGTATTCTCTTGAATACCTTAGTGAAAACATGAATGCAGTTAAAATTTAACACTTTCCACATACCAAAATCCTCAAAATTCTATATACTCAAACAATGATATCACTTAGTCCTTATATCAATCATGAGCTCATGAATACTATTAAATATTTCGTTTTCTCATTTTCCCTTCATTATGCTCATATCATCTTATTTCTAAAAATATCTCAATCACTTTGAATACCACATTAGACCAATACATAAATATTCCAATACTCCATGATACAACATTATTTTAGAATCCCATTACATAAACACTTAATCAGTCCACCACATCGTTATCATATTCAACATCGCCAATGGTGATCGCATGTGACTTCCCTTTGTCCTTTTCCTTAAGTGGTTGCTCATGTCGATCATCACTAACCCTTGGATTAGGGAATTTATTAGCATAATGCCCCATTTCCTTGCACTTGAAGCATTGAAGTGTTGGTGGTGCGTTCTCTGCAGTGTTTTCTTTATTCACATCATTAGAAACCCTTTTTCCATTACTTCGACACTCAGCTGCTCGATGAGCTTCTTTTCCACACATAAAACATTTTCTAGTCCCTTTAAGACAATCTCCACCATGCTTCTTTCCACACTTTGTGCATAAGGAAACATTCATCTTCTTTTCACCATTATTCTGAGATTTCTCCTTGAACTCCATCTTTCGTTTCTTGTAAAAACCATGAGATGGATATGTAACACCAACTTCCATTTCTACCTTTATAGCACAACGCAAAATTTCTTCATAGCTACTAAAGTCTCTTATATCTAATGCCCTTCGAAGACTTGATTTTAAGCCACTGAAAAATCGATCAACTTTACTTTCAGGTTGGATGATAATGCCAAATGCATACCTTGCAAGTCTTGTAAAATTCGCTTCGTATATACCAACAGATTCATCATCCTTTTTTCTTTAGTTCAAGAAACTCCTTCTCCATCTTTGTTCGAAGAATACGGGGGAAGTACTTACTGAAAAATAATTTCTTGAACTCGTCCCATTCCATGGACTCAATTTCATCCCTTTTCCTCGTATTCTTAATAAAATTCCACCATTGATCAGCATCACCTTCCAAACGATACACTGCTAAGATGACTTTGTCATGTTCAGAACATTGATGAACTGAAAATATCTTTTCAGTGGTACTGATCCATTGTTCAGCAATAAGTGGATCAGAAGACCCACTGAAAGAAGGTGGACGTTGCCTCATGAAGGACTCAATAGAATATTGTTCCCTTCTATGCTCATTTGGAAGTCCAGAATGATTCATAGCTTGTGTAAGTATAGCAATAAGATTTTTCACTCCATCTCCCATAACATTTGTTTGTTCAGGAGGAAAATCATTGCATTGTCCATTGCATTGATCAACACGGTTCCTTCGGGTTCCAGCCATCATCTAAAACCCAAAAAGAATAGTGTGAGAGGAAAAAATCATGCTAGGGAAAACAACATAATAAAGGGGGAGTACCTTCAATATCTAACATCTTAGGTTTAATTCTATGATCATTAGCGTAATTCTAGTACTATAACCTATATGTATACTTAACCTTATGGACATCCCTAGACATACCTTAGAAATGTCTCTAGGGATATCACTAAAGTTCTCACATCCTAGTTTCCAAAGGTTGACTAAACCTTTCCTCTGATACCAACTGTAGAGACCCGAAGCTTGACGTACATGGACATTACATTACATTTGCGGAATACTTAGTACATAACAAAAAACACACACACAAGGATCGTAATAGTTTAGTGTCTTTGGAAACTCGGAATAAAATCTTCTAATCGTGGTGAAAGATCTTCAACATCTCCCATAAAGATCTTTTTTTTTACCTAAAACATTTCTTTATATCCTGGGGAAAAGAAAACATAAAAGGGTGAGCTCAAATGCTCAGTAAGGGTAAACAAAATAAATATCAATCACATCATATACATAAGCACATATCTTTTGGAAATCTTAACCTGCAAAAGAGATCATAATTTCATAACATGGGGTAAATCATGGCAGTGAAATGTAATCACAATAATCATAACTTAAAACATGAAACTTTGTGGAATTCACACATAATCATAGAGAATCATTTCTTGTTAGTCAAGACTCATTGCCAAGACTATCTTAGTGGACAAAGTCCCTTTCTGAATCGAGTAACCCTCGTTTCAGTCCTGTTTCACTGAACCGGTATAACCTACCGTTCCAGCCCTATCTATCTCATGAGATATAAAATATTTACCCAATGAATTGGTGGGAGATATAGGTCCCACCCATCTTATAGTGAATCCTTTCTTATGTGTTCCACATAATCATAAATCATACATTATCGCATAACACATGTAACAAAAATGGAATTCTTAAACAACATGACATCATAAAACAATTCATATAAGATAAAGGAATTCATAAAAATGTTTCCATCACAACATAATCAAATCCATGTAATAATAGGTATAAAAACAGAACCCTTTTATTATCTTAGATGGAAAATAATTTTGATAAAATACTTGAACTTCATTCTTGAGGAAAATATCCTTTCTACTTCAAAAACACTTTTCCTTTCTTAACATGTCATAAAATTTTAAACTAAAAGAAGTTGATTAAAAATAAACTTGAATACTTGTAAGGGAATATTCTTGGATATAATGTTTTAGAAATCCATTCTTGCCGTATAAGTTAAAAAAACATTCTTCGTACTTTTGTCGGAAAAGTCAAAAAGTACCTCGTACGGAAAACGACAAAAGATTCCTTTCATTTCTTTTACTAAAAACTCACCGAAGGGTAAAATTGGATTTAAACAATTGTAGTTTGATGGAAATAATATTACATATTTATGAAACATGGATGTGGATGATAAAATACACCCCAGTAAATACATACGAATAAACAATCTCGGATAAAAATGAGATTGTGATATTTCCCTTACCTTAGGTCCGACTTGCTTTGTACGTATCCGAAACTCCTGTATAATGATTTAAATCATGTTATTGACTTATTCCAGAATCATATTCATTGTTATTATATCATATATGGTCCTCTTATGACTTTATATTACCCGTTCTTTTGTAAATTCATGTTAAAGTAGCGTTTTGGGTAAAATCGTCTCATTTGTCGTTCGTGTTTTTAACTTGTAATTATTCATATGATTACTTAGATCATTATTGCTTAATTACAGAATATAATACATGATTTATATATATATATTCATAATATACATATATAATAAATTAGTAAATGGAAAGAAATACACCGTTCATGGAGACGGTAGTCCGTACGTACGCATGAACACTGTTTTCATTTCCTTATTGAATTGAATGGAATTAAGTTGATGACATACATATAAATAATTCCAGTATCATTATTAGGTCATATATTTCATTATTACTTGTTATATATACTTTATAATCATTCATGAATGGTTAATCATTGAGAATGAATCTCATCGCGCCGTGGAGACGGTATTCCGTACGTACGCACGAGCGATGATATCGTTCCCATGGTCGTGGAATTGTGTTGAAGTGTATGTATACTATTTCAGTATCAATATCACTTTATAATAATCATATATAGTTACTCATTACACCTTTATACCCATCCAATTAAGGTGGTGGCAGAAAATAGATTACACCACGGCGTGGATACGGTATTCCGTACGTACGCACGCGCGGTGATTTCCTTTTTCCGTAGGATGGATAGAAGGTTAATTAGAGTTGTTTAATATTTATAATAACATATCAGTATATAATAAATACTAATGTTATTACTTTATCATGAAACAACTAAAGAAGAATAAGTTGAAGAAGAAAGAAATTGAAAAAGATCGGTAATGGATATTACCTCTTCTTTGAAGTGCTTCTTTGAGACCTCCTTTTAGGGAACTAAAATTGGTCTTTTAAGAGGACCAGGACCTCTAGGATGATACTAGGGAAGTGGAGAAGAGATTTTGGCAGGGTTTGGCCGAGCTTGAATGCTCAAATTGGTGTGAGGAGGAGAGGGAGGAGGTGCCCTTTTATAAGGGAGGAGAGGGGCACCTTAGGAATATCTCAAAATATTATTTTATATTAATGACAAAATCGGTTTATAATGGTTCCAAAGGGTCTTATTTCGAAGCTAAAGTGGGGATGGGTTGAAATCCTATCAACCAATAGGATTTAGACAAGTTTAGGTTATTATTTTAACCTTATCAATTAGATTTAACTCTAAGTTAAATAATTTAACTTTTACCGTGTCTTTTTGTTTTCTTACACTATATGGTTAATAAACTTACTATAATATGCCAAACGAACCCCAAATTGTTTATTATTAATATATATATCTTTATCTAAGTCATTTGGCCGAACCTTAGATTTTTAGGAATAAAATAACAATTAATTATATAATATTTGATTTAAAAACTATTTTGTGTCAATTTTGACACTATTTGATATATGATTTTTGTGAAAGTCATAAAAGAATTATATGTTCGAAACAAGTTGATTAAATAAACAATAATATATCATAGTAACCTAGAAAATTATTGGAATTCATAAAAAGTCTTAAATTACATTTATTTTGGTATTTATTAATTATGTCAATATTTCATTAATAAGATAATTACTGCATCATCTTTGTGTCATAAATAAATTAAATTATATGATGTCTAAAAATTACAAATAAATTACCATCATGTAGGAAATCGTTTTATTTTTCTAATGAATATTTACAATCGAATTTATCTTATGTATAACCCTATATTAAAAATGTTTTAGTAAATAAACATTGATTTTAACTCTTTTAACTCTTCTTTGAATTAAATAATAATAAATGTCCTAATCTAACCCAAGTGGGCCTAAATGATAATATTTTACACTTAAGGTTGTTTTTGGTCGAGATACACTTGTCCAATAGGATTAGGACATGTGTTAGGGTAATTGTAATATCATATTTACCCTTAGTTACCCTATTTACTTTTAACCGTGGTAAATAAAAGTAAAATTTACTATTCACCAAAAATTATTTTCATCTCATTGAACCACATTTTACTTACTGACATCAACCATGTCTCTCGGATTTTTGAAATTCCATTCATAGAAGCGGTAAAATTATGTTCTATGAAAAATTCAGTTTTTTAACTACCACTTAGTAGTTTCACTATTCATCAAAAATTGATGTTTTTCAGAACAATGCCAAAATTTCATCCTAAGCTATATTTCATATTCTGAATTCAAAAATGAAGTCTATTTTACCAAATTCATAACATAGAAGTTGCATTAATTAATTTTATAATTAAATCCTGCTGTTAAAACAAATTGCGTGTTTTTAAGAAACAATATCTATCAAAAGATTGACACTTGATTATGTATGGTTTAAATGTGAAATTACAACCAATGACCAACATTGTATTAAATTGTAAAAATATATTCTAAATATACTTTAAAACCACTCAAATTAATAATTTATCACTATTAATTATTTCGATTAAAAAAGTTGTTTTTAAATATAATTTAGTAATTTTCACTATTCATCAGAATATGAAAGTTATCCGAAAAATACCAAAATTTCACCTTAGGCTAAATTCGATACTCCGAATCCAAAAATGAAGTCCATTTTGAAAAATAAGATTTAAAAAATTTCAAAAAGTGTTTATTACTATTCATAACTGCTAGTTTTAATAATATTTTAATAGCATATCGTTGTTTAGTGAAACTCGGTACACGCTATCGAGGAAGGTCGCGATTGCGTGTAATGCAAGGCTAGTCAAGGATGCGTGTTGTGCAAGATAATTTTGGTGTAGCGTACAACACAAGACATTAATAAAATTAAAAAGAATAGTTTTTATAAAATCTCGGGCTGTTACAATGGGTGGGACCTATATCTCCCTCCAATGCATTGGGTAAAGATTTTATATCTCATGAGATAGACATGGCTGGAACGGTAGGTTAAACCGGTTCAGTGAAACAGGACTGAAAAGAGGAGTGAACTCGGTTCAGAAATGGACTTTGTCCACTAAGATAGTCTTGGAATTGAGTCTTGACTAACAAGAAATGATTCTCTATGATTATGTGTGTATGCCACAAAGTTTCATGTTTTAAGTTATGATTATTGGGATTACATTTCACTACTATGATTTATCCCATGTTATGAAATTATGATTTCTTTTGCAGGTTAAGATTTCAAAAAGTTATGTTCTTATGTATATGATGTGATTGATATTTCTTATGTTTACCCTTACTGAGCATTTGAGCTCACCCTTTTGTATGTTTTATTTCCCCAGGTCAGGAAGAAGGTTATTAAGTAGGATATGCCAAAAAGGGACTCTAGATATGATGAAATAAATGGGAGGCAAGGTAGATGCTTTATGAACCAGTTGTTTATGTTTCCCAGTTTCTAAAGACTCTATACCTATACGGTACTTTCCTGGTTTTGTTATATGTTGTAATAAGTGTGATTAAATTCTGAAGTAATGATAATGTATGTAAATTATGGGTCGTTATAATAAGTACCCCTCAATAAATAATGATTAAATCCAATAGGAAATGAGAATGGGGGAGCTCAAAGATGAGTAAAATTTACAAAATAATGAGAGGAAGTTGAGGGGTGAGGAAATAAGGGTTTTTCAGGTGAGCCCCCCTATTTTGTGTCTCTATCTCCCGATCCTGGTGTCGTCAGTTATGTGGTGTTTCGGCCTGTGACTCGATGTTCTCCCTTCCGATGTTGACATCTGTTGACGATGTCTCAGTACAGTTCCCCTTTCATCAGGTCAGTGGTGTTCCATTGTGTGACTCGGTGTTCAGCTCGGTGACCCCTTAATTAGTGATATCTCGGCATGGTTCTGTTGGATCAGTTCGTCTGGTGCTTAAAAAATTCTAGCTCAGTGCTTCTGCCACAACCTGACGTCACTATGAGTGGTTCCGACGAGTTTCCAGTGGGGTGCAACATCGATCTACAATTCCTCAAAGGGGGGAGGATTTGTTCTTATGCAGCTGTGATATTCTTCAGGGTTTTTTCTTTGATGATTCTGGGTTTGTTTGATTGATTGTGAAATTGGCTATGAATCTAGATTTTTTTTTGGGTTTGTGCTTTGACATCACTGGTTCTTCCCAACATCTTCACGCAGATTTTCTCGCCACCATGACTAGTTTGCTTTAGAACCTGGTGAGGGTTTTTTCATGGTCTGAATGGAGCTGATCCATGACTAGAGTGGGGTTTCTTGTTCAGGATGACCCTGATTCCACCATCAGTGGTGTTCCCTTGGCATGATTTTGGGCCATACAGTCCTAGGTGTGGATGGATTGAATTTGTGTCCCTGGGAATGCCTTTCGGGCCTCTAGGGTGGCGGTGTAGGGTGTCGTGTGTAGGGCGACAAGATTTGACCATGATAGTCGTTGATGGTGGTTCCATGGTCTCGTGATTGCTTCATAATGGGTAACCCGGACAGTCTATAAGGACTTGCTTCAGATGAGGATAGAGTTGGTTTCCTTTTCCATGTATGACTTTTTAGAATTTTATGTTCAAGAGGGTATTGTGGTGGCATCAGTACCAGGCCCATGCGGGTTTTCATGGGACAACTAGCTGAGAAGCCATGCTCTGGTGGAGGCGTGCCTTATCAATACTGATACTAGGAAGGGGTAATTTTAAATATTCTTGTGCTGGGTTGCAACCCTCTTTATTTTAATATTTTGTTAATGTATCCCTGTCCCTAAAGTCTGGGGTTTTCCCCCTTTACCCTTAAAAGGGGGTTTATCCAAAATCAATAAAAATTTCAGCATTCGGTCCATTTAGTTAGTGAATGTATTATATAAGAACCCCCCAACACCTAGCTCAAATATTTGATAGTGTCATATATGTGTGATTCCCTGATATCATGCTTGTAGATTTCAATCATTTGTAGGTATATCTCAGTCCTCCCAAACATTATCTTGAGTCCTATGACCCTGAATGGAAAAAGAACCATGATATACATGTTTTGGACAAAAACAATTGTAATAAACCTTTGGAAGATACAAGAGGAGTTAAATTAGAGCTATTACTAAACATATCTAAAAAAAAGAATTTATATTCCAGTTATTTATTTATTATGTAAGTGTTTTTATCAATTGATAAAATTCATTTTCCTATATACCTCAAAAATATTTACATCTACCCTCTCAATGATTTTTCTAATGAGATGGTATTTTTAGAGAATATGTTTACACCTTTGGTGACATATGGGTTCCATAACATAAATGGGACCTCCATTTTTGAAAAAATATAACTATACTAGGTTTGATTTATAAGTATATACACCTAGTAAAATTATTATATTCATGTTCGAAACCAATTCAATTATATAATTTGTTATAGTTTTTGGTCAACTTCAATTAAAGTATCATCCACTATTTTCTTTTTAAAACACTTATGCTAAAGGATCAACCAATGTTATATAATATAAATTCATGTTGATATCCAAAATAATATTTTTTTATATTTATAATCCAGCATCAATGTAACCCCTTTTTAATGAGTAATTCATCACCTCCAAAACTAGGAACACATCCATGTTTCTTCTCAAGTATTTAAGGAAGTATTTTGGAAATCCATTTAATTTTAACAATATTTGATTAGTACCAAAAATTTATGATCAAATAATAATAAACATTGTGCTGATTAAAAAATATATCATACATGGTTGATTGTATTATTTAAATACATGTAATATAATTAATGAAATTTCATTATATTTTAATTGATAAACATTGAGTCTTCATAAAAATCAGACAATATAAAACTTTTTTAGACATATTATTTTAGTTATCCATTTCAAATTGAATTAGTTGTTGTATATTATTTGTATTTTAACTCAGAAAAATAAATCCCTTAGATATATATGTAGATAACTTCATACCCAATATATAGTCCACTTATACTATCTCTTTTATTGAAATGGGTTTTCCCAAAAAAATCTTTAAATAGTTTATGGAAGTGTAACATTTCTAATAAGTTGTATGTCATCCACATAAAACACCATAAACACAACATTGTTACAACTTTCCTAAGTTTATATACATGACATATCTTTATTTTTATGGAAACAAAATCTTCAATTAAATTTTCAAAAGAGATATTTTAATATTGATATAATTACTTTAATCCATCAATGGACTTTTGCAACTTTGATACCTTAGTAGCACTATTTTTATTAAAAAAATATTTAATTTTTTTTATCAAAAACACTTTCTAAAATAAAATTTTATACTCCATGTCATTTTGGTTTTCAAAAACTCATTTACACTATATGGATATGACCCATTTAGGAAGTTAATCTATTTCCAAAATTAATTCATGTGTGTGTGTATATATATATATATATATCCTATTTTAGATTCCATATCTAGGGAATATTTCTCAAATAAATAAATCTTGATCGATTCTTGATAGGTGATAGTTTCATTATTTATAAAATCAACAAAATCAAAATTTTAAAAAATATATATATCTATTAGAATTCTAACAAATACTACTTTTCCTATGAGGTTCTAATGATATCCTAATTGGTTAAAATTTTATAACCAATTATTGATCTATATTGTATTCCATCTCAACGACTATACCAATTTTCATTACAAAAAACACTATGTTTAATATTACGACTAGCTCCTTGAGTAATATATTTTTTCTCAATAAATATTCTATTATTATCCAGAAATACATTCATCAATATTGTTATATAAAGAGATTAATTTATTGTATTCCATACTAAACAAAAACCTCCAAATATATTTTTAGACCATGGTGTTGAGGTTACTTGGGATTTTATGGGGTAGTTCCCCCTTATTGTAAGGTTGGGGTTCCGAGGGCCAGAGGCCCCCAAAGTTTTTTGAAAAAATATTGGGGTTTCACAGAGTTATTGATATAAATTTCCCAATAGGTTGATGTAGAACACAAATTCATAAATGACTGTTTCACGTAGATTTCACACAGATTCATTGTAATAAATTTTCTTATGGGATTTATATGGACACATGAAGGTCTAATATTCATATTAATTTATATTCAAATGATTTGAACATTTATTTCATATTTAAGGTGATTTCAACTCAAAAATGTATTACCTGATTTTTCCCCTCCATTAAAAATTTACTTAGAAACTGGATTGTGTGTGCGGCTATATTGTATCAAAATATTAGCATCTCTCTAAAATATTGGTGAAAAGTTTCTTCCATCCATTTATTTAGGGTATTATTCCCTAAACATTTCAATCATTTTATTCATTTTTATTCCCTTTTTTCACTGTTTTTATCTAATTTCTAGAAAAAGTGGTATCATAACCTAGTTTTATCTTTAAGGGTTAGAAATGTTTCTTGAATAATAGAAGTGGATGAGGTAAAGTTGAATATTTATTTCATTGATTGAAAATACTTTTGCTTATGGAAGATGATGATTGAAAATTATTTGTAACAATAGAATATGCACATTTTATATATGTAACAACACATAATTTTATAAATTAAATTACCATTATAAATGAGTAAATTATTTATTAAGAAATGAAATTATAGAAAAAATATATACTAATTTTTTTATTTTAGACCACTATAAGTTACATCCTATCAGATTTAAAATTTCATTAAGCTTCATAAATATTGATAGTGTGGCCGTTATACAATGATCATATGATTAATATATATACTGGGTTATGATAAATCAAATTAACACATACAAAGGAAGCAATAGACTTGATCAGTAGGATCATACTCTATGAAGAACATTTATTAGTGCTCATAAGGGAGATAACATCACCGGGATTTTCCTTTGACCAATCCCAATATGTGTTTCAATAACTAATGCTTGAGAGAAACCATTTATGGGAGAAGTTCAAGCCCATCGAAATCACTTCCTAAACTATGTTTTCCGAACCACCCTAAAATAATCTCACCATCGCACACCTTATCCTTAAGGTATTCACTGGTGTAATAAAGAGCTATGTATCTAGAACCTAGAAATATGAATTTTTATATAATTTTTTTTTAAAAATGAATATATTTATATTTTATTATTAATTTATAATGATTAAATAATATATGTGATAAAAATTAGATTTTGATACGATGAAACACAAATTATATTTTTGGGAAATATATAGATTCAATCAAGACACTTTTTTGATGAATTCAGGAGTTTTTAAAATATATGATATTTTTAAGAAATATTATTATTAAATAATATTTATTAAATATAAATGATCATATGAATCTATGAAGTCAAATTTAATTTTTATAAGGTTTAGAAAACTGTTATTATTAGAAAATCATTATTTTTCAATAAATGAGGATTTTAGATTTAAAAATTTAAGTTATCATATTTAGATAATTATTTTGACATCATAATTTTTTTTGAAATAATCACATCAAAATTGTATAATGGTGAATTTTCAATAATTTTATGAGATAATATATTTTTTAGGTAAAAATTAAATAAAGTATAATTATATGACATGTATTATGACATCATAAAATTCAAAAAGTGTTGAAATAAATACAATAAATTGTATCCAAGAAAAAAATTATGTTTCCCATTTAAAATAACGTGTTTTTGAATTTATTTTATTAATTTTATAAACCCTTAATAAATCCTTAAAAACATATATTATATTTTATGTTTTTAAAATCAATTATTTATAAACACGAATCACTTCCACATAATTAAGGGTATGATTTTATGGGGTTATGTTATTATAATTGTAAAATATTTTAATCCACTCCTATTTTTGTATAAAACATGGAATAAAACCATGGTAGATTTTTATTTTAGTTTAATTTATCAAATAGAGTCCAAAAAATATGTTTAGAAATTAAAAAATAATTATCCTATATTTGGATATAAAAACCCACAAATACTCGAATTAATCTTCACTAAAAACCCATAGTGCACGAATTTACTCTACCCTTCCATCTTTGTATCCATCCCAAGGTGACCCTATGCACTTAAGAAGCTGCTCCCCTACTTTTAGAAGTGGCCTCCCAAGTTAAGTGATCCTATACCTCTCCTATTTATTCAAGTGCCTTATTTATATTATGCTTTTGGTTACCAATTATTCCTATTGGTATATGTTTTTACACATTACTCTTAATTTATTTATGATTTATAACTTACGAGAGACCCTTTTAACTCTCATTACACTCTCCCATGAATCTTTATATACCCCCATTATGCTATCAAAATTATCCTGTGATTTTCCAAGACAAACCTTTGTGTGGTGAATACCCATCCCCTTTCCCACTCATGGATATTCACCTAGATGTACCTACCCATCATTTATTGGAGATATATTTGTATGATATCAAAAATAATTAATCGTGGGAATAAAAGTAATCAAATACATCCATATGTTATATGATATATGTGGAACACTTATATATGTACATGATATTAATGTGATGGGTGGGACCAAAATTATATCGCTGTCTAATGAATTGGGTAATAATTTTATCTCATCAAATGCCAATTATGGTGAGTGAGAGGTTATACAATGAAAACTGTGTTAAGATGTCTCATTGGTTACCCTTGAATTATTTTTTATGATGTCATGTTTTATGTTGTTGTCACATTGCCATGTTTCATTTATGCTATCATCTTATATTATGCTTCATTGTTCAGGTTTATGAGTCTACCCATATTATGTTACCTTGATTTTCCTATTGACTCACATGTATTAATTTGTTCTTGTTATGATTTGATTATTCCCTTGCTGGGATTTATAGATCATCATTTCTTATATACTTCCCTAGGTTATCCCATGTAGTTTTTGAAGATAAAGGAAATTTAATGGCATGTTATGGAGTTTTAGTTTACTTCATTATTTTTATGTTTCATGTTTTTGTGATATGTACCTAATTACCTAAAGAAACTTGGATTCATAATCTTATGGGGTTGTATTAAGTGTATCTTAATGAAATAAATCATTATTTAAAGGCATATTAAAATATGGTTCGTCATAGTTGATATTAGAAGAATGTCTAGTTATTTTTGTTGATCAGGATTCGAAAAATATAGTGAAATCCTCAGGGATAAGACTAAACATATAAAAACATCCCTAAATTTTAGTAAAGTATATATTAAGTGGTTTCCAATAAAATATATCCCTGTCTGGATATAACAAGTGGATGTAGCTCTGGCATATTTGTAACTAGGGGTAATATCAATAAAAATGGAACATTGAGCTCAAGTCAATCTTCAATTAGTGAATGATAAACTATCCTTGGTTCACACCAGGTTTGGCAGTCCTAGGGGATATGATTTGGTAAATTTACAATCTCATTATGAACCTTTATTAAGGGAAAAAAATTCACATAAGAATTTATGTTAGGAAATAGATCATTGATAACTTATATTAAATCCTAGAAGGTCATAGTTTATGGAATATATTTCATTTATGAGTTATACCTTTAATTTTCATGGTTTCCCATTTATTTGTTTAATTTTTTAAAAATTCCCATCCCAAATTTTCTCTTTATTTCAAGTCAATTTCACAAAATAAGAGGAACCAAGTCATCTATTAGTGTAATGAGAACTATTTTGAATTCCCCAATGATATTCGCAACCTGATAGGAGTAAGACTCAGGAACTTCATTACAATAATTTCTCAATTAACTCATGTTTTGAATATAAAATTGAATATAGAGGAAAACCAATAACCCCCTAATAAGGAGTATGTTTTAATTGATACCTTTACGTGAAAAAGGTCTTTGAATTTAAATGGATCTTCTAATCCCTAAATAAATGAATAATAGATCAACCCCATTGATAGGATCCTATCTCTCCTTCAATAATTTGAAAATGATATGGTCATAATACCTGTTTATCATATAGAAAGAGAATCTAATAAATGGTTGAAATTAATCAAAAATAAGAATCCTAAGGTGGATATCAAAGAGGTAAAGTGAAAGGGATTATGGAAAACATTTTTTGATAAATATTTCTATCACTATTAAACTTAAAATAGAGAGGTATTTTCTTATCCTCAAGTAAAAGTACGAAAAATCCAATAGGGTGTAGGAGGAGAACTTCACAAGATTTTCATGATATGCCTCTAACTTTTTTATTGACCTAAAAAGCAATATTGATTTCTTCTTTAGAAGTTTTAATATGAGTATATGAAATTATTTGGAAATTTGAGACTTTGATAGCTACTTGGAGATTGTCCAATGTGCCCTCAAAGTCAAAATGGAGATCAATGAATCTTAAGTGTATCATGGATCTAGAGATAAGAAGTAGAGAATGGATTTTAATTCAAGAGGGGTGATGAAAAATACTCATGTGGGAAATAATTTAAAACATCTCACTTGTCAAAAGTGTGGGAAGAAGTATCCTGGAAATTTATTAAAGGGGATTAGAAATGATTTAGGTGCAGGAAAGAAGGGAACCTAGATAGCGATTGTCGATGAGAGAAACACACTAATGTGATAGAATAATGGAATGATATAGTAAAAACTCAGCCTATTGTTAAATATTTCAACTAATAAGAAGAATTAAAATATATGAATCAATGCACTAATCCAAGATTTTTGACAAAAACCAATGATAATAACCTCTATGTCTTATAGAGAAAGGGTGAAATTATTCCATTATAATTACTAATATGGACTTGGACAATGAAGTGGTGATCGTTACACCTGTTATTAATTAAATGATAGAAAACAACCTATTTTATTTTGGTTCTACAAATTCCTTAATATCATGCATGACTTTTATACATATTTAAACACCACCATAAATCATGCAAGTAAAGCTATCAGTGGAAATAAAAAATGGTGAATTTATTTCATTCCATGTATATAAATATTACCTTGTCAAAATTTTTGGCCTAAATTTCATAGAAAATCTTATGATACTCTATTTAGTGAAATTACAATCTATTAAATGTATTAGATTTACTTGTATAAAGCTAACATAAATTTCCAAGAG
Source organism: Viscum album (assembly GCA_963277665.1). Lineage (NCBI taxonomy): Eukaryota > Viridiplantae > Streptophyta > Magnoliopsida > Santalales > Viscaceae > Viscum > Viscum album. The sequence continues at coordinate 1,173,271,727 of OY728120.1, forward strand.
AATGAAATCACGCTCTATATCAAAAATCTACATATGATTCTATACAAGAGAAAAAGGGGGATGAATATCATTTGGTATCATAATATCAAGAATATATATTATTTACAAATGATAAATTATATCTTGCTCAATTTATTGAGACTAAGTATAATACAATCCTTGATGACATGCTAATTGTACGTGAATTCACCGATGTGTTTTCTGAAGAATTTCCTAGTCTTCCTCCTAGTACAGAGTTTGAATTATTGATCTAAAGTATACCTAGATATTTTACAATATCCAAGAATCCATATACAATTTTTTTTGAACATGAGGAGATAAATAATAAACTACAATATAATATGGATAAAGGGTATATACACCCAAGTGATTCACCATGGGGTGCACTGATCCTCTTCATTAAGAAGAAGGATGGGTCGATGCACCTCTACTTTGGTTATCATGAACCCAGTAAAATAAGATAAATAATAAGTATCTTCTACCATGGATTTGTGAATTATTCAATTGGTTACATAGAAAACCTAATTTCTCTAAGGTGGATCTTTGGTTGGGATATTATCATTTAAAGAACAAGAGGGTTTATTTCACCAGGAGTAATTTTTGTACAAGGTACCTACATTATGAGTTCATAGTGATACCATTTTGGACACAATAATTATATAGAAATATTTATGTACTTAATGAATTGAGTCATTAAGGATTACCTCAGTTTTTGTAGTATTTATTGAAAATATTCTCATTTACACCGAAATAAATTAGGAGCATGATGAGCATTTGGATGTTGTACTGAAGACCTTTTGGATAGAAAATATGTATGAAAATTAATGGACATGAGTGTTTTGGATAGAGAAAGTAACATTAATGGGGCATGTTATCACTAAAAATGGGATATATGTGGATACTTCAAAAATAGATATAATTAAAGGATGGACCCGAACAAACTTTGAGGAGTAAATCCATAGTTTCATTGGATTTTCAAGGTATTATCATCAATTTGTGAGAAACTTATCATGATTTTAAATCACACTAACCAATATAACTCATAAGGATGGTAGAGGTTTTTTGGAATGATGAATTGAAAGATAGATTTAATGAGTTGAATAAGAATCTAATCAATGAAACTATTCACACATTACTTACTAGTAGAGATGGGTTTGTGATATACAATGATGCGTCCAAAAAAATAATGGTTTGTTTAATCATGAAAGATGAAAAAGTGATAGCCTATCAATCTAAATAATTAATGATCCATGATTGGAACTACCCAACACATTGACTGTAGTGATATTTACACTAAATATTTTTGTAGTATTATCCCTTATGGGAGAACTGTGAAGTATATATAGATCATAAAAGACTCAAGTACATATTCTAAAAAAGGATATTAATATGATCTAACGAAGGTGGTTAGGGATGGTCATGAATAATAATTGTTCAATCTATTACCATCCTAGGAAGGAAAAAAAGTGGTAGATTCTCTGATTAGTAATGATCCTACAACCCTATCTGTGATGAGAATTTCATGGGCCCTAATATTATTGGAAATATAGAGGATGTAAATGGGAATAATAAAAGGATATTCATCATACCTTACTAAAATGATTTCTTAAACATATAGTCTTATGAGGATAAAGTAGGCCCAAAAGTATGATGATGTTCTACATAAAAAGGTAGGGAATATTCAAGATTTTAAATTTTCTAAATATAGAGTTATAAGCATTAAACCAAGATATGTGTCCCAAAAAAACCATAACTAAATATGGATCTTATGAAGGATTATCGTATCTCATCCTTCACTATTAATCCAAGATTCACGAACATTTATAGATATTTGAAGAAAAACCACTTTTGGGATAACATGAAGTGGGAGACTATAGAATTTGTATAAAAATTATTATTATTATAACAAGTAAAGGATGAATGACAGAGTTATAAGGGTATGATTCAACCATTACCCATACAAATATGGAAATGGGAAAACATAAACATGGATTTTTTCACATGACTCTCCAGGACTTCTAAAGGAAATAACACCATATGGGGGTTAGTCAAACGACTTACCAAGTCCGCACATTTAATTACTATAAAGTAAGATTTCTCAATTGACCAAGTCACCAATATATATATAAGGGAAGTTGTAAGACTACATGGAGTTCCAATATCTATTATATCTGATGAAGATACGAGGTTTACCTTGAGGTTTTGGAGAATCCATTAACATGCACTTGATATAGAACTGATGTTAAGCACTACATATCACCCTCATATGAATGGTTATTTTGAAATAAACAATCAAACTCATGAATATATTCTACGATCTTGTTCAATGGATTACAAAGGATATTGGGATCAACACCTTCCCCTAGTAAAGTTCTCATATAACAAAAATTCCTATTAAATAATTGAAATGGAACCTTATAAGGGGATATATGGGAAGCAATGTCAGACTCCAACATAATGGGATGATTTTAGAGAGTGGAAGATGGTGAGACCTGATCTTATCCAAGAAATGACAGAGAAGGTTCATACTATTCAACTTCATATGAAATATGAAAAAAATTTAACAAAACATATATGGAAACAATTATTGATGAAAACTGAAGTTTGAGGTTGGAGATAAATAATTCCTTTGTATATCACCATGGAATAAATTCACTAGGGTGGGGAACAAGGGTAAGATTAGTCCAAGAGAAATCACCCCTTTAAGATCCTTGATCACATCGGAGTGGCGGCCTATAGACAATCACTCCCACCTAACCTATCTCAAGAACATGATGTATTCCATGTATCCCTCTTGAGGAATTACATAACAGACCCCTTAGATGTACTGAATCTAAAGGTGGTTCTATTTGAGTATGATCTTTCATATGTGGAGAAGTTGGTGAGGATCCTAGATCATAGAGACAAGGTTCTATGAAACAAGAAAACAAACTTGGTCAAAATTATATGGTGGAACCACATATTTGAGGAAGCGACATGGGAACTAGAAGAGGTGTTGAAACATAATTACCTCATATATTTTAGTAAATAACAAAATTATAGGGTGGAATTTATAAATGGGGAACAATTTAATGAACTAAACATTTATAAATGAAATCCCATTTCTAAATGAGTAAATGCCTTATTAATAAATGAAATTATAGAAAACACAAGAACTGCTTTGGTTATTTTGGACCATTATAAGTTATATCCCATCATATAGAAAATATAATTAAGCATAATAACCATTTATAGTATAACTATTATACATGGATCATATGATATGTATATATATAAGGTTATGATAAATCCAATTGACACAAAAAAGGAAGCGATGACTTCAACATGTTGGATCATACCCTATGAAGCCCATTTATCAAATCTTACAAGGGAGATATGATCACTGGTATTTTCCATTGATCATTCTCAATCCATGATTCAACTACTAAAGAATGAGAAAACCCATTTATGGGAGAAGTTCAAGCTCATTGAGATCATTACCGAAACCATGTTTATAGAACAACCCTATGAAATTATCACCATTTCACACCTTACCCTTAGGGGATTCACTAGTCTAATAAATGGCTATGTATATAGATCCTAATTGTATTAGTTTTTATATTTTTTAAATTAATTTTTATATTTATCTTATGTAATTACTTTATAAAAATAATTTTGAAAATAATTATATTTTGATAAAATGAACAAAAAATTGTATTTTTGGGAAATATATTGTTTTAATCAAGAAACTGTTTTGAAGAATTCAATAATTTTCGAAATAAATGAAATTTTAATAAAACATTTTTATTAAGTAATATTTATTAAATAAAAATTATAATTTAATTTTTTGAAGTCAAATGTAATTTTTATGAGGATCAGAAACGTATTATTGTCAAAAAAAATTATTTTTCAATAAATGGTGTTTTTTGATTTAAAATTGAAAATTCTATGAGAATCAGATTTTTCGGTAAAAATTAAATATGGTATAATTATATGTTATGAATTATGACATCATAAAATCTTAAAAGTTATTTAATAAATAATATAAAGAGTATTCACTGCCAAAATTATGTTTCCAATTTAAAATAATTTTTTTTAAGTTATTAGATCAATTTTATAAACCGTTAATTAATCCTTCAAAACCTATATTATATTTTATGTTTTTAAGGTCAATTATTTATTAACAGGACTCAAATCCACATCACCAAGTGTATTATTTTATAAATTTTGGTTCATAGTCTTAGAAAATAATTAAATCCACTCCTATTTGGTAGAAACCATGGACAAAATCTAGGGGGATGGTTATTGGGTTGGATTAATTTGTCATATAGAGTTCAAAACATATGTTTAGAAATTAAAAAGAATAAAAATGTAATTTTTTTATAAAAACCCACCCAACCACCCATTAATATTCTATAAAAACTCTTTTAACATGAATTTAAATTCCCTTTCCTTTCTATAGCTCTCATAAGGTTCCCCCAAAACCATAAAAAGCTCCTCCTAAGCTTTTAGAAGCCCCCCCTCAAGGTAAGGTATCCTCTCCTTCTCTTCTTTATTCAAGATCCTAATTTATATTATGCATTTTGATTCCCAATTTTCCATGTTGGGATATGTTTTTACACATACCTGTTACTAGAATTATGATTTATATGTGATTATAGACCCCTTTTATTATCATTAAACCCTTACATGAATTTTTATGTACCCCCATTATTCTGCTGAAATTTGTCTATGATTTGTCATTATCAAACATTTGTATAGTGAATACCCATCCCTATTCCCACTCATGGGTATTTACTAACATGTAAATATCCTTAATTTATTGGGGGATTAAATTTATTTAACCTATATTCCTTAATTATGGGATTAAATGTGATGGAATACACCCTTATGTTATTTGATCTATGTGGAACACTTATGCATGTACATGATATGAATGTGACAGGTGGAAATGAAATTATATATCCATACAATTCATTGGGTAAGGTTTTTATCTCATGATATTCCATGAATGGTGCATAAGATGTTATCATAAGCAAGCTATGTTATGATATATTACTGTCTATTCTTGACTTATGTTTATGAAGTCATGATTTATGTTATTACCATATTCTCATGTTACCTTTATGTTATCATCTTATATCTTGAATTGATGTTCAAATTTAGGATTATCAACCATCTTATGATACCTTGATATTCAAATTGACTAACGTGTATTAATTTCTTCATGTAATTATTTTATTATTCCCTCATTCTGCTTTATATCTCACCCTTTTCTTATATACATCCCCAAGTTATCTCATACAATTTTTGAAGATCAATGAAATATAAGGGAATGTTATAGGGATTTAATTTACTTCTTTATATTTATTTTTCAATATGTTATTTTATGTAACTAATTACTATAATACTCTAGGCCTCATGATCTTTTGGGGTTTTATTAGGTGTATCTTTATGTAATAATTCACGAATTAAAGGTATAGTAAAATATGGGTTGTCATAATACTTGTGGGGAAAACTAGAAAAAATATCAGATATTGATTGGGATTTTTGGGTAGATATGACCTGATAATTATATATATAATATTGGAAAAAATAAACATTCAACATCACAGTAGATATGAAGACCACATAGGATGATTCCCTCCCACACCTTTATCATTTCAACAGCTTCTCTTCACCATAGAACCATGTCAGGTTTTTCCACCTCCAGGAAAAGCCTATGTGGACTGACAAGACCCTAAACCTCACTGTGCTTGAGAATATCTAGATCCACCATGAGGTACATAAACTCATCAACTAACTTCACCTCTCATTTATCACCAATATACATGAGGATAAATTCAGTGACCTCTTCCACAAGTTCCTAGCCACCTTTCATATATCCATCCACTATGTCCAATTTAGACCCAGAGCTAGGCCTTGTGAGTCCACCCCTGGAGATTTTGCTGTCAGACTCAACGTCTACTTTGCCAACTTTGTCGCCTCCTTGGTCTTCCTGAAATTACAGCTTGATACTGACAAGGATGATGTTTAAAAACTTTTGGGGTGTATTTCTAGAGACTCACATAGCTCGTATGATCCTCAAATGGCGAAGATCACTCACCTCTATGGTGATTCTCTTTAGACCATTCACTGGGACCTTACTCGTGCTTGGTTGGCATGAGGTGATTCTCATGGGAGTGTGAGATAGATTGACGTCATCATTCTTGCGCCAGCCACAGGCTGACTAACTGTCAACATGGCTAGGATGTTTAGTGAGTTCTACCAGACCTAGGAGATGAGTACTTGAGGTAAGTTGATGATCCTTTATTACCCATCTGGGCATGCATCATGATGCCTTTGATTCTTCCCATCATATCACTTCCCTCAGACCAACAGAGAGTTCCATCTTACTTTTTCTCCATAATATGGGTAATATGATGAAGAGATGAAACATTATCGATGGGCACTATCTTATGTTTAGGATGAGGATGAGGCACCAACTTAGCATGCATCCAACTCGGTCTCCCGTAGACATGTCCCTGCACCCACTGGTACCAATACCACCACCACATCCTTCACCCCTATGGACACTACTATCCCAACCACCTTCAATCCATATTCCCATGATTTTTCTATTTCCACGACTACCCCAGATGAATTTTAACCCCATCCACCCATTCCCATAGACCTCTAACCATTTCTCTAGTATATCCTGGAAAACCATAGATAATGTTATCATCGGTTCCACATACCATTCACCAATCCATCTCACATAACCACCCCGCCCCACCTGAAAGACCCTATTACACATCCATTCCCACACCACATCCCACATCGAACAACCTACCTATTGAGCTTACAACCCAACATCCCAGAAAGAGTACCTATAAGAGAATGTCAAATGGGGAAAGAGCCCCACTAATCTATCTCCATCGGAGGTTCCCTTCATCGATTCAACTACTATAAACTGTACATATATACACATTTTCACCTCACCTCCCCCATCCTCGATCTATCTCAATGCCATAACTAGAAAACTTGATATATATTTCAATCCTACAAACCCATAACCTATAGATAATATCAATAGGGAAGGATAGCTGCAAACACACACTGTTTGAGAGGGGATGTCTAATGCGGATCTAGATGAAATTTATTTTACCATTTAGTTATGACCTGGTCCCCTCCAATTTGTTTACTCTGTTTGGGTGTCCATTTTTAGACTACTTGTTGGATTATTTTCATTCTACTATTGAATCACTTTATCCATATATAGCTCTTCTTCATCTTCCATGGTTATTAACGTGCTTGTACCACCATAATGTAAATTCTTTACATTCCATGTATCATCCGAACTATTTATATTTTTGGAGCACCATATCATATAAAAGGAGGCCATACATATGAATAATCAGTATTTTTACTCTCAATTAATATTCTTTTTTTCCATTAAAAATTTGTTTTAATTTATTACACTTCTTGTTTTATAAATATTTTCATGTTTCGTTCAATTCATCATCCGTTCTTCAATTGTTGTACTTCCATTTCCATTTTAATTCTCATTTTTGATACCATTATGTGTTATTAATATATGCTTGTTATTTATTAATTGTTTATTATTTTTTAGAAATTATTTTATTGGATTTAAATTTAATTACTTTTTTAAACAGGGACTACAACTTCTTTAAATCATGTATTGGTTATTTCTCATTCGTTTCTCGAGTATGCGTAGCATGTTTAGTATTTCATTCTTTTTGATAAAAATTGTCATGTGTGGATAATCCTCTTAGGGTTAGGGGTTTATAGTAGGGGGTTTTTTGAGCTTAATGAATCTATATATTGATCCTTGGTAAAACTATAGATAGTAATTGGTTAAAAAAAACTTTTCATCATATTATCTTGAACAACCTTGACCACAAGAGGTGAAAATGAATGAAACTGACCTAATTGAAGTTGAGAAGGCTATAACCCTTATCCTATGAAACTTTATACATATAAGATAAGCATAATAAATCTAGTATTTAATCTATTCTCAGACCAAGGGATAGTTTCAAAAAAGGTAGATCCAATTGGTTTGGACAAAACCAATTTTTGACCCTTTCACCACTTCACAACATAATCCATAGGACTATTCAAAGATAAATTTAGGATTATCTTATTCTAGGATCCCTAAAATTGACCTGGATCCCTTATTAGTTATCTAAATTAAATCCAAACTACCTAGTTTTAAAAGAACCAAATCTTTACGAGTGACTGTGAGGAATCATTTCAAAGTATTTTGTTCAAATGGTTGCTTGATTACCATTGATCCCTATGGGTTTGACTAATAAATTTTGATTTACTATGACCTAGTATTTAGTGTAGTTTGGGAATATAAATTTATAATATGATAAAATCCCATGTGAATCCAATGATGCATGTAGACACATTTTCTATTACTTAAAAAAGGACTCTATGATGATCTGCATTATCACATGTAGTGGAAATTAGGGGAAATTTTATCTTTTGTTCCTAAAAGTGTTTTAGGGGTAAAATGGAAATTTATCTAGTTGTATGATCTTTGATAATTTTTCCGACCACTCATTTGGTCCTAGAATATAGGGTTTACCCTAGAACAAATGTTTGGTGGGAGTTCGTTCCATTCAAATTTTCATGAAATATTTAATATTTAATTAATTAAATATTAATTTGTTTTCACATGTATATTTAGTCATATCTTTTAAATATAGAATTTTATGGAGATTCTGTCTTCATGGTTGAGTCTATAAAATGGGTTTTTTTCTAGGCAAGGCATAATCCTGTCACAAGCATTGTGGCTGGGGCCAACCACCATTTCATTTCTTATTATTTTTTCATTTTTCATTATTTTTTCTTTTCTAATTTTATTTTCCTATTCCTACTTTGGATTTTCACATACATAGATCCCCCTGTGGGTTTCACTCGAATGAAAGAGGGAGTGGGAGATAAGAGAGGTAAAGGGTAACAGAAGGCTCCACTGTAGATCTTTCATCACACCAAATCATCATTAAGATGTTTTGGATCATAGATCACACTAAAATGATTTTTATTCCCTTGTGGGTGAATTGGTACCCATGGATTTTTTGTTCACTGGGAAGTATGGATGAGGTTTTCATCTGTGGTTTTTATGTCGAGGTTTATATTATTCTATAGAGATACATTAGAGGCTCCTACATTGAGACTATCATGTTTATCAACGTCAGACCCTTGTTTGGAATTCATTTATTTTGGACTCCCATTGGGTGAGTTGTTGATTAGGTATTAGTTGGAGATCACCGAGGGCTGTTTGGGATTTTCATCACTAGGTTTGTCCCTTATATTTTGAGGATCTACAGGAACCCTTGTGATGTTTATTACTCTTGATATGGAATTTATGAATTTTGAAGAAATTTGGATAGGAATGGATCGAGAGATTATGTGTAGTATGGGAGTCCCTAGTAAGAAGTCACTTTATACTGTGACCCCAGGGACTCTGAAAACCTGATGTTTTGGATTTTACTTGAGGTTTATCATTCAGAGCCTATAGTGGTAGTTCTTTTGGGTGTTGAGATCCAGTTTACGGAGTGAGGATTCATGTTTTTTGGATGACATTCAATAAGTGATTCTAGTTTAGCTTTTTGGATAGAGAAGTCGAGGTTGGATTGTCCCATGTTTGGTTAGCCATTTTTTGAGATGTTGGAGGTAGTTTTTTCTCACAACTTGTGTTTGGGTAGGAGACCCTTGGAATATAATGGATCAATCATTGACCCTGAGTTTTGATATGGTTATCTCATCTGATGGATGGATATTGTTAGATAGGATTTGGGAGATAGTGGATGATCTAGATGAGTGAACCCACTTGTTGGGTATTAAACCCTAGCTAGAGGATATATTCCATGGAAATAGTGGGATCCTAGTTCTTGTGTAGGTCCCATGGAAAAACATATCTATCAGGAACATGGGGTGGATGGGATTTATTAGGATAATATATGTGTTAGGTCTATAGTGATGTGTTCCCCAGGGATGTTGTTTACCGTCAATCCCTTCTTCAGAGGCTGATTAGTTTTGTAGGAATTTCAGGATGCATTGGTTTCTCATACATGTTGAGTTGAGATCATTAAATAGTTAAATAATTCCAATATATTACTAGATCTAAATAGACATTATTCATTCATGTGGAAACCAATGGTTATGCCCTAAGGTCCAACATTTGGGCCTCTTTTATTTAGATATCTTGGATTCATCTGTAGATCTGGTGGATGTTCCAGTTCTCCTGTGGAAGGGTGAGATTCATATTATAAATCATCCATAATTGGCTTGAGAGAGGGTATATTTACCTCAGGTGTTTGTATATAACTAGATATTGTTGTTTCCATTGTTTTTTATTTACCATACAGTTTCTATGAAGTTTTTTATTTATGTTAGCTAATATTAGTTTTGAATAGGCTAGGCATATAACCTATGCATTCAATTGTTATGACATCTGGTTTATAGGTTCACCATTGGGGGTGGCCTACTTAGATTCAATTTTCATCCCCTTTACATGAACCTTGGTGTGCATGTAGACCCGATATCTACTTTCATATTGGAGAATGTGTTTCATAGTAGATGGGGCCAAGGCTCCGTGTTTCTTGATCGAGCAGAGCTGCTCATATGTAGTTTTAGGATCGGGCTGGTGTAGGTTGAGAATCAATGATATGGGGTATGTGGTTTAGTTAAGAGTTTTGGTAGATCTTGATGTATTTATTTTTTATTGTTTATTTTGTATATATGTCCATCCTAGAGGGAAAACAACTATTTTATGTTTTTCATTCTCGAGTATGTATGATTGTATGCTACGTTTCATTTATTATAGTATGTTGTTCCTAAATTTCATTTATTATGTATAATCTGATGTTTATCTTTATGGATATATTGGTTATTTATACTATTATTACACTTTGACCAGAGATTATAGTCTCCTTGATGCATCTTTTATACCTTCACTTCTGTTCAGCATCCTCTGGCATTTGGGGAGCTGCATTTGAAGATTTTTGGAGAGTGAGATTGGGTGATGTGTTAGGTCTACCAAGGATGGTTCATTACAGACTCCTCCAATCGTCACTTATAAAAAAATTATGGACTTTACCTCAACCAATATCTAAATAAATCACATCATAAATCCCTTATCCATAATATATATGTTCCGGTCTTACCAAATGCTTATACCAAGAAGGCATAAAGAGATATCCAAAGGAGGATTCCCAAGGAAGTGGTAATCATCTTTATAGAGACTTTCAAGTTTCATTCTTCTTAAACATATTTTAAAATCTTCTATAACTATAACACCATTATATTTCAAAACAATACTATGTTCAATAGTGTATAGGATATGCAACATAGAGTTTAAGATGTTCACGATATACTATTAAAATATTTTTATTTAATGTGACAATTATCAACAAACTATTAAATTGGTGGATATGAATAGTAATAACTAAAGTATAGAAAATATAAAAAGGACATTCCTAATAAAAATTCATTGATAAATACTAATAAATAAGTACTCAATTTTCAGTAATGTTATTTTATTCTTTAGAAAGACATTTTCTTAATTTTTTTTATTTCTCTTATAGAGAAGATATTATAATTTAATTTTGGAACATCAATAAATTTTATTTTATAAAAAAAATATAATTTTAGAGATCATCTTGTAAAATTTATCTTCTTGTCAAATCTTTATATTTTTCTAAATAGATTGAATTTTCCATAAATAATAAAAAATAACAATTTTTAATGAAAACTATATTTTTGTTTCAAGGATTTATGAATTTTAATTTTTTTTAAAATGATTTCAAATTAAAATTAGTTCAATTATATTTCAAATAATCCAATTATATTCATTTTAATAAATTTTATGTTTCAATTTTGTATAAAAACATTTTTACATGTAGAAAATAATTTTTCTGAAAAACTATTTTTATGAGCACAATGTATTTTTTTATCATAATAAATTAAATTAATCACTATTAGTTAATTTTTTAATGGAGTTTATATATTATATATATGTAATAATTTTTTTCAACATTCATTTAACATTTTTCTAATTATGGGACAAGAACAATCCATGTTATATGCTCGAAAAATATATTTTTCTAAAAAATGGGTTTCGTCGTGTTTTGTGTGATTATTTTTAAAATTAGGTTAGACCAATTATTGGTATTTAATTTGAAAACATTTAATCCATATTTGGAATCATGTGGTTAAATTTGTTTAAATAGGTCCCTTTTATTTTTGGTAAATTTGAATAGTAACCGTTGTGAAATGTTTCACCTTGGTAAAGGGAAAATCTGGTTAATCTATGTTAAAACAAAATGATAAGGTTATAAATTTTCATGATAATTACTATTTTTATATGTCAATTCAACAATTATCACCTCTATCTCAAACTTTATTTATTTAATGGACAATTTTCCATGAAAATGACCTATATAATATTTAAAACAATGAAGGTTACAAAATGTCACTCTCTTTATTTTAAATATCTCTTATGTGTTCACACAGGGAAAAAATCAGGTGGTGAATTAATATCAGTGGTAATTTTTGAATACTGAAATTATATTAATGATGGAAATTTATTTATAATTTTCATTTATTAAATAATTACATTAAATTCTCATGCAATGCTAATGCAATATTTATCAAATAAAAATAAAAATAAAATAAATGATATTAAAAGTATTTAAATTGATATAATTGGATTATGTTAATATGTATCATGAATTTTATTCATATATATGAAATACTTGGGATTTATGAAAGAATTATATTTTAATTCCCCCTTTTTTATGTATTTAATTTCAAATTAAATTAATAGTGTTAAAAATGACATTAATGTTATTTTATAACATATAATAATTTACTAAAAAATTTAAAATTCATAAAAATATTTGATTCTAAAATATTAATGTGATATGGTTTTGAGAATAAAAAATTGTCCACTTATGGGTTGTTTTTCATTTTATAATATCATTATTAACACTTAAATAGTAGAGAGTATTAATATTACAATAATTGTCAAAAGGGTTAACAAGGATTAAAACTAAAAGATAAGGGTGAAAACATACCCAAAACATGTCCAAATTTTATTTAATGATAGTATTTTTACTTATCCTCATATTATACTATAATTATATCATTTTTGATGATTTTTTTAATTAAAAATATTTTATTTTATTTTAATACTTTTAGAAATTATATGAATTTACCTCCCCACAATTATAAAAGGTCACCTCTGATTTCCCTTATTTACACCACTTTGATCCAAATTTCTTAACCAAATCATTCCCATTACACTTTAAAGAAAAAATTATCCAAATTATAGAGACTATTCTCATTCCAAAAGACCAACTCTAATTACCTTACAAAGAGATGTAACTAAAGTCTAATAAAGAAGAGGTAATCGTCTTTATCGAGTCTTTCAAGTTTGTTTCTTCTTCTATATCCTATTAATGTATTATACCCATAATAAAATAATAAATATAGTATCCTAAATATTATAATATGTTATTATTATTATTATAAAACATTTTACATTTCTTTTTAATCATATAAATAGAGAAAACATCACTCATGCATATGCAGGTATAACCATCTCCACGCAGCGGTGTAATTCATTTTTCATCACAAATTTACTTGGATGGTTGTAAAGGTTGAACTAATAAATATATATTAAATTTATGACATAAATTTTATTCTGTAAATATTAAATGACATATTCCATCATACCTTTCAATCTATTGGAAAATGATATCATCACTCATGAGTATGTGTGGAATGCCACCACTTTAAAGCGATGTGATCGATTTTTCATTTCTGTTTTATATGTATTATAATAATGATATATTTAATGAATATATATTATTTATATGTTATAATAATGATTATATAAATTTTAATTATCATTTATATTTATTTTATTTCATTCATCTAAAAGTGAAAACATTTTTCATTCCGACTTATGGCTTACCATCTTCATGAAAATGACTTATATAATATTTAAATCAAAGAAAGATACAAAATGTCACTCTCTTTATTTTAAATATCTCTTATGTGTTCACATAGGGAAAAAATCAAGTGGTGAATTAATATTAGTGGTAATTTTGTGAATAATTAAATTATATTCATGATGGACATTTATTTATAATTTTCATTTATTAAATAATTACCTTAAATTCTTTTGCAATGGTAATGCAATATTTTTCAAATTAAATGAAAAATAAAATAAATGATATTAAAATTATTAAAATTGATATAATTGGATTAAGTTAATATGTATCATAAATTTTATTTATCTATATGAAATAATTTTTCGGTATGAAAGCATTATATTTTAATTCCCCCCTTTTTTGATGTTTTTAATGTCAAAATAAATTAATAGTGTTAAAATTACATTAATGATGTTTTATAATATATAATAATTTATTAAACATTTACAATTCATCAAAACATTTGGATCTAAAATATTAATGGTATATGGTTTTGAACATAAAAAATAGTCCATTTATTGGTCGTTTTTCATTTTATAATATCATTATTAACACTTAAATAGTAGAGAGATTTAATATTACGATATTTGTCAAAAGGGATAACAGGGGTTACAACTAAAAGATAAGGGTGAAAACATACCCAAAACTTGTCCAAATTTTATTTCATGATAGTATTTTTAATTATCCTTAACTTATACTATAATTATATAATTTTGGATGAATTTTTTAGTTAAAAATATTTTATTTTATTTTAATACTTTAAGAAATTCTATGAATGTCCCTCCCCAAAATTAAAAAAGATATCCTCTGATTTCCATTATTTACACCAATTTAATCCAATTTTATCAACCAAACCCTTCCCACTAAACATAACAAACTTATCCATGTTCTGGAGACTATTTTCATTCAAAAAGACCAACTCTAATTCCCTTAAAAAGTGATCTAACTGAAGTCCACTAAAGAAGAGGTAATTGTCTTTATCAAGTATTTCAAGTTTGTTTCTTCTTCTATATCCTATTAATGTATTATACCCATAATAAAATAATAAATATACTATCCTAGATATTATAAGATTTTATTATTATTATGTCAAACCATTTTACATTTATTTTCAATCATATAAAAAGTGAAAACATCACTCGTTCATATGCATGACTAATTATCTCCACACAACGGTGTAATTCATTTTTAATCACCAATTTACATGGATGGTTATAAGGGATTAAAAAATTAATATATATTCAATTTATGACATAAATTTTATTCTGGAATTATTATATTACATATTCTATCATACCTTTCAATCTGTTGGAAAATGATAGAGTCACTAATGAGTATGTGTGGACTTCCACCACTATAAAGCGATGTGATCGGTTTTTCATTTTTGTTATATATGGATTATAATAATTATATATTTAATTAATATATATTATTTATATGTTATAATAATTATTTTTTAATGTTTAATTGTTATTTATATTTCTTTTATTTCATTCATTGAAATGTGAAAAAGTTTTTCATGCGTACTAAGGGCTTACCGTCTTCATGAATATTATAATTAATTTTCTTTATCTATATTTTATGGATTACTTAAAATAAATATATAATTAATATATATTAAATTTATATCATATTTAAAATTATGGTGATAATTTAACTATGATAAAAGTGAAAGGACTGAAACTTTCAAACCAAAACATACATGAAAAACTAAGAAGTTATTACCCAAAATAGTGATTTTAACAAATAATTGTTAAAAAATGGGTGATAAAATATTATATGTATATCATTTATTTTATTACATAAATGAGTATTGTTCTGTAATATATTTATAATAAATATATATTTATTATATGGTATCTTTGGACACATATGAAGGAAGTCAAATCTGAGGTAAGGGTTTATTTGACAATCTAATTATTATTCAAGATTGTTTATATTTAAGTCTCTATTAGGGTAATTATTTGATATTTGTATCTTAAAACAAATATATATTATTATAATATGGTTATTTATATAAATTTAATGTTTTCATTTCAATTTACATCTCTTTAGGTATTCATGATTCTGAAATAATATTTTTAAGGAAAACCAACTTCACTTCTCCCTTCGGTCAAAAATCCTTTCTCTTCCATGAACTTATTTTATAAAAATGTTTTCAATAATGGTTTTAATATTATAAAATTATTATTAACGTGTTTCTTACACATTTTTTACTTTATATTGCATTGTTTTAAATAAATATTCTTGTTATTCTCTGAACAAGGTAATTTTTTAAATTCTTATAAAACTGTAAAAGGAATGTTTTTTAACTTATAAGGCATGAAGAAAATTTCCGAAAATCTTGACTGCTATTTTATTTGAATATAAATTTACAAATTTAAAAGTTTATCTTCAATGAAAATCTTTACCTTAATATTTGGGAAATATTTTATATTTTAAATAAGTTTTTAAAGTGAAAAGGGTATTTTCCTCAGGAAAATTTCCCATGATATTTTGAAAGTATTTTTATCTAAGTACACATAATTTGTTGAGTCTTATGAATTACCAAGTTAGAATTTTATGATACCATACCTCATATTTATATGGATGGTTTATGATCACATTGAATAGAGAAATTATAAATATTTCGTATTCTAGTTATTCTGATGTGGACAATTATTGAGTTTTAACTAATGTTGATTATGTTATGTTGTTTATTTATATAATGAATGAATTGGAGTTTTTAAGTGATTAGAGGGGCCCAAAATTACATATCCCCTTTATGAATCAGTAGGTATCATGAGAATTTTTTTTGGGTATTTTTTGTGGCCTTAATCATTCATAATGATATCTTAGCATGAGGCATTGACAATATTTTTAGATGTCCTAGTATAAGACCTAAATAATAATTTTCAGATGTTTGGAATTATGAATTTCAACCTTACAGAATCATTTATTGAGGTCCAAGTGATTATTTGAATATTTATGATATCCACGTATAAGTTTCGAAATCATGTGATTATTTATATTGTATTATTTGATCTTCATTTTTCCAACCATATTATTCATGCCTTATTTAAATTCCCCTATATACATTTCCATATAGAGAATCTGAGTTCACCCCTTTCTTATGTTTAATTTCCCTGGGATCCTAAGAAATGTTCTCTAATTGATATACATGAATATTCTTGAGGGAATAAATACGATCCCCAATAAATTAATATGTTGTCCTTTTTTTTCAAAATTAATATGGGATTAAATTATGGGTCCTGTTTACCAAGACAACTAAACTATTTTATCCTTTGGTATGTGATTAATTTTATTTAGTTACAATGTAATAAATTAACCAATGGATCTGGGCTACTAAGGTGAGAATATTTACATTTAGTATTAGATAAGGTTTATTTGAATCCTTGGGAACTAAATTTAAGAAAACATATATTAAAAAACAAAAACCTATGAGAGAATTTGAGGATATTATACGAGAAATATAATTTATGATTCAAATGAGGATATTTTAGTATTTTTAAGTATTATAATGGGTTAATATGTCTATGGTTGATCATAAGTTTAAGGGAAAATATACCACTTTTGAGGTTTTAAGTGATAGAAGTATAAGAAGATTAAGAGTATTTTGGGAGATATTTATGGAAATATAACTATTGGGTTTTGTAATACCCTGATATTTTATGAAATATATATTTTTAGAATTAATTTAATATTTTTGATATTTTTCATTTCACACAACACTAAAAATATTTTATTTTATATTAAATCACTATGTCTGGCTTGAATTATATGAAAAACCAAGTAGATCATGTACTAAATGTAATATGAATTTTATCATTTTCATTACAGAAAATTGAAGTTAGCTTGTGTTACACACAAAAATTACTTTCTGTGATGGATTACGAAACATGAAACACCGAGTTTTATTGAAAAATAATATATTATTAAAATATTATTATTTAATATAATAAGATGTAACCTAGTAGTTAAATTAGTAGTTATGAATAGTTTTAAATAACTTATTAATATATATGTTTAAAAAAAATATAAGTTTAATTCATAGGTCAAAAATTAATTAGAGATGAAAATATAAGAACCAATTCAATATAAATGATATATTTTTGTTTTTATGCTCCTAAAGATTTTTTGTATTAATAAATTAAATTAATTAAAATTAGTGAGTGATATTAATGTAATATATATTATACATTCAATTAAATATTTTTGATATTCATCCAACCTATTTGATATACATAATATATGAAAAAACAAAATTTATGCATCAAAAACTATATTTTTATAAAGACAGTTTTACTGTCTTTTAATGGAGAATCAATTTTAAATACAATTTTTTTCACTTTACTATATTTAATATGTATAAGATTCATATTTTAAATGTAAAAATAAAAATTATTTTAGAATGATCTTTTTTAATTTTTTGGTAAGATTTCATTTTTAATGAATAGTTAAAAACTATTGAATTTTAATTCAAAACCTTTTTTTCGATTTATTTGTGGTCTTAAATTAAAATTAAAATTGGTTTTAAAGTATAATTATGTCAAATTTTGATCATTTAATTCAATTTAAGCCATTGGAATTAATTACACTATGAAATTGAATAAAAAAACATAGCAAACTTTGGAATATGTTTACTTTAAAAATCAGCATCATCGACTCAACTGCGAGATTAAATTTAAATTAATTTCATACAATTTTGTGATTTTTATTTTCAAATATTTATTCCATATTTTTAATAATCATAATTTATAATTAATAACAATGTAAAATTAGTTTTTTACCAAAACTATTAGTGAAAATAATTAAAATTCATTACAATGATTAAAGTGAAATTAAGTTTAACAAGGGAATAAACCTTAAACTTACAGGCCCAAATGACCTATTCACTTGTCAAAAAAGCTGTTTTTGGCCATTATTTTACCATTAAACTTAAATTATTGAGTTTTGTTTGTTTTCGAGGATTTTTAGGTAATGCTTTGGGTGCACCAAACTTGTTTTAAAAAATACCAAGTGAGTCCTTTTCCACCCCTATAAAAGGCCACCACCTCTCCCACTTCCTCACACCTCTAAAAAAACTTAGGTTTAGAAAAGGTATACAATATTCACTTACCCAAATACCTTCCTTACTACTTTAATACCCAGTTTTGGAATAAATTAATCCAAGGATGAAATTTCATGAAAACCAAAAAGAGTTACCGAAACAAGAGGTAACATCCTTCCTCAAGCTCCTTTATCTTATGTTCATTCTCCACCCCCTCAAATATACTTATTCTATTATTATAAAACAAAACTAGTAAGATAAATATATTGATATTTTTTTACTTTAAGGGTTATACTTACACTTACACACACTCCCATCTAAATGGTAACAAACATACTATTTATGTGTACGATGAACTACCGCCTTACGAAACGATGTCTGTTAGTTTTTACCCTACCACCAATCATGGTTGGGAATTATGATTTCAAAATATTTATATATGATATATATGATATGTATGATACATATTAGGTATATAATCTTCTATAAGTCTTTTAAATCACATATCTTTGTACGTTCCATTTTGTGTAAATATGATAATTACATTTAAGGAAGTGTGGACTACCAACCCCTCAAAGTGATGTGATTTATTTACACACTACATGAAATGTATTAAGGATGTGTTGAGAAAATATATATGATATATATTAAATAATAATTATACTATAATTATATTATATAAATATGTAAATATATACACATATTTCATTTTCTTTCTTTCTATCAATACAAAAAATTAAACGGAAGTAGCGTTCATGCGTACGTACAACCTACCGTATCCATGAATGGTGTATTACTTCTCATACTTATATATTATATAGATTATTATAATATAAATATAATGAATATATATTATATTTATATCATGTTTTATATTATTTAAATCATGATATAATTATAAGGACCAAAGATATAACAAATTAATACACATGTAGAGAACAAAATAGATATTACCCTAAGTGAAACCTTAACATAGAATTAGTAGCAAGAGGGTAATATAAATTCATAATAAAAAATATATGGTATTATATATAAAAATATGGTTCTGTGATACATTTATAATAAAATTATATTTTCTATATAGGAATTTTGTATGAGTATGACGAGAGTTAAGACACAAGGTAAGAGAATTTCATCTCACTTTTTATTTCCATGAGATACAAGCTTTATTCACCACCCAATCCTTTTATGTGGTGTATATAATTCCCATGGATGTATTATATGATTATTTTAATTATATTTAGTTGTATTTAAATATCCTTTTAATGATCTTTCTTCCATGGGTTTTATTTTTCAAAAGTTACCAAATTGGAAAAGTAATTTTGTCTCAATTCCCCTTCTTTGAGACACATTCCATGTTATGCACCTATATTTTTCCATGAGGTGTATGTAATGCCATTGAAATGTTATATCTTTAATATAATTCTTTTAATTCTATTTTAAGCTTCATGTAATTTCATTTTATTAAATTGGGAGTATCTTTCAAAGTTACAAAGTGGTAAGAGTTTATTAAAACAATCTCATCACCTTTTGAGATTGTTTATGATTTTTCTTCCTTTGATGAAATATTATGATCTATATCTCAAGAACAATCATGAATTCTTTTATCCTATGTATATTAATGATATATTCAAGTATTGGTACTATTATACACTCTTTGGTACTTAATATATTTAAGATACTGTTTTTAAGAAAACCTGAATTTACCCTCCCTTCAGTCGGAAATCTTCATTCCTTCAAAACATGATTTAAAAAAAGAAAAATTTACAAAAAATATTATAATATTATATGATGATATTTAAAATAAATTTATACCCATTTTTTTACCTTTTAAACAAAATGGATTTTTTAAAAAGAAATCTTCTTGTCATTTTTTGGCGGAGGCACTTTTCTAAACATTTTATGGTCTAAAAGGAATGTTCAGTATGTACGGATTTACCCACCATCATGAATGTAATTCCATTAAATATTCCTTTAAAAGATTAAAAATTTATTTTTTAAGGAAACTTTTTTCCTGATATTTTGTAAATTCATTGTTTTAAATAGTTTTTAAACAAAAAAATGTTTTCAAAAAGGTTTTATTTAAAAAAAGTATTTTAAAAAATTTCAAAGACTCTTTTATAAATTTTTAATGTATTTTCATGGAAAATGGATTTCAAAAAATTTTCAAGAATATTTTATAAGTTTTAATGGAAAATTATTATTAAAATGTTTTTATATTATTTTGTAAGTTTATATTAAAAATAGTTTTCAAAATGTTTTCAATAATTATTTATAACATTTAAAAGAAAATGTTTTTCAAAAACTTTTCAAATCTTCCTTTATAAGTTTTCAAGTATAATTTTATGAAAATGGTTTTCAAAATATTGTAAGTTTTAAAAATAATTTTTTTCAAATAATAAAGTATATTTTCCCCAAGAAATGTTTTTAAAAAATATTTAAAAAATATTTTCCAACTATGATGACATCTGCTGGTGTTACTTAAGCCTTTATGGGGAAATAATTTAAAGGTTCCATTAATATTATTTCAATTAATGGTTAATGTTTTGATTGAATAATGTATATGAATCATGTTTTTATTTCATGGGTTATATTTTTCTAAATACCATTTCTTTTTTCATGGGTTATATTATTTTGAAACCTGCTTGTTTTCACAGGTTATGATTTTGATGAAATGATAGTGAAACCTGTATCTTTTTTTCATAGGTTATGATAATATTACATGTTTATGATACCCATTTAATTTCTTGGGTTAAGATAAGATTGTTTATGATTTTTGTGGAACATGTATGTTTTATTTCACTATGAGATGGGTGGAACCTATATCTCTATCCAATGCATCGGGTAAAGATTTATATCTCCTCAGATAGACTAATATGTTATCAGTAGTGAACCTTGACTACTAAGATGACAATGGGAGTGAACCATGATAACCAAGATGGTATAAGGAGTGAACTATTGCAACTAAAATGGCCATTAGAGTGAACTATGACTACCAAGATGGTATGAGGAGTGAATCCATACTACTAAGATGGACATGGTAGTGATACCACGACTACTTTAGAAATAAATTAATTTTTTATGTGTTTGAAACAATTCCATGTTTTATTCCCATGTTATTATTTAATGGATTAAGTTATTTATTTCTTTATGATTCATTTCTTATGGACATCCAAGATTTATGCCATGATTCATGTTTACAATCTTTGGTATTAAGAGTATGATCATATAATGTTATGATCACATCCTCATACCCCTATGATAATGTTTATTCTTACAAGTATCCCATTTTTACCCTTATTGAACATATGAGATCACCCCTTTTTATGTTTCCTTATCCATGTTATGAAGATATTTATTATGTATGATGTGTCTAGGAAGGGTGATTTTCATAAAGAACCTAGTAGAAGATAATGTAGCTCACTCATGTACTAGTGTTTATGTTTAAATGTTTCCAAAGGCATTAAACTAATATGGTCTTTGGGAATCTATTTTTGTAATGTTTTAAGTATTCCACAAAAGTTATGTAATGTTTAGTTACATTAACACTAGGTCATTACAGTTTGTATTAGAGGGAAAGTTTAGTAAACCTTTAGAAACTAGGATGATAAAACTTCAGTGAGATCCCTTGGTATATTTCTAAGGATATGTCTAGGGATGTTTATAAGGATATGTATAACGATGGGTTAACGTATATAAAAATATCCTGTAATTTTGGTAAAGGATAGAGTGAGTGGTTTCTTAGAAATAAATCTCTGTCTGGATATTATAAGTGGATGTGGTTATAGAATAGATGTACCTAGGGGTAACAAACCCGGTAAGCTATATTGGTTTTAACTTGGTGTAACCTGGTACATGAAAAGGGGAATTATTGCGCACCTACATTGACACTCTTGGGTATATACTTTTAAAATTCACAAAACCTTCACAAACCATCATAAAATATGTAAATGGAAGATGGATACAAATAACCTAGGATAAACCTAAGGTGTCATATTTTATGAAATATGTCCTAATTTAGACATCCTATAAGTTTTTTCATGATTATGTGATTCCTTACTATGATAATCATTTCTTACTCAATAATTTATAATTTTAGTCAATAGAGGGAAATAGAAATAACTAGATTAACACTGAATATGATGGATAATTTTTTGATGAGAAGTCAAATGGGATTATCACTCGAGGGAAGGATGTTGTGATCATTCCTAAGTAGTTTTCATGGAACATGATCAAAAACATGTACATTAACTAACTATCAGACTCACCAAGGAAGAGAAGGAAAATTTTCATTGATAGTTAGGGTAATTGATACTTTGGAGGAAAGAAGATTCAGTTTCCTTTTTGTCAAGAATCTAGAAAGAACCACCTAAGTGAATGTGTTAGAGGAACAAGAAGGTGTTTTGACTATGGAAAATAAGGATACAAAGAAAGTAACTACAAATGAAAAATGAAGGGTTCAGTTAACGAAATAGATAGGGATAGTTTCCTACCTAATAAGTCTTCAAAGGTCAAATTATTTAAGTATAGAATGAATAGTCATTATGGAAATCGATTTCCTAAGGGGAAATCTCCAAAAGAGAATAAAAAAGGTGGTATGAGTAATGGTTATATTTTTGTTGATGATGATACTAAAGATGAAATATTAAAGGAAAGTGGTATTAAATAATAGGATTAGGTATTTGTATTAAGTCTTATGGATGAAGTGGAATAATTGATGTTTTTATGTATTTTTATTCAAAAATTATGTTATATGAATGACAAAACATACAAGGATTGTTCTATTTATGTTTTTCTATGGATATTTATAAGTTTATGTAGAATGTTTCTGATAGACTGGTAAAGTTATTTAATGATAAGGTGATATTTTAAATAATGGAAGATACCCCTTAATATGTTCTTTATGTTTAGAAAATTTTGTTTGGATAATAATATGTTGGAAATGAATAAGTAAATAGGATAATAATGATTACATTGTTACTATTTAAGGACTTGTTAACAGGTGGTTTATTCTATCATTGATGTAGTTTACAACATTTTTGGATTTAAGGAATAAATCCAACATATTTTGGAATGAGGAAACATACATGTTTTTAATAAGGATTTATGGTAATTATGGTCATTCCAATGTTTCCAGAGAATATACGATGAGGATATTCACATGTTTGTAATTTAATTACCAATAACTACTTTATGATATACATAAGATCAATGTTAAGCTAATTTCATGACCTTATTTCAACTATTTTGGATTATTAACTTTTTTAAGGGTTATAAGGTTGACCATTCATGAAAATTTCATGTCGAACTATATAAGAAGTATTTATGTTTTTAGATTTTATTAAAAACCTTAAATAAAAGTCTATTTAGTGATTAACAATATATCAAGGATTTCCATAATATTTATTTTGGAAATTATATTAGTGTGATTTTAAAAAAGGGAATCTTGTATGATGGGTGAAAACCAAACAAGTTCCACTAGGCTAAGTATCTTGAACCCATGACCGAAGGATGATAAGGGATTCATGCCTACCACTGGCCTATAATATTTCTTGGTTAAGGGATATTTTATAATGAAAAAATATTAATGATGAACCAGTAAAGTTACTTTTTATTTTTTAGATATTATGGAATTAGCCATATTGATTTAGAAGAATATTTAGAGAAAAATAGTTATACTATTAATTTTTTATATAGGTCTTAAGATCTACTAAAAGTTTATTTTAGTACTTCATGCATCAGATTTAATTTCTAAACATCAATTTCTTGATGTAATGGGTGAATTACAAATTTATAAAAGAACAAAAAAGAATGAAATTATTATTATAGAAATATATCAAGTAAGTATATTTCTATATATTCTTGTTCAATAAAATAATTACTAAATATTATGAAAAGGATAAAAAATGTGTTGTCCTAATACCATAATTTTTTTTGTGCTGATGGCCTTTTAAATAACCAAAAATTTATGACTTTGAGGTTCTTAATTTTCTGTTTATCATTAACTTGTTTTTTATTGCTGAACTCAATAACTCCCTATAAATATTTATGCTTTTCCTCCATGCCCAATATTAACTCCCAAACTACATTATCCTACATGGAAACCTAGTTGTGAGTTACTTTGGGTTACCATTGTGGTTTAGACATTCCATATTTAAAGGATGTTTTAGTATTGATTTTTGAGATGAGGGTTTCTATGAATAAATATTTCAAGTATGAAAACATTGATAATCCAGAAAAAAATTAGAGGAAGAAATTCATTTTAATGGGATAGAATGTAACAAACTGAGATTTTGTGCAATATATTTTTTCAAATTAATTTAATATTTTTTATATTATACATTTCACACAACATTAAAAATAGATCATTTTATATTAAAGAACTATGTTGAGATTGCATTATATGAAAATTCAAGTTGATTGTGCACTAAAATCAACATATATTTTATGTTTCCTTACACATAAAACTGAGGTTATCTTGCATTATATGCAACATTGAATATCCTCAATGGTTTTCTTAACATGCAAGACCAAGTTTTACAAAAAAATAATATATTATTAAGCAATTATTATTTAATATAATAAGATATAACCTAGACATTAAATTAGTGGTTATGAATAGTATTTTCTAAATTATGAAAATATATGTTTTACTAAACTATAATATGAATTCATTGGTTACCAATTAATTAGAAATGAAAATATAAGAACCAATTGAATATGAAGGATTTATTTTTATTTTTATTCTCCCAATGGTGTTTTGTCTTAATAAATTAAATTAATTACAATTAGTGAGTGATATTAATATAATATATATTTTATATATTCAATAAAATATTTTTTATATTCATCCAATGTATTTTTTAGATATAAGATAAGAAAAAACTCAATTTAATTCATAAAAACTTATATTTTTATAAAGGTAATTTTACCGCATTTTAGTGGAGAACCCATTTGAAATCCATTTTTTGAAATTTTTATATATTTAATATGTCAAAATAATGTTCATATTTGAAATAGAAACATAAAAATTATGTTGGTATGAACTTTTGGTATTTTTTTGTAAGGTTTCATTTTTTATGGAATAGTTAGAAAAAATTGAATTTTACATCAAAACTGTTTTTTATCTAATTTATTTCTGGTGTTGAATTTAAATTTCAAATTTTTAATGATTAATTATATCAAATTTTTATCCATTAATTCAATTTAGTTAATTGGAATCAATTTCACTTTGAAATTGATTATAAAAACATAGAAAGATTTTGAAAGTTTTTACTTTAAAAACCCGCATTATTGGCCCGACTGTAGGATTAAATTTAAATTAATTTCTATCGCTTATGTGATAATAATTTTAAAAAATTGATTCCATATTTTTAATCAGAATAATTTATAATTTTTAATACGGTTAAATTACTTTTTGACCAAAAATATTAGTGAAAGTAATTAAAATTAATTACAACGATTAATGTGAAATTAAACTTAACGAGGGGATAAACCTTAAAATTAAGGACCCAAATGACCTATTCACTTGTCCAAAACCCATTGGATTGACATTTACCTTCCATTATTTAGTTAGGTTTATTTTTTTATGACTTTTTTAGGTAAAAACATGGGTACACCTAACTTTTGTTTCAAAAATACCATGTGAGTCCTTTTCCTCCCCAATAAAAGGCCACCGCCTCTCCCACTTACTCACACCTCTCCAACCACATAGGTTTATCCATGTTCAGAGAAATTAACTTCCCATAATCCCTAAATTACTCATTGAATTATAAATTTTTGGAATAAATAAATTCAAGGAATCCATTGGTGAAAATAAAAAGTAGTTACCCAAAGAAGAGGTAACATCCTTCCTCAAGCACCTTTATCTCATTTTCATTCTCCACCCCTAAAATATCATTATTAAATTATTATACCACAAAAGTGGTATAAAAAATATACTGATATGTTTTTATGTTATTTTTTATACCTACACTTATATACACTTCCATTTAATGGGTAATGAAAATACTGTTTAAGTGCACGACGTACAACCGCCTCACGAAATGATGATTGTTTGTTTTTTCCTTTACCACCATTAATTGATGGGAATTATGATGGATTATATATATATATATGATATATATAATAAATATTTTTTATTTAATATTATATAATTTTTTTACAACACATATCGTTATACTTTCCATTTTTTGTAAATATAATAATTTCGTTTGAGGAAGTGTGGACTACCGCCCCCTCAAAGAGAAGTGATTCATTCACACACTAAATGGACTGTATTAAGGATATGTTTAGTGAAATTATATGATATATATGAAATAAAAATTCTACTTTAATTATATTATATACATATATAAATATATATAGTTTTATTTCCTTCTTTCAATATGAAAATTAAACAGAAACACCGTTCATACATACGTACGACCTACCGTCTCCATGAACGGTGTATTATATTTCACAATTCTATATTATATAGATTATTAAAATAATATAAAATAATATAAATTATATTTATATCATGTTTTAAATTATTTAAATCATGAAATATGTATAAGGACCAAAGATATAATAAATCAAGACACATGCGAAAAACAAAGCATATATTACCCAAAGTGAAACCTTAAAATAGAATTGTTAATAAGAGGGTAATATAAAGTAACAATAAATCCATATATGGTATTAGATATAATAATATGGTTCATTAGAAGATTTATAATAAAATTATATTTATTATACAATATGTTTGTATGAGTACGATGAGAGTCAAGATACAAGGTAAGGGAATTTAATCTCACTATTTATTTCCATGAGATACATACTTTATTCACATCCCAATCCTTTAATGTGATGTGTATACTTCCTATGGATGTATTATATAATTATTATAATTAAATTTATGGTTATTTAAATATCCTTTTTATGATCTTTATTTCATGGGTTTTATGTTTCAAAAGTTACCAAATTGGTAATGTAATTTTGTATCAATTTGTCTTCTCTGAGACAGAAGCCATGTTATGCACCTAAATTTTTTCATGAGATAAATACACTTACTTTGAAATGTTATATCATGAATATCCTTATTTTAGTTATATTTTATGATTTATTTAATTTCATTTTCTTAAACTGGGAGTATGGTTCAATGTTACCAAGTGGTAAGAGTTTGTTGAAACAATATCATCACTTTTTGAGATTGTTTAGGATTATGATTCCTTTGATGAATTATTATGATCCACATCATCATAATACTCATTAAATTTGTTATACTATGTATATTCATGATATATTCATATATTGGTTCTATTTTTCCACTCTTTGTAAAATAATATATTTAAGAATGTATTTTTAAGAAAGCCCGTCTTCCCTCTCTCTTCAGTTGGAAGTCTATGATCCTTAAAACAATGATTTTGAAAAATACAATTCTCCAAAAATAATCTAATATTCTCCTATGATATATAAAATATATTTCTACACATGTTTTACCTTTTTTTAAAAAGTGTTTTTTCATAAAAAAAGGAATATTCTGGCTATTTTCCATTTGAAGAATTTTTCTAAACATTTTACAGTGCAAAAGGAATATTCGACATGTACGGGTTTACCCACCATAATTACCATAATTCCATTGAATATTCCTTTAAAAGATTAAAAAGTTATTTTTTAATTAAATGTTTTCCATGTATTCTTAAAATTCATTATATTAATGTGGTTTTGAACAAAAAATGTTTTCAATTTTTTTTATGTTTAAAAATTATTTTAAATTATTTAAAAACTTCTTTTATAAGTTTTCAAAGTATTTTTGATGAAATGGGTTTTAAAAATGTTTTAAAAATTATTTTATAAGTTTTTATGGAAAATGATTTTCAAAATGTTTTGAACATCATTTATAATTTTTCAAGAACAATAGTTTTCGAAATGATTTCAAGATCTATTTATAATATTTCAAATAAAAATGTTTTAAAATATTCATTTATATGTTATCAAGTTTATTTTCATGAAAATGGTTTTCAAAATATTTTATGTTTTAAAAATTATTTTTTCAAAGAAGAAAGGATATTTTCCTCAAGAAATGTTTTTAAAATTTATTTAAAAATTATTTTCCATATAATATGACATTTTTTGTCGTTACTCATGCTATTATGGGTAAATGATTCAAAGGTTCCATTCATATTATTTCTTTGAATTGTTTATGTTTTTATGGAATGATGTCTATGAAACCTCTTTCTCTTTCATGGGTTATATTTTTTTGAATACCAATTATTTTTCCTGGGATATATTATTTTGAAACCCACTTCTTTTTGTGGGTTATTATTTTTATGAAATGATTATTAAAAGTGTATCTTTTTCCACAAGTTAGAATAATTTTACATGTTTATGATACCAATTTAATTTCATGGGTTAAGAAATGATTGCTTAGGATTTTTTGGAACATGTATGTATGATTTTACTATGAGATAGGTGTCGCCAATATCTTCCTCCATTGTATTGGGAAAAGATTTATATCTCATGAGTTAAACTATGATGGTCTTGGGAGTGAACCTTGACTACTAAGATAAACATGAGTATGAACCATAACTACCAAGATGTTATGAGTAGTGAACCCATGATATTAAGATGACTATCAGAGTGGACCGTAACTACCAAGACGGTATGGGGAGTGAACCCATACTACTAATATGACCTTGTTAGTGATGCATTGACTAATATAGAAATCATAATATATGAATATGTGTTTGTCACAATTCCATGTTTTATTCTTATGTTATGCTTTCAGAGATTATGTTCTTTATTTTTTTTATTAATATCTTATGAACTAAAAATATTTATGCCATGAATCTTTTTTGTGATCTTTTATATGAAGAGTATGACCTTATAATGTTATGATCATGATCTCATACCCCTATGTTCATGTTTATTCATACGAGTATCCCTTATTTACCATTACTAATCATAGGAGCTCACCCATTTTTATGTTTATTTCCCTAGGTTATAAAGATATTATTTACGTATGATGTTTCTAAGAAGGGTTCTAGTCATGAAGAACCTAGTCGGAGATAATGTTGGTCACTCATGTACAAGTGTTTATGTTTCCATATTTCTAAAGGCACTAAACTAATACTGTATTTGAGAATATTTTTGTAATGTTTTAATTATTATGAAAAAGTAATGTAATGTCTATTTACATTAATAATGGGTCATTATAGGGTTTTTATGATTATTAATGGAAAATATATTTGAGGATGAATTCATTTATATTTTGTAGACATAAGTTAAAATTTATTGGTAACCTTTAGGGTTTATCTTATCTTTGGTGTTGGGGTAATTATGGATTATTACAATAAGGGAACATAAAATTTATCATAGAGCTATCCATGGGTTTAAAAAGTGATTGGGTGACTATGTGACTAATGTTATTTTTGAATAAGTTCACTATTGTAGGGAAATTTTATAATTAAGGAAAATAGAAATAATTTTGGCTAAGATGGATTTCTTTACATTAGGAATAAATGATGATTTATCTATTGGAAGAATACATGATTATATCATGACATTATTTTGAGAAATGATCTGTATATTTTAGAGAATATAGGAAAAATTCATATAAATTTTTGATATGATATTATATTTGTAATTAATGTTTTTAAGAGATAAATTTTAAGTATTTCTTGGAATAATATGTGATAAAATAATTCTAATATCTAGGTTTCAATCTTAATTAGTAATATTTTGATAAATTTAAGGGAGATCTATTTATAGAATGACTTAGCCTGATATTTGGGAATTATTATTGAATTTATGAGATTAATGTGTAATTCATTCGTATGAATATTTATTCACCTTGGGTGATATATTTCCTAGTTATATCAATTTTAGATTTAGTTAATGTTTAATGATATAAATAATATCTATTAATCCTTTTATAAACCCCATAGCCAATCAGAAGTTGATTTTAGTGCTTCAAGCATAAATAATTTCAACTTGAAAACTCGTCATTTGGAGAAAACTATGAGATTATGGTAGAAATTGATTATTGTATGAAATTATAATTTTAAAGTAAGTGTATTTTCTTAGGGTAAAGGAATTCCTCAACTCTTGGAAAAAGGTTCTTACAATAAATTTTTTATCCTATTACTTTATTTACAATGAATCGATGGTCTTTTTCACACCTCATTGGTTGATGGTTTTGTGGTCACTTGATTTCCCATTATCATCAACCTTCTTATTATCAATGTTCTCTATCACCATCCATTATTATTTGGACATTATTTTTATTCTCCATGTCTATTTTTACACTTCCCACTAATGTTATCCTTTTTGAATACCTAGTTTTTGGTGAGATTCATGCTTAACTTTCCCTCTTTTTAAGTGGATATTTTATTCACCCTTTTTACAATGTGGGTTTTCCATAATGAAATTTTCCAATATCAAACCCTTGAATACTAGGAATAAGTTAAAATAGTGAGAATGCTATTTATTTAATATTGTATAATCTAACACATATAGATTTTAAAATAACACTATGTGTCATGAACTATCCCAATGAGGCCCATGCTGTGACTCTGTAGGACCGCCTCCAATAGGATAGGTGCTAGAGACTACCGCCAGGTAGGCATATCACTGACATGAGAGTCCTTATCCCATGTACTTATATACATGCACACATCTCCAATCCCTCACGATGTGGAAACGTAAAAAAACCTGAACAACCATGCATGCATACATCTAAATACCACAACCAGAGTACAATAAGATGTTAAGTAAAGTAAATAGGGCCATATAAATTCCCACTACAAAGATTTAGAAAAAAAATTCCAAACTAAAATTAAGATTAGGAGTACTATCAAGATACCATAGGAAGAAACCTTGGTTTGTAAGGTATTATTAAGCACCATCATTTCCTGGTCCCTCAAGGACTCTATCAAAAGGTCTATCATCTATAAAGAACATTAAACATGAGGGAAAATCATGTACATGGGTGATTATAACAATACCCATAGGAAAACCTAAAACCATATAAAATACAATAAAATAATACATTCATCACTAAACATCTATATGTCTAAAGAACATATAACACAAATATCCTGATATACTCAAAAAAGGAACATAATCTAAAGGTAATTCACAACCATAATGACAGCCTAGGATCCCATCTCGATGGTTCCACAAATCACTCATTTAAGATAACACACTCCATGAGTCTGATAGAACTTATTACATCCATTTGATAGATAGTATTTATCAGGTCTCTCCATAGGAAGTACATGCTGAAAGTCTGAAGAGATATGATAAACAGAAGAGGATCACACCCAAGGCCATGGGGTATACCAACAACTCAGTTTTGATTAACCCATTAAATAGAGGATTTACATCCATGTAGTGTAGTTCATGATGATACCAATAACTCCCCATAGGTAATGAAGATGATAAAGGATATCACTCTGAGCCTCACAAAAGGATTCCACAACTCTATCCATGAAGTCCCACTGAAGGGATCACTTCCCTATCTATAGAAGATGATTCCATAATATACCTCTAGTAATGTATATAGGGAACAAACCATAATTTTTTTTTCTAATATACAAAGTACAATGGCTCCAAGATAACATTATAGGAGTACACGACATGTAGTAGGGGTACACACTACGTCCCTTCAACCATGGGTCCTGCCCATGTAAACAACCGATGTTCCTATATGTATTAGTGTTTGTATATAATTACATGGAGTGATTCTACCCATTTACTTATTCCCATGTACCATTACATGTCTTAGACTATGTATGTTCATCGTGGTTGTGTCCCTGAAGGAGTACATGGAGGGACCATTCCTATGTACTCCAGCCCGTATCCGTGTACCCTATGAGGAACATGATGATCCTTCAGAAAAAAGGAACATTCCATGTGACATGGTAACATGAAATGTGATACTTATCTTCCTCCATAAATCCTAGTCACCACTAATAGGGGCCCACACAGTGTGTAACTCTACCGCACATGCCGTTTAATGCAGAAATTTCCGGAACTTTGGATCTCGTATCACACATATTCTTTTTTTCTCTAACAACCCATATGGTCATGACCTATACCATAATTAAAGAGTTTCATTAGTCATTAATTTCCACTACCTTATCATCAAAATCCTTCCATCAATACATTCATAAGACATATTCAAACATCATTCTTCATTATACGCCAACGAACATCAAATAAAGTATCCAAAACCATATGATCCATCACTATTTACATTGTATCACCACTTTCATTATAGGAAGATCCCAAATCTAAAATATTGTATCATTATGATAAAAAATGAGTGAACAAAAGTAAATTTATTGGCAGATGTCGAACCATGGTAAAAAAAGAATGCCTGCAATGAATGAAGAAATTAGGGGAGAAAAGAAAAATGAACAATCATGAGGAACGAAACTTAGTTGATTTTCATGTAGACATTGATTCATTTCCATTATAAAAACTAAAAAATATATAATAATATAACCACAATGAAATTATACCAATAAATCCCCATAATAATCACATCCCATAATAAACATGACCTGGAGAACAATCTATCGGTTGAATGATTCATGTTCATCATAGAAATTGAAAAAGGGGAAATAATCAAAATAAAAAACCATCCTAACTTGATATGGATTGATAACTGGTGATGAACTAGCCAACATAATCATCATTTGTGAGATATAATAATCCTACTACACATCAATCATTGATCTTAAATTCAGTTGTAGTTCTCTTAAGAGAGATTATACAATGCTCTCTATAAGGTTTCTCCAATAACTCTAGGGTTATGTGGCTAACCCTAAAATTCTATCATAATAGTCTACTTAACAAAATTTTAGTTTATGCATCAATGAAATAAAAATAATATATATTTTTTAATTATTTTATTCATTTAACTCTAGTGGTGACTTTTTGAAAAATACCTTGTGCTGAGAAAGTTTATTTTACTCCTAGGGTAAAACCCATTTTTTTAGAAAATAGTTCCCTCATATTTCTAATATGATCCCCTTTTTATGAGTTTTTACACTTTTTTTGCAAACACTGTGTGTGTATTCTATTTAATTTATTTAATATATTTCTGATATTTATTCCAGGAACACCGAGCCTCTGAATTACACTCTTTATTAGCTCCTGGTCTCAAAAAATTCCATAAAATATCAAAAAATAATACATGGAAAATATGATTCATTACACTCTCCCCACATTGGGGATTTACATCCCCAAAAATACAAAACAAGTGGTTACACAAAGTAGTGTGGGCACTGAGTATGTATCTGAGCCTCCCACTCCCAGGTGCTCTCCTGAAGATTCTAATTCTTCCACCAGACACACACTAAAGGAATTGATCAGCCACAATGAATCCTCTCATGCTAATCCTCAATGTAAGAACTCGAGTTTTTGGAATGGGTCAAAATCCCGACCCTGTTTGAATTTTTACTCGATTATGAGAAAACTAGAGAAATTGGACAATTCTGGGTTAAACATTTGAAGTTGGGGAGGTCGTGCAAGTGCGCACGGTTGCCACACGGTCTGAACAAACCAAGCAGAAAAACTGTGTGAAGTCTTTGGGTTAGACAGTGGGCTCCGCACGGGCAGCGCATGGTTTTCCAAACAGTGCGGGTTGGCCATGCAAAGTTCCTGGGTGAGGAAGTGGTAGCCACGCAGTTGGCGCGCAGTTTTCCAAACCGTGCGGGTTAACCATGAGGCCACTTAAAATTAGGGTTTTTAAGTTCCAGGCCACCGTGAATTCCTCATTCTTCCCTCCTTTCTTCCTCCCCCTCATGTCTTACGTAGGGAGAGCTGACCAAACCATCAAATCCCTCCCAGATCTTCATCTGAACTCCATTCCGAACATCGTTTGATGCATTATAACCCCCTCGGTATGGCCTTTATTTCCCTTGAGCCGTTTTTCCTGATGTTTGTTCTATGTAGAGTTATATGGGTTTGAGCGGTCATGAATCTTTTGTAGATCTACCATGTTTTAGGCGATATTGGAGGTTGCCATCGAAGGAGTAACATCGTACTAGTATGAGGTAGGTGGTGAATACCTCTTCTTTTTGTTTTTGTGGACATTTGGTTAGTGCGGCCTTCAGCACGTTTTTTTGGTATTTTGAGAGAGACCCAAATTTATCTGATATTGTTTATTTAAATTTTTTATTAGACCCGTGGGATGCCTTTGGGTATGCCCTTGACCTATTTTTCTTGAGCGGGGCCAGGCTAAGGGCCGTTGCTCAAATGGGGCATTTTGGCCGGGGGTGCCAAAATGGTATTAATTGAACTGTGTTGTTACAAACTGTTGAGTTTAGTTTGTTGAAAATTGATACGTATTATAAGAGACCTTAGAGACCTCAGTGTTGGTATGTGACAACACATATTTAGCGCATTTAAACTGTTGAGTTGTTTTCCTATTTAAAAGTAAATCTTTTGATTATTTATGTGAATGCTGAATTGTATATGATGGAACCTTCGGGTTGTGATGGACGTGGCTTGTATATTGTTGAGTAATGCTGATCATAGGTTGGTATTGGCCCGAGGTTACTTTGGGTGGTTTTTACCATGAGTTTGGGCATCATCAACATCGTCTTGAGGCAGTACAACTATCAGGTTGGGATTGGCCCGGGTTACATGGATGGCGAGGCCATCAGACTTGAGCGGCATGGTCGCAGGGACACGAGGAGTCAAATGTGTGGGGGCTTAGGTACTATTTTGGTGATTATCACTCACCTAGAACTTTGAGTAGTGTGCACACAGAGATACTCTGTGATGAGGTGGTTTTGACCACTCGGGTGGGTAGAGGCCCCCGTAGATGCGATTTATGTTATTTGGTTGGGGGTGCTTGCCATAGGAAGCCACGTGGTAGTTGAGGAGCCTCCAGGGGATAGCTTTGAGGCTATCGGGTTGGGGGCTAAGGCTCGCTGTGATTTGAGGGAAGGTATAACTGTCCCTCTGGTTACTTATTGAGGGAAGATATCGCCTTCCCTCTAGTTACTTTATTTGAGGGCATACATCGTTGTCCCTCCAGTTATTTATTTGATTACATGCATCGCTATTCCTCCGGGTTACTTCTTGGGCGTGCCTTCAGGATGTTGGTACTTGAGGCATGAGGTGTCAGGAGGCACAAGGTGACTGGTTACTATTCTTGGGTGTGCCTTCGAGACGTCGGTACTTGAGACACATGGTGTCAGGGGGTACATGGTTCCAGGCTACATGATAGAGATTCCGATGTTGGCCGAAGTAGGTGAAACTCCATGGTGGCTACTGAGCACCAGTGGAGATAGTGTTTATTGGTGCATTGTATTGTTTACTGTTTTCCTTATGAATGAATGCCTGGTTAAACACTTATATTAGGTACACACCATTGGGTGGTATCCTACAGAGATTTGTCTCACACCCTTCATGAACCCTTCGGGATGCGTGCAGACTTTATGGATTTACGTGCAGGAAAGAGGCCAGCTTCGGGAGCTAGACTGTGTTATCCGTTGCATGGAGATGTTATGGACCTTGAGGTCTTTCCTAGTTGGAGTTTACTTTGTTTTGTTTTCTTTCATGTATCGGAATGCTTGTTATGTAGCTACAGTTGGTTAGCCAGTGGCGCCCTTTACATATATATGGATATGTATGACACGCTTTGGATGTATGTTTTATTGTTTGTTTAGTAGTTACAAGTGGTTTTCAGCAAGCTGTTGTGTTTAATTTCCACTGCTTCTGTCATATTTATTGCTCCCACTGTTTATCGATATTGAATCTGCTTCTGCTCTATGGGTCTGGTTAGAGTCTGCTGAGTCGTTCTTCCGCTGCATCTTTATTATTTTACTCGGACCAGTACCATTATTATCCTCCAAGAGGGTATAACCTCCCCACTATACCTATGAGACCCTCGCTTCAAGTCGGCAACCTTTGGAGTTTGGGGAGGTGTGCCTAAGGTAGTAACAACCGACCCGTTTGGCACTGTTCAGGTGGCTTCTCGGGTCTGAGTCATTACAAAGTCGTATCAGAGGATTTCTTGATAGAGATTTAGTAGCAGCATTTTACTAGATACTAATGATATTGAGACTTCTATTTTATTTCTACTGGTCTAGTATTTTGTATATGGTAGACTGGAGATAGGTTGTACTGGAACTGGGTTTCTAGCTTGTTCTTGGGTGCCTGCAGCCCCAAGTATGAGGGATGGACCAAGTTGCCAATGGGTGGGAATTGCTGGTGTTGTTTTTTCTCAGATTACAGTTTATATGATTTCCACCTCGATGTCTCACTTGTGGTGTGATGTTATTGATTTTGAGGTACAACCCTTAACCCGGTGCGGTAAAGAAGAATTGGACCTTGGCCCGGTATAGAAAGACCTGTTTTCTTGGCTTTTAATAGGCACATTTTAGGGTATTTCAATTTTATAATTTCATGTTTAATTTGTGAAGTGATAATGCCATGTGAATAAAAAATATTTCCATGTAGTATGCTATGAAATGTGAATAGGTGAAATTCCGGATAAAATTTCTTGTTGTTTCAATGTGTATGCCATGCTTTATATTTGTAGAATTGCATGTGGCAGGATATTTGGGTCTGGATCTTATGAGAGCAGACATGTACTATTGGTTGAGGTGATTTTAATCACCAGGATTGGGCGACTCAGTCATCAGTTTGAGGAAACATTAGTTGTCAGTACGGGCATAACCTGATGTACTCTTGATACTTGACCCAGATAGGGAAGGGTATGGAGGCCATGGGGCCGGGATGCCATGGGGCATGGGTTGCGGTGGGCGAGAGTAAGGGTAGTAGTTGTGCACCGCCTTTTACCGCTTTCCTTATCTGCATAGGATATATATTATTATATATATGTATCTGAGTTGCCTGACCATTTATGGTATTCAGCGGGTTCCTTTTTGGGCGACTCAAATGGAGCGTCAGACGGGAGATGGTACAGTGCCACAGGTGCAGGATCAGGTTCAGAATCCAGTATAGGCAGAGCAGGAGCCTCAGGTATAGGCTCAGGGACAGGATCAGGTTCAGGATCCATTGCAGGTAGGAAAATAGTCAGGTTTGGCAGCGTTCGGTCCATGGATCGACGAGCAGCTCCGAGCTAGCCTAGTACATGTCTTGCAGGGGGTCGACAGAGGTGCGCAAGGTACAGATCCATCTATGGAGTATCTAAAATGAGAATTCCAATCGCAGCACCCACCGCTTTTTCGGGGTGAGGGTTTTCCGTAGGTGGCTGAGAACTGGATCAAGAGCATGTAGATGATATTTGTGCAGCTCGAGACACCTCTAGGGTGGATGGTCAAGATGGCGACGTACATGCTGCGAGGATCGGCAAAGTGCTGGTGGGATGTGCAGGTTCCGGCTCACAGGCACGAGGGACTAGCATGGAAGGACTTTGAGGATAGGTTTTTCGTGGTCTTTTACCCAGAGACATTGAGATCTGAGAGAGCTCATGAGTTCTTGAGTGTTCAGCAAGGATACATGTCCGTCATGGACTATGCAACTACTTTCACTGAGTTGTATCGCTTTTCACCTGGTATGGTAAGCAATGACGCAGCTAGGGTGAGGTGCTTCGAGGATGGATTATGACATACCATTCGGGTCCAGGTGAATATTTTCAGGCTAGGATCCTTTTCGGAGTTGGTGAATCAGGCGCTCATAGCGGAGGGAAACTAGAGGGACAGGCCCCAGGTTAGCCGAGCGATAGCTTCCGGTGACGATTTAGATAGCAGGAAGCGAGGACGAGATGAGTTCCAATAGGGCAATCAGGACAAGGACCTAGCTAAACCACCTCGTAGCAGTTCTTCAGCGGTTTACTTCTAGTGTGGATAGTCAGGGCATGTTCGGACTCAGTGCGATAGGCCTCCAAAGGAGTGTCGGGCATGTGGATAGGTCAGGAATCTAGAGAGGTTTTGCAGGTAGCCTTTCCAGACAGCTAGCAGACAGAGACTAGGACAGACAGTGGAATCCATAGTTGGTTCAGGTTTGGTACCACGAGAGGGTAGCCGAGTTTCAAGTGTACGTGGAAGACGTGATAGAGACAGTGGGATCCAGTTGAGGGGTCAGTGGCCAGTGTTTGGAGCAGCACTGTAGGGAGGTTAGGCATCAGGTAGCCGTACTTTCAGCCAAGTGCACGCCGTGGAGATGCCAGAGGCTGACTAGGCTGGTGAGCCGATGACAGTTAGAGGTACACCACAGGAGTGGTCGTGATTCCCTTGTTCTCTTTTGGCATGACATGTAGAGGTATGTCTGTTTTGGGTGCACGTGATGCACAAGACCTATGTGGATTGACTAGATGTGGGTCAATGGGATTGGCGACATATCAGGTGCATGATATTATATATATATGTATATGTATGAGGTGCCAGGGGAATAATGGCATCGAGGATGCAGGTTACGTGAGGTGTCATGGGCATCGGGGCATCGAGGATGTGGGTTACTTGAGGTACCATGGGAATCGGGGCATCAAGGATGCGGGTTACTTGAGGTTCTAGGAACCAGGTTCTTTTTGAGCATTCATGGGATGTAGGACCTCATGGAGGCGAACACTGATGGGGTGCGAGATACGTTTGGGTGTCAGAAATGACACATGATCTCCAA
The DNA here is from genome assembly GCA_963277665.1 of Viscum album. Lineage (NCBI taxonomy): Eukaryota > Viridiplantae > Streptophyta > Magnoliopsida > Santalales > Viscaceae > Viscum > Viscum album. The sequence goes on from OY728120.1 coordinate 1,173,311,354, forward strand.
TGAGGGGCAGGGGTGACGATGCATCATGGGAGGACCTTGAGTCCAGAACACAGGTCTGTGAACCTTTTCTTGTTCTAAGTTTTGTTGGGTTGAGACCGAGTTAGGCGATTCCTAAGGTGGGGATCCCCTTGAGGAATTTATCCATAACCGTGTGACTGGGGAAGTACGAGTTGCTTTGATTGGGGTGGTATGTTCGGTGCCATCTCCGGGTTTCGCTTGATAGCTCGAGGATGAGCTATGTTAAGGTGGGGAGATTGTAAGAAGCCGGGTTTTTGGAACAGGTCAAAATACCAACCCTGTTTGAATTTTGACTCGCTTTTGAGAAAACTTGAGAAATTGGACAATTATGGTTTAAAATTTTGAAGTTGGGGAGGTCGTGTAGGTGCGCACGGTTGGCGCACGGTCTGAAAAAACCGTGCGGACAAAGCATGTGAAGTCTCTGGGTGAGATAGTGGGCTCTACACGGGCGACACATAGTTTTCCAAAATGTGTGATTTGGTCATGCGAAGTTCCTGGGTGAGGTAGTGGAAATCGCACGGTTGGCAAACAGTTTTCCAAACCGTGCGGGTTAACCGTGTGGCCACTTAAAATTAGGGTTTTTAAGTTCTGGGCCACCCGGAAATTCCTCATTGTTCTCTTCATTCTTCCTCCCACTCGTGGCATACGTGGGGAGAGCTGGAATGACCTTCAAATTCCTCTCAGATCTTCATCTAAACTCCTTTTAGAACATCTTTTGATGCGTTAGAACCCCCTCGGTAAGGCCTTTATTTCCCTAGATCCGTTTTTACTGATTTCTGTTCTAAGTCGAGTTATAGGGGTTTGAGCAGTTTTGACTCTTTTGTAGATATACCGCGTTTTAGGCCAAATTGGAGGTTTCCATCAAAGGATTAACATCGTACTAGTATGATGTAGGTGGTGCATACCTCTTTTTGTGTTTTTGTGGACATTTAGTTAGCGAGGCCTTCAACGCGTTTTTTTCTATTTCGAGAGGGACCCAAATTTATCTGCTACTGCTTATTTAAATTGATTATTAGACCCGTGGGATTCCTTTGGGAATGCCATTTACCTATTTTTCTTGAGCGGGGCTGGGCGAAGGGTCGTTGCTCAAATGGTGTGTTTTGGTCAGGGGTGCCAAAATGGTATTAATTGAATTGTGTTGTTATAAACAGTTGAGTTTATTTTATTGAAAATTGATATGTATTGTAAGAGGCCTTAGAGACCTCAGTGTTGGTATGGGACAACGCATAGTTAGTGCATTTCAACTGTTGAGTTGTTTGCCTATTTAAAAGTTAATCTTTTGATTATGTATGTGAATGGTGAATTGCATATGCTGGAACCTTCAGGTTATGATGGGCGTGTCCTGGATATTGTTGAGTAATGCTGATCACAGGATGGGCTTGGCCCAGGGTTACTTTGGGTGGTTTTGACCACGGGTTTGGGCGTCATGGACGTCGGCTTGAGGTAGTACAACTGTCAGGTTGGGCTTGGCTTAGGTTACTTGGATGGAGAGGCCATCCGACTTGAGCGGCATGGTCGTAGGGACACGAGGTGTCAGATGTGTGGTGGCTTAGGTACTATTTTGGTGATTACCACTCACCAAGAACTTTGAGTAATGTGCACATAAAGATACTCCGTGTTGAGGTGGTTTTGACCACTCGTGTGGGTAGAGGCCCCTATAGATGTGGTTTTTGTTCTTTGGTTGGGGGTGCTTGTCATAATAAGCCACATGGGAGGTGAGGAGCCTCCAAGGGATAGCTTTGAGGCTATCGGGTTGGGGGATGAGGGTCGCTGTGATTTGAGGGCAGGTATTGTTGTCCCTCTGGTTACTTATTGAGGGTGGATATCGTCGTCCCTCCGGTTACTTTATTTTAGGGCAGACATCACTGTCCCTACGGTTATTTATTTGATGATATGCATCGCTGTTACTCCATGTTACTTCTTGGGCCTGCCTTCGGGACATTGGTACTTGAGGAACGAGGTGTCAGGAGGCACAAGGTGCTGGGTTACTATTCTTGGGCATGCCTTCGGGATGTCGGTACTTGAGACACGTGGTGTCAGGGGGCACATGGTGCTGGCCTACATGACAGAGATTTTGGCGTTGGCCGAAGCAGGTGACACTCCATGGTGGCTGCGGAGCACCAATGGAGTTAGTGTTTATTGGTGCATTTTACTATTTATTATTTTTCTTATAAAGTCATGCATGCTTAAACACTTATATTAGGTACGCACTATTGGGTGGTATCGTACTGAGTTTTGTCTCACACACGGCACGGGTCCTTCGGGGCACGTGCATACTTTATGGATTTACGTGTAGGAAAGAGGACATCTTCGGGAGTTGGACTATTTTATCTGTTGCATGGAGATGGTATTGACCTTGGGGTCTTGCCTATCTGGGGTTTACTTTGTTCTGTTTTCTTTCCTGTATCAGCATGCTTTTTATGTAGCTACAATTTGTTAGCCAGTGTCACCCTTTACATATATATGGATATGTGTGACCTAATTTAGATGCATGTTTTGTTATTTGTTTAGTAGTTACAAGTGGTTTTCATCATGCTGTTGTGTTTACTTTCCGCTACTGCTATTATATTTATTGCTTCCGTTGTTTATCAATATTGAATGTGCTTCCGCTCTGTGGGTCTGGTTCGAGTCTGCTGATTCGTTATTCCGCTGCATCTTTATTATTATACTCAGACCAGTACCATTATTATCCTCTGAGAGGGTATAGCCTCCCCACTATAACTATGAGACCCTCCCTGCTAGTCGGATGCCTTTGGCGTTCGGGGAGGTGCTCCTAAGGTAGTAACACCCGAACCATTTGGCACTGTTCGGGTGGCTTCTCAGGTATGGGTCATTACAATCAATATCTACTAGGTACTTAACAAAGGTAGCTCCATTATCGATGTCCACCTCACCCCAGTCAATAATGTGTGACTTCTCAAGAACATAAATCCTTAGCAATGACACATGGAAAACATCTTGTACCCTGTATAATTGTGGAGGTAGAGATAAGTGGTACACCATATCACCAAATCTACGTAGTATCTAGAAATGATAAATGAATACAAAAGATATATTTCCACCCCGGCCAAATCTCTGTAGTCCACATTGAGGTGAAACCTATAGAAACACATTTTCTCCCTCATCAAAATCCAAAGGCCTCCACCATCGGTCAACATAATATTTCTAATGGATCCATACCGTCCTCATCCAATCCTAGATGATCTTCACCTTCTTAGTAGAATCATGTACTACCTCTGGGCCCATAGGTGATGACTCTCCTGGGTGAGTAAAAAAAATTTGTGACATGTAAGACTAACCCAATAAATCCTCGAATTATTCTGTACCAATGGTGTAATGGTAGTTATTGTTATATGAAAACTCCACCAATGGTAGATGATCCTTCCAACTACGGTCAAAGTTTAACATGAAAGATCACAACATGTCCTCCAAGACCTGGATGGTAATCTATTTCTAGATGTTAGTTTGGTGGTGCAATGTCGTGCCCAAACATAACTGAGTCCAAAAAGCCTCCTGGAATCCCTTAAATAGACAAGATGTTAAGTGATCATTATGGTTAGAAATGATTGTTGAGAGAAAAAAATTGAGTCGTACTATCTCCTACACATAGAGGCGTCCCAACCCCTCTACTGAACTCTGCTCCCAAATAGCTAGGAAATGGGATGAATTGGTGAGTTGACCTACAATCACACAGATGGAATCATGTCCCCTAGATGTATATGGTAATACCATCATGAATTACATATATATCCCATCCCAATTAAATTATGGAATCTATAGGGGTTGAGCTAAACCTACTGGAACTTGTTTCTCTACCTTCACTTGCTGACAAGTAAGTTATTTATAGAAAAACACTACAACTCCCTTCTTCATCCCTATCTACTAAAACTGACATCAGAGGTCCTGATACATCTTTAAAACACCTAGATGTACCACTAAATGAGACCTATGAAACTATCCCATAACCTCCTCCTTCAACATAACTGGCACCATCGTACATCCAATGAAAATAATGACATGCTCTCCACATTTAGAAAATCCAGCAGTAGCATTTCCAATGGATATCTAAGTATGTAGGGTCTCACAGTCAACATATCCATGTTATTACTCCCCAAATTAATATAAAATTAGAGGGGTAACAACCATATTCTTGAGGTAATCTACTCCATATATATTCAAAAAGGATAACTACATGAAGACCAACTACTCTGATGCCTCATTCAACAACTACAAACAAGATCTTTTACTGAGAAAATATACTACCGTGTGCCCCATCCCAGGAGTATAGAACATATAAAAGTCAAAATCAAGGAGGAACTATATCAATCAAATTTTTATAAATTCAAGGTCCTTATGAGAGAAGATATACTTGAAACTCTTGTGATTAGAGTAAAAACTAACCCTCTTGCCCATCAAGTAGTCTCACCACATCTTTTGTGAAAAAAATATTTCTTCTAACTCAAGATCACAGGTTTTATAGTTATTCTCATATGGTCTTAACTAACATGAACCATAGGCAATCACCACCTACCTATGCATTATAACACAACCAAGATCAGTTATTGATGCATCGTAGAACACAATGTCCTCGACACCCTCCTTTGGAAATATTAAAATGGGGGAGCTCATCAACCACTTTCTCAACTCTTAAAAATATTACCGAAACCTCTCTATCCACATGAAAGTCTTCCATTATTAGGTCAAATCCATCATGGGGGATAATTCCCTGGATAAATCAAGTATGAATATCCAGTAATTACCTTCCAACCTTGGGAATATCTGCACCTCCATCATGATCATAGGTGGATCCCAAGATAATACTGCCTCAATAATGGCTAGGTCCACTTCCAATTCATCCATTGAGATAACGTGTCCCATAAAGTGGAACTCCCATATCTAAAAATTAAACCTAAATAGATTTCCATAAATTTGGTTCTCTCTAATTTAATCTAGAACCATCCTCAAGTGTCTTTCATGCTCCTACTAGGATGATGAGTACACAAGGATATCATTGATGAATACTACCACAAATTGGTCTAAGAAAGGTGGAACAATCTAGTTCATGAGCCCCCTGAACACTACTGGGGAGTTCTTCATGCCGAAGGGAATCACTACACACTAATAGTGATCATAATGACATCTAAATACCATATTCAATATATCCTTATCCCGTACTCACAAATGGTGATAGCCTAACCTGAGTTAAACTTTCAAGAAACATCACGTCCCTATAAAATGATTAAAGAGGTCCTAGATACTTATTAGTGGATATTTTTTCTTCCTAGTAACTTGGTTTAAGCATCAAAAGTCCAAAACCAACCTCAAGATCCCATCTGCCTTCTTGGATAAAAAATCAGGGATACCAAGGGTGAAACACAGTGTCTAACAAATCCCATACTTTGAAAGTCATCCAACTGCACCCTCATCTCATGAAGCTTTGCTGAAGACATCCAATATTATGTAAAAAATATCAAGTTCTCCTCGGGGTGTAGATCAATACAGAATTCTATCTCTTAGTTGAAAGGTAAGCCTGGAACATCCTTAGGGAAGAAACCTACGTGCTCTCCCACCACTGAAGTAAAATAAAAACTCATAAATTTCACTACAACAAACACCATTCTAGAAGACTGACATGTGATTGGATGCACCCTCATATGCATGAGTCCATCCTATGCTAATTGGGTTTCCTTTTCACCCACAAAGGAAAACCTGGTTCCATCACTACAGAACCACCATATCCTCCACCTAAAATAGTCAATATGGGAATGAACTGTGGATAACCAATCAATACCTAAGATGAAATCCTATGGACTCATCACTTATACAAAGAGATAACAAAATAAACTATCTTCTCTAAGAGTCACATCACATAGTCGGCATAAGTGTTGATTGCTGAGTCATCTCTAGTAAGAGTATCCTAGCACAAGTGTTGATCCAAAGGATCAATAAGAATCTCTAAGTCTCAAACCTAATAGCTTTCAAGAAAGGAATGGATAGAAATTATATCTATTAGTACTACATCTATGGTTAAAAGGATATATATCATACCTAAAATCATTCTCGGAGCCTCTGGATCATAATTTTTTATTGACTATAGTTTTCCCTACCCATTTACTCCTGCTCTCTGAGCCTGGCATGGACTACCGAAGGGATGTGGTGGTAATAAGTCAAATCTTATACAAACTCTAACTACTCTCCCAGATCCTCTTCCATGTACACTGCCCTATGAACCTACTTGTTCTTTTCTACTTCATCTTCCTCATCATCCCATACATTGTCTCCCTATTAGCTATTTGATGGGTTAGACAATCTCATGCATGGCGTCCCCTTCCATCAAAAGAGTATCACCACCTCTCCTTAGGCTGACTGGACCCATCCAGTGATCCCTGAACCACAAAAGCTATATCTTGGGACTTCTTCCTAAAACATATTCCCTGATTATAAGGTCTTTGATCTTAATTTCCCACTCTCGAAAACAACGAGATGTGTCTTCTCAGCCAAGAAAATCTCAATCACTAAATAATTCTATAGAACCCTATCATAAGTAGGAATTCATAGATGTATAAAAATGGATTATGTGTATCTACACAATCCTTACTTTAAGGTATAACACCGAAATAACTGATATCGAACCATATCTATTGAGTACCTAGAGAGGTTGGAAAATCATGAAGAATACTTAGCTACTGTCTTGCTACCATTATACTACTAAAAAATATACAAGACACATAAAACCATCAACATATCTAAAGATTAATCCTCTCTAAAAATGTTCTCAAAATATAACCACTCTAGATTTGCCTCGTCATAATACTAGGTCACCAAACCCCACCATCATCCGACCGATCCATGAAGAAGGCTTGCCTCTAGGACCACCATATGATCTGCTGGTGTCCTGAAAAAATGGAAATATCATGTCACCACTTTAAGCTAGTCCTCAGCTACTTGTGGGTCTTGATTTCCTTGGATCCTAAGGGCTATCGGTCACCAAAACTCACAATGTGCGCTCAACCTGCAAACCTCATCTACTGGTACCATCTACTTCTCAATAGGTGGTGGTATAGCAAGATCACATTATGGAGGTAACATCTATAGAACTGGTCCCTATATTCATGCCTCATCACTGATGGAATCTTCCTTTTGATCTTGACACTTAAACCTAACTAACATACGTTGCAGAGGCATCCTGATAGTAAACAAGATGTAACAAAATCAATGAGTATATAAATAAATATTACTAAAAAGGACATGGAAACCAAAAACCATTCCTCTATGATGCATGTACTAGTTTTTCCATGCATCCAATGTTATCATGTAATGATTTGAAGGGAAGGTGATCAGAGTATTGGTGTATGGATATGTCGTCTTCTGCACTAACACTGCAGTCCATGGCCTAAAAGTTGAACTTGAAAAAATTACCACCATTTCCCTAAAACAATATAGTAGACTCCATCCCCAAGGTAGAAATGAATCCTTTGATACCACTCTGTCATGATCTATCTCAATGGGTCCCTTTCTGTGACTACCAAATCCCATATCTAATAGAAAATGGGATAGAAACTATCATCGAGTAGGAATATCACTAACAAGAGATGACTTATCCTAATTACAAGTACACATGCACACATCTCCAAGCCCATACAATGCTAAAACATAAAAAAACTAAATAACCATGCATGCATACATCTAAATCTGAAAAATGAAGTATGACATGATGTAATGGAATGTAAACATGAAAAAAATTAAATCACACCAAAATGAGTTTTGAAAACAAGTACAGCCTGAAATTAAGATGGGGATTGATGAAAAGATACCGTAGGAATACACCTCAGCTTGTCCAGTCTAACTAGGAACCACTGGGTACTAGTCTCACAATTTATCTATCAAAAGGTAGACCATATGTAAAAGACATGACACAAGTGGGAAAATAACATGTAGGGGTGAGTATAACAATACCTAGAAGGACACCCCAAAACCACAAAGCATACAACAAAAGAATACAGTCAGGTCTACACAGGTATATGTTTACAACACATATAACAAGAATATACTTATATACTCAACAAAGAAAAATAGTCTAAAGGTAATTCAAAAAAATAATTCATGACTAGGATTCAAGCTCGAAGGTTCCACAAAGCACACATCTGGGAGAACACACTTCATAAGTCTCATAGCACTGATGACATCCATGTGAGAGGTATTTCTCATCGATTCTCTCCAAAGGAAGTAGAAATTGAAAGTATGAATAGATATGAAACATAAATGAGTATCCTACCCATGCCCATGGGGTATACCAAAAACTCAATATAGATAAACCCAATAAGTAGAGGATCAACACCCACATAGTGTCGGTCATGAAGATACCAAGAAATCCACTTAGGGAATGAAGACGATAGGAGATATAACACCAAGACTAATGGAAATATTTCACTACTCTATCTAGTAAGTCATACTGAAGGGATAGATGTCCTATATATAAGAGGAAATTCCATATTAACCCTTAGGGAATAGATATAGGGATTTCACCCTAACAAAAATTATCTAAGATATAAAGGAAAAGGGCTCCAAGATAGCATTTTCGGAGTACACAACAAGTAATAGGGGTACACATCGTTTCCCTTCAACCCTGAGTCTATCCCATGTAAACAACTCATATTTATTTCAGTATCTGGTTCTATGTAAAATTACAAGACATGTTTCTGACTGTGTACTTATGCTTGTGTAATGGTACATGCCTTAGCCCATGTATGTCAATCTTAGTTGTGTCCATGTTGGAGTACCCGACGTGACCATGTCTAGGTACTCCATCTCGTGTTCATGTACCCTCAGATGTATATGTCAAGCCTTTGAGAAAAGGGGTACATGTTGTGTGACATGGTCACACACCATGTGATACTCATCTTCCTCTCCAAACCCTAGCCTCCACTGAGAGGGTCCCACACAGTGTGTTGCTCCGTCATACATGATATGTAATGCACAAATTTCTATAACTTTATATCTTGAATCACATTTATTATCCATTTTTCTAGTAAACAATCTGGCCATGCCCCATTCCATAATCAATCATTGTTGTTAGTCGTTCCTTGCTTCAATCAGATCATTGAAAATTGGTCATCAATCCATTTAGGAAACATCCTCAAATGTCATTCTTCATTGGGAACTAAGGAACATGAAATAAAGTATCCAAAACTGTATGATACATCAATTATTACATCCTTTCACTACCTTCATGTCCTACATATCCTAGATCTACAATATATGATTGTTACACCCTGAAAAAAATGCATAATGATTGATTTCTTGACGGATGTCGAACCATAGGAAAAATGAAGAATTCCCATGATGAAAAAAGAAATCAATAGAGAAACAAACAATGAAAAATCCTGAGGAACAAACCATGGTCCATGTTCATGTTGACCTCGTTTCATTTCCATTATAATTATTAATGAAGATATAATCAAATAACCCCAATGAAATTATCCTAATAATTCCTCACAACAATCCCATCCTACAATACATAGGATCTATTGATAAATTAGTTGGTTGATTGATCAAAGTTCATCATAGAAATTGAAAATATGGAAATAATCCTAAAAAAACCATCCTACCTATAGATGGATCAATCTCTTCTGGATAATGAGTCGATGTCGTCATCGTTGATATGATCTCTGAATCCCATTGCACACCGATCACTGATCTTCAATTCGGTTAATGTTTTCCTAAGATATATTTTCCAATGCTCTCTTTACGGTTTATCTAATGGATCTAATATTATGTGTCTAACCTAGGAGTTCCATCATAAAATTATACTAAATGAAACATTAGTCATTGCATCAACGAAATAAAAATAAAATACTTTATTTAATTATTTTATTCATTTAACGCTCGTGATGACTTTTCCACAAACCCCCTGTTCCAATATAGGTTATGTCATGCCTAGGGTAAAACCGAAGTTCTAAACTTAAAAATACCATAATATTTCTATTTAGGGTCTCCAATTATAAGTTATTACATTTTTTCAGGAAACCCGCACGCACATGCTATTTAATATATTTAATATATTTTAAACATTTATTCCAGGCACACTGGGCCTTGGAATCGCACAACGACTCAAAGTTTGGTCTCAAAAATTATCCATAAAATATCTTAAAATAATAAATGGAATATCCGAGTCATTAAACATTTTTCAATATAGTATATGATACCCAACACCGAGTTTAAGAGAACTACAACATGCTATTAAAATATTATTATTCAATGTGAGATTTATTACATAGTCATTGAATTGATGAGTATAAATAGAATTAAATGAATTATGATAAAAATATAAAGATCCTACCTAATAAAAATTCATTTATTAATGATTATTAAATAACTAATTTATTTTTAGTAATGTTATTTTATGCTTTATAAATAGGTTTTCATAGAAAATGATTTTTATTTATTTTTGAGAGAATATATTATAATTAATTATTATAACATCTATAAATTTTATTTTATAAAAATTATATCATTTTTAAAATCATCATACGAAATTTAACTTGTGGTGAAAGTTTTATATTTTTCTGAAAAGATTGATTTTTTAGTGAATAATGAAAATACTAATTTTTATTGAAAACTATATTTTTTGTTTCAAGGATTTACAAAGTTACAATTTATTTTAAAATTATTTAAAATTAAAATTTTCAATATTATATTTTAAATAATACAATTATTTTTCATTTAAATATATTTTTTGAATTTGGTATAAAAACATTTTTAAACGTAAAAGGTCATTTTTTTGAAAAACTATTTTAATTGGTGTAATATATTTTTTATCCTAATAAATTAAATTAATAAGAATTGGTAAATATTTTTATTTAAGGTTATATATTATATATATTAAATATATTTTTTAAAATTCATTTAATATTTTACGAAGCACGGGATAAAAATAAACCGATCTTTATGCTTAAAAATTGTATTTGCCTAAAAAGTGGTTTTCTTCACATTTTGAATGATTTTTTGTAAAAATAATTTATGAAAATTATATTTATTGAATTTGAGAAAATTGATTCTATATTTAGAATTAGGTGGTTCAAATTTGGTAAATATGCCTCTTTTATGTTTCATAAATATGAATAGTAATTGTGGTGAATTTTATTACCTCAGTAAAGTGTAAATCTGGTTAATCTAGATTAAAAATAAGTGTAAGGTCCTAATTTTTCATCCTAATTATTATTGGGTAATTTAATTATACACTTATCACCTTATTCCTTAAATATATTCTTTTAATAGAAAATTTTTAATGAAAATGACCTATAAAAATTTAAAATAAAGAATATTTCCAAATGTAACTCTCATAGTTTGAAATATCTATTATATGTTCACATAGGGAAAAATAATATGGTGAATGATTAATAATTTTAATTTTTTGAATAATTTAATTATATAAATGATCATAATTTATTTATAATTTTTAGTGATTAAATAATTACCTTGTTTTCTTGTGGAATTCTAATACAATATTTATTCAATTAATAAGAGAATAAAATAAATTATTTTAAAAATATTAAATGGGATATAATTTGAAGGATTTAATGTTTCAATTTTTTTAAAGATATATATGTCAAATTATAGAGGTTTTAAAGCATTATATTTTTATTCACCCTTTGTGTTGATGTATTTAAATCCAAATTAAATGAATAATGTTAAAATGTCACTAATGATATTTTATAATATATAATATTTTATTAAATTATTTGAAATTCATAGAAATAATAGATTATCCAAAATAAATTTTATATTGTTTATAACGTAACTCATTTTTCATTTATGGTTCTTTTTTCATTTTATAATAATATAATGATCACTTATAGGGTAAAAAACTTTAGTATCACAGTAATTGTCAAAAGGGTTAATAGGGGAATAAAAATTAATGATAAGGTTGAAAACATACCCAAATATTATACATGTTTTAATTTAGATGAGGATTTAAACTTATAGTATTATTATATTTTAATTATATCAATTTTTATCTATTTGGAATTAGAAAATAATTTATATTAATTTAATACTTTAAGAAATTTAAAGAATTCCCCTCTCCTCAATTATAAATAGACAACACTCATTTCTATTATTTACACCACTTTGAAAAATATATTTTAAAAAACCTTAACATTTCCTATTATAAACATACTTATAATAAAAGTTATATATATTCTATTCATTCCAAAATACCAACTCTAAGTCCCTTAAGAAGAGATCTAAAGAAAGTCTACCGAAGAAGAGGTAATCGTCTTTATGGAGTCCTTCATGTGTATTTCTTCTTCTACTTCCTCTCAATGTGTTTTATACATACTAAAATAATTAATCCAACATAATAAGTATTATTATATGTTTTTATGTTTATATTAAATCCATTTTCCATCTATTTTCCATCCTATGAAAATTGAAAAATCGCTCGTGCGTATGTATGACTTATCGTCTCCACGTAGCGACGTAACTCGTTTTTCAATATCAATTTTCATGGATGGTCATAAATATGTAAATAATGAATATATATTATATTTATGAAATAAATATTTTTATGTAATTATAATATCACATATACCTTCTTACCTTCCAATCTATTGGAAAACAATAACGTCGCTCGTGCGTATGTGTGGACTGCCACATCCATGAAGTGATGTGATCCGTTTTTCATTTCCATTCTATATGGATGGTAATAATTATAGTTTTAATGGATACATATGATTTATATTTTATAATAATGACTCTAGAGAGGTGAATTATTATCAATCTTTCTATCGTTCTATCCGTCGAAAAGTGAAAATTGTGTCCATGTGTACGTACGACTTACTGTCTCCATGAGTGATGTAATTCATGTTTCTATCTATATATTTTATAGATTAACATAAATACAAATATAATGAATATATATGATATTAATATCATATATAATCTTTTTATATGACGGTATAATGATAAAATTAAAATTATCAAAACTATCAAACCAAAACACACAGGATAAAAGAAGTAGTTTTGACTCGGAACAATGATTTTTACATAGAATTGTTAATAAAAGGGTGATAAAATATTATAAGTAAGTAATATATGGTATGTTATATATTAATAATATTATGGAATATATTTATAATAAATTAATATTTATTATATAGGAGTATTGGACACATAAAAAGGAAGTTGAACATGAGGTAAGACTTTATTTCACAATCTCATTATTATTAATACGAGATTGTTAATGTTTAAGTATCCATTGGGGGAGTTATTTTATATTTATATATTATGAAAAATAAATATTATTATCAACGATTAATTTATATAAATTAATACATTTAGTTTCAATTTTACACTCTTTTATTACTCAAGAGTTTGAAATAATATTTTTTGGAAACCGACTTCATTTATGACTTTAGTCAAAAATCATTTCTCTACCCTGTCCATGCTTAAAAGATAATACTTTTTTTAATATTATCCATTTATTAATTAAATAGTTTTTTACCAATGTTTTAATTTTTACAAAAATGTTTAAAATTAATCTTCGTATCATTTTTTAAACAAGGTACTTTTTGACCTGTTTATAAAACTATAAAAGGAATGTTTTATTTACTTATACACCATGAAAACAATTTCTCGCCATCATGACTGATATTGTATTTTAATATTCCATTTAAATATTAAAATTTTATTTTAAAATTAAATGTTTTATTTAATATTTGGGGAATTTTATATTCTAAATAACTATTTTTAAAGAAAAAATGGTATTTTCCTCAAGAAATTTTTTTATGAGCATCTGAAAGTGTTTCAATCTATACCAACAACTATTTTTGTGTATTTTTCTTTATTGTGATTAACATATTATGATACCATCCTACATATTTATGAGGATGTTTTATTTCTTTCTTGAATGGGTAAAATATTTATATTTCATATTCTAGTTCTTCCAATATAAACAATTATTTATTTTTAAGGCATGTTTATTAAGTTAAGATGTTTATTCAAATGATGAATGCATTGAACTTGTTAAGTGGAGGGTGGAGATTAAAATTATATAAACTAGAGATGCATTGGTTGGTCTCATAAGAAAATATAGATTGGGTATTTATCTAATTACTTACTCATTTATATATATGTCTTTGTATGGGGACTTAATGATATTTTTAGATATCATAGAACAGGGCCTATGCAGAAAGTCACAGATGTTTGGCATTATGCATTCCATCATTATGAAATATATTATTGATTACCATGTGATTATTTAAATAATTATGATATCCATGTATAATTTTCAAAATAAATTGTTTATTTTTATGTAATTACTTGATCATCATTTATTCCTACCATATTATTCATTCATTATTTAGCTTCTTATGTATGCATTCCATTACTAAACATATGAGCTCACACCTTTATTATGTTTATTTTCTCTAGGATGATAGGAAATGTTTTATAATTTATATACACAGATTGTCACACCCCGATCTTTTAAATTTTTTTTATTTTATAATTTCATGGCTTCGGTTCACCTCGTCAAGGTGCGGGTTGAGTGCGTGTTTAATTTTTTTGACATTTGATGTTTTTGGTGGATTTTAGACCGATGCACGAGCACTGCAAGGTTGGCCGTAACCGTGTAGTCGGCCCGGATACCCTCGCGGTTACCCATTACATAAAATAATAAAACATTATGAGAATGAAATAAATTAAATGTTTAAGATATAATAATAATAACATTATTGTGCATATAAAAATGTTCTTTTAAAATTAAAATTGTTAATGATCTTATTATCAATAAATTGTTATAAATATAATTATTATTTGGTTGTTATTAATTTTGTTATTATTTAAAAGAAAATAAATAAAATTATGAATATCATTATTATTATTTTTATTGTTATTATTATTATTACCATTAAGAAAATTAATGGTGTTGTTATGATTATACAATTTTTAAAATTATTATAAATATTGTCATTAAAATTTTGTTAATATTAATATTATTTAAATTGTTATAATTATAATCATTATTAATATTATTATTAATATTATTATAATAATAATTATCATCATCACTATTATTATTAACTTTTTTTGTTATTGTTGTTAATTTTGTTTTATTTTTTTTGGGGTTTTAATCCCTCTTTTTTATCACCCACGCCTCACCCCTCTCTCCCCCATTCAATCCATTATTTTTTTATCCTTCTCTCCACTCATCCCTCTCTCTTCATTAATTCATCCCCTTTTTTATTCCCTCTCTCCAATCACTCATATCCCCTTATTCCATCACGCCTCCCCACTCTCTATTACTCTTTTATTATTATTATTTATTTTATTTTATTCCTTATATACCTCTCTCCACTCCCCCCTTCCATTAATTCATTTTCTTTCATTTTTATCTCCCACGCCACCCCCACTTTTCCCTTACCCCCTCACACTCACGCCCACTTTCCCCAATTATTTATCTTCTTTTTTTTTAATTCCTCTCTCCACTCACCTCTCTCCAATCACACCCCCTCCTTATATTACCCATCACGCACCACATATCCCCACTAATTCATTTCTTTTTTATTTATTTTATCTCTCACATTCCCATTACCCCATTATTTCAATTCTTTTTTTATATCCCATGCTCCATCCGACTCTCCCCTAACACCCTCTCTCCCCGATTTTTCCCTCATGCAACCCTCTTCCCATTGTGCTCTCAAGAACGCCTCCTCTCATCCGGTGCTTCTTCCGGCGGCTGCTCCTCCCTCCGGCGCGGTAAGTTCTATTTCCCTTTCTCTCCTCTCCTCAATAGTGTTTTTTTGGGTTTTCATGTGGGGTTTATTTTTGGCCGAACCCTAAATGTTAGGGTTAATGTGTATCTCGGATTTGCTTTGGTTTTAGGGTGTGCGTTTTGTCCGTGGGGCGTCGTTCTCCTTTCCGTTGAAGTTTCATTCCAATCGCATGAGCCTTCGGTAGGTGGTTCCAAGTTTTTCTATCTTAAAGTCTTTCCTTTGATGCTTTCCATTTTAAATAAATTTATAAAATAGTTTCGCAGCTCTATGGCACATTTAATTAAATTATTATAGCAGTTTGGAATTTATTTGATTTGTTAAAAATAAGTTTTAAATGAGTTTTAGTGTAAATTGTGTAGCTTTATGATATCTAGAAACATTGTTTGAATTGCTTATGTTTATTTAAGAAGTAATTGACCCCTTTTGAAATGTATCACCATTATTATGTTGCAACGACCTTTTTTTATTAATGAACTTGGCTTGGTTGAGTTATGACTTAGTTATTGTGTTAAAACACTTTTGTAAAGGTTTAATGAATTCAATGTCTTATTTGGCGTTTCTTTAAAATAATGTGGGTAAGTGGTGGTTTTTGAGGCAAGACTTTAAAATGTGTTTTTGGTGTGCGTTTAATTTCCAAAGAAGATTTCGGGTGTGTATGGATTGATGTTGGTATAACATACTAAACGCGTTAAAATGAGTTGGAAAGGTTTTAATGTTTATTTTTTTGAATTTTTTTATGTTCTATAAATAAAGTAGGTAGCCAATTAGGGTTTTAAGGTAATTTGTGTTTTCTTGGTAGTTCAGTCTTCTAAATGGATTTTTGTTTTCAAATAAATTTGATCCCCTTGAGTGGTTTCTAAAGTGTATTTTAAATGTGGTTTTGTAAAGTGCTGCTTTAAGTATTTTGGAAATCATGGTTTATAATGTGTTTTTTAAGGTTTGACCATTCATTTTAAAACATGTTTTGGTGTGGTTCAGAAGAGGGTAAAAGGATGTTTGATAATTGTGAAGTGTTTGAATGTGTGTTTAGAACTTAAGGGCTCATTGGTTTTGTAAATGTAAGAGTGGCGTTTGCAAGATATTTTGAATAAATGTGTGTTATCGATTTGAAATCGTAAACATTTTTCTGAAATGTTTTAAAGTTTACATGTTATAGCAGCCCGGTTGGCACTTTCTTGAATGTGAATGATTGAACACATATATGAGGCGCTCATGTCTAGTGTAACCCTTTATGGGTGAACGTATAGGAAGTTTCTGTGTTTGAGGAAGACAAGTGCGGTGAGATGAGTCATGCGTGCGAGGGCCTTCCTACCTACACAGTATAATCATAACCACCATGGGTTCCTAGGCATCTTATAGATTATCGAGGGACGGTTTCTCACCAGCCCCGATTAGACGGGTTGGTGCCCCCTGGTAGATAGAGAGGCCAGGAGGGATTTTCCACTGATTTTGTCGCGAGGGCGATCAGTGGGTTATAGACTATGGGGCTTCGCTATACGCCGACAGGTGGTTCCGAACCGAGTGCGTCCAGGGGTTGTCTGGGGATGTTCAGGAACGCCCATGGTTACAACTTGTATTGCTTGTTTATTTTCTGCCACATTGGTTTATATACAGCTGGTATTGGTTGTTTATTTTCTGCTACATTGGTTTAAATACAGCTTGTATGGCTTGTTTATTTTCTACTACACTAGTCTATTTTCAGTTTGTATTGTTTACCTGTCTTCCTTTTTCATAGCTCTAATATTACTTGTTTGGTTTTGTTTAGAAAATGATAAACTGTTTTTCAAATAATATATTGTGTGGGTTAGTTTTCATAGTGGGAAAGATGTGTTATTTTGTTTAAATGAGAAAAATTTATTTTTATAATTGTATTTCCAAACTTGTGTCATCGGACAACTTTGAGTTAGAAAACACTTGGATTCAGTGGTTTACTTTTGGCATCCCTACTGAGCATTTTTGTGCTCACGCCTATCCTTTACCATTTCAGTTGCAGGTTCAGCTGTTGTTCAGGCTTTTTCTTAGTGGCTGCTCATGTGGGAGCAGTTTTGGGCTTTTGGTTGGAGGTGACCAAGGGGTCACATGGAGATCGTTGTAGCGGGGTCTTGTTTCCGGTTTTGTTCCTTTTAGTGATACTTTGTATCTGGATCGGTTCTTTGTTTATTTAAGTTTCAGTTGTCGCTTTGCTGCATGCTCTGTTTGGTATACTTTTTTTGTCTTGTTTTTATCTCTTGGGCTTAAATCGTTCCCTCTTGTGTACTTTGATGCCCGACACTAGTTGTCAGCCCGTGGGGATCGGGAACGCCCCTCAGGACATGTCGCGGACCGGCTCGGTTGACCAGTTCAGGGTCGACTCAGGGTTGGTTCGTGACAAAATGGTATCAGAGGAGGTTCTTGTTATTTGGGGTGTCCGGTAGATGGAGATTAGGACTGTCGGGACTCGAGAGGTAGGTGCAGGAAAGGCGTCATGAACCCTTGCTCGTTCCGAACCTTGAGTTACCAGGTTTAGTCCGAGATTTGTGTCTTGTGTCTTTGTTTTTGGATTGAGGGATGACAACGGAGGCAAGCCGGTGTCACGTCGCGACTTCACATGGAGTAGTGACCCATGTGGAGTCTGAGTGCACGGTTTAAGTTCCTCCTAGTTGTTGACGCTTACTTGGGGCGTGGATCACTACCTTGTCACTGGGTTTAGTGTAACTGCTAGTTCCTCATTCCGGTGGTCCTGTGCAATTTTTACTCAGTTTGGTTTCAGTTCTTGAAAGCGTGCTTTTGGAAATGGAAGTGATTTTTTTTAAATGAAAATGTTTTCTCTAAAATTGATTTAATTAAGTAAATGGAGTTTTAAAAATTGAAAGCGTTTTAGTAAATGTTTGGGTTTTGATGAGTAAAGGATGTGGACCTTGGTATTATTTATGGAATATCACATGTGTGACGGTGTGTACGGTAAGTATGTGGGGGAACATATTTATGGATGATGTGAATGGAAATGGATGGACACACATGTGATGGTCTATAGGATTCCTTGAGTGCGTTTTAATATATATAATGGTTTTGGAAATTTGTTTTTTTTCCTTGAGTGGATTTTTGGCTTGTGAAAAGTGGTTTTGGCATTTTAAAAATCATCGTGGGATAAGACAGTTCTAAAATTTAAATGAAAATGGTGGTTTTGGAAGAGGGTTTTGGTTGTGTTTATATTTGATTGGCTTCTAGTCCTGTTTTCTTGGATTGGGGTGTAATTTTTTTATTGTGTTTTGGCATGAGGAAAGTTTTGGTTTTGTCTCTTGTGTTGTTTAGAGTATGCTGCCCAGAAAGGTCCCTAGTGTTGCCGATGAGTCATGTCCTGGTTTCGGTTCTTTTAAGTGTAAACACCCTTTGTGGTGTTGGAGGTCTGTTAGAGGTGGGGAAATGACTTGAGGGAAGTGGAGCATGTCTTTGGGGGTTTGGGAACTCCCTAGGTTTTTAAGGTTCATGTCGTTTCAGGTATGTTTAAGGGTTAAGTTTTGGACTAGTGGAGGTTGGTTGTCTTATCATCGTCGGAGTTTGGGGAGTAGTTGGTGATTGTTTTTTTAGGATTTCTATCTGGTGAGGAGTGCCTGCATGTGGAACCTTTCCTAAGAGGTTATCTTCGTTGATCCTGGCACCTAGTTCGTCAGGATTCCTTCAAGCGTGTCATCAATATAGCTGGTTCGGGCATTCCAAGCTGTCGGGCCGCATCCTTCCTAAGTCTTGTCATCGTTGTGGCCATTCGGGTCACTGGGGGAACTTCTATAGGAAGTGTCATTTGAGGAAGGAGTTCTGATTGGGGGATTATTGTGTTTGACTGTGAGGAATAAGATGCTTCAGCCATCAGAGCCCCAACCTTAGGTCTCGGGGTGAAGCTCGCGCACAGTCAGCGTGTCAGAGGAATTTAAGACCTTCGCTTGGTTCATTATCTTTCTTCTTAAAATAGAGACATTCAAGGTTCCCTTGTTCTTTTTTTTCCTGACGTTTCAATTTCATCTTTTTTGGTGAAAGTGCGATGAATTTATCCTTTCGTTATCATGGTAGTGGTGTTCTTCTGAATGTGACCTCTAGAATCGTTATTTTTTTCTTAATAGTGTTTTGGCCCTTGTGTGGGTTGGTCGTTTTTTATTAGTGATCGTTTGGAGATGTGAGGTGTTGGGTAGTTTTAGATCGGTGTAGCGAATTCTTAGTTCT
This sequence comes from Viscum album, assembly GCA_963277665.1. NCBI lineage: Eukaryota > Viridiplantae > Streptophyta > Magnoliopsida > Santalales > Viscaceae > Viscum > Viscum album. Next base: position 1,173,331,342 of record OY728120.1, read on the forward strand.
GATGGTGGTGTTATAGGGAAATCCTTATTTCAGTTCCCCAGTATGTCGGGAGGCCATGTAGTGGTTTTCTTTTTAAGTCTCAGTGGTCCGGTTCAACACATGTAGAGAAGTTGGTAGGTTCGGTTGGGAGTTCCCGCGTTGCCCCCCCGTTGAGTTCAAATTCTTACGCTAGGGGAATTCTTGTGGTGGGGAGAACCCTCTCGTGTTCTCCCTTTGTTTTGTGCTATGGTTTTTCTTTGAGTCGGTCGGGTGCAGCTTGTAGAGAGAATAGTCAGCTCGATGCTCTTTTTTTTCCAACGGTTTTGGTCAGGCATTGGCAAGAGTTTTGGTTGTTTTTCAGCTGGGTGACTTTCTGGGGGCAGAAAGTTTTGTGGTGGGGAGAATTGTCACACCCCGATCTGTTAATTTTTTTTTATTTTATAATTTCATGGCTTCGGTTCGCCTCGTCAAGGTGCGGGTTGAGTGCGTGTTTAATTTTTCTTGACATTTGATGTTTTTGGTGGATTTTGGACCGATGCACGGGCACTTCAAGGTTGGCCGTAACCGTGTAGTCGCCCCGGATACCCTCGCGGTTACCCATTACATAAAATAATAAAACATTATGAGAATGAAATAAATTAAATGTTTAAGATATAATAATAATAACATTATTGTACATATAATAATGTTCTTTTAAAATTAAAATTGTTAATGATCTTATTATCAATAAATTGTTATAAATATAATTATTATTTGGTTGTTATTAATTTTGTTATTATTTAAAATAAAATAAATAAAATTATGAATATCATTATTATTATTTTTATTGTTATTATTACTATTACCATTAAGAAAATTAATGGTGTTGTTATGATTATACAATTTTTAAAATTATTATAAATATTGTCATTAAAATTTTGTTAATATTAATATTATTTAAATTGTTATAATTATAATCATTATTAATATTATTATTAATATTATTATAATAATAATTATCATCATCACTATTATTATTAACTTTTTTTTGTTATTGTTGTTAATTTTGTTTTATTTTTTTTGGGGTTTTAATCCCTCTTTTTTATCACCCACGCCTCACCCCTCTCTCCCCCATTCAATCCATTATTTTTTTTATCCTTCTCTCCACTCATCCCTCTCTCTTCATTAATTCATCCCCTTTTTTATTCCCTCTCTCCAATCACTCATATCCCCTTATTCCATCATGCCTCCCCACTCTCTATTACTCTTTTATTATTATTATTTATTTTATTTTAATCCTTATATACCTCTCTCCACTCCCCCCTTCCATTAATTCATTTTCTTTTATTTTTATCTCCCACGCCACCCCCACTTTTCCCTTACCCCCTCACACTCACGCCCACTTTCCCCAATTATTTATCTTCTTTTTTTAATTCCTCTCTCCACTCACCTCTCTCCAATCACACCCCTCCTTATATTACCCATCACGCACCACATATCCCCACTAATTCATTTCTTTTTTATTTATTTTATCTCTCACATTCCCATCACCCCATTATTTCAATTCTTTTTTTATATCCCATGCTCCATCCGACTCTCCCCTAACACCCTCTCTCCCCGATTTTTCCCTCACGCAACCCTCTTCCCCTTGTGCTCTCAAGAACGCCTCCTCTCATCCGGTGCTTCTTCCGGCAGCTGCTCCTCCCTCCGGCGCGGTAAGTTCTATTTCCCTTTCTCTCCTCTCCTCAATCGTGTCTTTTTTTGGATTTTCATGTGGGGTTTATTTTTGGCCGAACCCTAAATGTTAGGGTTAATGTGTATCTTGGATTTTCTTTGGTTTTAGGGTGTGCGTTTTGTCCATGGGTCATCGTTCTCCTTTCCGTTGAAGTTTCATTCCAATCGCATGAGCCTTCGGTAGGTGGTTCCAAGTTTTTCTATCTTAAAGTCTTTCCGTTGATGCTTTCCATTTTAAATAAATTTATAAAATAGTTTCGCAGCTCTATGGCACATTTAATTAAATTATTATAGCAGTTTGGAGTTTATTTGATTTGTTAAAAATAAGTTTTAAATGAGTTTTAGTGTAAATTGTGTAGCTTTATGATATCTAGAAACATTGTTTGAATTGCTTATGTTTATTTAAGAAGTAATTGACCCCTTTTGAAATGTATCACCATTATTATGTTGCAACGACCTTTTTTTATTAATGAACTTGGCTTGGTTGAGTTATGACTTAGTTATTTTGTTAAAACAATTTTGTAAAGGTTTAATGAATTCAATGTCTTATTTGGCGTTTCTTTAAAATAATGTGGGTAAGTGGTGGTTTTTTAGGCAAGACATTAAAATGTGTTTTTGGTGTGCGTTTAATTTCCAAAGAAGATTTCGGGTGTGTATGGCTTGATGTTGGTATAACATACTAAATGCGTTAAAATGAGTTGGAAAGGTTTTAATGTTTATTTTTTTGAATTGTTTTATGTTCTATAAATAAAGTAGGTGGCCAATTAGGGTTTTAAGGTAATTTGTGTATTCTTGGAAGTTCAGTCTTCTAAATGGATTTTTTTTTCAAATAAATTTGATCCCCTTGAGTGGTTTCTAAAGAGTATTTTAAATGTGGTTTTGTAAAGTGCTGCTTTAAGTATTTTGGAAATCATGGGTTATAATGTGTTCTTTAAGGTTTGACCATTAATTTTAAAACATGTTTTGGTGTGGTTCAGAAGAGGGTAAAAGCATGTTTGATAATTGTGAAGTGTTTGAATGTGTGTTTAGAACTTAAGGTCTCATTGGTTTTGTAAATGTAAGAGTGGTGTTTGCAAGATATTTTGAATAAATGCGTGTTATCGATTTGAAATCGTAAACATTTTTATGAAATGTTTAAAAGTTTACATGTTATAGCAGCCCGGTTGGCACTTTCATGAATGTGAATGATTGAACACATATATGAGGCGCTCCTGTCTAGTGTAACCCTTTATGGGTGAACGTATAGGAAGTGTCTGTGTTTGAGGAAGACAAGTGCGGTGAGATGAGTCATGCGTGCGAGGGCCTTCCTACCTACACAGTATAATCATAACCACCATGGGTTCCTGGGCGTCTTATAGATTATCGAGGGACGGTTGCTCACCAGCCCCGATTAGACGGGTTGGTGCCCCCTGGTAGATAGAGAGGCCAGGTGGGATTTTCCGCTGATTTTGTCGCGATGGCGATCAGTGGGTTATAGACTATGGGGCTTCACTATACACCGGCAGGTGGTTCTGAACCGAGTGCGTCCAGGGGTTGTCTAGGGATGTTCAGGAACGCCCATGGTTACAACTTGTTTTGCTTGTTTATTTTCTGCCACATTGGTTTATATACAGCTGGTATTGGTTGTTTATTTTCTGCTACATTGATTTAAATACAGCTTGTATGGCTTGTTTATTTTCTACTACACTAGTCTATTTTCAGTTTTTATTGTTTACCTGTCTCCCTTTTTCATAGCTCTAATATTACTTGTTTGGTTTTGTTTATAAAATGATAAACTATTTTTGAAATAATATATTGTGTGGGTTAGTTTTCATAGTGGGAAAGATGTGTTATTTTGTTTAAATGAGAAAACATTATTTTTATAATTGTATTTCCAAACTTGTGTCATCGGACAACTTTGAGTTAGAAAACACTTGGATTCAGTGGTTTACTTTTGGCATCCCTACTGAGCATTTTTGTGCTCACGCCTATCCTTTACCATTTCAGTTGCAGGTTCAGCTGTTGTTCAGGATTTTTCTTTGTGGCTGCTCATGTGGGAGCAGTTTTGGGCTTTTGGTTGGAGGTGACCAAGGGGTCACATGGAGATCATTGTAGCGGGGTCTTGTTTCCGGTTTTGTTCCTTTTAGTGATACTTTGTATCTGGATCGGTTCATTGTTTATTTAAGTTTCAGTTGTCGCTTTGCTGCATGCTCTGTTTGGTATACTTTTTTTTGTCTTGTTTTTATCTCTTGGGCTTAAATCGTTCCCTCTTGTGTACTTTGATGCCCGACACTAGTTGTCAGCCCGTGGGGATCAGGAACGCCCCTCGGGACATGTCGCGGACCGGCTCGGTTGACCAGTTCAGGGTCGACTCAGGGTTGGTTCGTGACACAGATATTATAGAGGAAATAAATATGATCCAAAAAGGAAATAATAAGTTTTATTTTATGCTTTCAAATGTATGATGGGATTCTAGTATGTATCTAGTTTACATGGACTAATAAACTATTTGGTCCTTTGGGATGTGGTTTCTTTTATTTAATACCAATGTAGAAAGCAACCATCATATCTAGGATACTAGGTTTGAGGTATTTATAATAACCATTTTAGAATAATGAAATAAATATCATTAGTTTTATAAATTTTTATTATGTTGATGGAACAACAATCATCAATCTCCATTTCATCTTTTGGGGAATTCAAATTTCATTCCTATGTGTGTGAAAAATTTCACCTCCATAAACGATGTCTTTCATTTTTCATCACTGAATAAAATGTATAGTAATAAAGATAGATTAAATTACTTAATATGATCTCTATAAAATAATTAAGATTCTATAAATGTAAATAATTATCTACCTTCCTTAATTTTCATCCATTGAAAAATGAAAACATCGCTAGTGCGTATGTGCAAACTATCACCTCCACGAATAATGTATTTCATTTCTAATAACCAAATTAATGGTTGTTTTTACTAGTGTAATTAATCTATAAATATTATATTTATAAAATGATTAATATTTTTTAAAAGATACTTTATCATTATAAAATAGCATATTCATACTCATTAAACTATTATAACACATTCTTATTTTGGTCAGTTTTACCACTTATATGAACATTATTATAATTATTATGTCTTGAATGATTAAGTAATGTTATAAAATATTGATATTATATAATAATAATGAATTTATTATGTTCCAAAAACTAAAGTATGGTAATATATATTTATATTTTTTAATAATATCAATTCTTTTGATAATGTGAAACTTCTAAAAAATTGGATTTGTAATATTTCCATGCGAATATTCACCAAAAGTTCCATGAAATATTTATAGAACCATTTAATAATATAAAATACATATATAAAAACATAATAAACATTATTTAGGTAATTTTACCCTAACCAAGAGGAAGGGATATAAACTATGAAGTCAAAACATTCATAGAATACAAACCTCTTAACACAAAAATATGGATTTTAATAATGAATTTTTAATAAATGGGTAATGAGAAATTATAAATAAATAGTATATTGTAAAAAAATTATAAATTTGGTTCTGGTATATAATTATAAAAAATATAAAATCATTATATAGGATATTTGAGCATGTTTGACCAAAATGATGTCTCAGGTAAGGGTTTATTTTACAATCTCACTTTTTATTGGGATTCTTTAAGTTTCAATTTTTGTTAGGGGAATTTTATATTATTTATATCATAAAACATGACTAGTTTTTTATACTAAAATTATTTATATGGTTTTTAATTAATTTTTTATATTTTTTATCTTCGTTAGTCAAATCATCAGAAGTAAGGTTTATAAGAAACAGTGATTGTATTTCACTTTTTTATCAGGAATAATTTTAATAAATAACCATAGTATTTATTTTTATTAAATAATGTTCATTTATAAAAATTAGTGATTTATATATTTCAATTATTTTAAAATTTACTCTTTATTAAAAATTTGAAATTAAAGTTTTATTAATCATTTTTTGTGCAATGAATTTTTTAACTTTCTTTATGAAAGTGATAAAAGAATTTATTTTTTTAGTATTTTTCACATGAACCACTTTTTACACCATCATTACTATTATTAAGATATCAAATCCTTTACAATTGTTTTTTATTTTTTTCCAATGTAATAAATATTCCTATTATTCTTATAATTTTTACTTTTTTACATCAAATGGAAAAGATATTATCTTATTAAATTGATTGAAAATATAGTTTATTAAGAAAGTTATTCTTCAAAATGGGGAATATTAAAATTACATTTACTTGATTCAATATGGATATTTATTTATTAAAAAGGAATATTGATTATGTATTGTATTTTTTTACCCAATATAGTGGGAATGAATTGTAAATGATAATTAATGATTTGTGTTTAAAATTATATATTCCCTCGATGAATCAGTAAGGTCTCATGAGACTAACAAGTTTGAGTATTTAGTGTATACCTATATGTATATTTTCAATATCTTGTATAATTACTTGAACGTATGTTTATAATTATTTAGTAATGTTTAAGGTATATAATTAAATAAACATAGATACATCATGTATGGTCTCATGAGATAAATAAATTGGCATGACGTGCTTATGACTTGGGTATGTGGTGTATTCCTTTCCATTTGAGGAAAGTATCCTAGCCAAGGACATAATCATAAAATTAGGATATCGTGTATTATATATTCCATCATTGATAAATTAGTTATTATTTTCCATGTGATTATTATGTTTTTATCTATGAATATATTTTGTGCTCATGTTATTTATTATATGGAACATTTATTGATTTTTTAATATTATATATTGATTATTCCTTATATTTTCATGATACCTTCCACTGTACACAATCCCTTACTAAGAATATGAGCTTACCCTATTTTTTTCCATTCCTATGTTTATCAAGAAGGGATCTATAAATTATTTCAAGGATGTACTAATAGAGAAATAAGAAGGTTTTAAATAAACTAATAATATATTTTTATGTTTCCAATATAATATGAAAATCATGAATATATCTAGTATTCCATGAATTATAAGCTTTTCAATCCTTTGTGATGATATTTATTATATCTTGTATCAATTTAATAAAGTAAACACCTACTTTGGGCTACTGGAGTGAGGGTTTTTATAGTTATTCCAAGGACTCACTTTCATAAGAAGCATATAATATTCTGAAATATGTCATCAAAGAGTCTAAAATATGTATGAAATACTAATTTTAAGTTTATTACATTAATATTTTATATCACACCAATTACATACAAGAGTTTTTGGAAATGGGACACTCAAATTAACAGTAAAATCAGTGACATGTGATTATTTATTTCATGCACACATATATGTTTTGAACAATGTGGATGTAGTTCAAGAATATATAATATCATTTATTAATTCTCTATTAGTAATATATTATATGAAAATTTATATTTGAATAATGAATGAGTATAAAATAATTATTATAAATGTTCAAGGAACACATGATGAACGATGAAATTTTATTTGTATCATTGAATTTGTTATAAAATATACCATTTTTGAATGTTATCACATGGTTGGATATGATGTTAATATTTATTAATTTTATTCATAATATCATGATAACCAATATACTATATAAAATAGTTCAATATTTTTACGATAATAATCAATTTATTTCTCAAGTTCATAGGATATAATCCCTATCACGATATCAATTCAATGTTTTAAAGCCACTGAATAAATACGATAGTTTTATTACATTAAAAATTGAATGTAAATGTTAATATTTAATTGGGTTATTGGTAATAATTGAGTTAAGAATAAAAAATTTGTATTTATATTGGCATCATTTAAAATAATAGGCTAAACTTATGACCTATTAATCATGTAAATTTATGAAAAATATGTTTGTTTGTTTTTCATCCATTAAATCACAATCTATTTATCCTTGTACAAGGAAAAAAGAATACATTTTTTAGTAAATATTTTCATGGATCTATTTATTTTTAGGATATATATATAATATTAATATAAAATTATTATAATTACAATGAATTATATTTGGTTTATGTTATATAAAACAATCATCAACATAGGATATGATAAAATGATCCTTCAATATAAGAATCATATTCTAATAGTTGTGGTATTTTTGAACTCTTTTTATTTTTTCATTATGAAATTAATAAATATATACTATACCTAATGAATTTATTCAAGATATATTTGGATTATTATGAAACACTATAGGTTACATGGATGTATTATTTTGAGCCTTATGATGGTTAAATTTGGTTTGAGGAAGTTTTGTAGGTTTCATGGTGGATTAAATAGTTTTATGGGAAATCTTGGGTGCACTACAGATAGGACCACACCATAGTGTAGGATGTTTTATATAAGGAAACCACCTATGTCACATAGGTAGGACTAAAATTCCTATGGTGAGGTGTGACCTTGATCTTGGTACATTGGGTGGCCCACTATATGCCATTACCTATTTGGATTCCACCACATCGTGGTGTAGGGAGTGATGGGTCTGATACAGTGATGATTTTGAAATCGTACTGTATAGGGACACCATTCTAGGATACCTTGGTTGGGTGTGACCAATGACACTATGATCATGGGGAGACTCACCATGCTATATTAATGGTTTTTTTTAGAATTTGAAAAGGATGATTTGGCATCTGATCTTTTTGGGGAAGTTATACCTATTAATAAAGATACATGTGATCATGAAAAGGTGATATTTAACTAATTAGTAACTAAATTTAACATCTTTTAATACATTGTCCCTCTTATTACTAGGTTTTTCCAATCAATCAATTCCTAGATGGGTACTTGATGTTCTTCCTTTTTCAAATAGTGGATTTGGGTGATCCATTCATTCACACGATTTTTCTTTTCAATTATGTCTTATGTGGATGTAATTTGATTTATCTCTAGTCATATTTTTCATAGGTGACCATGTTTTCCACCATTGACAACATAGGTGTCCCTATGAAATTGTTCTTTATCATAAAACACAACATTTTTTCTAGTGTTTTCCTTTGTTATTAACTTATGAGAATGTTTTTTTGATGTCAATGCGGGATTTTTTATGTAACTACATCATTAGATTCCAGGAAAATGGTTTTAAAGAGTTTTTTATTTAAAAAGAGTTTTATGCACTTCACATGTTCGACGAAATTACTAAAATATAGTGTTAACTCTATTTTTTTTCAAGCATGATAGAGGTAATACATAACTTATATAAATGTTTTATTTAATTTTGGGCACGATTTACCTAATGTTTTTTAGAAAACCTAGAACATGTGAACCTTTGGTGTATAGGATTATAGACATATGGAAAACTGAGTGAGTGTGTCACTACTAAGAATTTTGGATAGAGATATTTATTGGATGTTTAAGAAATTAATATCATTTGGATTCATATTTTTTATTGATAGTGTTCATTTAATTCCTTAGTTAATTATTAATATAGGATATAGCTCATTTACACTTGGTTTTATTCATGATAGTGATGTTTCATGCATTTATAACTCAAATGTTTATATCATGAGTTTCAATAGATGGTTTGATTATTTGCATCAATTTATTGTATGTGAATTTTCTCATATTCATGGATTAATTAAATATGACATGTTATAAAAGGATACAGAATGATGTTTTATAAAAAACATTTTCAAATGAATTTTATTAATGAAACATGTTTCATTTAAAAATTATAACTAACAGTTTCATGGTGAAATACATGGTATATATTCATGGTGGTATTCCATTTGGAATTTATCTCACACCATGCATAAGAATTTGTGTGTATGATTGCATGGTTTTTCATTATATGGATAAAGGAATTGTTTCTGCTATCTTGTCTACTTCTTTAGGTCAAGGTTACTTCATAGTGGTTTGGGATAGTGGTGATGGATGGTCACATGTAAATATAGTTTTGGTTTTTTTGCCTTCCAGATTGGGTTTCTTACATCTCATGAATTTTAACCTGTTCATCTATGATGTACTTTAATTATTTATTAGGTATTTTTATACATAATACATGTATTGTTGTAATTTTATGGTTGAAATAATTACCTTGGTTTTGTGTGTTGATACCCAGTTGATTTTTACTAGTACATGGTGATCGGGAATATACTTCAGTCCATGTGGTGAGATCACTTGGGTGACATGTTAGGTCGACTTGAGTTTTTTCATTAGAAAATTCTATTAGATGTAGGTTTATATTTCTAGGGTTGGATGGTATATTTGAGTTATAATTCTTGGGACTCAGGTGGTAAATGTTGATGGGTTCCTAGTCAGTTCACTTTCATATCTGACCTCAAGTTACCATGTGTAGTCAGTGATTTATTATCAATAATTGAGATATATTTTTGTTTTATTTATATGACCATATTCATGTTTTTATATTGGTTTTGAGGTATTTAATATGGATTCTTGAAGTTCATGTTTTTTTCAAAGAAGTGTTCCTAATATGATCTAGTGTTATTCATTGTGTTTAATAAACAATGAATCCTAAAAAGATATCTTCGAATTAGAGGGAAGGAATTCAGAATAATTTCTATATGAAAACCCTCTATATGAATATGATTTAATGGAAATAGTAATCCAGAATACTCAATCCCTAGATCATGCTGGTGGTTGGAACTAGAAAAATATTGTAGATCATGCTTTGATGTTTTCTAAGAAAAATACACCAATATTATATGGTAAAAAAGGAACCCAAGAACCTGAGGAATGGACATAGATAGTATAAATTATTTTCCACATTTTAAAGACACCAGAGGACATTAAGGTAGATTTTTCACTTATATGATTCAGATACCTAGAAGGAAAGTGTGGGATTCTATCATACAATGTAAATTACCTAATGAACAAACTTATACCACTTTCAAGAAGGTATTAAATCAAAAATTCTATCCATATACATTGTGTGTGGTGAATAATTTATATCCATGCCCCTAGATTATGGATAACATTCAATGATGGAGTGTGCTACCTGTTTTTCTGAGTTGGTTCATCTATCTCTAGAAGATTTCACTATTAACTACCTCAAAGATAAATGGTTTGATATGGGTATGAATCTAAATATCCGATTGAAGATTATTCACTTTTTTCCTTCCAAACTTTATTGAGGTATTTGATAAAGTGGATATAGAAAAGGAAAACTTAAATGGGAAGGTATATCTTCGTGGATCTTTTTTTATAGTAGGGGAATCTAGGGTGTGTTGTTAGGCCAAACAATGAAGTGGATAAAGGGTGATTAGTTTATGTCAGGATCAACTACAAAGGATTCTTGAGATAAGAAAATATGGTTTTTATTAAATGTAGAAAACCCAGCCATACTAATTTTGTATTTTCATCTAATAAATTCTATAATTGTGGATATTATGGTGGCCTTAATAATTCTTTTACAAAACTATCCTAGGTAAGTAGATCCGAATACTCCCTTATGTGAGACTTAAACACTCATTTATAAGCATGAAAAGGTGGTGGATATCATTCCCATTCAAAGGGGGATATTAATGTAGTAAATAAGTTTTAGGTGGGGGTTGATACTAAAATTATTTATGCAGTGGAGTATATACATTAGGAATCTGATGTGCGGACAACTACCATGAGAGTTACAATGTATATTTCTTATTCTATGATCCTATATTTTTTGGATACCATTGTATCTCATTATTTTATATTATCTAATATTAATGAAATATTATGATTATTCTCATATATTAATTCATTTATTATGGATCATTCCAACCCTTTTTTATGGTGTAAAGATAAGGGTTTTAAATTATTTGAGTGTCGAGTTATGATCACTGACTATGAGGTTATTTGGGATTTACTAGTCCTTGATCTAGATACTATTGAACACATCATTGGAAAGGATTAAATAATTTATTTTAAGGTTGAGACTCATTTTTATCATGTCTAAGTTTAAAATCTATCACATGATGGGGTTACTAATGTATTTTTGTGTGAGTGGGATCAGAGATCCGGGAGTGTTGGGCCCCTAGTTCCTGAGGTTATAATGATCTTAAGCCAATTTTTATAGATGCTTCTTGACATATTATAATTGTAATTAAGTGTCCCTCTTAATTAAATTGTGAAAGTTTACATTGAGTCCCTTAATGATGAATTTTCAATGCTACTACCTTAGAGAGGGGTCATGTTTAAAATTGAACAAATTCTAGTGATGAGCCACATCACCTTTCTGTATTATTATATGACACCAACATAGTTTAAAAAACATACTTTTTAGCATTAGGATTTTGAATCGAAGGGATTTTTTCATCTGAGTGTCCCACTTTGGGATTCACCTATTCTTTTTCCAAAGAAGGTAGATGGAAGCCACTATATTTTTGGGGATTAGGAAACAATTAATCAGAAGACTATTAAGAACAATTATCCTATACATTTTATTAATGATATATTTGATCAACTTAAAGGGGACTAATGGTTTTCTTGGATTTATTTGAGATTAGGGTATCATAATCTAGGAGTATGAGAGGAGGATTTTCTAAATACTACATTCAAAGTAGGTATGGAAATTATGGGTATTCATTTATTCCATTCAGTCTTACTAGTGATTCTATATTATTTATGGATATGATGAATAATATAATTCATTGGTTCTTAGACTCTTTGTTAGATTATTTTTTGGTTGATATTATTGTATAATCCATAATAGGGTATGATTTTTGGGATTATCTGGATATTTTCATAAGAATTATAGAATAACATCTTCTGTAAGGAAATATTTCAAAATGTTAGTTTTGGATCTAAAAGTAAATTTTATAGGCCATGTTATATATGAAAGTGGTTTCTCAGTGGATCATGAAAATATTATGGTGGTGATATATTAGGAGTACCCCAATAATGTTCTTGAGATTCAGTACTTCTTGGGTTTGGATAGTGATTATAGATGTTTTGTTCATAATTTCTTCCAGATTTCATTTCGTATGGAAAATTAGATTTATAAGGGTGTTATGTTCAAAAGGGAATTGAAGGTGTGGTTTACTTCTTCTCTAGTTATAATTATTATGAAATTGGGTTTAGGTTATGGAATGTTTTATAATTCCACTGGTATGGGGTTGAAATCTGTTCTGATGCAAGGGAAAAAGGTGGTGGCATATGGATTTGACCAACTGTACCCTCATGAGAATAATTATACTACCCTTGATTTATATTTGGATGCGGTGATGCATTATTTTAATAATTGGAACCACTATCACTTTAGAGATATATTTTCTATATATTTAGACCATAAGAGATTGAAGTGTATTTTCACCTAGAGGGATCTAAACCTATAATAGATAAATTGAATTTAATAGATTCAAACTTTTGATTTTGATATTTCATACACACCAAGAAATGAGAATGTTTTTACTGATGTTTCTAGGAGGAATTTTCCATGTTAAGTCTTGTATTAATTAGTGAAAGAATGGTATTCAATGAGTCTGTTCACTAGGATTAACTTGGATGTGGAAGAATTTTATGGCTAGTGTTCTTGGATTACGTGTAATTCGATTCTTTATTTTATGGTCATATTCAACTTAAACATGAAACATACAACTATTTTCAGCATTTTAGTGAAATCCATTATAGTGGGAAGATCTTAGGTGATTGGTCTCAGACTACCAAAGGAGTATTTAATTTCTGAGGAAGTTTGGTCATTCCGATATCTTTGAGGAAGGAGTTGGTGGATAGTGGAAATTAGTCTTTTTTGATACTTGGTTCATGTTAATACCCTGATTTATCATGATTTGAGACAATAGTATCAGTGGATTGGGATGAGTATGTGGATTGTAGACTACATATCACGATGGATCACCTCCCATAAGATTAAGATAGAGCACTAGAGACCTGCTAGTTTGTTACAACCTTTAATCATTATGTAATGGAAGTGGAATGAGAGATCCACATATATAATTTTTGGTTAACCATATAATCCTATTGGTAATGATTTTATTAGGTTTATCATTGATTGAATCATGAAATCATCTAATTTAATTTCTATTAAGGAGACAAAAAAGGTGGAAGAGATTGGGAACCTATTTTTTTGAGAGATCGTGAATCCCCATAGAGTTATTTATATTATTTTTTTGGATAGAGACCCAAATTTTACATCATGGTTTTGGAATGGTTTACAAGATTCAATGGGTACCCAATTGAAGTTAATCATGGTTTACCACCCATATATAGATATACAAATTTAGTGATCCCTTCAAATTCACGAGGATATGCTTAGGGTGTGTGTGCTTTATTTTGGTAGTTAATGGGGAAAGCATCTACCAATTTTTGGGTTCAAATTTAACAACACTTATCATTATTCCATTAAAATAGTTCCTTTTGATGAGTTTATTTTGGAATCCACGTGGATCTACTTTGTATTGGGTAGATTTGGGAGAATAGTCAATGGTTGGAATAAGGATTATTTAAGAGATGATGAAAAATGTACTGTCTATTTGATTGATATTTTCAATAACACATAGTCATCAGAAATCCTGTGTGGACCATCATCATCACCCATTGGATTTTGTGGCAGGTGACCATATTTTTTTAGGATCTCACCTTATTTGGGATGTCATCATTTGAGAAGATAGGGTAAGTTGGCACTGAGGTTTATCATCCATTTCTAGATCATCAAACATCGTAAAATGGTGGCATACTACTTGGAATTAATATCTATCTTGACAATGTTTCATAACGTGTTTCATGTTTCCCAACCATGGAGGTATCAACCAGACCCTTCCCAAGTGATAGATTAGAAAGATGTTGATCTTGATCCCAACACCATATTGGTTGAGAAACCAATCTAGATTAGGGATTATCATAATAAGTTGTTTCATGATAAAATTATTCCCATGGTTAATGTAATGTAAAAGTTAAGATACGATATCCATGATAAGTGGGAGTGTGAAGCACTAATTATGTAGTATAACTCTTATCTCTATGAGATTCCAGAGTTTTAAGCGCCTTTTGGGGACATTATATCATGGTGGGGAGAATTATGACACCCTATGAGTCATAAGTATGTTTTATTTCAAGACTTATGATGGATAAATATAGGTTTGAGAAGTGGTGGAGGTTTCATGGTGTCTTAAATATGGTTTTGGGTATTTTTTGGTGCACCATGGGGTAGAAGAAACTGCGGTGTAAGATTTTTTATTCCTAGAAACTACATGTGTCACATAGATAGTACCAATACACTCATGGTGGGGAATTTTCTTGATCCTATTATGTTGGAGGTATCTATGTGAGCCACAGATAGTTTGGCCTCCACCATGTCATGGTGCAGGGAATGGTGGAAAAAACATCCATCTTTTTATAGCACTCCAGGGAGATTCATCGTATTAGGATGCCTCTACTGTGTTTGATGGAGGCCTTCTCTGATATGGAGGGAATCACCACAAAATTTTAACAATTGTTTTAGAAATTGGAATGAATTATTTGGCCACTAATTATCTATGGGACTTTAATACTATTAATGAAGATTCAAGCAACCCTTAAGAGGGTATGTTTAATGTGTTATTAACTAGATTTCCCCTCTTTTATACTATCATCCCTCATCATCTTATGAGGACTTTCTTATCTAGTCTATTCCATGAATGGTTCTAGACATTCTTCCATCATTGAGTGGAGACTTATGGGGATATATCCATTTTTAGGATTTTTCTTATTAATATAGGATCACGTGGATCTTAGTCTCTTCATTTATAGTCATAGTTTTCAAAGGAGACTAATTTTTTCATCATTGACTAGGTAGGTGTCTCTATAGAATTCTTATTTCTCATAAAACAAATTTTAATTTTTGAGTTTCCCTTCTATATTGGATTACAAATTTTTTTATATCTATGAGGTATGTTTGGTGTAACTTCGTCTTTAGTGGTGTAGAAAAATCTTTTAAAGGTATTTTTCTTTAAAATAGTTTTATGCAATTTAATTTTTCAATGAAATTACTTAAAGATGGTCTCAAATATAAAATAGATTTTCAAGAAATGGATTAGTATTGAAAATATTATAGAAATGTGTTATTAAATTTTGGGAATGGTTTACTTGAACATTTTGAGAAAACATAGAGCATGGGAATCTAGTGTGTGTCAGGTTGTGGATGTATGAAAACCATAGTGAGTGTGGAACCATTATGGGTTATGGATTGAGATACTGATAGATTTTAGTAGTACTTTATATCATTTGGGTACATTCTTCAACCATTTATTATTCCTTTCATGTCCTATTTACATATTTCTACCATCTAGTGCTCATTTGTTCTTGGGTTTATTCATGATAGTGATGTTTCATGCATTGATTTCTCACATTTTTTATATTATGAGTTTCCATGGATTGTTTGGATTATTTCCCTCAATTTATCCTATGTGAATTTTGAAATATTCATGTTTTATTGGAATTTTAATTGTTGAAAAGTAAATAAAATTATGATTTATGATTTTTTTCAAATGATATTTCATTATAAAACTAGTTTCATTTTAAATATAAAACTAACGGTTTAATGGAGACATACATTGTATTTATTCATGGTGGTATCATACTAGGAATTTTCCTAACACCCTACATATTTCATTGGGAATATGAATTCTTGGTTTTATATGATGCTGGTCACTCCATGGAAGTTTGGGATGGTGGTGATATAAGACCACATAGAGACTTGGTTTTGGTTTGTTTCTAGACTTAGTGTTATGGAATGGTTTTGTATTTTATTATAATTATGTATTTTTTATTATGTATGAACATATATAATTTATCTTACATTATTATAAATGATGCGTTTTATGTTTTGATTTCAGGGTTGAAATCATTTTGATGGTTTTGTGTATGGATACCTATGTGGTTGTCTATAGCCCATGGTGATTGGGAACGTGCTTTGGTTCTTTTGGCTAGTCAACTTGTGTGATGTGTTTGGTCAACCTAGGTTTGTTTGTTACAATTATTCAATAAAATGGTTAATTTTTTTATATAAATTAAATAAAAGAAATATATAGTTAATTGTTATCCACATACTATACACACATAAAAATTACATAACATGAACATAATTAATTCAATTTATTTAAACATGGAAACAATAATTATTATATTAATATATTAAATGTAAAAAAATATTTCTTAAGAAGATAAATAAAGTCTCCTATTCATTTACATAATTTAAAAATTCTAAATATCATTATTAAAATTAAAATCAATGTCTATTTTTTTGAAAATAGGAAAAATTCATAATTTTATTAAATCAATTTGACATGAAAATATATTTCGTAAAATTCACATCAAAACAATTTGTTTAAAAGAACATATATCACACTTAAAGGAATCTTAATATAAAGTAGAGGGAATATGGTTCACCAACTTTAAGTGGGGAAATTGGGAAATTCCAAGTAGATCAATATCTTACAATAATTATCTTCATATAATTAATTGAAACCTATAAAAAAGATATCAATATAATTAAACTTATATTAATGATATTATATTCAACTGTATTAACATTTAATATCCATCCATTATTATAGATCTAATAATAGATAGGGTGAGGTTATTGATTCAAAAACCAACTAGATTGAGGATTTGTTACCTCTGATTTGGTGTTGATTTGACTAACCCTGAAGAGGATTACATCAATTTGTAGGGAAGAATCCCAAAAAATCCCAAAGAAACAACAATGTTTTTTCAAATATTTATTAGGTTTTTAATTTTACCATCCCTGACCCAAATATCCACCCGGACAATGCTAACGGGCCGGGTATCAATGTCCTTAGGTGAACCTCCCTGGATGCTAAAGGTTGACGACTAGAAGAGAGGGTGTAAACATGTATAGTGGGGAGGTTATACCCTCTTGGAATATATAATATATTGTCCAGATAATAAAAATATAACATACTATAGAAATAAATTACTCAGAAGACATAAACCAGACCCGCAGATCAGAAGCACATCCAAAATCAATAAAAAAAGAAGAAATATAGAAATAAGTACAACCACAGAAAGGAAAGATAACTACATGTCAGCAAATCACCCATAGAAATTCAAATAAAGAAAGCTAGAATGCAATCCTTGTCAGGTCATACAATACAATATCGAATGTAATGCCCATGGAAGACCATAATATATACACACATAATCATTCTGAAACTGAAACAGAAACTATACCAGAGTAAAGATCCAACTAGGAATGACCTCAAGGTCCATGCCTATCTCCATGCTAAACAGTACTATGATCAATCTCAAGAGGCTGGTCCTTTACCTATACGTAAATCCATAAAGTCAACATTCATCCCAAAGGGCCCATATAGGGTGTGAGATGAATCTCAGTTGGATACCCCCAATGGTTCATACCTAGTAAAAGTGTTTAAGCAGATATAAATCTATAATTAAATTCAAAAGTATGATGTAATAAATAAACACAACCTCAAATGGTGATCATCAGCCACCAAGGAGTTTCACCTGCTAGGCCAATGTCATAATCTCAAAATCAAAGAGAGTCCATGGACGACGACCCAAGGTAACCCTATAGTCAGAAAGTCTTGGTGAAGCCTTAGGTTCCACCTCAATAATATATCTGACAACTGCGTTCCTCCTGACACCTCCTATCTCAAAGTACCGACATCCCAAAGGCATGCCCAAACTACAGTATCTCGGTCTCACAAACCCCTGATAGAAAGCTCACTTTATCCCATGTAATTAAAACCGAAGGAAAAACAATGTCTTTCCTAAAATAAATATCCAAGCCCATGGCCTTAAGAAAAGAGATCTATATCCCCCAACCCGATAGCCTCATCGCTATCAATCTAAGATTCCTCACCTTCCACATGGATTTCTATGACAAGAACCCCAAATCATAAATACATAAGACACAAATATCATGGGACCATACCCACATGAGTGGTCAAAACCACCACATAACAGAGTCTACATGGGTTCACATGACTCAATCATTGATTTGGACATCAAGGGTGAGTGTAAATCACTAAATAAGAACCTAAGACACACCATCTGTAGAAAATTGTTCCCCTGTGACCATGTCTCTCAAATTTGAGGGCATTTACATTCATGCATTATAAGCCTTTCCCAACATGACGACCTCACCACCTAAATCCAACTTGCATGATGCCCAATTCTATGGTTATAACCACTCAAGTAGATCTGGGCCAAACCCAACCAGTGATCAACATCACTCAATCCCAATGGTCATGCCACCCCAACCAACCTCGTCACAACCCCATGGGTCTCATCATATGTAATCTCAACAATTACATATATATAAATCATATTAAAACAATTTAATCAACAATTCAACTTAAGAAGGTTCAATTTCACAAGATACAAGCTCTAATTACTACAGAGGTCTTGAATGCCTACAATTAGCTTCATTATGCATTAACAATTTAAACATACCTATTAAAATCAAAAAAATTCAACTAAAACCATTTTTGAACCCCAACCAAAATAACCCATGGAGAAACGACCTTTAACCTAGCCTCGCTCAAAAATCATAGGTTTTTGGAATGCTTACATCATCCCACATGGTCCGATAATCAATTTGACATTCAATAACATGATCGCACTCAATCCCCACTGTTGCTCTAAAAAGCCGCAACCCCCAAAAGTCCATGAAAACTCAATACAAGGTATGAACCACTTACCTTAGACTCGTAGGCATATGAACGCTTGATAACAAGCTCTAATTTGAAATTGATTGACAAAGATCTGACTTTTTTTTCTCAAACCTTGAAATTGGTTCAGATGGAAACAATGACTCATGAGACAAAAGATCAAAGAAGAAGAAGGGTGTGTGGGGTTAGCCTTACCGAGGTAATCCCACAACTCTTGACAGATCTAACAATAGAGGTCGGACAGAGTGATGGGTTCAAAATTCACTGGAGGAAAGGAGGGTATCTCCCTACTATGTTTGTGAACACAAAGGAAGGGAAAAGAGGGAGAAAATAAAGAAAAAGGAAGTAAGGGAAAAATATAATTTTCCCTCACTTAATGGGCCACATAGTTTACCTGCACCATTTAACAAACCATGTGGTAACCATATAGAAGACACTACCTAATGATATAATCCCACATGAACACCCACACTATTTCCCATACCATGCACTAACCATGTGAAACTCTCTGAAATTCCGTAGATGAGTATGGATGACCATGCACCACAACTGGCATAGTTTTCACTAAACCATGAGTCTAACATACATCCCAAAAACTAGGAATTCTAGACTATGACACTTCTGAAACCCTTATAAACACCCGAGAAACTCTCTAAGCCTCTTGAAAAACCAAAAAAAAATCAAATAAGGTCAATAGAACTCTCAGAATTGAGTTCTGATCAATGAATCAAAAAGCAGCATAACCACTAATAGAAGAAAATCAAATCGGGTGGATATTTTGACTAGTTTGGAAAACCAATATCGTTATAATCTTCCCACATTAACATATCTCATACTTGATATATAAAACAAACTTGTAGATAGTAACAAAAACACACATCCTAGTACAAAGAAACTGGTCTACCTCAGTTACAAGGTTTCCAACAAAATTACTCAAGGCTCTCCCCACCTTAGGAATTGTTTAACTCGGTATCAATCCGACCAAAAATCAAATCAACCAATGGTCTATAGATCTATTTCCGAACCCATGGTCTTCTTGTGATACATTTTCACCCTTACACCTCATCAAGTTCTCCAATGTTGCTTTTGACACCCAATCATATCCTTCACCGCATCGGTTCCCACCTTGAGCCCATGGCACCCATGGAAAAACGAGGTCATGCATCCCATGGATGATCAAAACAACTCGGCGCCTCAAACCTCAATAAGAAACCCGCATCCCCAATACCCTAATTCCAATGAAAACTCACATAACCCACATCACATGGATAATCCAATGCATCAACACCTCAAGTAACCTGCATCCCATGGATGCCCTGATGCCTTATCACCTCAAGTAACTCACATTCCATGGACACCCCGAGGACCAAGGTACCTCAAAAATCACATCCAACTTTGATCCAGATGCTAGTAACCTCATATATATATATATATATATAATCACACACCAGAAATGGTGCCGACCTACTAACCAGTTTCTGGTCATTTCATATACATCTTATGCACCATGATCACTCAAAACAGACAAGCCTCAACAGGACATGACAAAAGAAAACAAAATAAAGTCATGGCGACACCCGTGGTGTTCCTCTGACCATCGTCAACTCACCAGCCTGCTCAGCCCCTGGAAGCTCCATATCATGCACCTGCCCTGACACATGGATGCTTGAAGCCTATCCTCCCTACAGTACTACACCAGCCACCAGCTAGTGACCCCATGGATGGGTCCTATTGTCTCTACCACTTCCTCTTCATGAAGTTCAACCTCAGCTACCCTTTCATGGTACCGATCATATACCAATATTTGAATCCTACACCTATCTTGGTCCCTATATTTTGGCTGTCTGAGAAGGATGCTTTAAGAACCTCTCAAGATGATTGACCTTCCCACATGCACAAAACTCCTTAGGAGGCCACTCAAACTCAGTCCAGACAAGTACCAGTTGCCGTCACTAAAAGAAAACCGCTGCTGAGCTACCATGAGGTGGTATAGATGGGTCCCTGACCTAACCGACCTACTGAAACTCATCCCGAACTCATTTACTGCCATATGAACTATCACTAGAAGACGCCTCCTAGCTAAAACATGAGATTTACATAAGGTTAACCTATTCTATGAGTGACTGGTTAACCTCCTATGAGATTTAGGAAAATCTAAAGATGTTTACTTGAACCCTAATGGCATGATATAAGCCATATTCAAAGCGCCTCACCCTCAAGGTGTCATCAGTTACCATACTTGTTGTAAAGAGAGACAACTTAGCGAAAGTAGCTGCATAGTCCATGACAGAAATGTCACCCTGTTAAAGGTTAAAGAACATTCAAGCTCTCTCTGCCCTCAAATTCTCATGGATAAAGTGCTCGAAGAACCTATCCTTCAAGTATTTCTGGGATAGTCCCTCATGTCTCCGAGCCTAAAACTGCACATCCCACTAGCACTTCACTGACCCACTAAGAATGTACGCCCCTAGTTTGTCCCTCCACCCTAGAGGTGTACTCAAATATCAACTGCATGCTCTATATCTAGTTCTGATCCCCCTATAGTCCAAACTCACCCTAAAAAAGTGGTATGTGATGTGACTAGAACTTCTGCATTAGATACGTCATTGATGGATATGCTCCCTAAGCACCTATTTCAATCCTCGGAAAAACATGTACCATGATGGATCATAGATACTTGTCGGGCCACAACCCAAAAACTGTCAAGCCAGATAGTTTTCCTACCTACACTCGATCCTGAACATGATACTACACTAGAGCTTATAACTATGGCTCACGCTCTTCCTGAACCTCTAGGGTCTGAACCTAATTGTGATCCTAAGACACTATACCATCACCCACCTGATGCTCTATCTAAGCTATCCAGGAGGAACCATCTAAATACGATAAATGGTCAGACAACCCATATATATAATAATAGATGTAACATAGATAAGGAAATCAGAAAAAAGCATCACATCCACACTACTCATACTCTTCCACCACTACAACCAATCCCCACAACATCCAGACCTCATGACCTCCTTACATCCCCTTAACAGTGCCATGTTTCATAACATCACTGGGCCATGCCCATCCTAACAACCACTGTTTCCTTAGTCCGATGACCGATTCACCTTATCCTAGTGATCAAAATCACCTCAACTATAATACCTTCCTTCTCATATAATATCTAGACCCAATTATCATGCCACATGGAATTTTACATAAATATAATGTTTGGTATATCACATTTCATAAAACCAACAATTCTATCTGGAATTTCACCTTTATCACATGAAAATTGACATATATAACATGGTATTATCACTTCACAAAGCATACATGCATATATTAAATTGAAATAACCTAAAAATGTGCCTATCAAAATCCAAAAAACCATGCCTTTCCTTTCTAGCCCAATGTGAAATTCTCCTTCACCACACCAGGTCAAAGGTCACATATCTCAACCAATAATCATCACAAACCAAGTGAGCCACCAATGTGGAAATCATATAAACTATAATCTAATAAAAAGAAAATAACACAACCCACCGAAGGTAACTCAATCATCCCTCAAACATGGGGTTGAAGGCACCCAATCAGGAGTTTAGAATCCAGTATTGACAACCTATCTCCAGTCTACCATAACCACAAATTGTAATACCAAGAAAAGAGGTAAAAGAAACTCCTATGATACCACTCGTAATATCCATGAACCGATAAACCAATCAAACAATTCCAAAGAGATAGGTGCCATTGGCCTGAGGTTCACCTCCTCCAATACCAAAGGCTTCTGAATAGAAGATAGGGTGTAAATAGGTATAGTTGGGAGGCTATACCCTTTGGGAATAGATAATATACATGTCTGAACACAATGAGATAACATACATTAGAAATAAATGACTTAGAAGACTAAATCCATCCCGTAGAGTGGTCGAACATCCAAGATCAATAAACAACAGAATCAATATCGTAACAACTACAAAAATGGAGAGTAAACAGAACAATATGCTATAAAATCACTCATAGCTACTCAAACAAAGAAATCAAGCATGAATTCCAGACCAGGTCATACAATATAATACCCATGGTGATTCCCAAGGTAGAACATAATAGGTACAAATATAATCTTGATGAAATTGAGAAGGAAACTACACCAGAGTAAATATAAAACTAGGCACAACCTCAAGGTACTTGAAGATCGGTATGCTAAACAGTACTACGATCCAGTTTTTGAGTCTAGTCCTTTACCTGTACATTAAGCCATAAAGTCTATATGTTCCCCGAAGGGCTCATACAGGATGTGAGATGAATCTTAGTAGGATACCACCCAATGGGTCATACATAGTATAAGTTTTTAAGCAGATATTCATCTCTACATTATGTAAACAGTATGATTCCATACATAAATACAACCTCTCCTAGTGCTCATCAACCACCAAGGAGCCTCACCTGCTTCGGAAAACACTGGAATCTCAGAAGCAAAGAGGGTCCTTGTCTTATAGACAAAGGTACCCATGTAATCACAAATTCTAGGTTAACCATCAGGTTCTACCTCAATAATATAGCCCAGCACTGCGTGCTTTCTAACACCTCATTTCTCAATGTAATGATGTCCTGAAAATATGCACAAAAAATAGTATCTCGATCTCATAGACCCCTACTCGAAAGCTCACATCAGACCATGTCACAAAAAATAAAGGTACATCAATGTCATTCACCAAATAAATATCCAAGACCATGGTCTCAAGCCTGGAGAACCTCAACCCCCAAACCGATAACCTCATCGCTATCAACCGAAGACTCCTCAACTTCCATATGGATTTCTATGAAAATCACCCCCAAATCATAAATAAATAAGCCACAACTATCGGGGGACACTACCACCAAGATTTTTCAAAACCAACTCATCACAAAGTCAACCAGTGTGTACATGAATCAATCAATGCTGTGGATATCACAGGTGAGCGACAATTAGCAAATAAGAACTTAATCCACACTATATCTAGCACCTCATGCCCCTAAAACCTTGTCGCTCAAATCTGATGGCCTTACAATCCTAGCATCAGGGGCCTTTCCCAACCCGACGACATCACTGGCCCAATATCACATATGTGACACCCAATCCTATAGTCAGAACCACTCAAGAAAATCTGGGACAAGACCAACCAGTGATCATCATCACTCTATCCATATGGTTAAGCCTTCCAAACCTCGGGCCAAGCCTGTCAAAACCCAATGGGTCTTAGCATATGTAATCTCGAGAAGTACATATATATAAATCACCTTAAAACACTTTAATTAAAAATTCAATTTAATAAGGCTGAATTGTAGAAGATAAAAGCTCCAACACATTTTCATGGAAGTCTTGAATAACTAAAATTAGCTTAATCAAGCCTTAAAAATTTAAAAATACCAGTTCAAATCAAAACTATTTAATTAAAACCATTTCTTCACCCCTAGAAAAAATAACCCAAGTAGAAATGGCCTCTAACCCAGCCTCACTCAAGTTTCACAGGCATTGTTCATGATCAAGAAATATCACATGGTTCAGAAAATTTTTTGACATACTATAATAGTATCTCTCTCAATCCCCATTGTTGCTCTAAAAAGTCGCAACCCCAAAAATTATGTGAGAACTCAAAACAAGGTATGAACCACCCAACTTATACTAGTAGGCATAGGCATGCCCAATACTAAGCACCAATTCAAATTAGATTGATGTAGATTTTATTTTTTCTTAAACAATGATAATGGTTCAGACTAAAACATCAGTCCATAAGATGAATGATCAAAGAATAAGAATCGTGCATGGGGTTATCCTTACCGAGGTGATCCCATAGCTTCTGACAGATCGAATAATAGAGCTCAGATGGAGAGATGAGATCAAAATCCATTGAAGGAAGGGAGGGGATCTCCATGATATGAATACAACCAGAAATGAGGAGAAAAGAGGGAGAAAAGAAAGAAAAATGGAGTTAGGTTAAAAATGTAATTTTTTCTTACTTTCTAGGCCACACAGTTTACCCACACAGTTTACCAAACTGTACGAAAACCATGTGGAATCCACTACCTAAGGATGAAAACCAACACTATTACCCCATATAGTTTTCCAAACTGTGTGTAAACCATGTATAGATCTATGAAATTCTATAGATGAGTCTGTATGGCCATATTCCACCACTCGCATGGTTTTACCTAAACCGTTCGGCTGCACCTGCTTCCAAAAAACTAGGCCTTCAGGAATCAGCCACTCCCAAAACCCTTCTGAAAACCTAATACACTCTCCAAGACTCTATAACAACCCAAAACCATCATATAAGGCCATCAGAACATTAAGAATTGATTTCTGATCAACAGATAAAAAATTATCATAACCACTAATTGAAAAAAATCAAACCGGGTGGGGATTTTGACCCGTTCAAAAAACCCGGGTTGTTACAGTAATATTGAACAATATATGAAAATCAAGGAATTAAAAAGGAAATTATGAAATTTTAACTCTATTATAAGGTTTGGGTGCATTTTTTCCCAAACCATGCACAAATTGTTCCTAGATTATTCTAAAAAATTTCAAAAATTTCATGACTGGAATTCATTATTATATAATGGTGCACCAATCATCCATGATCGGTGACCTAATAAATTATTAGGAATGGTTTACCAACACAGTTAGAAAACATAATAGATAAATCATACATCCATAAAAACATTCAAAAACTTCTTTTTAGCTAAAAATACACCAAAACTATAATTAAAGAATATATACCATTTCTACCTTGTAACAATCCTCCAAAAAATGGAATTTATTTCCAAAAAAATTCATCAGTATATATATATTATGAATAACTCTAAATATTGTTGTTTCACATTTTCCTCTCTCTCCTAGATGTCCCTTGGAATCATTCCATGATTACATAATACCATCACCTAATAAATACAACATAACATTCAGATATTTTATAACCTATTAGTTATCCACACTATACTTTCATAAGAAGTTGCATATGGGTCTAAATATAAATTTTCATAGAGATGATTATGAAAAGGATTGAATTTTTACTTTATATATGAAAAAATGGAACACATATTTCATTAAAATAAACTTAGATAAAAATATCATACAATAAACCACATATCTAAACTACTAAATAATCACAAATAGATCAGTATACAAGGTTTGATATTTTCCTTTACTTCAACATTATTAATATACCAAGAGATGAAAAAATAACATGATAGATAAATTACCATATAAAAACACTGAGGGTTGTTATCATCAATCAATATAATACTTCTATTGAGTCTGTGTATCATTATTCTATTCCATATTAAATGAATATGACTGATCATATCTTATAAAAAACTATGTGCCAAAAGGAAAATCTATAATACTTCATCTCAACATTTTTCATATCGACATTGTATTCCTTCTAATAATTTAAAAGGACGCATTAGAATTGATTATTTATAATTATCACTGTCAAGAAACTCCACCAAAGGGATGTGATCCTCACATGATTTAACATATACTATTATATTATCATGACACATTCCCTCTGAATTTTGTATTTTTATTGATTTCCTATTTCATTTGGGGTACAAATATGTCCTCAACTTCAACAAAGGAAAAATAAAATTTTAAATACCAATATAGAATCTTTAAGTAAGTCACAAGAACATTATTTATATGATAGATAAAGGTATTCCATGAATATGAACTACTTTATTGACAAATAAACTACCTAACAAAAATTTCTCTAGAATAGGTAATAAGTGAGAAAATTTTACAAGTCATTATATAATCACCGAAATAGAATCTTTCTTTCATGGTGACCTTGGTAAAATAAACATGAAGTCTCTCATGATGTTATCCCATTTCCATGCCATTATAAAAATGTCTTGTAGTGACCTGAGAGTTTGGATCCTTTAAAATATAAACTATGTTATATAACTTGTGTCATATGAAACACCAAAAATAAACAAACTATAACATATTAATAATACCATAATAATAAATATATAATAAATACTATTATGGTATACCATTAATCTATATTAACTTTAGTGGAGAAGTAATTAATATGAGTTAATATTAAAAATATATATAATAAAATCCGTTTTATTTATATTGTACCCTCTTTCAAAGGTTAATTTTATAAAATTTAAAATGAAAATTTGATAAAATAAAATTCATTTTTGAATTAATATAATAAAAATTTAATTATTATTATGTGTTTATTTTTTTCTAAAAAGATTTAATTTCAGTCAAAAATACGGTTTTTTAAAAAATTATAATATTTATCATTTTATCACTATGTAAGCTTATCATAGTAGTTTAAAACCCATTTATGTAATAAAATATTTATTAAAGGAATAAAATAATTCATTTTAATATATTTTGTGGGCTTATAAATTCCATTTGCGTAATTTTTATAACTAAATAAAATTTATAGTTTAATTAAAAATATTTTTGATATTCTCTTCGAATTAAGTATTTTCAAGGTGATATTCTATTATGGGATTCTTTAAAATCCACATAAATTTCATTATATTTTTTATAAATAAATTTATTTTATTAAATCTATTTTTAATTGTAAATTTATCTTATATATGAATTTAAAGTTGGAAAAATTCATTTTTCTAAAAACTATTTTTAGGCGATTAAGTGTGTTTGTTATAAAATTACCTTTTAAAAAAATTTCAAATTTTATATGATAATTTTATTTGAAAATTTAAAATCAGAAGGTTCAAATTAGGTAATTATGCTAGTTTTAATGTTACATTTATAAATTAATCACTAAGGTTGAAAAATAGTTTCCTCTATAAAAAGTAAAATGGTAAAAAGTATTTTACTATTAGGAAATGTATAAAACATGATAAAAACATTTTTTCAAAGAGGTGGTTGAGATGAGTTTAGACTTTATCCTTTTCCACAATATTATTTTTTCCACTTTTGATCCATTGACCCCTGAACAATGTCATGTAATTTTTGAAAAATTACGAGTGTTTCAAAAAGTTCCATTTTCACCTCTTTTAAAAGGAAATCACTTACACCCTTTAAAAGATACAATTAATCCTTGAATTACTCCTTGAAAATTTTCCATTTTACACTCCCTATAAATCTATCATCAAAAAAATCCCTTGATCACTTAATATCAGCCTAATAACTTCAATTTCAATAGAAGTTAAAATGAAAAATCAAATCTCTAACGTAAGTATTATCTTCTTATTAATCTTTTCTTATTAATATTAATCTTTTCTTATTAATATTAATCTCCCAAATATCTAATTACAATAATAATATGATGTATTAAGTACCATTATTTGTGATAAAAAAAGACCACAACTTAGGGACGGGGTTTAGGAGAGGAAATGGGTTAAATATAAACAATTTTCCAGGCTTTGGAGGTGTGAGGAGAAGGGGTGGTATTTATAGTGGAGGAGAGGAGTTCTATTTGATTATTTAATTCATTTGTTTATTATTTTGGATCAAGACTATGAATAGTGATGATTCATATGACTAAATATAGTAAATAATGCATGAAAGATCAAATAAATCGGTGATTAACTTATCCAAACATCATTCATGAATCAATAATTAATGTATTTGGCTAAAATGTTAAATACCAAAAATTACTGTATTTCACTATTCACCAAAAATTCAACTAGTTCAGAAAAATACCAAAAATTCACCCTAAATTTTTTTCCACATGTATAATTCAAAAATCAAATCAATTTTATGAAAATAATATTATTAATATGATAAATTTATTTTTTAATTAAAATAATCATTTATTCCAAAATATCGATTTTAAAATTATAACTGATTTTATTACACTTTAAAAAATTAATTAAGGTCTCATAAAATTATATTCTAATCATAATATAAAAAATATTAATTCATTAATATATTTTATGAAAATATTTTTTATTTTAAATCATTATATTAAGTATAAAATTGTAAATAAACATTTTTGTTTCACAAAAATCTTAACACTTAATTTATCATTTTTAAAACATTTATTTGCTTATTCTAGGATATAAATATATTATATTCTCATTCATAAGATACCAAAATTTTATTTATAATTTAACATGTTAGGTTACTATTCATATCATAAATAGACTATTATTATAATGAAAATGGCAGTTTTATAAAAATCTAGATTTTCTCTATTCACTAGAAAGGAAATATTTTTCACAAAAATAAAAATATTTCACCCTATGATAATTGTGACAATACTATATTAAAAATGAAGTTTATTTTTTTTAAATATAATTTATATAAGTTTCAATAGTTAGTTTTAAAACAAGTGTATCATTAAAATGTGGTAATGATTTCTTTAGAGAAAATATATAGTCTTTTAAGCTTAAAATTTGATTTATTATTATATTAAGCCTCTAAAAATTATGAGTTGAATTTCGACACATTTTATTAAATTTTTTACATAAAAATTTCTTTAATATCTTTCACTAATAGTGATTAATTTAATATAAAATTCCACTCTTGTAAAAAATATAGTGTTTCAATATATTATTATTTTCATTTCTATTTAATTGGTAACCAAAGAATTAATTCTATAAACTTGTGTCAACTATATTGTCATAATTCACATAATATATTTAATTTTTTTTCATTCCAATGGCTATGTGATAACTATCACATGTAAATAATAATATTTAATCATTTTTTTATGCTTCGTGTTCTTTGTAATGTAAAATATTGATGAAGATAAATTTAAAAAGAGACATACAGTACAACTTTGGGTTGTTACGTCCCTCATTCACCATTAACCTATATCAATGTAAGTGATATTAATTTTATATAACACCGTATGATCATTTTATTATTGATCCTATAGGAAACAATCAACCATTGTACACATTATTTTATACTAATCTTCCTCCTATTTCATAGATTGGGCTTCCCCACTAATGGAATCCATTATTACATTACATTTTCATTCTGTGTAGAATAACTCAAAGTATAATGTTTGAAGATACACATGTCATTTTTTTTCACAAATTTAGATAAATTTTATATAAAAGATACGTCATACATTTTCCATTTGATTATATTATGAACCATTTAATAAATAAGAAACACCTTTAACATTTCAAGGTATAAAAAACTGTTTTGAGCTTTATGTCCTGATTATTAAAGTTATTTTCAAATTTATTTAACTATATAGATAAATTTTTGAAAAAAATTATCCCTTTTCATATATACACACCCAAAATTAGCTTTAGGCTTATCAAAATTTATCTAGTACCCATCAGTTGACTAAGGTAAGATCAAAAATATATCCATTGTATGTATTCAATTTACCTTATCAAAATTTTTCTATAATATATAATCATGATCAAACACAAAATAATTATAGTTTAATACTATTATCCATTATTTTAACATTATGAAATACTAAATAAAATAGGTATATAATCCATCTAGCCTAAGAAAAATACAACTCACAAAAATAGTCTTGGGACACTCCCAAGATATCTCACCTTTTTATATATTAGTTTTAATTGAAATAACCATCTCATATGTGAAATCCCCTAATAAATTCACCTCACAAATCTAAAACTATTATTTTAAACTTCTTAAGTATAACATATGATCTTTCAATATCTCTAGAAAAATTATTACATGTCTTTTGTGATCCAATTTTTATCATGAGTCAACCAGAATATCATCTATAAACAACACAATAAATAATTATGGTGTTTATGGAAGATACTATTCTATTAATATATAAAAATATATGTCATGTTGGTAACCCTATATAATTTATCCCAAAACTAATAATATCTACAATTGTATCCTGAAGGTAATCTTTGAGATATATTTTTCTATCATCCTCAACGTGTGATATTTTGATCTCAAATAAACATAAAACAATAACTTTTTTTACCTCAACTATTCAAAAAATATTCTATTGGTAAAGGATATTTAATATTCACTCTTATATGGTTAAACTTATATATTTCAATTCATAACATTAATCCACCCTCATATTTATTGAAAAAAATATGGTGTCACCCTTGACGAAACACTCATTAATATAAATCCATTTCCAATTGAATCTTTAAACTAAATATTAATCTATTATAGAACTAATGGTGTCATGTAAAATGAAGGTAGAGACAATAGACTCATTCCAAAAACAATTTGATAGATAACATCACATCTCACTTCGATGGAAGTCTATAAAATTGTTTATGGAACATATTTTAAAACAACTCCACTATAGAAATTAACTATATTTGACCCCTCATTTCAATATTCTAATAAAAACCCTTGTTATTTAAATATCACTTCCACACAATCTTTAATAATTTATCTTACCCTAATTTTATAAATTCCCACTATCCCCAAAAAGTTTGAATAATTCAACTGTTTTAAGTAAAAGAAACACTATAACTATAACATTTTATATAGTCACTAAAAATAATAAGCTAATATATTATATTTATGAGAATATATGTTTTCAAATATAAAACCAAGAAGTTATATATAGTGAACAAATACATCTTCTTCTTATGACTTGATCCCTGCATATGATTTCCACCACCACTCTTATGCTATTTATATTTATTTTTCATAGGTTTTTCCATAAGAATATTTAATTACCATGTTTTATTTGAATTTTATTAACTCATGTCATTAAAAAACATATGAACATAGAAACATGATATATTCTAATAGAATTAAACCAATGTGATTTCGAATTAAGAGTTGGATTAGGAAAGTGATTATTCAAATTTATTTTTAGAATATTTAAGGGTTAATTTTGGAAGTGGACGACTCATTGAAAAAGTCCAAGAGTGATTATTTGAGTTTTGGGTAATTTAATATCGCATGGTATGGATATGAAAGGTTTAATTAGATACCTTATGGGATCCAACTATAATATTGGTGGGAAATTTTAGTGGTATCATTCAACTACACAATCCATTAAGAGCCCAATGAAGTGCAATAAGAATATTAGTGGGATAATAGACCTTTTTTAAGGATCCATCATGAGTCTAATAGTATCCCTGAAACCTAATTGTTTTGGGAATACAATAGTTTTTATTTTAATATAATTTTTATTAAGAAATAAGGATCCTAAAAATTCATTATTCAAGGATCATATTATATGTATCATTGATAAGAGAACAAAGTATCTTTGAAGTATATTAGTTCCTTTAGTATGAGTTCAATGGAATCATGACCTTGTTTTGGATGAGACCTAGGTGTGGGAGGATGTTGTTTATTCTTAATGGACAAAGTTTTCCATAGAAAATGTTCAACAACCCTTAAAAGGGAAACTCAGGGATGAGTTTTTTTATGGATATGTGGTTTTTAGATCTATATTTTTCTCTAGATGAATTATTACTTTAAATTTTGTTTTAAATGATTATTTTTATTTAAATGAATGTTATTAAGAGTTTAAAGAAGGGTTTGGGAGAATTCATGGATTATTCAAATCACAGAGCTTTAGTTATTGGAGAAACATCATGAGGCACATAATTGGCACATGGTTAGTAGTAATAGTGCATATTAATAGTGTGGAAAAGTAATAGGAGGTGTATTCTTAATAAAACCATGGATTGGAAGCCACATAGCCATAAGAAATCATGAAGGTGTGTTACATAGATGAAAATCTTAGTTATAACATGAATTTTTTAACTATGTGCCAAACCGTGCAAGGGGGAGGCTCTTGGATTATGAGCGCACATGAGCTATGAACGATTTGTAAAACCATGTGTGTATCTATGTGAGGGGTGAGTTCTATGGAACAATTATGTAACATGGTTTTGAAAATAGTGTGGCCAAACCATGCATCCCTTAATAAGAAGATAATTTACGTTTCCCCTACCTTATTCAATGATTTACCATTATTTTTCATTCCCTACTTTCAAAATTGTCTCCTCCCTCATATTTAGAGATCCCATTAAAAAATAAATTAAGGATTTCAGTCTCTTTCTTTATTTAGGATTGGAATTTACCATTTATCTTCATGTTTGATATCCAATGGTAAGTGTATCTATACTCTCACGTTCTTTGTTCATTTATATCGCCATATGGAATACTAAATCCATGCGAGTTAGTGTGCCCTATTTTTAGTTTATTTGTCTATTTATTTGATTTATACTATTATATATCACATACCAATTATATACTAGATTAATAGTCATACAACATACTATGGTAGATGGTTTGGTTCTTTTTCCCTAAATGTATTGATGTTTATAATATGCACTTTTGTACCAAATGCTAGAACTTTAATGTGACACCTCTAAAATTTATAATTAATTAAATGTATGGATATAAACTTGTTTAGGGTATCTATATAATCCTAAATTCATCATTGGAGTATGTTTACCTCAAAATTATTCACCCCTTTGAGTGTGTCAATTTCAATGGAACATGATTTTTATTCTTTGAAATAAAAAAACCACCAATTGAGGTGTGTTGAGTTAGACTGTATGAATGGAATTTAATTTTAATTAAAAAAATGATAATGGTAAAACCATGTTCCTAAAACATTGTTTCTTCTTACAAATAGATTTATTTACCCCTATAAATTTAATGGAAAAATAAGATTAAATGAATTTTTTAAATGGTATGGGTATACTGCTTTCCCACATCCATCCATATTTCTATTTCAAGGGAGATACAACGGTTCCAACCTGGAAGTTCATGGATTTGATCATTGAGAATTATAAAAATAAGGAATTATGAAGGTATTATACCATTCTATGGGAGATACAAGGATTATTGAGTATAATACATTGGAAATTCTCACTGAGATGATGTATTTATGTTTTCCACAAGTGATACATGGAAACCTAAGTGTAATTCCTTGGATGAGCATAGAGGGAAATAATATTATACAATTACATGTGAGACACCTAGGTTATCTATTTGGAATATATTGTATAGGCTATGAGGGAAGGTGTCATTATACCATGCCTTGGGAGATACGTGGACTCTTAAATGGAATTCCATGTATGGTCTCATAGGGTGATGGGTTCACCTTAAACCAAGAGTGATACCTGGGTTCCCTATGTATAACACATTTTATGGGCTCGAGTATCTAATTAATTTATCAATGAATCTTACAAGTAAATGAACACACTTGTTTTCAGTGAATAATTTACATATATTATTGATTTATCTACTTTAATTATTAAATTCTAAATGATTTGGGACTTATTCATCCCTTATGTGTTTATAATCATCAAGGGATACATTGTATATGAGACTGGTGTCCCTATCCTATAATATAATTAATCCATAGTTAACAAATGTTTAGAGACATTTCATCTTAGTCTGAAGAAGGTAGTTTCGGATGGGTGTCTCATGAGGAACCTAAAATGATGTGGTTTGTTTATTTCAATCTTTGAATTGATTATTAACTACACACCTATCAATGTATATTCATATACTGAATGGTGCAAAACCCCTTTGGATGTGGCCTATAGTTTTTTACACACAACCTATTTGTTCTGCCAATTGGTACCCAGAACGTCCTCATTAATGTAGGTAGGGAAAAAGGGAAGCCCCAAGTTTTTGATTCTAGATTATCATTTAGGATAAGATCTAGTAGCATATGACTGAGACGGTTCTCATGATGATTATGGGTTTGTTTTAGGTCTTTTTATTCCTTTTTTACATCCATTATATTGTATTCCTACTTCTATAGATACTGTATTTCCTTTTTTATCGCAACATTTCAGCATTAATTTGTATATGACACATGGTATTATTATTTTTGGTTTACCTTGTATGGATGATTCACTTCTAATGTTTCATTTATTACTACTTTTGCTGATTTGTATATATATTTCACAACTATGTTCCTCTCTGATATAGAGGGTATAGTCCCACCACCATACCATCATAGAGCCTTAATATTAGTTAGTAAATCCTGAAAAATTGGGAATCACCCTTGTGGCAATATGGCCAACCATGTTAGGTTACTTATGAGTGAATCAAGTCTAGGACATTACACCCTCCCTCATTTTAAAGGCCAGTGTACCACATGAAGATCTCATATTCTTCTCCCACATAGTCTTTAATAGATATAACTAATCTAACATATAATTCAAGCACCATTAGTCACATTAATTCACTATCGGTATGTATTATACCCATATTACTTATTTTCTCTATTTATATAATCGTATTGGATTCAATTTCCATTCAAGATAATATTCTGTACTCTTAGGGTGTTTATCTAGTTTCATCAATTTATCTCACTAAAAACCAAATGAAAGGTCAATAATAGATTAGGAGTCTAATATATATCAATTTTAGGTGGTATTATATGTTTCCCTAAGTTTCTAGTTATTTATGTCTTGCCTCATTGCACTACACAATGAATTTTACATACGTTGCCTCTAAAAGTTGATATCCCTTGAAATTGTTAACTAATAATTGACCTAGAATTTTTATGAGACCTTTTAATGATACTAGAGGCCAATGAAATCAACCCAAAGCACACATTTCATTTGGATCAGTTGAATGATATTGGTTACCATTATTACCTTGTAACAAAACCACCCCTTGGTGTGTTGAGATTTCCACTTACTAATTGAAGACAAAAAGTAATTAAATGATTAGTTAAATTGTTTAAAAACCATCCCTTGATTTTTTTCATTCTAACAAGATGTTAATTGAAATAATTTAATTGAACACCCCATGAGGAGGGTTGTATTGTATCGAAATTGGAATTGTCAAATGAATTAAATGAAATGTTAATAGTAAGGCCACATCACATGGAACCTCGATTACATACCATTTTTTATGAAATGACTAAATTGATTCGGATGAAATATAATTAATAAGAGTTTTACTATTAGATTTTATTAATGTATTAATGTCAATAATTGATTATTATTTATAATTGACCATGTTAATTGTTTGTTTTGGAATATTCAAGTGATGTCAGACATAGAGCTCCTCAATATTTGTTTGGAAATTGATGGAAATTGTGATCCTCATTATTTTATTCAGAATGGAAGAAAAAATACTACTCATTATTTATAATAAATCAATGACCATATATATCCTCATTATTTAATGAAAATTGATGGCCATGGAACTCTTAACCCATGGTTGGGAATCATTAGTCACGTCTCCCCATGCTCCCTCGATTAAGTGTAGTTGGATGTGGCAAATCTTATTATATATCAGGAGTATTTGGAGATGATGCTTCATGCCCCATTTCATTAAGATATTATACATGGAACTACACGTAGTAAATTGGGTTTTTTAGACATGCAACTATGTATCCCTATTTTGAATTTTTGGGATAATGCACTTTATTTTAATACGAGACCCTTATGATATATGTTTTAGATATTTTGACTCATGTTGAATAAGTTATGATCATCCAAGTGTCCCATGACGAGCCTAATACCAATATGGTTTATTAATATTTCTATTTTATTTGTATTATACCTACACACTATTCATTTTATATTCATAGAAAAGATAGTATCAGACACTGTTGGTGGTGGCCTACTGTGTTTTTCTCACACCTTATTTAGGCCTTTAGTTGGTACCTGTAAAAAATTCATGGATACAGGTAGGGACAAAGGGAATAACCCATATATGGAAGCTTAATGTTTCTTTTCTAGGATGGATTACATGGGTATAGGGATGAGTTAGTGCTCATGATTCCATTCAAGTTTATATTTTGATATTTTTAATATGTTATACAATATGTGTTGTGTTTTTCGGCTACCTGTTCCCCCTATCCATATATTTTTTACAGCATCATGACATCATAATTTTGTATCTGAAACTGGTTAATATTTACATTGGTGTTTATTATTAGGGTGATTTTATTCTACTATTTATTTATTATTCTTTACGGTGATTCATGATTATTATTATTTACCGCTATGTCACACTATAATTATGAGGGTATAGTCTCCCCACCATATCACTGTAGACCCTCAGTACTAGTCAGCAGCCTAAGGTATATGTGGAGGCATTCTTGGGGTTACATGTCCAACCAAGAATTGTTACATATTAGTGAAATAGTTCTAGTATGTCACATTTTATATAAAATATAAAATAATGATTTTGATATAATTTACCCAAAAAATGATGATAACCACACACATCATACATATTAGTTAGTGAAGATCTATAATTTACTATGATTTAAGTATTTTTTTTCTCATTTATATCACACATAGTTATCTAGGTAGATAATTATTTAAATTATATCATATATAATTATTGGATAGTCGGGTAGATAATTCTTTTCACAAATTCATCTAATGAATCATCTCAATGGCATTAGCATGAGAACCTATTCCTGTTAGGGTTACACATTCAAGTGTAAAGAAAATACCCCAATTAGAAATTATGATCTAATATTATTATGGTCACCAATACAAAACATAACTTACAAAGGTTAATTAATGGGCACCCAAAATTGGAATAATTTACCATTTTGGATAATTGAGATATTGATATGTATTTTCTTTGAAAATAATATAACACATTTATATTTTTAGTAATTTATAAAAGTTTCATCATTTATTTTATGCATATCATGCATTAACAATATGTATACATACTTTTAATTATTTAATTTATGTATATTATCTCTTTTTAAAAATAAAAAATAATAATCACATTAATATATATCAAATATAAAACTAAACATTTGTGTTACACATCACCAATGAATAATATAATTACAGAATTCAATATATATTCATATACATGTCATGTATATGGTATAAGGAATTTATTATTTCATGGGTAAAATCATATAAAAAAGTGTCAATCAATAGCATATATGATGTTATAGGAACCAAAGCATACATTTAAATAATTTTGTCACATCCCATATATTAGTGTAAGTGTGACCCAAAAGGTATACAATCCAGAGACCATTACCCAATAGGGGTCTTAATTTCAATTTAATTTAAATCCAATAAATTAAAATCAATAATTTTTAGAATCATAACAAATAAATCACTAATTTGTTAACGAAAATTTAATCATATTTTATACCTATCATTAAATACCATAAATATATATAAATTTATTTATAAGAATAAATTTTAAAAATAAAAATAAAATAATATTAATATTATAAATATTAAAAAGTATGTATAAACCCCAAATATGGTAACCAATAGTTGATGTTTACTTTATTACATTAGTACAAGATACAAGGGATCACACCACAAAGGATCAACTAGTTTAATGGTCCTAAAAAATTGATACAAACCTAGATTCTATACTACATTGGAAGATAAAAACCTAAAATCAATACTTTCTTATACCCAGAAAAATTATTTAACATTTACTTATTCATATATTGGGTAAAGGAAGAAAAATAAAGGGTGAGATAAAATTCTTAGTAAGGGAAGTATATTGTAAAAGCAATAACAAGTAAATAAGGAATAATCACTATAAAATGGTAGATAATAAAAAAACATGGAATTTAATTAAAATCATTATCATCAAAATATATCCATGGAAATTATAAATATAAAAATCATATGGATAATAATGACTAAAATATTAAGTAAGGGAATTCATAATACCTGACATCATGAACTTTTCATCAAGGCCTTGTAACAAGACATCATAGACCTTACTATCAGGGCCCTATGCCAAGACATATTACTATCAGGGCCCTATGACATGACATCAAGGCCCTATGCAATGAAATTGTCATTATATTGGCCAAAAAACATTGATAAATACCAACTCTTTTCATATCATGAGACCCATCGATGCATCAAGGGTCTATTTATAACTAGACCCCATTACATACATATTTATAATGCATTCTTCATATATTGAATCAAAAATAAAATATTAAATTAATAATCCATATCATTTAACAAATAACAGTTTTAATTAAGAATAAAAAAAATCAATATTTCCCTTGTAAATGAAATAAAATTATTAAAAAGCTTCCGTAAAAAAACACTATATATTTAAATTTTATACATTTAAAAATTTATTTATATAGAAGAAATGATTTTGAATATTTTCATAATACTAAAAAAACATGGACATATAATATAAGAATAATGTAAAATGAAAATTGGTGAGTGATAGAGAACATGACCAATATAAAGTAAATTATCAACAAATATGGTATAATTAAAAAATCTGTAAACAATTATAGAATAACATCAATTCACCATAAGAAAAAGTTTGAAGTAAAATCAATTATTTTGAAAAATATAGAGGAAAATGGAATCAAATTTTTTAAATGAAACATTATTAAAACCTCTATAAGTTTTAAAAAAAATGATGTTATAAATTACTTCCAAAACTATTTTCAACCTTTTGGAAAATAAGTATTTAATTTAATATAAAACATATAAATTCATAGAATAATGGAAAATTAAATTCTTTGAAAAATAATAGTAACCTATAGAGTATGAAAAATAAATAATAATTGGCTTGGAGGTGGGAAAATAAATTTAGGATGTATATGTTAAAAATAACATTTCTATCCTACTTGTAAAAATTAAATAACAACTTGTTTTGAAAATTTTAAAAAAAATTACTTTTATTTTTTAAAAAGAAATATAAAGGTATTAGAAAAAACCTTTACCAGTCATTTAAAATTTGATAAAAACTTCCATAAAACAATTGGATGAATATAGATATGGAACCGAAGGATTACTAATACATAAAAGAAAAATAAGGTCAATATTTCTTATAAATAATAATTCATGTGTTTTGAGTGTTAGAGTTAGTAAAAGTAATAAGAAAGCATTGAAATAAAAAAAATAACCAGTGGAGAATGTTGTTAAATAAATAAAGGGAACATAATTCTTCCCATGTAAATTTAAATATGAAAAATATGAATAAGAATGATATTTATAAATAATCCTTTAAAACTTTAATAAATTTTGATTCAAATAACCTTACAAGAGAATACAAGAATTGAAATAATAATAACATGAATAAATTTGAATTCATGATATATTATGTTATAGTGTAAGTATAGAAACCATATAAATGAAATTAGGTGTATAATATAAAATACTTCTCACTCGATGGAATTGAGAGGAAAAACCCTTAACATGTATTCATGTTTGGTAAGATAAGTTATATCCTCCTAAATAATAAATTTAAATTTTTTAAATAGTTTCATAAAAAAATTCATATAAATTCTATTTTAAAGTCATTTTATATCATTTTACATTTATTCATTGTGTTGTTATTGATTATATCAAGTACTTAATGTTGTTCAATCAATTTATAAAAAACAACTTCAGTATATTGGCCATGGATAAAGATGTTATGAAATGGTTCCATAATACCAATAATATAATTTATTTTATAATTATCATTTTTATATAATAAATATACGTTTAGAACCATCTAGGTAAATAAATAACGAAAAATGAAGCATATCATTTCATAGAGATGGTGGTTCATACATACTCATGAAAAAATTTTGTTTTTTATTAATGGATAAAAAGGAAATAAACTTGATAAATATTTATAATTTAGAAATAAAATTTAATCATTAAATCATTTCTTATGAATATTTGTGTATGTCATAAATGGAAAACATATCACATCACTTCATGGAGGTGGTAGTAGACCCATACACCTGATCAAAGTTATCTTTTTTAAAAGGATGTAAGTATAATGAGAGAGATAATATATTATATTTAAATATTTATAATAATTACATAAATATAATATATTATTCATTAATTCTATATTTATAACCATACATTTGAGCCAATTATGAAAACTGAAACACATCACTCTGTGGAAGTGGTAGCCCACAAATATGCAAGAGAGGTATTTTCATTTCCCATAAGAAAGAATGGAGGTGGAAAAATTCCATTCCATAATCATAAATTTTTTTACCTATAGTGCATAAAATAATAAAATTATTTTATAATGGCTATAAAATATTTAAATTATGTATAAGAAGTACTAAATTTAAAGGAATTAATTAATATTATTACCCCTTGTTTGGGAAACATCCTTGGTATTACATCTTAATCAATCATAGAGTATTATTTGGGGAATAAAAAAACCTTTAGGACATGGATAATGATTTTTTGAATATATTTGGTTTGTAATTATTGGGCTATTTTCATCATGATTTGTAGATAAATAGGGTGATGAGGTTCCCTTTTACGAGTGAGGTTGGTGGAAAAATTATATATACTTAAAAAATTATTATATAATATATGTCTTACTCAAGTTTAGTTCCCACAAATTTTCATTGTTTTTTAATATAAGAAGTATAATATCAAAATAAAACTGATTAATGATATTTAATAATGTTTTTTGTGTTATCATAAAGCCTTATCCCTTTATTTAAACTATTTAAACCCATTTCACCCATAATCGTGGTGATAAATTATTACCTTGGTTACTATTCATTATGAACAAAAATAAAATTAACCACATTACCAAATTAAATTATAATGATACCAAATATTTAGTCCATTTTCTAAGATACAATTTTAATAATTTTTAAAAATTTATTTTAATAAAATTTCACAACGTAAAAGGAAAATTTTTTTTTTTAGAAAAATGCGCTTTTTAAGCATAAAATTGATTTCAAAAAATAAAGTATAATATTTATAACCATGGGATTAATTGTATTACATTAAATAAAGTGAGTATTATTTTTCTTTCAAACTGAACCATAATTGAATGGTACCTTTTATATTACGTGATTAAAAAAATGAACCAAAAAAAGTTTTTATTTGAATAAAAACATTATTTTGGTTTCCAAAATGTCAAAAAAGATTTCAAAGTTAAAAATTATATTTTCAAACCCATTATATTACATGTTAAATATATATTTATTCTATAAAATGTTTTCTTAAACATTCATATAATATTATATCATGCTAATGCCGTAAAAGTGAATTTATGTATAAAATCAGTATTTTTTCACTAGTAACCAGATAATTAAATATTTATAAAAAATTCAAAAAATAATCCATAAGATAATTTTTATATGAAACTATAAAAAATTATTTTCATTTTATAAAATAATATTTATTATATTTTTATTTTTATCTTTTATGAAAATATTAAATATACAACCAAACCAATTTTATAGAAAAGTGACATTTTTAAACATTAAATGTTCTTAATTGTATATGAGTTCATTATTATCATTAAAAACTGAGTAATTATTTCTAAGATACTAATCAATATAATTTTTTTAAGTAAAATTTTCTACGTATATTTTATAATGCAGTTAGCCTTATTCATACCCACCAAACGAATGATTAGGTTATAACAATCATATTTAAATAAAAATATTTCTATGGTATATCATAGTTAATTTAATATTAGTGTTTTTTTATCACTAGATATTATAAATATTATTCATGAATAATAATACAGGTATGTTACATTATACCCTCAAAGAAAATTCCTCCTCACAATTTTAATTCAATTTGAGCATACCATGACATAATAATAATTTTATTGCTGAATTTTAATTACTTATTTAGGACTAGTGAACTTATTATTTCATATAAAATTATTTTTTTAGAAAATATTTATACCTTTATAATAAAATATACTTACTTTATATCATTCTATTCCATAAGAGGTATTTCATAATATGATATGTTTTAATCAGTTTTATTCCATTTATTCATATAATTTTCAAAATGATGAAAGAAAAATATAATTTTTTTCATTTCTAAAGAAGAAAAATAAAACCTTAATGGATCATGAGATCCATTAAAAGTCAATTTTATTCATTTTCTGAAATATTTTATAGCATTTTATTCCTCCAGTTTTTAACCATTTAATAAAAAAAAGTAAGCATAAGTAAAAATAATACTCAATAAATTAAACTATCAAATGAAGTTGTAATATTTTAATCTATAAAACATCAATAATAACACATAAGGTTCAATATGCTATACCAAATTTTCATACATCATAATCATATTTTCAAAAAACATTACTATAATTACCCTTACTTTAAATCACATACAAACTCTACAGTTTACATTCAACAGTGTCCATTTTCCTTTTCTTAGAAATGTTAACAATATTTCCCATTATTAGAGACAATATTTTAAATAAAATATTCATTATTACACAAATATTATTAAATGATAAAATTATAAAATAAATCAGTTCCTGTTAGATTACAATGAATGATTACATGTTATTCTCATTTTATTTATATCTTTTATTGTAAACCAATATAACATCACTAAATA
The DNA here is from genome assembly GCA_963277665.1 of Viscum album. Taxonomy (NCBI): domain Eukaryota; kingdom Viridiplantae; phylum Streptophyta; class Magnoliopsida; order Santalales; family Viscaceae; genus Viscum; species Viscum album. The sequence continues at coordinate 1,173,374,853 of OY728120.1, forward strand.
AAATAATTAAATTATCAATGTAATCTTTGAAACATGGGGAATTGATTCCAATAGTGTCCCTTTTACTTATATATGAATCATTGGATATCAGTGAATTCTTTCTTCACTTTAAATTCATGAGACTTTTTTCTTTTATCACTGTACTTTAAAAAAATCCAATTTGTTTTAAATATTTACCAAGATATTTATTTCCACAATTTTTACCTTTTCAAAGTTATACTCTTCCCTCCTTTTTTATTCATTATGTAATTTACATTTTCCTAGTGTTACATCCCATTACTGCTCTATCAGGTACACCTTAAATCATGTTGTTTTTTTATTTTTCATTTTTTGGGAAAGAGTTGAGTTTGAATTGGGAGGATACCCATAATGGTGAAGTCATAGGTTTTTTTTAGCCTTATCAGAGCTTTTATGTAGACTTCTAGAGAATTGAACATAGTTTAATAGTACTACACTTCATGTAATGGTCCTGCATGAAATTGATGAAATACTTCACGTTATGATATATAAACATCCTGAGTTTTTATTACACATTATGTTGAATTAATTTTTAGATTTTCAACTCGGAATATTGTATTTAAATGAAAAATAGTTCTTGTTTGATTAGTTATAAAACATAATCATTTCATGTTATGTATTGGTATTACATGTCGTGTAATACCCTAATTATGTTTTTAAAATAGGTAGTGTGGATTGTAAATTCATTTTAGATCCTCTTTAATTATTTTATCCTCGACCTACTACTCTTCCCAGTTATCATTAAATCCTTCCAACACTTCCAAATCCATTCCTTGGGAGTTGGATCGTATTTCATCTTGCGATGTGTTTTCTGGGTAAGGGTTTCCACTCATTCATGAAGTAATCTCTTTATCCTCCAATAGGTTTTCAATAGATCATCATGGATTTGATGGATATAGGACCTGTAGTGTTTGAACTTTCTCTTAGGTTGGGTTTTGAGATCTTATTCACATTTTTTTCTCACTGATAGGTGCTTTTGTAAGTGTCATTATTCAGGAAGATGTAGGTGGTTTCTTCCCAAATTTAAAAATTGAATATTCCTAAATTGAATGATTTATTTCAGCGATTTATTTAAATTAAATTGATCAAACCTAATTTCAATTAAATTGATAAAACCTGATTCTATTGAATCAGGAGATTTTAAATGGTTTTGGCACAGAAATATGGAAAACTACCCAATTCTATTGAATTGGGGTGTGTTTATAGAAATTAGTTAATTTAAATTGGTGAATTTAAATTTTGGATTTAATGGAAATGATTTCAATTAAATTGTTTAATTTAATGTGGAAGATGAATTTTGAAAAGGATGGAATTGGTTTTAAATGGATTTCAAACTTCTTAAAATGGATTAAAATGATTCGATAGAAACCCTATGGTTTTGTCTTATGAAAAGAGAATGTTTTTGATTAAAAACTGTTTTTGGTTTCAAATGGTTAAATTGTAATTTTGAAATGGAAGAATGAGATTTATTTGTATTATAAACATTCTTAAAATAAATTTCTGATCATAAAGAGAACATGAAAGCCTTAGGTTGTTGGTTAGTTGTTTAGATACACTCTAAACTATTACAATGTTCTAAAAAATACCTGGTGCGGGTCACATTCCTGATTGAAGGGTGATGAGTAACCTATGGCTAGTGTCAGGGGGACATGTGTATAATCATTTTGTGGAGATCACTTAAGGAGTGTGGAATTCTATAGCTGGTTAATTCTATCATACCTTTGGGCAGCTAACCATGTTGATCACTTATTTATTTATACTTGAGATATAAATGTATACTAATGTTATAATACTACATAGAAGCCTTTACTACATTTATATAAAATGTTTTATGAAGAAATTTTATTTAATCCATTTTTTAGAAATATTCCTTATCTAGTAAAGTAAATACTATTCTTTAAATGTATTTTACATCATTTTGAAACTGTATAGAATGTGTTGTTTAAATATTATCTTGAATTTACAAAACTATTTATTTTAAAAATTGAATGCTTTTAATTGGATAATCTATATTTAGAATCTTTTATGGGATATTTTATGGTATCCTACTAGGATTAAACTCACACCCTACTTTTTCGTTCAGGTGTTTGTATACTTTCTTATTCCACTTTTGAGCAAGGGGAAATGATCTATTGGAGAAGGATCTAACTATTGAACCTTGGTCGTGGTGAGTTATGTCCTTAGGGACCTTGCGCGGTTTTTTCCCCTTTGGTACTTTGGTTGTAATACTTATGGATTTTTATGCATTGTTATATTTTGATACATTACTCCCAATGGAGTTTTATTTATATGTATATTTACTTGATTGTTTTACATCCACTATGTTTTGTGGAAAATTCATTCCCACTTACATGTTGTATGATACCAGGTGCCAGTAGCCATCCTGTGGTGATTGAGAACGTCCTTTGGGATATTTCAGGTCAATCTCAATTATCCGGTTACTAGGGTACTAGGGATAGTTCAGGAAAAAGTTGTATCAAAGGAGGTTTTTGACATTTTTTCTTGAAGTCAATATGTATTTTTGAAATCATTTTGGGACTTAGGAGGTAGTTGTGATTGTGTGATAGGATATCTCTTACTATAATAAACCTTAAGTTTCCAGAGGTGTATAAGGAAATATGTATTATAGATTAGTTCTAGTCTTTCCCTATTCTGATTTGGATAGAGTGGGATCCAAATATCATTGTTCCATTTGTTGGTAAAAAATTCCCTTGATGGTCAATTTGAGTATGAATATAATGTCTTTAATATTGTCTACTGATCTTGTGTATCATCATGACTTTGAGAAGACACACACATTGGATCCAAGTTGAATCTTATACTGAACTATAGTGAGAGAATCCTCCAGTGGACACAAATCTAGTTGAGGTGATTGTGCACACTGTCCAAGCTCTTGGGCAGGCACCACCTCCAGTACCCATTCAGGCTCCAGTTGTGGATCCTTAGGGGATGTTCTTAAGAATTGTTCTCAATATTTCCTTTTCCAAAAGCCACCAGTTTTCAAATTCTCCACTGATTCTAAACATACAGAGGAATGGTTGTACAAGATAGAATGTCTGTTTGAGTTCTTCAAAACAACAGACATGATCAAGGTGAAGTGTGCTACCTATATACTGGAAGGACTAAGTAGGAGATGGTGTGACATGAGGGTGATGGAAAGGAAGAATTAGGGATTAGAGTTTAATTAATTAAAGTTTTTTTCATTGACCATTTTTATCTAGAGTCAATCGTGTTGGCCAAGGATGTGATGTTTTTCAAGCGTGAGCAGTCCGACAAAACTGTGAATGAATATTCAAATCGCTATGCTGAGATAGTACAGTTTTATCCTAATATTGTATCTAATGAGAGGATGAAGGCTTGTTAGTTAGAGTTGGGGCTTTGATCAGATATTCATTCTCAGGTTTTCTTGCTAAACTTCCCAGTTATAATGATGTGTTATATAGGTTGATGATGGATGAGATATATTTGGATAGCAAGTCATGGTTGAAGGGAGAATCTTTTTCTCCTAGTGGAAGCATTGGTCAATTCAAATGAAAATTGAAGTGTGTTTATTCCCAAGGATTTTCTCGATGAAAGATTCATTATAGTCCTTCTAAAGTTCCTGGAGGAAGTTCTTTAACTTTCTATCAGTGTGGAAAGACAAGACATTATAAAGGGTTTTCACTAAGGCACCCAAGAACTGTAGCTCATGTGGACATTCCTGGAACTTATAGAGATTCATCCATCATTTCTGTACTGTAGGTATCGGAACAGGATCATCATATCCTCCTAAATCTATGGGGAAATCAGACACTTTATATACTAAAGGATTCTATCCATATTAATATAGAACTAAGCCTCTTCACACCTTGGAAGAGTCTCTAGAGGAAGCAGACACCAGTCGAACAACTATGAGATGTACGATTACTATATCATCATCATTAGTGACTGTTCTATTTTATAATGTTGCATATAATTCATTTATTTCAAACCATATTGTTAATCTACATAATAGTCATGTAGAGAAACATTCTTGTGAAATGGATATTACTACACCCCTTGGTATGAAGAGAGGGTAGGTTCTTCGTAGTCCCAATTGTGTCCTATCCCTTTTATAGGACGAGCTTTCTTGGATTTTTTTGTTCTAAACATAAAATCTATTGACATCTTATTCTGGATGGATTTTATTATTTCTAATAAATCTTGGATTGATTATTATCTTCAATGATTCTACTTTACTATACCCAGCGGTGCATCTCTTGTCTCTCAAGGGGATTGTGACCTGAGTTCGAGTAGAGCCAAACCTTCTTATCCAATGTTAAGGAAAGTGATATCTATGTTTTCTTTTGATATGGAGCGGGAGTCATTGATAAATGATCTACCTCCAATCATCTTTGAGTTCCCCGATGTGCTCCCATAGGATTTCTATGGACTACCACTGGTAAGGGAAGTTGAGTTCCCCATTGACATAATGGATGGTACTCAACTAGTTTCTATTCCCTCCTACCATAGGGAACCAATGGAACTGAAAGAGATGAATTCCCAGTTGGATGATCTTCTTAAGAAAGGATTTATACACCTTAGAGTGTCACCTTGGGTGGAACTAGTTCTCTTCGCTATAAAGGCCAATGAATCCTTTTTCATATGTGTCAACTATGAGAAACTCAATCAAGTCATGATAAAGAAAAATTATACATTTTGATTGATTGATGATCTATTTGATCATATGAAAGGTGTGAAGTGGTTTTCAATGATCGACCTTTGGTCTGGTTACCATCAGTTGAGAATAAAAGAATCTTACATTCAGAAAAATTCCTTTCATAGCAGGTATAACCATTATGAGTACCTTATCATGTCCTTTGGTCGGACAAATTATCCTACAGTTTTCATGGCCTTGATGAAAAAAATATTCCACAAGTATCGGGATAATTTTGTAGTATTATTTGTAGATGAAATCCTTGTTTAATCTAAATCCAATTAGGAACATGTGCATTATATGGGAACAATTCTAATCCTGCTGAGCAGTCACCGAATCTATGCCAAGCTCTCGCAGTGTAATTTCTTGATTGGAGAAGTAAAATTATTGGGAAATGTGGTGTCTAAAAAAGGTATATCAGTTGATCCTAGTAAGGTGAAGGGTTTTATGACTTCGATGAAACCATATAATGTATTCAAGATTTGGAGCTTCTTAGGCTTATCCAGATATTACTACAGGTTTTTGAATTACTTATCAAAATTTGATTCTCTGATGACTGCTCTAACTTAGTAGGGGTGATGTTTGCATGGAATGATAAATGATAGCGGTATTTTTTTTATTTGAAACATCTATTGACCACTACACCAGTGTTGAATATTCTAGAGGCCAAGCAGGGCTATGTAGTATTTTTTCGTGAATCAGGTTCAGTATTGGGATACATTCTCTTTCAGGGAAACCATGTAGTTGCTTATGGATCCCATGAGCATCGGCAATATAATAAGAATTATTTTATCCATGATCTGGAACTTGCAACAGTGATGTACACACTTAAGAGTTGGCTACATTACCTTTATGGTGAATGGTTTACCGTGTTTTCAGACCACATAATCCTAAGTTATATTTTCACTCAAAAATATCTACATCTTTTCCAGAGGCGTTAGGTGGAGTACTTACAATAATTTGACTTTGACATCATGAATAACCGTAGGAAATGGAATTTCGTCACTGATTCTTTGAGAAGGAAACTTCCATCCTAGGCAGTGAAAGAATCTTAGGAAGAGTGGAATCTGATGGATTGCTTTGCATAGTTTTATATCAGAGTTCTGGAGAAAGGGGATGAAGTTTCTTTAGCTAACATTCAGTTTTTATCCACTCTTCCCAAGGTGATTCTTAAAGATCAAAAGATAGATAATGAATTTTATTGCATTAAGGAATCTCTTTATGGTGGGAGATAGTTACCCATGGTCATTATAAAAAGAGGTTGTTCTATGATATATATATATAACTTCATTGTGATATTTTTGGAATGAAAAATTGTAATAGGTGATTTTCATACTTCCCAGTGGGTTTTGTACCCAGGAACTACAAAGATGCTTTATGATATGAGGTGGTAGTTCTAGTGTCCTGGTATGAGATGAGGCATTGCTGAATTTCCCTCTCATTGAAACACATGACAACAGGTGAAATCCGAGCACCAGAAACCATCAGGTTTTCATTAACCACTTCCAGTCCCTACTTGGAAGTGGGATGAGATCTATATGAACTTTGTTGTTGGGTTTACTTTTACCCAGAGAAAGAGGAATGTGATATGGGTTGTGATCGATAGGATGACCAAGTCCGCTCACTTTATACCAATTCATGATACAACCAACATTGAGGAGTTGGGATGTCCCTATGTGAGAGAAATTGTTCATTTTCATGGAGTTCCATCTGCTATAGTTTAATAGGGATACTCAATTTACTTATCATTTTTTAGAGGCCTTTAGGAGGCACTGGTATCTGAGGTTCATTTGAGCATGGCCTACCATCTATAGTCATATGTCTATACAGAGAGAGATATATAGATTCTTGAGGATTTTCTTCGTACTTGTGTTCTCGACATTGGAGGGTCATGTGATGATCAATTGGGACTGGTTGAGTTCTCTTATAAAAAATACCAATCAGTGATTATTATGGATCTCTTTGAGGCCTTGAATCATCAGCCTTGTAAATATCTGTTGTGTTGGTCTGAGGTTGGTGAAAGAGCCTTGGTAGGACCAAGCTTAGTGAAAGAGATGATAGCTAAGATTTAGTTTATTCTTCAGAGAATATTGATAGCACATATCCAATGTAAGTCCTATACTTATCGACACCATATACCTTTGGAGTTTTCAGTTGGAGATCAGGTTTTCAGGAAAGTTTCACCCCATTTTGGTCATTGACAACTTGGGGGGGAAAGGGAATCTTTCTCCTTGTTTTGTGGGACCTTTCTAGTTTGTTTATTAGGTGGGGAAAGTTTCTTACCATTTATCACTACCACCGTAGTGGAATTTTACACATAACATGTTTCATGTATTGTAGGTGAGAAAATATCTATCAGATCTATCTCACGTTTTGTGTTGGAGTGATCTTGAGATTAAGCCTGATATTTCTTTGACAGATCAGCCAATCAAGGTAGTTGAATATGAGAGAAAGGTAATTTTAGGGAGGAATATACCATTGGTTTGTGACCTATAAAAACATGTTTCAAATAATCATGAGATGTGGTAATGTGAGGCATTTATTAGAGGGTAATGGTCTCATATTTTTTGCATAGAAGCTTTTTTATAGTCTTTCTGGAGAAAAAAATTCTAATGATGGGGAGGTTGTAACATTTTGTTACCGCACTATCAGGTAAACCTTAAATCTTATCATGGTTATCTTTTTAATTATTTAGGAAAGTGTTGAGTTTGAATTTGGAGGATACCCATAATGGAAAATTTAGAGGTTTTTTGGTTTTCCACCCTTAAAAAATATATCCTGCAGAATTCTAGAGCATTACACATAGTGTAACAGTACTACACATTGTGTAATGGTCTTATATGAAAGTCTTGAACTGATTCACACTATGATGAGTATAAATTGTGGGTTTTCATTACACATCATGATAAATTAATTATTGGTTTTTGAACTTAGAGAGTCTGGTTTTAATGAAAAAGGGTTTGTGTTTCGATGGTTACAAAACATAATAATTTCACAATGTGTATTGGTATTGCATGTCGTGTAATGCCCTAAAAATGTTTTTAAAAAAAGAAGTGTGGTGGTTTAATTCCTTTTGGATCCTCTATGGTTCTTTCAACCTCGACCTAAGGCTCTTCCTAGGTACCCTTGAACACTTCCAAACCTTATGGATCCATTTATTTGGTGTTTGATTGTTGTTTCTCTTATAGCTTGTTTTCCTGGTAAGTTTTTCCAATCATTCTTGAAGTTCCCTCTTTCTCATCCCATGGGTTTTCAATAGATCATAATTTATTTGAGGGATATATTCCATGTGGTGTTGGATATTTCTTTTAGTATGGGTTTTCATATATTATTAACCTTTGTTCTTGTTGATGAGTGTCGTTGCGGGTGTCGTTCATTAGGAAGAGGTAGCTGATTCCATCCCAAATTTCCAAATTGATCATTCTTCAATTACATGATTTATTTTAATGGTTGATTTAAATTAAATTTATCAAAATTTATTTCAATTAAGTTGATAAAACCCCAATTCGAGTGAATTGAGAGATTTGAAATGGGTTTGGCAAAGAAATTAAAAATAAACCCAATTCCATTGAATTGTGGTGTCTTTATGGAAATTGGATAATTTAAATTATTGAATTTTAATTATGGATTTGATGGAAATGATTTCAATTAAATTCTTGAATTTAATTATTGAAGATATATTTTAAAAATGATGGAATCAGTTTTTAATGGATTTCAAACTTGTGAAAATGGATTAAAATGATTTGATAGAAACCCAGTGGTTTTATCTTGTGAAAAGGGATTTTTTTATTAAAACCAATTTTGGGTTTAAAATGAAAAAATTAGCATTTTAAAATGGAAGAATGGTATTTAATTTTATTTTAAGAATTCATAAAATAAATTTCCCATCATGTAAGAGAAGAGGAAATCATTAGGTAATTGGTGAGTTATTTAGATACACTTTATGCTTTTACAACATTCTAAAACATACTTGCAGCGGGTCACATACCCAAAGGGAGGGTGATGCGTCACCACTAGCCAGTGTTTGGGTGAGGTGAGTATAATCACTTTTTTGAGATCAATTGGGGAGTGTGGAATCCTATATATGGTTAATAATATCGTACCTTTTGGTATATTCCCATGTTTCTCGCATGATTATTTGTATTTGAGATATAAATTTATGCCAATGTTGTAATACTTCTTACATGCCTTTCTTAGATGTACATAAACTGTTCTATGTAACTATTTTATTTAATCCATTTTTTTAGAAATATTCCATCTTTTTTAAAGTCAAGGTTATGATTTGAAATTATTTTTCATCATTTTGAAACTCTATAACAAGTTTTGTTTAAATATTCTCTTGAATTGCCAGACCTGTATATTTTGAAAATTGAATGTTTTTCTTTGGATAATCAATATTTGGAATCTATTATAGAATCTTTGGTGTATCTTAATAGGATTAGGCTCACACAATAAATTTTTCTTCAGGTATTTATATAAATTCTTATTCTATGTTAGAGAAAGAGGAAAACATATTTTGGAGGAGGATCCAGCTATTGAACCTTTGTCAGGGTGAGTTGTATCCCTAGGGGTTTGGGGATATTTTTCCTCATTTGGTACTTTGATTGTAGTACTTTAGGCCTTTTATGACTTGTTGTATTCTGGTACATTACTCCTAGTTGAGTTTCTTTTATATTCATATTGAATTGCATGTTCTTTCTGCCCCTATGTTTTGTGGAAAATTCCTTCCCACTTTCATTGTACGATGTCAGGAGCTAGTCGCTAACTAGTGGGGATCAAGAATGCCCTTCGGGCTATGTTAGGGACTGCTCAGTTGTTGATTTACTAGGGTTCTCAGGCTGGTTTTTGACACCTAGTATATAGTTATCCTATTATTCTCTTCATTTCCATTTAAAATATAATACATGAGAGAATTATTTTTCTATATTAAGGGATCTTGATAAAATATCATAATATAATCATGTTTTGTGAAAATAAGAAACATTGAAGGATCTAATTAATCCCATAAAATAAATGTTCAATCTTATTCTTAAATTTATATATTTATTGCCAAGAATTACATGTTATTCTCATAATTTTATCCATAAATTTAGAAATAATTTCCCTTTCTATCTACTTTTAATGAAAAAATTTCCATTCCATATTAGATTGTTATTATCAAGGAAAATATTTATCAAAGAATATCACCTTAAACATTCTCTATTAAAAAATTTATATCTCCTCTCCCTCTTTAGTATTGTGGATCAATGACCATCATTGATTCAAATCTCCTCTAAAATAATATACTATTAAAATTACCGTTTTCTTTTCATTACATCCTAAATCTACAAATATATTTCGAGGTACTTGATCAATTGTCCTACTACCAATGGATTAATAGTCCCATTAAAGGATGAAGGATTATTCCAAATAATGTTGTCCAACATAATTGAACTATACTAAGATTCACTAGGTTTATCCATATTGAAAAGGTTATTAGTCAAAACTAGATTCAATATCCCCAATATAGTCATAATCTATTTAGCTACCACAACAACCATATTGATTTTATCTGGTGGAAAATCTAGACATTTTGCAATGGTGTTGATTTTATTTACCTTAATTATATAACATTCGTTCAATTTAGAATCCTTAAAAATATAGGTACACATATGAATTCCATATTACATTGGAAGAAAAAAACAAAGAATGAAAAACATTATTTCATCCTTAAAAATCATTCAAAGACTTATTCATCCATTCCGAGGAAAGGGAAAAATAAAGGGTGGTATTAGTTTCATAGTATTGATAATGTAAAACCTAATATATCATGTGTAAAGTGGTTATAATTATTATGAAAGTTTATATAACAAAAATCACCCACCATTAAAATAATAACTTGAGTTTCAAAATATATCCATGTGAAATATAAACCTATAAATCACATAGAACATATTAACTGAAATGTTATTTAAAGAAATACATAATGTTGGACATAATGATTTTACTATCAAGGTCTTATCCCAATACATCATGAAATTTAATGTTGGGTACTTATGCCAAAAAAATCTTATATACCTTGAAGGACTCGTGTAAAGACCATGTCATTATAGGGGTTGACATACATCGAGAAATACACACTTGATTTATCACATGATACCCATCGATGCATCAAGGGGATATCTATATTTAGGCCCACCAATCTATTACATATGTCCAATTCATTCCATAAATATCTAACCAATAACATAATACATAATCAATATTTCTTATCTTTCAACAAATATACATATTGAATAAAGAATAAAAAATATCAATATTTACCTAGTAAATGAATACATTTCTTAGAAAGATTTATTTAAAAAACATCATATATTCAAATATAATATGGTTAAGATAATATTAAGTAGTATAATTTATACCTAATATATTAATGATACTAAAAATATATACATAATTGAGAAAAATAATATCCATTGAATAATAGAGAGTGATAGAGAATATGGTCAAAAGAAACTAATTGAATATAAAATAAGGTATAATTGATAAATAATTAAAGTTTGATAGAAGACAATTAATTCATCAAAATCAAGGTTTAAATTAAATGAATTCCTTTGAAATATTTATAGGAAATGAAATCAAAAATTTTTTAAAAAAAATATTCTGAAAACCAGTGTAACATATCATAAAAATGAAGTGATAAATAAAATTAAAAATTATTTTCAACGTTTTGGAAAATAGTTCATTTTATTTAATATAATAACTAAATATTAATAATATAGTTGAATAATAATATCATTGAAAGGTAATATGAAAATTTTGGAGGAATCTTAATATAGAATAACATTCATGCATGTGAGAAAATATTTTCATGTCATATATGTTTAAAAGAAAATTCCTTTCACAATTTTATAAAAAGTGAAAAAAAACTTATTCAGAAAATTTTAAAAGATTTATTTTGAAATATTTTATAGAATGTAAATATTGGTAGAAAGATAACATTTAGAATCATTTTAAATAATATATTAACTTCGGTAAAATTGTTTATAGAATTTGGATAGGAAATATAAATATTCCTAACTGAAAAATAAAAATATGGTTGATTTTTCTTCAAAACAGTCATTTAGTTATTTCAAGTTTCAAAGATAGGAAAAGTTGGGAGAAAACAAGGAAACCCTAAAAATAACTTGAGGAGAAAAAATATATGCCATTTCATAAATAAAGATAATATAATTCTTCAATTATAAATTTAAACATAAATAATCTGAATAATAATTAAATTATAAAATTACACATTACGACACTAATACCTTTTGAATAAAACCTACTTAAAGGGAAAAATTAATTGAAAATTTAAATACTATAAAAAGTTATAATTCATGATATTGTATTTCAAATAGTAATTATATACACTATATAAAATAAATTAGGTGTATAATGTAAAATATGTCTCAATGAAGATGAATTGAGATGAAAAACCATTACCTTGGATTCCTACTTTGTTGGACACATTAATCATTATAGATAATTAATTTATAATTATTAATTTTTTTCTTAATAACCATTTTAATATTTAATCAATTTTATTATCATTTTATAGTCATTTGACTTATATTCATTTTATAGTAATTTGTCAAGTCAACCACTTAAGGTATTTCAATCAACTTCTCCCAAAAAAATTCAATATATTGACCATGGTTAAATTATTTATGAAATGGTAACATTATATATACAATATTAACCATGTTTAAATTAAAATTTTTCTACATTAAATATAATTTTTAACCATCCGTGTATATTGTTCATGAAAAATGCAGAACATCATTTTATGGAGATGGTAGTCTGTATGTATGCATGGGTGACATTTTCACTTTTAAAATATATGAAAAAGAAATAATTTAGATGAATGTTTGACTTTATAAATTCATAATAATTTTATATCTGTTATATGTATTCATTTATTCCATCCCTACGACTATCCAAGTAAGTCATAAATGTAAAAGGAATCACATGGGATCATGAAGGTGGTAGTTCACATGTACTCATGAGTGGAGTTATAATTTTACAATTAATAGAAGGGAAAGGTGGTAGATAATGTATCCTATTTATTGAATCATAATAATTACATAAATATCATATATATTCAATAATTACATATTTATAACAATCCTTGTGAGGAAATGATGAAAAAAATATCACATCACTCAGTGGAGTCGGTAATCCACATGTACATGGGAAAAGTTTTCATTTCCCATTGGTTGGAAAATATGTTGAAATAGGTTGTTCCCTAATCATAATAAAAATTATGTATAGTGAATATCTTGATATAATTGTTTCAGGATGGTTAAAATAGATTTAGAAGGAGTTAGAAAAAGAAATAAATTAAAATATGACGGTTAAGACGATCACCACTTCTTTGGGAAACCTCATTCAGATTACATCTTAATCCTTATTTATGTTGTATTTTATTAAGGAAAGAACTAATAAGATGTGTATAATAATGCTGGGAAGATATTTGGGCATGCCTTTGTTTATATAATTAGATCAATAATTGTAGAAAAATGAGGGGAGGAGGTTCTTTTTTAAAGTGATGTGGGTAGAAAACTTATAAATACATGAAATTTTAATACATAATATATTTATAACTCAAGTAAAGTTATAAATTTTTTTCCTAATTTAAAATATAATAGTTTTAAGGCCCAAATAAAACCAAAAAATGATATTAATCTAGGGTTTTGTGTTATTTTGGATCCTGATCCCTTTATTTTAACAATTTCAACCAATTTTACCCTTAACCATGGTGATAAATATTTACAATGGTTACTATACATTATAAATAAAAATTAAATTAAACTAATTTTTTTTTGAATATTATGATCCCAAATAGAAAATATATTTTCAATGATTCAATTTACATTGGTGATATGAATTTATTTTAATAGGAATTTACAAAACACAATGGGAACAGTTTTTAAGAAAATCTCATTTTAAGAATAAAAATGATATTGCACTAAAATAAATTATAATGATTATTCCCAAGGAATTAATTAAATTGTATTAAAAAAATGAGACTTATTTGGACTTAAAACCACTCAAAAAAAAGGAACCTTATGACTACTAGATTAAAAACAATATTTAATAAAAATATAACTTATATTTAAAAAAATTAAAAAAATGATTTCTTGGTTAAAATTTATAGTTTTAAATACATAATATTGATTTTTAAATATATATTTATTTTATAAAAAGTTTATATAAATTTATAATTCATTATTTTGTTATGATAGTTATATAAATGTGACCTTTTTTTAAATCAATATTTTTCACTATTAACCCAATTTGTTTCTATAAAATAAAAAATAACCCTAAGATAATTTTGATATGATGATATAATAAATTGATATGATTTTATCAATTTTTTTAAAAAATTTATAAAAATGCCTTTGAAATGAAAATAAAAAATATACAACCAAACTAATTTTATATAAAGTTTTCCCTTTTATACCTTAAATATTCTTAAAATTATATTATTCCATTCTAATCATTAAAAATTGAGTACTTATATCCATGTCATTAATTAATAATTTTTTATTTAGAAAAATTATGAATATATATTTTAAAATTAAGTTAAATCTATTCATATGTTACAAAACAATGGTTATTTTTTAATAATCATATTTAAATAATAATATTTTTATTGTGACACTATGGTATTTTTTTAAAATAACACTATGTTTGACTCTGTACATGACACACAAAATCGAGCTTAAATAAAGCATGAAATATTATTATTTAAATATTACCATTTTAACAGAGCAATAATTTTTTAAATATGAATAGGAATAGTCACATAATGAAATATATTTATAAATTTACTAATCAATACAAATATTTTGATTAATTCTTATGTAATAGTCATTCAATTTTTCTAAAGTCATTTTATTCTTCAAAAATACATTCCCTTCAAAATGGTTTTTGTTCCTTTCTGTGAGAAAATATTAAAGTTAATTTATAACATTTTTAGAAATTTTATTTGATAAAAAGTATATCTTTTTTGAATTTGGAATATCAAAATTATCTTTTGATGATATATTTTTTGGATTTTTTATGAAAAGATTTATTTTTTATGAAATGTAAAAAATATTTATTTTTATTGATAATCATTTTTTGTATAAATCATTTAATTATTTTTATTTTTTTGTAAAATAGTTTAAAAGTAAAATTAGTTTATTTATATCATAAAAAATATAATTAAGCTCACTGGAATCAATTGTATTCTTGACTTTGGTATACAAACTTTTTAAACTTAAGAAGATTTTTTTTGTGGAAAATTACTTTTCATCACTTTTTATGGTTTTAATTTTAAATTATATTATACCAATTATGTGAATTGAATTTGATAAAATATTTTATATATTTAAAATCATAATAATTAATGTTATGTAATATGTTAAACTTATTTTTTTGGATATAATTAATAGTAACTACTATAAATAGTTTTAACCGTAAAAAGGGTAAAACAGGTTAATTAATTTTAAAAATAACGTTTAAAGGATTTAAAACCTACATAATACTTAATCTTACCAAATCAGATGAGTTACGAATTTAATAATCATATATGTTTCTAATTTACATCCAAATTGATATTTTGTATTTGATAATGACCTATATAATAATTTAGGTAAAGAGAAATAAAAAAATGTCGCTCTCTTTATTTTAAATACTTCTTATATGTTATCGTAGGTATAAAAATTTGTTTTGAATTAATATTAAATTTTGTTTTGAGTATAATTAATTTATTCTTTTTATGTTAATTTATTTATAATATTTAGTGATTAGATAATTACATGAAATACTTAGAGGACATTGATATAGTGCATGTGCATGTAATGAAAAAATCAAAGTAAACAGTTTTAAAAACATGAAAAGTGTTGTATTTTGGATGAATTTTGTTGAAAATATATTTTTATAGTTAATAATAATGTATTATTCATGGTGAAATGGATTATATTAAAATTACATTGTTATATTCATGACATTGAAATAAAATTAAATGATTAACTCCAAAATTGAAATTTATTATATTTTATAATAAACAATATTTGATTAAATAGTTTAAATTTCATAAAAACCAATATTTGGAAATGTAAATGGGATAATGTATATAATATAATTTTTTTCCATTTAAGTGACACTTTTCTTTTTAAATTATCTTTATTGACCACTAAAGAGTAAAAAACGTTGAATTTTTGGTAATCATCAAAAGGTTTACCAAGGGGTTTAAACAAAGAGATAAGAGTGAAAAAATAATCTAAAATTTTATATATATTATTATATGATATAATTTGGTCCCATAATCATCCAATATTCTAAATATGTCGATTTTTACCCATATTTCCCTAAAAATAATATATAGTAAATCAACACTTTAAGAAATTCCAAGTGTGTCCTCCCCCCACTTATAATAGGACACACCTCTCTTATCCTCTCTATAATTAAAGATCCATTTTTTCAATAAATATCTAAATACCTTCCTAACATCCATAAACACATACTAGATGTCTTAGTTGGGGTATAATACCAACCTTAGAGTTTTTAAGATGTAATGAAATGGAGATAGTGTGGAGAATAAGAATAAGTTTTAATTGAATGTTTTAGTTTTATTTATTATTAAAACTTATTAGGAATTATTATAAAAATTGTGATATTATAAAACCTGTATTTATAAAATAATTAGATGTTATTATGTCAATGTATTAACTTTAACACATCTTCTTCTTCATAACATGAGAAATGAAACCACCATTATTGTGTATGGTGGACTACCACATCATGAATCGATGTAGTTCATTTTCCATCCCCACCACTAAAAGTAACTTATACAGATTCATTCAAATGATATATATTCTATTAGTGACAAGAATAACATTATTTAAATAAAATATGTTATTTATTTTCCTATAATAACATCCATTAAAAATTGATAACGTCGCTCATGTGTCTATGTGAATTACCACCTCTACAAAGTGATGTTGCTTGTTTTTACTCATTACCTCACATAGATGGTATATATAAGTGAATTTTAAGAAATAATATGATATTAATGATTTAATAATAATTATATAAATATAAAATTACACATACCTTCTTTCCCTCAATTTTGTTGAAAAATGAAAATGTTACTCATGCGTATATACATAATACCACCTCTATGATTGTAACAGAATTAAATTTTTTGTCACCATTTAACATATTTAGTTATAAATTTATAATTAATTTATAAAATTTATAATTATATCGTTATTAAATTTATTTATTTTATGAAATAATTTCCTCTTTGACCATGGTCAACATATTGAAGTTATTTTGAAATTATGAACCGAATGTCCTCAAAACATCCGAAGTAAACTTGATTGACGATGTTACTAGATAAAAAATGGTCATAAATTTCATTAGATTAATAAGGATAATGGAATGAACATGAAACATATTTATATTAAAGAAAATAATTATTGTAATTGTATTATTCTATAACTAAATAATGTAAAATGTTAGATGGTTTTTAAGGTATATTACATCTATTCTCAATTCCATTTCTTTATTATATAACCTATTTTAACAACATGTTTTATTTTATATGGTATATAATTCTTCTTTATGGATGTAATTTAAAATTCTTAAAAATAAATTAATTTTTTTCCTTCAATGTTTTATTTTATTAAAAGTTATAATTCATAAGGGATACTTCATCTAATAACCTCCTTTTAATCATTTTAAAGATATATTTTCTAAAACTTTTTATTCCATGTCCATATTCATGAAATTATTTTATCTATGTATTGATATTAAAAAAAATGAATTATAAAGTATATTTAATATAAATTTTGAATTTATTGAAAATTATTTTTAAAAGGAATATTTTTACATATCTTATATGAAATGTTTTGAATATATTTACAAAAAGAAAAATTAATGTTTTATTTTAACATATATGATGTCTATGAATATTACTTATATTGAAACATTTATTTTATTTTAAACCTCATTTATAAAAACCCATGATTTCTTAAAATAAAAACCGTATTTCCATTTTCTATATGTATTATAGCTTTAAAAATTTTGTTTTAAAATAAATAGATATACTAATATTTGAAAATATTTTTCTTAAGAGTTGAAAAGTATATATTTAATAGTTTGATGAAGGAAATTCAAGATTTTATATGTTTTATATATGTTGTGGTCCTCAATAATTGTTCATTATCTAGTGATCTTGGAATATCTCTATAATGCATTCAGTAATGATTATTTTCTCCAGATAATTATATTGGAAGTTTGTCATATAGGTTTTAAAACTTTTTGGGGTCCTTATAATATTTCGAAAAATATGTTGTCCCAAGTAACATACATGGATCTTTGAGACTTTATAATGTGAATTTCTGGAAATCTATGATTTCAATATATAGGATAATGATATTTTGTTTTAATGAAATTATTATTCTCTTTTTGTGTAAATGTAATGCCCTAACCATAGTTTCCCAGAGTCAGTGCATTATTTTATTACATTTGGAATGATCGCAATAAAATAAAATCTCAATGGAATGATTTGTTTAGTAGCCTTGGAAAAACTAGATACAAACATAAGTTTTAAATTACATATTGAATTGAAAAATTACATAATGTCTCCTTCATAAACACCTATATTCCGTACACTATCCTTATAGGTCAATCATAATATACCTCTTCATATACTGGGAAAAAATTAAACATATGAAATGGGTGAGCTCAGATGCTCTATAAGGATAAATAATATAGCACAAGCTATTATAAATATGCATAAAATTTTAAGGCATGGTATAAAACTGAAAAACAATCATTTTAAACATAATATTCAGAATAATATGGAAAGAATAAATAAAATAATTCTATTTAATATTTAACACGGATATTCTACTAGTTGAATAATCATATGAAATATCAATAACTAATCTCATAATGAAGAAATGCATAATTACAGACATCATAACCATACAATTAAGGCCTCGTGCCAAGACCATAAACATACTATCAAGGTCTTGTGCCAAGACACTAGTTTTCCTCATGATACCTATTGATGCATCAAGGTTCTATAATAGGCCCAATCCATCACTTACTAAGTCCAATGAATTCCTTTTATGAAAAGGGTGAAACATGACATAAATATTCATATTAAAACTAACATACAAAATGTTAATAATTTAACTATAAACCCTGAATGGTATAAAAATAGAACATCTATAGACAAACATGTCATAAAAACTTCAATAAAATTTAGAAGATTTTATTATAAAAAATCAACCTCAATTAAGTATAAAATTCAATAAAGGATGTCGACATAGATGAAAATAATTTAATAAATTCATTAAAACTCTTTTATAGAAATATCCATTTTACATTGAAATTATATAAAAGATACACACGAGCAATGTTATCATTCCCTTGATGGTTAAATGGTATGAAATTGGATGGTATATTAATCATAAAGAATAATTATAATGTTATATTCATTATTTATATCCATTATAATCATCATTATATCCATCCAAACAAAGTAGTGTTGAATAAAAAATTACACCACGATATAGATAAGATAAGCCGTATATACACACACATGGTGATATTTTTATTTCTAAGATGGATACAGTGAGGAATATGGTTATACGATGATTATAATAAAATATCAGTATATGGATGATACTGGAGTTATTATTTTCTTTTTGAAACAACTTATAAAGAGAAAGTAGAAGTAGAAAATAACATTGAAAGGGTTGATATAACAATTACCTTTTATTCAACTGTTTCCTTTTTATTTGAACAAAACAGATCCTTAGGATGACTTTATAGCAACAATTATGACTCTAGGATGAAGTGAGGGAGGTTGGGATGAGAAATGGTTAGGGTTTGGCTGAACCAAAAGGCTTTTTAGGTGGGAGTTAAAGAGAAAGGGGGGTTCCCTTTTATAAGAGAGGTGAGGGGCACTTTAGGAAAAATATTGAAATACTAATTTATTATAAAATAAATATCAGTTTATAATAGCTCCAAATTTATTTATTTAGAGGATAATATTATGATGGGTCAAAATAATCTCAAAAATATGTTTTAGACAAGTTTAGGTCAGAAATTTAACCTTATATTTTTGAATTAACCCTTAGTTAAATAGTTTAACTATTACCATGTCTTCTTGTATTTGTATACTACATGGTTAATATGGTTATTATAAATTTACAAAAGAACATAAATTGGATAATTTTTGAAATTTTAATCACTATCCAAGTAATTTGGTAGAATCATAGATTATTATGACTTTTATATCATTTAATAAAATAGTATTTATTTAAAAAGAACATATATGTCAATTTTGTTACTATTCAATATTTAAATTTTTAAAAATATCAAACCAACAAGATAAATTCAAAACAATACTTCCAGTGTGTCATATATATATATATATATTATTTCTATGAAATTATTTTATGTCATTAATTAATTAAAATTTTATTTATTTTAAAATTATTAATATCATTTATTTGATACTTCCTTTAATAAATCAATTAATGCATCATCATGGTGTTAAAATTAAATTTAATTATTTAATGTATAAAAATTTTAAAAAAATATAAGTATGTAGATATATTTTATTCGTTTATAATCAATTATTATAGTCTAATTTATCTTATTTATAACCCTATAATAAAAATGGTTTTGTTATTAAAATTTGAATATGATATTTTTAACTCTTCTTTAAATAAAATATAATAAATATTCTAATCTAAGAGAAGTGTCTTAAAAAGGATCATATTTTAGAACTAAGGTTGACTTTGGTCAAAATAGTCATATACAATAGAATTATGACATGTGTTAGGGTAATTTTATATTATTATAATATTATGTTTACCTTCAATTACCATATTTACCGTTAATGGTGGTAAATAAAATCCAAAAGTTAAAACTTACCAAAAATTATTTTGATCTTATTAGACCACATTTTCACCCTTATTACAACCATGTATGTTGGATTTTTAAAATTAAATTCATAGAAGTGGTAAAATCATGTTTAGTTCTAATTTGCAAATGTGCATAGTAGGTGGGTAAAAGAGACGTTCAAAGGTTCAATAAAATTTTATATATCTAATTATATTACAAAATGACTCCAAGGACTTAAATTGGACTAGTATATTTATTATTTATATATTTTGAATTTAAAATACATTTAAATTAATATAATTATTCAAATAAAAAAGTCAGGTTTTTAAGGTCAATGTAGTGTTTTTCACTATTCATTAAAAATTAAAAAACTTCATAAAATTACCAAAATTTCAGCCTAATATAATTTTGATATTCCAAATTCAAAAATAATGTCAATTTTGAATAATAAAATTATAAAATTTCTAAATGTGGTTAATACGTTTCATAACCATTTTTAAATGGTTAGTTAGAAAGGTCATGGTGAACTCGAACTTGATGTTCCGTGTAGCACAAGCTATTGAATTATTTAAAATGAAGTGTACTGTGGAAGATTAGGTTGTTATATTCTTCCCTAATTAAATTAATTTCATCATTTAAATTTCTAGAATATCACTTCATAAAAAAATTTGCGTGGTTATTTATTATATTTTTTTCAGGTTCCCACGTCGCCTCTTCCATTTTATGGTTTCTCAAAATAACCTTTACCAGATGATTCATCTAATTTATCAACAATTTTTCTCTAGAATCAAGAACCTTGACAGGATCTTTTCAATAAGACAAATTAGATTCTAGTTCTATTTCTTTTTAGGTGAGTACATGCATTGGATCTGGCATGTATTTCCTTAATATTAATACGTGAGCACATCATGAAATTTTCAGAGACTTGGCAAAATTTCCAAAAGGTAAGCTACATATCCAATTCATTCCATAATTTTAAAAGTTCCAATATTCCTGGGACTTAATTTACCCTTATTAACTAATCTTATAACACCCTTCCATGGATATACCTTTAAGAAAAAAATATCTCCCACTTGAAATTACGAATCCTTCCTTCAGTTATCAATATAGCTATTTTACCTACATTGAGCTATTTTGATATGATTCTGAATAGTTTTTAACTTTTCTATGATTTCCTTAACATGTTTTAGGCCTACGAGTTTTCTTTCACCAATATCATCCCAAGAATTTGGTGTACAACATCTCTTTCCATACAACGTTTCATATGGTGCCATCTATACACTTGAATGTAAGCTATTGTTATAGGAAACTTCTACTATAGGTAAATAATGATCCCACATAACTTGAAAGTCAAGTGAGAAAGATATAACAATGTCTTCTAATGTTTGAATAATTCATTCTGATTGTCCATCTGTTTGAGGATGGTAAGCGTTTCCAAAATAAAGATTAGTATCTAGGGCCTTCTGAAGACTTTTCCAAAATCTTTATTAAAAATAAGTAATATGATAAACCATAATCGATAGGGGTACACCCTGAATTCTTAAAAATTAATTAATATATAGTCTTGCTAAATGTTAAAGTTTTAAATCTTATCTTATAGAAAGAAAGTGTGATGATTTGGTAAAACGATCAACAATAACCCATATCACATCATTTATTATTATATACCTTAGTAGTCCCATGAAAAATTCCATCATAATAGCATCCCATTTACAAACAAGTATAGGGAGAGATTTCTTAACAACTCTATAATGTTGTCTTCTTGCCTTAACCAATTGAAAAACCAGGCATCTTGACACATAATTACCAATCTACCTCTTCATTTTGTCCCTAAAAAATGTTTCTTCAAATATGTATACATCACAGTTCCACCAGGGTGTATAGAGAAATTAGAGCTATGAGCATCATCCAATAATTCTATTTTTATATTAGGTATAGTAGGAACACAAATCCTCTTCCCAAATTTCAAAACACCATCTTCAAATACAAAGTCTATCAGTTTTCCATCATTCATATCCTCAATTTTCTTTTGAAACTCCTCATCATCAGACCATGAAATTTTTATTCTTTCCATTTAATATGGTTTTTTCAACCATTTGAAAGAGCAGTGATGTTTCACCTTTTATGATAATTACCATAACCATATTTACTGGATCCATAAAAGTAGGACGCCCTACAACTCTCATTTTTTTAAAACACCATGGTCTTTTATATTAAAAGCATCCACCACCTTATTTTACTTCCTTGGGTGGTAGAGTACTATGACATCAAAATACTTGAGTATCTCAAGCTATCTCCTTTGTCTCATTTTGTGTTCCTTCTGTGAGTAAATATATTTTGAACTCTTATGATCATTATATATCTCACATATTTCTCCATGGAGATAGTGTCTCCATATCTACAAACCAATATTACTTTTTCTAAATATAGATCATGATTTGGGAAGTTTTGTTAATTAATTTTAATTACCTTGATGCATAAGAAATAATCCTATCATTATTCAAAAGGACACATCCATGTCCTTTCCTTGATGAATCATTGTAAATTACAAACCCGTCATTCCTAGATAGTAGAGTCAAGATACGATAATTGAACAATATTCTATTAAATTCTTCAAATCATTCTTCACAATCTTTTTTTAAAATGAATTTAACCCCTTTACATGTGATCATGGTTAATGGGTTTTCTAATCAGGAAAAATTCTGGACAAAACAACTATAGTAACATGCTAAACCAATAAAACTGCGTACCTCAGTTATACTCATTGGAACTAGACATTCTTGGATTGATTTTGTTTTTTAATGATAAACAAAGATTCCATATTTGGAGACAATATGGCCAAGAAAATCAATTTCTTGAATCCCTAATTGACACTTGATAAATTTAAAATATATTTTATTTCTTCTAAGATTCTTTTGAACAATCCACCAGTGGTTCTCATGGTCATCATAGATTTTGGATTATACCAGGATATCATCCACAAATATGACTACAAAATCATAAAGAAATTATTTAAACACACTATTCATCAGATCAATGAAAATATAGGGTGAATTAGTCAATACAATTGGAATTACTATAAATTTTTATTTACCATACCTGATTTGGAATGCTATATTTGGAATATATTCTTTTTTACACACAATTGATGTTGTCCATAATTATGATCAATCCTCAAAAAATATTGAGCTCCATAAAGTTGATCAAATAAATAATCAATGTGAGGCATATGAAACATGTCCTTTATTGTAATAGTATTGATTTCTATATAGTCAATGCACATCCTCATAGATCCATCATTCTTCTTATCAAAAGGAACTGGGGATTTCCATGAAGAAACACTAGGGTGAATAAATCCCTTATTACTCAACTACTCTATTTGTTTCTTCTTATCTACTAATTTCATGGTGGCCATTCTATAGGGTGTTTTTGATATTGGCCTTGCATTAGGGATTAAATCAATAGTAAACTCAACTTCTCACTCTGGAGGATGTCCAAGTAAATAATTTGGAAAAACATCAATATATTCTTGTACAATAGGAAAATCCTCAGTTAAAATATTTCTTTCTCCACCAATGGATGATATTTTCTCTTCCAACCACAGAATTTCATTCAGAAGAGCTATTGGGGGTGCATATAAATAAGAATAGGATGGTGAAATTTATTCTCTAAAGATGATGGATTCCAAATCATCCTCACATATCATAAATTTCTTCTTCTTGAAATAATTTTTCACATCATATTTTGATAGAAAATCCATATTGAGGATTATATCAAAGTTGACCATAGGTATGATGATAAATTCAAAAAATAAAGAGTGTTTATATTCTATAATGGGAACTGCCTGACATATCTTTGTTGCAATAACTAATTTTTAAATCAAACTGGGAAGATAAAAATTAATGCGTGGATATAAAATGAAATAATTCTTCAGCTAATGTTTTGGACAAAATTATAGTACCTACCACCACATCATTCGAATATTTAACCTCAATAGTTTTGATCACATAATGTTGGCCTTTCTCCCTTTTCCTTTTCCTATGAATGTTTCCTTGACACTTAAGACATTAATTTTCATAATGTCCCATTTATTTACAATTGTATCATTTAACATTGACATCCTCTTTCTTCCCCTTGAAATCATGAATATTGTGGCCTTTTTTCCATATTTGTAACAAAATACCATCCCATTTAGGCAAGTACTAGGGTGTTTCTTCCCCCAATTACTATAGGGTGTAAAGTCACCTTTTCCCTTTTTAACTTTATTTCCTTTCCCAGAGTTTTCAGCAACGCTCTTCTTATCTCGATTCCATTTAAAGTACCAAGACTTAAAGAATTCATTTTCTATATTGATATCACACGAGACTATATCTTCTTATGATAAAAAAATATTATGAGACCAATGCTCATTAAAGGAATGTTTTTAAATAAACATATAATCTATAAATCTTACTTATTCGGTTGCATATATATTTTTTAGCATGCCTTGCTAACCTTGTGAAGTTATTCTCATACTTTTCAACATTGTCATCCTATTTTTTCCTCAGACTCAGAAATTGCATTTCCATACCTGCTTGTAGATCACGAGGATAGTATTATTCTAGGAATAGTTTTTCAAATTACCTCTATTACATATGTGCGACCTCTTCAACATCCTTCGTGTTTTGAATCAATGACCACCATTGATCTGCATCTCCTGAAAGATGATAGACTTCTATAATAACTTTTTCCCTTTCGTTACTCCCCGAACCAAGAAATATTTTCTATTTGGAAATTATCTACTTCTCATCTTCAAAAGGATTTTTATTCCCATTGAATGTTGGAGGTTTTTGTATCATGAATAATTCTAACATTGATCCTCCACATTGTGGATCAGGCTACTCCCTATAGATAAGGATATTATTCATAACATAAGTCATTTGTCCCAGTATGGTTATAAGTTGTTCAGCACCAATTGTATCACCATATCCAATATCATTATCTTACAAAGTAGGTCAATCCCTAAATTGATTTTTTGCATTGATAAAATTTCTATTTCTTCCACTAGGATCCATTTCTAAATAATGGAATACACTAGATTAGGTTATAAATGAGAATGTATAATTGGAAACTAGTAAAATAATTAACATAAATTGAAACATTTATGCATTTATAATCCATAATCATAAAAAAAATTTGAGGAAATTATTAATCATAAATCCTTAATAATGTTTTATAAATAATATATGAATTATTCTAATAATATCACCTAGGAGTGTCAAACTTGGTGCGTAGTAAGGCCCGTTGTTGTGTACTTAGTTACCCCGATTCATGATGGGAACACCTTATTAGAGTTTTCATCCCTAGGTACATCTGTGGAAGAACCATGTACACTTGTAGTATCCAGAAATAGATGTATTTTCTAGTAATATCCTTATAATCTCTATTTTAACAAAATTCTTGGATGCTCTTCAATACTAATCCTCAATGTCTATCTTAGGGTAATGTTCCTCAATAAAGGTTGTTTTCTAAATACAGTTTCCATGGATTTTACTAAACTTCCTATGATACCAAATTTAATGCCCTGCCTATAATTTCCCAGAGTCAGTGTATTTATTTTATTACATTGTCATGATCACAAGAAAATAAAATCCTGAAGGAATGATCAG
The DNA here is from genome assembly GCA_963277665.1 of Viscum album. Taxonomy (NCBI): domain Eukaryota; kingdom Viridiplantae; phylum Streptophyta; class Magnoliopsida; order Santalales; family Viscaceae; genus Viscum; species Viscum album. Next base: position 1,173,401,133 of record OY728120.1, read on the forward strand.
TTTAGTATCCTTCAAAAAAATAGATACAAATGTATGTTTTACATTACATATTGAATTGAAAAACAACATAGAATATCTTTTGTAAACACCGTTATTCATTATAATATCCCTACAGGTCAATCATAATATAATTCTTCACATCCTGAAGAAAAATAAGACATAATAAAGTGGCGAGATCAGATGCTCAATAAGGATAAACAATATAGCGAAAGCTATGATAAATAAGCACAAACATTTAAAGAAATGTATAAAACTGAAACACAATCCTTTTAAACATAATATTCACCGTAATATAGAAATAATAAATTAAATAATTACATTTAATCTTTACCATTGATATTATACTTGTCAAATAATCACTTGAAATATCAATAAGTAATATCATAATGAGGAAATGCATAATGTCGGATATCATAAACATACCGTCAAGGCCTCTTTCCAAGACCATTACCATACTGTTAAGGCCTTGTGATAAAACACTATTTGTATCATGAGACCTACTAATGTATTGAGTGGATATAGCGGGACCCTCTTTTTACTCATTATGTTCGATGAATTACACTTATTAAATGGGTGAAACATGACATAAACATTCATATTAAAACTAGCATATGAAATGATAATAATTTTACCATAAAACAGAAATGGTATAAAAATAGAACATCCATAGTGAAACATATCATAAAACCTTTAATACAATTTAGAAGATATTATCATAAAAAATCAACCACAATCAAGCGTAAAATCAAACAAAGGATGTGCACAAAGATGAAAATAATCTAATAAATTCCTTAAAACTCTTTGAGATAAATATCCGTTTTACATTGAAATTATTTAAAATCCAATCAATAAGAAAATAAAACATTTCCTTTTAAAATAACCTTATAATCTTGTATGGGATGCATCAAAATGGTAAGGTGTCATAACAGTAAAAAATAGACATTCGTTCTGTATAAGTTTAAAAAACATTCGTTCCTTAATTTGTTGAAAAGATCATAAAGTACATCATTTGGAAAGCGATGGAAAGATTCCATTCAAAATGTTTTATAAAAAATAAAACATGGGTAAAAATTTCGTTAATAAAATTTCGATAATATTTTGAAATACATATAATGAAACCTGGACTGGATGATAAGGTTTTCCCCATAAATACTTATGTATAAACAATATCAAATAATAAAGAGATTGTGAAATTAACCCTTACCTTTTATGATCCTTTAGTCGAGGATGATTAAGATTCATTTATAATGGATGAAACATGTTATTAAATTATAATAGGACCATATCCATATTTATGATATCATATATGATCCTCTTATATCACTTTGGTAAGAATATTTCATTATTACCAGTGTTTGGGGCGTTAACTACTTTATTTTCCAATTCATGTTTTGTCATGTTAGTCCTGTTTTTTATAAATATGATATATTTTATTCATATTCCGAATAAAATTATGTTCAAAATTATTATTTTTAATCACCATATAAATTTTATAATTATTCTTGAATGGTTATCCTGTAGAATGAATCTCACCACATCGTGGAGATGGTAGGTCATACGTACGCACGAGAAATGTTATCATTTCCTTGACAGTAAAATGGTTGGATGGTATATTAATTATAAAGAATAATTATAATGTTTAATTCATTATTTATATCCATTATACTCATATTTATAACTATCCAAACAAAGTAGTGTTGAATAACAAATTACACCATGGTGTAGAGATGATAAGTCATATACACACACATATGGTGATATTGTTATTCATAAGATGGATAAAATGAAGAAAATGGTTGTACCATGATTTTAATAACATTTCAGTATATTGGTGATACTTGATTTATTATTTTGATATGGAAACAACCTAAAAATATAAATTAGAAGATGAAAATATTGTAGAAAGGGTTAAGAAAACAATTACCTCTTCTGCAAGTTTTTCCTTTCGATTTGAACAAAAAGGCTCTTTAGGATGGATTTAGGCCCAATGTTAGGCCTCTAGGATGAAATGATGGAGTTTGGGAGGAGAAATGGGTAGGTTTCGGTCGAAACAAATGGTTTAGAGGTGTGAGTTAAAGAGAATGGCAGGTGCCCATTAATAAGAGAGGTGAGGGCCACTTTAGGAAAAATCTTGAAATATTAATTTATTATAAAATGAATTTCGGTTTATAAAAGATCAAAATTTATTTTTTTAGTGGATAATATGAGTATGGGTCTAAATTATCTCAAAAAATAGGTTTTATACATGTTTAGGTTATAAAATTAATCGTATCAATTATATTTAACCCTTATTTAAATAGTTTAACAATTACCATGTCTTCTTGTATTTTTATACTACATTGTTAATATAGTTACAACAAATCACCAAAGAATCTAACATAAATCATTTATGAAATTTTTATCACTATAAAAGTTAGTTAGATGAACATTATATATTTTTTTAATTTTATATCATTTAATAAAATATTATTTATTTTAAAATATCATTTATGTCAATTTTTTACTATTCAATATTTGGATTTTTTAAAATATCAAAAAAATATGATAACTTAGAACCAATAATTCAATTGTGTCCCTAACTGGTATAATATTTATATGAAATTAGTGTATGTCATTAATTAATTCAAATTATATTTATTTTATTATTATTAATAGCATTTATTTTATTCTCCCTTTAATAAATTAGTTAATGCATCAGCATAGTGTCACAATTAAATTTAATCATTTAATGTATACAAATTATAAAAAAATATATTTTTTAGATAAATTTCTTATCTTTATAATGAATATTTATAGTCTAATTTATCTTATTTAAAACCTAATGTTAAAAACGGTTTAGTTATTAAAATTTGAATAATACATTTTTAACTCTTCTTTAAATAAAATATAATAAATGTCCAAATTTAACCAAATTGGCTTAGAAAGGATAGTATTTTTGAACTAAGTTTTTTTTGGTTGAAATAGACTTTTAAGGTAGAATTAAGACATGTGTTAGGGTAATATTATATTATTATAATATTTTTATACCTTTGATTACCCTATTTATCTTTAAGCATGGTAAATAAAATTTAAGAGTTACTATTCAGCAAAAATTATTTTTATCCTATTAGACCAAATTTTCACCCTTATTACAATCATTTATGTTCTATTTTTGAAATTAAATTCATATAAGCAGTAAAATTACATTTAGTTCTAATTTTCAAATGTGCCTAGAATGTGGGTAAAAGAGACGTTCAAAAGTTTAATTAAATTTTATATATCTAATTATATTATAAAATTACTCAAATTACATACATTGGACTAATATATGTGATATGTATCTATTTTAAATTTAAAATAAATTATAAATAAAATAATTATTTAAATAATAAAGTTAGTTTTGTTAATGTCAATGTAGTGTTTTTCACTATTCATTAAAAATTGAAACTTTTTAGAAAATTACCAAAACTTTACCCCTAAGCTAATTTTGATATTTAGAATTCCAAAACGAAGTCTATTTTGAAAAATAAAATTTATAAAATTTAAAAATGTGGTTAATACTATTCATAATTTTTTTAAACGGCTAGTTTGAAAGGTCATGGTGCGCTTGAACTCGATATGTCATGTAGTGCATACTATAGAATTATTTAAAAGTAAGAATACCATGGAAGCTTGTGGTCTTACAGTTAAAAGTTATGTTTTTATGAAAATATTTATCATGGGTTCTATTGTATTTTATGAAACCCTCATGATTATGATTTTAACATTATATTTTTTTGCAAAGTGTTTTATGAAAAACTATGGGTATTAAAGTTTATTTCATTTGTAAGTAAATGATCATTTAATCTCAAATTTACTAATTCAATAAAAAATTATCTATTATGATCCCATGGTTTCGAAATAAAATTATAGGTCCCTTAATAAAATTTATGTTCTCATACTGTGTTTTCAAATATCTTTTATATATTTTAAGGATGAGTTGTAAAAATGATGATTATGTTATATGAAAAATACAAATTGGGTATAGTGGGAGAAATTATCATATACAAACATGTTTATTGTTATATAAGGGTTTATACTCACTACTGGAAACAGAGGATTTCCCAACGGTTCTAAACCGTTGGGAAAGGCTGCAGAACCGTTGGTATATGTTATACCAACGGTTCTGCAAACCGTAGGGAAGTAAGACGTTGGGAAAAGTTTTTCCCAACGGTTTACAGTGAATCGTTGGGATAGGGTGCTGAAAAATTACCCTATCCCAATGGTTCTGAAAAACCGTTGGGAAATCTTTTTCCCAACGGTTTACAACCATTGGTATACAAGAACAAAATTATCATGTTTTTCCCAATGGTTTGACAAACCTTTGGGAAAAACCCAACATATCCTCTTTCCTAGCGGTTCTAAACTGTTGGGAAAAGAGTTTTACCAATGGTTCTATGAACCGTTGGTAAAACAAGGCCTACACATTCTATTCCAACGGTTTTGAACCGTTGGCATAGCCTCTACTAGGAAAATTGCACAGCAGCTCTACAATTTACCTATCATCTCTCCAATTTGACCACCTGCTATCCAATTTTCCCACCAGGTCTGATTTTGTGGGTTCCCTCTCATTTTCAATCAAATTATTGTACCTGAAATAACCAACTAACACTTACATATAGAAAACAAATTCATACACATTTAACATATAATGGTGGAACTATACACATCCATAATTAAATTAGAATTCATAACGTAATTATAAACATACATAATTCATTTATAATTCAATTTAAAATTTAGATGACAATTATATGTGGAATCCGGAAGTCAATTCATAATTTGATCGGTTTTTTGTATACAATATAATTTTACATGAAATAATGTCCATTTTAAACATAATACATACACCTGGAGAGCTACCGGCCACACCGTGCCTAGGATTTAGGCGAGGTTGACTCTTACACATCACATATGACCCATGGATCACTGTGATAATGTATCGACACAATCCGAATGCGTTTGGATGGTTTTCCGTATTCCAGTTGATGTTTTTCAATTAAAATGACGTACTTTTGAAACAGAAGGCAGAAACTTTGAGTGGTGCCGGCCACACAGTGCCTCAGATTGAGGTGGTGTTGACTCGTACATGTCACATATGACCCATAGATCGTTCTCCAAAAGTTTCAATGGAAACCGAATGAGTTTGGTCGGTTTTCCATATGTACTTAAATTGTTGTCCATTTTAATAAAAAGACAGACACTTTGAGTGGTGGCGGCCACACCGTGCCTCGTATTGAGGCGGGGTTGACTCGTACACGTCACATATGACCCATGGATCGTTGTGCTAAAGTATCGACACAATCCGAATGTGTTTGGTCAATTTTCCGTATGTCAGTTGATGTATTTCATTTCAAATTATATCCTTTTGAAACAGAAGACAGACACTTTGAGTGGTGGAGGCCACACCGTGCCTCGGATTGAGAAGACGTTGACTCATACACGTCACATATGACCCATGGATCGTTCTCCTAAAGTTTAAATGGAAACCGAATAAGTTTGATCAGTTTTCCATATGTACATAAATTGTTGTCCATTTTAAGCAAATGACAGACACTTTGAGTGGTGGCGGCCACACCGCACCTCAGATTGAGGCGGGGATGACTCGTACACGTCACATATGACCCATGGATCGTTGTACTAAAGTATCGACACAATCCGAATGTGTTTGGTCGGTTTTCCGTATGCCAGTTGATGTATTTCGCTTCAAATTATGTCTTTTTGAAACAGAAGACAGACACTTTGAGTGGTGGCGGCCACACCACGCCTCATATTGAGGCGGAGTTGACTCGTACACGTCACATATGACCCATGGATCGTTGTGCTAATGTATCTACACAATCCAAATGCGTTTGGTCAGTTTTCCGTATTCCAGTTGATGTTTTTCAATTAAAATGACGTACTTTTGAAACAAAAGGCAGACACTTTGAGTGGTGGAGGCCACACCGCGCCTCGGATTGAGGCGGCGTTGACTCGTACACATCACATATGACCCATGTATCGTTCTCCTAAAATTTCAATGGAAACCTAATGCGTTTGGTCGGTTTTCCATAGGTACTTAAATTATTGTCCATTTTAAGAAAAAGACAGACACTTTGAGTGGTGGTGGCCACAATGTGCCATGGATTGATGCGGGGTTGACTCGTACACATCACATATGACCCGTGGATCGTTGTGCTAAAGTATTGACACAATCCGAAGGCATTTGGTCAGTTTTCCGTATTCCAGTTGATGTTTTTCACTTCAAATTATGTCCTTTTGAAATAGAAGACAGACACTTTGAGTGGTGGCGGCCGCACCGTGCCTCGGATTGAGACGGGGTTGACTCGTACATGTCACATATGACCCATGGATCGTTGTGCTAATGTATCGACACAATCCGAATGCATTTGGTTGGTTTTCCGTATGCGAGTTGATGTTTTTCAATTAAAATGACATACTTTTGAAACAAAAGGCAGACAATTTTAGTGGTTCCAGCCACACCGTACCTCAGATTGAGGCGGCGTTGACTTGTACACGTCACATATGACCCATGGATCATTCTCCTAAAGTTTTAATGGAAACCGAATGCGTTTGGTTGGTTTTCCATATGTAATTAAATTGTTTTCCATTTTAAGAAAAAGATAGATACTTTGAGTGGTGGCGGCCACACCGCACCTTGGATTGAGGCGGCGTTGACTCGTACACATCACATATGACCCATGGATCGTTGTACTAAAGTATCGACACAATCTGAATGCATTTGGTTGGTTTTCCGTATGCCAGTTGATGTATTTCACTTCAAATTATGTCCTTTTGAAATAGAAGGTAGACACTTTGAGTGGTGTCGGCCACACCGCGCCTCGGATTGAGGCGGCGTTGACTCGTACACGTCACATATGACCCATGGATCGTTCTCCTAATGTTTCAATGGAAACCGAATGCGTTTGGTCGGCTTTCCGTCTGTACTTAAATTGTTGTCCATTTTAAGCAAAAGACATACACTTTGAGTGGTGGCGGCCACACCGCGCCTCAGATTGAGGTGGGTTGGACTCGTACACGTCACATATGACCCACGAATCATTGTGCTAAAGTATCGACACAATCCAAATGCGTTTGGTCGGTTTTCTGTATGCCAGTTGATGTATTTCACTTCAAATTATGTCCTTTTGAAACAAAAGACAGACACTTTGAGTGGTGGCGGCCACACCACACCTCAGATTGAGGCGGGATTGACTCGTACGTGTCACATATGACCCATGGATCGTTGTGCTAATGTACCGACAGAATACGAATGCGTTTGGTTGGTTTTCCGTATGCCAGTTGATGTTTTTCAATTAAAATGATATACTTTTGAAATAAAAGGCAGACACTTTGAGTGGTGTCGGCCACACCACGCCTCGGATTGAGGCGGCGTTGACTCGTACACGTCACATATGACCCATGAATCGTTCTCCTAAAGTTTCAATGGAAAACGAATGCGTTTGGTCGGTTTTCCGTATGTACTTAAATTGTTGTCCATTTTAAGCAAATGATAGACACTTTGAGTGGTGGCGGCCACACCGCACCTCGAATTGAGGCGGGGTTGACCCGTACACGTCACATATGACCCATGGATCGTTGTGCTAATGTATCGACACAATCCGAATGCATTTGTTCGGTTTTCCGTATGCCAATTGATGTATTTCACTTCAAATTGTGTCCTTTTGAAACAGAAGACAGACACTTTGAGTGGTGGCGGCCACACTGCGCCTCAGATTGAGGCGGGGTTGACTCATACACGTCACATATGACCCATGGATCGTTGTTCTAATGTATCGACACAATCCAAATGCATTTGTTCGGTTTTTCGTATGCCAGTTGATGTTTTTCAATTAAAATGACGTACTTTTGAAACAAAAGGCAGACACTTTGAGTGGTGCCAGCCACACCGTGCCTCGGATTTAGGCGGCGTTGACTTGTAAATGTCACATATGACCCATGGATCGTTCTCATAAAGTTTCAATGTAAATCGAATGCGTTTGGTTGGTTTTCCGTATGTACCTAAATTGTTGTCCATTATAAGCAAAAGACAGACACTTTGAGTGGTGGCGGCCACACCGCGCCTCGGATTAAGGCGGGGTTGACTCATACACGTCACATATGACCCATGGATCGTTGTGCTAATGTATCGACACAATCCGAATGCATTTAGTCAGTTTTCCAAATGTACATAAAATGTTGTCTATTTTATGAGAATCCTCTATGTGGGGGTTGTTCAGGGTCCATGGAAGAGGGTGCAGGGGCTGTCCGGGGGGCTGTTTGGGGGGCTGTCTGGGGGGCTGTCCGGGGGGCTGTCTGGGGGGCTGTCTGGGGTCCAGGGAGGAGGGTGGGGGGGCTGTCTGGGGGGCTGTCCGGGGGGTGTTCGGTTGGATGTCTGGGGTCCAAGGAGGAGGGTGGGGGGATGTCTGGGGGGCTGTCCGGGGGCTGTTCGGGGGGCTATCTAGGGTCTAGGGAGGAGGGTGGGGGGGGGGGGGGGCTGTCCGGGGGCTATTCGGGGGGTTGTCCGGGGGCTGTCCGGGGATGTTCGGGGGGTTGTCTGGGGTCCTAGGAAGAGGGTGGGGGGCAGTCCAGGGGGCTGTCTGGGGGGCTGTCCGGGGGTTGTCCGGGGTCCAGGGAGGAGGGTGGGGGGGCTGTCCGGGGGGTTGTCTGGGGGGCTGTCCGGTAGGGCTATCAAGGGTCCAGGGAGGGGGGGTGGGGGTTGTCCAGGGTCCAGGAAGGAGGGGGGTTCCCAAACACACAACCACTAAAAGAAAACAACATCCATAAAAATAGATAATATATAAAAATAACTCAACTCCAATACTATACTACGAATCTAGATAAAACCAACAACTAGAATAGATTAAATATCAAATAACAGTAATATCAGTCAAAAATGTAATGGATCAACTTGTCCCACATCACCATAACCATCATCACCATCATCATCATCACCCTCGTCCTCGTCCCCATCATCATCCTTTCCCTCACCCTCCTCCTCGTCCTCGCCCTCCTCCTCGCCCTCGCCACCCGCCTCGCCCTCCTACTCTCCCTCCTCTTCCGCATCAGACTCCTCGCCATCATCATCTTCAAGTTGTACATCGTCCTTACCACCACTAGAACTTCCACCTGGTGCACCGTATATAGAACGTATCGACAACATATACTCATCAAAAGCTGAGCTGGACTCTACTGGAAGTGTAGGACGTAGAGCTTCAATAAATTTCATAAACACACTATTTTCCCTATCTGACTGTTCTGCCATCTATGTGGACCTTTTCTCAGCCTGTTCTTCATGTGCCCTAACTTGTTGCAGCTCGGTGGCTCTACCTGAGGAGGGTCAATACCTCGTCGGGGCTATCCTAGGTCGGCAGCGTACTCTGCCAGAATGCTCCTCTCCCAACACCTGATGTAAGTGATCTGTTGGCCCAAAATTGTCTGGTTCTTGGGCATCGAGGGCCTCTAAAGCATCCTGTTACAAATATAAATATATCATTAAGTTACAAAATAGATATTAAAAAATAAATTCAACAGATTAAAACTTACAATCTTCTGCTGAGTTGCTTCGTTGACGGCACTTCCATCCTTTTTCCGTCTACTCAAGCAAAACAGTTTTGCTCAAGGCACGCGTCCTTCAATATTTTTTATTTGCCACTACAATGACATTGAAAACTAAAGTTATATGAAAACTTTAACAAACTATTAAATAATTGAAGAAAAAAAAGAAAGTGTAAGTTGTAAAGAAAACTTATAAACAATTGTTATACCTCCTTCCTCTCATGATCAGGCATCGTAGTGCGTCCCAGTGTGTGGAGATATTTTTTTGAATCAATGTTCTTTTTATTTTTTCCAGATGATTCATAAATAAAATTCGAAAATGAAATTGATATTATTAATGAAAAACATGAAAGTTATTATTTAAATACCTCAAATGTTATTAATACCTTAAACTGGGTACTCGTCCAATGAGTAATCATCTGACGATACTGCTCAATAGAACAATCATCCACCCCTGGTACCGCCTCTAACTCAGTTACAACTCTAGCAACCCATCCAATATACAAATCATGCTTGTATTCTATCCAAAGCTCGCCTAAATCCTTTAGACGTTCCGATCGTGCACCCTCACCATCGGGAAAATTAAATCGAAGCTGAAATCAAAATATTAATTAATATAAATACAAAAATAATTCATGGAATTAAATAGAACATATTTTTTTACCCATATATCTACCCAAGCTTTATCCTTGACCACATGTGGAAAATGTCTTCATGATAGCGGGCTGACGGGAAAGATGTCAGAGTATTTGGAAAGCGTCGCTAAAAAACTCCGACATTGCTACCCTGTTTTCTCAACCATTTGGTTGTCTTCATTATAATCCACCATAACCTGTGTGAGGCTGTTCCACACCGAACGCATGCGTGTACACCCCCTCCCATGCCTCCTGTCAGTAGATGTATCTGTAATGAAAGAAAAACAAATATTTTATCAAAACATGTTATAATGAAAATAAATATTTCTATAAAAATTTGTTAGGGTTCTATAAATATACCTATGTCGGTCTGATTGCTGAGTGCCACTGGATCCACAGAAACTGATGGAACACCCTGTGGTGTAACAGGAGTCGAAGACGATGGGATATAGAAGCTCAGAGAGATAGAAGTAGAAGGAAAAGAAGATGAGACGGCTGTCTGACCGGTTGCTGACTGAGGAGTGGGAATCATCATGGGATGTGAAAATGATGGGCTAGAAGATGCAGAAGGTAGAGAAAACATGGGAGGCATAAATATCCCGTGTGTCTCTAATGACACACAGGGATCAGAATGTGGGAAGGATGACATGTCAATGGGAGGGGCAGGGTCTAGTCGGGTACGGGCAGCTGCTCGTCCACCTCTGGTACGAACCCTCCTCGTACCACCGGCCTGAGTACTAGGACCAGTACTAGGCTTCTCGTCGAATAACTGTCGACGTATAGGTGGATCCTACAAAAATGTTTACAGAAAAATTAATCACATGACATTATATATTCTTTAAATATATCAATTTGAAATAAAGTACTCACTGTAGGCACTAATGGTGGAACGCCCATCTCCGTCATTCGACGATTGTTGTCCATCATTTTTTTCCTTCTTCTCTCTTCAATTGGCTTCATTTCCTGCTTTTGAAAAAAAATATGTAATTAATTAGAAAAATAAAACTAATGTGTAACCCAAAAAACTAAATATATGAGGGAATAGGGTATTCATAGGTAATTTATCTATCAATTGTTTTAGAAGAGCTTCAATGGATTTAATAAATCATACAAGTTGTAATGTTCTCCAAGTTAGAAATATTGTTTGACTATGTTTGAATACAGTTCAATTAAAAATTAGAAAATGCAATTCAAATAAAACTACAACCAATAAACATTGAAAATTCACATAACGATCAAGTCAACTATCAATTGTTTTAGAATATCATGAATGGATTTAATAAATCGTACAAGTTGTAATGTTCATCAAGTTAGAAATATTGTTTGACTATGTTTGAATACAGTTCAATTCCAAATTAGAAAATGAAATTCAAATAAAACTGCAACCAATAAACATTGAAAATTCACGTAACGATCAAGTCAGCTAAAAAATATTTGTGATCAATACTAAATCAATTTGAATATTACCAACCTTAACAACCCAACTCGAGGTAAACCAAAATAATTGAGAACATGGATGAATGATTCTAAATATTTTCAACCACAACTTCAGGTTCACAATCAACTCTGACAATTGAGCTATTTGAGTTATCAAAAGAAATAAATGGATTGGTTCCAATGGAACAAGGGACAGTGTCAATTCCATCATCACCATCATCAAAAATATGTCTTGGAATTACTTCAACTATGACACCAAATTCAGGTCGAAGTTGGTATTTGACATAAAAAACTTGTTTAGCCATTGATGCCAACACATATGGTTCTTCGGTAGCAAGAGTGCGAGTCATATTAATTACTCAAAATCCACAATCATCAATAAATGTGCCATGTCTCGTCATCGAATCAAACCAATGTCATTTCATCATTGTGACTCGTCCATGAGAGTAATAATCCAATATTATTATTTTCTCAACAACTCCATAATAACCCACATTTTCAAATCGCGGTCTACTATCTGATGCATTGGAATAACAATCTGTTGTGGCAGTAACCATAACACCATCATGTTGTGTTCTCATGTTCTTTGCTTGTTCAGTGACAATAAATTTGTACCCATTGATAACAATTTATTTACAGTCACGAACCACGGTATTAAGACCAAAAGCCAAATCTCTTATTTCCTCAGAGACAGAGTCAGAAGAAAAACTCAATACCTGCAATATAAATGACTATTAAAGTTAATTAAAAATTGATATAATTATTTTAAACATTAATTTTTTTATACCTTCAATTTTAACCAAGCAGAAAAATCTTTGCTATGCAAAGTCTCTCTCCTTCTCAAAGATAAAGAACGATGCTTCCTATTTATCATTGTTTTATGTTACCTGTAGATAAAAAATATTAATAGTTTAACATATATATATATATATATATATATATATATATATAAGATATACATAATCAATTTAGTTACCTGATATAGTCGTCGAACAAATCACAGTTGAACAAAACTGTGCGATGTTCCATCTCCCGCTCTACATGGATTAATGTCTTCAATGTATATGATCCAGGAATTCCTCCTGTTTGAGGAAGTGATGGAAAACTAGGTTCAATTTTCTCATACTGTTCTTCTTCATTCCTCATTGGTCTGTTCAATCTTGTAGTAAGATCAGACAAATACATCGAGCATAAATCCATACATTCTTGAGCCAAGTAACCGTTCACGATAGAACCTTCGTGATGATTTTTGTTTTAGACATAAGACTTTAATGTGAACATATTTCTTTCAGTTGGATACATCCAACGAAATGAAACAGGTCCTCCGAGAAGTATTTCAGTGGGAATATGGACAGTCAGATGCAGCATGCATGTGAAAAATGATGGAGGAAATATTTTATCCAACTCACACAAAATTAATGGGGCATCTGTCAACATTTTTGGTAAGAAAGTTTTGGACAACTTATTAGAACAAAGATCTCTAAAAAAATGGCACAACTGAATAACAACCACCCTTACATTATTGGAAAAAAGATGACGGATTGCTATTGGAAGCAACTCATGCAGTAGAACGTGATAATCACGAGACTTCAAATATTTTAGCTTCAACTCTCTTCTGTTGACCCATTTAGATATGTTGCTTGAATAGACATCAGGAACTCTAATAGTCTCTAATACTTCCAGAAATTGTTTTTTTTTTCACAGGTGTCATCACATAAGAAGCACATGGAAGTTTCCATTTATTTTCACTAATACGCACAGGATGCAATTCTGGTCTGATGCCCCAATCCACCAAGTCACGCCGAGATCGTAAATCATATTTTGTCTCCCCCTTGACATTTAGAAGAACCGAAAGCAACATTTCGCATATATTCTTTTCAATATGAATTACGTCTAAGCAATGATGTATCAAATTGGTTGACAAATAAGGCAAATCAAAAAATATACTCTTCTTCCTCCAATTGTAACAGGTTTCAGTGGAAACATTCTTTCTCTTTCTAGATTTCATTTGACCCTTCCCGAACAAAAAACTGAAATCTTTCAATTCATTAAGAACGTCAGTTCTAGACATACACTGAGGTGGATCATCGGTCTCTATGGTATTATCAAATCTTCGACGATTCATTCTATATGGATGATCCTTTGGAAAGAATCGTCGATGTCCCATAAAACTGAAACTACAGCGATGTTTCAGTCTTCTGGATTGTGTATTCTTCATAAAAACTGGACATGACAGTTTTCCCTTCGTGCTCCATCCAGACATCATTGCATAAGCCGGAAAATCATTGATCGTCCATATAAGTGCAACACGCATCTGAAATATGTCTTTCGAACATGCATCGTATGTGTGCACAACCACATCCCAAAGAAGTTTCAACTATTTTATTAAAGGTTTCATGTATACATCAATATCAATGTCGGGATCAGAAGGACCAGATATGAGTATACTCATGAAAGTGAAATGTTTTTTCATACACAACCATGGGGGAAGATTATAAATGTGTATAAAAATTGGCCATGTGCTGTGCGAAGTAAGAATCTGTCCAAACAGATTAAAACCGTCACATGAAAGACCCAACCTCACATTACGCACGTCAGCTGCAAAAGCAAGATGTCGAGAATCAAATCTCTGCCATGCAAATCCATCTACAGGATGAACCAACTCATCATTAGTCTTCTTTATCTTGGTATCATTCCATCTCATTTTTATTGATATGTCATCAGACATAAAAATATTCTGAAGTCCGGGGATCAATGGAAAGTGCCACATTACTTTTTGTGGAACACAGGATGGTGTTCCATCAGATTTTGACTTCCAGTGGGATGTGCCACATTTTATACAATCATTTCGTTCAACGGTTTCCTCCCAGAATAAACTGCAATCTTTCGGGAAAGCATGAATTTTGTTTCTTGAAAATACAAGTTCCTCAACTAACTTCCATGCCATATAGTGGTTTGAGGGAATATCTGTATCATCTTGAAGTAAATATTTCAAGAGGGTAAGAATGTAATCGATTGCTGTATTAGAAATTCCATACATAGTTTTCCCATGAAACAATCGGATTAAAAATTCCAGCTTTTTCATTTTATCGCATTGTCGATATACTGGAGTCGTGGCAGAATCATTTAATTTTTTCACCCTATCAATATCATCATTTTCACTAGATGCATCAGTTGTCCTCATATCGAATTATTCTTGATTCGAAATCCTTTCTTTTTCATGATGACGAATAAACGGAAACCAGTCATCTTAAAAATTCTCCATTCCAGTCCTTTCATTTCGATCATCACCAATTTGATATTTCATTTTCTCCCCATTGTGATACCACACAAAGTAGTTTGCTTGAAAACCATTTTTGGTTATGTGGTAGCTGACTTCTTCACGGCTCAACCAAGGTCTACCAACATAATTGGAACATGGGCAGTGTATGCAACCACTATCCGAAGCATTGTGAAATGAAAAATCTATAAAGCTCTCCAAATTGTTTTGAAAATCGCTTGAGATCCGATCGGTTTCATACATCCAACTTCTCTCCATTCTGTAAAAAGAATTTATATAAGTCATTTTGTCATAAAAAATTCAATAGGATTGAACTTTGATAGTAAATACATTTAAGTAAACGATAAAGGAAGAAAATAATCAAGGTATCAACTACACATGTGAAAAAAACATACAAATGAGTTATTGAAAAAATGTAAAACCAACAAGAACTTAATGTGTTATGTCACATCACAACATGACTCATCCCATAACCATATTAGTAGGGTATAATGAACATGAATAACATCAACCTTGTGCCATCCTCCTACCCTACATGACCCCAACCACATGCCACATCTTATTATAGCCTTATCACATCACACCTCACCGGAAAACACTAGGCAAATCATAGTACATGTCACCTGAAGACACATGGACAATCACATCGCATATTTCCTAAAAACACATGGTCAATCACTTTTGAAGGAAGAGTAGGGAAGACATGGTAGCTATCCAACCATATAACCACCATCCAAGATATTAGAAAAAATACCCATAACTCAAAACCTCTGATCATTGGTAATTTTATCCAACTTTGGTTGGGAATGTGTAGAAATAACCTAAAAATACATGATATATAGATAGCACAAAATACTCAACCTATGGGTTCACAGTAACTACATAATCACACACTTCACTACTACCATAAAACACATAAACCACACCTCCACCACACAAGACGCATAGCATTTCTGACTTTCATTTATAAGCCACTTCATTCACACTTACATTGTCCATTCATTTAATGTTAAATTAATTAAATCCATTTACCACACATCCATTTCTATTCCATCTCATTTATTTAATATCTTGTTTTTTTGTTTTAACAACATAATTTACTCCATAGATAACCAAGAAAATAATAAAACCACCACACAATAACTCACCATCTCACAATAACCATCGACGCCATGTTACATCGACCAACCATCTCACCAAAACAACCACATATCACAACAAAAGTATTGAACACCACAAACCACCGCACAACCAAAACCACCTCACCACATCATACACCACAACTTCATCACACAACACCTCCACACGACACAACACCAACACACATCATCACTATCATACAACTTCACATGTCACATCCATGCCCAGTAACCATCACATTACAACCCCACATATCACAAAGACCAACTGGTCACCTCAATCCCCATAAAACATCCTTCAACATACAATGAAACACAACAAAAAACCTCTCATAGAGGCAACATACCCCAACTTCCACAATTTATTTATTCAAGTTCTTTTATTACATTACCCCTTTATTTAGCATGAACATTATAACACAACTGATATTCCAGGGGAAACTAATTAATTAACAAAATATTCATTCATTTCCCTATTTTTCACAGTGAAATCACATCAAAATCCAAACTTAAAACTAAAATATTAGATCAATAACTATAAAAACAAGGTACCATATGTGTATAAAGAATAAAATACCTGATTTGAGATGATTCAGATGGGTTTTCACCTATTCGGATTGGGGAGTTCGAGAGTAGCAGAGAGCTGGAGCTGGATTGATAACTTAAAACAACAATATTAGATCAATAACAATAAAAATAAGGTAGTATATGTGTGTAAATGAAAAAAAATACCTGATTTTAGATGGGTTTTCACCTCTTCGGATGGGGGAGTTCGCGAGAGGAGGAGAGCGCTGGAGCAGGATGAATTTAGGGTTCTGTCGCGAATGGGGGAGAGCAGCACCACGACTGTATTTGGGGAAAATATTTCCCAATGGTTTTAAAAAACTGTTGGGAAAGAGATGTTCAGGGTACCCTTTCCCAACAGTTATATAGAACCATTGGCAAAAGGGTACACTTTCCCAACGGTTCAACAGAACCATTAGCAAAAGGGAACCTAAAACACCCCTTTCCCAACGGTTTCTTCAGACCGATGGCAAAGGGTGACTTTTCCCAACGGTTTTAGTGAACCGTTGGGAAAGGATTCCCTAATCCTTCAACACCAACGGTTGAAGAAAACTGTTGGTAAACACCCATTGGTAGAAACCAGAATTCCAGTAGTGACTAATTCCCTAAAACTCTAATCCTAAAAGGTTCAGGGGGGGTATGTATGTGATCCATTATTTCCATTTTATTTTTTTGGTTGAAATTTGGTCATATTTATTTCTAGAAAATCTAGAAATGTAATGATTATGTTTCAAGAGTTGTATTCTAGGAGTGTGGGTTTGGGTTTGTCATAGTTTTCATGGGACAAGGGTTTAGATAAAATTGTAGATTAGGATGTTTTCATGTTATGTTGACTTTATGGTTAGGGATAACATCATGGGATTATATGTTTAAAGTCGGTATTAACTTTAAAGGCATCGACACCCCTTTTGTGGTTTTAAGTGATGCGATTTTATTATGATTAAAGGTATTTTGAGTAAAAACCTTTGTTTTACTATGTGTTTTAGTGAATTTTTTTTTCAATAATAATTATTTTATATTTAATGTATATAATTTTAAATATATTGATCACATTTGGGGTTAAAATGTTCTTTGATGTTGAAGTAATTGTGGTTAATTGAGATAAATGTTTTATTACATGTTGGGAACATATGATTTATCATATAGATAACCATGGGATTGAAAAGCGATTTTGTGACTATGTGTCTAAGGATAAGTTTTTTTGAATTACAATAATTTGGGGAAATTTTATGATATAGGTTAATAGAAATACTTTCATCTTAGATAGGATTTTATTTATGGAATATAGGTTGGTTTATATTTTAGAAGAAGATATGATTTTATTATAGATTTATTTTTTTTAAATGATTCATATATTTTGGAGAATATATGAGAAATGATTATACATTTTTTTATATGAAACTTACGAGTGATTGATGTTTTTTGGAGGTAAATGTTAAATTTATCTGTGAATAATATGTGATCAATTCATTCTAATTTTTGTTTTCAATCTTAGTCAGACATATTTTGAAGAATTTTATGGATATTTGTTTATCAAATGATTTGAATTGAAATTTTGTTATTTTTATTGAGGATTTGGAAATGATTTTTTTAATTTTTTATATCATGGTTTATTCATATTTTTTATTATCTTACCATGTGCTAACAATTTTTGTTTTGGTTAATGTTTAAAGACAGAAGGAATATATTTTTATCCTTTTGTTGAATATATGATCTATTATAATTTAATTTTAGTTATTGATGCATGAAAAATATATATTTAATAATCATTTTTTTGAGAAATATATGATATAGTGGTGGAAATAGGTTAATGGATGAAATTATACTTGTGAGGTATATATATTTTCTTATGTTCCTAGTGTATATGTTAAATGAATTACTCAACTATTATAAAAGGGATCTTAAAATATAAATTTCATCATATTACCTTATTTTATTATAAATTAATGGTATTATTAATCATATATTTATATTTACTGTTTTGATATCTGACTTTCTCATTATCGTATTCACATTCAATTTATATCATTTGGACATTATATTTCTCATGTATGTCCATATTTTCACTTCTCACTAATGTTATCCTATTCATTAATTTTTATTAATTTTTATTAATGACCTAAACTGTCGTTGAAGCTGGTCAAAGTTTAATATTTATATTCCTACTAACTACAGTATATGTGGCAAGTAGGGTCGAACCCACAGAGAAGGCGAATTTGACCACTATTCTACTAGAAACTCACAAAAAGATCCCACTGTTGTCAGTAGTGGAATATATTTTCTATTTCTTTTATTTATTAATTTTTTTAATATTTTGGAAATTGTACTCTAATGAAACACTACAGTATTTTGAGTTTTTGTTCTAAACTATTATGAAACAAGAAATAGACTAAGTACAGTAAGAAACAGAGATATAAGATGCTAAAAGTGAACAATCAAGTAAAATGCCTGGGGAAAAGTCTCTATTATACTAGTTTAATAGGTATTCCAAATCAATTTAAAGTTATTGCCTTGCACCAGCATAAAGAGAGTGACTTACCTCCCACACCAAGAGTTATGTCACATAGGCTGATTGATTTTGGAGTTTTCCACTCCAAAAGAAATCAGCTGTGAAAAGTTCAAAAAGATAATGACAACAGGATGAACTCACCGTAAGTCCCGAAGCATTTGTGAATTGTTTTTTTTTTGAAGATGTTTCCATGATCAATCTCACTGATTTGATTGTGGAGTTTTGAAAATTAAGTACTAGTGGTGAAAAGAAATTGAATGAAATCATCATCGATCTCACCGAACATCACTGAATTCAGTGAATTGATTAAGTGATATGAGAATTAAAAGTAACCAGTAGAACATCAATTCATACCCAAACTAAAATTATTTAGCCTATAATAATGTCTATCTAAAATACTAAAGTCATTAAATTATAGAGGAAGAGACTTGGAAGAAAACAAAGGAAGAAAACTCCCTCTTCTTGCATCAATTACTGCTGCTCCTGGCCCTCGGAACTCCGAAAAGAAGCTCTCCGAGAAGTGCTCCAGGTTCTCTGCTCTGCTCCAAGGCTGGTGTGTTCATCGAATGAGTGAGCCTCAGTGAATGAATGCCAAATTTTTCTTCTTTCTCTACTTTATATATCAACTTTCAACTGCTACATGTCACCACACGTCTTCCACCGATTTCAAAAAGTTCTTCACCCACATACTGCAAAAGGTGCGTTTTTTCGCGACAAGCACGTCGCGCTAAAATTTCTCACATAACTTACTCCAGGTGAGTTAGTTAAGTGAATCTGGATGTAAACTTGAATCTTTAATGAACATGCACATGTTATAAACAAGATGAAATAATTAAAACGCAAAGAACGTTAATTAATAATTCATTGTTACTATTTTAAGTTTATTGTTGTAACACTTATTAAAAATTAATTAAATTTAATGAATAGATATCTTAACCCAAAATTATTATTTTATTTTAAAAATATTTATAAAATTATTAACGCACTATTACATAAGTTTAAAAAATTATTAATTTAAATTAAGTTAATAAATATAAATACTAAATTTTTTAGTTTATCATTTTTAACTAATTTATTAAAAATTTGATGTCATTAATAAATAAGTAATTAGAAATTAAATAATTTAGAAAGTATTATTACTATTTAAGAAATTAAGTTGCTCGACTAATTAATTAATTAGTTTATCTTATTTTAGAAATTAGAATTAAAAATTAATCTTTAAATATTTTTAAATTAATTAGAATATTTTATAGTTTATTTATAATTATTCTTAATTATATATTTATACTATTAATAGTAAATTAATTAATTATTAATACTTATTATTAAGTTAGTTTTAAATATTAGTTTATGATTTATCTTTTTGTTAATATTATAATTGTTTAAAATTATAACTTTTGTAAATTTAATTATATTAATTTGACTTTTAAAAGTTTACTTTACTTTAACTTTAACTTTTTTCATTTTATTTTTAATTTAATTTTATAATACGTTTATTATTATATCTTTTTATCATTTATTTGTTATATTTTTTTTTCTTCCTCCCCCAAAACGGCGCAGCAAGGGGGAGGGTTTCTTCCCCATTTGAACAGGAGGCCTCCTCCTCAGCTCCAGCGCATTATGCAGCAGTGGAGAGGCTCAGCTTCCTTCAGGTGTGACGGCTATGACTGGCCTTATCCTTGGACTTCAACAACAGTGGAAAACTTTGACTTCAGCGGCCGCTGATTCCTGTAGCCTTCTATAAACGGCGGACAACAGCAGCAGCCCACCACGCGCGGCCTTCCGCGGTGCGACGACCTCCTCTACGCGGCATCACCAGCGGGCAGACAGATGTGGCACGGCTCCCTTGCTGCGGCTCTTGCCTTGGATCAAACTGATGGCGGACCCTTCTCAACTTCTGATCCAGCAAAAAAACAACTACTGAAACCTCTTGTTCGACCGACACAAATGCAGAAATTGGTAGATGTTATTCATGTCACGGTTTCTAGGTCTAAAATCTGTTGATGAATAGTGGTTCAGAGCTTGAAAAATAGGGGCAGCGGATCATGGTGTTGTGATGAACCAGTGGTGTGAGGGATTACTGTAATGCTCTGATAAATTGAAATGGTGTAGTGAAACAATGATAGAAACAATTTGCGCGTGAATGAGTTGAAGTAGGGGAGGTACAGACAAAGAAGCTAACGGTGAGGTAGAGAAAATAAGATGTAATAGTTAGAAAAAGAGGGTAACAGCGAGAATGAGAGGCAAGGAAAGAGAGGGTCACTGATAGACATAAATAAGGCTAATAGTGAGGAAAAGATATCGGTGAGGACAAAAACGCCTAACAGTGAGAAAATAAAATAATGGGGACTATTTTACAGATACTTAAAAGAAAGAGTCACCGGTAGAATAAATAAAAAGTTCACTGGTAGACAAAAATTAAATGCTACTGATAGAGAAAAGAAGGTTGCCTAAAATAGAGGATACCACCATGGTGAAAATAAAGAGAAGCAACCGTGCAGGATCACTGCAAAAAATTAAAATTAAAATTATCACCATTACGCCATTCAAAATAAAAACTCATCGTTAAAACTAAAGGTCACTGTTAGGATATAAATTAAAGCTACCGGTAAGAGACTAATAGCGAGGGGGTTACTGTTTGAGGGAAATAAAGGAGAGCTGCAGCGCAACAGTGAGGTGCATGGTATGCAGTCAAGGTGGTTACCAATAGAGTTAAATAATAAAAGAATGGTCACCATTATAGAATAAAAATTATAAAGCTACCGATACAATGCATCAAGGGAAGTGACCGTGAGGTTCGGGGGTCACCGGTAGAATACTAGCGGTGACCCTTTAATTCAAATAAAAAAAATTGAACTTAAAAAGTTAAAACTTAAGTTATTTAAAACAAGGATTGAAAATAATTAATTAAAAAGAAAATTAAACACCAATAATTTAAAACAATATTTTTATTAAACTTAAAACTTTAAAGACACACTAAAATTATTAATTGACAACACTTAAATTAAAAAAACTGGATTATTAATAAACTAAGATTATAAAAGACTTCAATTAAAATAACTATAAAAGTTAATTACAAACAAGCTGCGGATAAAAATAAAAATCATTAGTGGGCCAATTAGTCAATGCAAGTACTTATCTATCTCACCGGTAGACTAAAATAAAAAGAAAACAACTAAATAATCAATCTGCATACATAAAATAATATAATTAATGTTTATAAACTCTTAATTAATAAATTAATTAACTAATTGAATACATAAAATTAAAAAGTGAACCATTATCTTTAATTTAAAACACAAATTAATACATTAATTGATTAGAAGGATGTCTAAACAAATAAATTATCATAGTTAACCTATTCTATTGTAACTTAATTAAAAGATAAATTATTAAAATAAAGACTAAGTTAATTAAATAGATTTATGACGATTAAATAATTGCTTAAAAAATGTCAGTTTTTTAAAAAGTCAGGCAGACTTAAATTAACCAAAATAAATAAAACATAATTAAAGTAGAAAAGTAAAGTAAGATTAAATTTTTTAATTTGATGACTAAAATTACATAATTAATTATAAAAATTGAATAATTAACAAAATTAACTATAAAATTACAAAAGTACAATTATTTAATCTAAAGTGTTTAAATAATTAATTAAATAATTAAAAATTAAGTAAAAATATGTGGCAAAACTATGTAAAAATAGAGCCACATCAAATTCCCCCACACTTAAGCATTGTTTGTCCTCAGACATTCTCATGTTTTATTTTCATGAAAAACAGTAAAATGTATTTATGATAAAGATCACACTGTAACATGTCTATCATTCAATACAGAGGACAATACATAACAGTAGGCTTTAAGAAAACGAGTTACTCAACAAGTCTTGATTAAAATAATTACTCACTGGTAATTAAGAACAAAAGACCATCTATCAAAGAATATGTCATGCCTCATATGTGATACAACTTTGTGACTCACTTAAATCCAAGCTCAGGTTCTAAGTCCAAGAATGACAGGAGATAAAATATCAATGGAATTAAGACCTTAACCAAGGAACTCTACACTTTTACTTTTTCACCTAGGTTCCAAAAATAATTAATTTTTTTGTGAATCACCTCAATGACACAACCTAAATGATTCTCATATAAAACAATTGATCCCATCTTCATCTGGCATTAATCAATCACTCACCTTAATGAGATAATTTTTGACCCTAGACACTTTATTTATTTATCCCAAGCCATGTATCATAGTGCTAAGCAATGTGCAATGCACTTATTCAAGGTGTACAGAGGGCTTATAGTTAACAAAAACACACCCAACATCTAGGGTCTTAGAGACTCACTATGGGATCCTAGATGCCCAAATTACTCTAGTTTCAATAGATTAATATAAAATTCTTTTACATTGGATCATTAAATAAATTACTTTTAATAATTAAAAGAAAAGAATGAGGCCCCTAGAATCAGAATCAAAATTCAAGTTCCAAGAGTTAAGATCATAATTCCACAAACATGGTACCCATATCAATTCCAGAAGTAGGTCTTAAACAAAATTTCCATCAAATCACTAAGTAAAAACACTCAGCAATCATTCAAACTCATTAATTTCAAACTCTAAGCAGTTCTTAACTACCAGCAAAGAATTTTTCCTAAGGAAAGACCCAATTGAGTACGATGTAAATCCAAAAATTATGCAAGAAATTTTGAAAAACATTTATCCTATTTTTACAAAATTTTTGAAGTTACAGTTGTAATTGATGAGCTTTCAATTAAGCACAGTTATGCTCAGTCAAGAATTGACCCCCTAACCCACACTTAAAACCCAACTTTGTCCCCATAGTTGACTTCTAAATATTTAGAAGAAAAATTAATCAATTAAAGTTTAAAATATATTTTCAATTAAGCAGATTTATGACATGTATAAAGGGGTCTCAATGAAGTTCAAAAATATTGTTTTCCACAAGAAATAAATAATCAGCAGGTTCATTATCAAGTACATTCATTAACATTGATGTCCAGAAAAATAAAAGGTTCTACATTAAATTTCAAACAAGGAAAGTAACTTTAGAAGTGCACATTGGATAGGTTATATCATTTAAACAACGTATAATTAAAAAGGATGTTCAATAAAGTAGTAATAAAATGCATGCTAAACAACCTATAGAAAAATCATTTACAATGAAAAACACGACTACCAGTGACAGGTACCCCCCACACTTAGTTTCAGTGAAATGGTTTTAACAACAATGAATTTCAATCATTCAGCAAAGAGGTACATGCAAAATTTATGTACAACACGGTGACAAGTAGCAGAATTTTATACAGTTCAAGCAGAATTTTTTTTAAAACCACAACATATAGAGTAGAATTTGTTTTTTAATGAATGACATGCAGTAGATGTTTAACATAAGTAAGGAGAAGAAAAATGAAATAGAAATTTAATAGTAAAATACTCCTCAGACTGGTTTTTTATTAGTATTTTAACATGAGAATACTATTCCATTAAATGACATAGTAGTAGCAACCTGAGACAGAACATGTAAACCTGGAAGAAAAATCCATCAGGGATAGAGTAAATATAAAACAACAGATGACAACTTTATTCTACACTACAACAAGAATAGAAACAAAATTAAACACAAAAGAATGAACATGGGTTGAATCCCATGAAGCACTGAATTTAAAGTCTTCAGTTAGACTTTATTTAATTACAATTTTTTTTATTTATTAACAAAACAAGACCATGGGCTGCCTCCCATGCAGCTCTAGGTTTATAGTCCCCAGCCAGACTCAATTTCCCAAGATATTTCTATCCATGATCATTTAATGGAAATGAATTATTAATTATGTGAACTTCACTATTATCTAAAGATTCAAAAATAGGATCGACCAAAACATTCTCATCTACAATATCAAACAATATTCTCAAAAGTTCTTTCAAAGAAATAGTCGCTAATATACTATCCAGTCGATTTTGGGCCCTAAAAACCACTTTCTCAGCTTCAAAAATGTTCAACATCTTCTTAAGAAAAACACAAATTTGACTAGTAATACTGATATGGAATCCCCCACACTTAGAGGTCAACTCCAACCAAGAATCAGATGAAAAATATCCAACAAACTCTTCAGTATTTTCATCGAAAATTCCCAGCACAAGTTGCACGAAAGATAATTCAGAAAACTCTCGGAAGAAGGAGTCATATTCAGGTTCCAACAGGTGGTAATCAATGTCCACAAACGACTCAAATGATGTGAATCTTTCAATTTCAGGTTGTAAGTCATCAGAATCAACATCAAACTGATCAAGAAAGAATGTTCCCAGAAAATACACATGCTCATAATGGGCACAATTTAGTTTTTCATCAGGACTCAGACCAGAACTTTCTCCAACTTCAGAAACCCTTAGAAATTCGACTTCATAACGAAAACATTCAAAAACAGGATGAGACAGTTCAGGGCAAGATTGTGACTCACTCTCTAGATGGGTTCTAAAGAGAATTTTGTTTATCTAGAGGAGGGAGTGGGACATGAATAGAAGCTTGAAGAAAAGTTTCAATAGGCTGGGGAATCAAAATCTCTATGATCTCAAGAGGAAAAGAACCATACTTAGCTCAGACCTCAATTTTATAACATTGATTCTCCGCAACATCTATCAAATCACAACCAAACACATGTTGAGATTTTTCAAAAACTAAAAACTCCTCCACATCATCAATGGCTTGAAGAGTGAGCTTCCCCTTGGACACATCAATGGTAGCACCAACTGTAGTAAGGAAGGGTCTTCCTAAGATGATTGAGACTTTTTCATCACACTCCATATCTAAGATAAGGAAGTCTGTGGGTAGTGTAAGTTTCCTTACACTCACTAATAGATCATCCACCCTCCCTGAAGGGTGTGTTAGTGACCTGTCAGCAAGTTGAAGACAAACAGAAGTCGGTTTCAAATCCCTAAGACCCAAAATTCTAAAAAGGGAGTAAGTCATTAGATTGATTCTTGCTACTAAGTCACAAAAATAATTAAGTTGCTAACTTGCTCCAATTTTGCATTGAATAATAAAGCTTCCAGGATCTTTCAATTTTGGAGGCAACTTCTTTAACAAGATCGAACTACAATCCTCATTGAGGTTAACTTTGTCCAACTTCTTCCAATAATTTTTTTGTTTAAGAAACCTTTTGGTAAAAGCAACATATGAAGGGATTTTATCTAAATCTTCTACAAATGGAATGTTGATACTAATGTTTCGAATCATTTTAATAAACTTCAAATAATCAGGTTCACAATTCTTCTTCACTCTTTCAGGGAAGGGAATGGGAGGGGCATAATTTTTAAGAACCGGTTGATTATTCTCCTTATCCTCAATTCCATTATTTTTCTTTTCTTCTTTAATTAACTCCCACTTCATTTTCCTAGGTTCTTGAACTTTTTCAGGTGCAAATTTAACATTCTGTTCAGGTTGAAAAAAGCTTTCCAGATTCCCAGATTCTGTTTCAAGCATATTTTTCTTTCCAGATTGAGTTTGTTCATCAATTTTTATTTTCCCAGAGTGAAGCTTAACTTTTTTTTGGGTTTGAAGGTCTGATCTAGTGGTTACAGTCATGATATTCTCTCTTGGATTAAGAATTGAAGTGTTGGGAAGCTTTCCCTTTCCCTTATCGCCTTCATCCTTAGCCATTTGAATTATTTGATGTTCTAAATTGAGAATCTTACCATCTTTTTTCTTCCTAAATGAACTGATTTCTCCCAAAACTTGTTGTAATATCCCCTTTAACTCCCCTTGAGAATTAGAAGATTCAGCCCCATATTGGTTTGAGTTATAAATCTTAGGGTGTAATTGGTAGTTTGGGGTAGTGGTCTTCTTTATGACACCTTGTTCTTTCCAGGACAAGTTTGGGTGATTTTGATAGCTAGAAGTGTACTGTTTGGAGTGTTGATCATTTTTACCTTGGTTCCTATCTTGAAAATCTAAAAATTTGGTACTCTCATCAAACTGGACAGGGAGATCAAAATTAGGACAACACGTATGAGTGTGGACGAACATCCCACAATGATTACATTGCTTCCTTAAGACCCTATCACTAACAATAGTAGCCTAAGTATTGACTTCACCTCTATGGACAACCCTCTTCCTAGAGCACTTGTGTAGAGATTTTTTGTGCAAGCTTGTCATATACAAGTTTCAGTTCATCAGCAGTGGAGTCAAAAAAGTCACCCCCACAAAATTGGTCAACTAAATTTTGGTTGTAAGGGGTGAGTGCATTAAATAAGGTTTCCATGAGTAAATGGGGAGAAAACCAATGATTGGGACTTTGTCTAAGGATACTTCTAAACCTATCCCATACCTCATGAAATAACTCTCCCTCATCCTAGACAAACCCAATAATTTTGTGCCTAATATCCGAGGTGGTGTTCCTAGGAAATAATTTTGATATAAAGGCAGTAAACACCTCTTCTCAGGCCTCCAAAATTTCTTCATCTATGTTCGAAAACCAAGTCCTAGCCTTACCCTTCAGAAAAAATGGAAACAACCTCAATCTCAACTCCTCCTCACAAAGCTCTCTCAAAGGTATTTGTTGTACAGAACTATAGAACTCTCTAATGAACTCAAGCGAATCCTCTCCTGGAAGACCATTGAATGAAGGAAGTTGAGAAAGGTGAGATTGCTTAATTTCATAATTCCTAGACCTAGGGGTCAACCTAATGCAAGATGGGTTACTTGATAAAATTGGAATTTTAAATTCCCTAAGTCTGTGTAGCTGAAGGGATGGAACTGCAGGCTGTGGCACATTCATGTTTTGATCATCTCTGTTATCCCGATTCTCCATTAGAAAGTTTTTTTAGGAGCAGCTAAATGTTTGTCTAGTTCAAAGTTCAGTGACTCTAATGTAATAATGAATTCTCTTGTTCTCAAGCAATGTGTAAAAAAGTTCAAAATATCACAACAGTATAACTAACAGGAGTTCAGAAATAAATGAAATAGTAGCAATACAGTAGTAAATGAAGAAGATTTTTTTTACAGTTTTAATTTTTGTTTCCAATATTTTGGTGTGTTTTTATATTTTTTTTTGTATTTTTTTAAAAGAAATGGCTCGTGCCTTCCCTGGAAACGGTGCCAAAACTTGACCTGAACGATTGTTGAGGCTGGTCAATGTTTAATATTTATATTCCTACTAACTACAGTATATGTGGCAAGCAGGGTCGAACCGACAGAGAAGGCGAATTTGACCACTATTATTCTAAAAACTCACAAAAAGATCCCATTATTGTCAGTAGTGGAATAGATTTTCTATTTATTTTATTTATTATTTTTTAAAATATTTTTAAAATTATACTCTTATGAAACACTACAGTATTTTGAGTTTTTGTTCTAAACTATTATGAAACAAGAAACAGACTAAGTATAGTAAGAAACAGAGATATAAGATGCTGAAAGTGAACAATCAAGTAAAATGCCCAGGGAAAAGTCTACATTCTACTAGTTTAATAGGTATTCCAAATCACTTTAAAGTTATTGCCTTGAACCACCATAAAGAGAGTGACATACCTCCCTCACCAAGAGATATGTCACATAGGCTGATTGATTTTGGAGTTCGCCACTCCAAAACAAATCAGCTGTGAAAAGTTACAAAAGATATTGACAACATGACGAACTCGCCGTAAGTCCCGAAGCATTTATGAATTGATTATATTTTTTTAAAGATTTTTCCCTGATCAATCTCACTGATTTGATTGTGGAGTCTTGAAAATTATTTACTAGTGGTGAAAAGTAATTGAATGAACTCAACATCAATCTCGCCGATCTTAACTGAATTCAGTGAATTTATTAAGGGATATGAGAATTAAAAGTAACGAGTAGAACTTCAATTAATCCCGAAACTAAAATTATTTATCCTATAATCATGTCTATATAAAATCTTAAAGTCATTCAATTACAGGGGAATAGATTTGGAAGAAAACAGAGGAAGAAAACTCCCTCTACTTGCATCAATTACTACTGCTCCTGGCCCTCGGAACTTCGAAAAGCGGCTCTCCGAGAAGTGCTCCAGGTTCTCTACTCTACTCCAAGGCTGCTGTGTTCGTTGAATGAGTGAGGCTCGGTGAATGAATGCCAAATTTTTCTACTTGCTCTGCTTTATATATCAACTGTCAACTGCTGCATGTCACCGCACATCTTCCACCGATTTCAAAAAGTTCTTCACCCACGTACTGCAAAAGGTGCGTTTTTTTGCGACAAGAACATCGCGCTATAATTTCTCACATAACTAACTCCGGGTGAGTTAGTTAAGTGAATCTGGACGTAAAATTGAATCTTGAATTAACATGCACATGTTATAAACAAGATAAAATAATTAAAACGCAATGAACGTTAATTAATAATTCATTGTTACTATTTTAAGTTTATTATTGTAAAAATTATTAAAAAGTAATTAAACTTAATGAATAGATATCTTAACCAAAAATTATTATTTACTTTTAAAATTATTTATAAAATTATTCACTTACTATTACATAAGTTTAAAAAATTATTAATTTAAATTAAGTTAATAAATATAAATACTAAATTTTTTAGTTTATCAGTTTTAACTAATTTATTAAAAATCAGATGTCAGAAATAAATAAGTAATTAGAAATTAAATAATGTAGAAAGTATTATTACAATTTAAGAAATTAAGTTGCTCGACTAATTGATTAATTAGTTTATCTTAATTTAGAAATTATAATTAAAACTTAATCTTTAAATATTTTTAAATTAATTATAATATTTTATAGTTTATTTATAATTATTATTAATTATATATTTATACTATTAATAGTAAATTAATTAATTATTAATACTTATTTTTATGTTAGTTTTAAATTTTAATTTATGATTTATCTTTTTTTAATATTATAATTGTTTAAAATTATAACTTTTATAAATTTAATTATATTAATTTTACTTTTAAAAGTTTACTATACTTTAACTTTAACTTTTTTTCTTTTTCTTTTTTACTTTACTTTTATAATACTTTTATTATTATATCTTTTTTTTATTTATTTGTTATATTTTTTTTCTTTCTCCCCCAAATCGGCGCAGCAAGGGGAGGGTTTCTTCCTCTTTTGAACAAGAAGCCTCCTCCTCAGCTCCAGCACATCAAGCAGTAGCGATGAGGCTCGACTTCCATCAAGTGTGATGGATATACCGAGCCTTCTCCTTGGACTTCAAAAGTGGTGGAAATATTTGACTTCAGCAGCCGCAGATTCTGGTAGCCTCCTCTCGACGGCGGACAGCAGCAGCAGCCCAGCAGGCGCGACCTTCCATGGTGCGACGACCTCCTCTACGCGACATCCCCAGTGGGCGGACAGATGCGGCACGACTCCCTTGCTGCGGCTATGGCCTTTGCTCAAACTGATGGAGGACCCTTCTGAACTTTTGATCCAGCAAAAAAACAACTACTGAAACCTCTTGTTTGACCAACACAAATGTAGAAATTGGTAGATGTTCTTCAAGTCACGGTTTCCAGGTATAAAATCTGTTGATGAATAGTGGTTCAGAGCTTGAAAAATAGGGGCAGGAGATCGTGGTGTTGTGATGAACGAGTGGTGTAAGGTATTACTGTAATGCGGTTATAAATTGAAATGGTGTAGTGAAACAGTGATATAAACAATGTGCGCATGAATGAGTTGAAACAGGGGAGGTGCGGACAAAGAAGCTAACAGTGAGGTAGATAAAATAATATATAATAGTGATAAAAAGAGGGTAACGGTGAGGATGATAGTTAGGGAAATAGAGGGTCACTGATAGGCATAAATAAGGCTAATAGTGAGGAAAAGATATCCGTGAGGAAAAAAATTCCTAATAGTGAGAAAACAAAATAACAGTGACTAGGTTACATATACTTAAAAGAAAGAGTCACCGGTAGACAAAATAAAAAGTTCACCGGTAGACAAAAATTAAATGCTATTGATAGAGAAAAGAAGGTCACCTAAAATAGAGGTTACCGGCATGGCGGAAATAAATATAAGAAGCCGTACGGGATCACCGCTAAAAATTAAAATTAAAATTCTCACCGTTATGCCATTCAAAATAAAACCTCACCATTACAACTAAAGGTCACCGTTAGGATATAAATTAAAGCTACCAGTAAGAGACTAACATCGAGGAGGTTACTTTTATAGGGAAATAAAGGAGAGCTGCGACGCAACAATGAGTTGCAGGGTATGCAGTCAAGGTGGTTACTGATAGAGTTAAATAATAAAAGGATGGTCACCATTACAGAATAAAAATTAAAAAGATACTGATACAATGCATCAAGGGAATTGACAGTGAGGTGCGGGGGTCACTCATAGAATACTAGTGGTGACCCATTTATTCAAATAAAACAAATTGAACTTAAAAAGTTAAAACATAAGTTATTCAAAACAAGGATTGAAAATAATTAACTAAAAAGAAAACAAAACACCAATAATTTAAAACAAGATTTTTATTAAACTTAAAACATTAAATCCACACTAAAATTATTAATTAACAACACTTAAATTAAAAAAACGGGATGATTAATAAACTAAGATTATAAAAGAATTCAATTAAAATAACTATAAAAGTTAATTACAAACAAGCTGCAGATAAAAATAAAAAGCATTGGTGACCCAATAAGTCAACGCAAGTACTTATCTACCTCACCGGTAGACTAAAATCAAAATAAAACAAATAAATAATCAATCTTCATACATAATATAATATAATTAATGTTTATAAACTCTTAATTAATTAATTAATTAACTAATTGAATACATAAAATTAAAAAGAGAACCATTATCTTTAATTTAAAACACAAATTATTACATTAAATGATTAGAAGGATGCCTAAGAAAATAAATTATCATAGTTAACCTATTCTATTGTAACTTAATTAAAATATAAATTATTAAAATAAAGACTAAGTTAATTAAATAGATTTATGACGATTAAATAATTGCATAAAAAAATGTTAGTTTATTAAAATGTCAGGCAGACTTAAATTGAACAAACTAAATAAAACATAATTAAAGTAGAAAAGTAAAGTGAGATTAAAATTATTAATTTTATGACTAAAATTACATAATTAATTATAAAAATGGATTAATTAACAAAATTGACTATAAAATTACAAAAGTAGAATTATTTAATATAAAGTGGTTAAATAATTAATTAAATAATTAAAGATTAAGTAAAAAGATGTGGGAAAACTATGTAAAAATATAGCCACATTAATTAATTTAATACTTTAAGAAATGCCAAGGGTATTCTCTCCCTCACTTATAAATGAAAAAACCATACCCTATACTTTATAAACTTCATGATGGATTTTTATCTGCTAATCCCTTAAAAATCCCTTAATAACATCCTTCAATATGTCCTATATGTCTTATTGTTGGAATTATACCAACCATAGAGGGCTTATGGTGTAAAGAAAAGGAGTTTTTCTAAAGAAGGGGCATAAATTTTAACCAAATGTTTTAGTTTTATGTATTCTCCAACATCCTTCAACAGACTTATAATCATTATGATATAATACAATAAGTATGTACTATATAATGATATGTTATTATATTGATTTACTAATGTCAACCCATCTACTTTTCATCTAATGGGAAATGAAACCATCGTTCGCGTATAGGGAAACTACAACCTCACGAACCAATGTAATTTTTTTCCATCACCACCTCTCATAATTGGTTATAATTATGAGTTTAAAGTATATAGATAATATTAATTACATAATTATAATTCATTAGTTATAATACATCATCTAATTCTCTTATCATTCCATCTATGAAAAAATGATAACATCGTTTATGCGTACGTGTGGATTACCACCTCAATGAAGCAATGTGTTTTTTCATCACCACCTCCCATGGATTGTATATATAATTTTAATTAAATATATAACTTAATATTTATTATATAATAACCATTCTATATATATGAAATGATATTTCCTTTCTTTCCATTTTGTTTGTTGAAAAATGGAAACGTTACTCATGAGTACGTATGACCTAACGTCTCCATAATTGTACATAATTCATTTTTCATAACCTCATTACATAGTTTTTTATTAAAGTATAATTATATTATAAAAATGATAATTATTTATGTATTAATATGTTATATATGATTGAATAAATAATCCTATGAACAAAATAAATATACTGATGTTGTTTTGAAATTATGAACTGAATGTCATCAAAACGTCCGATGTAAACATCATTAATGAAGTGACAAAACAAATCATGGTCATAAATGATATAAAAGATATAATGATAATTAAATTGACATAAAAAAATTCTTAATAAATTAAATAATTAATATAATTATATTATTATGGAACTAAAGAATGTACAATGCTAAATAATCATTATGGTATGTGTTTTTTAGTCTCAATTCTCTTTCTTTGAGACTGATGCTATATTCACAACGTGTTTTATATTGTGTGGTGTATAATAATACCTAATGGATTTATTTTATCATTATTATAAAGTTATTATAATTTATTTCCTTCAATGTTTTATTGGTTTAAAATTTATCATGTCACAAGGGTCACTTTATCTAAAAACCTCATTTTAAATGATTTACAAATTTATTTTCTAAATATTATTGTTCCATATCCATATTATTTTAATTATTTTACATATGTATTTATATGGACATAAATTAATTATAAATAAATTTTATGACTATTTTTTATTTATTTAAAAATTTCAAAATAATTGTTTACTTATTTTTATATGGATTTTTTTGACTATCTTTACCAAAGTAGAAAATAACACCCAATTTTAATGTATACAATATCAATGTTTTTTTCCCTCCAGCATCACCATTATTTTATGTTTGTGTTACTTTATAATATTTGATGTCTTATTATAAGAAAAGTAATACTTCTTTTTATATGGTGGTTTTATATTTTAATTTTTTTGAAATTAAAATTTTACAGCCATATCTAAAAATATTTTTATTATGGGTTAAAAATTATTTTTTAATGAGTTTGAAGATATAAATGCAAGATTATACGTGTTTTATACATGTTATAGTCCTTATAAAATTTTTATTAGTTGGTGAGCATGACACAAATATCCAATTCATTGGTTAAATATTATATTCTATGGAGAATTATGTTGGAAGTTAACTATATATATTATTCGACTAGTAATGGTTCTTATAATGGTTATTATAAAGGATATTGAAAGTGTTCTATAAATATGATGTCCCAAGAAACCTACATGACTTTTTCTATTTTCTATAATAAATTTTATGTAAATGTTTGATTTCTCTTGGTATGGTAATTATCTTTTCTTTTAATGAAATGATTATACCCTTATAGGTAAAAGTCATGTTTTGAATATTTTTTTCATGGGTTCTGAGTTTTTCTAAGAAACCCTCAGATTCTGATTTTTCATTTATGTTTTCTAATAAGTATTTTTATAAAAAACATTAGGTAGTAAATATTTTATCATTTGTAAGTAAATTATTATGTAAGATCAAGTTTGTTAAGTTAAAGGAAAACTCACTTTTATAATCTCATGATTTCTAAATGGAATAACAAGTTTCTTTTATTCTATCTCTCTTATTGTGGTTTTTATAATCATCCAAAATTTTCTAATATTGTTTATTGGATTAAAAGATGAATTTAATTAATGTTGAAAAATTAATATGTAAAAGTAATGGCTACGTATAGTGGAAGCTATGATCACATTAAGACATTGTTATTGTTATGTAAGAGTTTTCCATAATTCTCTAAAACTATGAAACTAAATGTTTCTTATGTATGTAAGTGATGCATTATTTCCATTGGATTCACTAGAAAAATAGGGAAATTAGAGGGGGTTATAGCCCAATCAAAAAACATTACCAATGGTTACCCATTACCACAATTAATGTGTCCTCCCTATGTTTTTGGGGCAATTTTTTGAAAGCTCTAGTATATTAGGATGGAATTTAACAGTGGTTATTTTAAAGGGGGTTTAAACCCCCTCTAATGTTACCTTAATTTTTTCAAAAATTCATCAAATTTAGTGGTGTTTATGGAAAAACTCCCATAAATTTGCATTTTTTTTATTTAGTAATTTTTTTTCATATTATCCCCCACTACCGCTTCTCCCACTCCCCACCTTGGGGTTCCACTCTAGTTCCCACTCCCATATCCCCCACCCTCCCTCGATTACCCATGTCACGAACCAAATCTGGTCACCACCGAAACTAGTGCCAAACCTGGCCCATGAAAAGGCCCGAAGGGCGTTCCTGATCCCCACGGGCTGACACAAGTTCCCGGGTATCATAAAATTAGAATTGGGAACGATTTACCCGAGTTTATAAACTTAAAACAACAAAATAATCCAATAAAACGAATCTGGATTTTTCAAACCAAACAATCTTTTACAAAAATTCAGAACTGAATTACATATCTTAAAATAAATCAAAAAGACTATACCAAAGGTAAAAAACAATAATTAAATATCCCAAGAACCCTCATGGCATGGGGCAATTCCCTCAAGCTACTTCCACAAGACTTCACCACCAAGGACCTGCTAGAAACCCGAACCACCGGAACAAAAAAAATTGTACCCAACCTGCGACAACAAAAATAACCAAGTCTACTTACACCCAAAGGTGTAAGTAGGGTGTGAGACAATTCCCAGAAGGATACTACCACTAAGAGATTCCATGCAATAAATATTCAAAGATGAAGAGCATGCAAGTTTTCAAAAACATGTCATTTCTAGTTACAATTTCTAAAAGATGCAACTTAAAAAAATCAGTTCTCAAGTGGGATAATTTAATGAATAAAAACTTTTAAAATAAATACCAAGGCTATTGAATTTTCCAGCCACTCATACCGTATGCCGACGATAAGAACAAAATATCTAGTGAGCACAAGCAATGAGAAATAACCCCTAGGCACTAGCTAGTTGTGGGTCCGAGGTACCTCGTATCTCGGTGAGTGTAACCATCAAAAATATCGGTTCTCATGCACGAGCCACTAGTAGGGTACATACCCATAACCTAGTGGTCCCCAATCATCATCATCATAATTTATTTAGAGTTTTAAGCGTCAATCTTGCTATGTGAAACTGAGGCCAAACCCCACGGATTCACTAGCATACTAGTACACGTCCACCCACCAAGATAACCGGGGTTTCCCTTTATGATAAAACAAGTTCAACAAGTCAATGAATATAATATTCACAAGAAAATATCATTTCCATATCATAAATTCACCAAACAACCCACATGTATACAACACAAGTAACAAAAGTCCACTTTTCATTCAAATGGATTTTGAAATCCGACCCACACCAAAATAGCCCACAACACTTTTCACATTTCTTTAACACTTCCACAAATTCATTAAACAATTTTACTAAACCATTCCAATATATTAAAACTCTCATAACAACCCTATCACTTGTTACATAACACTCTTTTTACCTTCAAAATCATTTTATCATTAAACTTACACGAAACAGCCTGCAAACAGGTTTCGCTCCAACATCACAATTTAATAAAACATTTCAGAAATTTACAAAACATTCTAAAAATATTTGACATCTTAAAAAATCACTTCACATTTCAAAACCCCATAATATTTGAACACACATACCAAACAGTACATATGCACCCTTTTCCCACTTTGTTTATCAAACTAAAACATTTACTATTTTCATAAAAAGAACCCAAGTGGTGTAAATATGTCTTGCACAAAAAAATCATTTCAAAAACCTATTTTTAAGCCAAAATCACACCAAAATCATACCAAAACAGAATTGGCATCCCAATCAACATGAAATAATCCACATTCAACTGTTATATAATCACCTTGAACAATATCGCAAAAGATACCCCTTAGAACACACAAATCCATAAAACACTTTCAAGGAGTATAACAATGTTACACACATAAAACCCATTCAAAGACCCTCCTTTTTAGGCCTACATAACACTATATCATTACCCAATAAAAATTGGCAGCCCCGTTCAACAACTAATAAATCACTTCCACATTTTACAAAACTACCACAAGAGATAACACATGAAATACTTTTGAAAAATACACACTTCAAACAAAAATGTAACTTTAATACCAAATGCTTTACTATTGCTACCAAAAATGGTTTTCGCATAATGAAAACCATATAAGGAACATGAAAAATTATTTAATCAAGAAAACTAACTCATCATTAAATGGTTACCCACGGAATCACCTACTGAATGTGTCGAAACCCTCAAATATTGGGGCGAAACATCAACCGCACGACCGCCGCACCTCAAAAAAGTTAAAAGAAACCTAAAACCTCAATATTTGACCCAAAATACAGTAATTTATAACATAGGCACGAACCCTAACTTCTAGAATTTTTATAATTCAAGAATTAGGGAAGAAACCCTAAGCAATTTGAAAGAAGAAAGAAATGGACTCACTTACTTGAAGTATCCTGAATTAATAACTCCAAAAACAATAGTTCCTGAAATTTAAAATAGCCAAAATTCATGGGTTGTTAGAAAAAGATTTAGGAGGTATTTTAGGAACTTGAATGGAGGGAAAAGTGTAATAATTGAGAGAGTTAATAAGAGATGAAGTTACCTCTTCAATTCTGGCCGATTTGAGACACCATATGAAGTTCAGCCCTAATTCTCGATTTCAAAGAGCTCCAGGGAGGGGGGAAAGGCAATGGGAGCGCGCCTGGCTTTCTTAGGGTCTAGAGGGAGGTGGAATCACATAAAATTCCATTATATTTAATAAGATATTAAAAAATTAAAGAAACAATTTAAAACTGGAAAATGGACTTTCGGGTTGGCCCAATTCTTAAATAAAAACCCAAATCCTCCATGATTATGGATTTATAAAGGCTCCAAATTTAAATTTTGGTGTTAATAGGTCATAGGAGACCATTTAGAAATTAGAATGGGTGAAAAATATTAAAAAATGAATAATTTATAAAAAAACAAAATTTATTTTTAAATCTGGAATTGGGCTCACGGTTTGGCCCAATTCATAAAAACCCATCTAGTCCTCCATAAAACTTTTGTAAACCCTCCAAAACAAAGAATTAATGGAAAATAAATGAAATTTAACTTCAAAATAAGTCATTTATGTGACAATTCTCCCCACCATGAAAACTTTCCGTCCCCAGAAAGCTACAGAAAGGCCCGATACAAAAACCAAACCCAACTGATAAACCAAGATGTACTCCCTTGCCGGGTTTCGCCCCCAAAGGCCAAAACACCTACAATGATCAATTAAGGAAGGAATACTTCAAAACAAAAACATACAACACTTTCCTGAAACAATCAATCACATTCAGGCTTTATCCCAAAGGAAAAATCTTCAAACACTATCCGAACAAGACTCAAGCAATTCACCCAAACGAACAACGACATCGAACAAGGTTACACTTACCTTGCTATAACTAAACCATTGGGCACTCTCCAATCTCAATAGTTACCCAAGGAAGATTTCGGTAGCTTGATAGATCTGAACGAGAATACCTACCACCAATTTATGACCACGGATAAGTCTACGTTATTGGTACGGGGGAACAAAATAGGCTCCCCACCATAAGAACCAACTATCTTAATCGACCAGCATAGGCCCGTACAGAAAGACCCCAAAATATAATGTGTTGGGACGACCACATGGTTAGTCTGCACGGTTTGGAAAACCATGAACTAACAGTGGGAATTCTTCTATCTACATGGTTTTTTGGTGCATGGTCACTACTAACCAAGTGCAAACCGTGTGGTCAACCTGTCTAGCCAAACTTCATACCTCTCTCTAAAGACTCAATGGAAACCAAAGGGGGAGGGAATAACATTGGGCGATGATATGGGTATAAGTCCCTCCACCTATTTCCACCGAAAATGAACAACAGAAGAAAGATGATGACACCATAGGTTTAAACTCTTCTTATCTTTCATACTGAGGATATGACTTTGCATAAGGGTTTAAATGACCCTTTGATTTCCCCTGACTACGAGCCAGCTTCTCTCCGAGACCTATGGATGGATCTCAAATGATTGAATCATCTTCGGCCTCATAGTTAGGCTTTTGAAACCCCCTGAATGATAATTCTTCTCTCGTTGCAAAAAACAACTACACCGCAATCCCCGATAAGTTTTTCCAAGACATAACACATTCCAAACTCACTTTACCCTAACTCGATATTTCACTGAAACAAGGGCTTAGAAGATGTACACACATCACACCTTGTTTGTTCGGGTGAGAAACAATAGAAGTAAAGAACACTTATACTCACCTTCCTCTAAAATGGAATATTTTTATGTTTTTTCAAGGGAGACATTCTCCCAACATAATAGAGACTCTCAGATGATTTCCCAACTTTCACCTTTACGGTCAATCGAGCACATGACATCACAAGGTGTCACCAAACATGACCATTGCGACTGATATAAACAGTGCATAGAGAGGGAACTTGTACAACATCCCCAAACAACACACAATTCTAGAAAGTAGCCATAATATCCTCTCATGACCAGATTTCCCACACAGGTAGTTTAACATGAAATCCTTCTTCGAAGAGACTATGAAGGAACTAGAGTTCCTATTAGACACTATCCAAATACTCATCCATACTAACAACCCCAGAACACTTCCACCTTCAAAAAATTAGGAAACTTAAGAGGCTAGGGTCACTTTCAACCATCCATGATCAATCTCCCACTACAAGAGGACACACAAAACCAATAAAGGAAAGGGTGTATACTCAATCTAAAAAGCTCAAGAAAAATATTCCTTATATTGATCAACTAGAGGATTTTCCAAAGGAGAAACAATCTGGGCTGCGCTTCAGTTATCCATTAACCTTTAATGGGGGCATACCTTATCCAATGAGAGAACCCAAGGACCCATCCAATCTGGTCCATTGGTCAAAACAAGCCATAAACCAGCTCCAAACACATGAAGGGAACCACCTTAAAGGCAACCCAAATTTGTTTTTTCAAAAGAGACCACTAACCGTCCCTACAACACAGCTTACTGACCAAACACAAACGCAAAACACAGTTCAAACAGAAGGGGTTCTCGGACTCAAAACATCACACACATCAACATTTTCAAAAACCCATAATATAAACCATACAAAACTATTCATCAAGACATCATGTTTTTCTTTAAAACCAATTCATTGAAAACAAACGGTTTAGCAGTAAGCGTATCCACCAATGGTACCCCATGGGCCTCACACATGCATGTTTTTGTGCCACACCGGGCACCCTCCTCATATCTGTCTCGGAACTCATCCAGTCATGCCATCAACCATCCATCATCCCATATAACCCCATGCACGTGGTCACTCATGGAAATACCAATGGTTAAAACAAATATTCTTTCCACTTTTCAAAACCCAAAACGGTCAACCAACACATCCTTTTTCTCAGAACATCTAACCAAGAGATCCAAATCCCAATTCAAATATTACTAAAAATTTCATAAAGATAAAACCATTTATACAAGAACTCAATTTCATTTTATTCAAATCAATTTTATAACATCTCATCCCAACAAAACACCCTATGATAGTTTAGAAAACTCTATTGGAAACACTTTTTCAAAACCAACTTCAGTATAGTTTCTGCTTTCAAAAGAGGTGTAAGCACACCATTTTCCATTTCAAAATAATTCTGAATATTCAATTCCAATATTTCCTAAATCAAACCATTCCATGTTTATTTTAAAATTATTTCAAAAAAACTTTACACTTCTTAAAACCAAGTCACTTTAAAACCAAAGTTCCAAGATTTCAAAACTAAAGAACACAATACAATGCGAGAGGAAACTAGTTTCAGTGGGTGACTTGGACATATGGTTGGTGGCCATATTCCAATCACTTCACTGTCACAGAGAGTGTTCTTGGGAATATCCCCAGATCCACATGGCTTGCCAGGCCCTGCAAGCTTACTGAGACCATTAACCCAACTCTCTTTTCATTTCCCCTAATCATTATTAAACCTAGAAAACCAAAGGACTCCGAAAGGTCCCAACTTCCCCTGGAGACGTGAATCCCATCATGAGGTTAAGTGATCATCCACACTACTCATAACTGAAATTCAATGTCCCAAAAATCCTAACTCCATATTATCCTGATTGTTCCCCAACTAACATGACCCAAAGAGAGCGAACCACCCTCTGATACCATTTTGTCACGAACCAAATATGGTCACCACCGAAACCAGTGCCAAACCTGGCCCGTGACAAGGCCCGAAGGGAGTTTTCGATCCCCAAGGGCTGTAACAAGTGCCCGGGTATCATAAAATGAGAATTGGGAATGATATACCCGAGTTTATAAAGTTAAAACAACAAAAGAATCCAATAAAACAAATCTGGATTTTTCAAACCAAACAATCTTTTACAAAAATTTAGAACTGAATTACATAGCATAAAATAACTCAAAAAGACTATAACAAAGGTAAAAAAAATGAAACCGCCCAAGAACCCTCATGGCATGGGGAAACTCCCTCAGGCCACCTCCACAAGACTTCACCACCAAGGACCTGCTAGAAACCTGAACCACTGGAACAAAAAAAATTGTACCCAACCTGCGACAACAAAAATAACCAAGTCTACTTACACCCAAAGGTGTAAGTAGGGTGTGAGGAAATGCCCAATAGTATACCACCACTAAGAGATTCCATGCAATAAACATTCAAAGACGAAGAGCATGCAATTTTTCAAAAACATGTAATTTCTAGTTACAATTTCTAAAAGATGCAACTTAAAGAAATCAGTTTTCAAGTGGGATAATTTAATGAATAAACACTTTTAAAATAAATACTAGGGCTACTGAATTTTCTAGACACTCATACCGTATGCCGACGATAAGCACAAAATATCTAGTGAGCACAATCAATGGGAAATAACCCCTAGGCACCGGCTAGTTGTGGGTCCCAGGTACCTCGTATCTCGGTGAGAGTAACCATCACAAATATATGTTCTCGTGAACGAGCCACTAGTAGGGTACATACCCATAACCTAGTGGTCCCCAATCATCATCATCATAATTTATTTAGAGTTGTAAGTGTCAATATTGCTAAGTGAAACTGAGGCCAAACCCCACGGATTCACTAGCATACTAGTACACGTCCACCCACCTAGATACCCGAGTTTTCCCTTTGTGCTCAAACAAGTTAAACAAGTCAATGAATATAATATTCAAAAGAAAATATCATTTCCATATCATAAA
Source organism: Viscum album (assembly GCA_963277665.1). Lineage (NCBI taxonomy): Eukaryota > Viridiplantae > Streptophyta > Magnoliopsida > Santalales > Viscaceae > Viscum > Viscum album. Next base: position 1,173,443,490 of record OY728120.1, read on the forward strand.
TTCACCAAATAGCCCACATGTATACAACACAAGTCACAAAAGTCCACTTTTCCTTCAAATTGATTTTGAAATCCGACTCACACCAAAATAGCCCACAACACTTTTCACATTCCTTTAACACTCCCACAAATTCATTAAAAAATTTTCTAAAACCATTCCAATACATTAAAACTCTCATAAAATCCCACTCACTTGTTACATAACACCCTTTTTACCTTCAAAATCATTTTATCATTAAACTTACACGAAACAGCCCGCAAACAAGTTTCGCTCCAACATCACAATTTAATAAAACATTTCAGAAATTTACAAAACATTCTAAAAATATTTGACATCTTAAAACATCACTTGAAATTTCAAAACCCCTTAATACATGAACACACATACCAAACAATACATATTCACCATTTTCCTACTTTGTTTAACCAACTAAAACATTTACTATTTTCATAAAAAGAACCCAAGCGGTGTAAATATTTCTTGCACACAAAACCCATTTCAAAAACATATTTTTAAGCCAAAATCACACCAATCTCCTACCAAAACAGAATTGGCATCTCAATCAACATGTAATAATCCACTTTCAAATGTTATATAATCTCCTTGAAAAATATCGCAAAAGATACCCATGAGAACACACAAATCCATAAAACACTTTCAAGGAGTATAACAAGGTTACACACATAAAACTCATTCAAAGACACTCCTTTTTAGGCCTACATGACACTATATCATTACCCAATCAAAATTGGCAGCCCTGTTCAACAACTAATAAATCACTTTCACATTTTACAAAACTACCACAAGAGATAACACATGAAATACATTTGAAAAATACACAATTCAAACAAAAATGTATCTTTAATACCAAATGCTTTACTATTGCTACCAAAAATGATTTTCGAATAATGAACAGCATATAAGGAACATGAAAAATTATTTAATCAAGCAAACTAACTCATCATTAAATGGTTACCCACGGAATCACCTACCGAATGTGTCGAAATCCTCAAATATTGGGGTGAAGCATCAACTGCACAACCGCCACACCTCAAAAAAGTTAAAAGATACCTAAAACCTCAATATTTCACCCAAAATATAGTAATTTAGAACCTAGGCATGAACCCTAACTTCTAGAATTTTTATTATTCAAGAATTAGGGAAGAAACCCTAAGCATTTTGAAAGAGGAAAGAAATGGACTCACTTACTTGAAGTATCCTGAATTAATATCTCAAAAAACAATAGTTTCTGAAATTTAAAACAACCAAAATTCAGAGTTTGTTCGAAAAAGATTTAGGAGGTGTTTTAGGAACTGGAATGGAGGGAAAAGAGTAAGAATTGAGAGAGTGAAGAAGGGATGAAGTTACCTCTTCAATTCTAGCCGATTTGAGACACCATATGATGTTCAGCCCTAATTTGCGATTTCAAAGATCTTCAAGGAGGGGGGAAAGGAAATGGGAGCGTGCCTGAGTTTCTTAGGGTCGAGAGGGAGGTGGAATCACCGAAAAATCCATTATATTTAATAAGATATTAAAAACTTAAAGAAACAATTTAAAACTAGAAAATGGACTTTCGGGTTGGCCCAATTCTTAAATAAAAACCCAAATCCTCCATGATTATGGATTTATAAAGGCTCCAAATTTAAATTTTGGTGTTAATAGGTCATATGAGACCATTTAGAAATTGGAATGGGTGAAAAATATTAAAAAATGAAAAAGTTTTAAAAGAAACAAAATTTATTTTTAAATCTAGAATTGGGCTCACGGTTTGGCCCAATTCATAAAAACCCATCTATTCCTCCATAAAACCTTTGGAAACCCTCCAAAACAAAGAATGAATGGAAAATAAATGAAATTTAACTTCAAAATAAGTCATGTATGTAAGAACCTACTCCTGTCACCTCTATCCCACACCCATCTGTAGATGATTCCAAATTATCCATGTCTGCCCCCTCCTTTAACCTTTTGACAACCCAAAAATACCACCCACCCTGCCATAAAATTCTACCCCATGGGAATCGAACCTTGAATTGGATGACCACTAAGCACCTATGAATCCTACCCCTTACCACTATTGCAATTCTATTTTATTTTATATAATACACATTAATATATTTATATATATTGGATGTTTTTTCAAATAAATATTACATTCCGAATATATTTAAATACATTTAAATAATAATAATATATAGTATTTACAATATTTACATATTACCCAAATATATTATAAATAAATAAATAAATATATATATTATATTTATACATACATAGTTAAAATGGCAATATATATATATATATATAATAACTATTTATATGCATAAAAATATATATTTTATATTTTAGGAATACATTTATATGTATATATATATATACATCATATATTTATATATGTATACAATGTAATATATTTATATTTTATTATATTTAATATACATACCATTAATATAATATATGTTTAATTTAATTATTATATATATAATACAAAAGTATATATATTCCTATAATATAATACAATATTTCTATAAAGATGAAATTTTATATACATTTATATATAAATATATTTTACATATATAAATCTTTTTATACATAGATTTATATTTATATTAAATTTTAACTATATTATATATATATGTATACATAATATAATATAAATGTATTTATACCTAAATATTCAATACAAATGTATTTTATATAATATATGTATAATATATATCATAATATAAACGTATTTCATAAATGTATAGTATTTTTAAAACCACATATAAATTTTATATATTTCAGTAAATATTTTCATAATTAAATTTATATTATGTATACCAATATTAAAATATGTATACATTTTTTAATATGTATAAATATTTATTTAAAGTATATATCTAATGTATATATATATATATATATTTATAATGAATCTAAATACATTCATATAATGTGTGTATGTTATATATATATATACATTCATGCACACACTCACATATATATTATAAAATTTCAATTTATATGGTATTATATTTAAAAAAAATATAGGGGTTAAAACCCACATAAATCTAAGAGATTAGTGTCAGTTCATGAAACCCCTATAATTTCATAAATAATAGGGGCTTCAAAACAACCTCTAATCAAAGGGATTAGTGGTCGTTTATGTACCCCTCTAATTTTAGAGATTTTCAGGGGTGGTGAACCCCCAATAATTCCTTAAAAACCTACATCACTTATATATATAGAGACACTAAAATAAAAATGAATATTATATATATATGTAAACACATATGAATTCACACAAACATATATTATAAAATCTAATTATTTATGAGATTTAATTTTTAAAAAAAGAAAATAAATTAAATAGGGTTAAAACATCCTCTAATACAAGGGGTTAGCAGTGGTTCATGAACCCTATTTTATCCAAGGAATTAGAGGCAGTTCATGAACCCCTCTAATTTCTTAATTTAGAAGGGTTTCTAACCCCCCTATAATTTATGATATTAGATAGGGTTGTAAACCCCCACTATTTCCTAAAAAATAAAATTCCATTATATATAAATATAAACTATTTAATCCAAATGAATTTTATATATATAGTGCTTTTGAAATAAAAATTAATATACCGCACCACTAATTATTAAATTAGTAGTTGTTTTGACATAATCACCTCTAAAATCTGACCAAATATTCAAAAAATAATGATAAAAAATATAGATGGGTACTGAACACCCTTTATATTTTATGATTAGTGGGGCTTGTTCATAATACACTCTAATTTATACAGAAAATTATTTTAGAGGGGGTTGTGAAAAAACCCCTCTAAAAAACTGCCTCTAATCTACTATTTTTATAGTGATGTTCTATGTTTTGGTTGGTTGATATTGGGCCACATTTATTGGTATCAAAGATATAAATTTATTGATTATGTTTTAATCACCATATTCTGAGAGTGTGGGTACGAGGATATTAAATGTATATCAAGTATTATTTAAGCTCAGCGTTGCATGTATCAGAAGTTATTGTACATTATATTCATAAAATAAAATATTGGGGTTCTAAAATTTATTCATATATTAACGTTAACTTGGCCATTAAAAATATAAATAAATATTTTAAACTTTCATCATGTGTAATGAAAATAATTTACCTCATCATTAAAATAATTTATGAATATAATTGTTTCATTTTATAAATACCAATATTATCATTTTTAATTTTTGATATATTATAATTTTTAATAACTTTTTAAATTATTTATTTAGTTTTGATTTTTAAGATAACTATATCACTTATAAAGTATTCTCACGTCACTTCCTTTGATATAGGTGATCTCTTATCATGACTAATGATGATAATTTATTATATTACACCACTATTTCAAATATATATATATATATATATATATATATATTACTACCTATGATATATTTGATAATAGTTGTTTGAATATTTTTATTCCATATTAATTTCCATGATTGGTTTCAAGGAGAATAATATATTTACATTACATACAATGATGAACCAAAACTATAACAATGAACTATAATGCATGTAGTGGAATTTTTTATATTTCAATAGTGTGATAAAGAACTCATTTGAAATCCATGGATTGGTAATTTTATGAATAGAAATATCTTATACCATTTTTCATGTTTTAATGATAAACATCGAAGCATTGGCCATGTTATGTTATAGAAGAAGATTATTATATATCATTCAATGTGATGTTGATTGTTCTTCTAATTGAAAATTTAGAACACCATGGATTCTTAAATTCTTTACCAAAATTTATTGGATACCAATTATAAGTTTTAATGACATCAAATATGTCTAAATACAATGGTAAATTAAAATCAAATTTTAACATATTTTGATAGTTGATTTATATTACTTAGAAACAATAATTGTTTCTTTCATATGACAATAATCCACCTGTAATAAAATATAAAAAAACTTTCAAGATGAAATTATTTGATTTATATATGTACACAAGTATCCCCTCGATGATGTATGAAAAAATAAAAAGTGATTTTAAAAGTAGTATCTCATACTAATAAACTTATAAATAATTTATCTAACACATTTTCTAAACCCCCATAATTAAGGAAAAAACCTCTTTGAGTTTAAATTTTTTATAAATACTCATTCAATACATGAAATATATGTTATATAAATATAATGTATTATTATTTTAAATCAAGTGATTTTTGAACTCATCAATGATCAAATATAAGTTACAGTTCAAAAAATACATCTAAATATTATGTACACACTATTTAAATTGATATATTTTGTAGAAGAAAAGGAAATATAGTACACATGATATTATATATCATAAAACATGTTTTTATACATGAACACACATACAAAAACACATACAGACACACCACTCCTTGTGATCTATATCGCAGACAATGATATATCCCATTTCTTTACTTATTATATAGGTTTTTAGTACATATCACTCAAATATCTAAACAATAATTTTATAAGATATATAGAGTAATTAATTATTAAATAAACCATCACAAGATTACCTTTGAACATAGACATGGAATAATCTATATATTCTTATATATTTCCCATGACTTTTTTAAAAAAATTCATATACATGGCATGACCCAAAACAACATTAATTTATCACATCTTCACAAAGTAGTTACAAAAAACCTCTAGTGTATAAAATTCCGCATAAATTTTGAAATAATATTATTGGAATATGTTTTCAATATTGATTAGTAAATTAATTATGTTAAAATTTTACTGATAGAAATATTTTATTTATTTTATATCAATCACTATAATAAAATATTAATAAATCAGTAATAATTTCACTCAAATTTAATTTAATCCCGCCAAACCTTTCATATCCCCAAAACTATCTATTTTTAGAATCCCATTAGCATTTGATGTCGTTGCACCCTAACTTCCTGATCCCCTCTATGACAATACCCCCTATGGAACCCTCAAGTCTCTCCCCTCAGTGTATCTAATCCCATGAAACCCTACTTCTCTATTAATTCACTTTAACCCTTTTTTTTATATGATTCTAACATATCTACTACATATCCTCCTTGAAAATAAGTTTATAAAAATTATGGATTCCGCTCTAAAGTATCATGATTCCTACATGATTTTTGGTGTCCCCCAAATATTGGATCCCTATAATTTTCATCAATTTATATCAATTTAAAATACTATATATCATCATCATAGTTACTTTTTTATTAAAGGAAGCAAAACATCCAAAACAAGAAAAAACAAGAAAAAAAAACACTATCCAAGAAGTCTAAGGGGGCCTGAAATGGTGAAGGCCAAGGGCATTACCTCTAATCAAATTGAACCCCTTGGGTTTCAAAGAGAATATAGTATGGAGACAGACAGGGTCGTGGAAAAGGACTTCCCAAGACGCCAGGTAATCCGCCACTTTGTTACCTTCATGCCAAGAATGTAGAACTTTGATGTTGTTGTTGATCATGCCTTTACACTTTCTGATAATTTAGATGATTGACCATGGATGGGGGAAAAATAATTCTGGGAATCATGTAGAATCTTTGAATCTATTTCCACTTCGGATAATATGGGACCTTTCTAGTGACAATGGTTTATACCTATGAGCATAACTTTGGATTCGACATGGATAGAGGAACCATATCCTAATTAGGAAGAGAATACCAAGAGGACCAAAATGATGAATTCTTGGACAACCCCACCCCATCTCAAGAATCCCTTCCGGTAAGAACCATCAGTGTTGAGTTTAAGGCCCCTAGAGGGGGGATTCCATCGCACCCAGAGGCCGCGGGAGCTGCTATTAGGTTCCTGTGAAAAGTATAAAGCAGGGATCATCCACCACAAGGAGGGGGCCTCCCTCTAGTTACCATATAGACGAGCCAAATCAAAGAGGGTGTTCTTGGTCCTAAAGATTATAGAAGCCCCAAATGAATAAAGGGTGAACACAGAGCAGTTAGGTTCCTGTGACCAAGAAATGAGATTGAAAACTGCCTATTTCTCCTCGTCCAGAATAGCTTTAATGAAGTCCGGGTGCAAACTGGCCTCCCTAAAAGTAATGGTGGGGGCAGGGCACCCTGGGAAGCCGAGAACAATCCCAACCCATTTGAGGTGCCAGAGAGAATGGTCCCCCATCCCGATGATCCACTGAGAATGAAAAAGAAGATTTGAAAACAAGTTAGCAATAGTGGGAAGTAAAGAGGAAACTCGACCTTCGATCAGGGGATTGATACTCAACAAAGGAAGCATAATTTCACCCCATAGTGTACTCTATTCTAGCATCTCCCAAGCCAGCCATGCATGCATACAATTTAGAGTATAATTCAAGCTATGGACATTAGTGCCTCCCTCCCTAGTAGGCTTCACAACCTTACCCTAAGAATCCCAATGCTTCTTCATTTCTGCCAGAGGATCCTAGAGAAATTTGGCTAGGAGTTTCTCAATACTGGAAATGAAACCCTTCAGTACCTTGACAGAAGAGAGATCGTGGATTAGAGTGGCCTAAAATACTATATATATACATTTGTAATTCATTTCAATATTATCTATTAATTGAAAGTTAATTTCTATTGATTATGAATTTATTAAGTTTTCATAATTGAAATATATATTCAACCATTAAATTTTGATTTCATGGTACACCAAATGGTACATTTTTAATGAGAAATAAATTTAAATAAATTTATTTATTTATAATCAATGTATCCTATTATATAATACATTAAAAAATTCAAGGGTTATTGTTTCACCATAATATTTCAATATGTATTTATATTTTAAATAAATACCACGTTAAATAGCTAGTTTTAGATAAAACACTATACTAAAATGAACTTAGATATAAAAAATTTAATAATATGAAATTTAAACATGAATACATCATGAATAAAAAATGTGGAAAAAATTGAATTTACATTCTTTGTTAATTGATATTAAATAATGTGGAGACAACTTTATATTTAAAAATTCAATTTTCTAATTTTTTCAATATATTATATGTTTTATAAGAAAGATATATTTTAAAATTTTATATGTCAAATTTTATGAAATGAACATAATTTTTTAACTCATCATGTCTAAAATAACTTAGGGTGAATTTTTTGTATTTTTAAAAAATGGTTGGTTTCTGGGTGAACAATGGAAGATATAGTTTTTACAAACACTACCATTTTTATGGAATCATAATGATGTAAGAACTAGTTAATGGTTTATGAAACCTTTTTTATAGACCAAATAAATATTTCATGAATTAAAATCAAAACTTAAAAATATTTTGATTAATTTAGAAACTTTTTTTTCAAAATTTAAAACATAAATGACGTTTTATTATTATAAGTGAACTATTTCTATCATTTTTTAATTAAGTATTTACAAGAATTCATTAGTTTTGTATTATTTTTAATTCGACACAAATAAAATTACTTTATTCATAAACTAATAAATATCACAGGGATAAATTCTATATAGGATTTTGGCACAAATTCATTTTTATGATTAAAAGATTTTTTTTTGAATTATGTTTGTTGATGTGTTTTGCGTACATATATTTAAAGTAATTTTTAAAACCTATATGAATTTTGTTTTTTAAAACATATTCTATATTTATAATCATAATATTGAAATTATTTAATAAGTTCCATTTCATTTTTATTCATAAAATGTAGTTACCATGGTGAAAGTTAGTTATGATGATATAGGTTAAAGGGGGTTAATGAGGTGGTTAAACCAAGGTATATGGATTAAAATATCCCTAAAACATGTATAAATTTAATAGAATGATTTTATATAGACTATACATTACCCTATCATCGAAAAAGTTGACATTTGGTTCAAAATGAATTTGAGAATGTAATTTATTTTATTTTTAAGTTAAGTGTATTCACAAAAGAGCCAACCCTCACACATATAAAAAGACCCATCCACTCTTAAATTATCCTGACACTAATCACTTAATCATAATCATGATATACCCAAATCACTTCCCAACACACCTATCGACGACCTTTATGTTTTTTTTCTCACCAAAATACCACTCTAATAAGGATGAAATATAAATCTAAAGGATGATATCCAAGAATGTGGAAATCATTTTAATCGGGTTCATTAAAGTTTATTTATTTAGAAAAATATTCAAAATATTATATAACCATTATAAAATAATTAAAATAGTATAATTATATTTATGAAATTATATTATTTTTATGAAAAAACCATAATCTAACCACTTTCTATCTATTTGGAAATAAAAACATTACTTGTGATTACATGTGGATTACTGCCTCCAAGAACGATGTATTTCATTTTTAATCTCTGAATCAAAAGGATAGTTATAATTATGTATTGAAGGAAAAAATATTATAACTAGGAAATAATTATGATTTAATAATTATAAATTACTATTTACATTATTTTATTTCAAATTTATTAAAATTAAAAATATCATCTGTGGATATATGTGGACTACCCGCTCCATGAATGATATATTTCATTTTTTACAACCTCTTTACATGGTTGGTTATAAAAGGGTATTTTATGTGTAACATTATATATACTAATTTATTATACATCTATTAATGTTATATTATCATTATAAAATAACATGTTCTTACTAATTCAACTATTTTAAGACCTTCTTGTTTTTCATAGTTTTAAAACATACATGAACATTATTATAAATTTTATATCACAAATGATTAATTAATGTTTTGTACATGTAATATTATATAATAATTATGGATTTATGATTTTTAAATATTCCTTGTATGGTAAAATATATTTAATTTTTTTAATAAAACCAATTCTTTCTAGAAAGGAAAATTTTTAAACAAACAGAATTTGTAAGATCTCCATGAAAATCATTAATATAAGTCCCATGAAATATACATGAAAAATATGATCATATAAAAAAATAATATATATATATATATATATATATATGAATATTTTAGAGGAGATGATACCATTAGAACGGTTCAATTACTGTAACCACAACATGCATGGAAAATGAGGCGATTCACATAATAATATTGATTTCTATAAAGAATTATTAATAAATGGACAATGTTAAATTATAAGTAAATTATATATAGAAATATATGTATCAATATGGTTCTGATATTTAATTATAATGAATATAAATTTATTATACATGAGTTTAGACTATGTTTGACGAAGTAGAAGTCTGAGGTAAGGGTTTATTTTACAATCTCAATTTTTATAGGGATTATTTTTATTCAATTTCTAGTAGGGAAATTTTATGTTATTTATCTCTTAAAACCATTAGATTTTATTATAATATGGTTATTTATTGTTTTTAATTATTATTTGTATTTTTACTCAATTTGTTACATGTATAATCGAGAATAATGTTTATAATAAAATATGGTATTATTTCTACTTTTTGATTGGGAATCTTTTTCCTCTATATCTGTATTATTTATTTTCTTCATGAATTTTATTTTCTATAAATCATCGATTTTGTAAGGATTTTTTTAGAAATTATATTCTCAATAATATATTTCTTTAAGTTATTGTTTTAAAAGTTATCTATAGATGTCATTTTTGGATTTCTTTATAAAAGTTAGAATATAATCTTTTTTTATCATTTTCTGCATGAACAAATTTTACTACCATCATGAATTTTATTCATTACAAAGATAAATTTAAAAAATTTGCGTCATTTAAAAATTAATAAATATACATATTTTTTAAATTTTTTTATTTCTACATCAAATGGAAATTATAGTATTTTCTTAAAAGTTATGAAAAGGGAGCTTATTAAAAATGATATTCTATTGACTAGGGAATCTTGAAATTTCGTATATATGATTCAACATGGATATCTATTGATTACTATGTCATTGTGATTATATATATATATATATTTATTCGTTATATGGTTAATGCATCGGGCATGATATATGAAGCTCGAGGTCCAAAATTATATAGCCCCTTGAGGTATTGATAAGGTCTCATGAAGAAAAAAAGGTTGGGTATTTATTTTATACCTACCCATATGTTTAAAATATCATGGATGAGGCCTTGATGGTATTTTTATAATTATTACGTGATATTTTGGGTTCATAATTATTGATCCATTGATGTATAGGGTATGTTATTATTAGACAAAAAAGTTTGAATTCCTTTCATATGATTTGGGTATTCAGTGTATGCAAGCCCATTTAAAAAATGTGTCCTAGAAGATGTCTTGATAGTATTATTAACATTTACAACATTATAAATTCCCTCATTGATAAATCATTCATTTTTTTCCATTTGATTTTAATTTTTTCATCCACATATATTTTTTGTGTGAAATTTATTCAATATATGTCACGTTTATTGATTGTTTACTCTTCTATAATGTTTATTACTTATGTATTCATGATATATTTAATTTTAGGAAATCCCATTATGATTATATAAAATGATAATTTATTTTTTTTCAATTACATAGGGTAACAAAAATAGATCTTTGAATGATTTCAAGGATATACTGAAAGTGGAATGATATTTTTTCAAGAAGATTGTATTCAATGATTTATATTTCTAGTGCATTAAGGAAATCATTAATATTTTTAGTCTCCAAAGGCTAAGAATTTTTTTACTAGTTATGATGTGATCCCATATATATTTTACAATATAATAAATTAAACAATAGCTATGGATAATTAGATTCCAATTTGTTAATGTTGATATCAAAGTATATTTGGTCGGATCCTTTGGAACTAGATTTTAGAAGAAAATATATTGCATAATATATATAATATACCCTTAGAATGCTTATGAAATTATACCTTTATAGTAATATTTATGATATTTATAAAAATTCATAATTATAAGAGATAATTAAGTATATTACACTATTTATAAATGTTTCGTAGTAGAATAAAGGGAAAAGTTATAAACACCTATAATCAATGTAGCGATTACCCTCCGGAGAAAATCAACATTAAGAGAGTCATATCTAAATATAATATTACTATATTAAGGTAGTGAATTTAGTTTATAATAAATATCCCTTATCTTATAGAGAAAAATATTCTTTCACATCACATTGTAGTGATGATAGACTGCTTCATGTAGCATAAACCCCAATATTTTTATGTAAAACTAATAATCCCTTGAAAGATTAAAAATGGATCCAATCCCTCAAAAAATAATTTCTTATTATTAGTATTAATAAAAATGAGATTATTATTTGGTAGGTTTACTATTTAATGGGGGATTCTGAACAAAAGTGGTAATTGTTCCAAAATACTTAAGTGGAAGTGAAAATAAATATATTTAAATGAATGAAATTTAACATGATATTCTTTGAGAAATATTTTCCTTGAGAGAAACATGCTGATACTGAAAGGGAATTTTATAATTTGATATAAATAGAAGATTATTGTGTTACTATAAATGAGTCTAAAATTATATGGTTATCTAGGAATGATGAGGATTACATTTGAAATCTAGAAAGAAAGGTTGACTATTAATTTTATAGTCTTAATCCGATCCTCCCAATGGAAATAATCACTCAATCATTTTCATCATATGATCATATAGTATCAAGTGATATCATAATAGAGAAGTAAGTATACAAGAATTAAATTTAAAAACAAAAAATGAAATGAATCGGATGGTTGATCACCAAGTAAGAAAGAAATATGGTGAAGTAGAATAGGATGGTTAATCTCAGTTAAGATACATAAATATTGCCTAATTATAAACATGGTTCCAATTCCTATGTTTCAATTTGAAAGAATACTGATTTTTTGTATTCATTATATAGTATGGAATATTTCAATTGATTATTGAAGTTCAATAATTTTTTATGACAATTATGTTGATTTTGGTAGAAAATGTGATCTAATCATTATGATTTGAGTGGTTAAAAATTTAATCAAGCATATTTGTAAAATTTTTTGGGTTTAGTTATTTGTGAAATTATTTAAGATACACTTTTTTATTATTGTTTAGGTTTTGAGAGTAACTTATCACTTTTACTCATGAAGGTTTATTCATATTGATTATTACTTTGAAATTTTCTAACAATTTTTTGTTTTTAATAAATGGATGAAGGTAGTAAGAATAAAGTTTCATTAATTTTTGGATATTATTATCTATTAAAAGATTAGTTTAATGTTTTAGGAAGGAAAAATCATTATGGTTAATTATCATATTGAATATAATACGAAGTATATGTGGAAAAATAATTAAAAAAAAGATAAAAGATAAAATTACTCTTATAGGTGGGAAACAATCATATCCACATGTTTTCCCATATTCTCTATCTCTATGATACAATAATTCATCAAAAAAATAAAAGATAAGGAAAATTATATTGATTCTTATGTGTAAAATATTTTTTATTTATCAAGGTATTATTTTGAAAACTCATTTTTAATTACGAGCCATATGATGGTGAATACATGATTATAGAAATATTTATTTACGAAATACTATTGTTTTTATTAGTATCTTGAAAATTAATAATCACAGTAAGATAAATCTCCTGGATTACAAATATTTCATGATAAATTAATTATGTTAAGAATAAAAAAATTTATAATGATGGTTTTTTTGTAACACTTGTTGTATGAACCCTCAAAATTTTAATATACAATTCTCTTTTAGATAAATACTATGCCAAATATCTTGTTTCATATAAAACATGGAAATAAAATAAAATCATATGAATACAATTTAATACAATGTAACATAAAAATGAAAAAAATTGAGTATAAAATGTGAAAAAAAATAAAATTACACTCATTGAAAATTTATATGAATTAATGTAAAAAACACTTAATATTTAAAAATTGAATTTTTTATAAATACAATTTTACGACATATTTTATTTCTCTATTTATAGGATAAATTCCAAAATATTTGAATTTTAATTTGATTAAACTATACTCAATTTTCAATTCCTCATATTAAAATGAGCTTAGTTTTTTTTAAATTTTTTTTAAATTTTTTATTTTTAGATGAATAGAGAAAAATACAGTTTTTACAAATACTATCAATTTTATGATATCTTCATGATACAATAGTGTGATAAAAGTTTATTATCCTTTTATAAGACAAATTTAGTTTTAATTATTAAAATAAAAAAAATATTATATTCAATTTAGAATCTTATGTTTGGAATTTTAAAAACTAAATGATGTTTTATTATAATAAAATAAATATTCTTGATCCTTTTTATTCAATTTTGTAATGAGAAGGATAAATTTTATTTTTTATTTGTTTTAAAGTCACATAGGTATAATTTTTTTAATCATAAACTAATAAATTTTATAGGGATCAATTCTATATGTGATTTTTATGTAAATTCATTTTTATGTTAAAAATTCATTTGAAAAAAACTATTTTTTGTTTAATATTTATTACTTATAATAAATGAAACTATTACAACGTATATAAATTTAATCTTGTAAAATGGGTTCCATATATTTAATCATAATATTCAAATTATGTAAAAATTTCCATTTTCTTTTTTAGTAATAATGGTTTGTTACCATTTTGAATGTTAGCCATGATTGTATGAGTTAAAATGTGTTAATAAGGAGGTAAACATAAATATAAGGCCTCAAATATATCTAAATGTTGTCTAAATTTGATTATATGAGTGGATTTAAACTCTTAATAATTATATCATTAAAATGTAATCCATTCAGTGCCACGTTCCTTTAAGAATTATTTTTTATTATTTTAACGTTAAAGGTACTTACAAAAGTACCAACTCACTCACTTATAAAAGGACTCTGTGATGACCTGTATTGTCATAGGTTATAAAAATAAGGGGAAATTTCATTTTTTTCCTAGAATTGTTTCATGTAAAAAATGGTAATCTCCACAGTAACATGATCATGGATAAATTTTCCGACCGCTCATTTGGTCCCTGAATTGGGTATTCACCATAGGATAAGAGTTTTGTGGGAATATGAACCATTCAATTTTTTAGTGAATATTTAATATTTAATTATTAAATATTAATTTATTCACACATGTTCATTTAGTAATATATTTTAAATAGTGTATTGAATTGATATTTTATCTTCATAGTTGAGATAGGACTATGGGGTTTTTGTTGGGCGAGGCATAATCCCATCACGAGCGTCACGCTGAGGAAGGGCTCCTTTTATTTTCTTTATTTTATTATTTATTTATTTTTTATTTTCTAATTTTATTTTTTTAATTTACTTTCCACATACACATATCCCCCCTATGGTTTTCAATTTTTTGAGAGCATGAGAGGGAGATAAGAGAGGGAGAGGGGGAGGAGGAGGCACCACCATAGAGCTTGGGTCACACTAGACCACTGTGTGAAAGCTATGGATTGTGGATTAGATTTAATCCTCACCATTTTAAACTTAGTGGTTCCTTAATTTAGTATAGTTTTAGAATTTTAAATTTTAAAAGCCATTCTAGGGTTTCTAGGGGCCTTTTTGTGGTTGATCTAGGCTTAATTGGTGGGGGGACATGGTTTCATTCCATTTGGAGGGTTTTCTATTTAGGAATACTCATATACACAATGTGCAGTTCAAAGAACAAACACCTTGTTTACTTAATATTTGGGTAATATGATGTTTTTTGGACTACGTGCAGTGTAATGGGGGTACACACCATATAGTGGAGACTCAGAGTGCGTTGGGGGCGCATTGCCGTGTATGGTACCTGGACAGAACTCGTGGGAGGTACATGGCCTGTGGCTATATACCGTGCATGGGCTAAAATCATGTGGGGGGTGGGGAGGGGGGTACATTAAATGTTCAAGGATGTGCACCTCATGTGGGGTACATTTCGTGTAGTACAACGGTGTACATGATGAGTGGGGGATGCGATACATGGATGGTACCCATATAGGGGTACACACTATGATCTGAGAATATGTGGCATGTACATTTGAAAAGTTAATGCCGAGTGGACTAAAGAACAAGACTTGGGAGTACCTATGGGGGTACAATCCATATACCCCAAGTACACTCTCAATACATTTTTGTGCAGTGGCCTATTTTTCTAATTTTCCACCCTGATGTTAAAATGAGACATGTGAGTAGTCCATTCTGAGTGTTTCCCCACATATATCATGATGTTTGAATGATTTTAGCATTTATTGTCCATATTGATGGTGTTTTATATGGGTAAGTATTTACAAATATATTTCTTTGAAGTTAGGTTACTGAATCTTTCTTTGGGGTTCGGTTGTGAGCTGTGAGGCTTGGGTGAGGTGTTTGTGATTGATGGTCGGTCGTTCTCGAGTTCTCACTGGTGATATATCTATGGTTATTTTAAATGAATTATAGATGGAAGGACCGAGTACTATCATTGAATATATATTGTTTCCATGAATATCAATACTTATTGCTTGAGGTTAGATAAGTTGAGGTTTAGTTCATGCGTTTGAGGTCTAGAGATATTGGAGCCTTTGGGGTGGGTTGACTCATATGGATGCCGGTTATGACAAATTATAATTAAGGTGATGAAATGAGCCTGAGAGACTCTTGATTATTCACTATTAGGGTATTTACTGAATGAGTGATTAGTGGATTACATAGTCATCTTTTGAGAATGATGATGTGGTGTAGTGATGATTTGGATTTCATGTTGGGAGAGTTGGTACCCATGGATGGGTTGTTCATAAAAAATTCCAGCTAACTCTTTATTTCATGGTGATTCCCCAAGGTTTGTATTATCCTAAGGATCCATTTTGGATGTTCATACTTTGAGGTAGTCATGAGGACAGTTGTTAACACATATTTTAGTGTGATTTTATTTTGAATTCCTATCGAGTGAGTTGTTGATTGGAGATCAATTGGAGCCCACTAAGGGATATTTGGGATATTCTTCACTAGGCCTTTACCTATCTTTTGGATGTTCTAGAATAACCCCTTATAGGGTTTCCTACTCTATATTTTTCCTTTGGTCCGTTTGAGGATATATTGGATGGGTTTGGCCTGAGAGATTAGGTTCATCAGGGGAGTCCCGAGTAGGTAGACACTTTATACTATTAACCTAGGGACTGTGAGAGCCTTTAGATTTGGTTTGTCCATGAGGAGGGAAACTGATAGGTAGTGGTTCATGTTTTGTTGGATATTGAGATCTAGAGAGATGAGAGATGCCACATTTTTTATTTTTTGAGAGTTGATTAGTGATTCTAGTTCAATTTTTTTGATGGTGCCTCTAAGGTTAGATCATTCCAAGTTTGGTTGGCCGTTATCCAATACATTTGTGGTATTATATTCTTTGGACACTGGTTTGGGGAGGAAACCCTTAGGATATATTGGATCAATAATTTCCATCAGTTTTGATCATGTTCTCTCTTCTATTGGATGGATTATGCTAGGTATTATCAGGGATCTAATGAATTATATAGATGAGTTCTCCCTTATTATTGAATGTTACACACTATATAGAGGTTATATGTTGTGGATGCAGTGGGATCCCAGTTCCTTAAGAAGGTCCCCTAGGATTGTGTATATGTCATGTCCGTGGGGTGGATGGAATTACCTAGGATAATTAATTTGTTAGGTTCAAATTAAGGTATTCCCTTTGGATAATGTTTACCCTATTTCACTTCTTTAGAGCATGATTTGTTTGACATGACTTTCTAGATGAGATTGTTTCTTAGAAAAGTGAAGTGGAGATCAGTCAGCAGTTTAATCATGTCATTAGTGTCCAATAGCATGATAAATATGCCTAAATCATTTGGAAACACATGGTTTAACCATAGGATGTGAAATTTGGGTCTGTTTTTAACACTCCAATAATTTTACTAAATAGTTCTCTTTAAATTATTTTTATTCTTTAATAACATTCATTGTACAAAACTGTGAGTTTAAACAAAATACGAGGCACTATTAGTATAAAATTACAATTATAACCTAGCCTTTAAATTTTTAGGAATAAAAATGAATGACTTTTTAAATAAAAATAAAGGTAGAACTCACTATGGATGTATTGGAAAGTGTTTAGAAAACAATCACCAATGTTTTAGTAAAATCACGTTATTTTTTTAAAATTATTTTTTATGAGTGAATATTAATTTATAAAAGTTAAAGAAAATTTATTTGAAAAAATAAATTTCATCTTGTTAAAATTAGCTTAAAATTATTATTTTTATATAATTTTTAAAAAACATGTATTTTTAAAGAAAATACTGATTTTTATTAAAAAATGTATTTTTTTAAAGTCTTTACCAAGTCAAATTATGTTTTTTATTAGTTTTAAAATTCTAATTAGTTCATTTTGAAATAAAATAATTCAATTATGGGTCTTGAAATTTATTTTACACCAGAATTTATTATAAAAACCTTTTATGTTTTAAAAGGGTACTTTTTTTTGAAAATATGTTTTTCCAATGGATTTTTTCTAGTTTTAATTTAAATTAAATTCTATAAATTATTTTATTGAAATTGAAAATATGGCTAAAAATTTTGGATTAAAAATTTCCAAATTTAGTTAATAGGTACCTTTTATTATTGGATAATACGAATAATAACCTTGCTAAACTTCATTACCATAGTAATAGGTAAATTGGGTGATTAAGTTAAAAATAATATAATAAAAAAATATAAAATTACCCTAACACATGAATAAATTATATTGGGTGAATGTAATTCTACCATTACCACATTAGGATCTGAAATAATTTGTTTAATGGACACTTTTCCATGGACATGACTTATATAATATTTATATCAATGGAAGTCACCAACTGTCACTTTCTTTGTCTTAAATATATCTTATGTGTCCACACGAAGAAAATATATATTATGGACGAATAAAAAATTAATTTTAAACGTAATAAACATATTTTCATGACAGAAATTTATTCTTTAATTTTGGTGCCACTTAGATGAGATTATAATATTTATAATAATTTATTTAATAAAAAATTTAAATATGCCACATTCATCTTTTAAATACTATATAATTTATAATAAAGGGTTACCTAGAAGATATATTATACTAAAAAAATCTTTCAGAAATCTAGAAAATCTATATTCATCATGGTATTTTTTTTAAATTTTAGTGAAAAAATAAGTATATTAAATAATTACACAACACAGATGTAGTTATTATTTTATTAATGAAAATATAGAATAAATGTTATTAAAAATTTGAAATAAATATAATTTAAGATAATTAATGTGAACAATGAATTTTATAGATGACCCTGACTTATTAGGGATATAATAATTTTTTTGAAGTTAACTTATTATCTTTATTTTCATAAAATTCCATGAAATGAATTGTGTCAAAATTGTCTCTAATGATATTTTATCAAACCAATATATTATTAAATTATTTAAAAATTATAAAATATCTTTATAAATAAAATAAAATTATATTCTAGTAGTAACTTTTGTAAATTATTCATTTATTATTTAATTGACAGCAAATATGAAAAAATTATACCTTTTAATATTGAAAATTTGGTTAACTTAGTTAAAATTCAAATAGGTTATGTAAGTATTAATCAAAATATTAATGTTTAAAATAATACAAAAACATGTAAAAATATATTGGTTGATGATATTACAACCATAAACCATATTATATTATAATTCATGGACTTTTGTAGGTCTTTTTATAGAGATGAAATTTATTATAAACTAATATTTTCATAAATTTAAAAAGTGTGCCCCACCTCAATTATAAAAGGGAACCTCTTCTCTCACTTCTTCACATCACTTTATGCTATGAATAATAACCATCCCCTTCAAATTTATCTTTAAAATATCCATATAATCATTATATAAGTTACGGTATTCTCAAAATACCCACCAGAGTTCTCCTAAGAGGATATTTAATGGAAGTTCACCAAGGAATATGTAATCGTCTTTACCGACTTTTTAAATATTACTTTTTCTTATAATTCCTCTTCATGTGTTTTTTCATTATAAAGTAATAAATTAAGTATATAATATACTATGAGATGTTATTATAATTATGGAACAAACATATTCCACATTTTATACATCCTATGAAAAACAAAAGCACAATGCATGCGTACATACAACCTACCATCTACACGCCATGGTTTAATATGTTTTTCATCACCACATTATTTAGATGGGTATAATACTGGAAATATAATATATATATATATATTATAATAAAAAATTATATTTATTTTGGAAAATATATATACCAACAACTTCTTTACCATTCCATAATTAATGGAATGATACCATCACTCATGCGTACATACGACCTACTGTCTCCACGACATGATGCAATTGATTTTACATATTAGAAACTATATAATTATTATATAAATATATATAATGAATAAATATTATATATATTACCTTAATATCATTCTATAAATGGTGAAACTATATCCTATGAATAATAACTGAAACTTATATGACAAACCATGCATAGGAAAATAAAGCAGTTAACACCTGAAAGAATGGTAATAATGAAATATTATTAACAAATACGTGATAATATTATATAAGAAGATAATATATGATATCATAAATATCAATATATTTATATAATCATTCATTAAAATTATTTAAAATAATATACAAGAGTTTCAGATACATACAAAGGAAGTCAGACCTAAGGTAAGGGATTATTTTTTTGACCTCATTACTATCCATGACTTTTTATAAGTAATTATTTATTGGTGAATATTTATCTTCGATGTCCATGTTTCATAAAAATGTATTCCAAAAATAGTTTTAATATTATTATATAATTTTTAATTTCATTTTACCCATGTTTTAATTTTTAATAAATGATTTGAAATGAATCTTTTGTCATTTTCCTAACGACATACATTATGACATTTCTGATAAAAGTAAGATAAGAATGTTTTTTTATATTATAAGAAAAGAACATATTTTTATACTTTAATAATGCCTTTATTCTATGAATATTACCTTATAATATTACAAGGTTATTTTCAGTGAAATTTTTTTCTTTTAAAATTATGTATCATTTTAAGAAAATAAAACATTTTCAAGAAGAAAGGATATTTTCGTCAAGAATTATTTCAAGCGATCTTTCAAAATTATTTTCCATAAATGATAAAATTATTTGGGGTTAATTATGATTTAATTTGGATTTTTATGAATTATAATATCCTAATTCTTTCTATATTTTATTTATTTTTAGGATGAAATAATATTTATGAAACCCATTTAATTTCCATGTGTCATTTTATGAAGGAATGGTGTTTATGAAACCCATTTATTTTTATGGGTTCTATGAATGAATTTTGTTATTATTGAACACATATGTACGGTGTTCATTATGTGATGGTTTTGAACTATATCTCCCTCTAATTCATTTGGTATGTATTTATATTTCATGAGATAAACAATAGTGTAATGAGGAGTGAAATCGGTTCAGTAATAAAGGGTTGGAACAGGGAGTAAATACCATTTAGTAAAGGATTCTTTCCACTATGATGGTCTTGAAAATGGGAATTGATTAATATTTAAATGATTTTATATGCTTATGTGTATGCATAAATTCCATGTCTTATGTTATACACTCATGTAATGTGTTCTTTGATTCATTATGAACTTCTGTTATTTATCCAATGAAATGATATCATGATATTTGATTTTCAGGATATAATTTTCAAATGTTTTGTTTACGATATTATTTATTATTATTATGATATTATTGATATATACATTTCTTAACCTTTCTGAGAATATAAGATCAACCTTCAATTATGTTTTTCCCCAGGATATGAAGAAATTCATTATGTAAGATGTATCAAAAGGGGTTCTAGTTATGAATGAAAAAGTGGGAGATGATGTATATGTTTTATGAATGAGTTGTTTATGTTTCCCTATTTCTAAATACACTAAATATATATTTTTCAAGTGTGATGTTTTGTGTTATCTAATGAATATTCTTCAATTTATATGTAATACCTATGAATTAAAGGTATGAGTTATTATATTTGTTATCTGAGTAAGGTTTTGTTAACCTTTGGAAGCTAGGATGAGAAAAAATTAGTAAGAAACCTAAGGATAAGTATAAGTATAGGATAAAATCCTAGAGTTTTGGTAAAAATCATGAACAATCTAGGATAAAACCTATTGTTTTCTGAATTTAATTTTTATAATTAATTTCCCTTGACTATGTGCTTTTCCGACTATGATTAGTGTTTCTTACACTAACTTTTTAGGTTTTAGTTAATAGATGGAACCCAAAGGATTCATGTTAAGGATGAATGTGATGGGAAATTCAATGATTTTACTCTTAGGAAACCTATTTTTATGGGAGATGGAATGAAAAAATCTTGTTGCTATGATTACAGGACATTCTCAAGCTATGAATCATACAATGATTCCAAATGAGAAATGAAGGTAACAATATTCTGTAGAGTCATTCATGAGGTAGTATCCACCTTTTGTAGTGGGTTTTCTGACCCACTAGTGGATATGCAATGGATGAGTACCACTAAAAAGATATTTTGGTTATCCATTGTTCAGAACATGAGAAATTAATAATAAAATTTTATCATTTGGAAGGTGAAGTGAAACAATGGTGGAACATCATCAATAATACGAGGAAATAAGATGAAATTGACACTATAGAATGGGATTATTTCAAGAATATATTTTTCAATAAGTACTTTAGTGATATTTAGTTAATGAATTTGGAGAAGGACTTCATCAAGTTAAATAAAAAGGATGATGAATCTGTTGGTACCTACAAAAGAAAATTTTACCAGAATTTCAAGGTAGGCTTCTAGAATTATTATCTAACCTAAGAGTATGGTTGATCGATTTATAGTGTCTTAAAACCAAGTCTATAAATGGTGTTATCCACAAGTTACTTTAGTAGATATGAGTAAATCGTTCGATGTTCTCTCAAGGTTGATATGGATATTGGAGTTTCCCATAAATCTTATGGGTTCGATAAGAAGAGAAAAATGTAATTCAAGGGAAAATCTAAAAACCATAGAAAAAAGAAGATGATCTTTCCTTTATGATAAAAGTGTTGAAAAAATAGGGGGAAAATATTATTACGGGGACTAGTAAATGTTTTAAGTGTGGGAAATATAGAAATCATGTCATTCACTATCGAAGTGATGGGTAGAATATAACTAATTATATGAATATATAAAATTCTACATAAAATGAATCTCCAACATATCAATTCTTCAAGTGTAAGGAAATTGGGAATCATGCTAACCAATTCCCAAAATTTAGAGTTTTCGAGGATAATCAACATCAAAAACATGTTAAGGCTAAATAAAAATGCAAGTCACTTGTGATCACAATTGGTGACGTGGAGTACAATAATTAAGTGGTAAAAGGTACACTTATCATCCACTCTAAAACAACTAATGTTTTATTTGATTCTAGATCAACCAAATATTTTTCTCTAAATAATTTTTTATGTTTATTGTTTTATTAACTCAACAATTATTTGTTGAGTTAGTAGTGAAAACTATTAATGGCACAAAGATCACCTCATAAGTTTATAATTATTCTTCGGTTGAAGTTTGTGAGAAATTGATTCCTGAAAATATTTTGATCCTTCCCTTAGTTTAATTCTATGTGATTTTGGAAATGGATTGGTTTCTCAATATGGTATCATATCAATTTCTGAGGAAGGGAAGTCACATTTCATATTCTGAATGAATCCATGATCATCTATCGATGCAAGGATGAATATGAACTTCTAGTGGAAATCACTTCCATCATGTGGGTCTTAATTAATATAAATAAAGGTTATTTATCTCATATGGTTGGGGATAAACAAACCATTAAGTATATACAAGTTGTGTGGGAGTTTATTGATGCTTTTCTGAAAAAATATCTAGGTATTCCACAAAATATTGAAGTCGAGTTTTCAATATAACTCATACTAAGTGATATTCCTATTTCAAATAATCATTATAGAATTCCCCAGATAGAGTTATAGGAATTGAAGAAGATACTCCAAGAGAATATAGATAAGAGATTCACATTCCCTAGTGTATGACCATGGAGTGAACCCATTGTGTTTGTGTTTCCGACACTTTTTTCGGGGTGCGCACATCCTTCTATGGAGGACGCACAGTTGTTTCCCCGCAGTCCCACTTTCCAAAGGTGGGAAACATCCGTCACTTTTTTAGGAACATTTTCTTCATGATTGAAATGAGATGATGGGATGTCAGTTCTTCCTTCTATGGATTCCTCCTCGGAACTCGTCACCTAGTCTGGGTCTCCCTTATAGATTTAAGACGTTGTTCGTGAAAATATTTCTCGTGCCATATCTTCATGGACACCAGTTAATTACACTACTTCTGTCGAGACATTCCAAGGGGTCCGGTCAGGGCAGCAACCTTCAATGAGGGGAGTAGTCACAATGGGAATCACTGGCGTGTCTAGGCACTGGGAAACTGGTGCGTCTAGGTTTCTTCCCCTTGTTATAAGGCTTCCTGAGGGCACAGAATCCCAAGGAATACCACATCAAAAACGGGGAATCATATGCCTTGGGCATGTATCTATGGTTTTCCTCAGCTTCTCATGATTAACACAGGGTATGATGCAAGTTTAACGTCTATCAGAGACTGATCAAACTGATCAAAACACAGACTAAAGTGGATCAGATGAGTGTAACCCATGGAGGACACTCTAATGTAGGTGGGTTGACATTACCTCGCCGGGATGTGGTAGCCTAGGTAAGAGTCAAGATGGATGATGGGGTGCTGAGTAAAATGGGTGGAGAATGGGATGGAACCATCGTGAGGATGACAATAATGTTGGGCTTAAGTCTAAGCGAGACTTCTTACGTAACCCTGTGGCAGGTAATCAAAGTCCGCGTATTTCAAGAGGACAATGGGATGCCTGAGGAGGTGGCCCTTGTGGATGGGACCTAGAGGAAGTGGAACCTCTGGGTTAGGGCATGACCTTCCTGAGACACATAGGATCAAGGGAAAGATCAGACCATGATATTGAACTGGGGTGTACACATAGGAAAAAAAACTGATGATTTGTATGCGGATTACATGTGGTTAGCATCCCAGGTTGGTCTGACATCACTAGGACGAACCAAAGGTGTGGGTCCCAGCTAATGGGATTACAATGGCTTGCCGCTGAATTGGAGATGAAATTGCTTACTGATGATCAGAATACAATTACTTACCACTAATTGAGGGAAATAATGGCTTGCCGCTACATGGGGAACAATGACTTACCGCTGATTGAGGGACACAACGGCTTGCCACTGCATGGGGAACAAAGGCTTACCACTGATTGGGGTACACAGTTTAATGTCATGTAGAATGGGGGTGAACCAACATGGATAAGGACCTGGGGTCCAGATGGGTGGTGTAGATGAACCGACGTGGAGGGGGGTTGGAATGACCGGGTGTTGGGATTGAACCTCAGGGAGGCATCCTACATACCATGCCTTGGCATGGATCAAATTCCCTGTAGTTCGGAATGGGGCTTGGTACCCCGGCATGAAGATGGTTGGGACCAATGGTTATTGGGCTTGATCCTCAGGGAGGCTTCCTACGTACCATGCCTTGGGATGGATCAAAGTCCCTGTAGTTCAGAATGGGGGCATTGGTACACCGATGTGAAGATGGTCGGAACCAATGGTTTTTGGGATTGAACCTCTGGGAGGCTTCCTATGTACCATGCCTTGGCATGGATCAATGTCCTCGTAGTTCAGAATGTGGGAATTGGTACACTGACGTGAAGATGGTCGGGACCAATGGTTGTTGGGCTTTAACCTCAGCGAGGCTTCTTACGTACCATGCCTTGGCATGGATCAAAGTCCTCGTAGTTCGGAATGGGTGTCTGGGGATTACACTCTAGGCCGCCCAGATAGGATGTCATGGTCGATGATTACTCTAAGCCCACGTGAGTCATGCTCGATGTGAGAAACAAGAGGCAGCAGAGACCTGACGATCATGTCGTGAAAGGTGCGTCCGTGGGAAGTGGAGTGGGGCTTACACATAGTTAGCAGCCCAAAGAGGAAACAGGGACTTACGCGTGGTCCTCATACCAAAGAGGTTGGGAATTACTCTAGGATGGAGGCTCGGTAGTGACAAAGTCGAGAGGGAGAGGGATTTGGAACCGAAGAAAAGAGGGGCAGTGATGTTGCCTCCTACAAGAAAATCTAGGGGCTTATACCAGGGTGGTTTCCCTTTCCCCACTGACAGACACCGCTTCTATAAAGAGTATCTCATTCCATGTGGGGAATGATCTCACTCCCTTGGAGACCAATGGGCATGCAAAATGTCCAAGGTGGGGGCACCCCGCATACGAGGCATGGAGTGAGGTCACAGTTTAACGTCATGTGCTAAGGATGATGATGCTTGGCAGTTTAATGTCCTACATCTGGGATGAGGTGGGTTCACTCTGCACCCCTATGACTTACATAACCGGTACCCTCTACACCTTGGTGAAGAGAAGGGATATGCAACAACGTGGCTATGGGGTGTTATGGAGAAAACCATTGGGGGTCCATGTTAGCGTGGCTATGAGAAGAAGTAATAGACGTTAGCATGCCTACGTGAAGAATAATGAGGTGAAGAAACAAAATGGGTAGTATCATCCAAGGGATTTTAAAGTTAATTCACATGAACCTATAGGGTCGTACGAGAAATGAGTATATGGTGAAGGTGTTTGGGGTGCGGGAGGCGCCTGAAAGTGATGCCTGGAAGAGGGACATCACTGGAGCACAAGGAGGGAGGCTTGCTTGCAAAAGGAACAGTTGTGCGAAAATGGGGTCGGGTCGGCACATATTAGGGTTACTTGCACGGAAAAGGCTGGGGCAGTGTTCAATCAGTTGGCGTGCAAAAAAAGGCCAAGGAGGCGCGCAATCGGCCATCATGCGTGAAAAAGGCCACATCGGCGCAGAAAGGAGGGTGCCCAATTTGGAAGGAATTGTATGCCGAAGAAAGTATTGTGCACAATTGGAAGGAATTGAGCGTGGGGGACGAGATTTGAATGAGGATTAAGACCGAGGGGTCTCACGCAAATGTGGACCCCTGGGCAACCTAGCCTGAAAAATTAAGTACCTAAGAGCCATATTTTTCTTGGAAGAGAGGTGAGTTTCACACTAGAGAGATGGTTCAGATTTTTCAGCCCGAAAGTCGAAGGGGTGACCTTCTATTTATAGGTGCTCGGGGTCACGGATCCGCACGGAAAACTGGCCTGCACAAAATATTGTGTACCAGCGTCAGCAGCGTGATAATTCAACGACATGGGGCAACAGTTTTTAAATTTCTACACCTGCATGGAAATCTCTTGTGAAACCCAGAGTTTTTCTCATGGGACAGTTTTTTTTGTGCACCACAGAATTTTTTTCTCGCGGCCCTTCTGGGCCCCCCAGAATGGATCCCCAAGTCAAAATATGGATTCTCTTTGTCGCGAACATACCTTCTTCATCCCTTTAGCGTTTTTTGGCATCTACAAATTCCCCCCCTTAGAATCGAATTGGGGGTGCTGCAAAGGTCGGATTATGAGGGAAACTCCAAGATACAGGACTCCCTGGGACATGCGCGCACTCAAAACTGGAGCAACGCGTAAAACCATTATGGAGCACGCAGTCCTCTTTTCGCGCACGTGAGGAAACCCATATCCTAGCATATAAAATCCCCAAGGCTCCCTCATTCCATACGGATTTTCACGCGCAACAAGCCAGGAGCTCTTGCGCAGAAAATATTCCCCCCCCCCTTTGCAAAAAAACAGTACAGTTGTGCGTAATTCACCGAGGTCAGCCATCATTTTATGCGCAAACCCAAGATTTTTCCTACTAACTTTTAATTTTTTGAACAAGACTCTGATTATTCACGCCAACCTCTAATGTTTTGTGCCCGCTTCTTATTTTTCGCCCCAACCTCTTAAGACCCTTCCGATAGAAGACGACCGCCAATTAGGCTGACGTTGAGGGAGAAGCCACATTCATTGCTCGAAGGGATGAAATGGTCACTAACCCTGAGGTTTACAACACCCGAAGGATCATATCCAGCAACCATACTCTTTTAAACTTGTTGATTCCAGCCCAGAAGGAGTACACACTATCTTCTAACCTGCCCATATGGGACTTCGGTCTCTTGGAGGTGGTACCCATGCCAAGATTTGAAGTTGACACACCGCGGTCATAGGTGACTCACGAGGATGACCTACCTTGGTATAACATCACCTAAAATGGACATCTTGCTAGAGAAACCAGACATATGGACATTTACATCCTGAATCCCAAGACTAAGACCATTTCAGGGAGTGACCCTATTGTGGAGAATTCTCCGACCCTTTACGTAAGCACCTTCCGTCAGGGTGTTACTGATGAGACTAAAGGCTGGCTATAGTATTGGGACCTATGGTGTGGGGGAAATTTTACGAGTGAATGGTCCTTGGCGTATTGGGTTCTCCAGACATGTGACCAGTTTGGGACAAAACTATGGCACATTGGTTTGTTCGAGGCGGTGTGGATGTCGCAGTTTCATTTCTATTTCCAGCATGAGCTCGGGCCAGAGTTGTTTACTCAATGGTCCCCCGATACCAATACCTTCCATCTTCATCATGGGGATGTTGGTATTAGCCTTTGGGACATTCATTGCATCAGGGGTATCCCTTTGGATGGGCACTAATACGGTGAATTCCTCCCGCCAAAGAACATCTAGGGAGACAGATCATGAACTCCTATGCTGACATGACACCTATTGGAGCTGTCCAAGGAGAGACTTGGGGTCAAGGATTTTTTTAAAGGACATAACTTATAATTAATGGTTTAACTTTTTCCAGCAAAGAGATCTAGAAGTCAAGATACCAGGGCAAGGGAGACGGTGTCCGACCGCGGCATAGAGGAGAAAAAGCAGATCGTATTGGATGATCCTGGAGGCGGGGGACTATCAGTCATGGGGCTTCAGTGTAAATGAGATTAGAGACCCAAAAGTTCGGTACACTAGATTTCTTGAAACATTCCTGAGTGTGTGGATCTTACTGGTGAGGGATGCAAGGATGGGAGTTCATCCAGCGACCCTGGTGATGAATGGCATCATGGGCGCTAATCAAAGATTCAATCTGGGAGTCCCCGTGTTGGATCGTCTGTATGCCATTTTGGGGCGCATTTTGAGAGGGGGTTCACCGAGGAGGATATGTGGTCCCTTCTAGATCTTTTATGGCTAGGTCGCAGCTCATTGAGGTTGGTATACCTTTCCAAATGTCATTCGTCCTCCAGGTAATGGCCTGCGACCTTCCTTGCTAAACATAACCGGGGTCATGCCATTGATGCTCAATGAGGTGGGAGTAAGGATCAGAATAGGAAATCATGCCAACTTCACTTTCCGCCCATTCCCCACCTTGACTGTCTGAATGATAGATAATAGGAAAGGCTCACTAGAGAAAAGGAAATACTTCCTAAGCAACAGAGGTGGGGTGCTCATGGCCCAGATTGATGGTAAGATCTTTTGTGAGCCCTACGTGTCTTCCACGTTCTCCAGGCAGTTTGGATGCCTTCAGCAGATGCCGAAGAAAGTGTACATAGATGTTCTAGAGGAATGGAATCCCTACTTTCTTCGCCAAATGTTGCTGATGTTCATCACTCATGGATCTGATAACGTTATCACCTTTGCACCCACCAGAGTTGATGCTAGATTCTCAACCAAATATGCTGAACATTGGGCCATAGCAATCCCTAAGGGGATTTTGAAGAAGCAAGTTCGGAAACTCAAGGTAGCCAGTGTAGAACCTGGGTAGTGAGAGAGCAGACATGGTGTTATTAGGGAACAAAGGACGGAATCATATCGGGAAACTGGGCCCACACAGACTAGGACTTCAGTAGCGGGGATGTCACACGGCGTGGGCATGCCCTCTTCACCTAGGGGGAGAAGAGATCGTTATGTGGACAGAGAACTTCCTAAGATTTAGATAAGGTATCTTCTTCAACCTTCTAATGACGCAATCTTCCCAGATCTATGGTTAGCCTTGATGACCCTGGGACATTCGATGGGTAATGAGGTTCTCTGGAAAAAGATTGTGCGAGACGAAATCCAGCTGCCAGAGGTCAGACGCATTCAGATTTTTGATAGGGTGAACTTTCATCATCGACATGTGTCTGATGGCCATGGACGTGTATGCACATCAATGGGGTCGGCATGAGGAGCCATCATTCATGGTGAAAGTAATGCTTTTCTAGGCGCATGATCCAAAAAATATGTCGTTAGAGGATGACGGTAGTGAAGATGAGCTGGAGGGAAGTGAGACAGAAGAGGAGGAATAAGGAGAAGGTGAAGGAGGGGGTGAAGAATAAGAAGAGCCTGAAGGTGGAGGGTCTCAGGGGGAATCCTACCAAGGGAGTCTCCGAGAGAGTGGTGAGATCGTTGGCTCTGATGTAGATATAACTGAGCTACATGAGGTATGTCTCAGCCTTTGTCTATCATTTCCCCTCATTATTTTCTTATAGCTTTCAATCAGATCTTCTTATCCTACTTAGGAACATATTGGCACTGACCAAGAGTTTCCATTAGAAGGGGAGGAGGAGCTGCCAATAGAACAAGGTGGGGTTCCGACACCCATTATTGAGCTAACGAGCACTGAGGGATCTCTTAAAATGATAGCTCTTGTAGGGGTTAGGACACTAGAGGCTGATGATTTGGGCTCTTGTAAGTTCATTACTTCAACACCGGTATTTAACATTAGAGAGCTCAGTTGATCAGGGTGCTCATTGCTTTTGCAGTAATCATAGCCTTGGAGGCTCTTCGGGCTGCCGAACTCGGGTCGTCCACAATTGATTCAACTAAAAATGATCCGTCCCATTCAGGACACACTTCTCAAACCGAGCCGACCCCGACGCTCGGTGAGCAAAGGGCTGTGGATATCAGCGGTACCAATGTCGGGGCAGGGCCAGAAGTTGACGAAGAAACTACCGGAGCCGAGGATAGAGAGGAAGGTCATCCAGGCATTGAAGAGCCTAACCCCTTAGGTGGAACACTAGAAGAGGACCCTACTGCTAGCCTGTTGGCTACTTTCCCCAACTATCAGCCCATAGATCTCGATGACATTGATGATTTAGAATCGGAGGCGGACAAGGAGAGCCGGATGACGTGACACAAATGGTGGAAGTACATCAAGTGATTTCTCGGTCAGCCTTATACGGAATGGATAAAATGGATAAGATCACTCCACAACTGGATGCGCTTTCTCTGTGCTAGAGGGGTGGATTCTCAAAGCCTTTATTCGACGGTCTGTGACTACATGGCCGATAAGCTGCACGAGGGCAGCCGACGCTCTGATGTTTCCCAGTGTCGGGAGGAGTCAAGGAGTACCCAAGCATTCATGAAGGAAGAACAAGAGGTATGATGCCTTGAAGAATAGGTGAAATAAAAGGAGATATTTATTGCAAATGGTTCTGAGATTATGTAGCAGTTGAGGGCCTAGCTGGAAGATTCCCAAGAGAAACTATTGGAAGCGGGTCACCAAATGACTGAACTTCAAGATGAACAAGCACAATAATGGGAAAATTTCAGTGGACTGTGCTTCACAGCCACTAATGAAGAGAGATTACTCATGGGGCGGGAAGCAATCTTGGATGCCACCAGCCAAAAGGTAGTGGCGCTGGAACGATCCATCCAAGAAGCTGACCCTTAAGGGCCCTTTTTTGGCCGAACTCATAAACTCATTTATCCTTACTACTTATTATTCTGAACTACATGTATGGATAAATTTATTTACTTGTTTCTTTGGATTAAGTCATTATACCACAATCCTGAAATAAATAGAAATCCATTCCTAAGATCACACAGGTCGCACCCAATTTTAGAAACAAGGGATTTTTGTACTATTACTTCATTTGACTGTGGGAGTGTCGATCAAGCTCCAGGAATTCGAGATTTGAATAGCCAATCCGGATTTCTGAGAAGAAAAGCCAATCTAGATTTTTGAGAAGAGAAGAGGGAGGCATGATTAAAGGAAGAGGGCATCAAAAAATTCGACATATCATCTTCCCAATGTGCTCTCGTGCACGAGTGGGGTAACGCCAGAGGCATTAGAATCAATACGAACATAGGGGAATGGAGAATGTAAACCACGGTACCCCATATTCCGAACACTGCAGGGGTGGTGTGAAAATAAAGGATGGCTGAGAACCATGTCCAAATCACTGTATCCATATTGTATTAGCCTAAAATGGGGATAACAAATGAGGTCGGACTTCAGAATGTGTTCGAAAAACGTGTTCGGACTCAGAATGTTATCCATTAGTCTTCCGGAATGTTGGCCCAGGATAGTAGGCAAGCCATAGGCCAGGCATCCATGCTGTTCGGTGGTTCTTGTAGACTTGAAAGAGGATGAGGATCCTAATAAAGGGCATGAAAAGCTTGGAGAGTGGATTGATGAGTTGTTCGAATAGAATCCAACACCCTTTAAATTACACCACCATGGTGGTAGCACATTATATGGGTGAATTATTCTGATCATGGATCATTCCTAATTTTAGACAGGACCTCTCTAGTGAGGGAGTTGTCACTTCCTAATGTCATAATGGGGCATCCTGAACTTGTTCAGGAAAAAATTGCAGTTACATGGTTCCCCATAAGGGGTCAGGCCAGGGGGCCATAAATGAGGAGGAATCAGATTTATGATTCCTAGGGCTATACCTGAGGAGAAATTCTTGGGTGTCTCTACGTATCCCATGAGGCTGTGAATCAAGCCATACATAGTTCTAGAAATGTCGTGCAGTTTAACGTCTCACAGGAAGGATGCGAGGTGATCTTAGTTTATGGTCATAGAGCTCAGACCATGGATGGTAGGAAATGTAGGAGACACATGGTGGGGTGGTTATAAAACCCGACGTGAATGGGAACCTGGGGTCTGAACCACCACGTGTTCCTTAGGATGGTTTTAGGTCGAGGGATCGAAAATGAAATATAAAATGGGTCCACGGAAAAGTGCACAGACATTCCTAGGTATCCCATAAGGATGGGAATCAAGCCAAATGTAGTTCTTAAGATGGAATGATGGGCCACCAGTTCCAGGTATAATAAGGTTGTGCAGGTCTGGTCCTAGCACCAAAAGAAGCGGTATTTGATATATCTTGTTTGTCCTTTAGGATGAATGAGTGTTGTTCTTTTTTTTTGAATCGCTGGACCTAGGATGGAAGGTCTAGGTATCACCACAGGAATCAAGTCACATACAAGTGTTGAAAAATGGTATGGCGTGTAACTGATACGAAACATGACATCCCCTCGGGTGAGGACATCACAATGTAGTGCCGTTTTTCATCGTGCGGTCAGGACAATACCGTCATAGTTTAGGGTCATGTGACAAGACCAACAATGCACTTTAACGTCGTGCAACACAGACGTAGTAGATACGAGGCTAAAGGGGGAATATTCACAGTGCAATAAATCATACTTAATGTGAATGAGTACATAATCCCATACCACACTATGCGTGATTCCGAGAAAGAAACGTCGGGACAAGGGGCCAAAAAGAGGTAAGAGGGTAGAAAGTAGGAGAGACTGGCTCTCAATTAAGCTGGACCTGTAGAAGAGGTGTCCGGGTGTTCCTACGTATCCCATGGAATGGGAATCAAGCTGTACATAGTTCTACAAAGGGGTAATACGAAAAGATCTTAGTTTAGGGTCTTTGAACTTGGACCATGGAGAAGCGAGACTATTCCAAGTAAGTGCGGACCTTAATCCGATCCCTAAGCCTACGTGAGTCGAACTTGGTGTAGGAAACAAGGGCGGACAAGGTATTTAAAATACGTGAAATACATGCAAAGGGAAAATCGGTGGAGCCCCGAATGAATTCCTTATCATGGATTTTTCCTCCTTACGTGTGGATGCGAACTGAGGAATAGTACCAAGAGTCTCAATGTTCTACTTGAACATGGTGAGGTGGAGAAGGATGTGAATCATTTAACCAACATTTTGGGCTTAATGGGGTTGGCATGATGATGGAGGATAACTGTTGACCGTATTCAAAACACAACATCCATATCATGAAACCTGAAGTGGGAAAAATAAACGAGAATCGACCGCTGACCGTATTCACAACGCAGGACTTGTATCAATTCATTGATCGAAACCCTCGAGGATGTTGTCCCGTAATGGTAGGAGGGCCCTTGGGCCGAGCATCCCTGCCATTCGGGGGTCCTTTCAGGTCTAAAAGGTGATGGAAGCCCATATGATGGGGAACATGAAGTCTAAGAAATGGGTGAAAGCATGTTCTGGTAGAATCCTACATTTTAGGTGCTAATCCAGGGTTCCCTTGGGCACATTACTGTATTTCTGAAGAGGACTGAGGGGATCATCTTGAGATCGACCTATTTGAAATGATGAATATAGCACAAGGGGATGGAAAAATATTAGGAGGAGGTAAATGGAATGGTTGTTACAAAAACCCAACGTGAATGAGGACATAATCCCATACCACACCATATACCCCTCTCTTTGGGGTAATGCAAACCTAGGGGCCAAAATGAGGATGGACCTTGGACAGAAAGTCCCGACCAGCTTGTAGTTTAGCATCATTCAATGAGGAAGAAGAAAGGGGGAAGATCCCCACACAAGGGAGGTGTATGGCACGGTGAGTAACTTGACGTGAATGAGGACATAATCCCATACCACACCGTATAATCCCATAATAGTTTAAGACTTGGGCCGGGGGCTCGAGATTGGGCATGCGAAGTGCGGCAGGGCCTGTGCTCATGGTATAGACGTTACATGATGGGAGGGATGCCTCAAGGGGATCTGTGTGGGAGGGAGAAATATCCTAACGTGAATGAGAATATAAGTACCCTCCACACCACACAACCCTAAAAGAGAACTTGAGCCAGGGGCCAGAAAAGGCCAAGGGGCTGGAAAAGGCCAAGGGGCCTGAGGCTGGGCATCCCGGCCAATGGTATCCATATGACATGTTGTGCAGTTACCGCCTCATCAAATCTCCAAAGTCCACATGAGAAGTGCTCGGTTTGGCAAAAAAGGAGCCAGACTCGGCTCTCCATATCATATAGGGGTCTAATAGCTGGCATCACCGGAAGGGAGTTCATCACTTAGAGATACAACGAGACAGAATGAACCACTACACTCAATGTTTGGGACATCTTTGGGTGGCTCTAATGACAATGGATAGCTTTTGACCATGTTCTAAACACATTTTCCCTATTGTGACCGGGACTGGGAACAACAAATGAGCATCGACCGCGAACCATATTCACAACGCGAGACTTGTATCAATTTTTTTCTCAACATCCTCGAGGGCGTTGGCCCGAAGTGGTAGGAGAGACCTTAGGCCTAGCATCCCTACTGTTCGGGGGCCATTCTGGATGGGAGAGATGATGGGGTCCCAATCAAAGGAGTTGGTGAAGCATGGTTGTTCCCATACAATTTAAAGTCAAGTAGGGCGGTGAAAGAGGCGTACACCTTCGAGAGGTGGGACGTATGGAGGAATCGAGATGAGCACAATGTGTATTGGGGAAAAAATCTGCACCACAACATATGTCTTGACCCAAGGGTATAGTCAGGAATTTGGGCTAGGCTAATAGATGAAATGTCTGGGTGTTCCTATGTATCCCATGAGGATGGGAATCAAGCCGTACATAGTTCTGGAAGGCCATGCAGTTTAGAATCATACGGTGAGGATGTGGGAGGATAGAAGAATGAGGAGTGGGCATATGGTGCGACCGCCGCAATCCTAGAATTAGTGGAGCTAAAGAAGCCTACACCATATCATGCAAGGATCCTCTAAGAGAACTATACCCAAGGGGGATATTCAAAGGGAAGATTTTGGGGCTGGGCTCAAGACAAAATGCTTTAGCATTCTTACATATCCCATGTGAATGGGAATCAAGACACACGTAGTTCTAAGGGTTCAATTTAACGTCTTTTAGGATGACATACAATTTACGTCATGTGGGACGAAGAAGTTTAGGGTCATGCATGACCGGACAGTTTAGGGTCACACTTGACTTGATAGTTTAGGGTCATGCAGGACTAGAAAGTTTAGGGTCATGCTAGAACTGGTAGTTTAGGGTCATTCAGGACCATCTGGATGAGGAAAATTATTGCTTGAGAAACATGGCATTGGTGGGAGGAGTTATACGCTCACCATCCATGATCACCAGGGAGTATGACCCATTGGTGTAAAACATGTGAATTATGTAAGGTCCTTCCCATTTGGGTTCCAACTTGGGTGGTTTACTGCTAGGGATCATTGGTGTCTAGAGGGCCAATACCAAGTCACATTGCAGGAAAGAGAAGAGGCGAACCTTCTTGTTGAAGGCTCTAGCTAGCTTATTCTGGTGCCTTTCTAGATTATGTAGGGCACATCAAGTGCTACCAATTCATCCAGATGAATTTCTACTACCTTATCTGGTTCCCACTGGTCATATACTGCTATGCGTAATGAAGGAAGTTAGATATCGATGGGTAGGATTGCCTCAACTCTATACACTAGAGAATATGGGGTCACCTGGGTAGAATTATGAGTCGTCTTCTGATAAGCCCAGAGGGCGTTGGGGAGCTTATCTATACAACACTTCTTATTCTGAACAACCATTTCTACAAAATTCTTGAGAGGGTTTTGTTGAACGCCTTGATCTGTCCATTTTCCTGCGAGTGATAGTGGGAGGAATGGTTCGAACAGATGTTGTACTTGGCATACAACTTCTTCAACTCAGCTGCTCATAATTTGGTACCGTTATCAGTGAGTAGGGCGTGAGGGACTCCAAACTGGTATATGATATTGGAGATCACGAAGTCAATGATAGAATGACTCTTGAAATCCTTGAGCGGAACTGATTTTTCCCACATGGAAAAGAAATCCGTAGCGGTCAGGATGAACCTGCACTGGAAAGCTGTCACCGATCGATATGGTCCCACGACATTGAGTCCCCACACTGCAAACATCCAAGATTACTTATTGGAGTGAAGTGGTTTTGGCGGCCGATGCATGAAGTTATCATGAATTTGGAATGCGTGACATCTCTTGGAAAACTCGGTACAATCATGGATCATGGAGGGCCAACAGTACCACAATATCTGGATCTGGTGGGATAGCTTCGGCCCAGTCCAGTGGGCTCCACAGGAACCAGCATGAACCTCTTGCATGACCTGAGATGTCTCGAATTCTTGTACACAACGAAGGAGAACACCATCGAACCCGCACTTGTAGAGGATCTGCTCAAGACTGGGACCAATTTAGAGGGTAAACCAAAGCGCGTGGCGTCGGATTCGCTGGTGCTCGGACCAATTAACTGGGAGGTAACCATTTTGGAGATAATCAAAAAAGGGGGCTCTCCAGTCTGGGCTCACTTCAACCACTGCATCTGAGGAACCTGGAGGTCCTAAAGTGGAGGCCCCAGTGGTAAGATGGCTTACCCGTAGGCTGTCGTCATCATTTGGGGTGATGGGAGCAATGAATCTCTGATGTTCCACATGTATAATCAGATCATACTACTTGGGTTCTACAAGAGATGTAGCCAGGCCTACCATAGCATCCGCTCAACCGTTCTGAGATTGAGGGACATGAGTAACTTTTGACCGAGATGGAAACTGGGCCATTTGCTGGAGAGTGATCTCCAATAATGGTACGAGCTCTGGCTTTTTGACGACATAGTCACCGTTGATTTGCTTGATGACTAGTTCGTAATCCCCTTTCACATGAAAATGGGGCACATCAATCTCAAGGGCCATCTCGAGGCCGGTGATAAGATCCGGATACTCTTCCTCGTTATTGGTGTATCCTTCTGACAACAGGAATGAGTACGACAAAATGGATTGCACCAGGGTAATAAATACAATACCCAATCCTACCCAGTTGAGCATAGTTTCATTGAGCATCCTTCTGGTGGGACTCTAGGAGGCCCCATAGAAATGCATCTTCCAACACAAGATGGCATGATCTACTGAGAGGATTGCCTCATTAGGAAAGTCAAGATCCAAGGAATGTTCTGTAGGAGATGGATGCGTAGCAAGGAAGTCTGCCAATGCTTGCCCCTTAATAGATTTCTGAGGGACAAGCCTGATATCAAAATACTAGAGAATCACTTCCCACTGAGCTAGGAGGCTTGTCAACATTGGGTGGTTCGGAATGTACTTAAGAAGGTTAATCCGAGACACCAGCTGTACCTCATGGTGCTCCAAGTAGTGTCACAATTTCTGTACTGCGAATACCAGTGCAAGGCAACTCTTTTCGATTGGGGAGTATCTGGTCTCTGTATCGATGAGCATATGACTGAGGTAGTAGAGGTTGTTTTCCATCCCTTCATCGTTCTTTTGGGCGAGAAGGGCTTCCAGAGATCATTCCAGGGTAGTCTCGTACAAGATCAATGGTTTTCTAGAGACAGGTGGAATCAAGACCAGAGGCTGGAGCATATACTACTTGATTTCCTCTAAGTGGTCTGGAACTCTTCTCCCCACTCTTAGGTGGAGCCTTTCTTCATGATCCGAGAAATGGGCTTACACTTTCCAGTCATATTTGCAATGAATCAGTGTATATAGGCTAAGTGGCCTTGGAAAACTCGAAGCTCATGAATATTTCTTAGGGGAGGCATCTGACTGATGGCCTTGATCTTCTCTGGGTCGATCTCGATGCCCCGATAACTAACAAAAAATCCAAGGAACTTCCCAAAGGTGACCCCGAGGGCACATTTCAATGGGTTCATCTTTAGGTGGTAGGAATAGAGGAAGCCAGACACTTTCTTGAGGTCCTTGAAATGGTCCTAGCACTTGTTTCCTCTAGAATTGGGGATGACCTCATTGATTTAAGGTTCAAACATTCCAAGCGGTTTCTAACAAGTTTGTTCGTAGAACCGGAAACATCCAATGATTCTATATCCATTTGGACCTACTTTCCAAAGATAGGTGCTCATTAGTTTTTGATTGATGAAGCTTAAGAATTTGCATTGGTCAAGAGGATGGGTGGTCGGACTCATCACACCTTTTTGAGGGGAATTATTGTCTACTATAGTACTCTCTTTATAGATTTAAGTTATGTTCGTGAATCCTTATTACATTACGAAGTATGAAAATGAGATTTCCTTTAGATATAACAATGAATGATTAATATGTATGAGATTTAGAGAATATTTTATATGTATTAGAGGTTCTTCATCAATAGAGAATCATCTGTATTTGTTAGAGATTCTTAGTCAATGGTATCCTTCAACACATTATATAGAAATATATTGGTCATTATGATAACCATACTAGTTTTAAAGCCACTCATCGGGGCACATAAAGTTTATTTTCATTCAGAAGGACATATATTATTTCAGAGTTGGGATCGTACCCACAGATGGGCTACCTACATATCCTTCATTTTAGAAAAGGAATCAGAACCCACATAGTTCGAGTAAAGAAGTATGGGGTTTATGCATGATTTATGGATCAAAGAAATATGTCATAATTACTTTTACACTCTAAGCTCACGTGAGTCATGCTCGGTGTGAGAAACAAGAGGTATTGGTAAATCCAGACAATTGTGCCACAAAAGATGAAATCATAAGAAATTATGTGGGGCTTATGTATGTATGACTACCCAAATAGATAGAGATCGGGACTCATTTTAGAGAATAAGTACAGGAACAGGGTCCATAAAATTATATGTGCTTTTATGGAGATTTGGATACTCTAACTTGGGGCTTACTCCTGAGGAAGATTCCCAAATTAAGAGGGGACTTGGGGCTTAATCCTATGGAGGATTTCCAAATCATAAGAAATTAAGACTGGTTAAGAGAAATTAGAACTGGGGATTCTTCCTGAGAAGGAGACCCAGGTTAAATGGATTTGAGAACTGGGGCTTACTACTGAGAAGGAGGCACAAGTTAAGGAAATTTGGAAACCTAGGGCTTACACCTAAGTAGGATGCTCAAATTAAGGGAACTTGAAGACTGGGGCTTACTCCTGAGAAGGAGGCCCAGGTTAAGGAAATTTTGTTGGGGCTTACTCCTGGAAAGGAGGCCCAGGTTAAGATATTTGATAACTGGGGCTTTCTCTTGAGAAGGAGGCCTAGGTTTAGGAAATTTGGCTGGGGCTTAATCTTGAAAAGGAGACCCAGGTTAAATGGATTTGAGAACTGGGGCTTAGTCCTGAGAAGGAGGCCCAAGTTAAGGAAATTTGGATGGGGCTTACTCCTGAAGAGGAGGCCCAGGTTAAGGTAACTTCTCATCTTAAATGATGACGATGAATGAATGAAATATCTCACCATTTTGACTTGAAGATATAAAAATCACATTGTTTTGAGAGATGTTCCACATAATTACTTTCAGATAAGGAAACCAGCAAAAGAAACATGCTATAAATGGTTTTGAAGATGGTTCTGAAGGCTAAATCTTGAAGACGAGAGGTGGATATGAAGAAAGCAAGTGAATAGGCAGGAGGGGCACCCAAAAAAAGATATGTGTGCAAGTCCTGCATGGGAGCGCAAGTCCTGGTCATGCAAGTATACTTGCGCGACACATGTGTACTTACGTGAAGGTCAACCCTTAGGGTAATACTTGGATGAGACTTGGCTCAAGCCCTTAGTATTATCCCTAAAGGCTTCCAAAAGAGTGGCACACAAGTTTTGTTGAAGAGTTAAGGCGATGCGCCAGTGTGGACATTTCCCTTAAGGGTTGGACACTTAGGCACGCAAGTGTTGATGAGTTTCAACAATTAGGCCATTTTTTCCCTCTTTAGATATTACATTCTAGGTAAGAAATTACCTTATAAGTGACCGGAAGACTTCAACCAGAGACTAGGGCGACCAGAGCTTAAATCTGAATTTTGGAATTTTTTTCCGTCAGAAATGGGGGGCCCAAAAGGGGTATTTATAGGCCAGGGAATACCTTGGGCGAAAATAAAATAGGGTGTGCAATTCACCTGCGTGACCCATATGTGGCGTGCAAGTATGCTTGCACGACCATGATGAAACTTGCGCGACCCAAGTGTGGATAAATCTTTGTTCATTCCTTTGTCAATTTTTGATGTTTCTTCAAAGGATGAATCACTTTGGACTAAGGTATTTCCATTTTTCAGGCATTAGACTCTGTGACGGAAAGAAGCATCAACAAAAGTACCCCCTCAGAGTTAGATCTGAAAGAAGGAGGATGTGACTCTAAGGAAAAAAGGAGAAGGTTGTCTAGCAAATGCATCTTCAGCAACAGTTAGATGTTGTTACTGGGGAAGTTTACCAACTTAATAATTCACTAGAAGGAGCTCAAAAAAATGGTATGAAATCCATTGCAGATTCCATGAAATCACTCCATAAAACTGAAAATAATGAAGTTGGTTGAGTTCATGAGCTTCAAGTGGCTGCTGATGAAGCTCGAGATGTTGTAAATCAAATAAAGATTTACGTTGATAGCCTTTTGTAATTCCTGGAAAAGAGAAGAGACTCCAGTCTGTGGATGTCCTTATAACTCTTGTGCATCAAATGAAAAATACTTTCATCTTCAATCATTTGTTCATGCATTCTTTTGCCACCTACTTTAAATTTTTACCTAAGCCAATGGGCCTAGTAAGCATAGTTTTATTTTTTTAGGATTATAAAAATAACCCTATAAAC
The DNA here is from genome assembly GCA_963277665.1 of Viscum album. Classification (NCBI taxonomy): domain Eukaryota; kingdom Viridiplantae; phylum Streptophyta; class Magnoliopsida; order Santalales; family Viscaceae; genus Viscum; species Viscum album. The sequence continues at coordinate 1,173,484,961 of OY728120.1, forward strand.
TTTGAATCATTAATTTCTCAATATTACCTAAATCATACGAAATTTATGTTTAGTGAGCTGGGACTTGACTTTTGTTTAGAGTTACATTGTCTTTTGTGGGCAGTTTAAAGTCATGCACGTCAGACATAAAAAGGCTAATATTTAAGGTCGAAATTGCTTTGACCGAATGGATTAAAATTGACTCAATTACTTGATAATTTATCTGAAAACATATTACCATATTCAAGTATGGAGGAAAACATGTAGACAATGACATAAGATATTGTGAATATGAGGAATGATATGAAAAAGGGCTAAAAGGCATTAGAATAATTCTTTCCCAAGAATGAAGTTACCACTATTTGACAAACCCGTTAGGGGGTTGAATTATGCAGGGTCACTTAAGGGAATTGGTTGCATAGTCAAATAATAGTATCTTTTGGATGATTGGTCCATTATGAAGACTACTTATGCAAGGCCACCTAAGGGCAGGTGCTGCATAGTCTGACAAAAGAACTCTCAGAAATTTACATTTCTACTGCTAAAAAGCTAGTGGAAGGTTATGGAGATTCAAATTTTCCAAAGAATAGAGTTTGCTGTATGGAGAGAGGTACTTGAATATGGAGAAGATATTTCCAATCTAGATTGTCTAAGAACTAGATGAATGTCACTCCTACGAAGGTCTGACCCAAACATAGGGAAGAGAAATATAAACCATAGACTTGAATACTTTAAGATCATGAAAAAGAGTATGGGAAAAATATGCTAAGGATGGCTATTTTTTTTGGATCCCTACATATTATCATAAGACCAGTAAGGAAAAAAAGAGGTTTTTCTTCAATGAATGAAGTTACCACAATTTGACAAACCCATTAGGGGGTTGAATTATGCAGGCCCGCTTAAGGGCATTGGCTGCATAGTCAAATAATAGTATCTTTTGGCTGAAAAGTCTGTTTTGTAGACTGTTTATGCAAGGCCGCCTAAGGGCATGTGCTGCATAGTCAGGAAAAAGAACTCCCAAGTATCAAACATTTTGTGACCAGAAGTCAAGAAAAGGGTTATGAAAATCTGGAAGTATTTAAGGTTAGGAATATGACACATGGAAAATGAGTATTGTCCAATGCATGTAGAGATACTCAAACCAATGCTAACCATAATCATGTTATCGCTGGGTCCTGAATTGAGATGTTGGAATTCACTACATATCTCAATAGAATGAGAATCAAGACAAATGTAGTTCTTGAAATATAGTTTAACGTCATGTGGGACGAGAGTATAGGAAATCTTAGTTTAGGGTCATAGAGCTCAGACCATAATAATGAATACACAATGTGTGTTTTCACAGGGACTTTTCATCCAGGGGATGAAAATAGAATTTGGGGTCAGGCCCAAAGATTGAGGCTGGATTCGAGGGATGCTGGAACGTTCCTACGTATCCCATAAGGATAGGAATCAAGACACACGTAGTTCTTGAAATACCCTCTATACAGATTTGGTTCGTAAAAGTTAAGGGTGAAAAGGGGACTTCAGTGCAATGATAGTTTGACCCAAGATTAAAAGTTCGGGCATTTCCATGTATGCACGTAGTCTTTGGAATATGACATGATTGGAGATCAATGTCAATGATGATTCCCTCTCAGGAAAGGGAAAAATAATGTTGTATTTTATTGTCGTACAAGACAAAAGTGTGAATAGTTTAAGGTCAAATGCATGGACCGTGGTGAACCAATGGAAAAACTATTGGTTTCGGGGGTGGTTTCACAAATCAACATCGTATGAGACGAAGGTGAAACGATGTAAAGAGATTGATTTTGGGCTTCAACCTCAGGAGGTTGCCTACGTACCCGGCCTAGAAGGTAATGATCAATGTCCGTGTAGTTTGATTGAAGAATAAATTGGTGATCAAGTTGTTTTTGAGAACAATGACCTAAAAAAAAGTGTTGGGACTTACGAATGGTTAGCGGCCTAGAGAAGGTCTTATGGTTGAAGTTTAATCTAAGCTCATGTGAGTCATACTCGGTGTGAGAAACAAGAGGTATCAACAACCCTAATGATGCACAGTTTTTAATGTCATGTAGGACATATGAAGGAACTATGCAGTTTAAAGTCTTACAATGAGGACTATTGGTGCTGCACAGTTTAGTGTCATGTAGTAGGGAAAAAATACATTTTAGCGTCATGTAGGACGTATTATGGGACTTTGTACAGTTTAACGTCATGTGGGACATGAACATAGTTTTGCGTCATATTGGACAATAAGGGTGTTGTACAGTTTAGCATCCTGTAGCTAAGATGATGGGGACAATACAGTTTAACATCATTTTGGAAGAAAGGGGGACTGCGTAGTTTATTGTTATGCAGTAAGGACAAAAGAGAACACAGTTGGAGGATGGGGCAGTTTAACGTCATGTTGGAGGATGGTGCGAATAGTTTAAGGTCATATGCATAGACTGGTGATTATGCAGTTTAACATCTTGCTGGACGTAATAGTATTCGTGTTACACAAAATACTTATTCAGAAATATGTCATTGGTTGGAGTAGTGATGAGTTATCCATCCATTGAGATTAAAGAATAAGCTCCATTGGAGTGGACCTTATGTATTGAGTAAGGTCCTTACCACTTTGGCTCAAGCTTGGGAGGTTTCTTTCCTGGTATCATTGGAGTTCTGAGAACCAATACCAATTCCCCCTGAACGAATGAATGAAGATGAACTTTTTTGTTGAAAGCTCATGATGGTCGATTTTGATAGACTTCTTAGTGGTGAACGGTGCACAATCTTTTCTCATCTAATCGTTCCAATTCAACCAATAGATTTTGAGATTGTTCATCTGTAGATGAATGATCAAAAATGGCTACCCTGAGTGAGGGTAATTGAACCTCAATGGTTAAGACTAATTCTGTTCTATATACCAATGAATAAGGAGTTGACCATGTTGCAGTGCAGGTGGTGGTTCGATAAGACCATAAAGAATGAAAGAGTTTATCAGGCCATGATTTCTTATCTTTATCTGCCATATTTTTCAGTATGTTTGAAAGAGTCTTGTTGAAGGCTTCTATTTGGCCATTGGACGCTGCATGATACCGAGAGGAATGGTTGGATTTTATGTTGTATTCTTGATACAACTTCCTTACCTCGGATGAACAGAAGTTGGTGCCATTGTCCGTCAATATGGTATGAGGGACACCAAATCTGGTAATGATGTTAGACTTGATAAAGATAAAAATGCATTTAGAACTGACTTCTTTGAGAGGTATTTCCTCTGCCCATTTGGAAAAGAAGTCAGCAGCAGTAAGAATGTACTTAAACTACTTAGATGTAGCGGAAGGACAAGGTCCGACTACATCCATTCCCCATGTGGAAAATGGACACGAGTATTTAGTTGTATGAAGCAACTCTAGGGGATGATTAATGACGTTGGCATATACGTGGAAAGAATGAAACTTATTTGTGAAATCATCAAAATCTTGTATCATTGAAGGCCAACAATATCTAAGCCTTCGAATTTGATTAGATTATCTGTGTCCAGACTGATGGGCACCACAGACTCTTGCATGTACTTCTTTCATGACAGTCACTGTCTCTTCACCATCAAAGCATCTGAAGAGAACTACATCAAAAACTCTTTTGTAGAGAATTTTTCCTAGGTGATCTGGGATTTCATAAAGAGTAAAATTGACCACACGTCATCGGATTTGTTCTTTCCCAGCTCTATCAGGTGGAAGTATTTCATTTTGAAGGTATTCTCTGATAGGTGTCATCCATCCTGTAGTATGACCATATGGTTCAGGAATGGGACTAATTTCATTGATTTACTCTATTCTGATTTGAACATAATGTGAAATTGTATGATGGTGGGCAATACTGATGATTGTATCATCCCGATTTGGATCTTCCAGAGCTGTGGCTATATTAGCCAGTGCAACAGCTTGGGCATTTTTTGATCGCGGGACATAAGAAAATGTCAGTTCCGAAGGAAATTCCTCCATTAACTCTCTGATGTAATCATACAAATGGATTAGTTCTTATTCTTTGATTGCATAATCCCCATTGACCTGTTTGATTACCAGGTCTGAATCACCATTCACCTTTAAGTGTTTTACTTGTGCTTGAAGCACCAACTCCAATCCTGCGATAAGATCTTGGTATTATGCTTCATTATTTGTCCCGCCTCCCAATAATGAGAAGGAATAGGGTATCAATACCTTTTCTGGATAAATGAGCACAATTCCTAACCCAACTTTATTGAATTTAGGATCTTCCATTTTCTTCCCTGTTGGACTTCTGGAAGCTCCATCAAAGTACATTTACCATGTTTGAAGAATATCTTGAATAGAGAAGACTTCCTCATCAGGAAGTTCAATATCTTAAGACGTATCTTCTACTGAAGGATGTTCAGCAAGGAAATCAGCCAGAGCTTGTCCCTTTATTGCCTTTTGAGACACATACTGAATATCAAAATTGCTGCAAAATAACTGCCCACCTTGCCAGAAATCCTGTAAGCATTGGACGACTAAGGATGAATTTTAGCGGGTTATTGCTAGATACCAATTGGACCTCGTGATGTTGCAGGTAGTGTCTCAAATTTTGAACTACAAAGATCAATGCTAGGCAGCACTTCTCAATATTTGAATATCAGGTTTCTGCTTCAAGCATAGTCTGACTGAGATAGTAGAGGCTGTTTTCATTCCCAATAGCATTCTTCTGGGAAAGGAAGGCACCCAATGATCGCTCTAAAGCTGTCACATAAAGAATCAGTGGTCTTCCTTCAATAAGTGGAATTAATACTGGTGGACTCAAGAGATATTTCTTGAGAATATTGAATGCCTCTTGACATTATTCATTCCACTGGTAAGTGACTCCCTTCTTCATCAATTTGGTGAAGGGTAAACTTTTGCCTGCCGAATTGGCGATGAAACTCTGAGTATAGGCTAAGTGTCCTTGAATTCCTCTCAATTATTTCAAATTTTTATGAAGTTACATACCAATGATTGACTTTTTCTTCTCAGGATAAACTTCGATACCACGATAGCGTACAACAAAGCCGAGAAATTTTCCTAAGGTTACCCCAAAAGAACATTTTAAAGGGTTCATCTTTAAATTATGTTGCTAAAGTTTGTGGAATATGATTTCAAAATTAGCCAAGTGATTAGAACGTTTCTTGGATTTAACCACAAAATCGTCCAGATAAAATTCAACAAACTTCCATAAAAAGGGTTTAAAGATATGATGCATGGCACGTTGATATGTTGCGTCTGTATTCATTAGGCCAAAGAGAATTACCCGATAGCAAAACACACCCTGAGGGGATATGAAGGCATTAGATTCCACATCTTCTGGAGCCATTTGGATTTGATTATATCCTGAATATCCATCCATGAAGGAAAGTGATTCATAGCCATCTTTTGTATCAATTAAGAGTTCTGTTTTCGGAACTGGAAAATCATCCTTACGACAATGCCGATTGAGATCTCTAAAATCAATGAAAACTCTAATTTGTCTGTTCTTCTTCTTTATAGGGTCAATATTATCCAACCATTTTGGATATTGAACTTCTCTAACAAAGTTAGCTTTGATAAGCTTATCCACTTCAGCTTCAATTTTGGAAGCATAAGTTGGGTGTTTTTTTTCTGGCGGCTTGCTTAAATCCTCAATATTCTTATGGTAAACCCAAACGATGAGTAGCAACATCAGGATAAAGCCCTAGAATTTCTGTATAGTTCCAAGAAAATATATCTCGATTTTGCTTCAAAAATGAAATATACATTTCCTACTCTTCAGGAGACATGGCTGCACTAATTAAAGTGGGGTGTGGATGTTCTTTTGTACCCGGATTTATTTCTCTAAGTTCATCCAAAGTATTAGAGATACCTTCTTCAAATACTGGAGGAGCATCCCTAAGATATTCCTCTTCTTCTTTAACATGTGTTATTACTTCTATTTCTACTTGCATAGTAGATGAAGAAGAAGAATTTCCATGATCAGAAGAGATGTTAAAATTTGAACATCTTGAAGAAGAGGCTTCCATTTCTGACCCTATTAATGATGAAGGGTCTTCCGTGGGTAATAAAGAGGAGATGACAGATTGAGAATAAACATCATCGTTCACCTCTGACATTGATATAATTTCTTCTGGCCTGGATGGCGAAGTTTTGACTTACTGGATTTCAACAGATGAAATGAAGACATCTCCATTTGAGCTTTCATTATTGATTGATGAATCACCAATTTCTCCTATGTTGTCTGGCTTGATTTCCATAATTGATATTATAGAAGTTTCCATAAGAGTATTTGTATTTGGCTCTATCTTGTCAATTTAACTGATAGGAAATACATAATCTGTACTCACATGTATGAATGGGTTTTCTGGAATCTTTTCCAAACCATATGGAGCATTAACTTTGGTAACCTCTTTTGTTGTGGATTTCTCCTTACCCTTCATGTGATATAATTTTGCCTCAATGTGTTGATATTCACATGTTTTGAAGGGGTCCTTATCACCATACAATGTGCTAATTTGACCATCGAAACAATATTTGAGGAATTGATGGTATGATGAAGGGATAGTCACATGTTGATGTAGCCAAGGTCTTCTAAGAAAAACATTGAAGGCTGTATCGTGATCAAAAACCATGAAATCTGAATTGGATACAAGTTCTCCAAACTGAGTTCTGTGTGTAATCTCGCCCAGTGGTTCTTGTTCATTTTTATCATATCCTTGTAACATCAAAGTAGAAGGATATAAATCAGATTCTGTGAGGACCAATCGACAAAGTGTACGAATGGGGATGAGGTTGACTCCTGAAACATTATCAATGAAAGATCTTCGGATGTCTACACCATTGAACTTTCCAGATAAGTACACAGGTCTGATATGTCCATGCACAACATCATCTTCATCTTCATCTGTAAAAGATATCATTACATGGAATTCTGCAGGACCATTCTCAACATGGTAGACTTCAGCCGAAACGATTTCAGTTTCGAATTCCTGAGGACTTGACAAAGCCTCAATGAGCACCTCCCGAAGATCCTTTGATAAATTCAAGGCATCAAGAATTGATAACTTGGCCAGAAATTGGGCCAAATGTTTCAAGACATCATACTTTTGTTCCAAAGGTCTGCGTTTCCCAACAGAGACATGTGGTTTCATAGGTTCTTTAGAAGTTGATGATTTGGATGTAGATGCTTCCTGTATCGGGGTAGGAGTTGGAAATAATCATGGATTTGGAAGATTAGACTAATTAGGTCTATTTACATGATGATAGGAAGAAGGTGGAACTTCTAACTGATCCTCCATAATAACTGTGTCAGGACTGAATCTTCTATTGGTGGAAGAATTTGCTTGTTCTTGTTGAGCCCGCTGAAGGGCTCTACCACGAGTTTCTGCCACATATACAGTTCTAGAAGTGGTAGAATTGGAATAGTGTCTTTTGGGATATCCACGCCTTCCTCTATATCCCAAAACTCGAGAACTCCCTCTAATTCCTCTATTTGATACAGGGAACTCAGGATCATCAGGATCGAAACTGTGACTGGCATAAGGATCTGTTAAATGAATCATATTAATATAACCAAAGATCAACGCTTCTTTTGATGAAGACTCTTCCTGATTATCCAATTTAGGCTGTTCCGTTTGGTGGGGCGGTGCCCGTGGATTTGAAGTATATGGCATAAAATCTTCTAGAGTCAAAGAAAACTTGGTCTTTGACACGATCTCATATTCTTATGACTGTTCCTCTTTCTTTGAATTGGGCTGTTTCTTCATAGATTTACCCTATGATGAAGAGGGTTTTGCTGTGGCATTCATAGAAAAAGACACAATTGGTGTCTTCAATCGCTTTCGCAAAATGGAATGAGTTCAATTGATCGTTTTTTGACCATCCAATCATAATATTGTTTCACATTTTTGTTTTTGACTTCTTGCCACTCGCCTTATTCCTCTGGATTTGTAGCAGTAACACATGCTACCTGAGCTGAAGAACCTTTTAGTTTGACTTTTCCCGAGTCCACCATTTTTTTCATGAGGTATTTTAAGACAAAACACTCTTAAATTGGATGACCCAACATCTGATTAAAGGGGAAATAATTGGGAAGGTCTTCAACTCCTTCCTTGTTCAGACTTTTGGGACTTGGCAATTGAACAAAATTATTTTCCGAAGTCAAAATGAAGTAACCAGGAACTTTTTCATTTCGGAAAGAATAAAATTTGCTCTTCAGATCCTCAAATTGTTTCCGTCTTTGATCTCTTTGACCATCTTGACAAAACGGCCTCTGTTGTTGACTCTCATGAGGTGGATCCCTTCGATAAGATGATGGTTTTGAAGTAAAAGAAGGTATAGGTGCTTGTTTAAGCGTGATTGTAGTAGTCTCTGCTCTACCCATTCTCCTTCCAGGTGCTGATGTAATTACACAAGTTTTATCCTTAGTCTTCATAAGAGAGTCTTAAATCTATTGAGCGATCGAAGTAAGGTCTCGAAACCCTCTTGTGTATTTTACAGGGATCAACGGCGTGCAAAATTCATCACACTAATTTTCCACATAGATTGGAAACAATTCCTCTTGAGGGAGTGCTAGTCTTAGGGAATATGTTAATCACTTCCAGCGAGCAATGAAATATGAAACCATTTCATTCTCCATTTTCTTAAAATTTGTATGATCAAAAACTATTGTCTTTGGCAACGTTGATCTAAATTGAAGAATGAATCGTTGATGGAGATCCTACCACCTGATAATTGACAGGGATTGGAAGCTTGTATACCAGACAAAAGCAGGCCCTTGTAATGACTATACAAAACACCTGAGCTTAACTGCTTCCTATTGCTGAGGGGTTCCCGTCATAGGATCAAAATGAGAAACAAAATGTGTTAATTGTTTCTATGGGTCTCACGAACCATTAAAGATTGGGAATGTGGTACTTGCAAAATTTTATGTGGGATGAATTGCATTAACCCATTCAGGGTAAGCTCTCATTTCTGGTTGAATTTGAGAATGTTTTCCCTCAATATCATCCAACTGAGCTATTAATGACTCAATGGTAGTTATTAACTTTTGAGAAACATCCGGCTGAGCTTGGACCTGAGCAGGTGCAATAACTGGAGCTTGGACAGGTGTGGCAGCTCGCACTGCAATTGATGATAACACCACTAGTTGTTGTTTCACTTGACCCATAGGATTGGACCTGTGAGGGTGTACTAATAAAGGAGGATATTCTTGATCCATCTTAGTAGTGACAACAAATTTCCTTGGCTGACTGACTCCAGCACGCTTAGGAGGAAGACTTCCTTGAAGTAGTTTTGCATTCAACCTCCTTAATTCCTTCATTTCTTTTTCATGTTGTGCGAAACTTTTCTCTAGTAAGAGTTATTGTCCTTCTCCAGAGGAAGGGTATGTAACCTAATTCTTTCTTTTCCCCTTCTTGGATGCCTTTCGGATAGGTGGTAGTTGATTATTTTAAGGAATACCTAGATTCTGTGTAATCGTTTGATTTCGTATAAGCACAGTTTTTTCATTTGTGTATGTGCGTACAACTTCTTGAGAAAGAACCTCTTCATCGGATCCCTATGTGTGAGCCTCATTTGGGGGATCGGAAACAATTACATTGATGACATTAATTGATGCATAACGCATTGCATCCCTTGTATCAGCATTTCTGCGATATTGTCTTCTTCCATGTCCCTGATGAGACACCACCTTTTTTCGATTTGATCCCTCATGAACTTCTTGAAAAATCGTAATCTAGAGGGAATCTCCTAATAATTTGTCTTTTCATTCCTCTTTTGTATTATTCCCTAATTGATAAAAGACAGACTTTCTCTGAGGAAGAGATTGATGTTTGAAAAAGTCCTGAGTCCTGTGGATTGGGGTTGTTCCTGCTGTTCCTGCTCTACTCCTCGAATCCTATTTGTTGATTCTGAGGGTTGGTTTAAAAGAGACCCCAGTCTGGCAAGCTGGGGTGGTTCTTGAGATGTTATATCTGAGACTTTCTTAAAATCTCTTCTGATCTTGTGGACTTTAGTACGGAAATTGGCTGGATGCATCAACATGCATCCACTTTTATCACCCGGCTCAAAAGACCGTTGGATGATTTCTGACACCTCTGTCACTTGATGATGTGTACGCTCTAAATGAGAAGCTTGTTCAATATTCTCATTTTCCTGATGCAAGAGTAATTCAACAACTTTTTCTTTGTATGCACGATTTTGAGAAGAAATAGTTGAGGCATGTTCTTGAGCGAGCCTTTGATTACAAACAAATCCAATTGGTTGTGGCCGGCCATGGGTAATAATATTGCATGAGACCATTTTCAGCGGGCATGGTTGGATGGAGAGTACAGTGAAATTTAGTGCTCCATGAACACCCCATCCTCTGATATGAATACCAGATGGGGAATTGGCAATTAACTGGTGCAATCTTCTTAGTGCGCCAAGGCATGAACATTGAAGGGCTCTCTGCTACTTTTCAGCTTTCGGATATCGAGAAACTGAGAGAGATTCCAAATCAATTTGGCGCTGTAACCCTTATATTATCTTGAAATGATTTTCATATTCATAATAAGATAATATTTTCTTTTTCAACTGATAAAGTGTTTTCCACATGTTGAGACGAATATCTTGAAAACAATCTTCCGTCAAAATCTCTGGAATGTCATACTGAGAGTCAGCCAAAGGCCAAAACATGACTGGAACTTCACCCTTCGCCAGTTGTTTTCTCATATTCAGCACTTCCTCTTTATCATTCAATGAAGATTATTCTACCTGATTAGACCAGATCTGGGGCTTCCTTGTTGCTTCATCAGATTCAACAATATTGATAGAGAATTCACCTATCAAACTAGAAGATGAATGACCCAGGGCTGGTTCAGAGAATGACCTACACCCTGGGCTATATTCTGATTGAGAAAGTTTTTCACCTGATAATGGTAAAGCATCAGAAATAACTGGATTCATATTTTCAAGTGCCTCAAGATAAGAGGGCATTCTCGTCACTGCATTTTCCTAAGAAGAGTTTTCCAGGAAATGCGAATTACTACTACAGAGAGGAATTTCACAGCTAAATCCATCATCAGGGGGAGGACCACCATGGTGGGTTACAACAAAAGATGAAACATTTTGATCCTTGGCCTTCTGGCCACACAGAGGGTTCTTGTGGCTCTCATATGAAGATGAAACTTAGAGATCTACCGAACTTTCATGAAGCAAGCCTTCATGGGGAAGTATCTGATGCAGACCTTCAGAATTAATGTTACCACTATTGCGAACTGAGAGAGTAGAATCTTGAGTTGCAACAGATAATTTTCTGAGTGCATCAAGAACTCCTGCATCGAGCAAGACATTATTACAGATTGTCCTTTGATTTCTTGACTGTGCTGGATAGGTCATTTTCTTAGATGCCTTCTTACTCACTTTGGGAAGTACTTGTTGATGAAAGTGGTTATTATGGGCAGGTGTATGTGCATACTCAGAAGAAATAGTTATGTTAGGCTGATTATATCCACTCAAATCAGATGTATGTGCCTGACTTGGTTGTTCGTATGATATTGGGGAATATGCCCCAACACCCCCTTGGACTAGAACAGATGTGTGTGTTTGTTTCGGAGTGAACTGTTGATGTGTCACTCCACTGGTTGGGATAGATTTGCATTTCTTTCCCTGTGATGCTGCTGAAGCTGTTATAGTATCCTGACAGGCATCCAGATTATGAGCAGGGATTTTCATCTGCTCTTTCACCGTTGACAGAATATGATTTGTGACTTCGGCTGCCGGAACGGGGATATACGTCCATTCCGTGCTTGGAGTAGGTGGGTGTTCCTGCTCCTGTACTCCTTTTCTTGTCAGTGAATTCTGACAGTACTCATGTGTGGGGGTAGAGATTTTATTCTTCCTCCTGTTTTTCATTGGGGATTTCCAATTGACTTCTTCGGGTGATACCAAACGAGACTGTTGGTAGGATTGATCAATACTAGCAGGTGTATGTTCCTGCTGAATGCACTCCTCCAAACATGGTTGATGAACTTCCTTCAATACTGATAGATGAGACTGCTGAGAGGATTGATGAGTGTAAGTAGGTTTATGTGCATGTTTACCAGTTGTCAGCACATTGGGTTGGTGGGTTCATCGTATGTAGTCACACTAGCCTGCTGAGTGGCTGGTGATTTATAAACAGGTGTATGTTCCTGTCTATAGTACTCCGCCAGAATTTCCTGGCAGGAATGGCGTGCTTCTTCCAGATGAATCTTCTAGACAATAGAATTAAAATGAACAAGTGTGTGTGCCCGCTCGATGCTTTCCACTAAGTTAGGTTGGTGGAATTCTTCGAAAATGGCAGAGATAAGAACCTTCTCACTATTGACTGGTCGTCACCTAGGGTGGTTCGTCTTGCCTTCTTGGGTTCGAGGAAACTGAGCCGAACGCCTGGAGACGACACCCTCATCATGTTGAGGGCACACTGCCGCACAAGTTTGGCGGAGATTGTTGATGGGAGCCCTTGGGAATGACTCCTGTCTATTTGAATTAAGGCCTTTGGTGACCTTCTCATTCATCTCCCCACAATATGGGAGAGAATGGTGATTGCGTTCTAGGGATAACGACCCAAAACAGTTGGAGACGGTGGTTGGCACCATCTGCTTCTTGATCGCTGGTCGTCGCTGTACGAACAACCATGGTGAAATATTGACTTGGAGGGCTTGTCGAGTGGCCTCCAGAGTTGGAATAGTACCGTTTTGACGGTATTCCTTAACCAGCGCATTTGATACCCAGCATTGAAGACGCTGAGTAGGTGATGTTGTTCTCAAAGAGGATGACGATCCAGCAGGAGTAGCAGCAGAGGTATTCACAAAAGAGGCATTCACGGGTATGGACTTTAGGGAAGCCATTTCTGTAATGCAGAAGGTCTTGGAAAAGAGTGCATGTTTGATATAATAGACAAAATCAAGTTAAGTTCGGCCACTACATCTTTTGGATGAGAACGTATATTATTGATTGTTTTGTTGGACCTCTCATTGAGTTTAAATAGGTGCCTAAAAAATAAGTAAAACATCATCTAAACCTGGTTAAGGATTCACATCGGGTTCATCATTTTTTGTTTCCTCTAGAATTGGGGATGACCTCGTTGATTTAAGGTTCAATCATTCCAAGTGGTTTCTAACGGGTTTGTTCATAGAACCGGAAACATCCAATGATTCGATATCCATTTGGACCTACTTTCCAAAGGCAGGTGCTCATTAGTTTTAGACTAATGAAGCATAAGAATTTTCATTGTTCGGGAGGATGGGAGGTCGGACTCATCAATACTTATTTTAGGGGAATTAATGTCTACTCCGGGACTCTCTTAATATATTTAAGTTATGTTCTTGAATCCTTATTAAATTACCAAGTATGAAAATGAGCTTTCCTTTAGATCTAACAATCAATGATTAATATTAATGATATTTAAAGAGTCTTTTATATGTATTCGAGGTTCTTCATCAATAGAGAATCATCTGTATTTGTTAGAGATTCTTAGTCAATGGTATCCTTCAACACATTATATAGAAATCTCTTGGTCATTATGATAACCATACTAGTTTTAAAGCCACTCAGCGGGGCACTTGAAGTTTATTGCCATTCATAAAGACATAGATTATTTCAGAGTTGGGATCATACCCACAGATGGTCTACCTACGTATCCTTCATTTTAGAAAAGGAATCAGAACCCATGTAGTTTGAGTAAATAAGTATGAGGTTTATGCATGATTGATGGCTCAAAGAAAGATTTCATAATTACTTTTACACTTTAAGCTCACATGAGTCCTGCTCGGTGTGAGAAACAAGAGGTATTGGTAAAACCAGACAATTGTGCCACGAAAGATGCAATCATAAGAAATGATGTGGGGATTATGCATGTATGACTAGATAGAGATCAGGACTCATTTCAGAGAAGAAGTCTAGGAACAAGGTCCATAAATGTATATGTTCTTTTATGGATATTTGGATACACTAACTTGGGGCTTACTCCTGAGGAAGATGCCCAAATTAAGAGGGGACTTGGGGCTTACTCCTATGGAGGATGCCCAAATCAAAAGAAATTAAGACTGGTTAATAGAAATTAGAACTAGGGCTTACTCCTGAGAAGGAGGCCCAGGTTAAAGGGATTTGAGAACTGGGGCTTACTCCTGAGAAGGAGGCCTAGGTTAATGAAATTTAGAAACTTGGGGCTTACTCTTAAGGAGGATGCCCAAATTAAGGTAACATGAAGAATGGGGCTTCCTCCTAAGAAGGAGGCCCAGGTTAGGGAAAGTTGGTTGGGGATTACTCCTAAAAAGGATCCCCATGTTAAAGGTATTTGAGAATTGGGGCTTACTCCTGAGAAGGAGGCCCAGGTTAAGGAAATTTGGTTGCAGCTTACTCTTGAAAAGGAGGCCCAGGTTAAAGGAATCTGAGAACTGGGGCATACTCCTGAGAAGGAGGCCCAGGTTAAGGAAATTTGGCTGGGGCTTACTTCTGAAAAGGAGGCCCAGGTTGAGGGAACTTCTCATCTTAGCAGATGCGGTTGAATGAATTAAATATCTCACCTTTATGACATGAAGATATGAAAATCACTAGGTTTTGAGAGATGTTCCACAGAATTCCTTTAAGATAAGGAAACCAACAAAGGAACCATTCTATCAATGGTTTTGAAGATGGTTCTGAAGGCTAAATCTTGAAGGGGAGAGGTGGATTTGAAGAAATCAAGTGAATAGGCAGGAGGGGCACCCAAAAAGAGAGAGGCGCGCAAGTCCTGTGTGGGTGCGCAAGTCCTGGTCACGCAAGTATACTTGCGCGACACATGGTTACTTGCGCGACGGTAAAACCTTAGGGTAATACTTGTGCGAGACTTGGCTCAAGCCCTTAGTATTATCCCTTACGGCTTCCAAAAGAGTTTCGCACATGTTTTGTTGAAGGGATAAGGCGGCACGCAAGTGTGACCATTTCCCTTAAGGGCTGGCCACTTAGGCACGCAAGTGTTGATGAGTTTCAACACTTAGGCCTTGTTTTCCTTGTTTAGATCTTCCATTATAGGTAAGAAATTACCTTAGAAGTGACCGGAAGACTTCAAACAGAGACTTGGGTGACCAGAGCTTAAATATGACTTTTGGAGTTTTTTTCCATCCGAAATGGGGGGCCGACATGGGGTATTTATAGGCCAGGGAAGACCTTGGGTGAAAATCAAAGAGGGTGCGAAAGTCACCTGCACGATCCATATGTGGAGCGCAAGTTTCCTTGTGCGACCACGATGAAACATGCGCGACCCATGTGTGGAGAAATCATTTTTCATGCCTTTGTCAATTTTTAATGTTTCTTAAAAGGATGAATCACTTTGGACTAGGGTATTTCCCTTTTTCAGTCATTAGACTCTATGAAGAAAAGGAGCATCAACAGTGCTGGAGACATTTGACCACCAGGTCTTCCACATAACATTCCACCAACGTCCCGAGGATTGGCTTGAATATGTGATGCATAGCCCGCTGATAGGTGGCACCTGCATTTTTTAAGCTGAAGGGCATGACCTAGTAACAAAATGTACCTTATGGTGCATTGAAATATGTGGAATCCTAATCCTCATGGACCATTTGGATCTGGTTGTATCCAAAATAACTGTCCATGAAGGAAAGGAAGGGGAAAATCATCCTTCGGACAGTGGTGGTTGAGATCACGGAAGTCAATGAAGACTCTAATATGTCTGTTCTTCTTCTTAACAGGTAAAATGTTGGCTAGCCACTTGGCGTACTAGAGCTCCTTGATAAAGTTGGCTCTGATGATCTTGTCAACTTCAGCCTCAACCATGGCACTGTGAGAAGGGTGCATCTTTCTGGGAGGCTGCTTGAACCCGCGATGATTTTTTGGAAGACCGAGGTGGTGGACGACTACATGAGGATCTAGTCCTGGCATCTCATCATAACTCCAGGTAAACATGTCACGATGGTGTTTATGGAAGTCCACATACCGTTTCTTGTCACGACCCATCCTCGGGGCCTGTGTCGTGACTACCCAAATCCCGCCTTCCATAGGCTAGGGGCTGGCGACTAGCACCAAGGTGTAAATCCCGGTAAAAAGGGAAGGCATTGCCTTTGTAAAGTAAACAAACACCACAGAGCAAGCAAGAAGAAATAAACACTATGAAAAAACAGAGTACAACAGTAAGTGCGGAAAAGTAAGTGGGCCAGTATACAAACCCAAACTGAAGGTAAAGTAAAACTGGAAGGGAAAACAACAACTGAAAAGTAAATCCGCAACGTCGAGATGTCCACTGGAAATACCACCTGAAGGGTGGGTACAGATAGCCTCCACTGCACCTCGGTTCTAGCCGATCGCTCTGAGTACATCCCGCCCAGTATTCCACCTCCAGATACCATCCTTCTCTGCAAGCCTCAACCACGGTCAGTGTTGTCCGTCATCGGCAACCAACACAACGTAGTGTGGGCATAGCCCGTGCATGGGTGAGTATAAGCTACTCAGTAGGGACCCCAAGACCCCCAAAGGTCTCCCAGAATCCACAAAGGATAATCCACAAAGGAGAGATACAATCACGAAGTAACATCCGACACTACTTAGGTATATGCCCATACATATACCTAAGTCATCAATTCTCGTTCGGCTCCAACATCCGAGCCCAAGTAAAACCCAGTCCACATAGGAAAGCAAAACGTAAATCCACACAGGATAGCACAACACAATCCACAAAGGAAAGAAAACAGGATTCAGCTGACACAGGAATACTTCTTTGTATGATGATAGAGATGATAATATATTGCCACTGATTCATCTAAGCCGTCGGACCCACAAAGGATCAATAGGTACTAACCCCCGCAATGACCCACACAGGATCGATCATGAAGTTGAAACCATATCTATTTGGAATCTCCTTCTCTATCAAGTACAGTGGGTATGCCGCTACAAACAAGCGCTTCCAACTAACCTTTTACTACTGTAGTACTCCACCTATCGAGTACTGTGGGCCTGCTGTTACAACCAAGCGCTTCCCACCCTGGGTCTGCCGCTACAACCAAGTGCTCCCCCTCATAGCCTCTAGAGGTACTTCTTCTGTTGAGTACCACCGGTCTGCTGATACAACCAAGCGCTCCTCTGCCGTGGGTCTGGTGCTACAATCAAGCGCTCCTCTGCTGTGGGTCTGCTGCTACAACCGAGTGCTCCCCCGTGCTACTACAACCAAGCGCTCCACCGTCGTAGGTCTGCCACTACAACCAAGCGCTCCTCCGTCATGGGTCTGCCGCTAAAACCAAGTGCTCCCCCTCATAGCCTCCAGAGGTACTCCTTCGGTTGAGTACTACGGGTCTGCCGTTACAACCAAGCACTCCTCTGTCGTGGTTCTGCTTCTCCAACCAAGCGCTTCCCACTGGGCTATCCGTAACACACCGAGTCGTTCGATCAGCAGTCGTCAAGTCTCAACCGGCTCTAGGGTTTCCACACACAGCAAGCTCATTCTGGGAGGGTCCACTCCGCGAGCCAAGAGGTTGATGCATCAACTGACATGTAGTCCGGAGTTGATGTATCCCAAAAAGTACTGTAGTGGTCACTACCGAACCCCCAGAGGATTCCCATAATGTCTTCAATGTCGTCGCAGACACAGTCAGCTCTAGGGTTTCCGCACACAACAAGCTCGTACGGGAGGGTCCGCTCCACGAGCTGAGGGGCTGATACATCAACTGACACATAGTCTGGAGTTGATGTATCCAAAAGTTTCGTATCGTCAACAGGAACTCAACGTCACAGACGGCATGTCAATCGGACGCCCGGTCTGAGAGTTATTGGTTTTTTCGTCCCAGGGGCCCGGTTGGTTTTTAAGTCAAAACCTACCCGACCGTACTCCACCTGCGTCCAAACCACGGGTGGAGTAAGCCAAAAGATCCGTCTCACTAAGAGTAATCCATCAAAGTCGACGGTACATCAATCGGACGTCCGGAGCTCAAGTTATGAGCGTTTCTGCTCTGAGGGCCCGGTTGGTTTCGTGTATGAACCAACCCGGCCAAACCGAAAGTACTCCGAAACCTTGAGTGCGATATACTGAAACGACCGCCTCGATCCGAGGATCACATCTCCACTGACGATGCATCGATCGGAGGCCCGTAGCCCAAGATACGGGAAAAAGACCGAAAGGTCCGAAAACAGGGGGTCTGGGCCCGGACCGACCCGGCCCAACCCCCTGGGTTGGCCCGAACCGGGTCGACCTGACCCGGGTCCGGGTCCAACCCGGATGGTGTGACCCGGCCTGGCCGGGGAGGCCCGGCCCGGCCTGGGTGCGACCCGGACGGTTACGTCCGAGCGGAGCGGGTGGCGTGCTGCCCCCGCGTGATGGAGTCACGACCCCGCGTGGGGCCGCCCTTGCCAACGGACGCGGCCCGGCCGCCGCGTCCCATCCTCCTCCGGTCCCGCACGGTTGCGGGACCGCGTGTTTCCGCTGCGGCTTCAATCGCGTCGGTTCCTTTCGGCGGCGCGCCGGGCGCCGCCGCCTCCTGCCGCCGGCGCCGCCGTGCCGGCGAGGCGCGCCGGCGGGATACTCCGCGGACCACCAGACAAGTTCCGGTGGTCAGAATTTCACGTCGTCTTCTCCAAAGTCCATCCTGGGGTCCGTCCTTCACTGCGAGGACCTCGCATCACCCGTGAGGCCTGCTTTTTTGTCGTCTGCCGTTTCGCACACCAAGATCGAAAGGGGAGGTGGGTTCGGACTTGTTCGTTAGTCCGCACCCACCGCGTTAGCAGTTTTAAAAGTCTCACAACAATTTTAATCATACGCCGCGGGTATAAATCAAAAATATTTAAATGAGTCAAACCCCCTACCTCAATCATTGCCGTCGAACGTGAGTTCGTCGCGGAATTGACCGTCGCGGAAGAAGAGGATCGCCGCGTCGCGGAAGGGGCGTCACTGTTGTCGCGGTACGCAGCGTCGCGTCGACGATCTTCGAGGTTTACAAACACACAGATTTAATTGCTCCAATTAAATCCATGTTAATGATATAATCCAAAAAGGAAAATTAAAAGAACCGCAATCCCCTACCTCAATCGGTTGTTGATCGAAGGTTGTCGCGGGGAAGGAACGCCACGGAAGAACGTCGCGGAAGGAGAATCTTCATCGTCGCGATACACGGTGCCGCGTCGTCGATCTCTGAGGGTTTGGAATTCTTCGTTGCCTTTCGTCGAAGGCCGGCGTTCTTCGTCGGAGATGATGCATTCTTCGCGTTCTTCGCGTTCTTCGCGAAGGAGGATGAAGATAGAGTTTCTCCAAACCCTCTCAACAAGCCACACCCAAGAAAAACATGTGTTAGTCTTATTTTATTCTTATGCCAACAATTTGAAATTAAAAGTTAAGAAATGAACCATTAATTCGATGAATTAATGGTAACGACTTAACTGCCCATTTAATAGGGGCGTTAATAATTTAAGAAAACGCACCGTTTGAATTTCATTTAAAAGAGGTTTTCACGGGTGCAGTACTTAGAGGAAAAGAAACGGTGGGGCTTGTGCGGGCCCCACCTCACAAATATCCTACCAAGTGGGTAGGATATTTTGGGTTCCACCCTATCCGCTTAAACTTAGTTTAAGTGTCTTTAAGTGTCTTTAAGTGGCTTAAGTAAAATAAAATAAAGTTGTCGCACCACTTTATTTTATTTCTTAACTTAACCCCAAAAATTAAAAAAACACACCCGAGCAAACGAAACTCCGGAAATGGCATTTCTAAGAACATATCGGTGCTACGATTCCATCGGTGCCCTCAGAATTTGATTCCGTGCACCGGTTCAAAAGTTAGAAAACACGCTCGTTCGTTCACTGAACGTACCTGAGCCAAACATCGGAAAATGATTCCGGGCACACTGGGCCTTGGAATCAGGTTCTGTCAGAAACTGCGTTCTTGTAAAATTCCAAAGAAAATTAAGAAGAAAATTTCCTTGAATTTTATGGGTCTTTACATCACTCCCACCTCAGGGATTTACATCCCCGTAAAGATACATCAAAAACTAGGGAAAGAAAAGTGGGTACTGAGCACGCATCTGAGCCTCCCGCTCCCAAGTGCTCTCCTGGAGGTTCCTGTGCTGCCATCTGATGCGCACTAGAGGAATCGACCATCCACGTAGGACCCGCTCCTGTCAATCCTCAATCTCCACCGGAACCTCCGCAAAAGTCACCCATCATCAACATCCAGCTCCCCATGGTCAATGATGTGCGTTGGGTCGTTCACGTATCTCCTCAGCTGAGATACGTGGAAGTCGTTGTGCACCTAGTGCAACTGAGGTGGGTGGTTCAAGCGGTAAACCACCTTGCCTACCCTGCCGAGGACCTAAAAAGGTCCGTTGAACCTTGGAGATAACTTTTCGCCTCAACCACATATCTGTAACTCACATCGAGGTGATACCCGTAGGGAAACGTGGTCACCAACCTCGAACTCTAGTGGTCTCCACCTCTTGTCAGCACAAGACTTTTTCCATCTCTAAGTTGTCCTCATCCGCTCTTGGATGACTTGGACCTTTCTGGTCCTACACGAGCTGCTGAGATTTCTTCTTTTCCGAGAATAGAGATCCGGTCTCATCCCCTGGATGAACCACGTTCTTCGCCTAAAACAGTCAATCCCATCATGGATGATACTAACCCATACCAAGGATGACGTCTTAAGGCCTCGACACTAATACCAAGAGATTCTACCGTTACTCTCGCCTCCAAGGGTTGAGTCACACTGTCAGCATCAGTGTGTGGTCACTGGGTCTCCTCCAGAAGGTATCTCAAAGTGAGGGTCAAGTCAATGGTTTTTAAACCAGAACCTCTTAATAACAACATAAAGAGAGGATAGAAAGGTAAACGCCAAAAGAAAGGTGTCTTTTTATTAATGCAGCTCAAAGACACAAAGAAACAACAAACAAACAAACAACAACAGAGCTGGAAGCAACATGAACAAAAATCTCCAGGTCTGGAGCTAGTCCCGCTCCTGTCCATCTGCTCCCGGAGCTCCTTGATCGTAGGCCTCAGCTGCCTGTAGCTGAGCTCTCCCACGTCCACCAGTTCCCTGCGGTCGGGGTGGACCTCCTGGTGGTGGTGGTGGCATCACCTCGGAGCGTCGTCCACCTCCAGCTGCAGGGCCAACTACCCTACCATGGTCCCCTGCTCCATGCGGTCCGCCTCAATCGAACCTTTTCCTCTGCCTGGGAGGTCCTTCATTCATCTTCTGGTCATCTATATGGTGGGTCGGACAGTCACGATCCATGTGACCAACCTCACCGCAGGAGTAACACTGCCCGTGCATGGTAAGTCGTTCTCCACCCCGGGTGCCTCGCACAAACGATCCTGTGTCATGCGGTCGACCACCTGTAGGTCTAGTCCTCTTGGACCTCTGCGTCATCTGTCTACTACCTACTGCAGAAGACTCTGCCGCATGCCGGCTAGTGGTGGGTCCTTATGCTGGAGACTGCTCAGCAAGGAAACTCTCCACTAAGAGGGCTCACTTCAACACCCCTGTCTGTGTCGGAATGCTGTGAAAAAACAACTGAAGCTCTGATATCTCGCCTGATCCCCTGCTCGATGGTTCGGGCCCTGAAGAATGGGTCCCGTACCATGTCCATCGAATAGCGCGAGAGATCGGTAAACCTCGCCCCGTACTGGGCTACTGTCATGCTTCCCTGCCGTAGCTGTAGCAACTCCTGGATGAGCACCGCTCGGAGGGTGGCTGGGATGAACTCTGAGCGAAAAAGGCTCTCAAAGCCCGTCCAAAGGAGAGATGCCTCGTTGTGCACCTGCATCATCAAGCTCCACCATCTTCCTACTGCCACATATAGGAGGATCGCTACAAGGACCACCATAAGGTCAGCTGGTGTCCCTACCAAATGAAAAACTCGCACAACTGCCTCCAACCAATCCTCGGCTACCTGAGGGTCCGTCTCCCCACAGAACCTGGGCAGTCGCTAATGCTGAAACTCGTGCAGTGCACTAAGCCGACGTGCACCGTTAGTGCTTGGGGCTGGTAGCATCGGTGTCTTGGCGAGTAAAGGTACCTCCGGTGCCTCACCTGTCAAAGGGCCCTGTACCAAGGCCTCGTCGCTTGGTGGGCTGTCGTCACGCTCAACTCTCGGAACCCTAGCTGGCTGTTGTCGTGGGGCCATCCTGAAAAGGAAACGGGTGTGCCATGGTCATCACAATATACCTGGTGAGCTGACATAAAGTAATCACATAGAAAACTTGAAACACACATGCAATCAATGTTTTCACGCATTCAGCCGGAAATCAGAAGTCAGGGTCCTGGTGTACGGATACCTCGGCCGCCGCACCAACACTGGAATCCCTACACTGATAACTACACCCAATATGCTTAACACTATTGCTTTACATAGGAAAATATCAGAGTCCAAAGTTCTGTGGAAGAACCGAACTCCTATGATACCAATTTTTCACGAACCGTCCTCGAGGCCCGTGTCGTGACTACCCCAAACCCGCCTTCCATAGGCCAGGGGCTGGCGACTAGCACTAAGGTGTAAATACCTGTAAAAAGGGAATACATTGCCTTTGAAAGTAAACAAAAACCACAGAGCAAGAAAGCAGAAGTAAACACTATGAAAAAACTGAGTAAAATAGTAAGTGCGGAAAAGTAAGTGGGCCCGTATACAAACCCAAACTGAAGGTAAAGTACAACTAGAAGGGAAAACCGCAACTGAAAAGTAAAGGCGCAACGTTGAGATTTCCACTAGCAATCCCACCTGAAGGGTGGGTATAGATAGTCTCCACTGCACCTTGGGTCTAGCCGACCGCTCCGAGTACGTCCCGCCCAGTGGTCCACCTCTAGATACCGTCCTGCTCCACAAGCCTCAACCACGATCAGCGCTGTTCATCGTCTGCAACCAACACAACGTAGTGCTGGTATAGCCCATGTAAGGGTGAGTATAAGATACTCAGTAGGGACCCTGAGACCCCTTAAGGTCTCCCATAATCCACAAAGGATAATCCATAAAGGAGAGATACAATCACGATGTAACATCCGACACTGCTTAGGTATATGCCCATACATATACCTAATTCATCAATTCTCGTTCGGCTCCAACATCCGAGCCAATGTAAAACCCAGTCCACACAGGAAAGAAAAACGTAAATCCACACCGGATAGTACAACACAATCCACAAAGGAAAGAAAAAAAGGATTCGGCTCACACAGGAATAATTCTTTGTATGACGATAGAGATGATCAGATATTTCCACTGATTTATCTAAGCCGTCGGACCCACAATGGATCAATAGGTACTAACCCCTGAAATGACCCACATAGGATAGATCATGAAGTTGAAACCATAGCTATTTGGAATCTCCTTCTCTATCAAGTACAGTGGGTATGCCTCTATAACCAAGCGCTTCCATCTAACCTTGGACTGCTGTAATACTCCACCTATCGAGTACTGTGGGCCTGCTGCTACAACCAAGCGCTTCCCACCCTGGGTCTGCCGCTACAACCAAGCGCTCCCCCTCATATCCTCTAGAGGTACTCCTTCTGTTGAGTACCACAGGTCTGTGGCTACAACCAAGCGCTCCTCTGTCGTGGGTCTGTTGCTACAACCAAGCGATCCTCTACTGTGGGTCTGCTGCTACAACCAAGCGCTCCCCCATGCTACTACAACCATGTGCTACTCCGTCGTAGGTCTGCCGCTACAACCAAGTGATCCTCCATCGTGGGTCTGCCGCTACAACAATAAGC
Organism: Viscum album; assembly: GCA_963277665.1. Taxonomy (NCBI): domain Eukaryota; kingdom Viridiplantae; phylum Streptophyta; class Magnoliopsida; order Santalales; family Viscaceae; genus Viscum; species Viscum album. The sequence continues at coordinate 1,173,508,637 of OY728120.1, forward strand.
TCCCCCTCATAGCCTCCAGAGGTACTCCTTCTGTTGAGTACCATGGGTCTGCCGCTACAACCAAGCGCTCCTCCGCCGTGGGTCTGCTGCTACAACCAAGCGCTTCCCACTGGGCTATCCGTAACACACCGAGTCGTTCGATCAGCAGTCGTCAAGTCTCAACCAGCTCTAGGGTTTCCACACATTTCAAACTCATTCCAGGAGGGTCCACTCCACAAGCCAAGAGGTCGAAGCATCAAATGACATGTAGTCCAGAGTTGATGTATCCCAAAATGTACCGTAGTGGTCACTACCGAACCCACGGAGGATTCCCGTACTGTCTTCATTGTCGTCGCAGACACAGCCAGCTCTAGGGTTCCCGCACATAGCAAGCTTGTACGGGAGGGTCCGCTCCACGAGCTGAGGGGCTGATACATCAACTGACACATATTTCGAAGTTGATGTATCCAAAACTTCCGTATCATCAACAGGAACTCAACGTCACAGACGGCACGTCAATCGGACGCCCGGTCTGAGAGTTATTGGCTTTTTTGTCCCAGGGGACCGGTTGGTTTTTAAATCAAAACTAACCCGACATTACTCTACCTATGTCCAAACCTCGGGCGGAGTAAGACAAAAGATCTATCTCACTAAGAGGAATCCAGCAAAGTCGACGGTACATCAATCGGACGTCCGGAGCTCAAGTTATGAGCGTTTCCGCTCCGAGGGCCCGGTTGGTTTCGTGTACGAACCAACCTGGGCAAACCCAAAGTACTCTGAAACCTTGAGTGAGATATACCAAAACGACCGTCTCGATCCAAGGATCACGTCTCCGCTGACGGTGCATTGATTTGAGGCCCATAGCCCAAGATATGAGAAAAATACCGAAAAGGTCAAAAAACGGGGGGTCTAGGTCCAGACAGACTCGACCCAACCCCCCTAGGGCGGCCCAAACTGGGGCGACCCGACCCGGGTCCGGGTCTGACCCGGATGGTGGGACCCGGCCCGGCCTGGGCGCGACCCAGCCCGACCTGCGGGTCGGCTCGGCCGGTTACGGCTGAGCGGAGCGGGGGGCGTACTGCCCCCGCGTGATGCAGCCGCGACCCCACGTGGGGCCTCCCTTGCCAGTAGACGCGGTCGGGACACTGCATCCCATCCTCCTCCGGTACCGCGCGGTCGCGGGACCGCGGGCTGCCGCCGCGGCTGAAGCCGCGGCGGTTCCTTCCGGCGGCGCGCCGGGCACCGCAGCCTCCTGCTGCCGGCACCGCCGTGCCGGCGAGGCGCACCGGCGGGCTGCTCCGCAGACCACCGGACGAGTTCCGGTGGTCGAAATTTCACGTCGTCTTCGCCAAAGCCCCTCCCGGGGTCCGTCCTTCACTGCAAGGACCTCTCATCACCCGTGCGGCCTGCTTTGTCGACGTCCGCCGTTTCGCACACCAAGAACGAAAGGGGCCATGGGTTCGGACTTGTTCGTTAGTCCGCACCCACCGTGTTAGCTGTTTTAAAAGTCTCACAACAATTTTAATCATACGTCGTGGGTATAAATCACAAATATTTAAATGAATCAAACCCCCTACCTCAATAATTGCCATCTAACATGAGTTCGTCGCCGAATTGACCGTTGCGGAAGAAGAGGATCGTCGCGTCGCGGAAGGGGCGTTGCTGTCGTCGCGGTACACGGCGTCGTGTCGACGATCTCCGAGGGTTACAAACACAGAGATTTAATTTCACCAATTAAACCCATGTTAAGGATATAATCCAAAAAGGAAAATTAAAATAACCGAAATCCCCTACCTCAATCGGTTGTTGATCGAAGGTTGTCGCGGGGAAGGAACGCCGCGGAATAACGTCGCGGAAGGATAATCGTCGGCATCGCGGTACACGGCGTCGCGTCGTCCATCTACGAGGGTTCGGCGTTCTTTGTCGCCTTTCATCGAAGGCCGGCGTTCTTCGTCGGTGACGATGCGTTCTTCACGTTATTCGCGTTCTTCTCAAAGGAGGATGAAGATAGAGTTTCTCTAAATCCTCTCAACAAGGCACACTCAAGAAAAACATGTGTTGGTCTAATTTTATTCTTATGCCAAAAATTTGAAATTCAAAGTTAAGAAACGAACCATTAATTTTATAAATTAATGGTAACTACTTAACTGCCCAATTAATAGGGCTGTTAAGAATTTAAGAAAATGCACCGGTTGACTTTCATTTAAAAGAGGATTTCGCGGGTGCGTTACTTAGAGGAAAAGAAACAGTGGGGCTCGTGTGGGCCCCACCTCACAAATATCCTACCAAGTGGGTAGTATATTTTGGGTTCTACCCTATCTGCTTCAACTTAGCTTAAGTGGCTTATGTGAAATAAAATAAAGTTGTCGCACCACTTTATTTTATTTCTTAACTTAACCCCAAAAATTAAAAAAACAAACCCGAGCAAATGCAACTACGGAAATGGCATTTCTAAGAAAATACCGGTGCTGCGATTCCATCGGTGCCCTCAGAATTCGATTCCGAGCACCGGTTCAAAAGTTAGAAAAACCCTCTCATTCGTTCACTGAACGTACCCGATCCAAACTTCGGAAAATGATTCCGGGCACACCGGGCCTCGAAATCAGGTGCTGTCAGAAACTGCGTTCTTGTAAAATTCCAAAGAAAATTAAGAAAAAAATTTCTTTGAATTTTACGGATCTTTACATTGCTTCTCCTTGAGGGACATGGTGACACTGATCAATGTGGGTCATGGATCTACCTTGTTACCAAGGTTCACCTATACCAGTTCATCGACTATGGAGGAGACACCCTCTTCAAAGGCCGGTGGAGAATCAACCAAATCATCTTCTTCACTTGAAGAGGTGGGATCCCCAGTGGGATAGGCTTCCTCTGGGTCGGCAGATTCCGATGAGAGGCTGGTACTAGTCTGATCTGTAGTGGTCACCACATCCGATGATCCCGGTACTTCCGAAACCATAGTAATGAGGGTTGTCGAACCGATCCCGTCTAGTCTTCGGCCCAAGGGGCCACGCATGATGATATCAAAGAAATAGTGGTGTGTCATCTTGATATGGTTAATTATAGTCTAATGAAATAGGCATGTATGACATACTACTATTTCCATGGGGCGGACGTCCCAATACCTTACTGGGGTAAGAGGTTCCAGGATCACCTGAGCCTGATTTGTGAAGGAGTAAGAGGTGATTTCCTGCCGTTACTTAGACTTGGGAATATGATTACCCCTCAAACTAGAGACAACAAAAAATTTCCCCATGTTGGGGGTCGTGGCCCCCATTCGATGGATTGGGAAGACGTAGGCGTCATCCATACCTGCCCATGGGTCAGCTGCAACCACGATCGGTTCAACCTCACTAGCCAGAATCTGCTTGTCCTTGCTATTGTAATAGTAGGCATCTAGGTAGCGGGCTTCACAAGAGGAAAAAAGGAGACACATAACCTTGGAGCAATCCCACTCTACCATTGAGGGAGTACTTAAGGCACTGGTGATACGATGAGGGAACCGCCACATGCTAGTGGAGCCATGGTCTGCCCATCAATGCATTGGAAGTGGTGTCCTGAGAGACAACCATAATCTCGGTGCTGGAAACTAGGCCACTGAAATAGGTCTTTAAATGCATCCAACCTATAGGGTTCTGCTATGTCTTGTGATATCCCTGGATTCTTCAATCAGAGGGAGTCAGGTCAACTTTGGATAACCCCAGTTTTTGCAGCCTCTGAGCCAGGATTAAGTTGATCCCAGATCTCGTGTCAACAAGACAATGGTGAACCTCAGTGCCATTAAATTTTCCGGTTATGTACAATGGGAAGATGTACCCATGTATGGGAGAGCCTTAATCTTCTATAGAGAATGATACGATGTCCTGACATTCAGCGTTCTCGATCACTTCTGCATGAAAGGCCTCTACAGCAGCTACCTCTGTCTCAAACTAGAGGGTGCTTATTAAAGCCTCAGTGAAGGCCTCATGCATATATGGCGATAAGAGAAGGTCCTAAAAGATGAACAGTCTTGCTGAGATTCTGACAAGGTTCTTGAGAACACAATTCGTTCGCGCGAGGCGTGAACTTATGATTGCAGGAGGCTGCTCCATGACCGTAGGCACGGAGGGCCCCGCCGGCTGGGCCGGCGGCTGACTGATGCTGGGAATATCCTTCCTCCCACTTATCGAAGCCCGTAGAGTAGCTACCAGATGATGGAAGGATGACTGAGACCGGCCTATATCAGGGAGAGGCTGGTCGTGACAAGGTCGAAGTGGCTCTGCTTGATCCAGTAATACAAACAGCGGTGGAGGTGGGCCTGATGACACCGGGTGAGGAGGCTGTGCATGCTGAGCTCTGCGCTAGGCCTACTATCTGGTCTTAGTGGCATATACGACATGGTTGGAGATGCCAACTGGTGTGACTCAATGAACCATATGGCCATGACTCCGCTGATGTTGGCGTCAGCTAGGGATGCTGGGGAGGTTTTCCCGGCGCTTCCCATCGTCGGGAGTCATATAAGGATTTACCAACTCCACGGTATTAACAGAAGTGTACCCTTGACTATCACTTGAAGAGTCATCCATTACTGGGAGGATTCTAGGAGGAATCCACATCTCTGGAGGCATGAAGTCACTAAGAGTGCAGGATTATGGTGGCATTGGGAGGGTGCGTTGCTTTCCCTTGCGCTGCCGATGCTTGTTCTTCTGGGAAGAGGTTGGCTGAGATGAAGATGTAGAAGTAGTGGTTGCAGCTTCTGAAGGCTGTGGCTGATTCAGGAATTCACGAATGATACCATGGTCACATGCAACTATTTTTTGAGTCATCCAGTCATCATAATTCTAGGACTCATGGTTAAAAATATGATGCGACTTTCCCTCGCTGTCGCTACTGCTGTCTGGCCTTACTATGACACATGCCACTTGTGCCGGGCCCAGGCCCAGCCTGACTATGTTGTTATCAACTTGGTCCTGAATCCAGTCTTTGAACACCTAGCACTGCTTGAGGGTGTGCCCCAAGATCCAGTGATAGAGGTATTAGTTGGGGCATTCTATGATGTTTTTCTCTTCTAGCTTTCTATACTCTGGAAATCGCATAATCCCTTGTTCTAAGGCACTTCAGAAATAGACGGGGTCCTAATTCTAGATGAATGAGTAGGCCCAGTTTCTTCTGTCTGGAAATAGGGGCCTTGGAGCCTGGCCCTGACGAGGATCTAGAGGATCCTTTCGAGGAGGAAAAGCCTGGTTGTCCGGCCAAAGTGGTGGCAGTGCATTTTGTGGGGGAAAATATCAGTTCTGAGGAAGCTGCTGCTGGGCTGTAGGTTGCACTTGTGGTGGAAGGCCTTTGCGAGGCTGGGGAGGTGGCTCCACCGGAAATAATTCCAACTGTCTGGGGGCCTCTATTTGGGCCACCATGACAGGAACGACTCTGACATCCCTTCTCGCGGGAATTGCGGGATGCAACAGACATGCCTGGCGGGCCTATTGCAGGGTTTCTTCTAGGCATTGGGAATTATCGGAGAAGTCTTGGAATCCTCTATGGTAGTTCTGGGTGATCAGAGAGGGAACATGTTTCATCTTGATGTTCCCTACACACATCGTCATTAATTTATCCTTAGTCAACAACATGTCAAGGGAATATGTAAGACCTTTCCACCGGGAGATAAAGTCCGCGACATGCTCATCAGACTTTTGTTTGCACTTGAAGAGGTCTTTGATGCTCGTTTTCCATGTGTTGGAGCTGAACTGGTAGAGGAGTTTCCTACAAAGGTCCTCCCAGCTGGTTACCAATCTAGTGGGGAGATGGTTGTACCAGATAAATGCAGGCCCCTCCAATGTCTACACAAAGCATCGGATTTTGGCGGCCTCCTGCTGCGCTGGAGTCCCCAACATGGGCCCACACTGTGAGTTTAAGTGGGCTAGATGCTGCGGCGAGTCACTTGTCTTGTTAAAGGGAAAGAAGGTGGGATTCCCAAAACACAGAGCTACCGACATGTCATCCACCCATGCTGGATATGGCTTGCCATCAGGAAGGATTGCCACCTATCGTGTTTCCAATGCCTCTAGGTGGGAAATGAGCATCACCATTAGATCATCTGGGTGGAGACACTTATCTTGACAGGGATCCCTAACCACGAGCACATTGGTGGGTTCTTCAACGCAGTAAGCAGGCCCAGCGGCTTGTGGAGTGGCAGGCGGCATGACCCTCGGGGCGGCTGGGGGAGCCTGAGCTAGGTCCCTTGGATTGTCGTGCCATTCAGGAGGGTTTGGCTAGACATACCTTTCCCTCTTTCCATAAGTTCCGACATTAACCCTGTCTATGGGGGCAGGATGTTCGGGGTCACCTGGCGGGATCTCCCTAAAGGGGATGTTGTTCCTGCCCCTCCTGTATAGGTCTATGATTTCCATAGTCTGGAAGTCGCTCTGAAATGCATTCATCTAGGAGTTCATCAACCAAATTCTTTTTCTCTCCAAGTTGTTGGTGCACTGTGTCTTTTTCAGGGTCTTCCTCCGTCTTATACATTGAGGGGGATGGGTCGGAGATCTTGGCAGCTCCGACATTCTCTTTACCCTTACGAGAATTTCGGATGAGTATCAATGCTTCAGTGGGCATAGGGAGACCTAGTAGGTTCCTCCTCTTGTGAGTGACACTCCCTGATGGGACCAACAGTGGTGGCACGCCCTCGGGGGGTAAGTCCCCATCATGAAGCTCCAAATCATTCCTCATCCACTATGTCGGCCATGTTGACCGTGACCCTTCCAGAAGGCATATCCTCGATATCTCCTAGCAGGTTGGGCTACCGACGGATAGGATTGAAGAGGAGGGAAGCGTACTGCCCCCATACATGGATTTTCATGTGGGGGGAAGCCTCCTTGATGATATTATGGTGTATCTTGAAACTCTGAATGGATTGCTCTTGGAGGGCCTTACGACAGCCTAGTGACTCGGGATGCTGGGCCACTGGGAGAGAAGCCAGATCGACTGGACGACATTTCTTACCAATGTCTTCATAATGCACTTGGATCCTAGGATAAACCACTCGCTGATGACAAAGGTGAAAGTATGTCGCCCAAAGGGTTTGGCGGAAACATTCAAACTCCTCTGGGATGAGGGATTCTGGAGGGAGAAAATTAAGCGTTGCCATAGGCCAGAACATCTTAGGGGAAGTGGTCCACCGCAAGGATGTTCCATAAACTCCTTGGATTGGATTCCGGGTCTGGCCCTTGATTTCCCCACTCATCAACTAGATGTGGTTGTGGAATTGGCAGTGGTACTGAGGCAGACCACTGGGATGGCAGGCTGGTTGGTGGAGAGTACGACGAGCAGGCTGACTGGCCACCGAATCTCGGGCTATCTTCCAAAGAGTGTAGCGACCTGGCCGCTGCATCATGTTAATATGGGCTGATAGCCGTAGTTCCTAGCTCATGGGATAGGGCTACTGGCGATAGGCCGTGCTGCTGCTCGCCCGCCATTGGTCCCCAAAATAGCTCTCTGTGATCTCTTGTTGAGGTAGAGAGAACTTATAATGATGAAGGTGGTGATTGCAGGACTGTGACTTATGGCATTTCCAAATATCTTTCCTCCTAGATATAACTGTGGAGGGAGGCGGGGATCTGATGGACCTCGCATTCCAGGAGTATTAGGCTGATGTGCCTTGTCCCTGCCCCAACCCTTGACTCGGATGAGTGAGGGGAGTGTTCCCAAGCTGAGTCATATTCCACTTCAATGTATGAGAAATAGACTGGTTTGATCTCTATCCAGACCTTCCCAGAATTCTTCTTATGGCGGCGATGACCCGCCTTACTTCCCCTGGGAGGCTCCTCTGGACAAGGCTGATTTCTGACACAAGGTCCTCCAGTTGCACTGTTGTTGAGGTGGAGAGGGTTTTCACCTGAGTAAGCCGCGATGCGAGGAGCACTGGAAATGATTTAAAAGGGGACATGGGGAGGACCTCCATGGGAAGTTTTGGAGTGGGGAAGACCTCTAATAGAACTGCAGGAGCATGGGGAGGACCTCCATTCTTGTTTCCCCTAGAGACCTTAGTACGAGGAGGGTCCTTGTACTAGGCTAGCTGAACACGGGTAGGACCTCCATGCTGGGCACAGGTGGAGCGAGGATAACCCTCATCCCTCTGGTTGATGAGGCAAGAAGGACCTTCACCATCTGTTGAGAGGACGTGGGGAGGATCCCCACATTGGAGAGAGACCAGATGTGCAACATCCCTACACCGGCGGTCAGTGGCGGGAGGAATGACCCCGTACCCGGTGTAATGGGAACATGAGAGACCCCCAAACTGAGAATATCTGTCGCAATGAAGAACCTCATTTGGATGTAGGGTGGCATGGGGCAGACCTCCAAGCCGATCCTCGAACCGGGGAAGGACTATGCTTTCTGTGGTAGTGGTACGGGGAGGACCTCTGTACCGGGTGGCATCGCTGCGGGTAAGTTTGCAGTGGCCACTACCAGGGCTGGCGACCAAGAGAGTCAACCCAGCCTACCCGTGGGGCGGTTGGGGCCTCGATCCTGGTCGGGCGTAGAAGTTCCCCTTCTCATTGTATTCAGGGAATTACTGAAATGCGTCGGTGGTGTCTTGGGCCATAGTAGTCGTCTACATTGACGCCCCTTGGTGGGCATCCTTAGCTTGCACCCGACACTGGCGTCAGGTCAGAAGAACCGGAGCCAAAAGTGTAGGTATGTGGCTTACCTGCTCCTCATCCAGCAAGGCCGAGTGGCGGTGCTGACGCGGCCAAGTGAGAGCCCACGTTGGGAGCCCCTAGAATGGGACTTTGACCGAGCTGGGCCGGACGTCACCTACCTCATCAACATTAGGCAGGGAGTCTTCAAATCGTTCCAGGTAGAGGCTCCCGAAATGGTTATATGTCAGCATGGGGAGCAGCAGCTCCCTTCGTGGCCCTCAGGGTCAGCGTTGACGACGGGGCACAAACGCCTCTAGATCTAGGCAGGCCATATCCCGGGTCGGGATTATGCCCTCCTCTTTGTAATGGTGCACGAGGTTGTTGATCACCCTTCATTGGATGACCTTGGATAGGGAGATGGGTCGTGGGTTCCCCATGGACATGGGTGAAGAGGATGTCGCATAAGAGGCAGAGTTGCACGAGATTGCTGCATTGCTACTTCCCCTACCCCTGCGTCAGTGTGCAGGTGGTGATCACGTTCTGGAAGCAGCAACATGATTTCTGAGGAGCAGGGAGATTAACTCATTAGTGCTGATAGAAAAAGGAATTGACAAAAAATTCCCCAATGCCATTCCGTATTCCATGACCAGTAAGAGGGATCCACACTGACAACATCATAGAATGGGATGTCCAACGTTCTACGACCCCAAATTCTAGTGATTTTCACGCCAGGCCTGCTACTTGCGTGGAGGGACTCGATGCCAGATAACTGGATCCAGTGACATTTCAATCTATTGATGCCTCGATCACTACTAATATCCATATTGAGGAGAATAATTTCACATTGGGTTCACCATTTCTGTTTCCGATGCTTTCTCTGGGGAGTGCACATCCGTCTGTGGAGGACGCACAGCTGTTTCCCCAAATTCCCGCTTTCCAAATGCGGGTGACATCCATCAATTTTTCAGGGAAATTTTCTCCTTGATCGAAATGAGATGATGGTATTTTGGTTCTTCCTTCCATGGATTCCTCTTCGGAACTCGTCACCTAGTCTGGGTATCCCTTATAGATTTAAGATGTTGTTCCTAAAACTCTTCCAACTGCCATATCTTCAAGGACACCAGTTAATTACACTATTTCTGTCGGGACATTCCAAGGGGTCCAGTCAGGGCAGCAAACTTCAGTCAGGGGTGTAGTCATGTAGGGAATCAGTTGCATGTCAGGGCGCTAGGACTCTGGTGAGTCTGGGTTTCTTCCCCATATTATAGGGATTCTTGAGGGCGCAGAAGCCTGAGGCATCCCACATCGATGCGGGGAATCATACGCCATGGGAATGTATCTGATGTTTTCCTCATCTTCCCATGTTTAACACAGTGTATGCCGCAATTTTAACATCTAGAGGAGACATATCAGACTAATCAGAACAGTAAATAGAGTGGATCAGATGAGTGTAACCCCTTGAGGAAACTCTGATGTAGGTGGGTTAACATGACCTCACCAGGATGTGGTGGCCTGGGTAATAATCAATATGGATTATGGGGTGCGGAGTGGAATGGGTGGCGAAGGGGATGGAACTACCATGAGGATGACAATAATGTTGGGCTTGAGTCTCAGGGAGACTTCCTACGTATCCCTGTGGAAAGGAATCAAAGTCTGCCTAGTTCAAAAGGACGATGAGACGCTGGAGGATGCGGCCCGTGTGGATGGGACCCGGAGTAAGTGGAACCTCTAGGATGGGGCATGACCTTCCTGAGACACATAGGCTCGAGGGAAATATAAGACAATGAGCTTGAACTGGGGTGTACACATAGGACAACAAACCGATGATGTGTATGGGGCTTACACGTGGTTAGCAGCCCGGGTTGGTCTGACATCACTAGGACGAACCAAAGGTGTGGGTACTAGATAATGGGATTACAACGGATTTCAGCTGAATTGGAGATGAAACATCTTACCACTGATCAGAATACAATAGCTTACCACTGATTGAGGGATGCAATGGATTTCCACTACATGGGGCATAACAGCTTACCATTGATTGAGGGACACAATGGCTTGCCGCTGCATGGGGCACAACATCTTACCGCTGATTGGGGTACACAATTTAATATCATGTAGGATGGGGGTGAATTGAAGTGGATAAGGATCTCGGGGTGGTGCACAATTGGCTAGTGTGTGTGAAAAAGGCCAGGGCGGTGCAGAAAGGAGGAGCACACAATTTGGAAGGAATTTCACACCAAAGAAAGGATATCACATGAGGTACATGATTTGGACGAGGATTAAGCCTGAGGGGTCTCACACAAAGGTGGACCCCGGGTGACCTGGCACAAAACTTTAAGTACCTGAGTGCCATATTTTGCGCGCACGAGAGGTGAATTTAACATCGGAGAAACGGTTCATATTATTCACCCTGAAAGTCGAAGGGGTGACCTTCTATTTATAGGTACTCGGGGTCATGAATCCGGGTGGAAAATAGGCCTGCATGAAATATTGCGTGCTAGGGTCAGCAGCGTGAAAATTCAATAGCATGGGACGACAGTGCATAAATTTCTGTGCCTGTACAGAAAGCTCTCCCGAAACCCAGAGTTTTTCCCGTGGGACGGTTTTTTTTGCGCACCACATAATTTTTTTTGAATGGCCCTTCTGGGGCCTCCGTAATGGATCCCCAGGTACAAATATGGATTCGCTTTGTCGCGACCATACCTTCTTCAGCCCTTGAGCAGTTTTCAGCATCTACAATTTGTTAATAAGAAATATGGATAAATGAGACTCTATAGTTATTATTGAGAACTTAACAGGATCACTAGAAAGAACAAATATCCTCTCTCCCGTATTGATGAACTATCTGATCACCAGCACAGAGCTCAATAATTTTCTAAGATTGATATTTATTTTGGATATAATCAACTGAGGATCTATAAGTATTATATACCTTGGATGATAACCCTTACAAGGTATGAACATTATGAATTTATAGTGATGCCTCTGGGTCTTAAAAATCCCCCCAATATTCATAGGTTAAATGAATATAGTCTTTAAATACTATCTTGATCAGTTTGTGGTGGTCATTATTGATGTTTTTCTTGTATATTCAATGAGTGATAAATAAAATGAAAATTACTTGAGGATTCTAGTAAATACCTGGAGAAATGAGAATCATAATGAAAATATTTTCCAAGTGTGAAATTTGGATTCATAAATTTTATCTTTTGGGCCACATAATCTCAAGAGAGGGGATATCTATAGATACATCAAAGATAAAATTTATTGAACATTGGCCTAGAAAAATAAATAGAAACGAAGTTCTGATGTTTTCTTGTTTTTGTTGGATATTATCAACGTTTTATGAAATATTTATCATTATTATCTAATCCACTCACCAATTTTACTTGGAAATGAGTTATGTTCTTATGGATGGAGGAATGTGAAGTGAATTTCATGGATACGAATAGAAGGTAAGTCAGTTCACCCATGAGCACACTAAAAATTTGTGTATAAAGGATTATGATACATAGTGATGCATCCAAGAATGGGTTGGGATGTATTCTCATGAAAAATAATATGGTGATAGATTATTCCTAATGAAAAATGAAAATATGTGAGCAAGATTACCCAAATCATGATTTGGATTCTAATATGATAATATTTTCTTTAAATATATACATGTATTATCTTTATATAAAAAGGTGTGATATATATACTGATCACAAAAGTTTAAAGTATATTTTCACTCAAATGGGTATGAATACGTTCCAAAGAAGTTTGTTGGAGTTGATTAAATATTAAAACATCTCAATACATTACCACCTTAGGAAAGTGACCCTGATATAAAATAATTTGAGTTGAATGTACCATGTAAGCCAATTTATGAGGAGGATCAAAAAACATCCAATATTTATGGGCTTTCAAATGATGGATCTAAAAATTTTAATGTAAAGAGAGAAATATTTTTCCCCCAAAATGATTGTTCAACCATCTATACAAGTGATTATTAAAGAGTCATAAAAAGGAACATGTAGAGCTGAAAAATAAGGTGAGAAATGTTCCTCAGTTAAACCTTGATTATTATGGAATAATAAGTTTTAAGAACTGTTTTTTCATCCCTCTCTTACTATAATTAAAGAAGGAGATTCTATATGAGGCTCATAGTTCATCAATATTTTTTCATACTAGATGCAGAATGATGTATAGGGAATTGAAAGAGTATTTATGGTGTGATGAATTTAAGAGGGTTATTACATAGCTTTTTCCTTGGTTCTTGGTATGTTAGTATGTTAAGGATGAGTGATATATGTAAGAACCTAGTTCGTATTCTTGTGGTACGTGTTTCTTCCTTTCTCCTTTCCTTGAGTGTTTTTATGAAAATAAGGAAAATGGGGAAAAATCTAAACTTTTGGAAGTACACGCCATGTACTTCTCCACACATCGTTTACTTCTGGCCATGTGGGATGGGTATACGGGGCGTGTGGCCATGTCGACGATGAGGGGTGTAGGAACCAACTACACACCATGTAGTGGTCCTTTACAAATTGTGTAGTCATTCGGCAGGCGAATAGTAAGGTGGTGGCCAGGTATGCGACAGAACATGCCGTGTGCTCATGCAGACACGCCGTGTAGTCATGTCGATAGGTGAACAGTGCCACGCTGGCAGGAAGACGCTAGAGGAACAGTTTAAAAAATGGGAAGTACACGCCGTGTACTTGGAAGTACACACCGTGTACTTTGTTTTTTCACTTAAAATGGGCAGTAGCCTCCCCTATTCATAGGTAAGGCTTAGAACCAGAGGAAGGAGTGGGAGTGGATGGCTGAGCCTTTGGAGATCCGCCGAGCGCACGTCGGGAATCCGTTTCCGCCTCAGAAGATCTGGCTGGAACCACACGAGTAAGAGCTTCATTCTCTTTGATATGTTCTTGCCAATTCTCCCTTCAAGTAAAGTTATTTAAGGTTGAATGAAATTTATTTCAACTCAGGTCTACCTCATTCTAGGACGATTCATGGAACATTTTTTGAGTATACTGATCAGGGGCATATAAGGTAGGTGTCTTGGTGTTTATTTTCTAAGTATCGTGCGTTTTTATGTGTTTTTGAGATACGATCCCATATTTGGGGTGTCGTTTGGCTGAGGATGTGGATATTTTAATACCTATAATTGTATAGGTAATTAAATGTGATATTAAAATGCTGTTTGGGATCAGTAATTGGATCCAAGACCACCTCGGGGATGCGTTTCTCTGTTTAGCCAATTGGCCAGGATACCCGAGGGTATGACATGTTTAAATTATGCATTACTTTTTCCTTGAGAGTATTTTATGTAAAGTGCATGTTTATATGTTGGGCATGGAACGATTACTTATGCCTGAGGGCGGTATTTCACTATTGCCTTAGGGCGTGACTGTATTAGCCTGAGGGCAACATACTATTTCGCATGAGGGAAAAATTTCGTGCCTGAGGGCTTGACTTCTGTGCCTGAGGGAGACACTTCCAATGCCTAAGGGAAATTTCTGTTATGCTTGAGGGAAATACCTACTGGTTGGAATCTATATAGCATGAGGGAAAGCCTGAGGGCGTGGTTACTATATTATCCTGAGGGCAAGGTTCTGGTTGTCCTGAGGGCTTGGTGCTGTTGAGCACAGAATGTCACTAAATAAAATGATTAAATGAATAATTAAATGGGAATATAACTGTTAAGTTAGTTACTTTTGAGTACTTCTTAGTTTATTTCATTTTTCTACTTCACACAATTGTTTCATGTTTACACATAGTTGGGCACGGGCCTTCGGTGGGTGCCTACTGAGATATATTTCTCACACCCTGTTTGGGCCATGCTTTTCGGCCCAAACAGATTACGTTTCTACCGGTGTAGATAAGGGAAAGGGTCATCATACAGGTGCTTGATTGCTGTTGGGGTGTAGGAGAGCATGGGACCGAGCATTGGCTCGTGATGCTGCGGGCTGTTCTGTTTTGATTTTTGTACTTGTACTTCAGTTGTGATGTATTACATTTCAGTGTAACATGTTCTGGCTATTTTATAGAATAGTGACATACTACATCTTCATATATGTATGACTGCTGGTTTCTTTTTATCCGTTATCCCTTTCAGTTATATATGAATGGTTATTTCTTTCGCTATTGTTGTTTGTTTAATTTCGTATTCCGCTACGCTACACTTTGAAAAATGAGGGCATAGTTTCCCCACTATCAGAACAGGGTCCTCGCTGCTAGTCTGCAGCCTCTGGAATTTGGGGAAATGCGCTTGAGGTCTTGTGGCGAACCGGGTTCGGGGTACCTGTTGCGTGCACCCGAAACCGGGACGTTACAAAGTGGTATCAGAGGGGTTCTTTTCTTTGAATTACTATTTGGAGTCGTAGTCAGGGATAAGACGAACGGTAGTTGGTAATAAGCAGTGCCCGAGCATAGCTAACCTGCGTATAAGGAAAAGCCAATTTACCTCGTGATTTCAATTTTACTACTTTTTCAATTTACAGTTGATTTGATTTCACCGTTGGGTGACACACTTGAGATTGTGATGGTTATATTTTATCTATGGGTTCTATTAGATTAAACCTGATGAGATGAGGGTATGCCATCTCATGAATCATATAGGAACATGCTAGAAATCACATGCCATGCATAGTTCCATGCCATGTAGGTGCATTAGAATTTCACATGTTGTTGAGATAGTTGTTGTGCTAGTAAAGCATGTTGTTGTGATAGCTGCTCTGATAAAATACCTGCGGTGTTATAGGGTAATTTTATTTAAGCCGGTTTATAGAATGAACACCAAACTTTGGTATTTTGGGAGTATGGGCCCTCATTGACCATAATTTGGTGTCTTATTGACTGTTTATTTTTTTATAACACAGATAAGATGTCAAACTTTGATTCGTGGGGAGTATGGGCCCTCACGGGTCAGAATTTGACACTTAGGTGTTGTTTTTCTGTATTTTCTAGGTTCCGGGGAAGTTTCTTTGGCATACTACCCGGAAACCCTGGATACACGCCGTGTAGTATCTTTAAACACACCGTGTATGACCTTCTATTTGGGAATAAAAATAAACTTTTTAAGTACACGCCGTGTACCCAGAGTACACGCCGTGTAGTCTCTTCCCGTGTCACAAACCGTGTGGGCGGAGACACGGGGTAGGGAATGTTTGAGGAAAAAACGCCGTGTACTAAATGTACACGCCATGTAGTGTTGACCCGGAGTTCGGCCGTGTAACTAACAACACGGGTTGGTAAACTCCTGTACAGAACACACCCTGTCAATGATGAACACGCCGTGTAGTGTGACCTGGGGACTCTGCTGTGTAACAAACAACATGGGTCAGTGTCACCTCTCCTTGAACACGTAGTGTACCTATGGGACATGCTGTATAGTCATGTCTGAGGATAGACCGCGGGGTTTAGCTGTGTGGCTGGGAAACGGGGTGGTGTACACGCCGTGTGATGGTGTAACACGCCGTGTAGTGTCAATCTGAGTAGTCGGCCGTGTCACAAACAACATAGGAAGTTGGAAAATTTCACCACACACGCCATTTAGATGTTATACATGCCGTGTAGTTTTTTTTCAACGAGATCCATGTGGCTTAGACGTGTGGAAGGACCCAGGAAGGGGAAGAGAAGTCAAGTACGCACTCTGTAGTCATTATACACGCCATGTAGTCTTGTTTTTCAAATCTTGAAATGCCTTCTTCCTCTTGTTCCGTTTGCGGTTCCTTTGCTTTCAGCCTTGATAATATTGAATCTAAGGCGTGTTTTTGAACTTGTAGTGTCATACCGCCTAGAAGACCGCACGTTGTTCGCCAGGAGAGCGGAAACGAGTATACTCTAGAGATGGTGGGCCATCGGCTACCAGTGGATCCTCCAGTAGAGCTAGATGCAGCGCCTGCTGTTATACCGGACACAGGCGCAGAGGTAAAGCTTCATGAAGGCTTCATGCGGTTCATGCAGACCTTTTAGGGAGCACTGCATGCCGCTATATCTATGGCCCAGTTGATGCATATCTTCCAGCAGCAGCATCCACCTACGTTTTCAGGGGATGGCGGACCACATGCTGCATATTCTTGGCTGGGGTCATTGCAGACTATTTTCGAGCATCTTGAGATGCCTCCAGGGCGGAGGGTCAAGCTCACAACATATATTCTGTGTGATTCTTCCTAGAGGTGGTGGGATGTTACCACTCAGTCAGATCATCACAGAGACATGGCGTGGGAAGATTTTCAGGTTGTTTTCTATGACTTCTTTTTCCCGGAGATGCTGAGGGCAGATAGAGATCAAGAGTTCATGAATCTACAACAGGGCGTTGTGTCGGTGATGAAGTATTCTTATCTTTTCATTGAGCTTCAGTGCTTTGCATCCTTGCTGGTGGGTGATGAGACGTTGAGAGCCAGGCGCTTTGCGGATGGTCTTTGTTATGACATCCGAGGGATGGTGAATGTTTTCAGGTTGCCTTCAGTACATGTTATTGTGAATCAGGCACGGATTATAGAGAGAAACCTATGGGAATCTAGTGGTGTGGGGCAGGGTCGTTCAATATCAGTTACAAGTACTATTTCTACTGGCAAGAGGAAGAGACAGATGGACTTCTCTCAGGGAGGCAGTACCAGCCAGGCAGCCTCATCAGGTGGCCCGATTAGGTGCTACCAGTGTGGTAGAGAGTGGCACAAGAGGCCACAATGTCCACGTGATCCAGTGTAGTGTCGAGCTTGCGGCAAGGTGGGTCATCTGCAATGATTTTTCAGGGCGTTTCTACCAGTGGCTAGTGAGAGGGGTTCTATACGGACTCTGCGTGCGGGAGATGGACCAGCAACTTTTTACCAGTCGGGAAACTGGAATACATCAGGGCGTGTAGGCAGAGATGGTGGTCGTGGCCGTGGTAGCCAGACAACAGGATCTCAGAGGCAGTAGGGCGGGACAACTCAGGGTATCCAGGCTATGTCGTAGGGCCATGACACTGGGCAGACATATGCAGTGCAATAGACCCAGCAGGAGCAGGATCCCAGACCTTCTACAGTTAGAGGTACTATTCTAGTAGCTTCTGTCTTATCTGCAGTACTTTTCATTATGGGTGCTACACATAGTTTTAATATCTATGCCTGTTGTGGAGATCCTTGGGCTTGGTGCTTCTTCTTCTTCTGATGTTAGGACGATGGACACTCCGTTGGGGACAAGAACAGTTGGTGTGCGCCAGTGCAAGGAGTTCCCCCTAGTGGCTGGTTGGTGTCACTTCCTTTGGGACCTCTATGTCTTAGAGATGACGAGCTATGATGTCATTCTCGGGATGGACTGCTTTGCTCCCTTTCGAGCCTTTGTAGACTGCTATTGTCGCTGGGTGAGTTTCACGTCACCAGAGGGTGGGGAGTTTCTATACAAGGGTGAATGGGTTGTTCAGGCGAGTTGAGCTGGACCAGAGCATCGTGGGTGAGGTGGAGTCACAACCCAGATTGCGAGCTTATATCTGGATGATTAGGGGACATGTAAGATGTATTTCCCTCCAGTCCTTGATCGTTTCATGGATCTATTCCCCAGAAGACTTTTCAGGTCTACCTCCGGAGCGAGAGGTGGATTTTTCTGTTGAGCTTGTTCCAGGAGCAGCACCGGTGTCCTTTCCTCTTTATAGGATGGCTACATCTGAGTTACAGGAAATCAAGAGGCAGTTAGAGGAGTTACAGGAAAAAGGTTTCATCCGACCCAATACTTCTCCGTGGGGTTCGCCAGTCCTTTTTGCGAAGAAGGCGGATGGTACCCTCAGACTCTGTGTGGATTATCGGAAGCTGAACCAGTTGACAGTTAAGAACTGATATACTTTTCCGAGGATAGATGATCTTTTTGATCAAATTCGATGAGCATGAGTGTTCTCAAAGATTTAATTAAGATCCGGATATCATCAGCTGCGTGTGAGACCATCGGATATACCACTCACAGCTTTTCGGAGTAGATATGGTCTGTACGAGTATTTGGTTATGCCGTTCAGACTCATGAACACGCCATTAGTTTTCATGGCTCTGATGAATCATGTGTTCCATCCTTATCTGGATTCTTTTGTGGTAGTATTCATGGACACATCTTGGTGTACTCTCACACTCGACACGACCATGCCACCCATCTTGAGATTGTATTGAGTACACTGAGAGAGCATTAGATATATGCTAAGCTCTCAAAGTGCCTCTTTTGGATGGACCAGATTCACTTCCTGGTTCATATCATATCAGAGGCAGGAGTTGCAGTAGACCCAGAGAAGGTGAGAGCAGTAGTTTCCTAGGAGCAGCCTAAGAACGTGTTTGAGATATGGAGTTTCTTAGGGCTGACTGGTTACTATAGATGCTTATCGGACTTCTCCCGCTTAGCAGCGCTGTTGACGAGTTTGACTAAGAAGGGTGTGAAGTTAGTTTGGTCGGAGGCTTGCGAGACAACCTTTCAGGACCTGAAAGGATGGTTGAAATTTGCACCGATCCTGATACTTCCAGAGTAGGGGAAGAGCTATACAGTTTAATATAATGCATCAGGTACTGGGCTGGGAGTAGTGTTGATGCAGGGCGATCGTGTTGTTGCGTACGGGTCTCGGCAGTTGAGGACACATGAGAGGAATTACCCAATGCATGATCTTGAGTTGGCTGCAGTTGTGCATGCGTTGCGCTGTTGGAGACATAATCTATTGGGAGAGCATTTTGTGGTTTTCACTGACCACAAAAGCCTCAAGTATATCTTTACTCAGCGTTACCTGAATTTGAGGCAGCAAAGGTGGTTCTAATACCTACAGTCCTTCAATTTTGAGCTTGCCTATACACCTGGTAACGGTAATGCAGTAGCTGATGCACTGAGCAGGAAGACTTAGATACAGGCAGTGAAAGAAGACAGTGGTGAGTGGCAGCTTACGGCTTTGTTCTCTAAGATGCATTTGGAGTTGCACGACAATAAGGTGAACAACTATCTTTCATCTTTATCTGTGACTTCTACCCTCTTGGACAGAGTGAGGATGAGACATCTATCTGATTTAGAAGGCCTAGTTCTATGGGAGTCGGGGGAAAGTGAGGACCCTCCTCCTAGTTGGGAGATAGGTGATGATGGGGTTCTGCATTTCCATGTACGAGTATGGGTTCCAGGGGATATACGTGAGGAGCTGATGCGGGAGTTTCATGCTTCAGCTTGGGTAGTTCATCCCGGGGTTACAAAGATGTACCATGACTTGAGACGTCAGTACTGGTGGCCGGGTATGAAGAGAGATGTAGCTGGTTTTTTGACGAGATGTTCCACCTGTCAGCAAGTGAAGGCGGAGCACTAGAGACCAGCTGGACTGTTACAACAGTTACCCATTCCAGAGTGGAAATGGGATGATGTCGCGATGGATTTCGTGAATGGTTTTCCGAGGTCACCTAGAGGCAATGATGCCGTGTGGGTCATTGTGGACAGACTCACGAAGTTAGCTCACTTTTTTCCGATCAAGGAGACCTTTGTTGTTGACGAGATCGGGAAGTGGTATATCTGTGAAATCACCCGTCTTCATTGGGTTCCTCAATCTATCATTTCAGATAGAGATGCCCGTTTTACATCTAATTTTTGGAAGAGTTTTCAGAGGGCACTGGGTACACAGGTGCTTCTAAGCACTACTTACCACCCTCATACCAATGTCCAGTCAGAGCGTACGATACAGGTGCTAGAGGACATGCTGCGTGCATGCATCCTAGACTTTGGGGGCTCTTGGGAGAATCATATACCCCTAGTCAAGTTTACCTATAAAAATAGTTTTTAGCCGACTATTGAGATGGCACCATACCAGGATTTATATGGTAGGCCATGCCGATCACATCTGTGCTGGTCAGAGGTAGGTGAGACAGCTTTACTGGGACCACGTCTCGTACAGGAGACTACTGAGCAGGTCTAGTTGATTCAGAAGCGGATCGCTACTGCGCAGTCTCGTCAGAAATCTTATGCTGATCGCCGTAGACGACCTTTGGAGTTCGTGGTCGGGGATCAGGTTTTCTTGCGTGTCTCACCGAGGCTGGGACATAGACGGATCAGGAGACAGGGTAAACTTTCACCGAGGTATGTGGGACCATTTGATATTCTGGAGAGAGTCGGGCTGGTTTCCAATCGGTTCCATTTACCGCAGCAGTTCTGAGCCATGCACGACGTCTTCCATGTGTCTCAGTTGCGTCGCTATCATTCAGACCCATCTCACACCTTTCATCCAGAGGAGGTTGAGCTTCAGTTTGATGCGTCCTTTGAGGAGCATCTGATTCGTATCGTTTATAGGAGCACGATGGTTCTATGAGTCCGGTCAATTACTCTCGTACGTGTGCTATGGCAGCATGGCCGATTGCAGGAAGAAACCTGGGAGCGGGAGACTGACGTACGTGCTCAGTGGCCAGAGCTGTTCTGAGCTACATCTTGACCACCCTTAGAAGGGAAATTCAGGGACGAATTACTATAAGGAGGGAAGTTTGTATGAACCCGGTTCTTATTCTTGAGGTACGGGTTTATTATTTTCTCATTTCCTTCAGTTTTTTTAAGAAAATAAGGAAAATGGGGAAAATTATCAAATTTTGGAAGTACACGCCGTGTACTTTTCCACACGTCGTGAACTTCTGGCCATGTGGGATGGGTACACGGGGCGTCTGGCCATGTCGGCGATGAGGGGTTCAGGAACTGACTACACACCGTGTAGTGGTCCTTTACATGCCGTGTAGTCAGTCGGTAGGCAAATAGTATGGTGGTGGCCATCTGTGCGACAGAACACACCGTGTGCTCATGAAAACACGCCATGTAGTCACGTCGATAGGTAAACAATGCCACACTGGCGGGAAGCCGCCAGAGGAACGGTTTAAAAAATTGGAAGTACACGCTGTGTACTTGGAAGTACATGTCATGTACTTTGTTTTTTCCTTTAAAATGGGCAGTACCCTCCCCTGTTCACTGGGAAGGCTTAGAACCGGAGGAAGGAGCGGGAGTGGACGACCGAGCCTTTAGAGATCCGACGAGCGCACGTCGGGAATCAGTTTCCGCCTCGGATGATCTCGCTGGAACCGCACGGGTAAGAGCTTACTTCTCCTTGATTAGTTCTTGCCAATTATTCCTTCATGTAATGTTATTTAAGGTTGAATGAAATTTCTTTCACCATAGATCTACCTTATTCTTGGAAGATTCATGGAACTTTGTTCGAGTATACTGATCATGGTCATATAAGGTAGGTGGCTTGGTGTTTATTTTCCAACTGTCATGCGTTTTTGTTTGTTTTTGAGATACGCACCCATATTTGGGGTGTTGTGTGGCTCAGGCCGTGGCTATTTTAATACCAAGAATTGTATAGGTAATTAAATATGATATTAAAATGCTGTTTGGGATCAGTGCATGAATCTAGGACCACCCCGGGGGTGCGTTCCTCTGTTTATCCGTTTGGCCAGGATACTCGAGGGTATGCCATGTTTAAATTATGCATTACCTTTTCCTTGAGAGGAATTGTATGTAAAGTGCATGTTTATATGTTGGTCATGTCCCGGTTACTTATGCCTGATGGTGGTGTTTTACTATAGCCTGAGTGTGTGACTATATTAGCTTGAGGGAAACATACTATTTCACCTGAGGGAAACCTTTCATGCTTGAGGTCTTGACTTCTGTGCCTGAGGGAGAAACTTCTTATGCCTGAGGGAAATTTCTATTACGCCTAAGGGAAATACCTGCGGGTTGGATTCTGTATAGCCTGAGGGCAAGCCTGAGGGCATGGTTTACTATATTAGCCCGAGGGAAAGGTTCTGGTTGGCCTAAGGTCTTGGTGCTGTTGAGCACAAAATGTTACTAAATTAAATGATTAAATGAATAATTAAATGGAAATATAACTGTTAAGATAGTTACTTTTGAGTACTGCTTAGTTTATTGAATTTTTCTACTGCACACTACTGTTGCATGTTTACACACAGTTGGGCACGGGCCTTTGGTGGGTTCCTACTGAGATATATTTTTTTCACACACTGTTTGGGCCATACTTTTTGGCCCAAACAGATTACATTTCTGCAAGTGTAGATAAGGTAAAGGGTCCTTACACAGGTGCTTGATTGTTGCTGGGGTGTAGGAGAGTATGGGACCGTGCATTAACTCATTATGCTACGGGCTATTCTGTTTTGATTTCTATACTTGTACTTTAGTTGTGATGTATTTCATTGCAGTGTAACATGTTCTGGCTGTTTTATAGAATCGTGACATACTGCATCTTCATATATGTATGACTGCGAGTTTCTTTTTATTCTTTATCCCTTTCAGTTATATATGAATGGTTATTGCTTCCGCTATTGTTGTTTGTTTAATTTTGTATTCCGCTGTGCTACACTTTGACAAATGAAGGCATAGTTTCCCCACTATCAAACCTGGGCCATCGCTGCTAGTCGGAAGCCTCTAGCATTTGGGGAAATTCACATGAGGTCTTGTGGTGAACCGGGATCGGGGCACCTGTTGTGTGGCACCCGGAACTGGGACGTTACAATATATGTCTAAGGGCATGTTACAACCCTTATCCATACCAAAATAGAAATGGGAAAAATATCAATTTGGAATTTGTCATCGGACTTCCCAAAACATATAAAGGCCATAATGTTGTATGGGTTATAGTTGATCACCTTATGAAGTCCTATATGGTAATAAGTAAAGAAATCCAACATGATGTAATGAATTTGGGAGAAAAAATCTATTGGGAAATGATCTAGTTGATTAAATGGATGTGAAGGCTAGATATAATCCACAATTCATAATGTAGACAAAAAAGTTATGATGATAATATATGAAAAGTCCAAGAGTTTGAAGTGGGGGACAAGGTATTTAAAAGAATATCTCTGTGGTTGGAGTAGAATACTCAAGAGGGGGGTGAATTGAGTATCTAAAAAAATTTCTATTTAAAAAGGTGTTCTTAAAAGGATTTCCCCTTCAAGTTAAATCAATCCCAGTTAATCAATGTAATATAGTTATAAAGGTTTTACTGTTTAAATAACTTCTTAGAAGATTGATTATTTCTCAGTAATAATAATAGTTATTAATATTACTTTTGAAACTATTTTACTAAGACAAAGTAATTATAACTTATTTCCATGATTAACTATCAAAGTAAGTTTACTGATTTTTGAATTATATAGTAGAGCAGGAAAACAGAGAAAACTAAAGTAAATAGCACAGTGGATATACACCAAGTGGTTCAGTCTCAAGCCGAGACCTAATCCACTCCACTTGGTGATCACCTACCACCAAACTGTTTATATAAATAAACTTGATCCACACCCTGGACCACAGTTAAACAATAGTACACAGGACTGTCAACACTAGTACAAAAATGCTTTTTTTACGTCGTTTTTTTTTTGCTTTTTAACATCGGTTTTGTGGAGATGTTGTGGCAACATTATTATGACCGCCATAAAAAATATGTTTTTTAATGTCGGTTATTTAATACCTAACATTAAAAATGTTTTTTAAATGATTTTTCATGTCAGTTTTTTAAAAACCGACGTGAAAGACCATATTTTATACAAAAAAACAAGTTGAAACTTTATTTTTAACGTCGGTTATTTAAAACCCGATGGTAGAAGTTATTTTTACGTCAGTTTTTAAAAAAACCAACGTTAAAACTCATTTTTAATGTCTCTTTTTAAATAAAGGACGTTAAAAATGTTTCTCATTTTGTAGATTATTTCCAGATCTTCAATTTGATAGGTCATAGAGCACAAATGGAGCTACGGATCAAATGTTATGACCATTAGAAGTTTGATGTATTTTTTTCCAAGGAAAGATCAAATGAGCCAACGAAAGCTTCGTCTGAGATGGAAATTTAGAATCCAAAATAGGATTTGTAGTTTTAACATGATACAAATAAGAAATAGTGAATCCAAATCATTAAATGGTATATAAATTAAGAAAACTAATCATAACAAAACATAAATCATGGAAACATAATTATGGATACCTTGACGAGATCGCGGAAAGAAGAAATAGTGGATTCACGTTGAAGATCAAACAGGTTGTGTTAGTGGAATAATGATGGTGGAATGAAGGGATCATTATATAATGATTTGTGTATAATGAAACCATATAAATGATATGGAAAAAGAAAACACGGTATTAAAAATTTAGGCGGCAACTGAAATTTTTTAGCCCACGCTGTGAAAAAATTGAAATCCCGCATCGGAGGGATATTAAAATCATTTTTCATGTCAGTTTTTATAATAACCGACGTGAAAAATATTAAATTTTTTGCTGATTTTTCCCGTCGATTATATAAAAACCAACGTGAAAAATCAATTTTCATGACTTTTTTCACGTCGGATATTTAATAACTGACGTGGAAATTGAAATTTTTGTAAAAAATTGAAATCCTGCATTGGCGGGATATTAAAATCATCTTTCACATCAATTTTATGATAAAAAAAAAAGAAAAATATTGAAATTTTCGCTGATTTTTCACGTTCGTTATATAAAAACAGACGTGAAAAATCAATTTTCGCTGATTTTTTACGTCGGTTCATATAAGAACCGACCTAAAAAATCAATGTTCATGACTTTTTACGTAGGTTATTAAATAAACACAGTTAAAAATGTTTAAAAAAATTTAGTTCATTTTACCATATTCGAGTTGATAGGTCTTGGAGCTCAAACAGAGTTACGGATCAAAAGTTATGGTCCTCTGAAGTTGGCATTCTCGAAGACTTCGTTTAGGGATTATCATCTTCCAATGGCCTTAACTTTTGATCCGTAACTCCATTTGAGCTCCGTGACCTATCAAATCAAATATTAAGAAATGAAATACATTTTTGTAATAATTTTTAACATCTGTTATTTAAAAACCGACGTAAAAAAGTCATGAAACCCTATTTTTTACGTCGGTTATTATAAGAACCGACGTAAAAAATCGAGTTCCATGATTGTTTACGTCGGTTTTTAAATAATCGACCTTAGAGAAGCTTTCAAAAATTTATTTAATTTTGTAATATTCGATTTTATAGGTCACTAAGCTCAAATGGGGTTACAGATCAAAAGTTATGGTCCTCTGAAGGTTCCCTTCTCTAAGACTTCATTTAGAGATGATCATCTTCCAATGGCCATAACTTTTAATCCGTAACTCCATTTGAGTTCTGTGACCTATCAAATCGCATCTTACGAAATGAACGAATTTTTTCTAAGAATTTTTAATCTCTGTTATTTAAAAACGACATAAAAAAGTCGAGAAACCCTATTTTTTATGTCGGTTATTATAAGAACCGATGTAAAAAATCATATTTCGTGACCTTTTTACATCGAATTTTAAATAAAAGACATTAAAAATTCTTAAAACATGCAGTTCATTTCGTAATCTTCGATTTGATAGGTCACGGACCTCAAATGGATTTACGGATCAAAAGTTATGATCCTCTAAATTTTTCATTCTCTAAGACACCATTTAGGGATGATCAACTTCTGATGGCCATAACCTTTGATCCGTAAATCCATTTGAGCTCCACGACCTATCAAATAGAAGAATGGGAAATAAAATACATGATTTTAAACATTTTTTGACATTGGTTATTTAATAACCTATGTGAAAAAGTCATTATAAATTATTTTTTACCTCGGTTCGTATAAGAACCGACGTGAAAAATCAAGGAATATTGATTTTTCGCATCGGTTATTAAATAACCGACTTAAAAAGTCAACATAAATGATTTTTCACGTCGGTTATTTAATGAACGAGGTGAAAAGTCAGCGAAATAGTATTTTCAAGTCCGTTATATAATAACTGAAATGAAAAATCAAATTTCAGAGATTTTCACGTGGGTTCTAAAAAACCAACGTGAAACAGGTGACGTTAAAAATACTTTTTGTACTAGTTCCAGGTCGCACAAGGACCTCTTCCATAGTTTTTCATGGGTAAATACTACCAGGCCACACAAGGACATCTTCCACACTTATCTGTGGGTATACACAAGAGTAAATGAGGGATTGAGTATGGATATATTGTATCCTTCAGTTTAATGCAGGAGACAGAGTGTGTGGATATACAGATACACACTCTGCTTGAAAATTAATAAAATTATAAAAAACAAAGAAGTAATGTTGATATAGGTTTATAAATCCTCTAAGTTTTGATATTTTCAGCTCTAGACTTCTGAAATGAGGCAGATGCAGAACTCAAGTCCTCATATGGAAAACAGAGTGTCACAAGTCAGAAAGATTCAACTTGTGTTCTTTGTGGTGTTTTACAATGCGAAGATGTTCCCGGGATTCTAGTATGATTTTTGTGTTCTTCAGCAGAATCAGGTTTCATGAGCCAATTCACAAAAATTTATTTTGTTATATCACTCATGCCCACAAGCATGTTTTTTGTATCGTGTTTTCCTACAAGATTTTTTCACATTGTTTCTGGGCCGCACTACTCTTTTTATCTTGGAGTGAATGTGTTGGAGCTGATAGGTTTCATGTATTCTTCACCTTGTACCTCATACTGTCCGATGAAATGTTTACAAAGAAATATTAATTATTTTAGTGCATTAAAATATTCAAATATGACTTTTAGAGATTAAACTGAAAGATGAAAACATTTATTAGGAAACAATGTCACAGTATGTCATGGAAATAGTGTCTCCTTCACACGGTGCCTGGATTGGACATGGTGTCTTGTTCATGGTGTCTCATGGTCACAATGTCTGAATGTCATGGTGTCTTGTTCACAGTGTCTCATGGTCAAGGTGTCTTCTTGTTCATGGTGTCTGATCCTTCATAGTGTCTAATTGTCACAGTGTCTGATTGTTACAGTGTCTGATTTACTTTTCTAAAAAGACATAACTAGTGGAAGACTCACAGTGTCCCAAGATTTTCAAAATAGCTATATTCAGACTTAAGCAATGATGATCATAGAATGGATTAGACTTAATAATTTTTCAAAGAGGGTATTATAAAAGTAAATCACGGATAGTATAAAGTAATTAAACTGAATGTAGATCAGTTAAGATCTTGAATGGCTCTTCTTAAAGCATGCGAATACTTAAATAGTAATACACATGATTTGATATAATTTACAGGATTTAACCAGGTTGAATTGGATTTGTGATCATTAAAACATGATTAGTACATGAGGAGTCCAACAATACCCTTGAAAAATAGTTATGATATTTTGAAAGTAGGCCAATCTAATCCCTAAATATATCGAGCATTTTGAAATTCTTTATTATTTTGGGAAGGTATCTTATATATTGGCGCTTATACCGAATCTCTTTCATGTTCATGATGTTTTCCATGTATCTCTCCTGAGAAAGTATATACCTGAGCTTTAATATTTATTAAACCTAGAAGGAATACCACTAGAACAAGATATTTCTTATGATGAACAACCGATATATATTATGGATCATAGAGAGAAAGTTCTATGAAACAATACTACTTTCTTGGTTAAAGTTTTATTGAGGAACCACAAATTCAATGAAGTTGTGTGGGGACTTGAGGATTTGATGTGGAAGAGACATCCTCATATGTTTTTATCCAAGTGATGAATTTCAAGGGATAAATTTATTTTATGGGGATTATAATGTAACACCCTGATATGTTTAATAAATATTTCACTTTAAATAATTTTATTTCTTTAGTATCTTGCAATGCACAAAACTGTGAGTTTAAACGAACTGTGAGAGACTATTATTATAAAATGACAATTATAATATAGCTGTTAAATTATCAGGAATAAAAATGAAATATAAATTTATCAAATAAACCTAAATTTCTAACTCAATATGTATTTATTGGTAGGTTATTAGAAAATAATCAATTTTTTTAGTAAAATCTGACTATTTTTCAAAAATACATTTTCTTAAAAAACAAGTTTATTTTCTTTTTTTGAGTGAATATTAATTTTTATAAGTTCTTGAAAATGTATTTAAAAAAATTAATTTCATCATTTCAAAATTACATTAATTTATTTTCTTTTTATATAATTAACTGAAGACATTTATTTTTATTAAAACTACTGATTTGAATTGAAAAATGTATTTTATGTTAAAGTATTTACAAGGTAAAATTATATTTTGCATTAGTTTTCAATTTTTATTAGTAAATATTTATTTAAAATAATCCAGTTATGGATTTTTAAATTTCTTTTGAAAAATAATTTATTATTAAAACATTTTATGTTTAAAAAGGGAATTTTTATTTTAAACTATTGACCATGAAATTTTACTAGTTTAAATTTTTATTAAATTATGAAACATCTATGTTTATAATTTTAAAAAAAGGATTCCAAATTTGAATTCAAAGGGCCAAATTTAGTTAATAGCTCCATTTTTTGAATAATATGAAAAGTAACGTCGGTAAATTTCGTTACCACGGTAAAGGGTAAATTGAGTGATTTAGGTTAAAAATAAAATTATAAATACTATAAAATGACCCTAAAACATGCAAAAATTCTATTGGATAAATATAATTAGATACGTAACACATAAATATCGAAACCAAATTGTAAAATGGATAGTTTCCATGAAAAAAACTTTTATAATATTTAGATTAAAGAAAGTAACAAAATATCTGTTTCATTATCTTAAATATCCTTTATGTTTCCAAATGGGAAAAAAGATACATTGTGAAAGAATATAAATATAAAATTTTAACATAATAAGAATTTTTTCATGATTAAAATGTATTTTTTACTTTTTGGTCAACTTAGAAGAGATTATTATATATATATAATATTTTATTTAATAAAAATTAAAAGATGTCACAATCATTTTTTAAATACTATATCATATTGAATATAGGGTTTCAAAAAATACATATTCAATTACTAATATTATTATGAAATCTTGAAGATTTATCTTCATCATATTATTTTATTTTTAATTTTTATTGAAAATATATGTATATTAAATAATTAGACAACTATGATCTAATAATTATTTTATTAATTGAAATATCAAATTAATATTATTAAAAAATTAAAATAAATATAATTTTAGATAATTAATGTGATAACATAATTTTCTAGATGGCCATGACCTCTTAGGGATATAATAAAATATTTTTTCAGTAGTTCACTTATTAACTAGATATTTTTAAATGTCCATGTAATGAATAGTCTAAAAATTTATAATATTGATATTTTATCAAAATATTATTTTATTAAATTATTTAAATGTCATAAAACAACTTTAAAAATACAAAAAATTATAACATGGTCAAAAATTTTAATTTTTTTTTGATTTAATTGAAGTTATATTAGTAAAAATTATATGCTTTCAATATTGAAAAAGTTGATACTATAGTTCCTATTTAAATATGTTAATTTGGGGTCAAAGGGAATGATAAGATTTAAAATAATATAATAACACGTATAAAATCTTTTATATGATGATATAAAAACATTATATCATTTTATGTTCGATTACATGCCATTTTGAGTTATTTTTATTGATATTGAATTTATTATAAATTAATATTTTAGAAATTATAAAAGTGTCCATCACCCCAATTATAAAAGGGGACCTCATCACTTACTTATTTACATCACTTTAAGCCATAAATTTGAACAATACCCCAACAAATTATCTTTTAAATTAACCTAGAAACATTCTAGTGGTTCTGGTCATATCAAAATACCATCCCTAGTGTCCCTAAGAGGATATCTAATGGAAGTTCTCTATGGAAGAGGTAATCATCATTAATGAATCTTTTAAGATTATTTATTCTTCTAATTACTCTTTATGTGTTTTTTTAATATTAAATTAATCAATAAATTATTACTTATATGATTATATGTTATTATGATTATGTAACAACCATATTAAACCATTTATCCACCTAATAAAAAACAAAAGCACAACATGCGTGTACATGACTTACCATCTCCACACCATGGTGTAATATGTTTTTCATCACCTCTATATCTGGGTTGGTATAATCATGGAAATAATATATATATATATATGATAATAATAACATTTTGTTGATTCTAGAAAAAAATATACCATCCACATCTTTACCATTTCATCATTAAGGGAATGAGACCATCTCTCGTGTGTGTGTACAACCTACTGTCTCCACGACACGATATGATTCATTTTCCATGTTAACCATTGAAGAATGATTATATAAATTTGTATGATGTATAAATATTATATATACTACCTTAATATTATTTTTAAAATGACATAACTATATCCTGTTAATAAGAATTAGGATTTATACAATAAAACATTCATAGGAAAATGAAGCGGTTAACAACTGAAGGAGGGGTAATAATGAAATATTATTAACAAATAGGTGATAATATGATATAATAATATCATATATGATATCATAAATATTATTATATTTATTTAATAATTCAATAACATTCTTAAAACCATTATACAAGAGTTTCAGATACATATGAAGGAAATCAGAACTAAGGAAAGGGTAAATTTCCCAATCTCATCATTATTCGAGATTGATTATACTTATGTATTTTTTGGGGAATATTTATCTTCCATGTACATGTTTCTTAAAAATGTTTTCTAAAATATTTTACTATTATTATAAATTTTTTAAATTGATTGTACCTATGTTTTAATTTTTACTAAATGGTTTGAATAGAATCATTTATCATTTTCATAATGAGAAACTTTATGAGTTTTCTAGAAGAAGAACAAGAGGAATGTTTTTTTGACATATATGGTATGAAAATATTTTTCTGATTTCATAAAACCATTGTTCATTAAATATTACATTATAATTTTACAAGGTTATTTTCCAAGAAAATGTTTTCTTTTAAAATTTCAGGACATTTTAAGAAACAAAAATGATTTCATGAAAATAGAATATTTTCTTCAATAATTATTTCATGCGATCCTTCAAAATTAATTTCCATCTATAATAACATTATTTCATGATAGTTATTCTTTAATGGGTATATTTTTCAAGGATAATATCCCTATTCATTATATTTTTGGTTTATGTTTATTATATAATGATATTGATGAAACCCATTCCTTTTCTATGGGTTATGTTATGATGTAATGATGTTTATCAAACCCATTTGTTTTTATGGGTTATATGAAGGAATTGTTTTCTTGTGGTACACATTTATATGTTTTTAATTTTGTGATGGGTGGTACTAACATACACATCCAATCATTTGGGTAAATATTTATATCTCATGAGATAGATATGAATCTAATGAGGAGTGAACGTGGTTCAGTAATACATGGCTGGAATGAGGAGTAAACCTGGTCCAACAAAGGACTTCAGCCACTAAAACGGTTTTGGAAATGACTATTTCCTAATATGGAAATTATTTTCTATGCTTATGTGTATTCCAAAATTTCATGACATATGTTATACACTCATGTAATATGTCCTATGATTCATTATGAACTTCAATGATTTATCCCATGGCATGATATCATAATTTTTTATTTGGAGGATATAATTTTCAAATTTTTTGTTTATGATCATATGTATTGTGATTATGATATGATTAATATATCCCTTTTTAACCATAATAAACATCTACTGAAAAATCCTGAAGGCCTTCCATTTTTTATTAATTTTTGATAATCCCCATTTTAAGGGTTTAAGGGGAACCCTTACATGGCTCATAGGCTTCGTGATATTATAGGACCCAAAGGTATTATAAGAATTCATCCCAAACAATGACTAATTGAAAGTTACTCTCCCCAGTGTCTGCATTGTGATTAGGTCTCCAACATTGCACAATTGTTTTGATAGTTGTCGTGTTTATAGATACACATGCCTGGTAATGATGGAAATTTCCATACCCTCTCATTATTCCAAATCTGATAGCTATGCTCTGGTGAATGTGAATGCTCTAGATCCCCCTCTATAGATTATTCCTTATATAATATTTCTAGTTTTTTGTCTTCACATCATGTGTCCTTAAGGACTTGTGGTGGCCCAAAGTCCATAAGGTGGCCCAATGACTTCAATGTGGCCTGAAAGCATTACTAACCCAATGGCCTGAAGGCCTAAAGGACTCAAGGAAAAACCGGTGGCCCAAAGGTGAATAGTTCTGGCTAATATAGAACCAAACAATATCTTCTAAAATAACTATTTTCAAACGTACTATAATCCCTGCAATAGCTACCAAAAAATATGACTCCACCTAGATTTCATCCCATTTCTTTTGGATGCACTTGAAGAGTCCTCACCAACCGCGCTGAGGCTCATGTGGACCTTAGTGAGCATCTGATCACCATTTTCTTATTTTTATTTTCCCTAGGATTTTAATAACGGTTTTATGTAATATGTATCAAAAAGGGTTCTAGTTATGATGGAATAAATGGGAGATAATGTTGATGTTTTACGAATCAGTTATTTATTTTTCCCATTTTCCAAAAACAATAAACAAATATGACTATGGAATTGATTTTAATGTTATATAATTAATAATATTCTATTTAAATGTAATATCTATTTTTGAAAAGTATGGTCCATTATAATGTTTCATTTAGAAATATTAGATTCATGTGTATATTTGGTGGATCCACCTATTTTCATGTGGTTGGGTGATATAAGTTTTATAACTCCTCTAGAATTAGATAGATCATGAGTAGATTTACTTCAGGTGTTATGCTATAACCCCTGATTTGCAGTCTTCTTTGTTTTTTTCTCTACCCCCTTTATTTCTAGGATTTTTTTATTTATTCCTGTTGTTGTCAGTTTTTGCTAGGATGGTCATACCACCTTTACATGTACTTTCTATGACATCAGGTTTATTGGTTCACCATTGGCAGTGGCCTATATATATTTATTTATCAAACCCTGGACATGCACCACAATATGCATGAAAACCTTATCTCTACTTTCATTTTGAAGAACAAGTTGAATAGTGGATGAGGCTAAGGCTTAGTTTTGATTAATCAAGTGGAGTGGCTCATGTGAAGTATCAAGATCGGGATGGTGAATCTTTATTTTCATGTATACTGGCTATGTGGTTTGGATTAGAGTTATAATAGATCATTATATATTTATTTTTTATTTTTTATTTTGTATATTTGGTCATCCAAGTTGGGAAAGAATTAGTAGATGTTTTTCATGATTGATTCTGTATGAGTGTATTCTAAATTTCATTTGTTGTAACATGTTGTTGCATTAGTTTATTTATTATTCATACTATGATGTTTATCTTTATATATTTCTTGGTTATTTTCACTATTATTACACTCGGATGAGAGGTTATAGTCTCACCAGTGAATCTTTTATACCTTTTCTTCTGGTCAATAGCCTCTATAATTATAAGAGGTGTGCTTGAGGCCTTATGGAGAGCCATATCTGGTGACTTTTTAGGTATAAACAGTATGATTCACTATAAAATACTCATATCATCACTTTAAAACAAAATTTTAAGACTTTATATCGACCAATATATAAACAAATCATATCCTAACCCCCTAACCCAAAGTCTAGATGTTATGGTCTTACTAAAATTTCATCCTAAGAAGGAATACAGAGAGATCCAAAGGTGGATGCCCTAGAAAGACGAAATCATCTTAATTGAGTAATTTCAATTTTCAATATTCTTATACCACATTTAAAATTATATATAATTATAAAACTGTGATATTTTAAAATAAAACTATGTTTTATAGTGTACAAGATATGCAACACCGAGTTTAAGAGAACCATTATATACTATTAAAAAATTACTATTTCATGTGATAATTATCACCTAATCCTTGAATTTGATGATATGAATAGTATTAAATGAATTATGGAAAGTATATATAGTAAAATAATCATATTATATTTTTCATAGGGTGAAATTTTCTATTTTTTTAAATAATGACTTTTTAGATAATAGTGATGAATGTTGATTTTTAATGAAAAATCTATTTCTAGTTCAAGGATTTACAAAGTTCCACTTTGTTTTAAAATAATTTAAAAGAAAAATCAGTTCTCTTATATTTTAAATAATACAATTATGTTCATTATAATAAATTTTATGTTTGAATTTTGTATGAAAACATTTTTACACATAAAGAGGATTTTTTCTCAAAAGTTATTTTTTATGAGTGCAATGTATTTTTTTATCTTCATAAATTAAATTAATCATTATTGGGGAATTTTTTAATAAAATTTATATATTATATATATTCAATCAAATATTTGAACATTCATTTAATATTTTCTAATCATGGGATTTGAATAAACCATGTTTTATTTTTAAAAAATGTATTTTCCAAAAAACTGATTTCATCATGTTTTGTGAGATTATTTTTAAAAATAACTTATAACAATTTTTGGTAATGAATTTGAAAAAATTTAATCGGTATTTTTAATCTTTAGGTTCAAATTTTGTTAATAGGTCCCTCTTATTTATTATCAATGTGAATAGTAATCTTGGTGAAATTTATCTCCTTGGAAAAGGGTAAATCATGTTAATATTGGTTAAAAATATGTGATAATGCCAAAATATTTCATCATAATTCTTATTAGTTGAAGAAAATTCAACACTTATCTCATTTTATCTTGAAATTTTCTTTTTTAATGGACACATTTCCATGAAAATTACATATATAATATTTAAATCAAAGAAAGATACAAAATTTCACGCTCTAATTTTCAAATATATCTTATGTGTTCACATTGGAGAAAATAAAGTGATATAATAATTTTAGTGGTCATTTAATGAATAATGAGATTATATTCATGATGATAATTTATTTCAAATTTTCATTTGTTAAATAATTGCCTTAAATTATTGGTTAATACTAATACAATATTTATTCAATTAAAATAAAATAAAATAAATGTTGTTAAAAATATTAAAATTAATATAATTTCAATGAGTTAATATGTACCATGAATTTTATATATCTATATAACATATTATGGAGGAGTGAAGGAATTATATTTGAATCCCAATTTTTTCAATATTCATTTAACATCAAATTATATGTAGTGTTAAAAATGAAATTATTGATATTTTAAAATATATAACATTTTATTAAATTATTTAAAATTTATTATAGTATTATCTTATGAAAAATCAACTGGATATGGTTTTAAAAATCTATAATAGTCCAATTATGTGTCATTTTTCATTTTATAATATCATTATCAATACTTAAATTGTAGAAAACATCAA
Organism: Viscum album; assembly: GCA_963277665.1. Taxonomy (NCBI): domain Eukaryota; kingdom Viridiplantae; phylum Streptophyta; class Magnoliopsida; order Santalales; family Viscaceae; genus Viscum; species Viscum album. The sequence goes on from OY728120.1 coordinate 1,173,544,304, forward strand.
TGTTAAGATACTTTCCAAAAGGGTTAATAGGGGTTAAAACTAAAAGATAAATGTGAAAACATATGTAAAACATGTCAAAATTTTATTGTATGAGAGAATTTTGACATAACCTCATTTTCTATTCTAATTATTTAAATTTGGAGCCATTTGAGAACAAAATATATTTTATTTTATTTTAATACTTTATGAAATTCCATGAATTCCCCTCCCCTCAATTATAAAAGGAAATTTCTCCTTTATCTTCTTTACACAACATTGATCCATGTAATATCCTATTTTTTATAAGTACACCCCTCATTGATTTTTTTGTTAATGGTTTTTTGGTTTTCATATGTCTTTAAACCATGCTGGCTGAGTCTTATTTGGAGACGAAGAGTGTTTGTTGTGGAAAATGACCAAAAGTTTAGGGATATATATTTGTTTGAATTAATGGGGTCTTGGTATAAATGTGTTAAAGGGGACTATTAGGGTTTTCCATGGTTTGAAAGGATTTGGCGGTGGTCAGATCCTTAAGCAGAAGCTGGGCTGAAAACTATTTACAGGACAATTAAACGTTGTGTATATTGTACACGATGTATAATCACCATTACAAAAAGGTCTTGAAATGGTTCTTGACATGAAGTGGTCACACATCATGAAACTAATTCACATCATGGAAATGTATATCAGGATTAATATAAACCGAAGACTATGGGTTTTTTTGGCATAACTAAAAATGAGGAAATACAAAACATGAAAGGATTACACACCTCGTATGCCTCATAACCAAAAATTTTAAGTAGGGAAGCATGTATGATAATTTCATTCCATCTCATGTATACATATCCCTATCATAACCAAGAAAACATATAGGCAATTTTGGAGTCTCTTCCTCTATTCTAAATGTCCCGATTTCTCATATGATCCCAAGTGATTTTCTTTTCTTAGGTTTTACCCTCTCTTCCATTCTTCCCCATTCTACCAGTGGAATATTTGAACCATAGATAGATATGGTATACCATAGATTTTGTGTCATCTAGGTTTTCTTCATTGATATCCATAACCTTCATTTTTGTTGGAATTACCCATTGTAAATAGGATGTTAATCACTAGTAAATGGAAGGGGATCTAAAACCTAACCCAATTGTATATTGAGTTTTGGAGTATATTCAATATTGTTATTATATCGACATAACATGAACTATAATTAATTTATTCATTGATTAATGGTAAATCATGTATTGGAATATTGGACAGATCGCTTTGGATTCATGTTTTTATGTGACCTAGATTATGGTTACCCGTTGGGTGAGAAAACCTTTGAAGAATAAGAACATGGATAATGGTTTAAAGTGTGTTTAACATGATATGTGATTTCATGTGATTTCTTGATCGATAATAACTTTGGTAATATCTTATGGGCTATTGATATGGATGTTGATAATTTGATATATAAATGAAAGTGTAATTGAAATATAAATGGTAATTTTCATAATTGACCATTGAGGCTTATGATGTGATATTGTGATATCCTTATTGTTATGAATTGTTGAGTGATACATGTTATAATTGTTATATTTAATGGGATCTTCTGAGTCCCATGATGTAATACTTATATTTAGATGGTTTTTTCCAGTACCACTAAGTAATACTTATATTGAGTGGGTTCTGCATAGTCCCATTTTATAATTCTTATATTGAGCAAGCTCTACTTAGTCCCTCGTTGAAATGATTATATTGTTCAATCTCTACCCATTAACTTACTATAATGATTATATTGAGATTGGTCTTCATAGTCCCTTGCTGTAATGCTTATATAGAGCAGGACCTGATAAGTCTCATGATGAAATGATTATATAATAGGATTAGACTAGTTTTGTTTTATTTTTCAAGGGATATATGGTTGTTGGTTGGCATGTTTATTCTACATTCTCATATATATTATGTCATAGTGTCAAAGAAGGTTGATTGTTATATTTTATTAATTTATTAATTAGTTCCCCTATTTATCACTTATTTCATACACTTATTATTAGAATGGATATGTTTAGAAATGGATGTGTCGACCTACTGAGTTTTACACACACCCTATTCAGGCCGCCATTTGGTACTAAAGAAGATTAAATGGATGTGGGTTTGTAAAAGGAAAACTAACATGGTTCATGATTTATTGCTTTCTGAATGGGATGGAGTTTATAGATAGTTCCAACATGGGGTTCAATAATGGGGTCTTTTAGGATTTTTTTTTCAGTTAATTCTTTTTTTTATGACATTAGATACATATCAGAATATCATTACATGATTCATCACTATTGATTTATTGGTTTCTCCTTCACCATCTAGTTTTATGATACACCATTTCCACTACTTCGGTTTCTTTGATATTTATTTATTATAGGTTACTTCTACTGTATTTTACTCTACACCATGGGGTATATTCTTCCCACTATATTCATCACACCCCTACTACTATTCAACAGCCTTTGGTGTATGGGGTGGTTCACTTGAGGTCTTTTAACGAACCTGTTTTTTCCAAATGATAGAGTGTTGGATTGGGGGATTTTACAAAGTGGTAATATAGGCAGAAGGTTTTTAATTTCTATTGATTTATTACAAGAAAAAAGGTATAATGGAGACTAGGATTTTCCCTGATATGGTAATAAGATTGTGCATGGGAGTATCTAACCCATGTATAGGAAAAAACCCAAGAACATTGGGATGGTATTATTGTTTATGATGTTCTCTTATTATAATTTATGTTATTTCACCTTGGGTGATACACATGTTGTGTGATAATATTTTTTTCTAGAAATTTACACTCATGGGTTGGTATGTCATAAGATGGGTATTCATGCATCATGATATGCACATAGGGATATGAATTGATATGTATTTCTCATGATGAGTATATATTTATTGAATGGGATATATACTTTCTTATATGAAATTGGCTATGAGATATTGTTGTATCAGTTAAATGAAATGAAATTAACTAATATGTCTTGCTAAAACACTTATAAGACACATTTGGAGAGACCAAGAGCACTGGTTATCTATTTTTTTCACATTCTAAGGTTGACCATGTTGTAATAAATAGTGTTCTATGGAGTTTGTTTGTCTGGTAGAGAAAGTTCCTCCTCGTCTTCTATGAGTAGATCATCTAGAGAGTGGAAATCATCATGATACAAACAAAGCATAATTAGAGATCCCTATATATATGTAGGATCTAATCGATTCTCAGCTTCGCAAAATTTTCTTGACCATCAAGTGATCCCTTGAAAGGGATACTTCTTGAACTATTCCATCGATATATGATTTGAAGAGAAATTATCTTCTATAACATCCACCCATGTTCCCTAGGGAGGGAGGCGCCCATGATGATGAGTTATGGCTTGATATAGTCTAGATGATCTTTAAGAATATTGAGACACTTGCATATATGGGGATGAGTCTTCCTGTGTTTATACTCCATAGTCTTTTGAAGAATTGGTGGGATATTATAGAGAAGGATGTGAAGTAAGAGGAGTTATATTGGAAGGAATTCGATGAAATGTTTTTGAGCCAGATCTATCTAGATATTTTGAGGGATGAGAAGGCTTATGATTTCATTTATCTAGCATAGAAGGAAATTTTAGTGATGAACTATAATGAATATTTCACTGACATATAGTTATTTGCGCCATCTTTAGTTGCTGATGATATCTCTATGGTTACATGTTTTCAGGATGGGCTTCGCTATGAGATCGGGTCATAGAAGAACTTTTTTCTTCTTGTTATCCTTTTAGACATGATGAAGGAGGCACTAATCAAAGAAGGGAGTATAAGAGAGGCCCCGAGTAGTAGCAAGTCCATTTTAGTAGGGTGAATAGGGAAATATTCTTCTAATGGAAAGAATAATCACTATGATAGTTATTACCAAGAAAACATGATACAGAGTAGTCGGGGGAGTGTAAATCCATCTCGAGTCTGCATTCTGTTATTGTTCTTTTAGTGAGACAAGTTTACCATAAGAGGCCTCAGTGTGCATACCCCTCTTTGGAGTGTCATAATTGTGTCAATATATGAAAACTATAAAGGTTTTTTTAGGGAATATAGTATAATAGTAATTAAAGGGGACCATGACAAGTACCAGAGTATGAAAATTAATTGGCTACTCCTCAGCAGACTGGTAGTTGGAGTTCTTATGTATGTTCTGGTCAAGGAAGTGGATTTAGAACCCCCAATGTAGGAGTGATCGTTTTAGGTTGAGTAGAAAACACAGAGGAGTCATAATACTAATGATTCTGTACCTAAGTGGTAATGGATCCTACATGGAATCCAAAAGATGCAAGATCTATTCTGAGAAGGGATGAAATTCTCAGGGTACTGTAGCAGTATTGTAGCATTACTGTAGCAGTACTATAGTAGTGATGGAACTGTAGTGGTGGTGACACTATAGTGGTGCAGGTACTATAGCAGGAACTATAGAGGTGGTGGTACTGTAGAAGGTACTATAATAGTCCAATTACTATAATAGTACTATTCATTGGAGGGCCCTTTGGGCCAAAAAACGGGATTTCATGCCACTAGGCCTTCAGGCTATGTAATGGGTCTCACTCTACCAAGTCAAAAGAGGTATTTTCTTTGATTTAATAATAAAAATGAGGCTTTGACCCTATCCTTTAAAAAAATATAGGAGTCATACTAGAGCCTAGGGTAGAGGCGCAAGTCAGCTGCATGTTATATAGACTACTGCAACTATTGTGGATACATGACTATCTACCATCAGAGGTACAAATCTTATTTCATCTATAATTGATTATGTTTTATTTGATACATGAGAATAAAATTCCTTGTTAACTACTATTTTTTTAAAATGTTTTGGTATTAGATATGGAAATATTTGATGGTGTTTATACCATCGATACTCCATTGGGAGTTTGGTCCGATGATATAAAATGGCTCAAGGAATGTTCTCTATAGATCAATGGATACCATTTTTTTGGAAACCACTTGGGCTGGAAATGATTTTTTTTGATTTAATTATCTATATATATTAGTTAGTTATTTACCATGAATATATTTTCTATTACTAAAGGATAGTTACCTTTATTTCTCCAAAATGGGGAATCTATTCTTTCCAGGGTGACTGGAATATCAATATCGATCAGGCATCACCAATTTAGTGTAGATAGGATTATACCAGATCTCAAATAGAAAGTCCTGTTCTAGATGATTGTGGAATTCATTTAGATTATTTTCCTACAGGGGTAGACCAGTTTTAGTATTTATTTCTTGATGTGCTCTACATCATACAACCAAAGGGAGATATTGGGTTCACCATCGAGTTGGTGTTGGGAGCAGAGCTAGATTCTATCAAGCCATATTGGATGGAACCAATAGAGCTTCAGGAGTCGAAATTTAAGTTTTAATATCTTGAAGTCAAAGGTTTGATACATCCTAATATGTCTCCATGGGATTCACTAGTTCTTTTCACAAAAAATTATGATGGAAATATTTTTTTATTGGTGGATTATCAGAGATTAAACCAGATGATGTTCAAGAAATCGCATCTTCCTCCATGTATTGATGATCAATTTGAATAGTTTATTGGTGATAATATTTTCATCGAGGTCAATTTGATATCTGGATACAACCAGTTGTGGGTGATACCCACAAACATACCATAGAACGATTTCAGGAGAAGGTAAGTCTTGTATAAGTTTATAGTGTTGCCTTTTGGTTTGACAGATGCATTGGCTATATTCATGACCTTGATGCATCAGATCTTTCATCAAGTTCTAGATCTGTTTTTGGTGGTTTTTATTGACGAATCCTTATCATACTCCTTTTCAGTAGATGATCATGTCAAACATCTTGACATCATCTAGAGTACCTTAAGAGAGAATTGACTTTACAATAGTCTAACATAATACATTTTTTTGGATTGATGAATTGTACTTATTGAGTCTTGTGATTTCAGAGGAAGGAGTGTTAGTGTTCCTAGAGAAATTTTTATCTATGGTATATTGGGAGAATCCCAAAAATGAAATCATGATTCACATATTTTTGGGTTTAGAAGGTTATTATCGGCACTTTATCCAATAATTATCCCTATAGGAAACACTAATTTCTGATATGACCAATAATGGGATTATGTTTTTTTGGTCAGATGCTTGAAAGAGATATTTTTATGTGATGAAATGTAGGATGACGTCTGCACTAATCCTCACATTAGCTATGCTAGGTAAAGAAAATAACATGTACTCTGAATCATCCAGAGTAATACTCAGAGTAGCTCTGATGCCTGAGGATTCTATGGTAAATTATTTCCCTTGATAGCTAAGATATCATGATAATAATTAACATAATAATAATGTATAGTTATCCATATTGGTACATTACCTAATATAGAGACACTATCTTTTGGGTGATAGGTTTGTAGTGTACATAGACCAAAAGAGTCTCAGGTACATCATTTCCCTATAAGACCTGAACCTTCGACATAGGAGGTGGTTCGAGTATCTGCAGTCTTTCTATATATAATAAGCTTATACAAAGGTAATGGGAATAACAATTTATGATTATTTGATCTTGAAAATTCATATAGAGGAAGTGTGTGAGTCTTGTGATGAGTGGAAGTTGATCACACTCTTTATAAACATAACTCTATATGTTCAAGAGTTACAATGATGGGTAGCTATGAATTCAACATCTATTATACCCATGATTTTGGAATGAATCAGGACATAAAAGTTAACAAATATAGAAGTATTATCTCTAAGAGATAGCATATATGGTTGGTAGACACCATTAGGATAGTCTCTTTCTAGTGACAATTATATTCTTTTCCATGGCCTGGTATGGGTTTCTATAGGCCTGGTTAAGAATATGATGAGAGAATTTCATGCTTCTAGATGTCAAGTAAATCCTATTTTGAAAAATATTTATCATGATATCCATATACTGTAATAATGGTCAGGAACAAAGAAGAAAGAGGTGGTATTTGTGATGAGATGTTTCACTTGTCAGTAGGTGACATCTGCGTATCATAGTCATGTTGAGATTTTACAGCCTCATCCCATTCCGAAGTGGAAATGAGATGATATAACTATGGAATTTATCAGAGGATTACCCAAAAAACCCATAAGAATGATGCATTATGGTTGGTTGGGAATCTATTGAAGAAGGTATCCCACTTTTTTACAATTAGTGAGACTATCACCATTGATGATCTTTGTTGTCTCTAAGTGTGTGAGATAGTTCAGTTGCACGGTGTTCCAAGGAGTATTGTTTTGGATAAAGATCCTCATTTCATGTTGTGGTTTTTGAAGGGTATTCAAAAGGATATATAATCGCAGGTTATTTTGATCAAAACCTATCATTATCAAAATTTTAGTAAATAAGAGTGGACTATTTAGGATCGATAGGATAAGTTATGAGCCTATGTTTTGGATTTTGGTGGTTCATGGGAGAAACATATAGAAATTATGGAGTTTTCATATAAAAAACAACATCCATAAATCGATTTAGATGAAACCATTCTAGGTTTTATATAGAAACATGTGCTATTTTCCTCTTTTGGTTGGATGTAGGTGAGTTAGTGCTTGATGGGCCTAGTCTTATGTATGAAACATCTGAGTAGGTTCATTTTATCAATAAGCAATTGGTGACCACTCAGAGTAGGCAGAAATCATATACTAAATATTAGAGATGATCTCTATAGGTTGATTATGGTCATCATATTTTCCTTTGGGTGTCTCCTAGGTTGGGGAAAACCGTATCAAGAAATAGGTAAAGCTATAACCAATGTTTTTTGGGTTTTTTTATAGTAGATAGGGTTATCCTAGTGCATACTGATTAACCCTTCCATATCACTATAGTTCATTGAATGATGTGTTTCACATGTTGATGGTTTAGAGATATTATCATGACCCTTATCATGTGATAGATATTGAGGAAATAGATATTTGTGTTGATTCATACATTGACAAACTTATGATACTGATCATGAACCATAGTGAGAAGTGTCTTTTGTGTAGAACTATTCCTCTAGTTCCAGTGCAGTTGAAGCAAGGACGTGTTCAGAAGGAGACATGGGAGAGAGATTCTGATATGTTAGTAAAATATCCAAACTTCTTCCCAGATACCCATAATAATGATTTTAGTATATTGTGGACAAGATCTGGTACATTTCTTTTTGAGTTTTGTGTTAAACATCTTTTTTTGGGATTTATTTTTTCATTTAAGCATTAGGGCTGAGTATGTTTTTGAGGTAGAGAAAATTTGTTGGGTAAAATAAACTAATTTTCAAGGATGTATGTTTTTTTGAATAAATTGAGTCTATGTATAAAAATGTAAAATGTTTTTATGAAATATTTCCATGGTTTGGATGAATTTGTAGGTTGTTTAGATATTTATGAAAAAGATGGGATGAAAAATATTCACTAGAAAATTACATGCCATTTATTTTTTACACGATGTGTAACTGATATCAAACATAGGTCGTGAATTGGTTTATGACGTGAAGTGTTTACACATCATGAACCAGATACATGCTGTTTAATGGTCCATTGTAATAAATATTAAACTAAGGAAACATGTTTTTTTTGATGAAACTAAAAAATGAGTAAATACACGATGTGAAAGGACTATGTGTATTGTACTTCTTGGATCCATATTTTTTATGTAGCGTATCTTGTATGATTATTTCATTCCATAAAACACAACCCTCTCTCTATTAGACCTAGGTGACTTCCAAGAAATTTTTGAATCTCTTACTCTATTATGAACATCCCGATTTCACATCAGATTCATGGAGAGATTCTTTTTTAAGTTTTCCCCTATATTTTGTAGATATACATTCCAGTGGTCGAATATTTGGTCCAAAATTGGATCCATTTTAACATTAATTCTATGTGATATAGGTTTTCTTCATTGATCACTGTCATATTCATTTCCAGTGGTGTTACCCATCAGAAGTGATGCATTAATCGCTAGTTAACAGTAGAGGGTCTAAAACCAAACCCCACAGTCTGTTGAATTATTATGTATATGAAATATTACGACAGAGAATATTTAATATAAATTATAATTATTTCATTCTTTGATTAATTGTAAATCATGGAATGGGGTTGGACCCCTTTGGATTCAATTGTTGATGTGATATGGACTTTTAATACCCATTGAGTGAGAGAGCCTTAGAAGAATATGATCATGGATAATGGTTTAAAGTGTATTTATAATGAAATGATATTGCAGGTGATTACTTGATATATAATCACATTGGTAATAACTTAAAGAAAATTGATATGGATGTCGATAAATTTTTATATAAATGATAGCGTAATTGAAAGGCAAATGGTAATTCAAATAATTGACCACTAAGGTTTATGATGTGAATTGTGATATCCTTATTGTTATGAGTTGTTGAGTGATACATGTTGTAATGATTATATTGATTAGGCTATATCTAGTCCATGGCTGTAGTGCTTATATTGAGTGGGATTTTCCCATTCCCATGCGGTAATGCTTATATTGAGCGGGAACTACCCAATCCCATACTGTAATGACTATATTGAGTGAGAAATTCCCAGTCGCATGATATAATGCCTATATTGAGTAGGATCTACCCAGTCCCATGATGGTACTCTTATATTGCAGGCTCATCCCATGTTTTTGTGATTTTTGAACAGATATATGGTTTTGTTTGGCATGTTTATGCTACATACTCATATATATTTTGACATGGGGCCAAAGAATGTTTATTTTTATAATATATTAATTTATTAATTAATATCACTTATTACATAAAATTATTATTATAATGGTTATGTTTATACATGGTGGTATCTACATAATTTTTTTAATGACACCCTATTCAGGACATCGTTTGGTACCCAAGAAGATTACATGGATACAGGTCTAGGTATGGGAAAGGGACCTTGTTGCTAATTTATTAATTTATGTATGCAATGTATTTTGGAGATGGTTTCAACATGCTTTTATGTAATGGGGCATTTTGGAATTATTTTTTTATTGTAATTATTTTAATTTCATTTCATTCAGTTTGACATTAGATGCATGTCAACCTATCATTACATGATTCATTATTATTGATTTCTTGGGTTCTAATTTACTTTCTAGTTGTATGATATTTTGTTTCCTATATCTATGTTTCTCACATATTTATTTATTATGGGTTATTTAAACAATAAATTACTCATTACTAGGGGTTATAGTCTCCCTGCTATATTCATCACACCCCCACTATTAGTTGCAAACCTCTATTATATGGGTAGGCGTGCATGAGCTCCCTCAACCAACCCATATTAGCTACGTGAGAGTATTATAGATCTGGTGAAGTTAAATAGATATCATTCTGCCAAAACCTTCCCATTAATCTTCAAGAAATACATATCCATGTTATATATATTATTTTTATTCCGACATATAGATTCTAATTCCCTTAAAAATACATCTAATAGAATTTAACTGAAGATGTGGTAATCATCATTATTGATTCTTTTAGGTTTATTTCTACCAATACATCATCTTAATGTGTTATAAAAATCCTAAAATAATAACTAAAGTATACTAAATATTATAATATGTTTTTATCATTATATTAAAACCAATTTACATCTCTTTTCCATCCTATATGAATTGAAAACATCGCCCTTATGTACATACAACTTATCATCTATATAGAGTAGTGTAATTCATTTTTGAAAACCACTTTACTTGGATGGTTATAAATTTGCAACTAATGAATATATTATAAATTTATTAAATAAATATTCTTCTAGAATTAAAATATATCATATACCATCATACCTTCCAATCTGTTTGAAAACTATAACGTCGCTCATGCATATGTGTAGACATCCACCTCAATAAAGCCATGTGATCCATTTTTAATTTTTGTTTTATATGGATGGTAATATGGATATATTTGTTGAATATATATGACTCATATGTTATAAAAATACTTCCATAAAGGTTAATTTTTATTTAAATATATTTCTTTACATTTTATAATAAGTGAAACCATTGTTCATCCGTATGTATGACTTTCCGTCTCCATAAAAATGTAATTCATTTATCTATATCTAGATTTTCTAGATTAATTTAAATACATATATAATGAATATATATTATATTTATATCATATTTGACATTATATATATAAGTAAACCATTATAAATTTAACATTATGAAAACTATCAAACTAAAACATACATGTAAAACGAAGCAGTTATTACCGGAAATTGTGATTTTAACAAATAATTTTAAATAAATTGGTTTAAAATTATTATTAATAAATCATATATGGAATTATATATATTATTATAGTTATATAATATATTTTTAATATATATGTACTTATTATAGTGTATTTTTAGATACATATGAAGGAAGTCGGACCTGACGAAATGGTTTATTTTCAAATCTCATTATTATTTAGGATTGTTTATTTTTATGTCGTCATTGGGGGAATTAATTGATATTTATCCATTAAGTCCAATATATATTCTTATTATAGGGTTATTTATATAAATTTCAGGTTTACCTTTAAATTTACCTCTCTTTATATACTCAATAGTCAAAAATAATGTTTTCAAGGGAAACCAAATTCATTTATATCTTTGATCGAAAATCAATTCTATTTGATGTCCTTATTTTCAAAAAATAGTTTCAAGAATGTTTTTAAGAAAATCCTATATTTTATTAGTTAAAATTTTAATAATGTTATAATATTTATGAAATGGTTTATAATGAATTTTCTTATTGTTATCCAAATAGGGAACTTTTTAATATTTTTATAAAAGTGTGAATTAAATTATTACTAACTTATATAAAAAAAATAAAATTTCTTACTATAATGAATGCTATTTTATTTGAACATTAATTTATAAAATATAAAGGTAACATTAAATTAAACTATTTTCCTTAATATTTGGGATTTTCTAAATTTTAAATAAGTTTTTTGAAAGTGGAAAAGTTATTTTCCTTAAGGAAATTTCCTATGATCTTTTTGAAATTATTTTAATCTATGTCAAAAACCTTTATTGAGTCTTAGGATTTACTGAATTTATAAAATTATGATACCGTCCAAAATATTTATTTGGATTGCTTATAATAATCTTGAAAGGGGAAATTACTAATATTTCATATTCTAGTTATTCCAATATGAACAATTATTAAATTTTAAGGCATGTTATTTAACTTATATTTTATATTCATGTGGTGAATGCATTAGACTTATTATATAATGGGTAAGGACCATAAGTAAATAGACCCCTGAGGAATCAATAGGTATAATGAGACAAACATGATTGGGTATTTTTCCTGGAATTACTAATATATATATGTCTTGGCCTGAGGCCTTGATAATATTTTTAGATGTCTTGACAAAAGTTCTGGACAACAATTTTAAAATTTCTGGCATTACACAGTTAATCATTTTGTAATAATATGTTGATTTCTATGTTATTATTTGAATAGATATGATATCAACTTATAAGTTTCTAAATCTTGTGATTATTTATATGGAATTATTTGATCATTATTTAATCCAGCCATATTATTCCGACCATATTTAGCTTCTGATGTATGCATTGCCTTACTAAGCATATAACCTCACCCCTTTTTGTATTTATTTTATATAGGATTCCAAGATTTTTTTTATTTCTATATATGGATATTATGGAGAGAAGAAATATAATACTGGAGAAAAAATAGGTTGTATTTTATGTTTCCAAAAGTATTATGGGATTCAAGCATGTAGATTGTTTACCAAGTCTAATAATCATTCAATACTTTAGGATTCAATTTATTTTATTTAGTAAAAATATAATAAATTAAACAATAGTCTAAGATACTTAGGTAAGAATATTTACATTTGGACTTATATAATTTTTTCTTGAAACCTTGGGAACTAGATTTATGAAAACATAGATTAGGGAATATAAACCTTTGATAGACATTGAGGATATTCTCAATGAAAAAATGTTTGTCATTAATATGAGGATAATTTAGTATTTTTAGGTACTATCATGGGTTAATAATGAAAAGGTTTATCATATATTTAAGGTCATAGATACCCATCCATAGGTTTTAGGTGATTGATGTCTAATATGCTTATGTGTATTTGGAGATATATTTATGGAAATATAATCCTTGGGTTTTGTATGGGCTTTAGAGAAAAATTTATTTGAGTAATAATTCCATTATAATTTATGGAAATAAATTTAAAGTTATTGATAACCTATTTATTTTATCTTATATTTGATGTTATGGTAATCAAGAATTATTACAATTTGGGAACATATAATTTATCATATATCTATCCATGGGTTTGAATGTGACTTGGTGACTTTGTGACTAATGTCATTTTATAAGAAGTTAAATACTGTGGGGAAATTATATAATTAAGTTAATAGAAATAGTTTTGGCTAAGGTGTGTTTTTATTTTAGGAATAAAGGTTGATTTATTTTTTGAAATCATAAATTATTTTATCATGAAATTATTTTAGAAAATGATTTCTATATTTTTAAGAATATTTGAAAAAGTCATATTCATTTATGATATTATATTTTAATTGTGATTGAATTTTTTTGGAAGAAAATGATAGGTTTATCTTGGAAAAACATGTGATCAAGTATTTGTAATATTTGTGTTTCAATCATAGTTTTGAATATTTTGATGAATCATAATAATTATTATTTATAGAATGATTTAGATTGATATTTGGGTAATACTATTGAATTTAGATCATTAATATGTTATTTATTCATATTAATATTTATTCAAATTGGGCGTTATCTTTACTTGTGATAAATTTTTTAGTTATGATTAATTTTTAAATATAGGAATAATTTATATTCATACTTTTATATTCCCCATTGTAAATATGAAGTTGAATTTAGTTCTTTAGGAATAAAAAATTAATCTTCAAAACTCATTGTTTTGAGAAAAATACGAGATTGTGGTGGAAATTTATTAATGGGTGAAATTATAATTATTATGTATATATATTTCCATATTGTAATGGAATTAATAAATTCCATGAAAAATTTTCTTACAACAAAAAAGTTTCCTATTATCTTTTTTTATGAATCGATGGTCTTTTTCACACTTCATTGATTTATGGTTTAGTAGTCATTGACTTTCCCATAATCATTTACTTTCTTCAGATCAATGTTCTCTATAACCCTATATCTTTAATTGGAAATTATTTTTCTCTTCCTTGATCACATTTATACTTCCTACTAATGTTCTCTTATTTTTAATCCTAGTTTTAGGGTGGCCATCATACTTCCCTTTCTCTATTTTTAAGAGGTTGTTTTATTATGTCATTTTACAACATCATTTTTCCATAAATAAAATTTCAAATGTCAAAACCCTGACTATCAGGAAAAAGTTAAATTTATATGAAACAATTTATTAATGTGATATAATTTTACACCCATATTTTTTAAAAGAACACAATGTTAGATAGTGTGAAGCATATATACCTTTTTGTTTAAGAGAACCACGATATACTATTAAAATATTATTATTTAATGTGATAGTTATCACATAGCCATTAAATTACTGTGTATGAATATTATTTAATGAATAAAAATATATATAGTACCCATCCAATAAAAATTAGTTTATTAATTCTTAATAAATAATTACCAAATATTCAGTATGTTTATTTTATGCTTCATAAATATGTTTTCCTAAAAAAGGATTTTTATTGATTTTTTAGAAAATATATTAAAATTTATTTCTAAAAAATCTACAAAATTTAATTCATATAAATTATAGATTTTTAAAAAGAATCATATCAAATTTATTTATGTTTTTTATATTTTTCTTTAAAGATAGATTTTTTGATGAATAGTGAAAAATACTTCTTTTTATTGAAAAATATATTTTTTTTAAAGAATTTAAAAAGCTCTATTTTTTTAATTTTATTTTAAAGAATTATATATATTAATATATTTTAAATAATCATATTATGTTCATTTGAATATATTTTTTTATTTTAATTCGGTAGAAAAACATCTTTATATAGAAAAAGATTTTTTTGGAAAACGAGTTTTATGTGCACAATGTGAATTTTATGATAATATTTTAAATTAATAAAAATTAGTAAATTTGTTATTGAAATTTATATTATATATATTCAATAAGATTTTTAACATCCATTTAATATTTCTCGATGCAAAGAATAAAAATAAACCAATTTTTATGCTTAAAAGAAATATTTTTTTCTAAAAATATGTTTTTATCACATTTTGTCTGATTATTTTGTAAATTAATTTCTAAAAATTATAGGTATTGAATTTGAAAATAAATTATTACATATTTTTAATCAAAAATTAAAAATTTGGTAAATAGGCACATTTTATGTTTCATTAATGTGAATAGTAACTGTGGTGAAGTTTATCAACTCAGAAAAGAGAAAATTAGGTTAATCTAGATTACAAATAAGTGGCAAGGTCATAATTTTTCATCCTAATTATTATTGGAGAAATGAAATATTACCCTTTTCACCTTATTATATAAATTTATTTCTTTAATAAACACTTAAATTAAAATGACCTATATAAAATTAATATCAAATTTAATAAATGTAACACTCTTAGTTTAAAATAACTATTATGTGTTCACATAGTGAAACAATAATGTGGTGAATGAATAATAAAGGTAATTTTGTGTATAATAAAATTATATTCATGATGTTAATTTATTTTTAATTTTTATTTATTAATTTATTACATTAAATTCATGTATAATTATAATACAATATTTATTCCATTAACATGAAAAATAAAATAAATGATTTTACAAATATTAAAAAGGATATAATTTGAATTACTTAATATGTCACAAATATTTTATAGATATATATAAAATATTATGAAGGTTTTAAATAATTATATTTTAAGTCTCCCTTTGTATTGATGTATTTAAAGTCAAATTAAATTAATAGTGTTAAAAATTTCATTAATGATAGTCTATAATATATAATATTTTATTAAATTATTTAAAATTCATATAAACAATATATTTATCCATATTAATTTTATACTTTTTAAACATAATATATGGTCTATTTATGGGACTTTTTTTATTTTATAATTAAATTATTATCACTTAAAGGGTATAATCATTTGATATTATTGTAATTATAAAAAGGGATAATAGGGGGTTAAAACTATAATATAAGGATGAAAACATATATAATACTTGTCAAAATAATATTTTATGAGAGAATTTAAACTTATCCAAATATTATATTATAATGATATCAATTTAGAGCCATTTGGTATTGATAAATAATTTATATTTTTTAATACATTATGAAATTTCAAGAATTCACCTCTAGTCAATTATAAAAGGAAACCTCTACTTTTTATTATTTACTCAAATTTTAGCTATCTATCATGACCGAATCACGAAAATTAATCATCTAAATAGAAATATTTGATCTCTATATATTATTTTCATTCTAAAATACAAACTCTATGTTTGTTAAGAAGAGATCTAATGTAAGTCAATCAAATAAGTTGAAATTATATTTATCAAGTATTTCAAGTTTATTTCTTCTCATACATCTTCTCAATGTGTTGTAAACATCCTGAAATAATAAATATAGTAAAACAAGTATTAACATATGTTATTTTTATTATTTTAAATCCATTTTCTATCAATTTTACATCCTATAAAAAGTAAAAACATCACTCATGCGTATGTATGACTTACCATCTCCACGTACCTGTGTAATTTATTTTTCATTACCAATTTACATGGAATGTTATGAAGATGTAAGTAATGAATATATAGGAACTTTATGACATAATTATTCTTCTATAATTATAATATCATATATAAATTCATACCTTAGAATCTACTGGAAGATGATAATGTTGCTCATGTATACATGTGGACTGCCACCTCCATGAAGTGATGGGATTTGTTTTTCATTTAAATTTTATACGGATTGTAAAATAGATATATTTAATTAATAATTATGATTTATATGATATAAAAAATATTATTTAAAGGTTAATTATGATTTATCTTTCTTTCATTCGAGCTGTCGAAAACTGAAAACCTTGTTCATGAGTACATACCACTTACCATCTCAATGAACGATGTAAGTCATTTTCTCCCTCTTTATTTTCTATATTACTATAAATACTTATATAAAGATTATATATGATATTTACATCATAATTAAAATTATTTATATTAGGTTACTGTGATAAAATTAAATTTATCAAAACTATCAAACCAATAAATTCATGAAGAACAAATTAGTTATAACCACGAACAATGATTTTAAAAAAGAATTATTAACAAACAAGCGATAAAAAATTTAAGTAAAAAATATATGGTGTGATGCATATAATAGTATATTTCTATAATATATGTATAATAAATCAATATTTATTATATTGGAGTTTTTTACAAATACAAAGGAAGTTGGACCAGAGGTAAGACTTTATTTCACAATCTCTTATTATTCCAGATTGTTTATGTTTAAGTCTCCATTATTGGTGTTATTTTATATTTCTATATTATAAAAATATAATTTATTAATTTCTATTTTCATATATAAATTAGAAAATTTCCTTTTAGTTTTTACCTATTTAATTACTTTAGATCATTAAATAGTATTTTTAAGGAAAACCTACCTCATTTCTCTCTTTAGTTCCAAATAACTTCTCTTCCATGTACATGTTTTCTAAAGAAAATTAAATACTATTTTTAATATTATACAATTATTTATTATAATTTTTTTTACAAATGTTTTAATTTTGACAAACTGGATTAAAATGAGTTTTATTTCCATTTTTTGAACATGGTATTTTTTTACCTTTTTAAAAAGTTGTGAAATGAATGTTTTCTCGACTTATACTACATGAAAAGAATTTCCTGCCATCATGAATATGCTTTTAGTGTAATATTAGATTTTTATTTGAAATAAAATGTCTTATTTAATAGTTTAGATATTTATAGTTTTTAAATAAGTGTTTTCAAAGTGAAAATGGTATTTTCCTCAAGAAATTTTCTTATGAACTTTTAAATGTGTTTTCATTTATTTAACCATACATTTTTGAGTTTTATTTTATATTAAGGTTATACTGTTATGATATATATATAATATTTCTAGGGATAATTTATGATCATCTAGACTGAGGGAACATTTATATTCTACATTCCAGTTCTTCTAATATATAAAATTGTTTCTTTTATGGAATAATTATTTTGTTATTTTGTTTATTCATATGATGATGCATTAAACTTATTAAGTAGAGGGTGGGGATCAAAATTAAAATAATTTTTTTTCATTAATAAGTATTATGAGGCAAACTATATTCTTAATTTTGATGATTCATAAATCATTTATATATATTTTATAGTAGGAGGACTTGATCATATTTTTAGTTTCCTTAGAACAATGACCCAACAGTATGTTTCTGATGTTCAGAGTTATCCATTCCATCATTATATAATATGTTATTTATTTTTATGTGATAATTTTAATAGTTTTGATATCCATTAATAATTTTCAAAATAATGTGATTATTTATTTTTCATTAGTTTATAATCATTTATTCCTACCATATTATTATGTACTATTTATCTTTCATTGTATGCATTCCCTTACCAAGCATATGAGTTAACCCCTTTATAATGTTTCATTTCATTAGATTTTAGTAAATGTTTTATGGTTGATATAAAAGGATATTATATAGGGAATAAAGTTGATCCAAAAGAAAATAATATGTTTTATTTTATGTTTAAAATGTCTGGCGAGGTTCAAGTTTGTATCTAGTTTACACACACTACTATGCTATAAGGTCCTTTCTTATGCGATTGTTGTATTTATTACCAATGTAATAAAGAAACCACTATATTCATGATTATATGGTCAAGGTATATATAATTACCATAATAAAATAAATAAATCAATATCATTAGATTTGTAATTTTTTATTATGTTTATGTAACAACCCTTTTCTACCTCCTTTCTATCTGTTTAGGAAGGAAATTGTTTCTCCTCTATATGTATAGACTATCACCTCTATGGACATAATATTTAATTTTCCATCACCACATAACATGTATAGTAATAAATATATATTTAATTACCAAAATATTATTTGCATGAAATAATTATAACTATGTAAATTTTAATAATTATCTAATTTTCTTTTTTTCATCCATTTAAAAAGGAAAATGTTGCCCATGCATATGTGTAGACTATCGCCTCCATGAATGATGTATTTTATTTTTCATAACCACATACATGTATTTTTATAAAAGTGTATGTTATGTAAAAATATTATATTCATAACATTATTATGCTTTTTTTAACTTTATATTAACATTATGAAATAAAACTTTATTTCTCATTCAACCGTTAATACAAGTTCTTGTTTTGGTTAGTTTAACCACCTAACTAAACACTGTTATAATGGTTATATCTTCAATGATTAAGAAATTTTATATATTATTCATATTATATAATAATTATAAAATTTTTATTTTCCCAAAAGTATTGGATTTTAATATATATATATATGTATTTTGTTTAATAATATCAATTCTTTCTACAATTTGAAACTTCTAAAAAATTCAATTTTGAATATTTCATTGAAAATAATCACTAGAAGTTCCATGAAGTATCTATGTAACTATATAATAATATAAGGTACATATATAAAATTATTATAAACATTATTTAGGTGATTTAACCCTTACCAAGGTGAAATTATAGAAACTGCCAAGTGAAAAACAATACAAGAAATTAGAATGGTTTGCAAAAAAAAATTGGATTTTAAATAAAAATATTAATTAATTGGTATTGAGAAATTATAAATAAATATTATATAGTAAAAAAGTATCAATATTGTTATGATATATATTTATAATAAATAGAAATTTATTATACATGAGGTTAGAGCATGTATGGCCAAAATGGTGTTTAAGGTATTGTTTTATTTAACAATGTCACTTTTTACAAA
This sequence comes from Viscum album, assembly GCA_963277665.1. Classification (NCBI taxonomy): domain Eukaryota; kingdom Viridiplantae; phylum Streptophyta; class Magnoliopsida; order Santalales; family Viscaceae; genus Viscum; species Viscum album. The sequence continues at coordinate 1,173,564,296 of OY728120.1, forward strand.
GAATTTTTATGTTTCAATTTTAGTTGGGGAATGTTTGTATTATTTATCTACTAAAATATAAATATTTTGTTATAATATATATATTTATATTGTTTTTGAGTCTTTTTTTAATTTTTATTTACTTTTTAACTCAAATATATTTAAAAAACGTTTATAAGAAAAGATGACCATATTTCTCATTTTTATAAGGAATAATTTTCCTAAAAAAATACTATTCATTTTTCTTCAAGAATGTTTTTATATACTTTAGTGATTTATAAAGGTAATTTTTTTTAACTTTTACTCTATATTCTGATATTTAAAAAAACTTTTAAACATTTTTTGTACAATTAATTTTTTCAACTTTTTTTTAAAAGGTAAGAAAAGAATTTATTATTTAAGGTTTTCACACTAATGAATTTTTAAACCATCATGAATAATATTTATTACTCAAATTCATTTCCTTATTTTGATTTTTCCATTTTAATAACTTTTCCAATTATTCTGATAATTTTTCCTTTTTATATTGATAATTGATTTTGGGGGTTAAAAATTATATAGCTTCTTGAAGAATCAGTATGGTATCATGATACAAACAAGGTTGGGTATTTATTGTATATATATCCATATATTTAGAATCCCATGGATGATTCCATGATAAGATGGTTATGATGATTAAGTTATGGTTGACATCCAAAATTAAATAATCTTTGATGCATAGTGTAAGTTGTCATGAGACAAATAATGAGGTATGCCTTTATTTTGATTTGGGTACATAGTGTATGAATGTCCATTTGAAGAAAGTATCCTATCCAAGGAATTTACATTAAAATTAATATATATTTCATTATGAATACCATAATTGAGAAATAAGTTATTCGTTTCCATGGGAATATTTTTTTTATTATCTATAAATATATTTTGTGATCATGTTATTTATTTTATGATACATTTATTGATTTTTTATTCTACTATATAGATTATTCCTTATGTTTTCATGATAACTTCCACTATAAACAATCCATTATTGATAATCTGATATCACCCTTTATTTTGTTTTATATTATCTAGTTTATCAAGAAGGTATCTCAGAATGATTTCAAGGATGCACTAAAAGAGGAATAATAAAGTTTTCCATAAGAATATAAGCTATGCTATATGTTTTCAATGAAATATGAAAATAATTAAGATATCTAGTATCACATTACTGAATGTTGATAAATACTTTTTGTGGATATTTAATGTATCCTATACCAACACAATAAAGTAAACACCTTCTATGTGTTACTGGAGTTAGGTTCATTACAGTTATTTTAAGGATTTACATCAACATGAAACATATATTATTTTGAAATTTGTCAATAAAGAATGTAAAATATTTATAGGATACTAATTCTATATTAATGACATCAATGTTTTTATACCTCACAATATATATACTAGAATGGTTGGAAAGGGGAAACTCAAATTAAGGGTAAAATAAATGAAATGTGATTATGTATTTTATATACAAATATATGTTTTCAATAACATCTATATATTTTTGGAATATGTAATATCATTTATGAATTCACTATGAGTAATATATTCTATGAAAAATAAAATTTCAATGATGAATGAGTATAAAAAGAATTCATATAATGGTTCAAGGAACTCATAATTAAGTATGCAATTTTATTTTTAATATTGAACTTGTTAGACCATATACCATTTTTGAATGTTATCACATGGTTGGATATAATGTTAATGGTTATTAATTATATTTTAAATATAATGATTAAAAATTTACTATATAAGATAGTTAAGTAATGTTCTTATAATAATAAATTTATTTCCCTTGTTTAGATGATATAATCTCTATCAGGACATCAATTAAAAGTTCTAAAGTCACATAATAGATATTAGAGGTATATTACATTAAAAATATAATGTAAATTCTAAAATTTAATTGGGTTATTGGTAATACATGAGTTATGTATAATAAAATTTTATTTATATTTATGGGATTGAAAATTTATGGTGAAAATGGTGACCCATTAATCATGGAAATTCTTAAATATATGTTTATATGTTGTTGATCCATTCAATTATTGGATATTTATATTTATCCAAGTGAAAAAAATACTTTTTAGTAAAAATTGTAATGGCCCGGGTTTTTGGGGTCCACTACTTTGTAAAAATATCAAGTTGGGTTTTCTGGTCTGGGAATCACTGTGAAGTTGGCCCAACGGTAGGCCTACCAGTAGCATGCCTATCAGTATCTCAGTATACCAGTATCTACAGCCTACCGGTAGCTCTCGACTACCAGTAGCTATCACCCACCGGTAGCTCTCAGCTACCGGTGGCTCTTGCCTACCCCGATGGGTTTTTTTCCAGTAGCGCTCCTTTTGCGCGAATTGGGTTTTAAACCCTATTTTGACCCCGTTAAGCTTTATTTAAATCCCGATAACACCCATAACTGTTATAATTAAATATTTGATGAATTAACCTGGTGTGTGCGTTGGTTTATAACCCTTTAATAACATGTGGGTCCGTGTGGTCAACCCACGGACCTCGCCCTTCACGCGGTTTCATGTTCTTATCTCAACTGTCCCCGACCCTTATAAACTAAAAGGTTAGCCATGGTTTCTTCTTTCCTCGATCCCGGCTGGGATTACCCTTCGTTCACGAACAACTTTTCATTCAAGAGAGCCACATCGCTATACGTGAAGTTCCGTGCTCGGCCTTAGCATCGATCGTTGATCAACAAGTAGGGAATTTCTCCATCTTCTCTCCCTTTTGTGTATCAAGCTGGGTGGGTGTGCTTTTGATTCTGTAAAATTGGATGGAACGAACCTTAATGAAGATTATAAACCGATTTTAAAGAATGAAGGGGGATGGTTTTGATTGATGATGTTGCTCTGTTTTATGACCTTCCATGATTTATGATTCCTGAATTGTGCGGGCTTACCCCTACTGAAAATCGAGGCCGTTGGTGGTCGTTGTCTGTGCACTAACGAGCCATTGCTTCTGGTGATGTTTAAATTGATCGTGTTTGTGGTGGATAACCCTTAATTTGTAAAAGGAAATTGGTTAATCACTTATATCCGGCTAAATAAATTGAAAGCACCAGGATCAATCCCTTTATGTGATAACCCCGGTTAAAGTACACAGAAATTGAAATCATGGAGTGTGTTAAATCTTATAAATCTGAAAATACCGGCGTGGGCCTGCTTTGTGTTAGTGGTGGTGGTTTGTTTGTTTTTCCTTCATGGGCCGTTTGCTGGGTGATGAGGGTGGGGGACGGGATCCCCTGTTATTATACTCTCGGTAGTTGTGAATTGGGGATGGAATCCCCTATGTTATGCTTTCGGTGGTTGTGAATTTTAAGACTGGGTGGTAACCTTGTTTACATCACGAATTGGGGTTGGATCATCTGTTGATGAGAAACCATTTTGGGGGACACGGGGTAGTGTCTCGGGGGGGGGGGGGGGGGGTTCTTTGGTTCCAGTACTTCGAGGGATCTCACTTATCCCTTTATTGTTGTGACTTTACAAGAGAACCGGGTGCGGGTGATGTGGTTAAAGCATGACTGTTTTCTTTCCCTTGAATTGTGCTTATGATTGCTAGTTTCCGAAGAAGGTGCAGAATTTATTTTAAACATCATTAATAAACGTGAAAACGAATGGGATAAATGGGTTTTGTGTGCGAGAGTTGTGACTCGGACTTGAGTGCAGTTGTGTTCTTTAGGCAGGCTGAAGAAAAACCTAAACTTTGGGAGAGTTCTTATTACCTATATATATATATATATACTTGTAGTTTTGTGTTTCTTATTCGCACCCCATCCATACTGAGCACTTAGTTCCGAACACCCCCATTTCATGGGGGAGGGTGTTTTTCCCAACATTATTATTAGTGGCTGGTTATTAGCTCATTTTATGCTCCCTTTCCCGGATAGCCCACGAATCTTCGGGCAGGCTGTGATGGCCTGAGGTCTATTATTAGCCCAAAAATCTTCGCGTAGGGTAGTGTGGTGGTTGGACCAGGTGTGTGCGGCCAGGTGGTTTCCCAAGTGTCTTCGGGATGAGGCCCAAGTGTCTTCGGGCATGACAGTGGATCTTCTAGCCCAGGTGTCTTTGGGCGTGGCGGTGGTTGTTCTGGCCTAGGAGTTTGCAGGCGTGGTTACATGTGACAGTTGTGGGCTAGGTGTTTGCGGGCAGGATTCGGCCGTGGGACTGCATGCGGTTGTGGCCCAGGTGTTTGCGGGCAGGTGTGGCAGTGGGACTGCAGTGAGAATGGCGGGATTGGTCTGATGTGTAGGATGTCTTCAATAACCAGTGGGAAAGTGGCATGGGGTACCGAAACATTGATGTTCTCTTATTATATATATTACTTGACTTGCGTTATTTAGTGAGTGTAGCTGGTGAGTCGGATAGGTGAACTCCTTGATAGTGTTGGTTGTCTTCTTCTCACAGAACTTTAGTACGTTCCCCCACTTGTGCATGAGAGTCTTTGGTTTTCTCTACTAAGTGTACTTGTATGCTCACCCTACGTATATAAATATGCTTTCAGGTTTCCAGGAGGACTTCGAGGATCGCGCATGACCATACTAGCTTGGACCTTTGGGGAAGTTGCAGTTGCTGTTTTCCGTTCCTTGGTACATACCCTTATAGTCACTTTTTTAATTTGTGGCTTTTAATTTTGGAACATGCATGTGGGAATGGTTCACTTTCAGCTTTACATTTCTTTTAGTTTTGGTGTTGTTGGGTTTCATCATCTTATCTCCCGATCCTGTAAAACAAAAAGGGGCAATGCCTTCCATTTGTGTGTAATTTTCATACCCTTGGTGCTAGTCGCCACTCCGGGACCTATTGAAGGCGGGTTTCGGGGGTCATTATCCCTTCTTCAACTTAAAGAAGGAAGGGCGTGGCAATATGCTAACCCTTCCCTCCTTTTTGGTGAAGGCGGGTCGTGACAGAATGGTATCAGAGGTGACCGTTGAGAGATAGGATAGAGTCTGGAGTTAGGAACAGTTAGGATTGCATGGGATGGTAGGGAAACAGTGTTGGGTGACCTTGATGCGTGAATTAGCCTAGGGAAGACCGTCTAGGACACAAGATTTTAGGGCCCCCCGTGATCCGATGCAAGGACTCTGGACCTACCAGACGACCAAGTGAGGCCACGCTGATTGCAGGGTAGTGACCCTAGGAAATGTACATTCATCATAATGACTTGTGTTCTCATGTTTCTAGGATGTATTGGTAATTAAGAATAAATAAAAAGTTTAAGAAGTTTTAAGAACAATATTCTGCACTACTTGGGCTTAGGCATTCCTTGTTTACCTTGCAGCTATGGAACCTGGATGGCAACTACGCGTGGTACAGGTGATCGAGGCCCCGGAGACGACTTTGGCCGATCGGAAGAGAGCTGATCGAGAGGAGGAGGATGACCAGTGGTAGAAGACACTTCGGGCCTTCTAGCGACAGACCCTTGAGAAGTTTGATGGAAGCACCTCTGACATGAAGACGGAAGGCTATCTAGAGGAGATAGTGATAGATTTCGGCCTGATTCGGGCCCCGACCGAGTACTGGGTTCCTCTGGCCATCAGCGAGATGCGGGGAGCAGCGCATCAGTGGTGGATGCTTTACCTGGGGGAGAGGAGAGATGCTGAGGTGGCATGGGCTGATTTTGAGAGGGTGTTTCGGGTGGAATTCGTCTCCTCGATGATGAAGGCGGAAAAGAGACATGAGATACTCTCCCAACAACATGAGAGTATGTCAGTAAGGGAGATAGGAATCAAGTTCAAGGACCTCCTACATTTTTCTCCGGACCTCTTTCCTGACGTGGAGTCTCGGGCAAGACGTTTAGAGGAGCCACTCTGACCATCCCTCCAGTATGTTGTTACCCCCTTTACCCTGCTGACGTACTTGGAGGTCCAGAAGAAGGACTAAGTGGTGGAGAGGATGCACACTCTAGGAGGAGTTTCACGAGAGGGGATCCAGCTGGGACCATCGAAGGGGAAGGCTGTCAGCACCGGGCCTCTAGCGTCAGGACACTCCAGGTTCCGAACAGCAGGGAGTAGGCCGCAGTAGTTTTAGTTTTGATCCTCGGGTCCTCTCCCTTTTTATTCGGGGCCAGGGCTGCAGTGATTCGTCTGTGGGAGCCCTGGACATCTCTGGAATCAGTGCTCGGACCGGGTACAATACGATGATGGCAGACTACCCCACCAATCGCCCCAGCAGCAACTTCTAGCCAGGCCTTTCCAGCAGCAGCAGCAGGGACAATGAGCCCCCGCTCCTCCGATTGCAGCCGTAGGAGGAGGAGGCCAACCTCATGGCGTTCCTCAGGGACCTCGACCGGGGTGTGGTCGGGGAGGTGGCCGACAGCTGAGGGACAGAGGAGCTGGGCATGGACAGTTAGACGCCACTGAGGCAGTAGTTCCAGCAGGGCCGGAGGTTGTTCGAGGTACGAACAGTTTGTTCATTACCCTTGCTTATGCCTTGTTCGTTACCTGATCTTCACACTCCTTTGTTGCACCAAGTCTAGCCCGTGCCTTGGGTCTAGATGCCGAGAGACTTCCAGTGCCCCTGGTGTTGAGGACACCAGTCGGAGGTCAGAACGACTTGTTGTTTGTTTGTCGGGGATACAGACTGATGATAGGGCCACATCAGTTGGTTAGGTATATTCTTCTTCTACAGATACAGCCATACGATGTCATCCTCAACATCAACTAGATATTCTCTTTGTGTGCCATCATCGACTATTTCCGAGGAAGGGTTGTGTTCTCAGACTTGGGCGGCCGCCATGTTACCTTCACCGGTGAGTGGAGTAGTCAGAAGGGAAGCAGGCGAGATGAACCCCTCCTCTCCTTGTTAGCTGAGATGTTAGTTGAGTCAGTAGATTCTAAAATGGTGGAGGTTCCAGAGATCGTCCGTGAGTTTATGGACATCTTCCCTGAGGAGGTGATGACTCTACCCCCTCGATGTGATATCGAGTTCGGGATAGACCTGCAGCCCGACGCTCGTCTGATCTCGATGGATCCTTACCGGATGGCGCCTTCAGAGCTACGAGAGTTGCATATCCAGATTGACGATCTGATGAAGAGGGGTTATGTTCAGACGAGTGTGTCACCGTGGGGTGCTCCGGTCTTGTTCTCAAAGAAGGCAGATTGTGGTCTTAGGTTGTGCGTAGACTACAGGAGGCTGAATCAGGTGACGATCAAGAATTGCTACCCTCTTCCGAGGATAGAAGATCTTTTTGACCAGCTGAAAGGGGAAGGATGATTCTCGAAGATCGACCTGCGGTCTGGGTACCACCAGCTAGGAGTGAAGGAGGGAGACATCCCGAAGATGACGTTCATGTGCAGATATGGACACATCAAGTTTGTAGTCATGCCATTCGGTGTTACGAATGCCCCGACTATGTTCATGGGCCTTATGAACTCCATCTTCTGGGAGTACCTAGATCGGTTCGTAGTTGTGTTCATCGACGATATCTTGGTCTATTCAAGATCAAAATAGGACCATGCAGAGCACCTGAGGACGGTTTTGGAGGTCCTCCATCAGTATCAGCTCTATGGGAAGTTGTCGAAATGCAAATTCTGGACACGAGAAGTGCACTTCCTCGGGCACGTGGTGTCCGAGTAGGGGGTAGTGGTGGACCCATTTAAGGTTGAGGCAGTTGTTTCTTGGGCAGTACCCAAGAATGTGGCAGAGGTCTATAGTTTCCTCGGGCTGGTAGGTTACTATCGGAGGTTCGTACCCAACTTCTCCCGAGTATCATCCCCTTTGACAGCCCTGACCAAGAAAGACCAGGTTTTCATGTGGAGTGAGCAGTGCGAGTCAGCCTTCAGCTATCTGAAGGAGTAGTTGGTTAGTGCCCCGATGGTGAGATTTATAGAAGAAGGGGCGGCGTATGAGGTGTTATGTGATGCTTTAGGACATGGCCTGGGATGTGTGTTGATGCAGCGACAAGGGGTGATCTCTTATGGGTCTAGGCAGCTACGCCTTCATGAGCGTAATTATGCCACCCACAAACTGGAGCTTGCAGCGGTCATTTTTGCACTGAAGTTATGGCAGCACTGCCTCATCGAAGAACTCTTTGTGGTCTTCATAGATCACAAAACCTTGAGGTATATCTTCTCCCAGTGGGACCTAAACTTGCAGTAGTGAAGGTGGATGGAGTTCTTCCAGGATTACGACTTCGAGGTTTCCTACACTTCAGGGAGGGGGAATGTAGTGGCCGATGCCTTGAGCAGAAGGACGCAGAAGGATGCGGTCCGAGAGTCGGCAGACACCTGGAAGGAAATGGAGGAATTGGATGCCTTACACCTGGATGCGAGGATGGATAACGGTAGGGGTTTCCTGTATCATATGACAGTGCTGTCTTCTCTATTGCAGCAAGTAGAGGAGTTTCAGTGGGGAGACCCAGAGTGCGAAGTGATGTGTGACCGAGTTGACCAGAGGAATGCTCCAGAAGGGTGGATGGAGGATGGTCAGAACCAGATGTTTTTCCAGGGGAGGATGTTTGTTCCAGAATTGATGCGCGACAAGGTTCTCAGTGAGTTCCACAACTCACCCCTGGCGGTACACCCAGGAGTTTCCAATATGCATGAGGGAATGAAGAAATAGTTTTGGTGGCCCGGAGTTAAACGAGAAGTGGCAGAGTTTGTTGCCAAGTGCTTAGTGTGTCAGCAAGTGAAGGATGAACACTAAGTTCCAGGCGGCCTACTGCAGTCTCTAGATGTCCCCAAGTTGAAGTGGGACAACAGCTCGATGGATTTCATCATGAGACTACCCAAGGTCCAAGGGGGATACGACGCCATCTGGGTGGTAGTGGACCGGTTGAAGAAATCGGCTCACTTTCTAGTGACCAGGGAGTCGAGTGCAGTGTATGCTTTGGCGCAAAAGTACATGGATGAGGTGGTGCAATTTCATGGAGTTCCGATGTCTATAGTCTCGGATAGGGATGCATGGTTTAACTCAAGAGTCTGGAGAGGATTGTAGCATGCTTTTGGCACCCAGTTGCGTCTTAACATTGCTTTCCATCCCCAGAGAGATGGACTGATAGAGTGCACCATCCAAACCTTGGAGGATATGTTGCGGTCATGTGTTATGGAATCAAGAGGATCATGGGTATGATAATTTACCCTGGTAGAGTTTTCCTATAATAATAGCTACCATTCTACCATTGGTATGTCCCCGTTTGAAGCCTTGTACGGGAGGCCATGCCGTTCACCTGTGTGTTAGACCAAAGTAGGAGAGGCAAACATCCTTGGCCCGGAGGTGGTGCATAGCACGACGGAGAAGGTTCAACTCATACGGGAAAGGATGAAGGTGGCCCAGGACCGACAGAAATCATATTCTGATACCAGGAGGAGGCCCTTAGAGTTTGAGGTTGGAGACCACGTGTTCTTGAAGTTCCCCCCTCGATGTGGACAACAAAGGTTCGGTAAGGGGAGTAAACTTTCTCCCAGGTTCATCAGGCCCTTTGAAGTGTTGCGGCAGGTCGGTGAAGTGGCTTATCAGCTAGCGTTACCACCGCCGCTACTGAGGATACATGATGTCTTCCATGTGTCCCAGCTCCGTCGGTATCTACTCGATGATTCACACATCCTTGATTGGGGTGAGATGGACATCGAGGACGACGTGACTTTTTTGGAGAGACCAGTGATGATCAAGGATCGTAGAGAGAAGGTGCTTCGTGGGCCGACCATTTCCTTGGTTCGTGTGTTATGGAGACATGGTGGTCTTGAAAAGAGTACGTAAAAGAGGGAAGCACATATGTGTGCCTAGTACGCAGAGTTGTTTTATGTTTTTTAATGTTCTATTTTTTATTTCTGTTGTGGTAGAACGTTTTGGTCTTGTTGGCTATGTAATGTACTGGTTTTCTTTTCTCTGAATGTGTGTGGAAAGCCCTGGCTATGGGGGAGGAGAGAACCCGACCCCTAATCAAGATGCATTAAGGTGGATGCGATTAAACCCGTGCGGATGAGTCAGTGCTGCCCAAAGCGGATAATATCTTGACATGGGGAAGGAGACTCCCCAACCCCCCACATGCCTGGGCAGTTTGACATGATATGTTTCTTGGTTCTTAACAGAAGGGAGTTTTTGGTTAACATGAGGTTCACTCCTAAGAGGTATCTTTCAGGGTGGTTGTTCGGAACCTCTCTTTACTTCTGGGTTTGATTCTCGAGGACGAGAATCATTTAAGAGGTATCTGATTTAATGGCCCGGGTTTTTGGGGTCCATTACATTGTAAAAATCTAAAGTTGGGGTTTCTGGTCTGGGAATCTCAGTGAATTTAGCACAACGGTAGGCCTACGGGTAGTTGTTGGCTACAGGTAGCTATCCCCCTCTGGTAGCTCTCAGCCACCGGTGGCTCTCGCCTACCCCCATGAGTTTTTTTCCAGTAGCACTCCTTTTCCGCGAATTGGGTTTTAAACCCTATTTTGACCTTGTTAAGCTTGTTTTAAATCCCGGTAACACCCATAAATGTTCTAATTAATTATTTAATGAATTAAATTGGTGTGTGCGTCGGTTTAGAACCCTTTAATAACATGTGGGGCCGCGTGGTCAACCCACGACCCTCGCCCTTCACGCAGTTACACGTTCTTACCTCAACCGTCCCCGACCCTTATAAACTAAAGGGTTAGCCATGGTTTCTTCTTTCCTCGATCACGGTTGGGAGTACCCTTCGTTCACGAACAACTTTTCTTTCAGGCGAGCCGCATCACTATATATGAAGTTCCTTGCCCAGCCTTAGCATCGATCATTGATCAACAAGTAGGGAATTTCTCTTTTGTCTCTCCCTTTTGTGTATCATGCGGGGTTGTTGTGCTTTTGATTCTCTAGAATTGGATGGACCAAACATTAATGAATATTATAAACCGATTCTAAATAATGAAGGGGGAGGGTTTTGATTGATGATGTTGCTCTCTTTTATTACCTTCCATGATTTATGATTCCTGAATTGTGCGGGCTTACCCCTACTGAAAATCAAGGCCGTTGGTGGTTGTTGTCTGTGCACTAACGAACCCTTGATTCTGGTGATGTTTAAATGGATCGTGTTTGTGGTCGATAACCCTTACTATGTAAAAGGAAATTGGTTAATCACGTATATCCGGCTAAATAAATTGAAAGTATCGGGATCAACCCCTTTCTGTGATAACCCCGGTTAAAGTACACAAAAACTGAAATCATGGAGTGTGTTAAATCTTATAAATCTGAAAATACCGGCGTGGGCCTGCTTTGTGTTAGTGGTGGTGGTTTGGTTGTTTTTACTTCATGGGCCGTTTTCTGGGTGATGTGGGTGGGGGACGGGATCCCCCATTATTATACTCTCAGTAGTTGTGAATTGGGGATGGGATCCCCTGTGTTATGCTTTTGGTGGTTGTGAATTTTAAGACTGGGTGGTTACCTTGTTTAAATCACGAATTGGGGTGGGATCATCTATTGATGAGAAACGATTTTGGGGCACACGAGGTAGTGTCTCGGGGAGGGGGGGGGGGTTCTTTGGTTCCAGTACTTCGAGGGATCTCACTTATCCCTTTATTGTTGTGACTTTACAAGAGAATCGGGTACGGGTGATGTGGTTGAAGCTTGACTATTTGATTTCCCTTGACTTGTGCTTATGATTTCTAGTTTCCCAGGTAGGTGAAGAACTTATTTTAAACATAATTAATGAATTTGAAAATGAATGGGACAAATGGGTTTTGTGTGCGAGAGTTGTGACTTGGACTTGAGTGCTGTTGTGTTCTTTAGGCAGGCTGAAGAAAAAACTATACTTTGTGAGAGTGCTTGTTACCTATATATATATACTTCTAGTTTTGTGTTTCTTATTCGCGCCCCATCCAAGTTGAGCACTTAGTGCCGAACACCCCCATTTCATGGGGGAGGGTGTTTTTCCAAACACTATTATTAGTGGCTGGTTATTAGATCCATTTCTGCTCCCTTTCCCGGATAGCCCAAGAATATTTGGGCAGGTTGTGATGGCCTGAGGTCCATTATTAGCCCATGAATCTTTGGGAAGGGTAGTGTGGTGGTTGGCCCTGGTGTGTGAGGGCAGGTGGTTTCCCAAGTGTCTTCAGGATGAGGCCCAGGTGTCTTTGGGCGTGGAAGTGGATCTTCTATCCCAGGTGTCTTCTGGCATGGCAGTGATTGTTCTGTCCTAGGACTTTGCAGGCGTGGATACGTGTGGCAGTTGTGGCCCAGGTGTTTGCGGGTGGGATTTGGAAGTGGGATGGCGTGCGTTTGGGGCCCAGGTGTGTGCGGGCGGGTGTGGCAGTGGGACTGCGGTGAGAATGGTGGCATTGGTCTGATGCGTAGGATGTCTTCAATAACCAGTGGGAATGTGGCGTGGGGTACCCAAACATCGATGTGCTCTTATTATATATATTACTTAACTTGCGTTATTTGGTGAGTGTTGCCGGTGAGTGGGATGGGTGAACTCCTTGATAGTGTTGATTGTCTGCTTCGCAGGGAACATTAGTACGTTCCCCCACTTGTGCATGAGTGTCTTTGGTTTTCCCTACTGAGTGTACTTTTATGATCACCCTACGTATGTATAACTACTTTCAGGTTTCCAGGAGGACTTCGGGGATCACGCCGGACCATACTAGCTCGGACCATTGGGGTAGTTGCAGTTTCTGTTTTCATTTCCTTGGTACTTACCCTTGTAGTCACTTTTTTACTTCGTGGCTTTTACTTTTAGAACATGCATGTGGGAATGGTTTACTTTTGGCTTTACTTTTCTTTTAGTTTTAGTGTTGTTAGGTTTCATCATCTTATCTCCCTATCCTATAAATCAAAAAGGGGTAATGCCTTCCATTTGTGTGTAATTTCCATACCCTTGGTGCTAGTCGCCACTACGGGACCTATTGAAGGCGTGTTTTGAGGGTCATTTTCCCTTCTTCAACTTAAAGAAGGAAGGGCGTGGCAATCTACTGACCCTTCCCTCCTTTTTGGTGAAGGCGGGTCGTGACAAAAATGTTCATGAATATGTTTATTTTTAGGCTATATCTATTTATTTAGTATTAATAAAAAAATATTATAACTACAATGAATTAGATTTAGTTAATGTTATATATAAAAATCATCAATATATTATATGATTAAACTATCCTTTAATATAAGTAACATATCCTAATAGTGGTGATATTTTCAAACTCTATACTTTTTCAATATGAAATTATTAAATCTATACTATACCTAATGAATTTCTAGTTGATCTCTTGGTCTTATTGCAACACCCTCAAGGTCAAATGTATTTTTATTTTTATCCTTGTGATAGTTTTTTCTCTTGTAGTGTTGGAGGTTTCATTGTGGGTTAAATAGTTTTATGGGAATTCTTGGGAGCACTAAAGTCTAGACCGTGCTGTGGTTAGGTAGTTTTATACCTAGAAATAACTTGTTTAAAATGGGTAGAACAAACATGAATGTGGTGGGGTGTGACCATGAGTGTGGGACTTTGTAGGTCTCTATATGCACAATGACCTATTGGGATTCCACTATATCATGGTGTAGGGCATGATGGGTCCAAAAAAACCATGCCTTTTTACACCATACTATATATAGTCACTGAGTTGGGATATCTAGTCTTGGTGTGATCAATGACACTATGGATACGGTGGGCATCTCCCTATATGGTGATGGTTTGTTTATAATTTGAAATGGATGATTTGGTTTCTGATCTTTTAGGGGAAGTTACGCCGCTTAAAAGTGGATGCATTTGATCATTAAAAGGGGATTTCAATGCATTATTAACTCGGTTTCACCTCTTTTAAGCCGTTATACCTCCTCCTATTAGTTTAATTTTCCATTATAGTCAATTGATGGACAGGTTCTAGATGATATTTCTTCATAAAATAGTAGATTAGGGTCATCAATTCATTCACAAGATAGTAATTTTTTATCTTGGCATGCGGGGATCTCAGTCTCTTTATCTCTAGTCATTGTTTCTGAAGGTGGCCATCTTTTCCACCATTGAAAAAGTAGGTTTCCCTATATAATGGTTCATTATCATGGAAAACCATTTTTCTCTATTATTTTACTTTGGTATTGGCCTATAATAATGGGTTTTTCTATACCAATGGGTGAATTTTTGTGTAACTTCTTCTTTAATAGTGTGGAAATTGTTTTAATGTGTGTTTTCTTTAAAAACTATTTGTTTCACTTCTTGTTTTTTAAAGGTTGGGAGAAAAGCCTCATTTTATTATTAAAGCAAAGAAAATACCTCTTTTAACTGGGTAGAGGGAGACCCATTACATAGCCCGAAGGCCAAGTGGGCTTGTAGCCCATTACATAGCCCGTAGGCCCAAATTTTTGACCTAAGTCCCATTCTGTGAATAGTAACCCGACTGCTACAGTGCCTGCTGCTGCTACAGTACCCTGCCGTCGCCACAGTACCCGCCGATCAACAGTACCACCGCTGCTACATTACCGCTACAGTACCGCTTTAGTACTACTATAGTACCTACGCCCATGGGTTTTGAACCCCCATTTTTCCCTTCATGTGTTAGATGAAATTACTCAAAAAAATTACTAAATATAAATCTTTTTTCATATATTAGAGAGGTAATTAATCACTTATATAAATGTTTTATTAAATTTTTGGCATGGTTTACTTTATCATTTTGAGAAAAAATGACACATGGGAACCATTGGTGCATTAGATTATGGGCATATGAAAACACTAGTTAGTGTGTCACCACTAGGAATTAAGAATTAAAATACTAATAATATTAATTGGACTAAATATTATTTTGATTCATGTTTTTGATGGATAGTGTTATTTACATGTCATAGTTAAGTATCCACATAGTCTAAAGACCCTTTTTTCTCAGTTTTATTCAAGATAGTGATGTTTAACATGTTGATTACTCACATGTTTATTTTATGATTATCCATGGATGGTTTGGATTATTCCCCAAAATTTTTATTATTTTAATTTTTTCATTTTCATGGATTAATTGAACATTCCATGTTTTAATGGAACCTAAGGTATGTATTATAAAACACAATTTCATATGAAATTTCTCTATGTAACGTGTTTCATTTTAAGTTATAGCTAATATCTTTATGGTGACAAAAATTGTATAGATTCATGGTTGTAACCTATTTGGTATTTACCTGACACAGCAAGTATTAATTTTGGTGTATTATGATTTGGTTTTGTATGATATAGGTGAAAGGAAGGGTGTTATGTATCTTAACAACTTCTCTAGGTTAAGGTCACTTCATAGTGGGTTGGGATGGTAGTGAATGATTGTCACATAGAAATATGGTTTTGGTTTTTTGGGGTATTAGCCTTCAATATTGTGTTATTTATGTCTCATTATTTCATAATCGTTCATCTGTGATGCATTTATCATGTTTTTTACATAATAGTTGTTGTGTTGTGATTTTAGGGTTGAAATCAGTCCATTTTTTTGTGTTGATATCTAGGTTTTTTTTCACTATCCCTTGGGGATTGGGAACATACATCAAGACATATGGTGGGACTATTGGGGTGATGTGTTAAGTCAACTACGGATGGTTAATTTCAAAATACTTTAAAAATAAGATTTTAATTTTATGGGTTGGTTAGTAGAATATAGTTGGAATTGGTGGGACTTAGGATGTATGTGAGGAAGGATTCCTAGACATATAACTTCCATATCTAACCTCAAACTACCATGGGTGGTTAGTGATTTATTATCATGTATTCATGTTGATTTTATGTTTATTTAGATGAAACCGTTCAAGATTTTATGCTGGTTTTTATGTATTTAATAAGGATTATTGATGTTCTTATTCTAATTTGATGAATTATTCCTAAGTTTATTTGGTGTTATGTAATTGGTTAAATAAAAAACACACACTATAATATTCTTTTTTAATTAGAGTAAATTACTGGCAGGGGAAGTCCCATAAGAAGACCATCTATAGGACAATGATTTATTATAAATATAAATAAAACTATTCAATCCTTCGATCAAGTTGGTGGTTGGAACTAAAATTAGATGGTAGATCATTCTTTGGAGTTTTCAAAAAAAAAATCCACCAATATTCAATGGTGAAAAAGGATCCATATAAAATAACAAATGGATTGAGAAAATACAAAGTATTTTCTAGTTTTTGACGATTCCAAAGGAACCTTTTGTGGGATTTACTCTTATATTTTTGAAATACATAGAAGGAAATGGTGGGATTCCATCGTGGAAGCTAAATTCCATGAGGACCTTAATACAAAAACATTAAATAATTTATTAAATCAGTAGTTATATCCATGTAAATTTTATGTGTTTAAGGATTTAGAGTTGTGGAAATATATTAAGAAAACTGCTCAGTGATCGATTATGCTACTCGTTTGGCTAATTTGTTTCATCAGTCTCTAGAACATGTAACTGGTGACTACCTCAAGGATATATGGTTTGATTTGTGTTTGATTCCCAAGATTCAATTGATTCTTATTCTCTATTTATTAACTAAATTTTATAATGTAGTTAATAAATTGGTTGTCTCTATGGTAGAATTTTTGTGGAAGACATGTCTTAGGGGAACTTCTGTTGTGGTATGGGGAAGTTTGGGTATGCTCATAATCTAGTAAATAAAGAATAGAAAGGGTGATCAATTTATATCAGGATCAGTTACTGAAGCATACTAGGGATAGTTCTAGGTGGGTTTCTATCTATGTAGAAAACATTTCCATACTAATCATGGATATGTGGTTTCACCTACTAAATTCCATAATTGTGGATAGTTTGGTGACCTTAATAATTTTTGTGGAAAAATATTTTAGGTATGTAAAACTGGATCTTCGATTATAGGAGGCTTCCAGGCTTTGCTAGATGCATTAAAAGGTGGTCGATATCATTCTTAGGAAATCATGGATACTCATGTAGTGAATAAGGCCTGGCGAGGGGTTGAGAGTAAACTTCTTTATACAATGAAGTTTGCACCTGATGAATCTAATGTGAAACCTACTACTGTGATAGGTACAATGTTTATTTCATCAATTATGGTCCTAGAATTGTTTGATTCTATGTCATATCCTTCTATTATATTATCTAATATTATTAAAAATATTTTATTATTCTCATATATTAGGATATTTATGATGGATCTTCCTTCCCCTTTTTGAAGGATGAAGTATGAAGGTTTTAAATGCATTGAGTGCCATGTTATGATCACTGACTATGAGGTTATACAGGATTTCATAGTCCTTGATCTTGATATCTTTAACCTCATCATTAGCAAGGATTTTATGGTTTTTTATGTACTAGATAAATTTTTATCATTACTGAGATATAATTCTATCTTTTGATGGTGTTAACCATGTCTTTTTGGGTGAGCGGGATCATATATTAGGGATAATGGAGTATGTTTTTCCTATGGTCATAATGATATCATGTCATTTTTTAGAGATGTTTCTTGACATATTCGAATAGTAATTAAGTGTCCCACTTCCTTCCATTGTGAGTAAGTAACCTAAGGCCTTTCCTAGTGACTTTTATGGGTTACCACCTCAGAGAGATATCCTGATTTTACTATCGGCATACATCAGGAAATGATTCCCATCTCCATGAAATCTTATCATATGGAACCCACAAAGTTAAAGGAACATAATATTTTTATTTAGGATCTTTAATCCATGGGGTTTATTCATCCAAATGTGAAACCTTAGTCTTTACTTGTTCTCTTCAGAAGGAATGTATATGGAAGCAACCTTATTTTTGTTGTTTAATGAAAAATTAATCTGGCGACTATTAAGAACAAGTATTCTTTACATTGGATTAATGGCCTTTTTGATCAACTCAAGGGGTCCTCATGGTTTTCTTTTATTGATCTGAGATTGGGGTACCTTAATAATGGAGTTTTAGAGTAGGTTTGGGCGTTATGGGTATTCAATTATGCCATTTAATCTTAAATGTGATCCTATAGTGTTTATGGATTTGAATAATAATTTCCTTTATAGGTTCATGGAATCTTTCATGGTTGATTTTTGTGGGATATTTTTATGTAATTGAATATAGAGTATGATAACTAGGAATATCTATATATTTTTATAAGAACATTGTAAGAACATATTCTGTATGTAAAGATGTTGAAATGTATGTTTTGGATCAATGATGTTAATTTTATAGGACATTTAATATATGAAATAATTATCTCAGTGGATCCTAAAAATATTTTGGTGGTAATTTCTTATCAGTAACCTAAGAATGTGCTTGAGATTCCTAGATTCTTAGGTTTGGATAGTTATTATAGGAATTTTTACAAGATTTATCCAATATTTCATCTCCTATAATAGTGTTGATGCATAATGGTGTTAATTTCAAAGGGAATGATATGTTATTATTTTAAACTAAGGAACTGATGGTGGAGTTGAATTATCCACTAGTTCTGAATATTGTGGAATTGGGTTTCAGTTATGACAATTTTTATGATGCCTCCAATTTGGGGTAAAAACGTGTTCTGGTGAAAGTGAAAAAGGTGGTGGATAATAGATCACACCAACTACACCCTCATGAGAATAATTATCATACCCATGATATATAATTGGTTTTGGTGGTGCATAATTTTAATAATTTGAACCACTATCTCTTCGGAAAATTGTTTTCTATATATTTAAATCATAGGAGACTGAAGTATATTTTTACCCATAGGGATATGAAACCATTATAGATAAATTTTGTTAAGTATATTAAAAAAAATTATTTTTAAATTTCATACACACATGGAAAAGGGAATGTGGTTACCTATGTGTTGATCATGAATTTTCTGAGTTAAGCCTTGAACGAATTAGTGAAATAATGGTCTTTGATGAGTGTGTTCACTAATATGCACTTGGATGTGGATGAAGGAGATGGGATTGTGTTTTTAGCTTGTGTAGAAGATTATTCTTCATTTCATTATCATATTCAACTTAAATAAGAAACATAAAATTATTGTAAGCATTTTTGTGAAATATTTTACAGTGAGAATATGTTGGGTGATTGGTCTTAAACTCTTGATTGAGTACTGTATTTCTATAGTATATTGGCCATTCTGAAATTTAGAAGGCATGAATTGTTGTATTGTAGAAATTAGTTTATTTGGTTAATAGTAACTATAAATTACAAGATGTATCATGATTGGAGAGAACACTATTAGTGGTTAGGGATGAGGTAGTCGATTTTAGACTATGTATCTGGATGTCCCACATACATGAAAATTTAGATAGAGTGCCAGAGACCTTCCAGTTTGGTAAAACCTTTACTCATTTTTATAAGAATGGGGAATTAGATATAAATTGACTTCATTATTGGTTAACCAAATACTCTTAGTGGGAAATATGTGATTATATTGATCATTAATTAACGCAAGAAATCATCTCATTTCCTTTCTATTAAAGAGATAAAAATGGTAGGATATCTTGGGAACTTGTTTATGTGAGAGAACATGAAATCCCATAAATTTCATTTTACTATTACTAATAATAGAGATATGATATTTACATCAAGGTTTTAGAAAGGATTAAAAGATTTAATGAAGTTAATCACAACATACCACCCTAAGATGGATTGAAAGATTGAGAGAGCCATTGAAATTATTGAGGATATTTCTCTAGTGTGTGTGATTGATTTTGATGGTTCATGGGAAAATAATCTACCCGTTTTTATGTTCAAATATAACATGAGTTACTAGGATTCAATTGAAATAGTTCATTTTGAATCATTTTATTGGAATCCATGTGGACCACCTTTGTATTGGGAAGAGTTGGGAGAAAGAACTATGGTTGGATGGAGTCTTATTTAAGAGGGGATGAAAAAATTTTCTTCTATTTTAATGATATTAATGACAACTCATAGTCACTATAAATATGATTTGGATCATAATCATCACCCATTGGATTTTACTATATGTGATCAAATTTTCTTAAGGTTTGACCTCATTTGGAATATCATCATTTGAGAAGATAGGGTAAGTTGGGACCATGGTTTATTATCCATTTCTAAATCATCAAACATATTGGAAAGATATCATACTGGTTGGACTTTCTATCTCTCTTGATATCGATTCATGATTCTTTTCATGTGTTCCAACCATGGAAGTATTAACTGGACCCTTATCCCATAATATAATAGAAATATATTGATCCTCATCCCACCACCTCAGTGGTTGAAAATACAGTCAAGATTTGGATTATCAAAATAATGTGTTTAATGATAAAATGATTCCCTAGGTTCATGTAATTTGTAAGTAATGAAAATATATCCAAGATATGTTGGACTATGAAGTACAGATGATCCATTCACATGCATATCTCTTTTCAATGTTAGTGTTCAAATAAATTTTAAGGGATAAAAAATATCGTTGTGGGGAGAATTGTGACACCATATGGGTTGTAGATATGTTTTATTTTTATCCTTGTGTAAAATTAATGTTTTTTAAGTGTTAGAGGCTTCATGGTGGATTAAATAAGGTTTTGGTAATTCTTTGGTTCACCACAGGAATGACCACACCATGGTGTAATATGTTTTATTCCTGGAAACTACATGTCCTACACAGATTGTACCAACACACCCATGGATGTGAATTTTCAATATCTTGTGATGTTGGAGGTCTCTATATTATCCATGATGAATTTGGTCACCACCACACCATATTTAAGGGCATGGTGGGTCTAAAAAACCATGATTTTTACACCACTCCATGGAGGGTGGTCATATTGGGATGCTTGGTATTATTTTGATTGAGGTAACCAGGCCCATGGTAGGCATCACCACACAATGGTGATGGTTCTTTTACTATTTGGAATGTATTATTTAGTCACTAATCATCTGGGGGAAGTTATTCCACTCAATAATGATGCATGAAATCATTAAGTGGGTATGTATAATGTGTTATTAACTATACTTTCTATCTTTTAGACCATTCTACCTCGTCCTCTTACAAGGATTTTCTGATCCAGTTGATTCCATGAATATTTCTAGATATTATTCCATTATCAAGTAAAGACACTGGGGAATCCCCCTAATATCAGGATTTTTATTATTGATATAGGCTAGTGGGGATCTTAGTTTCTTAATTTATAATCATCATTTTAATTGGAGACCAATTTTTCCACCATTGATGAGGTAGGTGTCTCTATACAATTATTCTTTCTCATGTAATTATTTTTTTTGTTTTAGGGTTTACCTTTTTTTATTGGAGTAAAAAATGGATTTTTGATATCTATCAAGTATTTTTTTGTGTAACTGCATCCTTGTTGCGAAAAACAATGTTTTTAAGTGGGTTTTATTTAAAAATAGTTGTATGTAGTTTATTTGTTCAATGTAATTACAAGAAGATGATTTTGAATCTAAAATGGGTTTTAAATCATCAGAGTTGTAATTCTATTCTTGTATAAATGTTTTATTAAATTATGGGCAAGTTTTGATTGAAATTTTTGAGAAAAAACAACAGATGGGAAACCTAGGTGTGTCATTTTATGGAAATATTAAAACATAGTGAGTTTGGAACCACTATATGTTATAGATAATGATATTTATAGAGAAAAAAGTGACTTGATATCAACGGGATACATTCGTCCACCTTCTATTACTCATTGTGTATCCTAGTTATAAATTCATATACGGTGGCTTGTATTTATTCATGATAGTGTGGTTTTATGCATTTATTTCTAAAAAGTTTATATTATTACTTTCCATGTATGGTTTAGATTATTTCACTCCATTTATCTTAAGTTTATTTTTTTTCATATTCATGGTTTAAGAGAAATATTAAATTTTTTAAAGGAAAGAAAGTCTAAATTATATAAACTATTTTCTAATGAAATTTCTATATGGAACATATTTTTTTAATTCTAAAACTAATGGTTTCTTGGAGATTTACATCATAATGATTCATGGTGGTATCCTACTAAGAAAGTTTCTCACAACCTACGTATGAATTTAAGAATATGTAGACTTGGTTTTATAATATCTTTGAAAAGGGAAGGGTTTTATGTATATTGAATACTCCTCTAGGTCACTGTCAGTTCAAGGTGGTTTTGGATGATGGTTACATGCAGTCACATAGAGACATAGTTTTTTTCCTGGTCTTATAATTTTGGATTTATTTTGTTTTATCTTAGGATTATGTAATTTTTATTTTATAAAAACATAGATAGTTAATGCTATATTTTTATACCTGGGAAATGTTGTGTTGTGATTTTCGGGTTTAAATAATTTTAATGGTTTTGTGTATTAATACCCATGTTCTTGTCACTAGACTATGGTGATTGGGAAAAAGCTTCAGGATATATGGTGAGTAAGATTTTGTGACCTGTTAGGTCAACCTAGGTTGGTTTGTTACACAGATTCAGTAAAATAATTACAATTTTATTTTATTTAAATAAAATTAATATAAGTTTAATGTTATCCACATACTACATAAATATACAAATTACATAACATAAATATGACTAATTTCATCTATCTAATAAATAATATAATAATGATTATATTAATAAATGAAAGGTAAAAATTAGTTTCTTTAGATGCATCATGTAATTTTTTATATTTTCTAACAGTTTTTAATTTTTTCATCATTAAACATTCTTATATATATATACAGTACCTTATTATTTTATTTTACATTTATCGATGTTATTCCATAAAAAATGTGCAATTTATAATTTCATGAAATAAAATTGACATTTATATTAATATTATTCACATATTATGTTGAGAAATAGAATATTTCATTAACAAATATCCACATAAAAATAATTTACACATAATTACATTCTCTAATTTTAGTGTTAAATATAATTTTCTAGCCTTGATAACTAACTTTATAACCAAGTCACTCTTTCCACAGGGCTTAAAACATACCCCTAATCTCTAAGGGATAAATAATAGTTCTGAGTGATACAATATAATCTTTAGTGAATGAATTTCCTTGAAAAATGAAAACATTACTCATGCATATATACGACATAATACATCAATAATTGTAACATAATTAATTTATTTTGTAACTATTCAACATAGTTTGTCAAAAATGTATAACTAATTTATAAAAATTATAATTATTTCATTATTATAATTATAAATTTTATGGAATGATTTTCTATTTGACCATGTTCAACATACTGACATTATTTTGAAATTTTGAAGTAGACGTACTCAAAACATCCAACGCAAACATAAATGATGAATTACAGAAATAAAAATTGTTATAAATGGAATAAAATGAATAATTAAAACGGAATTAAAAACAAAAAGGTTCCTAATAAAAAGATAAAGAATAAATTTTTACTATTCTTGAATTAAAGAATGTAAAAACCTTGACAAATTTTATGGTATATAATATATAGTATCAATTCCTTTTCTTTGTTAATTGAGCTATTTTAACCACATGTTTTCTTTTATGGGGTATATAATTATTCCATATGGATGAATTTTAAAATTCTTAAAAGTAAATTAAAATTTATTTCCTTAAATTTTTTATTGATCCAAAAGTTATAAGTCATAAAGGATAATTTATCTAATAACCTCTTTTAGAATGTTTTAAATATTTTTTTCTTAAACGTTTAATTCCATGCACATATTCATAAAATTATTATATATATGTATTTATATGGAAATAAATGAATTATAATGTATTTTTTATATATCTTTTGATTTTTTTTATTTTTTTAAATTAATCTTTTTTAATTATCTTATATGAAATGTTATGAATTTCTTAACAAAATAAAAAAATGAATGTTTTATTTTAACATATACGATTTCCATGAATATTTATTATATAGAAACCATTATTTTATGTTAATCTTCCTTTAAAAAAATCCATGATTTCTTCAAATAAAAACCCTAGTTCTCTTTTTTCTATGTATTATAGCTTTAACAATTTTGTTTTAAATGAAATTGAAGTAACAATATTTGAGAATATTTTTCTTAGGAGTAGAAAAGTAAATCATTATTAGTTTTATGATTCAAATGAAAGATTTTATAGGTTTTATAGATGTTTTGGTCCCTAAAAAATGTTTATAATCAGTTGATCATGGTATATCTCCCGAATGCATTGAGTAATGATTAGTTTCTACAGAGAAGTATATTGCAAGTTGTTCGTATAAGTTATGAAAATTTTAAGGGTTATTATAATGGTTTTATGAGGATGATGTCCCAAGGAACCTACATGGATCTTTTGTACTTTATAATTTATATTTATGTAAATATATGATTTCAATATGTAATCTAATCATATTTTGTTTTAATGAAATGATTATTCTTTTTTAGGGTAAAACGATATGTTTTTAAGAAAATATTTATTATATGTTCTCATATATTTTATGAAAACCTAATGATTATAATTTTGACTTTGTATATTATTATAAAATGTTGTATGAAAAAATTGGTTAGTAAAGATTTTTTTAGGTTTAGGTAAATGATAATTAAATCTCAAATTTATTAAGTCAATGGAAATATCTCTATTACGATCCCATGTTTAGGAAATAAAATAATAGGCGTCGTTTATCCTAGTTACATTAATAATATTTATGTTCTCATACCATGTTTTAAAATGTCTTTCATAGGGTTTAAGGAAGTGTTCTAAAAATGATGATCTCTTTATATTGAAAATGAAAAATTGGGTATAATAAGAGAAATTCTCATGAAAATACATGGGTATTATTATGTAAGGGTTTGTACTAATTCCCAAAAACACTAAACCTAAAAGGTCCTATAGTATTCATGTGATCCATTATTTTCCATTTATTTTAATTGTTGAAATTTTGTCCTATTAATTTTAGAAAATCTAGAAATATAAAGATTATGTTTAAGAACTGAACTATAGAGGTGAGGGATATGGACTATTATAGTTGGTATCAGAGAGGGTTTAGATATATTTCAAGATTATGATGTTTTCAGACAATGTTAATTTTATAGGTAGGGATACCATCCTTAGTATATCATTTTAAGGTTTATATTATGTTTAAATTCACAGACACCACTTTTTAGGGTTTAAGTGATGTTATTTTTTGATGATTAAGGGTATTTTGAAAGATATTTGTGGTAATACAACCCTTTGTTTTAGTTTTGGTTTCATTGAAATTTTTATTTGATTAATAATGATTTTATATTTAATGGAGACATGTTTAAAGATATTGATCACCTTTGGGTTGAAAATGTTCTTTGATGTTGACGTAATTGTGGTTAATTGGGTAAATGTTTTTACATGTTAAGAACATATGATTTATCCAATAGATAACCATGGGATTGAACAATGATTTAGTGACTATGTGTCTATGCTTATTTTTTTAATGTACAATAATTTTGGGACATTTCATGATTAAGGTTAATTGAAAGACTTTTGGCTGAGATGGGTTTTTATTTGTGGAATATAGGTTCATTTATCTATTATAAGAATGCATTATTTTGTTATGGATTTATTTTTGGAAATGATTAATATATTTCAGAGATTATATTGGAAATGCATATACATTTTTATATGAATATTTAAGAGTGAATAATGTTTTTTGGAGATAAATGTTAAATTTATCTAGGAATAATATGTGACTAAATCATTCTAATTTTTGTTTTTAATCTTAGTGAAACATATTTCCATGAATTTTGTGGATAATTTTTTATCAAATGATTTAATTTGAAATTTTTTTATTGTTGTTGTGGATTTCAAAATTAAATTTTTATTTATTCATATTGTTTATTATCTTACCCTATGCTAACAATTTTGGTTTTTTAATGTTTAAAGACAAGAAGGAACACTTTTTATCCTTTAAGGGAACATTTGATATGTTATAAGTTCATTTTATTTTTTTATTGATGAAAAATACATCATTAAAAGTCACTTTTTGGAGAAACATATGATATGGTGGTGAAAATTGGTTAATAGATGAAATTATACATTTCAGGTATATATATTTTCTTATGTTCTCAGCGTAGATAGTAAAGGAATTCCTCAACCCTTGGAAAAGGATCTTGAAATAAAAATGTCATCCTATTAACTTATTTTACTATGAATTTATGGTCTTATTTATCCTATATTTATTTATGTTATTTTGGTCATTCTATTTATCATTTATGCATTCTCTATCACTTACTATAATTTAGACATTACTTTTCTACCCTACGCCCATATTTTCACTTCTCATTAATGTTATCCTATTTAGGAACCTAGTCATTTATTATTATAGATGACCTTATTATTTACCATTACCTATTTGAAAAGTATGTTTTACTATCCATTTTTATGATGTCCAATTTCATGAAAGGTGTTTTTCTAAAATATTAAAAAATATTTTCCTTTCATGATCATATATTTTATCTTTCACACGATGGAATTGTTTTTTAAAAATATGGTTTAAACCATTATTATCAGGTAGAAAATAAAACTCTGATTATAAAATTTAATTAAGGGGTATAAAGTAACACATTTGGATTTTTTTGAATGAACACTCTGTTGGATGGAATATATGTAACACCCCAAGACTTCATATTACATTATCTCATTAAAGTAATACAATAGCTTGCACTACACGCAACACCGAGTTCGAGCGAACCACGACATAACAATCTAGCCATTCAAAAGAGATTATGAATTATATTAACTGAAATTTGAATTTTATACAATCCTTATAATTTTAGAATCCATATTATGAGTTTCTTAGACATAATGTAAGAATAAATTCATTTTTTCAGATAAAAGAAGTATTGTTCAAAAAATGAAAATATTGACCTTTTAATGGAGAAACCTTTTTAAATCAAATATTTGACACTTTAATATATTAAATTTTACAAAATAAACTTCTTATTTATAATCGGGACATAAAAATTTAGTTTCGATAACTTTTTGGTGTTTTTTGATAACATTCATATTTGGGTGAATATTAAAAAAATAATAAATTTTAACTGAAAACAACATTTTTAATCAAAATAATTT
The DNA here is from genome assembly GCA_963277665.1 of Viscum album. Classification (NCBI taxonomy): domain Eukaryota; kingdom Viridiplantae; phylum Streptophyta; class Magnoliopsida; order Santalales; family Viscaceae; genus Viscum; species Viscum album. The sequence continues at coordinate 1,173,591,160 of OY728120.1, forward strand.
AGAGTGTTAAATTATAAATTTTAATGGTTTGGATGTATAATTAGATTATATTTTTATCATTTAATACAATGTTTGTCATTATAAGTAATTTCACAATTAAATTTGACATAAACACATGTCCATCTTTTGATAGATTTTACTTTTTTTTAAAACCCATTTTTTGGTTTAAACAACGGGAATTAATTTTAAATTAATAAATGAAACTTCTATGTTTTCAATTTTGTAAAATAGACTTCATTTTTGAATTCGGAATATCAAAATTAGCTTATGATAAAGTTTTGGTATTTTTCTGAAGAATTTCAATTTTTGAGGAATAGTGAAAACACTCCGTCATTATTTAAAACCGACTTTTTATTTAAATAATTAGTTATTTTATTTTAATTTATTTTAAGTCAATATATATATATATAATATCTTTATAAGTTCAATGTAATTCACTGGAGTCATTTTAGAATAGGTTTAGATATATAAAAGTTTATCGAACTTTTTACCGCCTTTTACCCACCTCTTTGGAGCATTTACAAATTTGCATAAAACATAATTTTACAACTTCTATGAGTTGAATTTAAAAAATCCTTGATACAAGGTCAATATCAGTATGTAAAATGTGGTTCAAAAAGATGAAAATAATTTTTGGTGAATAGAAACCTTTGACTTTTATTTAGCACGGTTAAAAGTTAATAGGGCAATTAAGGGTAAAAATTATATTAAAATTACCATAAAACATATCCTAATTCTATTGAATAAGTATAATTCAACCAAAAAATACCTTAGAAATAAAATATGATCCTTTAGGTCCACTTGGATTAGATTAGGACATTTATTATTATTTAATTTAAAAAAGAGTTCAATGTGTAAAATTCAAGTATTCATAACTAAAACATTTTTAATATAGGGTTATACATAAGATAAATTAGACTATAAATATTCATTAGAAAAATAAATTTTTTTCCTATATAATGGTATTTTATTTATAATTTTTAGACATTACATAAATAAATTTATTTTTGATAAAATGATGATGTAGTAATTACCTTATTAATAAAAGTTTAAAATAATTGATATTATATATACCCAAATAAATGTAATTTGATATTTTTGATAAATTCTAATAATTTTATAGGTTAATATGACATGTTAGGATTCATTAAATGAATTTTTTTGTAAGTAATAATTCTGTTATGAATTTATAAAAAACAAAATACCAAATAGTGTCAAAATTGACATAAAAGAGTTTCTAAAACGAATATTATATTATTAATTGTTATTCTATTATAGAAAATCTATGATTTAGACAAAGGGATTAAAGACTTTTATATCTGTCATTAATGAAACACTTGGGGTTACCTTTGATGTTTATAGTAAGTTTATTAACCATATAATATAAAAATACAAAGAGACATGGTAAATGTCAAACTATTTAATTAAGAGTTAAATCTTAAAGATAAGGTTAATATAGTGACCCTAACCTACATAAAACATATTGGTTGAGAGTTTTTAAACCCTTAACCACATTATAATTTAAATAATTCATTTTTTAGCCATTAGAAACCGAAACTTCTTTTATTATAAAATAACATTTCTATATTTTCCTAAGGTGCCCCTCACCCCGCTTATAAAAGGGCACTTCCCCTTCTCCCAAATTCACACCTCCAAAGACATTGGGCTCGGCAATACCATGCCCAAATATCCTCCCAAATATCCTAACTTCATCATAGATACCTTCCTTTTATCAGAAATCCAACCTAAGCAGCCCTTTGGATCAAGTCAAAAAGAAGAACCCAAAGAAGAGGTAAATATTTCATCACCTCTTTCAAGTTCTTTTCTTCTTCCACTTACTCTTTCTTTGTTGTTTCCATTATAAAATAATAACTCAAGTATATTTTATATAATTTGATGTTATTATAAATATTTTACAATCATATTCATTATTAAATCCACCCTATAATTGAAAAATCATCATACGTGCGTACATACGAATTACTGTCTCCACGTCGTGGTGTAGTTTGTTATTCAAACATTTCATTATTTGGATGGGTATAATAATGAGTATAAGTATTGTAAATAACAAATATAGCATGTTAATTATTTGTTATATATGTTATACAATCCAATTAAATAATATTTCTCTATCAATAAAATTACATTGTTGCTCGTGCGTACGTACGGATTACCGTCTCCACGATGCGACAAGATTCATTTCCACGTTCACCATTCAACGATGATTATAAAAAATATATATTATTAATAAGTATTTAATATATAAAATAATAATTCTAATGAATATATATATATATATACATATATATATATATATATATAAATTTACATACATATATCTTATTCACTTACTTCTGTTCAATACGATATTACTACAAAAACAACGTTTATGCGTACGTACGACCTACCGTCTCCATAAACGGTGCCTTCCATTTCATATATACATCTATTATAAATATTTATACTCTAAATATATATGATATATAAATAAAGGATTATATTCTGGAATCATTTAAATCATGATCTAAATCATATGATCAAGAATAACAAGTTAAAACACATACGATAAAGAAAGCGAGTATTACCCAAAATGTTAATTTAACATGGAAATCATTGTTTAATGGGTAGAATAAAGTCATAAATGAATCATTTATAATATAATCAATATAAATATGTTTATGGTTTAATATAATAACATACTGTGGTCATTATATAGGAGGTTAAACGTACCCTCGACCCAAGAAAAGTGAAAGGTAAGGGTTAATTTCACAATCTCATTGTTATACGAGGTTGTTTTTATGTAAGTATCTACTGAGACATATTTATTATCCATTTCCATGTTTCATAAAAGTGTTTTAAAAGGTATTATTTTTAAGTTAATTTTTACTAAAACATAATTTTAAATGTTTTAAATATTTATTCTTCTAAATCATTCTTATTAATGTCCATGTTTTCAAAATGGTTTTTATGGATTTATTTATATTTACATGAATGTTTTAAAAATGTTAATTGCTTTCAAAAGATTCAAAGTGGTATGGGACACTTTGATTCAAAAATTTCATTAAATGTATTACTTTCTAAATTGTGTGAATTTTAAATATTTTCATGAAAAAGGGATATTTCTCTCAAAGAGCTTTAGAAATCATTTTCATCTTTGTCAACATCCATTGATGGATTTTAAACTTGTTTGAAGTTGATTTATTATGATAAAAATATTAGATATTGTATTGAAGGTTTTGTGGTATGTTTGAGTGTGGATGTGTTATTTTTATACCATTCATGGTTTGTGGTTATATTATTGACATTTCATATGCTAGTTTAAATACAAATGTTTATGTTATGTTTTAACCTTTTCATATGATGAATGTATTGGACTTAGTATGTGATGGGTGGAGATCGCTATAGCTCGTCAATGCATCAGTAGGTCTCATGAGACAATTAGATGTGGAATTGGCTGAGGCCTTTCCCAATTTGAAATATGGTTTTGGCTAAGGCCTAAATCATTTTTAGATGTCTTGACCAAGGCCTTGACATAATGTTTCAGAATGTCTGGCATTATACATTCCCTCATTATGAAAATAAAATTAATGGTTCATGTGGTTATTTGACTAGTATAATACCCATGACTATGCTTTATTATGGAATTATTTACTCAGCTCATATTCATTCCATATAAGTATTCATGTTTATTTTTTTATAAAGGCATGCGTTTTCAATTATTCACCATGCCTAATATTTATGTTATCTTCTACTGTATTTATTACCCTTACTAAGAATTTACGCCCACCCCTTTCTTATATTTTATTTTCCCGGGATTCAAAGAAGTTTTTTATGATTGATAAGTAGGGTTAATCTAGGGGATTAATGAAGGTATCAAAGGATCATTTACGTTGTGTTTTATCTTCTAATGTGTAATGTAACATTCATGAATGTAATATATTTTCCCAGACTGCAAAACATACTGGTCCTTTGGGACTTGATTCCTTGTAATCATTCCAATGTATTAAAATAATGCACCGACTCTGGGCTTATGGGGTCGGGGTGTTACAATATATGACATGAACCACCAAGTTAAAACGAACCATGAAATATTATTATTTAAATATGAACATTACAACCTAGTTGTTTAATTGGTGGGTATGAATATGAATAACCAAATTATGAAATATATTTTCAATGTTCCCACTTAATACATATTTATTTATTAATTCCTTGAAAATACACATTAAATTTTTATTAATGTCATTTTATGATTCAAAAATACATTTTACTCAAAAAAGAATTTATTTATTTTTTTGAGAAAGTATTATAATTAATTTATTCAACTTTTTGAAATATAATTTGAAGAAAATGAAATAAATTTTGAACTCAGTTTACTATAATTATATAATGATGATATCTTGGGATTTTTCTAAAATGTTTTATTTTTTGATGATTAATGAAAACATTGAGTTAAAAGAAAATTTTACTCAAAAAAGGATTTTTTTTTTGAGAAAGTATTATAATTAATTTATTCAACATTTAGAAATAGAATTTGAAGAAAATGAAATAAATTTTGAATAGAGTTTATTCAACTTGGGATTTTTATCTCATTTTAAAAGAAAATTTTACTCAAAAAAGGATTTAATTTTTTTTTTTGAGAAAGTATTATAATTAATTTATTCAACTTTTAGAAATAGAATTTGAAGAAAATGAAATAAATTTTGAACTCAGTTTACTATAATTATATAATGATGATATCTTGGTATTTTTCTAAAATGTTTTATTTTTTGATGATTAATGAAAACAATGAGTTTTATTGAAAACTGTATTTTTAATTTTTTTCATTTATAATGTAAAATTTTCTTTTAAAATGAGATAAAAATAAAATTAGTTCTTTTATATCATGAGTAATCCAATTAAGGCCCCTGTAATCAGTTTAGTTATTTTTTTATAAAAACTTATCACACTTAAGAATACATTTCTCAAGAAAGTAATTTTCCGTCGTATTTTATGTGTTTAATTTTAAATTAATTTATACCAATTAAATTAATTGAATTTCATAAAATAGATTAATTATAGGGAATTGGAATAATTAATATTATTTAATAAAGTTAACTTATTTTTTTCTCATAATGAATAGTAACTATGGTAAATAGTTATAACAACAATAATGGGTAAAACAAGTTTATTAAGGTTAAAACTAATTTGAAAAGGATTTAAAATCTCCGTAATGATAATATTTAACCTATTTTATGAGGGGAGGCCACCCATAAATATCTAGTTATTATATTTATGAATATTTGGATATTTTTATTTTTGATAATGATCTATATAATATTTTTTTTACTGAAAAATAAAAATTCTCATAATATTCCTATAAAATTTCTCTTTTATGTCCAAATAGTGACAACAACAAGTTTTGGATGAATATTATTTATTAGTTTTAGAATGATTAAATTATTTTTATTATGGTAATTTATTTATTATTTTTATATATTATATAATTACCATAATTCTTATATAATGTTGACATAATACATATACATGGAGTAGAAATATCAAAGTAAATAATTTTAATAAATTTAATTTTTCTATCTATTGAATAAATTATAGAAAAAAATTAATATTATTGTTATTATTATTTTTTTTTTGGTAAAAATCATAATATTTTAATTCCATTATTATCTTTATGCACAAAAAATAAAATTAGACGAATTGTGTCAAAAAAATAAATTAATGAGATTTTATAATAAAAAGTAAATTATTAAATTATTTTAAATTTATAAAAAACAGATATTTAGAATAATAATTTTATATGGTTTATAATATCATCCATTGACCATTTAGGGGTCACTTTTCCTTTTATAGTAACTATCTTGACCCATAATGAGTAAAAAACATTTATATCGCTGTAATTATTATAAGGGTTAATGGAGGGGGGGGGGGTAAATAGATAAGGGTGAAAAAATCACAAATTAATTTATAAATTTAATATAATGAACATATATTGACTCATACTAATAATATAGTTTACATATATCTATTTTTTTCCAAATTTACATGAAAATTAATATATATTAATTTAATACTTTAAGAAATGCCAAGGGTATCATCTCCCTCACTTATAAAAGAACAACCCATATCCTCCACATTTCACACTTCATGAGGCATTTTAGTTAGAAAATAACTTAAAAATACCTTAATAAAATCTATCACCATGCATTAGATGTCTTATTTTTGGAATAATACCATCCCTAGAGGGCATATGGTGTAAAGAAAAGGAGATTTCTTGAAGAAGGTGTATTACTTTTAACCAAATGTTTTAGTTTTATTTATTCCTCTACATCCTTAAACACACTTATAACCATTATTATATTATAAAATTAGTATTTTATATATAATTACATGTTATTATATTGATTTATTAATATTAATATATATAATTTTCATCAAATTATATATGAAACCATCATTCTCATATAAGGAAAAATACAACCTCACGAACCGATGTAATATTCTTCCATCACTAAATCTAAAAATAGTTATAATTATGGATTTAAAGTATATATATATAAGATTAATGAAATAATTACAAATTTTCAATTATAATATATCTTCTTATTTTTCATACCATTCCATCCATTGAAAAAAGATAACACCGTTAACGCGTACATGTTGATTACCACCCCCATGAAGTGATGTGATTTTTTTCCATCACATCCTCACATTTCTGGTATACATAACTATATTTAAATATATAATACTATATTTATAATATAATAATAATTCTATAATTATAAAATGATATTATATTTCTTTCCTTGATGTTTGTTGAAAAATATAAACACTTCTCATGCGTACGTATAACCTAACATCTCCATTATTGTAACATAATTAATTTTTTGTAACCATATTACATATTATTTTTTTAAATTATAATTAAATTATAAAAATGATAATTATGTCAATATTATTGTATTATATATGATTCTATAGTGAACTCCATGACCATAGTCAATATACCAATGTCATTTTGAAATTATCAACTGAATGTCATCAAAACATCTGGCATAAATTTAATTGATAAAGTGACTAAATAATTTTTTTTTTCATAAATGATATTAAATGTATAATGATAATGAAATGTAAATTAAAAATTTTCTTAATAAATAAAATAACTAATATAATTTTATTATTAAGGAACTAAAGAATATACGATGGTAAATGGTTTTTATAGTTTGGGATATTTAGTCTCAGTTCACTTTCTTTGAGATATGTGCTTCATTTACAACATGTTTTATTTTGTGTGGTGTATTACAGTACCAAATGTATTTATTTTATCATTATTAAAAATTTAATTTATATTAATTCCTTAAATTTTTTATGAGTTCAAAATTTATCAAGTCATAAGGGTCACTTTATTTAAAAACCTCATTTTAAAAATTTTAAGGATTTATTTTCTAAATATTATTATTCCATGTCCATGTAATATTAATTTTTTTATATATGTATCTATATTGATATAAATTAATTATAATCTAATTTGAAGTCTCTTATTTATTTTTTTTTTAATTTTTTTAAAAGATTTTTTTACATATTTTAAATGGAATGTTTTTAATTTATTTATAAAAGGAAAAAAATAATGTTAAATTTTAAAGTATACAATGTCAAAGTATTTTCCCTCCACCATAAAAATTGTTTTAGGGTTTCAATACATTATATGATTTCATGTTTTATTATAAGAAAAAACCTCCTTCCCTTTTTATGGATATTTTAAATTTGAATGTTTTTTAAATTAAAAGGATACACGAATATCTAATTTTTTTATTATGGGTTAAAAAAATCTATTTTTTATATGTAAGAGTTTTTTAATTCTCTATAACAATACAAATAAATGTTTCATAGGTATGATAGTGATCCATTATTTACATTTAATGCACTATAAAAAATTAGTGTTCTTATAGGGGGTTATAACCCCCTATAACCAAAACTAAAGTGGCCTCACTATATTGTTAGGGGTAGTTGTTTAGAATGTTCCAGGAGATTAGGGAAGAAGTTAGTAGTGGTTATCTTAAAGTTTCTTATCCCCTTATAAATTATTTATTAATATTAGGACCAGTTTTAACCACCCCTAATTGTTGTCAATAAGCTAATTTAGGTTCTATTTTGGTGGATCTAATATTAATTAATTAATTAGAAGGGATTTCCCCTTATAATTAATTTATTAATATTAGTACTGGTTTTAACCACACCTAATTGTTGTTGAGAAGAAAATTTTGGGTTGGTTTTGGATGTTATGGAAAACCACACTGAAATGTGTATTTTTTTAATTAGTAATATTTTATTTTCATATTATCCCCCACCTCCAATTCTCCCATGTTCATTTTTTAATTAGTAATATTTTTTAATATTATCCCCACTGCCCCTTCTCCCATTCCCCCACCCCACGGGTTCCCCTCATGTACCCACTCCCATCAACCCCACCCTCCCTCTAGTAGTGAGAAAATCAACCCTACATTTTAATTTTATTAATTAGTATTTTTTTTCATATTATCCCCTATCACCCCACTGTGTATTCTCTCATTTATCCAAGTCATGGGTTCCACTCCAATACCCACTGTAATCACCCCCACCATCCCTCTAGTACCCACTATAGTGCCCTCTCTCTCACGCCTATCCATGGTTTACTACAAACTATCCATTCCCACCCATTCCTTTGACCCACCTTCCCTAACCTAAAATTCCACCCCATTAGGAATCAAATGTTTCACCGGCACCCCATGAGTTCCCATATAGTCCCTACTCCCGTCACCCCCACCCTTCCTAATTGTTGTTTAAAATCAAATTTAGAGTCAATTTTGGTGGTCCTAATATTAAAAAATTAATTATATTGGATTTCCCCATCTAAATAATTTATTAATAATAAGACTGGTTTTAACCACCTCTAATTGTTTTCCAGAAGAAAATTTATTTTCAGTTTTGTTGATTTTTGGAAAATTGTCCCTAAAAGTGCATTTTTTTAAATATTCATATATTTTTTTCATATTTTCTCCCACCTCCCATTGTCCCATGTGCATTATTTTAATTAGTATTTTTTTTACATATTATCCCCCACTACCCCTTCTACCATTCCCCCACCCAACCATGTTCCCCCTATTCCCACTTCCATCATCCCCTCCATATAATACTCAAAAAACCAACCCTAATTTTTCATTTTTTAATTAGGCTTTTTTTTTCTGATTATCCCCCACTTTTCTTTATCTCATTCCCCACCCTTCAAGTTCCCATCCAATACCCACTCCCTTTACCCCCACCATCCATCTAGTTCCCACTCCGGTCCCCACTCTCTCACGTCTGTCCACTATTGAATCCAGACTATCCGTTACCACCCCCTCCTTTGACCCTGGTCTTTCACAAATTTACCCAAGATTTTAGGGTTAAGCGGTTGATTATAGTGTATATTTGGTTATCGAATCCTCAGAGACCTAAGAAGAAACCTAGAGACATGTACTTTTTATGGATTGTTTTGTCTATGAAGTTCCCAAATTTGAGTTGAAATTTTATGGGTTTTAAGACATAACTAACAGGATTAATTGAATTCAATTTGAAAGAATGAGTTGATCCTAGGTTATTTCTTGGGGGTGGATTGGATGAAATTCGTTTTTTAACTGTTTCAACATCTTATATTAGAGATGGGTTTATTCAAGACGATCAAACAAATTAATCACATACTAGTTTAGCACCAACACAAAATAATACTAATCACCTATACACTTGGAGGATCAAATTTATGATCACCCCAAGGTAAAGGTTCATATTATCAATTCAAGTATGTGGCCTTAAAATTCAATAAGGACAAAGATGTTTTAAAATCATCAAATAAAAATTTCAATTAAAAGTAGTGATTAGAAATTAATGGGGTGATAAATAACATCCAATCCAGTCCCTTGATAATCCCTTGGATCAATCCATAAGTGGGTTATCCCTCCATTGATTCTATTTTTTCAATCGGAGTGGTAAGTAGACTCATGAGGGAGGAATTGAAGAATTAAGAAAACAACAAAATGAAAACGATCACACCACTATTGTGTAAAAAATTTGACAAGGTTTGGTGAGAATAAATTAAAACCATGAGGGAAAGGTATCAAATTGAGATGGATAAGAATAGAATAATATAAAAAGAAGAACTTTTATTTATAAACTAAGATTAATTAAAACAACTTACAATTGAGGAAGAACATTTCAAAGGGAAATTGGCAGCGTAATATTACTATGAACAAAAACATCTGAGATCCTTAAATACTATAAAACCATTTCCTTAAATAGGCATTTTGGGAGTCTTGGGTATAGAATACAATATTAAAAGTCATCCCACTTGATTATGGTAGGCTTAGGGTGGTGAAAAGCTTGTGGAACTTGGACTTTTCCACTCTTGACCCGAGTTTTCAGCCAGCTTGCATCCAACGAACAGAAGCACCTAGATGACCTTATAGATAGCCTAATTGGAGTGATAAATAGAATAAAAAAGGTGTAATAATATTTGTCTAATATCTCTCTATAAAATATCATCCCAAATTAATTTCTTTTTTCGGATATATAATTAAATTTGTGGGATTTTTTCTGGGCCGCAGAATCTGGCCCAAGATTTTATCTCTAAGATGGGCCCCATGAATAACCACAATGGATACAGAATTAGCATAGGATCCTGAATATTTATATGTTCCTACATATGTATTTTATCATCACATGAAATTTGGGCTTATTTGGGTTTTTATTGTGAGCCCCACATTCTCATTAGTGGGCTGATTCCAAATCTACCTTCTCCAGAATTGTTTTCTTTCATCGCCAAATATCCCCATCATACATTATGAGTCCTCCATTGATCCTTAAATGAAAGATGTTAATATTTAAGAATAGATCCATCTAAAAAAATATCATATTAAAATATGGATAATTACATTCCTTAAAATTAAATGAATCATTGGGCCTAAATTGGTGTAAATTAGGCATGAAGTGCACAAATGTTGAGAATGGATGTTCAGAATTAAAATATTCTAACTCCAGACCATAAGATAAAAAATAAACATTTAATACCATTAAAAATTAATTAACATATGTGATTTTATTATCTAATAAAACCTTTATGTTGATATTTTCTAGTCCCAAGAAAAATGTATCTCAACAATATGAAACTTTAATTCCCTTTTCCAAAAACATTTTAATACACAACGATCACCACAAACCCTTATACCAAACAATCAGGAAACCCATAAAAATATTTTAATACAAGAATGTTTCATAAGAATATCCTAATCCAAAGTCTGTTCCTTTATTCAAATTCATCGCCAAATTTCATCCAATTTCAATAAAGAATTATGATGTGTTGTGTGTCACAAAAGACACAAGGGTTCATTTTTATTCTAGGGGAAAATTATGGAAGTGCTAGGTGGAATCACATTTCAATATTAAGATGAGTGTTTGATTTTTTTATATTTTTTTATTGTTTTTTTTTCAATTTTTCCATGGTAATTAAAATTTCACTCAATAGTTTCAACCCATGTAGCGAGACTTTTCCGATGACTCCAATGCTCAAAGACCATAGGGCACCAAGTGAAGCCCACATACTCGGGAATCATCTCGAGTTAAATCAGTCAAAAAAATTCAAATTACCATATTTAAAGATAAAATTACTAACTCCGGGCTAGAAAAATATGGATTCACGATCCCCAAGTGATGAAAGCCACACATTAGGTCATTTCATTGCTCTACGTGTAAATTTATTGTTTTTTTGAATTTTTTTGAATACGCATATTAAAACTAAAATGATCACCAAACCTATGATATTTATTTGGGAGACCCCATGAACTCAAACTAATACCCCACTATACAAAGGTCATGGATTGTGATCAAATTTCTTTCTATTTGGATGAAAATATAAATGATGAAATTTCACATTAGACAACCACACATTCAAAAATCTATGCTCATGAAATTGTACATGGATTAAAATTAGAATTAGTGTATGCTAAATTTTTTGATATTTAGTTTCAAAGTGTGCAATGTGTATTATCATGTTCAAAGTTAAATAATTTTTCCTTCCATTTATACACATTTTTATAAAATCATTCTTTACACAAAAGTAATTTTTTTAAACAAAATCAAATTTTATATTTCATCTCCCCCAAACATAAAATAACATTTTCCCCAGTGTTTGAAGAAAAGGGAATTTAGTAGGGGGTAGAGGCAGAGAAGGGGAGTTCAAAAAGAAAATTAGAATATTATGATCATGGAATTAAGTCAACTGGTTGTTGAAGTGGAAGTTCTTGCTGCTCTAATTTAGTCCTTTGATATCCATGTAACTTGCAGAGATCCCTTGTGGAAAAAGGAAAAAAAACAATCAAACAAAACAATAATATATATATAGATATATGTATTTATTCATATAATAAATATGTAAAACATATGAATATATACACAAATTATAGAATAAGGAATCACTATAAGTCATAGGTCAGTGGTAAGTACGCACCCCTGTCTCCCTTCAGTCCCAGGTTCGAGTCCCCGTGGCTTCGCCAGTTGTGACAGGGTTTTCCCCATGACCTACGACGTGTCCTTTTAATTTTTTTTAACATAAAAACACATAAAAATAAAATGAACCGATGATACGTTGTCTCCTTTTTAAAATTCTATGTAAGGTATTACTTAAGGATCACACCATGTGACATAGATGAATATGACTCTCCCCTTTCATACCCATCCATACTCATAAAATAAGAATAGGTCTACAATGTATTTTTTTAATTATCAAAACGATTCATTAATTATATTTCAAAAATAAAGATGATTCAAAAATATTGGAAACATGGTAACCACTGGTTGCCTCCTGTGCAATGATTTTGTTTAATATCGCTAACTTGACTTGAACCCTTAACTATTTAAGTATTTTCATCATATAAGGTTTGTTCACACAAGTTTTTATCAACTTCATTTTTTTGGAATGATTCAATGACTGTTTTGACTCTATGACCATTAACTTTAATGGTTTGACTATTGGTGGGATCTTGAATTTCTACAACCCCATGGGGGTACAACTTATGCACTATGTATGGACTTGACCATCTAGACCTCAACTTTCATGGGTGTAAATAAAGTTTAGAACTATAAAAAAGAATTGTTTTACCCCATACAATGTGTTTGGTTTTAAGATTTTGAGATTGGTAGGCATGTACTTTATCTTTATTGATCCTTGAATTTTCATAAGCATCCATCCTAAGTTCCTCAAGTTCATTGAGATCTAATTTACTTTTTTTTGACCAATGAGTGGTTATAATTCATTTTCTTAGTTGCCCAAAAGGCCTTATGTTCAATATACAATGGAAAATGGCATGATTTACCATAAAACAACCTATATGAGGACATTCCTAAAATGGTTTTATATGTGGGTTGATAGGCCCAAATAGAATCTAAGAGTTTTCTCGACCAATATTTCTTAGATAGATTAACAGTTTTCTCAAGAATTTGTTTGATTTCTCGATTGGATAACTCTAACTGACCACTGGTTTATGGGTGGTTAGAAGTGGAAAATTTGTGAGAAATTCCATACTTGTCCTTGAGTAATGAGAATGGACGATTGCAAAAATGAGTTCTACAATCACTAATGAAAGCCCTAGGAATTTAAAATCTAGAGAATATGTTTAATTTTAGGAATATAATCACAGTTTGATGATCATTGGATTTTGTGTGAATGGCCTCAACCCATTTTTAGACATAATCAATAGCTAAGACAATGTAAAGATATACCCTAGAGTTTGGGAAGGTACACATGAAATCAATTCCCCAACAATCAAAGATTTCAACCACTATGATGGGAGTGAGTGGAATTTGATTCCTTTTTGTGATGAACCCTACTTGTTGACAGCTAGGAATGCTTTTGAAAAAATGTGTAGGAGTCCCTTGAGAGGGTGGGCCAGAAGATAGCACACTGATGAATCATAGAAAATGTTTTCTTCGAGGAAAAGTGACCTCTACATTCCTCACTATAACAAAATTTAAGGTTCGACTCGTGTTCAGATTCTGGGACACTCCTCCTAATGACATGGTCAGGGAAGAACTTATAGAGGTATGGATCGTCAAACACATAGTGCATATCATCAGAATGGAATTTAATTCAATCTTGAGCCCCTAAATTTTTTGGAATGACTCATGTAACTAAGAAGTTGGATATGTTGGCATACCAAGGTCACTCACTCACATAGTATAGGTGTTCATTAGGGAATGAATCAAACACAGAAAGGTGATTTGAGTTGTCTTTTAATTCCATACTTGAGAGGTTATCAACTAAAACATTTTCAACACCCTTTTATCATTGATTTTATGGTCAAATTCTTATAAGAGAAGGACCCACCTAATCAGTATAGCCTTGGCATCTTGTTTTTGGAAAAGGTATTTCAGGGATGAATGGTAATTGAAGACAATGATGGGTGATCCTAAGAGATAGAACCTAAATTTTTCTAAGGAAAATGCAACAACAAGAAACACTTTCTTAGTGGTGGTGTAGTTGATTTGTGCAACATTTCATGATTTTATTTCATAAGCAATGGCGCATGGATTTTTCTCACACCGTTGTCCTAAGACTGCTCCTATAATGAAGTCACTCACATCACACATGAGCTCAAAAGGATGTTTCCAATTTAGATATTTCATGATAGGTGGAGAGATAAGAGCTAACTTGAGTGTAGAGAATGATTCCTCACAACTTACTATCCATAAAAAATGGATCATCTTTCACCAATAGAGAACAAAGTGGTCAAGAAATGGAGCTGAAATTCCTAATGAACCTTTTATAAAAGCCAACATTTCATAAGAGAGACCTCACTTCCTTGATAGTTTTTGGGTGATGGATGGTGAAGAATGATTTCAATCTTGGATTTATCAACTTCAATCCCCCTACCAGATACAAGATGGCCTAGAACTAGTCCCTCTTTAACCATGAAAAGGGATTTTTCCCAGTTTAGGACTAGATTATTTTCTTCAAATCTTGACAAGAATCACTCCAAATTCCTCATACATACCTCAAATGTATCCCCAAACATAGATAATTCATCCATGAAGACCTTGAGAAAATCCCCTACCATGTGTGAGAATATTCCCATCATGCATCGCTGGAAGGTTCCAGGGGAATTGAATGACCCAAAGGGCATGTGTTTGAAAGTAAAGGTGCCTAATGGACATGTGAATATAGTCTTCCCTTGATCCTCTAGGGAGACCTCAATTTGATTATACCCTGAGTACCCATATAAGAAACAATAGAAGGCATGACCTGCCACTCTTTCAAGGACATTGTCAATGAATGGTAAGGGGGAAATTTTCCTTCTTGTAAAATGAGTGTAGATTCCTATAGTCGGCACAGACTCCCCAGCCACTACTCACCCTTGTTGGAAGAATATCTCCATCCTTATTGGTTATAACTGTGATTCCAGCCTTTTTTGTAAACACGTGGATTGGTTTCACCCACTCACTCTCAGATATGGGATAGATGATACCAGCTTTTAACAATTTCATAAGTTCTTTTCTCACTACTACCATGATATTAAGATTTATTTTCCATTGATGTTAAAAACATGGCTTTGAATCAGATCCTAGAATAATCCTATGCATCCCGATAAGTTGGCTAATCCTAGGAATATCAGACATGGTCCAACCAATGTCTTTCTTATGTTTCCTAAGTGCATCTAGAAGCATCCTCTCATGATTCGATTCATGATTAGAAGAAATTAAAATAGGACGTGTTTGATTGTCCCCTAGTAAGGAATACTTGAGTGCAGCGGGAAGTTCCCTCAATTCAAGATCAGGTTAGTTCTAAATTTCAGTAGAAGATTGTGACATTGGATCAAGATCAATTTTGATTCCGAGAGTTTTAGATAGGATTGATTCCCCACATGTAAAATTTTCAGCTACTAGATTGGCTTGATCAGATTTAGGAATGGAAGTTGGAGTGGTCTCTATGAAAGTGGTTTCTTGAATGGTTTCACTGATTGTTGGACCTAAGACTTCAACATAAGAGAAATTTGAAAATGATTCTAGCCAAGGAGATAAAATTCCTTCATGTGAACAAAGGAAATCAATCTCATCCTGACTTAATCATCCATCCAATATTCCTTGATGTTCTATGGATTCATTATCAATGCTTCCTATCATGTTTACTTCTTGAATGTACTATTCATACCCTATTTGTGAGCATGCATTATAGATTTTCAAGTCTAGAATCATGTTTCCAAAGGTGATGGTCATGTTCCCATTTCGAACTTGGATAAAAGAGTTGATTATTTTAAGGAAACAACAACCAAGGATTATTTGGGTTTGTTCCTTATTTCCTATGTTTGGATGGTTGTCAAGGACAATGAAGTCAATAGGGTAGATGAAGTTTTCATCCTTTACCAGAACATCCTTTAAAATCATCATTGGAATACTAATGCTATGATAAAAAAATTGAAGTGTGACAGAAGTGGGTTGGATCTCTTCTATGCCTAACTGGAGGTACACAACATAGGGGATGAGACTGACACTAGAACCTAGGTCACAGAAGGCCCTGACAACATTTCTCTCTCCTAGTTCAACATTGATGTAAGGGAAAGCTGGGTCTTTCAACAATGGAGGAATGGTCCATTGAATGGTGGTACTCACAGTATCAGCCAAAAGGAATTTGTTTTTATGTGAAAATTTTCTTTTAAAATTGCACAAGTCTTTAAGGTAATTTAATTATTCATGTATGGTTTGGATTTCATCGAGAAGGGGAATGTTCAACTTGACTTGTGAGATGATTTCCTTCAACGTTTCACTCAATTCTGTCTTGGTTTCCCCTTCATGAATTGAGGAAATTGTGCATGTTTTGGGGTTGTTTATTGATGAGTAGTTTCTTTCACATAGTTATCAGTTTCCTCAATTTGTTCTTGTGGTTAATTTGAATTTTTATTAGAGTTTGAATATTCACATGGTTTCTGCATTATTTGTCCAGGTTTCTCAATTGATTTCCCATTTCTTAAAACTGTCACAGCCTTTAGTTGTTCATTATTTTTTTGAGTGAAACATGACTGTCCCCTTAAATTTGAGGATGGTACCACCTAAGTTGGCATGGGTTCCTTTCTAGTTTTGATGGTTATCCGTTCTTATTTAAGGGAATAAACTTCAGAGTTCATCTTTCCATTTGTTTTCATAATTGTTCTAGTGGGATTTTTGGAGCAGTTGTGGTTGGTGTTTGATAAGATTGGTTTATCCCAGGGGGTATTTTTGATGTGGGATGATTTGTTGAAAATGGATAGGTGGCTATCGATATTGGATATGTCGGTTTTGGAACTAGTTATGGGTTTGGTAGTTCTGATGGGGGTATATATTTTATCCCTGTGGTTTGCTTGGTTGTTGGTTATCTTTTTAGAGGATGCCTGGGTGGTCATTATACCTTAGGTTGAATGTGTTTTGGTATTAGGGTTTTTGAAATTTTAGAGCCTTGACCTTCATTGGTGGATCTCCAAGAAGAAAATATTTAATTGAAGGGATGGTTTGATTTTTTTCAGTCTTGTGGTCATGTTTTTCACAAATTGTTCAATCATGGTCAACAGTTTGAATTTTATGGACCTTCCTAAGATTGATCTCCTCGACCTTCCTAGTCAGTGTAGGAAGTTTCTCCCTAAGGATCTCCTCCTCCCTAAGTGTGTGAATTCCACCAGATTTTGGTGGCTTCTCATAATAAGGTGATGTTCCCCATGTTTGGTTTGGTTTATCTAGGATTTCTAGATACTCATAAGCATCATTTAGGGATTTTTTTAATTGTTCCATTACAGATGATGTCAATGAATTGTTTATTCCCCGAACCCAACCCTTCATAGATAATTTGAACTTGTTTTGGGATTAAAAATCCATGGCGAGGTACCATGTTTAGTGTGTCTTTGAAACTTTCCCATGTTTCATAAGATGACACTCCCTCTTTTTCCAAAAAAAAATTGGATTCCCTTTTTAAGTGCAATTGTTTTATGGTGGGGAAAGCGTTTTTGTATAATTATCATTGTAATTGTTCCCAAGAGTTGATTGATGATGGTCTAAAATTTTTTAGCCAATTTTAAGATCGATTCTTTAAAGAAAAAGGAAATAGCCTCATCTTAGCTGATTCTAGTTGATATGGGGGACACATGGTATCTACAATGTCATTGAACTCCTTGATGTGGAGGTAGGGAATCTCGGACTCCATTCCATAGAATGTGGGATGTTGGTTTAGGAAATGGGGTTTAATGATGTAGTTGGAACCTCCTAGGTAATTGTGTCTAATTCATGAGGGGGAATTGGTCCAGGAAGGTGTGATGTAGTCTTTCATGGTTTGATCGACTGCATTTCCTATTTTTGAGGCTGCCTCATTTGGATTTCCATTTTGGTTCACACACGGGTTTATGAGTTGGTTTCTTTAAAGACCTTACATTGAAATGGGATACTTTTTTGACTCTAGAGTATTAGGAAGATTAGGATATAATTTAAAGAGTTCCCTTTATGTACTTGACTCCCTAACCCCAGGACTATCCACCTTAACTAGATAGTTTGATTGGTCACGAGTGTTTGTGAACATGAACCAAAAGAAAAAAACGAGAAAGGTAAAAGATAAGAGAATTTGGATGAGAATTGAAGACATGTGGGAGAATAGAGTGGGTTTTTAGTATGAATTAAATGGTTCCCCATAAATGTTTCCAAAATTTGGTCTCGCCCAAATTTACCCCAAGATTTTAGGGTTAAGAGATCGCTTGTAGTGTAGCATGGGTTGTTAAATCCTCAAAGACCTAAGAAGAAACCTATAGACACAAACATTATATGGATTGTTTTTTCTATGAATTTTCTGACTTTGAGTTTAAATTTTATGGATTTTAAGATAGAAATTACAGGCTTAAGTGAATTCAATTTTAAATAATGAGTTGATCCTAGGTTATCACTTGGGGTGGATTGAATGAAATTCTTTTTTTAACAGTTTCAACTTCTTATATTCAAGATAGGTTAATTCAAGAAGATCAAAAAACTTCATCACTTACTATTTTAATACCAACACAACATAATAATAATCACATATACACTTAGAGGATCAAATTTATGAGCACTCCAAGGTAATGTTTTGTATTAGAACTTGAAGTATGTGGCCTTAAAATTAAACAAGGTCAAAGAAGTTTTAAGATACTAAAATAAAAATCTCTATTAAAATATGTTATTTGAAATTAATGGGGTGATAAATAACATCCAATGAAGCCCCTTTCTAATTTCTCGGATCAAACCAAGAGTGGGTTGGACCTCCATTGATGCTACTGTTTTAATGGAAGTGGGAAGTAGACTCATGAGGGAGGAATTGAAGAAGTAAGAAAACAATAAAAAGGAAATGATCACTCCACTGTTGTGTGAATAATTTCACATGGTTTGGTGTGAATAAATTCACACCTTGAGGAAACTGTATTAAAGTGAGATTAGAAGTATAGAATAATTGGAAAATAATAACTTTTATTTAGAAACTAAGATGAATTAAAACAACTTACAAATGAGGAAGAAAATAACAAAGGAAAATTTGTAGCAAAACATTACAATGAAATAAATCATCCAAGATCCTTAAATCATCCAACACCACTACCTTAAATAGTAATTTTGGGAGCTTTGGGTCAAGCCTAAAATAGTGAAAGTCATACCACCCGATTATGGTAGGCTTAGGGTGGTAAAATGCTTGTGGAACTTGGACTTTTCCACTCTTGACCCGAGGTTGTAGCCGGCTTGCATCCACCGAACAGAAGCGCCTATATGGCTATCAAGATGGCCAAATTGGAATGATACATAGAAGAAAAAAGTGAGGGTACATATGTATCCTTGCTCTCTATAAATTTCAGCCCAAATGAATTTGTGGTTGCCGAGATATGAGTAAATTGGTGGGTGGTTTTTCAGGGCCACAGAATCTGGCCCAGAATATTATCTCTAACTTTGGCTGCCAGAACATCCAAAATGGGGGCCGAATTAGCACTGGATTATGAATAATTATATGTTTCTATATATTTATTCTATAATACCAAGAAATTTGGGCTTCAATGGGTCTATATTGTTGGCCCCAAATTCTCGTCAGTGGGTTGGTGTCCAATCTGCCTTCTCTAGAATTGTTTCCTTTCATCGCCAAATATTACCATCATACTTTATGAATCCTCCATTGATCACTGAATGAAAAATGTTCATATTTAATTTTAGATCAATTTACCAAAATATAATATTTAAATACGGATAATTACATTCCTTAAAATCAGATGAATCATTGGGCCTAAATTGGTGTACATTAGGCATTAAGTGCACAAATGATGAGAATGGATGTCCAAAATTAAAATCCACTAACTCAGGCTCATAAAAACAAAAATGAACATTTAATACCATTAAAATATAATTAACATATGTGTCTTTATTGTCTAATCAGACCCACATTTCCTTTAGTGAAATTCCACCCCATGGGTATCAAACTTTTCACCCCCATCGCAGGGGTTCCACTCTAGTTCCCGCTCCCGTCACCCCACCATCCCTAATTGTTATCAAGACGAAAATTTAGGGTCCATTACGGAGGTCCAAATATTAAAAAAATTAATCAGAATGGGTTAACACTTATAATTAATTTATTAACATCAGGATCAGTTTTAACCACCTCTAATTTTTTTCGAGAAGTAAATTTAGGGTCGATTTTGGTGGTTACGAAAAACCTCCCCAAAATGTGCATTTTTAATTAGTAATTTTTTTTCTCATATTATCACCCACCCCTTCTCCCTTGTGAATTTTTTTATTTAGTAATATTTTTTTCATATTATCCTACACCGCCACCCCTTCTCCCATTCCCTCACCTCATTGGTTCCCATCTTGTTCCCACTCCCATCACCCCACCCTCCCTCCAGTACCCAAAATACCACCCCTAAGTTTTCATTTTTTTTAATTAGTGTTTTTTTTCATATTATCCCTTACCTCCCCTTATCCCATTCCCCCACCTCACGGGTTCTCCTCTAGTACCCACTCCTATCACCCCTACCATCCCTCTGATATACACTATGGTCCCCTCTCTGTAATTTCAATCCCCATATGACTCCAGACTAACTGTTCATGCCCCCTCCTTTGACCCACTTTCCCTACCGTAAAATGACACCCCCATGGGAATCAAACCTTGCATCAGATTCCCACTGATCTCCCATGAATCCTACCCCTTACCACAACCACAATTTTATTTTCATTTATATAACACAAATGCATATATTTATATATATATTGTATTTTTTTCAAATAAATAACACATTCCTAATATATTTAAATACATTTTAATAGTAATATATATACACTATTAAGTATATTTATATGTATATACAATTATGTATAATATATTTATGTATAATATATTTATATAATATATATGTATATAAAATATATGTATTTAGATATTTATTTGTAGATTTATTTATATATATATACAATTATATAATATATTATATATATTATATATATACAATATTTATGTGTTTCCTAAATTATACATATTATATATTATATAATTATATATTACCCAAATATATTATACACACACAAATGTATATTATATTCATACATACATAGTTAAAATGATAATATATATATATATATATTAAAAATTTATATGCAAAAAAATATATTGTATATTTTAAATATATATATATATATATTTATTATTTATATATGTATATAATTCAATATTTTTATATTATATTATATTTAATACAAATAAAATTATTATAATATATGTTATATTTAATTAGTATATATATAATATAATATTATATATATTCTTATAATATAATAAAATATATCTATATTGATGAAATTGTATGTACATTTATATAGAAACATAATTTACCTATATAAATATGTTTATGGATATATTATATATATATATATATTTTATACATAATTATAATATATTTATATTTAATTTTGTATATATTACATATATATTTTTATATAATATAATATAAATATATTTATACCTAAATATACAATAAAAGTGTATTTAATATAATTTATGTACAATATTAATCATAATATAAATGTATTTAATAAATGTATAGTATTTATAAAACCACATATAAATTTTATATATTTCAATAAATATTTTTATTATTACATTTATATTATGTATACTAAAATTTATACATATATACATTTTTGTTTTCATGTATAAGTATTTATTTAAAGTAATATATATATATATATATATATATGTTTAAAATGAATATAAATAAATCATATAATGTGCTTATGTTATATTTATATATTTATACATGCACGTGCAAACACACATATTATAATATTTTAAATTATATGGGATTTAATATTTTTAAATATATTGGGGGTTAAAACCCCCCTTAAATCTAAGAGATTATAGGTGGTTCATGACCCCCCTCTCATGTCATAAATTAGAGGCGCTTTAACACCCCCTCTAATTAGAGGGATTAACCACGATTTTTTTTACCCCTCTAATATTTAAAATTAGAGGGGGTTCAAAACCCCCTATAATTTTATAGATTATAGGGGGTTGTGAACCCCCAAAATTTCCTTTAAAAAAATAAATTCACTTATATATATCCCCTAAAGTAAAAATGAAAATTATATATACATATAAATATATACACACATATGTGCACACAAATATATACAATAAAAGGGAATATATATGAGACATATTTTTTAAAAAATAGAAAATAAATTAGACGGGGTTAAAACCCCCTCTAATCCACGGAGTTTGATGTGATTCATGAACCCCATATATCAAGGAATTATAAGTGGTTCAGGAACCCCCTATAATTTCTTAAATTAGATCGGGTTCAAACCCCCCAAAAATTTAAGAGATTTGATGGGGTTGTGAACCCCCACTATTTACTTAAAAAAATTACATTATATATATATAATCTCTAAAATTAAAAAAAATTTATTATATATATAAATTATAAAATTTAAATGAATATAAAGTGCCACTAATTATTAAATTAGTGGGTGTTTTGACATAATCAACCAAAAAATTTGACCAAATATTAAAAAAATAATGATAAGAAATTCAATGTGGTTGGGAATAACCTGTAGTATTTATTATTATTGGGGGTTATGTATAATCCTCTGTAATTTATATAAAAATAAAATTAGAGGGGTTCATGAATGAACCCCTCTAAAAACCAACTATTAATGTGCTATTTTTTGTAGTGATGTTCTATGTTTTGGGTGGTTGATTTTGGGCCACACTTATTGGTATCAAAGATACAAATATAATGATTATTCTTTATGCACCATATTTTGAGAGTGTAGGTACAAGGACATTATATGTATATTAATGTTCATTTAAGATTATCATTGCATGTATCTAAAGTTATTATATGTTATATTCATGATATAAAATATTGGGGTTCTACAATATATATATATATATTAAAATTAATTAGGAAGTTAAAAATATAATTGAATATTTCTAACTTTAATCACGTGTAATGTAAATAATTTACTTCATCATTAAAATTGTTTATGAATATAAAAAAATTAGGTTTATAAATACCAATAGTATCATCTTGAATTTTTCATATAATATAATTTTTAATAACTTTATAAATTATTCAATTAATTTTTCTTTTTTAAGAAAACTATATCAATTATAAAATATTCTCATATCACTATCTTTGATATAGGTGATCTCATATCGTGACAAAAGAAGATGATTTATTGTATAAAAAAACCATTTCTATTATATATATATATATATATATATATATATAGGTTTCAGGAATAGTGGAAGCGTGTGATTTGGCAGTTCCCAGCTATAATTTATTCCATAATCAATGATCAATCTGAGATCTATACGACAAGGAATTCCATTATCCATGAAATTGAGTCAATGAAATAGAAAAGGTAGAATTGACTGAGAATTGAGAGAGAGGATATCATCCCATATTGTTTATAATTAATTTGATTAGATAAGGAATTAAATCTAAGGAATTATTTATTCATTGAGGAGTCCGTTGATAGATCTGCGATACACCATCGTTGCGTTGTAGAAACCAAGTGTAGATTTTCAACAGCGATGATTCAAACGTGTTCCAAAAGTCCCCAGACTGCTTTGAAAGAATCTCCAGGTCATATCATGGAATATACTTACGCTTTCATCATCTGCCTTGATTTCCTAGAGAATCTCTTCCAAAGCATTCTCTTTGATCTGGAGGAGGAAGATTACTCACTGTTCTTGGGAGCATTCTTGAAAAAATGGATCTCTCTAGGCTTGAGAGGATTCTACAAGATTGTTGTGTACAACCCAAAAAAATTAATTGGATAATGATAAATAAATATAATTGGATATTTATATTTCTATGTTTAAAATAAAATAATTACACAAGTCCCCTTGATTATTTTATTTAATCCTAGTTAAATTCCCATGTAAAATAATAATAACAACATTATTATTTATCGACACATTCATAACTTGTGAATTGTAAATACATGTTATTTATTTAAATAATATTTGATATTATTATTTCACACCAAACCATTAATCTTGGACCACCATTCATCCACAATATTTATCAGGATTTGAATAATGACAATTTATTTATAAAAAATATATCACTGAATTATTCAGCATGAAACAAATAAATATTATATTCCATAAATATAAAATAAATCTTTATTAAATATTCTGCTCACAATATATTCTCTTTAGCAACTAGAGACAACATAAATGTGATCAAGCATACATGAATAATTATTAAACCATGTACAATAATAATATTTATTCAAAATGTTGAATAATAAATAATAATATATTATTCAACTGAGATTCTAGATACACAAAGTGTGTGACCCTCTAGGCCTCTTTTTTAGTACTAT
Organism: Viscum album; assembly: GCA_963277665.1. NCBI lineage: Eukaryota > Viridiplantae > Streptophyta > Magnoliopsida > Santalales > Viscaceae > Viscum > Viscum album. The sequence continues at coordinate 1,173,616,066 of OY728120.1, forward strand.
TAGGGGAAGTAGTATAAATCCCAAGATTAGAATCTTGCAACACGCCATGGAAACCATGGAGAAAGAAGTTAATGATGAGATTAAATGTCACCTCATACGAATTATTACCGTGTAATATATTCCCTAAATCACAATATCTCAAATCGAACAAGTTTCATGCCAGTGCCATCAACCTATGTGCTCGATTACCTATTTCTTTGACTATCCAGAAATATTACATACCTATAAAACCCCATGAAAATGGATTTATATAAGCTATACCATTTCCATCAAAGGGGATGAGATATTAACTTCTGTTATAGAATAGAATGTATAAATCATTTCATGCATTATTGATTAATGCAATATTATTCGTGACACACCCAAGATATCCTACCTCATAATGAACATATTTCATCATAGTTTTCATAAATATATATAAGTGCATGACTCATAATACTCATTAATAATAATAATAATTTCTAAGGAACGATACACACTTCCGTAGAAGGGAACATCCAAATACACATAGAAATATGAATTTCCTACCAGTGTGTCTCATTCTCATAATATCCTACTAGATATTAAAAAGGGTGTACACCATGAGAAGGTGCCTTAAAGTCATATAAGTCTCCAAACCTGAGATCATTTAACAATTATGTCCCTTAAATGACATCATTCGGCTATAGAAAATATAGTTCAGAATAATGTTGTAACACTTTGGCCTTCTCATCATAGTGGGGAACTACTATGACCTTTTAGTGTAACCGCTACTCTTAGGACATTACCACATAATATGTCACACAAAATAATAATCATGATGTTATAAGTAGTTTATTAATACTCAAAGAAATGAATACATGTTTATCATAAATTACGAAGAAGTTGTTTCTAGGGAACCAACTCCAATAGACTCTAACTTTCACTAGAGCCAACTGCTAACAATGTTCAGTCTACTAACTATCACATGATAATATTGATTCTACTGAGATATGACATTAATTAAGGGGTCCACCATGTTCTATTACAAGGGTACTCTGCTTACTATAACTTCACCCCTCTGATAGAAATCCATCAAGAGGTGATAATTATGGAGTATATGCTCTGTCTATTGGTGTGACCTTTGTTTTTTGGAAATAGACAGTACTACAGTATTATCATAATACAATGTGATAGGGAATTTATTACTAGGTACCACATCAAGATCATAGATAACATTCCGAATCTAAACAGCTTCCTTGGCTGCATCAAAATCTGTTATATACTCAAACTCCACTATAGAATCAGTGCCAACTAGCTGCGTTAAACTCTTCAAGCTCCTAGATCCTCCATTGAGACAGAAAACATATCCTGATTGTGACTTCAGAACATTATGTGCTATCTAAAAACTAGCATTAGTATAACATCTTATGACCAGCTCCTCATCTCCTCCATACACCAAGAACGTAAATTTAGTTATTCTCAGATACTTAAGAATATCCTTTGAAACAGTCCAAGGCTGTTTTCATGGATCTTCGTGATATCGACCTACCATGCTCAGTGAATAATAAACACCACATCTAGTACATAACATGGAATACATGATTGATCATATCGTTGAAGCATATGACATCTTACTCAATCTCTCTTTCTCATACTGTGTTTGAGGACACATTTTGTTAAAATATGTAAACCATGTGACACTAAAACCAATATCCTATTGGATTGTTCCATACTAAAACTCTTTAGTATCTTGTCAACATATGTAATTTGAATTAGTTCAAAAATCCTCTTTGATCTATCAAGAATGATATTGATCCCTAGAATATAAGCTGCTTCACCTGAGTCCTTTATAGAGAAACACTTGTTTAATCGGTCCTTAACAGATTCTCAAATTGGAATGTGATTTCCAATAAGAAATATTTCATCAACATATACAACTCGGATAACAACCACATTCCCACTAAACCTGTTGTTAACAAATGAATCACATTGAATCTCAATGAAACCAAATTCTTTTATGGATTCAACGAATTTAATAATCCATGAACTAGATTATTTCTTCAATCAATAAATGGATCTCTATATCCTGAAAATCCTATTGGCATCACCTGGAGTCACAAAACCTTATGGTTGTGTCATATATACATCTTCCTAAAGGTTCCCATTAAGGAATATAATTTTGACATCCATATGACAAATATTATAGTCCTAAGAAACTGCAATGACAAGTATTATTCTGATGAATTTAAACGTGGAAAATGAAGAAAATGTTTCATCATATTCAATTCCTTTACATTTTTTAAACCCTTTATCCCTTATTCTTTATTTATAGGTACTTACATTAGCTTCCATGTTTATTTTTCTCTTGAATACCCATTTTCATCTGACATGGTTTACATCAACTGGTGCATAGAATAGATACCCAAACTTGGTTTTGATACATGGAATGCCTCTTAGACTTCATAGATTCTAGAAAACTAGAATCTTCTCAGATCTTTACTATCTCATTGTAGGATAGAGGTTCATAATTTTCAACCAATAATGAGTCCCCATCATCGGTGACTAGAAAAAAAAATCTCTCTGGTTCTCTTACCTCTCTTACACTCCTACATAGTACTGGTGTTTCAAGAACTACTTCTTCTATGGAGACCTATGGAATTTTTTCCTATACCAACTCTTGTGTATCATGAGAATCAACTTCATCGGAGTCAATAATTCTCCCACTATAATTTTTGTGGATGTTCTCCCTACCATGAAAGATGGATTTTATAGAGATAACCAATTTATTATCTAAGGGTTTGTATAGGTATTATCCCTTTTTTCAATAGGATACTTAATAGAGATACACTTCGTTCCTCGGGGTTCCAATTTGTTTCCTATAAAGGCCTTAAATACACCTCGCAAACCGATATACATGTTTTCAAAAAAATGGGTTTCTTATCACTCCAAAAATTGGGAATTCCATTTTCCACTTTTTTGGTACTCTGTTTAATGTGTATGCCACAATTTGTAATGCATACCCAAAAAATGATAATCAAATATTTTCATGACTCTTCATTGAGCTTACCCTGTCTAAAAAGGTATGATTACTCCTTTCACTAACACCATTCCACTTTGGTGTGTAAGGTTGTTTGAGTTGAGATTGAATCCAAAACTCTGGTAAACATTTTATGAAATATTGGTTAAGATATTCACCACCTCGATCTGATCGAAGCTTCTTTATCTTCTTACCAAGATGATTCTCCACTTCATTCTTGAATTCCATGAATTACTCAAATGTCTTGTACTTATAGAAGAATAATTAGATATATACATAACTAATCAAGTCATCAGTAAATGATATGAATAAATAATATCCACCTCTAGATTCTACTGAAAATGGTCCACACACATTAGTGTATACCAATGTTAGAATTTTTGGGGCCCTTTCCCCCAATCCAACGACTAATGGTTTAGTCATTTTATTTGTAAATAAGAATGATATCTATGAAGTGGTTTTATCTTAGAAGAGTATAAATAACCCTATTCAGAGTGATTTTTCAAACACTTTTAATTTACATGACCAAGATGGAAATGGCACTATTGGATGTTATATTAGTTATGTGAAAATTATTCATTATCAATTTTGACCAATTGGTTTTCATAATTTAATACACAATGACTGTTATTTAAATACACAATACCATAACATATGTTTTCTTTCTAAAATAAACGTCTATTATTTCCATAATTGAAAATAAACCCATATGTATCTGACCATTACCCAAAAATTATGATCTTGGTAACTGTAGGTACACAATAAAAATCTATTTAAACCAAAATAATTCCCATTGGAAATTAAATGTTTTAGTCACCAATGCCCAGGGAATCCAACTTCGATCCATTGATTACTCTCATATCCACATATCCTATATAAATTCTTCAAAATCAACTTTGATCCTACATTTGGACATAAATGTGAGCCCCACAAGCTATATCTAATACACAATGTGTATAAATTGAAAGGTTTAACTCAATAATGAACACACCTTTAGCCTTTCGTTTCCTATTTATGTAGTTTCATATCTAATGGGCTGAATTTCCACATGACAAAAATACTTCCTCCTTTTTCTTTCCCTACCTATGGATCTTTTTCTTCTCTGAAGGAATTAATTTGGGAGATTTAGACTATTTATATGTCTTGGGCCCCTTTTTCCTATCCTTCATATTCTTATTCACCATAAAGACTGTGGGTTTTTCCCACCCCATGTCATTATCCACTTGGTTAATCAAGGTTAGAAGTTCCGGAAGACATTTCTCCTTGTTTATTATATTATAATTCACAATAAATTTGGTTAAGGTCTTGTGAAGTGTTGAAAGTATGAGATCTATATGAAACTCAATCATTATTTTATTCACTAAGATTTCATGGTGTTCAATGTAGCTGATAAGCTTGAATACTTGAGGATCAACCAGTGAAAACACACCAAGATTTGTTATAAAAAAAATCATTGGAGATCTCATAACTCTCTGGTCTCACCTTTTAGTGATAGTGATCCCAAAGGTCATATATCACGCTATAGGAATACATATCCTCTTCTTGCTACAAAATATCATTGGGAATAGATGATAGAATGAATAAATTAATATATATAGCATCATTCAAATGTTTCTCATTGAGATATAGTTTTATTATCACTTACCTCATTTCCAAGCATAATTGGTATGGGTTCTTCAAGAACATACAATTTCCTTTCATGGAGAAGGATGACACATAGGTTCCTTTGCCTCTCTTGGAAATTTGTGATGGTGAGAAGGTTTTCCCTCACATGTATAGATCACAATGATATGTTTGATATAATTTTATTTCTATCTCAACAAATTACGCTAAGAATAAATTTATTATTTTATCATATAAAATTTGGAAAAATAAATAAATATTATATTTATTAGTCTCCCACTATTATATCAAAACCCAATAGCCCTAACTATTTTATTAAAAATATAATGTTTCTTGTATTTTATAATAGAAAGGATTGATATTACCCTTCTCATTACCCTATTTTTGGTTGGTCAAGAAACCAGAATGGTTTTTGGTAGGAATACCAAATGCCAACTGCATTAGCTCATAGTTCTGTGATCTATTGAGTGGACTCCCCAATCCTTAAATCATTAATTTAGATTTACTCAACATTTTCCTTTCAGTTACACCATTTCCTACTTTAGAAGTAAATCCTTGATGTCCACTAAGTTAATTAAACCCAAAACCTCAAGTTAGAATTCCCTAATAATTTAAATCACCCCAAGTTGGATAGTCAAGCACTTTGAACTATGGTTCGATTCAAACCGAAAAAATGAAGGCTATACCGAATTAATATTTTTTTGATTGATTTTATACATTATGTGTAAATTGAAAATTATTATATTTATCATATTCTTGTTAATATTATGTGGAATTAATTAAGTGATTAACATTTTATTAGGTAAAATTTATGCGTAAACCAGTTTATTTCAGTTCTATCTTGCATGTTAGTTAATTCCTTAATTATGTTATCGTGACAAGACATCCATAATGAAATAACCACGAAACTAACAGAAAGAAAATAAAGGGTATGAACATGATCTTATATTAATGGTTATTTTATCTAGACATTGATAGAGTAACTATTCAATAAGGGGAGAAACACCTTGAACCAGTAAAGGTTCATGTTTACAACATTCCACCTATCTACCTTTGTATCTCCTTGGATTGGTTTTCCCTCAACTTTTATCTTGAACCACCTCTATTAGCTTGGGAGCTCCATCCATTACATAGTCCTTTTACTCACACGTTAGTGAGGGGAAAAGGTGTCTATATAAAAGAAACCATTGGAATGGAGGACATACATAATAATGAGGAGAGAAGGCACACATGACAAAACAATTAATTTAATAATAAATTTAATGAAACCAAACACATATAAATGTCCTGGTCTAGCATAGGATCGTCCACATGCATGAAACGAATTACACATTTTAGAAAACTAGCATTCAATTATTAATTTTTCATATTTAATGTAAATCACACTCGAATAAGTTAATTATTATATTTAATTAATCAATCCTTTTATATTAATTCTTTTCTAAATTTCCTTGAGATTCTCAACCATTATAATTTTAATTAAATTAAATAAATTCATTAAAATAATCCTTGTACATAAATGTAACTTGGAGGAAACATGGTGAATACATATCCTAATCCACCCAAAATGTATTATACTAATATACTATTTTACTCTTATGACATATTGAATACAAGACTTATCACACAAAATCATGATGTGTAATTAATAGATGATTACATGGATTATGTGATTTTTTTGGTCACGTGTTATGATTTAATGCACATAGAGTAACAAATTTTAATATGACACATACATGATATGATGATTTGAACATTACATAGATTTTAATTAAACAGTTATATATATATATATATATATATATTTAAACTTATCACATGGTGTGTCCAATCTTTAAAAACACACACAAGTACATGTTTCAAGGTTTATACTATATAATAAATAAATTTTAAATATACACAAATAATAAAATTACATGTGTATAGATCTAATCTACATGAAGTGTACACATCTCACCATCTATCCATGGTACATTCTTAAGAAATCAATGTGTTAATCGAACCTCAAAATTTTTGGAGATAACTGCATGTCCAATGGGACACATGCTGTTTTGACTCTATGTTACATGGTCAATAGTCAGGTAGGCCGTGTGGGGAATCTACAACTTGTATCTGACCCAAAGGGACTATATGTTGTGTACATGAGCTACACAAAATGTACTCAGGCTAACTGTGTTCCAATCTATCATAGTCAACATGAATTGTAAGTATTAACTGCGAAGTGTGTGATAAATGCTCATTATTTAAGTAAATTTTAAATTAACTCTTGGTGCATTGACCATTAGTACACGATGTGTAATTATGATTACACGGCATGTACTATTGTGTTATCTTTCTAGAATCCTTATAACCTCTAGATTAGTTCCTCAATTTTATTTTAATCAATATATTAATTTTTTCTTTTAAATATAGGTGTAACGAAGGATGAAGAAGAAGATATAACAATTATGATTAAAACAAACAAAAAACATGATTTGATAAACTAAATTACAAATAAATAAATCAAAAATGATTTTTTAATAATTATAAACAATTATCTGATCACTCTAATACCACTTGTAGGTTCTGGGTGTAGTGGAAGCACACGACTGTGAAGTGACCCACATTAATTTTTTCCATAATCAATGATCAATTTGAGATATATACGATGATGAATGTCATGATCCATAGAATTGAGTCAAATAAATAGATAATGTAAAATTATGCTGGAACCGAGAGGGAGGAGATCAAAAAATATTGTTTATAATTGATTTAATTATATAAAACATTACATATAAGGAATTATTTCCCTGTTGATGAGTTCGACGACAGATCTGCAGTACACTATCATTGTGTTGTATAAACAAGGTGTATATTTCATCTAGCGGTAATCCAGACATGTTCTAGGAATCTCCAGACATCTCTAAAGGAGTCTCTAAGTTATAGAATGAAAGATCATTACGATTACATCAACCGTCTTGATTTCCTAGAGAATCACTTACAAATCATTCTCCTTGATCTGGTGGAGGAGGATATATCATCGTTCTTGGGAGAGTTCTTGGAGAAAGGGATCTCTCTAGGCTTGATAGGATTCTCCAAGATTGTTGTGCACAACACAAAAAATGAATTAGATTTTGAAGAAATAATATAATTGGGTATTTATATTTCTAGGGTTAAAATAATATAATTATAGAAGTTACCTTGATTATTTTATTTAATCCTAAAAAAAACATATCTAATAATTGTAACAATATTATTATTCCTCGACGTGTGCTTAACATTCGAGTTATAATTAAATATTATTTACCAAAATAATATTCAGTATTATTATTTCTCACCAGACCGTTAAACTCAGCCCGTCATTCCTTCACAATATTAATCAGACCTTGAATAATTAATATTTATGTATGAAAGAAATACCATTGCATTATTCCTTAATAAAAAAAATAAATATTATATTCACTAAATAGAAAATAAATATTCATAAAAAATTCTGCTCACAAAATATTCTCTCAAATAACTAGTGAAAAAATAAATGTGATCAAGAATACATGAATAATTATTAAACCATGGCTGGGAATAATATTTATTAATCTTATTAAATAATAAATAATAATATATTATTTAAATGAGATTCTTAATAGATGTAGTGTGTGACCCTCTAGGACCCTTTCTCAGTGGAATTAGGTGAAGCAGTCTAAATTCCATGATTGGAATCTAACAACACGCTATGGAACCAATAGAGAAATAAGTTAGTGCAGAAAATAAATATCACCTAATACAAATGCTTATCGTTTAATATGATCCCTTTATCACAATATCTCAAATCAATTAGGTTTCAAGCCATTTCTATCAATATATATGCTCAATTATATCATTATTTGACTTTATGGAAATAAAAATTGCCTATTGAAGACCATGGAAATGGATTTATTTAGGCTATATCATTTCTATCAATGGGAATGAGATATTAACATCTATTAAATAATAGAAGGGATAAATCCTTTATTGAATTATTCATTAATGAAATATTACTTGTGGTGCACCCAACTTTTCCTACTGCTTCATGAACATCTGTCGTCTTGGGTTTCTCCAATAGATCTAAGTGCATGACTCATAATACTAATTAATAATAATTTTAAAGTCTAAGGACCAATACACATGTCTGTAGATAGAATCGTCCAATGGTACATAGAAATGTTGATTGCCTATAGGTGTTTCTCGTTCTCATAATATCCTACTAGATAATACCAAGGGTGTATACCTTGATAAGGTGTCTCAATGTCCTGTGAGTCTTGATCCCTAATAGTATGTATCATTTGTGTCCCTCAAATGATATAAACTAGCAATATAACTTATATTCAAGAATTTTTTCATAACACTTCAGGGTGCCTATCATTGCGGGGAACTGTTATGTCATTTTAGTGTGACAGTTACTCTCAGTACATTATCACATACTATGTCATGCATAAGAATAACGATGATGTGATAAGTTGCTTATTGATATACATAACAATGAATACATGTTTATCATAAAGTAAATAGAATTTTGTTTTAGGGAACCAACTACAAAAATCTATATTACATCCTATGAAATATATATGATAATTGTAATCCTAATACAGTTATTCCATATCACTGTCCATGTTTGGTTGCCCATACGATGATATATTTACATGACATCCAACGTAGAACCAAAACTAGAACAATGAAATATAATGTATGGAGGGTAATTGTTGTAATTCTATAGTTTTACAATGAACTCATTTGAAATCCATGGATTGGTAATTTTATGAAAAAATTATCTTATACCATTTTTCATGTTTTAATGATAAAGGGAAAGGCATTGAACATGTTATATTATAGAAGAAGATTATTATATATCATTGTATGTTATATTGATTGTTCTTTATTTATATAGATATTTTTAAACATCAAGGATTATTAAATTCATTACTAAAATTTCTTGGATACTAATTATAAGTTTTTATTACATTGAATATGTAAAAATATAGTGGTAAATTAATATAAAATTCAAATATATTTTAATATTTTATTTTGATCACATAGAAAATACAATTTTTTATTTCCTTTTACTATTGACCACCTAAAATAAAATGTATAAAACCATTCAAGATGAAATTTTTTGATTTCTAAATGAATACATGTATCCCCTCGATTATGTATGGAATAATAAAGAGTGATTTTAAATGATTTAGCTCACACTAAAAAATATATAAATAATTTATTAAAATCACTTTATAGAGCACCATCATTAATGAAAGAAACACTTTGAGTTTTAAAATTTCATATATGATCATCCAATACATGAAATATATGATATATAATTATAAAGTATTATTATTTTAAATCAAGGTATTTTTGAACTCGTCAATGATCAAATATAATTTATAGTTCAAAAAATACCTCAAATCATGATGTAAACACTATTGAAATAGATATATTTAATATAATAAAAAGAAATATAGTTCACATGTTATTATATATCATAAAAACACATGAATGCACATGAACACACATATAGACACACATAATCACACATCACTCCATGTGATATATATAAAATATAATGATATATCCCATTTCATTACTTATGAAATTGGTTTTTAGTACGTATCATTCATATTTATAAACCATATATTTATAAGATATATAGAGAAATTACTTATTAAATAACATGTCACAATATTACCTTTGAATCATATTCCTATAGATTTCTCCTTGAAATTGTAACAACTTCCTACACATGACATGATGAAAAACTATATTAATTTCCCACATCTCCTCAAATTAGTTACAAAAAACCTTAATTGTATAAAATTCCAAATCTATTTTGAAATAATCTAATTGGAATATGCTTTTATGATTTATTATTAAATTTTTTATGTAAAAATTGATGAAATAAATCTTTTATTTATTCTATTTCAATAACTAACATAAATTATAAATAAATAAATAATTAATTCACATAACTTTCATTTAATCCCACTAATCCTTTCCTATTTCCAAATAAATCTGTTTTTAGAATCCCACTAGCATTCGATGTCACTACACCCTAACATCCCAATCCCCTTTAGGTTAATACCCCTTATAGTACCACCACATATCTCCCCTCACTGTCTCTAATTCCATGAAACCCTACTTCTCTATTAATTCCCTTCCCCCTTTTTGATATACGATTCTAATATATCTACTACATATCTTTCATTAAAATATGTTTATACAAATGATGGATCCCCCCCCCAAGTATCATGATGCGAACACGATGTTTGGTTCCCCTAATATTGGAGCCCTATACTTTTCAACAAATTTATATAAATTAAAAATACTATATATTTAAATTTTTAATTCATTTAAATATTACCTATTAATTAGAAGTTAATTTCTATAGATTACAAAGTTATCAGGGTTATATAATTGATTTATATATTCCACAATTATATTTTTATGGCACGGTACACCAAATGGAATATTTGGAATGAAAAATAAATTTAAAGTAAATAATTTATTTATAATCAATGTATCCTATTGGGTAATACATTAAAAAAATCAATGATTATTGTAACACATTGAGATTTCAATAATTAACTATATTTTAAATAAATACCATGTAAAATATCTAATTTTATATGCAATACTATAAAAAATGAATTGAGATGTAAATAACTCAATAAAATGATTATTAAACATGAATATATCATGAATAAAAAGTGTGGAAAACATTATTTGAATTATATTGGTAATTGATATTATATAATGTTAAGCCCACTTACTTTTTAAATTCTCAATTTTATTAAATTTTTTTAAATATATTTTATATTTTATATGAGGATAAATTCCAAAATTGGATATTTTAAATTTTATAAAGTGATTTGTTTTGAATAATCATTTCAAAAATAGATTTGGATGATTTTTTTGGTTTTTTTCTAAAATGATTTTTTTTGGGTGAAGAATGAAAAATATAGTTTTTAAAATACCTCTATTTTTAAGGAATCATAATGACATAATAACGAGTTAATGGTTTATGAAACCTCATTTTATGGACAAAATATATATTTTATCTATTAAAATAACACATTTAAAAAATACTTTAATCAATTTAGAAACCTTTATTTCAAAATTTAATGCATAAATGTTGTCTTATTCTTATAAAAGAACTATTTTCATCCTTTTATTTAATTAAGTATTTATAAGAATAAATTCATTTTGGATTATTTTTATTGTCACAAAAATCTAATTATTTTTATCATAAACCAATAAATTTCCTATGGATAAATTCTAAACATTATTTCGACACAAATTCATTTTTATGATTAAAATGGTTTTTTAAAAAGACTGTTTTTCGATGTTTCATGAGTAATATAATTAAAATTATTTTTTAGAACATATATAAATTTATTTTTTAAAACATATTCTATATTTATAATTGTAATATTTAATTTTTTTCATATGTTCCATTTCATTTTTTTCATTAACTCTATCACTAATGTAAAATTTAGTCACAATGATATGGGATAAAGGGTATCAATAAGCAGGATAAACAAAGGTATATGGGTAAAAATATATCTAAAACAAGTAGAAATTTAATTGAATGAGTGTATTCAGACCATAAATTATCGTATCATTAAATATTTTTACATTTGGTTGGACATTTATTTTAGAATGTAATTTATATTATTTTTAAGTTACATGTATTTACAAATGTTCCACCCGTCACACTTATAAAAGGACCCATCCACTCCTAAAGTATCCAAAAACTAATCAATTTATCATGATCATGATCTACCCACACTACTTATTGAAACACTTATATACTCCTCATATGTTTTTTCTCACCAAAATACCACCCCAATAAGGAAGAAGGAGAGATCTAAAGGATTATATCCATGGATGAAGAAATCATTATAGTTAGGTTCATTCAAGTTTCTTTCTTGACAAAATCATTTTAAATATTCAATAAAAATTCATACATAATTAATCATGTATAATTAGTATTGTGAAATGTAACTTTTTGGATGAAATAACCATAATATAACTCCTTTCCATTCATTGGGAAATGAAAACGTTGCTCATGATTACGTGTGTACTACCACCCTCCATGAACGTTGTATTTCATTTTCAATCACAGCATAAAATGGATGGTTATAAAATTTTATTAAAGGAATAAATATGATACATAGGAAATAATTATTATTCTAAAATTATATCTCACTATTTACCTACTTTGATTTCCATTCATTTAAATGTGAATATGTTTCCCATGGATACGTGCAGACAACCGTCTCCATGAACGATGTATATAATTTTTTATAACTGCCAAATATTTTTGTTTATAAAATTGTATTTTAAGTGTATAATATATATATATATATTAATGTATTCTACTTATATTAAATTCATATTATCATTATAAAATAACATGTTCTTACTAATTCAGCGGTTATAAGTTGTTCTTGTTTTGGTCGATTTTACCATGTACCCGAACATTGTTATAACATTTATATCATGAATGATTAAAGAATGTTATGTACTGGTAATATTATATAATAATTATGAATTTAATATTTTTTTATGGTTTTTTAATGATAATATATATTTATATTTCTCAATAAAACCAATTTCTTCTAGAAAGTCAAAACATCAATCAGACAAAATTTTTAACATTTCCTTGAAAATAATCACCATAAGTTCTATGAAATAAACATGGAACATCATGATATTATATAAAACAAACAAAATATCCATATGAACATTATATATTTTATTATACCATTATAAAATTTTAATTACTATAACAAAAAATGCATGGAAAATGAGACGATTAACACAAAAAATATTTATTTTTTGAAGAATTGTAAATAAATGGGTAATGATAAATTATAAGTAAATTATATATAGTAAGATAAGTATAAAAATATTTCATATATATATATATGTATAACAAAAATAAATATTTTATACATGAGTTTAGAGTATGTTCAACCATGTAGATGTCTGAGGTAAGGGATTATTTTATAATCTCAGTTTTATAGAGATTATTTATGTTTTAATTTATACAGGGGAAATTTTATGTTATTTATCTCCTAAAACAAATATATTTTATTATAATATTATTATTTATTTTTTTTATGTATTATTTCCATTTTTACTCCATTTGGTACATGTATTAATTGGAATAATGTATATAAGTAAATCTAATCTTCTTTCTCCTTTTTCTGATCAGGAATATTTTTCCACTATATCCATATTATTTACATTATTCAAGAATGTAGTTTTCTATACCTCACTAATTTATTATGATTTTTTTAAATTAGAATCTCTATTTTAATTTCTAAAATTAATATTTTAAAAGTTTTCTGTACAAGTCATATTTGGCTTTCTTTACCAAACAGAGAAAATAATCTTTTTTATTGCTTTTTGCATGAACAATATTAACAACTATGATGAATTTTATTCATTACATAGATAAATTTCAAACGTTTTAACATTTCAAAATGAATAACTATACCTATTATTTTTATAATTTTATATTTCTATATCAAATGGAAAATACATAAATTTACTAATTTTTTTGAAAAGGGAGTTTACTAAAAAAGTTATTCTATTAAATAAAAAATACTTCAATTTCATATACTTGATTAAACATGGATATTTATTGATTACTAATTCATTGTTATTATATCCTCCTCCAATGGCACTAAGGCTTCCATTTTTTATTGATTTTGGTAATCCACCTTTCAAGGGGTGAGGTGGAAAACATAAAAGGCCCATAGGCGCAAGTATTACATGGACATAGGCCTTAAAAAAATTCAATTTCTCGTAGGCTTCAAACGTTACATACAACCCAGACTAACTACTTGGAACTAATCTTATCCAACATCTTCATCGTGAAATCAACTCTCCTCATTTGCATGGTTGTTCGGCTAGGAATTCCCGTGCATGCACAGGCTTGTCCCGATGGCAGGTGACATACCCTTTAATTCTTGCAATCTGTTTAGCTTCTTCTATGGTGAAAGTTTCTTGCTCATCCTCCTTGTAGAGATTGTTCCTCGTAGGTCATCTGGTTTGCATCTGCACATAAGGTGGCCTAAAGGCCTTTAGGTAGCCCGAAGGCCGTATTGACCCGAAGGCATGGGTGGCCCCAAGGCCTTAAAGGACTCGGGGACCAAATCGGTGGCCCAAAGGCCCAAACGGGGGCATATTCCTAGCTACTACAGTTCCAAACAGAACCTACTATAGTAACCCGCTACAGTACCTGCTACAGTACTGCACAGTTCCCACTATAGTACCTACTATAGTACCTGCTACAGTACCTACTATAGTACCTTCTACAGTACCCACCAGAAATAATGTCTCCTCCTGGATTTAATCCCAGGTCTCCCGGATGCATTTGCATAGTCCTTACCAACCAGGTTAAGGCTCATGTGCTTGTTATTATATATATTTTTGGTTTATTCAATATATTATGAATGCATTGGACATGATTTATGATGTCTGGGTTCCAGAATTTTATATCCCCAGGATGTATTGATAAGGTCTCATGAGGGAAAAATGTTTTGGTATTTATTCTATACCTACCCATATGTTTACAATGTCATGGATGAGTCCTTGACAATATTTTTATAATTATTATGTGATAGTTGGGGTTCAAAATTTTTTATCCCTTGATGTATAGTGTATGATATTACGATACAAAAAAGTTGGAATACCTTTTATATGATTTGGGTTTTCAGTGTATTCATGCCCATTTAAGGAATGTGTCCTAGAAAATTCCTCGATTCTAGGATTAATATTTCCAATATTAAGCATTATCTCATTGAGAAATCAATCATTATCTTACACGTGATTATAATTTTTTCATTCACGGACATTATTTTTGTAACTTTAATCATTATATGTCACATTTATTGATTATTTACAGTACCATAATGTTTATTCCTTATGTATTCATGAAATATTTAATTGTATACAATACCTTTATTATTATATAAAATGACACTTTATTTTTCTTTCATTTTCATAGTATAATAAAAATAGATCATTAAAATACATAAAGGATATACTAAAAGTGGAATAAAATTTTTTTCAAGAAGATTTTATCTCGTGGTTCATATTTCTAGTTCAATATATTATTAATGTTTGTATTTAGTCTCCAAAGACTATTAATCTTTTCGATTAGTAGGGATGTGATCCCCTATATCTTTTAAAATATAATAAGTTAATAAAACTAGGGATTATCAGAGTCTAGTTTATCAAATTTGGTATCAAGTTATATTTATTAAGAACCTTTGGAACTAGATTATAGAAGTACATAGCTTGTATAAACCTTATGATAAACCATTAGAATGATCATTAAATTTTAACTCCATAGGAATATTTATGATATTTAAAAAAAATACATAATTATAAGAGACAATTAACTATATTCCACTACTTAGAGATAATTCCTAGTAGAAGAGAGGGAAAAGTTATCGACACCTATAATCAATATAGGGATTACCCTCCTAAGAAAATAAACAATATGTGTGTTATAGCTAAATAGGTTATGACTATATTAAGGTTGTTAATTTATTTTATGATAAATAGATATTCTAAAGTAGAGAAAACTATTCCCTCACATCATAGTCTAGTGATTCTAGACTACTTAATGTAGCATAAACCCCAATATTTTTATGTAACTAAAAATCCATTAGAAGATGAAAAATGGATCCACTCCATGAAAGAAGAATTTATAATTATTGGGAGTATTGAAAAGGAGATTTTTATTTAAGAAGTTTACTATTTGAATGGGGATTATGATCAATGGTGGCCATTGATCCAAAATACTAAAACGGAATAAAAAATAAAATATTTGAATGAATAAAATTTAAAGTGATATTCATTGATAAATATTTTCCATTAGTGTAGTGCACTGATATAAAAAGGGAATTTCATAATTTTATATAGAAGCAATTTGATTGTGTTACTATGTATGAGTCTAAAATTAAAAGATTATATAGGCATGATGAGGGCTATATATGAAATCTAGAAATAAATATTTATCATTTATATTATATTATTAACCTGATACTCCTAAGGGGAATAATAACTCAATAATTATCATCATATGATCATATAGTATCAAGTTACATCAATAAAGTGAAGGAATTATTCAAGTATTAAATTTTAAAAAAAAAATTGAAAATAAGATGGATGAGATCCAAGGAAAAAATACGGTGAAAAATAACAAGGGAAGCATAGAACATCCAAAATTAGGTAATTGTAGAATGAAAATCTATGGTAGATACATAAAGGGAATGATAGTTTGTTATACATATGTAAATAGGGGTCATTTTTCCCATTAATTAAAAGAATAAATGAAGGATCTAATATTAATTTATTCAACTATAATGATATGGTACATTATTAGAACCAATTCCCCAAGTGTCTAGGGTATCTATATTAGTAGAGGTTAATTTGGAAAATCCATTTCTATGAAAATACTACTACTAAAGTTGATGAATTGAATGACCTAATAGTAGGTAATTTGATGGTAATATCAAATTTATGTGATGATTTATTTTATTATTTATCTACAAACTAATTTGTATTTTATTAGAGTATTTCTCTTTAAGGAATTATTATTCAGTCAAGACACCTAGTGGGATGCTGGTTGTAAGAAGAATATATCGAAAGACCTCAGTTAAGATATATAAATATTACCTAATTATAAACATGGTTCCTAATACTATTTTTGACTTTGAAAAAAATCATGATTTTTTATATTCATGATAGTGTATGGAATATTTTAAATTATTATTGATGTTTAATAAATTTCTATGACTGCTTAGTTGATATTTGAAGAAAATTTCATTGAATCTTTATGATTGAGGGGTTAAAAATTTATTCAAGCATATCTGTATAATTTTTAGAATTTCGTTATTTGACATATTATTTAAGATACAAATTTTCAATTATTTTTTAGGTTTTGATAATAATGTATATCTTTTTCACAAGAAGGTTTATTCATATTGAGTATTACTTATATTTGTGCTAACCATTTTTCTAATAAATGAATGGAGACAAGAGGAATAAATTATCATTATTTTGGGGATATTATTATCCATTAAAATTTTATTTTTATCTTTTTGGAAATAAAAATTCATTATGGTTAGTTAACATTTTGAATATAAGATGAAGTAGAGGTGTAATTGTTTTTTGAAACAATGCTGATAGATAAAATCACTCTTATAGATGGGAAAATAATAATGTATGTATGTTTTATCATAATGTATATATCTATAATAAATAAATCCTTCAAAAAATTCAACAGAAATATATTTATATTGAGTCTTATGTGGAAAATATTATTCAACAATCATGGTATTGTTTTTAAAATGCCTTTTCAATTACGAGTCATATAAGGGTGAATACATGGTTTCAAAAAACATTAATTAATCAATACTATTTTTGTTATGATTATATTTAATATTAATTATCATAATAAAATAAATCTCATATATTACACCTATTTCATGTTAAATTCATTCTGTTACTAATAAAAAACTACAATTATACAATTTTTGTAACACTGGGGGAAATGAGCCCTAAAAATATCAATATGTAATTCTCTTTTAGTTAAATAATCTTCCAAATAGCTTATTTCACATGCAACAAAGAACTAAAATGAACTCATATGAATATTATTTTATAAAAGTAAATGTAAAAATGAAAAAAATATGAATGAGAAATGTGAAAACAGATAAAACAACACTCATTTAAAATTGATAAGAAGTAGTGTCAAGAACACTTAATGTTTAAAAATTCTATTTTAAGACATATTTTATTTCATTATTTAAAAGATAAATTACTAAATATTAGAATATTAATTTGATGAAAAAAAATCAATTTTGAATTAATCATATTAAAATTATCTGAGGGTTATTTTTGAATTTTTTTAAATTGTTTATTTTCCAATAAATAGTAGAAAATACAGTTTTTACAAATACTGTAACTTTAATGAAAACATCACGATAAAATAATGTCATAAAATTTTATTAATTTTTTTTAAAACAAATATAATTTTATTTATTAAAATATAATGTTTAAAAATATTATATTCAATTTATTATATTATTTTTTACATTTTAAAACTAAATTGAAGTTTTATTCTAATAAAAGAAACACTTTTGATCCTTTTTTTTATAATTAAGTAATAATAAGGATGAATTTTATTTTTTGTTTTTTATAGTCACAAAATTAGAAATTATTTTTAATCATAAACTAGAAAATTTCATATGGATCAATTCTATATGTGATTTTGGTCTAAATTCATTTTTATGTTTAATATTAATTTTTATAATTTTTTTCCTTTTTCATACTTATAAAATAAGAAACTATTACCATGTATAGAAACATAATCTAGTAAAATGGGTTCTATATTTTTAAATAGAATATTAAAATTATATTATAAGTTCCATTTGTATTTTAGTAATAGCTTTTTGTTACCTTCGTGAAACTTATTCATGATGGTATTAATTAAAAGTTGTTAATGAGGAGGTAAAAATAAAATATAAGGCTTCCAATATCTAAAAAATGGTCTAAATTTGATTATATGAGTTGATTTAAACTCTTAATTATCCTATCATTAAAATTTATTTTATTTCGTTTTACTTTCCTCTAATAATGAGTTTTTTATTATTTGAATGTTAAGAGTATTTCTAAAAGTTCCTACCCAATCACTTATAAAAGGGCTATATGACGAACTACACTGTCACAAGCTATGAAAATAAAGAGAAATTTAAATTTTTCCAATAATGTTTTTAGGAAAATGGTAATTTATATCATAATATAATCCTGGATAATTTTTTCGAACACTCATTTGGTGCTGTAATAGTTTGTTTACCATATGATAAGAGTTTGATGGGAATTTGATCCATTAAATTTTTTAGAGAATATTTAATATTTTATTAATTAAATATTAATTTATTAACACATGTTCATTTAATAACATATTTTAAATAGTTTATTGGATTTAGATTCATTATTCCTGGTTGAGTTAGGATTATTGGGTTTTAGTTGGGCTGGGAATACTCCTTTCGTGAGCATTCTGCTGAGGTTGGGCTCCTTTTCTTTTCGGGTTATTTTTAATTTTTCACCATTTTTTATATTCTCCATTTCTTTTTTTTCATTTCCTACTGTGTATTTACATATATGAAACTCCCCATATGGGTTTCAATTAGTCAAGATAGGGAGAGGGAGATTAGAGAGGGAGAGGGAGTGGGAGAGGAGGAGGCACCACTATAGAGCATGGGTAACACCATATCATCATGTGGGATTTGTGAATCGTGCATCAGAATAAAGCTTCAATGGTTTCCACTTGAAGGTTACTAAAATACTAATAGTTTTATAATTGTAAAAATTTGGAAGCCTTGTTGGTGTTTCTTGGGACCTTTTGGTGGTTGAACTAGGATTTATTGGGGGAAACAACGGTTTTAGTCCATTTGGAGGGTTTTCTATTTAGGAATACTCATATACATAGTGGGCAGTTCTGAGAACACTCACTATTTTTGCTTCCTATTTGGGGACCTTGATTTTTTTGGGAGTACATGTGGTGTACTGGGGGTAGACACTATATATTTTCAACTCGGGGTGTGATGAGGGAACATTGATATGTAGGGTACCCTTCCACAACTTGTGTGAGGTATAAGAACAGTGGTCATGTACTATTCTTGGAATGAAATTATGTATGTGGGGGTGGGGGTACATGTAAGATACATGGTTGGGTACCTCGTGTGGGGTAAATACTATGTAGTCCGGTAGAGTAAATGATGAGTGGGGGCTGTGGTAAATGTGATGGTAACGTTGTTGGGGTATGCACTAGGTATCAGGGATACACATCATGTACTTTGGAAATTTTCACAATGAGTGTCCTGAGGTGCATGACTAGGGAGGACCTATGGGGTTAAAATCCATATACCCCAAGTACACTCCATATAAATTTTCCTTCCATGTAATTTTTTTTGTTTTTCACCCTGATGTTAGAAAGAGAGTTGTTAGTAGTCCATTCTGAGAGTTTATATACATATATCACAACAATGGAATCCATTAAACATTTTTGGGTCATTTTAACGGTGTTTGGGATGGGTAAGTATTTATATAAGTATTTATTTTTGGTTAGGTTATTGAATCATCCTTAGGTGTCGGGTTGTGAGCTATGAGAATTGGGTCAGGCTTTTGTGCTTGGTGATCTGTCTGAGGTTATTTTAGATGAATTCAGGATAGCAGGATCAATTACTATCATTGAAAATATATGTTTTCTAGAAATTTATAGACACATTTCTCCAGGGTAGAGATTTCTTGGTTTAGTTCCTGGGTTTGAGGGCCATATATGTTGGAGCCTTTAGGTTGGGTTGACTCTTATAGATGTCGGTTATGACAAATTTAAATTATGGTGTTGAAAAGAGACTGAGGGAATCCTTATGATGCACTATTAGGGTATTTACTGATTGAGTGATTAGTGGATTCCACAATCATATTTTGAGAATTCCCATGTAGTTTGGTGATTATTTGGACATACTTTTGGGATATTTGGTACCGTGGGACAGGTTGTTCATCGGAAAGGCCAGCTAAGGTTTCTTGTGTGGTGTTTCCCCAAGCTTTGGGTATCCTAAGTACCATTGTGGATGTTAATAATTTGATGTGGTCTTGAGGATAGTGGAGAAGGTTTCGATCATCCATCAGCACATTAAATGTACTCAGAGTCAACAAAAAGAGATATGCTGATAATCATCAACGAGACTTAGAGTTAGATGTCAGATACAAGGTATTCCACCACATATCAATGTGGAAGAGAGTTATGAGATTTGGGAAGAAGGCAAATCTTAGTCTATGGTATATCGGCCCTTTTGAGGACATTGATCCCATTGGATAAGTGACATATTGACTGGAACTCCCACCAAATTTTTCTCAAGTACATGATGTATTACATGTATCAATCTTGAGGAAGTACACAACTAACCCATCATATGTACTCAATACATAGGTAGTACCATTGAAGAATGAACTATCCTATGATGATAATCTAGTGAAGATCTTAGATCGTAAGGACAAAGTTCATCGAAATAAGACATTTCTTGTCGTGAAGGTGTTATAGAGAAACCACATGTTTGAAGAAGCAATGTGGGAATTGGAGAAAGTGAGGAAGTATAGTTACACTCATATTTTTTAGTGTGGGAAAAGAAAATTTTTAGAGAGAAATTTCTTAAGGGGGGAATATTGTAACGATCCAAACATTTATTAATGAAAATACCTATTAATCTAATTAAATGTCATATTATATAAAATAGTTATATAAAAAATATGATCTTCCTTGGTTTTATGTTTTTGGATTTTAAAATACCTTTTTGAATTTTTACCATTGCTAATATATTCTTTGAATAGTTATCAAATGATTTGTATAAATATAGAGCTTTATCAAATCCGATTTACTCAGCCAAAGGAGACGATGGCCTCATCCAATAGAATTTCTCCATACAAATCCCATTTGTCAAAGCTCGTAAAGGAGGTATTTTCACTGGGATTTTCTCTTGACCAAGCCCAATATGAGATTCAACACATTAATCTTTAACATAATCACCTTTAAGAGAAGTGGAAGTTAATAGAGACTACCACCTGAGTGTTGTTTTACGAGCCAGCCTAAGAGTCTTTCACCATTTTAAACATTACCCTTAGATCGTATGTGGGTGTTATAAGGTATTATGTAACAAGACCATATCACTCTTATTATGTGATTTAATTTTATATAAAGAATATACATTCATTTCATTATTGTTACTTTGTAAATGGTTTTAAATCACAAATAGTATTTTTAGTTAATATTCAATTAACAAATAAATTTTTATGAATTAATGAATTTTTGGAATTAAACAATATTTTAATAAAATATTATTATTACTAAATTAATTTTAATTAAATATAAATTATTTTATAATTTTTATGAATACAATTATAATTTTTATTAAGGTTTGAAAGTCGTTTTTGTCCAAACCCATGATTTTTTTATCAATGTCAGTTTTTATTTTAAAAGTAAAAATTCAAATATATAGAAAATTATTTAGATAATATGAATATTATTTTTTGATTAAGGGCATCAAAATTATCTAATGGTGACCTTTTCAAAATTTTCTAAGAAAGTCAAAATATTTGGGTAAAAATTAAATACTATTAAATAGATAATGTGTTTTATGACATCATAATGTCCCAATAGTGATGTAATAAAATAATATAAATGGTATATCATTCCAATATATGTTTTAAATTTAAAATAATGTGATTTTTTCATTTTTTTTTTTGATTTATTTTACAATGCTTTAGTGGACCCTCTAAGACTTATAAAACATTTTAACATTCAAAATGATTTATTTGAGAGTGTGACTCACATCCACATAAGAAAGCCTAATATTTTAAAAATTTAGGAAATTTTCCATATAAAATAATTTCCTACCCTCCACTTTGGAAAAAAATGGTCAAAAACCATGGGTTTGTTTTTGGTTTTGATTAGTTTATTGTGTAGTGTCCGAAACCTAAATAATAAAGAATTCCCTCTCTTTTCCTATATAAATTCACCCAAACTCCAACTTATATTAACTCAAAAACCATAGATCACATCCCTACACTTCCCTCATATCTCTAAAATCCTCCCAAGGTGCCTCAATCTCCCAATAAACCTCTCTCAAGCCTCTCCCAATCCTTTTGGATCACACTTCCATGTAAGGGATTTCTTCCTTTCTCAGTTGGTCCAAATATCTTTATGTTGTTATACCCATTTATTTTCAGTTAAAAATGTTGGGGTATTATTTCTCATCCCCCTATACTAACATAATTTTGTTTTAGTGATAATAAACCCATTTTTATCTCGTTAATTCCTCCCATGTACACCCGTTATCATGCCGAAATACAGTAAGGGATTTCTCTCTCCTCTTTTACATTCAAGAAAATATTTTATATTATCCATTTAAATTCTATTATATATGTAGGGACATGTATCTATATGACCCCATTACTATAAATGTTTTGTACATATGATGAGATACCCCATTCTCTATCATAATGTTTTTTATGAATTATTATTTCACACCATTATGTTGCCGAAATTACACCATGATTTTCCAAGACAAAGTCATTGTGTAGTGAATACCATGCCCATTTCTCTATCAAGGGTTTTAACCATTACAAACATATAAATATTGATTATATTGTCTCATGTTTATATTCCCAAATCCTTCATCATGGAAGAAATGATGATGTTGAATGATTCCATGTGGCACACTTATGCATGAAATGATATGTTTATAAACGGTGCTCCCTGATAGTGCTCCAATGAATTGGGTAAAGAATAGTATCATGATACATAAAGTGCAATGAGGTTTTTCTAATGATAACTAAATTGAAACAAGGGTTTAATCATGATAATTCATGTGAAATGAGGGTTTACTCATTCTCCATGTGCAATGTGCATTGGAAGATGATAATATCATCTTAAATGTTGTTTCCACATTTCCATGTTATGATAATGAGGATATATCATGCATTTATGTTCATGTTTCTCTTGTGATCCAATGATATGCCTATTGGATAAAATGTACTATATTCTACATGGAATTCCGTGTTTACTTCCTTATTGGGATTTATAGATCAACCTTTTCTTATGCATGTCCTTAGGATATCCCATGCAATGATATGTACGTAGGAATGGTGTGGTCTTGTAAAAGATGTCTTCACTAAATATGTTGTGTTTTATATTCTATGTTTTTATGTAATGTTCCCAATTTTATCAAGACACTAGAACTCTCGATCCTCAGATTTGTCTTAAATATAAGTTTATGTAATAAACCATGTTTAAGTGTGTAATAAAGAGAAGAGTTGTTATACATAAGGTCTAAATTTAGTTAATATTTTCATTTAATATTTGGTTAATATGAATAGTAAACTCGGTAAATGTTGTTACCATTGTAAAGGTTAAATTGAGTGACTTAGGTTATAAAGAAAATTATAATGACTATAAAATGACCCTAAAACATGCCAAAATTCTATTGATTAAATATTATTATATCCTCAACACATAAGGATCGAAACGAAGTTGTTAAATGGAAACTTTTACAAGAATAGAACTTATATAATATTTAAATCAATGAAAGTAACAAAATATCATTTTCTTTGTCTTAAATATACTTTATGTATCCACATGGGTAAAAATATATATTGTGAACGAATATAAATCTAATGTTTTAATTAAAAAAATAGTTTCATGATAAAAATGTATTTTTACTTTTTGGTCATCTTTGATGAGATTATTATATATAAAATATTTTATTTAATAAAAATTTAATGATGTCTCTTTCATGTTTTATATATTATATCATTTTTAATATAATGTTAATAAAATATTTATAAAACTATAAATATTATTATGAAATCTATAAGATTTACATTTATGATGATATTTTATTTTTATTTTTTATTGAAAAGATAATTATATTAAATAATTACACAAAAATGATCTAGTAATTATTTTGTTAAAGAAAATGTCAATTAAATATTACGAAACAAATAAAAGAAATATAATTTTAGATAATTAATGTGATAAAAGAATTTTCAATATAAAAATGACCTTTTAGGGATATACTAAAATATTTCTTTTAGAAGTTTAGATTTTATCTCAATATTTTTAAAAGTCTATGTAATGAATAGTGTCAAAATTGACACTGATTATATTTTATCAAAAAGTATTTTATCATTTTATTTAAAAATCATAAAACATTTTTAAAAATAATTTTATATTAATATGTTCTAAGATGTTATAAATTTTCCATTTATGATTTAATTTATGTCATATAAGTTAAAATTACAACCTTTTAATATTGAAATAAATGATAACTTAGTTAAAATTAAAATAGTATAACTAAGGGTTAATCCAAATGATAAGATTTAAAATAATACCAAAACATGCCTAAAATGTATTGGTTTATGATATTAAAACCATATATCATCTTATATTATGTTCCATTTCATTTTTATGAATTTATATTGATAATTAATTAATAATAAATTAATATTTTCAGAAATTCTAAAAGTGCCCCTCACATCAATTATAAAAGGGAACCTCAACCCTTACTTCTTCACATCAATTTAAGATTTAAATATCTACCATAACCTTCCAAATTATCTTTTAAATTTTTCTAGACACATTATAGAGGTTTTGGATATCTCAAAAGGCTATCCCTAGTGTCCCTAAGAGGAGATCTAATGGATGTTTTCCAAGGAAGAGGTAATCACCATTTATGCCTCTTTTAAGAATATTTCTTCTTCTACTTACTCTTAATATATTGTATTAATTTTAAAGTAATAGATACAATATAACCTATAAGATGAGATGTTATTTTTATTATGTAATAACCATATTCCACTTTTTATTCATCCTACAAAAAACCAAATCACAACACGTGCCTACATATGAATTACTATCTCCACATCATGGAGTAATCTATTTTTCATCACCTCTTTATCTATTTGGTTATAAATACATAAATAATATATATAAATATGATAATAATATTATTATATTTAATCTAGGAAAAATATATACCATAATATTCCTTACCATTTTATCATTAAGGGAATGATATCATCGCTCGCGCGTACATATGACCTACCATCTCCACGACACAATGTGTTTAATTTTAAATTTTCACCATTCAAGAATGATTGTTTAAATGTATAAAATAAATAAATAGAATAAATATTACCTTAATATTATTCTTTAATTTCAGGACTGTATCATATTCTTACAAACTAAGACATATACAACAAAACATGCATAGAAAAATAAAGGGGTTAACACCCGAAAGAAGGGTAATAATGAAATATTATTATCAAATAGATGATAAGATGATATTATAAGATCATATATGATATCATAAATATGTATATAGTTCTTTAATAATTCAGAAACATTTTTAATACCATTAAACAGGAGTTTCAGATACATTTGAAGGAAATCATACCTATGGAAACTATTAATTTGATGATCTCATTATTATCTTGGATTGTTTGTATGTAAGTATTTATTAGGGAATATTTGTAATCCATGTCCATGTTTCTCAAAAAAGTTTCCAAAAATATTTTTACTATAATTAATTTTTTTTAATTCACTTTACCATTGTTTTAATTTTTACTAAATGGTTTAAATGGAATCTTTTTTCATTTTCCGAACGAATTACTTTATGAATTTTTTGGAAATAGTATAGAAGGAGTGTTTTTTAAATTACACTATAAATAATTCTTTTTTTCATTTGATGATACCTTTAATACTTTAATCTTACCCTAAATTATTATAAGGTTATTTTCAATGCAAATATTTTCTTTAAAAATTGAATGGTATTTTAAGAAAAGGAAATGTTTTCATGTAGAAAAAAAATTTCTTCATGAAAAATTTCAATTGATCTTTCAAAATTATTTTCCATCTATAATAATATTATTTGATGTTAGTTGTGATATAATGGGGATATTATTGCAATGAAGATATACCTATTCTTTTTGTGGGTTTTTATGTTTATAATGGAATGATATTTATGTAATCCATTTATTTTTCAGGAGTTATGTTATGAAGGAATGGTGTTCATGGAACCCATTACTTTTAATGGGTTCTATAAATTAATTATGTTCTTATGGTATAAATATATATGGGTTTTATTATCTTACTAGTGGGACCAATATTAACTTATTATTAATAGATTAAATATTTATATCTCAAGAGATAGACATGACTAGATTGAGGAGTGAACAAAATTCAGTAATACAGGGCATGAACGAGGAGTAAAATAGGTTTAGTAAAGGGATTTTTCCAATATAATGGTATTGGTAATGAGAATTGGATAATATAGGAATTATTTTCAATGATTATGTGAATTTCAAAATTCCATGTCATATGTTATACACTCATGGAATAATTTATTTTATTCATTATGAACTTATATGATTTATCCCATGGTAGGATATCATAATCTTTGATTGGTAGGATATAATATTAAAATGTTTGGTTTATGTTCTTATGTATTATGGTTATGATTTGAATAATATCTAACTTGTTAACCACCCTGAGCATATGACCTCACCCTTTTCTTATTTTTATTTTCCACAGGATATCAATGAATTTATTAAGTAAAATGTTTCAAAAATGGTTCTAGATATGATGGAATAAGTGGGAGATAATATTGATTTTTTATGAATCAGTGGTTTATTTTCCCCAGTTTGCAATGACACTAAAAATATACATATATGGAATGGTTATTTAATGTTATGTAATTAATATTATTATATTTAGATGTAATATCTATGTATGAAAAGTATTGTACGTTATAATGTTTTATTTATAAATTTTTGTGTCATTTGTAGATCTGGTAGATTCTCCTGTTATCATGTGGCTGAGTGGGCCACGTGTTATAAGTCCTCTAGAATTGGATAGATGAGGGATAGAATAACCATAGGTGTTAGTATATAACTCCCAGTTAGTTATTTTATTTGTTTTTTCATTACCCCTTTTGTTTATATGATTATGTTTATTTATGCCAGCTTTTGTCAGTTTTAGCCAGGCTGGGCATACCACCTAGGCATGCACTTGTTATGATGTCATGATTATTGATTCACCATTAAGGAAGTATTACATAGATTTATTTCTCATTTCTTATACATGAACCTTAGTGTGCGTGTAGACCTGATGTCTACATTCATGTGGAATAATAGGTTGCACGGTGGATGGGGCCAAGGCCTAGTGTTACTTGATAGATTGGAGTGTCTCATGTGGAGTCTCATGATCGGGATGGTGCAGCTTGAGTGTCATAGATATGGTGTATGTTGTTTGGATAAAATTTATAGTTTATAAAAATGTATGTGCTTTTAGATTTTTATTTTGTATATTTTGTCATCCAGGTGAGAGAAAAACTATTATATGTTTTTTTCATGATTCTGTATGACTATATGAAAAATTTAATTTATTATAACTTGTTGTTTCTTTAGTTTATTTTCTATGCATACTTTTATGTTTGTATTTAATTATATCTTGGTTATTTACACTATTATTACACTCTAAAAAAGAGGTTATATTATCCCCAGTGAATTGTTTAGACCTTCGCTACTAGTCAGAATCCTCTAGAATTCTAGGAGGCGTTTTTGAGGCCATATGGTGATCCATATATAGTGACTTGTTATGTCTAACCAGGATGATTCATTATAGAATCATCTTATAATAACATATATAAAACATTTCAACATATTATCTGAATAAATATTTTAACAAATAAAATCCTAACTCCCTTACCAAAAATCTATATATTTTGGTCTTACCAAAAGTTCATCCCAATAAGGCATATAGAGATATCCAAAGGTGGATTCTAAAGGAAGAGTTAACCATATTAATTGATTACTTACATGTTTCAATATTCTTAAAACACTTTAAAATATTTTATAACTATAAAAAATGACATTTTCAAGTAAAACTATGTTTTATAGTGTATATGAAATACAACACCATGTTTAAGAGAACATTTATATACTATTAAAAAATTATTATTTCAAGTGAGATTTATAACCTAATCATTGAATTGATAGATATGGATAGTATTTAATGAATTATGAAAATCCTATAAAGGATCTTACCAATAAAAATACATTGATTAATTCTTAGTAAAGAAGCACTCAATTATTAGTAAGGTTATTTTATATTTCATAAATACTTTCCTTCAAAAATGTTTTTTATTTATTTTATATATAAAAAATTATAATTAATTTATCAAATAAAAATATACATTATTTTATGCAAATAATATCATTTTACAAATAATCATATCAAATGTTTCTTTGGGTGAAATTTTCATATTTTTCTGAAAATATTGACTTTTCCCAGAATAGTGACAAATGATGATTTTTAATGAAAAATATATTTTTGGTTCCTGGATTTACTAAGTTCCAATTTTATAAAAATAATTTAAAATTAATGTTATTTCCCTTACATTTTAAATAATAAAATTATATTTATTTGAATAAATGGTATGTTTGAATTATTATGAAAGATTTTTCACAAGTGAAGAGGATTTTTATTAAAAGATGTATTTATGAGTATAATGTATTTTTTTATCTTAAAAAATTAAATTAATCACTTTTGGTGATTTATTTTAATAAAATTTATATATTATATATATTAAATATTATATTTTAACATTTATTTAATATTTTTCTAAGCATTGGAAAAGAATAAACCAAGTTGAATGCTTGACAAATGTATTTTTCTAAAAAAATATTTTATCATCTTATTTGTGTTTATTTGTAAAATTAATTCCTACCAATTATCGGTAATGAATTTTAAAACATGAATCCCTATTTTTAATCTTTAGGTTCAAATTGGGTTAATAGGGCCCTCATATTTATGGTCAATGTGAATAGTAATGGTGGTGAAATTTATCACCTTGTTAAAGGGTAAATCAAGTTAACCTAGGTTTAAACTATGTGATAAGGCCATAGTTTTTATTAAAAATTATTATTAATTGAAGGAAATGCAACCCTTATCACATTATTCTTGAAAATTATTTGTTTAATGGACACATTTCCATGAAAATAACCTATATAATATTTATATCAAATAAAGACACAAAATGCCACTATTTTAGTGTTAAATATATCTTTTGTGTTATCATAGGGAAACAATAAAGTGATAAATGAATTTTAGTGGTCATTTCATGAATAATGATATTATCTTCATGATGGTAATTTATTTTTTATTTTATATTTTTAATAAATTACCTCAAATTATTCGTTAACACTAATAAAATATTTATTCCATTAAAATAAGAATAAAATAAATGTTATTAAAAAATATTAAAATCTATATATATACTAAAGCTTGCTTTTTTCCTGACACGTGTCTCTCCTAAAACAATCCCCTCCACCCACGCATACCAAACCTAATTCAATCCGCCTAATTACAACCAACCCGAGTCATGATTTACCTCCATTGCTCAACCTTATAGAAAACCCTCAATCACCTCCTTCTTCATCGGACGATTCCTCCATAACCAGCATCTCCACTGAAGAAAACATCTTCCAGATAATGCAATTACTAAAGTCTATATTCCAAACCCCTCATCGTCGCTCCTTCGAGACATTGTCTTCTCACAGACATATATTATCACAGTCGTGCTTAAAATATTCACATTCACAGGATCAGATTTCTCCACTATTACTGCTTCATCATCGACTGAAGTCAACGACAACATAATTTTTATAAATCAATGACAAACACTTCTTTACAACACAACATCTACATATCTACGGAAATCCACAAAATAGGGTTTTAGAACCTACATCACTCAGTGCTGGAACTCTTTGGTCTCAAATATTTCTTGCTCGGTTACCAGGAAGCAATTGTAAGCTTCCGAAACAGGTATGTTTTCATACTCGAGTGTCATACCTATAGCTTTAGTTCATGTTCACATTATTTCTAGGTTCACATAGAGTACTTCAATTTCATTATACTTTATCCTAATTCAATAATGATATTGTTATCAATCTTCTCCATTTAACTTAACCTGTATGTATACTTGTGACTACACAGCCAATCAAAGCAGGTTCATCATGAAGATTGTAATTATTATTTGTCTTCAGCATTTACGTTCTCAATAATATGTTCATAATACTACTTCCAAGTTTCCATATAGTATTTTATCGGCCTTTTATCAATGAATGATGAGATATATCAAGATTTATATTTGAATGCATGCAGTAAGTAACTCTCATATATACCATTTGGGCATACATCCCTTAGAATGTGACTACATCAAAGTTCTAAGGAATAATTTTCTTTTGAATATATATTATCTACCATCTAATCACAATGTTTCATTTCTTGTTTTTATGGTTCTATTCTATTCCTTTATAATCAAATAAAAATATATACGATATAAACACGCACTCCTCATGGATATACAAATATGAACGACTACAAAAATACTACTACGACAACAACAACAATCCGGTTCTCTTCTTTTTTCGCATCATTCTAGATACTGTTTCATTATTTATCATCCAACGAATTCTTAGTTTATGATAATTGCAATTCCACAGGAATATTGTCTACTGAAAACATTAATGCAAGTGAACCTGTAACACCAATAGTCAGCATACAAAGAGGTGTCCATTTTCCTTTTTCACCAATAGCCAGTAATTGTCAGTTCAATTTACAATGACCATTACTGTTTTTTAGTTAACATATTTAAAATCAAAATACAATACCACCTTACTATAGTATCTTGCTACATGAAAATATATATTCCAACATTACTGTGAATATTATGATAAAAATTAATGCGGTACAATGCTTTACAGCTGATGTTGTCACACAAGCTAATAACACAGTACTACGTCGATGCATTCCATTCTCACCTATATGAAGCAACGATAATTTTGGTTTACTATCTCCAGTTTAAATAAATCTATTTCATATTGAAAAATACGTAATCATGGGTTGCTAAAACTTTTCATCTTTCTGTTTCATAGTCCATAAAAACTGTTCGGATCTGTCAATAATATATAATGGATCAAACAAAAAAATCAACGACCAAATACCATGATACAACCCAATATTTCATTCTGTATGAATGTTGTCATTGAAATTTGTTTCAATAAATGGAAAATATGTTTCATTTCTATTATGCATATTCATGTCTCCAAATTACTCTTACAAGGTATGAATACAAATGGACGTACTCTTATAGATCCATTTGATGACTCCTCATCACTATTAGTAGAAATCAGTTGAATACATGATTTACTCAGTGCCAGTGAAATATTTAATTATACACATGTGCCTTCAATAATGAACAATACTACTTCTACTGATATCAAAAACCGCATTCCTTTATCATCCACAAGAATTTACTACAGTCCTAAAACCATTACAAGTTTCTCATCTCTATCTATTTATATATTTACAATTTATACTTTTTAGTAACAATGTAATGAATAGTGTCGTTCTAACGACACAACCATGCAGGTACTACACATTATACCAATGAACAGAAAACGATAAATCCGATGATTGGAGAAACTACTGCATCAACAAACTATGACATGGATCAGGTTATAAACTACAGAGGTATGTCAAATTTCCATTATATTTTCAACAAAATTTTATTCCATTGAATTTTTTCTATTATTAATTTCACATTAATAATGAATAACTACAAGTCGAATGTTTTAGATAAATCACTTCACCTACAAAGTCCTGAATAAACATGATATTTACATTAATGTAATACTCATTTTATAATATTTAATAACACTGTAACCAATGGGGTTATTCTAATAATGGGGGCATGCAGGTACTGCACATCCTCCTGAGTAACTGGTAGCAATGAATCAGACAACCATAGAAACTAATCCTTAAAAAACACTGAAAGAGGTTCTGCTATTAACTACAGATGTCTGTCATACATTAGATTGTATTTTAAAAAAACTATTTCATTGTATGTTTTCTATTATTATTCTGACATTAATAACGACTAACATCATGTAGAATGTTGCAGATATATCACAACAACTTCCAAGTCCTGAACAAACAGGTTATTTACATTTAAGTAGTACTCAAATTACTACCATGTATTTGTATACATTATAAATAAAAAACTATTTCCATCCCCATTAATTTCAACTATACTTAAATTTTTCTCCTACAGAATATTCAGATTGTGGAAACCATACTAACATTTGTGAGTACTATGGTTCAACCTTCTAGAAAAAATAGAGGAGTAAAAAATATAGCCCCAAACATAACCGACGATTTTCTTTATGTTTCTCACTGGGAAAAATTACATTAAAACAATTGCCTGAATGTCCAGAATACCTTTTAACATTATTTTTCAATTCAACCTCTACTCATTCCAAAACATTCCAAGACCACATGCACATTTACAATTCATTGTTTGCATTCACATCATTGGGCGGCAAAGTAGACAAATCTGTGAACTATGGAGGGTCTCCAAATATTTTTAGATTACATGGACAGAACTACCATTGCATTGGATGTTTATGCCCTCCTGATGGAAAACCACCAAATTTGGATCAACTATATATATATGACACAGAAAATGAGGCTCACAACAGACTACGGGCCATCAGGTGACTACTATATTTAGTGGTAATATTTCAATTTTTTCTCTTTTGATTGTAACTAATTTACAATTTCATATGCAACTTTGACGACATGACTGAAAACATTGTTATATAATTATGTTTTTCTCA
Organism: Viscum album; assembly: GCA_963277665.1. Classification (NCBI taxonomy): domain Eukaryota; kingdom Viridiplantae; phylum Streptophyta; class Magnoliopsida; order Santalales; family Viscaceae; genus Viscum; species Viscum album. The sequence continues at coordinate 1,173,650,015 of OY728120.1, forward strand.
GAAACTACAAGAAATGCTCCATGAAATAAATGCATTATCATGACAATTCAGAATAGCTAGGGATGTTATTGATTGTACTGGCACTACAAATTTAAAGTTAAGACTACTTAGAAGATGAGGATGTGATGCACACACATACAACTTACCAACTACATATGAGATCGCAATGATGATTGTTGGCGACATTCAAGATCTTAATCATTAGAGAGATATCACCATTCAAAGAAAAAGTGGTGAATTTCAGCGCAAAGATGAGCTTCACCCGCTTTACCTCCCTCTATAATATCCATTGGATATCACAGGAGGAGAGGATAGATATGTCAATAACATATTCCATCGTGCGACCGCCTTCAATCAAAGTGAAAAACTAAGAAAAGATACAATGAGAGAATATTTCACCTTTCACCTTGAATTCCATTTCAATGATTCATATTGTCTACTTTATTCCAGAAGTATTTTGCAATAGTTTATTGTGGACGCATATACAATGACTGAGTCTCAAAGACTATCTTTTATTCGCTTCAATCAAAAGTGCTTGAGGGTAGAACTTTACAATGGTTTGCAAGATGCTTTCCTTAGAGGTGATCGAGATGGGTCTTTATGTGGGAAGCATATCATTTTACCTTCCACATTAATGGGATTCCGAGATATATGATTCAAAATTTACAAGATGCTATGTCAATCTATAATTGGGCGGGGTATCCAGATCTTTTTTTTAATATTTACATGTAATCCAATGCGGCCTAAAGTTTCTTGATTTGTTAAGGTACAAAATCTTCGCCCATCAGACTGTTCTCATATACATTCAGGAATATTTAATATTAAGGTGGGGAAACTAATGAAAGATTTACGAGAAGGATGTTTTTTTGGAAAGTCTTGAGCAGGTACAAAACTTCTTCACTAATAAAATCTACTATTTTAATTTTTTCTTTTAGCGGAAAATTACACAATTCTTCCACGTGTTTTCTCATATATCCTTCATCTTCCAATGTAGTTGTTCATACTATAGAGTTTCAGAAAAAAATGACTACCTCATGTGAACATTCTATTATTTCTTATCCATGAAGACAAAGTGGTCACTCCAACAGACATTAACATAATTGTTACGGCTGAAATTCCAAATAAAGGTACCTTTCCAAAACTTCATGAAGAAGTTGCAAATTTTATGATCCATGGGCCTTGTGGTGGTGAGAATCATTGCTCACCTTGTATGTGTAATGGAAAATGATCAAAATATTATCCAAATAAATTTGTTGAGCATACAATAACGGATGGAGATGGTTATGTTGTATATCAGAGAAGGAATTCCGGATGTACAGTTGTCAAAAATGGTTTAGCATTAGACAATCGGGGTTTTGTGCCATAAAATCCAATTATGCTTCTAAAATATAAAGCTCATCTGAATATTGAAATTTGAAATCAATCATCATATATCAAGTACCTTTTTAAATATATAAGAAAAGGTCCTGATCGTGTCACCGCGACACTGTATGACAACAACAACTATCTGTCTAATAACAGTGTTGAAGAGATTAAAATGTACTACGACTACTGGTACATCTCACCCTGTGAAGCTTCTTGGAGGATCTTTTCTTATGATATCCATTTTAGATATCCTCTAGTTGATAGACTGCAGTTTCATTTACCTAGACAAAACAACATGACGTATGCAGACTTTGAAAATATTGAAGACATTATAAATAATAGAAACATTTCTAATACCATGTTCACATCTTGGTTTGAAGCAAATTTGTTGTACCCAGAGGGCAGAAGTCTAAGATATGCAGAATTCATAACAATATTTTTCAACCCCTATCATGAAAAAAATGGTACCCACACAAACTATGATTCAGTATTGGCAGACTGTACTATGTGCCACCGTCTTCTGGAGAACGATATTGCTTGCGGAGTTTCCTTACAAAGGTCAGAGGTGCGACTTCATATGATTCTATTAGAAGGTGAACAACATTACTCATAATACATTCAGACAAACCTATTCAGCAATGGGACTATTAAATGATGATAATGTGATCATTAATGCACTAAAAGATGTCTCCCAATGGGGAATGGGACAATATTTGCGAAGAATCTTTACCTGAATGTTGTTCTCAAATACCATTTCCTGACCTGACGTTGTTTGGCATGAAACATGGAAGATTCTAATTGATGATATTATATATTCCCAACAAAAAATCCTTCAAATATAGGGTACAATAAACTTACCATATTTTTCAATACATATCTATGTTAGTATATTGGTCTCTAATACTATTTCCCTATCATGTAGACTTGACAATGATGGTTCATCAAAAACTAATGTTAGGTTTGATTGAAATAGACAATATTCTGCGCAGCAACGGTAAATCTATGCAATGTTATCCTCCAATTCCCATTTTTGATTATTCATTAGATGCTCAACCAAATCTATTGATTTCAGAAGAGATCAATTGCAATAGGGGAGAACTTCATACTGAGTACTCATCATTGCACAATATGCTTACCGTTGATAAAAAACAAGTTATTGGGAGAATTATGTCTACATTATGTTCTGATGCTGGGGGATTTTTTTTCTTTCATGGATTTGGAGGGATGGGTAAGACTTTCATCTGGAGAGTCCTAACATGTTTACTATGGTTATAAGGAAAAATTGTTCTTGCAGTTGCATCCAGTGGAAGAGCATCACTACTCCTATGAGGTGGGAGGACGACCCATTCTAAATTTCATATTCCCATATCTATAAACGATCACTCAGTTTGAAATATCCAACAAGGGAGTGATGTTGCAGAACTGCTACAGTCTACAAAATTGATTATCTGGGATGAGGCTCCAATGCTTCATAAAAAATGTTTTGAAGATCTTGATCATTCATTAAGATATATACTTTCAGTAAAGAATGAAAATTCCTCTAATTTAACATTCAGTTGTTTAATGGTTTTCCTAGGTGGAGATTTCAGACAAATACTTCCAGTTATCCCTACTGCTAATAGAAATTTCATTGTATTCGCATGTATAAGTTCATCATATCTATGGAAACACTATCAGGTTTTAACATTGACAAAAAACATGAGGTTACAATCTACAGATTCAAATGATGGTTCTGATGAGGTGAAAGCATTTTCTAAGTGGATTTTGGATATTGGTGAGGGACACGTTGCTGATCTCAACGATGGGGATGAGTGTATTCAAATCCCATAAACATACCTCCTAAGAACAAATAAACCACCTTTGGAAGCATTTATTGAATTTTATTACCCAGATTTCAACAATAACTATGAAGATGTTTCATATCTGAAAGGTCATGCTATATTAGCACATACTCGTGAAATTGTTCAAGAAGTCAATGACTACATGTTAAATCTAACTACATTAGAAGGTAATGATTAATTCAGTTCAGATTCAGTTTGCAATGCTAGTTTTGATACTTATCGGCTGGAGAACATATATACAAAAGATGTTTTAAATGGTATTAATGACTCTGGACTTCCTACACACAAAATTACTTTGATGGTCAGAGTACCAATTATGTTTCATAGAAATTTAGATCAATCAATGGGGTTATGAAATGGTAATCATCTTATTGTTACACACTTGGGTGACCATGTCATCGGTGCTGAAATTTTAACTGGCAGTCATTCCAGGTATCTAGATTTCATCCCAAAAATTAATATGACACACAATGACGACAAATGGACTTTCAAACTACAAAGAAGACAATATCCATTGACTGTTTCTTATGAAATGACTATTAATAAGAGTCAAGGTCAATCTTTGTCTTCTGTTTGTTTATATCTTTGCAAGCCTGTGTTCTTCCATGGACAAATTTTTGTTGCTGTATCTCGAGTGACGTCACCAAGGGGTTTAAAAATTGTTCTTGATGATAGAGATAATCCAACCACTAACTGTACAGAAACCATTGTATATAAAGAAATTTTTAATATCCTTTATTAGGTATATTTTCATTACATATATATACATTTCATTTCTTTTATCAATTACATATACATATCATCTGATTACTTATATTTTTTCTTACTATGTCATATCTGTAGACTAATTGAAATCATACAAAAACCAAAATATGTCACGAAGAACATGTCTTTTGAATGAGATTACTATTGATGTTGATGAAACATTAAAGATACATGTCCATTTATTGAATCTGTGGTGTAATTCATCAACCAACTATGAAGTTGCTTCTATCGATATGATTCTCTGTGATGCTGAAGTGAGTTTATCCTCTTTAGAAGTTAGATTTTCAACTGTTTTCATACTGCTAATACTTTGTACTTCTATTGCAGGACATTATTTTTTGTAACTGATATGTGTCATATGATTTTTAATGGTTTACTTTGTAAATAAATTTTAAAGGCGACCAAAATACAGTGTACAATTACTAACCGCCAGCTAATCAGCAAGTACAAACCACTACTGCGTGAAGGCCTATGCTACATCATACCAAACTTCCAAATTGCTCCTAATCAAGGGAGCTACTTGGGGACAAGACATGCTTGCCAAATGTTTTTTACAACAACAACACATGTTCAACCTACCGAGGCCCAACTGTCACTGTTCATCTTTGAGATCACTTCTTTTGCTGAAATTATTAACAAAGTCGTTCCCGAAAAACAATTAATAGGTAAATTTCATTACAACTCTATTTTTGGTAAAAACTACAGTTTTAAAATGCATATTTACAACATGTTTTTAATAAATACAGTCTAGAAATACAGATCTGACATAGTATACTATTTAATTTTATCAATTACTGTGTTATTCACACACTGTTAAGTGGGATACTCTTCTCATAAAAAATATTAGTTTTACATCAGTTTTACCTATTATAGATATTATTGGACATCTGCGACAATCATATCCTATACAGTCTATCATTACTTCCAACCAAAAGATTTAAAATATTTTAGAGGATGTCAGGTTTGCATCCTTGACTTCTCACAATAATTACCATAGGATATTTCTATTAATAACATAACTATTATGATATCTTGTAGAGTCTTGGGACTAAACTGTAGCTTGTGGTGGAATTTTACCAACATCATGTATGAGTACTTGGAAAACACCAACAACTCCTCTAAAATACTGACATTGCAAATGGTCAGGGAAAAACGACTAAGCTGTAAGATATCTAGCTACAAATTAATAAATCTTTCATAAAGAAAACTATAATGTTCAGTAGGTCAAATCAAAATATGCTTATGATGTTCAACATGATATATCATATTGAATTATAAAGACTTTTATATTTAATATCTAATTGCAAACTAAAATTTTAGCAAACTATAGATATCCAACAACTATTATTTTTGAACAGTTGAAATTTGTTAATGGACAATGAAATGTTTAATGTTCCACTAGGTTATGTGTTCCAATATTCTGTTAGGCCTTACTGAAAAATACAATTTTCTAACATCACTAATCCCTAACTGTAAATTTTAATGTTTATAAATTATAGTTCTGCTATACACAATGTTACACACTTTGACTATTTTGTTTAAAACTATACACTTCCAAATCTACTTATGCTCTTCAACATGTTCCATCATCTGTTATTATGACCACATCAATAAATGATTCAAAAATACTACTGAACTTGGACATCTCAGTAGTCCATAACATTAGAAGATGGTAAAATTATAACTGATATTTTTTGTCCAGTAATTCTATCTTCAAACACCAACAACATGATTCAAATCTGCATAAAATTTTGTCTTCAATGATACATTTTGTACATTTAACAGATCTGGGATCATCAGTTATTTGCAATTTGTAAGTCATCCGTCAACAAATTCAAACATTTTAGTTACAACAATGCCTTATTGGAATAAAAAAAATCATTTCTGATGTAAAAAACATCTGGAGGTGAGGTCAATGTCCCTATTTATTTATTTCACTATGTTGTCTAAAATAGTATTTCATTCAAGAACTACTTTTATTAATATATTAATATTAACATTTTTCACGCAGCCGACAAGTTGTTTGATTTTTGCAACAATTTTTAAACTTCAAAGAACTCATAACAGGTATTTTGAATCATGCAACTATTGCCTGAAAAAAGTTCAATCTTCAGATGGAAATATCAGGTGACATAATTGTAAAAAACAACGATGATGCACTACTCCAAGGTATTAATTTAATGTGTTCCTTAATTGATAAATATTACTTGGGTATAAGATTACTATAAAAATTTAATTTGACTGATACAACCTCATGAATTATAACAACTATAAATACAACAGGTTTAGAGTTCAACTACTGGTGAGAGATGAAAATGACTCACTGTCTATCGTTCTCTTTGACAAGCATGTCATTAAATTCATAAGAAAAATAGCTTCTCAATTGAGAGATTCTCTTATATAAGTATTCTTCTTGAACTATTGTATCTTCTTTATGTATTTGATGTTATTTATTAACTAACAGTTCTATTTTATTACATAATAAGACCAGGATGAGTTTGGTTTTCCCCCAGAGTTAAAAAGTTTCAAAAAAAAAAATTTACTGGCACTAGGTGCCACAAATTACAACATTCAGAATCAAAAACATTCTTTGGAACTGAACACTTACACTATACTCTTAATTAGTGATAATGAAAATAATATCAGCACCTATCATCAATGTTTTTCGGACAGTCAGGTAAATAGAGTAATTACTCCCCAAATATTTAATTCCAAGCCTTAAAAATTTCATATTACAACATTCTTAGTAATCTTATTACGACTTATTATTTTACTATTCCTTATTTAGAATTCCTTTTACTTACAAAACAATCACCACATACCTATAATATTCATATCACCCATCTATTTTAGGAACATCATCGTGTTGGATCTTCAGTAGTCAGCTGCAATAGTGATGCTGGATTCAATACAAGAAGTACAACTATATCTTCAACTCAGGTATACTTTCTCTATCATCAATTATTGTTACTGTCAGTGTGTACATATTGTAAACAATACTAGTTTTTTCTTCATTTCGTTTTTTTCCATTTCATTACAGATGCAGTACATTTGTTTTTTTTGATATGATAACTGTTAAATATTTTATTGTTTCTTCATTGGTGTGTCTTATAAGTGCTGACTACTACTCATTAGTTATAATGAAATCTTCATGTAGAAAAAACTACTGAATTACTTAGATGTTGAAGATGCAGTCGAACGCAATGAATCACTGTCTATAGACTTCATGCCAATGGATGCCAATGAACCACATTTCCATATAATGGATAATAGAAACAAAAAAGCTGAAAAACTAGACTGATTGTATGCCATTAATTTCCACGGTAATGGAGGACTGTTGGAAAATAATTAAGTTTATACTTTCCATTTTCATATTTGAAAATATACACATACTATGTGATGTATCTTCACTGTGAATCGGTTGTGTCCAAGAAGGATGTGTGAATTAAGGACCTTTGATATGATATATTATTTTTATTTGAAACAAACATTTGGTGTTTAGGAAAGTCTTTACTTTGTAATTAATTTACACACTTCCAAAAGCCTAGCTCTATGATGTAGAATATTGTTTAGGGTCTTGGGTTTCCTTTGTTTCTTATTTAAATAACATTATAAACTGTGACATGATTTTTCCTGCTATTTAATTTTTCTTATTCATATTACATAACTTTGAGCAGAAAAGTAGTTTAAATAATATGTAAATTTTGATATATGTTTCTGAAAAATGAATCTGGTACCCTTTTTTAGCAGTTGACATAGTTTTTAATTTGACTAGTGGATTTTCTTAAGATCATCGGTAAATTCTTTATATGAGGGCATTAGATATATGTGTCACACAAGTCACTTTATTCCTATACTATTATTTTTATCTACTGCCATTTCTTCCCAACTCAACAGAGTTGTATTTATGTTATTTCATTTAGTTATACATGCATTATAATCTCAAGTTTGATTAATTAGATTAGCCCCAATATATTTTCAAACATATACCAAATACAGCCATCTCGAATATATTGCACAAGATGGACATAATTATTCAACTGATCTGAACTAAAACAAGGTACATTATTCATCAAATGCTGATGTATTCATGTTTATTCCTTATGATTGGGTTATTTATTATCATTTTTTTCTAATGGAAAGTTTTCCCAGCCCCATAACACCAGAAAGACTAAGAAACATCACGTACATAAGGCTTCAACACTCATCACTAGCTGGGATACAAGTATTGACCTCTAGGAATCTGCATCCTACGATGTACTACTAAACAGTGGAATCTCCGAAGTTAGTATGTCTTCCAATTTACATCCATCTTTGAGAAGAGGTACGTGGTATTCCTTATGGTCAAGAAACAGTAATGTCTTCTTTTCTTTAGTCTCAAATTATTAGTAACCACCACTAGAAAACAACAGAGACTACCTAGTGTCGATGACATCCACACATATTCCCTCCAAAAACTAAATTATGACATTTAAGTAAGAATCTCATTACACTATGTACCATAAAATTACATTTCACTTCATAACTGTAATTAAATTTTATCATACAAGGGTATAAATTCTATGTTTTCCTACTATGTAGTCATGTTATATCAGACTCACTATATGAATTATGTGATATTTACTAATTTCCTATTCAAATTAACTTATTATTTCCATTCCTTCCTTGGATATATTTCTCCTGTATCGATCCACTACATTATTAAAACCATGGAAAATTTTCACATCCTTATCTATATACTGTTAGAGTTCTGGGATGATTATATATTTACTTGGAATTATAAATATCTGTTGTGCATCTTCATATATTATTAACCAAACAATAGTGATGACATAAATAATATATCAGTTTTAACACCAAATGACAAGCTTCAATGGTAGTTAAAGTACATTATTGTGATACATTTTCATGCAAAATGGATGATATACCAAGTTTAATCAATGAATACTTGATCATTTGTTTCCATTAGAAGAAAAGGGGTGATGTTTACTATAGTCTATAGTCGTTAATTGGTATATTTATTTTCAGTTGGTCTGTTTTTTAGCATCACTATGTGATGTTGTTTCATGTTTACTATATTTCGTTGACCTTCTTTCTTCTTGAAGTAATTTTGGAATATGTTCATCAATATATATTTTTATTTGTTCTTCCAGTTCTATGTAATTATAATTGGAATTCTTGATGTTTTATTCTGTTACCTCATGGAGAGTTTACATTGCACTATATTTTTTTTCTATTGGAACAGAAGTCTAAAACAATGTGCTCCCATGTTAGCAGCCTACTGCATCGTAATTTCATTAAGGGGAGATCACAGTGGAAAATTCTTAATAATATATATGGTTCCATACATGGTTTCTGGTCCTATAAATTTTCTACCCTAAAAAATAATGTGGCTGTAGAGAACAGCTTGGCCAGTGGACAATAGAGGTTTTCATATGGCAGACCCATCGCAATAAGGGAAACCAAAATTGGTATGTCACAACACTTTAATTTTGTTTGTTTAATACAAGAAATGCATTCATGTAACCTGCATCCCATCTTCACTCTATATTCGTAGCAGAAGGATCCACTATTTCATCTTCCCACGCCTTTCCCAGTTTTTGGTTTCTTGAGATGGGAAGATGAAACATAGCTCAATACAAATATTGGAGGCATGACCTTTGCTTTCAAACGCGTGAATGTTTGATGGAATAGATAAATAAGTGAAGTCCCGCAACTCCCCCACACCATGGAATTGAATAGAATCAGATCATACTCATGATTTCCCTCCACCCTCTCATCCATGTAAATCTACGTGATCATGGCCTGATGGTCTTCACGGTCCAATGAATTTTCATCCAATCCATCACCTAAATTTAATCATTGTCAAACTGACAGTGTCCAAATGACCACTTATCAGCCATCAAAACAGATTTATGGACTAATGTTGTGAGGTCTAGGGGGTTATGTAGATATATATGCTAGGGCATGCACCTTGGTTACCATCGACTCAAAATATTTGAAGAAATTCCACTTTAGCTGGTGAAAATTGTAGAATTGGTCTTCTGAAATGGTTTAAAGGAAAGGGTACTATCCGATGTCATAAACAAAGGGTGTAAAGTCATTGATGCTGAGGGCATGTATGGAAGGAGCACACTGGTTTTCATTTCAGGCTTCAAAATGTAAATTTCGACTTCTTTTATTTTGGTTTCTAATTAATAATTTTATGTTAACAATTTTTTGATTCTAAAAATTCCGGTATTCTTATTGTAAATATTTTTTTCTATGCAGAAATGTTTTTCAGGCATTTGAAGTTGGATATTTGTACAGTGTGACATAATTTATCGGTGACATAAACACATATGATGTATGTTTTGAAATTTAAATGTCTATTTGAATGTTCTTTTCATTCATGTCCTTTGGAATATTATGCTATTTATAGTATTGCTGTATATTAATTCTTTCATGTACTTTTCATAATATCTCAGTGACAATAATACTTATGTAATTTCATTCATGTTCATTTTTTATTGTACTTTTATAAATGCTTTCCATTTGTTCTTTTTATTCATGTATTTGAAGTTGGATACTTATGTTTTTTTCTACAACGTGACTTATTTACTTTTCCTTATTATTTTATGTTTTCATTCACGTGCATTTCATTTTTTTTTCAAAACTGTTGTTTTTTTTTCAATTGAATGTTATCCACTATATTCTCTTATATGTTTTATATGTTTTCAAATAATTTCATTTCCTTCTATATTCTTCTATATGTTTTCCTTATATTCTATATCATGCATTTGTATGGTTTATTTTGTACAGTGATGGTATACTTATGTTTTCCTTATATATTCTCTTATATTCTCCAATAAGTTTTCAATATTATCCTACATATTCTTCTATGTTATTTTCTTTTTCTTATTTTCCTATGTTTTCAATTCTCTATATTTTATCCGATTATACTTCAATATTACGTATCAATTTTTTTTCAATATATACAATATTGATGTTCTTTATTAATATTGATGTATAGTTTTGTCTTCTTGAAAGTAAGCATCGAACGTATTGCCCTGTGAATGCACGGGTAAGTACTAGTTAATATAATATAAATGGGTTAATTTTTCCAATGAATTTTAATATATTTATATGACATATTATGGAGGTTATAAAAAATTATATTTGAATCCCCCATTTTTCTTGATTTATTTACCATCAAATTATATACAATTTGAAAAATGAAATTAATAATATTTTAATGTATATAATATTTCATTAAATTATTTATAATTTCCAAAAATCATATATTCTGAAATATTAATTGGATATGGTTTTAAAAATCTACAATAGTCCATTTATGGGACGTTTTTTATTTTACAATATCAATATTAACACTTAAATGGTAGAAAACATCAATATTAAGATAATTTACAAAATGGTTGGGGGTGGTGGGTTAAAACTAAAAGATAAGGGTGAAAAAATACCAAAAAACATATCAGATTACTATTATATGAGATAATTTTGACATAACATCATCTTATCTTCTTATTATATAAATTAGAATCCATTTTAGAATGAAATATATTTTATTTTATTTTAATACATTAAGATATTCCAAGAATTCCCATCACCTCAATTTAAAAAAGGACACCTCTCCTTTATCTCATGTACAATACATTCATACATGTAACATCATATTATCTTCAGGTACATCCCTCTTTTATTTTTTTGTTAAAGGTATTTTTTGGGTTTTTTCTATGTCTTTAAACCATTGTGGGTGAGTATTGTTTAGAGACGAAGAGTGTTTGGTGGGGAAAATAACCAAAAGTTTAGGGATGTATGTTTATTTGAACTAGTGGAGTATGGGCATAAATATGTTAAAGGGGATTATAAGGTATTTCCATGTTTTTAAGTATATGGAGGTGGTTCAGATCCTTATACAGAAGACATGATGAGAAATGATCATTGGACAATTACACACTGCTTATATATTACACAATGTATAAATGCCTTAATAAAAAAGACATGAAATGGTTCATTATGTAAAGCAGTTACACATTGTGAACCTAATTCACATTATTTAAAGGTCAATTATGATTTATATAAACCCAAGGGTATGGGTTTTTTTGGAAGAACTAAAAATTATGAAAGACATGACATGGAAGGATTACACAATGTGAATTCCTCGGACCTAGTGATTTTAAGTGGGGAAGCATGTATGATTATTTTATTCCATATCATGTATCCCTATACCTATCAAAACCAATAAAAATTCCATGAAATTTTAGAGTCTCTTCCCCTATCCCGAATGTCCCAATTTAACGTTCGTTCCCTAGTGAGTTTATTTTCTTAGGCTTTACCCTCTTTTCCATTGTTCTACTTTATAGTAGAGAAATATTTTAAGAGTAGTTGGATATAGATTAACATGGGTGTTGTATGATATAGGTTTTCTTCATTGATATCCATAACCTTCATTTTTGTTGTCATTACACAATGGAAACACTGCGTTAATCAGTGGTTAAAGGAAGGGCATCTAAAACCTATCCCCATGGTCTGTTGAGTTGTGGAGCATATGAAATATTAGAATTATATCAACCTAAAATGATTTATAATTAATTCAATATTTTATTTATGGTAAATAATGTATTGGAATATGGTTTATATCCCTTTGGATTTAATTTTTTATGTGACCTAGCTAATGTTACCTGCTGGGTGTGCAAACCAATAAAGAATAGGAACAAAAAAATTGTTTAAAGTGTGTTTAACATGATATTATATTACATGTGTTTCCTTGATTTAGAATAATTTGGTAATATCATATGGGATGTTGATTTGGATGTTGATAAATTTATATATAAATTAATGAGTAATTTAAAGAGAAATGGTAATTTTCATAATTGGCCATTCAGGCTTACGATGTGATATTGTGATATCCTACTATTATGTCTTGTTGAGTGGTACATGCTGTAACGATTATATTGAATGGGATCTTCCTTGTACGATAATTTAATACTAATATTGAGTAGGTTTTTATCTATCCCATTCTATAATGTTTATATTTAGAAAGCTCTACATAATCCAATGTTGTAATTCTTATATTGAGAAACTCTACCCAATACCATGTTGTAACTCGTATATTGAATGGGTTCTACCCAATCCCTTGTTGTAATGATTTATTTAGATAGATCTTTGTAGTCCTATTCTATAATTATTATATTGAGTAGGATCTAACATGTCTCATGATGAAATTATTATATAGCGTGCTCAGACTATATTTGTATTATTTTTTCATAGATATACAATTGTTGGTTGAAATGGTTTTTCTACATGATTAGAGATATTTTGAAAGGGGTTTGAAGAAGTTTGATTGTTATATAAAATTAATTGACTAAATAAAACCACTATTTATCACTTATCACGTACACTTATTATTATACTGGTTATATTTAAACATGGAGGTGTCGTCCATTAGAGTTTTAGTCACTCCCTATTTGGGACTCCATTTGATTCCTAAGAATATTACATGGATGTATGTTTGGGCCAGGGAAATTGACCTTATTTTGGATTTATTTCTTTCTTGATGGGAGTGAGTTTAGAGATAGTTAAGACATGGGGTTCTAGATTAAGGTATTTTAGGATTGTTTACGTCATTTATTCTTTATTTTTTTTTTCAGATTCAAATTAGATACATATAAACCTATAATTACATGATTCATCATTATTGATTTATTGGTTTCTCTATTTTTTAGTTTTATGACATATTGTTTCTACAATTTCCATTTCTAGGATATTTATTTCTTTTTGGATATTTCCACTATATTTTACTCTATTCTTTTTTTTGACTGAAAGTTAACTTTTTATTGAATTAGGAGAGAATATCAAGTCACAACCGAGTCAACAAAATCAAGGTGGCCTAAAATGATGAAGGCCGATGGTGTCTTCAAGAATAACCTTGTAGCAGATCTTCATTATAGAGCCCATCCGGTTATAGATAATGGTGTCCTCAGCAGCTCTACCTTCATGGGACAACTTATCTGCAGAAAAATTGCCTTCGCACAAAAAAAGTTTGACAGAACATCCTCGACCGAAAAAGGTCCTACAATGCCTCACCAGATAGAAAAGATCCCATGGAGGTTCAGCATTTCTTTGGAGGAATAAGACAGATGCAGTAGAGTCCGATTCAATACAGTCCACCTTAATGTTGTGGCAGCTGCACCATGCGAGAGCTATGTTCAAGGACCTAACCTCCGCACCCAAGGATGATCCTGGTCCATAGAAGGCGCTGAAGCCAAAAATAACTGAGTCGTTAGCATTCTTAACCAGACCACCGCCCCTCATCTCACCCTCAATGAAGGAGCCATCAACATTGAGCTTCAAGCCGTTGCAAGGCGGTAACCACCGAACCCACTTTCCTTGGGCGCTAGAACACGAGCTTGTATTAGCAATCAACCTGGGGAGAACCCTTTTGAAGGAGGGTGAATCCCAGCAGCCGTGAAGGAGCTTGCCCAGATCGGCCACCATAGCTCGGGTTCTCACATGCAACATTGAGTTGGGAGTCTTGACACCTTCTCTAGCTTTGTTCCTTGCCTCCTAGATATTCCAACATGAAGCCGCCACAATAGTTGCACGGATTCTTCTCTCAACGTCCCACGAGCCAGTGTCCCGAAACCAACTTATACACATCTCCTGAAAGGTTCTTCCACTACACTCAATGGCTATACTGGATCCCATGTAGCGCCACAAGGACTTTTCCCAATCACTGGGCACAAAAAATGTTCCATTGACTCCATCCAAGGGCTGGTGCAACAGTAGCAGCGGGAGACAGAGGTCACCCCTCTGCACTGAATGTTCTTGTCCGTCGGGAGGGCGCTGTGAAGAATATGCAAGACCAGAAAATTAAGTTTGGTTGGAATATCTTTTCACTAGATCATTGTGTCCAGGGCATCACTCTCCCTCTGCATGTGGGTGGAATATCTGTAACCACTACTTGAGAATTTACCGGAAGCTGATCCGGTGAAGCAGCAGCGGTCTGGCTCGTCCATCAAGCATATGTTTTAGAAAATTTCCATCTGATCAGGGCTTAGAATTGTATCCATCAGTCCCCAATGGGCTCTAGCCTCCTTGAATGTGATAGCCAGCATAAGAAAGTAAGGGAAAAAGATGATATTTCCAGCCTAGTTGTGGTTCCAGAGGTTGATATCACCTCTACCAATCAGCCAACGACATTGAGCCTAGAGACCGGGTAGGTGCGAGAGAATGCATTTGGTGAGATTAGAGAGTGTTCTCTTGTGCCTAGGCCATTCCTCCCATTTATCTCCATACCTCTTCTTCAGGAACCTTTCCCATAATGAGGTCCCCTCAATGATTTCCCACGCTAAGCGCTCCGACATAGCTTGGATGGATTCAACCACACTACGAAGGCCCACACCTCCTTCTTCAACCGGCTTTGCCATATGACTCCAAGAAGCCCAGTGGTAGTGGCCTAACTGGGTAGCATCCCATAAAAAGGCAGTCATGGTTCTTTCAATCTTAGTTACAGTGCCCTTCGACGACGTGATGATCAGAAGCACGTGCATGGGGATCGACGTGAGCACGCTATTGATGAGGGTGACTCTTCCTCTGAAAGATAAGAACTTATTCTTCAAGTTACAAATCCTGCTAGTCATCCGGGAAATAACATCATCAAAGAGAGCCTTTTTAATTGTCCTATATGAGATGGGAGCTCCAAGGTATGTCATTGGCAGGAGGCCCCGATGAATTCCCAAGATATCTTGGATCTTCCTGCACTGTCTCCCAGGGCATCTGTTGGAAATATAAAACTTTCTCTTCTAGTAGTTGATGATTTGGATGCTTTCCACCCCATATGCCGCCATGATGCTCATGAGGTTTTGAAGTGACCTGCACCTACCATTAGTGAATATAAGAATATCATCGGCGAACATAAAATGTGTGATAGAGTTTTCCCCAAATTTGGCAACAAATGGCTTGATCCTTCCTTCTTCCAGGACAGAGTGCAACATGGATGAAAGGACCTCTTGAGCTTAGAAAAAGAGATATAGAGACATGGGGTCTCCTTGCCGCACCCCTCTGACATTTTTAATGAAGCCAAACACCTTGACCATGAGCATGAATGAGAGCCACATGGATGCAAAACACCTGAAGCATAGATAACAAAACTAATCTCTAAATCCAGACATACTCATTACCCGAAGAATAAAACCCCATTGTAGTCTATCATATGCCTTTTCCATATCGACTTGGATGATAACATTAGACCCCATTGTCTGCTTGTTGATGTCTCCAACTAACTCCTTCACAATGCCAATCGCCCCTGGATGCTTTTGTCCTTAACAAACCCATGATGCTCACCAGAAATAAGCCTCGGGATGATGCTTCTATACCTTCTGGTAAGTAGGCTAGATAGAATTTTGTAGGAGAAGTTGCAGAGGAATATAGGTCAATACTGGGAAATGATATTTGGTTCCATACAATTGGGGATGAGGACCATCCTTGAGGCATAGACCCCCTTGGAAAAGAGCCCCCGTTGAAGAAATACTGTACTGCCTGAACTACTTGTTCCTTCACAAAAGGCCATGATGCAACATAAAAAGCTCTAGGAAACCCATCGGGCCCTGGAGCGCTATCCTGTTTTAAACTGAAGGTAGCCTCCTTAACTTCATCCTTCGGAATCTCCACAAGGGACGAGATGTCTGTGCTGCCCATCATCTCCGATATGCTACAAAGAAGATCTTCCTCCATGTTATCAGCAGGCAGGTTCCCAGTTCTGGTATCCAACGGGTCTGCCAAGAGCTTCTTGAAGTGAGATAGGGCCATATTCCCTTCCACATTGATGTCCGGGGTGTAGGTCCCATATTCCAACTTTAAATTCAAGAGAGAATTTCTACTTTTTTCTTTCAGACATGCATGGAAATATGAGGTATTCTTGTCCCCCTCCCCCAGCCAAAGAGCCGTCGATCTGGCGCGATAAGACCTCTCCATCTCAAGCACCTTTTCAGCCAACAGAGAGTGCTTTTCATTCAGCATGGCAAAAAGTTTTTCATCCCATGCCTCCTGGAGAAACTCCTAAAGCTTGTCGATGTCAGACCTGATGTCATCCAAGAGTGGATCCTCTGCCGGATTATTGTCCAGACAGCATAAGATACACCATTTGAGCCGCCAGAGCTGATAGTAGAGACTCACCCAAACATTTCAATTGACATTAGCCACCCAGGACACCACCATGAATTGGAGAAAACCCTCCCTGTTGTGCCATCCAGCTTAATAAATAAACTGACACATCCTCTGGGGAGATCTTTCCAACGAGACCATAAGGGGGGAGTGGTCGGATAAGACTCTGGTAAGGTGGGTTACAGAAGCCTGTTTGAATGATTCGATCCCTTGGAGGTTCAAAAGGCACCTGTCAAGTTGCCTGCAAATGCGAAGAGGCCCTTTGTGGTTGTTGCACCAAGTGAAACAGTTACCGATGAATCCCATGTCCAGGAGTCCAAAAGCAGCCATGAAACCCTAGAAGTCCTGCATGGGATTGGTGAGGCCCCCACTCCTCCTTTTTCTCTGATATCTCGAAAATTGTGTTAAAGTCCCCCCCCCCCCCCGACGAACCAAGGATTTCCCATTCAGTGAAATATGGACAACTACTGCCACAAAGCTTGCCTCTATGTGGTGTCACAACTCGCATAGACAAAAGTGAAGAAGATATCAACACCACTGGACGAGATTCTAGTGGCAATGCTTTGAGCCGAGACATCAACCACCTCCACCTCCCACCCTTTCTTCCAGAAGACCCAAATATGATCATTCCCTAGAAATGAAAGAAAATGGTGATTGAAACCCATCCTATTACCAAACATAGCCATGAGATTAACCCCCTGTTTATGTTCAATAATGACCGCCATAGATTCCATATGGTGCTTGACTTCAGCCGCAACAAAGGATCTTTTCACATGTGCCCCAATACCTCTAGCATGCCATATGAGGACCGAAAACACGACTAGAACCAACGAAGGTCATCGTGATCAGGAGAAACCACATCCACAGCACACCAGGGCCGAAGAGCTTCCCTAGCCCGAGACTGGGTGACAGGCCCCGGGGATGAGCTGGAAACCGCTGGGGGCAGAGGTAACCTGGGTTTGAGCGTCGAGAGAGGACACCAAACTAGATCATCAGAGAGCTCCTCCAGGACTGCGAATCAGTTGGAAGCTTTTGGGGAAAGGGGGGGGGGGGGGAACGGGGAGGAGGATCGCCCGAGCTCAGTGCGAGAATGGCCTTTCTGGATGGGGAAGACCGAGATTTGCTAATAAATTTCCTGACCCCATAAGATAACTCAGAAGGAACCAGAGAACACTGGGACACATGGGCCTTCGCAAGTTCTATAGGCAGCTTCTAGGAGAACAACGCTGTACCTGAACAAGCCAGAACCGATTTTCTACAGGAGGCCAGCACGCTTAATCCCGAAACAGCAGGAAGGGGAGCACAGATGGATCGCGAAGGGGTAGGGACAGGCCAGAGAGTGCTCGAGCATGGAAGAGGATGTCAGACAACTGTTTCAGAATCCGGAACAGATTGGGACATTTGGGGCCCACTTTCAGGGGTAGAGCCATGATGATTCAAAATTGAAACGTTCGGGTCATCCCAGGGATCCTCCCCGCACCTCGACTCGGACGGAAGCAACGAGGGAACCGAAAAACTTGAATCTGACCACCCTGATGGAGAGGGAGGCTCGAACTCAACCCTGGACCCCACCGGTCTAGCTGATCCGCCAAAATCTACCTGTCTTTTAGAACCCTGCCTGCGACAAAAATCCATCGAATGCCCCTGAAGCCCGTACCCCCCGCAAAATCTAGGAGGCGACTGATATAGGAGCCATTTCCACCACTTGAATCTACCACCCAACTTCATCAAGAACCAAGCAGGGAAGGGTGTTGAAAGATCCATCTCTACATAGATCCGCGGGCACCCCACATCCAAAAGGTGCACAGTGGTGACGTCCGTGCAAAGGAAGGAAACCACCGAGTGAATAGGGATGTAATTAATTTTTATGAAGTTTTCTTGTAAAATTTGATGTTATTTCACCATGGGTGACACACAAGTTTTGTGATTCGCATGTTTCATAAAATTTACACTCATGGACTAGTATGACTAGATATGAGTATGCTTGCATCATGATATGAACATAGGGATAAATATTGACATGAAATTATCATTAGGAGTATATATTTATTTCATGTGATATATACATTCTTATATGAACTGGGATATGAGATAATGTTATACCAGTTAAATGAAATGAAATGATATGTTATATTAAAACACTTGTACGCCATGTTTAGGGAGACCAAGAGTTGTGGCTATCTATTGTTGTCATATTCCAAGGATGACATTGTTGTTATAAATTGTGTTATAATGAGTTCATTTTTCATGTTGGATGAATTCCTACTCATCATCTACGAGTTGATCATATAGAGAGTGGAAATCAAAACACTCCTAATATAGCTAAATCATAGCTTCATATAGATCCCAAGGATCAAATCTATGTTCATCTTCATGGCTGTTTCTTGTGGTTCATTTGATCTCTTGAAAGGTAGAATGCTCATGTTGTTCTTTCGATGTATGTGTTGACGAGAGATTATTAGGTATAACATCCACCCATGTTCCCTAGGGTGGGAGGAACCTTGGAAGATGAGTTATGTATTGATTTAATCTAAATGATCTTCCTTCATCTTGAGAAACTTGTAGATATTAGGGTGAGTCTTTCTGTGTATATGATCCATAGACCTTCCAAGAATTGGTGGGATATTATATATGAAGATGATAAGAAAGAAGAGTTATATTTGATGGAATTAAAGGAAATTTTCCTATGACAGTCCTATCCAGAGATGTTGAGGGATGAGAATGCTCCTGAGTTCTTGAATTTATCATAAAAAAAAATTTAGTAATGGACCATGATGAATGTTTCACCATCCCACAGTGCATTGCACCATCATTAGATGTTGATGATATCTACGGGGTGAGATGTTTTCAAGGCGGGCTTCACTATGAGATCAGGTCATAGGTGAATTTTCTTATTCTTATTATCTTTTCATACATGATGAATATGTAACTTATCATTGAAGGGAATATAAGTGAGGCCCTGATAAGTGGATAGTCTATTTCAGTAGGGATAATTTTGAAATATTATTCTAGTGTAACGAAGAATCGTTAGGACAGTTACACCAATGGAAACAAAATATAGATTAGCCAGATATGTGGGAAACCATAACAAGATTGTGTTCCCCTATAGATCTTTCAGTGTGCAATGTTTCCCAAAAGAGGCCTCAGTTTCCATTATTCTCTTTGTATTGTCATACATGTGGTAGGATGGGCCACCTACAAATGTTTAGTGGGAGAATATAGAAGAATATTGTTGGAATGGGACGTCGATAATTACATGATCAGGATAATGACTTAGGTACTACAAATCAGACTGGTATCTTTTGTTCCACTATATTTTTTGGTCAAGTAAGGAGATTTAGTATCACCAATGTATTAGTGGATGTTTTAGGTAGATGGAATAACATAGGGGAGTAATACTTTATCCCGAAGTAGAGGGTCTAGTCAGATGCATGTGAGGTGGACGTCTCCGACTATTATGGATGCAAGACTATCTACTACTAGAGGTATGATGAATGTTTCATCTACCCCTAATTGTGTTTTTTTGATACAAGTGAATCAAAATCCTTTTTATCTTCTCTTTTGGTCTAAAATGTTTTTCTATTGGATATGGAATTGTTTGATGGTATTTTTACCATCGATACTCCATTTGGAGTGTGGTCCGAGGATATCAAATGTTTCTAGGTGTGTTCACTATAGATCATTAGTTACCATTTTTGGGAACCATTTGTGCTAGAAATCACTTGTTTTGATATGATTCTATATATTTACTAGTCAGTTCTATACAAAGCACATATTTACTATTACCGAAGGAGTGTTACCTTTATTTCTCCAAAAGTAGGAAGTTATCCTTACCAGGGTGAGTGGGATAATAAAGCTACTCATGCATCCCCAATTCATTGTATATTTTATTACACCACATATTAGATATATATTCTTGTTTTGGATTATGGTGGATTTTAGTAGGATTATTTTACTGTAGTAATAGACCATTTTTAGTATTTATTTTCAAATGAGTTAAACATATTACTTCCCAAGCAAGAGATTTGGTTCATTATCTTTTTTATTCTAGGAGTGCAGATAGTTTCAGTCATTCTTTATTAGATAGAACCAGAAGAGAATTATGATTGGAATGTTAATTTTCAATATCTTGAAGTCAATGGTTTGATATTTCCTAATATGTCTCCAGGAAGATTTGATTTGTGATCTAACCAAGAAAGGAATTAATTTTTTTTGGGTTGGATTCTTTTATGAGATCTTTTTGGGAGATGAATTGAAGGATAACTTTAACACCTATAATCACCTTACTTATGTAAATTAAATCATATACTGTGTACTTTGATTCATCCATAGTAGGCTCAGAGGTGTTCTGATATCGGAGGATTGAGTGGTTACTTATGACTCTAGATATCTGAGAATGAAGGAGAATAATTACCATACTAATGATGTAGGGTTAATCGTAGATGTAAATTACATGAGGTGATTAATATAAAATAATATGGGTGAAATAATTGCAGTGTACACAGACCACAAGAGCCTCAGGTAAATCTTTTATCTGTAAAACCTGAACCATCAGCAAAGGAGATGGTTTGAGTATCTACAATATTTATACATCGAGTAAGATTATACAAAGGGAAAGGGAAATATAATTTCAAATTCTTTGATCAAGAAGATGAATATAGAGAAAGTGTGTGAGTATTGTGACATGTCACAGATAATGACACTCTTTACAGACATACCTCTAGATGTTCAGAAGCTTTTGGACTAGTAGCTATGAATTCGACATCTGTTATACCCATGATTTCAGATTGGATCGAGATAGAGAAGTTATCAAATATAGTTTTCTTAGCTCGGGGAGATAGATTATATATTTGGTAGACACCATTATGATAGTCTCTTTCCAGGGAAAATTATAATATTTTCCATGGCTGAGTTTGGGTTCTTGAGGGCTTGTGTAGGAAGATGATGGGAATGTATCAAGCATGTAGATTGGTAGTACATCCCGGTTTGACAAAGTTTTGTAATGACCCCTATATATAGTACTAGTGGTCAAGAATGAAGATGTAAGTGGTTGGATTTATGATGATATGTTTCACCTATCAGCATGTGAAATCTGTGTATCATAGGAAAACTTGAATTTTTGTATCATTTTCCCATTATTATGTGGAAATGAGAAGATATCATTATGAATTTTATGAAAGGATTATCGAAGAAAACCAATAAGAATGATTTATTATGGGTGATTTTGGATTGACTGAAGAAGGTATCCCCCTTCATTCCAATTAGGGAGACCATCACTGTGGGTGATCTATGTATTCTCTAAGTGTGAGATATAGTTTAGTTTCATGATGTTATTAGGAGTATCATTTTAGATAGAGATCGTCCTTTCTTATTGTGGTTTTGGAAGGCATTCAAAAGGCTATAGGATTTTAGCTTTTTTAGCACAACCCATCATCCTCCGAATGGTGGTAAATATGAGAAGTCTATTCTTGTTTTGGAGGATATGTTATGATCCTCTGTCTTAGATTTTAGTATTTCATGGAAGAAACATATGTAACTTATTGAGTTTACATATAATAAAAACTTCAAATCATCAATTCAAGTGATGCATGCTGAGGATTTATATGATAATTTGTGATATTTTCCTCTTTTTTGGTTAGAGTTAGGTGATTTAGTGCTTGTTGGGTCTAGTCTCAGGTAGGAGACATCAGGTTAGGTTCATTTGATAAGTAAGCTGTTGGTGACCACACAGAGTTGGAAAAAATAATATTGTGACTATCATAGATGATCTCCGAAGTTTGATTTTGGTCATCAGGTTTTCCTTAGGGTGTCTCATAGGTTGGGGGATCACTATATTAGGAATATGGAAAGCTAGTACCTAGGTTTGTTGGGCCATTTTTTGATTGAGGATATGGTTGGTATAGTGGCACGCCAATTATCCCTATCATATCACAATAGTCCCATGCATGATGTGTTTCACGTGTTGTAGAATTAGAGATATTATATTGACCCTTATCATGTTCTAGATGTTGAGGAAATCCAGATTTGTTTTGATGAATCCTTTTAGGATAATCTGATACTGATTGTGAACCGTATTAAGAAGTATCTTTGTTGTAGAACTATTCCTGTAGTTCTAGTGTATTGGTAGCATTGCCATGTTCCGAAGGAGACCTAGAAGAGGATGTTTGATATGAAAGGAAATAAAAAAACATGTTCTTAGAGACCTCACAATAATTCTTGGAGTATATTAGGGACAATATCATGTGCATCCCTTTTTGAATTTTATGTTAAATGACATTTTTGGGGTTTCCTTTGTCTTTAAGCCTGGTTGGATGAGTATTTTTCAAATGAGAGTATTTTTTTGAGGAAAATGACCAAATTTTTAGAGTTGTATTTTTTTTGAATTAATGGAGTCAATTTAGAAACATGTTAAATGGTTTTATGAGGTCTTTCCATGGTTTGGAAAGACTTGGAGGTGGTTTTGATCCTTATATGGATGCTGGGATAAAAACCACTCACTAGACAATTACATTCCATTTATATGTTACACAAAGTGTAACTCCTATCAGACACATGTCATTAACTAGTTCATGACATAAATTGTTTACACAACGTGACCCAAATCCACATTATGTAACGGTAAATTTTAATAAATATTAAACTGAGGCAACATATTTTTTTATGTAACTTGAGTAAATACACGACATGAAAGGAATATATATCATGTATTACTTGGACTGAACAATTTTTAGTGGGGTAGATTGTATGATTCATTCATTAAATCACCCACAAACCTCTCCCTCTCAGACCTATGATGAATTCTGTGAAATGTTTTAGTGCTTATATTGAGTGGTATTTTCTCAGTCCCATGATGTAATGATTATATTGAATGAGATCTAACCAGTCCTATCCTATAATGCTTATAGTGAGTGAGATATGCCTAGTCCCATCTTCTAATTCTTATATTGAGTAGGCTCTACCCAATACAATTCTAGAACTCTTATATTGTAGGATCAATTTATATTTGTATGATTTGTCAATAGATATATGGTTTTTGGTTGGAATGGTTGTGCTACAACTCATAGATATTCCGACATAGTGCTAAAGAAGATTGATGGTTATAATATATTAATTGATTAACTAATACAAATATTTGTCACTTATTCCAAAAAATTATTATCAAACTATTCATGTTTAGACATGGTGGTGTCGAACTAGTGAGTTTTACTCACACCCTATTCAGTTCTCCATTTGGTACCCAAGACGATTACATGGATGTAGGTTCAGATAAGGGAAATGGACCTTGTTGCGGATTTATTACATGATGGATGGACTAGAGTATAGAAATTTATCAAACATGGGGTTAGGTAATTTGGTCTTTTGGAATAATTTTGTGTCTGTTAATTATTTTGTTTGTACTAATTTCAGTTTGACTTTATATACATGTCAGACTATCCTTACATGATTCATTATTATTGATTTATTAGTTTCTCATTGGCTTTCTAGTTATATGATATATTGTTTCCTGTATTTTTTTAACTCTATTATTTATTTATTATGTGTTATTTATACTTTACTATACTCAATAATAGGGGGTATAGTCTCCCCACTATATTCATCACACCCCACTATTAGTTTGCAACCTCTACCATATGGGTATGCATGCATGAGGTCCCTTAACTAACCAGTATCTACCACATGAGAGTGTTCGAGATTGAGAGATGTTACATTAAATATTTCTTATAAAAACCCTACCGATTATTATTTTATAAAAACATATCCATGTTTTATAGTTTCTTGTAATTCTAAAAGACTAACTACTATTCAATTAAAAATACTTCTAATAGAATTTACTGAAGATACGGTAATCAGCTATGTCGATTATTTTAAGTGATTTCTTAATATAAATCAAATTAATGTGTCATAACCATCCTAAAATAATAACTAAAGAAAAATAAATATTTTCATATTTTATTATTGTTATGATAAAACCATTTTACACCTCTTTTCGATTACTTAACAAGTGAAAACTTTTCTCATGCGTATATAAAACTTACCAGCTCTACATAGTCGTGTAATTCATTTTACATCATCAATTTACATGGATGGTTATAAAATTGGAACTAATGAATATATACTAACTTTATGAAATAAATATTTATCAGGAATTGTAATAGAATATATGTCATCGTACCTTCAAATCTATTGGAAAACTATAACGTTGCATATCCATTTGTGTAGACTGCCACATCTATAGAGCAATGTGATCCGTTTATCAATTTTATTTCATATAGAAGGTAATATGGATATCTTTAATGAATTTATATGATTAATATGTTATAATAATATCTCTATAATGGTTATTTGTATTTTATATTTCTTTCATTCAATTTTTTAAAAATTGAAACCATTGTTCATGCATACATACAACTTACTGTCTCCATTAACAATTTAATGAATTTTTTTATATATATTTTAAGGATTAATTTAAATACATATATAATTAATATATATGATATTAATATTATATTTAAAATTAAAGAGATAATATAACCATTATAAAATTGAAGGTATCAGTCTATAAAATCAAAGCATACAATAAAAAAAAATCAGTTATTAACTGAAACAACGATTTTAATAAATAATTATTAATAAAGAGGTTTTAAAATATTAGTAGCAAAAAATATATGGTATTATATGTATGATTATAGATCTATAATATATTTTTAATATATCTACACTTATTATATTTTATTTTAGGTCACATATGAAAGAAATTAGACATGTGGAAATGGTTTGATTCACAATCTCATTATTATTCCATATTGTTTATTTTTATGTCTCCATTGAGGGTATTATTTGATAATTATCTCTTAATAACAATATATGTTCTTCTATTTGGGTTATTTCTCTAAATTACATGTTTCCTTTTAATTTATCTCTATTTTTGTACTTAATAGTATGAAATAATGTTTTCAAGGGAAACTAACTTCATTTCTCTCTTTAGTCGAAAATCCTTTTGGTTCAACATCCTTATTTTCTAAAAATGTTTTCAAGAATGTTTTTAATATAACACAATGAATTATTAATTAAAATTTTAATAGTGTTTTTCTTTTTATAAAATGGGTTAAAATTAATATTATTATTATTATCCAAATAAGGAACATTTTAACATTTTTTTAAAAGTGTGAATGAAATGTTTTTAACATATAAGACATGAATAAAATTTCATAGCATCATTATCACTATTTAATTTGAATTTAAATTTTCATTTATACATGGATATTTTCATGTAAAATAATTTCTTTAATATTTTGGATTTTTTTTAAATTTTAATTTAGTGTTTTCAAAGTGAAAGAAGTTATTTTTCTTAAGAAAATTACCAATGATTTTTTGAATGTTTAAGGCCCCAGCCGTGAACATTACTTAATCTTGAGTTAAGTCAATAATTTAAATTTCAATCACATTGAGAATCTTTTTAATTTTAGAGCTTTATAGAATTACTCCATAAATCAGACATGACAAATAAAATATTACAATGTATACATTTCTACTCACTATCTATTTTTTCACAAGATAAAACTATTTAAAACATGGTTTATTTTTTTCTTGATAGAAATATTCATAAAATTTATCTCAACTTATTCCTTTTTCTTACACATCCTGATTCCATGTGATTTTTTTTAAAAAACTTGGGATGGGCACAAAAATCCCAAAAAGGGTTATTAAATATGTAATGAAACTTTTAGTCCATGGATATTTTTAACTCATGAAAACTTGTTCACAAAATCATAATTTTCACTGATAAAACATATGTTCTTCCACATAACTCATTAAATTATAATATTCTTCAAAAAAGTATTAGAAATAATAAATCATAAAGGTAAATTTTAGAACCCATAACATACTTACATTGTAGTTTTCACAACTACATTGGGAGTAACCTTCATTGTCACATTTGGAATACCCATCATAGTATATTCCCTAAATCTATTAGAAGATACAATATTGTTTATTTCAATTTCATTAACCAATGTATTAGATTGATATCATGGGCTCACCCACAATTGGTTTATTAGGTATCCAACTATATACATAAGAAATTACCAAGATCCAAAACAAAATCACTCTTCATAAATCCTGCATAAAAGAAAAAAACATTTCCACATTTCATTAACAATGTATCATATCAAGATATTGATATAATAAATACATTATCAAAAATATTTTCAGTACCAAAATACCTAAAAAGGGAAAATGGTATTTATTTCTCTTTTAAAAGCATTACAACTTATAAATAAACCCAAATACCAAATAATGGTCATGATAATGGAAAATTCATTATCTCCATATATGTTAAAAAAATTCATTTTGTCATTTAGTGAAGTGATTAATATAAAAATATTTATTTTAAAAACCATTTAATTAAATTAAAAGTGAATGGGGTTTATTATAGACTGTATAAAAGATGGTGGTGTATATTATCAAAATATGCCACAACAAAAGTAGATTGAGATGAAGTCACTTACCTCAAGTATGAATAGTCTCGTATTTTCTTTTTCATCCTGAATAATAACAATATGTTAATTTAAAATTTCTCAAGAACCTTTTTCATGTTAATTGTAAATTTTATATCACTTATTACCGTGTTATAACAATTATGCAATGATTTAATTTCAAGTTAGATGTTTTGTTGATATTTGTTACACGATTCCAAAATGAACTTGGAATGATGTCAATAGTCCATATGGTCACAATTATTTCATATATAGAATAATATTAATATCATTATTATATTTTTTATACATAAATTATACCTTTAAATCAAATTTTGATGTCCCTAACCCGGATGCCACTGAATGGGTTCCCTGAGCTCGGTGGGCCACATGGCCTCAAGAGAATCCCCCCAAATGATAGGGGCTGCTGAATAGATGTGAGGACCTAGGGTGTGTTTTTGGGGATACTATGTCCTCATTACCAAATTGTAGCACATAATATGGATGTAAACATAAGTAAATAGCTGAAGAAACAAGTAAACAAAAGGCACAATAGAAAATAGTGACAATATAAAAAATAACTAAAACAAATTGAATAGAATTTAACAACTGATGATATCTAGTTACGCTAGAAAATTGAGAAAAAATGGATAAGGTAAAATAGGAATAACAAATTCCACAAAATTATAAAGTAAATAAAACACTATCCCATGCATCCCAAGTTCTATCATACTCCTCTTCTATCAAGATCCATACTATGTAACCAATTATTCAAAGCCGTATTATTTCCATTGTCAACACTGGCAACCATTTAATATAAGACCGGTACCAAATAGAACCCAAAGTGGGTGTGAGATAAATCCCATTGGTCCACCACAAATGATGTCTAGAACATCTGGCCCATGTATTGGAAAATTAATACTATGCAAGAATGCATATATAAGGTAAAGTGGTACAATGTAACTAAATACCCAAGTATCTGCTTCAACCCTCAGCTGGTGTCTGAACATATAACCAATTCATTATTTTATTGTTACCAGTTTATAACATATCATATGTTAATAATAGTGAAGTTTCTAATATGTAACACGACATTCTATAATGATATTTTATAGTTATGTCCCAAGGTAATAACCATGGTGACATAGACCTCAGGGGTCACCAACTAAGTTGTAAATGTAGCTTGGATAATGATATGAGTGTAATCCAATGATCATATTCCAAGTAATTCGATAATAAGGTTCCCACTTAATCAAAGGTGATTAACCCAGGTAAGATGATGCTAAGAAGAGACAGGGGCCTTTGGGCTATAACCATGGAACATACTTGTCTATGCTGAATCCAAGGAGTGTATCTGAGGAATCCTATAAGAATATAGAGGGGTCCTATAGTTTTATACTAAGAATCCAATAAGAGACAAGGATCAGGATCTAGGAGGGCCACAACCTATGAAGGCCATATAATTGAATCATAATGGGGTTCCAGATTTCTCATGGTATCCTCCAATTAGAATCGAAGTCGAGCTCGAGTCAGTCCATTCCTATTTGATTATGAAGTCATGATATATTTTTTTGTTCAATAATTGAATTTCATTAGTGGGATAAGGTCATGTAGCATTAAACCATTGTCTCATGACTTTCCTTTCATTAGTGTGATAAGGCCAAGTATCATGAAACCTTTCAATGAAGTCATAGTTAATCAATAAGTCCATTTGGTTCAACCCTTTCCTTTCATTATTGTGATAAGGAAAAGTTGGATGAAACTTTTCATTGAACCCATTTAAATCATATTCCATACTCAAGATTCATTCCTATACTTTACATTAATGTGGTAATGGGTGATATGGTAATGCAACCTACTATTCATTCACATTTAAGGCAATGTCATATTCTTAGTATACATTCCAAGTCATATTTCACATTTCTTTGTAAAATTGAAGCACTTAACATAGGTTGGTCAAGAGGTGCGCACACATGATGAATTCCATTATTCAACACACAATATAAATAAATCCATTTAATATATGAAAGCTTACCCTTATAGTTTTCAATCCATGGCACACCCGAAAAGTGGCTCAAATGTGTTAAAAAACTAAAACAATAATTATGGCACAACATACTACATAGGAAGAATGTAGTTGTGGGTTTAACCACCAATAATTAATAAAATATATGGAAAGATATTATCCATG
Organism: Viscum album; assembly: GCA_963277665.1. NCBI lineage: Eukaryota > Viridiplantae > Streptophyta > Magnoliopsida > Santalales > Viscaceae > Viscum > Viscum album. The sequence continues at coordinate 1,173,679,816 of OY728120.1, forward strand.
TGGTTCTAAAAAATATAAGAACGGAATATAATTTCAATTAACTACAGTAGATGAAATCTGTGGGGCCCACACGACAAATCAAAAATCAATTATCTTGAGGGATAAGTTATAGAACACCCAACATAGTATTATAAGACTCTCGTCCACTGTTATTGGTCCTTGATTTGGCTCGGATCAGAGTATATCTAAGAAAAAGATAAAAACTCTCATACACTGATACCTTGGTTGGGATAAAGAGAGTAGGAGAACGACTCAATCTGAATCAAGTACTTACCATTGCGCATCCAAAATGATGAATGCAAGCTTAATCAGATCACAGATGAAGTAAATATATTGATTCATTCCATATATATTTTAAGGGCTCCAAAAGAGAGAAATTTAGTTTAATACCACTGAAATATGGATTAGTGAGGAAGTGGGGTTCTAATTAGATCATTTAGGGAAAAATTTCCAAATTGCATAGAAAAATTGCCAGTGCATAGTTACCTGAGTAGAATGGGAACTTGCATGATTATGCCGCAGAACCATGCACGAACTGTGTGAGGATTCTATGACTGGAAAAAAACCATCCACATGGTTAAGAAAACCGTGCTCCAACCATAAAATATGGCATGTTTCCCTAGAAATATGTGTTCTTGGCTTAAAACATGCCTTGTAAACTCCTGAGGCCTTTGATAATGCAATATGAATCCATATTAGGTCCAATGTAAATATTTTGACCATAATTTATAGGATTCACACCTGAGTTAAAAACTGGGTTATTACAATCCTTCCCCCATAAAAAACTCACCCCTAAGTTCAAATTACAAGGTTGGATGAACACTGTATTGGACCAACATTGGCCAATGAGCACGTATTTCAGCTTCCCTCTCCCATGTAGTATCCTTTACCCGACTATGCTTCCATAACACCCGTACTTGAGGGAAAAACCGACATCATAGGGCCTTTGTGCTCCAGTCAACGATGCGTATGGGATACTCCTTAAAGGTAGAATAAATATCTAACTCAACTTCCTGGGAATAAAATGTATGATATGGGTCGACATGATACATGCGAAGCAATGAAACATGAAAGACGTCATTTAGGGTGCGGTACCTCTGAGGTAGTAGCAACCGATAGGCTACCGACACAAATTTATCCTGATTTTCAAACAACCCTATATAATGAGGTGAAAACTTTCCCTACTTTTGTATCCGTATATACTCCATCCTTGGAAATACCATAAGAAAAACAAGACTTTCGACCTCGAACTCAAGAGGTCTTCAGAGATGATCAACATAAATTTTCTGTCTAGACTGGGAAATAGTCATATGCTCTCTAATCAGTTGAATCTATTTGAATTCTCCTGAACGAGACATGGAACTAGTATGGATGCCTCTCCATTATCTAGCCATCACATGGATGGAACGAACGACCTACCATATAAGGCCTCAAATGAAGCCATCTGAATTGTCACATGGAAGCTGTTATTATTGGTGAAATTGACCCGAGGGATATGATTCTACCATGAACTGTTGTATTCATGGACACATTCTTAAAGAATATCCTCTAGAACCTGTATTGTCTGTTCCAATTTTTCACCAGTATGAGGGTGAAAAGATGTTCATAAAAGCACATATGTTCCCATATCATTTGGCAATCCCTGCAAAAAATCGTGACATGAAATGAGAATCCCAATCTAAAAAAATATAATGTAGAACCTCATATAGTCGTATGATCTCATATATATACAGTCTTCCCATCTCATCAAATGAGAATGTCTATCGAATTGAAATGAAGTGGGATACTTTTGTTAGTTGGTCAATAACTACCAAAATAGAATCACTACCCCTCGACTATCTAGGTATTACAACTAAGAAATCCATAATAATGTCTTCCCATTTCCATTATAGGATAATAAGTGATTTTAACATGTCTTGAGGTCTCTGGTTCTATAACAACCCATACTTTACATACATTGTTAATACATCAAAATTGAAGTACACTTATTACAACATATAACAGAACCATGAAAGGACTGTATAGGTATAGTATCTTTAGAAACTGGATAACATAAAAAACTGGTTCATAAATCATCTACATTGTCTCCCGTTTTATTTCATCATATCTAGAGTCTGTTTTGGAATATCCTACTTAATAACCTTCTTCCTGACTTAGGGAAAGAATACATACAAAAGGGTGAGCTCAAATTCTTAGTAAGGGTAAACGAAAGAAATATCAATCACATCATATTCATAAGAACATAACATTTTGGAAATCTTATCCTGCAAAAGAGATCATAATTTCATAACATGGGATAAATCATAGTAGTGAAATGTAATCCCAATAATAAAAACTTAAAACATGAAACTTTGTGGCATACACACATAATCATATAGAATCATTTCTTAGTAGTCAAGACTCATAGCAAAGACTATCTTAGCGGACAAAGTCCATTTTTGAACCGAGTTCACTCCTCGTTTCAGTCCTGTTTCACTAAATCAGATTAACCTGCCGTTCCAGCCATGTCTATCACATGAGATATAAATAATTACCCAATGCATTGGAGGGAGATATAGGTCCCACCCATATCATAATGATACCATTCTTATGTGTGCCACAAGATCATAAATCATACATCATAGCATAACCCATGTAATAAAAATGGGATTCTTAAACATTATGCCATCACAACATAATCCATATAAGGTAAAAGGACATCATAAAAATAATTCCATCATAACATAATCAAATAAATGTAAAAATAGGGATAGAAACAGAAACCTATATTATGTTAGATGGAAAATAATTTTGATAAAATTCTTGAACTCCATTCTTGAATAAAATATCTTTTCTACTTCAAAAACATTTTTCCTTTCTTAACATGTCATAAAAATTTAAAATAAAATAAGTTTATTAATAATAAACATGAAAAATTGTAAAGGAATCTTCATGGAAATAATTTTCTAAAAACATGTTCATGCCGTATAAGTTAATGAAAAACATTCTTCTCGTACTTTGGCCGGAAAAGTCAAAAAAGTAACTCGTACTAAAAACGACAAAAGATTCTTTTCATATCATTTACTAAAAACTCACCAATTGGTAAAATTGGATTTAAACGTGTAGGTGGATGGAAATAATATTACATATTGAGGAAACATGGATGTGGGTGATAAATATTCCCTAGTAAATTATGAAGTATAAACAATCTCAGAAAAAAATGAGATTGTGAGATTTTCCCTTACCTTAGGTCTGATTTGCTTCATACATGTCTGAACATACTGTATAATGATTTAAATAATGTTATTGACTTATTCTAGAATCTTACTCATTGTTATTATATCATATATGGTCATATTCTTAGCTTCTGATTAGTAATATTTCATTGTTATTTGTTATTCGGGTGTTTATTGCTTTTTGTTCTTATGCGTGTTTTGTCGAATAAATTCTTATTCTTATTTTAGGTTATAGATACCTCATTTCCAGAATGTTATTAGTGTAATATATATCATATTTATTCATTAAATTCATTTATATAATCATTAAGAATTTAAGATCATGTAAAACGAGTCGCATCACATCATGGAGACGGTAGGCCGTACCTACGCACGAGCGATGATATCGTTCCCATGATCGTGGAATTGTATTGAAGTGTATGTATAATATTTAAGAATCAATATCACTTTAAAATAATCATATATATTTATTCTTTACACCATTATACCCATCCAAGTAAGGTGGTGGTGGAAAATAGATTACACCACGGTGTGGAGACGGTATTCCATACGTACGCACACGTGGTGATTTCATTTTCCATAGGATGGATAGATGGTGAAATAGGGTTGTTTCATACTTATAATAACATATCAGTATATGAAAGATACTGATGTTATTACTTCATAATGAAAAAACTAAAGAAGAATAAGTGGAAGAAGAAATAAAGTTGAAAGAATCGGTAACGGACAATACCTCTTCTTTGAAGCGCCTCTTGGAGACCTCCTCTTAGGGCACTAAAATTGGTCTTTGAAGAAGACCAAGACCTCTATGATGTTTCTAGGGAAGTGGATAATATAATTTGGTAGGGGTTGTCCGAGCTTGAAGGCTCAATGTGGTGTGAGGAAGAGAGGGAGGAGGTGCCCTTTTATTAGGGAGGAGAGTGGCACCATCGGAAAAACTAAAAATATTATTTTATTATAAAGTCTTATTCAGTTTTTAATAGCTCCAAATTGATTTATTTCGAAGCTAAGGTGGGTATGGGTATAAAGCCTCTCATCAGATATAATTTAGACAATTTTATGATTCTATTTTAACCTTATCATTTAGATTTAACTTTAAGTTAGATAATTTAACTTTTACCGTGTCTTCTTTTTTTCTTACATGATAAGGTTAATAAACCTACTATAACAAGCCAAAGGATCCCCAAGTTGTTTATTATTAATATATATAACCTTATCTAAGTCATTTGGCCGAACTGTATATTTTTATGAATAAAATACCAATTAATAATATAATTTGTTTTTTAAGAACTATTTTATGTCAATTTTGATACTATTTGGTAATTGATTTTTGTGAAAATCATAACAGAATGATTAGTTCAAAAAAAGTTATTTAAATCAATACTAACATGTCATATGAACCTATAAAATTATTTTAATTCATAAAAAGTCTCAAATTACATTTATTTGGGTATTTATAACATCAATTTTGTTAATATTTCATTAATAATATAATTACTGCATCATCATTGTGTCATAAATAAATTAAATTATTTAATGTCTAAAAATTATAAATAAAATACCATTATGTATCAAATATTTTTATATTTCTAATGAATATTTATAGTCGAAGTTATCTTATGTATAACCTTATATTAAAAATGTTTTAGTTATTAAACATTGATTTTCACTATTTTAACTATTCTTTAAATAAAATAATATTAAATGTCCTAATCTAATCCAAGTGGGCCTAAATGATCATATTTTATTCAGAAGGTTTTTTTGGTCGAATTACACTTATCCAATAGAATTAGGACATGTGTTAGGGTAATAATAATATCATTTTTACCCTTAATTACCCTATTTTCTTTTAACCGTGGTAAATAAAAGTAAAAAGTTACTATTCACCAAAAATTATTTTCATCTCATTGAACCACATTTTAGTCCTTGATATTAACCGTGTCTCTTGGATTTTCGAAATTCCACTCACAGAAGTGGTAAAATTAAGTTTTATATAAATTTTCAAACTCTCCTACGATGTGGGTAAAAGATGGTGAAAATTTCAATAAAATTTTATATATCTAAAATTATTATAAAATGACTCCAATGAATTACATTGAACTTATATAGTTATTATGTATCAATTTTTACCTAAAATATATTTAAATAAAAATACATAATTATTTATATAAAAAGTCGGTTTAAAATAGTAACCCAGTGTTTTCACTATTCATTAAAAATTGAATGTTTTCCAAAAAATACCAAAATTTCACCCTAGGCTAATTTCCATATTCCGAATCCAAAAATGAAGTCCATTTTGAAAGATAAAATTTATAAATTTTCAAAAAGTGGGTATTACTATTCATAACGGCTAGTTTTAATAATATTTTAATAGCATATCGTTGTTTAGTGAAACTCGATATTGTGTACGACGCAAGCTATCGAGGAAGGTCACAATTGCATGTAAAGAAATCCAAGCTATTGTTGTTTGTAGTGAAAGATTCCTTTGATTAAAAACAAAATATTTCTCATAAAAGTCTCAAGTGTTACATTCTACCCCCCTTAAAATGAATTTCACCCTCGAAATTAGTCACTTTGTAACAAACAGATGAGGATACCTCTCCCTCATCATATCCTAAAGCTCCCATATAGCTTATTCTAATTGGTGGTTCCTCCATAAAACTTTCACCAAGATAGTGGTCTTGTTTTGTAGGAATTTTTCACTACGATCGAGAATCTCTATCGGCTGTTCTTCATAAGAAAGATCTTTCTCTTTCGGTAGAACTTCTGAGCTGAGTACATGTGAACGATCAGGTATGTACTTTCTCTGGAGAGATACATGGAACACATTGTGAACTTGAGAGAGATTCAGTGGAAGAGCCAATCGGTAAGCTACCTTCCCAACACGATCCAGTATTTCGAAAGGACTGATATACCTAGGGCTCAACTTTCCCTTCTTTCCAAATCTCATTACTCTCTTCCAAGGAGATATTCGTAAGACCACTTTTTCACCCACTTCAAACTCAATGTCTTTTCTTCGGTTATCGGCATAACTTTTTTGTTGACTCTGAGCTACTCTAATGTTATGTTGAATAGATCAGACCTTTTTTTCCATCTCATCAACAAGATCAGGTCCTAACAGCTTTCTTTCCCAAACTTCATCCCAACATGTTGGAGTCCTTAATTTCTTTTCATAGAGAGCTTCATAAGGATCCATCTGAATACTGGAGTGAAATCTATTATTAAATGAAAATTCCACCAAAGGTAGGTGTTGATACCAACCACCTTTGAAATCCATAGAGCAGGATCTTAACATATCTTCTAGAGTTTGAATTGTTCTCTCAGACTAACCATCTGTCTGAGGATGATAAGTAGTGCTGAAACTCAACTATGTATCTAGAGTATACTGAAGAATTCGCCAGAACTTTGTGGTAAACCTCAGATCCCGATCAGATATACTAGAAAGTGGTACTCCATGAAATCTTACGACTTCCTTTACATATATCCTGGCAAGCTGATCCATAGGGAAATCTTCTCTAACAGTAATGAAGTGTGTCGACTTTGTAAGACGATCAACAAAGACCCAGATATAATTATTGCCTTTGGATATTTTAGGAAGTCCAGTGACAAAGTCCATAGTGATGTTTTCCCATTTCCATTCTGGTATGGGTAATGGTTGTAACATCCCCTTATACTTCTGTCTCTCAGCTTTAACTTGCTGACAAACCAAGCAGCAAGAGACATATTCAGCAACATCTCTTTTCATGCCATCCCACCAGAAGTACTATTTCACGTCCCTATACATATTCGTGCTTCCAGGATGAATAGAGAATGAAGAACTACGAGCCTTATCCAGCAGCTCCTTCTTCAATTCAGTGATGGGAGGAACACAAACCCGATTCCTAAACTTTATTATCCCATCACAATCAAGGTTGAATTCTGGAACATTTCTCACCTTCTTTTGCAACTCTACATCTTTTTCTGTGCCTCTTTAATCTTCACATGTATAGATGGTTGAACATTAATTTGAGAAAGCTAAGATTTTCCCCTTCCATTACAATTCTAAGATCCATCATTTGTAAATCCATAAATATTGGATCTTTTGTGATCCTCATCATGGATAAGCTATCATGGTCTTTTCGACTTAATGCGTCTGCCACCTTGTTTTCTTTCCCTGGGTGGTAATGAATTGAGCACTCGTAATCCTTAATCAACTCCAACCATCTTCTTTGGCTCATATTCAGCTCCATTTGTGAGAAAATATACTTTAACATTTTATGATCAGTATAAATATTACACCTTTCACCATAAAGATAATGCCTCCAAATCATTAATACAATGATTACCGCAGCTAACTCCAAATCATGATATGGGTATTTTTTCTCATGGATTTTCAACTATCATGAGGCATAAGCCATCACCATATATTTTTTCATAAGAACACACCCCAACCCCTTCTTGGATGCATCACTATAGATCACGAACCTTTCTCCACTACAAGGTAGTGTGAGCACAGGTGCACTAGATAACCTTATTTTCAACTCCTTGAAATTCTCTTCACATTCATTTGTCCACACGAACTTAACTCCTTTTCGAGTCAACCTGGTGAGTGGATTAGATAATCGTGAAAAATCCTTCACAAAACTTCGATAATATCCATCCAAACCATGAAATCTTCTGATCTCAGTTAATGTTGTTGGTCTCGAACATCTTTTGATAACCTATGTTTTTTCTAGATCCACAGATATCCCCTCTTTTGAGATTATGTGACATAAAAATGAAGCTTTTTTAAGCCAAAATTCACACTTGGTAAATTTGGCATAAATATTCTCCTTTCTCAGGGTCTTCAATAGAATTCTCAAGTGATCTTCATGTTCTTCCTTGCTCTTTGAATAGACAAGAATATAGTATATAAAGACTACCAAAAACTTATCAAGATAGTCTCTAAAGACTCTATTCATTAGATCCATGAAGATATCTAGGGCATTATTAAGACCAAATGGAATCACTATAAATTCATAGTGTCCATAACTTGTATAGAAAGTCGTATTTGGTATATCCTCCCTTTTGACCCTTAATTGATGATACCCTGAATGAAGATCAATCTTGTAAAAGTATTGAGCTCTACGTAGTTGGTCAAATAAGTCATCAATGCATGAGAGAGGATATTTGTTCATGATAGCGATATTGTTAAGTTCTCGATAATCAATGCAGAGTCTCATTGATCCATCTTTCTTCTTAAAAAATAGAACAGGTGCTCCCCAAGGTGACGCACTAGGGAGTATGAATCCCTTATCAAGATTCTCTTGGAGTTGCTTCTTCAATTCCTACAACTCAATTGGGGCTATTCTATAAGGTTTCCTTGAAATAGGTAAAGCACCCAGTACGAGTTCTATTGAAAACTCAACTTCACTATTTGGTGGAAGACTTGGTAATTCCTCTAGAAAGACATCATCAAACTCCCGTAAAAAGGGCATATTCTTAATCGTGAGTTTCTCTCCAACCATTTGAGATAAATAACCTTCATTAAGTGGAATCAAGACCCATAATATGGAAAAAATTTCCCATGGAAGGTTATGTTCATCCATGTATCAATAGACGATCATAGATGGATTTGGAATATGAAATGTGACTTACCTTATTTGGAAATTGATATGAGATCCATATAAAGAAATTCAATCCATGCCAAGAATCACATGAAATTCCACTGTAGGAAGGATCACAAGATTTACAAGAAGCACTTTCCCACAAACTTCAATCAGAGAAGAATTATAATCCTTTGATGAGACTATTGTGACATTTGGGGTTGTCATAGCTAACTCAACATATAATTGCTGAGGTAATACAACAATACCCTTATAAAATTCTTCAGAAATAAAAGAGTTGGTAGATCCAGAATCAAATAAAACATTTGCAACTTTAGAGTGGATGGTAAGTGTAACTTTCACCACTTCGTTATCGTACTCCACATCACTGATAGAAATTTCATGTGACATTCCTTTGTCATTAGACTTAAGAGTTTTTTGATGTAGATCATCATCAACAAACCTTGGATTAGGGCATTGATTAGCATAATGCCCCATTTCCGTGCACTTGTAATATTGATGTGTAGGAGGTGCACTCGGTGTATCCTTTTCTTTGTTCGCATCGCTAGACGTCTTCTTCCCATCATTGTGGCATTCAAATGCCCGATGACCTTCCTTTCCACATTTGAAAAATTTACTTGTCCCTTTTAGACAACTCCCTCTATGTTTCTTTCCACACTTTTAGAATAAGGGAAAGCTCATCTTCTTTTCAATGTGCTCTTTACAGTTCCCTTTGAATTCCATTTTTCTATTCTTATCAAACACATAATACTGATGGGTTACTCCAATCTCCATCTCAACATTGAGAGCACATCGAACGATTTCCTTGTAGCTATTGAAGTCCCTTATGGATAACGCCCTTCGAAGAATTGGTTTTAAGACACTAAAGAATGGACCGATCTTACTCTCAGGTTGGATAATAATACCAGAAGCGTACCTTGCAAGTCTAGTAAAATTTTCTTCGTAGATACCAATAGATTCATCATACTTTTTCTTTAGTTAAAGAAACTCATTATCCCTCTTTGTTCGAAGAAAACGAGGGAAGTACTTATTGAAAAATAAGTTCTTGAACTCGACCCATTCCATGGACTCAATTCCATCTCTTTGCCTCGTATTCTTGATAAGATTCCACCATTGATCAACATTACCTTCCAAACGATACACTGCTAAGATGACTTTATCATGTTCAGAACATTGAAGAACTAAAAATATCTTTTTCAGTGGTACTGATCCATTGTTCAGTAACTAATGGATCAGTAGACCCGCTGAATGAAGGTAGACACTACCTCATGAAGGATTCAATAGAATGTTGCTCCTTCATTTTCTCTTTTGGAAGTCCTGCATGATTCATAGCTTGAGAAAGTTGTGTGAGCATGGATAAATGATTTTTCATTCCAGCTCCCATAACATTTGGTTGCTCAGGGGGAAAATCATTTCATTGCCCGTCGCATTCCGTATTAACACGGTTCCTTCGGGTTCCATCCATTGACTAAAACCAAGAAGAATAGGGTGAGCAACACTAATTATAATAGAAAAAACGCATAATCACGAATAAAATTTCACACTTAAGGTCTTATCATAGGTTGTTTATGGCCATTTTTAAAACACTAAGATTGTGTTCTATGCTTAGAATTATCCTTAGGGTTCTTACTAAGGCTCTCACATCCTAGTTTCCAATGGTTGACTATACCTTTCCTCTGATACAAACTATAACGACCCATACTTTACATACATTGTTAATACTTCAAAATTGAAGTACACTTATTACAACATATAACAAAACCATGAAAGGACTGTATAGGTATAGTGTCTTTAGAAACATGGAAACATAAACAATTGGTTCATAAAGAATCTATAATGTCTCCCATTTATTTCATCTTATCTAGAGTCCCTTTTGGAATATCCTACTTAATAACCTTCTTCATGACCTAGGGAAATAAAACATACAAAAGGGTGGACTCAAATGCTCAGTATGGGTAAAAAAAAGAAATATGAATCACATCATATTCAAAGAACACACCATTTTGGAAATCATAACCTGCAAAAGAGATCATAATATCATAACATGGAATAAATCATAGTAGTGAAATGTAATCCCAATAATAATAACTTAAAACATGAAACTTTGTGGCATAAACACATAATCATAGAGAATAATTTCTTAGTAGTCATGACTCATAGCCATGACTATCTTAACGGACAAAGACCATTTCTGAACCGAGTTCACTCCTAGTTTCAGTCCTGTTTCACTGAACCGGATTAGCCTTCCGTTCCAGCCATGTCTATCTCATAAGATATAAATCGTTACCCAATGAATTAGAGGGAGCTATAGGCACCACCCATCTCATAATGATACCATTCTTATGTGTGCCACAAGATCATAAATCTTACATCATTGCCTAACCCATGTAATAAAAATGGGATTCTTAAAAATCATGCCATCATAACATAATCCATATAAGGTAAAAGGACATCATAAAAATAATTCCATCATAACATAATCAAATCAATGTAAAAATAGGGATAGAAACAGAACCATGTATTATCTTATATGGAAAATAATTTTGATAAAATGCTTGAACTCCATTCTTGAGGAAAATATCCTTTCTGCTTCAAATTTTTTTTCCTTTCTTAACATGTCATAAAATTTTAGACTAAAATAAGGTGATTAAAAATAAACTGGAAAAATTGTAAAGGAAGCTTCATGGAAATAATTTTCTAAAAATCTGTTCATGCCGTATAAGTTAAAGAAAACCATTCTTCTTGTACTTTGGCCGGAAAAGTCAAAAAAGTACCTTGTAATAAAAACGACAACAGATTCCTTTCATATAGTTTACTAAAAACTCACCAATGGGTAAAATTGGATTTAAAAAATTGAAGGTGGATGAAAATAATATTACATATTGAGGAAACATGGATGTGGATGATAAATATTCCCCATAAAATTATGATGTATAAATCATCTTGGATAAAAATGAGATTGTGATATTTTCCCTTACCTTAGGTCTAATTTGCTTCATACGTGTTTGAAACTCCTGTATAATGATTTAAATAATGTTATTGACTTATTCCAGAATCGTAATCATTGTTATGATATCATATATGGTCATATTCTTAGCTTCTTATTAGTAATATTTCATTGTTACTTGTTATTCGGGTGTTTATTGCTTTTTGTTCTTATGCGTGTTTTGTCAAATAAATTATTATTCTTCTTTTAGGTTATATATACCTCATTTCCAGAATGGTATTAGTGTAATATATATCATATTTATTCATTCAATTCATTTATATAATCATTAATCATTGAATATCATGTAAAACGAGTCGCATCACATCGTGGAGACGGTAGGTCATACGTACGCACGAGCGATGATATCGTTCCCATGATCGTGGAATTGTATTTAAGTGTATGTATACTATTTCAGAATAAATATCACTTTACAATAATCATATATAGTTATTATTTACACCATTATACCCATCAAATTAAGGTGGTGGTGGAAAATAGATTACACCATGATGTGGAGACGGTATTCCGTACGTACGCACGCACGATGATTTCTTTTTCCATAGGATGGATAGATGCTGAAATAGGGTTGTTTCATACTTATAATAAAATATCAGTATATGAGTGATACTGATGTTATTACTTCATAATGAAACAACTAAATAAGAATAAGTGGAAGAAGAAATAAAGTTGAAAGAATCGGTAAAAGACATTACCTCTTCTTTGAAGCGCCTCTTTGAGACCTCCTCTTAGGGCACTAAAATTGGTCTTTGAAGTAGACCAGGACCTCTAGTATGTTTATAGGGAAGTGGAGAAGAGAACTTGGCAGGGTTTTTCCGAGAATGAATGCTCAATGTGGTGTGAGGAAGAGAGGGAGGAGGTGCCCTTTTATAAGGGAGGAGAGGGGCACCTTTGGCAAAACTAAAACTATTATTTTATTATAAAGTCATATTCGGTTTTTAATAGCTCCAAATTGATTTATTTATAATCTAAGGTGGGAAGGGGTCTAAATAATCTCATCCAATAGAATTTAGACAAGTTTAGGTTTCTATTTTAACCTTATCATTTAGATTTAACTTTAAGTTAGATAATTTAACTTTTACCGTGTCTTCTTGTTTTCTTACACTATAAGGTTAATAAACTTACTATAACAAGCCAAACGAACCCAAAGCTATTTATTATTAATATATATAACCTTAGATAATTAATTTGGCCGAAACATAGATTTTTATGAATAAAATACAATTAATAATATAATATTTGTTTTAAAATCTATTTTATGTCAATTTTGACACTATTTGGTAATTTATTTTTGAAAAAATCATAACATAATGATTAGTTCGAAATAAGTTAATTAAATAAATACTAACATATCATGTTAACCTAGAAAATTATTTTAATTCATAAAAAGTCTCAAATAACATTTATTTTGGTATTTATAACATCAATTATGTTAATATTTCATTAATAATATAATTACTGCATCATCATTGCATCATAAATAAATTAAACTATTTAATGTATAAAAATTATAAATAAAATAGAATTATTTAGTAAATATTTTTATCTTTCAAAGTAATGTTTATAGTCAATTTTATCTTATGTATAGCCTTATATTAAAAATGTTTTAGTTATTAAACTTTGATTTTAACTATTTTAACTATTCTTTAAATAAAATTATATTAAATGTTCTAATCTAATCCAAGTGGGCCTAAATGGTCATATTTTATGACTAATGTTTTTTTGGGTCAAATTACGCTTATCCAATAGAATTAGGACACGTGTTAGGTTAATAATAATATCATTTTTACCCTTAATTACCCTATTTACTTTTAACCGTGGTAAATAAAAGTAAAAAGTTACTATTCACCAAAAATTATTTTCATCTCATTGAACCAAATTATAGTCCTTGATATTAACCGTGTCTCGCGGATTTTCGAAATTCCAGTCACAGAAGTGGTAAAATTATGTTTTATATAAATTTTCAAACTCTCCTAGGAGGTGGGTAAAAGGCGGTGAAATGTTCAATAAAATTTTATATATCTAAAATTATTATAAAATGACTCCAATGAATTACATTGAACTTATATAGGTATTATGTATCAATTTTGACCGAAAATAAATTTAAATAAAATAAATAATTGTTTAAATAAAAAGTTAGTTTTTAAATAGTAACCCAGTGTTTTAACTATTCATCAAAAATTGAAAGTTTTTAGAAAAATACCAAAATTTCACCCAGGCTAATTTCGATATTCTGAATCCAAAAATGAAGTCCATTTGGAAAGATAAAATTTATAAAATTTCAAAAAGTGGGTATTACTATTCATAACGGCTAGTTTTAATAATATTTTAATAGCATATCATTGTTTAGTGAAACTCGGCATTGCGTACGGCGCAAGCTATCGAGGAAGGTCGCGATTGCGTGTAAACAAAGCCAAGAATGTGTTGTGTGTAGTGAAAGATTCCTTTGATGAAAAACAAAATATTTCTCATAAAATTCTCAGGTGTTACAGGTTCTCTTCATTCACCAGCTAATAGGTGGAACACCCAGTGATGAAGCCTTATATCTGACATTTCATCCTAGGTCACCAAAATTGGCATCACATATCTCGATACATCTTGGAAATTCCTGGATGAACTTCCCACTTATAAGAATGAAACTCTTTCATCAATTCCTCTCTCCTATCTGTAGGAACCCAGATATGTCCAAATAGATGCAGAACATCGTTTCTATCCACATACCAATATGAAGTCGGGTTATCTCTTAATATACTCTCACGGATAACAAATCCTTTAGGATCTAAAAAATGTATAATCTTCACCTTATAATGGAGGGAAGAGGTAACTTTCAAGGATGAGAGATACGAATTCTCATGACAATCAAGAACTCAAGATGAATCTTTGAAAATCGGTCCATTAACTTCCATCCATCACTAGATTCCCATATGGAATGTACCTGTGTTTTTCGACTTATTACATCTGCAACCACATTTCCATTTCGAGGCATATAGAAAATATCAAAATCAAAATATTATAGATATTTGACCCATATCCACTATCTGAGGTTCATGTCACACTGTGAAAAGTTTTATTTGAGGCTCTTGTAGTCTGTGTACACCAAAAAGCACTCACCCAACAAATAATGTATCCAGCAACGTAAGGCATGGACAAATGCTTCTAGCTCAAGGTCATGCATCAGGAAGTTTCTCTCATTAGGCCTCAACTGTCATGATCTGTATGGAACTACTTTGTCCTCTGGAATCAGTACTACTCCTAGGATGATTCCTGATTCATCATAGAATACAATATAACATATTCTTGGATTCGGAAGATTCAAAGTAGGTGCCAGCAGAAGCCTTTTTTTCAGCTCCTAAAAAAATTTCTCACATGCTTCTGACCATATGAACATGACACCCTTTCATTGTAAGACCATTAAGAGTTTAATCATTACATGAGAAGTACTAAATGAAATTCTTTTAATATCCATCCATCCCCAATAAACTATGTATATCAAACACATTCTATTTCTTCTCCTAGGAAACTACAACACTAACCTTTTTTGGGGCAACATATACACCTGATTCTAAGATAATATGACCCAATAAGTGATCTTTATCGATCCAGAAGTGGAACATCGCAAGATTGGAATAAAGATGATGCTCTCTTAGTGTACTCCGAATGATCTCAAGATGTTTGGCATGGTCTCTACAAGTGTGAGAATAAAATATGATGAAATCCAAAAAGGACAAAACAAAAGAATCCAAATAGGGGTGGAAAACTGTATTCATCCTATCCATGAGAATAGTAGGCACAATCGTAAGACCGAACAACATGACCAAGTACTCATTCAGACCATACCTACCATGGAAAGATGTATGAAGTATGTTTGATGGTCTGACTCACACCTAATTATTACCCGATCTTAGTTCAATCTTAGATAAGACATTTGCTCGTCATATCTGGTCAAATATAACATCTATTGGATGAAGTGGGTAATATTTCACAACCATAAGATGGTTTAGCCATATATAATACACGCATTGATGTATGGTTTAATCTGCCTTCTTGGAGAAAAGCACAGGAATACCCCAAGAGGACGTACTTGGCCATATAAATTCTTTGGAATCTAAATCCTATAACTATCACTTGAACACTTGAAGCACTATTGGTTCCATACTATACAGAGGAAAGGACACCGGATATTCTCCTAGAACAAGATTGATTGTAATATCTACCTCTCCCTCCAGAGGTAAGCCTAAAAAAATCCCCAGGAAAGACATCCCTGAAATGATCCACTACTGTAGGGAAATCAACTTTTCGTCAACCTAGATATTCAAGGAAGAGACTTTAAATATGGGTTGTCACTCCATCTGTCCCATGATGCTCTAGTCTAGCTCTACCAGCTTGGACATCCCACCCTCCCTTATATATATAACTGCCACCATCTAGTGATGTAAAAAGTACCCTTTGATGATAGAAATATACAAAATCATGATAGTGAACCTATTAGTCCATCCAGAGTATTACATCAAAACCCATAATCTTGAGAATAAAGTGGTTCTATAAGAAATGTTAACTACCTACCTCAATGTGATAGTCTCTACACTGGTGTATTCCATCTGTTCGTACCCATAATGACGTATCATGGGACATTACACCATAGTAATACTATATCACCAAGGTGATAATTTACACAATAGATACCAAGATAAAAGAGTTCAAAGAACCTATATCAAACAATGTAGATACTATGGTACATGTTACTAGAATTGTACATCGGAATTTAGATGGTCCCGAAGCCTGAACCTCAGGTATTTACTGTAGTGAAATCAATTGGATTGATCCAAGGATCTGGGCAGCAGATGGACTACCATGAACATAGATACTCTACTCGCGCTGCTCTTGACCTGGGGTTTGGATACCACAACCATGACCTCCTCCTCAGCCAGACCATCCACTGCTATTCAAACCACCCACCTGACATGACCTAAATGAAATTTCTCCTAAAAGGGGAGACAGTGCTGATCCATTTCCACTCGAAGATGGTGGAATGGTCCTACTGAAATGCTGGAGATGCCCCCATATGGCCACAAGCCTGGCACTTGAGTGGGTATTTATCACGATGAGGCTTCAAATTCCCTCATCACCCACACTGATAACAGACCAAAGAGATATCAAAACAAGAAATCTGGTAATCACTACCCTAATGAGAAACTTCTAGATATTAGTTCCTACCACTAGAAGAACTAATGGCCTGATGCCGCATTAGTCCTCTAGTCCAAGAAAAAATATCATCCTTTAGGATGCAACCAGTGATAAGAGATTGAATGACTATTTTATAAATGTTAAGAAGGTCGATGATATTCCCCTGCGTATAGATGACATACTGAATCCCATCAACGAATCTTCTAGCACATGAAATCTCATCACCATCTAGAAGTGGTGCAAAGTGCTGCAACTTCATGAAAAACAATAAATACTCTATTACTGACATATAGCCCTACTCGAGAGGCATGGTATATCTAGATCTGTCTGCTCTCAGTGACTGAGGAATGAACCAATCATAGAAGGTCGTTTGAAAATAAGTCCATAGCATGCCCTTATGATGACTATAATGGGTAATCAAATCCCACCAATTCCTGGCCGAATACCGAAGCATGTTTGTGGAAAGCTTGACCCTCCACTCTAGAGGCATATCTTGATGCTCAAAGATAGATATGATGGATTCTAGCCATGAATCAACATCCTGCAGACCGCCATCCTCTAAAAAAGTAATAGGATGCTACTTATCTAACTCACAAGTAAGATCATCCATCACAGGTGCAAGCCATGGAGAACCGTGCATGGATTGAATCAGACATAGGAAACTATAATGAACTTGGGAATCGATTCCAAGATCTGGTACTGAAGGTGGTGCCTTGAGTGGCCGTCCTGGAGGTAAGACTAGTGTCTTATGGCCCACCACATCTATAACATGGTCTTCACCACCCTTTGGGCATATGACACCAGGGCATCATGGCTACATTGTTCTACGATATACAAGAACACACCAAAGAACAAGCTTAAGTATAAATATAACATCACTAGAGGAAGATAAATGTAAGAAATCTCACTAACCATTCCATGTTACCCCAAATACCCACATAGACAACCAGGTATCGATTTGTTCTCAAGTATATGTTTCATTTCATTTTCATTTAATTACTAGGATAACAACATTACCTTTCATAAACATGACAAGGAGGGATAATGATGTTCAACCAATGCATTTTATATTTCATGATTCACATTATAATGGATATCCATTTCTGATGAATCAACGCTCATACACCTATCACTAGAAATGACACCATTTATTTATAGCATAATGGCTTGACTCGGTAAATTAGTCACCCCAACCCATGATGGCACATACACCTCATGAACTGAGACATGAAATCACTCAATGATATCCAAAAGTAATACAAGAATAAGCTAACTATCACCACATCACTCAATAATCATAGGAATATCAAGTAAAAAAAAGAAGTGAAATGAACTTATTTGTCATGGAAATATGCATGACATGTGAAATATAGGTGCCTAATATGATTCATGTAACCAATATCCTTGTTGTTATATCATCGGGCCAAGGGTGAAAGAAAATACCCATTAAGAGTAACAATAAACAACACCAAAAAACATTTTTTTTCACCTAGTGGTGAAATAATATCAACTTTATTAGGAAAACGTATTACAATAATAATAATTTAGGAAACTATGTTTTTACCACGAACATGGTTTCACGACGGCCATGAAAAACCTATGAAAAAGTCCTTATAATTACAAATCTCCAATATATTGTATCGAAATTGTAAATCAAGAAAATAAACCCCTCTGATACCTCTCTGTGATGTATCAGACCCAGATTCTACTAAATGGGTGCCTCGAGCCCGATGGACCACATGGCATGAAGTGCATCTCCACAAATGCCAGAGGCACCCGACTAGTAGCGAGGTCCTAATGTGTGTCAGTGGGGACACTATGATCCCATTACCAAATTGTAGGGTATTTGATGGATGTGAACATCAGTAAATAGTGGATGAAATATCTAAATAGAAGTCATAGGGGAAAATAATGAGAACAGTAATAATAACTTAAAAAACCGGGATAACCTCCAATAAATGATTATATATCATGTCACATGATAATTAAAAAATCATAGATACAAGGTTGCAGGTAAAACATGTTACAAAAAAGTATAAAGTAAATCATAGACTATCCCAATCATCTCTAGTTCTAACTCATTCCTCTATAATCAAGCTCCATACTAAAATACAAGCAATCAAGTGTTTGAAGCTATATGCTTCCCTTTGTCAAAACCTACTACCCTGTAATCTACTATGGGTACCAAATAGCACCTAGAGGGGGTGTGAGATAAATCTCAATGGGCCACAACCAACGGTGTCTATAACATTCATCCCATGTAATGAAAGTGTTACAGTATGCTGTCATAAATATAAAAGGCAATGGAGTAAAATGTTACTAAATACCCAAGTAGCTGTTTCAACCCTCAAATGGTTTCTAAACATATAACCAATTGATTATTTTATTTTTAACAGTTTATAACTTATCAAATGTTAAGAATATTGAAGGTTAAAATATGTAACAAGGAAAACTGTATTGTTACTTAATAGTGAAGTCCAAGATAATAACCAAGGCGACAAAGACCTCAAGGGTAGCCAACTTAATAGTAAATGTAGCTTGGATAAGTATAAGTGTGAAATCAAAGGAGACTGTTCCATGGAATTCCACAATAAGGTGCCTACTGAATCCATGGTGATTTTCCAAGTTAGAAAGGTCTACGTAGAGACAGGGCCCTGTGGGATGTAACCATGACACCTACTTGTCAATGATGGATCAAAGGAGTGTATCCAACACATTCTGTAATAATAGAGAGGGAGATTAATATGTCATAACGGGCATCAAATACTATACAAGGATAAGTATCTAGCTTGTTTTCAACCTAATCAAGTCGTATCCTTGAATCGGAATGGGGTTCTTGAGTCCTCATGACATTCTCTAATCAGAATCCAAGGCGAGCTCATGTCATGAAATTCTTATTTGATTAGGTTGTCATGAAATATTTATTTTGGTTCAAGCCTTTCCATTTATTAGTTTGATAAGTAAAAGTAGCATGTTTCCATTACATAAAGCCTTACCATTTAAATGTTCGATAAGGTGAAGTAGCAATAAAGCATTTAATCAAGTCATAGTTAATCAATAAGTCCATTTGGTGAAAGCCTTTACTTTCATTTGGGTGACAAGAACAAGTAGTAAACAACCATTAATTTAATCCAATTAAAGCATATTCCATATTCATGATTCATTCCACTACCTTCCACTAATGTCGTATGGGGTTCTAGGGATATACAGACTACTATTCATTTACATTTAAGGCCAAGTCCTATCCTTAATATACTTTCCAATTCAAATTTAACATTTCATTGAAAAATTGAAGCACTAACATTAGTAGGTCAAGTGTTGAGAATACATGGTACCATACATTATGAAATAAACAATATAAATCGATTCATTTAATATAATAAAGAGTGCCCTTATAGTGGTGAATACATGGCACACCCGAACGATGTCTTAGACATGTCAAAACGCTAAAAAGATAATTATAGTATAACATACTACATGGGATGAATGGAGTTGTTGGAGTAACCACCAAAAATTAATCACATATATGAAAATAGAATATCCATATGGTTCTAATGATTATAATCATGGAATATTATTTCTATTAATGACACCCAATGAAATCAGCGGGCCTCACATGACAGATCCAAAATCAACGAAATTGAGGGATGAGTTATAGACCAACCACCTTAGGATCATACGACTATCCTCCTATAATATTGTCCAATGATTTTTCTTATATTGGACTAGATATAAAAATGAGAGAAAATTTCTCATACCCCAATAACTTGGTCGAGAGAAAGAGAGAAGTAGGACGACTTAAGAGGGCTCAAGTACTTACCGTTGCACATCCAACATGACTAACATATGCTCAATCATATAAAAATTGAAGGAGATCTCTTGATTCATACCTTAGATCTTCAAAGGGCTCCAAATATAGGTAAATTTAGGATAATCCTTCTGAAATATTTAATAAGGAGGAAGAGGGGTTCTAATTAGATCATTAAGGGAAAAATTGTCAAATTACCTAGAAAAATGGCCCGTGCACGGTTTTTCCACACGGTTTGACAAAACATGCTCAAACCTTGTATGGTTACATCGGAAGAAGTGGAACATGCACGGTTATTCCAAAAAGTCATGCATAAAATGTGTGATTTAGATCTGTTTAAATAAACACCATCCACACAGTTTGGGGAATCGTGTGCTAACCGTGCACAAATTCTGCAATATTGAAGGTTTCCTAAAAAAGATAGGTTCAAGGCTCCGAACATGCCTCAGACATCCGTGAGACCTTTGCCAGCTCATCAAGAATACATATTAGGTAAAAAGTAAATATTTAGACCAAAATTTAAAGGATCAATACCTGAGTGAAAAAATAGTTTCTTACACAAACGAGGAAGTATGGTTATGAAAAATGAACAATGTTATATTCATGGAGATGGTAGGTCATATGTACGCATGAGTAACATCTCCAATTTTCATTTGTAATTATGAAAATAATGTAATTATTATTTTATATTTGCATAATTATCATGATATTATTAAAATCAAAAAAATAATTTAAATATACATATATATATATCGTTCAAGAGATGTGGTGAATAAAAACAATTCACATTGCTTCATGGAGGTGATAGTTCACACGTATTCCTGAACGACATTATCATTTTTATGTGAATGGAAAGTAACCATGTAACTGATATATTATTACCATATAATGATTAATATGTAATTAATATTAAATATGAACATTAATTACTTCTTTATAACCACCCATGTAATATGGTTATGGAAAATGAATTATATCGGTTCATGGAGGTGATAGTTCACACGTACACACAAATGATAAATTACTTTCTCATTTAATTGATGTGGAAATGGATTTAAGTGATGATACTAACATGATAACATATAATTATATTGATTATAATAGAGTTATTAGCTCATCTTGGATGAAGAATACTCTAAGGATGTTTAATAAGAAATAAAATAGAAATACTAAAATAAAAACACTACCTTTCCTTTAGATGAGAACCATTTTAACACCTTAACAACTCTAAGGAATATGTTTTACCTAAAACAAGGCTTCAAGAATGTGGGGATGAATTCTAGTAAGGGTTTTACATTGATCTTGGAAGAACCAAAAGGTTTTAGAAGTGTGAGTAATTGATAATAATGAGTGCCTTTTATAGGAGAGGGGAGGTGCACCATTGGAATTATTAGAAGTATTAAGTTAATATAAATTAAATTTTTATTCAAAATGGGTCAAACATAATTTATTTTGAAAATGGGACCAGCATGTATCTAAATATAATCATAAAATGATAATTATACAAGTTTTTGTATTTTTTAATCCTTATCATTTTTGTTATAACCCCTTTTACATCATACCATTTTATCAAGCAATTTACACATAGAAGGTTAAATTAATTACAAAAAAAATCCAATTGAATAATGAATGATTCATTAATAACGTATTTAGATTTATATATTTTTTCTTTAATAATATATATTTAGAAATTTTCTATTATTTAATAAAATATTTTATATTTTAAAATATGAATTATTTCAATTTTGACATTATTCATTACATGACTTTTTAAAAATATAATAACTTGATTACATTGAAAAAACTACATTAACTAAATCCTAACATGTCATAGTCATCCATAAAATACGTTTATGGCATAAAATATTTAATTTATATATATTTTATATTATTAATATCATTTAATTTAATATTTCATTAATAAATCTATTACCACATATTCTTTGTGTCATAATAAAATTTAAATATTTAATTCCTAAAAAATATAAAAAATTACTATATTATAGGTAATATTTTTTATATTTCAATGGACTATTCATAGTCGATGATATAAATTATATATCCCCATATTAAGATTGTGGTAGAAAGAAGAGACATATTTAGGACTTATTTTCCTTTACATTAAATTAAATGTTATACATTCCATTATCCCACCCAAGTTGATTCAAAAGGTCACAATTTCGGCCCAAGGAAGGTGATGGTGGATAATATCTCAAATAATAATATTAGGAGAAGTGTTAGTGTAATTATATAATATCAATTTTACCATTAATTACACTATTTACCATTAACCATGGTAAATAAAATACTCATGTTACTATTTATAAATAATTATTTTGATCATATTAGACCAAATTTTTTCATACTGCGTACAACCATGTATGTTTTTTTTTGAAACTTTAATTCACAAATGTTGTTAAATTAGGTTTAACACTAATCTCATTGATGAATTGAGAAAATTGGGTTTTTAAGTAAAGCGTTAAAAAGTTCACATTGTTTTTATATTTAATTTTAATTTGAAAAAACATTCAATGAACTAAATTGGATTAAATGATAAAAACATAATCTAAATATACCTTAAAACCATGTAAATTTATAATCTAATAGTAGAAATAAATTAGATGAAAAGGCATTTTGGAATTATAAAGCAATATTGTTCACTATTCATTATAATATGATTTTTATTAGAAAAATATTAAACCAAATTAAATTTTTATGTACCTATTCCAAATAAGAAGTTTATTTTGTCAAATAGATCATATAAAAGTGACAGAAACTAGATTTGAAATGGGTTCTCCATCAAAAGGTGGTAAAAATGACCTTTTTAAAAAAAATACTACTTTTATTCCTAAAATTAAAATTCATCTTATATAATGTCTATAAAACATATATGATGATTTATAAACATTATATTTAATTTATGTTTCATTAATATAATACAAAAATGGTTATTTGATTATTTTATAAACTCAATTATTTTCTCTTAAATAGTTTTTTGTAAAAACACATCCTTTATATTCAATTGGTTATTATTTTAATTTATAATTAATTTTCTAACCAATAAATAATTATATAAACATTTTTAAGACCTATTTTATGTAATTTAGTTAATATCATTCATTATTTCAATTCTAATGGCTATACGGTTTCAAAAACATAAAATAATAATATTAACAATATATTATTTTTTGGTATAACTCATTCTTCTGTGCATCAAATGATTTCAATGAAACCCATTTCTTCATTTCTTGTACACTATCAGAGATGGAGTAATTTTTAAATAAAAATTACAATATAGTTGATAATTATTAATAAATATTAAAATGTATGATTCTATAATTACCTAAATTGCATCCTCATAGTTTTAAATTTGGGCTCGATAACCAAGGATTCACTTTTTTAAAATTACTTTATTTAAATCCTACATCGGAAAAAAGCCAATCAAACATCCAATTTAAATGAAATAAAGATAAAAAAATATGTCCCAAAATATTACAAATACTAGGATTCCATGTAGGAAAACATGAATATGGATGAAAAACTAACAATCATGTTCTAATGGACAGTGATAGAAAACCTAACTAGGAGAAAGTTAACAATAAGAAAACCACAAACATATGATGGGTTAAATGGTCTTCGATTTTATTATTGGAAAATTAAAAAAGAAAATGTTTTTGTTTTAATATCCTTTCATAATGTTAAGGAATTGTTTTATTAATTATAATAATAAAATAAGGAAAAATACATACCTGAGAGGTAGAGTTTTATCCTTTTGTCAATTTGTATGATAAACTCAACTTTTTATCTAAACGATGAGTATTCAAGATGAATCTACTTCTATAGAATCACTTAATCAACAATAGATTAAATATTGATTCATCCTATATTGAAAAATTAACCCAAACCAATAAGTTAAGATAAAATAATATAATTCTCTGAATATTATAAACATTAAAATAAAAATTGTTACTTTAAATATCGAAAATTCAAAAGTAATTCCCAAAGTCCAACATAGACCACTCAAAAAATAACATCCATTAATATTCATAAAATAATCCAAAAATAATATTGAAACCCACAATTCAGATGGATTTTATCACATAGTCTTCTAGGATAGGTTTGAACATTTATCTCCAAATAACATAATTCACTCTTAAAATATCGTACAAAAAAATAATTTCCAAATAACATATTCTCCATGATAGATTAATCATTTCATTAAATAACCTAATTCTCCATAAGTCCAAAATTAAAATTCAAAGATTATTGAAAATAATAATACTACCAATAATAATCTAATAAAATCCAACAATATTCTATTTACCTTAGTCATTTAGGGTACCAAAATAGTAAACATCTTACGAGATAACATTTATCACTTAATCAATAAATCATTTTCCAATCCCAATATTATTAATCTGATAAAGCATGTGTTCCAAAAATCAAATTATTCTTAATAAATAAATTTCATTAACTAAAAATAATGAATTCATACTAACTAGGGATATCACATAGGCTAGTGTTAGGTGATAAATCCTTGTGTACCTTTAGTTGTGGGTTCGATTCCTGCAGCCATGTCAGACGTGATGGGTTGTCACCCTTCCAGTGAGTTTTCCTTTTTCTGAAACTATATACTTCTTATAACTCTTAAAATATTCCCAAAATGAGATAAAATCCTTAATATATATACAACATGTTTTATCCTCAAAATTTATCTCATATATTTTATTTTTAATCCAAAAAATGAAATATCCCGTAATTACCTCAAAATGATGATCATATAAACCCTAAAGGTTATTCATATATTTATAATTATATCTCCATAAGAAAAGATAATTATTACTTGAGTGAAATTTTCACATAACAATCTTCTATGTTAAATGTACTAAAAAATGTCTTCCAAAGTAATCCAATTATCAAAAGAGCATTAATACTTTTAAACATTTCATCATCCAAAGATATAAAAAAAACTCTAAAATACCATATATGTAGGCTTGTTAATCATTCAGTATTATTCATGTTACCTTAACCACAATTTTAAATATTATTTCTTAATACTTATTTCTTAAAAACTAGAACATGAATCATGTCCCATGATTCAATAATGTCAAAACATGCAATAAGAAATAGTTCATACCTTCCACAGATCATTTGTGGTTTCCTCATGTTCAATTGGAATAACATTAGGAATTTATAAAAATATATTTTTACGGTATTGTGGATCGCATTACCAAACCTTATTCATAGGAAATATATTTTCATAATGACCATACTATCAACATTTAAAACATTCAATTGATAACTATGAAAGAACATATTTCCTATTTTTGAGTCAACTAAATGTCTCCCTTTTTCCATGGAAGGTTATTACTTTATGAACTTCATTACCACATCTATAACACTATCCTACACATTTAAAACATTTTCAAAGGTGTTTCTCTCAACATCCTAGACACAAATATTGATGAATATTCTTACCTTTATGATTATTATTATATTAAATTCCCCATGGATTTGTTTCTCTCATATATGATTCATCATAAAAATAACTAATGTTCACGTTGTAAATCATTACTCTAGATAGTTGGTTTTGAATAACCATGATATTTCTCATTGCAGCTCCCATTTCATTTGATTTCTTATTCAGAGAACCATAACATTCTTCTTTACATCCATTGTTACTTTTTTTCCAACATGATTCATCTATTTACTAAAACCAAAAAGGTTAGTTTAAGTATATCAATACCACCATCACATAATATCTTATGAGGAAGATAAAAAATAATATATACATATTCATGTTACCTTAAAATATTTAAATATATTTGAATTAACTATGACTCTTTCTATTATGCTAAACATTGTGGTTATATATAATGTGTAACTAATTCTTAAATATTACTCTAACCTCTAAAGTCGTCTAAACCATCCTTTGATACAAACTATAATAACCCATCCTTACAAATTACTTAATCATGATTTAATACAATAATTTGACTCTTATATATATCAAGGATTTTTCAAGTTTATATATTTAGATAATTATTCCATGACTCATACATAACAACTACACTTCTACTTACTATCAATTTTTTCATATGATAAACCACCTTAAAACATGATTTATTTTTTTTCTTGACAGAAATATTAATAACATTTATCTTGTATTTTTCCTTTATCTTACCAAACAGTATACCCTATTAAAAATATTTTAAAAACATGGGATGGACACAAAAATATCAGTAATGGATATCAAATAAGTAATGAAACCATTATTCCATGGATATTTTAAACTCATAAAAAGAATCTAAAAAATCATACATTTCACCCATAAAACATAACTTCCTTAATATACCTCATGAAATCATAATATTTTTGAAAAGCATCATAGAAATTATAAATCATGAAGATAACTTAGGACATACATAACATACTTATATTATAGCATTCTATGGTATATAGGGAGTAAAAATCATTGTTGCCATTGGAATACCCATCAAAGTATATTTGATAAATATCTTAAGATAAACATTATTGTTTAACTCTATATCATTACCCAATTCATTGGAGAGCTATCACAGGCTCTCTAGACCGTGGTTTATCATAGAACAACCCATATATATAAGTAATTACCAAGAGCCAAAACATAAGCACAACACATAAATCTTTCATAAAAGAAAAAATAACATGTCCACATTTCATTCACAAGATATAATATAAAGATATTTATATAATCAATACATTATCAAACCATTTTCGATACCAAAAAACCTGAAAAGGGAAATTTTTATTTATTTTTCTTTTAAAAACATTATGGATTATATAGGAATTTAAATACCAAAAAATGGTAAAGACAACTAAAAATTCGTCGTCGACGTATACAATAAGAAAAAATTCCACCGGTCATTTAGTAAAACTATTCGTACAAAAATATACCTTTTAAAAACCATTGAATTAAATTAAAAGTAAAATGGGTTGATTATACACCACATAAAAGAAGTTGGTGTATGTTATCAAAAATATTCCTCAATGAAAGGAGATTGAGACAATGTTCTTACCTCAATTCTGAATCATCTAATACAATTTTCTATATTCTAGAATAATAAACATTAGTTAATTTATATATTCTTTAGAAAATTTTTCATTTTAATTATTCATTTTAAATCACTTATTACCATGTAACAAAAATACATAATGATTTAAGTTCATGAAAGAAGTTTTGTCGATATTCGGTACTTGAGTCAAAAATAAACTATGTATGATGTCAATAGTCCATGTGGTTATAATACCTTAATCTCCAAAATAATATTGAAAACATTATTTTAATTTTTATACATAATTTATACATTTAAATCAAACCATTATGTATAGTTATGAAAAAAGAACAACATTATATTCATAGAGACGATAGGTCATACATAGGCATGATTAACGTTTCCATTTTTCATTGATTGTTATGTAGATAAGGAAATTATTATTTTAACTTCCTATAATGGTAATGAATTTAAAAACATAATAATTATTTAAATATAATTATATATATATATATATTATACATGTTATGTGGGGAATAAAAATCATTGGCATTGCTTCATGGAGGTGACTATTCACACGTACGCATGAACGAATTTATTAATTTTATGCCCATGGAAATTGAGAATGTAATTGATGTATTATTACCATATAATGATTAATATTTCATTAATATCAAATATTAAAATTATTTATTTCATTATAACCACCCTTGAGATATGGTTATTGAAAATGAATTATATCGGTTCATAGTGGTGTTACCTCACACGTACGCATGAATAATTATTTTCATTCCCATTTAATGTAAGTGGAGATTTATTTAGTTAATGATATTAACATAATAATGTATCAATATATTGATGACAATTCAGTTTTTATTTCATCAAGGATTAATAATATTTTAAGTATTTTTAAGAATAAATAAAATAGAAATACTTAAATTAAAACATTACCTTTCCTTCAAATGAGAACCTTTCATAACACCTTAACACCTATAAGGAAGGGGTTGTACCAAAAATAAGGATTAAAGAATATGGGGAGGTATTTTAGGAAGGGGTTTGGGCAGATATTGGTTGAATAATTTTTTTTAGTGAGAAATAGAGATAAATGGCTGCCTTTTTATAGGATTGGGTAGGGGCACCCTTGGGATTATTAGAAGATTTAAATTAAAATATATTCAATTTTGATTAAAAATGAGTACAAAATAATTTACCTTGAATATAGGATGTGTATCGAACAAAATATAATTATACAATGAAAATTAGACAAGTTTTAGTATTTTTTAATCATTATTGTTTTATTTTAACCCCTTTTAACTCATACCATTTTATCAAGTAATCTACACTTAGAGGGATACAATAATTACTAAATAATTCCAAAATAACAATGAATGATTCATTAATGAATTTTTATATCTATATAAAATTAATGTAAGAATATAATTTTTTTAGAAAATTTTATCATGTAATTAAATATTTTGTATTTTAAAATATGAATTATGTCAATTTTGACACTATTCATTACATGACTATTTTAAAATATCATAAAAACATGATTCCTTAAAATAAACTAAATTAAATAAATACTAACATATCATATTAATCTATGAAATTAGTGTATGTCATCAAATAATCCAATTTTAATTTATTATATTATTATTATTAACATTTATTGGATTCTTTCTTTAATAAATCAACTACTGCATCATCTTTGAGTCAAAATTAAATTTATTTATTTAATATTTAAAAATTATAAATAAATTACCATATTGTACGTAATATTTTCATATTTATAAGTACTATAAATGGTAGAATATATCAGTTACATAACCCCATATTAAAATTGTTTTTGTAAGAAGATACATATTTATGACATATTTTTCATTACATAAAATTAAATGTTATAAATATCAAAATCACACCCAAGTGGCTTCAAAAAGTCACAAATTATTCCTAATGATAGAAATTTTCAATAATAAATCATCATATAATATTTTTATAAGTGTTACTATAATTTTATATTATTATAATGTTAATTTTACATTCAATTTCCCAATTTATCTTTCATCGTGGTAATTTAAAATCTAATGTTACTATTCCCCAAAAATTAATTTCACACTATTAGAAAAAAAATTCATGCTATGTAAAAAAATGTTTCTCTATTTTTTGAAATTAAGTTCATAAAATTGGTTAAATTTTGTGTCACACTAATCTCGTTGATAGATCGAGAAAATGAGTTTTTCAAGTAAAACGTTCAAAAGTTCACATAGTTATTCTATTAACATTTTAATTTGAAAAAACATCCAATGAACTACATTGTATTAATTGGAAAAAACATTATCAAATTAAAACTTAAAACCATGTTATAGGATAATCTAAAAATAAAAATAATAATTGAAAATGCAAATTTGAATTAAAATACAATATTTTTGATTATTCATTAAAATAAGAATTTTATCTGAAAAAACTAATCCAAAGTAAATTTTGATGTACCTATTATAAATAATAAGTTTATTCTATCAAATTTAACCTAAAAAGTTAAAAAACTATATTTAAAAAGGTTTTTCTTTCAAAAGGATGTAAAAATGTTAATAAAAACTCCTTTTATTCATAAAATTGAATTTCTTCTTATATCGTGTCTAGAATACATATGATATTAATTTTAAACAAAATATTTAATTTATATTTTACTAACACAATCCATAAATATTGATTTTATTATTTTATAAACAAAATTATTTTCACTTAAATTGTTTTTCATAAAAACACATCCTTTATATTCAATTAGTTTTGTATTTTAATTTTTAATTAATTTTCTAACCAATGAATCATTATATAAACATCTCTAAACCCTATTTTCATTATTTAGTTAATAAATTTCATTACCTCCATTATAGATTCTATGTGATAACTAAAAATTATAATAATAATATTTATAACATGTTATATATCGGTATAATTGAATCTTGTGTGCAAAGTAAGATTTCAGAGAAACCCATTATTGTGTGTTGGGTATGCTATGAAAAATAGAGTCATTTATAAAGTAAAATTACTATATAATTCCTAATTATTAATAAATATTAAAAATACATATTCTAAAATTACCTGGGATTCTATCAAATGTATTTTCATTTAAGTCAAATTCATTTGTTAAGTCTTATGGTTTACTGAGGTTATAAACCTATGATACCATCCAAAAAATTATTTTGTATGGTTTAAAATAAACATAACTAGGGAAAGTATTGATATTTCATAGTCTATTTCTTCTAATATGGACAATTATTGATTTTAAAGCATCTTGATTAAGTTATGTTGTCTATTTATACGATGAATGCATTAGACTTATTATTTTATGGGTGGGGACCATAATTAAATATCCCCTTGATGAATTATTATATGTAATGAGAAAAGGATGCTTTTTCATTTTCTATGGGATTAATAATTTATATATACATCTTGGCACAAGGTCTTGACAATATTTTTAGATGTCTTGACACAAGGCCTCAATAATAATTTTCATATGTCTGATATTTTAAAGTTCATCATTATGTAATCATTTGTTTATGACCATGTTATTAGTTGAATAGTTATGATATCTATGTATAATTTTATAAGTCATGTGATTATTAATACAACATTATTTCATCATCATTTATTCCATCCATATTATTCATTCCTTATTTAGCTTTCACTATATGCATTTCCTGACTGAGCTTATGTTCTCACCCCTTTCTTGGGGTTCTTTTCCCTATGATTCCAAGAAATGTTTTTTGATTAAAATATATGGATATTATAGAGGGAATAGTGATTATTTTGAAGAAAATAATATGTTTTATTTTATGTTTTCAAATGTAAGGTTGGATTCAAGAATTTATATACATTACCAAAACTTATAAACCATTCGGTCCTTTTGGATGTGATTTATCTTATTTAGTACGAATGTATTAAATTAACCATTGGCTCAAGGATACATAGGTTGTAATATTTAAATCTATTATTAGAGAAATTTTATTATAAACCATAGGAAATAGATTTATGAAAACATAGATTAGTAAACATAAACTTATAATACACTTTGAGGTTACATCCAAAGAAAAAATGTTTATGATTCATATGCGGCTAGTTTAGTATTTTAAAGTAAAATAATAGGCTTATAAGATTATGGTTGATCAAATGTTAAAGGTAATAAATAGAAATTTATATTTTTTAAGTGATTAAAATCAAATATTACAAAGAGTATACAATAATATATTTATTGAAAGACAACCCTTTGGTTTGGTATAGGATTTAGTGAAAAAGTTATTTGAGGAATAATTACCTTATAATTATTAGGAATAAGTTTAAAGGTATTGGTAAACTTTTGATTGTATCTTATATGTGATGTTATTGTAATCATGGGTTATTAGAATTTGGGAAAATATAATTTATCAGAGAGCTATCAATGGGTTTTAAATGATATTTGGTGACTATGTGATGAATTTTATTTTTGAATAAGTTAACTATTGTGTGGACATTATATAATTAAGTTAAATAGAAATTGTTTTAGATAAGGTGGATTTTTTATTTTAGGAAGAAATGTTTAATTATATTTAGGAAACATAAATTATTTTATCATGAAGTAATTTTGTGAAATGATCTTTATATTTTGAGGAATATGTGAAAAATTTATATACATTTTTTATATGCTTTTTAATAGTGATTGAAGTTGTTTAGAGAAAAATTATGGATTTATCTTGGAGGAATATGTGATAAAATAATTCTAGTATTTTGGATTCAATATTAGTCTGTAATATTTTGATGAATCTTGAGAATAGTTATTTTTAGACTATTTTAGTTTCATATTTGGGTAAAACTATTAAATTTAGGAGATTAATGTGTTATTTATTCCTATGAATATTTTTTCACTTTTGGGTGTTATCTTACCTCATGATTAAAATTTTTGTTATGTTTAATTGTTAAATATAATAAGAATGTCTATTCATCCTTCTATATAACCCACGGTCAATCATAAGTGTAATTTTATTCTTCTGGCATAAAAAGTACATCTTAAAAACTCATTTTTTTGATAAAAATTTGAGATTGTGGTGGATATTGATTAATGGATGAAATTATAATTATTATGTATTTATATTAAAAATTGTTAATGTAATTAATAAACTCTCGGAAAAAGTTTCTTAAAAAAAATTCTCTTATTATCTTCATTTTTGATGAATCGATGATTTTTTTTCACAAATCATTAGTTTGTTATTTTGTGGTCATTGACTTTTCCATGATCATTCAGCTTCTTGTGATCAATGTTCTCTATCACCCTATATCATTATTTGGAAATTAATATTCTTCTCCATGTAAACATTTATACTTACTACTATTGTTCTCCTATATTGAATTGTTGCTTTTTGGTGACCTTGATACTTCACATTCCCTCTTTCTAAGAGGACGTTTTATTATTCCTTTTTACAACATGGGTTTTCTATAAAGGAATTTTAAAATGTCAAAAACCTAGAGAATGGGAATAATTTACAATTTTTGTGACCCAATTTATTAATGTGTTAGAATGTAATACCCGTATTTTTTAAAATAACACCATGTTCACTAGTGTACAGGATACGTAACACTGAGTTCAATAGATCTAAATATACTATTAATGTGTTATTATTTAATGTGATAGTTATCCCATAGACATTGAATTAAAGAGTACAAATAGTAATAAATTAATTGAGAAAAATTTATTGAGGAACCACAAAAAAAAAATTAATAGAGTAAAAAATAATTTTAATATATAGTTTTTTTTGAAAAACAGGTTTTTGCACACAATGTGTATTTTCTCCTAAAAAATAAAATTAATGGGAATTGGTAAACTATTTTATTGAATTTTATTTGATATATATTTATTCATATGTTTTAAAATCCATTTAATTTTTTTCTATGCATGGGATAAAAATATAGAAATTTTTATGCTTAGAAATATTTATTTTTCTAAAAAGATTTTTTCATCATGTTTTGTATGATTATTTTTTAAATTAATTAATAAAAACATAGGTATTTAATTTGAAAAAAATAATTTCATATTATTAATATTACTGTTCATATTTGGTAAATATTCCCCATTTATATTTCATCAAATTGAATAGTAACTATGGGAAGTTTAC
Source organism: Viscum album (assembly GCA_963277665.1). Classification (NCBI taxonomy): domain Eukaryota; kingdom Viridiplantae; phylum Streptophyta; class Magnoliopsida; order Santalales; family Viscaceae; genus Viscum; species Viscum album. Next base: position 1,173,713,795 of record OY728120.1, read on the forward strand.
CACCTCATTAAAGAGTAAATCAGATTAATCTAGATAAAAAAATAATTTATAAGGTCCAAATTTTTCACCCAAATTATAATTGTAGGAATGAATTTTTACCCTTTTCACCTTATTTGTTTATCATTATTCCATTAATGGACACTTTTTAATTAAGATGACCTATATAAAATTTAAATCAAAGAATGTTACGAGATGAAACTATCTTAGTTTAAAATATCTCTTATGGTTTCACATAGTTAAACAATAATGTGGTGAATGAATCAAAATATAAATTTTATGAATAATGAAATCATATTTATGAATGATTTTTTTTAATTTTTTTGATTAATTTATTACATTAAATTGTAGTGGAATGCATATATAATATTTATTCAATTAACAAAAAATGAAATAAATGATTTTGAAAATATTAAAAGGGATATAATTTGATTGATTTAATATATCACACAAATTTAATAGATCTATATGAAATATTATGGAGGTTTTCAAAAATTATATTTGATGTCACCATTTGTATTGATGTATTTGAAGTCAAATTAAATTAATAGTGTTAAAATGTTGACAATGATAATTTACAATATATAATATTTTATTAAATTATTTTAAATTAATGAAAATAAAATATTAATAAAAATTAATGTTATATTGTTTTAAACCTAAACCATGGTCTATTTCTATGTTTTTTTATTGTATAGTCACATTATTATCAGTTAAAGGGTTGAAAACATTGAAATTATAGTAATTATAAAAAGGGTTAATAAGGGGTTAAAACTAAAAATAATGTAGAAAACATGCCTAAAAACGGTCTAAAAAATATTTTATGATGAAATTTAAACTTTTAATAATATAATATCCTAATTAATTTAATTTGTATTTATTTTATATTGATAAATATTCTATATTAATTTAATAATTTAAGAATGTTCAAGAATTCCCCTCCATTCAAATATCACTAGAAACCTCTCTTTTTTCTTATTTTCACCACTTTTAACCATCTAGAGTGACCAAAAAATATAAATAAATCTTATAAATATACATATCAAAGATATATATATTCTTTTAAGTCTAAAATAACAACTCTATGATTGTTTTGAAGAGATCTAAAGTAAGTATACCAAAGAAGAAGAAATCATCTTTATCAAGTCTTTGAAGTTTATTTCTTTTCATAATTCCTTTTAATGTGTTCTAAACATACTAAAATAATAAATAATGTACACTAAATATTATTATATGTTATTATGAATATGTTAAATCCATTTCCTATATGTTTTCGATCATATGAAAAGTGAAAACATTACTCGTGCATGCTTACGACTTACCATTATCATGATGTAGTGTAATTCATTATTCATCACCACTTTACATTGATGGATAAAAGGATAAAAATAATTAATATTTTCGAGATTTATGATATAAATATTGATATTAAATTATAATATCATATATAACTTCCTTCCTTCTAATATTTTGAAAAATTATAACATTACTCGTGTATATATGTGGATTCCCACATCCATGAAGTGATGTGATCCATTTTTTATTTTTGTTTTATATAAAATTTAAAAAGGATATATTTAATGAATAAATATCATATATATGTTAAAATAATTATTATTTAATGGTTAATTATTATTTAACTTTCTTTCTTTCCTTTTGTCTAAATGTGAAAACTGTGGTCATGCATACATACCACTTATCGTCTCAATGAACGATGTGATTTATTTTTCCATATCTATATTTTTATGGTTTACTATAAAGAAACATATATAGAATATATATTATATTTATAACAAGCATACCATAATTTATATTATGGTACTATGTTAAAATTAAAATTATCAAAGCTATAAAACAAATATATTAATGAAAAAAAGATGTTATGACCCCAAACAATTATTTTAACAAATAATTTTTAATAAATAGGTTATAGAAGATTATAATTACAAAAAAAACTGTATGGTATATAAATGAGTATAGTTATTGATTTTATTTGAAGTAAATATTTATTTATTATACCAGAGGTTTTTACACATACAAAAGAATTCAGACTTGATGTAACACTTTATTTCAAAATGTCTTTATTATTAAAGATTTTTTATGTTTAAGTGTCCATTATTGCAGTTATTTGATATTGATATCTTATAAAAATATATATAGTTATAATATATTTACTTATATATATTTAATTTTTATTTTTATTTTTTCTCTATTTAACTTCTCAAGATCATGAAATAATGTTTTTAAGGATAACCAACATCATTTCTCTATTTAGTCAAAAATAATTTCTCTTCAATATCCATGTTTTCAAAAACATTATTTATAAAATTATTTATTTTATAAAACTATTTAATAATGAATTTTTCCCATGTTTTAATTTTTACAAAATTATTTAAAATTGATTTTCTATTCATTTTTTTAACAAGGTACTTTTTGACCATTTTATAAAGGTATTAAAGGAATGTTTTCTTAACTTATATGGCATCAAAATAATTTTTCACCACCATAAATTCTCTTTTAGTTTAATATTAAATTGAATAATATATTTTTATTTCGAAATAAAATGTTTTCATTAACAATTTTGAAACTTTTAGTTTTTAAATAACTATTTTCAATGTGAAATGGTATTTTCATTAAGAAATTTTCCTGTGAGCTTTAAGATGCATTTTCATTTATGTAAACATCCTTTTCTGAGTTTTATTGATTATTATGGTTATAATCTTATGATACCATCCAAAATATTTATATGGATGATTTATGATCATCTTGACTAAGGAAATTATTTAAATTCTGCATTATAGTTCTTCTAATATGGAAATTTTTTTATCATTACAAATTATATATTAATCTATGTGGTTTCTTTATAACATGATTTATTAGACATATTAGGTGGAGAGTGGGGATCAAAATTACATAATCTAAAGATGCGTAAATTATTATTATGAGACAAAATATATTGGGAATTTGGATGAGGAATAACTCATTTATATAGATGACTTGGCATGAGTACTTGATAATATTTTTAGTTTTCTTGGAACATAGACTCGTAGGTATGTTTCAGATGTTTGGAATTATGAACTAAAAAATTATGAAATTGTTTATTGATTTTTGTGTGGTTATTTGAATAATTATGATATCTATATATAATTTTAAAAATCATGTTATTATTTATATATAATTATTTTATCATCCTTTATTCCTACCATATTATTCATGCAATATTTATCATCTGTTGTATGTATTACCGTATAGAGCATCTGAGGTAACCCATTTCTAATGTTTCGTTTCCCTAGATGTCAGGGATTTTTTATGGTTGAAATACTGGGATATTATAGACTTAATGAATTTGATCCTAAAGAAAATATTATGATGTATTTTATGTTTTAAAATTTATGATGGGTTCATGATTTAATGTAGTTTACACACACTACTTAATTTTTTTGTCCATTCACATTTGATTGATGTGTTTATTACCAATATAATAAAGAAACCAATTTATCTGGGATACCAGGGTAGTGGTACTTATAATAAACATAATAAAATCAATAAATCAATAACATTAATTTTGTAAATGTTTATCATGTTTATTGAATAACCATTTTCGACCTCCTTTCCATTTGTTGGGGAATGAAAATGTTTCTCCTATTTTTCTGCTGATTATCACCTCCATAAACAATTTATTTCATTTTTCATCACTAAATAATAGGTATAATAATAAATATATATTTAATTACTAAATATGTTATGTATGAAATGATAATTATTATAGAAATTTAAATAATTATCTACCTTCCACTCTTTTCATCCATTGGAAAATGAAAATGTCGCATGTGCGTATGTGATGATTATCGCCTCGATGAATTATGTATTTCATTTTTCATAACAACATTAAAGGATAGTTACAGAAGGGTATTATATTTAAAATTATTATATTCATAAAATTATTATGAATTTTTAAAATTTAAATTATCATTATTAAATTACATGTTGTTACTCATTCAGTTGTTTTTACATGTTCTTATTTTGGCTATTTTCACAAAATAAATTAACATTCTTCTTAGGCACATGCCTTGAGTGATTAAGGAATTTTAAATAATAATTATAAATTTATTATGTTCCCAAAACACAAGGATGTTAATATATATATATATATATATATTAATAATAACAATTGTTCCTACAATGTGAAACTTCTAAAATATTTAATTTTTAAACCTTCCAAGAAAATCATCACCAAATCGTCAATGATATATATATATATATATAACTATTGAATAATATAAATTAGAAATAAAAAATCATCATGAAAAATATTTATCTTATTTTACCCTTACCAAGGGGTATGTATAGAAATTTCTAAGTCAAAAACATTCCTGGAAAACAGATATGTTAACAAAAAATACTAATTTTAACAAAAAATATTAATTAATGTGTAATTAGAAATAATAAATAAACATTATATAATAAATAATTAATCAATATGGTTATTATATAAAATTATAATAAATTTACATTTATTATACAGAAGTTTAGATCATGTTTGACTAAAAGGATGTCTGAGGTAATGGTTTATTTTACCATCTAACATTTTACTGGGATTATTTATGTTTCAATTTCATTTGGGGGAAGTTTATATTATTTATCTCCTAAAATATTAATATTTAATCATAATCTATATATTTATATTATTTAATGTTTTTTTCAATTTTTTTCTCTCTGTTACTCAATTCATGTAAAATAATGTTTATAAAAAAGCTGACCATATTTCTCATTTTTATCGGGAATAATTTTCCTCAATAACCACATTATTTATTTTTATTCAAGAATTTTATTTTAAATAACATAGTGATTTTTACATTTAATATTTTAACATTTACTCTCTATTATAAGGTTTAATATAAAAATTTAATTTTTTTTTACAATCATTGTTTTTACATTCCTTTTAAAAGTGAGAAAAGAATTACTTTTTTTAATGTTTTTCACATGAACGACCTTTTACACCATAATGAATATTATTCACTACAAATATTATTTTCTATATTTTTTTTCCAATTTAATAACAATTCCTATTATTCTCATAAATTTCCATTTGATATCAAAAGGAAATGATAATAATTTCTTAAATTTCTTTAAAAATGGATCTTATTATGAATGTTTGTCCTCAAAATGGAGAATATTTATATTCAATAAACATGATTAAATATATATATTTAGTTATTAAAAATGCATATTGATTATATGTTTTTTTTATTCTATATAGGAACAATTAAATAGAATGATAACTAATGGTTGGGGTTCAAAATTATATAGCCTCTTGATGAATCAGTATGGTTTCTCCTGAAAAATATTTTTTGGGTATATATTTTATATATATCCATATAATTTAAATCACAAAAATGATACCCTGATATCATGTTTATGATGATTAAGTGATGGTTGAGGTCCCCAATTAAATAACACTTGATTCACCGTGTATGTTCTCATTAGACAAATAAGGTGGTATTCCTTTCACAGGATTTGGGTATGTGGTGTTTGCCTGTTCTTATGAGTAAAGTATCCTAGCAATGGCCTTGATAGTAAAATTAATATATCTTTCATTATGCAATCCATCATTGATAAATCAATTATTATTTTTCAGGGGAATATTTTTATATTGTCCATTAATATATTTTGTGATGATGTTATTTATTATATGATAATATTATTTATTTTAGAATATATTATACTGACTATTCATTTTGTTTTCATGATACCTTCTACTATACTGAATCCCTTACTGAGAATCAAATATCACCCTTCATTTTATTTTCCATTTTTTATTTCATCAACAAGGTATATCAGAATGATTTTAAGAATGTTCTAAAAGAAGAATAAGAATTTTTTCAATAAGAATATAAGATATACTATATGTTTTCAATGTGATATAAAAAAAATGCATATATCTAGCCTCCCATGACTAAAATATCCTCGATCCATTTTGAGGAGATTTATTTTATCCTATACCATTGTAATGAAGTAAACACCTATTTTGGGGTGCTAGAGTTCGAGTAATTACAGTTATTACAATGATATAATTCAACAAAAGTCATATATTATTTTGAAATATGTCATTAAATAATGTATAATATATATGGTAATAATTTTATGTTGATCACATCAATATTTTATATCTCAAATTTTATAGTCTAGAATGTATGGAAATGGGACACTCAAATTAAGGGTAAAATAAATGACATGTGTTTCTGTATTTTATGCACACATATATGTTTTCAACAGAATTTACATGGTTCAAGAATATGTAATATCATTTATTAATTGACTATGGATAATATATTATATTAATAATTAAATTTCATTAATGAATGAGTATACAAAATTTCATAGAATGGTACAGGGAACTCATGATTAACGATTCAATTTTACTAGTAATATTGAACTTGTTAGCCAATATACCTTTTTTAATGTTTTCACTAGGTTTTATGTGATGTTAATAGATATTAATTTTATTTTAAATATCATGATCACAAATTTAATATATATAATAATTTATTAATGTTCCTATAATATTATATTTATTTCCCATGATAGTGTTATATAATCCGTATCATTTCATTAATTAAATGTTCTAAACTATACTAACAGATAGGAGAGGTTTATTACATTAAACATTGAATGAAAATGCATTAATTTTATTTGTTTATTGTTAATAATAGATTTATTTATAACAATTTTGTTTCATATTTCTGGGATTAAAAATAATTTATTAAAATAGTGACCCATTAATCATGGAAATTAATACAAATATGTCTATGTGTTTTTGATCCATTGAATCCTAGGTTGTTTATCCTTATAAAAGGGATAAATAATATTTCAGTAAAAATGTTCATGGATTTGTTTATTTTTAGGATATATATATATATATTTACATAAAATTATTTAAAATTTATGGTAATTACAATGAATTGGATGTGTTTCATGTTATATGAAACAATTTCAACATATAAAATTTTAAAATGATCATTAAATATAATAAACATATCATAATATTTGTGATGTTTTCAAGATTGGGGTATTTTTTCATTATAAAATTATTATATCTATACTATACCTAATTAATATCTATTAGATATCTTAGGATTATTGTGAAACCCCCATGTTCACATCTATTTTTTATTTTTAATCTTTTGATGGTTATTTTTTTCAAGAATTTTTGGAGTTTTTATAGTGTCTTGATCAATTTTATGTGAATGTTTGGGAGCACTAAAGGCAGGACAATGATGTGGGGTAGGTTGTTTTATGCCTAGAAACAACCACTTTTACATGGGCAGGACTAACATGCATGTGGTGGGGCATGACCTTGAACAAGGTACATTAGAGGTCCCCCAATGAACCATGAACTTTTGGGATTCCCCTACAACATGGAGTAGGGTGCGATGGGTCAAAAAAACCATGGTTTTTACACCATATAATAGATGGTCACCCTGTCTGGATACCCATGCTAGGTGTGATCAACAACACTATGACCACTGTGGAAATCACCTTTCTATGGTGGTGTTTGTTTCATAATTTGAAATGGATGATTTAGTTTTTGATCATTTAAGGGAAATTGTGCCTCTCAAAGAAGATGCATGCGATCATTAAGGGGGGATTTTTAATGCATTATTAACTCGATTTCACATATTTTAAGCCATTATCCATCCTCATATTACTAGGGTTTTCCAATTTAGTAAATTCTAGGATAGTTTCTCAATGATATTTCTTTATCAAACAATATCCTAGGGTCATCCATTCATTTATAAGATTGTCCTTATTGATATTAGCATGTGGGGATCTGAGCCACTTTATCTCTGGTTAACATTTTTGAATATGGAAATATTTCCCCCCATTGAAAAAGCAGATGTCCCTATACAATAGATATTTCTCGTTGAATTTTTTTATCTTGATATTTCCTTTTCTATTGACTTATGAGAATGGTTTTTTTCATATCTATGAGTGATTTTTTGTGAAACTACATCTTTAGTTATGTGGAAAGTGGGTTTAAAGTAGGTATTCTGAAAAAAATATTTGATTCACATCATGTGTTTGATGAAATTACTCAAATAAAATCTTGACTCTAAATACTTTTCCATCCATTATAGAGGAAATTATTCACTTATATTAACGTTTTATTATATTTTTGGCATGTTTTACATGATTATTTTTAGAAAACATAGCACATATGAACCTTTACTACAATAGATTGTGGGCATATGAAAGACATAGTGAGTTTACCACCACTTGGAATTATGGATTGTGATACTGATAGGATGTGGTATGACTCAATATCATTTGGATTCATGTTTGTGATGGATACTATTCAGTATTTTTCCTAGCTAAGTATTCATATAGTTTGGAGCCTATTTTTTCTTAGTTCTATTCATGATAGATATGTTTCATGTGTTTTTTTCTTACATGTTTATATTATGAGTATCCATGTATGGTTATTATTATTCCACTAAATATACCTTATTTAATTTTTTTCCTATTTATTGATTAATTGAACATGATATGTTTTAATGGAACAAAAAGTATGTTTAAAAAACATTTTCATATAAAATTTATTTATATAACATGTTTCATTTTAAATATAGAGATCATAGCTTCATGATAACATAAATTGTATATAATCATGGTTTTATTCTATTTGATATTTAACTCACACAATGAATATGAATTTGGGTGTATGAGGACTTGGTTTTGTATGATACAGGTAAATGGAAAGGTGTCATCTAGCTTGATGACTCTGCATGTTAATATCAATTCATAGTGGTTTGGTATGGTAGTGATAGATAATCACATGGAAATATGGTTTTTATTTGTTTTGGGTGATTTCCTTATAGATTAAGTTTTTTGCCTTGTGATTTTTTACATTTTCATCTCGGATTCTCTTTAGTAATTTATCATTTATTTTAATACATAAGATATATTGTATTATAATTTTAGGGTTGAATTCAATCCATTTTTTGGTTTTGATACCTAGGTTATTTTCACTAGCCCCTGGTTATTTGTAACATAATTCAATCCATTTGGTTGGCCTTATTGGGTGATGTTTTTGGTAGACTATGGTTGGTTCTTTTCAAAATACTTTGAAAATTAGGTTTACATTTCTAGGGATGATTAGTAGAATATAGTTATAATTGTTGGGACTCAGGTGGTATGTGTAGAAGGGTTCTTAGAAATATGACTTCCATATCAAACCTCTAGTTACTATGGGTGTTTATTGATTTTGTATCAAGTATTGATATTTATTGTAGGTTTATTTAGATGAAAATGTACATGCTTTTATGCTGGTTTTTATGTATTTTATATGGATTATTGATGTTCATGTTTTGATTTGGAGAATTATTCCTAAATTGATTAGGTGTTATGTATTTTTTAAATAAATAATGCATCCTAGAAGGTTCTCCTAGAATTAGAGGGAAGGAATTACATGGGCAGTCCCATTGGAAAACCATCCAGCTAATTATGATTTAGTATAAGTAGAAATTGAAATTATGCGATCCCAAGAACACGCTTGTGGATGGAACTAGAAATAGATTGTAGATCACACTGGGGAGTTTTCAAAAACCAAATTATCTAATATTCTATGGTGAAAATATATTCAAAGAAATTGATGAATGGATTGAGACAATAGAAATTATTTTCCACTTTTTGAATATTCCAAAGGACCCAATGATGGGATATACACATACATTCTTGAAATGTGTAGAAGGATAAGGTGGGATTCCATTGTGAAAGCTAAATTACATGATGACCTCATTAAGACAACATTCAATAAGGTATTAAATAATTAGTTATATCCTTATGAATTTTATGTACTAAAATATTTATAGTTGTAACTATTAATTAAGGAGACCATTCAATGATATATTTTTCTACTCATTTGGTGAATTTGGTTCATATATCTCTAGAACATGTCACTAATGACCATGTTAAGGATATATTGTTTGATATGGGACTCAATCCCAACATTCAATCAATACATATTATCCCTTTAGTATCGACCTTTTACAGGGTAGTTAATAATGTGGTTGTGTCTAAGGTATACTTTCCTGGGACTTTTTGTCTTAGGGGAAATTTTTTTTGTGGTATGGGAAATCTAGGGTGTATTGTTAAAATAGAAAAGAAGCTATATAATTAGAGATCATTGTATATTAGGATTAGTTACAGAGCTATTATGGGGAAAATGATAATTTTTTTCTCTCTATAATACTTTTATATATTAATCATGGCTATGTGGTATAACCTAATAAATTCCATCATTGTGGAGGGTTTGGTGACCTTAATAGTTTTTGTGGAAAAACTATCTTAGGGAATTAAAACCGGATCCTCTATTATAAGAGGCTTATAGGATTGGATAGATGCATAAAAATTTGATGGATTTAATCCTCATGTAATCATGGATACTCATGTAGTGAATAAGGATTAGGGAGAGGTTGAGACTGATTCTCCTTATGCACCTACAGATGCACCTAAGGAATCTAATGTAAACCAACTATTGTGAGAGGGGCAATGTTTATTTTGTCTTCTATGGTCATGGATTTTTTTTCATAATAGTTCATATCTGTATTTTATATTATCTAATCTAATTGAATTATTTATATTATTCTAAGATATAATTCTATTTATGATGGATCATTCATTCCTTTTTGGAATGAGGAAGGAGCAGGGTTTTATATGTTTTAAGTGCCGAGTTATGATCACTGACATTTAGGTTATAGGGGGTTTCATAGTTCTTGATCTTAATATCTTTGACCATATCATTAGCATAGACATAATGGCTTCTTTTATTTCCTAGATTAAGTTTTATCATTACTTTGTTTTGATTCAATCTTTTTATGGTTTTACTCATGTATTTTGGGGTTATTGGGATCATAGAACAGGGAGAGTGGGGCCCATTTTTTCTAAGGTCAAAATGATCTTATCCCATTTTTTAGAGATATTTCTTGATGTATTCAAATTTTAATTAAGATTTCCAGTTCCTTTCATTGCGAATGAGTACCCTAAGGTCTTTTATGATGAATTTTATGGGTTACCTCCCTAGAGAGAGGTTGAGTTTACTTTCGCCAACTCTGGGTGATGATTCCCATCTCCCTGACTTCTTATCATATGGAACCCAGATATTTGAAGGAACATAATTTTTATCTTTATGATCTTAAACCCCATGGGTTTATTCATCTTTGTGTGACACCATGGGTTTTACATTTTCTCTACACAAAGAAGTTATATGGAAGTGACTATATTTTTGTTGATTACTAAAAAATTAATTATGTGACTATTAAGAAGAAGAATTATTTATATAGGATTAATGGTTTTTTGATCAACTTTAGGGGACATGATGGTTTTATAGTATTGATCTATGATTGGGGTACTATAATCATGGATTTTGTGAGGAGGATATTACAAATACTGTATTAAAGAGAAGGTATGAGAATTATGGGAATTCAATTATTCCATTCAGCCTTACATGTGATCCTATAATTTTTATGGATTTGATGAATTATAGATTTCATTGGTTCTTCGACTTTTCAAATTTGTTTTTTTGATGATATTTTTTTTGTAATCGAATATATGGTATGATCGCCGGGAATATCTGTATATTTTCCTAATAACACTAAGAAACATCTTCTGTATGAAAAGATGTTGAAATATATCTTTTGGATCTATGAAGTGAATTTTATGGGCCATTTCATATATGAAAAAAGTATCTCATGGGATCCTAAAACGATTTTGGAGGAGATTTATTATGAGTAACCCATGAATGTTCTTGAGATTCATAGTATCATGGGTTTAGATAGTTATTATAGGTATTTTCTAAGATTTATCCTTGATTTAGTCTCCTATAATAGTGTTGATTCATAATTGTGTTATTTTGAAAGGGAATGATAAATGATAATGACAAATTTAGGACCTAATGGTAGATTATAAATCTTCTATAGTTCTAAATCTTTGAGAATTGGGTTTTGGGTAGGAATTTTTTTATGAAGCCTCTAATATGTAGTCAAAATGTGTTCTGATGCAAGTTAAAAAGGCAGTGGCTTATAGCTCTTACCAACTACACCCTCATTAGAATCATTATCATACCCATTGTCTATAATTGGCTACGACGATGCGTATTTTTAATACATGGAACCACTATCTCTTCCGAGAACTGTTTACTATATATTCATATCACAAGAGACTGAGGAATATTCTTACCTAGATTGATCTAAAATAATGATATAGAAACCATGTTGAGCATCGTAAAAAATTTATTTTGGTATACCATACAAACATGGAAAAGGGAATGTTATCAAAAATGTGTTGCGCATGACTTTTTCAAGTCAATCCTTGAATTAATCAATGGAATAATGGTCTTTGACAAGTCTATTCGCTAATATGCACTTTGATGTGGATGAAGATGATGGGATAGGGTTATTAGCTTGTGTTTAAGATGATTCATTATTTCATGATCAGATTAAACTTAAAAGGTAAACACACAATTATTGTCATCATTTTAGTGAAACCTTTTATAGTGAGAAGACCTTTGGTGATTGGTCTTAGACTCTTGATGGAGTAATGCATTTCTACGGTAGATTGGTCATTTCAAAATATTTGAGGAATAAAATGTTTGATAGTGAAAATTAGTCTATTTGGTTCACATGATCTATGAAAACCAATATGATTCATGATTTGGGAAAATAATATCCATGATTAGGGATGAGGTAAACAATTTTAGACTACATATTAGGATATCTCACCTCCTACATGATTTAGATGAAGTGCTAGAGACCTTCCAGTTTGGTATAAGCTTTACTAAATATTATATATAAGGGGAATAATATATTGATAGAATTAATTTTTGGTTTACCATAGTATCCTAGTGGTAGTTATTGGATTATATTTCCCATTTATTAAATCATGAAATAAACTCATTTATTTTATATTGAAGAGACGAAAAGGTTGGTGATCTTGGGGGCTTGTATGTGTGGGAGACCATGAATCCCCATAAAGGTTATTAATCTATTGTTTATGATAGATATATGAAATTTAAAAATATTTTTTTGGAATTTTTTACAAAATGAAATGGGTACTGAGTTGACGTTAATCATGGAATACCTCTCTAAGATGGATTTAGGTTTGAGAGATCTATTTAAATTTTTATGATATGCTTCTGGTGAATGTTCTTGATTTTTATAGTTCATGGGAAAATAATATAACCATTTTTGTGTTCATATATGAAAATAATTATTTGGATTCAATTAAAATAGTGCCTTTTGAATTATTTTATTAGATTCCATGTTGATCTCCTTTATATTGGGATGACATGGGAGAATGATGTATGGTTAGACTGAGTCTTATTTAAGGGAGGAAAAGATGTTCCTTATATTAGAAAGATATTAATGACAACTCATATTACCCATATATATGATCTGGACCATCGTCATCCTCAATTTTATTTTATGGTTTGTGATCAAATTTTTCATAAGGTTTCCCCGAATTTGGGATATTATAATTTGAGAAGACATGGTATTTTGGGACTAAGGTTTATTATCCATTTATGGATTATCAGAAAATTTGGAAAGTTGACATTCTGGTTGGGCTTAATATCTCTTTTTAAAATTATTTAGGATTCATTTAATGTTTCTTAACTATGTAGGTATAGACTATATTCTTACCACATGATAGAATGCTAATATATTTATCTTGACCCGTCCAGCTCAGTGATTGAGAATCCAATATCGATTATTGATTACCAGAATAAGGAGTTTCATGATAAAATGATTCCCTATGATCCTATACAATGGATGTAAAGATAATATATCCACGATAAGTGGGACTATAAAGTAGTAATGATATAACCACATGTTTATCTCTTTTCAATGTTAAATATCAAATTTATTTCATAGGATAAAAAATATCATTGTGGAGAGAATTGTTACACCCTATGGTCCATAGTTATGTATTATTTTGAGCCTTTTGTTCAATTCATGTTTGTGAAGTTTTGGATGTTTCACTGTGGATTAAATAAGGTTTTGGGAATTTTTGGGTGCTCCCTGGGAAGGACAGCATCGTGGAGTAAGCTCTTTTATTACGGGGAACTACATATGTTATATAGATTATACCAACAAACCCATGGTGGGGAATATCCCTTACCGTGTGATGTTGTAGGTCTCTATATGATCCATAAAAAATTTGGACTCCACCTCACAATAGTGAAGAGAATGGTAAGTCCAAAAAAAATTGATTTTTGTAGAACTGCATGGAGGGACATCATATCGAGTTGCCTTTCATTTGTTTGATGGAGGCCACCATGCCCATGGTAGGCATAACCACACAATGGTGATGGTTGTTTTATAATTGGGAATGGATGATTTGGTCAGTAATAATCTAGGGGAAGTTAATAATCTTAATTAAGATGCCTGAAATCATTAAGTGGGGATGCATAATGCATTATTAACTCAAATCCCTATATTTTAGAAAATTATCCCTCATCATATTACTCAGATTTTATGATCTAGTAAATACCATGAATGTTTCTATATATTATTTTATTATAGAGTAGATACATAGGATTATCACTCTATTAATAGGCTTTTTATTACTGATCTAATCTATTGGGGATCATAGCCCTTCATTTATAATCCTTTTTTTGAATGGATACCATTTTTTATACCATTGATGAGGTAGGTGGATCTATACAACTATTTTTCCCATGGAATACCATTTTGTATTATAGTTTACCTTGGGTATTGGTAAAAAGATGGTTTTTGATATCTATGAGGTATTTTTAGTGTAAAAAATTCGTTAGCATGGAAAAAAATGTTTTTAAATCGATTTTAGTTAAAAAAATTGTATGCAACTTCTTGGTTCAATGTAATTACTGAAAGATGATTTTTAAACTAAAAGGGGTGTTAAGGCATGGAATTTTTAATTCTAAGTTAGTAGAAATGTTTTATTCAATTATGATATTTTTTAATTTAACTTTTCTAGAACAGACTCATGGGAACCTGGGCTGTGTTATGTTATGGAAATATGAAAACCATAGTAAGTCTAGAACCACTATGAGTTATAGATTATGATATTGATAGACTATAGAATGAGTTTATATCCTTAGGATACTTGGTTCCACCAACCATTATTCATTGCGTATCCTAGTTAAAAATTCCTATAGGAAAAACCTCATCTATTCTTGTATTAAGTAATGATAGTGAGGTTTCATGCATTGATTTGTCACATGTTTATATTATGAGTTTCAATGGAAGGTTTGGATTATTTTACTTCATTTATTTTATTTTCCATTATTTATATTTATGGATAGATTTAAATACTAAACGTTTTAATGAAAATAAATGGCTCATTTATAAAAACCATTTCAAATCAAATTCCAATATGAAACTTAATTTTTTAATTTTAAAACTAATAGTTTCATGGAGACGTAAAATTTATTGATTCATAGTGGTATATAACTAGGAATTTTCCTCACAACCTATGTATTACTTTTGGAAAATGTATAATTGTTTTTATAAGATCTTGTTAAAGGCAATGGTTTTATGTAACTTTGCTAATCCTTTGGGTCATGGTCACTTCATGGTGGTTTGTGATGGTGGATACATGTGGTCACATAGAGACTTGGTGTTGTTGTTTTATGGTCTTATCATTAAGGATTGGTTTTTTACAATATTATGATTATGTAATTTTTATTTCATATGAACATATAAAATTAATTTTATCTTTTTATAAATGAGACATGTTGTGTTGTGATTTTAGGGTTTAAATCATTCCTATGGTATTTTGTGTTAATACCCAAGTTCTTGTCCCCAGACTATGGTGATTGGAAACGAGCTTCAGGCATTACGGTGAATTATCTTGTGTGATGTATCAGGTCAACCAAAGTTTTTTTGTTACACTTATTCAATAAAATGGTTTATTTTTTTTCAATAAATGAAACAAATATATATTTTAATGTTATCCACATACAACACACACACAAAAATTACATAACATAAATATGACTAATTTAATTTATTTAAAAATGGGAACAATAATGCTTATATTAATACATAAAAGGTAAAAAATAGATTCATTAGATGAAAACTGGTGAAAAATATTCAATTGTTTTTATTTTTTGACACTTTGAATTTTTTTTATTCATTAAAAATAACAATATATATATTACCTTATAATTTTCTTTTACATTTATATACGTCATTCCATAGGAGATGTTCAATTTATAACTTCATAAAATAAAATTAACATTTATGTTAATATTATTTACATAATATGTTCACACATAAATTATTTCATTAAAACATGTCCACATTAAATTATTTACACATAATTAAATTTCATAATTTTACTGTTAAATGTAATTATTTTGCCTTGATAACTAAATTTATAACCAAGTCAAGGTTTTCACATGGCATCAAATATACCCCTAATTTATAGATAATAAAAACTAGTTTTTAGTGATATAATATAATCTTTGCTGAATTATTTTCATTGAAATTAATAATTTACCATATGAAATAAAAATATAGATATCAAAAAATCAAACATATCATTAAAATATATTTAATATAAATAGATTAACTAAAATTCCTAGGAAACCAAATAACTATATTTATAGATATGATGAAACCAATCTAGAAACATATGAAAAACCCTTATCTACCAAAGAATGTCCAACTCTTCCATGGGAATGTGCCTTAACACTAACATTACTATTCAATTATTCATCTATTATGACCCATTTTTTATGAAACATCATGTGTGAGTAAGATATTACCCTATACACTTTTACAAAAAATAACACACATTAATTTACATGTATGATCTATCCAAAAAATATAACCCATTACATTTTGGAAATATTTTCAAAATATATTTCATTATCCAATTCATAAAAATAAAACCATCATCCCAAATTAACTAATAAAAAATTACCAAAATTATGGTAATCCTACCGGTTTCACAAAAAACTCTAAATAAAATTAGTCATAAAAATTATATAGAATCATGAGCTATATAAATCCAAAATAAAAGTCAATACCAATATTTGATCATAGAATAAGACACCATGTATCTCCATTGATCATATTTTACTTATAAATAACCCTCCAATATTTATATCAAATACCACGTATCTTTTTGTTTATTTTAATTTCTAACACTACTAGTCACTACCCAAATTTCCATTACTTTTCTAAAAAATTTAGTCATTAATCATATTCATTAATCATTTATTTATAAAACATTTTTCTTTTTTAAAATAGTGCTTCATTAAAAACTATACAATCTAATATCATAGTTTTAAAGGTAATTTAATATAAAATAACATTTTTACAAAAATAACTGGTTGACTTAATCCGATGGTTTAAAAAATATAATGTCTCCAAATCATATTCTTAACTTAAAAATACCAAAATTCATCTTTACCCTCAAAATCAATGTCTATATTTTTGTAAATATGATATAAATCTTAATATTATATATTCAACTTCAAGTGAGTTTTTTAATAAAATTCACATTGAAATAAATTCTTAAAAATAAAATATTTCATGCTTAAAGGAATAATAATAATATTTGTATGGAATATGGTCTACTTACTTTATGTAAGGAAATTGAGAAAATACATGTAGATCTATATCATAAAATTATTTTCTTCAAATGAATCATTGAATAGTGTAAAAAAGAAATGAATATAATGATTCTCATATAAATGATATTTTATGTAATTAACATAACACAAAGGATATATTCATCATTATAGATAAAATAAGAGATAGATTGAGATGATTGATTTAAAAACCAAAGATATTGAGGTCTTGTAACCTCGTATTCACTGATTATTCGAATAACCTTAAAGAGAGATATGTTGATTTCTGGGGAATAACACCCAAAAAATCCCCCCAATAAATAACTATGTTTTTCCAAAGACCTATTAAGTTTTTAATATTCACCAATAGATGAAAATAAAGGCATTAAAAAAAACTATGATGGTATACCATTGGTGAAAACCACAACATATTAATTGGACAATATTAATAAATATATAATAAGAACTATGATGGTATACCATTAATAGATGTTAACTTAATTGGATAAATAATTAATATGAATTAATATTTAAAGTTGATATAATAAAATCCATATTATTTATATTATAAAAACATCAGAAGTTAATTTTATATATTTTAAAATTTAAATTTGATAAAATAAAATTCATGTTTGAAATCTCATAATAATTTTATTATTATTATTTTTTGACTTTTTTTCATGAAAAGATAGATTTTAGTGGAATATACTGTTTTCGAAAAAATAATAATTGTTTTTTAAATTTATCATTATTTATGTGTATCAGAGATGTGTATGGAACCATTTATCTAATGAAATATTTATTTAAGGAATATAATTATGCATTTTAATATATAATTTTAGGTTATAAATTTTATGTATAACCTTTTTAGAACTAAATAAAATTTTTATTTTAATTAAAACTATTTTAGGTTGTCAAATAGAATTCTGTATTTTCATAGTGAGATTCATTTATGGGATTAATTTAAATCCTCATAATTTAATTATATTTTCAGTAATTCAATTTATTTCCTTAAAAATATTTAAAATTGTAATTTTAGATTATAAATTAATTTAAAATTGATTTTTTTTAAAAAAATTGTTTTATGTGATTAGGTGTGTTTATTTTAAAATTACATTTGTACATATTTCAAAATTTTATATGATAAAAATATAAAAAAATTAAAATATGACGTTAAAATTAGGTAATTATGTAAATTTTAATATTACATATGAAAATTAATCACTAAGGTTAATAAAATAGTTTCCCCAATAAAAAGTAAAATGAAAAAATGTCTCCAATTACTAGGAAATAGATAAAACATAGTAAAAAGAGTTTTTCAATTTGGTGGTTGAGATTATTTTAGACATTATACCATCGCAATTTCCTATTTTTTTCCAATTTTTTTTCCATCGACCCGTGAATAATGTCGCAAAATTATTGAATAATAATTAGTGTTTCTAAAAGTGCCCCTTTCTCCTATTATAATATAATTTCAGCCAAAACTATTCCATGATAATATTAAAACATTAATTACTCATGGAAAAATTTCCATATTATTCTAAATATTTCTATATTCTTTAAAAATAATCTCATGTTCACTCATTTGTTTTCCTAATACGTTCAATTTCAACGGAAGTTCCAAGGAAAAATCATGTCTTTAGATTAAGTATTATCTCATTCTTATAATTTTCTTCTTAATATTACACTTGAAAATATAAAATTATCATAATATTACTATGAATTAAGTAACATTATTATAATTATATGTTTTTATATTAATTTTAGGACCATCTGTTAAACTATTATATCTACTTAGAAAAAATAAAAGAACATCATTAGTGTGTTGCATGGATTACCACCACTATAAAGAGAAGAAATTTGTTTTTCATTACAACCATTAATGAGTGGTATTAATGGTTGTAATAAGGAATAAATTTTATTTATCTAATTTAATTATGATTATGAAATTTCAATTACACATCAACCATGACCCCCCCTCTCACATGTTGAGAAACATGATCTCTAACCGTGCCTACATGTGGATTACCGCCTCAATGATAAAGCAGTTTTTTCATTTAGATTCTAGTAAATTACAAATAAATCTAAGAATATAATTAAAAATTATATAAACATAAATATAATATAATTATTTTTCAATTATAACTAAATTACCCCAAAATAAACACATCTTTAACCGAACTCACCAACTAGGATAAAGAATGATCAAGTTTATGTCGGTTTAACCATCTACAAGAACAATCCATTAAAATATAATTATCGATGAATGTGGGAAAATTAGAAATGATATTATTATAATATATTATGAAAATAATTATTATTATATTTTTATGGTAATATTATGTTATATACTAAACTTATTATTAATGCAACATTTTCATTCGCTTAAATTACTAAAATAAGACTTTATCAATTCATTCTTCACATATCATAGCAAAAAAATACATTGAATGAAATAATGAAAATTTAAATCAAAATAATTTATATATTATATAATAATTAATGATATATAAATAATTAATTTTTTATAAAATTATGGTTAATGATATCGAAATTATTAAACATTTAGAAAATAGTTAAAGTTATTATCACCTCATTATCATAATATGCTATAAACAATTATAAACATCTAATAATGAATTATAATAAGGATTTAAAAAAGTAAATAATTATGATTAAGGTTATTTAAGAGGTTTAAAATTTATCTATTCTTGTTTTATAAGATTCTATACTGCGGTCACCTAAGCAAGGAAACAAGGTAAGGGTTTTCCTCTCAAACACATATATTTGATACATGATTCTTTTTTGTAAATGATGTTTTAAGATAAATGTTGTAAAGAAAACCCATTTTAAATATTTATATCATTATTATGTCTATTAAATCATTTAAAATTTTATATTTAAATTTCTACATCTTAGTTGTTTTTTATTCGAAAATTTACAAATCACAAGGGTTTTTGTTCTCAAATTATCTTCATTGAGGGATGTTCTAATTCATTCCACCTAATTATTATTTATATGGCTTATATACATAAAATGAATTTATTTTTAATAATATAAGGTTATATTTCAATTATTTACAAAATAATATGACTTTCAAGAATTCAATGGATTTTGATTCTAAAATTACTAAAAGTCATAACGGGGGTTCATGACTCTAATACCTTACTTGGTACATAATAACTCATATTTTAATATAATACATAAATATAGATAAATTATAATCTATTACTATGTTATGTAGTATTTACACCTCATTTTATGGGAAAATAATTATCCACACCAAAGTATTCCTCATTGATGTTTCTATTGTTGCATTCAAATGCATTTTAATAATGAATAATTCCCATTTATTTTAATGGATTATTTCGTCTATGACCATGTATTTACATCCCAAAATTTTTCTATATTTACTTGGGTAAAATAAGTTTTTTATATCCAATAATAATTTTATTTCTTTCTATTAAATTTAAAATAATTTTTTCAATATAGTTTTAATGATGTTGGGTTTTCAACAAGGTTATTTAAAAATATTCAAAAGGTTATCCCATCCTTTTAAAATAAAAAGTATTTATCTTAAAATATGATATTTATTTTGTTAACCTTAATTTATTTTAAAATTATTGACGCACGCCTATCATATGGCGTGGCAAAAAAATTTTTAAATTTCCTAAATGTAGTCTAGTGATTAACCCTAGGAAGTCTCCCGAAGAGGAGTGCACAACAATTATGCTTGTCACTTGAATTTAAGAAAGAAGACAAGGTTGTTTTTAAAATTGTTTAGGTTGAAAAATAAAGCAAGCAATAATAAGAAAAGTCGAACACTGTTGGATGAAGTGAGTGATGGGGTCAAGGTAGGATTCACTTTTTCAATGTCATCATAGTAATAAAGATCATATTCTCTCTCTTCCCTTCAAATAACTATTAAATAACTCCTTGATCGAGTTATTAATCAACCTTGGTTTAAGAAACAAATGAGACTCACTCCTATGAGCGTGAAAGTTCTTAAAAAATCCCTAAAAAACTAAGGAAATTCCCAATCGGGAATTGTTGCTTCTTATAACTCTAGAAAAAGTGTAATTGTTTCACACACGTCCCAACTATTGCTAGACACTCACCACCTAACACAATCTTCTCGATGGAGACAAATTGCACTAGGCGGAGGGAGATTAAAGGTCTTTAACCAAAGCTATTAACAATGAATAAACCAAAATAAAAATATGATCGCATTAAGATAATTGGGAAACAGTGATAATAGAAGTCATTCAAATGAAAAAGAGGATTTTAAATTTTAGCTCAAAACTACAACATTACAAAAGTGAAACTCCCCCTTCCCTGATCACTCAAAGGTTTTACCCCTCCATTTGAAGGGTAATAGAGTTGAAAGGGGAATAATAAGACATTAAAAAACCATGAAAAATAAAATAAATTAAAGAGAAAGTTAAAACGTTCTCCTTCTTGGTGTCATGTAGGGAATGGGGTGGAGAATGGGATGATTTGAGAGGGTGGAGCTCTCCTCCTTTTATAGAAAGAATTTTTCTCCCGAATGTTGACGCATTGTAGCCCCATTACATGACATCTTCACGCATTGGTCTCTTCTTCAATGTTGTTCATAATTACCTTGGGCGTGTCCCCTCAAGATCTCAGAAGATTTAGACATGTATTCTGAGAGTTATGGTCATTTTACTCTGAGCATTTATTCTGTCCAGTCACACTCTTCAAAACGCAATCCTCCGGATTAGGGTGATTTAATGACCCCATAAATGGCCAATTAATGCGCCCCTTCCTTAATAAAAGATGCTTCAAAATTCTTTTCGCGTCCACCCACCTAATATCACAACATTTGGGCCCACCATGGATGAAGTATGGATCCCACACCAAAACTAGGATGAACTGCAAACAGTTTTCTTTCTCCCATTTGTGAGCTTCAATTGAGCTTCCATATGGCCGATTCAGCTTTTATTAAAAACATAGTAAATGAATCCCTGGATGTGTAAAATATGAAAAAGAAATAATGTTTTAATTTGGATCAGTGTAGATAATGTTATTGGCAATATACAGAAATAATTTAAAATTGTTAAAAATCCAAAATGGCCAATTTTTACTATTCAGCTCAAAATAACACCATAATCATAAAAATGAAACAATTCATATTAGAGGAACACTTTTTTTGGGTTTAAAACAATAATATTAAATATAAATTAATGGAAATTAATTTCTCTATCAATTCCCCCACACTTAGCACTTGGAATCCTGGACAAATAAAAATCAAATCAAATCAAATCCAAAACACATATCAATGAGATCTATCAAATCAATTCCAAGAAACAAAAAGATATCATGCCTCATCAAAAATAGTTATTTCAAGTTCTATATTTAAGATTTTAATATATTTAAACTTCATTTCTTATCCCATGCACACAAAACACATACCTCACATGAATTTTCTCTCATCTCACAAATGTAAATACTGAACAAGGCATTTCTCATCCAAACTCACACAAGAGTCACCATAGGATTGATAAATTTCTACTTCTCCACCCGATGTGAGTGAAGGTCATGTGTTTCCCATGAGGACTTTTCAGGGTTGTTCTGTGGCTTCCGGTTGGTAGGATTTAGATGTTAACCATTCTGAGGCCGAAAAAGGAGGGCTTGGCTCCTTTTGAAGAAAAATTGCTGGATTCTAATTTTTACTCAAGTATGGTCTCCTTCACTTCCCCTTTGTAGAAAATAGGCTCTATCATCATTCAATCAGCCCAGCAGCAAAACTTTCAATCCTTTTGAACATGATTTTTCTTGAAAGCTATATATAGGCACAACTTTCTTTTTTCAAATTGGAAGCTCCAGAAAGGCACAACTTCTCTTATCATAAAAGCTATAGAAAAGGCACATATTTTAACAGAATAATTTTTCAGCATCACACACATCACTTCCAAAATTTATTTTCCACCCAAAGTATCACCAAATGAGGTTGTACACCACAAGACATCTTCCCCCACACTTAAGTTCAACTAGATCATGCAATTTCACTTCAAGAGTAGGTAGGATAGGGAAAATTGGCTTGTAATGTGGCTAACCTAACAAGAAATTCATGGCTACTAGGGGATACAATGAATGATAAATGTATAGGTGGTCCATAATGAAAAGGATTATTTTGAAAAGGGGGCTTCAAACCAAATAAATGCCTCAATCATTTAAAACCCATGTACCCCAAACCCTTAAGTTTTGAAAGGAATTAATCAAATTCTGGTTAAAAAAGCGTGGTCTGGTTCTCTCAATAAATGAGGTTAATGAAAAGAATATGAAAAAATGGTTTAAAATCCTCACAGGAAAGTGATTTCAAAGATATAGACTGTGAAATATTGCATGGGTTTCAAAAATCAGTGTACTTTTCATGAAATTCCAAAAGATTTGAACTTGAAACAAAAGTAATTTCTACATTCATTTAAGCTCAGTTTCATGAAAAAGATTGGTTTACTCATTGGAATGAGTTTCAAAAATGGTATTGATAATCTTTTCAGCTCAAAAGTTTTAGAAACACACTAAAAATTGAAAAATAAACACAAAAATTTGAAAACACAAATTTTGGTTTATTTTTTTTGTGAAAACAAACATCAAATGAAAATCCAATACTAAAAAGGTTCCCTCCCCCAAACTTAAATGATGTAGTGTCCTCGATGCATTCAATTGGATTTAACATGTAAGCCAATTTTAAAATGAATCACAATATCAAGAATGTGTGAAGGAGAGGTACAACATGATTTATTTGTAGTGCAACATTGAGTTAACCTCCTAAGTGTTGCACTCTAAAAACCAAAAAATAAAATAACAAAAGAAAACATAATATATTTATTGAAAGAAATGAAAATTGAAATAGTATGAGAATAGAAGGATAAAACTTGGTTTAATCCCCCAAGTGGGCCCTGGGTTTTGACTGCCTGTAGAGGGGAAATTCTAATCGTTTATCCCCAATCTGATGGTGGGCCTTTTTTGACGCACACCTGTCATAGGGAATGGAAAACAATATTTAAATTTCCTAAATGTATTCTAGTGATTAACCCTTGGAAGTCCCCCGAAGAGGAGTGCACAACAATTATGTTTGTCACTTGAATTTAAGAAATAAGAAAAGGTTGTTTTTGAAATTTTTTAGGTTGAAAAATAAAGCAAGAAATAACAAGAAAAGTCGAACACTTATGGATGAAGTGAGTGATGGGGTCAGGGTAGGATTCACTTTTTCAATTTCATCATAGTAATAAAGATCACATTCTCTCTCTTCGTTTCGAATAACAAATGAAGAACTCCTCAATTGAGTTATTAATCACCCACTACTACAAATACGTCCTTTATCAGCGCTAAAAATGGCCTTTATCAGCACTAGAAAAAGTGCTGATAAAGCCAGCGAAGATAAAGGGGGGTCCCCTTTATCAGCGCTCCGAAAAGCACTGATATAGGACCCCTTTATCAGCGCTAAAAAAAGCGCTGATAAAAGGGGTCTTTTATCAACGCCAAAAAAAGCACTGATAAAGGGGTCCTATATCAGCGCTTCCTTTATCAGCTCTTTCATTTTAGCGCTGATAAAGGACCATTTTATCAGCGCTTTTAAAAAAGCGCTGATAAAAGTTAAAAAAATTTAAAAAATTTAAAAAAAATTAAAAAAATTTAAAAAAAATTAAAAAATACTGCGAATCAGGTGGGCATTTATAGCGCTAGAGCCCCCCAGTTTATAGCTTTTCTGCCCCTGTACAGCACCCCACAGACCCCCTTCACCTTTTAACAGCACTTGCTACTACATTCCTCCATGCGCGCGCGCCCCTGCCTCCCACAGGATTTTAACTCGAGACCTCCCCCCTGCGCGCCTAAGCCTTTACCACTACTCTATTTTGATTTGTCTTCCAATTCATGATATCTCTCTCTATATATATTTAGTTATATTTATTCCTATATTAATATATATTTATATTAATATACATATAGTTATATTATAATATATATAGTTATATTATAATATATATATATAGTTATATTAATATATATATATATAGTAATATTAATATATATATATATATAGTGATATTAATATATATCTATATCTATATATATATATATATTTAGTTATATTTATTCGTATAGTAATATATATTTATATTAATATATATATATATAGTTATATTAACATATATACAGTTATATGAATATATATATAGTGATATTAATATATATATTTATAGTAATACTAATATATATATATGTAGTTATATTAATATATATATAGTTATTAGATTAATATATATATATATAGTTAGATTAATATATATATATATATATAGTTAGATTAATATATATATATATAGTTAGATTAATATATAGGTATATAAATATTCATATATTTGTATTTTAAATAAAATGGATGATAGTTATTATTTAGATAAAGCTAATATATTTTATATGTAAATATATTTTATTATTTATATTTATAATTATATTTTTAGGTGTGAATATATAAAAAATATGAATATATTGTTATATTTTTTATTATAAATAGTAGTGAATTATAAAAAAGGATGAAATTTCAAAGCCATAATATCAATATGAATGTAATAGCTTGGAATAAATTCAGGCCCCACCAAAAAAAATCCAATAATACCCCCTTAAACGAAGGTGAAAATCCACAAAATGTTAAAAAATCGGGGTACCCCGACTAAAAACTCATTTTTGGAGGCATTCGGGGCCTCATTTGACCTCGAATATCCCTCTAACGGGGTGACCCCAGGTCACAGCGACGTAGATCTCATCACAGGCTTCGATTTGATATGTGGTAGAGCTCAAACGGACACCTGGATCAAAAGTTATGGTCGTTTGAAGTTTGAGTTGCGTTTTCAACATATTTTGGATCTTTTTTTTAATTTTTTTAATTTTTTTAGTCTTAAAATTGTTATTAAATGACTATTACTCCATAATGATTATCAAATTATTAATTAAAAGTATTTTTTTTAATTTTTTAAGAAACAATTTCCACTAAATATCTTATATATTAAGTATAATAAGTGTAAATGTACATTTATACTTCTCTAAAATATATTTAAAAATTATATATTATATTTATATAACAATATAACTATATTTATATATTTATATATTAATATATTTTTATTTTTATTTTGAAGCCGACCTTTTATCAGCGCTTTTAAAAAAAGCGCTGATAAAGGCCCCCCTTTATCAGCGCTACTAAATAAGCGCTGATAAAGGCACCCCCATTTATCAGTGCTTTTTCGTTAGCACTGATAAAGGGGGGGCATTGCGAAAAACTTTTTTTGTGGTAGTGACCATTGGTTTAAGAAAAAAATGAGACTCAATAATATGTGTGTGAATGTTCTTAAAAAATCCCTAAAAAACTAAGGAAATTCCCGATCGGGAATTGTTGCTTCTTAGAACTCTAGAAAAAGTTTAATAGTTTCACACACGTGCCAACGATCGCTAGACACTCACCACCTAACACAATCTGTTTGATCGAGTCAAATTGCACAAGGCGGAGGGAGATTAAAGGTCTTTAACCAAATATATTAACAACGAATACCCCAAAATCAAAACATGATCTCATTAAGATAATTAGGAAACAATGATAATAGAAGTCATTCAAAAGAAAAAGAGGATATTAAATTTAAGCTCAAAACTACGACATTACAAAAGTGAAACTCCCCCTTCCCTAACCACTCAATGGTTTTACCCCACCATGTCAAGGGTAATAGAGTTGAAAGGGGAAGAAGAAGACATTACAAAACTATGAAAAAGAAAAGAAATAAAAGAGGAAGCTAAAAAGTTCTCCTTCTTGGTGTCCTGGAGGGAATGGGGTGGAGAATGGGATGATTTGAGAGGGTGGAGCTCTCCTCCTTTTATAACCAGTATCTTTCCCCTGAATTTTGACGCATGGTATCCCATTACATGACATCTTCACACGTTGATCCCTTCTTCAATGTTGTTCATAATTACCTTGGCTGTGTACCCTCAAAATCTCAGTGGATTTGGACATGTATTCCGAGAGTTATGGCATTTTTACTCTGAGCATTTATTCTGTCGAGTCAGACTCTCCAAAACGAAATCCTCCAGATTAGGGTGATTTAATAACACAATAAATGGCCCATTAACATGGCCCTTACTTCCTAAAAGATGCTCCAAAACTCTTTTCTCGTCCACCCACTGAATATCACAACATTTGGGTTCACCATGGATGAGGTATGGATCCCACACCAAAACTAGGAAGAACTTTAAATAGTTTTCTTTCTCCTAATTGTGATATTTGTTTGAGATTCCATATGGCCAAATCATCTTTTAGTACAAAAATAGTAAAAGAATCCCTAGAAGTGTAGAACCTGTAAAAGAAAGAATTTTTCAATTTGGATTTGTGTAGTTAATGTTATGTCCAATATACAAAATTAATTTAAAACTGTTAAAAACCCAAAATGGCCAATTTTTACCATTCAGTTCAAAATAACACCATTATCATAAAAATGAAACAATTCATCTTAGTGGAAAACTTTTGTGGGATTAAAACAATGATATTCAATATATATTAATTGAAATTATTTTCTTTATAAATTCCCCCACACTTAGCACTTGGACTCCTGGACAAGTAAAAATCAAATCAAATCAAATCCAAAACACATATCAATGAGATCTATCAAATCAATTCCAAGGAACAAAAAGATATCATGCCTCATCAAAAATAGTTATTTCAAGTTCTCCATTTAAGATTTTAATATATTTCCACTTCATTTCTTATCCCATGCACACAAAACACATACCTCACTTGAATTTTCTCTCATCTCACAAATGTAAATGCTGAACAAGGCTTTTCTTATCCAAACTCACACAAGGGTCACCATAGGCTTGATAAATAAATACTTCTCCACCTGATGTGATTCAAGGGCATGTGTTTCTCATGAGGACTTTTCAGGGTTGTTCTGTGACTTCCGGTTGGTAGGATTTAGATGTTAAACATTCTGAGGCCGAAAAAGGAGGGCTTGTCCCTTTTTGAAGAAAAATTGCAGGATTCTAATTTTTACTCAATTATGGTCTCCTTCACTTCCCCTTTGTAGAAAATAGGCTCCATCATCATTCAATCAGCCCAGCAGCAGAAATTTCAATCCTTTCAAACTTGATTTTTCTTGAAATCTCTAGATAGGCACAACTTTCTTTTTTTACATTGGAAACTCCAGAAAGGCACAACTTCTCTTATCATAAAAGCTCTAGAAAAGGCATAGCTTTCAACAGAATAATTTTTCAGCATCACACACATCACTTCCAAAATTTATTTTCCACCCAAAGTATCACCAAATGAGGTAGTACCGCACTAGACATCTTCCCCCACACTAAAGTTCAACTAGATCATGAAATTTCACTTCAAGAGCAGGTAGGATAGGGAAAATTGGCTTGTAATGTGGCTAACCTAACAGGAAATTCATGGATACTAGGGGCTATAATGAAGGATAAATGTAAAGGTGGTCCATAATGAAAAGGATTATTTTGAAAAGGGGGCTTCAAACCAAATAAATGCCTCAATCATTTTAAACAAATGTACCCCAAACCCTCAAGTTTCGAAAGGAATTAATCAAATTCTGGTTAAAACAATCATGGTCTGGTTCTCTCAAGAAATATGGTGAATGAAAAGAATAAGACAAAAATGGTTCAGAAGCCTCACAGGAAAGTGATTTCAATGATATAGACAGTGAAATATGCAATGGGTTTCAAAAATCAGTGTACTTTTCATGAAATTCCAAAAGATTTGAACTTGAAACAAAACTAATTTCAGCATTCATTTAAGCTTAGTTTCATGAAATAGAATGGTTTAGTCATTGAAATGAGTTTAAAAAATGGTATTGATAATATTTTCAGCTCAAAATTTTCAGAAACACACCAAAAATTGAAAAATAAACACACATAAATTTGAACACAATTTTTTTTATTTTTTTTTGTGTAAACAAACATCAAGTGAAAATCCTATACTACAAAGGTTCCCTCCCCCACACTTAAATGATGCAGTGTCCTCGATGCATTCAATTGGATTTAATATGTATGCCAATTTTAAAATGAATCACAATATCAAGAAAGTGTGAAGAAGAGGTACAACCTGATTTATTTGCAGTGCAACATTGAGTTAACCTCCTAAGTGTTGCACTCTAAAAACCTACAAATAAAAGAAAAAAAGTAAACATAAGATATTTATTAAAAGAAATGAAAATTGAAATAGGATAAGAATAGAAGGATAAAACTTGGTTTAATCCCCCAAGTGGGCCCAGAGTTTTGACTGCCTCCAGAGGGGCAGTTCTAATCGTTTATCCCCAATCTGATGGTGGGCCAAGTTTGACACACACCTGTCGTAGGGCGGGGAAAAACAATTTTTAAATTTTGTAAATGTAGTCTAGTGACTAACCCTAGGATGTCTCCTGAATAGGAGTGTACAAAAATTATATTTGTCACTTAAAATTAAGAAAGAAGAAAAGGTTATTTTTGAAATTGTTTAGGTTGAAAAATAAAGCAAGCAATTACAAGAAAAGTCGAACACTGATGGATGAAGTGAGTGATGGGGTCAGTGTAGGATTCAATTTTTCAATGTCATCATAGTAATAAAGATCATATTCTCTCTCATCCTTTCTAATAACAAATGGAGAACTCCTCGATCAAGTTATTATTCACCCTTGGTTTAAGAAACAAATGAGACTCACTTCTATGTGCGTGAAAGTTCTTAAACAATCCATAAACAACTAAGGAAATTCCAGATCGGGAATTGTTGCGTCTTATAACTCTAGAAAAAGTTTAATTGTTTCACACACGTCCCAATGATCGCTAGACACTCACCACCTAACACAATCTTCTCGATCGACACAAATTGCACTAGGCGGAGGGAGATTAAAGGTCTTTAACCAAAGATATTAACAATGAATACACCAAAATCAAAACACGATCGCATTAAGATAACTAGGAAACAATGATAACAGAAATCATTTAAATGAAAAAGGGGATTTTAAATTTTAGCTCAAAACTACGACATTACAAAAGTGAAACTCCCCCTTCCCCGATCAATCAAAGGTTTTACCCCTCCATTTGAAGGGTAATAGAGTTGAAAGGGGCATAAGAAGACATTACAGAACTATGAAAAAGAAACGAAATAAAATGGGAAGCTAAAATGTTATCCTTCTTGGTGTCCCAGAGGGAATGGGGTGTAGAATGGGATTATTTGAGAGGGTGGAGCTCTCCTCCTTTTATAGCAAGAATGTTTCTTCCGAATGTTGACGCATTGTATCCCCATTACATGAAATCTTCACGCATTGATCCCTTCTTCAATGTTGTTCATAATTACCTTGGACGTGTCCTCTCATGATCTCAGCGGATTTGGACATGTATTCCGAGAGTTATGGCCGTTTTACTCTGAGAATTTATTCTGTCGAGTCACGCTCTCCAAAATGCAATCCTCCGGATTGGGGTGATTTAATGACCCCATAAACGGCAAATTAACGTGCCCCTTCCTTCATAAATGATGCTCCAAAACGCATTGTGCATCCACCCAATGAATATCAAAACATTGGGGCCCACCATGGATGAGGTATGGATCCCACACCAAAACTAGGATGAACTGCAAACATATTTCTTTCTCTAATTTGTGAGCTTCGTTTGAGATTCCATATGGCCGATTCAGCTTTTATTCAAAACATTTTAAATGAAGCGTTGGACGTGTAAAATCTGTAAAATAAATAATTTTCCAATTTGGATTAGTTTAGATAATGTTATGGGCAATCAACAGAAATAATTTAAAACTGTTAAAAATCCAAAATGGCCAATTTTTACAATCCAGCTCAAAATAACACAATTATCATAAAAATGAAACAATTAATCTTAGAGGAACACTTTTTTGGGTTTAAAAAAATAATATTAAACATAAATTAATTGAAATTATTTTCCCTATCAATTCCCCCACACTTAGAACATGGACTCCTGGAAAAATAAAAATCAAATCAAATCAAATCCAAAACACATATCAATGAGATCTATCAAATAAATTCCAAGAAACAAAAAGATATCATGACTCATCAAAAATAGTTATTTCAAGTTCTCCATTTAAGATTTTAATATATTTCCACTTCATTTCTTATCCCATGCACACAAAACACATACCTCACATGAACTTTCTCTCATCTCACAAATGTAAATGCTGAACAAGGCATTTCTCATCCAAA
Organism: Viscum album; assembly: GCA_963277665.1. Taxonomy (NCBI): domain Eukaryota; kingdom Viridiplantae; phylum Streptophyta; class Magnoliopsida; order Santalales; family Viscaceae; genus Viscum; species Viscum album. The sequence continues at coordinate 1,173,745,637 of OY728120.1, forward strand.
CTCACACAAGAGTCACCATAGGATTGATAAATTCCTACTTCTCCACCCGATGTGATTCAAGGACATGTGTTTCTCATGAGGAATTTTCAGGGTTGTTCTGTGTCTTCCGGTTGGTAGGATTTATATGTTAACCATTCTGAGACAGAAAAAGGAGGGCTTGGCTCTTTTTGAAGAAAAATTACAAGATTCTAATTTTTACTCAAGTATGGTCTCCTTCACTTCCCTTTTGTATAAAATAGGCTCCATCTTCATTCAATCAGACCAAAAGAAAAAATTTCAATCCTTTCAAACATGATTTTTCTTGAAATCTCGAGATAGGGACAACTTTTTTTACATTGGAAGCTCTAGAAAGGCACAACTTCTCTTATCATAAAATCTCTAGAAAAGTCAAAGCTTTAAAGAGACCAATTTTTCAGCATCACACACATCACTTAAAAAATTTATTTTCCACCCAAAGTATCACCAAATGAGGTAGTACACCAAAATACATCTTCCCCCACACTTAAGTTCAACTAGATCATGCAATTTCACTTCAAGAGCATGTAGGATATCGAAAATTGGCTTGTAATGTGGCTAACCTAACAGGAAATTCATGGCTACTAGGGGATACAATGATGGATAAATGTAAAGGTGTGCCATAATGAAAAGGATTATTTTGAAAATGGGGCTTCAAACCAAATAAATTCCTCAATCATTTAAAACACACGTACCCCAAACCCTTAAGTTTTGAAAGGAATTAATCAAATTCTGGTTAAAACAAGCATGGTCTGGTTCTCTCAATAAATTAGGTGAATGAAAAGAATATGACAAAAATGGTTCAGAAGCCTCACAGGAAAGTGATTTCAAAGATATAGACAGTGAAATATGGAATGGGTTTAAAAAATCAGTATACTTTTCATGAAACTCCAAAAGATTTGAACTTGAAACAAAAGTAATTTCTGCATTCATTTAAGCTCAGTTTCTTGAAATAGATTGGTTTACTCATTGAAATGGGTTTCAAAAATGTTATTGATAATCTTTTTAGCTCAAATGTTTCAGAAACACACCAAAAATTGAAAAATAAACACAAAAATTTGAAAACACAATTTTTTTTTGAAAACAAACATCAAATGAAAATCCTATACTACAAAGGTTCCCTCCCCCACACATAAATTATGCAGTGTCCTCGATGCATTCAATTGGATTTAACATGTAAGCCAATTTTAAAATGAATCACAATATCAACAAAGTGTGAAGGAGAGGTACAACCTGATTTATTTGCAGTGCAACATTGAGTTAACCTCCTAAGTGTTGCACTCTAAAAACCTACAAATAAAAGAACAAAAGCAAACATAAGATATTTATTGAAAGAAATGAAAATGGAAATAGGATGAGAATATAAGGATAAAACTTGGTTTAATTCCCCAAGTGGGCCCTGGGTTTTGACTGCCTCCAAAGGGGGCCATGTTTGATGCACGCCTATCATAGGGCATGGAAAAACAATTTTTAAATTTCCTAAATGTAGTATAGTGATTAACCCTAGGAATTTTCCCGAAGAGGAGTGCACAACAATTATGTTTGTCACTTGAATTTAAGAAATAAGAAATGGTTGTTTTTGAAATTGTTTAGGTTGAAAAATAAAGCTATAAATAACAAGACAAGTCGAACACTGATGGATGAAGTGAGTGATGGGGTCAGGGTAGGATTCAATTTTTTAATGTCATCATAGTAATAAAGATCATATTCTCTCTCTTCCTTTCTAAATAACAAATGAAGAACTCCTCGATCGAGTTATTAATCACCCTTGGTTTAAGAAACAAATGAGAATCACTCCTATGTGCGTGAAAGTTCTTAAACAATCCCTAAAAAACTAAGGAAATTCCCGACCGGGAATTGTGGCTTCTTAGAACTCCAGAAAAAGTTTAATAGTTTTACACACGTGCCAACGATCGCTAGACTCTCACCACCTAACATAATCTGCTCGATCGAGTCAAATTGCATAAGGTAGAGGGAGATTAAAGGGCTTTTACCAAAGATATTAGCAATGAATACACCAAAATCAAAACACGGTCGCATTAAGATAATTGGGAAACAATGATAATAGAAGTCATTCAAAAGAAAAAGAGGATTTTAAATTTAAGCTCAAAACTACGACATTACAAAAGTGAAACTCCCCCCTCCCCGATCACTCAAAGGTTTTACCCCACCATTTCAAGGGTAATAGAGTTGAAAGGGGAATAATAAGGCATTACAAAACTAGGAAAAAGAAATTAAATAAAAGAGGATGCAAAAATGTTCTCATTCTTGGTGTCCAGGAGGGAATGGGGTGGAGAATGGGATGATTTGAGAGGGTGGAGCTCTCCTCCTTTTATAGCCAGTATTTTTGCCCTGAATGTTGATGCGTGGTATCCCGTTACATGACATCCTCACGCATTGATCCCTTCTTCAATGTTGTTTATAATTACCTTGGCCGTGTACCCTCAAAATCTTAGTGGAAATGGACATGTATTCTGAGAGTTATGGCCGTTTTACTTTGAGCATTTATTCTACCCAGTCAGACTCTCCAAAACGCAATCCTCTGGATTAGGGTGATTTAATGCCCCAAAAAATGGTCCATTAACGCGGCCCTTACTTCCAAAAAGATTCTCCAAAACTCTTAGCTCGTCCACCCACCGAATATCACAACATTTGGGCCCACCATGGATGAGGTATGGATCCCACCCCAAAACTAGGAAGAACTGCAAATAGTTTTCTTTCTCCCACTTGTGAGCTTTGTTTGAGATTCCATATGGCTGATTCAGCTTTTAGTCCAAAAATAGTAAATAAATCCCTAGAAGTGTAGAATATGTAAAAGAAAAAATTTTGAAATTTGGATCAGTGTAGTTAATGTTATGGCCAATATACAGAAATAATTTAAACTGTTAAAAATCCAAAATGACCAATTTTGACTATTCATCTCAAAATAACACCATTATCATAAAAATGAAACAATTCATCTTAGAGGAACACATTTGTGGTATTAAAACAATGATATTCAATATAAATTAATTGAAATTATTTTCTCTGTAAATTCCCCCACAAATAGCACTTGGACTCCTGGACAAGTAAAAATCAAATCAAATCAAATCCAAAACACATATAAATGAGATCTGTCAAATCAATTCCAAGAAACAAAAAGATATCATGCCTCATCAAAAATAGTTATTTCATGTTCTTCATTTAAGATTTTAATATATTTCAACTTCATTTCTTATTCCATGCACACAAAACACCTACCTCACATGAATTTTCTCTCATCTCACAAATGTAAATGCTGAACAAGGCTTTTCTCATCCAAACTCTCACAAGAGTCACCATAGGCTTGATAAATAAATACTTCTCCACCAGATCTGAGTCAAGGACATGTGTTTCTCATGAGGAATTTTCAGGGTTGTTCTGTGACTTCCGGTTGGTAGGATTTATATGTTAAAAATTCTGAGGCCGAAAAAGTAGGGCTTGGCTCTTTTTGAAGCAAAATTGCAGGATTATAATTTTTACTCAAGTATGGTCTCCTTAACTTCCCCTTTGTAGAAAATAGGCTCCATCATCATTCAATCATCCCAACAGAAAAAATTTCAATCCTTTCAAACATGATTTTTCTTCAAATATCTAGATAGGCACAGATTTCTTTTTTTTACATTGGAAACTCCAGAAAGGCACAACTTCTCTTATCATAAAATCTCCAGAAAAGGAACAGCTTTCAACAGAATAATTTTTCAGCATCACACACGTCCCTTCCAAAATTTATTTTCCACCCAAAGTATCACCAAATGTGGTAGTACCGCACAAAACATCTCCCCCACACTTAAGTTCAACTAGATCATGCAATTTCACTTCCAGAGCATGTAGGATAGGGAAAATTGGCTTGTAATGTGGCTAACCTAACAGGAAATTCATGGATACTAGGGGCTATAATCAAGGATAAATATAAAGGTGGGACATAATGAAAATGATTATTTTGAAAAGGGGGATTCAAACCAAATAAATGCCTCAATAATTTTAAACAAACGTACCCCAAAACCTCAAGTTTTTGAAAGGAATTAATCAAATTATGGTTAAAACAATCATGGTCTGGTTCTCTCAAGAAATGAGGAGAATGAAAAGAATATGACAAAAATGGTTCAGAAGCCTCATAGGAATGTGATTTCAAAGATATAGACAGTGAAATATGGAATGGGTTTCAAAAAGCAGTGTACTTTTCATGAAATTCCAAAAGATTTGAACATGAAACAAAAGTAATTTCAGCATTCATTTAAGCTCAGTTTCATGAAATATATTGGTTTACTCAATGAAATGGGTTTTAAAAATGGTATTGATAATTTTTTCAGCTCAAAAGTTTCAGAAACACACCAAAAATTGAAAAATAAACACACAAAAATGTGAAAACAAAATTTTTTTTATTTCTTTTTTTGTGAAAAAAACATCAAATGAAAATCCTATACAACAAAGGTTCCCTCCCCCACACTTAAATTATGTAGTGTCCTCGATGCATTCAATTGGATTTAACATGTAAGCCAATTTTAAAATGAATCACAATATCAAGAAAGTGTTAAGGAGAGGTACAACCTGATTTATTTGCAGTGCAACATTGAGTTAACCTCCTAAGTGTTGCACTCTAAAAACCTACAAATAAAAGGACAAAAATAAACATAATATATTTTTTTAAAGAAATAAAAATTAAAATAGGATGAGAATAGAAGGATAAAACTTGTTTTAATCCCCCAAGTGGGCCATGGGTTTTGACTGCCTCCAGAGGGGCAGTTCTAATCGTTTATCCCCAATCTGATGATGGGCCAAGTTTGAAGCACACCTGTCGTAGGGCATGTCAATTTTTTTTTAAATTTCCTAAATGTAGTCTAGTGATTTACCCCAGGAAGTCTCCTGAAGAGGAGTGCACAACAATTATATTTGTCACTTAAAAATAAGAAGGAAGAAAAGGTTGTTTTTGAAATTGTTTAGGTTGAAAAATAAAGCAAGCAATAACAAGAAAAGTCGAACACTGATGGATGAAGTGAGTGATGGGGTCATGGTAGGATTCACTTTTTCAATGTCGTCATAGTAATAAATATCATATTCTCTCTCTTACTTTCGAATAACAAATGAATAACTCCTCGATCGAGTTATTAATCACCCTTGGTTTAAGAAACAAATGAGACTCACTCCTATGTGCGTGAAAGTTATTAAACAATCCCTAAACAACTAAGAAAATTCCCGATCGTGAATTGTTGCGTCTTATAACTCTATAAAAAGTTTAATTGTTTCACACGTATCCCAACGATCGCTAGACACTCACCACCTAACACAATCTTCTCGATCGAGACAAATTGCACTAGGCGGAGGGAGATTAATGGTCTTTAACCAAAGCTATTAAAAATGAATACACCAAAATCAAAACACGATCGCATTAAGATAATTGGGAAATAGTGATAATATATGTCATTCAAATGAAATAGAGGATTTTAAATTTTAGCTCAAAACTACGACATTACAAAAGTGAAACTCCCCCTTCCCCGATCACTCTAAGGTTTTACCCCTCCATTTGAAGGGTAATAGAGTCGAAAGGGGAATAAGAAGACATTACAAAACTATGAAAAAGAAAAGAAATAAAAGAGGAAGCTAAAACGTTCTCCTTCTTGGTGTCCCGGAGGGAATAGGGTGGAGAATGGGATGATTTGAGAGGGTGGAGCTCTCCTCTTTTTATAGCAAGAATTTGTCTCCTGAATGTTGACGCATTGTAGCCCCATTAAATGAAATCTTCACGCATTGATCCCTTCTTCAATGTTGTTAATAATTACCTTGGTCGTGTCCCCTCAAGATATTAGCGGATTTGGACATGTATTCCGAGAGTAATGGCCGTTTTACTCTGAACATTTATTCTGTCCAGTCACACTCTCCAAAACGCAATCATCCGGATTAGGGTGATTTAATGACCCCATAAACGGCCAATTAACGTGCCCCTTCCTTCATAAAAGATTCTACAAAATGCATTGCGCGTCCACCCACTGAATATCAGAACATTTGGGCCCACCATGAATGAGGTATTGATCCCACACCAAAACTATGATGAACTGAAAACAGTTTTCTTTCTCCCATTTGTGAGCTTCGTTTGAGCTTCCATATGGCCGATTCATCTTTTTTTCAAACCATAGTAAATGAATCCCTGGATGTGTATAATCTATAAAATAAAGAATTTTCTAATTTGGATTAGTGTAGATAATGTTATGGCCAATCTACATGAATAATTTAAAAAGGTTAAAAATCCAAAATGGCCAATTTTTACTATTTAGCTCAAAATAACACCATTATCATAAAAATGAAACAATTCATCTTAGAGGAACACTTTTTTGGGTTAAAACAATGATATTAAATATAAATTAACTGAAATTATTTTCTATATCAATTCCCCCACACTTAGCACTTGGACTCCTGGAAAAATAAAAATCAAATCAAATCAAATCCAAAACACATATCAATGAGATCTATCAAATCAATTCCAAGAAACAAAAAGATATAATGCCTCATCAAAAATAGTTATTTCAAGTTCTCCATTTAATATTTTTATATATTTCAACTTCATTTCTTATCCCATGCACACAAAACACATACCTCACATGAATTTTCTTTCATCTCACAAATGTAAATGCTGAACAAGGCATTTCTCATCCAAACTCACACAAGAGTCACCATAGGCTTGATAAATTCCTACTTCTCCACCTGATCTGAGTCAAGGACATGTGTTTCTCATGAGGACTTTTCAGGGTTGTTCTATGGCTTCCGGTTCGTAGGATTAAGATGTCAACCATTCTGAGGCTGAAAAAGGAGGGCTTGTCTCATTTTGAAGCAAAATTGCAGGATTCTAATTTTTACTCAAGTATGGTCTCCATCACTTCCCATTTGTAGAAAATAGGCTCCATCATCATTCAATCAGCCCAGTAGAAAAAATTTCAATCATTTCAAACATGAATTTTCTTGAAAGATCTAGATAGGCACAACTTTATTTTTTTACATTGGAAGCTCCAGAAAGGCACAACTTCTCTTATCATAAAAGCTCCAAAAAAGGAGAAGCTTTCAACAGAATAATTTTCAGCATCACACACATCACTTCCAAAATTTATTTTCCACCAAAAGTATCACAAAATGAGGTAGTACACACAAGACATCTTCCCCTACACTTAATTTCAACTAGGTCATCCAATTTCACTTCCAGAGCAGGTAGGATAGGGAAAATTGGCTTGTAATGTGGCTAACCTAACAGGAAATTCATGGATACTAGGGGCTACAATGAAGGATAAATGTAAAGGTGGACCATAATGAAAATGATTATTTTGAAAAGGGGTCTTCAAACCAAATAAATGCCTCAATATTTTAAAACACATGTACCCCAAACCCTTAAGTTTTGAAAGGAATTAATCAAATTCTGTTTAAAACAAGCATGGTCTGGTTCTCTCAATAAATGAGGTGGATGAAAATAATATGACTAAAATGGTTTAGAAGCCTCACAGGAAAGTGATTTCAATGATATAGATAGTGAAATATGACATGGGTTAAAAAATCAGTGTACTTTTCATGAAATTCCAAAAGATTTGAACTTGAAACAAAAGTAATTTCAGCATTCATTTAAGCTATGTTTCATGAAATATATTGGTTTAATCATTGAAATGGGTTTCAAAAATGGTATTGGTAATATTTTCAGCTCAAAGGTTTCAGAAACACACCAAAAATTGAAAAATAAACAGAAAAATTTGAAAAAACATTTTTTTATTTTTTGTGTGAAAACAATCATCAAATGAAAATCCGATACTACAGAAGTTCCCTCCCCCACGCTTAAATGATGCAGTGTCCTTAATTAATTCAATTGGATTTAACATATAAGCCAATTTTAAAATGAATCACAATATCAACAAAGTGTGAAGGAGAGGTACAACCTGATTTATTTGCAGAACAACATTGAGTTAACCTGCTAAGTGTTGCACTCTAAAAACCTACAAATAATAGAACAAAAGAAAACATAAGATATTTATTTAAAGAAATGAAAATTGAAATAGTATGCTAATAGATGAATAAAACTTGGTTTAATCCCCCAAGTGGGCCCTGGTCTTTGACTGCCTCCAGAGGGGCAATTCTAATCATTTATCTCCAATCTGATGGTGGGCCATGTTTGACGCACACCTATTCTAGGGAATGGAAAAACAATTTTTAAATTTCCTATATGTAGTCTAGTGATTAACCCTAGGAAGTCTCCCGAAGAGGAGTGCACAACAATTATTTTTGTCACTTGAAATTAAGAAAGAAGAAAAGGTTGTTTTTGAAGTTGTTTAGGTTGAAAAATAAAGCAATAAATAACAAGAAAAGTTGAACACTGATGGATGAATTGAGTGATGGGTCCAGGGTAGGATTCAATTTTTCAATGTTATCATAGTAATAAATATCATATTCTCTCTCTTCCTTTCGAATAACAAATGAAGAACTCCCCGATCGAGTTATTAGTCACCCTTTGTTTACGAAACAAATAAGACTCACTCCTATGTGCATGAAAGTTCTTAAAAAATCCCTAAAAAAATAAGAAAATTCCCGATCGGGAATTGTTTCTTCTTAGAACTCTAGAAAATGTTTAATAGTTTCACGCACGTGCCAACGATCTATAGACACTCACCACTTAACACAATCTGCTCGATCGAGACAAATTGCACAAGGAGAAGGGACATTAAAGGTCTTTAACCAAAGCTATTAAAAACGAATACACCAAAATCAATACACGATTGTATTAAGATAATTGGGAAACAGTGATAATAGAAGTCATTCAAAAGAAAAAGAGGATTTTAAATTTAAGCTCAAAACTACGACATTACAAAAGTGAAACTCCCCCTTCCCCGATCACTCAAATGTTTTACCCAGCCATGTCAAGGGTAATAAAGTTTAAAGGTGAATAAGAAGAAATTAAAAAACTATGAAAAAGAAAATAAGTAAAAGAGGAAGCTAAAAAGTTCTCCTTATTGGTGTCCTGGAGGGAATGGGGTGGAGAATGGGATGATTTGAGAGGGTGGAGCTCTCCTCCTTTTATAGCCAGTATTTGTGCCCTGAATGTTTATGCGTGGTATCCCGTTACATGACATCCTCACGCATTGATCCCTTCTTCAATGTTGTTCATAATTACCTTGTCCGTGTACCCTCAAAATCTCAGTGGATATGGACATGTATTCCGAGAGTTATGGCCGTTTTACTCTGAGCATTTATTCTATCCAGTCAGACTCTCCAAAACGCAATCCTCGGGATTAGGGTGATTTAATGACCCCAAAAATGGCCCATTAACGCGGCCCTTACTTCCAAAAAGATTCTCCAAAACTCTTAGCTCGTCCACCCACCGAATATCACAACATTTGGGCCCACCATGGATGAGGTATGGATCCCACACCAAAACTAGGAAGAACTGCAAATAGTTTTCGTTCTCCCACTTGTGAGCTTCGTTTGAGATTCCATATGGCCGATTAATCTTTTAGTCTAGAAATAGTAAATGAATCCCTGGAAGCGTAGAATCTATAAAAGAAAGAATTTTGCAATTTGGATCAGTGTAGTTAATGTTATGGCCAATATAAATAAATAATTTAAAACTGTTAAAAATCCAAAATGGCCAATTTTTACTATTCAGCTCAAAATAACACCATTATCATAAAAATGAAACAATTAATCTTAGAGGAACACTTTTGTGGGATTACAAAAATGATATTCAATATAAATTAATTGAAATTGTTTTCTCAATAAATTCCCCCACACTTAGCACTTGGACTCCTGGACAAGTAAAAATGAAATCAAATCACATCTAAAACACATATCAATGAGATCTATCAAATCAATTCCAAGAAACAAAAAGATATCATGCCTCATAAAAAATAGTTATTTAAAGTTCTACATTTATGATTTTAATATATTTACACTTTATTTCTTATCCCATGCACACAAAACACCTAACTCACATGAATTTTCTCTCATCTCAGAAATGTAAAGGCGGAACAAGGCTTTTCTCATCCAAACCCACACAAGAGTCACTATAGGTTTGATAAATAAATTCTTCTCCACCCGATGTGAGTCAAGGACATGTGTTTCTCATGAGTAATTTTCAGGGCTGTGTTGTGACTTCTTGTTGGTAGGATTTAGATGTTAACCATTCTGAGGCCTAAAAAGGAGGGCTTGGCTCTTTTTGAAGAAAAATTGCAGGATTCTAATTTTTACTCAAGTATGGTCTCCATCACATCCCCTTTGTAGAAAATAGGCTCCATCATCATTCAATCAGCCCAGCAGCAAAAATTTCAATCCATTCAAACATGATTTTTCTTGAAAGCTCTAGATAGGAAAAGATTTATTTTTTAGATTGGAAACTCTAGAAAGGAACAACTTCTCTTATCATAAAAGCTCCAGAAAAGGCAAAACTTTCAACAGAATAATGTTTCAGCATCACACACATCACATCCAAAATTTATTTTCCACCCAAAGTATCGCCAAATGAGGTATTCCCGCACAAGACTTCTTCCCCCACACTTAAGTTCAACTAGATCATGCTATTTCACTTCAAGAGCAGGTAGGATAGAGAAAATTGGCTTGTAATGTGGCTAACCTAATAGGAAATACATAGCTACTAGGGGCTACAATGAAGGATAAATGTAAAGGTGGGCCGTAATGAAAAGTATTATTTTGAAAAGAGGTCTTCAAACCAAATAAATTCCTCAATCATTTTAATCAAACGTACCGCAAACCCTCAAGTTTTGAAAGGAATTAATCAAATTCTGGTTAAAACAATAATGGTCTTGTTCTCTCAAGAAATGAGGTGAATGAAAATAATATGACACAAATGGTTCAGAAGCCTCATAGGAAAGTGATTTCAAAGATATAGATAGTGAAATATGGAATGGGTTTCAAAAATAAGTGTACTTTTCATGAAATTCCAAAAGATTTGAACATGAAACAAAATTAATTTCAGCATTCATTTAAGCCCAATTTCATGAAATAGATTGGTTTAATCATTGAAATGGCTTTCAAAAATGGTATTGATAATCTATTCATCTCAAAAGTTTCAGAAACACACCAAAAATTGAAAAATAAACACACATATATTTAAAAAGACAATTTTTTTTTTATTTTTTTTGTGAAAACAAACATCAAATGAAAATCCCATACTACAAAGGTTCCCTCCCCCACACTTAAATGATGCAGTGTCCTTGATGCGTTCACTTGGATTTAACATGTAATCCAATTTTAAAATAAATCACAATATCAAGAATTTTTGAAGGAGAGGTACAACCTGATTTATTTGCAGTGCAACATTGAGTTAACCTCCTAAGTGTTGCACTCTAAAAACCTATAAATAAAAAAACACAAGTAAACATAAGATATTTATTGAAAGAAATAAAAATTGAAATAGGATGAGAATAGAAGGATAAAACTTGGTTTAATCCCCCAAGTGGGCCCTGGGTTTTGACTGCCTCCAGAGGGGCAGTTCTAATCGTTTATCCCCAATCCGATGGTGGGCCATGTTTGACGCACACCTGTCATAGGGCGTGGTAAAACAATTTTTAAATTTCCTAAATGTATTCTAGTGATTAACCCTAGGAAGTCTCTTGAAGAGGAGTGCACAAAAATTATATTTATCTCTTAAATTTAAGAAATAAGAAAAGGTTGTTTTAGAAATTGTTTAGGTTGAAAACTAAACAAGAAATAACAAGAAAAGTCGAACACTGATGGATGAAGTGAGTGATGGGGTCAGGGTAGGATTCACTTTTTCAATGTCATCATAGTAATAAAGATCATATTATCTCTCTTCCTTTCAAATAACAAATGAAGAACTCCTCGATCGAGTTATTAATCACCCTTGGTTTGAGAAACAAATGAGACTCACTCCTATTTGTGTGAATGTTATTATGAAATCCCTAAAAAACTAAAGAAATTCCTGATTGGGAATTGTTGCTTCTTTGAACTCTAGAAAAAGTTTAATAGTTTCACACACGTGACAACGATCGCTAGACACTCACCACCTAATACAATCTGCTCGATCGAGACAAATTGCACCAGGAGAAGGGAGATTAAAGGTCTTTAACCAAAGCTATTAACAATGAATACACCAAAATCAAAACACGATCACATTAAGATAATTGGGAAACATTTATAATATAAGTCATTCAAAAGAAAAAGAGTATTTTCAATTTAAGCTCAAAACTAAGACATTACAAAAGTGAAACTCCCCCTTCCCCGATCACTCAAAGGTTTTAGCCCTCCATGTGAAGGTTAATAGAGTTTAAAGGGGAAGAATAAGACATTACAAAACAATGAAAAAGAAAAGAAATAAAAGAGAAAGCTAAAAAGTTCTTCTTCTTGGGTTCCTAGAGGAAATGGGGTGGGGAATGGGATGATTTGAGAGGGTGGAGCTCTCCTCCTTTTATAGCCAGAATTTGTCCCCCGAATGTTGACACGTTGTATCCCCATTACATGACATCTTCACACGTTGATCATTTCTTAAATGTTTTCCATAATTACCTTGTTCGTGTCCCCTGAAAATCTAAGAGTATTTTGACATATATTCTGATAGTTATGGTTGTTTTACTCTGAGCATTTATTCTGTCCTGTCAGACTCTCCAAAATGCAATCCTCCGGATTAGGGTGATTTAATGACCACATAACGGCTAATTAACGCCGCCCTTACATCATTAAATATTCTCCAAAACATTTGGAACATCCACCCACCGAATATCACAAAATTTAATCCCACCATGGACGAGGTATGGATCCGACACCAAAACTTGGAAGAATGGAAAACAATTTTCTTTCTCCCAATTGTGAGCTTCGTTTGAGCTTCCATATGGCCGATTTGACTTTTAGTCCAAAAATAGTACATGAATACCTGATTGTTTATAATCTTTAAAAGAATGAATTTTTCAATTAGGATCAGTGTAGATAATGTTATGGCCAATCTACAGAAATAATTTAAAACTGTTAAAAATCCAAAATGGCCAATTTTTACTATTCAGCTCAAAATAACACCATTATCATAAAAATGAAATAATGCATCTTAGAGGAACACTTTTGTGGGTTTAAAACAGTTATATTCAATATAAATTAATTGAAATTATTTTATCTATCAATTATCCTTTATTTATTATTCTTTTTAAATTTAATGTTTTCAAGGTACTTACACATCCATTTTGACCACTTTTTATTTTATCAAGTCCACATTATTTAATATTCTATTAATATTAAAAGTTTTCAATGTTTTTTCAAATCTACTAATTGAAATAATTTTTTATTTTCAAGAACTTTTTATTTTAAAAACATTATAATATTGTTTTCAAAAGGCATTTCTTTCTCTTTATAAATATTATTTTGAATATAATTTACAATTCAATGTCTTAAAAGTTTTTTTTATTTTCATATTCATATAGATTCTAATGTTTATCTTTCAGAAAGTGGTGTTTGGATTACCCTATATATACTATTATTATATGATTCCTTTTGAAAAATTTGATTTTTTAACATTTGATTTCTTAAGATCATGTTATACGTTGTATTTATGTTTAACGAAACTCAATATTTTTTCATGGGTTCTTTATGAGTTAATAAGTTTTTGATTTTAAACTTGCACAAAAATGTGTTTATTATGAGATTTTTTTGACCTATATTTACCTCAAATTCAATGGTTAAAGGATTATATATCCTGAGGTATAAATTTTATGTGAATGGGTTTGAAAGCATCATGGTTCACAATAGGTGAGTGTGATGGTGTTAAACTCTACACACAATTGTATGTATGAATTGGCTTATGGGTAGAAACTTTCTAAAATATTATAAATAATATGTTTATGATTTTTCTAAATTATTTCATATTTTTATAGCTCATGTTATTTATTTAGTTTTTTATTTTCACATTCCATGGTAATAATGTTCTATTTTGAGATTTTATGTATATATTTTATAATTATATTCTACACTAATTGTTTTATATTCCTTCAAATATGATATTTTTCCTTATTTATGATATCACATATGATTATGGTTTAACCATTATAGACTTTGTTATGTTATCTATTACTGAGAATTTGATCTCACCCCTTACATATGTTTCTGATCCCCAATTTATGAAAATGATTGTATAACGTGAGATATATGAGAACAAATCTAGAGGATTAAGGATATATAGAAATGTTAAAAAGTGGAGAAAAATAATAAGCTTATGTAGATAATGTACAACACACTAAACCTTTCTATCATGGAGTTGTGTGAATTTTTTTGAGAATAATTTTGTTGAATAACAAGTGATTAATGCATTATCTAATTAATGGTTATCAATTTTTCAATTCATTGGTATCAGACAAATGTTTAGTAATTTTGGATATTAGATTATTTATTTTTATATGTTAATTTATTTATCTATGGGGTTAGGGTTAGATAACCTTAGTAAAAAATATATATTATGCTAAGTATTGGTTGATATCTTACAAAATTGGTAAACTTTTGAATAGATGGATTTCCTAGAAATACATAACTATATGGATACTACAAGGGGATATAGTTTTATAATATATTTATCTTGGGATAAAAACTAAAAAAAGTCTACCGAGTATATTTCAACAATCATTCTGGTTCATGGTGAATGCACCCCCACCATAAACCTAGTTTGACAGTCCCAGGGGATATACTTAGATTGATCATATGCCCTATATGAACCATATTAAAGGGTTGGTATCATAGTTAATTTTAGGAATTGGGATGTGATGCCTAATATAGCCCATCTTAAAGTATCCTTTGTAGAACCAAGAGAGTTATAGGATTAGTCAAGTATGGAATAGTTGGAATGAATGTAAAATGATTTGAAACGAAGGTGTCATTGTCAAAGACATATTTAGATTTATATTTCATTTTCACATAATTTAATTCTATTGAATATTATCATGACCTTTTTTTTCTATTTTTTTTTTCAATAAACATCCAGGAAATGAATATGTTAAATTTATATTTCAATAAATTCCTAAAAAAATATTTGTGATAAGTAGTTTCCTAGTATTACTACATATTATTTGGGGGATATATAAACAGAAGATATATGTTTATTTTCTCATGGATATATTTTATTCTACACCATATACTATGTTTTATAAATTCCATCACATTATATATGAAACATAAAAAAATATTAAAAATACATTATTAATAAATCTATAATAATCACTAAGATGGTACATCGTTAATATCTATTACCTTTGGAGAATAATTAATTTATATGATCTGATATTAAAAAGGTAATTTTGATATATTAAAAATTATTAAAAAATATTAATTTACAAATTTTAAAAATAAAATTTGGTTAAATAAAATTTATTAATTGGAAACCCTCATAAAAATTAATAGGGTATTATTTTTTAAATTTATTCTAAACAAATATATTTTTAGAAGAACATATGTTTATTTTAATTATAATTTTGACAATTATATAACTATGTAATAATATTCTAGTAGTTTTAAAATACTTTTAATTAATAAATTATGTATTTAATAAATATTATTAATCATTTTTATATATTATTCGAACTTATAAATACCATGTACAATTTTTTTATAATTGAATTAGAATATAGTTGAATTAAAACTCTTTTCTATATTTTATTTGAATTAAGTATTTTCAAGGTGAGACTAGGATGTGGATTTACCTGAAATCCTAATAAAATTCATATAAATTTTTTATAAATAACTTTTTTTCATCAAAGTATATTGATCATCTCGTTATTTTAATGATCACAAATCATTGTTTTGATGTTTCTCATGTATTTTTTTTGTGATAGTAATTTTTATTCTAACAACGTTATGAAAAATTACCAATGTATTGAGATACAAATCATCCTAACAATAGTTATAGAATGTTATCACTCCATGATACTATTGGTTCGACAATATAATCCTAGTTTAACCCTATGAAAACCATGTTCTACCATAAGGATTTATGAACATTAGATTAAACTACTATTAGAATGATCTACCTTCACATGATACTACCTCACATATAATATACCGTCAAACAAATATACTGCCAATAGATGGTACTTATAGGAATATCTACTATCAATTCAATGGTTCCACCATTATATGTATCAACTACTATTGAAGAGTTACCATTTAGAGAAGTGATAATATCAGATAAGAGCTATAAAAAATGACAAGAAATTTTCAAGAAGATTCCTTAGTTATTAAAAATAAATTCTCAATTGGCTAGTTAATTCATTTAATGATAGAATGAATCATATAGATTCAAAAAATATTATTATTAAAAAAATCCATGGTTGATTTAAAGATGAGGTCATAATTTTTAGGAATGTATCCTCATTACAAGGATCCTAATTTTTCTATAATTTTTTTATAGAGGATAATTGGACCAAAAGAACTATAAATTTAGAAGGGCCTTCCACAAGTATGAATTTGGGACCATGGTGACTATGAAAAATTAATGAATATAAATTCAAAATATCTAACATATTGAAAAAAAGGAATATTATACACATGTGTGTGGAAAATATATTAAAATTCATTGGCTGAAATCTGAATATTTTCAACTGTTTCATGATGTCTTATTTTACTATGATTTATACACAAATTTTTCGAGCTCCTTCTAAATAAAAATTCAACAACTCAAAAAAACTGAAGCTTTATAGATTGAGTTGAACTAACTTTTATCATTCCTAATCTCTTCCTCTTTCTATTTATTCTTTAGAGTAGAGCTATGTTTTTTTACTTTGTATATATGTAATATACAGTATCATATGATAAATTGGAGAGAGCATGACACAATCTCTTTTCTTCTAAATTGCATTCCAAAAAAAATTTGGGAGAGGTCTTGTGTGACCTATTCTTGTTTTCTCCCAGGTGTATCTATGAAGTATGGTTTGTACTAGGACTTATTTGTGTTCTATTGTTTGAAAAACCTCATGTTGGTTATCTATTAGTTTATTTTATAATAAACTATATGGAAGTATGTGATTTCCAATTAGAGAGGATTAAGTCTCAGATTGATACTAATCCCCTTTTTTAAATTTATGTTGTTCTTTATCTATTTTTATCATTGATTTAAATCAAATTTGTTTACTATTTTATAATTTTTTAAACAAAACATTACTCTGTTAGTTAATTTAATCAAGTGTTTTATATGGAACGTTTTATATGAGTAGACTAGTTTCCAATGGAAAATTAATTTCCAAATCATTATTAATGACATGTGTTTGATCTTTTTATAATCTTCTCAAATGATAAAATTATATAATCCTATTTTTTATTTTGATTAGGTTATTTTATAAAATTAAGTGATTTATGTTTTTAGATTTCATTTTTTAAATTGAAATATTATTATAAAATCAAATCACCCCATCATGAGTTATTAGTTAATAAAAACAATTTTTATCAAAATAGATTTAAGTACACTTTTTAATATGATCTAGTTTAACCTAAATATTAGAAATTTCTATTTTCTCTATATTCATAAATTTATGGACACTAAAAATCTTGAAGGATCTTAGGATAATCAGCCTCCATATTATAATGGAACTAACCATGTTCAATGAAAAATTAAATTGAAAATCTTTACAGAAAGCATGATATTTGATATTTTTATAGTTATTGAGAATAAATATGAAATCGTAAAACTCCTAAAATATTTTTGGGTGATGCTACTGGGGATTTCAATGACTGTTAATATTATGAATTGAAATACTTTTATTATACTTTAATAATGTATGAATTCATTGTAATGTATTCTTTTAGTAATGATTTTCTAATATGTGATACAATTGCTGTTTCTCATGATGGAACATCCAATTTTAATGAAATGATCATAAATAATTACACTATTAAGTGTTATAATTTTGTGATGAATCTTGATGAATCTATTTCTAATATGTATACTAGGTTTACCGATAGTGTCAAAATAGTGCACACACTTGGGATGAAAATTACTGATAATGATCAAGTAATGATAATTTTGAGATGTTTATTATATAGGTGCAGAGGAACCTCTATTTCCATAAGGGAATCGTGCGAAATAATTATGTTTCTAGTTAATTATATCATTTTAAATATAAATCTATAGAGAGAATAAATAAAATTGAATAAAGTTAACATGGATGAATCGAAGATGAGGTTAGTAGCCTTTAATACTTATGACTCAATACAAAAAGGGATATCTCAAGTTGATTGTTCAAGTTATGATTAATCACCTCCAGACAATGATGAAAAAACGGATCATGCCTCTCGAAGATTCAAAAATATCTATAGGAAAAATATGTTTTTAATGAAATATAATTATTGAGGAAAGTATTATAGAAAAGTAAAATGGATAAAATAATAAAAAGGATTATTCTACCAATTACATAACCCGCTAAAAGTGTAAATGGAATGAAAAAAATAAAAATAGAATTTCCAAAGATCAAAAAGAATAAGAAGTATGATGAAATAACAAAAAAGTATAAAATGGATATTATGACCACATAGAGTGCCTTTGAATATATTTCAAGAGAATGAGGCTCATGAGTAGAAGAGATAAATGATAAAACTAATATGAGTTTCATGAAAAACAAATCTGAGGTAAAGAATTATTTTCCTAAATATCCTGATCACATTTTATTCCATTATAAAAATGAATATGTTATTGAAATTTTTTCCAGTGATGAATTATTTTAATAATACAACATATTGGAAGATACATTAAATGACTTAAATAATAAAGAAAAAATTATAAAGAATTAGCATGCTATGCCTTTCCAAATTAAAATCAAGATCACTATACAGAAAGATAAGATTACTCAAATGCATAAAGAAAACCATTAGTTCAAATTATATAATGAAAAATTAATGAAAGATATGTAATGATTTAGAAATTGAAGGAAAACTATATCCTATATTTCTCATAAGATATACATACATAAATACACTATAGGAATAAAATATAAACCTGGACAGATGAAAATTTATAAGCACATATTTTTACCTAGTTTTAATTCATACAGTTCTGTTAATATTTCTTAGTCTATAGGACCAAAATATATCAATTTTTATGAAAGTCAATTTTATTATTATTGGAAAATAATAAAACATTTACGGGTTCCTAAATAACATATTAATAACACTTCAAGACTAAAGATAATATGGGTATAATAATCTTTTTTGGTTTAAATACAGTTTCTAGGGAAGCTTATTAAAAATATCGAGTATGTAATTATGGTATCTAGATAGTGGGTGTTATTGACATGTGACTAGGGATTCTAAATCCTTAAGAATTTGATTAATGTTGATGGTGGATATGTCACTCTTGGGGAAAATTCCAAAGGGAAAACATTCAGACTTGACCAAATTGGTAACTCTAGTTCCATTTTAATTTATAATTTTTCATTTATAGATAGACTAAAATATAACATGCTTCACATTTCAAAATACTATTATTATCATTATCCTATCTTGTTTGAAAATAATGCTTAATGTTTTTTTAATTCAATAAATTCTTTAGTTTTTACAACAACATGAAATGATATTGTCTATGTTTTAGACCTAAATACCTTTTTTCCAAGAATGTTCCATGTTTGAGTTCCTTTAAAAAACAATATTGGATTTGGAATAGGATACTAGGCCATTAAAATATAAAATCCCTTAGAAACATAACATGGAAAGGTTTAGTCTAGGATATTCCCAAACAAGAATTCTGAATAGAAAAATTATGCAATACCAATTAAAATTTTAAGCATCCCAAAATCAATTTCATACCTATGAAATAAGATTAATCTTCTAAAACATTATAGATAGTTCATATGGATTTGTTTGAACCTTATAGAGTTTCTTTCTTAGTATGAAATAATTATTACTATATTAAATTGTCTTATTATTCAATATATATATGGTTATTTTTCCATGAATATAAAGTGATTATATTTTTTAATTTCTCTAAATATCCTAGATCTATAGTAAATCTTAGTTGAAATAGGATTAATAACATATGTGGTTATCATGACCTTGTGTCTAAAAATCAGGATTTTTAAACATTATGCTTGTAACATGGCTAAAATCAAAACATTTCCTCCCCTATGACCCCATAGAAGAATGGTGTAGTATATATGTGAAATATATCCCTTCAATAAATTATGCAGACTATGATCAGTGAGTGTGATATAACTTTCTATTTTTCTGAAGAAGCTATAAATAGAACAAGTAATATAATCAAAAAATTATAATTAGAATTATTTTAAGAATAAACTGTATAAATTTTTTCATGGTTGAAAACCAATAATTAATAACATTATATATTTTTTGTTCTATGGTCTTTATTTTCATCACAAAGGATAATTTAGACATGTTTTCTTCAAAAAGGGATGAAGGTATTTTTCGTGGATATTCTACAACCACTAAATTATATAGGGTATTTAATAGATGGTCAATATTTTAGAATAATCTACCAATGTTATGTTTTATGAAACATTTACACATGAGTCAAATAACTCCTTATAATATCTATAAGACAATATTTCCATTGTAGATTTTAATACTAAACCTGGTGATAATTCATCCAAAAAATTCTATTAAAAAATATCCATGTTCTGAGGAAAAACATGATCCCAAACCTATAGAAGAATTGTTTCCATAACTGTTATTTATCGTGATTTTAGGACTCATATATATCATCCCTTACATGTTTTCGTTAGATAATTAGATAAAGGAACCCATACTTGAGGTTCTCTTAGAAAAAAAGTTGAACATTAATATTTCTTGCCACAACATTAACATAAGAACATTAATGAAGAAATTAATTATGAATTCATGTAAATGTCATAAAGAGTAAAATTGGATTGAAATAAATATTGTTTGGTAACTAGTTAAAAAACCCATGGACTACAAGACTATTGGAATTAAATTGTTATTTCAAAAAAGGTTTTTTAAATGAGGAATAATAATTGTTGTTAAATAATGACTATTTTTAAAAGGGTTTGGTCAATAAAAAGAATTGAGTATGAGGAAACCCTTTCTCAAGTAGGTATATATGAGGCAATAAGAATTTTTCTTTCCTATGTATCACATTTTAAATTTCTAATTATTTCAAATAAATTTCATGAGTGAATTTCTAAATAGTTTTATTGTTGAGGATATTTTTGTTGAAAAAACCCTTCTATTTCAAATCCATTACTTTCCAAATAATGTTTTAAAATTATCAAATGATTAATATGGTTTAAAACAATACCCTAGAGCTTGGTATGACTGGATTAACTCATTTTAGCTTTTAAATGTTTTTACTAAATGAATATATAAAACGATATTATTTATTAAAGTATTTTAAATATTTGTTTTAGTTGTATAAATCTACGATGATTATATTTTTTTGGAATCTCCATGAAATTATTTTTTTTACCAAATTTTAAACAAAAATGGAAGTTGATTTTGAAATGAGTTTGGCAGTTGAAATTAAATTATTTCTTGGTTTTTAGATTTTTCAAAATAAAGAAGGAATTATTTAAAATCATAAAAAGTACACTAAAGATCATTCGAAACATACTGTTATGTGAGGTAATAAATGTTTTGATACTCCCATAAGTACTATCTATAAGTGGTATTAAGATGAAAATGGGAAACCAGTTGATCAAACCACATAAAATGGTAGGATTTGAACTTTACTATACTTTACTGCTAGCTGATGTGATATAATATTTAGTTTTTGAATGTCTGTCCATTTTTAAGAAAACCCAAAAGAGTCAGAATTTCTTACTATGAAAATAATTTTTAAATAACTCAAAAGTAAAACTAAATTTGGATATCTCTATTCAATAGTAAGATAACATGATTTAGTGATTTATTCAGATGGGGATTTTTATGGTTGTATGTTAGATATAAAAAACACCTATGGAACATGTCAGTTGTTGGTAATGTCAATATTTTCATGGTGTGGAAAAATGTACAACACTATTTCATTATCCATTGGTGAAGTTAAGTACATAACTTCCAACAGTGACTGTGAACCAATTATGTGGATAAAAAACACTTTACTAGACTATGTATATCAATTTATGCATGCCTTAATAGATTGAGATAATATAAATGCTATTATCATTTCCAGGAACCCAATTTATCATTAGAACACACAAAATATTGATATATGGTATCAATATTCGATTAATCATTTTCAAATGGTTGATATAACTCGTGAGTTCATAAGCACTGTGCATCATCTTAAAAACATATTAAAAAATTCTATGAATTTTGTGAGAGTAAACTATCTCAGATATGAATTTGGCATGTTAGGTTTTGGTTTGTATTTATTCTATAGATTATTTTTGTCCGGGTTGAGAAACCATACAAGATCAATAACACCATTAGTATATACCATTGGTATTTACAATTAGTATCAACTATTGGTATCTAACATAAGTATCTATTGTTGGTATCACTACTACAATACTGGGATTATCCAGCACTAGGGATTAACAATTCCAGGTAAAAACACCGTAAAAGAGCCCCATTTGTCAGTGCTAAAAAAGTGTTGTTAAGGGGTCTTTATCAGCACTTGAAGAAAGAACTAGTAAAGGGCTGGGGGGTTATCAGTGATTTCTAGAAGCACTGATAAGGACTCCCTTTATCAAGGATTTTTTATAAGTACTGAAAAAGGAATAATTAAAAAAATTATATTTAATTAAAAATAATATATTAATATATAAATATTTCTATACTAATATTTATATAATATATAATTTTTAAATTACATTTTAGATATGGTAAATAGGTATTTGTGCTTAATATATTCAATATTTAGTGAAAATGACAAATAAAATAATTTAAAAATAATTTTAATTAATAATTTTCATATTATTATAGAGTAATAGTCATTTAATATCAATTTAAAGATAAAAACATCAAAAAATTAATAAGAGAACTAAAATAAGATGAAAAAGTAACTCGAAATTCAAATGTATTTTTTTATTGTTGATAAAGGGGGCCTTAAATAGCATTTTTTTTCACTGATAAATTTTTTGGGCTTTTAACCGTTCTCAATTTATCAAGCCTTTCTAAATAATGATAAAATACTATTATAGTTATATTAAAGGCCTTTTTATAATAGTGTATCTATCATTGGTATCCACTATTGGTATTTACCCTGGATTATACACTATATTATAATCCATTATTTGTAATGCCCCGACCCGAGAAGCCTAGAGTCAGTGCATTTTTTTGATACATTGGCATGATTACAAGGAATCAAGTCCCAAAGAACCGATCAGTTAAGTAGTATTGGAAAATAGATTACATACATGAACATTACATTACATATTAGAAGATAAAAAAACGTAAATGATCCTTTGAGACCACCATAAATCCCCCAGCTTAACCATGCTTGTCATTCATAAAACTCTTCTTGGAATCCTTGGAAAATAAATCTTAAGATAGGGGTGATCTCAAATGCTCGGTAAGTATAAGAAATACAGTGGAAGATAACATAAATATTAGGCACGATGAATAATTGAAAACACATGCCTTTAAAATTAATAAACCTGAACACTTTTATGGAAGGAATATGAGCTGGGTAAATAATGCCATAATAAAACATAGTCATGGGTATTCTACTATTCGAATAACCACATGAACCATCAATATTATTTTCATATTGAGGAAATATACAATGCCTGACATTCTGAAACAATATTTAAAGGCCTCGTCCAAGGCATTTAAAAATGATTTAGGCCTTAGCCAAAACCATATATCAAATTGGAAAGTCCTCAACCAATTCCTTGTCTAATTGTCTCATGAGAACTACTAATGCATCGAGGATCTATAGCGGGCTCCACCCATCACATACTATGTCTAATACATTCCTCATAATAAAAGGTTGAAACATAACATAAAAATTCGTATTAAAAATAACATACGAAATGTCAATACTTTAACTATAAACAACGAATGGTTTAAAAATAAGACATCAACAATCAAACATATCCCAAATACTTTAATACAATATGCAAGATTTTTATCATAATAAATTGACTTCAAACTAGTTTAAAACCATCAATGGATGTTGACATATATGAAAATGATTTATAAAACTCTTTGAGAGAAAAATCCATTTTTCATGAAAACATTTAAATGTCACACAATTTATAAAGGAATAAATTTAAAGAAATTTTTGAATCAAAGTGTCCTATACCAGTTTGAAACATTTGAAAGGAATTAAAATTTTTAAAACATTCATGTCCATATAAATAAATCCTTAAAAACCATTTTGAAAACATAGACATTAATGAGAATGATTTAGAAGAATAAATATTTTAAACATTTAAAATGATGTTTTAGTAAAAAGTACCTTAAAAATAATAACTTTGAAAACTATTTTATGAAACATAGAAATGGATAAAAAATATTTTCCAATAGATACTTAAGTAAAAACAACCTCGGATAATAATTAGATTGAGAAATTAACCCTTACCTTGCACTTTCCTTAGGTCGTGGGTATGTTTAACCTCCTGTATAATGACCATGGTATGATATTAAATTAAACCAGAACCAAATTAATATTTATTATATCATACATGATTCATTTATGACCTTATACTACCCATTTAATAATTATTTACATGTTAAATTAACATTTTGGGTAATGCTCTCTTT
Source organism: Viscum album (assembly GCA_963277665.1). Lineage (NCBI taxonomy): Eukaryota > Viridiplantae > Streptophyta > Magnoliopsida > Santalales > Viscaceae > Viscum > Viscum album. The sequence continues at coordinate 1,173,770,306 of OY728120.1, forward strand.
ATTTATCTTATGTATTTTAGCTTTTTATTCTTGATCGTATCATTTAGATCATGATTTAAATTATTCAATAAATAAACCATGATTTATATATCATATATATTTAGAATATAAATATTTAGAATATATTTATATATGAAATGGAAGGAACCGTTTATGGAGATGGTAGGCTGTACGTACGCATAAACACTATTTCCATTTTCATATCGCATTGAACGTAAGTAGGTGAATAAGATATATATATATATGTACATACATACATACTTAAATAAATACATACATACATAAATAAATACATACATACATACATAAATATATATTCAGTAGCATTATTATGTCATAAATTACATACTTATTAATAATATATATTTTTATAAGCATCGTTGAATGGTAAACGTGGAAATGAATCTTATCGCGTCGTGGAGACGATATTCCGTACGTACGCACGAGCGACAATATCATTATATTGATAGAGAAATCATATTTAATTGGATGGTATATCATATATAAATATTCATTAAGAAGTTATATTTATTTTTTCATCAGTTATACACATTATAATACCTATCCAAATAATGAAATGTTTGAATAACAAACTACACCATGACGTGGAGACAGTAATCATTACGTACGCACATATGATGAATTTGTCATTTATCCGATGGATATAATAATGAATATGGTTGTAAAATTTTTATAATAACATCAAAGTATATATATGATACTTGAGTTATTATTTTATAATGGAAACAACATAGAAAGAGGAAGTGGAAGAAGAAAAAACTTAAAAGAGGTGATGAAATATTTACCTCTTCTTTGGGTTCTTCCTTTTGAATTGATCAAAATGGATCCTTAGGTTGGATTTATGGCCAATGTAAGGACTCTAGGATGAAGGGAGGAATTCTTGGAGGATATTTGGGTAGGGGTTGGCCGAGAAAAATGGCTTTGAAGATGTGAATTTGAGAGAAGGGGATGTTCCCTTTTATAAGAGGGGTGAGGGGAACCATAGGAAAAGATTGAAATATTATTTTATAATAAAATACTTTTCCATTTCTAATGGCTCAAAAATGAATTATTTAAAGGATATGGTGGTTATGGGTCGAAAAACACTCAACCAATAGGTTTTAGCCTGGTTTGGGTCACTATATTAACCTTATCTTTTAGATTTAACTCTTAGTTAAATAGTTTTACACTTTCCATGTCTCTTTGTATTTTTATATTATATGGTTAATAAACATAATATAAAATTCCTAAAGAACCGCAAGTGGTTCATTAATGACATATATAATAGTATTTAATCTTTTTGTCCTAACCTTAGATTTTTAGGAATATAATACCAATTAATAATATAATATTTGTTTTAAAAACTCTTTTATGTCAATTTTGACACTATTTGGTATTTTTATTTCTATAAATTTATAAAATAATTATTACTTTGAAAAAATTCATTTAATCAACCCTAAAATTTCATAACAACCTATAAAATTATTAGAATTTATCAAAAGTCGCAAATTGCATTTATTGGCGTATTTATAATATCAATTATTTTAATCTTTTATTAATAAGGTAATTATTACATCATCATTGTGTCATAAATAGATTTAACTATTTAATGTATAAAAATTATAAATAAAATACCATTATATAGGAAATATTAATTATCTTTATAAATAATATTTACAGTATAATTTATCTTATGTTTAACCCTATATATAAAAAATGTTTTAGTTATGAAAACTTGAATTTAACACTTTCAAATCTTCTTTAAATTAAATAATAATAAATGTCCTAATCTAATAAAAGTGGACCTAATGGATCATATTTTATTTATAAGGTTGTTTTTGGTCGAATTATACTTATCCAATAGAATTAGGGCATGTGTTAGGGTAATTGTAATATCATTTTTACCCTTAATTACCCTATTTACTTTTAACCGTGGTGAAAAAAAGTCAAAAGTTACTTTTCACCAAAAATTATTTTCATCTCATTGAAACAAATTATACTTACTGATATTAACCATGTCTCTTGTATTTTTGAAATTCAACTCACATAACTGGTAAAATTAAGTTCTATGCAAATTTGCAAATGCTCCTAGGATGTGGGTAAAAGACGAAAAAAAGTTCGGTAACATTTTATATATCTAAAAATATTATAAAATGACTCCAATTAATTAAATTGAACTTATATAGGTAATATAAATATATTTTTACTTAAAAAAATAAATTAAAATAACTAATTATTTTAATAAATTGTCAGTTTTAAATAACAACGTAGTGTTTTTCACTATTCATCAAAAAAAGGACAGTTTTCAGAAAAATACCAAAAATTAACCATAACCTAATTTTGATATATTGAATTAAAAAATGAAGTATATTTTAACCAATTAAAAGCATATGAGTCAAATTTATTAAATTAAATTTAATTTCCCTTGTCAAAACCAAAAATATGGTTTAAAAAAAGGTAAAACCTATCAAAAGATTGACATGTGTTTAGGTCAAATTTAAATGTGAAAGTACTTATAATGACCACCATTATATTAAACGACAAAAATATAATCTAATTATACTTCAAAACAATTCAAATATATAATTTAATTCTATAAATTATTTTTATTAGAAAAGTTGTTTTCAGTTAATATTTAGTATTAATCACTATTCACCCAAATATGAAAGTTATCAGAAAAACACCAAAAATTTATCTAAAATAATTTTTATATGCCGATTATAAAGAAGAAGTTTATTTTGTCAAATTTAATATATAAAAGTGTCAAATATTCGATTTAAAAATGGTTCTCTATTAAAATGTGGTAAAAATGCATTTTTTGTAAAATACTTCTTTTATATGAAAAAATGAATTTGTTCTTACATTATGTAAAATAAACTCAAAAAATGGATTCTAAAATTGTATGTATTATGTAAAATTCAAAATTCAGTTAATACTATTCATAACCGCTTTTGAACGACTAGTTTAGTAAGTTGTGGTGCGCTCAAACTTGGTGTTGCGTGTAGCATAAGCTATTGAATTGATTTAATGATATAATGTACTAGGAAATATTAGGGTGTTACATTCTCCCCTCCTTCAATAAATTTCATTCTTGAAATTTGAAATTGTTCTTCAAAAATAAATGGTTAAAAATATAAGAATAACTTTGTGGAAAACCCATATCGGAAATTGGGTTAATAAATGTTATTCTTATTAAGAGGGAAGGGGAAATTAAAAATTTACCCCCAAATTATGTTCTCTATTAGGAGAAAATTGGTGGCAATTAGGGACATATAATTTGAGGGAAAAAATAAATATTTAAATGGAGTGATTGAAGTCATTAATCACAATATATCATTTAAATATATTGACATAACAAATACATTATCAAAACCTTTTTCAATACCAACATACATAAAAAGTGTATGTGGTATATATTTTCTTTTAAAAAAAATCATTTTGTCTTGTTAAGGAATCCAATGATCAAATAAAACTCCCGGTGGCGGAAAGTTTGTTGTCACTGCTTAAAATTTTTTTTTGTCATTTAGTAAACCTCTTCGTAGAAAATTATTCCTCTTGAAATGAAAAGTCAAAGTGTTTTATTCACTGTATAAAAGAAAGTCATTTTGAAATCAAACAATGCATCAATGAATGTAGTATGAGACGAAGTCCATTAACTAAAGTTTAACAATTAATTTAGTCATAGAATAAGAGGTGAAAAAATACATATATATATATATATATAGTTGACAGGTATAGTTACATCCTTTATCTAAGTCCTACCCCAAACTCATCCTTCACTCCAAAATATTTCAAACAATATTATATTTACCCTAATCATATAGAGTTCCAAAAATAATGAATTTTTAATTCACCTATCAGACCTTTTAAAAAAGAAACTACATTATACAATCCAGAACATCACATAGGCTAGTGGTAGGTGATGCACCGTTGTCGCCCTTCAGATGCGGGTTCAAGTCTCGTGGCCTTGCCAGACGCGACTGGTTGCCACCCGACCTCTAGGTTGTCCTTTTTATGAAAAACCAAAAATAACCTTAACAATTTTATCCAATTTCAAACATAAACTATTACAACCATTAGACTTCTCCAAAATACTTCTATCCAAACTCACGTTCCAAAATTTATAAGGAAGTTAAACACAATGAAGATCTTTTTTTCCACTTAATAACATGTGAACACCTTCATGATGTATTCTTTTAAAACATAGTAACACCCTAAATTACCATAAAACCTTATTGATTACATTCATACTCCCTTATTCTTTATATAATATTGTATATATTCCTTATATCCAAAACTTTTGAATATTCCAACAATGATGAAATAAAAAAACTATCAATTAGTTCCAAGGAAGTCAAGAATATCCAATATAATTTATCCCAATCAACCATCTCTTATTCCAAAATTAGTACCTCATTATCAGGACCATATTAAGGATTTCCTTTCCTTCAACCATTTATTTTCCAAAAAGTGTAGCTTACTATTAAGACACATTCCTTATAACCATATAATCTTAAATCCTTAATAAAATAGTACTGCAGTACAATCTTTATTTATCTCCATAATTCCTATAACCAGTATATTGTTGATACAACACGCAAATGAAATAATTATATAATAACAACATAAGGACACTAGTCATTCCTCTTCATCTAATGTAGTATAATAACTTAATTATTATCCAATAGCATCATTTTTGGTATACTCTGATGACTGGGACATTGATTCACGTAGTGTCCCAATGCCTTGTCGATGAAGCATTTTACATTTGAAACCTTTTTCTTACCCTGGAAATCACGTACCTGGTGTCCTTTTTCTCCACACTTATAACAAACTCTCATTCCCTTTAGGCTTTTACCAAGGTGTTTCTTTCCACATTTATCACATATGGGGAAACCCTTCTTTCCCATATTCTCTTTATCCATCATTCTCTCAACCATCCTTTTATTCTCTTGCATCCCTTCAAAGCCATATGACTTAGAGAATTCTATACTTATCTTATAAACACATGATATTATTTCTTCATATGCTGAGAATACATGGGAGACTATTTCCCTTCTAAATGTTGGCATGATACCATTAAAGATGTGATTATTGTTACTCATTTGATCATACTTATTGTTGGAGTTCTCCTTCATTCTACTGGGCGCCATTTCTAAACAATGGAATATACTAGGTCTGTGTATAAATTGAAATTAATAATTACAAACTTTTAAAATAACGAACATAAATTGAAAAATTTATGGATATAATCCGTAATAATAAAAAAATTTCTTTTAGGAATTATTTACTTTTACATTATTCATAATGGCGTGTAATGAAAATGTGAATTATCCTATGCATATCCCCTAGGAGTGTCGTAAACAAGAGTGCAGCAAGGCCCATTGTCGTGCACCAATTCCTGTTTGAGTCTAGCTCAAAGTGGTGTTTTCTAGTTTTACCCCTAGGTACATCTGTTCCAGAGCTACCTCTACCTGCAAGTATCTAGACAAGGATGTATTTCATGGAAAAGTCACAAAATCTCAACCTTACCAAAATTCTAGGAAGTACTTCTATACTAATCCTCAAAGTCTTTCTTAGGGTAGTGTTCTCTAATCCGATTTTATATTAATTTATTTACAATGTTCTTTATAAACTTCCTCTGATACCAACTATAATGCCCCGACCCCATAAGCCCAAAGTCAGTACATTATTTTAATACATTGGCCTGATTACAAGGACTCATGTCTCAAAGGACCGGTCAGTTTAGTAGTATTAGAAAACATATTACATACATGAATGTTACATTACACATTATAAGATAAAACGCAACGTAAATGATCCTTTGAGACCACCATTAATTCGATTTCTTATCCCTTCTAATCAATCATAAAAATATTCTTGGAATCCTTATAAATTAAAACATAAAAATGGGGTGAGATCAAATGCTCATTAAGGGTAAGCAATACACCGTAATATAACATAAATATTAGGAGTGGTGAATAATAGAAATCACATGCCTTTACAAATACTAAACATGAACACTTTTATGGAAGGAATATGAGCTGAGTAAATAATTCCATAATAAAACATAGTCATGGGTATTCCACTAGTCGATTAACCACATGAACCATCAATATTATTTTTATAATGAGGGAATGTATAATACCGGACATTCTGAAACATTATGTCAAGGCCTCGACCAAGACTCTAAAATTGATTCAGGCCTCATCCAAAACCATATATCAAATTGGGAAAGGCCTATGCTAATTCCATGTCTAATTTTATCATGAGACCTACAAATGCATCAAGAAGCTATAGCGGGATCCACCCATCACATACTAATTCCAATACATTCCTCATACGAAAATGTTGAAAAATAACAAAAACATTTGTATTAAAAATAGCATACAAAATGACAATACTTTAACCATAAACCATGAATGGTATAAAAATAACACATCCCCAGTAAAATATATCATAAATCCTTAAATATAATATTGAAAATTTGTATCATAATAAATCAACTTCAAATAATTTTAAAATCCATCAACGGATGTTGACATAGATGAAAATTATTTGTAAAACACTTTGAGAGAAATATACTATTTTCAAGAAAACATTTAAAAGTCACACAATTTAGAAAGGAATACATTTAAATAAATTTTTGAATCAATGTTTCCCATACAACTTTGAAACTTTTGAAAGGAATTAACATTTTTAAAACATTCATGTCTATATAAATAAATCCTTAAAACCCATTTTGAAAACATGGACATTAATGAGAATGACTTAGAAGAATAAATATTTAAAACATTTAAAATGATGTTTTAGTAAAATTGACCTTAAATATAATAACTTTTAAAACTCATTTATGAATCAGGGATAGGGGTAATAAATATGACCCAGTAGATACTTACGTAAAAACAACTTCGGATAATAATGAGATTGTGAAATTAACCCTTACTGTTCACTTTCCTTAGGGGGAGGGTACGTTTATACTTCTGTATAATGACCATAGTATGTTATTAAATTCAACCAGAACCATATTAATATTTCTTATATCATACATGATTCATTTATGACTTTATACTACCCATTTTACAATGATTTCCATGAAAAATTAACATTTCAGGTAATACTCTCTTACTTTATCATATGCGTTTTAACTTGTTATTCTTGATCGTATCATTCAGATCATGACTTAAATGATTCCAGAATATAAAAAATGATTTATATATCATATATATATATAGAATATAAATATTTATATTTTATGTATATATGAAATGGAAGGCACCATTTATGGATACGGTAGGCCGTACGTACGCATAAAAGCTGTTTTCATTTTCATATCGTATTGAATGGAAGGAATTGAATAAGATATATGTAAGTAAATACATACATACATACATACATATATATATTCAGTTGAAAAATTATGTCATATATTACATACATATTAATAATATATATATTTTTATAATCATCATTTAATGATGAACGTGGAAATGAATCTCATCACGTCGTGGAGACGGTAATTTGTACGTAGGCATGAGCAACAATATCATTATATTAATGGATAAATAGAATGTAATAGAATGTTATATAATATATAAATAATCGTTAACATGTTATATTTATTATTTAAATCAGTTATAATCATTATCGTACCCATCCAAACAATGAAATGTTTGAATAACAAACTACATCACGACGTGGAGATGGTAATCTGTACGTACACACCTATGTTGGCGTGGTCATTTATAGGATGGATAGAATAATAAATATGGTTGTACCATTATTAAAATAATACTAATGTATATATAAGATACTAAAGTCATTATTTTAGAATTGAAACAACAAAGAAAAAGGAAGTGGAAGAAGAAAAGATCATGAAAGAGGTGATGAAATATTTACCTCTTATTTGGGTTCTTCCATTTAACTTGATCAAAAGGGCTCATTAAGATGGATTTATGACCAAAGTAAGGCCTTTAGTATGAATTGAGTAAAGTTTGGAGGATATTTTGTTAGGGTTTGGCATATCCAAATGGATTTTAAGAATTGAATTTGAGAGAAGGTGAAGTGCCCTTTTATAAGAGGGGTGAGGGGCACCTTAGGAAAAGATTGAAATATTATTTTATAATAAAATAATTTTCGGTTTTTAATGCATCAAAAATGTATTATTTAAATTATAAGTGGAGGATTTGTCTAAAACCACTCAACCAATATTTTATAGATTGGTTTGGGTCACTATATTAACCTTATATTTTGGATTTTACTCTTAGTTAAATAAATTGACATTTACCATGTCTCTTTGTATTTTTATATTATATGGTTAATAAACATACTATAAACTTCAAGAGAACCCCAAGGGATTTATTAATGACATATATAATAGTATTTAAGCCCTTCAGTCAAACCTTATATTTTTAGGAATATAATAAAAATTAATAATATAATATTTGTTTTAAAAACTCTTTTATGTCAATTTTGACTATATTTTGTATTTTGTTTTTTATAAATTTATAACATCATTATTAATTAGAAACAAAATCATTTAATAAACCCTAACAAGGAATATTAACCAATAAAATTAGTATAATTTATCAAAAGTCTCAGATAACATTTATTTCGTTATTTATAATATCCATTATTTTAGTCTTTTATTACTAAGGTAATTAGGACATCATCATTGTGTCATAAATAAATTTAATTATATTATGTATAAAAATTATAAATAAAATTATATTATGTGGGAAATATTTTTATCTTTTTAATTAATATTTACAGTCGAATTTATCTTAATTATTACCCTATATTAAATATGTTTTAGTTATGAAAACTTGAATTTAACACTTTTAACTCTTCTTTAAATTAAATAATAATAAAATTTCTAATCTAATCCAAGTGGTCCTAAAGGATAATATTTTTTTACTAAGGTTGTTTTTTGGTCGAATTATACTTATCCAATAGGATTAAGACATGTGTTAGGGTAATTTTATTATCATTTTTACCCTTAATTATCCTATTTACTTTTAATTGTGGTAAATAAAATCCAAAAGTTATTGTTCACCAAAAAATATTTTCATATTATTGAACAAAATTTTACTTACTAATATTAACCATGTGTCTCAGAGTTTTAAAATTCTACTCATAGAAGCGGTAAAATTATGTTTTATGCAAATTTTCAAATACTCCTAGAGGTGGGTAAAAGATGGTAAAATGTTCGATAAAATTATATATATATAAAATTATTATAAAATGATTCCAATGAAATATATTGAACATATATAGGTACTATATATCTATTTTGACTTAAAATAAATTAAAATAAACTATCTAATTATTTAAATAAAAAGTAGGTTTTAAATAATAACGTAGTGTTTGTCACTGTTCATAAAAAATTGAATGTTTTCAGAAAAATATCAAAAATTTAAAATAAGCTAATTTTGATACACAGAATTAAAAAATAAAGTATATTTTAAAAAAATTTAAAACATAGAAGTTGAATTTATTAATTTAAATTTAATTCTCGTTGTTAAAACCAAAAAGCGAGTTTTTTTAAAAGTAATATTTATCAAAAGATTGACATGTGTTTAGGTCAAATTTAAATGTGAAATTACTTATAATGACCGAAATTGTATTAAATGATAAAAATATAATCTAATTATACTTCTAAACCATTCAAATGTATAATTTAACACTATAAATATTTTGACTAAAAAGGTTGTTTTCAGTTAAAATTTAGTATTTTTCACTATTCACCCAAATATGAATGTTAATCGAAAAACCCCAAAAATTTATCAAAACTATATTTTTATGTTCCAATTATAAATAATAAGTTTATTTTGTCACATTTAATATATTAAAGTGTCACATATTGGTTTTAGAAAGTGTTCTTTATTAAAAGGAGGTAAAATTGCATTTTTTGAAAAAATACTTCTTTTATCTGAAAAAATGAATTTTTTCTTATATAATGTCTAAGAAACTCAAAATATGGATTCTAAAATTATAATATTTTATTAAAATTCAAATTTCAGTTAATACTATTCATAACAGCTTTTGAACGGGTAGTTTGGTATGTCGTAGTGCACTCGAACTCGGTGTTGCGTGTAATGCAAGCTATTAAGTTACTTTAATGAGATAATGTACTTTGAAATCTTGGGGTGCTACATTATTCATGCTACTATGGTGATTTACCATTGAATAGTACTATTACATATTACCATGACATGGTATTGTAATATGCTACTGTTCTGATTCTACTCTGAAAAGCCACTATTGTATTCTATAAAGAGAACGTATCGTTAGGACCTACTATTTCTTCTATCATTTCTATTTTCTATAATTAAAAATATTATAGGGTAAATATATATTTTATTAATATTATATTTATTTAATTTTGTATTTCAAATCCCCAAATGATAAAATCTACTTAAAATTAGAGCATGAGAACCCTTTCTCTCACACAGCTCCTATAACCCCTTTTTCATTCCCCTCTCAACTCATGACCTTCCATATTATTTTACCTTTATCCTCTGAACCAATGAGAGAATATTGAGATCCAGACACCCTGTTGTATCACGTGATTATCGATTTCCCTCAAAGAAGGCCACAAGTGAATCCAATAGGCCTATTATTGAGCTGATGAACCCTTAACCCACATCTAGAGATTTTTTCCCTAAGAAATAGATAGATCTCATTGTTTAGTTTTAAACAAGTCTCTTGTAAAAAATATGATCTAGGACAAAGGATGGGGTGAATGGTTCTTGTTGAACAATTGCGCATTCTACCCTTGGTTAGTTCAAGAGTTTTATCAGTTTACATAGTACTAGTTCGAATAAAAAAGAATATCATTTTGAGTATGATAGATTGAAATGAACTTATCTTTTATTAGATATAGTGGTATAGGAGTTTAATCATTCCTCAAAATGAAATATATATGGATTATCAATGATATTTACAAATTAATCATGTGAATTTTATATTTGAGGATTTTTTATTGGATTTTACTGGGAATGACACTATACAATGGCCTATAGTAGTGGAGATTGACGCTGTCATATACTGTTAAATTTTATAGAGGAATTTTTTTGGGTTTGGAAGGATGATTTTACCATCATGAGGTATCATGATTACTTTTTGTTATTTCACAAGAAATGCGTTGTTAAGTTAAATCTATATACATATTTGGTGGTCCCTATGATAGTGTTGAGAAAGACCTCATATATATCAAACTACTTGGAAAATCCCATGTAGTAACTTCTATTTTAGAAGTAAGAGGTTTAGTTCCTGATGGATAAGATAAATTTTCTAATTTGGGAAGATTTTTATTGAGACAATTGTTCTATAAGTTAATGAGGGTTAATTGGAACCATTGGGTGAAAAAGTGGGTGGTTGAAGATGATAGCTTCAAAAATAAGTTTACCCTATTGAAAAATACTACTCGACCAAGAGACATCGTTTAAACTATCTTTGATACAGATGAGTTTTCTAGTGTACAGAAATGATGATGAAGTTTAGGTACAAGTTGAAGAAGCTGCAGCTCAAGAAGAAGAATAAATAGATGTCTCAGTGGAAGAGGGAAGTGAGCCTGATGTGGCCAAGATCCCTATTTCATCTAATTGATCACATATTACTCCACAATATCTTTCAACTAGAGTTTGTATCCTAACATAATATGATTATTCAGAATAGACTGAGGTCTATAATGGTGATTAGATTGATAGAACTTGTTCAGAGACTCATAAGGATGTGGTGGTTCTTTCAGATGATTATGAGTATAATGCTGATGAAATTGATGAGTATGAGAAGTCAAAAACCTATTATATTGTGAGTAAGTCTAGAAAATATTCTAGTGTTGAGTATCATTGTATATCTCCATTTACTTCAGCTTGATAGTAATCTAGTGAAAGAGATGATCCAGTTGCTTGGGCTTCTAGAAGCAATAGTGAGCCGTTTACCATTGATAGAGATGAGGATGGATCACCAACTAATGGGTATAAATTCCAAGGATGGTATTATTTAGAGTGAGATGATAGTGATGATGTTGATAATAGTAGTCTAGCTGAACAGGGAGGTCCAAACATTTTTGTTGAATAGAGAGATACTAAGGGAACACTGTTAGAGATGATTAATACTAAATGGAATTTGGAGATTTTTTCCTCATGTAACGACTATAGATACTAGAATAGGGTAAAATGTGTTACCCAGATAGGTGAAGAATCTCCCTCTACCTCATACATCTCCTCCTCCATCTAGTTTTTTGACTATATATGATCTATATGCCTTTATGATATGGAAATTTCGTGATTTTAGTGTGATTATTATGCCTCCATCAGTTCAGTATAAAGTGCTCTATAAAGAGGATATAAGGATGATGGTCACTTTAGACATTACCCATAATCATCCTAGATATTTATTAATGATGGAATAACTTTATATTGAGAATATGAGGTTGTTATAGTAGATGGAATCCATTCAAGACACTATATAGGATATGATTGACAACATTTCTTGGAGGGAGATATTTCTTTTGGAGAGGATAAATATTTCTTCTACTCCAAGAGCACCTTGTTACATAGATCCAACTCCTGACACTTTTTCATCATTGGACACTTATTTGATCAAATCAATAGTCAGAGAAGAGTTGCAGGTCGTGATGGGTGATCGATCTTCTTCTTATTAGGATGGGATTCACAAGATCAAATCTGATGGTCAGTATATTTATAAGGTGGTAAGAGAATTTTTAAATGATGATAAGAGTGATAGATAGACTATAATTAATACAATTAAGAACTACCACTCATGAATTTATATAAATATTATTATCATATACCATTTTAAATTATTGGTTGAGAACTTTATGATGCATCCTATGACTATGGGCTTTAAGGACTAAGTGACACAATTAAAGACGTCATCACCCCTGATCAATATTTTCATGGAAGATAAAGCTGATTTCATCATGTCAATGGAAAATGGTGGTTGAGTGATCACATAGTTTGTAGTGATGATGAATCCTAGTTTGTACACCACTAGGACAACTTTCATATCACCCGCTACAATGTCCCTCCTCAAGATTTTCAGGGAATCGAATGCTCCATTCCACTTTTGATTCATATTACTATATTCTATTTTATTTAAAATATTTTTTTCATTTCTTAGAATCCTATCATCGGATTAATTTAATGGAATATCATATGTGTAATTGTATAGAATAATACATAAGTACTTTTACGAAAAGAATGAATTAACCAATTATTAATTATTTCACAACCTATCCTAGAGGGGCCCATTCCTTGACTACCCCAAGGACAACTCCAATAGACCAGGGGCTAGTGACTACCACCGAGTAGTAATATCCCACAAATGGGATGTGTTAGCCTATACTACTTTTAAACACACACACACACACATATCCAAGCCAAAAAATGTTGAAATGTAAAACTAAAGAAATGATGCATTCTTACTAATAGGATCCTATGAATAGAGTATAACAAGAAGTACATAAAAATAAAACATGTCGAGAATACATTCCCACCCCAACTAGTTTGTACCAAAGACCAAATGAAACTAAAAATAATTCAACCTGCACTATGGGTGGTGAATAAATCAATGGTAAACTCTCAAAAAAACAATATTGTCAATCTAGCTCCAACTATGCTCCTCCTGATGCCAATCCTCCTAGGACACCACCAAAATTACTTTCATCCACCCTAGTTTCCCAGGATCTGACCAAGGTCCAACATCAGTTTGCCTCATCTGACACAACCCAATGACCTATCGTTAACCGCCTAGTCCAGCCTACCACATCACCTGCATTTTCCACCACTACCTACATCCACCGTTGTTTCCCATGTTCGTTGTTGCCTCACTACACCGTGCTCCACTACCTGCACTGTCTAATGCCTCCTCCAGTTCCACGAGATTCCACATCATCTTCGATGCCCGAAAATTTAAATGATCATAGATCCGAGCACATCCACGACTCACCATCGACACAAAATGTGTCCCATCACCTGATCTTCTCAGAAAACTGATTAAATATTTGTTCTTCATGGTGAACTAATGAATACCAAAGAACATTAATTTGGGAGTCATCTGTAGTTTGAATCAATCCATCTTCATCATCAATCCTTAGTCCTATCGATCCCAGATCTATGATATCACATCATTGCCCCATGAAATGTGTGCAGAATGATCGATTGATTAGTAATAGTCGAGTCACAGGCCAAACAAATCATTCCCAGGACGAATGATGAATCGAGGGAGAAAAGAAAATAAATAAATAAGTAAGAGGTAGGAACCTTGATTTATGTTTATGTCAATATCGACTCATTTCTATAAGATAAAAAATATGATATTCACATAAATTCTCTGGAATGATCCCCAAAAAATAATCCCATCCCACAAGGGGAGTGATATGTAAATCAATCCGTTCAACAATTGATGTGTGCTCATCATCGAATTTAAGAATGGAGAATAATCCACACAAAAAACATCCTACCTCAAGATTGGATTGATAATTGATGAACAAAGATTGATGTTTCATCATAATTCATCGATCATTGATCTATCGTTGTTCGTTAGGATGGATTCCTCATATCTCCCACCAACATATCTCAGGAGGATTCCATGTTTATGAGGCTATCCATGGAATTCATACATAACAATATTTTTAAATATATATTTTTTAAAATAATTTTTTTACTAAATAATTTTATTAATTTTACGTCTATGAGGTATTTTTCATTGATGACTCGCATCGAAAAATTCTAAGTCTCTCCTAGGGTAAATATGTCATTAAAAACCTAATGGTGCCCTCAAATATATGGCCTGAGAACCCATTTAGGATATATTCCTATTTTTTATGAAAGCCGCATGTGTGTGCTATTAAATATTTTAATATTTTTAAAACATTTAATCTGGAAACACCAGACATCTAAATCGAACGTTTTCTCAGTGCCTAGTCTCAAAAATAATCCATATAATGTTTAAAAATAATACATTGAAAATACGAGATGTTACAAATTAACTAATATAAGATGAATATATTATATTCATCTCTTATTTATCATTTAATATTTTTATAATGTGTTTATTAAATCCATGATTTTTTATCATTGGAATGCAGGATATTATGGATCACCTCGTGATTTTAATGACCACCAATCATGTTAGTTATGATTCTAATGAATTTAATGATTTATGATAGTAAATAGTATTCTGGATAAGATATATAAAATTCCATATGTATGACCTACCTGTCATCCTAAAGTTAGATATAGAATACTACCTATCTATGCTAACATTGGGTCAAAAATATACTTCTAGTTCAACCCTGGGACCACAAGGTTCTAACATCAGGTTGTGCGAACTCCAGATGAAGCTATCGTTAGATGGATATACTATTGTATGATACTACAACAAGACTAATTTAAATTCATATGGATCTACTTCAAATATATAGTATCACATGGAACATCTACCATCAGTTCAATGGTGTTACCATTAGATGGATCAACCCCTGATGAAGGGATATCATTTAAAGAAGTGTAATTGTTAGAGAAGAGCTACTACCAATTTAGAGATGCATCTAGACAACTACCATAATTATTTATAATGAATTTCAAAATTAATTCTCCAATGATTAGATTATGAATTTAATATGCGATATCATCATATATATTTAAGAATGAGTATTCCTAAAGAAATAAAAAATTTTCTAAAAGACAAGGCCATACGTTTTCATATCTATTTCTCAGTATGAGGATCCTGATTTTTATTTTATTATCTTATAACAGATAATTAGACATGGAGTGCTATAAATAGGGAAGGACCTTTATCATTTATGAGTGTGGGACATTGATGATTGTGGAAAATTAATGAATATAAAATCACAGACTCTGATATTTCGGAACAAAAGCAATAAGAGAAACATGTGTGTGGTTGATCCATAGAGAATAAAAAAACTAAAATAAAAACACTACGGAAAAAACTAATATTTGTGATGTGCTCATCGCCTATCGTATGAAGTACTTATAGTGGGACTAGTTGTGATGTTATAAGAATCCAATTACAAACAATACTAAATAAACACATATTTTCAACAATATATTTTTCTCCTCGCAAATACATTTGGCATCTATACATGCTAAACTGTGAATTGTTTTTTATGATGGGAATTTACTCCCATCACAAATTATATTCTTCATAAAAGTTATTTTCAACGTGGATATATATATATATTATTGAAAATAATGTTTCAACAGAACATTTTTTCTAACGAGTCTAATAAAAAATTATTTTTTAATCAATAAAAATTGTATTTGTGATGGGTACTATTTATGATGGACACCTTCACAAATAGTAAAATTTTTTATGGGATACCCGTCGCAAATAGTCATGTCACTAAAAACCAAACATATATATATTCCCCATGATGAATTTTTCTCCCCCATTCTTCTTAAGATATCTCTTATAATATCATCTCCTCTTCTTTCTTCTCCTTATAAAAATTTCATCCATTGAATGTTTTAAATTTTAAAGGGAAATAAAATTACGGATTTTCATCTGATAAAAGATTAAATTTTGAGGAATTTATTTAATGATTTTAATTGTTAATTAATTTAATTTATTTTATATTAGAAATTAATATTATTAATTAGATTTATTTATTTTTAAATAGATGTAATTAGTTTTATGTCATAGTAAATATTTTCAATTTGATGTATTTAGTTTTAAATGTCACTATGTTTTTTTAATGATATGTAATTCCATTTAAGAAGAATTAATCTCTAATAATTATTAGTAAGTAGTTATTATTAATACTGACTATTTATAATTGAATGATAAATAATACTAATTAATAGAAATTTTTCATAATTCATAGATATTAGTAAAAAGTAATAATAAATTTCATAATTTGTAATAATTAATAGAAATTATTAATTAGTAGTAATTACACTATTTTTCTTGTAATTAAAGGACAATATCAATTATTAAAAAAATATTGAGAATTAGTGGTAATGAGTACAAATCAACAGTAATCGGTAAAAGAAGATGTTATTATATAAAATTAGGGGTAATTATTAGAAAATAGTGGTAATTTCAAGAAATTAACGGTAATTTTTAGAAAATAATGGTAATCAGTAAAATCGGTGATAATTAGTAAAATTAGAGTTAATTATTAGAAATTATATGTAATTATTATAAATTAGCAGTGACTGGTATAAAATAGAGCTAATTACTATAAATGAGTAATAATGAATGAGAGTTTTCTAAAATTAATGGTAAGGAGTTGGAATTTTTAAAAAATAGATGAAATTAGTAGTAATTATAAAAAATTAGTAAAACATGAGCGGAATTAGTAAAAAATATCAGAAATGAGTTGTAATTGTTTAAAAATAATGGAAATGAGCGGTAATTAGTAAATAATATTGGCAATCAGTAGTAATTAGTAAAACAATTCTAACAATGAGAGGCATTTAGTAAAAAATATGGGTAATGAGTATTATTTAGTTAAAAATACCAGTTATAATGGGTATTTATTTAACAATACCGACAATGAGTGGTAATTAGTAAAAAATACCAGTAATAAGCTGTAATTTGTAGAAAATTCCGGTAATGAGCAGTAATTAGTAAAAAATACTAGTATTGAGTGGTATTTCGTTAAAAATAGCGATAATGAGTTATATTTTGTAAAAAATTCTGGTAATGGGTGAAATTTAGTAAAAGATACCGGTAATGACCAAATTTAGTAAAACATACCAGCAATGAGCTGTATTTAGTAAAAACCTGCAATGAGAAGTGATTTGTAAATAACACTGATAATGAGCTACATTATTAAAAAATATCATTAATGAGCATTATTTATTAAAGGATAAATAAACTGATTTCTATTTTGTAAAAATATATTAGTACTAATTGGTATTTAGTAAAAAATTTCAATAATGATGGATAATTTGTAAAAATACTAATAATGAGCAATCATCAGATAAAAATACCATTAACTAGAGATAATTAGTAAAAAATATCTATAATGAGTGACAATTAGTACAATACATCACCAATGTGTGGTAATTTGTAAAAATTACTGATATAGAGCTATAATTAGTAAAAGTAACTAATAATGAGTGGTATTTAGTAAAAACTATTGTTAGTGAGTGGTATTTTGTATAAAATATCAATAATGACTAATATTTAGTAAAAAATAAATGTAATAAGTTGTATTTTGAAAAAAAATTTGTAAAGAGTTGAATTTAGTAAAAATTACTGTTAATGAGCAGTATTTACAAAAAATACAGATAAAGACCATTAATTAGTAAAAATTGGTTGTAAAACCCGGTAAATAGTAAAGATTACCAACAGAAAGTTAATTAGTAAAAATTAGCCACAATTGACCACCATTAACCAAAATTAACCAAAATTAACAAAAATTAACAAAAATTAACCACACGTAACTGAAATTAACCAAAATTAACAATAATTAACCACAATTAACCATAATAAACCTCAATTAACCATAACTACCCACAATTAACCATGATTACAATAATTAGAAATAGATATTAGTCCATGGAGATTGGGGGAAGCATTAGGTGGAGGGGATTAAGGGGTCGATATTGTGAAAGAATTTCGATGCGAGAATGTTTTTCTCTCCATAGTCACCTCCACCTCATCTACTCCCTACTTCCCTTAATTGAATCATGTAGCTGATGTGATGAAGGTGAAAAAGTGACATAATTTCAATTCCCCTGTATTCCTACTATGTTAAACCATGAATACATATCTTCCAAATGATTTGAATGCATGGGCATTAGAATTATTTCACTCTGTCATAACATACATCCCTCCGCTGTCTACTTCCCTCACATCACTTGGTTGGCCTTCAATCTCTCATAATGATAATTAATAGTAATTATAATAAATTAGTGTTAATTAGAAAAAATAGTAGTAATTAGAAAAATTAGAAAAATGTAGTGGAATTATATTTAATTGAAAATATTAAGAAGTAATTTGTAATTATTCAATTTTATATTATTTTAGAATATACCCTTATTTATATTAGATTAATTATAAGTAATATGTTTATTTTTTATTTTTTAGAAGAATATTCAAAAGTGATGTTGAAAATAATATTTATTATAAGATCATGATTGGATAAATCATTTCATAAATCCAAACTATTTTGGTATAAATACAATACATATTATGGGTGTTGAATCTTTTTTATCATTTCAAAAATCTATACAAAAATTTGATTTTTATGTGACAATTATGTGTCCATTTAAGAAATGTGATATGAGGATATTTGAAAAAAGTGACAACAATGGGGAAAATCTATTGCATTTTTGTTTTTGGACTGTTTTTTTATTATCAACATGGTGAACACAGTTCATGATTTGATTCTAATAATTTGGTTCCATATCCATTGAAATTTCAAAATTTAGTATAAGAGGCTGCTTTCCATATTTACAATAAAAAGACTATCATAATGATATTTTATACTCCGTATTTAGAACCACCATGATTTTATGAGTTTCAAAAGTCCATTAAAGATTCCTTATGTCATGGTTTCCTGATATTAAAATCTAAAACAATTAAAAAATTTATGGCTATTAAATCAAATAATGGAATCCCAATAGCAATTTTTATTTGATATGATCTTTGGTAAAATCAATGGCATGTGAAGGATATGGGTTTCCAACCAATTTATATGTTTTTAGGGGGATAATTCATATTTTGGGTTCTATTTTTCATCGAATTCAGGATTTTTAAATTGATTTCACCATATGTTATAGTGAAAATGAGTAATTAGTTTGTTATCTTTTGTGTGGAAAATTTAGGTACAAAAAAGTTCAACAAGGGAAGTCATTATTGGTTCATGTTAAAAAAAATTGAGGTATTTCCTGCTTAAACCTAGATTGCTACATTTATTTATGTCTTATAACATAGTTTCATTGCTTTTAGGGCACAAATACAATATTTCAACTGATAAAAGATTAAATAATCCTTGTGATGGTGATTTATGGAAACTTTTTGACCATGTATGTATCACCCTGATTTTTTTATGAGATTGATTGTTTATTATTTATTATTTAGATTTTTTAATTTCTGTAATGTCTTGTATTGTACTCAAACCCAAGATAATATTGCACAATACACATCACTGGATTAGCTTGATATATATTCAATGCTATGTTAGTCTTGTATTACACACAATTATAAGTATTTTTGATTGAATTCATTTCATGCAATAATGAGTTAAAAAAACTAAAAAAACATATATTACATTATAACATAGCCATTATATGGTAGTATGTATATTATTTACTAAATTATGAAAATATTCATTACTCTTTGGTGATCAATTAATTACATATGAAAATAATTTTTTAAATAAAATGAAATGTTTTTCTTAAAAATATTTAAATGAAAATAAGAATGTTTATAAAATTATAAAATCACTATTTATAGATTTTATAACATATGTAATATATTCAATATAATGCTTAAAATTCTTTTTATATGTTTTCTAGACATGATATAAGAACAAATTCATTTTGTTCGAATAAAATATGTATTTTTTTTTAAATACAGTTTTTTCACCCTTTGATGGAACACCCATTTTAAATCTAATTTTGACACTTTTAGATATTATATTTAATAAAATAATATTTTTAATATTTAATAAGGATATAAAAATTTACATTGGATGATTTTTTGATATTTTTCTCAGAACATTCATGTTTAGATGAATAATAAATATCACTAAATTTTAAATCAAAACCACTTTCTTCACTGGGATAATTTATGTAGATTAATTATATTATTAAGTGGTTTTAAAATATAAATATAATATAATTTTATTAGTAAATATAATATAGGACATTGGAATTAACTAAAAAATGAATTTTGATGTAAAACAAATTTAATCTTTTTCAATGTTTTATCTTTTAAAAACTCGTTTGTCATTATGATAATGATATTAATTTTAAATTAATTAGTGAAAATGTTGTGTTTTGAGTTTTTTAAAATTGGTTCCATTTTTAAAATCAGTGGGTCCAATTTTTTTTAATATCATTCTTTTATTATTTGGCATTATGAATAATTACTTTTGTAATTTTTTTTAAAACTGTAAAAAGGTAAATCAGGTAATTAGGGGTAATAATAATATTATAAAATTAACTTAAACATTTTTATAATATGATTGGATTAGTTACTTTATACCTAAACCATACTTAGGTATAAATTATACATTTTTGAATCCACATGAATGATATTATGACATTTGATATATTTTATTTAAAAAAAGTTTAATATATCTTACTAAAATTTTAATACCTAAATACTTTTTAGCATAATGTTAAATAGAAGATAAATCTAATTATAAATAATAATTTCCAATATAAATTGTTTTTATTTACCATGGTAATTTATTTTTAAATTTTAGGAAACAAATAATAACCTCAAAGGTATATATGTTGGTGATGGAGAAATTATTTAATTAGTGAATAATTACTAAAAAAGTTTTTTTATTAAATTGATAATAACCAATAAAAGACACAAAAATTTGACCAAATATTATTTTTTCATTATATCTCTACCATAATAATCCAAGGGTCGATTTATTGACCATTTTCAGTCTTATATAAGAGATTATGACACTTATATTATATTATTTAATGTATGGATAATGTTTCCACATTCATGTTTTAATAAATATAACACTTAGAATATATTATTTTACAGAATATATATTCGACTATAAGTATTTTTATTAAATTTATAGGACTTATATTCATCATGGTATTTTATTTTTAATTTTTACCCAGCAAATATGTATATTAAACAAGTACACAAAATGGATGTAGTAAATTATTTTATTAATCCTAATATCAAATCATTATTATTAAAAATAATAAAATAAATATGATTAGGTATAATTAATATATCAAAAAACTTTTATAGATATCTTTTCCCTATAAGAGATATAATAAGATATTTTTTTCGGGGTTACCATCTTATCTAGATATTTTTAAAATTCCACTAAATGAAAAGTGTAAAAATTGACACTATTGATATTTTGTCAAAATAATGCTTTTAAATTATTTTAAAATAATAAAATATTTTAAAAATTGTAAAATAATTATGGGTTACTCTATAATGTTATATAGTGTTCTGCTATGGTCTAATTGACATCAAATAAGAAAAAATTATAATATTTTTGTGTTGAATAATATGTTACCTTAGTTGAAATCAAAAGAGAATAATTAAGGGTTAAAAAAATGATAAGGTTTAAAATGAAATTAAAACATTTCTAAAAATTATTGGATGATTATATTACAACCTTATCAGATCTTACATTCTAAACAAATACATTCTGGTTGTTTTGGAGGGAATTTTATTTTATAATAAATTAATATTTTTTGATATTCTATTGGTTCTTGTCACCTCAATTATAAATGGGAACATACTCCCTCATTTCTTGACAACTCATTGAGACAGAATAATCATCCATAACCTACTATTTTCCCTTATCAAAATACCTTGTCATGTTTTAGAGGTTCTGGTATCCTCTAAATACCAAATTTAGTTCCCTTCTGGGGCGATCTAAAGGGTGGTCGTCGAAGAAGATGTAATTTCCTCTACCGATTTTTTCAAAATTATTTATTAATAAATTTATCATAATTTATTTTTTAAATTATTATGTAATAAATACAAAATAATATATATATTTAGATATTATTATGGTAATGGAAAAACTTTATTCCACCTTATATCCATCCTATGAAAAAATCATCACGCGTGCATACGTACAACTTACCATCACCACACTGTGGTGTACTCTTTTTTTTCACCTAAAATTTCCCTGGATGAATATACTGATTGAAATAATAACTTTATATGATTATTATTAATTTATATTTATTTTTTTACAATATATATACCATGCAATTTGAAAAAATTCAATAATTAAAGGAACGATATCATCGCTCGTGCGTACATACGACCTATCGTCTCCACGTTGCGATGTGATTCATTACATAGGATATCCTTTAATAAATGATTATATAAATGTTAATGATGGAAAAAATTATATATATTATATTAATATAATTTTGGAAATGATATAACTATATCCTATTATGAATAATCATAACTTATTTGACAAAACATGCGTAAGAAAATGAAGTCGTTTATTCCCGAATAACAAGTTATAAGGAAATATTTTTAATAAATGAATGATAATATGGTCATATATGATATCATAAAAATGAATTTGATTATTAAGTAGTTAAATTAAAATATTTAAATCATTATAAATCAGGTTCAGATATATAAACAGGATATTCGTCTAAGGTAAAGGATAATTTCGCAATCTCGTTATTATCCGAGATTGTTCGTATGTAAAACTTTACTAGGGTATATTTATCATCCACATCAATATTTCCTAAATTTTGTAATTTTTTATTCTTATAAAAATATTTAATGCAAATTTTACCTGTTGTAAGATTTTATTAAATGTTATGAAAGTATTATTTTGTCATATTTCAATATGTCGTACTTTTTTACTTTCTCACAAAAGAATGAGAAAAATATTTTTTTTATCTTATACAAGATGAATTGATTTTTAAGCTTTTATAACGTATTATTTCCATGAATATTCCTTTAAAATATTTCAATTTTCTTTTAAAATTAATTATTTTCTATTAAAATTTCATTTAATTTTTGGAAGGAAAATGATTTTGAAGAAGAAAGGACATTTTCCTCAAGAATTAATTTCAAGTGTTTTGTCAAAAAAATTTCCCATATAAGTTGACATTATTTAAATAGAGTTATGTTTCTATCCCTATTATTAAAATGGTTTGATTATGTTTATTATGGAATTATATTTATGAAATCAATTTGTTTCATATGGATTATTATGGAATAATGTTTAGGAAACCCAATTTATTCTTTAGGTTATGATATGTTTTTTTGTGGAACATGTAAAAATGATTTAGTTATGAGATGGCTGAGAACTGTATCTCCCTCCAATTCATTGAGTACAGATTTATATCTCATGAGATATATAGTACTGAAATAATAGTAAATGAAATTCCGTAATACAGGGCTAGAATGACATGTAAATTTTTTTCAGTAATGCTGGGCTAGAAAGAAGATTGGACTCGGTTCAGTAAATGAATTTGTAGACTACGATGGTGTTGGAAACATGACATGACTAATATGAAATGTTTTTATATGATTATATGTATTAAAAAAATTCTACTTTTTATGTTATGACTATGTTCATTCAGTCATTATGATTTATCCTTTGACTTGATATCATGTTCTTTTATATGCATGAAAATATTTTCAAATGTATTGTTCTTATGTATTATTTCTATGATATGATTGATATCTCCCTTGTTTACCCATAATAAGCATATGAGCTCACCCAATTTTACGTTTCTTTTTCCCATGTTGTGAAGAATAGTATTAAGTATGATATATCAAAAATTGGTTCATTTATTAATGAATTAGAGGGAGACAATATAGATGTCTTATGAACCAGTTATTTATGTTTCCTAGTTTCAAAATACACTATACCTATATAGTCCGGTCCTAGATTTGTTATATTTTGTAATTTATATTCTTAACTTTTGAATTAATATCTATGTATGTCAATTATTTATCATTATAGTTGGTGTTAGAGGAGAGGTATAGTTAACCTTTGGAATCTAGGATGATACAACATTAGTGGAATCCATGATGATTGTTCCAGGGCATATATAGGGATGTCCCTAAGGATAAGTCTAACTATAGGCTAAAATTTGTGAATTTTCATAATGATAATTATCAACCTTGTATTAAACATTATCTTATAGATATTGAATATACTTCCCCTGGATTATTTTATTTTCCTAATATTATTTTTTTCTTATCACACTATTCTTTTGGGGTTTTAGACAACGTCCAGATCCCGAAGGAATCATGTTAAAGATCAATTCAACAAGCAATGAAATGATTTTCATTTTGAATGACCAAATGTTTTGGTATTTGGAGTGAAAAATCTAATTGATATACTTATACACACAATGAATCATTCTGGACATCCAAATGACTAGAGAAGGTAACAACATTCCATTTAATCCTTTATAAGGAAACATCCTCCTTCTTTCAGTGGGTCTTCTAATCCACTTGTTACTGAAAAATGGATCAGTATCACTAAAATGATATCTTCTATCCTTCACGATTTAGAATATGAAAAATTCATTTTGGATATTTATCATTTAGATGGTAAAGTGGACCAATGGTGGACTCTAATCAAGAATACGTGGAATCAAGATGAAATTTAATCTATTGAATGGCATAAGGAAAAGAAATTATTTTTCAATAAGTACATTCCTAATATTCTTTGTACGAAGAAGGAAAATGGGTTCCATGAGCTTAATAAAAAGGATGAAGAATATATTGGTACATACGGGGAAAATTTTACAAGACATTCAAGGTACCCTTTATGAATTATTATCCAACTTAAATGTAATGTTGATAGGTTCTTCAGTGTATTAAAACCATGTATTCAACATGAATTATCCATAAGAGACCTTATTATCTATGATTATATTGTATGATGTTCTATATAGTTATAAATGGAAGTTAAAGTAACATATCAATCTTATGTTCTTGATAAGAAATAGAATATAGTGTTTAAGGGAAAATATGAAAACAATAGTGAAAAGTCTATGAATGATTCTTAATGCACAAAGTGGGGAAAGAGCATGGTAGAGATTGTATTAAAGGGAATAATAAATGTTTTATGTGTGGAAAATATGGTCATCAGGATGATGAGATCTGTGGTAATGGGAAAAAGTTAACTAATGATGTGAATAGAGAAAAGATGTAGAGAATGAACCAACTACACATAAATGGTAGAAGTGAAAGGAAATGGGGAACTATTCAAGATGATTCCCTAATACAAGGGTTATCGATGATGATTGATTTCAACAAACACTTAAGGCTATAGAAAAAGGAAAATTTCACATTATCATTATTGGTGATGTAGTGTATTATAATGAAGCAGTGGAAATATTATGTGTTTATGTAATGGGATCCCCATATAATGTTGTAGAATTTATTTTATGGTATTATGGAATAATGAAATATCTCTTGGGATATTGTGGTTTTTTCATATGTATATAAGAGTAAATGATGACCGGTACTGGTAACCATGAAACATTATTCATATATTTTTGGCAGAAATCATTAGTGGAAGGATGACCCTTAATATGTGCAACATGTTGGGATAAGGAAATAATGTGTTGTTTGATAGTGTTAATGAACTTGTAAAAAAATATGATGTCATTGTGATTTATATCATATATGGATAATATAGAATCGTTGGTATTCATATTATATGGAAAGATTTAATTTATGAAAGCATGCATGTTTTCACAGAGGTTTATGGTAATTCAGGTTATTAACATGACTCAAGAGAATACATGAAGAAGGTGTTCACAAGTTTAGAATGTGACCAACAAGAGATACCTTAAGATATATGAGGGAAAAATTTTAATCCATGTTAGTGAACCTCTTTCTAATGTTTTTGATTGTTCAGATTTTATAAGGATTATAAGGTTATAAATTTATAGAAACTTTTTGTTATTATTCACATGGAGTTTGATAGAATAAAGTCTTACCCTTACATAGGAGGAAATAAAAATATTTGATAAATTATGCTAACCTTTTGAAATATAGATAGAATGACCTATAATACTATTTATGGATCACATGATATGTTAATGCTTCTATAATGAAAATTCAACTTCATTTCTTTCTATAAGGGATGAAGTGGAAATTGATCAACGCATAAGGAAATGATGAGATTATAAATAATCAAGTGAGTATTTCTTATTATTCTTCATCTTTTGGGAAAGGATCCTTACAAAAAGTTACCATAGTACCTTCATTACGGATGAATCAAATAGACCCTTAAATCATCAAATATTTATGGATTTTTGATTGTTAACTTTCTCGAAACCTTATTGTCCATCACTCTCCATCAAAACATGATGGTTATATTTTTTCCCCCATAACTATGTTTTCAATTTCAAACTACATTATCCTATGTGGAAACATAGTTATGAGTGAATTTGTGTAATATTTATGTTTTTCCCCTTTCCATTTTAAAATTATGTTTTAGTATTAATTTTTCTAATGTGGGTTTCTATAAAATAACATTTAAAGTATTAATCTATCATAACCCAGATGAATTTCGAGAGATAAATTCATTTAATTGGTGTAGAATGTAACACATTGAATTTTTTTCTTGTAATTATTTATATATTTTTAATTTATTTTATATCTTCTATTATATGCAATTCCAAGAAAATATTGTGCTACATGTAACACACTTTTAACTTACGATATAAGAAACACTATGCTTGGCTTTTGTTACACTCAATTTCAAGTTGTTTTGATAGAATTCATTTCACAAAGTACAATGTTTAAGATAAAAAACTAAAACTATTATGTTTCCTTATATCCTAGCTGTTATAATGGAGATATGAAAAACATTAAATAAATCATGGAAATATTATTTACTATATAGTGATAAGTTAATTTTAAATATAAATAATTTTTTTTAAATAAAACGAAATGTTTTTCTTTAAAAACATTTAAATAAAAACAAGTGAATTTATAAAATAATAAAATTACTCTTGATGGATTTTATTAAATATGTAACTTATTCAAAATACTCTTTAAAATACATCTTATATAATTTATAGACAAGATATAAGAACAAATTCAATTTTTCAAATAAAAGAATTATCTTTCAAAAAAATAGTTTTGTCACCTTCCGATAGAACACCCGTATTAAATATAGTTTTGAAAATTTATATACTATATTTTAAAAAGTAAACTTCTTATTTGGAATAGGGATATACAAATTTTCTTTGGTTTAATTTTTTATATTTTTAGATAACTTTCATGTTTTGATGAATGTTAAAAATCACTAAATTTTAATTGAACATAACTTTTTTCATTGAGATAATTTATATGAAAAAATTATATTATTCAATTTTTAAGGTATAAATAGAATATATTTTTATCATTCAATGTAATTTATTTATTTTACATTAATTTTACTAAGAATTTTGATGTAAAAACATTTTAATCTTTTGGGATTTTTTATCTTTAAAGAACCCATTTTCATTCCACCAACGAGATTTATATTAAATTAATAGTTACAATTAATATTATTTTAATTATTAAAAATGGATTCCATATTTGGAATCAGTGGGTAAAAATTATGTTCATATAATTATTTTAATTTTTTTGGAATTATGAATAGTAACTTCACTAATTTTTACTAATATGGTAAAAATTTATATCAGAAAATTACTAGTAAATATAATATTATAAAATTACTAAAAATAATGTCCTAATATTATTGGATGAGTTATTTTCTATATAAACCATCCTTAGGTCTAAATTATACCCATTGGAATCCACTTGGATGAGATTATGACATTTAATATATTTTATGTAATGCAAAGTCAAATATGTCTTAATCAAATTTTAATAATTAAATAATTTTTTATATATGGTTATACATATGTTAAATTATATTATAAATTTTTTTTTAAATATAAATGATTTTAATTACCCTGGAAATTTATTTTTAATTTTTATTAAATAAATAAAAAACACAAAGTATTATGTATTTTTGATGAAGAAATTATTTAATTGATGAAAAATCAATAAAATAATTTTTATTAAAATGGTAATAACCTTCAAAAGACACCAAAAATAACCAAATCATATTCGTTGAGAATATATCTACCTTAGTCATCCATGGGTCATGTTATTGAACAATTTTTTCCTTATAAATGGGATGTTGACACATATATTATTTTATTTAATGTGATGTTACAGTTGTGACATTCATGTTTTAATAAATATAACATTTTTAATGTAGGATTTTACAGAACATATATAATATTATAAGTATTAATATGAAATATAGAACGTTTTACTTCATTATAGTATTTAATTTTTAATTTTTACCGCAAAAATATGTATATTAGATAATTACAAAAAACTGATGTAGTAATTAATTTTTTAATGGAAATATGAAACTAATGTGATAAAAAACTGTAAAATAAATATAATTCAGGATAACTAATATATCAAAAAAATTAGATTACTTTTAAACCTTATAGATATAATAAAATATTTATTTTGATATTAAAATCATATCTTTACATTTATAAAAATCCATTAAATTCATAGTGAAAAAATTGACACTATTAATATTTGGTCAAAATAATATTTTATTAAATTATTTTAAAATCATAATTTTTTTAAAAAATATAAAATAATTATTTTTTTACTCTAAAATGTTATATATTGTTGATTTATGGTCTAATTGACATCAAATAAAAAAATTACATTATTTTAATATTGAACAACTTTTTTACGTAAGGTAAAATTAAAAGAGAATAATTAAGGCTATAATGAAATGATAATTTTTAAAATGAAATCATAACATTTATAATTTTTTGGATGATGTTTTAAACCTTATATCTTCTAATATTCGAGACTAAGGCATTTTGGAGATTTTTGGATGGGCTTTGATTTTATTATAAAATAATATTATTGGTGATTCCAATGGTTCCCCTCACCTCAATTATAAAAGGGAACCCATCCCTCAGTTAGTCATAACTCATTGGACCTTATGTTTTGTCCATAAACATTACTTTTACTTTATAAAAATCCCTAGTAACATTATAGACATTCTATTATTTTCTAATGACCAACTCTAGTGCCCTTAAAAGTAGATCTAGTGGGTGCTCATCGAAGAAGAGGTAATCTCCTATAATGGTTATTTCAAACATCATAATTCTTCTACAAGCTATTATATTGTTTTTTCTATTTTTATGTAATAAATTCTATTTTCACATAGACATTGAGATGTTTTTATGGTTATGGATCATCCTTATTCCACCTTCTATCAATCCGACAAAAAATGAAATCACCATATGTGCATACATACGACTTACCGTCTCCACGTCATGGTGTAATATGTTTTTCACAACAAAATTAATTGCATTAGTATAATGATATAAATAATAACTATATGATTATTATATAAATATATTAATTTTCTAACAATATATATACCATTCCCTTCTAAAAAATTTCATAATTAATGGAATGATATCGTCGCTCGTGTGTACGTATGACCAACCATCTCCACGATGTGATGTGATTCATTCTAAAGGACATCCATTAAAAATGATTATATAAATGTTTCGAATGAAAAAATATGAAATATATTATATTAATATCATTATTTAAATAATATTACCCAATGGGTAAAGTGTTATTGGGTATTTTTACTTATTGAAATTTTCCATTGGTTTGTACGGTAGTAAATATTCTTATTGTACCATATTTATTACTTTATACATCATACCTCCATGGATGATGGTGAATAAACCATATATAATTTTAACATTATTAATTACCTGAAATACAATAAATAATATCAATGTTTATTTGAATCCATTGATTGATTAGTTAAATTTATTGTGCGGTAATGGTGTCAGTATATATGATTTTATTGAAAAACATAATTTCCTAATGAAAGATGCATTATTGTGAACAATGAGTGGCTTTCCCACATATGACATGTTACCTGGATGGTGTACACAAATTCCAAAATCATATTTGTACTATGTGAATGACAATAAAGCATTTATTTCATCAATGGGAGAAAAAATTGTTTTTTCAACTATTATTACAGTTTTTTTCTAATTATTCATCCTTTCTGAAAGAATATAAATCATTTAATAAAAGGTACAATTGAAATATATGGACCTACAATAATGATCTGTGCTATTGATTTAAATTCTATGGTTTCTTCATTATCTCCCATTACCTTTACACCAACAATAAAACAATAAATATAGATTTCATTGGAAATATGAAAATCAGATTAAACGAAATAATTAATTAGGATCTCACATATTCTTTTTATTTTTTGGTCCATAACATATTGGATGTCATGAATATTGAGAATAAAAATGGTTTGAAATTTTTTTTATATGGTGTTGGACACAATTGGTTAGACCAAAGATAATGTAAAGGAATTATTTGATTATTCCCGAATTTGTAGGAGAACTAAACTTTAATTGTTTGAAAATGATAGACCATGTAAGT
Source organism: Viscum album (assembly GCA_963277665.1). Lineage (NCBI taxonomy): Eukaryota > Viridiplantae > Streptophyta > Magnoliopsida > Santalales > Viscaceae > Viscum > Viscum album. The sequence goes on from OY728120.1 coordinate 1,173,801,503, forward strand.
TAATGATGCTAAAATAATATTATACACATTCCAATAAAAATAATTTATTATTTTTTAATTGAATATTGGATTTGTTGCTATTATATGTTTATGTTACGAATTTGTATTGATGTATTAGAAATAGTCATGTCCTAAGATTAAAATGTCATTATTATCATGTTATATTTTAAATCATCATATCGATTGGATTTAGAGGTTTGTTGAATTATTTGATTTGGGTTGCACTAATATAAATATCATATTTTTTCTAATACATTTCTATGGTGATAATAGGCTATAATGGATTTAATTCACTTGAAGAAGATTTTGTTTTAATTTTATAAAAATTGGATTTTTCCACCATCTTTCATTGATTTAATGTGACAATTTATATTACATTTTTCATATAAAGAAAAATTTGGAGGGATGGTAAAATCCTGATGGATGTAACCATACGATATATATATACAAAAATTGAAGAAAAAGGTACATAATAAAGAATCAGTTGAAGGTTTAATTATAGAATATTATTTGTAGAATGAAATTTATATATATTTAATTGTTTCATAATTTCCAATATGAATATCATTCATAACATAACTCAATGAACCGTAATTATAGAAATGACTATGATACCCTGAACATTGAATAATCAATTTTTAATCAGCCTGAAAATGGACATGGTAGAGTTCATGAACAATGTTTTTTTCAATGCAGAACATCATAGGGGTCATAAATATATTCTTCTCAACAATGATGAAATCACATGATATGTATAGTGACTGATACTATCTCGTATTCTATGATTTTTTAAAATTAAATTAGTAATATCTTATTTTTAGATTATATGATGATCATATCAAGAAATAGTTTCCAAAAAATAACACCAGATTCCCTTGAAAAATATCAGAAACATAATTATTCCTACCAGTTTAAAAGAATATAAATGTAAATTGTTTCTCACCTAGAATATGGAATATGTTTTTTTTATATTACCATTTGTTTATCAAATTTTCAGTTATCACAACATGATTATATAATTGATTATATATTTTTTGTAATAATTAACCCACCATCCAAAATTGTTAAATCATATAATTCATATGTGGGGAATGGTTTTCAATTTCATACACGTGTATATGGTTAATAAAAAAACAATTAATATTGGTGTTTTATTAAGAGGATATAATTATAGAGAAAGTGAAGTTTTATTTTATGGCATGCTGTATGAAATAATTGATCTATGTTATTTGAGATAGAATTATGTAATGACGTTTAAATGACAATTTCTTGATACTGATAGAGGATTGAGTGTTCATCTGTACTATGAAATCTTTTACATTAAATTTTAAATCCTTCTATCAGTAAATGAACCACCTTTATTAAATGATTACACACATATAATTTAATTTTTAAATTTTATAGGTACATTAGAAGAGTTTATTGATTCGTGGAACATTATGAAAATAAAATCCCATGAAATTCAGTTTCCTCCAAGTGAATACAGTTCTATTTAAGTGCAATGAATTAAAATTTTTAGAGACATCTATAAAAACATATTTTCAATGAGGATAAACCAATATTGATGATGAGACTACATAGTTATGGGTCGATGGTGAGGAAGATATTGATGATTTATTAAATTAATTTGAATTAACAAGAGATGATGAAGCGAAAAATCCTATGAAAATTGATGATACTAAAGAAAACGATAATGATATTGACTCTAACATATTCAAATATGAGCAAGAACATAAAGAATGATACAATTACATTTTTATTATTATAATAACATATATATACATAATACTCATCTTCAATTATTTTCTAACAACATTCTTTTTGTGTTTTAGATATATGAAGAGACTTATAATGAAATTTCTTATAGCCTCAGAGAAGATATATTTCTTATTGATGAACCTGATGGTTCATTATCTGAACCTCAAGTTGCATGAAGTGCACTGAATCTGATGGGTCATGGTCTTGAGAGAGTGATGATTCTTGACCTTATTCATGAGCGATGTCCTCATCCTCATTTTGATCCATAGTATTTGTGGTATGTTAAGATGTGTAATTTAGTAGATTTTCATCGTCATTAATTATCATTAATTTTTTTAGGTACGAATTATTTTATTATATTTTCTTTTTTCCCAAGGTTTTCACATATAGTTTTTAGATAGGGGAGTTATATTATATAGAATAATTTTGCTAGAGTATGGGTTATGAGGTATAATATTGTTACAGATGTCTGACTCCACATGTTTTATCATTGGATACTTAATTAATATATAATAGTTATTTTAAAATTTATTTAACTAATAACTTTCTATTAATTATTATTTTTAGATTTTATGGAATGTTATCGATGACAGCAGGAGGACCTCTATCTGGGAGGCATGTTTGACCTTCATAGATGAGCCTTATCATTAGTTTTTTTTTGCAAAATATGAATAATTGTTCCATGAAGAAAGCTGGAGAAACACTTTTTGATTATTCTTTCTCCAACTATCGACCTAATTAAATCTCTTATAAGGTTTTAGATGGATTGTACTAAAAATGGATGATAGATAGTTTTCATAGGTTATTTTCATTATGTCAGAAAAATTGAGGTAGGTTGGAAATCATGCATATAGAGGGTATATGTACCTTCAGTACTCATCATTAACATTTGGTAAATACTTTTATTTACTAATTTGTATTACTGTAAATTCAAAATCATTATATTATTATTCGTAAAGGCAGTTGAGAAGCCCCATATTATAATTTTTAATGTTTATATGATGATGAAAAATTAATCATGTCACTAGGGATATTAATATTGGTTTATAGGTATAGATTCTGGTCAGTATAATTTTTTTTAGTTTTAAAATTAACTGAAAATAAAATTTTAACTATTTTAATTTAAAATTCCCTTGGATGAGTCTATTGGACCATAATGTATATACAAATGGAATAATACCTATGTGTGGGGGTGGGGGGGGGGGTGAATTGTAGGTTTAAATTTTTTGTTTTTATATCATAAAAGGATTTATTTTAAAATAATTTAATCAAACTCAATTCGGAAAATCTGTTAATGTATTTAAATCAATTAATCAGATTGAGACCTAGTTTATATGGAAAATAATATTAATGAGGTTGGTTACGATAAGTATTCCACTTGAAGTAATTTTAATTAATCATATTCAAGGTTGAAAAGATTTAACTAGATTAAGCATGTAAAATAACATAATAACTATGATTATAATGATCAAAGTAAAACAATATAATGATTCAAGCATAAAGCATAATAAATCATATTGAGTAATAAAAAAATCATAATTACAAAAGATTTTAATTGGAGTGATAAAAATATATTGCAATCGGATTGGTTACGATGAAAATAATTTAGAATAGAATGATGGATAAGTGAGTCCATTTAATTTATATTACAATTCAATGGAAATGTTAAAGAATATAATTATTTTAATCCAAATAGAATGGTATCCTTTAACCTATGGTAGAGGTCTCCTGATTTATACTTTCAGGAAAGCATGTCTTACCCACACTAAGGTAATTCCTAAATATGATGATGTTTTTTATTCTATTTTCCTATCCACAATAGCCCTCTATTAATAAGCTAATCAGAACATCTTTCTTTACATCCTTGGATATCGTTGATCTATAAATGATTGGAATGCCTGTTTTCCTATCCTCGGATGCCTTCAATCATAATCACTAATGATCAGTACTGCACTAGGAAAAACAAAAACTCAATAAAGTCACAAGTATATAAAATTAGTAGTTCACATCATGAATTCAGAGTCTTTCACATGGATCATATATTTTAGAGATCTCTTATAGGATGTCTCGATTTCATTGAAAGTTTTGTGCTCATCCTAATAACCTGGTATTTATTGGCCTCATCAAAATGCTTATATTTTGGCTCCAATGGTCGTATTTCTTCCTGGAATCTTAGAGGGACTTGGATGCTTAGAAATCCAATGGAAATAATGTGACAAAAACAATGATATTGTTTTAACATGCATATCAAAATATAATACACAACATCATTTTGATTAATTGTGTTTCATTTTGATAAAACACTATTTTCAGATTATGATAAAGTGGGTATTAAAAGAATATGTATCTTACAATAATATTCAATAGTGAAAAGTAAATGAGTATAATGATATTGTTAAGAATTTCAATACAATTTTTCTATTCATTATACTATTGATTATTCTATACGATGAAAATATTAATCGACATGACTGATATAAATTTTTTTCGATGTGTAAAATATAAGTCATATTTAGCCTCGTTATAATAAAAATGTAAATAATCAAAAACTGTATTTATGGGTGTGTAAAATATTTAGCGTACTCAGTATAAAAATTTATTTATGGTCTTGTAAAACATAATATTTAATGTAAATACAGTAAATCAATTTATGAATTCATTTGAAATGAATGTTTATGATTTCCAAAAAAGGAATACAAAAATCAAAATTGGACTTTTGACTCAATAATCTTCCTCTTTTATGGAATGAAAAAACCACAAGTAAAATGTAGATAAACATCATATTCATAATTGAAACACTTAATCATATATCTTTTTTTGTTTTAAAAATCATTAGAATTGAATTTTAATATGACTAACCTCCCCTTTAAGATATCAAAATTTATAAGGATCATATTCTATATAAAAAATTCATCATACTAAAAGTATTTTCCTTTTGAAAATTTCACCCATTTTCAAAAACATATTTATCTATTCTACCCCTTTATAAAATATTCCCCCCTTTTTTGATTCACAAAAAACAATATTTGAGTTTTTTTAAGACTTGTTAAAGGGTTAGAGAAATAAATAACACAAAAAGATAAAGTCTTAGATCATCTAAAACAAGTGAAATAACATTCATACAAAGAATGGAAAAAATTCAATCAAAAGAAATATAGGTTTCAAATACTTTAATTAATGTTTAAAAATTTCAAAAAGAGTTTAAAAAAAATCATTAATTTTCTCTTTGTTTATTCTTCCTCATAAGTTCCACAACAATAGCCTTCATTTTCTTGATCTCTTTCCAGTCTTCCATGAGATTATCAAAAGATTCATTCTAAGACCACTGCTTTTTCACCAAGTCTTGAAACAGTTGTTCATGTGTATGATTTATATCTTTTAGAGATTTCAGTTGCTTTTATAGAGATTTAATTCTTTTATCCTACTCTGTAATCTTTTATTCTTGATACTGATACTTTTCTACCAAAACTATGGTTAAATTTTCTAGGATTTAAAATTAATTGTAAAAAATTATTTTTATTCTTCATATTAATGAACTCATACAGATAAAACGATATCTTTGATTGAATTAAATTAATCATCTTTTGAATTATTTTATATCACCAGATTAACATTCTTCTGGGCGTATTTTTAATTTATGCGTATTATTACTTCATAAATTTTTGAGAGAATCTAAGAGTTCCTTCACATGATTTCTAAGACATTTTGTTTTTTTCTTCATGAATCATGATATTTTAATAAAATTTGGGTGACCACTTTATGAATTCATTACATGCTTTCATGTGCTTTATATAGTTTTCATCAGACACCCTAAATTCAGCCTCAAGTTTCATCATTCTTTTTATTTAGGGCTTGATTGAGTCCGATCTCTTGTTTTGATTCTCAGTCACAAATTCAATTTTACCTTATATTATTTGTAATAAAGGGAGATATTTTTCAATTATTCTAATATCTTGAATAATATATTCATCTTTTTTTAAAGAGATATTATGATCTAAATATGTGTCTTCTTCAAAACCTAAAATTCCAGTACTATGGTTTCCAATAGATTTATCATCTGAGTTATGATTAAAATAGATATTATATTTTGTATATTTATCCATAATATAAATTTGAATATCATTATGATATTTATATCTCTAAAAATCATTCATTAGTGGTTTAATTTATTGGGATAAAAAATTTCAAGATGTTGCATGAAAGGATCGCACATGAATTGTATCCAACTCAGACTTTTGTTCTTAATTTTTTTTTCACATTTATATTTTTCTCTATTTTATTATTTTTTATGCTTCTATTAACATTTCTATTTTTCATCGATATGTTAATCTATCTAACACAACTTCATATCATCTCCTATGACTTCAGGTGGTAATGATTGTTCTCCAACTTCCTATTTCTTCTATGCCTTGTCTAGGAAAGATAGAGTGAAGGTGATTTTGGAACATTATTTTTCTACATATTTCATCATGTTATCGATGTTAAAGGTATCAACCTTTATTTTCAAAAATTTATTTTCATTCTTACATTATTTTATAATTTCTTGAGGATGAATCTTTTCCGTAAGGGCTTAAGCATGATTGAGACTGAATTGTGAGTCTCCTTCTTTCCTTTCTTCTTGTTCCTTTCTACACATTTCCACTGTGTCTTCACGATAAACACTTGTATTTATAATCTATATAACATAATTGGATTTGGATTTGTTTTTCATTTTTGGAAACAATTGGTAGATATTGTTTTGGCATTCCATAGCCTCCTCTAACTGTCCCTTTTGGAGTTTCAACATCTATAACATTAAAAACATTTTTGATTCCATCTCGAAATGAATTTTAATTATTCCTATAGTATAGTAAATAGTACAAATAACTCTTAAATTTCATGGAATTGACTAAAGAGGAACATTCTAAAACATCAGGATCTCATGGATGTATTTTCTTAGAATGGATTTAAATATAATTATTTTGGATTTAATAGCTCCAGACTTGAGATTATTGATGGTACTGAAAATATAACCCATCAAGTTAATATTCCTCATGTTTACCAGTAAGTAAAGTGTAAAAACATCTGAAACTTTTATAGTTTCTCCATCACCGCTTATGGGAATTAAAAATCCATTTATCAAAAGTTTAATAAGTCTATTTTTATTTGAGAAATGGTTATTCTTCCTTATTCTGTCATGAATATGAAATAGATATTGTTCTTCTCTTTCTTTAAAAAAGGACCCCTTTTCCTTTGGAAACTTGTGGGATGAAAAAAAGAATCTCCCTCTGATGGAACATTTATAAAATTTTATTATTCTATGGATAAAATTATTATCTCACTATCATAGACATATAAGGATTCCATCAAATTATCTTCACCAACCATCATAGATTTTTTTGAAACAAAATGAATTATTCCATAATGATTGGATCTTGAGTATTGGGTTTTTGAACAAAAAATAATTACCATCCTTGAAATTGAATGATTATTTTCAAAGTAGAATCATACTTATCATAGAAATATATGGTAAGTAATATTTCAATGAAAGCTTCATTTTTTGATAAATCTTTTGGAAGAATTGTTTTTGGAGACATTACTGATGATTAAGACATGAGTACAATTTAAAAAATATGATATGGGAAAACATTGGACTTATATATTTTAAGAGTAATAGAGATTTTCCATATATTGGAGGATAATTGATGTGGAAATAGGAAGGAGTCCCTTTATTTATGTGAGGAGAAGTGAACATTGGTATTCTGTGGTCCAGATTAGATTAAGAAGATCTAACGGTTGAAAAATATTTTGAACTCTTGAGGTTTTTAATGAAATAATTGTGTTTTATCGTATTCATAATGAATCTACTAATGCTTTAAAAAACCAATACAAACCAAAAACGTAAATTTTAAAAGAAATTTTACCTTTAATAATCTAAATATAGATGTGTTGGTTTTAATAAATTATTTTTCAAATAAAAAATAAAATTTTAAAAGATAAAAATGGGTACTAAAATTTTTTCTACGATTTTTTTTATTCTGATTCATGTTTTTTTGTGTTGGAAAAAAAATTTGGGGTCAGATTTTTTTTGTTTCGAAACTATTTTTAATACTGATATAGTTTCCCATGTAGAAAATTTTTAAAATAAAAGAAAGAATAAAAATACCAGAACATATGTACCCCCCCCCAAAGGAGTAGATTAATGAAAAGAAATGGTTTAAACATGAATTAGATATGAGTGATTTTTTAGAACGATCATTCCAAGAATTTGTTTAATGTATTCAAATATATTGGAATATAATGATTTTGTAATTATATCAGCAACTTGATCCTACATTCTGATGAATTGTAAAATGAAATATCTTTTATATGGGTGATCCTTAATAATGTGATACCTAATATCTATGAGTATGTCACATGAGTAATGTGTATGTTTTTAATTAAATAAATGACACTAGTATTATCACATAGTATTTTAGTTTTAGTAAATTTCATGCCATAATCAGTGAGCGTGTGTTTCATCCACAACATTTGAGGATAAAAACTTCTTGCTACCACATATTCTGCTTTAGTAGTTGAAAGAGGTACTGAGTATTGTTTATTTCAAGACCAAGAAAATAAAGAATAACACAATAAATGGAATGTTTTGGATGTTTTTTTTCAATCCATTATGTAGAATCCATAATCAGCATCTGAAAAAGTTTCAATTCGAAATCATTTCCAAACGAAGAATAAAGTCTCCAATCCAATGTTCCCTTTAAGTAAAGAAAAAATTATTTACACGTATTTTAAATGAGATTAATTTATATTTTATTAGTACATTTCACATAATAATACTGAAAAAATGAATTATGGATGACTATAAGGTAAGTATAATAGACATCCTATCATCCCACTAAAAGTTGTTTTATTTACTAGTTGTTAAAATTCATCAATTTCAAGAGTATTTGAGGTAATGATTAGAGTACTAATTATTTTAGTGTTGTAATATCCATAATTTTTGAGAATAAATTTATAGTAATTATGTTGGGATATATAAGTTCCTTCTAGTATTTGAAAAATTTGAAAATTAAGAAATAATGTTAACTCACCCAAAAACTCATCTAAAAATCAGATTTCACAAGATTCACAAAAGAATCTCTTAAATATTGTTTAGTTGATCTGAATATAATGTCATCAATGCAAATTTTAATGATCAATTATTTTTTATTTTAGTATAAAAAGTATTGTATCATCAGTTCCCATAAAAAATTATTTTGATGGAAAATTCATATTAATCTATCATACTTGGATCTAAGGGGCTGTTTAAGGAAAATAAAGCATTGGAATGTTTAAAAACATATTTAGAAAGTTTTTATCTTCAAAACCCAGAGGTATTTAAAAAAACTTCTACTTGAACATATCCATTACGAAAAATCATAGTACCTATTCAATTGAAATAGATTGAAATTGAATAACGCTGCAAAGGCTAATAGAATATTAATAGATTTAAGTATAGCTATTAGAGAATAGGTTTCTACATAATCTATTCATTCTTATTGAATATATCAATCAAAAAGTATGTTATCTTTATTTATAATGATTATTACATTCTCATCACATTTATTTCTGAAGACCCATTTTACTCTGATTGGAGATTTTTTTATGTATTTTAACCATGGTCTAGAAATTATTCATTTTAAATTCATTTAGTTTATCTTTAATTTTTTAATCCAATTTTTATCACCTAGAGCCTCATAAATACTTTTTGGATCAGATTTTTAAATAAATGGTATATGGTTTACTTCATTTTTTAAAGAACATATAGTCCTTATAGGTTGATTTACATCACCAATGATACTATTACTAGGATGATTCTTATGAAACACCTGATTTGGGTGTTGTAAAACCATCTCATCAATAGAAGATATAAATTCTTCTGGAGTGAATAATTTTGGAATAATATCGTGAGTATTTTCTTTATTAGAATATTCTCTTATTATAGGATGATAATATGTATTTGAAAACACATCAAAAGATATAGATTGAGGTTGTTTAAATACAAAAGTATTAGTTTAATAAAATTTAACATTTACTATTTCCTCAAGAGTACAAGAATTTTTATTAAAAACTCTATAAGCTATAGAAGTTGTGGAATAGCCTTTGAAAATACCATCGTCTACATTGATTGGGAATATATGTAAATTATCCTTTGTATTAAAAATTAATACATTGAATCAAAAAACCTTCATGTATGAATCATTTGGTTTTCATCCAGTCCATAATTCAAATAGTGTTTTACAAAGAAATTTTATTATTAAAACTTGATTTATAGTATATCAAATAGTACTCACTACTTCAACCTAAATATTTTTTTAATAGAATATTCACTCAACATGGTTCTTATTGTCTCCTGATGAATACAATTTTTTCTTTTAACAACACCATTTTGTTGAGGAATTTTAGGTGCTGAGAAGTTATGTGTAATTACATTCTTTCTACAAAATGTTTCAAAATCATAAATTTCACATTCTATACCATGACCACTACAAATTATTATCAATGGATGATTTTTATCATTTTTAACATTGGTTACAAATGTTTCAATGTTACAATTGGCTTTATATTTCATTTCTAGAAAATACACAGATGTATATCTAGTGTTGTCATCATCTAAAATAAATATATAACACTTGCCTCGAATGATTCTAGTTTTTTAGGACAAAAAATATCCTTATGCACCAACTATAATGCATCAATATTTGAAACTTTTCTTATTGACTTAAATATAGAGTTCTGTTAAATTCCATATTAAAAAGGGTGACAAACATTTTAACAATCAAATCATAGTTCTGGTAGATCCTTAATAAGTATTTTATTAGAAAATTTAAATAAGTTCCTAATATTATAGTGCCCAAATCTTCAATGACATAACCATGATTAATATTCTTTTTCACTTAGGAAAGGTATGTCTTGGATACTAAGGTCTTAAAATTTTAGTGTGTAAACATTCTCATGCCGATTGGTAGAAAGAAAATCTCCATCCATGGAATAGCGTACTATAAATTTATCCTTCCTAAAATTTACAAAGAAACCTTCATCACATAACTAAATTATGATTATATGGTTTTTCTTAATACCCTTAACAAATAAAAAATTTTAAATGAAAAAATTTCTACGAATAAAAATATTAAATAAACTAAAAATTTTCCACGAGCATTGTATCTGATGGTAACTCTTCCAGCTTTCATTTCAATAATAATTTTAATGAAATATTTGTTTCCAACAATATAATAGAAACACCCATGATCTATTTACCATATGTTTTTTTGTTGGTATGTCCTTTGTTTTCGTGAAAGTAAAATAATTCGATATCCAAACATGTTGGATCTCAAAATGTTATAAAGAAAAATTTTGGGAACCCCCATTTTTTTTGAAAAATGGGAAATTTTGGAATCTGAAATATTGAATTTTATTTAAGGAATAATTTTTATTCCAATGACCTCCACATTGACACATTGTGCACAAGGAGGCGCTTTCAGGGAAAAAATAATGGTGTCTAAAATAAGGTTTTGAATGATTTTACCCCATTCCGATACAATTACCTTGGGTATGACGTTGTTTATAATTTCTTTTCAAAACCATAATTTCTAGTGATAAATTTTATAAAAAAGTTCTTCTAAAAAAATATTTTAGAATTTAGTCTCAAAACTAAATTCTTATCCACATTAGTATTATATTTCGAAATGAGTGTGGAATCTAAATGTTTTTCTCTAAAATAACTTTTTCAAAATCTTTTGAATGATTTTTATTTTACATAATTATATTCCTCAAGGTCTTTAGAAATATAGTTAATTTAAAAATTCTTTTTTATCACGACCTTTTGATAGATCTAATAATTATTTGGTTAAAACATTTATTCTATAATTTTCCTTCTCATGTTTTTCTTAACTTTGTAATTTTATTTTCGAGAAATTTATAAAATCCAGATACTTAATTATATGAAGGTAAAGAATTATCCTCTATAGATTAATTATCTTAATCGCAATAAACATAACCATTTTCATCTTGATAATTTTAATTTAGATACATAGTAGTCATGGATTCAATAGTTTTTACCTTTTCCATTAAACAATTATTTTCAGTATATATTCTAGCAAGAATAACAATATTCTTCTATCGAGAGTAGTCATTTTTTTTAAAAAGGTGTTGCCTCAGTCAAAGGCCATGGAATAATTTATTGATCATGGAATAAAAGGAGTTAAAAAATTCTGAAAGATAGAATCTTATTACAATACTTATTAACAAACCGGAGAAGATCACCAAGAAAATCATCCAACTAGGTAAAATCCTGGTTGAACTTCTTGTTGGCAAGGATATCAACAACCATGTTCGCTTTATGAAAAACATGCATGGCGATGAAGTTGAGATCCGTGAGCGAAGAAAGAAAATTAATCCATCGAGGAGTGAGCGGCCAGGAAAGTTGCACTACCCCCATCCAGGTAGCTTGGATAATAGTGGTTGAATAACTTTCAATCCATAGATTGCTCCAACATTTTTGTTTGGAAAAATAAATAGCATGAATCACTCCCAGCATTTCTGCCTCCAGGGCCGAGGCCTTACCACATCCATTGAAGATGAATCCATGGAACCTGCCAAAATAGTCTCTAAAAATGGCACCACAACCTTCCAGACCCAGGTTTCCTCTCGAGGCACCAACGAAATTGATTTTGATCCATCCCGGAAGCAGAGCCTGCCAGAATACTTCATAGGTGCGCCGAGGCTTCCTATAAGATCCTGAAATCCTAAGACGACAAAGGATCTAAAAATCACCAACAGTGTTGTCACAATGGGATTTATGAAGAGAGGCAACATCCTTTATGGAAATAAGAATACGTGTTCTACCTACAGTGAGACTGAATGAGAAATTATTACGAATAAAGTTATTTCTATCATACTAGATCACATGCAAGAGTTCCGCCACCGTAGTCAGAAAAAGTTTCTTAATTTGCAATGAAGAATCCCAATTAACATAGTGATGTAATTGAGAGTTGATAGTATAAAGAAGAGACCATACACAACCAAAAATCTCATGAGTGTAATTCAAAAGAGCTACAACTGTATCACAAGAAAAAAACAAATGATTAGCATATTCATAGTGTTGGTTGCAAAGTTGACATCTAGAGCAAAGAGGGATCCAAAAATATTTGAGGCACAAATTTTTGGAGACTCTATTTTGAGAAATACGCCAAAAAAGAGTAATTCTGGAGGTCTTGATCCAAGGTTTGTTGAAATATTTCGACCAACTAAGGCTAGAATCGGAATTACTGAAATTGTTATTGTAGAAGCTTTTTGAGTCAAGGACTCCGTTAAAAGCAGGATCCCAATTGTGAAAATCAACAGTGTTAGAGAAAGAATAACTTTCAATGATATGACTCATATTATTAAGAAGAGTGATGTTATGGGAGCAAACGACATCCCTAATAGTGGAGTTCATGGTGTAAGTGGAAGTGGTGGAAGTCAGCATGGAGATTAAAGGGACACCCATCCAGTTATCCAACCATAAATTCATTGAAGAGTTAGCGCTAACCATCCATCTAGAGTTATTCATGATGTTAACGGATGATTGTCTAATGGAAGGCCATATGGAAGATGCGATGTAGCTCAGATTATCGTTCATAAGCTTGGTAATTAATCTTTTCTTGACAAAGGCAGAGGAATAATTGTTCCTATGAAATAGCTTCCAAGTCATCTTATCCTGGGGAGAGTCGTTAAAAAACATAAGATTTTTGATACGAAGACCACCCTTGTCCAAATATTTACATCAAGTGCTCCAAGGTGTGGTCACAAGCATTCTTTCAATCGTACTACCAGTCCAAACAAATTTTTTTATGTATTCATTGATTTTCTTGAGAATACTAGCAGGCCAATTGTTATCGATCATCGAGTAGACCATTTTGGAAACAATAGTAGATTTATCAAGACAAATTCTACTGGCCATAGAGAGGGATTTACCCTTCCAAGTCGAAAGTTTATTGGTAATTTGGTCGACAATGCTTTGAAAGTAGCTAGATTTGGGCCTTCCCCAAAAAATAGAAACACCAAGATAAGTGAAAGGGAAAGATCCATCCTTGATTCCTAAGTAATTAATGATATGACTTTTTCTGTTGGGGGAAAAATTATTCCTAAAGAACACAAATGATTTTCTCCAACATATAGCTTGTCACGAAAATTCCTCATAATTATCCAGGGCACTTTTGAGGTTTTTAATGTTCCTTATATCACCTTTTAAGAACAAAATAATATCATCAGCATATAAAAGATGGGTAGGAACATTTAAATTTCTAAAGGCCGGAATGGGGTTAATATTGTTTTGATTCACAAGGCCTATTATAAGTATACTTAATTAGTCCTCGGAAATGGAAAATAGGATTGCAGAAAGAGGATCACCTTGCCTTACCCCCTTGGTGCATTTAAAGTAACCTTTGGGTTCCCCATTGACCAACACAGAAATGGAGGCCAAGTTGAATAAGGATCATATCCTATTAGTAAAGGAATCATTGAATCCGAAGTTTTTGAGAAACTTTAAGATGAAACCCTAATCCATGGTGTCAATAGCCTTCCTGATGTCTAATTTAATAGCAACACTACCTCCCCCAGTTTCTTTATTCAGCATATTAGTGCATTCTAAAGAAAGGCAGATAAAATCTTGGATAGATCTTCCTTTAAGGAAGCCAAATTGGTTCCAAGAAAATTTTTTATTACAGATTGAAGAGAGTCAATTAGCAATGAGCTTGGAGATAATTTTGTAAATGGTGTTGATAAGGGCAATAGGTAGGAAAAGGAGAATGACCGCAACATTCATCACCTTAGGAATAACAGTAAGAAATTGAGCATTTATCCCATGTGGGAGAGCACCAGTGGAGAAAAAAGATTTGACCAGTTTGCAAACATCCACATGAATTATTTCCCAGTAGTGTTGGAAGAAACCATTATTAAAATCATCAGGTCCCGGGGCACTCTCCGTGTTGAGGATAAAAACAGTGTCTTTGATTTCAAGATCTCAGGGTATACTTAAAAGATGATCATTATCTTCCACAGTAACCATATTTTGAATGATATCAAGAATAATGTCTTTGAAAATCTCTGAACCATTGAACAAATTATGAAAATAATCAACAATATGACTAGAAATGGCATCCTTAGATTCAAGAAGGGTGTCCTCAACTCTAAGAAAGAAAAGAGGTCTATAGAATTTTCTGATTTTTTGAGAGAATTGTAGAACTTGGTATTCCTGTCTCCATCCGAAAGCCATTTGGTTTTGAAAATTTGTTTACGCATGTTATATTTGAGTTTCAGAAGGGAGTTGAGCTTCAGAGAAATAGTAATTTCTGTTTGAGGATCTAGAGAGATATTAGAGAAGGTGTTGAAGCTTCGAATGCGAATGAGGTCATTCTCTAGGGAGGAGATGTCCTTATCAAGTTGTTTTGTTTTAGAGCTACACCAACCCTTGAGACATTGTTTAATGATTTTTAATTTAGTAATGCATGCAAAATCATCATTTTGATGAGTCATACCATCCCAAAAATATTTTATCATGTTAGAGAATTCAGGATCCTGATCCCAAGAATTGTTAAATTTTAAAGGAGTAGGAAATTTAAACCCCTTGGTTAAAAGACTGATGAGAATGGGGTGATGGTCATAATTGATCTTGGGCATGGTAATGCTAGATATGGATTCCCACACATCAAGGGCAGCATGATTTTTGAAATCCCTGTCACGTTTTCTCGCCAAAACTCTATTGAGACACTTTCTATACCAAGTATTCTTAGCACCAGTGATGTTGATTTATATAGGATCACAGTTCTCAATAGAAGATTTGAATTCTCTTGAGGAGATAGAAGAGTGTGATGGCCCAATTTTTTCACTTAGAGAGAGAATGGAATTGAAATCACCTATCAGAAACCAGGGACCCTGTATAAATATAGAGGGAGAATGAAGGTCATGCCAAAGGGATATTTTCTCTAATATCTATTCTCAGCATAAACAGTATTGAAAAAATCATGAACATCATCCGAAAAAATTCACAAGTAAACATTTGATCTGAAAATTTAACAACATTAACATATTTCATTGAAGAATGATAAAAAATACAAAGGGTTTCAGTAGAAATTATATCCTTTCAAGCACCAAGGAAATTATAGTCAAAAGAGCATAAATGAAAATATTTTGAATAGAAATTAATTTTAAGCTCAGCAATAGCAAATAATTCTTGTTTGTGAGTCATAAGAAATATTTTATGCACAATAAAAGTGTCAGAGTTTTCTATACCCTGACAGTTCCAAAATAAACAATTCATTTAAACCTGCATTTGGAGTTAGAACTCCCTTTTTTTGAATCACCCAAGCCATTCTTTCTTGCTGACCTTCTGGGTTCCTGAGAGGTGGTTGGGATGGATTTATGTCCCTACTTAATCTTAGAAGATGTAACAGACAAATTAGAAGCACATTTAATATCATCATCTTGATTTTTTTCCAAGGGGATTGCAGACACATGTGGGGTCATTGGACAATCTCTTGGAGGAAAAGAAACAGGTTCAGAAGAATCAGTTGTGCCTGAAGGGAAAATCACAGTGGTCATAGAGTCCATTGCCACTGTCAGGTCATTTGAGACTAGCACCTTGGAAGTGTTAGATATTTCATTGGTAGACAAAACCTGATGTTGAGCATCATAATTGAGTTTTTCAGATTTAGTATCAGAGTTCATATCCACAGAGGAAACCTTTGAACTCAAATCAGGCTGGTCGGGATGGACATGAGAGCCACTAGGGGGTCAATAGTCGTGGCAGTGGATTGTGAACCGACTACCTTATTCAAATCCATAGCAACACAGGGGTACAGTTTTGGGGATTTACCTGTAGCAGCATCCATGGTGTGCGTACGTGTATCATCAGGAGCATCTTTACGAGTCTCTGCCTGCAGGCCATCACCCGAGGATGCGTGATGACATGAGACGAGATCTCCAGGAGCTACCTATGACTGTTAAAATATGCTCTGAACCATCTGTTCATACTCATCCATTATACTAACATCAACGTTTATAGATTCATCCTCTTCAACCATATCAGACCATTTAGCACCGGAGGATTCTCCCAGCTGAGGTAGTTTTTCCCCCATTTTTTAGTTTTTTTTTCACGGGGGATTCAAACTATGCAGAGGAAGAAACAAAGTCCTTTTTCTTTCATCTAACCTACTTCCATTCATCATCTTTCGACTGGTCCTCCTGTATTTTCACCTGGTTCTTCATCACGCTGCAATTCAGCAGAGAATGCCTGACTATTTTGCACAGTTCACATAATGGTGGACGATGCTCATACTCGAATCAAACCATTGTATTGTAGTCATTTGTGCTGAAGGCTACTACATTTGGTATCATGTTCTCCGGTTTGACCCCCACTATCACCCGCACAAACATCACAAGTTCAGAATTCAAATTCCGATGATAAATTTTCAACAGTTTTCCAATACAGAAGGCTATGTCGTTCAAAATTTTGGGATGCCAAAAAAAGAAATTCAACGCATGAATTCTCACCCAGATCTGCGCTATTGTGTTCCTGTGATTATGTGAGTTGAAGGAGAAATCCCATTCACAGAGGCGAAGCAGCCCTGGTTTCGGCTGAACATTACCTAGCTTCCAGATGCGGATGAATTCCTCTTGTGAGCTTAACAATATATGATAATAACAACGTTTGATAGGAACGATCTTCCAATCACTGAATCCCCAAATATGCAAGATCCTCAGTTTGAACTCCATGGCCGACCATGGTTTTTCTCCCTTCAAATACGGAACACGACCCATGAATGAGTACTTACAATGTTTCGATCATTGTTGCAGCGCCTCTGGATCTGCTTCCACCGTGAATCGACCATCATCCAATTTCTTGGATAATGAGGATTTCCTCGTGATATCCGCACACAGATTTGTGCATATGAGGGCTCCCAAGAAAGAGACCGGCTTGGATATTTCAGTCAGTATAACTTCTTTGTTCTTCGCCAATTTTCCACTGTCCACGTTGGATTTCTCCCATTCCCAATCCAGAACGAAACATTCCATGACTAAAGAGGACTAAAGATTTTCATCTCATCGCCCATATTCGAAGATGTGGAAACCTAACGGCTATGAAGGTCACCGCTGAGAGCTCCCAAGAGGCCGCCATCCTTTATCAGTCTCTAGAGTATTAATTATCCGATGATTAATCTGAATAATATTTCCCAGTAGAACTCAAGATTGATTTTCCTTTAATAATTTCTTTCATATTGAATTATAGTACTTTTTATGATTCCTTTAATAATTCCTTTCTTTTATATCTTTTATTTTCAGCTTTGGATAATCAAGTCTTATGTGTCCATATTTCTTAAATTCATATCAAGTAACTTCAGTATCTTTATTATCTTTATTTATTTTCTAATATCTATACTGAAATTCATTATTTCGAATAATCTTGTTCATTCATTAATTAATATTGGATAATTAATTCTATAAATGTTATGATTCACTTGAATCTAATTGAATAACAACATTATTTACCTTTGTAGACTTAATAATCTTCTTAGGAGTCTTTGATTTGTTCTGAATTGTAGTAGTAGTAAAGGATACTCTATTATTCTTTTTCATTACTTTTCTAAATTTATTTATAATATATTTTCTTGTTTCAAAGGAATTCAAAAAGACTCATTAATAGAGGCTCTTGTGACCTTTTTTGATTCATCATCTTGAGTTGTTTTTTTCTCAGTCATTAGGCATGATGTGTATAATCTTCTCACCAAGGGCTTCATCATCCATTACTTTCTCTCTCATGGTTTGTAAATTGTTCATATTATTCATAAATCACTGTTAAACATTACAAACATGTTCTCTATTAGGAAACTCAAAATATTGATAATATACTATTATCATCGATCTTCTAGTCTCAAACACATTAGATGTACCAAAATGAGTATTCTCTATTTGCTTCCAAATAATATTGGCTTTTTCAGAAGAATAAATCTATCTATATATATTTCTTGTCTTTGAACAATGTAATGTTTTTCATACCTTGTAAATAAATTGGTATTTTTTTTATTGATTCGTAAAGAGTCTAACTTCCTTGTCAGGAATTTTATAATATTTATTAAGGATAACAAAATTTTAAACTCTAGTATTGATAAAAAAAGTCTTCATTCTATCTCTCCAATACTCATAGTCATTATCATAAAAAATTATTTGTTCTTGTAGGATTCATATTTTCAATCAATATTAAATTTAAACTAATTATCGTTAAAAAATAAAAAATACCGTTTTCCATAGTACATGATTGTGTAACTGATATTTATAAACAAAAAGATTATAAAAAATATAAACAACATTAAAAAGTAATTTAATCAAATATATGAGTAGTGGAAACCGCATCGGATACCAATTATAGGATCGTAATGTATAAGGATTTGGTTTACAAGAATTTAAACGAATTAAATTCATTAAAACCATTAATATATTTAAAATAATTATTCGGATTGGGGCTTGGTTCTAATGAAAACAAATATTGTAATTAGGTTGCTTATGATAAGCATTCTAATGGCCATATTGAAATTAATCATATTCATAGTTAAAATGATTTAAATAGAGTATGCTTGAAAAAGATTACAATCACTATGGTTACAATGATCAGAGTAAAAGAATACAATGATTTAATCATAAAGCATAATTAATTATATTGAGTAAAAAAATGTAATTAAAAATATTTTAATTAGAGTAATATAAATATATTGTAATTAGATTGGTTATGATAAACATTATATAAAATATAAAGAATAATAAGTAAAAAAATTGGCATTCTATTACAATGAAGTTGAAATGTAAAAACTGTAATTATTTTAATCCAAAGATATGGGCATCATTTAGCCGAGGAGAGAGGTACCTTAATTTATACACTAGATCAATTATATCTTACCCACACCTGAGTAAACCCTTGATAAGGTGATCATCTTTAGTCTATCTACCTATCCTCAGAAGCCATCGACTATGAAGGTAATCGAAAACTCTGTCTTCCAATCCTCACAAGCCCTTGATCTGCAAATGATTTGCACTTTTGTCTTCCTATCCCCATAATCCCTCGATTGTATTCACTAATGATCAAAATCACAATAGGAAAAAAAATATCTTGAAATTAAAAATTATGCAGAATGAAAAGTTAAAAACTTTACTTTAGAGTATTTTACACGATGTTGAGATTGGATAAAGATATCACAGGATGCCTCAGATTTTTCAAAAGTTCTAAACTCATCCAAAACAACTAGTATTTATAGGCCTCATCAAAATGATCATATTTTAGCTCCAACGATTATATTTCTTCATGAAATCTCAGAGGTACTTTTTCACCTAGCACTCCAACGGTCATCTTCTAACTGAAACAATGACATCGTTTAATCATGCATATCAAAATAGAATACATGACCTCATTTTTATTAAAAGGAATTATTTTCGATAAAACATTTTTTTGGTTATTATAAAGTGGGTATTAAAAGAATATTTATATTTAAATAACATAAAAAAGTGAACTATAAATGAATATGAAGAAATTTCCTAGTCAGTATAATATTGATCGGTGTGTATGATGGAAATTGTAACATGGTTTTCTGATATAAATAATGTTTATTGAGTATGATATAAATCATTTTCATCCTCAATATGATAAACATGGTAATAGTCAAAAACTATATTTCTTAGTATGTATGATAACTATCATATTCTATATGAGAAACGTAATGATGGTCTTGTAAAAAAAATCACTAAAGTAAAAAACTATAATAAAACATATGAGTTCATCTGAAAATAATGGTTGTTATTTCCAAAACAAAAATGGATAGAAAAGTGAAAATAGTTATTTTGACTCAATAAAGTAATATGAGCTCATGAATTCTCACACAGATGATGATAGTCAAACTGAGACTGTGGTTCACATCACCAGTTAAGAAGGATTTGATAACATAGCATGGATGTTAGAAACCTAGTTTTTTTAGAAAGGAGGAGTTTTTGGTGTTAGTTATTTATTGATGCCTACAAGTTTTTATAGTACTGCAACATTGTCCTTATCCAGTTCATGGGGAGATCATGGAGAGTCATCATCATTAGATAAAGAGTATTAGGAGAAGCTGTGATCTTAGGATGAGGTTATATAGATATTGTGTATAGAATGGGAATAGTTTTATTTATAGTATAAAAAACAACAGGAGGAGCAGCACTGGGCACAAGAGCAACAACTACAACAAATGATGGAGCACATGTGACACTTGAAACATGATATAAAGATGGATTTATCTCCACCACCTCCTCGAGAAGATCCTTTTCCTCAAGGATTTATTTATTTTTTCACATATTTATTATAATAAAAATTTGAATGAAGATATTTTTTGTATTATTATTAGTTATTTAGATAGTTATATTTTTATATAATGTGGGTTTTTATATTCCTATGTTGTTTTTCATTTATTATTTATTATTTATATAGTTTTATATTATTTTTTATGGGAGATCAATATCATCGAAAAAAAATAATTACGATGATGGAAAAATACCATGGTAAAGGATGTTTTTTATAGGAACGTAAAAATTGTTTTATGATAGGTGAATTTACAATCATAAAAAAGCCTTTTTTGATAGACCATTGATAAAAAAGTTTTTTTAGTTCACTTTTAAGTTATAGGTAACTTATGAAGTGTTCTCATCTCAAACAAACCATTGTAAATACTTATTATTCCAATAGTTTAAGATTTTATATAATTTTATCTCCCTAATTTTACTATGATTTCTATGAAACTTATTTGAGCTCCTTCCAAAGAAAAATTCAAGGACTCAGAATCATCGAATATTTATAGATTTATAATCACTACATTTTCTCAATCCTATAATATTTTTATTTTTATTTTTATGCTTTATATTAATGTTCTATTTTTGTTTCACTTTATTCATTTGTAAAAAACATTATCTTATGCTAAAATATATATTTCATGGCTGAAAATATCATTTACTATCATTTTTATTCCCATGATAAACTATGAAAGTGATTTTTTTACAAGTGGTTATTTTATCCCATGTAAAATTTGGGAGTGGATTTGTTCCTAGACTAACTTTTGTATAACTATTTGTAAAAATAAATCCATATTGTGGATCAGTTTATTTTAAAATAGTATTCTTGGAAGATGGTGATTTGATATGGAAGAGATTAATTATCAACATGATAATGGAAACCTTGTTTAAAATTCCTCTATGCATTATCTATTTTGTTCTTTGTTTTAAATGAAATCAGATTACTATTTTTTAATTTTACAATATGAAATTACTCTGATATTTAACTTAAACTAGTATTTTATATTAAATTAATTATAGGAGTAGAATAAATTAAAAAGTTAATATATTATCCAATTTATTTTAACTGAGATGTGATTGAGTTTTTTAGAATCTTTTCTAAAGACCAAATAATACTGTGAAATTATTTTTTTAAATAGTGGATTTTATAAATTGGGGGATTTATGTTTTTAAACTTCCTTTGAAAATTTATTTTATTAGAAAACCAATTCACCCCATTCTTATGTTTTCCACCAGGACCAAGAAACTCAGTTACAATGATCATTTTATCTTTTATATAAATTTATAAATGGAAAATATCATTTTAATAAAAAAATCACATGATTAAGTTTGTTTAATTTTAAATTAACATTTCCAACATGTAGAAATTTTATTGATTTTTTTTATATTTTAAAAAATAATTTTACAATTTGGTGACGAGGTCATTTTTACTCTCTTTATCAAAATTAATCTGTAATGTAAAAAAAATATACCCCGATAAAAAGTAAAATGATAAAATTACTTTTAAAAAGGAGAAATGTAAAAATTGTTTACAATTTTTCCAAAATGGTTATTGAGATAAGTTTAAATTTTATATTTTACCACACTCTACTTTTCACCTTTTTTGAGCTACTAACCCTTGAATAGTGTTAGGATATTATTGAAAAATGATGAGTGTTTCTAAAAGTGTCCCTTTCTCCTCTTACAAAAGGATATCATTTAATCCCATTCAATGACACACATAAACATAGAATGAATCCATGATTTTATTTTATTTCACTCTCTAGAAAACTCTCTCCCACAATCATTAAGCCCCTGGTCACTCATAGTTTTAATAATACCATCAATATCAATGGAACATCTGAGGAAAAATCATGTCGCAAATATAAGTATTATCTTCATCATAATATTTTATTCTTAATATTAATCATCCAAATATCATATAAACATAAGTTTATTATGATTTTAGTATCAATATTATACTGATATATTTTTATATTAATGGTATATGCCTTAGTTATTCATTTCCATCAACATAGGAAAAATAGAAAAACATAGTTCTGGTGTTTCACAAACTCCAACCTACACAAAGCGATGCCATTTGTTTTTCATTATTGAATACCATGGTTGGTATTAATGGTGATAATGATAAATAAATATTATATATCATAGATATTTATTACTCTTAAATTTAAATTTAATACCCACTATAACCCCCTCTAAAGGGCTAATAAATGAGGACACTAATCATTCGTAAGTGCAGATTACCGCCTCCAAGATTAAACATTTTTCATTTTTAATTTAGATTTAAATTATTTTTATAATAATATTAAAATATAGTTCCCCACAATAAAAAATATATAATATCATTATTATAATGTTATACTTGTATTACATCATAATAAATACATACTTAACTATACTCACCAACCAATATAAATAATTTTCATGTTTGGGTTTGTTTAACCACCCATGTGAAAAATGATTTAAAATATAATTATGAATGGCTGTAAGAACATAAAAATTAATATTATTATAATATGTTATAAATATTATCATTATTATGTTTTTATGTAAATATGACATTAATTACTGAACTTATTATTAAGATAAAATTATATTTTTCTAAAATTACCAAATAAGTCATCATCAATTTGGTTTATACAAAACGTAACAAGAATAAATATACTATTAAATAAAAACATTTTAAATAAAAATAAGTAGTAAAGTATATGATGATAAATTCTATGTCAATAATGGGGTTGGTATCAAATTATGGGTAATGATATCAATATTATTAAACATGTGAAAAAGTGTTGAAGTTATTAACACTTGATGATCATATTTCACTAGAAATAATTAATATGGCCATGATAAATAATTATAATAAGGATTATAAAAGAGAAATATTTATTAATATCATTTTGAAATTGGCTATTATGTTAGATATTTTTATAGGATGTTAGAGTGTGATCAACTAAGGAAACAATGAAAGGGTTATCATCTCAAACCCCTATCATTGAGACGTGTTTGTGTCATAAATCACATTTTTATCTCAATGATGGAAATGATACCCCTTTATCATATTTTAGATATTATTATTTTAATTTAATTATATTTAATATTCTATTTAAATTTCTACTTCTTATGTCATTTTGATTAAAAAATTAAAAAATTTGTAAGGGTTTTGGTTTCAACTTTTGTTTATTGAGACATGTTTTAATATTATACAAGCATTTAATATTTATATAGTGTATATAAATTTAAATAATTTATTTTTGAATAACCCAGGGTTAAATTAGTGTTATCTATATAACTATATGATTTTCAAGCATCCAATGATTGTGTAATTAAAAATTACTAAAAGTGATATGGGGTTTTTGTGACTCGAGTAACTTCTTATATCATAGTCAATATTATTTCACTATCATAATTAAATATTGATATATTATAAATGATTATGATGTTATGTTTTGTTTAAAATTCTTGTGATAGAGAAATCATGATCCAATCTAATTTCTTACACTAGGATTATTCGTTTTTTTAAAATTAATTTATGTTAAGAATAATTCCAAATCCTTTTAAAGGAATTTTCTTCCATGTTAATGTTTTCACATCCCTCCAATGTTCTCCATTACCTAGTGGTAACTCAAATTGGTTTTATCTATAGAGAAAATTAAATTCCTATTAATTCATTTTAATGAAATTTGCCTTTATTTTTTTAATGTTGTGGTTTTTTGAACAATCTTATTTTCAATTGTGCAAAACGATTACCCATCCTTTAAATATAAAATCGTTTTATCATAAAATATTTAATTTATTTTGATTATATTTATTTCTTTTTCAACATTAAATTAGTCAATATTCTATTTATTTGTAAAAGATTCAAAAGTATTTCCACATCCATTTTTTATAACATTGTGTTTTATCAAGTATCTCTTTTTAAATATTATATTTAGTGTAATATCTTTCAAATTATTTTTATTTTTTATTTTTCAAACAATAAAGTGTTTTCAATGTTTTTTTATTTTTAAAAATTTATAATGTGTTTTTCAAAATATTTTTCCTTTTCTTGAAAAATATGATTCTTAATGTAAATTTCACATGAATATTTTAAAAGGCTCTGGGAATTGTTTGTAATTTTACACCTATTTTCCATAAAAGGTGTATATTTCATGAATTGATATTTGGATCACCATCTATATATTATAACTAAATGATTTCTTTTTAAAAATGTGATTTATAAAATCTTATTTTATCTTAAGATCATTTGATGTTATGTTTTTGAAATTTTTAATAATCCTATTCTTTTTTTCATGGGTTCATTATGATATAATGAAAGCATGATTTTCACATGGAATTACAATGTTTGGATTATGAGATATTTGGGACATATATATCCCTCTTATTCATTTGTTAATGGATTATAAGTCATGATATTGAAATTTTATTTGAATCGAATGACATGTATCTTGGTTCAAAAATGTTTAGTATGATGGAATTTATCTCCACTCACAATTTTATGTGTGAATGGGTTGGTGGGTAGGTAGGATTACAAGATAAGATATCCAATGTCAATTATTATAAAACTTTCTTTTCTAAGATCTTCGATCATGATATCCATTTCATGTATTATTTTCTCATTCCAAGGTAAGAGTGTTATAATTTGAGATCTTATGCATTTATTTCTTGGTAATGGTTAACTATTATTGTTTTATTGTCTTTTTAAATATGAAAATTTTCATTATACATTACTTTCTTTATGATTATGATATGACTATTATATACTTTTTTATTTTATCACATACTATGTATTAGATATTAACCCTTTATTATGATTCTAATCCCCACAATATGATGATTTTTATATTAATAAAGATATATATGAAATGGCATTGAGGAGCATGGATATTGACAAATGGTCACAAGTTTTGTAAACTAAGATGTTTACGCAGCTAATATCAAAGACACTAAACCTTTTGGTTTTTGGGTCATACAACTTTTTTGAGATGTATTTTTTTGAAAATCATGGGATCAATACATTATTCATGTCTCATTTATATTTTCTCACATTAATTATACAAAATTCACATAGGTAGTTGATGATTATAACCTATCAATTAACCTCCCATGAATCATAATAGAAACCACACAATATCTTTTTTTATTCATTTTGAATAGATCTATCATCTTACGTCACGATACATATTCATCACTCAAGTATGAAATTACAAAACAAAGACGTGGATTTTTTTACGATATATTCCTTCTAACACGAGGGAACTATCTGTAAACATTAAAAATAGATCAAAAAATTATCTTTTAGTGAAAAATCGTCAATAAAGTACCACTTATTTAACGAGACACATATCATATTTGAATCATTATCTGATACCTTTTCATAATTCACCAAAACTATATAAGTATAATATAGATTAACTTAATATAACACCATATGATACTTTTCCTACTGATCCCCAAGATTCAAATCAACAATTATACTCAGCCATTTCCACTAATATTCTTGTTCATTCACTACAATGAATTTCTTACAAAAGTAATCCTCATCCACATTAGATTTTCCAAATTCATAGAACAAATCATATTAGAATGTTTAAATATACACAAGAAAATAAATTCCCACATATTTATAGAAATTCTATAGAAACGATGCACCATACATCTATCATTTGATTATACTATTAACCATTTTTTAAAAAGGAAACACTTAGAATTTCAAGGTACAAACAACTGTTCTGAGATGTATTTCAAGAGTATGATAGTTTTTTTCACAAGTATTTAACAATATCGTTTTATATTTGAAAAAAAAATAATCCCTTTCCTTATGCACACATCAAAATCTATCTCTATACGTGTCAAAATTTATCTAGTACCCATTACTAGACTTCGGTAAAATCAAAAACAGATCCACCTTCTATCTTCACTTTATCTTATTAAAATCTATATATCACTTCTCATAACAATTTAATACAAAATAATTATAGTCGAATACTATTATTAATGATGATAAAATAAAAAAAATAAAAAATAAATCAAGTATAATTCCCATTAATCTTACGAAAACAACTACTCACTAAAAAAGTATTAGGACACTCCCATAATATCATGACTCTGTATTTATTAGATTCAATTGAAATAACTCTCTTATAAGTGAAATTTACTATGTACGTCTCAAACTAAATAAAAAACTAGTATTTGAAAATTCGTAGGTATAAATTATGACCTCTCATTACCTTTAGAATAATTATTGTATGTCTTCTATGATCCTATTTTGATCAGAAGTCAATGAGAATATCAACTATAAGAAACATAATAAATAAGTTATGGTTTTTAGAGAAGATAATATTCAATGATTATATAAAAAATTAAAGAATAATTGTTATACCTAATTAATTTAAGACAATACTCATAATGTTTATAACCTTCTCCCGAAGGTCATCATTTAGATATCTTATTCCTTTACCCTCAATAGGGGATGTTTTGATCTGAAATAAATTTATAAAAATTACTTTTTTCACCTCAACCATTCAAAAAGAATATCTATAGGTAAAGGGTATTTAATCGCCACTCTTAGATGATTAAAATTATAGAATTAATTTCATAACATCAATCCACAATCATATTTATTGGAAAAGAAATATGTTTTCACCTTAGAACTAACAATAATAAGAATAATTCCCTTTCCCACTGAATCATCCAAATAAATATTCATCTCTTGTAGAACTAATGAGGCTTGTAATGTTATGGTAGATATATAAGAATCATCCCAAAAACTATTATATAGATAACTTAACATCTCACTTTGATGGTCGTCTATAGATCTCTCGATAGAACAAATTATGATAAAAATCAACAATAGCTATTAACTAGATTTGAAAACATAATTTTAATATTCTAATAAACAACCATCTTAACTAAAATATCAATTCTACCAGATCTTGAATAACTTATCCTACCCTATATTCAGGAATTCACTTTCTTCCTAAAAAGTGTGATTGCATCAATCATTTTAGGTAAAAGACACTATATAACTATAATAGTTGATATATGATTTAAAAATAAAAAACAAATATATTATAATAATGAGACAATATGTTATAAAATATTGAACATAGAAGTTTTATATAGTAAACAAGTAAGTATTATTATTCTGATTCAAGCCCTGTTTATGATTTACACCAATCCTCTTAAAATATTTAGCTTTATTTTTGATAAGTTTGTCCATAGGAATATTTGATCCCCATGTTTTATTTGAATTGTACAAACTCGTGTATTTAAAAACCATATGAATCTAAGAAACATGGCAGACTCTAATAGAATTAGACTAATGAGATTTGGATTTAAAATAGTTAGAATATAAAAGAGATTATTTGAATATTTTTTTGAATATTTAAGGGGTAATTTTGGAAGTGGATGAGTTATTGGAAAATGCATAGAGTAATGATTAGAGTTTTTGGTAATTAAAAAACCCATGATATGGTTATGAAAGGTCAAATTCGATACCTGGTGGGAAATAACTACAATATTAGTGGAAAATGTATGCGCTATCATTGAATGAAAAATACAAAGAATGCCCCACAGTGGGACATAATAATCTTATTATGCTATTAAACCTCTCTTGAGGGGACACCATGAGTCTAATAGTGTCCCCAACCCCCTACATCAATTGAGAAACCATAAATTTTTATTTTAAGATTTTTTTATTAAAAGTGTGGATCCTTAAATTAATTTTTTTTATCTAACTCGTCAATCCACCTCTCCATACATTTTATGACCACCTATATCAAGATTCTACTCTATATTTTAACAATAGGTTTTATCTAATTAGTGGGTTATGTTTGTTATTAGGCTCCCATAAATAAGTCTAAAATTATAAACACATTTAATGGGGAATTATTATTTTTTCAATTGAGGATGAATCATGTTGTGATATTGGATTGGCCAACTCTTATAAGAACGATATAGGCAGTAACTTACATAATACGAAATATATATCATGTTTTATGTTTGATATTGTATATGTGAATTGGTGTTTGGTTTAATGATACATGGATATTAATTGAGAGAGTTAATAATGCTGTGAATTAATATGTTGTGTCAATTCATGGCAAAGTAGATATTATAAATATGATTTATTAATTTTAATATCACCTATGGACCATTTATTCATGGATTGTGAATTTATTATTTTGTTTTAAATACTATTAATGTGTATCTAGGAATGGAAAAATCAAGAGTGGATCAAGATGGACTATAATGGACTAGGTTTAGGGTACTAGATAGGGAGAGTCCTTTGGTGATTTCTTTAGTAATATTATTACCATATATATTGGTTTAAATATCCCTTAATTGTATAATTGGAAATATGGGTAGTGAATTAATAGTGGTATGTCTACCAAGAATGGGTACATATTTTTTTTGGAGATTTAGAAAGTAGAATCTAATAAATTAATCATATAAAATTCTTATGACTATTCTCACTATTGTAAATGTGAGTTCGGGAATGGGATCCATCAGTTTTCTATTCTTTTGGGATAGATATTTTGTGGTGTGTGGAATGTGCAATATTGTAGAGGCCATGTATTGATTATTTTCAATGAGAAAGTGTTATACCTTTGGGTAGGTTAAAGGGTTATAATTTAAAAGGGGGTTTCTACATGTTTGGGGAATTTTTTGGCCATGGGAAATTCATATTATAATTTTAATAATCACAAATATAATTTTTATTGGGTTGATTTCATTAAGATAAGATATATAATAAGGAAATTTGATACGAAGTGAGTCGTTATATATTTTTTAATGAGGTAAAATGTCATTATATATTTTCATGAGTTATTTTAAGGTCTTTTATGACAATAATATCCTATTGGAATAGGGTCTATTAAGTGGTTATTGTTTTTTGATGTTTTATTTTTCAGATATTTGAGCTCAGGGACGTGATTTTTCATTATGAATCACATAGAGGGATAAATACTAGCTAAGAGATAACAATTCATTAGTTACTAGATGATAGATAAGATGTTGGTTATATATTCCATATATAGTTTCTATATTATCTCTATGATGGTATGGTAAAACATGATTTTTAGTTGATTATTTTGTTTTTATGCTAGTTTGTATTCTAGGATATCATAACAAGTCAATATTCTACCCATATTTTATTTCTCTTAGATGTACTAAGATAATAGAGGAAAATGATTTATCATGTCACCCACTAGATATTATCGCCAAATTGAGGGGGTTCATTTTATTTGAATATAAAACATGAATATGGATAACATATCAATGATGTCAATGTGACAAGGCGTCTTTCTGTGTCATATTTCAACTATTCACTCATGGGTTCATGGATATAATATACGGATTATTATAATAGGAAGGATGATTAGGAAATACCATTTAATAATATTATTTTATCTAATGATAACATTTATAATAAAATAATGAACTATATGAATATGATGGAATAGTTGAAGTAGGTTATCGATAATATCTCTCTAAACAGATCCACCAGAACCATTGACTTTTGTGGTTTGACCTGTGTTACTAAATGGGGATTATAAAAAATGGTTTCATTGATTCCATAATAAATTAAATCAATGGTGTATCAATTTATAGGTCCACATGCGAGTCTTCTCTAGTTCATATTCCTTATGTGAAACTCTGATTCCTTCAATCATTATAGGCACATTAGTTTGTGAACCTTATCCTAAAATGTGATCATTAAAATTCTTAATGATATGATATCTCTTTCCATTCCTTATCCAATCTTGGAAGAAAAACACTATTTTGTTAATGGATGAAGTATCCAAGTATCCATTGGATTAACATAAGAGATGTTGGTAGATTTTAAATATAAAACAAGTATAGAAAATATCTGTGTAATGATTGACATGGATAAAACATATAATAGAATGGAATGTAACTTAATTTAGAAATTTTTAATGAGTTTTGGGTTCTTCAAGTGGGGTTTTGATATATTTCCTCATTGGTATTATTGACCTCGGTTCTCAATTGATATAATTGTTTTTGGAATTTTAGATTCTCCATGTTCACCTTCATCCTATGATAAGGAATGCCTCTCTCTACCCCTTTCTCCTAGTCTCCTTTTCTGTACATGGATATTCTTGGATGAATATAAAAAATCTATTAAAAATGTGTAGGTACTAATTTACAAAGGAAGATACAGGTTCATTGGTATCTCGAACTTATTTTTCATAGGTGATATGTTATTCTTCTTAAATAGAAGACATGAATACATCATTTTTTTAAATATTTCTTAAAAAATGATGGGAAATGGAATGAGAAAATACTCATCTCTAGTAAAATATGTGTGTATATATTGTGTAGATGCTTGGAAAGGTGGTCTCAAATTATTCTTAGTCCAAGTGGACTCTTGAAATTTATGGTTCCCATGAATTACCTTGGCACTCCACTATCATGAACCAACACATTTACCCATCACCCAAGAAACTGTACTGGTTCATGGAATTCCATGAAGGTAATTCATAATCCCCTTAGGCTAGAAACTAGTCCATGGGAATTCGAAATATTCCTTTGAAATTGTTTTCCCAATTAACAAATAATAAAGTTATATCTGAGAACCTAACACGAACCTAAAAAAAGATGGTGGTTCATGTAATTTCACAAATAACCAAAACAAAAATAAACATCTAAAATATAGAAACATACCAAAGGAAAACTAATAAAAAAATTAGTATCATAAATTTAAACCATTTTCTGTAAACATATAAACAGAACTAATGTTCTGAAAAATGGTTGTAAGGGAATCAAAATAGGTGATATATTAGTGAATAAAATATATCTTGCTAACTAAACAAACAAAATAGGACATACAAATAACACCATGTGATACAAGGGATATTCCCACCACTTTACCTTCATTAAAAAATAATTATTTATCCAGAACATTCACAACTTCTAAGTGTTTATTTTCCATTATCTATATCCATATAAAAAAGACTATATATACCAAATGGGTATATGTTGTGTGTGATCATATCATGTATCGTGGAATACCACCAAGTGTTCCATATTCTTACCTTGTTAGATAAAATACATAATTTTGATTTTAAAATAATGATACAAATTATTTATTTATCCTTTCTACATAAAAAATTATATTTAAATATAGCAATGAATACAAAATTAATGTTGATTAAACCATATAAATTTTAGTGTAAAAAGTGTGACATGGGTGGAAAACCCTAAGAGTACTAAGGATAGGTCCCCTAGAACTTCTGTATCACCAATTAGGGATATCACAAAATTTATAGGAACCAACAGTATCTACATCAATAGGAAGGTCGAATTTCTACATCACCCATCCAATGAAAAGACCCATTCAAATAGAGGTTCACCTCCCCGAGAACCCATAGTCTACCTCATGGTTTATTATTTGTCAAGATCATAAAAAATTATTCCTTTCCACACAAAAACCATAATTTGTTACATTACAATTAGAAAACCCTTTTTACACTTTCCAAATATCATATATTACTTAAACAAAAGGTTCCTAAAAAAATTATTAATATAGAATACTTATTGGATTTTATAAACATATCTATAAACAGATTTAAGAATAAAATAATCCATGAGTTCACTCCAAGAATTTATGAAACAAAACTATATACCTTTAATGAAAAATCCATTATCAATGAAGTAAAAACCTATAAAAGGGAGGTATATATCCTACAAAATTAAAATATAATCCCAAAAATTAAAACCCACTTCTATAAATATATCCAAGATGAACCCTATGCCTCTTTGACTATATGTTTTTGTAAATAAAAGATAAAAAATAGAATAAAAGAAATAATACTATGAAAAATAAATTATTGGGATTATTCCTTAATAATTATAAGAGAAGAACATAATAGAAATAAATACAATAGGGGGGGGGGATGGTGTCCACTAATATAATACGGAGATGGGGTTGAGTGGGATGGAAAATGGGATTATTATTTTTTCTCTAGGGAGGATAGTTAGGTAATTCTAATTATTTTTAAGTTCAATAAATGATGCATTGTTTTCTAAACCTTGCTCTGATCATTAAGGAAACTATATCTCTCATAGATACTCACATGAATGGCTTGAAAAAATAGAAATCCCATTCACTTTTTATGTGAAATACCTTTAATAAAAAAACTCTTTTCCGGGTTTCCATGCTATTTTCTTAACCGTGCACCGACTGTGTGGTTACATAAATTTGATTAATTTTTTATATTTTTCAAGAGAAATCATGGGAAATATTGAATATAAATTAATTCCATGTAAAATATATTCCATACTAGAGAATGAAAAGGTGGTGGTGACAATTCACTTCACCATATCACTTTGTAACCCCATAATGTAAACCCACTAATTTATCATCCAATAATAAAGTCTTTTAGAACCCCTCTTTCAAGTAAGTAACTCTTGAATAATCAATTTTAAGTAAATAAATTGTTTGTGTGAGGATTGGTAGCGGTTGGAGGACTTTTGGAATGTTTTTAGGGATTTTTTAGAGGTTAATGGTTTGGGATGGTTTGTAAAAATTGTGAAACTCCTACAGGAAACTATGAAAAGTGAGGTAGTGTACTATTGGTAGGCACATAGTTAGGTGCACAATTTAGAAATACTGCATGACCATCTAAGGTAGGTTTTTGGAGATTCAACATGGATTTGTTTTAGAATATGTTTGGTTCTACATTTATGTCACAATTTCCAGGGTATGTGGCTTAAATCTCAACTCCTATTATTATAAATTGAAGAATTGAATTAAAATTTATTTTTTTCTTTTTAAAAGGAAAATATTCCATCCATTATATAGAAACCCTTATAATTTGTTACCATCCTTTAGAGTCTTGGGGATGTCTCCTAATGCCAAGTAGAAATTCCTCCTCAACTCAATCTAATGGGAAGGGTGGGTTATTGAAAGTTTTATAAGCTTGTTCAGTATGTGACTTACCAATGGTAATATCTTGTACATTCCTTGAATAGCAATTTTTACCAGTCTAGGTTTGTCCCTATTTCTTTTTGAATAATATTGTATTTATTTTTATTCTTGGAGTTGGAATATTATCCTGGATTATTCATCGCATTAGGATTGTAGAATGGAGTTGGATATTCTAAAAATTAAATGTAGAGCATAAACTGAATAGCTAACATATTTATGCTAAACATCAGGTTTCCTGGGATTTGGGTTCATAAGATTCTGGTAGACACATATATTAGTTGTAATCTTAATGTCATGGGTTTTTCCAATGAGAAGATCATGACATGAATTTAAGAAATGTATTCCCACTAAGAGTGCATATTTTATTTTGAGTAAGGTTTTATGGTGCTGTGCAAAATTGGTGAGTTTTTAAAAGTTTTGGAATTGTTTTGAACTATGAGATTTGGAAAAGTAATGTTATGAGTATTTTTAATATTGTGTGAATTTCAAATACAATGTATAATTTTCTAAATTGGATTGGAAAAGGAATGTTTTGATTTATATATAGATTTTTTGTGATAATTGTGATGTAGTAAATGTGAAATTGTTATGACTTTAGTTTATATAGAGTGAGACTTGTGGTATTTATTTTTCTTATAGAAAATGGAACCCGATAGGAGTTATAGAAACAAACTAGAAGCATCCACTTATAATGTGGTTTCCAATTATCCCCAAGTAAACCAACAAATAGTTCAAAGTATTGTTTATGATTTTGAAGCTATTCTTAAGGTGAACCGAATGTATGATCCAAGGAAAGTAGATCATTCCATTCAGTTCTAGAAGAAGAATCCACTGATATTTAAAGGTGATTGTTAACATGTGAAGCCAAGGTTTTGAATGAATAGGATGAATAAAATAATTAATTTACTAAGCTCACTAGAAGCATTGAATGTTAACTTGGAGATGTATATGATGGGGGATCTTACAAGACAATAGTTTGATTTAGTAGTTCGTGAGAAATTGGATAAATAATTTCAATGGATGGTTTTCATAATATTTTCAATAAACAATTATATCCTCATAAATCCAGGATTTCATGAATGATAGACATCTTCAAATTGAATAAGGAGATCCACTTAGTGAAAAAGTATGTAGCTATGCTTATGAATTTTTTCCACTTTTCACCTGAAGTTACTGCTACTACACCCTTGAGGGAACCCATTTTTAAATCAAGGATATGGCTGGATATTGACTCAATGTTTTTCATCCTCTTTATAATGGATTATAAGAGGATGTTCAATAGGGAAAACATTCCAGAAAGGGTTATCTCAAGATCCATATGTGGTGGATTCATGTTGATACCTACTGGAAATGGTGGGAACTCTAATGATGGGAACAAGAGGAAAAGGGAAACATATTTTCAAGGTAGTGGGATGACATAAAATCATATGGTAGAATTAGTGATTCTTAATCCAAAAATTAATAGCAACCCAGGATTTCTCTAATTTGGTCCTTTGGATCACATAATGTGACATTGTATGACACCAACTAGATCATGTCAAAATTGAATCTAGATAGGGAATAATCAGTTTTATTATCGTATTTCTCTATTTTTGGGTGTTCGAGACACATCTCATGTTTAATAAACGTTGTATGATTAGATGGGATGGGGAAAATACCTCTCATCAGTAAATTAGAGGAATAAAAATAGATTCTAGGAATACAATTAATCCTCAAGAAGTGTAATTTCAATAGGGAGATAATGTACAGAGTGCAGCGAGTAATAAATTAAGTGGATCTGTGAAAGTTATCATGGATGATGAATCTAGACCATCGATGGTGAGAGGTATGATTCTTTTGAAATACAACCATATGAAATCTTTTTCTAATATGGGTTCATCCAATTCATTTATTTCTTATAATGTTGCTAATATTCATGGTATAAATATTGATATGATTCCTTCTATTTTGAAACATCAAAATCCTATTGGTCAAAGAGAATGTTAAGACATTACGTTTAGAGAATGTTCTATAAATATTTATGGAGTCGTGTTAAAATGGGATTTATTTTTTCATGAGATGGATGTCTTTGAAATAATGTTGTGTATGTATTGTTAGATAATGTTAAAGGCTCACATTGATAGTTATAAGTGAAAGGCTCATCGTAGAACTGATGATGTCATCAACCATCTCTTTAAAGGAGAATGAAATGTGATGGAATTTGAAAAGAAATTGTTGGAACTAACAGTTGGAATGATCTCATACTAGTTGGAAACATTGAATTTGGAATCTATGGAAGATATTGATAATATCATATTTCTAGTGGTTGATGATCATTTTTCAAATTTTTTCCTAAAAAATTCTCTAGGTTTCCACCCATAATGGAAGTTGATTTTATGATTAATCTTCTTATAGGGTCAAGTCCTATTTCTATTTAGTCTTACTGGATAGAACCAACAGAATTGGGATATTTGAAAGTGTTTTTAGAAGAGAGATAAATCAAATGATTCACTTTTCTTAGCATGTCTCTATATACATCAATAGTATTGTTTGTGAGAAATGTAAATGGAACTCTTTGGTTGTGTGTGAATTATCATAAAATTTACATTGTTTTGATAATGAATTAATAACCACATACCTGAATTGAAGATTTTTTCAATCAATTGAAGGGATACCACTGGGTATTAAAAATTTAATTGTGATTAGGATATCACCAATTTTATTTTTGGAAAGAGGATATTCAAAAATTAGGTTTTATTAGTAGATATAGAAATTATGGGAATGTGTTTATGACATTCGGTCTTACAAATGCACAAGTGGTCTTCATGGAATTGATGAATAAAATATTTCAAGGATATATAGATTAATTTTTAGTGGTGTTAGAGGATGAAATATTAGTGTATTTAAGGACAAGGTCTGAGAATTAGAAACACATGGAAATATTTTGTAGAATTAGGCTTGATTATCGACTATATTCCAAATTATCAAAGTGTGATTTTTGATAAAAGAGAAAAGTTTAATTGTTCATGTAATCTCTGAAGAAGTTGTTTCACTAGATGAAGAAAAGATAGAGGTTGCTTTCTATTTCCAACCACTATGTAATTTCATCGAGATTCACTCTTTCCTTGGTCTGGATATTTAATACGAACATTTTTCTTGTGATTTTTTATGAACATATTCACCAATGATAGTTTTAACGGGGAAAAATACTCCAATCCAAAGGAACGAGAAATATTATAATTATTTTCAATAGATTAAATTTCACCGTACATTATCACCATCCATGATTCTTCTAGAATCAAGACAAGGGAATGTGGCATATTTAATGCTTCAGGATCTAGGTTGGGACATGTTTTAAAGCATAGAGAAAATTTTGTTTCTTATAGATCATGATTTTTTCTGTTGCATGAGAAGAACTACCCAGTGCCCGATTTTGAGTTAGCTATTTTCATCCATGATATGAAGGCCTTGATTGAATACTTCTTTGGTGAGAAATTTATAATTTTTGTGAATCATAAGTGTTTGAAATGAATTTTCTCATAGAGATATTTGAATCTGAGACAAATAAAATAGATGGAGTATCTCAAAATGTATAAATTTTACTTGATGTGTACACCGGGTAAATGAAAATTGGTGGAAAATGCATAAAGTTGATATTCATATGCTCAGTTGAAAAACGAGACTCCAGATCCGTTGAAGTTAATGTTAGTGATACCCAACATACATATGGATTGTGAAGACTGAGTTAGTGTAGTGATTTTCTTCCTCGATTCTTTTGTTCTTAATTTGGTGGATATAGTTAATGAGGCACAAACATCCAATTAAAAATTGTTATAATAAGGTCAAAACTAAATGGTAAGAAGACCATTAAGCGATGGGAGCTGTGTGAGAGATCCATTTTTTGGTTTCATAATTTTATGGCCATACCTAAGGAT
Organism: Viscum album; assembly: GCA_963277665.1. Classification (NCBI taxonomy): domain Eukaryota; kingdom Viridiplantae; phylum Streptophyta; class Magnoliopsida; order Santalales; family Viscaceae; genus Viscum; species Viscum album. The sequence continues at coordinate 1,173,839,495 of OY728120.1, forward strand.
TGTCACTATAAAATTATTCATGCTTTCCACCATTCATGATTGGTTGTTCATCATGAAATATAAAATATGTATAAGGAACTGAAAGCATAGTTTTGGTGGGATGATATAAAAATAAAAATGGTTTATTTTTTCCAGATGATTAACATGTTAGTATTTTAAGGAAAATCACTAGAGGATAGCAGGTATGTTGCAATATTTACCAATTCATGATTATAAATGAGAGTACATAGCCATGTATTTTGTGTGATGTCTCCCAAGAACGATTCAGAAACATTATTCTGTAGGGGTGATTGTGGGCTAGATCAAATAGTCAACCCATTGCATCCCTATTTTTGAATTTCATATGGTAGAGGACTTGAAAATAAAAGTATTTTGGAAAAGTTGTAAAACAGAATGGAGTACCAGTTCTGATAGTATCAGATAGTGATCCAGGGATTATGTCTCATTCTAGATATCCTTATAATAATCCCTTGGGTATCAGTTTTAAATGAGTATGGAGTATCATCTGAAGATGGGTGGACAATCTAAAAGGACGATAAAAACATTGGAAGATATGATTCGGGCTTGTGTAATGTATTTTTGTGCCTCATGGGAGGAGAATGTACCATTATTTGTGGTCTCATATAAGATTAATTATCAAGCCTAGATGCATATGGATCCTTTTGAAGCCTTTTATGGGTGTCAATGTCATTCCCCACATTTTGGGTGGAAATAGGCTAGCCTTCACTAGTTAGGTCGAGCCTTGTCCAAGAGACAATAAAGAAGGTTTTTTTGATCAACAAGAGAATAGAGATATCTCGATGTCATTAAAAATCATATATATATCATCATAAATATCCATTTTCATTCTAGGTGAGTGATCATGTGTTTTAGATAATTTTTCCATGGATTGGGAATCATCATTTTTGGAAGAATGAAAATTTATCTCCTCGATGAACATGACCTTTTGATATAGATGAATTTGTTGGTGAGGTGTAATATCAGTTCGATCCCCCCACAGTTTAGTATAGTCCATATAGTGTTTCACGTGTCTCGGTTGAAAATGTATCCTCCTAATCCTGACCATGGGATTTGATTATATCACTTTGACCTAGATCTGAATGCATCATTGGCTCACATTCAAGTACATATTATGGATAGGTAAGTGAAATTATTTCCTTGGAAATGTACCAGTATAATGTCGGTTTTGTGGAATCATGAAAAAATTTAGGAAGACACAAGGTAATGAGAGGTAGAAATGGTCAAGAAATAACCCAAAATTTTTAAATAAAACAGTAGTTTTCTACTTTCTGAGGATGAAATTGCAATGGTGTGGAGAATATAGCACCCCCATTTTCAAGTAAGTAACAAATAATTTATTTTTTAAGTATGTAAAATTTATGGGTGTTGTTTGGGAGGGTATAGAGATGTTTCTAAATGTTTTTTGGGATTTGATGAGGTGCACAATTTGAGCATGGTCAGTATAAACCATGAAACACCTATAGGAGACCGTGATAAGTTAAGTAGTGGAATATTGGTAGGTTCATGGTTAGGTAGAGGGTTTTCCAAACTATGCAAGAACCTAAGTGTTTCCATGATTTTGGTGGGATAGGCATTTCCACAGGTTATTGAATGGTTTTTCCTAACCATGTGACTAACCAGCATAGTTAAAAATATGATTTTAAAAAGTTGATAAAACATTATTTAGGCCCAAATCCACTATTTTTTCACCTAAATTGACACTAACTCATATTTTACTCCTACCAATGGTCTTGGAAACATTCCCCTATGATCAGGGAGTGATCTATTGGAACATAATGGTGTGTTGAAATCCAAATTTCATGGTATGTCTCTATTCATGGTTTGTTTTCATAGATCTACTCTTTTCCCTCTCTCTTGGATTCATAGATAAGTTCCATTGGGGATAGTTTTGTGATACTTTATTCCAATCATGATGATATTTGGATGTATAATTATTTTGGAAGGAGATCTAAAGTGAGTTTTTGTATATTCAACCTAGTTTTGTTGAAGAATAAATGTCATTCTTCATATTCCTCATAATTTCCATGGCAGGTGGCTTGACTCTCAAAAATCATATTATAAATTAGTGGTTTGATATAAAATTGGTTTTTTTCTTTTCAATGGGAAGATCAACCCCCGATGTATTGAAGACCTTGTAATTTTCTATAATTCTTTGGTTTCTTGGGGATGTCACCTAAGGCCCAACAATAATTTCACCTTAACATATGCCAATAAGGAGGGGTAGGATGTTAAAATTAAATTTATTCTTAAAAAAATGTCAAGACTCCCATGTCTCATTCCAAAAAAATTAAAACCAATATAATTTTTTTCTCATCGAGATCCTTATACTCGGAGGAAACTACATGGAATGGATATTTGGTCATCAAGAAATCAGGTTCGTAGTCACAATCATTCTTATTTATCACATGGGTTAGGTCGGGATTCTATTTCATCAATTTTAAAATAAGAAAAACATCATGAATTTAAAATTTTCATAGAAATTATAATTGATTGGAAACTTTCCGTAATCTTTTGATAATTTTGAAATGACCCATGAATTCTTTGGAGAGATTGACTCATTATTCAACCATTAATTTACTAATTAGGGTGATACTAATAAAAACAATGGGATTAAAAAATTTAAATCATGTATATATTATTGAATACTATTATACAATTTATAATTTCTTTGAGTCAAAGAAATTCACGTTCAGGTATTCATTATCCTCTCAGTCCTCTCTGAGACGAGGCTTTAGACCGTAAGAGATAATTCACCCACCTATGTCCAACACAATGGATTGAAGATCAGTTTAACTTATTGATATTAAAAAGAATTAATTAGAATAAATTACTGGTAAGAAGTATTATAAATGGATTCAAACAATTCTAGATATGTTTCCCATGAACTATTTATGGGTAAAACAAAATTCCTGAGTACCTCTTCCAAAACATGATTTGCTCGATCTGCCATTCCATCCAATGATATATAACACCCAAAGGTGGAATCCATACAATATACAGTTCTATTGATTAGTTTAAATTCTTAAACCTTTATCTTATCCTTTGAAATGATATTGATAGGAGAAGTGGTTAACAACACATTAGTATGGATAACTATTGTTTCTTACTCTTATACCTCTAGATTCAATTCATACTATATACCCATAAGGTTTCACTCCTTACTAAACTCATTTATGGAATGATAAAAAAATATACTATGGTAATTAGTGTTAATTTTCCCATTAACATATTTTGAAAAGATCAAAATAAATTTTTTGAAGGTACTCCCTAATTACCTCCACCTGAAATTTTGTTTCTTTCAGGAGAATAATTTTCTCATGATTTTTTTAGTGTGTATCCTAAATTTTCCAATAAATAAATAATATCTCTAAAATTAAATTCCATTATCCATATTGACCAATTAAAAATATTGTGTGGGTTAGTTCTTCCCAAGATGATAGTGCTTTAGTGAACTGTATTCTACCATATGATCTTCCAACATTAAGATATTTATTTCAACCATACCAGAAACATTACGGGAAATCATATAACCTCAACCAAGATCTAGTAAAATTAATATGGGTACTGATGAGGGATTTTGATTTAATTTATAAATAAAGTCTTTCCACTCATGTTTCTATAGAAAACTAAATCCCATTTGAGTTAGTGTAGTCAAGGGGGATGAAACATATAGAAGGTAATAATGAAAAAAAATAAACAACCTTACAATCCTAAGAATACACTGATTTTAGATATATTTTTTCTCTCCTCCCTAGCCATAATGACCTTAACTATCTCTGTATCAACCATAATGACACTTGGGACACTACCTTCACTTAGAATTTGACCCCTTAAACATAGAATCTACATATCAAAAAATTATCATATATATTATTATCACAAATAATCCCATAAATAAGTCAAAAATATTGTTCATTATCTTATTTGGTCCTAAAATAGACTAAGTGTTTTTCTATAAGAATACAAATAAAGGAGTCTAGGTACCGATTAATTTTATAGTCAATTAATTCCAAAAATATTGTAGGATCATTGGTTTGGAAAAAAATGATCATGATATACACATAATTCTTAATAGATCTTCAATATGTGGTCTTAAGAATATAAGATTATCTATTGTGGAATAGGTGGTATTAATATTGAATTTAAATCCTAAAAAATCATCTTATCTCGTTTAATTATAGAATTAAATTTTCAATTTGAGGAAATGAGTATTTTTTATTGATGGAAACCTAGAATAAAAACTATCATGGGATGATCTTGTTGTTATGTCCTTATGGGAATTTTTTTGTCATACAAAATATGGGACAATAACGGAGGAAATTCAATGTGGGAAGTCATTGGCTACTGTATCACCCCCTGTATTTAAGTATGTAGACATGTTTTTAACTATTTATGTGTTTAATGTTTATGTGATTATTTGGGAAGAGGTTGGTAGAGTTTGGAATGGTTTTGAATAAGTTTTGAGGCTTTGCTAATGGAGTACGTATTGAGAACAGTAAGGTGAAAAAATGAAGGTTCTCCGGGAAACCATACAGGGGGAGGTGGTATGCTTCTTATGGACTGTTCATGGTTTCCAAACCATGTGAGGCAACCATGTGGACCCCTACTCTCGAGAGAGTGGCGTGCACATGGTTAGCGCATGTTTTTTCAAACAGTGCAGACTAACTGTGTGAACACTTAAATATAGGGTTTTTAAATTTGGGATCCCCCAAGCATGACCTGTTACTCCCCAACACTTCTTCTATTTGATCCTCACTTGGGATTTTCAGTTCTCAAGGGTTTTAGGGGCTCTCCCACATGTTTGCAAGAAAATTTAAGGGATTTCAAGGTGATTTGTAGGTGGTTTCTCTTGGGTAAGTCTCTTCTCTTGGTTTTTATTCATTTTCCTCTTGATCTATTCATCTCCATTTCTTGGTTTTGTAGATATACATCTATTTAATGTATACCTAGGGTTTGTCATTCCTTGGGTGTTTATTTTATGGTTTTTGGATGATATGGAACGGGATCTAGAGTGGTAGTAGTAGAGCGTTTTCCAGGATTTTGGGTGTCATTTCTTCTGGGTCGAATTCCCTGGAACCCTAATTGTAGGTGGCATCTCTCTCGACTCCACTTTCATAGAACATGAATCATGGTTACAATTATTTGTTTTTGGAATTAATTGTGTTTCTGATGTGTGAAATTTGATGGATATCCATTTGGTGATGTTTTTGGGTATTTTTTCAAAGAGGGGGTTATCGGGTGAAATGATCATGTTGTGGATTTTAAAATGGAGATGTTAAAAATTGTCTTGTGGGATTGATTTTTGAAAATGGTTGACGGAAAAGGGTTTTGAATAAATATGTTGTTTTATTGAGATGTTTTTTGGAATGGAAAATGATTAAATGATGGTTTTAATAAATGAGTGATTTATTGAAGCGGTTTGGCATGTGATGGAAATGATTATATTCATGTTGTGTAGACTTTGTGGGTTATATGCTTGGTTATGACTTGGTAGAATGTTTTTTTAGGAAGGAACACTATAATAAGGGTATGGATAATGGATTGAAGGGCCACCATCATTGGATAATTGGGAAGGGAGTACCACTAGTGGGAATGGGTGAACAGGATGGACGAAATCTCCACTGTTTTGGTTGTCTTATTGTGAATTTCTTTGCAAGATGGGAATTGATGTGCTATTGTGAAATTGTGAAATAAATCATGATATGTTTGTTTGTATTTCCTATGTTTTGTAGGCATTTGGGTGGAAATGGTTTGATAAGGAGTGTTTGGATTGTTTTAAGTTTTCACTCTACTGAATGTTTTACATAAACTTATTATTATAAATGTGCTAACTGTCTTAACAAAGTGGAATGTATTGGGAAGACATTTGGTGAAACCATACTAAGTATTAGTACTCACCCCCATATTTGGAACATTGGTTCTTTCTTAGATGTTGTATTTCGGGACACAGGTAAAGGAAAATCGACTCATTTCTTATGGATCATGGTGGTGCTTGGGAGATGTATTGGTGCATGGAGCATCGAGCTTGGAGTCGAGCTTTGGACAGTGTCTTGGTTTATTTTGGGTCTCTTGTCTAGTCTTCTACATTTTACTCTAATATTCGGTTTGGTTGTATTGGTTTTTGGTTGTAATTTTGTAACAACTTCGTTTTCTTTTTGGTAATACATGGTTTGGTTGCTATGTCGACATGCATCAAATGGTATCATTGGTAATGACTGGTTTTATTGGTTGTTCTTTTTCAAAAGGTAAAATCATTCCAAAACTATTCTTGATTCCCTTGACATTTATTTCCTGCCTTTAGAATCTTGGCAATTCGTCTTAAGGCCAAGTATCTTTCCTCCTCCCTCTCAAGCCAATGAGATGGGGTGGGATGTTAAAAGTGGTTTCAGTTTGTTCATTCCTTGGATTTAAATTGAGAAAAATTGTTCGATCCTTTGGTGTTGATCATTGTCCTTGGTGTTGACATTCATTCTTGGCCTATTCCATGAGTCGGGATGGTAGCACATCATCGGATTGTCAGAACATGGAATGTAATGCATAAAAGGATGTAGCTAACCCTTTTATAGTGAACTTCACATTACTAGTGATTTGGGTACATAAGTGTTTCGAGAAACTTATAGGCATTGGATATCTCATTGTCGTGGTTGTAGCCAATGAGATGAGCATTCAATTCATGGTAGAAATGGAATCCCATTAGGATTCATATTTCATTAGGGTATAATTATTTATGGTGTGATATGAATGTGTGTATTTGAAAAATATTAATTTTGTTTTAGAACGAAAGTATTTGAAACATGGATAAGTGATGTAATATTGAAAATGGGATGATTTTCATGAAATGGTGATTTTATTTTTCAAAATATTGATACATGGGAAATATAAACTTGTTTAATTCTAGGTTATGATAGTTGTAGTGTAATTGAACTAGAATTTTTGAATCATGTGTTGCTAAAATAGAAATACTTATGGTTTTTTGTATTGATATAAATGGAACCGGGTAGGCGTCATAGAGACTAACCAGAGGAAGATACTAAAAATGTTGTTTCACCTGAGCCCCATGTGAACCAACATCTAATTTAGAGTAGAGTGAAAGATTTCCATGTTGTGGAAGTGCACATAAGGTGAATGAATTATGGTGTCTGGATCATACAATTAAGTTTCAAAGGCAAAATCCACCAATCATTAGGGGTGATTTTGAGCCGGAGAGGGATGAAGAATGTATAAATATAATGAGTTAAATATTTGACTTCTTGGGAACACCAAAAAATGATAAAAGTAAAACTATCCACCTATATGTTGGAAGATCTTTCCTTTCAATAGTGGGAGATGACAGTCCATGCTCGGGCGAACCAAAGTGAGATATGGGAAGGGTTTGAGGAATTTCATAATAAAAAATTCTACACTCATATGTTTAAAATATTGCGTCCAGTAGATTTATTTAGTTTCAAGGTAGGGAAGGTTTTCATTATATAATATGCGGCTATTATTATGAACTTAGGGATGTTTTCACCAGAGGTGGTAGGTAGTACATCATTGAAGGAATAAATTTTTGAAGCTGGGTTGAACCAGAAAATTCGTTCTAAGATAGAGGTGATGGGTATAGATGATTACAGAGAAATGGTGAATTGAGCTACGCTGGATGGGCGGGATCTTTTGGGAGATACAGGAGGAGGAGGAATGTTCATACCTATAGGGAATAGTGGTAAATAAACGTCTGGGTTCATGCAAAAGAGGGACACTTATTTTTACTGTGGGAGTACAGTTCAGAATCCAATGGCATGATTGGTGAATCTTCCTCTGAAGCCTCAGAGTATGTGAGGATGTTTTCAATGTGGTCCTACGAGCCACATCAAGAATTATTGTACGAAACAACCTCAAACATTTTATAATTGTAAGAATATGGGGAATCTTGAGGGTTATTGTTGGAATGCTCTAAGGTCGGATGTCTGTTACACTCTTTAGGGGTCGTAGAGGTCTTCTGCCTCGACGGGGCTGGGGCATCAGTATACCCCTCAACAGCAAAGTAAAGTGGGTCATGGTGATTCTCGGAATACCAAGATGTTGAGTCAATAAGGATTTCTTTATGAATTTTCCATTACTTAATACATGTGGGAGAGTGTTAAGACAATAAGGTTTCCTTATAACTTGACCATTCGTTCTTGTTTTGAAAATCACAAACACTTTATCTTAAGGAAAATCTCGTTTTACCCTATGTTTTACTTCTATAAGGAAAATTTCCTTCACCATGGAAATTTATCCTTACCATGTTTTACTTTGTTCTTTATCTTGTCTAAATATAAAATTCAGTGTCATATCTAAATCCTTGGAATCATATAATACTTAGATATGAATCATTCTATTTAAGACTTCGAATTCCGGATACGAATGTTTATGAAGTTCAACTCCGAATTCTGGATACGAATGTTTATGAAGTTCAACTCCGAATTATGGATATGAACTATTATGAAGTTCAACTCCAAATTCTGGGTAAGAACATCCATGAAGTTCGACTCCAAATTCTTGTTTGAATTCTTTGGAAGTTTGACTCCAAATTCTAATTACGAATTCTTGATACAGACTTCTCTGAGTTCTGACTCCGAGTTCTTGGAATTCAGACTCCAAACTCTTATGATTTCTGACTCTGAATTCTCATAATCTCTGACTCTGAACATTCTATGTTGAGGTTCTGAATTCTTGAAAATCTAGACTTCAAATTTCCATGAAATTCAGACTCTGGAATTCTATAGAATTCAGGTTCCGAATTCCGAGAAAACAGAATCCAAACATCCTTGTACTATAGACTCCGAATTCCTTTTTGGTTAGACTCCAAAATTTCATTTACTTACATTCCGAATATAAGTTTTAGGTTATTCTTACACTTGTTTAGTTATAAAACGATTTCATGCTTTTAGTTACTCACTAACCATTGTTTAAGTGATACGTGTACAGGTGCCTCCGAAATTAAAGGAAAATATGATCGTTGGAGGAGGGATCCGACCATTGGAGTTGTGCCTATAAATTGGAGCTCATTTGAAAGAGTTAATGACTTTTGGAATTTTTTATGCTCAGAACTTTCAGAAGTGTTTTCTAGAGAGAGAGGATCTTTTAAACTCTTAGGATTCATGTAGAATGTTTGAACGGCTTGTTCAAATTTTCTTCATGCAGATTTGCTTTGTGCGACTCCGATTGTTGCTATGTACAATCGAGGGATTCCGGGGATAGGAAGAAATAGGTTACAACTATTTTGAATTTGAGGGCTTGCGGGGATAACAAGAAAGACACTGATCTACATATAGAGGGCTTACATTGGTGTGGGTAAGAAAACCTTTCGTGAAAGTATTAATCAAGGGACCTTTATCCAAGGTTGTTAGATACCCTTCTCTTTGGGTTTAATGATTCCCTAGTTGTTACTTGTTTTATTAAAAATTTTCCACTGCATTTGTAGTTTTGAGGAATGTATAACTATCTTATACTTCCTTTTACTTCTACTCTGATTTAGTTAGATTCTATACGCTTTAAGGGAGAATCTTAGTTGTTGTAAACTTTTGTTAAGTTTCATTTTTGGAATCACTTTTCCAGAATCAAGAAAGTTATTAGAACTCAGTGGTGTTGTGAATTTTGGTTATTTAAAATTTCCTTAGGTATTTTTAAAGTATACAATTCACCCCCTCTTGTATTTGAGCATCTCATACTTACATGTTTTATCCTACATTTGGTATTATAGATTATATCATACTCACATATGATCTCAAAATTGGTATCAGAGCAGGTTACCTCTTAATTAATCTCACGATTAGATTTTGAAGATAATTCTTCTTCTTATTACTTTCAGAATTGAATTTTCCGGATTCACTTTTTCAGAATCATATTATTCGGATTCATTTTTTCTTTGAGACACTCTTGTTCTATATTTTTGAGTCTTAGGAATATTATCTTTGTATACAAACTTTTTCTATTAACAAGTTTTTGTGGAAAGATTTTTCTTAAAGATGACAGAAATAAATGTTGGTTTCATAGACAATATTAATCCAACTAGACCACCTATCATTGATGGAAATGATTACGAATATTGGAGATATCGCAAGAATACATTGATTATCAATACTGGTGTTGATAATTTTGTTATGCTTACTGGAGGGTATAAAATCCCTGAAAAAGAAGTTAGTACCATTACCAATCCGGAAAAGCCTAAATGTCAACTAAATTATAAGGTACATAATACTTTGCTTTGTTCCATGACTAGAAACATATATAGTGAAATTTCATCTTGTGTAGCAGAAAATTCTATAAGGAAGAAACTTGAAGTTACTCACTTTGGATCTTCCAAAGTCAATGAAACTAGAAAATCCATGCTTAGAGATTAATATCATCGTTTCTGCATTCCTTATAGAGAATGCATATGTAAGGTGCAACAATGATTCATGACTATTGTGAATAGTTTACAATCAATGGGTGAGAAAGTATTAGATGATGAATCTCTTGTTGATAAGATCATTGACATCATGCTCAATGAGTGGGAATCTAAGAGAACTACAATTGATGAAAACATAAAGGTTACTCAAATTTCCTTACAAGAGATACTTGGAACTCTTCTTCAACATGAGACTAGAATGAAGAGATATGATGATAATATAAAGAAGAAGAATGGAAATGGTAGTGTTTCTTTTACTACAACTTCTAATCGTATGAAATCCAAGACTACTGAGAGAGTTAATAGATTCAAATCTAGGAAAGTTGTTATCCAATCCGAATATAGTGGAAGTGAATCCTCAGAAAATGAATTAGAAAATCTTACTTGAAGGATGAACATGATAGCTGGAAAGTGGAACTTTCAATCCAGATATAAGAAAAAGGAAAGGAAAGATAAGAAAGATTCAGAAGTTACATGTTATGAATGTAAGGGAGCTAGACACATAAGACCTGATTGTCCTATTCTTAATAGAAAGGAAGGAAAGGAAATCCATTCTGAGAAAATAGAACGAATTATTACATGGATAATGCTAAGAAAGTATTGAAAGCTAATGAAACCTGGACTGCTAGTGTTGGGGACTCTTTAGATTAATCTTCAGATTATGAATATTCAGGACAAACGAATTTCAGTTTAATAGCCAGACTACCTATTGAAAATCATTGCTTATTGGCAAAGGTACATAATTCTGAATCATTGACCAATGTTTCCTTGAATTCAAATGATATTAAATATTATAACTCTTCGGATGAAGAATCTTCTTCTGATGAAGATAATACTTTACCTTCCAATGAAGAAGTTTCTAGATTTTCCAAAATTCTTGAGCTTGAGAATTCAAAACTCCTAAAAAACATGTTAAGGAAAATTCTAGGAATTCTATTCTAACTAAGGAAATATCAGATCTTTCTAATGATCTTGATAATAAAAATTATTATTTTTAATGCATTTCAAAAAATCTTGAGGAAGTATGTTTTGATAAGAATAAACTTTCTAAAGATCTAGAAAAATTAATTTATAAGAAAAAAGTTTTTGAGCCTAGCTCTAGTTCAAAATAAAATGTTTTTGAAGACAAGAACCTGGTTATAAAACTCTAAACTGAAATATTTTCCTTGAGGAAGTGTTTGTCATACTTTATCATAGGTAATGAAAATTTTGATAAAATGTATTCTCAAATCCGACCTCTAAGAAATAGTTCTGGTTTTGTTTACACTGGTTCTAAACCGATTTTTAGCAACAATTACTTTGTTCTTCAAAGTGCTCCATTCTGTACTAAATGTCAGTGTGGTGGAAATTGGGAAAATAATTGTTCTCTAAACAAAACCCAATCTTTGGATTTCATAAATCCTATTTCTCTAAAAATATGTGGGTGCCAAAAAAATTTCTTTTTGCGATTTCAGGATCCAAGCATGTCTGGATTCCGAAAACCTAACTTTTTCTTATTTTCAACAAAATAGAGAAGGTACCAAAATCAATACGTGGTACATGGATAGTGTATGTTCCTGGAATATGACTGGTAACAAAAACTATTTTGAAAATATTATCAAGATGAAAGGAGGAAAAGTAACATTCAGAGATAATGCCCAGGGAGAAATTATTGGTATATGAAACATCATTCTTATTAGAAAAACATTGATTCCAAATGTTTTAGTTTTTTAAGGTTCTTAAGCACAACCTCATTAGCATAATCCAATTATGATATGAAGGCTACCTTGTGAATTTTAGGAATGACAAGTTCTTAATACACAATTCCAAGGAAGAGTTTATTCTTTCTTCCCATATGCAAGAGAATGTTTACACACTAAACTTAGAAGTCCTTAAGAGCAAAGGCTTACCTTTCCTTAGTGCAATAGAAGATCATTCATGGTTATGGAATAGAAGTTTAGGTCACTTTCCACTGCTGATGCAGAATATATAGTAGCTGAAAGTTTTTGTGCTCAAGTGTTGTGGATGCAACACACACTTATAGACTATGGTATGAGTTTTACCAAAACAAAAATTTTGTGTGATAATACAAGTGTCACTGCCCTTAGTAAAAATCCCGCACATCACTCTCATGCAAAGAAAATAGATATTAGGCATCACTTTATTAGGGATCACACACAAAAAGGAGATATCATTCTTCATTTTATCGGAAAACAAGATCAATTTGCTGATATTTTTACAAAATCTTTACCCTTCGGTAGATTTGAATTCCTTAAACAAAAGTTAGGAATGATAACCGTAAGCTAATCTTCCTTGATTAACTTCTTATTGAACCATTCTCCTTACAGTAATAAACTCCTTTTCATAGGGGGAGTACATTTGTTATTGATGTTTTTCAAAATTATATTCGTAATGAAAATTTTCGAAGTTAATTTTTCAAAATTTTCGTAATAAAAATTTTCGTAATCAGTTTTACAAAATTTTTGTAATAAATATTTTATTAGTTATTTTTTCAAATTTTTCCTAATGAAAATATTCATAGTTAGTTTTTGAAATTTTCCTAATTAAGATTTTCATATTGAAATTTTTTCATTGATGATTTTCGTAATAAAATTTTCATAATGAAGATTTTCGTACCTGAAATATTCATAATGAGAATTTTTCATACTCTAAATTTTCATAATGAAAAAGTTCGTACTCAAACTTTTTGTAGTGGAATTTTGGTACTCCAAATTTTTTTTACAATAAAATTTTTCGACCTTAGATATTTCGTAATAAGTTTTTCGTAGTCATTTTTTAATCTAATGTTATTCAAGAAGAATATCACCTATTACGAATAATATTCCTAGCAAGCTGAAAGGTATGATTTCCTTTTTAAATCTTCGTAGTCATTATTTCATTGCTGGGATTTTATTTTGTATTTTAAGTTCTCGGATTCTGGTTTTTCTTAAAAAAACCACAAAAGATATGATCCTACACAAATTGTAACACCCCAAGATTTCATAGTGTGTTAGTTCTTCAAAATAATTCAATAACTTTCACTACATGCAACAAAAAGTTCAAGCACACCATGACTTACCAAACAAGCCGTTCAAAAGAGGTTATGCATAGTATTAGATAAATTTTAACTTTTATATAATCCTTATAATTTTAGAATCCATATTATGAGTTTCTTAGATATAATGCAAGAACAAATTCATTTTCAGTATTGCACTTTTATCAACTTTAATAGTGAACACTTTTTAAATACTATATTTTAAACTTTTTGACTAAATGGGGACATCAAAAATTTAAAATGAAACATCCCAAGCTTCTACGGTACACTTCTCTTTGAATAATGTGATAGCGTGTGTTGTACGCAACACCGAGTTCTAACAACCAATTAAACTAGCCGTTATGAATAGTAATAACTACTTTTTAAAATTATATATATTTTATATTTCAAAATGGAATTCATTTTTGGATTCGGAATATCTAATTTAGCCTAAGGTGAAATTTTGGTACTTTTCGGATAACTTTCATATTTTGATGAATAGTGAAAATTACTAAATTTTAATTAAAAACAACTTTTTTAATCAAAATAATTAATAGTGATAAATTATGAATTTTAGTAGTTTTAAAGTATATTTAGAATATATTTTTACCATTTAATATAATGTTGGTCATTGGACATAATTTTACAATTAAACCGAACATAAACAAGTGTCAATCTTTTGATAGTTATTACCTCTTAAAAACACGCTTTTTGTTTTGACAACGGAAATTAATTTTAAATTAATTTCTGCCACTTCTGTGTTTTGAATTTAGAAAAATGGATTCCATATTTGGAATCAGGATGTCCAAATTGTGTAAATAGGTAACTTTTATTTTTATACATTTTGAATAATTACTGTGGTAAATATTTTATTTACCATGGTTAAGGGTAAATCCGGTAAATAAGGGTTAAAAAATAATATTATAATAATACAAAATTACCCTAAAACGTGTCCTAACCTTATTGGTGGACACATACCCTACCATGATCATCCTTGGGTCAATTTGGGGACCCCTTGTAGCCACTTGTATGTGGTAGGGACACTTTATATTAATAAAGTTAAAATAAAAATAAAAATGGCATAAGCTTACATCTTTTAGAAGAACAACTTTTACATAGGGTTATACATGTTGGATTTTCGATTATAAATATTCATTAGAAGGATAAAAATATTTCCTACATAATGATATTTTATTTATAATTTTTAGACATTAAATAAGTTAATTTATTTATGACACAATGATGATGCGGTAATTACTATAATAGTAAAAAATTAATATAATTGATATTATAAATACCAAAATAAATATAATATGAAACTTTTAATGAATTAAACTAATTTTATAGGATAATATGATATATTAGGATTGATTGGATTGACTTTTTTCGAATTAATCAATCTGTTATGAGTTTCAAAAAAATCAACTATTGAATAGTGTCAAAATTGACATAAAAGAGTTCTTAAAACAAATATTATATTATTAAATGATATTAAATTCCTAAAAATCTAAGGTTCGTCCAAGAGACTTATATCATAATAGGTTAATCATTAATGGACCACTTGGGGGTCTCTTGGATGTATATAGTAAGTTTATTAACCATATTATATAAAACTACAAAGAGACATTGTAAAAGTGAAACTAATTAACTTGGAGTTAATACTTAAAGATAAGGTTAATATAAGTACCCAAACCTGTCTAACTTCTATTGGTTGAGTTGTCTTCGACCTATCCCCACCTTAACATTTAAATAATCAACTTTGGAGCCATTAGAAACCGAATATGAATTTATTATAAATTAATATTTCTAGCTTTTCCAAAGGTGCCCCTCACCCCTCTTATAAAAGGGCACTCCTCCTTCTCATTTCTTCACACCTCTAAAGCCTTTTGGTTCGGCCAAACTCTGCCCAAATACTCTACCAACATCCCTCACTACAACCTAGAGGCCTTAGTTTGATCAGAAAGCCAACCTACGGAGCCCTTTTGATCAAATCAAAAGGAAGAACCCGAAGAAGAGGTAATGATTTCACCACCCTTTTCTAAGTTCATTTCTTCTTCCACTTCTTCTTCCTTTGTTCTTACCATTCTAAAACAATAACTCCAGTATCTCACATATACCGTGATGTTATTATAAGTATGGTACAACCATATTCAGTATTCTATCCACCCTTTGAATAACATGTCACCATACGTGCGTACATACGGCTTACCGTCTCCACGTCGTGGTGTAATTGTTATTCAATATAATATTATTTGGATGGGTATAATAATGATGTGTAACTCATTTAAATAATAAATATAACATGTTAATGATTCTGTATATATGATATACCATTCATTTATATATTATTTTAATATCAAAAGAATGATATTGTCGCTCGTGCGTACGTACGGACTACCGTCTCCACGAACACGATGAGATTCATTCTCCATCGTAACCATTCAAGTATAATTATCATTTGATGATTTAAAAATGATTTTTAAGGACTAGATATCATTCTGGATATGAATAAGATACAACAACCATGGCTTACGTAACAAAACATATAAAAGAAAATGAGTAAGTTAACACCCGAAACGACGATAATTCTAAGATATTATTAACAAATCAATGTTAAAAGATCACATATGATATCATATTAATATATATGATTCTTGTATAATTTAATAACAATTATTTCACCATTATACAGGAGGTTAACCTACCCCAACAAAGGAAAAGTACAAGGTAAGGGATTTTCTTATCTCACATTCAATTCCGTGAGATTTCCATTATTCGCCACTAAATTATTGAAAGTGGTGTATTGTGTACTGGCATTTGATATATATATTATCATGATTATCTTTATATTCATGTTATTATGTAAAGAATTTGGTGGTTATTAACTTGTTTCCATACGACTCAGTTGATTAACGTGGTAAGGGGTTTTCATCTCACTCCTTATTCCCGTGAGATTCATGCCATATTACCACCATTACCTTTTGTGTGGTATATGTACTGCCCATAATTATATTCTTTGTGTAATACACTCTAATTTATGTGTATTTACATATTCATTGTATGATACCTCTTTCATGGGTTGTATGTTTCATAAGTTACCAAATTGGTAAGGGTTATTTCACAATCTCTTCATTATCCGAGGTTGTTTATATGTAATAATCTACTGGGATCTCTTTATCATCCACATCCATGTTTCTTAAAAATGTATTTCAAAACATTTTTACTATTTACAAGAATATGGGTTAAAGTCATTTATACCCTTGTTTGACTTTTTATAAGAGGTTTATAAAGGAATCTTTCCGTCGTTTTCAAAACAAGGTCATTTTTAACCTTTTCGACAGAATTGAGGTAAGAATGTTTTTTTAACTTATACGGTGGGTGCGGTTATTTTACGCCGTTATAAAATCTTCAAAGCTTTCCTTACAAGCTTATAAGAATATTTTCAAAGAAAATGTTTTATTTTATATGGATCTTAAATGATTTCAAAATAAAAGGAGATATTTCTTTAAAAAGAATTTTCATTTCATCTACGTCAACATCCTTTGATGGATTTTAAGATTATTTGAAGTTGATTTATTATGATACAAAACTTCTATATTGTATTGAAGGTTTTGTGATATGTTTGACTATGGATGTTCTATTTTTATACCATTCATAGTTTATGGTGAAATTATTGACATTTCGTATGCTAGTTTTAATATGAATGTTTATGTTATGTTTAAACCTTTTCATATGGGAATGCATTGGACTTAATAAGTGACGGGTGGAGCCCGCTATAGATCCTCGATGCATCGGTAGGTCTCATGAGACAAACTAGTGTCTTGGCACAAGGCCTTGACAAAATCTTATTTATAGTCTTGGCACGAGGCCTTGGCTATGTGGTTATGATAGTCTGGCATTATGCATTCCAACATTATGAAAGTGGTTATTGATTTTGGCATGTGATTATTCGATTAGTAGAATATCCATGTGAATAAGTAAATGGCATTATTTCATTTTATTTATTCCATACCATGTTGAATGTTCATGTTTGAAAGGCTTTTGTTTTAGTTATACATTGCCTTAAAAGTTTATTCTTATTTATGAAAGTTTCCGCTATTTTGTTATCCTTACTGGGCATTTGAGCTCACCCCTTTTATATGTTTTATTTTTCCCAGGAAGTGAAGAAGTAAATTATGAATGACCTGCAGGGATATTATGTGGGGATATGAGTGTGGATTATGGAGACAATATGTTGTTGTAGTAGTTTTTCGTTTAATGATGTAATGTAAACCTTATGAATATATCTAGTGTTTCCAAGGCTACTAAACCAATCGGTCTTTCGAGATTTGATCTTTCTTGTGATCATGCCAATGTTACGAAGTAATGCACCGACTCTGGGTAGCTGGGGTCAGGGCGTTACAGTTGGTATCAGAGAAAGTTTAGTACAAACCTTGGAATCTAGATTTAGATAAACTCTGATTAGACCACGTAGACCTAAGATGAACTTTGAGGATTAGTATAGAAGAACTTCCTAGAATTTTGGTATGGTAGAGATTTTGTGAGTTTTCCGAGCAATACATCCCTGTCTGGATACGAGCAGGTAGAGGCGGCTCTGGCACAGATGTACCTAGGGGTAAAACCCGAAAACACCGCTTTGAGCTAGACTCGAACGGGAACTGGTGCACGACAACGGGCCTTGCTGCACTCTTGGTTACGACACTCCCGGGGGATATGCTTAGGATAATTCTCATTTTCATTACAAACCATTGTGAAGGGTTTATGAGTATATACATCCTCAAATGAGACATTTTTATGATTATGGATTATATCCATAAATAGTTCAATTTATGTTAAGTGTATTATAAGTATGTGATTATGTATTTTGATTCATAAACTGATCTAGTGTTTTCCATTATTTAGAAATGCCGCCCAGTAGAAGGAATGAGAACTCCAGAAATGCACATGATCCAAAGAGAAGCAAGGATCATATCTTTCATGGTCTTAAGCTAGAATTTATAAGAGAAATATTCTCCCATGTATTATCATCATATGAAGAAATAATATCATGTGTTGATAAGATAAGTAAATAGTTTACTGAGTCCTATGGCTTTGAAGGGAAGTAAGAGAAGGAAAGGATGGAAGAGAGAAAGATGGATAAAAGTAAGAGGGAAAAGAAGAATTTTCCCATATGTGGTAACTATGGAAAGAAACACCCTGGAACTTTCCTGAAAGGAATGGGAGTTTGTTATAAGTGTGGAGGAAAAGGGCACAAAGTACGTGACTGCAAGGGTAAGAAAATGGTTTTAAATGTACAATGCTTCATTTGCAAGTAGTTTGGACACTACGCGAACCTATGTCCCAGTCATCAGACTATGCCACAAATGATGCTATTGGATAATAATCAAGTTATGATACTACCACAGATTAAGAGGAATGATTAGAGTTATTATGATGATTATATCAATTGAGTGTTGTTTCAACAATGTACTTGTTATAATAATTATGGAGTATATAAGGATTGTACTGCAGTACTATTTCATTAAGGACTTGAGATGGTGTGGAACAAAGAAAAGTGACTCAGTAGCAGGTTAAATGTTTGGAAAATATATGGTTGAGAGAAAGATAAACCATAATATGGTTCAGACACTGAGGTGGTGATTTTAGAATAATACATGATTGATTTGGATAAATTATATTGGATATTATTGACTACCTTGAAGCTGATTAATGATTTGTATATTCCATCATTGTTGGGTTTTAAAACATTTTTGGATTAATGAAGTATATCCAGCATTCTATATGGAATAAGGGAACATGAATGTAATCAATAAGGAATATGGTAATACATGATGAAGGTATTCATATGCTATTACGGGGTAAAAAGGATCTATATTATGTTTAACTTCCTTATAAATGTTGGACTGTGAGTTTGGATAGAAGTATTTTTGGATAGTTCTAGTTTGGATTATTTTGGATTTCCATAAAAGGACAACCCGGAGGTCGGGCGGCAACCCGTCGCGTCCGGCAAGGCTGCGAGACTTGAACCCGCAACCGAAGGGCGACAAGGGTGTATCACCTACCACTGGCCCACGAGATGTCCTGGATTAAATAATGTAGTTTTTATTAAAATATTTTTTAGATGAATTATAAATTCTTTTATTTTGGAACCCTAAATGAATAGTGTAAATAGAATTTTTTTACATTCTATTATCTTTTAGAGTGAAAGATGAGTATGTGGTAGAAATTTATTAATGGATAAAACTCTAATTATAAAGTAAGTATATCTCTATATGATCTTAGCCAATCTCATAAAAAATTCCTCTATATTAAGAAAAGAAAATTAGAACAAATTTTTTTTCCTAGATGGTACCTTAAATCATCACTAATTTATGGCTTTGGGATTGTTGGCCTTTTCATAGCCATGTTCTCTACCACTCTCCATCAGGTAATTGATGGTTATATTTTTCTTCCATATCCATATTTTACTACATGGAACCCTAGTATGTGTTATTTTCGGTAATCTTCATACTTTCGACTCTTTATTTTAAATAGAGGCCTCATTAATTCATTTTTCGATGTGGGATTTCAACTAAGATATTTTGAAACGTCAAAAATGTGTAATCCTAATACCCTATGTTTTGTTGAACCGATGGTATTTTAAATCATCATAGATTGATGAATTTAAGGACCTCAATTTTATACTTGTTTGTAATTGATGACCTCAATCACTACCTATAAATATTTACGTTTTTCCTCCAATTATATGTCTCAAATTGCCACCAATGTTCTCCTAATCGAGATCATAATTTGGTGGTGACCCTTTCATTTCTCTTTTCCTCATATTAAGACTAAATTTTAGTAACCCAATTTCCGATGTGGGGTTTTCCACAAATATATTATATATTTTCAACCTTTTATTTTCGAAGAACAATTTCAAATTGCGAGGACGCAATTTATTGAAGGAGGGGAGAATGTAACACCCCAAGATTTCATAGTGTGTTAGTTCTTCAAAATAATTCAATAACTTTCACTACATGCAACACAAAGTTCAAGCACACCATGACTTACCAAACAAGCCATTCAAAAGAGGTTATGAATAGTATTAGATAAATTTTAATGTTTATATAATCCTTATAATTTTAGAATCCATATTATGAGTTTCTTAGATATAATGCAAGAACAAATTCATTTTCAGTATTGCACTTTTATCAACTTTAATAGTGAAACCTTTTTAAATACTATATTTTAAACTTTTTGACTAAATGGGGACATCACAAATTTAAAATGAAACATCCCAAGCTTCTACGGTACGCTTCTCTTTGAATAATGTGATAGCGTGTGTTGTACGCAACACCGAGTTCTAACAACCAATTAAACTAGCCGTTATGAATAGTAATAACTACTTTTTAAAATTATATATATTTTATATTTCAAAATGGACTTCATTTTTGGATTCGGAATATCTAATTTAGCCTAAGGTGAAATTTTGGTACTTTTCGGATAACTTTCATATTTTGATGAATAGTGAAAATTACTAAATTTTAATTAAAAACAACTTTTTTAATCAAAATAATTAATAGTGATAAATTATGAATTTTAGTAGTTTTAAAGTATATTTAGAATATATTTTTACCATTTAATATAATGTTGGTCATTGGACATAATTTTACAATTAAACCGAACATAAACAAGTGTCAATCTTTTGATAGTTATTACCTCTTAAAAACACGCTTTTTGTTTTGACAGCGGGAATTAATTTTAAATTAATTTCTGCCACTTCTATGTTTTGAATTTAGAAAAATGGATTCCATATTTGGAATCAGGATTTCCAAATTGTGTAAATAGGTAACTTTTATTTTTAGACATTTTGAATAATTACTGTGGTAAATATTTTATTTACCATGGTTAAGGGTAAATCCGGTAAATAAGGGTTAAAAATAATATTATATTAATTCAAAATTACCCTAAAACGTGTCCTAACCTTATTGGTGGACACATACCCGACCATGAGCATCCTTGGGTCAATTTGGAGACCCCTTGGAGCCACTTGTATGTGGTAGGGACACTTTATATTAATAAAGATAAAATAAAAATAAAAATGGCATAAGCTTACATCTTTTAGAAGAACAACTTTTACATAGGGTTATACATGTTGGATTTTAGATTATAAATAT
Organism: Viscum album; assembly: GCA_963277665.1. Taxonomy (NCBI): domain Eukaryota; kingdom Viridiplantae; phylum Streptophyta; class Magnoliopsida; order Santalales; family Viscaceae; genus Viscum; species Viscum album. Next base: position 1,173,861,096 of record OY728120.1, read on the forward strand.
TCATTAGAAAGATAAAAATATTTCCTACATAATTATAGTTTATTTATAATTTTTAGACATTAAATAAGTTATTTTATTTATGACACAATGATGATGCGGTAATTACTATAATAGTAAAAAACTAAAATAATTGATATTATAAATACCAAAATAAATATAATTTGAAACTTTTAATGAATTAAACTAATTTTATAGGATAATATGATATATTAGGATTTATTGGATTGACTTTTTTCGAGGTAATAAATCTGTTATGAGTTTAAAAAAAATCAACTATTGAATAGTGTCAAAATTGACATAAAAGAGTTCTTAAAACAAATATTATATTATTAATTGATATTAAATTCCTAAAAATATAATATTCGGAAAAGAGACTTATGTCATGATAGGATAATCATTAATGGACCACTTGGGGGTCTCTTGGATGTATATAGTAAGTATATTAACCATATTATATAAAACTACAAAGAGACATTGTAAAAGTGAAACTAATTAACTTGGAGTTAATACTTAAAGATAAGGTTAATATAAGTACCCAAACCTGTCTAACTTCTATTGGTTGAGTTGTTTTCGACCCATCCCCACCTTAACATTTAAATAATCAACTTTGGAGCCATTAGAAACCGAATATGAATTTATTATAAATTAATATTTCTAGCTTTTCCAAAGGTGCCCCTCACCCCTCTAATAAAAGGGCACTCCTCCTTCTCATTTCTTCACACCTCTAAAGCCTTTTGGTTCGGCCAAACTCTGCCCAAATACTCTCCCAACATCCCTCACTACAACCTAGAGGCCTTAGTTTGATCAGAAAGCCAACCTAAGGAGCCCTTTTGATCAAATCAAAAGGAAGAACCCGAAGAAGAGGTAATGATTTCACCACCCTTTTCTAAGTTCATTTCTTCTTCCACTTCTTCTTCCTTTGTTCTTACCATTCTAAAATAATAACTCCAGTATCTCACATATACTGTGGTGTTATTATAAGTATGGTACAAGGATATTCAGTATTATATCCACCCTTTGAATAACATGTCACCATACGTGCGTACGGACGGCTTACCGTCTCCACGTCGTGGTGTAATTGTTATTCAATATAATATTATTTGGATGGGTATAATAATGATGTGTAACTAATGTAAATAATAAATATAACATGTTAATGATTCTGTATATATGATATACCATTCATTTATATATTATTTTAATACCAAAAGAATGATATTGTCACTCGTGCGTACGTACGGACTACCGTCTCCACGAACGCGATGAGATTCATTCTCCATCGTAACCATTCAAGTATAATTATCATTTGATGATTTAAAAATGATTTTTAAGGACTAGATATCATTCTGGATATGAATAAGATACAACAACCATGGCTTATGTAACAAAACATATAAAAGAAAATGAGTAAGTTAACACCCGAAACGACAATAATTCTAAGATATTATTAACAAATCAATGTTAAAAGATAACATATGATATCATATTAATATATATGATTCTTGTATAATTTAATAACAATTATTTCACCATTATACAGGAGGTTAACCTACCCCAACAAAGGAAAAGTACAAGGTAAGGGATTTTCTTATCTCACATTCAATTCCGTGAGATTTCCATTATTCGCCACTAAATTATTGAAAGTGGTGTATTGTGTACTGGCATTTGATATATATATTATCATGATTATCTTTATATTCAAGTTATTCTGTAAATAATTTGGTGGTTATTAACTTTTGGCCATACGACTCAGTTGATTAACGTGGTAAGGGGTTTTCATCTCACTCCTTATTCCCGTGAGATTCATGCCATATTACCACCATTACCTTTTGTGTGGTATATGTACTGCCTATAATTATATTCTTTGTGTAATACACTCTAATTTATGTGTATTTACATATTCATTGTATGATACCTCTTTCATGGGTTGTATGTTTCATAAGTAACCAAATTGGTAAGGGTTATTTCACAATCTCTTCATTATCCGAGGTTGTTTATATGTAATAATCTACTGGGATCTCTTTATCATCCACATCCATGTTTCTTAAAAATGTATTTCAAAACATTTTTACTATTTACAAGAATATGGGTTAAAGTCATTTATACCCTTGTTTGACTTTTTATAAGAGGTTTATAAAGGAATCTTTCCGTCGTTTTCAAAACAAGGTCATTTTTAACCTTTTCGACAGAATTGAGGTAAGAATGTTTTTTTTAACTTATACGGCGGGTGCGGTTATTTTAGGCCGTTATAAAATCTTCAAAGATTTCCTTACAAGATTATAAGAATATTTTCAAAGAAAATGTTTTATTTTATATGGATCTTAAATTATTTCAAAATAAAAGGAGATATTTCTTTAAAAAGAATTTTGATTTCATCTACGTCAACATCCTTTGATGGATTTTAAGATTATTTGAAGTTGATTTATTATGATACAAAACATCTATATTGTATTGAAGGTTTTGTGATATGTTTGACTATGGATGTGCTATTTTTATACCATTCATAGTTTATGGTGAAATTATTGACATTTCCTATGCTAGTTTTAATACGAATGTTTATGTTATGTTTAAACCTTTTCATATGGGAATGCATTGGACTTAATAAGTGACGGGTGGAGCCCGCTATAGCTCCTCGATGCATCGGTAGGTCTCATGAGACAAACTAGTGTCTTGGAACAAGGCCTTGACAAAATCTTATTTATAGTCTTGGCACGAGGCCTTGGCTATGTGGTTATGATAGTCTGGCATTATGCATTCCAACATTATGAAAGTGGTTATTGATTATTTCATGTGATTATTCGATTAGTAGAATATCCATGTGAATAAGTAAATGGAATTATTCCATTTTATTTATGCCATACCATGTTGAAAGTTCATGTTTGAAAGGCTTTTGTTTTAGTTATACATTGCCTTAAAAGTTTATTCTTATTTATGAAAGTTTCCGCTATTTTGTTATCCTTACTGGGCATTTGAGCTCACCCTTTTATATGTTTTATTTTTCCCAGGAAGTGAAGAAGTAAATTATGAATGACCTTCAGGGATATTATGTGGGGATATGAGTGTGGATTATGGAGACAATATGTTGTTGTAGTAGTTTTTCGTTTAATGATGTAATGTAAACCTTATGAATATATCTAGTGTTTCCAAGGCTACTAAACCAATCGGTCTTTCGAGATTTGATCTTTCTTGTGATCATGCCAATGTTACGAAGTAAGGCACCGACTCTGGGTAGCTGGGGTCGGGGAGTTACACAAATTTTTCCTTGTGGCTATCATATCAACCATTAGATCTGGTCAGAAGGTTTCCCAACCATTAGATTGGATTTGGAAGATGAAAGGTTACTTCTATATCCTAAATAAAGGACCCCCTAAGGGTTGTACCACATCGCTTTTTCAAGATCTCACATGCTGAAGTTATTCCCCCCTTTCTTAATACTATTCTGAATCTCTCAGAGTTCCTCCAATCTGAATGTTTGTAGAATCCTCTTCTCAAGATATTTCTACCATGAATCCAATCTCCAGTTGGCAATTGTACAGGGAATGTTTGGTCCATCCGAACATTTTCAAATACTATTTTATTATTTCTATGAATATCAATCATAATGGATGGGAGAGCATGTGCATATCAAAGCAAGGAAATAAAGACTTGTTTAATCTGGATTTTCTTATAGAATTTTACGAGTCAGTTTCTTTCTTTAAGAAAGATGGTAGAGAAAAATTCTCCTTCAAGAGTTATGGAAAAACTTATAAAATCTCATACACCAAGGCTGCTAGCTTGGTGGATTTATCTTATGAAGGGGAAGACATGTTTTTATCTCACAAACTACTGGATGTTCAAGGAAGTTTTATTAAGGTGAAAGCATTGGAATGTCTTGGACAATCAGATGTCAAGACTGCAAAGATTTCTCACTTAGCTATCAACAATCGGATCCTGCAGTTATGGGTTCAAGGTTTTTTCATACCAAGAAAGGTTTTTAAGGATACCTTAAAGAAAAGTGACATATATATCTTGGATTTCTGGATAAATCTAAGGAAAATCAATGTGATGAGGTACATTCTCATTATGATAGAGAATATCATTAATGGGAATTTGAGAGCACATATTATTATGTATCCTGCCTTACATTCCAAGATGATAGTTTAGTGTCTTGAATCATTCAAGATCCCTTGAAGTACAAATCCAATGAATTGTAAAGTTATTCTTGTAAGTGAGGACAATTTGAAAATAATGAATATGGGGTTTTATAAGGAGTCAGGAGAGTTTTATGATATGCCAGTGAAAGAGGCAGAAGTCATTCCAAAAAATGCTAAAAAAGTTGAACCATCAAAGAAGGACAGAAAGAAATGAAAGTTGAAGGAAGTGGAAGTAGAAGGACAAAATCCTAAATCTAAGGAAGTACAATCCACACCTCCTAAACCCCAGAAGCAGAAATCCTATCCATATGAGTTTCTAGCAAAATGAATGGAGGATTAGAAAAATAGAAAATCAGGGGAGCAACCGTTCGGTTTGGATCCTGCTGAGGCTAAGGCCTTGAAATAATCACCTGCTGAAGAGCATGAGAATCGAGACAAATTGAAGAAACATTAGAAGAATATTTCTGAGGCTGAGATTGTGAAATCTCTATTGAAGGCTACCAATGTAGCATCCGAATATATTCCGGTGCCACAATCTTTCTTAGCAGAGCCTTTACCAGAGACTCTAGGGAAGAATTTCTTCACCGAGGAAAAAGCTAAAGAAAAACATAAGGAAGAAGTGGAAGAAGTGGAAGAAGTGGAAGATCTAGAAGAAGAAGAAGAAGAAGAAGGGAGTGGTAACACAGATGATCTTATAAAGCAATTTTAAGATTATCAAGACAAAGGAAGCCCATCCAAAAAATTGTCACTCCGAACTTTTGAAGCTGAATCCAAAAAGCATGTCACTCCCGAGTAGGATGAAAATAATGATGAATAGAAGGGTGAAGAGAAAGGTGAAAAAGAAGTTGATAAATTGTCTGAAGAAGAAAGTCTAAATCGTGATTTCATTCATCTTGAGGACGCTCAGGATAGAAATCGGAAAGAAGAAGTAGATGAAGATAGAGTTGTGCAGTTGACTGATAGCGAACACGAATCCTCTGATGAGGAAGCCATGCCGAGAATTGATAAGGGTAAACAAGTGTTGGTTTATACTCCTAGAAAATTAACAGTGAAGAAGAAAGACGTTGCTGCAACATCAAATAGGAATTTTTTTGACTTAGAAAAACAAGCCTCACCAACTAGAGTCTCGGATTCTGAATCATCTTCGCTTGGTCATGATTTTGTTGAACAATCCTTGAAGAATCTTGTCGACTCCATTCCAAATTTTTCAAGAATAGATTCTAGATTCCAGATGCTTCAACATTCTCTTAATCAGAAATCAGGTTCAGTGTCCATGGTGATCGACAAGTGTGTCAAGATGGAATCAGATTTGAAAACTTTCTTCATAGGCTACGAAGCTCACAGAAAGTCAGGTAAGAAGATAACCATCTGGTTAAAGAGATCAATTCAAGAAAAGAGTGAACTTGATCAATTTCATGAAGACTTCAAGGAATCTATTGATACCGAAGACACCAAAATCAAGGATCTTACAAAAAGCTTTAAGGAAAATCTAAATATTGAACAAAATACTCAGATTCAATAGGTAAAAGACTTGAATGGGAAGTTTAACTCTATAGATCATAGTTGGAAGAGGTAAATAGATCTCCAGATTGAGCTTGAAGAGAATATTTTGAAGCAAGATGAGTTGCTGAAGGCTCAAGAAAAAGTCCTTAACTCTCAGGAATAGAGAATCAAATCTCTAGAGAAGAAAGCTGAGGAAGATCAACAGGAATTCAAGAAGGTGGAAACCATCGTAAAAAAGTTAATACCCAATAAAAAAGGAGAAAAATAGACCAAATCCAATCTTTTTTTGTAATGTCTTGACTTTTACAAATTCCTCAAATCTTAATGAAATTGTGGTTGCTCGTTTCTGTTTGGTTGTTTATACTAATATTTAAGGTACCAGATTTTTTTCCATTCCGTCAAAACTCTTTTTGAAAATTACATAGGGGGAGAAGGAAAAAGAATTATAAAGGGGAGAAGGAAAAAATATTTATAAGTATAGAATAAATATTCCTATGTAAGGGGGAGTTTATCAAAGGAGGAGTTTTCATTACAAATATTTCCACATTAAAATGAAAATTAACGTCCTAGAAATCTAGAATACGATCCTTAGTGTTCCAAAGCCTAAGGGGGAGTGAGTCGTATTCACCATTTCCCATGAACAAAGGAAGATAAGTTTTATTTCCAATTTTTAGAAAAATATTTTCTAAGTACTTATATTCTTTTTCGAAAGGATGTTTGTTAATCCCAAAAATGGGGAGATTGTTGAGTCAATAATGTGTTCCTTATGACTTTTTCATTCCTTCATACTAGGGGGATATTGTTAAGAAAATAAGGTTTCCTTATGAATTGACCATTCCTTCTTGTTTTGAAAATCACAAACACCTTATCTTAAGTCAAATCACGTTTTACCCTATGTTTTACTTATATATGGAAAAATTTCCTTTCCCATGGAAATTTATCCTTACCATGTCTTAATTTTTTCTTTATATTGTCTAAATATAAAATTCGGTGTCATATCTAAATCCTCAGAATTGTATAATACTTAGATATGAAGCATTCTGTTTGAGACTCCAAATTCTGGATACGAATATTTATGATGTTTAACTCCGAATTCTGGATATGAACGTTTATGAAGTTCAACTCCGAATTCTGCATACGAACGTTTATGAAGTTCAACTCTGAATTCTGGGTATGAACATTCATAAAGTTCAACTCCGGATTCTGGTTACAAACACTCATGAATTTTGACTCCGAATTCTGATTAAAAATTATGGATACGAACTTCTCTAAGTTCTGACTCTGAGTTCTCTGAATTTAGACTCCGAAATCTTATGAGTTCTGACTCCGAATTCTCATAAGCTCCGACTCCGAACATTGTATGTTCAGGTTTCGAATTCCTGAAAATCCTGACTTCGAATTTCCTTGAAATTCAGACGGTAGAATTCTATAGAATTCAGGTTCTGAATTTCAATAAAAAATAATTTGAATGTCCTTGTACTATAGACTCCGAATTAATTTTTGGTTAGACTCCAAACATTCATTTACTTACATTCCAAATATCAGTTTTTGGTTATGCTTACACTTGTTTAGTTATAGGATGGTTTCATGCTTTCAGTTACTCACTAACCATTGTTTAAGTGACACGTGTACATGTCCCTCTGAAATTCAAGGAATAATATGACCGTTGGAGGAGGGAGCTGACCGTTGGATTTTTTCCTATAAATAAGAGCTCATTTGAATGAGTTCAGGACTTTTGGAAATTTTGAAGCTTAGAACTTTCAGAAGTTTATTTTAGAGAGAGAGGTTCTTATAAATTCCAGGTTTCATGCAGAAAGTTTGAACGACTTGTTCAATCATTTCATCGTGCATAATTGCTTTGTGAGACTCCGATTGTTGCTGTGTACAATCGAGGGATTCCAGGGATAGGAAGATAGAGGTGCCGACTACCTTGAAGTTGAGGGCTTGCGGGGATAGCAAGACATACATCGATCTTTGTATCGAGGGCTTACCCTGTTGTGGGTAATATAGAATTTCTTGAAAGTTTAAATCAAGGGACCTTTTTCCAAGGTTGTTGGATACCCTTCTCTTTGGGTTAAAAGATTCACTAATTGTTACTTGTTTTATTACAAGATTTCTGCAGCATTTGTATTGTTGACGAAAGTATAATTATATAATACTTTCTTATACTTGTACTTTGATTTCGTAAGATTATATACACTTTAATGTATAATCTTAGTTGTTTTAAACTTTATTAAAGTTTCATTTCTGGAATCACTTTTCCGGAATCAAGAAAGTTATTAGAACATAGAGGTGTTGTGAATTTCGGTTATTCAAAATTTCCTTAGGGATTTTTAAAGTATACAATTCACCCCCTCTTGTGTTTGACCATATCATCCTTACATATTCGATCCTACATTTGGTATTATAGTGTATATCATACTCACCCACCATCTCAACACAAGAATCCTCAGCAGGGTAATAAAGAGTTGAGCGTGGTAAGAAAGCAGTTGTTTGGAGCTGAGTATGTTGTGGTGGATGATCATTTAGGACCATCCACATTAAGAGGTATGGTTCTTTTAAATTCCACGATGATACATGGTTTTTTTGATACAAGTGATTCACATTCTTTTCTTACATCTCGCATCCTTGATTTTTTGGGTTAAGAGTGGAAATGATTCTTTCTGTTTTGAAACATCAAACTCCTCTAGTTCAAAGAGAGTGTTAAGCTTTCCTCTTTAGAGTGTGTTCTTAGCTGTGGACGACATTGAATTGATTTGGGATATCTTAGTGCTAGATATGGATGCTTATGATATAATCATCGGAGTAGATTAGTTGACAATGTTTAAGGCCCACACCGATTGCTATGTGTGAACAGCTAGTTTTGTGACAGAGGATGGCATTAGACATCTCATTAGAGGGAAGGAGAGTGTAAATCTAGGTGCAACAGATTTGTTGGCACAAATTTTTGGCATGATCTTATATTAGTTAATATTCTTGTCATTGGAATCAGTTGATGGTGTTGAGAAGAGTGTTCTTCTAGTATTTGTAGATCATTTTATGGATGTCCTTCCCAAATAATTCTCATGGTTTCCACCCTTGAGAGAAGTCAAGTATAGAATTTATATGCTTATGGAGATGATTATTATCTCACTTCCATCTTATTGAATGGAATCAACAATATTTTGGGAATTAAAGGTGTTGTTTGAAGAGTTAGAAAACAAGGGGTTCATCCGTCCTAGCACATCTCTATTGAAGAACTATTTTTTTGACAAAATGGCGGATGGAACCTTGAGGCTTTGTGTTGATTATCGTAGACTTAATCCTGTTAAGAAGAAGAGATAATATCCTGTTCCATGCATTAATTATTTGTTTTACCAGTTGAGGGGAGTCCATTGGTTCTCTAGGATTTAATTGAGGTTAGGACATCACCAATTGTGGGTGAGGAAAGGGGATATCCTAAAAAGAACATTCAGAAGTAGATATGGCCATTGCTAGTATGTGGTTATACCCTTTGGTCTGATGAATGCACCAATGATGTTCATGGTATTGATGAATCAAATATTTCAAAGATATCTAGATTTTTTTGTAGTAGTATTCATTTATGATATACTGGTGTATCTGAGGAAAAGGGTGGAGCAAGAGAAGCACTTGGCGATAGTGTTGGGGATATTGAGGGATCCTGGGTTGTAAGCCAAATTTTCCAAGAGTGACTTTTGGATACAGGAGGTTCGATTCCATGGACCAGTTATTTCCGAGAAGGGTGTTTCAGTTGATCTAGAATGGAAAGCGGATGTTATCTCAAGGAAACCACCAAATAATGCTTTCGAGATATGGAGATTCCTTAGTCTAGCTGGGTATTATCGACATTTTGTTCGGGATTTTTCATGCATGGATTCACTGATGATATCTTTTAAAAGAATGAATATCCAATTTCAATGTGATGAGCAGTTCCATAAATCAATTGAATAGATAAAGGTCCACCTTACATCAGCACCAATCTTGGGTTTTCTAGAACCAGGTAAAGGGTATGTGGTGTATTTTGAGGCATCACGATCAGGGTTTGGGTGTGTTCTCATGCATGGGGATAATGTGGTTGCATATGAATTTTAGTAGTTGAGGTTTCAGGGGAATAATTACCCAACACATGATTTGGAGTTTGCGGTAGTGGTTCATGCGTTAAAATGTGGAATCATTATCTCATTAGTGAGAAATTTACAGTGTTTACCGATCCCAGGAGCATAAATCATATCTTCTCAAAAAGTGATTTGAACATAAGGCAAAGGAGATAGATGGAATATCTCTAATTTTTTGATTTTTACTTAATGTACAAGCCGAGTAAAGGAAGTTCGTTTGCAGATTCATTAAGTAGGAAATCATATGCTCAAGTGGTGATGTAGGTATCAGATCAGTAGCAGTTGAAGTTGGTGATAGACAACATGCAGTTGGAATGTGAGGACCAGGGTGATAGAGCAGTCTTATTTCTAGTTTCCTTGGTTCCTGACTTGGCTGGTTTTGCATAAGAGGTACATGCCATGAATTCCGAGTGTATAGCGATGAGATTGAATCTCAATAGTGGGGAGACCATTGAGAAATGGGAATTGAAGGAGAATTAATTGTTTGTTTTTGGAATCAAATGGTGGAAATAGTGGATTTTTGGGAGGAAATTATCAGGGCTTATAATCACTCCAGGTGGGCTGTCCATACTAGAATTCAAAAAATGTATAAGTCATTGAATGCTAAGTTTTTGTGGGTTGGTATGAAAAGGGATGTGACCGAGTTTGTCTCTAGATGCGTGACTTGTCACATGTCAAGGTAGAGCATCAGCAGCCATCATACATGTTGTAGTCTTTACCTTTCCCAATATGGGAATGGGAGCAGATAGAAATGGATTTTGTGATGGGTCTCCCAAGAACTATCTTTAAGCACGATTCCATATCGTTTATTGTGGATTAGCTCAAAAGGTCTTCCCATTTCATCCCAATTCTTGAATCTCATATGGTGGAGGATCTGTCTAGAATCTATATCCGGGAGGTGGAAAAGAGGAATGGTATTCCAGTTTTCATTTTATCATATATAGATCCATGGTTCACATCTCATTTTTGGAAATCATTTTAGCAAGCCCATGGAACACAGTTGACTGTGAGCACAACATATCATCCACAGATGGATGGCCAATCAGGGAGGACGATACAAACCTTGGAGGACATGTTAAGGTATTGTGAGATGGATTTTGGTGGTTCATGGGAGGATCACTTACCATTGGTTGAGTTCTCCTATAATAAATGTTATTAGGACTTGATACATATGGATCCTTTTGAGGCTTTGTATGGGAGTTCGTGTCGTTCTCCACTGTGTTGGCCGGAAATGGGTGAGACTTCAATGATCGAACCGAGCCTGGTCCAAGAGACTATAAATATGATTATGTTAATCATGAAGAGGATGGAGATGGATCAATGTCATCAGAATTTGTATGCAGACAATTGTCGATGACCTTTTTCATTTGAGGTGCGTGATCAGGTTTTTTTCAGAATCTCTCTTTGGTTGATGTATTGCCAGTTTCTAAAAAAGGGTAATTTATCTCGGAGGTATATTGGGCTTTTTGAGATACTTTAGAGGATTATAGAGGTTTCTTATCATTTTCATCCACCATAATTTAGTGTGGTGCACAATGTTTTTAATGTGTTGTAGTTGAAAAGTATCATCTGGACTGTAACCATGTGATTCATTGGGATCATGTTGAGTTAGAACCAGATTCTTCTTTGGTGCACATGCCAATGTGGATTGTGGATAGGCAAGAGAATTTATTTTATGGTAAAATAATTAGTTTATTTCAGGTTTTCTAGAATCATGGTTAGATTCAATAGGATAATTGGGTGTGGGGGAAAGAGATGGCTGAGAAATGGTCTAAGATCTTTCGCCAAAAAAACTATTATCTACATTATATGGATGGAAATTCCATTGGGGGGAAATTGTGAACACCAAGATTGAGTTATGTAGCCTTTTTTTATTCCATTTTATTTGTTTAATGTGAATGGTATGAGTTGGAAAGAGGTTGGGAGAGTTGGGAATGGTTTTGAATAAGTTTGGAGGCTTTGCTAAGAGAGCACTGTTTGAGGACAGTTAGGGGAAACCGTGAAGGCTCTTCAGAAAATAGTGCAGGGGGGGAAGAAGGCTTCTGTCACGACCCGTCCTCAGGGCCCGTGCCGTGACTACCCCAATCCCGCCTTCCATAGGCCAGGGGCTGGCGACTAGCACCAAGGCGTAAATCCCAACAAAAAGGGAAGGCATTGCCTTTGAAAAGTAAACAGGCACCACAGAGTAAGCAAGCGGAAAAGTAAACACTAAGTAAAACTGTACGAGCTGTGCTGAAAGTAAAAAGGGGCCGGAAATACAAGCCCACCTATAAAGTACAACTGAAAGGAAAAACAGCAACTGAAAAGGGAAAACTGCAGCGTCGAGCCGTCCTCCGGAAGTCCCACCTGAAGGGTGGGTACAGATAGCCTCCACTGCTCCTCGGGTCCACCTAACTGCTCCGAGTACGTCCCGCTCAGTGGTCCACCTCCAGGTGCTGTCCTGCTCCGCACGCCTCCTCCACGATCAGCGATGTCCGTCGTCTGCAACCAACACCACGAAGTGCGGGCATAGCCCGTGCAGGGGTGAGTATAAACTACTCAGTAGGGACCCCGAGACCCCCGAAGGTCTCCCGAAATACACAAAGGATAATCCACAAAGGAAAGATACAATCACGAAATAACATCTGACACAGCTTAGGTATATGCCCATACAAATACCTAAGTCTTCAATTCCCGTTCGGCTCCAACGTCCGAACCCAAGCACAACCCAGTTCACACAGGAAAGCAAAACGTACACCCACTCAGGATAGAACAACACAATCCACAAAGGAGAGTAAACAGTAAATCCACACAGGATAGCTCAACACAATCCACAAAGGAGAGAAACACAAGATTCAGCTCACACAGGTATACTTCTTCGGATGACGATAAAGATGATCATTGAACCATCTAAGTCGTCGGACCCACGAAGGATCGATAGGTACTAACCTTGCAGTGACCCACACAGGATCGGGCCCACGCAGGACCTGTAGGAGTAGGCTCACACAGAACCGCTGAGAGATGACCCACGCAGGATCGGACCCACACAGGATCGGGCCCACACAGGATCGGGCCCACGCAGGACCTGTAGGCGCTGGCTCACACAGAACCGCTGAGCGCTGACCCACGCAGGATCGGACCCACACAGGATCGGGCCCACACAGGACCGGGCCCACGCAGGACCTGAAGCACTGATCCACGTAGGATCGCTGAGTGCAGTAGTCGTCGCAGTCCGCTGAGGATCTCTGCACAGTCGTCACCGCAGTCCACTGAGGATCTCTGCACGGTCGTCGTCGGAGTCCACGGAGGATCTCTGCACAGTCGTCGCCGCAGTCCACTGAGGATCTCTGCACGGTCGTCGCTGTCGAAGTAGCAATCGCAGCCAGCCTAGGGTTCCCGAACACAGCAAGCTCGTTCGGGAGGGTCCGCTCCACGAGCCGGGAGGCTGATACATCAACTGACACGAAGTCCGAATTTGATGTATCCAAAAGTTCCGTATCGTCAACAGGAACTCAACGTCGCAGACGGCGCGTCAATCGGACGCCCGGTCTGAGAGATATTGGCATTTTCGTCCCAGGGTCCCGGTTGGTTTTTAAGGCAAAACCAACCCGACCGCACTCCACATGCGTCCAAACCTCGGGCGGAGTATGCCAAAAGATCCGTCTCACTTAGAGGAATTCGACAAAGCTGACGGCACGTCAATCGGACGTCTGTAGCTCAAGATATGAGAGTTTCCGCTCCGAGGGCCCGGTTGGTCTCGTGTACGAACCAACCCGGCCGAACTCAAAGTATTCCAAAACCTTGAGTGCGATATAACGAAACGACTGTCTCGATCGAAGGATCGCGTTGCCGCTGACGGCGGGTCGTTTGGAGGCACGAAGCTCAAGATACGGGCGTTTGAACGAAAACGTTTGAAGATGGGGGGTACGGGCCCGGGTGACCCGGCCCGACCCCCCCTAGGTCGGCCCGAACCGGGTCGACCCGACCCGGGTCCGACCCGGCTGGCCCGGCCCAGCCCGGCCCGGCCCGGCCAGGGCCGGTCCGGCTCGGCTCGGCCGCGCGGCGCGGGTGGAAGCCGCGGGCGCTGACCCGCGGCTTGAGGAAGAACCGGGGCCCGCGTGCGGGCCGCGCTGGCGAACCGCGGACGCGCTGAGCCGCGTCCGCCTGGACGAACCAGACCCACGCGGCGCGGGTCCGTTGGCCGCCGCCGCCGCGGATTCAGCCTCGGCGGATTTCGTCCGGCGTCGCTCTGGTGGCCCGTTTTCCTTCCCGTCTGCGCCGTGCTCCTCCCGGGATCCGTTCTTCACTGCGGGACCGTCAAACGTCCGTTGCGGCACGTTCCGTCGTCGACTGTCAAATCCACACAAAACGAAGAACGGCGGAGGGTCGTCGGGCCGTGTTCGTTTGGCCCGCACCCTCCGTGTTAGAAATAAACAACCGGAAGAATTTGTTCAACACATGATCCAACAATTTTAATTTTGATAAAATAAATAAAATTGTTTCCTTGAATCCGGTTCTTTAATTTTTAAAGAAACAAAGACGGGAATTAATTTTAAAAGGGGTAATCCCCATAATGAAATCCCTACCTTGATGATCGTCGTGCGCGGGCGTTCTTCGCGGAAGAGATCGTCACGGAAGTGATCGATCGTCGCGTCGTCGCGGGGAGGCGTCGCGTCGTCGCGGAAACCGGCGTCGAGTCGGTGAACTCAACGAACCAAGAACAATAGATTTAAATTATAAATAATTAAATCTGTGTTTAAACCCAAAGAAAGAACCTTGAGCGGAAGTCCGAGATCACTCACCTCAAATGGTCGGTGATCGGAGATCGGAGATCGGAGATCGGAAGAACGTCTCGGGCGAAGGCGTCGCCGATTTCCGGGTTCGGCGTTCTTCGTGTTCTTCACGTTCTTCGCGTTCTTCGCGAGGGAGAAGAAGTTACGAGGGTTCTCTCAAATCTTCTCAAGCGCAAATAACCAGAGGTTAAGCGTTGGCCTTATTTTATTATTACGCCAACGAATTTGAAAAACTGGTTAAGAAACGATCCATCAATTCGTTGAATTAATTCAACGAAAGAAACGACCCATTTAATTCACGAAAGAAACAGCCCATTTAATTCACGAAATAAACCGCCCAATTAAATGGTCTGTTAAGAATTTAGAAAACGCGTCGGCTAACTTTCATTAAGACGGGTTTTCACGGGTGCGTTTCTTAGCGGAAAGAAACGGCGGGGCTCGTGCGGGCCCCACCTCACAAATATCCTACCAAGGGGGTAGGATATTTCTGGATAGCATCCTATCCAATTCAACTCAGTTCAAGCCGCCTTTAAGTGGCTTCAAGTGGCTTCCAAGTGGATTAAGTGAAATAAAATAAAGTTGTCGCAAAATTATTTTATTTCTTACCTTTAAGCCTGAAAATTAAAAACCACACCCGAGCAAACGCAACTCCGGAAGAGGCGTTTCTAAGCAAATACCGGCGCTGCCATTTCATCGGTGCCCTCAGAATTCGATTCCGGGCACCGGTTCAAAAGTTAGAAAAACCCGCTCGTCCGTTCACTGAACATACCCGAGCCAAACTTCGGAAAATGATTTCGGGCACACCGGGCCTCGGAATCAGGTGCCGTCAGAAACTGCGCTCTTGTAAAAGTCCAAAGAAGATTATGAAAAAAATTTACTTTAAATTTAAGGGTCTTTACATTACTCCCACCTCAGGACTTTACGTCCCCGTAAAGATACATCAAAAACTAGGGAAACAAATGTGGGTACTGAGCACGCATCTAAGCCTCCCACTCCCAAGTGCTCTCCTGGAGGTTCTCGTGCTGCCATCTGATGCGCACAAGAGGAATCGATCTCCCACGTAGGACCCTCTCTTGTCGATCCTCTATCTCCACTGGGACCTCCGCAAAAGTCGCTCCATCATCCACGTCTAGCTCCCCATAGTCAATGATGTGCGTCGGGTCGTGCACGTATCTCCTCAGCTGGGATACGTGGAAGACGTCGTGCACCCGGTGCAACTGAGGTGGCAGAGCCAGGCGATAAGCCACCTCACCAATCCTGCTGAGGACCTGGAAGGGTCCGATTAAGCGTGGAGACAACTTGCTGCCTCAGCCAAATCTCCTCAATCCACGTCGATGTGAGACCCGCAAGAAGACGTGGTCGCCATCCTCGAACTCTAGTGGCCTCCGCCTCCAGTCAGCATATGACTTCTGCCGGCTCTGTGCTGTCCTCATCCGCTCCTGGATGACCTGGACCTTCTCTGTCGTGGCCCGAACCATCTCTGGTCCCACAAGTGCTGACTCTCCAGGGTCTGTCCAGCACAATGGAGATCTGCAAGGCCTGCCGTACAACGCCTCGTAGGGTGCCATCCCGATGGTGGAGTGGTAGCTGTTGTTGTACGCGAACTCCACCAAGAGTAGGTGGTCCTCCCAGCTGCGACCAAAGTCGAGGACACATGCGCGGAGCATGTCCTCGAGAGTCTGAATGGTCCTCTCCTTCTGACCATCCGTCTGAGGGTGAAAGGCGGTGCTCAGACGTAGTCGCGTCCCGAACGCCTCCTGCAACCCCTTCCAAAGCCGAGAAGTAAAACGAGCGTCCCGATCAGAGATGATAGTCGATGGCACACCGTGAAGTCATACAATCTCCTGAACGTAGAGACGCCCCAAGCTCTCCATCGTGCCCTGCTCTCGGATGGGTAAGAAGTGTGCCGACTTGGTGAGTCGGTCAACAATCACCCAAATGGAATCGTGACCTCTAGAAGTGCGTGGAAGTCCAGTCACGAAGTCCATAGATATCCCGTCCCACTTCCACTCCGGGACCTCCAAGGGCTGTACCAAACCTGCTGGTACTTGATGCTCTGCCTTCACCTGCTGGCAGGTGAGGCACCTTGAAACGAACTCTGCCACAGCCTTTTTCATGCCCGGCCACCAGTGCTGTCGCCTGAGATCCTGGTACATCTTCGCCACTCCAGGATGTACCGCCAAAGGAGAAGTGTGATACTCTCTCAGCACCTCCTCTCGTAAAGCGACTGGTACCAAGGTACGTCCTCTGAAAAGGATATCGTGCTCTGTTCCAAGGGAGAAACCATCAGGTGCCTGTCCCGAGGATATCTGTACACGCCGTGTCTCACAGTCGACGTCCCCACGCTGTGCCTCTCTGACCCGCAGAAGAAGTGGAGGAGAGACTGTGAGAGACTGAAGAAAGGCTGCTCCGTCTCTATCCACGAAGGATATCTGCAAAGCGGCTAGCTGCTCTGTCGCCTCCTCAAGTAGTTGGATGCCCGTCCTCCTGCTGAGGGCATCAGCCACCACGTTCCCCTTCCCAGGAGTATAGACTATCTCAAAGTCATAGTCCTGGAGGAACTCGAGACATCGCTGCCGTCTCAGGATCAGGTCCTTCTGAGAGAAGATGTACCTGAGACCCTGGTGGTCAGAAAAGACTGTGAAGCACTCGCCCATCAGATAGTGTCGCCATGTCTTCAGGGAAAAGACCACGGCTGCCAACTCCAAGTCATGGGTAGCATAGTTCTGCTCATGAGGCCTCAACTGACGTGATCCGTAGGCAATCACGGCCCGCTCCTGCATCAGGACACACCCGAGTCCGGTCCCTGATGCATCGCAGTAGACTACGTATCCAACTCCCTCCTCAGGAAACCTCAAGATAGGTGCGCTGGTCAACCTCTGCCTCAACTCCTGGAAACTCTATTGACATCTGTCTGACCACACGAAGGGTTTCCCCTTCTTCTTCAACGCTGAGAGTGGGGCCACAACTCTGGAGAAGTCCGGCACAAATCTCCGATAGTATCCGACTAGGCCCAAGAAACTCCGCACCTCTGTCACTCTCTTGGGTGGCTCCCAAGCTAGCACTGCCTCGATCTTCGCGGGATCCACTACAACTCCCGCCTCAGAAATGACGTGCCCCAAGAAGTGGACCTCACGTAACCAGAACTGACACTTCGAGAGCTTGCCATAAAGCTGGTGCTCTCGGAGTGTGTCTAGTACAACACGCAGGTGGTAGGCGTGCTCCTCCTCCGTCGTCGAGTACACCAAAATGTCGTCGATGAAGACCATGACAAATCGATCGATGTATGGATGGAAGATCCTGTTCATGAGGCTCATGAACACTGCTAGAGTGTTGGTCACGCCGAAAGGCATAACCAAGAACTCATAGTGGCCATATCGACACCTGAAGGCCGTCTTCTGCACATCCTCGTCTCGAACTCTGAGCTGATGATAGCCTGACCTGAGGTCTATCTTCGAGAACCACCGTGATCCCTTGAGCTGGTCGAAGAGATCATCAATCCTGGGTAGTGGATACTTGTTCCTCACTGTCACCTGGTTCAGGCGACGATAATCGACACACAGTCACAAGCTCCCGTCCGCCTTCTTGGCGAACAAAATCGGGGAAGCCCAGGGCGAAACACTGGGTCAGATGAACCCCTTCCCCTGCAAGTCCTCTAACTATACCTGAAGCTCTCGAAGCTCAGCGGGGGCCATCCGATATGCTGGGGTGGATATCGGGGCTGTCCCGGGGTACAAGTCGATATAAAAGTCTACCTCTCTGCGAGGAGGTACTCTTGGAACGTCGTCGGGAAAGACGTCCGCGTACTGATCCACCACTGCAGGAAAACTGGGACTCCGCACGTCAACTGCTCCCAGGATGAGGCTAGCCAACTGATTAGTGATGGGCTGACCTCTCCTCTGCGGGAGTCCATCCTGTGCTGCTAAGGCTCTCTTCTCGCCGGTGAAGGTGAACCTACTCCCGTCGGTGCGCACACATCGCACCTTGCGCCTAATGTAGTCAATCTGAGCATGGACCGTAGATAACCAATCCATGCCCAAGATGACGTCGTAAGGCCTCGACGCTGCTACAAGAAGATCCCAGCCGAATCTCTCGCCTCCTAAAGTAAGCTCACACTACCGGCACCAGTGCGTAATCGTCGAGTCTGCTCCCGTAGGAGTCTCTAGCTGTAAGGATCGAGCCAATGGCTCTGTCGGAATCTCTGAGCTCCAAAAAAGGGCAGTGGCTATGAAAGAGTGACTCACTCTTGTGTCTATCAGAACTGCAGCAAGGGTGGAATAGACACAGATCGTACCTCGAATCATCTCTGGCACGCCGTGGTCGTAGGCCTCCGCTGCCTGGAGCTGAGCCTGTCTCTGCCCGCCAGCTCCCTGTGGTCGGGGCGGGCCTCTTAGTGGTGGTGGCGGCAGAGCCTCAAAGCGTCGCCCACCACCTGCTGCTCGGTCAGCTCCTCTGCCTCGTCCGCCTCCTCCCTGCGGACCGCCACGGTCGACCCTCTGCCTCTGCCTGGGTGGCCCCTCCACCGTCTGCTGCCCCTCGGTACGACGGGTCGGGCAGTCACGAGCCATGTGGCCCTGCCCGCCGCACTCATAGCACTGTCTGCCTCTCGGAAGGCCGGCTCCGGGTCGGGTGCCCTGCACTGCTGAGCCAGTGTCCCGAGGTCGCCTGCCGGAAGGTCTGGTCCACCTGGAACCCTGAGTCATCCGCCAGCTACCAGCTGCCGAAGACTCCGCTGTCTGCCGCCCTGCGGTAGGTCTCGCTGTGGACTCAGCCAGGAAGCTCTCGATCAGGAGGGCTCGCTCCAGTACTCCTGCCTGGGTCGGGATGCTGAGGGAGATCAGCGATTCCCTGATCTCGTGTCTCAAACCCTGCTCGAAGGTCCGGGCTCGGAAGAAGGTGTCACGTACCATGTCTGTCGAGTACCGAGAAAGGTCGGTGAACCTCGCCGCGTACTGAGCGACCGTCAAGCTGCCCTGCCGCAGCTGAAGAAGCTCCTGGATGCGTACCGCTCGGAGGGTGGCTGGGACGAACTCTGAGCAGAAGAGGCTCTCGAAGTCCGTCCAGATGAGGGTGGCCTCATCGTGTACCTGGAGCATCAGGCTCCACCAGCGTCCGGCTGCTGCGTGCAGTAGGCTCGCCGCGAGGTTCACCATGAGGTCTGCTGGCGTCCTCACTAGCCTGAAAACTCGGACGACCGCCTCCATCCAGTCCTCGGCTGCCTGGGGGTCCGACTCCCCACGGAACCTGGGTGGTCGCTGGCGCTGGAACTCGTGCAGAGATCCAAGGCGTCATGCGTCGTCAGCTGCCAGTGCTGGAAGCATTGGGGGCTCGGCGGGTAAAGGTATCGCCGATGCCTCTGCTGTCAACGGGCCCTGTACCGAGGCCTCGCCGCTCGGCGGGCTGTCGTCGCGCCCTACTCTGGGAACCCTAGCTGGCTGCTGTCTTCGTGCCTTCCTGAAAAGGAAACAAATATGCCACGGTCAGAACAGTATACCTGGTGAGCTGACACAAGTAATCACAAAGAAAACTTGAAACACACATGCAATCAATCTTTTCGTGCATTAAGTCAGAAATCAGATGTCAGGGTCCTGGCGTATGGATACGTCGGCCGCCGCACCAACACTGGACTCCCTGGACTGATAACCACACTCAATACGCTAAACATTATTTCTTCACATAGAAGAAAGTTCAGAGTCTGCGGTAGAACCTCCCTCTGATACCAATTTGTCACGACCTGTCCTCGGGGCCCGTGCCGTGACTACCCCAAGCCCGCCTTCCATAGGCCAGGGGCTGGCGACTAGCACCAAGGCGTAAATCCCAACAAAAAGGGAAGGCATTACCTTTGAAAAGTAAACAGGCACCACAGAGTAAGCAAGCGGAAAAGAAAACACTAAGTAAAACTGTACGAGCTGTGCTGAAAGTAAAAAGGGGCCGGAAATACAAGCCCAACTGTAAAGTACAACTGAAAGGAAAAACAGCAACTGAAAAGGGAAAACTGCAGCGTCGAGCCATCCTTCGGAAGTCCCACTTGAAGGGTGGGTACAGATAGCCTCCACTGCTCCTCGGGTCCACCTAACCGCTCCGAGTACGTCCCGCCCAGTGGTCCACCTCCAGGTACTGTCCTGCTCCGCACGCCTCCTCCACGATCAGCGCTGTCCGTCGTCTGCAACCAACACCACGAAGTGCGGGCATAGCCCGTGCAGGGGTGAGTATAAACTACTCAGTAGGGACCCCGAGACCCCCGATGGTCTCCCGAAATCCACAAAGGATAATCCACAAAGGAAAGATACAATCACGAAGTAACATCTGACACGGCTTAGGTATATGCCCATACATATACCTAAGTCTTCAATTCCCGTTCGGCTCCAACGTCCGAGCCCAAGCACAACCCAGTCCACACAGGAACGCAAAACGTACACCCACTCAGGATAGAACAACACAATCCACAAAGGAGAGTAAACAGTAAATCCACACAGGATAGCTCAACACAATCCACAAAGGAGAGAAACACAAGATTCAGCTCACACAGGTATACTTCTTCGGATGACGATAAAGATGATCATTGAACCATCTAAGTCGTCGGACCCACGAAGGATCGATAGGTACTAACCTTGCAGTGACCCACACAGGATCGGGCCCACGCAGGACCTGTAGGAGTAGGCTCACACAGAACCGCTGAGAGATGACCCACACAGGATCGGACCCACACAGGATCGGGCCCACACAGGACCGGGCCCACGCAGGACCTGTAGGCGCTGGCTCACACAGAACCGCTGAGCGCTGACCCACGCAGGATCGGACCCACACAGAATCGGGCCCACACAGGACCGGGCCCACGCAGGACCTGAAGCACTGATCCACGTAGGATCGCTGAGTGCAGTAGTCGTCGCATTCCGCTGAGGATCTCTGCACAGTCGTCGTCGCAGTCCACTGAGGATCTCTACACGGTCGTCGTCGGAGTCCACGGAGGATCTCTACACAGTCGTCGCCGCAGTCCATTGAGGATCTATGCACGGTCGTCGCTGTCGAAGTAGGAATCGCAGCCAGCCTAGGGTTCCCGCACACAGCAAGCTCGTTCGGGAGGGTCCGCTCCACGAGCCGAGAGGCTGATACATCAACTGACACGAAGTCCGAAGTTGATGTATCCAAAAGTTCCGTATCATCAACAGGAACTCAACGTCGCAGACGGCGCGTCAATCGGACGCCCGGTCTGAGAGATATTGGCATTTTCGTCCCAGGGGCCCGGTTGGTTTTTAAGGAAAAACCAACCCGACCGCACTCCACCTGCGTCCAAACCTCGGGCGGAGTATGCTAAAAGATCCGTCTCACTTAGAGGAATTCGACAAAGCTGACGGCACGTCAATCGGACGTCCGTAGCTCAAGATATAGGCGTTTCCGCTACGAGGGCCCGGTTGGTCTCGTGTACGAACCAACCCGGCCGAACACAAAGTATTCCGAAACCTTGAGTGCGATATACCGAAACGACCGTCTCGATCCAAGGATCACATTTCCGCTGACGGTGGGTCGTTTGGAGGCACGAAGCTCAAGATACGGGCGTTTGAACGAAAACGTCCGAAGATGGGGGGTACGGGCCCGGGCCGACCCGGCCCGACCCCCCCTGGGTCGACCCGAACCGGGTCCGACCCGTCTGGCCCGGCCCGGCCCGGCCGAGCGGCGCGGGTGGAAGCCGCGGGCGCTGACCCGCGGCTTGAGGAAGAACCGCGGCCCGCGTGCGTGCCGCGCTGGCGAACCGCGGACGCGCTGAGCCGCGTCTGCCTAGACGAACCAGACCCGCGCGGCGCGGGTCCGTTGGCCGCCGCCGCCGTGGCTTCATCCGCGGCGGATTTCGTCCGGCGGCGCGCCGGGGCGCCGCCGCCTCCGGCCGCCGGCAACTTCCGCGGGCCACCGGCGTCGCTCCGGTGGCCCGTTTTCCTTCCCGTCTGCGCCGTTGCTCCTCCCGAGATCCGTTCTTCACTGCGGGACCGTCAAACGTCCGCTGCGGCACGTTCCGTCGTCGACCGTAAAATCCGCACAAAACGAAGAACGACGGAGGGTCGTCGGGCCGTGTTCGTTTGGCCCTCACCCTCCGCGTTAGAAATAAACAACTGGAAGAATTTGTTCAACACATGATCCAACAATTTTAATTTTGATAAAATAAATAAAATTGTTTCCTTGAATCTGGTTCTTTAATTTTTAAAGAAACAAAGACGGGAATTAATTTTAAAAGGGGTAATCCCCATAATGAAATCCCTACCTTGATGATCGTCGTGCGCGGGCGTTCTTCGCGGAAGAGATCGTCGCGGAAGAGATCGATCGTCGCATCGTCGCGGGGAGGCGTCGCGTCGTCGCGGAAACCGGCATCGAGTCGGTGAACTCAACGAACCAAGAACAACAGATTTAAATTATAAATAATTAAATCTTTTTTTAAACCCAAAGAAAGAACCTTGAGCGGAAGTCCGAGATCACTCACCTCAAATGGTTGGTGATCGGAGATCGGAGATCGGAAGAACGTCTCGGGCGAAGGCGTCGCCGATTTCCGGGTTCGGCGTTCTTCGCGTTCTTCGCGTTCTTCGCGAGGGAGAAGAAGTTACGAGGGTTCTCTCAAATCTTCTCAAGCGCAAATAACCAGAGGTTAAGCGTTGGACTTATTTCATTATTACGCCAACGAATTTGAAAAACTGGTTAAGAAACGATCCATCAATTCGTTGAATTAATTCAACGAAAGAAATGACCCATTTAATTCACGAAAGAAACAGCCCATTTAATTCACGAAATAAACTGCCCAATTAAATGGTCTGTTAAGAATTTAGAAAACGCGTCGGTTGACTTTCATTAAGACGGGTTTTCACGGGTGCGTTTCTTAGCGGAAAGAAACGGTGGGGCTCGTGCAGGCCCCACCTCACAAATATCCTACCAAGGGGGTAGGATATTTCTGGATAGCATCCTATCCAATTCAACTCAGTTCAATCCTCCTTTAAGTGGCTTCAAGTGGCTTCCAAGTGGCTTAAGTGAAATAAAATAAAGTTGTCGCAAAATTATTTTATTTCTTACCTTTAAGCCCGAAAATTAAAAACCACACCCGAGCAAACGCAACTCCGGAATAGGCATTTCTAAGCGAATACCGGCGCTTCGATTTCATCGGTGCCCTCAGAATTCGATTCCGGGCACCGGTTCAAAAGTTAGAAAAACCCACTTGTCCGTTCACTGAACGTACCCGAGCCAAACTTCGGAAAATGATTCCGGGCACACTGGGCCTCGGAATCAGGTGCCGTCAGAAACTGCGCTCTTGTAAAATTCCAAAGAAAATTAAGAAAAAAATTTCCTTGAAATTTACGGGTCTTTACAGCTTCATATGGCCTACACATGGTTTTGAAAAATGTACGGGGAAACTATGCATACCCCTCCTCTTGAAATAGTGGTGTGCACACAATTAGTGCACGGTTTTCCAAACTGTGTGGACTAATCATACAACCACTTAAATGTTGGGTTTTTATACATGTCCTCCCTTTGGATTGACCTATTTCTCACCAAATCTTCTCCCCCTCAAGGTTAAATCAGGATTTTTGGTTCTCAAGGGTTATAGGGGATCTCCCACACGTTTTGGAACAAACTCGAATGTTTTTCAAGGTAGTTTTTAGGTGGTATCTCCTGGGAAAGTCTCTTCTCTTGGTTCATATTTATTTACCTCTAGATGTAATCTTATCCCTTTCTTGGTATTCAATATCTACATATGTTTCATGTAGATATATATTTTTTGTTGCATTGGGTGTTGATTTTAAGGCTTTTAGATGATAGGGATGGGGATCTAGAGTAGTTGTAGTGGAGTGTTTTCCCATATTTTGGGTGTGGTTTTCTGTGGGTCAAATTCAATAGAACCCAAATTTTAGGTGGATTCTCTATCCACTCCACTTTTTATAGAGCATGAATCTTGGTAATAATTATTTTTTTAAGAATTACTTGTTTTTTTATTTGTAAAATTAGATAGAAATCCCTTAGGTGAAGTTTTTGGGGATTTTTGGGGAAAGAGGGTTATGGGGTGAAATGGTCTTGTTATGGATTTTAAAATGGAGTTTTTAATAATGGGTTTTTGGGATTGATTTGTGAAAATGGTTTATGGAAAAGGGTTTTCAATAAATATTTAGTTTTATTAAAAAAAATTGGCATGGAAAATTATTAAATGGTGGTTTCAATAAATGGGTTTTTTATTGTTGTGGTTTGGAATGTGATAGAATTGATTATTTGCATGTTTTTTGGCCTTGGTGGGTTATATTCTTGGTTATGTATTGTTGGAATGTTGTGTGTATGTGTCCGGGAAGCACCACTATAATAAATGGATGGATAGTGGGCGGAAGGGACACCATTAAAGGATTAGTGGTTGGGGTGTAACACCCCAAGATTTCATAGTGTGTTATTTCTTCAAAATAATTCAATAACTTTCACTACACGCAACACCGAGTTCAATCACACCTTGACAAACAAAAAAAAGCCATTAAAAGAGGTCATGAATAGTATTAACTAAATTTTAAACTTTATATAATCCTTATAATTTTAGAATCCATATTATGAGTTTCTTAGTCATAATGCAAGAACAGATTCATTTTCAGTATTGCACTTTTATCAACTTTTAATAGTGAAAACTTTTTAAATACAATATTTTAAACTTTTTGAATAAATGGAGAAATAAAAAAAATTTAAAATGAAACATCCCAAGCTTCCACGGTATTCTTTCCTTTGAATAAAACAGTAGCGTGTGTTGTATGGAACTTCGAGTTTTAATACACACCACAACCGATCAAACTAGCCGTTATGAATAGTAATACATACTTTTTAAAATTATATATATTTTATATTTCAAAATAGACTTCATTTTTGGATTCGGAATATCGAATTTAGCCTAAGGTGAAATTTTGGTACTTTTCGGATAACTTTCATATTTTGATGAATAGTGAAAATTACTAAATTTTAATTAAAAACAACTTTTTTAATCAAAATAATTAATAGTGATAAATTATGAATTTTAGTAGTTTTAAAGTATATTTAGAATATATTTTTACCATTTAATATAATTTTGGTCATTGGACATAATTTTACAATTAAACCGAACATAAACAAGTGTCAATCTTTTAATAGTTATTATCTCTTAAAAACACGCTTTTTGTTTTGACAGCGGGAATTAATTTTAAATTAATTTCTGCCACTTATGTGTTTTGAATTTAGGAAAATGGATTCCATATTTGGAATCAGGATGTTCAAATTTTGTAAATAGGTAACTTTTATTTTTAGACATTTTGAATAATTATTGCGGTAAATATTTTATTTACCATGGTTACGGGTAAATCCGGTAAATAAGGGTTAAAAAATAATATTATAATAATACTAAATTACCATAAAACGTGTCTTAACCCTATTGGTTGATACATGGTCGACCATGGGCATCTTTGGGTCGATTTGGGGACCCCATGGATCCACATGTAAGTGATAATGACACTTTATTTTAATTAAGTTAAAATGAATACAAAAATGACACAAGCATATATCTTTTAGAAAAACAATTGTTACATAGGGTTATATATGTTGGATTTTATATTATAAATATTCATTAGAAAGATAAAACGATTTCCTACATAATTATATTTTATTTATAATTTTTAGACATTAAATAATGTATTTTATTTATGACACAATGATGATGCAGTAATTACTATAATAGTGAAAAATTAAAATAATTGATATTATAAATAACCAAATAAATATAATATGAAACTTTTATTGAATTAAACTATTTTTCTAGGATAATATGATATATTAGGATTTATTTAATTGACTTTTTTATAATTAATCAATCTGTTATGAGTTTCACAAAAATCAACTATTGAATAGTGTCAAAATTGACATAAAAGAGTTCTTAAAACAAATATTATATTATTAATTGATATTAAATTCCTAAAAACCTAAGGTTCGGCCAAGAGACTTATATCATGATATTTTCATCATTAATGGACCACTTTGGGGTCGCTTGGATGTATATAGTAAGTTTATTAACCATATTATATAAAAATACAAAGAGACATTGTAAAAGTGAAACTAATTAACATAGAGTTAATACTTAACGATAAGGTTAATATAAGTACCCAAACCTGTCTAAATTCTATTGGTTGAGTTGTTTTCGACCCATAACCACCTTAACCTTTTAATATTAAACTTTGGAGATATTAGAAACCGAATATGAATTTATTATAAATTAATATTTCTAGCTTTTCCAAAGGTGCCCCTCACCCCTCTTATAAAAGGGCACTCCTCCTTCTCATTTCATCACACCTTCAAAGCCTTTTGGTTCGGCCAAACTCTGCCCAAATACTCTCCCAACTTCCCTCACTACAACCTAGAGGCCTTAGTTTGATCATAAATCCAACCTAAGGATCCCTTTTGATCAAATCAAAAGGAAGAAACCGAAGACGAGGAGGTTAACCTACCCCAACCAAGGAAAAGTACAAGGTAAGAGATTTTATTATCTCACATTCAATTCCGTGAGATTTCCATTATTCGCCACTAAATTATTGAAAGTGGTGTATTGTGTACTGGCATTTGATATATATTATCATTATTATATTTATATTCATGTTATTCTGTAAATAGTTTGGTGGTTATTAACTTTTGGCCATACGACTCAGTTGATTAACATGGTAAGGGGTTTTCATCTCAATCCTTATTCCCGTGAGATTCATGCCATATTGCCACCATTACCTTTTGTGTGGTGTATGTACTGCCCATAATTATATTATTGGTGTAATACACTCTAGTTTATGTGTACTTACATATTCATTGTATGATACCTCTTTCATGGGTTGTATGTTTCATAAGTTACCAAATTGGTAAGGGTTATTTCACAATCTCTTCATTATCCGAGGTTGTTTATACGTAATAATCTACTGGGATCTCTTTATCATCCACAACCATGTTTCTTAATAATGTATTTAAAAACATTTTTACTATTTACAAGAATATGGGTTGAAGTCATTTATACCCTTATGTGTTTCGAAAGGAATCTTTCCGTCATTTTTCAAACAAGGCACTTTTAACCTTTTCGACAAATTTAAGGTAAGAATGTTTTTTTAACTTATACGGTGGGTGCGGCTATTTACCACCATAATAAAATCATCAATGTTTTCCTTACAAGCTTATAAGAATATTTTCAAATTGAATGTATTATTTTATAATTATGTTACTTTTAAAATGATTTAAAAAAAAGAGATATTTCTCTAAAATAGTTTTGATTTCATCTATGTCAACATTCTTTGATGGCTTTTAAGCTTATTTGAAGTTGATTTATTATGATACAAAACATCCATATTTTATTGAAGGTTTTGTGCTATTTTTGACTATGGATAAGTTATTCTTATGTCACTCATGGTTTTTGTTTAGAGTATTGACATTTCATATGTTATTTTTAATCCAAATGTTTATGTTATATTTCAACCTTTCATTCAGATGAATGTGTTAGACAAGTATGTTCCGGGTTGGGGACCGGTAAAATTAAGCCCTCCGGTTTGGTCTCTGGTTATTAGTGGAACTCCGGTTTGGTCTCCGGTTATTAGAGGCACTCCGGGTTGGTGTCCGGTTATTAGAGGCACTCCGGGTTGGTGTCCGGTTATTAGAGGCACTCCGGGTTGGGTTCCGGTTACAGTTAGCCCCAAGGTCTTGGGACGAGGCCTTGAAAAAAAATTAAAGTTTAGCATTATGCATTCCAACATTATGAAAGTGGTTATTGATTTTTGCATGTGATTATTCGATTAGTAGAATATCCATGTGAATAAGTAAATGGCATTATTTCATTTTATTTATGCCATACCATGTTGAAAGTTCATGTTTGAAAGGCTTTTTTTTAGTTATACCTTGCCTTAAATGTTTATTCTTATTTATGAAAGTTTCCGCTATATTGTTATCCTTACTGGGCATTTTAGCTCACCCCTTTTCTATGTTTTATTTTTCCCAGGAAGTGAATAAGTAAATTATGAATGACCTGCAGGGATATTATGTGGGGATATGAGTGTGGATTATGGAGACATTATGTTGTTGTAGTAGTTTTTCATTTTATGATGTATTGTAAAACTTATGAATATATCTAGTGTTTCCAAGGCTACTAAACCAATCGGTCTTTCGAGATTTGATCTTTCTTTTGATCATGCCAATGTTATGTAATAATGCACCGACTCTGGGTAAATGGGGTCGGTGCGTTACAGTTGGTATCAGAGGAAGTTTATTACAAACCTTGGAAGCTAGATTTAGATAAACTCTGATTAAAGCATGTAGACCTAAGATGAACTTTGAGGATTAGTATAGAAGAACTTTCTAGAATTTTGGTATTGTAGAGATTTTGTGAGTTTTCCGAGCAATACATCCCTGTATGGATACGAGCAGGTAGAGGCGGATCTAGCACATATGTACCTAGGGGTAAAACCCGAAAACACCGCTTTGAGCTAGACTCGAACGAGAACTGGTGCACGACAACGGGCCTTTCTACACTCTTGGTTACGACACTCCCGGGGGATATGCTTAGGATAACTCTCATTTTCTTTACAAATCATTTTGAAGGGATTATGAGTATATACTTCCTCAAAAAAAACATTCTTATGATTATGGATTATATCCTTAAATAGTTCAATTTATGTTAAGTGTTTTATAAGTATGGGATTATGTATTTTGATTCATAAACTGATCTTGTGTATGCCATTGTTTAGAAATGGAGCCCAGTAGAAGGAATGAGAACTCCAGAAATGCACATGATCCAAAAAGAAGGAAGGATCATATCATTCATGGTCTTAAGCTAGAATTTATAAGATAAATAGTCTCCCATGTATTATCATCATATGAAGAAATAATATCATGTGTTGATAAAATAAGTAAAGAGTTTACTGAGTCCTATGGATTTGAAGGGAAGCAAGAGAAGAAAAGGATGGAAGAGAGAAAGATGGATAAAGGGAAGAGGGAAAAGAAGAATTTTCCCATATGTGGTAAATGTGGAAAGAAACACCCTGGAACTTTCCTGAAAGGAATGGGAGTTTGTTATAAGTGTGGAGGAAAAGGGCACAATGTACGTGACTGCAAGGGTAAGAAAATGGTTTCAAATGTACAATGCTTCATTTGCATGGACTTTGGACACTACGCGAACCTATGTCCCAGTCATCAGACTATGCCGCAAATGATTCTATTGGATAATAATCATGTTATGATACTACCACAGATGAAGAGGAATGATTAGAGTTCTTATGTTGATTATGTCAATTGAGTGTTGTATCAACAATGTACTTGTTATAATAATTATGGAGTATATAAGGATTGTACTACAGTACTATTTCATTTAGGACTTGAGATTGTGTGGAACAAAGAAAAGTGACTCAATAGCAGGATAAATTTTTGGAAAATATATGGTTGAGAGAAAGATAAACCATAATATGGTTCTGATACCGAGTTAGTGATTTTAGAATAATACATGATTGATTTGGATAAATTATATTCGATATTCTTGACTACCTTGAAACTGATTAATGATTTGTATATTCCATCATTTTTGGGGGTTTAAAACAATTTTGGATTGATGAAGTATATCCAGCATTCTATATGGAATATGGGGGCATGAATGTAATCAATAAGGAATATGGTAATTCAGGATGTTTCAGTGTATTAAAAGAATACAAGATGAAGGTATTCATATGCTATTATGGGGTAAAAAGGATCTATATTATGTTTACCTTCCTTATAAATGTTGGACTGTGAATTTGGACAGAAGTATTTTGGATAGTTCTAGTTTGGATTATTTTGGATTACCATAAAAGGACAACCCGGAGGTCGAGCGGCAACTCGTCGCGTCCGGCAAGGCTGCGAGACTTGAACCCGCAACCGAAGGGCGACAAGGGTGTATCACCTACCACTGGCCCACGAGATGTCCTGGATTAAATAATGTAGTTTTTTTTAAAAGATCTGGTAGATGAATTATAAATTCATTTATTTTGGAACCCTGTACGAATAGTATAAATAGAAAAAAAATTACATTCTATTATCTTTTAGAGTGAAAGATGAGTTTGTGGTAGAAATTTATTAATGGATAAAACTCTAATTATAAAGTATGTATATCTCCTTATGATCTTAGCCAATCTCATAAATAAATTCCTCAACATTAATAAAAGAAACTTAGAACAAAAATGTTGTCCTAGATGGTACCTTAAATCATCACTAATTTATGGATTTGGGATTGTTGGCCTTTTCATAGCCATGTTCTCTACCACTCTCCATCAGATAATTGATGGTTAGATTTCTCTTCCATATCCATATTTTCCTACATAGAACCCTAGTATGTGTTATTTTCGGTAATCTTCATACTTTCCACTCATTATTTTAAATAGAGGCCCCATTAATTCATTTTTCGATGTGGGATTTCAACTAAGATATTTTGAAACGTCAAAAATGTGTTATCCCAATAACCTATATTTTGTTGAACCGATGGTACTTCAAATCATCATAGATTGATGAGTTTAAGGACCTCAATTTTATACTTGTTTGTGATTGATGACCTCAATCACTACCTATAAATATTTACATTTTGTCCTCCAATTATATGTCTCTAATTACCTGCAATGTTCTCCTAATCGAGATCATAATTCGATGGTGACCCTTTCATTTCTCTTTTCCTCATATTAAGACTAAATTTTAGTAACCCAATTTCCGATGTGGGTTTTCCCACAAATATATTTTCTATTTTCAACATTTTATTTTCTAAGAACAATTTCAAATTGCGAGGACGCAATTTATTGAAGGAGGGGAGAATGTAACACCCCAAGATTTCATAGTGTGTTATTTCTTCAAAATAATTCAATAACTTTCACAACACGCAACACCGAGTTCAATCACACCTTGACTTACAAAAAAAATCCATTAAAAGATGTCATGAATAGTGTTAACTAAATTTTAAACTTTATATAATCCTTATAATTTTAGAATCCATATTATGAGTTTCTTAGTCATAATGCAAGAACAGATTCATTTTCAGTATTGCACTTTTATCAACATTTAATAGTGAAAACTTTTTAAATACAATATTTTAAACTTTTTTACTAAATGGAGACATCAAAAAAATTTAAAATGAAACATCCCAAGCTTCCATGGTATGCTTTCCTTTGAATAAAACAGTAGTGTGTGTTGTACGGAACTTCGAGTTTTAACACACACCACAACCGATCAAACTTGCCGTTATGAATAGTAATACCTACTTTTTAGAATTATATATATTTTATATTTCAAAATAGACTTCATTTTTGGATTCGGAATATCTAATTTAGCCTAAGGTGAAATTTTGGTACTTTTCGGATAACTTTCATATTTTGATGAATAGTGAAAATTACTAAATTTTAATTAAAAACAACTTTTTTAATCAAAATAATTAATAGTGATAAATTATGAATTTTAGTAGTTTTAAAGTATATTTAGAATATATTTTTACCATTTAATATAATGTTGGTCATTGGACATAATTTTACAATTAAACCGAACATAAACAAGTGTCAATCTTTGGATAGTTATTGTCTCTTAAAAACACGCTTTTTGTTTTGACAGCGGGAATTAATTTTAAATTAATTTCTGTCACTCCTGTGTTTTGAATTTAGGAAAATGGATTCCATATTTGGAATCAGGATGTTCAAATTGTGTTAATAGGTAACTTTTATTTTTAGACATTTTGAATAATTATTGCGGTAAATATTTTATTTACCACGGTTAAGGGTAAATCCGGTAAATAAGGGTTAAAAAATAATATTATAATAATACTAAATTACCCTAAAACGTGTCTTAACCCTATTGGTTGATACATGGTCGACCATGGGCATCTTTGGGTAGATTTGGGGACCCCATGGATCCACTTGTAAGTGATAATGACACTTTATTTTAATTAAGTTAAAATGAATACAAAAATGACACAAGCATATATCTTTTAGAAAAACAATTGTTACATAGGGTTATGTATGTTGGATTTTAGATTATAAATATTCATTAGAAAGATAAAACGATTTCCTACATAATGATATTTTATTTATAATTTTTAGAAATTAAATAATTTATTTTATTTATGACACAATGATGATGGAGTAATTACTATAATAGTGAAAAATTAAAATAATTGATATTATAAATACCCAAATAAATATAATATGAAACTTTTAATGAATTAAACTAATTTTCTAGGATAATATGATATATTAGTATTGATTTAATTGACTTTTTTCGAAGTAATCAATCTGTTTGGAGTTTCACAAAAAATCAACTATTGAATAGTGTCAAAATTGACATAAAAGAGTTATTAAAACAAATATTATATTATTAATTGATATTAAATTCCTAAAAATCTAAGTATCGACCAAGAGACTTATATCATGATATTTTCATCATTAATGGACCACTTGGGGGTCTCTTGGATGTATATAGTAAGTTTATTAACTATATTATATAAAAATACAAAGATACATTGTAAAAGTGAAACTAATTAACTTAGAGTTAATACTTAAAGATAAGGTTAATATAAGTACCCAAACTTGTCTAAATTCCATTGGTTGAGTTGTTTTCGACCCATACCCACCTTAAACTTTGAATATTAAACTTTGGAGCTATTAGAAACCGAATATGAATTTATTATAAATTAATATTTCTAGCTTTTCCAAAGGTGCCCCTCACCCCTCTTATAAAAGGGCACTCCTCCTTCTCATTTCTTCACACCTTAAAAGCCTTTTTGTTCGGCCAAACTCTGCTCAAATACTCTCACAACTTCCCTTACTACAACCTAGAGGCCTTAGTTTTATCAGAAAGCCAACCTAAGGATCCCTTTTGATCAAATCAAAAGGAAGAAACCGAAGACGAGGAGGTCAACCTACCCCAACCAAGGAAAAGTACAAGGTAAGAGATTTTCTTATCTCACATTCAATTCCATGAGATTTCCATTATTCGCCACTAAATTATTGAAAGTGTTGTATTGTGTACTGGAATTTGATATATATTATCATTATTATCTTTATATTCATGTTATCCTGTAAATAGTTTGGTGGTTATTAACTTTTGGCCATACGACTCAGTTGATTAACATGGTAAGGGGTTTTCATCTCACTCCTTATTCCCGTGAGATTCATGCCATATTTCCACCATTACCTTTTGTGTGGTGTATGTACTGCCCATAATTATATTCTTTGTGTAATACACTCTAATTTACTTGTACTTACATATTCAATGTATGATACCTCTTTCATGGGTTGTTTGTTTCATAAGTTACCAAATTGGTAAGGGTTATTTCACAATATCTTCATTATCCAAGGTTGTTTATATGTAATAATCTACTGGGATCTCTTTATCATCCACATCCATGTTTCTTAATAATGTATTTCAAAACATTTTTACTATTTACAAGAATATGGGTTAAAGTCATTTATACCCTTATGTGTTTCGAAAGGAATATTTCCGTCGTTTTTCAAACAAGGAACTTTTAACCTTTTCGACAAATTTAATGTAATAATGTTTTTTTAACTTATACGGCGGGTGCGGCTATTTACCGCCGTAATAAAATCATCAATGTTCTCCTTACAAGCTTATAAGAATATTTTCAAATTGAATGTATTATTTTATAATTATGTTACTTTTAAAATGATTTAAAAAAAAGAGATATTTCTCTAAAATAGTTTTGATTTCATCTATGTCAACATTCTTTGATGGCTTTTAAGCTTATTTGATGTTGATTTATTATGATACAAAACATCCATATTTTATTGAAGGTTTTGTGCTATTTTTGACTATGGATAAGTTATTCTTATGTCACTAATGGTTTTTGTTTAGAGTATTGACATTTCATAAGTTATTTTTAATCCAAATGTTTATGTTATATTTCAAGCATTCATTCAGATGAATGTGTTAGACAAGTATGCTCCGGGTTGGGGACCGGTAAATGTAAGCCCTCCGGTTTGGTCTCCGGTTATTAGAGGAACTCCGGTTTGGTCTCCGGTTATTAGAGGCACTCCGGGTTGGTGTCTGGTTATTAGAGGCACTCCGGGTTGGTGTCCGGTTATTAGAGGCACTCCGGGTTGGGTTCCGGTTACAGTTAGCCCCAAGGTCTTGGGACGAGGACTTGAAAAAAAATTAAAGTTTAGCATTATGCATTCCAACATTATGAAAGTGGTTATTGATTTTTTCATGTGATTATTCGATTAGTAGAATATCCATGTGAATAAGTAAATGGCATTATTTCATTTTATTTATGCCATACCATGTTGAAAGTTCATGTTTGAAAGGCTTTTGTTTTAGTTATACATTTCCTTAAATGATTATTCTTATTTATGAAAGTTTCCGATATATTGTTATCCTTACTGGGCATTTGAGATCACCCCTTTTCTATGTTTTATTTTTCCCAGGAAGTGAAAAAGTAATTTATGAATGACCTGCAAGGATATTATGTGGGGATATGAGTGTGGATTATGGAGACATTATGTTGTTGTAGTAGTTTTTCATTTTATGATGTAATGTAAAACTTATGAATATATCTAGTGTTTCCAAGGCTACTAAACCAATCGGTCTTTCGAGATTTGATCTTTCTTGTGATCATTCCAATGTTATGTAATAATGCACCGACTCTGGGTAACTAGGGTCGGGGCGTTACATGGGGAGTACCACTAGTGGGAATGGGTGAACTGGTTGGATGAAAGCTCCACCATTTTGGTTGTATTGTTGTGAATTTAATTGCAATAAGAGAATTATTATTCTATTATAAAACGGTTAAATAGGTCATGGCATAGTTGTTTGGAATTCCTATGTGTTGTAGGTATTTGGGTGGAAATGGATTGATAATGATTGTTTGGCTTGTTGTAAGTGGTTGCACTATTGAATGTTTTATATTAACTGATTGTTATAAATTTGATGATAGTTGTATCCTAGTGGAATGTATAGGGATGCAATTTAGGGAAAACCTACTGAGTATTAGTACTCACCCCCTGCTTTGGAACTTTGGTGCTTGTGCAGATGTCGTATTCCGGGACACAAGTAATGGAAAAGAATCTCATGGCAAGTGGCTCATGGTGATTCTTGGGAGATGTGTTGGTGTTAGAACATGGATATTGGTGTGGATATGTGGACTGTATTTTGGTTTATTTTGAGTCTCTTGTTTATTCATCTACATTGTACTCTGATATTAGGTTTGGTTGTATTGGTTTTTGGGTAGTATTGTGGAATAACATGGTTGTCTTTTTGGTAATACACGCTTTGGTTGCTTTGTCGACATGCATCAAATGATATCGTTGGTAATTAATAGTTTGATTGATTGTTCTTTTTCAAAAGGTAAAATCATTACCCAACTATTCTTGATGACCTCGATATTTATTTCCAGCTTTGGCTTCATGGAAACATTGCTTTAGGCCAGGTAGCATTCCTCCACCCTCTCAAGACAATGAGATGGGGAGGGATGTTACAACTACACATGTCTAGCAAAACCTATAGGGTTTCTTTCATAGTGTCATCAATTATTCATTGTGGATCATTGATAATAGGGAAATCATTTTATTAAATGATAATTGGTATGACCAGTCTCTCAACTTTCCATGATTCCCTTACCCCAACATGAGCTTTCATGAAGATATATGGTTTTTTGGTTCTATAAGGATATTCATAATAAGTTTTATAGGCCTTTATTCTAAAAAATTATGATATAATATAAATATAAGTGGTGTGTTTTTACACCTGATAGTTTGAGTTAGTTTGGTACCACTGATTATTGTACACTCATCTATATTTAGGGTGGCTTTGAAGATTAGGTTAACCTCATAGGGAAAATTTTCATCCCTATCAAATAGATTTTTCTAGTATTAGTCGATTGGAACTAACAATTACCAAATTACTACATCCTCTAATTAAATGGTATTCAGCTTTCTTCAATGTTATTTTTATGTTAGAACCCAATAAAGGAGACTAAAGATCATCTTTTTCAAATAGGTGAATGGTTGTTCTCTATTTGAAAATTTTTTATTTCCCATTTAAGAATCCCCCTTTATCCAAGTTCCCTTTATCAGTTCCTCTTTTTATGGTTTAGGGGAGTTTAATTTTCCTCTTTTTAAGGTATCAAACATAGTGTGTTCTTATAATAGGTTTTTGAGTATTATTGGAAGCACCTAAAGAGAGTAAACATTAGAGCGCAAGTACCAAATTTTCTTGATTCAAGATAAAAGTTTTCTATGTCATAAATGATATAAGATTAAGATGGATAAGGAATATCCATAGTCATACTTATCAGAATCCATGAAACATTTTGAAATACATACATAAATTAATGGAAATTAAAGGGTATAATTATTAGATGAAATTTTATAATCTGAGATAGGCACATAAACTCAACACTAATCGTCCATGTGTCCAAAATTCAATATGGGGTGAAGGTGTCATTCAAGATGAACATGGATCAATGATTATTGAATTTATCTCCTTATATGGGGATGTACACCCTAGAATTTATAAGTTCCATGAGAATATATGTGAGATTATACAATGAAACTAAAATGAAAAACCCCGGCTTTTGTTAAATCTAACATGACACACCCTATAATATATGTGAGATTATAGTACTGTTGGTTCCCTTACATAAGACTTTGTGATCATTTTTAATAGACATTCCCTAATTCATCACCATTAGAGACCCCCATGAACCTTTCATAGGTATTTACTACCATATTAATAAAATATTTTTGTTTTATTTGTTATATTTCATATTTTATGATTATTATATATCTCCCTTGTAGATTAAGGTTTTAAACACCATCTACGATGATTTTGACACACCTGACTTGAATGATTTACAATTGAGTAATTTTTCTACCTTATCACACAGATACACCTTTTTTATATTATGGGATATATTAGGGGTCCTTTTGGTATTATTTTTTCGTTTTATACTCTAATATGTGTATTTTATGCATTTGTTTTATGTTTTTTTAATTAATTAAATTATGTAATTTTATTGAAATTATGTTAAATATTTGGAATGTTTATCTTGTTTTTAGATTTATGGAATTAGAAAAACAATAATAATAAAAGAAATAAAAAGGGTCGAATTTAAGGAATCTTGTAGAATGATATCAGATACTTGAATCTACAATGGAATGTGGAAAAGTATTGAATTCAGCAATTTTAGAGATTCCAGTATTGGAAATTGATGATTCATATCATATAAATATTACATGAAGTGAAAGAATTATGTGACTTGAATAATGTATAATATGTTAATCGAGAGAGAAAAATTTAGAGGATAGGTTAATACTTTCACGTTGTGAAATCAATTTTGTTGGCGCTAAAATTTTGTGTGAACAAGATCAAATAGAAATCCTTAAGGGGTGCCTTGCAGAGCTTGTTCACAGAGCCCTCGTAGCCCCGTGGCTAGTGAAAGGATTCCCCTCCACGAAGGCACTGCAGAGAAAGGAGGCGGGAGGCCTTGTGAGCCCCTTTGAAATTTGCAAACCCACTGCCGAGAAAGGAGGCGGGAGGCTCCTTGAACCCATTTGACATTCGCAAAACTTCCGCGGAGCAAGGAGGAAGGAGGCTCTGAGAACCCATTTGTTGTTCGCGAACCTACTATGGAGAAAGAAGGAAGGAGGCTACGCGATTATGACCAAGTTCCACATGTCTTCCCTTCCAGAAAGCTCTGCTTTACAGTACCTATTTCCTATAAATACCAGGCTCCCATTGAGAACAAAGAACGGATCCTCTGACCATTCGCATGTTTATCTCTCAAATTATGAAGAAAATTTTTCTCTGAGAACCATGATATCCTCAAGTTACTTTAGCATAACAAAGTACCTCTACCTTGGTTTGAATTCAACCCCTCTTCATAGAGGGAATCCCTTTTCCAAGATTAGAGACCTCTTCAAAAGAAGGGGATCCCCAAGGGGACTCGGGTCTTCATGGGGAAGTTATGCTTCACAAGATTCCATCCATGACCATGTGACCCACTTTCTATGTCAGGGTTACTATGCTTTATGAAGCACATTGCTTCGCAATGCAACGCTTCACAGGGTAGCCTTGCTTCGTGAAGAAATTCTCCACAAAATATTTACCACTTTACGAACCCCCTTCTATTTTTACCTATTCCCTACGCCTAGGCTAGGAAACATCACTTTGTGAAGCATACCCGTTCACGAAGTCCCTTTACTACATGCAGCACTAGAGCATCAGGAGGCTTTTACCTATGAACCCATTTCTCTTCAACTCCTTTTCCTCGGTGACCATCCATGTTTTCAAGAAGTGATTTCAATATCCCTTGGGTGGTACTTCTTATTGTGTTGCTTCACCTCATGCTTCATCACAAAGGCACACTAATGACTATTTCTTATTCACATTGCCATGATATCATAGAATCCTCAATGGATCACTCCATAACACCCCCTTTTTAGGGCTTTGATGATGCCTTCCCTTCCTCAAGGGTGGGAGAGTATCCATTATGTATGTCCTAGGGGTGCAGAGTGAACCCACCTCGTCCAAGCTACATGAAGTTATACTACCAAGCACCATCATCGTCAAAAAATGACGTTAAACCGTGACCATGCCTTGTGCATCATACGTGGGGTACCCCATCTCGGACATTATCTACACCCAATAGTCTCCATAAGAGTGAGATCATTCCTCACATGGAATGATATCCTCTTTATCGGAGTGGCATGTTTCCACGGGGAAAGGGCAACCATCTTGGTGTAAGCCTCATAGCTTTTCTTTCATGAGGTAGCATCCATGCTCCCCTGTCTTCCTTAGTACCAAGCACTAAGAGGGGGGGGGGATGGGCAGCAGAGCCCTCCTTTCTTCAGTGCCCAATCCCTCTCCATTTGGTCTTTATCACCACCGGGGTCTCCTCCCTGAAGTATGTCCCAGTCTCCATCACCCAGGGCTGC
Organism: Viscum album; assembly: GCA_963277665.1. Taxonomy (NCBI): domain Eukaryota; kingdom Viridiplantae; phylum Streptophyta; class Magnoliopsida; order Santalales; family Viscaceae; genus Viscum; species Viscum album. The sequence goes on from OY728120.1 coordinate 1,173,900,563, forward strand.
CGACCACGTGTAAGCCTGTGCTTCCATTTTCGGCCACTAAATACGTGTCTTCCAAAATCCACTTCCCACAGACGGACATTTCGCAACATGATCGTCCAGTCTTTGCTGCCTATTGTTTCTCACAATGAGCACAACTCACGTGGGCTTAGAGTAAGAATCTACCATTACATCCTACCAGGGATTCCTAGAGTGTATGCCCCAAACCCCATACTAAACTACATAGCCTTTGATCTATGAAAATGAAAGATATGTAGGAATCCTCCATAAGGTTCAATCCCACCTATAGGGCGTCCTAGAGTGTAAGCCCCAAGCACCATCCTGAACTAAATGGACTTTGATCCTTGCCAAGGAAAGGTACATTGGAAACCTCCCTGAGGTTCAAGACCACCTACAGGGAAGCCTAGAGTGTAAGACACAAACACCATCCCAAAATACGTGGACTTTGATCCTCGATAAGGCAAGGTACGTAGGAAACCACTGTTAGGTTCAATCCCAACTACTAGGAAGCCTAGATTGTAATCCCCAAACAACATCTTGAACTATGTGGACTTTGATCTCTGCCAAGGAAAGGTATGTAGGAAACCTTCTTGAGGTTCAAGCCCACCGACTAAGAAACCTATACTATAAGCCACTAATAATTTACGGATCTACGTGAACTTTTATCCTTGCCAAGGAAAGGTACGTAGGAAACCCCCTTATAGATCAAGCCCAACTACTAGGCTGCCTAGAGTGTAAGCCCCATCCACCAACCCGAAGTACATGGACTTTGATCATTGCTAAGGAAAGGTATGTAGGAAGCCTACCTAAGGTTCTATCCCAACAACCATTAGTTCCGACCACCCTTCACATAGGTTCCCAACCCTTTAAGAACTATGTGGAAACTGATAATTTCCACGGTAAGGTATGTAGGAAGCCTCTTTAAGGTTAAATCCAAACAACCACTAGTTCATACCCCCCCCCCCCTCACGTTAGGACAATTTATTCCTGTATGACGTTAAACTGCATTCCCCCTTTTCATCCTGCCCAACGTTAAACTGCATCCACCATCCTAAACTACACAGACTTTGATCCCTTCCAAGGAATGGTACATATGATAATTCCATGTGGTTAAAACACAACAACTATTGGTCCTAACTACATCATGTCAGACCACCCCCATCCTGCCTCGAGATAAAAAATACACCCCTTTTGTCCCACATGACACTAAATTGTCCCCCATCCAGCGGTAAGCTATTGTGCCCCCATCCAATGGTACGCCGTTATGAACCCCATTAATCATTAAGCTGTTTTCAACCCAAACCTAGTGGTAAGCCACTGTCGTCCCTTCTGTTGGGACCCATATCGCTGGTCCGTCCTCGTGGCGTCAGACCAACCTCAGGATGCTAACCATGCTTAAGCCTCATTATATCATTTGGTCATTGTCCTCTACGTTCACCCCGATCCTATAACCCATTTCAAACTACGTGGACTTTGATTCCCTACCATGGGGATATGTAGGAGGTCTCTTAGTGGCTCAAACCCAACATACCCATCACCCTCGAGTTGACTTCATCTCAGTCCCCATCCAAATCACATAACCATCAATTAATCATTTGATTCTTACCCAAGCATCCACATCCTGGTGGGATCATGCCACCTCATTTCCCATTCCCTTTACCAACAATCGGGTAACTAACCACGGTTAGCCCCAATATCAGTGTGTCCTCTAGGAGTCATGCCCATCTTATCCACTCCAGTCTGTGTTCTGATCAGTCTGATCCATCTCTTCTAGAATTTAAACTCACGGAATACCCTTTTTAAAACATGGGAAGCTGAGGAAACCTCAGAGACATTCCTATTGCATATAATTCCCCACATTTGATGTGGGACGCATCGGGCTTCTTCACCCTCGAGAAGCCCAATAATAAGGGGAAAAAGACATACGTGCTAGTGTTCCAGTGTCCAGACATGCTAGTGATGTCCAACGTGACTACTTCTCCGACCGAAGTTTGTATCCTTAACCAGACCCATTTAATTTTCTTGACAAAAGAAGTTTAATTAACTGGCATCCTTGAAGATATAGCATTGGGAAGAGTTTTAATGAACAAAATCTTAGTATCTAAGGGAGACCCAGAATAGGTAACAAGTTATGTGGAGGAATCCATAGAAGGAAGATCTGACATCCCATCACCCTGTTTTGATCAAGGATAAAATGATTCAGAATATGAAATGGATACTGCCCACCTTTGGAGAGAGGTAATGCAGGGCAACGTTAGCATATCCTCGTCATCCTAAAAACATATGGATGCGGGTGCCCCAACGAAAGTGTCAGAAAAATAAATTGTGAACCCAACATGAATCGCTTATACACCAATATAGAGTAGACCAAATATGTCAGGAAAGTTGAGACATCAACCATGTGAATCCCCAATCCTTCATATGTGAGAGGATGAGTCCCATCGGGTGTGTGATCATTATGGTCCATCAACTCCTCGCTGACCCTGACTCCATAAGAGGCCGCACAGGGGACATCTTCCCCCGACTCCATCAGCTCCTCTCTGACTCCATTGGCTCCTCCCCGACCCTAACTCCTTTAGAGGCTGCGTAGGGGGCATCTGCCCCATGACTCCATCAACGACTTTCCAAACCCGCCGCCTCAAGAGGCCGCACAGGTTGCATTCGCGACCAGACTCCATCGACTCCTCGCCGACCCCGCTACCTCAAGAGGATACACATGGGGAATATTCCCCCAACTCCATAGGCTCCTCACTGACCCAGCTACCTTAAGAAGATGTGCTGGGGGAATTGGTCCCGACTCCATCGGCTCCTCACCGACCCCGCCACCTGAAGAGGATGCGTAGGGGGTAGCTGCCCTCGACTCCATCGGCTCCTCCCTGACCCCGCCACCTCAAGAGGCTAAAAAAGTGGCATCCACCACTAGACTCAATCGGTTACTCACTGACCCCACCGCCTCATGAGGTTGCACATGTGGCAACTTCCGACCAGTTCCATTATCTCCTCGCCGACCCCGCTGACTCAAGAGGCCGTGCAGGTTGAATCCGCCACCTGACTCCATCAGCTCCTCGCCGAATCTGCTACCTCAAGAGGCCACACAAGGGGCATCAACCCTCGACTCCACCAAATCCTCTCCCTCCCCACCACCTCAAGAGGTAGTGTAGGGGGCATCTTCCCCCTGACTCCATTGGACCCTCACCGTCACTGCGTCCTTAAGAGGCAGCACAGGGGGAATCTGCCCCCTAATCCATGGGCTCCTTTCTGAACCTACCGCCTGAAGAGGCCACACAGGGGGCATCCACCCCCATCTCCTTGGGCTACTCGCCATCTCTGCCGCCTAAAGAAGCCACGTAGGGAGAATTCTCCCCAGATTCCATCGTCTCCAGGCCGACCCCTCCGCCTCATGTGGCCACGTAGGGGGAATCCGCCCCAACTACGACTCCTCACCGATACTTCCGCCTCAAGAAGCCGCGTAGGGGGAATCTTCCCCTGACTCCATCATCTCCATACTGACCCCTCCACCTAAAGAGGATGCATAGGTGACATCTTCCACCACAATCCATCGGCTCCTTGCCGAATCTAGAGGCCGCGCTGGTGGCTTCCTCCACCAGACTCCATTTGTTCATCGTTGGCCTCGTTTCCTCAAGAGGCTGCATATGTGGCATCTACCCTCGACTTATTCGGCTCCTTGAAGACTCTGCCACCATAAGAGGATGCGCAATGGAAATCCACCCCTGAATCCTTCAGCTCCTCACCGACTCCTTCTCTTTAAGAGGACACACAGGGGGCATATTCCATTGACTACTTCAGCTCATCACCGACTCTACCACCTGAAGAGGCCGCATAGGGGGAATTTTCCCCGACTCCATCGACACCTTGCTAACGCCGCCACCTCAAGAGGCCACGCAGGGGGCATCCTCCCCCGACTACATCATCTCCTCGTCAACCCCGCTCTCTCAAGACACCACACAGGGGGCATCCGCCACCCGAATCCATAGGCTCCTCGCTGACCCCACCACTTCAAGAGGCCGCACAGGTGGCATCCCCCACTCGACTCCATCATATCCTTACCTACCTCGCCGCCTCAAGAGGTCGTAAAGGTGGAATCCACCCCTAATCCCTTCTTCTCCTTTCCAACACCACTTACTTGAGAGGTCGCATAGGGGGCATTCTCCCCTGAATTTTTCACCTCCTCGCTGAATCCTCCCCAAGAAGTTTCCAAACAGTGGGAATCCACCCCAAAATCCTTCATCTCCTCACTGAATACACCGCTTGAAGAGTCCACACAGGGGGAATTTGCCCCGAATCCTTTAGCTCCTCCCCAACTCTGCCGAACTCATGGGCTGTGTAGGCGACATCCTTTCCATTACGTCATCAGCTCCTCGCTGACTCCACTGGAATCGTAGGGCACGCTGGGCGAAACCACCCCCAATCCAATGGCGCATCTCCAAAATAATCAATAGACACTATGGAGTGCCTTTACACACTGCTATCATAGGGCATGAAATTCCTCCTCGTCGCCATTATTAGCCACTATAGAGGTCCTCGACACACCGCTATAATCCAATATGAGGGTCATCCCCATCGCCATAATCAATTGCCACAGAGGACTTACCCGCACTAATACCATTTGAAACAAAGGCTTCAATGCCTTATAGACTCCATCTCCCCCTTGTACAGTCAATCCAGGATTCAATGCCTCCGGTGCCCCATCGCCCACGTCTTTCCGATGCAATAGGTTTCAACGCCTTCTGGGCTCCATCGCCCCCATCATACAGACGTCCAGGCTTCCACACCATCCAGTCTCCATCACCCCCATCGTACTGATCCTCAATGTTTCCACTCCTTCTAGGCTCCATTTCCCCTGTGTACCAATGCTCCAAGCTTCCACACCTTCCGGGATCCATCACCCCCATCATAATGATGTCTAGGATTCCACGCCTTCTCAGCTACATCACCCCCGTCGTACTGACACTCCATGTTTCCATGACTTCTGGCCTCCATCTCCCATGTCGTACCGAAGATCTAGGCTTCCACGCCATCCGGGATCCATCACCCCTGTTGTACCAACGCTCCAGGATTCCACGCCTTCCGGGATCCATCACTCACATTGTACCGACACTATAGGCTTCCACACCTTCTGGGCTCCATCACCCCCATCATACCGACGCTCCAAGCTTCCACACCTTCCAGGATCTAACATCCCCATTGTATCAATGTCTAGGCTTCCACACTTTCCAAGTTCCATCGCCCCATCATACAGAGGTTCTAGGCTTCCATGCCTTTCGAGCTTCATTGCCCCGTCACATAAACAATCTTGGATTCATCGCCCCTACGGACTGAGGGAATGTTGTCATCCCTACCACCCTTGTGTCACTCTATGTCATCCCAAAAACCACATTGCATCAACCACAGAGGCCCTCCCTATGGCCTTGACACCAGCTTGTGGAATGTCCACTGTGAGGTATCCCAGTTCACGCATGAAGAACATCCATGCTTACGCTTGGGGAATTTTAGAGAAATCCAATCATATAGATTCACCCCTCATACCAAACCACTAGAATGGGGTAGAGATGAACATACCGCTATTGACACAATCTATGTGGTTTTACTTCCCAGTTTCATGACGTTAAACTGTGTAACAACTACGTCCCATTTTCACGGTGTTAAACTGCATAACAAACATCATCTTGGTCACATGACGTTAAACTGCGGGACAACGTCCAGGTCACATGATGTGAAATTGTACAACATTTTCATCAGGGCTACGTGACCTAAGACTACAACAACCATGGTCAATTCTATGTGACCCTAAACACCAGCCATCACTCATCCTAGTTACACGATGTTAAACTATGCACCAAGTCTGAACTATATGAATTTAATCTAAGAAACATTGGTCCAAGAAATAATACCTTAAACTATTTTCAACACCAAGTTATGTTTCTCTGACTCTAGCTACGTATTCCCACTAACACACTCTGATGCGCTGTGGGGTAGAACCTAGAGTTTTGGACATCAAATGAACATAATCCCAATCCATCTCCATGCTTCATAGAATCACATTATTTGGATTCATGGATTATTTATTTTTAAAAGGGACCCCCTAATAGTATGAATTATTGGCCTATGGATCACCTACTATCTTGGGCCGACGCCCTGAAAGACATTGAATGAAATTTTGCTAAAGGTACCGTGTTTTGAACATGGTCATCAGTTGATAGTTATTTTTCTATCCTCATTCTAGGTTACATGATATGGATGTTTTTTTTAAAACACAATCAAACGATATTCCCCATAGTTTCACCACCATCATTGTGATCTAGAAATTGAATGCTATGATTCACCCCTTTTTTTCACCTCTCTATGTTTAGGTGGAACTCTAAAACCCATGGTGTTACCCTTCCATGAATCTGCTCACATTGAATAAGTGGTCAAGTGTCGCTGGGATATTTCGAACCTGAGATCTCCATTCCCATTTCATTGTACTTCCATGTGTCAAGAAAATCAAATCTTTACTTTTTGTTTCCCACACCGAGAATGACTCAAATGGGCTTAGTAGTTTCGTTAGGATGTGTACTAACATGGTTGAGTGACACAATCATCTTCATTAATCATGACCTTAAACTACATTATCATCTGTCACGATGTTAAGCGGATCATTATCATCCTGCATGACTTTAAACTACTCATATCCTTCCTGCATGATGTTAAACAACATCATCGTTTGTCATGATATTAAACTACTCATTATCGACCTGCATGGCGTTAAACTATTCATCTTTGTCCCAGATGATGGTAAACTACATCATTGTCCTGCATGATGTTAAACTATTCATCTTTGTCCCACAAAACGTCAAACTGCATCATCGTCCTTCATGACGTTAAACTATTCATCTTGGTATCGCATGACTTTAAATTCTATAGTCCCACATGATGTTAAACTATATGTCATCCCGCATGACATTAAACTGTATGTCATCCCCTATGACATTAAACTCTGTGTCATCATGTATGATGTTAAACCACAAGAACTACGTATGGCTTCATTCCCATCTTTATGGGATACATAGGAACGCCCACACATTTTTTCCATAGGCCCATCCCCATTCTTCGGGACCTCCCATTAGTTCGAAACACATGGTGTGGTACAGGTTTTTTCCCTCGCTTACGTTGATCTCATCATGATCGTACCATGTATCCCTCCTCCCTGAAGATCCCCACCTCTTCGACTACCCATCTTTGACTTTAAGTGGAACATGCATATTTATGCTCCACACACACCATCATTTGGGATTCTATTATCATTCACATCCGAAAGAGCCCCTGAATGGTATAGATGCTTAGCCTAAAGGCTCTCCTATCGTTTCGGGTGAACACCCTTGAGGATTTCGAACAAAAAATTGATACAAGTCTCACATTGAAAATATGGTAAGAGGTCGACGCTCATTTGTTGTTCGCATTTCAGGTCACACAATATGGATGCTATGTTTCAAACCTAGTAAAAAACTATCCATTGTTGTTGTTACCACCCCCATATGTCCCAAATATTGAGTGTAGTGGCTCATTTTCCCCGCCATCTCTTCAAGCGTTAGTCAGCCTCAGGCAGGAGAGTGATTCCAGCTTTTGGACCCTTATGATGGGAAGAGCCTAGTCCTACTCCGTGATTCCCATACCGAGTGTCGCTCATGAGGTATTAGGAGCTGAGGTATGGAAATACCCGCATGAGAGGTTATTCTGTTTCAGTTGGCCGAGATACCCAGCCTCATGTCCCTCGACATATTCATCCCCCTAGCCAAAGTTCTCATCTTGGATTGTGTGGTGTGGTATGGACTCACATTGTTATTCATGTCGGGATATTTTTCCATGACACACACACCATTTCAAACATTCCTTCATTTATCATATGTTCTGCAAGCCTTGGCCCTGCCATGCTGCACGAGCCCCATTATTTAGGTTTCCATCACCTTCTAGATCCAAAAGGACCCCCTGAATGGAATGGATGCTCAGACAAAGGGATCTCCTACCATTATGGGCCAACTTCCATGTGAATTTCGAAAAAAATGATACAATTACTTTTTTGTGAATATGGTTAATGAATGATGCTCAATTGTTTTCCCCAACCTTCGGCCACACAAATGCAGATACTGTGTTGAAAACATGGTCAACAGTAATCCTCTATCGTTGTTTCCGTTTTGTGGGTTTTCTCAGGCACAACGATTCACCCTATTTACTCAGCTATCCCATGCACATGATATTAAACTAGGAATATGGTCCGAGCCCTACAACCTTAAACTAAGAGCACCACCATCCTCACTACCTGATGAAAAAACTACCCAACATCCTTCTCCCAGAATAATGTATGTCTTGATTCCCATCATTATGGACATAGGACCACCTGAATGTCTAGTTTTTATGTCCATCCCCATATCATAGAAACCCTCCCCACCATCTTGGCCCCTTGGTTTTAATTCTTCCAGGAGGGGGTATATGGTGTGGTATGGGCTTCTGTCCCCATTCACATCAGGTTTATAACAACCACACCACATACTTCTCTCTCTCCTGATTTTCCTTCGCTCCATTTCCCTAAACTAATATTTTCAAGTTGGACACCCTTATGTTGGGTCCCTTGACCCTCTTCGGTGATTCTCCAATGTTCCCAAGAGTACTATGTTTCAGGGCCTGGAGTGTCAGATTCTACCTGGACATGATTTCTCCCTTTTTTAGGCATTGTGTTCCCCTTCAATTGGGATTTCATTATCTTTCACATCTGAAGGGACCCCACAAATGGCATGGATGCTTGGCCCAGGGGCTATCCTATAATTATAGGACAACACCCTTATGGGTTTTTTAAAAGAAATTGATACAAGTAACACATTTCCAATACGGTCAGCAGTCGATGATCATTTGTTGTTCCCATTTCGGGTCACACGATATAGATGACGTGTTTCGAAGACGGTCAACAGTTATCCTCCAACATCTCGCCAACACCTTATATCCTTAAATTTTGGTTACATGATTCACATAATTTTCTACCCTAGAATGTCTAAGTGTAATTTAAATGTTCTTGGTACTGTCTCTCAGCACGCTGTTGCACGTTAGTAGGAAAAAGTCGTAGTAGGGCATCATTTGGGGATCCACACCGACTTCCCCTTAACGCGTGTCCCATTTGTTTCAAATACTTCTTTCTCCCTTATTTACCACACCAAGTAGACTCACGTGGGCATATGAACTAGATTGTGGTATGCACTCACATGGAAGATTGTCACATCTTCTATGGTCTGAGATCAATGACCATAAACAATGATTCCCTTATAAGTCATCTTCAAGAACTAGGTCCAGCTTGATTCCCATCCTCATGGGATACGTAGGAATTCCCAGACATCTCGACATTGGGTCCTACTTAACTAAGAGATAATCTCTCCTAACCCATATTCTCTAAACCATTTTGGATTCCTCGGCCCATGTTTTATTTATTAGAATTGTGCGCGTTGGGATGTTTACCTCGTCCTTATTCACATCAGGTATGATTTATCACATCGTGCACATTCCTTCTTGAACCTCATCTCTCTTGTATATGTCTGATCCATATGACATTAATCTATGATTCCAAGTCCCCCATGAATTTAAAATGTTACGTCTATACTAGAAAATGTTAAAGAGAATGGTTGGTCCCAACACATGACCCTAAAATGTGACATTATCGTCCTGGACGCACGATAAAAAAGGGCACTGCAACATGGTGTCCTCACTCAAGGGGACATCATGTTTTGTATCGATCACCCACTATACCATTTTTCAACGCTTCCATACAGCACAATTCTTGTAGTGATTCCTGGACTTTCTATCCTAGTTCCATTTCAAAGAAAACCCACATTCATCCTGAAGGCTAAACAAGATCTATCAAATTCCGCTTCATTTGATATGAGGGCCAGAACTGTACGACCTCATTATATCTTTCACTGGAATCATACCATTAAACTTTTAGAACTACATATGGAATGATTCCCATACTCATGGGGTACATAGGAACTCTTGTGCACATTTCCTTGGGCCCAACCTAACATTCACTTTTGGTCCCCTGACCTAGAAGCTTACTGGGGAGCGCATTGTGGGGATACAGACTCCTACTGTCCTCACTCACGTTGGGTTTATTAATTATTTCACCACATGTCTCCCTTATTCTATTCCATCATGGTCTGAGATCTATGATCATAAACTAAGACCACTCCACATCCTTGTCGAAAGACATTAAACTACACGACATCTTCCAAAACTAAGTACAGATTGATTCCCATCTTCATGGGATATGTAGGAACACCCATACATCCCGTCTCCCGGTCCAGCCTTAGGAATCTAAATTCATGTCCCCTCTATTTGGGCCCCTAGGGCCGAACCCTTTAGGGAACATGTGGTGTGGCGAGTACCTCATGGGTTCTCATTCACATCGGATTTTGCAGTAGTCACACCATGTGCCTCCCATGTCTTTTCCCAACCTGGTCTGAGTTCTATGACCCTAAACATAGATCTCCCTATAGGAACTACGTGTCGGATTTGGCTACTTCACCACCCAGTGAACAGTTCATTAAATCAGGTCCCCCTTTATGGCCCATCCAACGACCATTAAGTTATAAGCATGCAACCCCAGGACTCTTGTCCTTGCTAAGGGACTCGACTCCCTCTCTCTAATACGCCTTTTTTTCGTACACAGATGCATCGGAAAAAAGAGGCTAAATTGTGGAATTTTCACGGGGACATTCCCCTCATTCCATATCCAAGATTAGTAAAACCGTTTTTTGGATCCTTATCCTATTATATGTCTGAAAGGTACCCCTATACGGCATGGTCTCATGCCACATTGGCTTGCCAACCATGTTGGGCTAACATCCCTGTGGAACTCGAACGTCATTTCTGATGGGCCCCGAGTTTTGATCATGGGCAGTGGTTGAACCTCATTTGTCTATCCCCATTCCTATATAACATGAAACAAATAATATTTTTTGAACATGTTCAACAATTATTCCCTAACATCATGCCACCATCATTGTGGTCTAGATCACGAGCACCAAGATTCACATATTTCTACTTCCATATGTTCATTTGGAATTCCAACATACTAGGCTTTACCCATTTACACATGTAGGTGCATCGAGTAGGTGGGTCGGAATTATTGGGACATCATTCACCTAGCTTCCCATAGCCCCTAACATGTTCCTTCCTATAATAGGGAAGTACCATCACTACTCCATGTTTCCCACATCGATCATGTCCCACATGGACTTAGTAGTTCTGATAGGACGTGTACTAACATAGCCATGCCACACGTGCCTTTCTTCATCCCGCCTTACATTAGACTACACTCTATGTACTACATATCACTTGATGCCCATCTTAATGGGGTATGTAGGAAAACCAGATCACTTTTCCTTGGGCCCAGCCTAACTTTCACTTTTGGTCCCTCGATCTGAAGAACTTCCCCTGGGGATACATGGTGTGGTGATAACTCTTTATGTCCTCATTCACATTGGGTTTACAGAAACCGCACCACATACTCCCTTATTGGGATATTCCCTTTCACTCCCCATCCTATGGTTTGACGTTAAACTGCACAAGTCCATTTCTCCTCTATGCATGACACTAAACTGCAGTTCTACCTCGAACAAGTTCCAAAAACCCCATGTTAGTCACGAGATGCACCATATACCTTGATATACAATATTTCCCCTACCATCATTGGCCTCTAGACTTTCCATGCCTAATAACTACATTTGGATTGATTGTAATAATTATGAGATACATAGTGATGCCCAAAATTTTTTCCTTGGGTCCAGGCCCAGGGTCATTGACAATTTGGGATCCTCTATCCCTATCTTGGTCCAGGCAGTGTGACCTTTAAACTATGTGCATCATCCTCACCGTACGTCATTTAAACTACAAATTTATCTTATTTATTGGAATGACATAAAAATAAAATGCCTTCCAGGTCTTGCTAGAGAGGTCCAGTTCAAAAGTACGTTTGATCCCGAATCAGAGAGATATACCCACCTAATGTGTTTCCACCCCGATGGTGTGATGTTAGGTGTGATGGAATCCTTTCGAACAAACCATCACTCTACACTCCACTCTTTGCACACCCTTTGTTCGGACCCTCATCCTCTTTCACATCTAAAAGAACCCCTTAATAGTATTGATGCTCGGCCTATGGATCGCCTACTGTCCTAAGACAACGTTTTGGAAGACTAATGGATGAAATTTTGAGTCTGGCCCCATGTTTCAAATATGGTCAACGGGCATCCCTCATTTTTTATCTCCATTTCAAGCTACAAAAATAAGGATACTGTGTTTCAAATGTGGTTAGTAGTTATCCTTCATTGTAACGCCACCCCCAGAATGTTCCGAATCTAGAGTATCTTGATTCACACTTTCCACTCCCTTGTGTTTGGATTGATTCTTAATTCCCCTGGACTTACCCCTCTTCTACACTAGAGAACATTGGGAAGATGACACGTCGATTGTTCTAAGGTCCTCGTCCTCTAGTTGGGCCACTCCCTTTCTTCCCATAAATCCTGATTGGTTATTCAAAACCCATATGTCCAGATCTTTATTTGCACTCTTATATTCAGATGGAATGGAATGGTGGTCATCCCTTGTTTATCGCATCGGGCCTGACCCATGTTTTCTTAGGGACACATCTCTAGATGATCCATGAATGTAACAGAAATGAAATAGAACAAAAACTTACAACATAACTCATGCATGAATCTATCCTGAATAATCAAAAAATGAAGCTGCGTTCAAAGTTACATGCATCATAGTACCTGAGGGTTGACCCCTCCCATGGACAGGTTGACCCAAAAAATTGAGCACTGCAGCCTCGCCACCCTCTAGCTTGTGGAATCAAGGATTTACTGTCTCTTGTTCAGTTCTTGCACCTCCTCGGTAGTGATGGATAGAAGTACATCAGCTGTGACACTGGCCCACTCCTAGTTCGTTTGGAAAATGGTCATCTCCTCGGAGGCTTTCCTCATGTGCTCTAAGGCCTCCAGCTGATGGGCCTTCTTCCATGATATAATCTCCAACTGCATGTTTAGGGAATCCAAATATTCAACTTCCTAGATGTGCGGCTACTGAATATCATTTTAAGCCTCCTGGATCCTCTTTATGTCCACCACTTTTCTCTACTGCCAACCCACACCAAGGTCGCAGTCCTACTCCCAGATCTTTACTTCCACGAGATCATGGAAAAGCGTGTGGGGTTACTAGGAATCCACTCCCCAGTGGAAAGTTCTCACAATCCGGAATGATGTCTCTCTATCTGGTCTATACATTGTGCTTTAGGGGTGTCATCGATAAAGAGCTTGATCAGCTTCCATGACTAGCATCATACTATCTTACTATCCTCTTCATCAAAGGCCATATCGTCCCAATCTGTGGGGTTTGCAGGTTCATTCGTAGGAAAATCACCCAAGAACTCATTAGTAGGGTCCGCATATAGTGTCTGATTGGGTATGGAAGGACCCACACTGTCCGATCGATCTTCCTCATCAGATCCCACATCAATAATCTCAAGCTTCACACCGATAACTATCCCACCAGTGATTAGGAGCACCACAACTTGGTTGGACTGAATATCCTCTACTAGGACCATTGACATTCCCCTGGGAAAGGCATTTCTGGGAGTACCAACCAACATCACCAAATCAGCCCATGCCATTTGAAGAACTATGCATACCACGAAGTGTACAGATGTTAGTAGACCTGATCAATGTGAGAAAGACCAGAATTCTTTTTCAATGGGACTTATAGAGATCAAATTTTCATTCTCTCTCCTAGGTTGTATCCATTGGGACATCAAGGCGTGGCCCTCTGTATATTGTAGGTAATTTTTAAGGCTTCTAGGGAACCACATCAGATGTCCTAGCCCAGTTGGACGTAGTAATCTCCATAGCCATGGGTGTAGATCCCGAAGGCCTCACATCTATATCTATTAATGAGTGAGAATTGGTTCAGTATATGAGGCCCTCCTAAAGAGTATAAATATTAGTGATGGGGTCCAAAGTATCCTAGAAGCAGATCCCGGGGAATGGACTTACTATTTTTTCTCGAGAGCATCTGAAAACTCTACATGCATTGAATATGAGTCACCAAATTCACTCTCCTCCAATGGGCTCCCTCTACCATCCTCCCCCTGAAGGAATCGTCTAATTATTCCAAAAAATGGAATCTCTCTATAAATTTTCAGCTGAAAACTACAGAGGGGACGTTCGATCCAACAACACATTCACCTCGGTTTTCATCGGATGCAAGGCACCACGAGAGTGCATGATGTCCTCCAACTCTCCTAGTTATTTCTATACCTCCTCTTATTATATTGCAATGTTGGCCCTAGTGGGGTTGATTCCTGGAAAATCCATCCGGAGATGGTTTAGGTTTTTCCACATCTCAGACGAGCCGAGGAGTTTTCTGTTGACATCCATGATGTCCCAGACCTCCAGGAAGACAATATTCTCCGACATGTCGATATGGTGAAACTACTTCCTCGGAGCCTTGGTGGATATTATGCTGAATTCTCTTGGTGTCCACCCCTCCAGATAAATCGGTTCATCTGGGACTGCTGGGTCCACTGCCACTGTTAGATCCACCTCCGTTCCCTCCCCATCAACCGGTGTGGGCCTCGCCCACATGGTAGCCCTACCACCGTGAGATGTCATTGCCACCTTCTGGCCCTAGCATCGAGGTTGGGGAGGAACACCATCACTAGCCCGAATGGTTGGATGCTTAGACATCTCCCCCAGGTTGGCCGCCTCCTAGCTTTTGGCATACTGCTTCCCCAACCCAAAGACGATTGTGGGCGGATGGTACTTGTTCCTAATCTTCCCATCATGCCATGTGAACATGAGCCACATCAGCCTCCTCACACATGGGTTCTCCTAGTAGAACACCCATAAATAGAATTATGGGGTTAGTCACTACATGCACTGAAATTTCCGGGTGAATCGGTGTAGGGTGTAAAACTCACATAGGGGCTCGCGGTCCACCTAAGACACCAGAACTCCACCTTGAAAGTCTAGGAGGTAGGACGAATCATTTTCCATTCCCTGTCCATTATCAATGAATATAAACGTTGGTAATGAGAACGAGTGAAAGTTAAACCCCTCTACCTTCCAGACCCAGTTCAGTAACGCCTACATGGTCATCTTGGACAGAAAGGTCCCTATAGCTTTTAGAATGGATGAGTGGAAGTTTGATCTTGAGGGGGATATGGGGTTTGTATATTCATAGACCCCCTATCATTCACCTCTATCCACCCATACATGAGGTGGAATGGACTGAATATTCTATGTGGCATTTTCCCCTTGCTGATATGCCCCATCATCTTGTAAAGTTTGGAGTGCATCCGGATCTAGAGGTTGACCCGCCCTCCATTCTCCATCATGGATGCCATGATAAACATGCTTGGTCACACACCCATGTTTGTATCTCTCACCGGCTGGATCCAACCATAGATGAGTGCTTCAATAAATATAGCCAACCTGATTAATGGTTGCTTCTTGGTGCTCACGCCGAATCCCCAGGTTTTCCACTAGCTGTCCTCCAAGAGCCACCAGTACGAGTGCTACTTTCCGCATTGGAACCCCTTTGGGAATGTTTGAGGCCTCACCCGAAATTTCCTATCTTCCATAATGTTCAG
The DNA here is from genome assembly GCA_963277665.1 of Viscum album. Lineage (NCBI taxonomy): Eukaryota > Viridiplantae > Streptophyta > Magnoliopsida > Santalales > Viscaceae > Viscum > Viscum album. The sequence goes on from OY728120.1 coordinate 1,173,916,248, forward strand.
GAACTACATAAACCACCATTTGATGTGGACATCCCTCACCGACTAGTTTCTCTCTCCCGTTACTAGGTTCATCAATGCCATCTCCAATGGTGTAATTTGCTCCTCTCCTCCAATGCACCCATAACAGGGAGGAAATCATCGTACATATCCCCCAGTATCGAGACCCGAGAGATCTGATGCTGGTCCCATAAACTGATACTGACCTCTCAGTGGTGAAAATGAAACATATTATTCTTCGATGACCATCTACTCAACAACTTTGGTATCAACTTCTTTGAATGACAGATATGAAATTGAGACGCCCAAGATGCCTCATATAGGCCCACTCTTCTCAGATTTTTCCCAAATTCCTCTCTCGAGGCACCTACCAAGTTGGAACAGGCATAGTAGTCTGTGATGTTGCCGCCCTGGTGGAGATCACACTCATCAGATCACCCCTTCCCTAGTTTACTGAGGTCCACCTTCATGATAGTATGATATAACAGGGGAGACGTCTTTGATTGCAATTCCTTCCCATCAAAATTTTTCTTGTTATTGTACATGATGTCAGCAATGAAAAACATGATGTCCTCCCAGGCATGGTTGTCAGCTTCCAAGAACCATTGGTGCTGGCACGACATGCTCCTGAACTAGTATGTGGGCTCGTCCCTGCTCGCTTCAGGGATGAAGATGTCACCCCTCATTACAAATCCATACATATGCAGCCACTTACATAGTGGATAGTTCTTTTGGCATTCCGACAGTAGCTCCACCAGAAAATTATGGTCATAATGGCTTCACAAAAACTCCCATATACTTGAGCTATCCACTATCTCATCCCTCTCAGAAGCATCCACAAGGACCCAATTGACAACCCCTTAGCGAGCCATTAAGTTTTTAAGTTAGGGAAGTCTTTGGTTTTGGTTCGCGATCCTCTTTCATGGAGCTCATTCACAGAGGTCGTTCGCAAAGACTATCCATGGAGCCGTGCCCCGACCTTCAGACATAAGCTGCAGAGTGCACCTTCACAAAGTCAAAAGAACTCGATGTGCACCGCGAAGTAGAAGGCCCAATTTTGGAATCAAATCACAGAGTACACAGAGCTTCACGAATATAGGGCGCTAAAATCCAAAATCATGGAGATGAGAATGGAAGAAAGAAAGGAAGACATATTCTACTTATAAGTGAGGAACCTCGGTGCTTCATGGCGTGTCTGACCGAGGTGAGGTTTGCGGTGCACTCAACTTGTACATTTCCCCTCTACGTCGCGATCCTCCTTCGTGAGTCATCATCACGACTGGTTGAAGAATTTTGGAAATTGACCCTCGCATTATCCATGAATCCCAATCTAGGGGGGGGGAATTTGTTGGTGACAAAATTTGGGAAGAAGAATAACAAATAGAAAGACTTAAGGGATGCCTCTTGAATCTTGTTCGCAGATCCCTCACATCCCCGCCGCTGGAAAAAAGATTCCCATCCCTGAAGGAACATAAAGTAAAGAAGCGGGAGGCTCTGTGATCCCCTTTGACATTTGAAAACCTTCTATAGAGTAATGTGGTGGGAGGCTCTGTGAACCATTTTGACGTTCATGAACCCGCCGCAAAGCAAGGAGGAGAGATACTACATGAACCCATTTGACATTCGCAAAACTTCCACAGTGCAAGGATGTGGGAGGATCCGTAATTACGAAAAAGTACCATGTGTATTCCTACCCAACATGCTCAACTTGGCAGCACCTCTTGCCTATAAATATTCGGCTCCCCTTGATCCCAAATGATGGATCCTCTGACCTTTATCCTTTTTAGCTCCCAAATTATGAAGAAAATCCATCTATGAAAACCATGATCTCCTCAAGGTACTTTATCATCGCAAAGTGCCTCTCCCTTGGTTTGTATTCAGCCCCTTTTAAAAGAGGGATGCCCCTTAGGGATCCCATGGGCCTCCGTGAAGGAAGGGGATCCCCAAGGGGACTCAGGTATTCATGGAGCACTTATGCTTCATGAGATATCCTTCATGAACATGTTACCCACTTGCTAAGGCAAGGTACCTGTGCTTCGCAAAGCACATTGCTTCACAATGATATGCTTCACAGGGCACCCTTGCTTCATGATGCACTGCTCCACAAATGCATTTCCACTTCATGAACCCCTTCCATATGCACCTATTCCCTACTCCTAGGATAGGCCACTTCACTTCGTGATGTATACCACTTCGCGATGCCCCTCCACTACATGGAGCACCAGAGCATCATGATTCTTCTACCTATGAACCCCTTTCCTCTACAACTCCTTTTCCCATGCGACCATCTAAGATTTTATGAAGTGATTTCAAGATCCCTTGGGTGGTACTTATTATTTCATTTCTTCGCCTCATTCTTCTTTGCATAGGCACACTAACGTCTATTGTTTCTTCGCATAGCCATGCCAACATGGACCCCTCAATGGATCACTCCATAATAGCCCCTCTTCAAGACTTTCATGATGCCTTCCCTTCCTCAAGGGTGGGTGGGTATTAGTTATGTAAGTCCTAGGGGTGTGGAGTGAACCCAGCTAGTCCGAGATTCTTGATGTTAAGCTGCCAATAACCATAGTCCTTAACACATGACGTTAAACTAGGACCATGCCCCGTGCATTATACACGGGGTTCCCCATCTCAGACATTCTCTACACCCACTGGTCTACATCGGATTGAGATCATTCATCACATGGAATGAGATCCTTTTTATCAGAGCGTTGTATATCTGTGGGGAAAGGGAATCCATCTTAGTGTAATACACTTATCTTTTCATTTAGGTTGTAGCATCCCTACACCTACTATCTTCCTCGATTCCAATGACTTAGAGGGGGGAGGGGGTGGGAACCAGATCCCTCCTTTATTCGATGCTAAATCCCTCTCCCTTTGGGATTTATCAACACTGGGCCTCCACCATGGATTAAGTCCTAGTATCCATCTCTCTAGGATGCAGACCACATGTAAGCCCCTGTTTATATTTTGGGTTGCTAAATATGTGTTATCCTCATTCCACTTCTCACAGTCGCCCCTTTCATTACATGATTTTTAGGTATTTGTTTCCTTTTGTTTCTCACAACGAGGAAGACTCACGTGGGCTTAGATTAAGCATCGGAAATGACATCCTATAAGTGTGGATGAGAGTGTAGGCCCCAAACACCATTCTGAACTATGTAGACTTTGATCCATGCCAAGGAAAGGTACGTAGGAATCCTCCATGAGGATCAATAACACCTATAGGGCAGACTAGAGTGTAATCCCCAAACACCATCTTGAACTACGTGGACTTTGATCCTTGCTGAGGCATGGTATATAGGAAACCACCCTGATGTTCAAGACCACCTACAAGGCAGTCTAGAGTGTATGCCACAAACACCATCCCAAACTACGTGGACTTTTATCCTTACCAAGGAAAGGTACATATGAAATCTATGTGATGTTCAAGCCCTCATACTGGTATCCTAGAGTGTAATCCGCAAACACCATCCCGAACTATGTGGACTTTTATCCTTGCCAAAGAACGGTATGTAGAAAACCGTCCTAAGGTTCAAGCCCACCTACTGGGAAGCCTAGACTATAATCCCCAAATACGATCTTTAAATACCTGGACTTTGATCCATGCCAATGAAAGGTATGTAAGAAACCTCCATGAGGATCAGGCCCAACTACTAGGCAGCCTAGAGTGTAAGCCCCATACTCCATCCCGAACAACGTGGACATTGATCGTTGCCAAGGAAATGTTTATAGGAGGCCTCCCAGAGGTTTGATCCCAACAACCATTGGTTCCACCCCCCTTCACGTCAGTTCTCAACCCTTTCTGAACTAAATGGAGTTTGATCCATGACAGGGTAAGGTACATAGGAATCCTCCCCGAGGTTCAATCCCAAAAACCACTGGTTAATACCCCCTTCACATCGGACCACCTTCATCTTACATGATGTTAAATTACATGCCCCCTTTTCGTCCTGCTTGATGATAAATAACATACACCATCCTGAACTATGTGGGTTTTGATATGTTCCAAGGAAAGGTACGTAGGAGACCTCACTAAGGTTCAAGACCCATAACCATTGGTCCCGACTACATCACATCAATACACCCCCATCATGTATGTCGTTAAACTGTATGCCCCTTTTGTCCCACATGACACTAAAATATCCCCTATCAAGCGGTAATATGTATTTTACTCATCCAACAGTAAGCCGCTGTGAACCCCATTCAACGGTAAGACGTTGTCAACCCAAACCTAGTGGTAATTCGTTGTCATCCCTTTTGTTGAGACCCATATCACCGGTCTATCCAAGTGGTGTCAGACCATCCTCGGGCTGCTAACCATGCATAATCCTCAGTATATAATTGGGGTTTTGTCCTCTTTGCACACCCTGATTCTATATCCCATTTGGAACTACATGTAATTTGATTTCCTTCCACGGGGATACGTAGGAGGTTTCTTCGAGGCTCAATCCCAACATCACCATTTCCCTCGAGTCATCTCCATCTCCATCCCCATCCACTATCCATCTTGATTCTTACCCATGCCACCACATCCTGGTGGGATCATGCCACCTCATTTTCCATTCCCTTTAGCAACAATCAGGTAACTAACCATCAGTTAGCCACAATATCAGTGTGTCCTCCTGGGGTCACACCCATCTGATCCACTCCAGTCAGTGTTCTGATCAGTCTGATCCATCTCCATTAGACTTTAAACTCACAGAATAACTTGTGTTAAATATTAGAAGCTGAGGAAAACCACATAGAAATGCCTATGACAAATAATTACCTACATTCAACATGGGACACCCCAGGATTATGTGCCCTCGTGAAGCACTATAATAAGGGAAATAAACCCAGATATGCTAGTGTTCTAGATTTCAGACACAGTTGTGATGTCTAAGGTGATTTCTCCCCCGGCAGAAGGTTGCTACCCTAACTAAACCCCTTGAAATGTCCTGACTGAATCAGTGTAATTAACTAGCATCCATGATGATATGGCACTAGGAAGAGTTTCAGGAACAACATATTAATTTATAAGGGAGACCTGAAATAGGTAATGAGTTTCGAGGAGGAATCCAGGGAAGGAAGAGTCGACATCCCATCATCTCATTTTAATCAAGGAGAAAACAACATTGAATAAAGAATGGATGCCACCCACATTTGGAATGCCAAAATGTGGGGAAACAATCTGATCATCCTCATGGTCCTCAAAATATATAGATGTGTATGCCCTGAAGAAAGCATTGGAAACAAATTTTTTAGGATGTGTACATTTCAAACATACTCAAAAAATGAGCCTCAGATGGGATTTATACCCCCAGAGGACCATTCTTCATCCCAGAACACTAATTAATATCTTATGTGGATGTACCTCTCATATTTATCCATATTAATGAAAAAATACATGAAACCCAATCCTCTAGATTCCTATAAATTGAGGTCCATGCTACTGTTGTATAAAATATCTAGAGAGCAAGGAGGAGGGTGAGAAGCTTCACTACTGTAGTGTCCTCCACCACATTCGCTTCATTTTTAATTTTAATTTATTTCATTTCATTCCTTCCCTATTATTATCTCATTACTAGGATTAGTGAGTAATCCTTCTTGGTTCTAGGGATATTTAATCGAAGGGGAATGGTGATGTTGGGTATTTTTCCTATTTCTATTCATGTATCTGGTATGTTTTAATTAGTTTCATCATTTAAAATCTGTTTATTTTTTTGGTCATGATCGTTGTTTCATTAATTGGAAAAGAACATTATAATTTCACAATTCATCACTCTAAATTTAGGCATTAATATTTCCAAGTTCCGGGAAGCCAAGTTTACATTTGACATTAGGAAAACATCGATTAAGAAAGCCTCTAAATTACCAAAGCAAGGGAAAAATTGTATTTCCCTGTTGAAGAGGTGATTCCATGACCATTGGAACAACCTCATCTCAAATATGACACCAAACATGGATTAATCAATTTATCATCTAAAATAAAATTATACATAAACCCTAAAACTACAGACCCCAAATAAACATTTAAAATCTTATTTCAAACAAAAAAATCTTCTTCACTTTTCGCATATCATTCACTTTCTTCAAATAAATTAATCACATATTTTATTCAACTCATTCTTCCATTTAAATCAATTAATTATTTTTAAAACCTAAATATACTAATTTACTATCTCTGCATGATCAAACATGACTTTTTCTAATACTATATTTTCATTCATTAATTATCATAGTTCACTTTTTTAAAATATTTTATTTCGATTAGATTTGTCGAGAGATATTGAAACCCTCTTACCCCTCATCATTGGAACCATTTCCATGGATGACCACCGATTTTTTTTATGTTTTTTATTATTTTTAATTGTTTTCTTTTTTATTTCAATTTAATTTTTTACACTAGTATGTTCATGTAGCATATTTCAGATATTCAATTTTTAAATATTTGACCATAAAACACACAAAAAAGGAAAGGATGTTTTCTGACTTCAATCCCAACTTTGAGAAAAGAATAAGGGGGAAAAGTAAGATAAATTAAAAAATAATACAAAAATCAAAAATTTCCTAATGGAGGTGTTATTAAAAGATATCAAAGGCTATGATAACTCACAAACTATGGGAACCATCAAACATAGGACTTAAACGGAGCATCTTGACACCTCATGTTGTAGTAAATCACTTTGAGATCAAGTATAAAATTATTTTTGTGATCTCAAATATCATGAAATTTTCTAGACTACCACATGAGGACCCAAACATGCATATGTGTATCTTTCTAAATCTCTATTACACCGTCCAATTTTAAATGTCTCCAATGACATAGTAAGCCTTTGACTTTTTATATTTTCACTATGATATTGAGCCTAGTAGTTGATTCAATGCATTCCTGTGTATTCCACCTTGGCATGGGATGAGATGGAATGAAAATCTATCTCATGATTCATCCTACCATGTAAATTGATGGAAATACTTTTAAATATTATAATCTACTTTCAATTTGGTGAGAAATCACTCTAAATGACATGGGATGATACAATGATATAACTCAAAAATCTCCCATCATGGTATAGAGCTATAAATGTTAATAGAAATTTTTTATAATTGATTGTTGTAGGGAAATATGTCAATTCATGATACTACCGCTAGAGGTTAAATGTTGAAGAAGTCGCCAGAAGAGAGATACAACTTTTTGGATGATATGGTTAGTAATAGTTTCAAGTGGAAAGAATAAGGGAAATAATGAAATTACATTAATGTGATGAACAAAAATGAATAGATGGAATCATAGATAGAATCCCTATCTAGGAAGAAATACATGATGATGGGAAAATATAAAACCCCCCATGTTTTGTATATGGAAGATTCAAATTATTCTGATTACAATCACAGTAATTAATTTCAAGGTTGGTGTCCATAATAATAACAAGGGAAAGGGTACCAACATAGAAAGAATGGATTCTAAAAACAAGAAACCCATGGTCCAACATTCATAAGAGGTGTCTATACATTCGAAGATATAATTTCCACATTCATAACCACATATTTGGCTATAATCAAATAATTAAAAGAATAAATGACAAGACTGAAGTCCACACTATGGAATATGGAAGAACAAGTTGGCTAGATCATTTATCTAACTAGAGAGAGGCCTATAAGAGAACTTCTAGTAATCCCTTAAGTTCACCCATAAAATTTCTTAATATACATATTTATTTGAAGTTCTAAGAGAACACAAGGTAGTGTTATATAATTTATAGGATGTAGTAAATAAAATATAGTGGAAGAAAGTGAAGAAGAAGTTGAAAGGTTAAAAAATAGAAATTTATAAGAATATGAAATAGAAGATAATGAATAAGAACAACAATATAAACCAAGAAAATTGTTTCAAGAGTACCTATCTGAGATAAGAATGACACCCAAAAAGTTAAATTTATAGAACTCCTAAAAAAGGATAATATTGATATTCTATTTGAAGGGGATCTCAAAATCATTCAAAACTATGAAAAATTAATGAAAGATATGGCTACCAATAAAAATATGTTGGAGTAAATTAGCACCATTTCACTCTCACGAGAGTGTTAGGTAGAAGAATCAAGGGACCTTCCATTGAATCAACATGATCCATGTTGCTTCTCGATTCGCATCATTTTCATAGCTAAAGAAATGTGGATTCAATTTGTGTGAATGTGGTGAGAGTGTCAATATATCCTTGTATATTAAATTCAAGATTTTGGGATGATAAATACTAAATCCCACAAGAGTTTCACTTCAATTAGTAGACACAACAGTGAATTACCCCTCAGGGTTGATAAAGTATATTTTAATTGACTTCAAAAAAAAATAAACATCCCCGTCAACTTATTTGTGCTAGATATGAAATAGGAGTGAAATCTACTCATTTTGGGGAGGATATTTTTATCCACTGGGTATGCAATGATTGACGTCCAAAGTAGAGAAATCTATATAATAGTTGGAAATGAGCATGTATGTTTTAATATTCATCAAGTGAAGAAGAAGTGATATATACAAGAAATAAATGAGTTTGTAGACAATAAGAAAACCTATGTTAAGGGTATATATAAAACTGAATAACTAATGGAGAAAACTGTAGTTGTGAAAGAGGATACTCCAAATAAATTCTCTCTATAAGAAACAGATGTGGAGGACCAAAACCACTAACACTAAAAGAGAGACCTACTCCACCACATTTTAAAAAGGGAAAAAGGTATGTACGTTACATGAACATCCATTTAGTTCATCTAGATTAGGGAATACATGCTGGATTGAACTGATGGAATTAAGAAGGTGCTACCAATAGGGAGAGTGAATTTGTTTATATAGAGAAAAAAAGGACAAACCATCATGGATAGTGAAAAAAATAGACCATCTATGGAACTTGATGAGGTAAAAAAAATTCAATAATCCATGTTCTAAAATGAATAAAGAAATTGAAAGGATGATCCAATAATATTTAATAAAATCATTTTCCAGATGAAAACATATTTTTTCATTATTTTTCATTATTTAGTTTTTAGACATACAAACCCATGCTCTAAATATTTAAAAATATATATATAAAGTCCAATGATTTTACCATTTTTTTATATTATAGGACCATCAAGACACCAATGGAAAATAAAAAATAGAATGAATGGATAATACAAGAACATTTCAGCTCTAGAAAACCATTAATGTCATGAATAAAAGGAAAAACACTTCATGAATTATTACCTAGAATAAATAGTGGGTTCGACTTCAAGGAAACACTCAAAAGGGGAGTATTCATTTCAATACACATTTTAATACTATATTACCCACCTTTGATATATTTAGAGATTTTAACTACCAATTGCGTGTCCCCCATTTTATTTTTACTTTATTCAACTATACTAGGATATATAATCTACTTAAAATATATTCCCTACCTAGATATTACATTTATCTTACAATATTTTTGAATGAGAATAATGGGTAAAATAACTAGAAGAGATGATATTGTTGATTAGGATATAGAAAATCAAGATTTTGTGGGCATGAAATTTTTTTTAAATGAAAATTTTATGATATTTGGCCAATCGTTGAATTCAAAGTATTCACATTAATTAATTTTTTATTCATATACACTTCCATGAGTGATTTTTCCAACCCTAAATTCTCATTCTTGAGACTTCCTCTAAGACCAATATATCCAATTATTTATATAATATATTTATTGAGAGATTCAGGTATTATTACTTATAACAATTTAATTACATCTTGTCAAAGCTATGAGTGAACACTTTTAAAATTTAATATGATTTGAGAACATTTTTTTATAATTTATAATTGGAAAAACCTTGAATTATTCCTTTTTAATCCCATAGAATCTATGAAAAACCCTATCATAGAAGATTAATACTAGAATCCCATTTTATCCTTTCATATATTGCTCTAAATATTTTTCATGACTATCAAATTTAAGTGTGGGGGATATGGAAACTGTTGGAGGGGATACAAATTTTCCAACAAATATGTGTGTGAGGGGGGATTTCATTTGATTTTGTGAAGGTACAATCATTGTTTCTATTTCACCCCTCTTTTAAAAATAAAATTTGTGCTGTTTTTTGGGAAACTCATTAATTACCACTATATCGACAATGACCATTTTATAACTATTACAGATATTGACATGAGGATATTATGTGAGGTTATGTGGTGATTTGAGATTTTCTCCAAAACAACATTCACAAAAGAAAATGAATGAAAAATATAAATAATAATTTAGTAGGGTGTTTAATTTATTTCATTTCATCTTTTTGTGATAATGATCTAATATACACAGGGGAGGAGACATTCATCAATATTTTTTCCGATTATCATTAAAAATAATTTTGGGTTAACTATCTTGTTGAGATTTTCTTATTTTAAATAATTTTACATCCTACACTAAGGCTCAGAGTAACTTGATCCTTAGTGGTGAAGACCTCATGAATTTTTTTATTTATTCTGTACACGGTGGAGAAAATAGATGCTTCACAATCCTATGGAAAGGGATATGTTTTTTAGGTATGTGATGAATTATATTTACAATTATACCACGATGATGAGAGGAAAAGTTAAAAGTTAGGTAAATCTAAAAAGGAACTCATATTAATAAAGGATTAAAAAATTTATAAATTATGATGTGTATCTATTTCAAAGGAGGAAAAGTAAAGAAATTGGTTTATTTTTTTATAGAAAGTGAAGCATTTCTAGATTTTATTAGGGATAATCCATCACTTAATTTCCCATTTCATCAGTTTATTTTTTACATTGAACTTAAATAATGGTATGGGGATTTTCTTTTGTAGTATGATGAGATTCTAACATATAAGATAAGTTTTAATTCATGTTTGGGGGAATTTGATATGTGTATTTCATGCATATGTTTTAGGGCGTTTTAATAAATAAATTAATTTATGTTAAATGATATTTTTTCAAATATTTGGAATATTAAACTTGTCTTGTAATTTATGGACGGACAAAACCTATAATCAGAAAAAAGTAACAATAGTGGTAAATTTAAGGAGTGTGATAGAGAAAAAACATAAATTTGAAGCTACAATAGAGCTGGGAATAATGAATAACCACGAAATTTCAGACGTCCATCACTAGAAATTACAGATTCACATCTTGTAAATATTACATAACATGAAATCATTACACTATTGGAATGTAGTACATGACATGAAGTGGTGAAAAAATTTTAGATGAGGGGTTTATACTTTCATATCATTAAATAAATATGCATGATGTGAATGTTTCAGAAAGAATAAAAAAATGAGCCTTTAATGAAATTTAACATCTTAGTGGACCATTTTTTGACCTCAACTTTCATTTAATATACACGGAAGACCCAAGAATCCTATTGGTACATATTAATGATGAATTAAATGCATCATGATCCCTGTGGAGAACTATAAATATATGTCCATTACATTACTACACAGAAGATCTAGAGACCAATGTCTAGGGAGATAAATTGTGATAGTACAGGGCCTTACCCCACTATATATCCGGATTTCATTATGAATTCATTTATTTAATTCCTTCCCTCATAATATTTCATCAGTAGGATGAGGGAGTAATCTTACCTTGTTCTAGGGTTATGTAGATGAATGGGGAGGGTGTTGTTGGATCTTTTTATTATATCTATCCCAACTAGAAGATAATGATAATACAACACCTATATTTCCAATATTTTATTAACCATGTTTGAAGAGGAACCTATTTCCATAGTATAAAAATAAATCATGGAAATTTTTTTGGTCACAAATTAATAAATTTCCCACAAATAAACATGAACTCCCTTCCCTCCCTGCCTCTTTGGGATGGTAAAACACCTTCCCACCTAACTCCCTTCCTTGACTCTCTTCAATGATCGATCGAAACCCTTACCAACCAAACTCCTTTCCTTACATCTTTTCTATGATCAGATCCATTCCCACCCAAACTCCCTTCCTTTAATATCTCTAATAATAAAACCCCTTCAACTTCTAGATTCATGAATAAACCAATCTAGTCCCGATCAAAATCTCATCCATGCTTTCTATCAGGATGATCAAACTCCCTTTCTTGAGATTCCTTCTCTCTTGAAGATCTTGATTGGGTACCTTCTTTCCTGATATAGGATTACACAAAGGTACCCTACCCACTCAATACTCTCACAACATCTATCAAAACCTAACCACTCCTTTCCCTCCCTTCTATAATGATTGACCCTTTCACAAATTTAATACAATTATTCTATTACTTTGAATGAAATAAAAAAATTTCATTTCACCTCTCATGACATCAACCAAATTAGCCACTAGTTGGAAGCTCAAGCTAATTGTTCTTTCCCTTATATTGTGATTCACCCCCTCATTTTGATTCACTGATCTTTGCATTTCCATTATTCCTAGATATCTACTTTTCAAATTGTGGAATATTGAGGCTAACTGCATTACAAAAATTTGTGCGACACAATTGTATGCTTGTTGTAGTTGACTTACATTTTTTTCATCAGTTTACCACTATTTAATTTTTCATTTAATAAAATAATTATATTATTATTCCTAATGCATACTATATACTCGATTTTTGTGTATTTTTTATACTCTGTATGTTCTAACTGTATATGTTTTATATGAATTTCGCATATGTTTTATTTGAATGATGCATATCGACTACAAGCATATAACATATATATATATTTGAAAATATATATCATTTATCACTTTCCCAGATTATAATGTGTCCTTATCTACAATTCCTTTATTTATGGAAAAATCATAAAAATTCAAAGATATTTTTTATATCAATATAAAATTACTCAGACTTTTTACTTTTTTACTAATAAGTTATATGTTAACTAATTGAAATATAATGATCATGTTACATCTCTTTTCACACTGCATATTGTTCTCATATAATTGATTCACACACACACACACATATATAAAATTTTTAAATTTTATAATCCCATGTTTGTTTTACAAAATATACCAAATTATATTGATCCAAACCAGAGCTAAGAAATAAGTTCGACTAAAATATATAAAATATTTGTTTCAGGTTTAACCCTTTTGTGTAATGAATGTATTACTTAATATTGTTCTACTTGAGTAACACCTATATCATATAATAATTCTCATTACAAAAAAACATTAAAAAATCTCATATAACATCCCTATACCACAATTTTGGGTTTGTACAAAACTGATAAACTCTCTTAAATATTAATAAATTTATAATTTAATTCATATCACCACCACTTTTGTATAAAGTAAATCAAAAATGTTATATTCGGGAAAACATTTATGAAACCTGGTTCCTTAAATAATCAGGCGACGGTGTGAAAGGAACATGCCTTTAGTATTCCTTAGGGAGGTCAAAGAACCTTGCAAATACTGAGGCGCTTCAGGGGTTCCTTGAAGAAACTCTCGCCAAATCTTGTGCCTTAGGGTGCCTTTAAAAAAACTGGTTGACTTGGATTAACTCGGAAGTAGATGAAGAGATTGATATTTATGATGATATGTTAAATTATTAAAAAATTTATGATAATGTAAAATCACATGAATGGTTTTGGTGACACGATGAATTATTTTTCATATGGAACCATTTATCCTCTCCTTACATATCAATAAATGAAAAACATAGATATGGGAAATCATTATTCATCTGACATCCTTTAAAAATTTATTAAATATATAGAGGAAATAATTGTGTGATATGTAACCAACCCTTAGGTGAAGAGTATTAAATAAATCTTCTATTCATTTATTACTAGGGGAAAACATGGTCCCATAGACTAGAGGGAAAGCTAATTTATTATTGTTATTTGGTCTACACTTTACATGGATTCAATCGAATAATAATGATATTGTGATTGACTCTAATTAATTTGATATAAAATAATAATAAAAAATTCCCCAAAACTCACCTCTTGAATTCATAATGTTGTTGTGAGTGGAATTGATTTTAGTAGACCCATTCCATAATCTATAAAAAATATACAATTGATTGTTTGTCTATATATTTTTTAAATTGGTAGAAGTGAAGTTGATATCAATGATCAAAAAAGTACCAATATATATATTTTGATTAATGACGCTTATTTTGGGTTTTACGTCATTGATTTCTTATAGTATATTAAGCCCCCATTTTCTATTCAGGGATTGTTAATAAACTTTATAGGTTGTGTGTTTGTTCTAATGTGTTTTATTTGTGAATGTTTTATTTAATTTATTCTTAAATTAAGTTATTTTTGAATATATTATTTACATAATTATTACAAAAAGGAAAACATAGGCGTGTTTAATGGGATTTTTATGTGATAATTTTTTTTGGTATAATGGAAATCATTTGAATATTGGAATTTATGAAATTTAATTTTATGAATTTTATTTTTTAAAGGAAAAGATAATGGTTATGGAATTAGTAAAACCATCATATTGATTATATTTATTTAGGATGATTATTATTTTATAAGTGTTGTCAAAATATATTTATTAATTAAAAGTTTTCTAATTTTATAATGAATGAAATAAAAATATTATTTCCTATTCTACAATGAATGTATCACATTTAAGAATTCATTAATAATTAAGATAATAAATTAATGAGTCCATATAATATTTATATTAATAATTAATGATTTTAAATGTTGTTATTGAAAATTAAAAAATTTACTATCTATATTTTTTTGTCATATTATAATGGATAGAAGTTGGATATATAATGTTGATTGAATGACTAATGAATTTTAGGAGTAGTAATATTTTTTTTGTGTTCATTTAATAATGGGTGAGAAAGTGGATTGATATGATTACCATATATTGATTTCATGGGAAGAATGTGATTAACAGATTATGAAGTAAGTATCCATATCACTAAAAGGGTTTTGATAGAGAATATCATGTTTGGTATCACAATAGAGAAAAAGATAAAATGGAGAATGAAATTGATTTACCTGAATGGTTCAGAATGGAAAATTTGAATTCTGATCACTTCCCATTTGTTTCTTATTACAACACTTCATATATATATGTGGAAGAGGAAACAAATATAATAAAAATTTATGTTTTGAATTAATGATAAATACCTAGCCTCCTTCCTTAAATTTATTTATAGGATGGTTGAAAATAAACAATTACATACTCATGAAAAATATGTGTTGAAAAAAATCAAATAATAGAATTTTATTTATCTTAATTAAAACATAAAAAATATACCAAGATATATTTCAATTGTTAACTTTTCTTTTTAAAAGAGTTTTCTTATATATTGGAAATTAATTTTTAATAATGCTATATAAAATTGTGTTTTCTTGTTCATTTTTCCATTGGTTGGTGCTATTTTTTTGTTGATTTTAATTTAACAATTTAATTTCATATTAGATTTTAATTAATTTATTGTTCTATTAATTGAAATAAAATTTGTTTTTTATGAGTGTTTTTGGTTTTATGAAAATTTAACAACCTAGTTATTTATTTTATGTCTTCATCTCAGTGAATTATTACATTGAACTGATGTTTTTAATCCATTATTATTTGTTAAAATAAATGATTTTTTTATTTAATAATAGGATTCTTCAGAATGGAATATAATAAATAAGGGTGGAATGACATATATTCAAACTCTTGGGCACACTATAATACCAGATCATAAAAATTCATAGGTAATATATGATTTAACATTGAATATAAATTTATTTTTTAATTGATTTATGCCTATTTTTGTTCCAAAACAAGAATTAAATATTGATAAACATGATACCAAATCATTATTATTTTTTTCTAGTAAAATAAATAAATAAATATGTTTTGTGAATCAATAAACACAGAAAAAATTATAAGAATTTTAAATTTTTTAGTTTATATTTCTTAATGTCCAAATATTTATTTTATTGCATTTCATTAGATTTGTTTAATGTTCAACAAAAAAATCACATTAGTATAGTCTTTATGATAGATTTCAAATTCATTTTGAGAACTCAAGACAGATTTTTGGATGTGGGAATACATCATGATGGGTTGAAAACTAGTTTTTCATAGTTATATTCTTCAAATGTTATTTATATATATAATACATTCATTTCATTGAATAACAGGATTATCCTGTGATACTCAACAACATTTTAGATGGACAATAGAAATAAATATTTGGAAAAACTAAAATGTATAATGAGGAAAACTATTTTTTTACACTTAATATCTCTAGATTGTTTGACACCATTTAATTTCAGAAGCTTACTCATATTTCTCAAGGTTCTGACTCATAAGGAAAGTGCATCAGAAAGAAAACCACAATGGTTATACAATGTTTTCTTGTATGGTGCATTAGGAAGTTATATGTTCCCACTAATTTATTGAATCAAAAGAGTGTTATATATATGATGTAAAAATACCCATATGATAGTAATGAAAAAAATTATTCATTTGAGCACTTGTTTATTGAAGGAGAGTGAGATTTATTCACAAGGTAGCCTTCAACCGGGTACCATGGGATATTCCAAGTTTAGAGTAAGAACTCAATGTTGGATGAAAATTTCGTTTATATATCTGTAGTGTGAAATTATATGGATATATTATAAAAATTAATTTATTGAAAATTATAATATTCATGATTCCTGATAGTGGTATAATTTTGGAATGAAACATTCCCCTATGTTGTTGTTTTTTGATAATATTACTCAACCCCATCAAAGGATAAATTAAATGAATTAATAAAATATTTTATGTTTACTAAAAAAGGTTATTAAATGAAGATAGATTAATTAGGATCTTAGGGGAATGTTTTTATGAGATTTATAGTTAATTTTTTATCTAGATATGATAAGGAAAAATACTTCAGTGTTTTTATATTTTTTATAAAATAACCTAGTTTTCAAAATAAAATTTATATAGTGGTCTAAATAATAAAAAACATTTTTCAAATGAATTATAAATATATGAACATTGGTATTTTTGGCCTCCAACCAATTTAACAAATCTTATGTTGAAATCAAATTTAATACTATGTTGTTAAAATAGATATTGTTTTTGAAAAAAAAATCTATAATGTCTAGTTGTTTCCGATTTTTTAATTTTGACATAAACACTTGATTTTTGTAAAGGTTAGGGGTTCTATAATTTCAATTATTTTATTGGGAGTGACCTATTTATTTTTAATTACATGTTTTGGATTATATTACTAGGTGATTAAAGAGTTCCATTTTAATGGGATTGATAGATTGTTATTTATAGTGTTGATTAGACGGATGAATATTGATATTGTTAATTTTATACAACAAACCACTTAGTTTATATATTCTATAGAATATTACTATGTAAATAAATATCCATTTTATGTAATTTTATTGTAATAAAAATTACTTTTTCTAAAGAGTTAAATGTGGATAATTATGTTTTAACTGATGGAGTTTTATAAACGATGTGTTTATTTTTACCTCATCTCAATACGAGGATGGTAGGTTCAAACAAAATGTTTTTTTGATTGGTATAGTAATATGAGAGAATTTAGGAATTATTTAGAGTAATAAATTCCATTGACATGATTGTGAACATGGAGGAATCATTGTAAATTTTTATGATCATAGACCATGTATTATGAAGAGTGTATTGCTTGGATATTCATGTCATGAAGTGGATGCTAGTTGGAAATAATGAATTAAATATGGCGAGACAAATATTTATTAATGATTGATATATGTTTTGTTTTGTGGTTGAATAAAGGGAGATTCATTTTGGGGATAAGAATAATCATTTTTGATAGTTTTTAACTATATATCCCCTATTTACCTAGTTGAACGATAGGAATTACATAATGTCAATTCTTTTATACTAGGATTAAATTTTTCGTTAGGAAATAGTTCAAAGGGATAAATTCCATGATATTTTCAAATTATTAAATTGGATTTTTCAGAGGTAGAAATATAGTTGGAAAACACTAAAAATGAATTCTTGGGTTGTTAGTAAATAAATTGTAGAAATAGGTAGCTAATAGAAGCCTTCAGATACTTACTACACCATGATATAATAACCATTAGTAAAATAAGTATGGTTTCCAAATTGGTTTAGATACCAGTATGTTAATGGGCCTCTAATGGTTATTTAGTAAGACACATGGTACCCAGTTGAAGGATAGCTAGTATTTAATGAGCTCTAAGAATAGTTCAATAATGTAGAGGCCACCTCTAATAAAGGGTGGATCTAACCGATTGTCTTATTTCTTGAATATGGGAAATTTTGGTGATGTTTAATGAAATTAGACGTATGGGATTTTAGGTGAGAACTATATGCATAATAACAAAATTACTTATCTAGATCCATGAGATGGAATTACAGTGCCCATTAAATTTGTGGATTACTAATCATCCAAGCCCCCATCACCTCACTTACTAAAATCCTCCAGTTGAGGACACTAGGGAACAGTGCAAATCAGTTGCATGGGTAATAAATTGGAACAGAATTAATATTAATATATATTTATCTCATTATAATAGTGTCATATAGGGATGTAGTGTTGTCCATGAATTTCAAGGATCAGTTGTATTGTGTTTCAACACCTTATAAAGTGAGGGGATGTGTGTCATCATGGAATAGAGAGGAATGTTGAGTGGTTTACAATAGGTATATAAACTATAATCAACAGAGTTTCCACTAACACACTATATCAATGAAAATTCGTTGTGTGTGAACCCAATTTGAATTTTGCAACACTAAAATCCAATAAAATAGGCTTGTTGGTAGTCTATATCTTCTAATATGGAATTTCATGCTATACCATTCCCTATTTCTCATTCACATCTAAAGAATGATTGTTTCTTTTATGCACATGAAATACAGTGAATGGAGTATTCAATTTCACTCCAATATAGGGAGTATTAGTTTTTTGTCTACCCATAACAAAATTAGAATCACCATCCAATCAAAAATAATTATGGTTTATTTACTACACATTCACTCCAATGAATGGAGTGTTCAATTTCACTCCAATACAAATAGTATTATTTTAGTTTATACCCATAAAAAATTGGATTCACCATCCACTTATATAGACTAAGATGTAAATTCTCATTCATGATCTTGTAGATCTACTCACACAACCCTTCCCATATCTCCTGTGAAAAAGGGTAAACAACTGGTGGTTGATGAATATGTCATCACTCACTACCAAAGAAGAAGACTAAAATGAAAAATGACTATTTCTCCCCCATGTTGGAATGGTAGTGCCTGAAGAAGGAATCCTACCATCTAATCCAAAAATGGTAGGAATTGACATTACGACATCGTCTAGTCCAGCATCAAAATCCTATGGCAAGGAAAATTTTAGATCTCAAGTTTTCAACTGCTCAGAGGGTCATATCTTGGATACTTACAAATCACCATTAAACATTATTGGAAGTTCTACCACTCATCGATTCTGTTCTGGGAATGTGGTATGTCCTTCATTATGCAACATTAGATTAAATATCTATATTTTTCCTCCCCTCTCCCCAAGGGGACAGACCCAGAAGATTGATCAAGTGGACTCAAGTAACCATGTTTTCATGAGGAGACATTGTATAAAATCATTCAAGTGAGAGTTTTTATAAAACTAAAGACCTAAAAAGGTATAGTTTGTTTGATCTTGGATTTTTTTTAATTTTTTGAATGTGTAATACACCAAACAAACTATTAGGAACAACCCCATATGTTGTTTCAGAGAAAGAATCTATCACTAGAGCATTATCATCCATATTTGGAAGAACGAAAGGTTATGGATATTTCCATTGGTACCAGGCCTGTAAAACCCTACACATGATAGATTTCCATGTGGCCATGCAAAGGTGGATCAATGACTTAACAATGTAGGTATTGAGGAGGGGAAGTTCCAAATTCTCTCAGTATGTGTTGTCTTTTTCTTTTTAATGAGTTTATTGAGATGAAATTGTTAATTTTCAATCTTACCGTTGAAAGTGTAATTTGAAAATAAATAAAATGGATTGAGGCTGGGAACATTTAAGAAGAATAAATAACAAAGAATATAATTTTTAAAATTATCTGTGGTACATCATATAACCTTGTAATATAGGTTATTGATATAGAATTTTTCATTTCCAATAATATGATTTTGTTTAACCTCCAAGTTGAAAGAACCACTCTATCAGTCAATACCATACTAAAATCCAATAAATTTTGATTGTAGGTGAAATAATGAAATATTCCTTGCCCAAACGCATCATTTATTTTAATAGTGCCACACATTTTAGAAGTAATGGAATAAATATTCATGGGATTCCAAATAATACAATTTAAGTGATAAATTGTAACAGAAACATGTGATAATGAATTTTTAATTTCAAATCTAATAAAGATGTTTTATTAAAAAATATGAAGTGATACATGATTTATGGAAATCAAGAAATATCCTCATGTAATTTTTTATTATACATTAAAAAAATATGAAATAATTTTTTTTACAATTTTATTGCATTTATAGTTTATAAAACCAACTATTGAAAATGAATACTCTAGTACCATAGTAAATTATTGTAATTTCAATTAATAAATTGTTGAATAGTGAATCAACTATATCTAACACTCTTTTTAATCTACAGTATCTATTGTAACACCCCGAACTTCTATGGTACGCTTCTCTTTGAATAATGTGATAGCGTGTGTTGTACGCAACACCGAGTTTTAACACACCATAACCAATCACACTATCCATTATGAATAGTAATACCTACTGTTTGAAATTTTTTAAATTCTATCTCTCTAAATGGAATTCATTTTTGGATTCGGAATATCGAAATTATCCTAGGGTGAAATTTTGGTACTTTTCAGATAACTTCCATATTTTGATGAATAGTGAAAATTAATAAATTTTAATTAAAAACAACTTTTTTAATAAATATAATTAATATTGATAAATTATGAATTTGAGTAGTTTTAAAGTATATTTAGAATATATTTTTACCATTTAATTCAATTTTTGTCATTGGACATAATTTCACAATTAAACCAGACATAAACAAGTGCCAATCTGTTGATAGTTATTATCTTTTAAAAACACGCTTTTTGTTTTAACAACGGGAATTAATTTTAAATTAATTTCTGCCACTTCTGTGTGTTGAATTTGGAAAAATGGATTCCATATTTTGAATCAGGATGTTCAAATTGTGTAAATAGGTAACTTTTATTTTTGGACATTTTGAATAATTAATTCGGTAAATATTTTATTTACCATGGTTAAAGGGTAAATCAGGTAAATAAGGGTTACAAAATAATATTATAATAATACTAAATTACCCTAAAACGTGTATTAACCCTCTTGGTTGATACATGGTCGACCATGGTCATCTTTGGGTCGATTTTGGGACCCGATGGATCCACTTGTAAGTGATAGGGACACTTTATTTTAATTAAGTTAAAATGAATACAATAATGACACAAGCATATATCTTTTAGAAAAACAATTGTTACATAGGGTTACATATGTTGGATTTTAGACTATAAATATTCAATACAAATCTAAAAATATTTCCTACATAATTATATTTTATTTATAATTTTTAGACATTAAATAATTTAATTTATTTACGACACAATGGTGATGCAGTAATTACCATAATAGTGAAAAATTAAAATAATTGATATTATAAATACCCATATAAATATAATTTGAGACTTTTATTGAATTACACTAATTTTATAAGTTAATATTACATATTAGTATTGATTTAATTAACTTTTTTCGAAGTAATCATTCTGTTATGTGTTTCACAAAAATCAACTATTGAATAGTGTCAAAATTGACATAAAAGAGTTTTTAAAATAAATATTATATTATTAATTGATATAAAATGCCTAAAAATCTAAGGTTCGGCCAAGCGATTTATATCATTATATGTTTATCATTAATTAACCACTTGGGGGTCTATTGGATGTATATAGTATGTTTATTAACCATATAATATAAAAATACAAAGAGACATTGTAAAAGTGAAACTAATTAACTTAGAGTTAATACTTAAAGATAAGGTTAATATAAGTACCCAAACCTGTCAAAATTCTATTTTTTGGGTGGTTTTCGACCCATACCCACCTTAAAATTTAAATAATCCACTTTGGAGCCATTAAAAACGAATATGAATTTATTATAAATTAATATTTCTAGCTTTTCCAAAGGTGCCTCTCACCCCTCTTATAAAAGGGCACTCCTCCTTATCATTTCTTCACAACTTCAAAGCATTTTGGTTCGGCCAAACCCTGCTCAACTACTCTCCCAACATCCCTCACTACAACCTAGAGGGATTAGTTTGATCCGAAATCCAACCTAAGGAGCCCTTTTGATCAAATAAAAAGGAAGAACCCGAAGAAGAGGTAATGATTTCACCACCCTTTTCCAAGTTCCTTTGTTCTTCCACTTCTTCTTCCTTTGTTGTTACCATTATAAAATAATAACTCCAGTATCATATATACAATGTGATGTTATTATAAATATGGTACAACCATATTCATTATTCTATCCATCCTTTGAATAACATGTCACCATACGTGCGTACGTACGGCTTACCATATCCATGTCGTGGTGTAATTGTTATTCAATATATTATTATTTTGGATGGGTATAATAATGATGTGTAACTCCTGAAAATAATAAATATAACATGATAAAGATTCTTTATATATGACATAACATCCAATTATATATTATTTTAATATCAAAAGAATGATATTGTCGCTCGTGCGTACGTACAGACTACCGTCTCCACGAACGCGATGAGATTTATTTTCCATCATATCCATTCAAGTATAATTATCATTTGATGATTTAAAAATAATTTTTGAGAACTTTATATCATTCTAGATATGAATAATATAAATCCTATCCATGACAAGCATGACTTATGTAACTAAACATATAATAGAAAACAAGTAAGTTAACACCCAAAATGACGATAATTCTAAGATATAATTAACAAATCAATGTTAAAAGATCATATATGATATCATATTAATGAATATGATTCTTGTATAATTAAATAACAATTATTTAACCATTATACAGGAGGTTAACCTACCGTCTACCAAGGAAAAAGTACAAAGTAAGGGGTTTCTTATCTCACTTTTAATTTCGTGAGAATTCCATTGTTCACCACTTATTTATTGCATGTGGTGTGTGTACTGCCCATGATTGTATTCATTGTGTAATATAATTTAATTTATGGATAATTACATCATCATTGTATTATCCTTCTTTCATGGGTGCATGTTTCATAAGTTACCAAATCGATAAGGGAATTTGAGATTTCAATTTCCACTCATTCGGATTTACGCATATTTCAGTGATTATATTACTCCAAGATTATGTGTGGAATCACTATTCATTTGATTATGTCATAATTTCCACTACCCTTCCTGTAGATATACTTTTGATACACACAATCACTCCATTGATAATTTCTCAAGTCATCGATATGAATTTGATTAGAGTAATTTTGACTCATTCTCCATTTGTTGAATTAATCATCCAATTCATTGGTGTTGTTTTTACAAGATTATGTGTGAATGTCCTTTGATTGTTTTACACTAAATATCCAATCATATTTATGGTATTTATATTTGTCACACATAACTATGTCGTTGTTTTATCCTTATCCTAAGGATACGACCTTTATGAGAGATTTCATCTCAACTTAAATTCCATTGAGAATTCTTTGTTATTATACACCAAATCACTTTTATGTGGTGTATATAATGTACTTTGACATAGTATATCATGAATCCCTTTATTCTCATTATATTACAAAGTTTTGATTACCTCAATTATTTGTATTCATGTGTCTCTCTTTTGGTTAGAATCTCTAACTAAAATACCATTTTGAAATGTTTTAAAGACTTATTCATCTAAATCTTTCTCATTAATGTCAATGTTTTAAAAATGGTTTTAAGGATTTATTTATATGGACAATAAATTTTTAAAATTAAAACTCATTTTAAAAAGTTTCAATGTGGTATTGGACACTTTGATTCAAAAATCTATTTTTTAAATGGCTTCTTGACAAATAGTGTGACTTTTAAATGATTTCAAGAAAAAGGGGGATATTTCTCTCAAATAGATTTGATAATTATTTTCATCTATGTCAACATCCTTAATTATTCTTGATTGAGGATAATGTGATACAATACAATCTTTCATATTGTATCAAATGAGTTATGTTTGACTATGGATGTGCTATTTTTATAAAATTCATGGTTTGGGGTTAAAGTAATGATATTTCGTATGATAGTTTTAATATGAATATTTATGTTTTGTTTAAACCTGTTCATATGAGGAATGCATTGGACTTAATAAGTGACGGGTGGAGCCCGCTATAGCTCCTCGATGCATCGGTAGGTCTCATGAGACAAACTAGTGTCTTGGCACAAGGCCTAGGAAAACTCTTATTTGTAGTCTTGGCATGAGGCCTTGGCTATATGGTTATGATAGTCTGGCATAATGCATTCCATCATTATGAAAGTGGTTATTGATATTGCATGTGATCATTCGACTAGTAGAATATCCATGTGAGTAAGTAAATGGAATTATTTTATTTTATCATTGCTATTTTATGATGAAGTTCATGTTTAAAAGGCTTTCTTTTTAGTTATAAAATGCCTTAAGTGTTTATGCTTATCTATGGAAGATTCTGCTATAATGTTATCCTTACTGAGCATCTGAGCTCACCCGTTTCAATGTTTTATTTTTCCCAGGATTATGAAGAAGTAATTTATGAATGACCTGCAGGGATAGTATGAGGGGATATGAAGACAAGATTTTGATGTATTTTTTTTACCTTATGATGTAATGTAAGACTTATGAATATATCTAGTGTTTCCAAGACTATGAAACTAATCAGTCTTTTGAGACTTGATCCTTTGTGATCATGCCAATGTTATGTAATAATGCACCGACTTTGGGTATCTAGGGTCGGGGCATTACATCTATGATATTCTAAAAGAAAGTGATTATATTTCCTTACTTGTATTATATATAATGAGAATTTTTCTAATAAACGATATTTATGTATAAAATACTATTCTGAACTATATTAAAATGATTATCCTCAATCAATTAATTGAATCCCATGACTATTATATTGTATAATAATATTTTATAAATGTTTCCATTGAATTTCACAATCAATGCTATGATCATTTATTTTAATACCAATTTTGTTGACTAAAAATGTCCTTATAATTAGAGATCATTAAATTTAATATGTATTGTCAACTATACCATGTGAAGAATTCTAAAAAAATTACGTTCCTATTAAATTTATTGACTATATTTTATGATTTAATAATTCACTTTTATGAAATTTAAATTAAATTTCACCTGAGATCCAATTTTACATAACATGTTGTTTAATTATTCTACGAGAATACTGATATGGTAGCACTGATACTAATTAATTGAAATACGTGAATATATAACTGTTAATAGTAATAATGATAGTATAACACTTTTATAATGATTATATTTCAATGTAATTTCCCATCAGTTGAACTTCATCTTGGTTAGTACTTTCAAGAATAATTGGTTACACTCAATTAATGATTTAGTTTTTTCATATTTTATAATTTACATTCTTGTTTTATAACATATTTTTTTATTATCTCCATGAATAATATAACATTTTTATAAGATTATTTTCAAGATATATTAGTGAAATAACTAGAAATTTTTTGACCAAACAATCATTTACATCAGGTCCTAGGTGACAGGCATGGTGGTAGAGTTAATTGTAGACCTGGAAGGAAAATCAATCCATCTAAATATTGGTGTTTAGTTATTGAATCTTCTATCAATATTGTAGGAATGATTACCAAAGAATAATTTCAGGACTCTATTGGGACAACAAAGTAAGAAGTTCCACAAGATTATCAATAAAAAAATAATATAATTGATCAATTCTTCCTAGTGATATCTTCTATATTCTCTTCACATCCACGAGAGGGTGAAAAAAAGTGGATGTATGTTTATCTATTCTTCACTAAATGTTTGAGGATTAAAATCATAGGGTTGCTTATGTTTCATGTGGAGATTCTCATGATGATGTGGAGGGTTGTGGTGGATAGGCTTATAACGGTGGAGAGGGTGCTGGGGGGAGAGGGAATTGGTTTTAGTGTTGGTTGTACACACGTTAATGATGTTGATATCAATTATAATGATGATGAGGATTAGTGATGAAAATGTTTACGGACATTTTTTAGGATTTTTGTATCTATAATTTATAAAATTTCAATTTGATAATTATTATTTTTTTAGTAATTATTATTTATTCTTATTAGTTATGTACCAGTTTTATGTTCTTTTAATTTATATAAATTTTTATATTGAGTGTAAATGGAGGTCTGTGTAATATTATTCTCTATGTCATATAAAGTATACATCCATTTTTAAAACAATGTAAATAGGGCACATATAGCCATGATTAAACCTTGGAAATAGGATAATTATCGCCACTATTAAAATTGTGGCTATAGGTTTCGTATTTCCATGGTTAACCAGGGTTATAGCTACATTATTGTCAGGGATAAAACCATGTAAATAGGAATGAACTATTTAAATGGATCTAGCATCCATAGTTTTGGAAAATTTTGGAAACAACTTATTTATATAGTTTTTAGGCCTAAGACCATGGTTTCAAACTGTGGATATATCAAATTTTTTATTTTTATAATCATGTATCTGATTAACTACAGTTTTTTAATCAATGCCAATATCATTATTTTTTTAATAATGATCGTTGAATAATAAATCAGAAAGGAACATAATTATTTCACAACTGGTTACCCTAAATTGAGGCATGACCATTGTTACATTTAGGGTAGCCGTGTTTAAATAGAGTATAAAGACAAACTCAGTCCAGAAGCCCCTAAATTACAGGAAAAGGGAAATGAAGGATAACTTTGTTGAGAATGGAATAATATGACCATTAAATCCACCTCATCTTAACTATGACTCAAAGAATGGATTAATCATTTTATTATATAAAATAAAATTTAACTTACACCTTGAAAGTAAAAAACCCTGGCATGCCTTTAAAATATTATTTGAATCCAAACAGTCTGTTGTACATTTATTTAATCATTTATTTCCATAAAATTATTCAAAACCTTCTTTTATTCACTATTTGATTAAATTTTTATAAATCAAATATTTTGAAAACCTAAATAAACTATTTCAACATCTCAGTGGGATTGAACAAAAACATTCCTAATACTATATTATAATTAATTAAGTAGCATAATTTTAATTTTTTTATAATTTTTTTATTTTTATTTGACTAGTTGGGAAATAACGACTCACTATGGGACCATATTACTCACAACATATATGGTCACTATGACTGATATATGGATCTTCTATTTGATTTTAATGTCATTCAAAATATTTTGCATGTGATTAGGATGTATCAGCTTCATGTGGTTTGGACTTTGGACTATGGTAAGGTTTAGGATTTTATAATCATGTCACCTTGTGTATTTATATTTCTCTAGCCTATATTCAATATATGATTAAAAAATTGGTTGATTAATCTTCATTTATATTATATATAAAATTTATTGAGTTCATTTTCATATATCATGTTATCTATTTTATTTATAGTCCTAAATTATTCAATATAATTCATTTTTATACATTGATTTTCTTATATTTATTAAATTTCAACTATTAATATAATCATGAATGTTTAGGATATCAATGTTATATTCTAATTGACATCTCTTATAGACCCTTGTAGCTACATGAAAGCTTCTTGCATACATAGATGTAAAAAAGAGGTTTCTTAACATTTTTTCTTGTTACTATTTTGGATGACCAATTCAGGGATCTGAAAAATAGAATCCAATCATTTTTTTGTCTTATCATATTGGTAATAGTGAATATAGGTATAAACATCCAACATATGGGATGTGTATTGGGATTTTTCTTCACACACACATATTTAATCAAAGTTTTATTTACCTAGGTTAGGGGATTGCAAATAATTATTTTAATTTTTATAATTGACATAATGTTAAATCATGACGTAAATATTATTGAGTTATTATTTTACCAATGGTATGGGGTTTTAAGAGTCATTAGTACATGAATCATAATCTACACATAAGATTACATGGAATGTATATAACTGCGTGTGATTGGAAAAACAATTACAAAAATAAATTGATAATTGTTTTGGGGGAAATAATTGTTTTTGGAATGAAACTTTGGAAAAGGGTTTTCGATGTGTAAAAAATGAAAATATATAAAAGGGTATTTTCATGAATAACATATTACTTATTATTAATGTACTAAAACCATGGATGATGGATTTATATTTAGTATTACCTTGATATTATAAAATTCTTGACCTATATGTGGTGTTATTAAAAACCCTATTCTGGGTGTGTATAGGAATTAGATTCCATGTGATGGAAAATCTATAATAAGTAAAGGGGTTGAGTTTTTGAGGATTTCCTTGGGAATGTGTGATGTGGATCTTGAAGAAGTTAGTTTAGTTGTTAGTAGGGTAATAATATAATTTAAGATTTATGGAAGAAAATTATTCTATCTTCCCATGGAGGAATGTTAATGGGTAATGTAAGGTGTGTATGGTATATCAGATAGTATGGATGAGTTTCTCATAGCGTATCATGATTAATAATTACCCCTTAAAATTTTTAATGACCTTTTTGAGTAAGGATAATGTTTTATTGTATAAAACATTAGTAAATAGTACCTGAATGGATTTTAAATTCTCATCAGAAACATGATGAATGGATTGTGATAAAATAATCATTAGGATAATGTTGTTTCATTATATAGTGAATTTGGATTGAATCTTCTCTATAGAGAATCACATTAGGTGGTGGATCATTCTCTCAGACAGAATACCTATGTGGATTTAACTTTAGTAATGAGTATGTAGAGTGTCATTGAATCCTTTGATAAGGGATATACAGAAAGGGAATTGATGAACCATATATCCATTTATGACTTGTATTAATAAATTTACCAATCTTTAGGAGATAATTTTCGTCAATAAGATGACAATAAATGATTGAAGAATGATCAATTCATATTTAACAAATTACTGAGTTGAGGTAGATTTAAGTGAATTTAACACATAGAAATTTTTATGTTAAATAAATTGAATAGTGGAACAACCTTAAGATAAATGGATAAAATTATGGGGTAAAATAGGTTGACTTTCATTATTTCTATTATGATTGGTTATATCAAGATATCTTTTACCCTAAACTATTGTAGAGGTTTATCAAACTCCAAAAGCATGGGAGACCTAAAATGGAGTACATTTCAAAATTGGATAGGCGCTTTTATTTCATGTTACCTTAAGGGAAATCAAGGCTATACATTAATTTTACTTTCGTAATAGGCTAAATTACAACTTAATAATAAGTTTTATCTCTAATTTAATGGACAAGTACATGGATCTATTTATTGATGGTTAAGAAAAATTATTTGATACATTAATAGGTAATGTGGAGAAGAGTAGAATCATTCTAGGGATGTCGATTTGTTGATGAGTTGTGTATGATGAACATTAGGTTAGACGATGGGATAGTAATTCACCACCACAAACAAAGATGAATGATAACATAGAGTGCTTACAATTTGGAAATTCAATGAATACTTATTCATTGTGTCTAATTGATCTATGTTAATGCCAATATTTTTGATAAATAATGAATCTATAGTGATTATATTCATTTATGTGTAGTATTGATCATTGTGAGTTTAGGAATTAAATGATATATTATTGTTTATTATGTGTTTAATTATCATATAAATAATTTTTTAATATTTAAATTATTTTGGACAATTATTTTTAATTATTTTTATGACCATGATATGATATATCGGTAGATGCCTAATGTTCGTGGTGTGAGATAGCGTATATTTTCTAGAAGAAATTTTATAAATCACTAGGGTTTATTTAGACATTTGCATGGATCTTATGATGTTTTTATATCAATATGAATTAGGCTAGTATCAAGAGAAGAGAAATTAAAGAAATATAAGTGTTCAGCTGTCTATGTTTTAATAGGATGAAATTATATCTAATTCTATGATAGGTATCATCCTATCTATCATGTAGTAATGAGTCCTATGAGTAAGAATCATTTTTGTGTGTGTTAAGGGTCACATGTATTATGAAGATAGTATGTGGGTTACCGAGGTGTTATGTAAAATAAAAGACAGTATGTAAAGGATTTATCCAGTTCTTCAACACATACCAGGAATATAATAATTATGCGAATCTACGATAGCTCAGTGTTTATGGTAAATGACAGAGGTAGAATTTAATGAATAATCCATGTTTGACACTAATAGGAAAATAAAGGTTCTCTCATTGAGTTTTTGATAATGGAATTCAATAGTTGAATACTTATTACCTTATTTTTGGGATTATTTTTAAATAATTATATATATATATATTAGTGTTAATTTATATAAATTTATTACACTTTGACTTATTGTTAATTTTAGATAAAGAATTAATTTCATAATTATTTTACTTAAAACCACAGAAATATGTTCTTTATTGAATCTATAATTTTGAGCATGTTTTGGGTGTAGCACCCCAATATTTATAAAATAATATTACTTTTGATAGTATATATGATTGGCAACAGTGAACATAAACAAACAAGAATTTATTATTATTTAAATATAATCATTATAACCTAGTCCATAAATGGGTGTGTCTGAATATAAGTGACCAAATAATAATATATATTTATATAATGTCCATAATAAAGAAAATTTATTTATAGTTTCTTATTAAATAATAACTCAATTTTTAGTAAAATAATTTTATTCTTTAAAAATATCTTTTTAAAATGTTTTTTATTGATTTTTGAGAGAAAATATTACTCTATATTTATTGAATATTTATAAATTTTATATGATAAAATTGATATCATTTTCTAATTAAAAGTATAAAATTGTCTTATAATAATGTTTTAAAAACTTTGTGAAGAGTTTTATTTTTCAATGAAAAGTAAAAATATATATTTATATTAAAAAACATTCATTTAAATTATTAAAAAACAAAAATTATATTTTAGATCAGTTTTAAAATTTACTAATATATTTTTGTTTAAAAATAATTAATTTTTTTATAGTAATAAACATTAATCTTGAATTTGGTACAAAAACAATTTGATGCATAATATGAATTTATATGAAACCCCTTTTTACATCAAAATTGGTAGGTTCAGTTTTAGAAATAATTCATCTACTTTTAGGAAATTAATTGGATAAATGTATTAATTATTTGGAGTATTAATAATAAATATTATACAATATGGTAAACTAAACCTTTTTTCATGATTAATAGAAAAAACTGTAAATCATTTTTACTATGGTTAAGGTTAAAACAAGATTACAGTGGGGTAAAACTAAATATGAAAGGGTTAAAATGAATTAATTTTTATTTTCAAAAACCTATTATTTTTTTATATTTATTCCCTATATTACATCATCTTCCAAAATTTTCCATTTGGATCCTTTTTTTTCAGAATGATATTGATATATTTAATCTTTTTAAAAATTCAAATTATACTTTCTCCCTCACTTATAAAATGGTACCCCCTCTTATCTTATCCACTCTTAAAGAGAATTTTATTAACCAATACCATCCCAAAAAAATTAATAAAGTAATTTTAAATTTACTAGATTCCTTGGTTTGATCAGAAAATGAATGAAGGGTTTGTGTATACACCCAAATAGGTTATCGGAAAAAGATGTATAGTTCCTAACAGAGTATTTTAATGTTAATTGTTATTATACCTCATTGAAATAATAATAAGACATTATTAAATAATAAAAAAATTATCTTCCATATGCTTGGATTTTATTATGTTAGTGGAATAACTTATATTCATCCCCACTTTAATCAAATGGGAAATTAAACCATTGTTTGTTTGTAAGATACACTAATGCCTCACGAACTGCTGCTATTTTTTCCATCTCCATATCTCATTGTGGTTTACAATGATTTATTTAATAAATATATATATATGATATTAGTGAAATAATTATCCTTATGGAGTGATAACATTTCATCTATTTGCTTATAATTCCATACATGAAAATACTACAACATTGTTCGCTCAATGGTGCGAATTAACACCTCCACAAAGAGATATGTTTTTTTATCACCACATAACATTCCTGAAATATATAACTTAATTTAGTGATTTAATTTTATATCTATGATATAATAGTATTTTTTAATGATAAGATAATTCCTACATTCTTTTTATAATGATTAAATGTTTCTAATCCACATGTTCGACTTACCGTCCCCATGATTACAATGTAGTTCATTTTTCATAACCATATATGGTTTGTTTTAAAAGTATAATTATTGATTAAAATTAATTTTTTTAATACTATTATATTTATTATTGAATAAGGATCTCTTGGATCATGGTCATCATATCAAATTCATTTTTAAATTATTAACCAAACATTTTCAAAACACCTGAAGTAGACATAACTGATTAAGTAATCAAGTAAATTATTAAAATAATTATATTAATTTTTTATTATTAATTGATTAAATATTATTAATGGTTCTTAATATATAAAATAATTTAAATATTTTTATAAAACAAGCATTAAAGGAAATACATTGATGTTCTGGACTGTAGGTAAGGATTTTATCTCAATTTCCATTTGTTATGGAATATTTTAATGTAATGAATATAATTTATTTTATATGGTGTATATACTACATTATTGCATGTTATATCATAAATAATTAATATTTTATTGTATTTTATGTTTCAATTATAATTATTTTATCCAAGGGTATTTAACATGAATGTTACCAAGTTGTAATGTATTTTCAACTCAATCTTTATTCATTATTTCATATTACGTCTTAATTTATTATAGTATGAAAATATTGTTTGTGAAATGAAATTTTGTAATTTATTTTTTCATTCAAATTTTATATAGATTTACACATGTTACACAAAATTGATATATTGATTAATTCATAATTCATTGATACGATCTGTGTAACAATTATTCGTATAAAATTATATTTCTTTGTGATGTAAATTTATTTTCTAAACCTAAAATATTTTTTGAAGAATACATATTACTCATTAGACATTATATATCATTAATCTAATTATTTTCATTATAATTAATGTTTCATTTTATTTTTTCCTTTGTTGGGGATTATGATTCAAAAGATACCCAGTGGAAATGGGTTTATATTTCATCCTCATTTTGTTTGGGATTGATTTAGACTCATTTTCCATTGAGAAAATTATATGGTCCTTATATATTAAACCCTTTTTTATTATCCATGGTTTATTTTTTTTTAAATTTTAATTTTTTGTTCCAATTTTCTCTATTTGGTAATCAAAATAGTTTTAAAAATGATGTTGTGGAAAATTAATCTAATTTATCTTCTCAATATTTGATACTAAATTCATCCATATAAATGTATTCTAATTTTTTAATAATATTATTATCTAATCATTAATGATATATTCAGGTCATTTTCAATTATCATTGAATTTATTTATAAATGTATTAAAAAGTTTTTTTAATATTATTCCTATGATACATTTTTATGTTCTTTACCATATTATTAATGGGAGGTTTTTCTTTATCATATACTACTTAATAATATTTTAATATTTTCTTGATTTTTTAACATTGCAGCATCCTTTCAAATCATCCAAGGTTATTTTTCCTGAATTTTTTTATAATACAGTAAATATTTTATTTTTAAAAAGAGAATTTTAAAGTGGATGGATTATTTCACATAATAATGTTTTTAATGATGTTAAAAATTTATTTTTATTTATCAATGAAAATAACTTGGATAATAAACATTATATAATGAGGATACTTTTTAATTATATAATGTTTATTATTTCACTAAATGGATTATGAAATTTGATAAATATTATCATTTAACCCATTTCTTTTCCATGGGTAAATCAAGCTATTAAATAAGCACAATGATTGTTAGGTACAAAATGAAATATTTCACATGTTATGATTATGTTATATTTCTTTGACACTATTTATGATGATTGGTGATAATGATATATCTCCCAATGATTGGTAAGCCTAATATAGTTCTACAATGCAATGGGTAAACAAAAAAAACTGGTTATATGATTCTACTTAGTAATTATTAAAATTTACTAGTAATGTTATTCCATTTTAAATATTAATTGTTTTAGTGATATGAAAAGTATTTTTCATGTTACCAAGATGTTTTTTATGTCTGAATCTTGTTCTAATGGATCCTTTTATTATAATTTTTCACATGGATCTTGATTTTTAACTATGTGAATGTTTTCTTATGTTACATATTTTTTATTACCAAAATTTTTATGGAAATTAATTACATTATTTTATACTCATTCACGGTGACTATTTTATCATAACCTTGTTCGTATATAATGATCCCTAATGACATTAAATTTTCCATGCTTATGTTTACCATTATTGAGCATTTGTTCCCATCCTTCTTATGTTATCCAACATCCCATGTTATGGAGATTTATATTAAATGACTCATGTATATAATCTATTCAAATATGAGTCATATTTTGGCATATTTTTAAGACATAATTTTTAATAAAAATAGATGGGTATAACGGGAAGAATTCAGACTTACTAACATTGGTATTGTTATGTAACTTTTTCCCAAATTATCTAAAAATATTAACCATAAAAATCTTTGGGTATAAATTTTATCCAATATTCCCTTTTGATGTTGTATGTATTGGATGGTTTAAAATAAGTCAAATTTAATAAAATCAAATTTAGAAATGTAAATTTTATGTTTTAACACTAGATCTGGGAGTACAGTTTCTATGATATTATAGAAGGTATTAATGGATTGATTAGATAACTATATATATATATATATTTATTGTTAGATTTACAGTTATGCATACCATAATTCATTTATAAGTTTATGTTTGACCATGCGTTCCATGGAATAATCACCCCTTTCGTGATTTTAGGTTATGAGATTTAAATGTAATTAATTATATACTCGGAGATGATTTATGGTGCTGTGGAATATATAACACATATGTTTAACATGAATGATTATTTGAAAAGAATATAGTTAAATTTTTTTGTATGTTGGTTGAAATGTATAAATTTTATTTGGCGATAAAACATTCTATAATTTTGAGGTTAATGTGGAAAATTTGGATATAAGTGTAATTAATTGTGGAATGTTATAATTTGAAATTTTCATGTTATTGATTAATTATATAGAATAATTTATTATATATTCATTTGAGGGTTTAAAAATTGTAGATATTATGTTACCATATGAAATTGATTTCTGTTATGATTAACACAAAAATACCAAAAGAATAAATATTTATCCGTTTTTGGATTATATGATCTATTAGATGTTTATTTTTGTTATTTAGGGATTATGAATTTTTCTTGAATACTCATCTATAGGAGAAAAAGATAATATTTTGGTTTCAATGTTTTAAATGATGAAACTATAAATTTTAAATAAGTATATTTCCTTATTTTCATAGTCATTATGGTAAATTAATTTCTCAAATATATTAAAAGGATCTTGAAATAAATCATATATCCTTTATTTTTTGGAATCCGTTATATGTTTCCTACGTCATTGATTTATGGTTTTGTGGACACTAACAATCTTTTTATCATTATAATTATTGTGATCAGTGTTATCTATCTATCTCGTTCATTATTCACACATTAGTGTTTTCCTCTATGCCCGTATTTTGACATCAAATTATTTTCCCATAGTTTTAAACCAAGTTATTTTTTATTCCACATGATATTCCTAATTTCCCCCCTTTTGAAAAGGGAATTTTATTAACCATTTTTATGACGTTCCTTTTCAATAAACATATTTTCAAATGATAATCCATTATTTTCTGAGATCAAGGTAAAATTATGAGGAAATAAT
Organism: Viscum album; assembly: GCA_963277665.1. Taxonomy (NCBI): domain Eukaryota; kingdom Viridiplantae; phylum Streptophyta; class Magnoliopsida; order Santalales; family Viscaceae; genus Viscum; species Viscum album. The sequence continues at coordinate 1,173,952,237 of OY728120.1, forward strand.
TTTTTATGTGGTGGGGAGAATGTAACACCCTAATATTTTAAAAATAATATTATGTTTGATAGTATATAAAATACATAACATTGATCATAAAAAAGCATGAAATATTATATTTATAATTTGATAGTTATAATCTATACATTAAATTGGATGGCATGAATAGAAGTAACAAAATTAAATTGTATATATAAACATCCTCATAAATAACAATTTATTGATAAATTCTTAGAATATAATGACTCAATTTTTTAAGCCATTTTATTCTTGGAGAAAAAAAATTTCTTCAAAAACGATTATTATTGATTTTTGTGATAAAATATAATTATTAATTTTTTAAAAATTCATAATTATTATTTCATATAAATTATATCATTTTGTAAATCATGAGGAAAAAATTATATTTGGAATAATTTTTTATAATTATTTGGAAATTTTGATTTTTAAATTAATATGGAAAATACTTATTAATACTGAAAACTTTTATTTCATTTCATGTATTTAAAAAGTAAAAGTATATTTTTAATTAGTTATAAAATTTTTGTAGTTATTTTTTATTATAAATAATATGATATAATTTATTTGAGTCAAACTTATACTTGAATTTTCTATAAATACTTTTTATACTTAAATGGAATTTTTCTAAAAAACTACTTTTTATTAAGTTTGACTGGATTAATTTTTAATTATACACGCCCAAATCAGTGAATAAAATTTGAAAAATATGGATTCAATATTTTGAATTAATATATTTAATATTATGTAAGATCAAATTAATTTGTTTTATATTTAATGGTGAAAATATTAAAAATATGTTACCATCGTTAAGGTTGAGACCTGTTTACATGGGATAAAATTAAAGAGATAACTGTTAAAATTGCCAATATAATTTTCTATAACATATTTGCACCTATTTTGATCCTATAAAATTTTATATTAAAAAATTAATGATTTTGGATCTTTATGTATTGGGTATGACATTAATATAGTGTAATACTTTTTAAAATTTCACATGTGTCATATCCCCCACATATAAAAGGTCCCCCTCTCATATCCTTTACACAATTAAATATTATTTTTAATTAGAGAAAACCTACCCAAATCCTTTCATAAAAAAACCTATAAAAATCCTAGAACCCATAGTTCGATCATAAAACCAACATAAGATAGATTTGTGTAAAAAGATAAATAATTTTCTAAAAATATGTATATTTATTAACAAATTATTTTTATTTTTATTTATTCTCATACCTCTTTAAAATATTCTTCAAATTTTATGGAATAATATAAATAGAATATTAAATCTACTTATATTTTATTATATTAATTTTATAACATATATTCATCTCCTCTTCCATAAAATATGAAATGAAACAATTATTCACGTGTATGATGGAAAATCGCCTACCAGAATGACATAATTCATTTTTTATAACCTCTTTTCTAATATGGTTTTAATAATGGATTTAATGTTTATATATGACACTCAGGACATAATTATAATTCTTGGTAGTGAAAATATCATGTATTTTCTTACATTTTAATATATTGATAAATGGTAATGTGGTTATTTTGTACATGTGAATTACCACCTCCATGAAGAGAAGTGATTCGTTCTTCATCACCACATCACATAGATGGTATATATGAGTTTATTTAAATAGTTTATATGATATATACTATATAATAATCATTCTTTAAATATAAAATATTAATTACTTAATTTCTCTTATTCTCTTTGAAAAATAAAACACTACTCATGTGTATGTACGACTTACCATCTTCATGATTGTAATGTAATTCATTTTTCATATAATTTTTCATGGATTATTTTTTTATGTATAACTAATATATAATAATATTAATAATAATAATAATAATAATTTCATGATTCTTACTTTTGATATGATTTAATAATTACTTATTTGACTAAAGTCAATATACCAAGGTTGATTTGGAATTGTGAACCGAATATTCTCAAAACACCTGAAGTGGGATTAATCGATTTGTAATTATATATTACAATAAAATAAATCAAATATATGTTTTAATAATAAGGGATTAATCCTTGTAAATGTTTTTAAAATGTCAAATAATTTATGTAAGTTTATTATATAGTTTTTAAATGACATACGGTGTACGTATGAACTCAAGGTAAGGGATTTCATCTCAATTTTCTTTTATTGAGGAATATTTTAATGTTATGTTCCAAAATTTATTTTATATGGTGTGTATTCTGAAATTTTAAATGATATATAATGAATAATTCCTAATTAATGGCATTGTTTTGTTTAAATTTATATTATTTAACTGAAGGGTATTTGAATTGAATGTAACCTAGTGTTAAGGTTTTCATCACCCAAACTTCTTTCATTAGGTTATATCAATTATATAATGAATATATAATACCTAAATCATGTGTTAAATGATTCTTTTATTCATGTTCTTTTTCCAACTTGTTTTGTGGATTTAAATTTGTAAAACTAATCCCCCCATTTATTAATTCTCAATTCACGGTTATGATCTTCGTAAGGGTTATTCATTTGAAATTCTCTTTCATTGGGAAATAAATTTAATCTATGCACCTAAAATAATTTATGAGATATGTATAATACTCTTTAATAATGTTATATATTTAATATTATTTTTTAATGATACTTAATTTTTAATTTGATATTGTTATTTCTTGGGGATTATGATTCAAATGTACCCAGTGGTAAGGGGATTGTGTTTCAATCCCATTTTAATTAGGATTTTTATTTATTAATTTATATTGAAGAAAATTATATGATCATTATATAATAAAACATTTTCTATTTTTATAATACATAATTTTTTTAAAATTTTGTGTTTTATTACCGTTTTCCCTATATTTTACAAAAAATGGTTCCAAAAATGTTTTTAAGAAAATACTACTTTATTTATTTTCTATCGATATGAAAAACATTTTATTTCATATACATGTATTATGCAATAATTTCAATAATAATATTATTTAAACACCAAAGATTTCTTATGATAATTTTCATGTATCATTGACATTATAGACAGATTCTTTAAATAAAAATATTTTTGTATCATTATTATTTTGAATTTTTTTAACTTTCTTTACAATTATGATAAGGGAATATTTTATTTTATCATATATATATTAAACACCTTGTTTCCCCCCATCAATATTTTTCCACTAAAACAACCTTACAATTTTTACAATTCTGTTTTCAAATTTTTTTCCATATTATTCTTGAAATTTTTAGTTTATAGAAGTTATTTTTAATTTCTAATGTTTTTATTCATGAATAATGTTTCTAATGATATTTCAATGATTTTTATATTAAAAAAATAACAAAAACACTTTATTTTAGTTTTTCACTATTGGGGGAATGTTTTAGTGATACCATCCATATTCTCTATTTTTATGGATTATGATAATTTCAATTATATTTTCATAGAAAATATTTCCCTTCAATTCTTAAAACAAATTATAAAAGAATAATGGTTATTATTACATTCAAAATTAATTCTTTTATGTATTATATTTTTTTTATGGTTCATGAATATTTTTTATTATGATGGGTGGGCCCTATATACCTCATGATGATGGATGAGACCAATATAGCTCTATAATGAATTGGATTAAGAGATGAAGTGAACCAACTATAGGTTTCACCAAAGTGATTATTTTAATTTTCTATGAAGGTTATTTAGTTTGTAATAGTGACTGTAAGAGTGACAATAAAATTATTTTCCGTGTAACCAAGATTTTTTCATTATACATTCATCAGGTTATAGTGGATATTTTTCATAATTATTCTTTTCAAAAGGCTCATTATTATTGACTTATATAAATATTTTCATATTTTATATATTTATGACTTATGATACAAGTTTTAATGGGTCTTCATTCTATGGTGTTATTCTCAAGAACATTTATTATGTCATCATACCAATATTCCCATCTTATGATCCCTAATGAAATTCAATTGTAAATGATTATGTTTACCCTTAATGATCATTTTAGCTCAAAATTATTATGTTTCCCATTTCTCTAGGTTAGGAAGTTTTATTTTAAATGATCTTTTGAAATAAATGATTTATATGTGAGGAATTTAATAGTAGGTGTTGATAACATATTTTGTAAAAATAATATTCTTGGTATATTTAGAATGATTCCCACTTAATGAAATGAATATAGTAATGTAATTGTTTTTACTAATACTATAAAACTCTAAACCTAAATGGTACATGGATATGTAATTGATCCAATATTTACTTTTTATGTTTCAATTTTTTATAGATAAAATTTGGTCACATTAATTTTTATAAATTCCATAAATGTAAATATTATATTTTACAACTATATATTGGAGTCCTGGTTCTTGATTTTTATATTTAGGGTGCTAATTTGTGATTAATACATTATTTTAGAGGTAATAAAAATATAGTTTTTTTTCATATAGTTATTCTTCCTACATAATATCGAAAGAAGGATATATGAGTTCATAACTCATGAGTTTCAATCCGTATAAGAGTAAGTATGTGTAGCCTCTGGGATTAGTAAACACACATCTACCCTCCTAATGTTTCCTTGAAATTTACAATCAATAAAAGATTATTTAAGATAATATCATATAGTTAAAATAGATCCTAAATGTATAATACCGTGTAACAACATAAGGGGAGATCATGTATGAATAATGTGTAATTTTGGAAAACCATATAAGAATAAAAATCTCATGAATAAGAGTCACTCCAATGCTTCTCCGGGAGGGCCAGTTCACCATCAAGTTTACACTAAACAATATATTTTAATTGATAATATCTTCATGACATAGAATATATTCTTTCTCTAAATGAAAATACTCCTACATGATAATATAGCCTCAATCTATCTCAATTATTTATCGAAAAAAATTCCACACATATTGTACCCAGGTAAATTTTTGGATAAATTGATGAAAACAAAGTGATCGTAAATATCAAGATGGAATCAAATACCTTCTCCTCATCAAAATTATATATGGATAACAATCATTTTTGGGAGAATTTTTCATACCATATTTTTTATAATGAACATGAAATTTTTTATTATGTTTTTGATGAAATCATGTTTTGAATTGTGGGTGAATTTAAAACATTACCTTTGATTGGGGGTAATTTTTTTTGGATTTTTTTCATTTGAATATGAATTATTATGACAATTTATTTATTTTATTGAGGTTATTTTTTAGGATTAGAAAATTTTTCGGGGATTTGAGTAGCCTAGAGTTGGAACCATTGGAAATACAAAGACAATAGGTGTCGTTTCAGAATCGGTGTGGAGTACTAGGTACTCGATGGAGTTGGGTAGTAGGAAGATGGTTTTAGGAGACCACTAAGTATCTATTAGACTGTCAACAAGTACCAAGAGGGATATAATTGTTTTATTTGTAAAATGGGGGAATTTTTTACCTCACACCATTATGTTTATTCCATTTTATGGAACATTGAACCCATTATTCCCTAGAAATATGAGATCCCCTTGATGGTTACCTCTTGGTCTCAATTCCTCCATTTATTACCTATGATCCTAGATGAAATAGTAAAATTTATTCACGCAAAATATAATAGAAAAACCTCCTCCACTATACCCTATTCTTATAATTCTATAACTATTTTCTCCTTATAGTGAATGGATTATTTAAATTTTGAATTCACCAATGTTAAGGTGAAATCATTACTAATTCCATAGGTTTTTATTTTTTAAGATACAAGATAAGTTAGTGAGTTTATTTATTTTTCATGATATCTTACCAAATAAATTTTCAATATGAATCAATTTATAGAAGGTTTTCTTAATTTTAGACATTGATTTTGGTAATCTTTGATCTAAAATTGATATTATTATATTTATTTAGTTTTTATTAAAATTATTATAGGTATTTTATTATATTATGCATAGTATTTTCATGAATTTATATTTTTTTTATTTTTTTATTTTATTTTCAATTTTTATGGTATATTTTTTTACTAGTATTATTTGATATTATGATTCCATTAGAGTACACAAGAGGACTCTTCAAGGAAATAATATTAATATGTGGTTATAAACCATATTAATTCTCATATTATTTTTTTCCACAACTATTATTCTTAAATTAGTAAATCAAATTTTAATTTTTTTCAAATTATGTGAACTAGTGGTTTTGGAAAAGGGCATTTAATAAAATTGAAATAAAAACTTGAATAATTTATTCACTAAAATATTGGAAGAAGTTTCAAGACTAACAACATTAGTATAAAATTTATTTTAATATTAGTTTTAGTAATTTCATTAGATTCCAATTACATCCATTTATGCCTACGAATAAAATTTATGGCATGTAACATGTTTTAAATATTTTTTAATTACATAGTCATTAATATTAGCAGAAAAATTATTCACTAATATAACATGAAATGTGATTATGAAATAACTTTATTCCAAATTCTTTTTTATAGTTTTTAATCATTATATTCCTCTAATTGTCATTATAAAATATTACTATTGTGTTTTGTAATTTAAATAAAACTTTTACACTAGTTTAATATTTTTTAGAAGGATAGTATATTAAAACAATTAATGTTCCCATTTATTGATCCATTATTAATCTAGAAAGATAACAAGAATATTTTCTTGGGGGATTATGATTTAAAACATTATTGATACAACTACTATTTAATAAAATTATCTCTTCATGGGACAATAATTATTATTACCAAATAAAATAATCCAGCCCTTTAATATTCATGAGTTATAATAAAAAATACAATATTAACATTAGTTTAGAGTTACATAAATGGTGTGGTTGTCACACCCTGATATATGTGGTTATTTTATTTTATTATTTATTTGGCCTAAAATAGTTTTTTTGGGGTTCAGGTAGAGTTTGGGACAAATTTTTTTGAGATTATGTTAAAATGTACATGGTTTTGGCTCGATGTTTTTTAGGCACACAAGCAGAGCCTGATACTACGTGATGTTGCGTGGCTTTGCCCAGGAAACTGTGCGACCTTTTCGTCTTCGAAACATCAAAATGAATTAAGTTGGGAATTTATTGTGTCATTTAATATTTTTATGGTTGTTAAGAATTTTATTATTATTAAAAGTTAATAGATACATTAATTATTTTTATTTTTATCATTATGTTACTATTTTTATTATTATTATTTTGATATTACTAGTTTCGTTTTTTAGATTATGTTATTTATTAATGTTGCAAAATTTATTTGTTCCTTCCTCTCTCAAATTATCCTCCCCACACACGGTGTGTGTGTTGCACGAGAGGCCCTCCATGGGCACCACCACCTCCTCTATAACGACAAACCACACCGCTGACTCCATTGCCTCTCCTACTTCTCCCAGTGTGACATCTCAACGCCCTCCCCACATCGCTGTCAGACCTCGACCCTCCAACTCTCCGACGCCACCACCTTTGGCCGAACCTATTCTGGAAAGAAACACCTTCAGTCGCCACTCCTTGGGTTAGAAACCCCTTTAGATTTCTTCCTCTGGTGGTTGCGACCTCTCCAACGAACCCACAACCCCCAACTCCTTCTTCCTCGGCACACACAACCCTCTGATGACCCATCTCCAGTCACAACCCCCTATCCGTACACCATTATACTTATTCTATTTTATTCTTTTCCCCCTATGTTTTGGTTTTATAATGCATTAAATTAGGGTTCTTTTAGTCGGTTTAGGATTTTTGAAACACTCGCGGAGTAGTTTTGAGTTTTCATTGTCATCATGCCTTGGTTTTGAGGTAGGTTTCTCAATGTGCTTTCCATTATAAATTTAATTTCATCTGATACTTTTTGTTTTCATTGTATATATGAGATAATTATTATTTGAAAACATGTGGATAATTTAGCTGGAATGAGAATTGGCAGTTCAATTGTTGTTTTGAGAAAAAATGGTGTTGTTTTATTTTGTTTGCACACAACATTTGTTTAATTAAATGTTTCATTAGTTTCTAACCTTTTTTTACTTAGAATTTTTTTTTCAATTTAATTATTTTTGTGACATGAGTTTCGTTTTTTCACCTTATTTAGTCTTAATTAGAAACATGTATTGTAAATATTGCATGTGTTGCTAATAAATATTCTGTTAGGTGTTTTTGTAAAAAAAATTCTTTTCTCGGTGTAATGAAAATGTCAGAGGGATTTTTGTGAATGGTTTTAAATGGTGTCTTTTTTCGAGTTGGGAGAACTGGGTGATTATACTTTTTTATTAAATAATATTTTGTTTGATAAATAATCATGTCTTGTATATTTTTCTCTTTTATATAAAATTCCTAGTTAGCATTTACGGGTTGAGTTTGATTTAACAAATGGTTTTCATAAATTTATAAATGTTGAAGAATCATGGGAAATTATGTTTTGGGATTCCTAAAATGGTTTCTTAAAGGGTTAAGGATTATAAAGGGATCTGTTTTAGTTTTCAAGGTGTTTTTGTGTGTTCTCACCTCTTTGTAAAAAGTGTCTGTGTGTGTTGGTAAATGTGAGTTTTGTGAATAGAGTTTTAAATGGGTTTAAATTAAAAGAAAGAGTAATTGTGAAATGTTAAACCAGTTTGATATGAAATTTTTGATTATAGAAGAGTTGTAATTTTTGTAAAAATTGTCTTTGTTTTGATGTGTCAAATAATTATTTGACGAATGTTTATAAATGTTTTTGAGTGGATACAGCGTGCTTTACTACACTATTTAAAATTGTTTTCATTATGAGAAAAGGGTTTTTTTGTGAATATTAAAGGGAATGTTTGGCCATTTAGTGAAATTAGTGAAATGTGTTTTTTATGAAAACCCTATTTGGATGTTTCTCATGCCTCATTTGTTTTCAATGGGTGGGAGGTCTTTGTTATGGGATTATCAGGATCAATTGGTAGGGCTATTCATTTGAAAATTGTTATAATTGTTTTTTAAGGCATGATAATGGTGATAGTGGAGACATGGGGTGAGAACTATTGTGCATTATTATTATATATATGTGATTTTATGCTCATCTAGGATCAATTTAATGACCTTTTTTTAAATACCAGAGAAATACAAACCTCGGGTATTGAGAGAATTTTAAGATTCGAGTACTGCACTAGTAGGTTATGGTACTAACCAGTGGCCTGTTGTAGGATGATATGTTTGGGTTCATTGCTATGGAATTTTTTCTCAGCATGTACTTAGAAAGAGTTTCTAATAATATGTAGAATTATATTTCATCATATGTGGCAAGCTACTCTAGATGGGGTCACCGGTATTAGTGTTGTATGGATTAGTCTCAATATCATGGGTTCACCTTTGTCTCTTCGCTTTAGTCACTCATAGTGAAGATAAATATTCATGTATGGTTACTTTTGTTTCCATGCTACATGATTAATATAGTACCTTCATGAGTAGTGTTTTTATAAGAAAGTGGTGTGTTGATTTAATAAGGTTTTTTGAAAAAAAAATTCAAGAAAAATGATTTTTATCTTTTGTGTAGATTGAAACCTGGACACCAATCTCCCATTGAAATTTCTAGTATCTCACTTATGGCAGGATCTTGGTTTTGGGAATAAAAAGGGTAAACATGTTGTACTTTTCTTTTGGGTAAAATATGTAGAAAAACATACTTTCATAAATTGTAGTTTAAACTTCAAATTGATGTTTCTTTAATGTTAAAGGTTTTGAATTGGGAAATAGTATATCAGGACTGCCTACTGAGTTTTAAAACTCATGCCTATAGTTCATTTTTATTTTTAGTCATTGTGAAGGTTTCATCTTAGGTGAGTTTTCCTTGGGTGATGTTATGTCGTGAGTTGGGGAGTGAACAACGAGGTCACACTAAGATAGTGGTTGTCTAGATCAGTAAGTTTTATTTTCATAAGTTCATGTTTAGTTTTCTTTTTTAGTTTATTTTTTTGAGTTTATATTTTGAATTTTCACATCTTTTATTTACTAATCTTGGGAGAAATCATTCCCATCACCACTCTATTAATGCAGAGGTTCTTGTCACGAGCCTGGGAGGATCAGGAATTCCTCTTGGTCGTTGCTACAAATCAGATTAGGTCACTAGTTTAGGGCCGACCTGAGTTGGTTAATGAAAAAATTATATCATAGCATATCCGGTCTTGGAAGGACTTTCCTTTCAGAATGTCCTTTTTTATTTGTTATGTCAAGGTAGATGGAGATGGATTATCGGGACTCTATGGGTAGGTGTGGGAAGAACATCCTAAACTCTTTCCCATTCGGATCCTCAGGTTTCCATGGGATAGATGATTTTGTTTAGTTATCTAGTTCTTTAGGGAATTTATTGTAGTTGGGATTCAAAAGGGGAGTTATGATAATAGTCCTCGTGACCCCTCATGGTCTGGCAAGCCTTGTGGAGCTAGGGGCATTGTTCTATAAGGCTCTTTGTGTCGGTGGTGTGTTTGACATATGGCTTCAAACTATATGGTCAAGTCACCCACTAACAATAGTTCCCTTTTCAGTTATTTTGGGTCTCCTATAACTTATAAATGATGTTTGAATCAGAAAAAATTGGTTTTGAAAAAAAAAATGGTTATTTGAAATGACATTTTTAATATGTGGATTTTTCTAAATGAAATGGGAAGAATGACTGTCTTTGGAAAATTACGTTGTTTTTTGTCTTCCATGGTGTTCCTATGGGTGATCACATGCATAGTGGTATGTGTGAATTTGAATGGATTTCCGGTATGATGTATGGGTTCCCAAGGTTGCACGGAAACAAGCATGCGAGTGAGACTCTAAAGAATACGAATGAAGAGTGCATAAACCACCATAATGATTTAAAATTAAATATGTTTTCAAAAATAATGTTTTGAAGTTGTGATAGCTGGTTTTCTTGTTTTTAGAGCATGTCACATATGAGGTGTTTGATCTTGAGGAATTTATTTATTAAGTTGGCCTTTATTGGGTTCTTGACTTTTCATGTCCAGTGGTTATCCCCTTAAAGCTTCTATGGGTGATCGTAGTAGAGTTGATCAACCTAAGGATTTTATGCTTGAGTTTTAGAAGATAGATTCATCTCTCTTTTATGGTCAAGAAGAACCTTCTATATAAGATGAGTGGAAGCGAATGTTCAAAAGGGACATTAACCTTGTTGAGACGACCGAGTCATTGAAGGTCATGTTTGCAACCTTCATGATTGAAGGTTCACCATGTACATAGTGGAATATAGTGTCTCAGAATAATCCCTATCAAGAGATTACATTGGATTTCTTCATGCAACTATTCATTCGTTAGTATTTCAATGAGAAAAAAGGGTGATAATGGGATAGAGATGTAGTGTTTTTATAGTTTATAGATCAGTGTTGAATTATTTCTAGTGATTTGTGGAGTTCGTCCTTTAAAATATATGATATGCCACAAATGACTCCACGAAGGCTTTGCATTTTGAGGCGGGTCTCCACCCTGATCTACAATCGAATGTGTCAGAGTCCAACCTATCATCATTTTCTAATGCGGTGAGAAATGTTTTTCATGTCAAACTTGCGATAATGGGAGTGCATGAAGTAGTCCCCACTCCTTCAATCCCTTGGATTAGTGTTGAAGATTCTGGAAAGGAGATGATGAAGAGATTAAAAGTTGATGTAGCATGTTTTGGAATCAAAAGGCCTCAGGTTCTTTCATGAAACTCTTCCGAGTGAGATATCCTCATGTTTTATAAGTGTGGAATGCCAGGCCATAAAAATTCATCGTGTACAAATTCTCCAAAGCCCTGCTAGGATTGTGGTAATTTGAATCACTTGTGGCGATTATCTCGGGGCGTTGCTAGGAAGCATCGCATATGATGTTCTTAGAAGTGATGATTTGTAGTGTTTTTTTAAATATTTTTTTTGTAAGTTTCCTTCTAGATTATGGGAACACTTATTGTGGAAGGTGTACTGATAGTGTTTTGGGTTTTCAAATAAATGGGAATGTTGTGGGTCTATTAATGAACTCTGATCTTTAATTCCATGGTTGTTTTAATTTTAAAAATTATATCCTTTACTTTGTCTAATAAAAAGGTGATTGTTTCTTATTGTGATTATCAATACATGATTGCGAGCCAGAAGACAATTCATCCATCATAGATCCAGCAAAAGTCCTCAGAGAAAAGATGGTTGGTGGTAAGGAACCACAGGGAGTTTAAAGAGTTTGTTTAAGGTTTTACCTCTATCATTACAGTTAGATAGTTTTAGAGTTTTTTTGTGTGGTTTCTCTATCATTGTGAATCTCCTCTAGTCATATAGAGTGTGATGGACTTATCCCTCATGAATTTTCTGTAATTGTGACTTTTTGGATGTGAGTTTTGGGTTTGCATCCTTATGTGGACCGCCCATGTGAATCAGGTGAGGTCATGGTTTTTATTCATCCTAAAGGTAAAAAGGGAGGTGATGGTTTCAATATTCATGTTTTACTCCTTTTAACTTGGTAAAGTATCGGTTTGGGATTATGTTGGATTCTCATTTGGCCACATTTTGGATGGATCTTTATAGTGTGGAGACCCTACATGAGACTCTTTGGGATTTCTCTTATGTCATTATCAAATGCTTGTAAATTCTTATGGAGGGGAGTCCGTTCATGCCTCCCATCTACAGGTGATTTGTTTCGGGCAATGGGGTTGAGTCCCGTTGGAGGTTGATGGAATTTTCTTAGGTTAAGAGGTTGGATCGTGCTTATGTGGAATCCTTAGGTGTGGATCGATTGGATCGATAATGTAGTGGCTTTCTGAGGGAAGAAACCATTATGGTGGGGAGAATTTTCAAACCCCGACCTATGTGGTTATATTATATTACTATTTATTTGTCCATAAATATTTTTTTGATGTGGTTTAGGTTGAGTCCCAGATGATATTTTTGAGCTTATGTTAAAAGTATGTTTTTTGGGTTTGATATTGTTGGGAAAACGAGTAGAGCATGATGAAGCATAACATCACCCATGAAACTGCAAGGCCTTTTCATCTTCAAAAATTTAAAATGAATAAAGTTTGAAAAATATTGAGTTATTTAATTTTTTATTGTTGTTAAGAAATTTATTATTGTTAAAATTAAATAGATAATTCAATTATTTTTATTTTTATCACCATATTATTATTATTCATATATTAGAATTATATTTGTTTAGATTAGTTTAATTTTTTAGGGTTCTGGAAATTTGTTGTTCCTTCCTCTCTGTAATTAGCGACCCCACTCTTTGTGTGTGCGACATGAGAAGTACCCAAGTACACCGCCTCCTTTGTAGTGATGAACCCCACATCCGACTCCTCGACCTCTCCTACTTTTCCTAGAATGAAAGCCCGACACCCTCCCCACGTCACAGTGGGACCTCGACCCTCCTACACTACAGTGATAACACCTTCATCCGATCATCCTCCGGAAAAAAACTCCTTTGGCCACCCCTCATATGGTTGAAAACCCCTTTAGCTGACCACTTCTGTTGGCTGCGGACTCTCTGGCCGACCCACAACCCCCAACAACCTCTTCCCCACCACACACAACCCTATAAAGGTCCGTCTCCAGTCGCAACCCCCCAACTGTATACCATTATACTTATTTTATTTTATTCTTATTTTCCCTTTAATTCTGGTTAGAGAATGTGTTCTTTTAGGGTTTTATGGTAGGATTATGATTTTTGAAACCCTCAAGGAGTAGTTTAGAGTTTGTGTTGTCTTTGGGCCTTCGTTCTGAGGTAGGTTTCTCAATGCACTTTCATTTATAATTTAAGTTTCATATATTTCTTATTGTTTACATCCTCCTTATATGGTAATTATTATCGTGCAACCTATGTATAATTTATTCGGTATGCGAATTGGGATTTTAATTCTTGTTTTGTGAAAAATGTTATGGTTTTGATATATTTGTGCACACCATTTGTTTAATTATTTGTTTCATTATTTTTACTCCTGATTTGTGGTGTATAGAACCTCGTTTACTTATTTAAAAATGTTCATGGCATGAAAGTTTTTTTTTTCACCTTGTTGAGTCTTAATTATAAACACTTCTAGTAAATATTTCATGTTACGTTGATAAATAGTGTGGTTGGTGTTTTTTAAGAAATTTTTCATTACAAGGTGTAATGAAAATGCATGAGTGATTTTTGTGAATGGCTTGAAATGATTAGTTTTCCTAGTTATGAACATTATGTGTTTATACTTTTTTTTATTAAATAGAAATTGGTTTGAAAAATATTCTTGTCTCATATCATTTTATTTTATATATAAATTGTCTAGTTGGATTTTATGGGTTGGGTGTGATTTAACATATGGGTAACTTAGATGTATAAATGTAGAGGAATCATTCGAAATGATATTTTGGGGTTCCATATATGGTTTTTGAAATGGTTTGGGATATATACAGGAATTATTTTTAGTTTTCAAGGTGTTTTGGTGTGTTTTAACCCCGTTGTAAAAAGTGCCAGTGTGTATTGGTAAATGTAGTTTTTGTGAATATCATTTTAAATGGTTTTTAATTAAAAAAAGTGTAATTGTGACTTTTTATACCAGTTTGATGTGAAATGTTGGATTATGGACAGGTTGGAATTTTTGTAAAAATTGGTGTTATTTTTAGTGTGTTAAGGAAATGTATTGAATAATATTTATAATGGTTTTTGAGTGGAAATGGTGTGCTGGACATCACTTTTGAAAAGAGTTAGCATTTTGAGATAAGGGTATGTTTGTGAATATTTAAGGGCCCGTTTGGACATTTCGTGAAATTAGTGAGAAGTGTTTATTATGAATACCCTTGTTGGATATTTCTCATTCCCCATTTGTATGAAATGGGATGGAGGTCCTTGTTTGGGGATTCTCAGGATCCATTTGTAGGGTTATTCGTTTGAAACTCCTTATAAATTTTATATTTCAAGGCATGAGAATGGTTCTAGGGGAGAGATGGGGAGATAACTGTTGTGTATTATTATTATATTTATGTGATTTAATGATCAGATAGAATCTATTAAATAACCTTTTTTTAATACCTGAGAAATTAGAACTTGGTGTATTAAGAGAATTGTCTGAGACAATTATTGCACTGGTAGGTTATTGTAACAGCCCGAGATTTTATGAAAAATATTCTTTTTAATTTCACTAATGTCTTGTGTTGTATGCTACACCAAAAGGAGCTTGCACAACACGCATCCTTGACTTGCCTTGCATTACACGCAATCGCAACCTTCCTCGATAGCGCGTGTAGTACGCAATACTGAGTTTCACTAAACAACGATATTCTATTAAAATATTATTAAAACTAGCCGTTATGAATAGTAATAACCACTTTTTAAATTTTAAAAATTTTAGCTCTCAAAATGGACTTCATTTTTGGATTCGGAATACAGAAATTAGCCTACGGTGAAATTTTGGTATTTTTCTGAAAACTTTCAATTTTTGATGAATAGTGAAACCACTAAGTGGTAGGTTAAAAACTGAATTTTTCATAAAACTTAATTTTACCGCTTATGTGAATGGATTTTTCAAAAATCCGATAGACACGGTTGATATCAGTAAGTAAAATGTGGTTCAATGAGATAAAAATGATTTTTTGGTGAATATTAACTTTTTTACTTTTTTACCGCGGTTAATAGTAAATAGGGTAACTAAGGGTAAATATGATATCAATATTACCCTAAAACATGTCCTAATTCTATTGGACAAGTGTAATTCGACCAAAAACAAATTTAGGAATAAAATATGACCATTTAGGCCCACTTGGATTCGATTAGGACATTTATTATTAATTTATTTAAAGAATGGTTAAAATAGTTAAAATCAAAGATTAATAAGTAAATGATTTTTAATATGGGGTTATACATAAGATAAATTCGACTATAAATATTAATTAGAAATATAAAAATATTTCCTACATAATGGTATTTTATTTGTAATTTTTAGACATTAAATAATTTAATTTATTTATGACACAATGATGATGGAGTAATTATCTTATTAATGAAATATTGACATAATTGATGTTATAAACACCAAAATAAATGTAATTTGAGACTTTTTATGAATTCCACTAATTTTCTAGGTTACTATTATATATTATTGTTGATTTAATCAACTTGGTTCGAACATATAATTCTGTTATGACTTTCACAAAAATCATATATGAAATAGTGTCAAAATTGACACAAAATAGTTTTTAAATCAAATATTATATTATTAATTGTTATTTTTTCCTAAAAATCTATGGATCGGCCATACGACTTATATAAGGATATATATATTAATAATAAACAATTTGGGGTTCGTTTGGCATGTTATAGTAAGTATATTAACCATATAATGAAAGAAAAAACAAAAAGACACGGTAAAAGTTAAATTATTTAACTTAGAGTTAAATATAATTGATAAGGTTAAAATAATACCCTAAACTTGTCTAAATCATATTGGATGATAGGATTTCGACCCATCCCCACTTTAGCTTCGAAATAAGACCCTTTGGAACCATTATAAACCGATTTTGACTTTAATATAAAATAATATTTTGAGATATTCCTAAGGTGCCCCTCTCCTCCCTTATAAAAGGGTACCTCCTCCCCCTCCTCCTCACACCAATTTGAGCTCTCAAGCTCGGCCAACCCCTGCCATTTTCTCCTCTCCACTTCCCTAGAATAATCCTATAGGTCCTGGTCTTCTTCAAAGACCAATCTTCGTTCCCTAAGTGGAGGATTCAAAGAGGCGTTCCAAAGAAGAGGTAATATCCATTACCGATCTTTTCAATTTCGTTCTTCTTCAACTTCTTCTTCTTTAGTTGTTTCATGATAAAGTAATAACATCAGTATTTCTTACATACTGATATGTTATTATAAATATGAATCAACCCTAATTTACCTTCTATCCATCCTACGGAAAAAATGAAATCACCGCGCGTGCGTACGTACGGAATACCGTCTCCACGCCGTGGTGTAATCTATTTTTCCACCATCACTTTACAAGGATGGGTATAATGGTGTAATGAGTAACTATTTATGATTATTATAAAGTAATATTGATACTGAAATAATGTATATATATACTCCAATATAGTTCCATGATCATAAGAACGATATCATCACTCGTGCGTACGTACGGAATACTGTCTCCACGATGTGATGCGACTCGTTCTACATGATCATCATTAGATAGTAATTATATAAATGAATTGAATGAATAAATATGATATATGTTACACTAATACCATTCTGGATATAAGGTATCTATAACCTTAAAAGAAGAATAAGAATGTATTTGGCAAAACACGCATAAGAACAAAAGGCAATAAAGACCCGAGTAACAAGTAACAATGAAATATTACTAACAAGAAGCTAAGAATATGACCATATATGATATCATATCAATATGTATGATTCTGGAACAAGTCAATAACATTATTTAAACCACTATACAGGAGCTTCGGACACGTACAAAGAAAATCGGACCTAAGGTAAGGGAAATATCACAATCTCATTTTTATCCGAGATTGTTTATTCGTAAGTATTTACTGGGATGTATTTTATCATCCACATCCATGTTTCATCAATATGTAATATTATTTCCATCCACCTACAATTTTTTAAATCCATTTTTACCCTTCGGTGAGTTTTTAGTAATATCTATGAAATAAATCTTTTGTCATACGAGGAACTTTTTGACTTTTCCGACAAAAGTACGAAGAATGTTTTTTTAACTTATACGGCATGAATGGATTTTTAATACATTATTTCCAAGAAGCTTCCTTTACAAGTTTTAATGTTTATTTTTAATCAACTTCTTTTAGTTTAAAGTTGTTTGACATGTTAAGAAAGGAAAAATGTTTTTGAAGAAGAGAGGATATTTTCCTCAAGAATGGAGTTCAAGTGTTTTATCAAAATTATTTTCCATCTAAGATAATAAAGGGTTCTGTTTTTATCTCTATTATTACATTGATTTGATCATGTTGTGATGGAATTATTTTTATGAATTCCTTTATCTTATATGAATTGATTTATGATATCATGATGTTTCAAGAATCCCATTTTTGTTACATGTGTTACGCTATGATGTATGGTTTATGATTATGTGGAACACATAAGAAAGGATTCATTATAAGATGGGTGGGACCTATATCTCCCTCAAATGCATTGGGTAAAGATTTTATATCTCATGAGATAGACATGGCTGGAACGGTAGGTTATACTGGTTTAGTGAAACAGGACTAAAACGAGGGTTACTCGATTCAGAAAGGGACTTTGTCCACTAAGATAGTCTTGGTAATGTGTCTTGACTAACAAGAAATGATTCTCTATGATTATGTGTGTATGCCACAATGTTTCTTGTTTTAAGTTATGCTTATTGGGATTTCATTTCACTACTATGATTTATCCCATGTTATTAAATTATGCTCTCTTTTGCAGGTTAAGATTTCCAAAAGTTATGTTCTTATGAATATGATGTGATTGATTTTTTTTTGTTTACCCTTACTGAGCATTTGAGCTCACCCTTTTATGTTTTCTTTTCCCCAGGATATAAAGAAAAGTTTTAGGTAAAAAAAAGGAAGATCTTTATGGGAGATTTTGAAGATCTTTCACCACGATTAGAAGATTACGATCCGAGTTTCCAAAGACACTATACTATTACGATCCTTGTGTGTGTGTGTTTTTGTTATGTACTAAGTATTCCGCAAAAGTAATGTAAAGTCTATGTACGTCAGGCTTCGGGTCTCTACAGTTGGTATCAGAGGAAAGGTTTAGTCAACCTTTGGAAACTAGGATGCGAAAACGTTAGTGAGATCCCTAGAGATATTTCTACGGTATGTCTAGGGATGTCCCTAAGGTTAAGTATACGTATAGGTTATAGTACTAGAACTACGCCAACGATCATAGAATTAAACCTAAGATGTTAGATATTGAAGGTACTCCCCCTTTATTATGTTGTTTTCCCTAGCATGATTTTTGCCTCTCACACTATTCTTTTCGGGTTTTAGACGATGGCTGGAACCTGAAGGAACCGTGTTGATCAATGCAATGGACAATGCAATGATTGTCCTCCTGAACAAACAAATGTTATGGGAGATGGAGTGAAAAATCATATTGCTATACTTACACAATCTATGAATCATTCTGGACTTCCAAATGAGCAGAGAAGGGAACAATATTCTATTGAGTCCTTCATGAGGCAACGCCCACCTTCTTTCAGTGGGTGTTCTGATCCACTTGTTGCTGAACAATGGATCAATACCACTGAAAAGATATTTTCAGTTCTTCAATGTTCTGAACATGATAAAGTCATCTTAGCAGTATATCGTTTAGAAGGTGAAGCTGATCAGTGGTGGAATCTTATCAAGAATACAAGGCAAAGAGATGAAATTGAGTCCATGGAATGAGACGAGTTCAAGAACTTATTTTTCAATAAGTACTTCCCTCGTATTCTTCAAACAAAGATGGAGAAGGATTTTCATGAACTAAAGCAAAAGGATGATGAATCTGTTGGTATATACGAAGCGAATTTTACATGACTTTCAAGGTATGCATCTGGCATTATCATCCAACCTGAAAGTAAAGTTGATCGATTTTTCAGTGGCTTAAAACCAAGTCTTCGAAGGGCATTAGCTATAAGAGACTTCAGTAGCTATGAAGAAATTGTGCGTTGTGCTATCAAGGTAGAAATGGAAGTTGGTGTTACATATCCATCTCATGGTTTTGACAAGAAACGAAAGATGGAGTTCAAGGAGAAATCTCAGAATAATGGTGAAAAGAAGATGAATGTTTCCTTATGCACAAAGTGTGGAAAGAAGCATGGTGGAGATTGTCTTAAAGGGACTAGAAAATGTTTTATGTGTGGAAAAGAAGGTCATCGAGCAGCTGAGTGTCGAAGTAATGGAAAAAGGGTTTCTAATGATGTGAATAAAGCAAACACTGTAGAGAACGCACCACCAACACTTCAATGCTTCAAGTGCAAGGAAATGGGGCATTATGCTAATAAATGCCCTAATCCAAGGGTTAGTGATGATCAACATGAGCAACCACTAAAGGCAAAGGACAAAGGGAAGTCACATGCAATCACTATTGGCAATGTTGAATATGACAACGATGTGGTGGAATGATTAAGTTTTTATGTAATGGGATTCCAAAATAATGTTGTATCATTGAGTATTGCAATATTTATTGATGTGGTATTCAAAGTGATTGAGATATTTTTTGGAAATAAGATGATATTCGCATAATGAAGGGAAAACGAGAAAATGAAATGTTTAATAGTATTCATGAGCTCATGATTGATATAAGGACTAAGTGATATCATGGTTTGAGTATATAGAATTTTGAGGATTTTGGTATGTGGAATGTGTTAACTTTAAACTGCATTCATGTTTTCACTAACGTATTCAAGAGAATTCATGATTAAGGACTTTGAATGTTTGGAATGTGACCAACAAAACATATCTTATGATATATGGGGATCAACGATGGTATTAAATCTCTGGTAATCGTTTTCACTATGTTATGAGAGTGGACTGCAGTATTATGGATAAGCCTAAAGATTGAAATGGATTATGTTGGACATAAGTGAGTATTGTTTAAGGATAGAAGTTTTTTTTCAATATTATTGATGGGATGTTATAGTAATGTAGTTTTAGAAAAAGGACAACCTGCAGGACGGGCGATAGCCCATCGCTTCAGACAAGGCTGTGGGAATCGAACCCACAACCGAAGTGCGACTGGCCTTTATCGCCTACCACTGGCCTACAGGATGTCCCTATTTAGTAGAAACTAGTTTTATTATATTAAGCAGTATGATATATGAAGTATAAGTCCATTTTAGGAACCATATGTGATTAATCTCACTATAGATCGACTTATGTATATAATTTTTTTTCTAACCTTTTGTTTGAGACAGATGGAATGACCCGTCATTCTATCACATGATCTGCTAACACTTCACGAATAACAAATTCAACTTCATTTATTTAAGAGATAAAGTGGAAATTGTTCAAGGCATGAACAACAGTGAGATTGTACCAAAATAAAGAAAGTATTTATTCTAATTCAAAATTTCAACTTTAGGGAAATGATATTGAAAACAAAAAATGTTGTCCTAGTGATCTTATACCTGATGAATCGGATGGTACCTTAGATCGTCACAAATTTATGAATTTTTGATTGTTGTCTTTTCCATAGCCATGTTCTCTACCACTCTCCATTAGAACATAATGGTTAGATTTTTCTTCCATATCCATATTTTCACCTATGTGGAAACCCAATGATTAGTTTATTTGGGTAATCGTTACATTTCATACTTTAGTTTTTAAAGTCAAGTTTTGGTATTCATTTTTACGATGTGGGTTTCTATTAAAGAATCTTTCGAATAGTAATCCATATATAACCCCGACGAATTTCGAGGGCGAAATTCATTTTAAGGGGGGTAGAATGTAACAGCCCGAGATTTTATGAAAAATATTCTTTTTAATTTCACTAATTTATTGTGTTGTACGCTACACCAAAAGGAGCTTGCACAACACGCATCCTTGACTTGCCTTTCATTACACGTAATCACAACCTTCCTCGATAGAGTGTGTAGTACGAAATACTGAGTTTCACTAAACAACGATATTCTATTAAAATAATATTAAAACTAGCCGTTATGAATAGTAATAACCACTTTTTAAATTTTAGAAATTTTAGCTCTCAAAATGGACTTCATTTTTGGATTCGGAATACCGAAATTAGCCTAGGGTGAAATTTTGGTATTTTTCTGAAAACTTTCAATTTTTGATGAATAGTGAAACCACTAAGTGGTAGGTTAAAAACTGAATTTTGCAAAAAACTTAATTTTACCACTTATGTGAATGGAATTTCAAAAATCCGACAGACACGGTTGATATCAGTAAGTAAAATGTGGTTCAATGAGATAAAAATAATTTTTTGGTGAATAGTAACTTTTTACTTTTTTACCGCGGTTAATAGTAAATAGGGTAACTAAGGGTAAATATGATATCAATATTACCCTAACACATGTCCTAATTCTATTGGACAAGTGTAATTCGACCAAAAACAAACTTAGGAATAAAATATGACCATTTAGGCCCACTTGGATTAGATTAGGACATTTATTATTAATTTATTTAAAGAAGGGTTAAAATAGTTAAAATCAAAGTTTAATAAGTAAATGATTTTTAATATGGGGTTATACATAAGATAAATTCGACTATAAATATTAATTAGAAAGATAAAAAGATTTCCTACATAATGGTATTTTATTTGTAATTTTTAGACATTAAATAATTTAATTTATTTATGACACAATGATGATGCAGTAATTATCTTATTAATGAAATATTGACATAATTGATGTTATAAACACAAAAATAAATGTAATTTGAGACTTTTTATGAATTCCACTACTTTTCTAGGTTACTATGATATATTAATGTTGATTTAATCAACTTGGTTCGAACATATAATTCTGTTATGACTTTCACAAAAATCATATATCAAATAGTGTCAAAATTGACACAAAATAGTTTTTAAATAAAATATTATATTATTAATTGGTATGTTTTCCTAAAAATATAAGGTTCGGCCAAATGACTTATATAAGGATATATATATTAATAATAAACAATTTGGGGTTCGTTTGGCATGTTATAGTAAGTATATTAACCATATAGTGAAAGAAAACAAAAAGACACGGTAAAAGTTAAATTATTTATCTTAGAGTTCAATCTAATTGATAAGGTTAAAATAATACCCTAAACTTGTCTAAATCCTATTGGATGATAGGATTCAGACCCATCCCCACTTTAGCTTCGAAATAAGACCCTTTTGAACCATTATAAACCGATTTTGACTTTAATATAAAATAATATTTTGAGATATTCCTAAGGTGCCCCTCTCCTCCCTTATAAAAGGGTACCTCCTCCCCCTCCTCCTCACACCAATTTGAGCTCTCAAGCTCGGCCAACCCCTGCCATTTTCTCCTCTCCACTTCCCTAGAATAATCCTAGAGGTCCTGGGATTCTTCAAAGACCAATCTTAGTTCCCTAAGTGGAGGATTCAAAGAGGCGTTCCAAAGAAGAGGTAATATCCATTACCGTTCTTTTCAATTTCTTTCTTCTTCAACTTCTTATTCTTTAGTTGTTTCATGATAAAGTAATAACATCAGTATTTCTTACATACTGATATGTTATTATAAATATGAAACAACCCTAATTTACCTTCTATCCATCCTACGGAAAAAAATGAAATCACCACGCGTGCGTACGTACAGAATACCGTCTCCACGCCGTGGTGTAATCTATTTTTCCACCATCCCTTTACAAGGATGGGTATAATGGTGTAATGAGTAACTATTTATGATTATTATAAAGTAATATTGATACTGAAATAATATATATATATATACTCCAATATAGTTCCACGATCATAGGAATGATATCATCACTCGTGCGTACGTACGGAATACCGTCTCCACGATGTGATGCGACTCGTTCTACATGATCATCATTACATAGTAATTATATAAATGAATTGAATGAATAAATATGATATATGTTACACTAATACCATTCTGGATATAAGGTATCTATAACCTTAAAAGAAGAATAAGAATGTATTCGGCAAAACACGCATAAGAACAAAAGGCAATAAAGACCCGAGTAACAAGTAACAATGAAATATTACTAACAAGAAGCTAAGAATATGACCATATATTATATCATATCAATATGTATGATTCTGGAACAAGTCAATAACATTATTTAAACCATTATACAGGAGCTTCGGACACGTACAAAGCAAATCGGACCTAAGGTAAGGGAAATATCACAATCTCATTTTTATCCGAGATTGTTTATTCGTAAGTATTTACTGGGATGTATTTTATCATCCACATCCACGTTTCATCAATATGTAATATTATTTCCATCCACCTACAATTTTTTAAATCCATTTTTACCCTTCGGTGAGTTTTTAGTAATATCTATGAAAGAAATCTTTTGTCATACGAGGTACTTTTTGACTTTTCCGACAAAAGTACGAAGAATGTTTTTTTAACTTATACGGCATGAATGGATTTTTAATACATTATTTCCAAGAAGCTTCCTTTACAAGTTTTAAAGTTTATTTTTAATCAACTTCTTTTAGTTTAAAGTTGTTTGATATGTTAATAAAGGCAAAATGTTTTTGAAGAAGAGAGGATATTTTCCTCAAGAATGGAGTTCAAGTGTTTTATCAAAATTATTTTCCATCTAAGATAATAAAGGGTTCTGTTTTTATCTATATTATTACATTGATTTGATCATGTTGTGATGGAATTATTTTTATGAATTCCTTTATCTTATATGAATTGATTTATGATATCATGATGTTTCAAGAATCCCATTTTTGTTACATGTGTTACGCTATGATGTATGGTTTATGATTATGTGGCACACATAAGAAAGGATTCATTATAAGATGGGTGGGACCTATATCTCCCTCCAATGCATTGGGTAAAGATTTTATATCTCATGAGATAGACATGGCTGGAACGGTAAGTTATACCGGTTCAGTGAAACAGGACTGAAACGAGGGTTACTTGATTCAGAAAGGGACTTTGTCCACTAAGATAGTCTTGGAAATGTGTCTTGACTAACAAGAAATGATTCTCTATGATTATGTGTGTATGCCACAAAGTTTCTTGTTTTATGTTATGCTTATTGGGATTTCATTTCACTACTATGATTTATCCCATGTTATGAAATTATGCTCTCTTTTGCAGGTTAAGATTTCCAAAAGTTATGTTCTTATGAATATGATGTGATTGATTTTCTTTTGTTTACCCTTACTAAGAATTTGAGCTCACCCTTTTATGTTTTCTTTTCCCCAGGATATAAAGAAAAGTTTTAGGTAAAAAAAAGGAAGATCTTTATGGGAGATTTTGAAGATCTTTCACCACTATTAGAAGATTACGATCCGAGTTTCCAAAGACACTATACTATTATGATCCTTTTGTGTGTGTGTTTTTGTTATGTACTAAGTATTCCGCAAAAGTAATGTAAAGTCTATGTACGTCAGGCTTCGGGTCTCTACAGTTATGGTACTGACCAGTGACCCATATTAGGCGGATATTTTTGGGTTCATTGCAATGGAATTTTCCCTTAGCCTATCATGAGAAAGGGTGGCAGAGAATATGGTGCGTTATATTTCATCATACATGGCATGCTAATGTAGATTGGGTCACAGGTATTAGTGTCGTCTGGATTATTCTCAATCTCCTAGGTTCACCTTTGACTGTTTACTTTAGTCACTCACAGTGATGTTAAAAACACTTTTATGGTTACATTAGTTTCCCCAGTTTTGTGTGTAGGACCCCGGGACACCCTGAGAGGGGGGGAGGGTGAATCAAGGTGACAACTTTTTACTTTTAAGGATGTGGATCTTGTTCCCACGTTGGTAGGAACTAGTTAAACCTGTATGATGGATATGATCAGTAATGAAACATTCACATGAAAAGAGATGACACAACAATTTTTACTTGGTTCACAACTAAGGGCTAAGTCCAAGGAGCATACGATGACAAGTTGTCGGCCGTACCAAATTCCACTATACATCACTTGCTGTGGTTTACAAAGGTTCGGCACAGTCACTCTGTCCCATGCTCACTACCTTTACAAAGGTTTAGGGATAGCACACTGCTTCCCTTGGGTCACTCCCGTTGACTCCCCCTAGCTCAGTGCCTTGGGTGAAGTCCCACTCAGTTTATAGATGTGAATGTCTCTTCAATAGATTTGCATTGAAGTCTTTGTCTCCTTTTCAACATGAGACAATGCGTGCATCATAGTACTGAGTTGATGCTCTTTTGTATTAAATCTTCTTCTTCAGTGAAATAACTGAATGCACTAAATATTATTCTTCACTTCCTTTGATTCCCAATACTAACACCTGAGTGTATTGATAAATTCCCATCTTTCTGTGCAGATCCGAGTTTAGTTTCACGAACCGTTCTTCTTCTCATTGCAAAGAACATCGAGGATGTTAAACACCAGTCATGTGTGTGTGGTACCACTTCTCTTCATAAAACCAAATTGTTCACTGTTCTTCCATCATCACAAATTAATACACCATCTGTTGTACTGAAGGTATCGAGAAATCTTTCAGCTTTTGTGAAGCTCCAAAAAGACGTGCATACATCAAAAGCACCTGGCGCTCTTCTCCAAGCCCGGCGCTCAAGTCCCAATACGGCGTGCAGGTCTTCGGCACACAAGTCCAAAATGGCACGCAGGTATTACCAAACCACCTGTGCAACACCACCTACTTCAACTTCAAACTTTTTTGACTCACTTCCTTTCTCACCCAAACCACCTTGGGCGCGTAGCCAACTACCGGAGCGCAACTTCAACTTGCACGACCAAACACCACTTGCGCGACCACCGCACCAGCGTGACGTGAGCTCTGATTTTCTTCAAAGTGTTGAGATCATTCCAAATGAGGAGGGGTCGACCTGTATTTATAGGAATTTTGACAGTCTGTGCGATGGCGTGCAAGTCTCCCCTCAGCGCGAAAGTATCGGGACGCAGGTCTAACCGCCTTAGCCTCTGTCACGCTACTCACTTGCGCGACCACACAAATACTTTCGCTACCCTCTTTCCTTTTCCATATTTTGATGTTCTGAGTTTGAAAATCAACAGGCGTGCAAGGTTCCAATCCTCCAAGGCACTGGCGTGCAAGTCCTTTATCGGTGGGCAGGACACTTGCGCGACCAACCCAAAACATGCGCGACCTTTATCACTTTTCCAATTTTTCATTTTCTGATCTTGAAAAATAGATGGCGCGCAAGTTCCCTCCCCTTCAAGTACACGATGCTCTAGTCTGTTTCCATAAAAACTTTTCTCCGTTTGTCGATTTTCAGGCCCAAAAATTTGGCAAACACTAGAAAATGGTTCCACCTATTATCTACTATTTTTTACCGCCTCTAAATCATCCATTCCTTTGTCGATGTTCTTGAATCAAACATGGATCGTTAACCACATCCCTTCAACTCGACATGACACCATGAAATATCCTTTGTTAAAAAAAATATGTCGTTTGTTTGTTTTGTCAACAAGAACTATTACCTCAAAGACACTTCCTTTCGGTGATTTGTATCCTTCATCAAATCTTCATATTTCAACACAAACTCCACTATCCTTCAACAACTCTTCAACCGTGATTCTCTACTTCATGCATAACATATGATTCAATTATTCAAGAAGTCTCTTGCATGGTTCTCATGAAATCATGAGGAATTGCATGGTCTTAATCAAAACCCCATTCTTCTTTAATCATCCTCAGATGGATTATACCTCACAAACTCCACTGTTGTAAACAATGTGTCACCTTTGACACATGTTATTTGAAATTATGATCAGTACAAAATTCATCTGAATTTCCACTTTTCCATTTAATTGGAGTACTTCTTTATCTCCTTTATTTTGATCATCATTGACAACTATTGACAACAAATACAACCTTATACACAAAGTGGTCCCAAAAATCTCCCCCTTTGTATTTTTTTGTCAATACCTTACATATCTTCTGAAATGAATTTGTCAATGTCAAAATGAGAATCATCTCTTCAATAAACTTTTCTATTCAAACATTAATTTCACTTTATCTCCCCCTTATTAACAGGAAATTCAAAGCTATTGTTAGGGAGGGTATCAATATATACTTATGCAATGTTTCATAAATCAATTCACTCTAAGTTTACTTGAGCAATGCTCGATGTAGAAAACAAGAGGATTTGATTTAGACAACTAGGATGTCCATTATTCACAGATCATGATACCACATGAGATGAGTACAAATGTATTTTGTCTTCAAGTTTTTACCACTTTCATTTCAGGATAGAGAAATAAAATGTGATAGGGAATAATCAACCTAAAGATCTTGCACTCACATCATCAAACAGATCAAAAACATTCAAGTGAAATTGGAAAGATAAGTAGCCTTCAGGCACTACCATTCTTCTTATATCACTGATCAATTTAGTTACTCCCCCTTTGTAGAATGATCTTTGTTCTGAGTAACCAAGGTTGAGATATTGAGAAATAAAATACCTTCTCCAATGACATGATCTTGAAGAAATTAACAGAGTAATTACATTTAATACCAGGTGGAGTTGATACTGATTGAAACAATGATTTTGTAAGCTTCTTAATTTTTATCCAACTCAAGGGAAACACTCCTCATCATCTTCATCAAGAGTGATCCTTCATAATATTAATATTTGAATATCAAGGGAATAATCTCCCAAGGATGGAGTCTTCTTCAGCTCAGCTATCTAGAGTTGACAACATTCACTACTTCTCAGGTTCTCCCCCTGGGATCATGATTCACCTTCAATTCCCTATATTATTAGCACAAATACAATACAAAAATGATTTAGGGAATAAGGTGGTTACTCATTGCTTCATCAGTATGAGCAGCATGGTTGAGGTTTTTTTCTCAACCAAGTTCCTCCATTTACACCAGTCTTCATGCTTGCACATTTGAACATATGTTCTGACCTGTGTTGATTTGCCATGGTTCCCTTCACATTTTCATCTGTGTGGTATGGAGAATTATTCTTCTTAATAACCATTTTGAATGATGCATTCTTACTCATTTTGAGGACTTCTTCTTGCTCTGGTATTAAGGTTAGACAACCTTTTGCAATGTGACCAGATTTCTAACATCTATTACATAGAACTTCTTTGACACATGTGTTACTCTTGGTTTTCAATATCTCCTCCACTCCATCTTCATCACGTGGAGGTTTTTCCTTTTCCTTTATCACTATCCCTGGCTTTTTCATTTTCAAGTTTCCTCATTCTTTCCAAATTTTCTGGCCATATGACCAATATTTCATTTAGAACTGTTGCAGTTGGTTTGGATCTTCTACATGGGTTCATCTGAGTTTCATCCCACATAGTTTTTCTTTTGGATAAATAGACCTTCAATTTCAGGGATCTAAAATCCTGGACCTTCTCTGATTCCCTGCTTGAGATCTTGTTGGGGAAATGTGTGTTCATAATATTCTTCTGATTTCATCCCAAGGTACTCTCTTCATACTTAGATGGCATCAGAGGTGTTTTTTTCTTATCAACAGTGAAATCATGTTGATATGGACATGTGCCTCCCTTGTGACCACTTCCTTTGCATACATCATAGATGTTATCGAGCATTCCAAATCTGTTTTCTGTAAATAGATGCTTTTGGACCTTCAGATGTTGCTTCTTCTTCTCTGGATTTCTCCCCATTGATACATGCTTTCTTTATGCCTTTTCATTAAATGGATTATACCAATAATCCAGTGCAAAATTCCCAAATCTGTCGCAGCACCAACATTGTCACACAAATATTTTCTTCTTTATAACTTTTGTATGAGTTTGTTGGTCCATATTCTTAATTTTTTGTGCTCTATTTGAGGAACCAACATCCTCCTTTTTCTTCCCATCCAACCTACCCATAATTGTAGTTTTCATATCCTCCTCTTTCCTCACCCATAATTGTTTAGAATTTTTCTTCTAACCTTCACCTTTTGAACGAACATATTTAGAAACAATAATACAGGTTTGTATGGACGGTACCTTCACTTTCATAGCTGCTTATGATAGATCAAAGAGTAATGTCATGATATTCTTATCACATTTAGGAAGTATTTCGACAGTAGAA
The DNA here is from genome assembly GCA_963277665.1 of Viscum album. Classification (NCBI taxonomy): domain Eukaryota; kingdom Viridiplantae; phylum Streptophyta; class Magnoliopsida; order Santalales; family Viscaceae; genus Viscum; species Viscum album. The sequence goes on from OY728120.1 coordinate 1,173,981,855, forward strand.
TCTTCCAATGAGCATTGAGTAACCGCAACAACTAATTCTTGAGATGGATAATCAAGAGTTGTCATAATATTTTTGTCACATGTTGGAGGTATTTCAGCTTTATAATCCTATAATGAACATTGAGTACAAGAATCACTTGTTTCGTTCTTTTTTGATGTCTCAATATGTGTCTTCTCAAGATTTGTCAATTGGGCTTCCAATTTTTGACTTACAATATTGAGGATGATCTTCTGATCTTCAATCATGATCATATTCTCTTCACCAGTCTTCTTCAATCTTTCAACCTCATCTTCATGCATCTTAACTTTGGTTTGTAACAAAGAGTCGAGTTCTCCGATTCTCTTAGAAGTTTCTTCCAAACAAAAACTCTTGAATTCAGTGCTCTTCTTTATCTTAGCTTCAAGGGCATGAATATTTTCTTTTAGAGTCTTATTGACTCCCTCTTTTTCTTCAAATATGTTAATATGTTTGGTGAGCTTTAAGCATTCAGGAATTTTTCCTTCTAAGCCCTTTTCCAAATTATCATTTTCTCTTTCCAATCGATTGATATCAGCCTGCATGCATTGAAATATTCTAAAAACAGGATCAAGTCTTTCTTCAGGAATATCACGCAGATAGGTTATTAATTTCTCCTGATCATTTGCGATAGAAGTGTCTTCCATTCTTGTGGTATAATCACGATCCACCAGCATGATACATTCCAAGCTAGATATTTATTCATTATTGGAAGGGCATAGAGAAACAGATACTTCAACTTCTTTGGATATTAGGGAATTCTTCAACTACTTCCTCTCTTTCTTTTTATTATTGGTCATGGTATTGTTGGATGTAGGCTTCTACTCAGAAATGATTGAGTCATTGTCAAGACAACTCTTTATTGTTGACATTAGGAAAGAAACTCAAATCATCTTCTGAATAGGATTACTGTATAGTATCCAACATACGTGAAACTCACTCTGATACCACTTGTAGGACCCCAGGACACCCTGAGAGGGGAGGGGTGAATTAGGGTGTCAAATTTTTCCTTTTAAAGTTGTGGATCTTGTTCCCATGTTGGTAGGAACTAGATAAACCTGTGTGATGGATATGATCAGCAATGAAACATTCTCATGAAAAGAGATGACACAAAATTTTTTTATTTGGTTCACCACTAAGGGCTACGTCCAAGGAGCATATGCTGACAAGTGGTCGGTCATACCAAATTACACTATACTTCACTTGCTGTAGATTACAAAGGTTCGGGCATAGTCACTCTGTCCCAGGCTCACTACCTTTACAAAGGTTCAGGGATAGCTCACTACTTCCCTCGGGTCACTCCCATTGACTCCCCCTGGATCACTGCCTTTGGTGAACTCCCAGTCAGTTTATAGACGTGAAGGTCTCTTCAATAGATTTTCATTGAAGTCTTTGTCTCCGGTTCAGCATGAGACAATTCTTGAATCAGAGTACTGTGTTGATGCTCTTTTTTATTCAATATTCTTCTTTAGTGCAATAACTGAATACACTAAATCTTATTCTTCTCTTCCTTTGTTTCCCAATACTAACACCTGAGTGTATTGATATATTCCCCTGTTTCTGTGCAGATCTGATTTTAGTTGCATGAATCGTTTTTCTTCTCTTCGCAAAGAACAACGAGGATGATAAACACCAGTCATGTGTGTGCGGTACCACTTATCTTAATAAAACCAAACTGTTCACTATTCATCCGTCTTCAAAAATGAAAACATCATCTATTGTGATGAAGGTATCGAGCAATCTTTCAGCTTTCGTGCATCTCTAAAAAGATGGGTGTACTTCTAAAGCACCTGACACTCTTCTCCAAGCCCGGCGTGCAAGTCCCAATAAGGCGCACAAGTCTTCAACATGCAAGTACAAACTTGTGTGCAGGTATTACCAAACCACCTGTGTGACACCGCCTAATTCAACTTCAAACTTGCGCGACTCACTTCCTTTCTCTCCCAAACCACCTTGGGCGTGTAGCCAACAACCAACGCACAACTTCTACTAGCGTGACTACACAACACTAGAGATACCACCACACCTGCACAAAGAGAGCTCTGATTTTCTTCTATATTTTCAGCTCATTCCAAATGAGGAGGTATCGACCTGTATTTATAGGCATTTTGACAGTCTGCGCGACGACGCACAAGTCTCCCCTCAGCGTGCAAGTCTCAATGCGCAGGTCCAACCGCCTTAGCCTCTGTCGCGCTAATGACTTGCGCGACCACACCAATACTTGTGAGACCCTCTTTTATTTTCCATATTTTAGTGTTCTGAGTTTGAAAAACAATAGGCGCGCAAGGTTCCAATCCTCCAAGGCACTGATGCTCAAGTCCTTTATCGGTGCATAGGTCACTTGCGCGACCAACCCAAAACTTGCACAACCTTTATCCCTTTTCCATTTTTATATGTTATGATCTTGAAAAACATATGGCGAGCAAGTTTCCTATCCTTCAAGTACAAGGCGCGCAAGTCTCTTGGCCACAAACAGTTTTCTCTATTTGTCGATATTCAGTCCCAAAAATTTGTCAAACACTGGAAAATGGCACCACCTTGTATCTGATAGTTTTGTACCACCTCAAAATCATCCATTCCTTTTTCGACGTTCTTGAATCAAACATGGATCGTCATCCACAACCCTTGAACTCGACATGCCACCATGAAATATAATTTTTCAACAAATTTGTATGTCGTTTTTTTTCTTTGTCAACAAGCACAATGACCTCAAAAACACTTCTTTTCAGTTATTTCTATCCTTCAATAACTCTTCTTCATTCAACACAAACTCCACTATCCTTCAGAAACTCTTAAACTGTCATTCTCTAATTCATGCAAAACATATGATTCAATTCATCAAGAAGTATCTTGCATGGTTCTCATGAAATCATGAGGAATTGCATGGTCTTCATCAAAACCACACTCTTATTTAATCATACATAGATGGATTATACCTCACAAACTCCACTGTTGTAAACAATGTGTCACCTTTGACACATGATCTTTGAACTTATGATCAGTACAAAAATCATCTGAATTTCCATACCTCCATTTCATTGGAGTACTTCTTTATCTCCTTCATTTTGATATATATTGACAACTATTGACAACAAATACAACCTTATACACAAAGTGGTCCGAACAGTTTGACTACTATGGTACCTTTTTATATAGTGTTTTTTAGGAAAGTGTTGTGTTGATTTTAATAAGTTTTTTTGGAAAATTGTTTTCAAGAAAACGGTTTTTTACTCTTTTGTGCTAAATGCAAAAAAGACACCACTCTCCCCTTGAAAATGAATGTATCTCACTTATGGTAGGATCTTGGTTTTTGAAACTAAAAAGGGAAACATGTTGTACTTTTCTCTTGGTTAAATTATACTGAATAACATACTTTTATAAATTTTAGTTCAAACATGAAACTGGTATTTTATAATTTTAATGGAAGTGCATTGGGAAATAGTATTTCAGGCTATCCTATTGCATTTTAACAGTCACAACTATTGTTATTTTCTAGTTTAGTTATTCTGCAGGTACCATCACGGGTGCGTTCTGCTTGAGTGACATCCGGTCATGTGTTAGGTAGTAACCCGTGAGGTCACAGGGAGATAATGGTTGTCCATTTAGGTTAGTTTTATTTTCGTCAATTATTGTTTAGTCTTTTTGTTTGTATTTTTATTTTGATCTGATCTTTATTATTTCTAAAACATTTATTTATTTATATTTGGATAAATCATTCGCATCATCACTCTGTCAATACCCAGGTGCTTGTATCCAGCCCGAGAGGATCGAGAACTCCACTCAGGCCTTGCTGTAGATCGGCTCGGGTGACCTATTTAGGGCCGACCCAGGTTGGTTCATGATAGAGGTGATGGATGGGTTGACTTCAATTGTAAAGAATTTTTACAATATTAATATGTAATTGGTTTTATCGAGAGTATTGTCTAATAGAACATGATACTTCATAACATCCTAGGTCATTATTGAATAATAATTTTTCATATTAATTAATATTTATGAATTAGAATATAATTTTTCCTTAAATGGAATCTATTCCCTATAGCTTTCCAAAAACACAACAATGGGTTTTTTCTTAAATCTCAAGTTATATGGAAGTCTTAGTTATAAATAATAATTATATTATTATATTGAAATTTTATTATTTTAAGTGGTAGTTATCTCCAACTCGTTAGAATACCGTGAATGAAAAATGTCAACTGAATTATGAAAATATTTTTTTACATGTTTATATAATGATTCATTGGTTACAAAATTGACTAGAAATTTCACTAAAAACCAATTGAATATAAAGGATGTTTTTCTATGAAAAAAACTATTTTAATTACTAATAATTCTGTTTATAAAATATAAAAATCACTCTGTTAGTATTATACTAATTTAATAAAAATTCAATATCCTGTTTGAAACTAAAATCCAATGTTTTCTAGACAATATAATATAACAAATTCATTTTTTTTATAAAAGGAGTATTTTTTTAAAAGGAATTTCTACCACCTTTTGATGAAGACCACATTTTTAATATAGTTTTAACACATTTATATATTATATTTCACATAATAGACTTATTATTATTAAGAGGGACATCAACATTTTATTTGGATAATTTTTTGAAATTTTTCTGATAAATTTCATATTTTAATGAATAGTGAAAAACTGCATTTTAGTTCAAAACTAATTTTTCATATATTTTATTTATATAGTTAGTTTATCATTTTAATTAGTTTTAATTTATGAATAAATATGGTTTTTATTTTTAAATTCAATTTAGGACACTAGAATTAATTTCAAATTGAAATTGGATAAAAAATCATGTGATCTTTTCAATGTTTTTTCTTTAAAAACAGATTTCCACAATCCTCCGATGGGATTAATTTTTAAATTAATTTTAGTCACTACAGTGAAATTAATTTTAAAAAATGCACATATATGGTTGTAATAAGTATGAAAAATTTGATTTTATAGGGGAAAATGTTTTTGGTGAATAGTAACTGTAGTATTTTGTTTACCACAATTAAAGGTAAATCAGGTAATTAAAGGTAAAAATAATATTATAATAATATAAAACTACCCTAAAACATGTCATATTCTCATTAAATGAGTTATTATAATCCATGAAAATACTTGGACTTAAATTGAGGCCGTTGTAGGTCTCTTAGTTCATATTATGACATTAATATCATTTTATTTAATGTAATAACAATGATGTCTTAAACACATCTCTTATTACTAAAAAAATGTAATATTGGGTAATATAAGTGATATAATCATATATAAATATTATATAGAAATAAAAAATTATTACCTAAATCATGATAATTTATTTATCATTTTTAGGCATTAAATAATTAAATTTAATAATGACACAATGATGATGCAATAATTGATTTATTAGATGAAGAATCAAATTAATGATAATAATAATATTAAAATAAATATAAATTGAAATATTTGATGACATCCACTAATTTTATTGATGTATTATACATTTTATTGATGATTTAAACTATATTTTTTTAAAGGAATCAAGATGTTATGTCTTTCAGAAAATTCATTTAATGAATAGTTCCAAAATTGAGATAATTCATATTTCAAAAAAAAAATTTAATTAAAAAAATTAAACTTTATAAAAATTCAATATTTATCCAAATAGTTTTTTATGTCTCTAAATTTCATTAATGACCCATTCATTGGTTTTTTTGACATTTTATGGTAATTATTTTATCTCTTAAAGTGTAAATTATGTAATAAAATGGTACGAGTTGAAAGGGTTAAAACATAAAGATAAGGATTAAAAAGTATCCAGAACGTGTCTAATTTTTATTCTATGAATGGATTTTGACCCATAATCATGCTATATTTTAACTAAATAATCTTTGAAAAGTTTTCAATAGAAACTGAATTTAAATTAATTTAATATTTTTTAAATTCAAAGAGTGCCCATCCAATCTCATATAAAAAGAAACTATTATTATCAATTCATCACACTTAAAAAATAATTTTATTCATAAACAATAGGCCCAAACACCATCAAATATTCCATCCCCACATTCTTGTGGCATTATTTTAGGTATAAATCCCTTCTATTAGGACTTATGTTTCTATGAAAGGTGATCATTCGTTGGAAAGGTAATGACTTTTTTTAAGTGTTTATATATTATTTATTCTTCCACTTCCTTCAAATTTCCTCCAACTATGATGATATAGTATCTAAATTATACTAAACCTACATAGATATTATTATCTTAGTATCATTACCTAAATCCATATCCACTTCCATTGAAATGGGAAAGGAAATAATCAATCATGTGTACGTGTTCACCATCACTATCACGACCCGTCTTCGGGGCCCGTGTCGTGACTACCCTTTGCCCGCCTTCCATAGGTCAGGGGCTGACGACTAGAACCAAAGGAGAATACCTGATAAAAAGGGAAGGCACTGCCTTTAAACCTGTAACAAACATAGTCTGAACACAAGCATTAGGGGCAACATGTACTAAAATAGCAAAGTAAGGTTTGATAGAAGTAAGTGGGCCAGTATACAAACCCAACTGAACAACAAGTACAAGTAAAAAAGGGGAAATAGATCCTGGATCGTTCCCTAGGGAATCCTACCTGAAGGGTAGGTATAGAACTCGAACAACTCGTCCCTGTGGTACATCTCGTCTAGTCTAGCTCTGAGTAGCCTCCCGTCTGTCACCCTCTGCATCGATCACTGTTGTCCTTCTTCTGCACAGAACACAACAAGGTGTGGGTGAAGCCTGTGCAGTGGTGAGTATAAAAATACTTAGTAGGGGACCCCAAGACCCCCTAAGGACTCCTCGAATCCACAAAAGATAAACCACATAAGAAATATAAAATCACGAAGTATCAACCAACCCTACATAGGTATATCCCCATACATATACCTAAGTTATCAATCACAGTTCGGCTCCAACTCTCGAGCCCAAGAAAAAACCATTCCACTAAGGAAATAAAGTCAATCACCACTATGATAATGGTTGAATGACATGACCCATCTCACAAAAGTATACATCTTTTGTAGAGAGATATATATGATCAGATGTATTCACTGATTCATAAAAGCTGTCATACCCACACAGGATACATGACCAGCTAAGCTGTCAGATCCATAGAGGATACAAGACCAGCTATTATGTCGGACCCACATAGTATACTGAAACAGAAGTCAGAACAGTCAGACCCACGGAGGATCCCGATAGAGTATTTATCGTTGTCGAACCCACGGAAGATTCCAGTACAGTAGTCATCGTAATCGAAACCACGGATGATTTCAGTACAGTATCGTCGCAGCCCGCCCTAGGGTTCCCGCACAGAACACCCTCGATTCTGGGTGGATCCGCTCCTCGACCCAAGTGATGATACATAAACTGTCACAAAGTCCTGAGTTTATGTATCCCGTATTTCCGTCTCATCATAAGGAACCCAAAGCGACAGACGGCGCGTCAATCAGACGACTGGTCTGAGAGTTATTGACATTTCCGTTCCAAGGGCCCAATTGGATTTTACACATGATCCAACCAAGACGTTTTCCAAATTTTTCCAAAACTCACTAAAAGTATTCCAAAAGTACCTCCTCGTCTCAAGGGTCCCAGTGCCTCAAATGATGCATCGATCGGACGCGCGGTCTAGGAGTTATTCGCATTTAAGCGAAGATGGGCCCGACCCGTCAAGCCCAGTGGGCTGGCGGGTCGTTCTGACCCAGCTCAGCGGGTCTGACAAGGCTGGGGGTCAGCCCGACCAGGTGGGGCATAGCCCACCATCGAATCTGGCATGTGCTATGGGCCGGTCCGGTTCGCCCGGCGTCGCCATGCGGCGCTGCCTCCTCCTCTGCCCCGACCGGTCGTAGCCGGCCGGTTCGGCCCACTGCATGTAGCCCGAAGACACGGGCTGTGGTTCTCCTCACGCGGCGCATGTGGGCGCCATAGTTATCCAGCCCGGTTGGCATGCAGTCGGCCGATTCGCCCAGCTCAGCGGCCCATGGATGCGGGCCACGTCCTCCTCCATGCAATGCCATGTGCGCTGCGTTCTTCCAGCGGGCTGGCCGGATCGGCCGGCCGGTCGTCCGGCGGACTGGGCTGCCCGAGCGTCCGCAGGTCCATCCACGCAGCCGCCACGTGGCCGCTGCTACTACCGCTGCCACCTATTGCTGGCACTGCCGCCTCTTCTGTCAGCTGCAGCACGCATGGCCGCAGGCCCCTTCATCCAGCTCGGTGCGAGGGCACCGCGCCCTACCGGCTCTGCCTCTGTCGTCAACATAATGAGAACTACATCAAAGGGTGGGGGGATGGTTGGAACAAGTTCGTGCGGTCGGAACCCTCCTCATTACATTGTTAACATTCGACATCAAGAGCACAACACACAATGAGGAAAGGAGATTAAAACTCATACATAAAAATAATCCAATTTCTCCCTACCATGCAATCGGTGATCGCTCGATTGTGTCGCAGGAAGACGACATCATTCTGTTGACTTCGGGAAGGAATGATGTTGTCGTTGGTGACGTTCATCGCGGTCAACGTCTTCCCTTTATTTCCCCAGTTGGAAATGAAGGAGACAACATTATCGTTCTTCGGTGGAGACGGGCATTCTTTTTCAAGAGGATATCGATCCTCCAAGAGTTCTCCCAAAGATCCACCAATTCTCCAAACAAAGGAAAACAATATGCCAACCCCAACCATAATAATATTACACATATTATTGTTCTCACATAATGAATTCAAATTAATTCAAATTAGATGATCCAATTAATTAATTTCAAATTTCATTAATTAATTGAGAGAGTGAGTTGGGACATTAAGAGGGAAGGTGGAAAGTGAAGAGTTTCCACATCTTATGAGAATTCCAAGGGTTAAAGAGAGTTAAGGGTGTTTAAGGGGGTCGTGATCATGTGGGCCCCACCACATAATATCCTCCCGTGGGAAGTTAGGTAGGGGTGGGACCCACCTCTAACTTCCCCTTGGTGGATTAAACTACCACTTACATAAAAATATGTTAGTCATATTTTTATTTAATTTTTTTAGAAAACCCCCAAAATTAACTTCCGATCTCAATAAAACGCATCTGCGGTAAATGTCTCCTTAAGAGAATAATGGTGCTTCGAGTTAATAGGTGTCCTCCGATTTCCATTCCAAGAACTGGTTCGAAAGATATAAAATCCCACATGTACATTTACAGAACGTACCCAAAAACAACTACAGAAATTAATTCCGAGCACACCGGGCCTCGAAATCAGGCGCCGTCAGAAACTGCGGACTCATAAAATTTCCATGTATTTAAGAAAAAAATTTCTACATTATTTCTGGGTATTTACATTCTATCCACCTCAGGGCTTTATTTCCCCATAAGCTACAATACACACTTGGGAAAAAATGGGGGTACTGGGCATGCATGAGAGCCTCCCGCTCCCATATGCTCTCTTGGAGGTTCCCGTGATGCCAGTGAACACGCACAAGAGGGATCGACCATCCATGCACGACCCGATCAAATCGATCCTCAATATTCAATGGAACCTCCATGATGGTCTCCCCGTCATCAATGTCCAGCTCCCCATGGTTGATGATGTGGGACGAGTCGTGCACATAGATCCTCAGATGAGATACATGGAAGACGTCATGCACCCGTTGCAACTGAGGTGGAAGAGCCAAGAGGTAAGATAGCTGGCCTACCCTACAGAGGACCTAAAAAGGTCTGATAAATCATGGAGATAACTTGCTGCCTTGGATAAATCTTTGTAGAACTTGTTGAGGTGAGACCCGTAGAAAGACGTGGTCTCCATCATCGAACTCCAGTAGTCTCCTTCTTCTATTATCATATGACTTCTGTCTGCTCTGCGCAGTCTTCATCTGCTCCTGGATGATCTGCACCTTCTCTATTATAGCTTGCACCATCTCTGGTCCTACAAATGCTGACTCCCCTATGTCAGTACAGCACATAGGCGATCTTCAAGGTCGGCTGTAAAGTGCCTCGTAAGGTTTCATCTTGATGGTGGAGTGTAGCTACTGTTATACGCAAACTCTACCGAAGGTAAGTGATCCTCCCACCTACGACCAAAGTCGAGGACACATGAACAGAGCATGTACTTGAGATTTTGAATGGTCCTCTCAGTCTGACCATCTGTAATAGGATGGAAGGCGGTGCTCAAGTGAAGCTGTGTCCTAAAAGCTTCTTTCAACCCCTTCCATAGTCGGGAAGTGAAACAGGCATCTCGATCGGAGACGATCGTCGATGGCACACCATGAAGTCGTACGATCTCCTATACGTAGAGGCGTCTGAGCCTCTCTACTAATCCCTTCTCTATGATAGGTAGGAACTAGGCTGAAATGGTGAGTTGGTCTATGATCACCCAGATAGAGTCGTTTCCTCTAGATCTACGTGGATGTACCGTCATGAAATCAATGGATATCGCGTCCCACATCCACAATGGGACCTCTAAGGGATGAACCAAGCCTATGGGAACCTGGTGCTCTGCCTTCACTTGCTGACAAGTGAGGAATCACAAGACAAACTCTGCTACCACCTTCTTCATACCCGGCCACCAGTGCTGTCATCTGAGGTCCTGATACATCTTCGCCACTCCTGGATGTACCGATAGAGGGGAAGTGTGGAACTCCCTCAACACCTCCTCCTGTAGTGAAACTGGTACCGTGGTATGTCCTCTGAAAAGGATGACATGCTCCCCACATTCAGAAAACCCATCAAGTGCCTACCCTGAGGATATATGAGCATGTCGCGTCTCATTGTAAACATCCCCACACTGTGACTCTCTGACTCGCTAAAGAAGTGGAGGAGTGATTGTGAGAGACTACAGAAAGGCTGCTCCATCTCTATCAATAAAGGATATCGGTAACACGGGCAACTGCTATGCCCCCTCTCCTTGAAGCTAAATTCCTGATCACTTATTGAGAATAACTGCTACAATGTTCCCCTTCCCAGGAGTATAGACTATCACGAAGTTATAGTCCTGGAGGAAATCGATCCATCGTCGCTGTCTTAGGTTCAGGTCCTTCTGTGATAAGATTCACCTGAGACTCTGGTGGTCAGATTATATTGTAAAATGTTCCCCCATAATATAGTGTCACCACTTTTTCAAGGCTAAAACCACTACTTCTAACTCCAGGTCATGGGTAGAGTTGTTCTGCTCATGCTATCTCAGCTGAAGAGAATAATAAGATATCACTACTCGCTCCTGCATCAGGAAACACCCATGTATTGTCACTGATGCATCACAGTAAACTACGTACCCAACACCCTCATCTGGTAGCCTCAAGATGGGTGCACTAGTTAATCTCTATCTTTTCTCATGAAAGCTTTGCTGACATCTCTTTGACCACATGAAGGGCTGCCCCTTCTTCGTCAATGCTGAAAGCGGTGCTGCAACTCTGGATAAATCTGGCCCAAATCTTCGATAGTACCCACCCTGTCCCAGGAAACTCCACACCTCCATCACACTCCTGGGTGGATCCCAAGAAAGTACTACCTCGATCTTTGCTAGATCCAATGCAACTCTAGCCTCTGAGATGTCATGTCCGAAGAAATGAACTACTCGAATCCAGAACCGGCACTTCGAGAGCTTACCATAATGGTGGTGCTCTCAAAGTGTGTCTTGTACTACCCAAAAGTGGTAGGCATGCTCCTCCTTAGTAGTCGAGTAGATCAGTATGTCGTCGATCAAGACTATGAAAAAGAGATCGAGGTAAGGCTGGAAGATCCTATTCATGAGACTCATGAACACTATTGGGGCATTGGTTACGCCGAAGGACATAAACAAGAACTCGTAGTGGCCATACCAACACCTGAAGTCCGTATTCTGCAAATCATTGTCTCGAACACTGAGCGGGTGATAGCTTGAACTAATTTCTATATTCAAGAACCATCGTGCTCCATTGAGATGATCAAAGAGGTCGTTAATCCTCGGGAGTGGGTACTTATTCTTCACGGTCACTTGATTCAGGAAACGGTAGTCAACAAAATGTCGCAAGCTCCCATCCGCCTTCTTGGCGAACAAAATAAGGGATGCCCAGGGTGAAACACCGGATCGGATGAATCCCTTCCCCTGAAAATACTCTAGCTGTACCCGTAGCTCACGAAGCTCAGTGGGAGCCATCCGATATGCCGGAGTAGATATTGGTGTCGTCCCGGGGTACAGGTCAATGTAGAAGTCTACCTCTCTGCGAGGAGGTAGTCCTGGAACATCGTCAGGGAAAAAATCCACGTACTGATCCACCACAACAGGAAAACTCGGACTCCTCTCATCAACCGCTCCGAGGATGAGACTAGCCAACAGATGTGTGTTCGGATATCCTCTCCTCTCTGTAAGCCCATCCTACGCTACAAAGGCTCCCTTCCCACCGGTGAAGGTGCACCTGGTCCCGTCCGTGTGGATACACCACACGTTGCGCCTAATACAGTCAATCTAATCATGAATTGTGGATAACTAGTCCATACCCAAGATGACGTCGTAAGGTCTCTACTCCGCTACGAGGAGATCCTAGCCGAAGCTCTCGCCTCCTAGAGTAAGCTCAAACTCTCGAAACAAGTGCGTAATCTTCGAGTCTACTCCCATAGAAGTCTCTAGCCGTAAGGATCGAGGAAACAGCTCCATCAGAATCTCCGAGCTCTGAACAAGGGCAACAACAACAAAAGAATGACTTGCACCTATGACTATGAGTACGACAGCAAGGGTGAAGTTGACATAGATAGTACCTCGAATCATCTTAGGTGGGCCGTGGTCATAGGCCTCGACTACATAGAGTTGATCCTAACTCTATCCACCAGCTCTCTATGGTTGGGGTGGACCTCCTGGTGGTGGTGGTGGTAGAGGCTCGAAACGTTGTCCACCACTCGCGGCTCGGCCAACTCCTCTGCCACCTCTGCCTGCTCCCGGCGGACCACCCAAGTCGAACCTCTGCCTCTGCCAGGGAGGTCCCTCTACTGTCTTCTGCTCATCTGCATGGTGGGTCGGGCAGTCATGAGCCATGTAGCCTTGCCCGCTGCATGTATAGCACTATCTTCTCCTCATATAGCTGCTTCTGTCTCGTGTGCCCCACACAACTGAACCTGTATCCTAGGGTCTCCCTCCTGATTATCTGGTCCGCTTGGACCTCTGAAACATCTGTCTAATACTGGCTATATAAGACTCTGCTACGTGTTTCCCTATGGTGGGTCTAACTGCTGGCGTCTGCTCAGCAAGAAAACTCTCCACTAGAAGGGCTCGCTCCAGCACCCTCGCCTGTGTCGGGATGCTGAGGGGGATCATTGAAGCCCTGATCTCATGCCTGAGTCCCTGCTCGAAGGTCCGAACCCTAAATAAAGGGTCCTATACCATATCCGTGGAATAGAACGAGAGTTCAGTCAACCTCACTGAGTACTGAGATACTGTCATGGTGCCCTACTGCAGATGAAGTAACTCCTAAATCCGCACCACAAGAAGGGTGGTTGGAACAAACTCTAAGAGAAAGAGACACTCGAAGTCTTTCCAAAGTAATGAGGCCTCGTCATGCACCTAGAGCATCAGGCTCCACCATCTGCCTGCTGCTGCATGCCGGAGACTCATGGTAAAGATCTACATGAGGCCGGCTGGTGTCCCTACCAATCTGAAAGCTCTCATGACAGTATCCTTCCAATCCTCAGTAGCCTATAGGTCCGTCTCTCCCAAGAACCTGTGCGGTCTGTGGCGCTAGAAATCATGCAACGCACTCAGATGGAGTGCACTCTCTACTGCTGAAGCTAGTGGTATCGATGTCCAAGTGGTTAGTGGTACCACTTTTACATCCTCTATGATGGGATACACCAAGGCCCCGTCGCTCGGTGGGCTACCATCTCGAATGTAACTCGGAACCCTATCTAGCTTCCTTTGTGGGGCCATCCTGAATGGAAACAGGTGTTCCACAGTTAAAACAGTATACCTGGTTAGCTGACACAAAGTAATCATGAAGAAAACTTTTTCAAAGGAAACAGACACTCAATCAGTGTTTTTGTGCACTGAGTTGGAGATCAGAAGTCAGAGTCCTAGTGTATGGATACGTCGGTTGCCGGGCCATCACCGGTTTCACTAAAATATTAAACACACCCAAAACACTTAACATTATTTCTATTAAAAGAATCAAAGTCCAAGTTCCATGGTAGAACAGAATCCTCTGATACCAATTTTTCACGACCCGTCTTCGGGGCCCGTGCTGTGACCACCACAAGCCCACCTTCCATAGACTAGGGGCTAATGACTAGAACCCATGGTGAATCCCTGATAAAAGGGAAGGAATATCCTTTTAACTTGTAACACACACAGTCTAAAAAAAAGAAGTAGAGGAAAAAAGTACTAAAATAGAAAATTAAGGTGTGATGAAAGTAAGTGGGCTAGTATACGAACCCAACTGAACAACAAGTACAAGAATAAAGGGAAAACAACTCGTGGATCTTCCACTAGGGAATCCTACCTAAAGGGTAGGTACAGAACTCGAAAAAACCTTCCCTACTGTACGTCCCATCTATTCGAGCTCCGAGAAGCCTCTCGTTCATCACCCTCAGCATCGATCACTGATCTCTGTTGTCTACACAGAACACAACAAGGTGCGGGTGAAGCCCGTGCAGGGGTGAGTATAACAATACTCAGTAGGGGACCCCGAGACCCCCGATGGTCTCCCAGAATCCACAAAGGATAAAACACAAAAAAAATATACAATCACGAAGTATCAAACAACCCTACATAGGTATATTACCATACATATACGTAAGTTATCAATCATAGTTCTACTCTAACTCTCGAGCCTAAGCACAAAACATTCCACAAAGGAAGTAAAGTCAATCACCACGATGATAATGGTTGAATGAAATGACTCAGCTCACACAGGTATACAATTTCGTAGAGAGATAGAGATGATCATAAGAAGTCACTAATTAATCTAAGTTTTCAGACCCACACAGGATATAGGACCCGCTAAGCTGTCATACCCACACAGGATACATGACAAGCTATTCTGTTAAACCCACACATAATACAGGAACAGAAGTCAGAAATGTATGACCCATTGAGGATCCCAGTACAGTGGTCATCGCTGTTGAACCCATAGAGGATTCTGTTATAGTAGTCATCACTGTCGAACCCATAGTGGATTCCGGTACAGTATCGTCGCATCCAGCCCTAGGGTTCCCGCACACAGCATGCTCGATTCTGGGAGGGTCCGCTCCTCTAGCAAAGTGTCGATAGATTAACTATCAAAAAGTCCTGAGTTGATGTATCCATTAGTTCCGTCTCATTATAAGGAACACAGTGCGATAGACGGTGCGTCAATCGGATGCCCGATCTAAGAGTTATTGGAATTTCCCTTCGAGGGGCTCGGTTGGATTTTACACTTGATCCAACCCGGTCATTTTACAAATGTTTCCAAAATTCACTTATAGTATCCCAAAAGTACCACCTCGTTGCGAGGGTCTCAGTTCTGTAGACGACGCATCGATCAAATGTGTGGTCTAGAAGTTATTCTCATTTAAGCGAAGATGGTCCTGACCCATCAAGCCGAGTGGGATGGCGGGTCGGCCCGACCCAGCTCGGCGGGTCCGACCCGGCTAAGGGTTGGCCCGGCCCGGGTGGGGCGCGGACCACCTGGGGACTCGGCCCGTGTTGCAGGCCGGTCCGGTTCACCTGAAGGCGTCGAGTAGCGTCGCATCCTCCTCTACCCCGGCCGGCCGTAGCCGGCCGGTTCGGCCCAGCGGACTTGGCCCGTGGACGCGTGCTGTGGTTCTCCATTCCAGTTGGCACTCGGCCGGCCGGTTCACCCATTCAAGCGGCACGCGGACGCAGGCCGCGTTCTCCTCCATGCTGCGCCATGTGAACCGCGTTCTTCTAGCGGGCCGACCGGATCGACCGACCGGTCGTCCCGTTGACCAGGTGGCCCGAGCGTCCGCCAGTCCCTCCACACGGCCACCGCTGCCGCCGCCTCCTCTGCTTGCTGGAGCCGCCACCTCTACTGTCCTCTTCGGCCCGCATGGCCGTGGCCCCTTCCTCCGGTGTGGTGCGACAACATCACGCCCTACTGGCTCTGCCTCAATCGTCAACACAATGAGAACAACAACAGGGGGGGTCAGACCATGTTTGTGCGGTCCGAACCCTCCTCGTTATGTTTTAAACATTCAGCATCAAGAGCACAACACATGATGAGTAAAGGAGAGTATAACTCGTACATAAAAATAATCCAATTTCCCCTATCTTACAATCGGTGATCGATTCATGGTGTTGCGAGAAGACGACGTCGTTCCATTGACTTCGGGAGGGGATGCCATTGTCGTTGGAGACATTCATCGTGGGAGACATCTTCCCTTTCTAGCCCCGATTAGAAAGGAAGGAGACGACATCATCATTCTTCGGTAGAGACAGACGTTATTCATCGAGAGGATATCGTTCCTCCAAGAGTTCTCCCAAAGCTCCACCAATTCTACCAACAAAAGGAAAAAATATGCCAACCCCAACCATAATAATATAACACATATTACTATGCTCATATAATGAATTCAAATTAATTATAATTAAAAGATCCAATTAATTAATTGCAAGTTTAGTTAATTAATTGAGAGAGTGTGTTGGAACATTAAGAGGGAAGGTGGAAAGTGATGAGTTTCCACCAGTTATGGTAATTCCAAGGGATAAAAAGGGTTAAGGGGGTTTAAGGGGGTTGAGATCATGTGGGCCCCACCACATAATATCCTCCCATGGGAGGTTATGTGGGGGTGGGCCCCACCTCCAACTTCCCCTTGGAGGATTAAACCACCACATACATAAAAATATGTTAGTAATATTTTTATTTAATTTATTTATTAAACCCCCAGAATTAACATCCGCTCTCGAAAAAAACAATTGTAGTAAAGGTCTCTTTAAACGAATACAAACACTGTGAGTTTATCGGTGTCCTCAGATTTCAATTCCGAGCAACGGTTCAAAAGATATAATATCCCGCACTTATATTTACTAAACGTACCCAAACAAAACTTAAGATATTGATTTCAGGCACACCGGGCCTAAGAATCTGGTGCCGTCAGAAAATGCAGACTCATAAAATTCCCATGTATTTAAGAAAAAAAATTCCTACAGGATTTCTGGGTCTTTACAATCACCTCCACGAACCGATATAATTTATTTTCCATAATCGTCTCTCATGAATGGTTATAAGGATGAAATTAATTTATATATATGATATTTGGGAAAAATTTATCTTTATTCAGAATAATATATCAATTATGTTATTATGTTTCTTGCACATAAAAATTATAATGTCGTTTTTGTGTACCCACAAACTATCACTTCCACGAAGCGATGTGAATCATTTTTATTCACTAAATCCAATATTTGATATATATAATTATTTTTAAATTATTTCAATGATGTTAATAATATTATGATAATTATGTATAGTTAAAATAATAATTCCCTTATTTCTATAATGACCAGTGAATAATGGAAACATTACTCATGCATACGTACGGCTTACCATCTCCATGATTGTAACTTGGTTCATTTTTTTATATATTTTTAATGAATGTATTTAAAGGAATAATTAATATATAAATGTGATGAGTATTTCATGAATCTTTATATATATATTGTGGATTTATGACCACACTTATAAATTTACATCATACCATGTTCATTTTTGAACTCGAGTACTGAATATTTTCAAAACAACCAATGTGAACTTAAATAATTAAGTAATTGTTATAAAATTATAAATAATTGATTTAAAGTTAATGATAAAATTGCAAAGGGTTATCAAGAAAGTTTAAATTAATATATTTTTATTATTCAGGAATATAATGAATTTAAGAGAAAAGTTGGACTCGAGGTAAGGGATTTCGTCTCAATATCCTTTCATTGAGAAAATTCTTGATGTTATGCACATTTATTAAATATATGGTGTATATAAAACCATTTTGAGACATCGTATGGTTAATTAATACAATATAATTTTATTTAATGTTTATTTAAATTTTTTTAATTTTTTTAATTCATGGGTTTCTCAAGTGGTAACATTCTCTTTAACTAAAACATCGTTTTAAATGATTTAAAGAACATTTATTCTAAATATTTCTCATTAATGTACAAGATTTAAATATTGGTTTAAGGATTTATTTATATAGAAATGAATGATTTAAAATTTTAATTCATTAGAAACGTTTCAATGTGGTATAGGAATATTTGATTTAAAAATATTCTTTTAAAATATTTTAATTTTTTTTAGAAATATATTTATTATTTCAATAACGTGGAACATTATTTTAGATTTAATCAATGAATGGAATTTCTTTCTTTCAGTTTTCTATTTTGTATTGTTGTTTAAATTAAATTTTTACTGTATTATTTTAAAATAATATGTTTTCTTTTATGATTACACAACTTGTAAAGATGAAATTTGATATCCAAGTGAAAAAGTTATTTTTTCCTTCAGGATTATTTTATGTGAAATTATTATGTTACAATACATGGGAATTGTTTATGCATATAGGTGGTTTCATGATAACCATAGGGTGGGTGATCTTGTGATATCTCTCTAATTCATTGGGTAAAGAGACAGAGTTAAATGATATGGTTTGTGCTAAGATATTTTTGGAATATACAATTATTTGTATTTCAAACATAACCATGAAGGTCACTCCCTCTGTAGCTATGAAATCTAAAATAAAAGGATTATTTGGATGCCAGTAGTTACATTTATTATTTATCATTACTAATAAGGCTTTAAAGAATTCTATGATATGATGAATTATGTTAAATAGATAGTGTTTTGTGTGTGAAAATTTTGTTTTTTGGAAAATGTATTCATGAGTTTAAATTATTCATGGACTAACGATTTCATTCCATATTTTATAACCCTTGATGAGATTTTTGTTCTCATAAAAGTTTTTGAAATGTGATCCTTTGGGTATTAATATCGGTAAGAGAAGAAAGAATTCATAATGAATGTTATGAATATTTTTATCAAGAAAAAAAGTCATGGTTTATTTTTGAAGAGTTTTGTTTTCTGAAAAAACATTATAGTGAGTATATGTGTCGAATTTGAAATATTTGAGTTCTGATGTAACAGTTATGGACTAATTCTCTAAAAGTCTAAAACTAAAAGATCATCAATGTGAATTATTGACTTAAATCATGAATATGTAATGTATATGTCTGATACCTTATAGTTGGTATTGGTGGACATGTTTAGATAACTTTAGTGGTTGGGATATTATCAAGGTGTAGGTTAATTATCACATATATCCAAGATGCTTATTATCATATGGTAAATTTTAAATGATTATGGTAGATTTAGTGGTTTAGATAAAAAACTAAATCAAATGAGATATAATTAGGTTGATGTATTAGAGTGTTATAATAAAATATGATATCTTTACCCTATATAAGATTCTTCTTTTAATAATTTATTTCATGTTTAAATGGTCTTGTTTTCAACATATTAAAGATCATTTTCCAATATGGAATGAAAGAGATATAGCACAAACTTCTTATCCCTCCTAGATTATTTGATCATCTGTATTATCCCAAAATCCCATTCGAATGATTTTTACAGCTTCTTGAGTATTCAAATCACCGGTAATAAATTTTTTGAGTTATCCAACATAAATTCATTTCTATTACAATTTATTGGGTAATGATGTCTTTTTCATATGATTTCAAGATCTAAACTTGTCAAACTCTTTCAAAAAGGTGAAATAATATATTTTGTGAGAAATTTTAATTTTTGAAAGTAGAAAAACAAGCAGAAAGAGAAAAGGAACATCAAGAAGATCCTGAAATCATGATTAAGGGTATGAATTATCTCTTTATCTATAAAGTATAAAACATGATCTGGTTGATATTTATGAATCATGAGGATATAATTTAAATATTTTATTTTTTAGATTGAGGTATTAAGTGATAAGGTGGAAATTCACAGTTAATGGATTATGAAGAACATTGAAATTATATGATGTATAGATATAGAAGATTAATTGTTAGGGTATACTAAAGGAAATGGAAATGTTTAAAATAATTAATACCTTTTTTATAGAGGTGTTAAATATGATGAATATTTTGGTTGTGTAATATGTAACCTTGTTGTTTTTATGGGAAAATGTTATTTGAGGAGGAATTCCCTTTAATGGACATAATTATAAAGTATTGGATAATCTTTAGGGTTCACATGATAAATTTTTTAGGAAATTATTTTTTATTTCGTTTTTGGATGAAAAATAAATCGTATGAGATACCCTTTGAGGTTAAAACAGTTTATAGTTATTTTTGAGACTTTATTATAATTTGGGAGCATTATATGAGTTAATTTTTTTTAAAAAAAGGAAAACCTATAAGATGGGTGACAACCCGTTGCGTCTGGAAATGTTGTGATAATCATACCCATAACAAAAGGACGATAATTATGAATTTCTTACTATTGGCCTATGTAAAGTCCCTGGTTAGTATGAAATCATTATTTTTTAGTTAAAAGATTTTACAGATTAAGAACATATTTATTATCAGAACCCATGTTCTATAAAATAGATAATATTGGGATTGGAAAATGTTTCTGTGATTAAGTGAATAATGTTATATTGGAAGACATTTAGTATTTGGGGAACCCTATATTACTAAGTTAAATAGAATACAATGGGTATTTTTTGATATTTAATGGTTCGATTTAATTTTTGTGGAATATATTATTTTATTTTGGTCTTATGGTTATTCAATTATTCATGGAAATGATTAATCTATCATGGAGAGTATGGAATTTTGGAAATTAAATTTTTAGTATGAGACATTAAGGGCGGTTTTTGTTTTTTTGAGGTAGTTCTTAAAATTTATATTAGAAGACTAAGTTATCAAATCCTTTTTAATTTTGGTTTTTAGTCAACATTTGAATTATTTAGAGGAATTTTAAGGATAATTTTTTGTGTAATGGTTTATGTTGAACTTTGGGTAATGATGTTGAATTTTGGATATTAATGTAGATTATTATCATAAAATGTTTATTTTTTTAGATAATTATATTATCTAATAATTAATATTTTGGTTTTGGTTGATGATTTATGATATGATAAATATATAGTAAATATTTTATGGATTATGTTATTCTCTAGAAGTTTATTCTGAAGTAAGAAATTCATCTTGAATAGTCATCATTTGGAGAAAAAGATGATTCTGATGTTTAATTTGAGTAATAGATTAAATAATACTTATAAATTAAGTATTTTTCATTATGTTATTAGTTAAATAAGTAAATTAATCCTAGAACTTGGTGAAAATGATCTTAAAATTAAAAAACGTTACCTGTTAACTTTTCATACTATAACAACAAATACCATTTCACCCATCACAAATTTAGTATTTTGTTATCGTTAAATTTCTCCTAACAATATTTTGATCTCTCTCCACTAGAACTTAATGCTTAGTTTTCTCTTCCATATCCATGTTTTCGTACATGTAACCCTATTATTTTTTATCTAATGTTTTCTTTGTATTCCCGATATTTATTTTAATTAGGAGGCTTTATTTCTTATTCTTCTGATGTATGATTTGAATTATGTTACCGATCCCAAATTTAAAATTGTGAGGATGTAATTTCCACAAGGTGGGGAGGATGTAACATCTCTATTTATTATAGAATAATAATTTTTATTTTTAATAATATTTATGAATTATATAGAAATTTTACCTTAATTTGGTTCTTGGTTTGATAGCATACCTGACACACCACATTGGGTTTCTCTGAAATCTTACGTTGCACGTAAGACTGAGTTATACAATATAATAATAATATATGGAAATATTATTATTGTTGGTAGTAGTTATCTCTTAGATCCAAGAATGATAGGAATGAAAAATGATAACTAAAATATTGATATATTTTTTACACGTGTTTATATAATGATTCATTGGTCAACAAATTAACTAGAAATGAGACTAAAAAGCAATTGAATACAAAGGATGTATTTCTTTGAAATACTATTTTAATTGTTAATAATTATGTTTATAAAATATTAAAATCACATTTTTGGATTATATTAATGAAATATAAATTTAATATTATTTTTAAAATTAAACTTAGATGTTTTCTAGTTATTACATAAGAATATATTTAATTTTAGGCATAAAACGAGAATTTTAAAAAAAATTATTTTTACTCCCTTTTGATAGAGACCACAATTTTAATATAGTTATTTATACTGATATATGTTATATTTGACTAAAATAAACATCTTATATTTATTTGGGAAATGAAAATTTACTTTTGATAATTTTTTGTTATTTTTCTGATAAATTTTATATTTTAATGAAATGCAAAGAACACAATATTTTAGGTCAAAACGTTTTTTTCATATAATTTATTTAAATAGATATATTACCATTTCAATTGGTTTTAAATTATAATTAAATATATATTTTTTCATTTATTTCAATGTATGTCATTGAAATAAATTTCAAATTGAAATTGTATATAAAAACATTATGAACTTTTGAACATTTTTATATTAAAACTCGTTTCCGCATTCCGTCAACAAGATTTATTATTAAATTAGATTTATTGACTTTTTATTTGATTATTAAAAAATTGAAAAACATGGTGGTAATCAGTATGAAAAATGTGATATCAAATTATCAAAATAATGTTTTTTTGTGAATAGTAACTTTAGTATTTTATTTACCATAATTAATGTTAAATCGGGTAGTTAAAGGTAAAAAAATATTATAATAATATAAAACTTGTAATAATCTCATTGGATGACTTATTTTCATCCAATAAAACACTTGAACATAAATTATGTCCTTTGGATGCCACTTAGGTCAGATTATTATATTAATAACATTTCATTTAAAGTAAAAACAATGATGTCATAAAAATGTATTTTATTACTAAAACTATTTTAATACAGTGTTACTTAAGTGATATATTAAACTATAAATATAATTTAAATATATATGAATATTACCCACATTATGATAATTTATTTTTAATTAATAAACATTAAATAATTCAACTTAATTATGAAAAAATGATGATGCAGTAATATATTTATTAGAGGAAGAATCAAATTAATGTTATTAATAATATTGAAATAAATATAATTTAAATATTTTATTCCATAAAATAATTTTATGGAATACACAGACATTTTATTAATGATTTAAACTATTTTTTTAATGAATCATATTTTTTTGATTTTTTAAAAGTTTATGTAATAAATAGTATCAAAATTGATATAATTTTTATTTTAATATATAAAATTAATAATATAATGAATTAAACGTTATAAAAATAAATGAAGAATCATAATGGTTATTTAAAGTATCAAAAATTCATTAATTATGCATTTATTAGTCTTTTGACATGTTATGGAAATTATTTTAACTCTCAAATTGAAATTACATAATAAAATTCTAATAGTTAATAGGGTTAAAAAATAAATATAAAGATTAAAAAATATGCAAAACATGACTATTTTTAATGGTATAAATGGATTTAGACCCATACTCATCATATAATAGAACTAAATCTTCTTGGACTAATTTGGAATAGTAATTATATTTATATATATTTAATAGTTTTTTCAAAATTCCAAGAGTGTCATGCCCCTCTCCTTTAAAAAGGTACTCTTATTATCTATTTTACACTCCTAAGAAATCATTTAGATATAAAAATAAATTGAAAACCCCATTATTATATTCCCTCACCACATTCATGAGGCTTTTGTTAAGGCATAACTGTAGAGACCCAATGGTTGACATACATGAACATTACATTACTTTTGCGGAATACTTAATACATAACCAAAATAGACACCTAAGGACCGTAATAATTTAGTGACTTTGGATACTCGGGACATAATCTTCTAATCATGGTGATAGATCTTCAACATCTCCCATAAATATCTTCCCGTTTTGATTTCTTACCTAAAAAATTTCATTATATCCTGCGGAAAATAAAACATATAAAGGTTGAGATCAAATGCTCAGTAAGGTTAATCATGGAGAAAATAAAACAAATAATATACATTTGAACTTTAAAACATGAACATAAATTTTAAACATTAAAATCTTGAGTTGTGAAATAAATCTTGGCAGTACGTAAGGAATATATCATAAAGTAACATCAATCATGATAAAATAGATTAGTAATAAATCCTGTATTTGTGGAAAACCATTAAGCATGTGATATGATTTCCATAGTGTCCAAGGCATTGATACTAAGACCATCGTAGTGGAAATTGTCCATTACTGAACAAGGTTTACCTGTTGTTATAGCCCGGTATTACAGAATCATATTTATTACTGTTCCAACCTTATCTATCTCATGATATATAAATCATTTCCCAATGCATTCAAGGGAGATATAGGTCCCACCCATCTCATATTTAAATCATTCTTATGTTTTCCACAAACTAAAAAAAACATTCATCATAACCCAAAGAATAAAATGGGTTTCATAAACATCATCCCATCATAACATAATCCATATAAAACAAATGGTTATCATTTCATCATAAGAAAATCAAACCTAGTAAATAATCGAGACATTATACTTGAAACATAATAATACTAAATAATGTCATCTTAGATTGGAAATAGTGTTGATAAAACTCTTGAAACAAATTCTTGATGAAAATATCCTTTCTTCTTTAAAATCATTTTCTTTTCACAAAATTCCATGTTATTTTAAAAGAAAATAATTTTGTTGAAAATAATAATGAAATCATGTAGAGTAATCTTTATGAAAATAAGGCGTTATGAAACCTTAAAAATTCATTCATGCCGTATAACTTAAAAAAAACATTCTCCTCATACTTTTTCTAGAAAATTTAAAAAAGTACCTCGTATGGTAAATAAAAGAAATATTTCTTCCATACCTTGTGGTAAAAGTCATAAATGGGTAAAAATAACTTTAAACATAAATTGAATAATAGTAACAATTTTATGAAATCATTTTGATAAAATATGAACATAGATGATAAACATATCCCTGATAAATACTTACGAATAAACAATCTCGTATAAGAATGTGATTCGAATAATTATCCCTTGCCTTATGTCCAATTTATTATTGATGTGTCCGAGACTCCTGTATAGTGGGTTTAAACATATTATTAACTTATTAAATAACCATAATAATATTTATGATATCATATGTGATTCACTTACAACTTTATATTATCCTTTCATTTGTCAATACTATGTTAAAGCAGCGTTTTAGGTAAAATCATTTCATTCATCGTACGTGTTTTGACTTGTAATTATTTATATGATTACTTAGAAGATGATTAATTACTTCCAAAATGTTTAACATGATTTATATATAAAATATATAAAATATATTAATAAATGGAATGAAATAAAACGTTCATGGAGACGATTGGTCGTACGTTTGCATGAACTCTATTTTTGTTTCATTATTAAATTGAATAGAAGTAAATGACATATATAAAAAAATCTAATAGAATTATTATGTCATATATTTCATTATTACTTATTATATATACTTTATAATTATTCTTGAATGGTTAACATGCACAATGAATCTAATCACATCGTGGAGATGGTAATCCATACGTACGCACGACCGATGAAATCATTCCCATAATTATTGAATGGAATTGGAGTGGATGATATAATATCTCAGAATTAGTATCATTTTATAATAACCATATATAGTTATTCATTAAACCAATACCCATCCATGTATGGTGGTGGTGGAATATAGATTACACCACGACAAGGAGATGGTATTCCGTATGTACGCATGCACGATGATTTTGTTTTCCGTAGGATGGATAGAAGGTGAAATGCGGTTGTTTTATATTTATAATAAAATAAGTATATTAGTGATACTGATGTTATTACTTTATAATGAAACAATTAAAGAAGAGTATGTTGAAGAAGAAATAAATTTGAAAGAATCGGTAAAGGATATTATCTTTTCTTGGACACACCTCTTCTAAACCTCGTCTTAGGGCACTAAAGATGGTCTTTGAAGAATACCAGTACCTCTAGAATGTTTTTAAGAAAGTGGATAAGATAAATGGATAAGGTTTTTCTGAGCTTTAAGACTCAATATGTTGCGAAGAGGAGAGAGAGGAGGTGCCTTTTTATAATAGAGGAGATGGACACTTTTTGAAACCTCAAAAATATTAATTTATAACAAATTCATACCCCACATAAAACCCCCCAAAAATGACTCATCTATAATATTAGATGATATAGGGTATTAATATCATCATCCAATAAAATTTAGACTTGTTTTTATTTTATTTAGACCCCTATAATTTTGATTTATCCTTATTGAATCTATTTAATTTTATTTGTGGTAATAACATTATAAATTCTAAATTGTTATAAATAATTACTTATGTGTTGTTAATTGTCCATAATTGGATACATTATGAAATTTTCGACCATGTAAATTTCAATTTATAATTTTGTTTTGTGATTTATAATCAATTTAATAAATTTTTATTTTTATAACATAACAATAGTGTCAATTTTGACACTATTAATTTATTCGAATTTAAAAAAATCCACACAGAGGATATATTTGAAAAAATATATTTAATATATTCATAACATGTCATATTTATCTATAAAATTCATGGAGAATATTAAATAGATCATATAATGTTTATTTTAATATTTTTAAAACCATTTATTTGATATTTAAATTAATAAAATAATTTCTACATCACTATTGTGTCACCATTAATGATAATTATTTAATCCCTAATAAATCTTAATAAATTCACATGATGTATATAATTTTATTATCTCCCTGGTGACAATTTATTTTTGTAGATTTATGAAATCTATCACTAAATTAAAATTATTACACTTATAAGATATAAGAGAATGACATGTTGTCACTTTCTTTGGTTTTAATAATAATTACATACTTTTCATGGTAAAAAGTCCTTGAAATGAATGTATTCAGACCCTTATATGATATTTATCAACTCTTATTTATCCAATAGAATTTTGGCATGTGTTATGGTAATTTTATAATCTTATTTTTACCATTAATTACCTGATTTACCTTTAACTATAGTAAATAAAATTTACTGTAGCTACTATTCATAATGAAAAAAATATAAATTATCCTATTAAGATAATCTGGGAATACTGATTCCAAATATAGAATCCATTTTTTCAAATTCAAAACATAGAAGTTTCAGTACTTAATTTAAAATTTATCCCGCTATTGTGAAAATGGGGTTTAAAAGTTAAAACATTGCAAAAGATTAAAATGTTTTTTCCTATAAATTCAATGTAAAATTAATGATAATGGATTAAATTAAATTTTATGGTAAAAATATATTATATTTATAGTTTTAAAATAGTAAATATTATTATTTAACCATATAAATTATCTTGATGAAAAAATTTGTTTTTATTTAAAATTTAGTGTAATTTTACTATTAATCAAAATATGAGAGTTAACAGAAAAATATTAAAAAATTATCCAATGTAAATATTTATATACTTATTGTAATGAATAAGTTTTTTTTTAAATTGAATTTATTAATGTGTCAAAAACTAGAGTTAAAGTGGGTGCGCCATCGAAAGGCGGCAAAACTGCATTGTTTGTAAAATGCTTATTTTACAGGAAAAATTTATTTTTTTCTCATACCATGTTCTAGATAATGTGTGAAAGGAATGGTAATGTTATAAAATTCAAAATCTGTTTAATAGTATTCATAACGTCTAGTTCATAAAAATATTATAACTATATATCGTTGTTTTTGTGAAACACAATATTGCGTACAACACATGCTATTAAGGAAGAGCGCTCTTACATGCAAAAAAAGACAAGAATAGTGTTTGTGTATACTACAAGCTAATAAGGTGTTTCATATTGCACAAAATAATCTTGTTTTAGTGTACAACATAAGACATCAAAGAAATTAAAAATAATATTTCTCATAAAATCTCGGGGTGTTACATTCTACCCCCATTAAAATGAATTTCACCCTCAAAATTTGTCGGGGTTATAAATAGTTTACTACTTGAATGTTTCTTTAATAGAAACCCACATCGTAAAAAGGAATACCAAAACATAATTTTAAAAACTAATGTATGAAACATAACAGTTACCCAAATTTACTCATCACTGGGTTTCCACATAGGAGAACATAGGTGAAAATATGGATATTGAAGAGAAATCTAACCATCAAGTTCTGATAGAGCGTGGTAGAGAACATGGCTATTAAAAAGCCAAAAGTCACCAAGACATAAATTTTTTATGATCTAAGGTACCATCTAATTCATCGGATATGAGGGTATTAGGACAACGTTTTTGGTTTTCAAGATTATTTCCCTAAAGTTGATGGATTTTTGAATAAGGATATATACTTAATTGATTTTTGTGTAATATCATCATTGGTCATTATAAGAAAAATTTCAACATAATCTTTTATTTAAAGAAATGAAGTTGAATTTTTCCTTCTTGAAATGTTAGTAGATCATGTGATAGAACGATAGGTTATTCTATCTGTCTCAAAAATCCAGAAAAAGTTAATAAATATACATAAGTCCATATATGGTGAGATTAACTATATATGATTCTAAAAATGGAATAATACTTCAACTATCTTACTACTTAAGAAAATATAACTAATTTCTATTAACCAGGAACTTCTGGTAGGCCAGTGGTAGGCGATAAAAGCCTGTCGCACTTAGGTTGTGGGTTCGATTCTCGCATCCTTGTCTAACAAGATGGGTTGTTGCCCATCCTACAGGTTTTCCTTTTTCTAAAACAATACTACTATAACATTTCAGAGATAATATCAAAAAGTTTTAGCCTTAAACAATACTATCTGATGTCTAACTTAATCCATTCCAATCTTTAGGCTTATCGAAAATACTTATATCCAATCTCATGGTATAAAGAAAAAGATTGATAGAGAGGTCATCTACCAATCATGTAAATACCATAACATATCCCCCATATATCAGAAGATATGTCTTGTCGGTCACATTCCAAACATGTGAATACCTTAATCATGTATTCTCTTGAAACATGAATTACCATAGAACCTTAGTGAGAACATGAATGCTGTCAAAAGTTAATTATTTCCACATATTCAAATCCAAAAAAAATCTATATACTCAAACCATGATATCACATTATGCTTATACCAGTCTGGAGCTCATTAATACTATCAACGATCTCATTATCTCTTCATCCCTCCATTATTCACATATCATCTACTTTCCAAAAATATCTGAATAACCATCCATGGTTGCTGGTACCATTAAACATATTCTTTCAAATACTTTTGGAAAAACAATAGTGTATCAATCCTGAGATGTTTCTTTATTTAATAGTACCATTAAATTACCTAGACAACATAACTCTTGATAAACATAAAATCATCCCACTACCTTCTTAATCCATTGATCGAGCATCATCATTTTATTCCTCAACACTTCTTTTATCTCATATATCATTTGTAGTCTCATCATCATCATCATCAACAGAAATACTACTCATACAACTATCCTGAATCTCTTCATGAGATTTTCCTTTAGGGAGTTGGTTTTCATAATGCCCGTATATTCAACATTTAAAACATTTAACCGTTGTTGATGTCGTAGCAATACCATTATCCTTGTCCATGGTGTTAACTAAACCTTTTCCTTTTTAATTACTGTATTTGTGTCCTTCTATTCCACACCCAAACCATCTTCCAGTTCCTTTGAAACATTCTTCCTGATTCCTCTTACCACATGATTTACATGATGGAAATTGAACTTTATTTCTTTTAGGATTATCATGAAACTCCATCTTTCTCTTATTATCTGAGTCAGGAAACTTAAGAAATTTGAGATTATTGATCATATTATGGGATAGAGATTAGGAATAATAATGATGTTTGGACTTCAAAATATTGTTTAATTTTGTTTCTCATGAAGAATATCATTCCATTGTTTATCATATCCTCTATTATTGTGAATCTCCCAGTTTCCAACCATTTTCTAAAACCCAAAAAAATTGTGTGAGGGGAAAAATCATACTAGGAAAACTACATAATCAAAGGAAATATTTTCAATATATAACATCTTAGGTTTAATCCTAGGTTATTCATGATCATTATCATAATTATAGGAATATAACCTATACATATACTTAATCTTAGGGGAATCCCTATACATAACTTAGAAATATCTCTAGGGATCTCACTAAATATTTCACATCCTGGTTTCCAAAGGATAACTAAACCATTCCTCTAATACAAACTGTAGAGAACCAAATCTTGACATAAATGTAAATTTCATTAGTTTTGCGGAATACTTAATACATAAAAAAATAGACACCCGAGGACCGTAATAGTTTAGTGTTTTTGGAAACTCGGAACATAATCTTCTAATCATGGTGAAATATCTTCATCATCTCCCATAAAGATTTTCCCCTTTTGTTTTGTTACCTAAAAACGTTCTTTATATCCTTTGGAAAAGAAGACATATAATGGGTGAGCTCAAATTCATGGTAAGGGTAATAATGGAGAAAATTAAACAAATAATATACTTTTTAAGCTAAAAAACATGAACATAATGTTTAAACATCAAAATCGTGAGTTGTGAAATAAATCTTGGCAGTACGTAAGACATAGATCATAAACAAACATCAATCATGATAAAATATCATGGGAATAAAACATGTAATTTTTTCAAACCATTTATCACATGATATGATTTCTATAGTATCCAAGGCATTGTTTCCAAGACTATTATAGTGGACAAATTCCATTACTGAACCAGGTTTACTGGCCGTTTCAGCCCTGTATTACTTAACCAGATTTACTTGTCGTTCCAGCCTTGTCTATCTCATGAGATATAAATCATTACCCAATTCATTAGAGGGAGATATAGGTCCCACCCATATAATATTAAAATCATTCTTACGTGTTCCACAAAATAAACATAAATAATTAATCATAACCCAAAGAATAAAATGGGTTTCATAAACATCATCCCAACATAAAATAATCCATATAAAACAAATGAATATCATTTAATCATAATAAAAATTAAAATATGTAAATAATAGAGAAATTATACTTGAAAAATAATAATACTAAAGAATTTCATCTTATATAGGAAATATTTTTGATAAAACACTTCAAATGAATTCTTGAGAAAAATATCCTTTCTTCTTCAAAATCATTTTCTTTTCACAAAATGCCATGTTATTTTAAAAGAGAAAAATATTGCTAAAAATAATCATGAAATCATGTAGAGTAAGCTTCATGAAAATAAGGCTTTATGAAACCGTAAAAATTCATTCATGCCGTATAATTTAAAAAAACATTCTCCTCGTACTTTTTCCAGAAATGTCAAAAAGTACCACATTTGGTAAACAAAAGAAAGATTCCTTCCACACATTGTAGAAAAAGTCATAAAAGGGTAAAAATGACTTTAAAATTACATGGAAGAATAATAAACATTTTATGAAAACATTTTTATAAAACATGGACATGGATGACAAACATAACCCCAGTAAATACATATGAATAAACAATCTCAGATAAGAACGAGAAAGAAATAATTATCCCTTACCATATTTCCAATTTCATCTATATATGTCCGAGACTCTGGTATAGTGGGTTTAAAAATATTATTTACATATAAAAGAACCATAATAATATTTATGATATCATATATGATTCCCTTCCGACTTTATATTACCCTTTCATTTGTTAATTCCATGTTAATGCAGCGTTTTGGGTAAAATAGTTTCATTCGTTGTACGTGTTTTGACTCTTAATTCTTTATATGATTACTTAGATCATTATTACTTACTTACAGAATGAAAAACATGATTTTTATATAATATATATTCAGAATATATATATAATATATCGATAAATGGAATGGAATACACCATTAATGGAGACGGTAGGCCGTACATACGCATGAACACTATTTTAATTTCCTTATTAAATTGAATGGAAGTAAATGACATATATATACACCAATGAAGTAGCATTATTATTTCATATATTTCATGATTACTTATTATATATACGTTATAATCACTCTTTAATGGTTAACATGGAGAATGAATCTCATCGCATTGTGGAGAGGGTAATTCGTACGTACGCACAAGCGATGATATCGTTCCCATAATTAAGGAATGGAATTGGAGTGGATGATATAATATCTCAAAGTTATTATAAATTTATAATAACTATATATAGTTATTCTATTCACCATTATACGAATCCATGTATGGTGGTGGTGGAAAATAGATTACACCACATCGTGGAGATGATATTCCGTACGTATGCATGCTCGGTGATTTTGTTTTCCGTAGGATGGATAGAAGGAGAAATAGAGGTGTTTCATATTTATAAAAACATATCAGTATATGAGTGATACTAATGTTATTACTTTATAATGAAACAAAAATATTATAGTAAGTAGAAGAAGAAAGAAATTTGAAATAATCGGTAAAGGAAATAACGTTTTCTTTGACGTGCCTCTTCTAAATCTCCTCTTAGGGCACTAAAGTTGGTCTTTGAAAAAGACCAGGAGTTGTAGTATGTTTCAAGGGAAGTGGAGAAGATAAAAGGATAGGTTTTGGCCAAGATTTATGTCTCCAAATGTTGTGAAGAGGAGAGGGAGGATGTGCCTTTTTATAAGAGAGGAGAGGGACACTTTTGGAAACCTCAAAAATATTAATTTATAATAAATTTAGAACCCACTTAAAAACCTCGAAAAACAACTAAATTAGAATATTAGATGATATAAATTTGTAATATCATAAAAAAATAAAATTTTCATGTGTTTTTAATTTATTTTAAACCCTATCATTTTGATTTATCCTTATTTAATCTATTTAATTTTCTTTGTGGTAATAAGATTCAAAATTATAAATTGTTATAAATAATTAATTATGTTTTATGAGTTGTCCATAATTGGATACTTCATGACATGTTAGACCATATAAATTTAAATTATTAATTTTTAAATATCTTTGTGATTTTTAAACAATTTAACAATTTTTTAATTTTTTTAAAATAACAATAGTTTCAATGTTGACACTATTCATTTATTTGAATTTATATAAAAGACTCAGAGAGGATATATTAAAAACAAGTATTTAATAGATCTATAAAATGTCATATTTATCTAGAAAATCCGTGTATCACATTAAATAGGTCATATAATGTTTATTTTAATATTTTTAAAACAATTTATTTGATATTTCAATCAATAAAATAATTTATACATCACTATTGTGTCACCATTAATGAAAATTATTTAATCGCTAAAAATTATAAATAAATTTTCATGATGTAGATAAATTTATTATCTTTCTAGTGACTATTTATGTTCGATGATTTATGAAATTTATCACCAAATTAAAATTATTAAACTTATATGATATAAGAGAGTGACATGTTGTCACATTCTTTGGTTTCAATAATAACTAGTCCTTCGCCCGTGAAAATGCATGAGACTATTCAATTTTTATTGAAAATGTCTGGTTCTACTTTATTAAAAAAATGTAATTCCATTGTACTCAATGTAATGAAAGAATGTTTTTCGAGTTACTGAATATTCAATATTGTAGTAAAAAGTAGAATGTAAATATGAAATGGAATGGTAATATATTATCAACATAGGGAAACAAATACTTGAAGTTTCATTAAAAAAATAAGAAATAATAATAAAAAAATAGATACATTAAAATTAAAACAACAGTTGTATCACAGTTGATTTTGAGTTAAACCCATGGAAATCAAAACAAATTGTTTGTATAGACGGTTTATTTAAAAATGATGGGTGAAAAATATTACATAAACTGAATACTTTAACTGTAGATAGTAACCCTCTTGGAGTCAAACAAAATACATAAAATAATTCTAGTAAAAACCATCATGAAGTGGGTTCCTGTGGCACTAAAGTGGACATGTACTACTGGTTTCTGGTTGATAGTAATTTGGTACCTTCACACATCACTAATGTTCAGAAAACCATGGTAAATAGGTAACATACACAAGATTTACTCATTACCGAGTTTCTTGTTGTGCCTTATATGTGTCCATACACCTTTTCTGTATATTTAATAATGGTGAAGTTGATAGTGGAAGTAAATATTTAAATATTAATTAGGAATTAACAAAATCAGAAATATTTTTGAAATACCGTGCAATTACATCATCAAATTCCAGTCTAGTTTTTCAGTTTTCTTGTTGAGTTTTTCCTTTAAATGGGGATGCAGTTCATAGCTTGTTGTCACATCAGAGTCTCAAGACATAAGAGTTCATTGGACCACATCATCAGCAGAAAACTAAGTTAGTAAATTTTTCAACATGAATATCTAACTTCAACCAATAATTTGAAAGAATTACTGAGATCTGTAAGTAGTGTATAAAATATATGATGTTTATGAGTTGGAAAATTATATGAACAAATGAAGTCAGAATTAATCATGTAAGGTAAATCAAAATGAAAAAAATATGCATTTTCAACTCCAATGATGTAATGAAAATAAAAGAGAATGAAGTAAAAGAAAATATATACTTGAGTTGTTTAAGCGGCCAGCTATGGTTGGGTAAGAGCTCCTTGGGGAACTCTTAAGTTTTTGTCTCCAATTTCTTCTCTTCTACTCCATGGTTGTATTTCTTCTCTATTTTTCATCTCTGGTTATATATATTAATGATGTATCCTATGTGATATTCATTATATTCCCACCTACTTTTTTCTCCAGGAAACAATAACCTGGGTAAAAAAGAAAATGACTTGTTCATTGAGCTTCATTATAATGGATGCACTCGTTTTTTAAGCTGTATAAATGTCATTTTCATCATAACATCTAATAAACCTAAGAAATAATAAAGAACTAATGAGATTAATTTGAAAATATTTCTAGCCATGAAATACACTCTTGGATGATCAACAGATGCATGTCAATATGCTGCATTAAACTGAGTAATTAGGAACCATCCATGGCACAACATTAATCAAATTGCATGATAATTAAACTTCACAATGTATACCTACTTCAAGGTAAATGGGAATATTTTATTCTATATAACAGAACCTTGAAAGGAGATACCAACCTTCATCTCCATATTTTCAATGGAATCAAATCAACTTATGGTGTTTAACACAGTAAGAATTTATGTGGATATTCCAGAAATGGGAGATATGAATAAAAAATTATTATAAATAGAATCCACAAGTGGATGAAATGATATACAATCTGAGTCAAGGATAGAGAAGAGTTCGATTATTTTTTCCAGAAATAAACATGGAATAAATTAGAATCATAATCAAGAAAAAAGTCAGGAAATGTGAATAGATTTTTTTTTCTCATGCAGC
Source organism: Viscum album (assembly GCA_963277665.1). Classification (NCBI taxonomy): domain Eukaryota; kingdom Viridiplantae; phylum Streptophyta; class Magnoliopsida; order Santalales; family Viscaceae; genus Viscum; species Viscum album. The sequence continues at coordinate 1,174,017,223 of OY728120.1, forward strand.
CCAAGACTACGAAAGAATTCTTTAAAAGAAAATATAAAATAAAATATTAAACTCATCGCTTATGAACATGAAATAAAATCTAATTTTTCTACCAGAAGTTCCCCACAACTAGATGAAGATTCACACAAGGGAAAGAAACTACAATGCACTTAACATGGATAAATGAGGCATTTCAAAGGATGAAGGGGGTGGGGATGAAGACAGAGAGAGCATCATCGAAGACATCCACAACTAATGGGAGCTCTGAACCAGCAACACAAGATCAATATGCATTCGAGTGGGGCTATGAATCACGATGAAATGGGAAAAATATTTTACCGTCTCAAATTGAAGTCCGGAAATGACTAAAACTCATTGAATTACTAATGAGATTAGGGGTTGAGTGAGGAAAAATCATATACCACACACAGACGACCTGTGGCATTCCTGTGAGAAAAAACGGGTTGGAATGTAGTTCAAAGTCCAAACCAAGGGAGGAATTCCAAGACCATATCCTTGTTATAGAAAATTAGAGTCTAATTAGAATTAAAAATTTATCATATCTTTTATCCTAATTGGATATTTTCTTATGTTTTTTTTCAAATTGGTATTAACAAGAAGTTATAATTTGGATCGTCATTTCCCCCAAAACAACAGTTGAGGCCGCCACATAATCGGATTTTTCCCAAAGTTATCCTTTTTTTTATTTTTTAAAAATATATATAACCAGCAATAAAGTGAGATAAATTCTAAGCATGGGAGAATTTTATGAATATTATCATGTGATTTAATTAGAATGGGTTATTTTTTAATTACAAATGGTTGTGGGGGTGTTAACAGTTGCGGTTGGAACAAAAATGACCCAACCGAAGGATTGAATAAACCTTTGAGTTTTTTTGGTTCATGTGTAAAACCAAACTACATATGTTAAATTAAACCACATCTATTTTTTAAGAAAATAGTTTTCTAGTTTTCTATCATCTCAACTCATGGACCGATTCCATGATCCAAACCCTCATTCAAAATTTAATATCAATCAGTACTAAAAAATAAAAGTTTTTTTCATATCCAGTAAAGAATAATATAATGTCAATGTAATAAGTTTATATAGAAATTTCATCCAAATTAGCATCCAATTATCATAAAATTTTATGGATGAATTTATATGATGTTACCATAAAAAATATGTTAATATGCAGTGTGGACTAAATCAAACCATCAATTAATGGTTTATAATTTTTTTAGTCTAAACAAAACATTTATTAAATGGAACGGTTTTTATGTATAAAAACTGAACGAAAAATCGTAATTTGGTTGATTGTTAGTTTAAATCGAACCAAAATAACCTATTCTCACCACTGGAAAATGGTTCAACTCATGACCGAGATTTTTTACAGCTTTAGAACCGTTTAAGCGGGTTTTGTGAGATATCTATACTCGTGAACCCAAACTCAGAACTGGACCTGTTTACACACTCCTAAAGATGTAGTGGATCAAATAAAAAGTAATTAAAGTACCACAGAATTCCCATATAAGTTGGTCTTGAATAACTTACAGTTAATTCACATATTTACTTGACCGAGTAGTGAATCTCAAGTGTGAAATAATATTGATGCTGAAATTTCTATTATTAAATTAGGCAAAAAGGAAAATAATTTTTTTATTTTAACACACACTACTCTAAAATAATGGATTCATTAGTCATAAAAACAATCCACTGATCTAATAAAAAACATGATCAACTGCTCAAATAAATAACATGATCTAGTATGCAATAAAAATTCATGAATCACATGATCAAATAAAAAACATGTTCCACTACTCTAAAAATTGATCCATTAGTAAAATATAATAAATGATCCATTAATCAAGGAAAATTGAAGATTGACTGCTGTGAAAATGATCCACTACTCTAACAAATGTCAAGTCAGATTTAGTAAAATTAAAAGTTACTAATAAGATTTGGATGTTAAATTCTTGATGACCAATATAAAGACATATATAAAAAACAATGTTGTTGTTGTACATGGTTTTTCAGTTGTAAGAATGACTTATAGTTATGGAAGAATATGTAATAAGCCAAGACCTTAACACCTACTCATCTATCCAATATGTTTACCTGTAGATATAATAATGTTTAAAAATAAGAACACATACTATGTATTACTAATAGGGAAATATTTAAATAAGGAATACATGAATTTGAATAATAAACCTATAAACAAAATTACCAGTTTCAAAGTAGTAAATGAATAAAAAGAATGTGGATTTCAAATTAACACGGAGTAGTAAATAGTTACACGACATATTGAAAATTACCTATCAATTTTTCTTTTCTTCTCAATAATGCAAACCAAATGAGAGAAATTATATGTAGAAGTTGGGTAACTGCTTCCACTATAAGTTGGGGATGCTACAAGGGATAAAGGAAATATTAAATGAATGAAACAATGAAACGCAATAATAATAAATAAATAATCAAATAAAATGTATCATATTCAATAATTAAAAACAACTAAACCATATCTAAAGAAAAATTTGTAAATAAAGAAGACAACAAATTGATACCAATAAATCACACTGAATTCAAGTTTGAGCAGGCTAACAATCTTTCTATATTTATACTAAAGCTAGATTTTTCCAGACACGTGTCGCTCCCACATCAATTGTATCCAATTTCGCATTTCCATCTTACCTCCTACCATCGCATTAACTAATAGTGGAAGTTGGGTAACTGCTTCCACTATAAGTTGGGGATGCTGCAAGGGATTGAGGAAATATTAAATGAATGAAACAATGAAACACAATAATAACAAATAAATAATCAAATAAAATGTATCGTATTCAATAATTCAATACAACTAAACCATATCTAATGAAAAATTTGTAAATAAAGAAGACAATAAATTGATACCAATAAATCACACTGAATTCAAGTTTGAGCAGGATAACAATCTATCTATATATATACTAAAGCTAGATTTTTCCAAACACGTGTCGCTCCCACATCAATTGTATCCAATTTCGCATTTCCATCTTACCTCCTACCATCGCATTAACTTCCCTCCCTATCGTGACTCCCCTATGCCGCTATCACTATTTCTGAACCTCCATAGATTCTTTATCATCATACGATCCCACCAAAATCGACAAATAAACTCAGAAAAATTGTGCCTCATCTCACAACTAGATCTCAAACTCTTCCAATCATCACCTCTTCTCTCCTTCTATACATCTTCTTCATGACTACATAACTCCTACCCATCGCAAATTTGCTATTCTGATTCATTGGTTTGAAAACATCAAATGTTTTGGCTTCATCATCATCCTACGCCTTCACCTTGATATTCTATGAAATCTATGGCTGACACTGAATTTTGACACAATTCCTTCACCTCTTCAAATATCTATAAACTAGGGTTTCTAAAGCTACTCTATTTAGTGTCCGAAATATAGGGTTTCAAGTCCATCATTATCAACCATCAGTTGATTTTTCTAACTCTGATACCATCACTCCAAAATCATCCACCGCCAACCGACCCTTTGATTTTGTCTAAAATCCACATTTTTCTACTATTCTAGTAAACTCGTGTTCTTCTTCATTCTGCTTCAAAAATACGTTCTGTAACAGGTACGATTGACTACTATACTGCGATAATTATCCCTTGTGTTCATAGTTATATTATTGGTATATTCACACAAGGTATTGAAAAATTCATTATAATTTATCCTTATTCAATACTCCAAGTATTATTTGTCTTCACCATTTACCTTAATTAATTTGAGGAGTTTTAGTCGTTTTCAGATCTTCATTTCGATACGGTAAAATATTTTAACAGTTTAATTTATGATTCGTAGCCACTTGAATAGTTGGTTTATCATGTATTTCTGGTTGTGAGATCCCATCAGCTACGAATTTCTTCAATAATTCTCTCTCAACATTCAACATACCCTCTTCTTCTGTCGAAATGCATCATTCATCCATGGTAAGCAATCTACATTTGTTTTCTCTTGTATGAAGCTTAATCTAATTGTGGGGAACTTATGGTAGAAAAATCTCAATTGAGTTCATGTTCACAAGCAACGAGTTTCTGAATGTCTTTTCTATTTTCTTCTAAAGAATTTTTTCGTAGTCTGTTTTTATTGCATATGGGGAAAAAAGCTATCAGTGTTACCTAACAATTTTTTTTATTTGGATTCAAATTTATTCCATGTTTATTTCAGGAAAAAAATATTCGAACTCTTATCTACCTTGATTTAGTTTGTATATCATTCCATCCAATTGTTATTTCTATTTATAATAAATTTTGTTATGAATCTATCCTATTCCCAGAATATCCACCTAAATGATTATTGTTTTAATCACCAGAAGTAGATTTGGTTCCTTGGAAAATACATATATGAAGGTTGGAACCTCATTACTATGTTCTGTTATGAAGAATAAAAAATTTCCATTTACCTTGCATCAGGTATAATTTTGGTATGTTTTATTATCACACAATTTTATTACTGTTGTGAAATATTGAGTTCATGATTATTCAGTTTAATGCAGAGCTTATTGACATGCATCTTTTGACCATCTAATGCTGTATTTCAATCCTAGAATTATTTTCAAATTAATATCATTAATCTTCAATATCTATATATATATATCTATATACATACTAAAGAAGGATTTTTTATACTAACATTTCACCATCCTATGTAGCCACATCACCCCAAATTGTTTATCCCTCCTCCAAACCTGAAATAACCCTCCTGCTATCCCAATCCTGATTGGGATTTACCATGACTTCTCCCACCCCTCCCCCATTCTGCTTTACCCGATCTAGGGTTCTCACAAACCTCCCAAATCCCTCCTCCATGAATTCCCTCTCTCTCCTTCCCCTATTTGAATCCCCTCTCTAGACACGACTCTACCTCCGCATGATCTCCCATCGGCTCCTCTGCCATCGACTCCTCTTCCATCAACTCCTCCGTCTTCAGCTCCTCCAATTCGTGAATTACAATAGGACATTCTATGGTACCAAATGAATTTTTACTGTTGTTTCCTCTATTCCCTACTTCATCATCTCCGACTTGTGATTTCCGTCGGGTGTTGCTGCAAACCCACTACATTTTTACTACTACTCCACATGCTCCTACAACATGTGCAATAACTGTCTCTTTTTGGTAATTCGACTTTTGACCAACCCGCTGCTCCATGCCCTATATATTTTTGTCGACTCATCCACCCTCAACAAATATATGGTTTTAACACATCCTATTTTACTTCATAACAAGTTTTCATTTTACTCTATTGCATCCTCAAATATTCAATTTAGCCCCATCATAATTACCAATGGTATTCCCGATGATCACTTTATTATTATCATTTCAAATAAACTATTTATTTATAGTAAATTTTGTTTTTGTGCATTCTCATTGTCCATTTCACAAGTTGATGCAGTGATATCATGTCTTATTGACTGGGTTTTACGCAAAATGACAGTAACCTAGAAAATGTGTGAATGTCACTAGAGGGAGGGGCTTCGTTGCGTGATGTTTGGTGGACAACCGTGAATGATGAGGCATGGGTCATATTTCCTCAAATCCCATAACATCTTAACTAGGTCGGTTCTACTTCCTCACATGGTATCTTATTTCTACCATTGTGTGGGGTTTCTTTGAGTACAAATTGTTAGCCAGCTAAAATTTGAATTCAGTGTGATTTATTGGTATATATTTATTATCTTTTTTATTTTCAAATTCTCCTTGGTTATGGTTTAGTTTTTTTGTATTATTGAATACGATACAGTTTATTTGATTATTTATTTATTATTACCGGGTTTCATTGATTCATTCATTTACTATTTCCTCAATCCCTTGCAGTATCCCCATCTTATAGTGGAAGTAGTTACCCAACTTCTAAATATAATTTATCTCATTTGGTGTGTATTATTGATAAGAAAAAAATAGTTGATAGATAATTTTCAATATGTCATGTTACTATTTACTGTTCTGAGATAATTTGAAATCCATACGCTTTTTTATTCATTACTAATTTCAAACCGGTAATTTTGTTTACAGATTTCTTATTCATATTCCTATATTCCTTATTTAAATGTTTCCTTATTTGTCATACATAGTATGTGTTCTTATTTTTAAACATTATTATATCTACAGGTAAACATATTGGATGAATGTTTAGGTTATCACCTCTTAGCTTATTACATATTCTTCCATTACTATAAGTCATTCTCACAACAGACAAACGAGGTACAACAACAATGTTGTTTTTTATATATGTTTTCATATTGGTCATCAAAAATTTAACATCCAAAACTTATTAGTGATTTTTACTTTTACAATATCTGACTTGATATTTTTTAGAGCAGTGGATCTTTTTCATAGCAGTCAATCATAAACTTTCCTTGATTAGTGGATCATGAATTATATTCCACTAATGGGTCATATTTTTAGTGTAGTGGAACATGATTTTTATTTGATCATTTGATATGCACATTTTTATTGAATACTGGATCAAGTTATTTGTTTTAGCAGATGATCAAGTTTTTTATTAGATCTGTGGATTTTTTTATGACGAATGAATCCAGTATTTTAGAGTAGTGTGTGTTAAAATAAATAAATCATTTTCCTTTTCTGAAAAACTGAATCATGTAAATTTCTGAAACATTATTATTTCATGCTTGAGATTAACTACTCGGTCATGTAAATATGTCAATTAACTGCAAGTCATGCAAGAACAACTGATTTTGGAATTATATGGTACATTAATTACTTTCTTATTTTTTCCACTACATCAGTAGGAGGGTGTAAACTGTTCTGGTTCTGAGTTTGGTTTCACGAGTATAGATATCTCAGTAAACCCTCTTAAATTTTTCAGAAGTTGGAACAAATATGGGTCTTGAGTTGAACCATTTACTAGGGGGTGGAAGTAGATTAGTTTGGTTCGATTTAAACTACATAATAAAACCAAATTATGATTTTTTGTTCAGTTTTTATAAATAAAAACCATTCCATTTAATAAATGTTTGGTTTGGACTAAAAAAATTATAATCCCTTGAATTATAGTTTGATTTAGTTCACACTGTAGATTCACATTTTTTAATGGTAACATCCTATAAATTGATCCATAACATTTTATAATTATTGGATGCTAATTTGGATGAAATTTATATATAAAATCAATACATTGAAATTATATTATACTTGACTAGCTATGAAAACAAAAAATATATTTTTAGTAGTTATTGAAAATAAAATTTGAATGACCGTTTGGATCTTGGATTCGATCCCTGAGTTGAGTTGATAGAAAATTAGAAAACTATTTTCTTAAAAAATAGATTTGGTTTAATTTAACATATGTAGTTTGGTTTTACACAAGAACCAAAAAAAACTTAAATTTCTACTCAATCATTTAGTTTGGTGGTTTTTTTCCAACCCCAACTGGTCACACCCCCACAACCATTTTTAATAAAAAAAATAACCCATTCTAATTAAATCACATGATAATGTTCATAAAATTCTCCCATGTTTATAATTTAACTCTCTTTGCTGCTGGTCATATATATTTTTAAAAAATAAAAATATGATAACTTTGGGCCAAAGCCGATTACGTGGAGACCTCAAATGTTGATTTGGGATAAATGATGATACAGATTATAAATGGATGTTATTTCCAATTTGGACAAAAAACATAAGAATATATCAAATTAGGATAAAAGATATAATAAAATTTCAATTTTAATTAGACTTTAATTGTCTCTAACAAGGATTTGGTCCTAGAAATCAGCCCTTGGTGTGGTCTTTGTACTACATTGCGACCTGTTTTGGCTCGCAGGAAAGCCACATGTCATCTGTGTGTGGTATATGCTTTTTCCTCACTCAAACCCTAATCTCATAAGTAATTAAACGAGTTTTAGTAATTTCTGGAACATCAGTTCGATACGCTAAAATATTTTAACCATTTCATTCATGATTCGTAGCCCCACTCGAATTCAGTTTGATCTTATGTTGCTGGTTCCAAGCTCCCATTAGCTGTTTATGTCTCCGATGATACTCTCTCTGTCTTCATCCCCACCCCCTTCATCCTTTGAAATGCCTCATTCATCCATGTTAATAACACTGTAGTTACTTTCTCTTGCTTGAAGCTTCATTTGGTTGCGGGGAACTTCTGGTAGAAATATTATATTTCATTTCATGTTCATAAGCGATGAGTTGCAGATTTTATTTTCTATTTTCATTTAAAGAATTCTGTTGTATTCTTGTGCTGCATGAGAAAAAAAATCTATTCACATTTCTTATATTTTTTCTTGATTTGGATTCAAATTTATTCAGTGTTTATTTCTGGAAAAAAATAATCGAACTCTTCTCCACCATTGATTCAGTTTGTATATCATTTCATCCACTTATGGATTCTATTTATAATAATTTTTTATGCATATCTCCCATTTCTGGAATATCCACATAAATTCTTACTGTTTTAAACACCATAAGTTGATTTTTTTCCTTTGAACAGATGGAGATGAAGGTTGGTATCTCCTTTCTAGGTTCTGTTATAGAGAATAAAAAATTCCCATTTACCTTGTAGTAGGTATACATTGTGATGTTTAATTATCATACAATTTTATTACTATTGTGCCATGGATGGTTCCTAATTACTCAGTTTAATGGAGCTTATTGACATTCATCCATTTATCATATAAGTGTGTATTTCATTCCTAGAAATATTTTCAAATTAATATAATTATTTATTTATTATTTCTTAGGTGTATTGGATGTTGTGATGAAAATGAAAAGTATACGGCTTGAAAAATGAGTGCACCCATTATAATGATGCTCAATGATCATGTAATTTTCTTTTCTACCCTGGTTATTATTTCTTGGAGAGAAAAGTAGGTGGGAATTTAATGAAGATCACACAGAATACATAATTCCTATATATAACCAAAGATAAAAAATAGGGAGGAAATAGAAGCAGGGAGGAGAAGAGGAGAAATTGGAGTCAAAAACTTAAGAGTTCCCCAGGGATATCGTACCCAACCCCAGATGGCCTCTTAAACAACTCAAGTATATGTTTTGTTTTTCTTCATTATCTTTTATTTTCATTACACCATTGGAGTTCACATTACATATTTGTTTTCATAACAATTTACCTTACATGATTAATTCTGAATTCATTTGATCATATAATTTTCCAATTCATAAACATCATATTTTTTATACACTACTTATATATCTCAGTAATTGATTCAAATTATTGGTTGAAGTTAGATATTCATGTAGAAATAATATACTAACTTAGTTTTCGGCTAATGATGTGGTCCAAAAAACTCTTACGTCTCAAGACTATGACTTAGCAACATGCCATGAACTGAATCCTCGTTTAATGAAAAAACTCAACAAGAAAACTGAAAAACATTACTGAAATTTGATGATGTAATTGCAAGGTATTTGAAAAATATTACTGATTTTGTTATTTTCTAATTTCAATTTACATTTTTACTTCTATTTTCAACTTCACTATTATTAAATATACACAAAAGGTGTATGAACATGTATAAGGCACAACTAGACACTCTTTAATGAGTAAATCTCATAGATGTTACATATTTACCATTTTTTCTCAATATTAGTAATGTGTGCAGGTACCAGATTACTATCAACCAGAAACCACCAGTACATGTCCACATTAGCGCCACGGGAACCCACTTCTTGATGGTTTTTACTAGCATAATATTCTGAATTTTGTTTGAATCCAAGAGGGATGCAATCTTCAGTTAAAGTATTCAGTTTCTGTAATATTTTTCACCCATTATTTTTTAAATAAACCGTCTATCCGAATAATTTGTTTTTATTTCCATGGATTTAACTAAAAATCAATTTTGATATAACTGCTGTTTCAATTTTAATGTATCACTGTTGCAATTAATATTTCTTATTTTATGTTAATGATACTTCATGTATTATTCTCTCTATGTTTATAATATGGTACCATTCCATTTCATATATAAATTCTACATTTTTACTAAAATATTGAATTTTCAGTAACATGAAAAACATTGTTTCATTACATTGAGTATAATGACATTACATTTTTCTTAATAATGCAGAACCAGACAATTTCAATGAAAATTGAATAGTCCTGTGCATTTTCACGGGTGGAGGACTAGTATGTAATCAATGAAACCCCACAAAATGGTAGAAATAAGATACCATGTGAGGAAGTAGAACCGACCTAGTTTAGATGTTATGAGATTTGAGGAAGTAGGACCCATGCCTCATCATTCAAGGCTGTCCACCAAACATCACGCAATGAAGCCCCTCCCTCTAGTCACATGCACACCATTTATATTTTACAGTCATTTTGCGTCAAACCTAGTCAATAAGACTTGATATCACTGCATTAACTTGTGAAATGGACAATGAGAATGCACAAAAACAAAATTTACAATAAATAAATTGTTTATTTGAAATGATAATCATAATGTGATTAGCGAAATTATCATTGGGCACTATGATGTGGCTAAATTGCATATTTGAGGGTGAAATAGAGTAAAAGGACAACCTGTTATGAAGTAAAATAGGATGTGGTAAAACCCTATCTTTGGTGATGGTGGATGAGTCGACAACATTATGTCGGGTGTGGAGCAGCAGGTTGGTCGAAAGTCGAATTACCAGAAAGAGACACCTACAACACATGTTGTAGGAGCACGTGGAGCTGTAGTAAAAATGGAGTTGGTGTTGCATCAACACCCGACGGAAATCACGAGTCGGAGATAACGAAGCTGGGCATGGAGAAAACAACAGTAAAAATGCATTTGGTACCATAGCAAGATGTGTTGTGATTCTCGAATTGGAGGATCCGAAGGTGGAGGAGTTGATGTCAGAGGAGTCGATGGCAGAGGAGATGATTTGAGATCATGGGGAGGCAGAGTCACATCTAGAGAGGGGATTCGAATAGGGAGAGAGAGAGAGGGGATTAATGGAGGAGGTATTCGGGATGTTTGCGAGAACTCTAGAGCCGGTAAAGCGGAATAGGGGAGGGGTGGGAGAAGTCATGGTAAATCCCAATCGGGATTGGGAAATCGGGAGGTTTATTTTGGGTTTGGAGGAGGGATAATGAATTTGTGGTGACGTGGCTACATAGGAAGGTGACACGTTAGTAGAAAAAAGCCTTCTTTAGTATGTATATAGATATAGATATAGATAGATATAGAAGATTAATGACATTAATTTGAAAATAATTCTAGTCATGAAAACATCATTAGATGGTCAAAAGATGCACGTCAATAAGATCTGTATTAAACTGAATAATCATGAACCAGGAATTTGACAATAGTAATCAACTTGAGTGGTAATAAAACATACCAAAAGTATACCTGCTGCAAGGAAAATGAAAATTTTTTATTCTTCAAAACATAACATAGTAAGGAGGTGCCATCCTTCATATACGTATTTCCCAAGGAAACAAATCAACTTCTGGTGATGAAAACAATAATCATTTATGTGGATATTCTGAGAATATGAGATATGCATAACGAAAATTATTATAAATAGAAACCACAATAGGATTAAATGATATAAAAACTAAATCAAGGGTAGATAAGAGTTCAAATATATTTTTCTGGATATAAACATGGAATGATTTTAAATCCAAATCAAGAAAATAGTTAAGAAACACGAATAGATATTTTCCCCATATACAACAAAAACAGACTACGAAAAAATTCATTAAAAGAAAATGGAAAACACATTCAGAAAATCACGCTTGTGGACATGAACTCAATTGCAATTTTTCTACCATAAGTACCCCACAATTAGAGGAACATTCATACAAGTGATAACAAATGCGGAGTTCTTACCAAGGATGAATGATGAATTTTGAAGGAAGAAGAGGGTATACTGAAGGTAGAGAGAGAACTGTCAATGACATCCGTAGCTGATGGGATCTTAGAAATAGTAATACAATATAAACCCCTCCATTCAAGTGGCTACGAATCACAAATTAAAATGTTAAAATATTTTACCATACCAAACTGATGATCTGAAAACAAATAAAACTCATCAAATTAATTAAGGTTAATGCTGAAGACAAATAATACTTGGGGGTATTGAATAAGGATAAATTATAATAAAAGTTTCAATACCTTGTGTGAATATACAAATAATATAACTATGAACACAAGAGATAAGTATCACAGTATATTAGTCAATCATAACTGTTTCAGAACTTATTGTTCAAGCAGAACGAAGGAGAACCAGAGTTTATTGGAACTGTAGAAAAATGTTGATTTTAGAAAAAATCAAAGGGTCATTTGGCAGTTACTGATTTCGGAGTGATGATATCAGATTTAGATGAATCAAATTATGGCCGACTAATATGGACTTGAATCCCTATATTTTGATCACTGAATAGAGTAGCTCTAGAAACCCTAGTTTACGAATATTTTAAGAGGTGAAGGCATTGTGTCGACATTCAATGTCGGCCGTAGATTTCAAAGAATGATCACGGTGAAGACTTCAGATGATGATGAAGGGTTGACACCATTAAAGGATGGGGGTAGAGAGAGACTCCCTCATAATGAGTGGAGTTGAGAGGTTTTTCTCTCCCACCATTATTAGGGCGTTTTTGTCACGGGTGGTCCCCACACCGTATCCTCTCGTGGGAGGTTAGGTTTGGGTGGGGCCCACCACCATAACTTCTCATGGGAGATTAAGGTGTGGTGGTCCCCACATTTAACTTCCACTTGGGTAGTTAAAACAGATAAAAATAAAATAAAACACGTTTTTATTATATTTTATTATTCCAACAAAAACCCCAAAACAATCCTCCTCTGTTAACCAACTACAATCGAGTTGAAAGACTTCTTAAGAAAATACCGGCGATGTGAGTTCAACGGTGCCATCAAGTATCAATTCTGAACACTGGTTCGAATGTAATAAAAATCCACTCGTACGTTTGGTGAACGTACCAGAAGAAAACTTCAAGAATTGATTCCGGGAACTCCGAGTCTCAAAATCACGCACAGTCAAGTTTCATGGACTCATAAAATTCCCATTTAATTAAAAACAATTACATGGGAATTCCAGGTCATTATAGTGTATTATTTAAACACATTTTCATGATTACAAGGAATCAAATTTCGAAGGACTGATCAGTTTAGCAGTCTTGGAAAATAGATTACACACACAAATGATTATATTAAAATTCAAAAAAAAACATAGAAAATTCATTTAGAACCCCATTATTTTACTATATTAACCATTCATAACATTCATAAAACACTTCTTGGAATCCTGGGAATTTAAAACATAATAAATGGGTGAGTTCATAGGCTTAGTAAGTGTAAAAAATATAGTGAAATCAATCATGAATCAGCATAAAATTTTAAGGCAATGTATAAAACTGAAAAAAATCCTTTTAAACATAATCATCATTGTAATATAGCATAAAAAAATCAAATAATTCAATTTAAACATTCACATGGATGTTGTTCTAGTCAAATAATCAAATGTAATATCAATAACTTATCTCATAATGAGGAAATGCATAATTTTGTGCATCATAACCATACTGTTAAGACCTCCTTCCAAGACCATACATAACCATACCATCAAGGCCTCATACCAGGACAGTAGTGTGTCTCATGAAACCTAATGATGCATCGAGGGTCTATAGTGGGGCCTACCTATCACTTACTATGTAAAACACATTCCCCTTAATAAAGGGTTGAAACATAACAAACATAAAAATTTTTATTAAAAAAATATTAATACATGATTATACTTTTTCCCTAAAACACTAATCATATCAAAATATCACATTCATGTAAAACATATCATAAAACATTCCACACAAGGTGGTTGATTTCATCATAAGAAAATAACCTCAATTAAACATAAAATTCAACTATGTATGTTGACATAGATGAAAACAATTTAATAAAATCATTAAAAATATAACGAGACAAATATCTATTTTTCTTGAAATGATTTATTAAAAAGAAACAACCCTATTAAAGACATTTAAAAATAGATTTTTTTAAAAAAAATTCCCATAGCACTTAGAAAATATTTATATGTATTAAAATTTTAAAACATTCTTGTCCACAAAAATAAATCTTTAAATCCGTTTGAAGACATGGACATTAAAGAGAATGATTTAGAAGAATAAATCATTAAACCATTTAAAATGATTCTTTTGGTTAATATTAGCTTACAAAAAAATTTAATTATTACTTTTGGAGATATATTTAAATAACATGGACATGGATCATAATTATGTCCTAGTAAATACTTTTTCATAAACAATCTCAGATAATAATAAGATTGTGATATTAACCCTTACCTTGTATTATCCATCAGTTGAGGATGTTCTAAACTATTTTATAATAATTAAATCATGTTTTTAAATTATAAAATGACCATATTATTATTTATGATATCATATATGATCTTATTATATCATTTTGTTAATAATATTTCAGTGTTACTATTTTTTCTTGTGTTAATTGTTTTATTTTACAATGGATGTTTTGTTGTGTAAGTCATATTTGTTAAGAGAGGAATTATTTTATTCATATATATATATAACCATATTAAGTTCATAATTATTATTTTATACTTATCTTATAAATTTTATAATTATTATTTAGTTTTTAACATCTAGAATGATTCTCACGGTATCATGGAGACCGTAGGCTGTATATATGCATGAGCAGCGGTATCATTCCCTTGATGGTTAAATGGTATTGAATTGAATGATATATTAATTATGAATAACAATTATAATTTTATATTAATTATTTATATCCATTATACTCATCATTATTCCAGTCGGAATAATATAGTATTGAATAAGAATTTACACCAAGGCATGGAGATGGTAAGTTGTACGTACACACACATGGGGATATTATTATACTTAGGATGGATTAAAAGAGTAATATGGATGTCCAATAATTATAATAAAATATTACCATTAACATGATACTATATTTATTACTTTTATTTGGAAAAATCCCTCTAATTGGATGTAGAAGAAGAAAAAACATTGAATTTGTTGATAAAACAATTACCTCTTTTGCAGGTATCTTCTATTGATTTGAACAAAATGAATCCATAGGTTGGCTTTCAGCCCAAAGGATGACATATATGATGAATTTAGAGAATATGGTTGGATAATGGGTGGGGTTGGGTAGAATAAAAGTTATTTATAGGAATGAATAAAATAGAAGGAGATGATCCCTTCTATAAGAGAGGTAATGGGAACTTTTGGAAACTATCAAAATATGAAATTAAAATAAATTATTTCACAAACCCCACTTTCTCCAAATTGAATTATATCAAAAATAAGATGATTATTGGTAAACATAATATCAACCAATAAAATTTATACATTATATGATTTTATTTTACACCTTATAATTTTTATCCCTATTTAATCTATTTAAATTTAATTATGGTAATATTATTCTAAAATTTTAATGGTTATAAATATTTACATATATTGTGTAAATTTACCCGGAATGGTAAATATATGAAATTTTAGACCTTATAATTATAACATTGTAATTTTTACAGAATTTTAAATAATTTAATAAAATTTCATTTTTATGAAATATCAATAGTGTCAATTTTGGAACTAATCATAACTTTGACACCAATTAAAATCCAAACAGAAAGATAACATCGAACCAAATAATTTAATAAACTATTTAGTTTTAATATTTTCTTATAAAATTCATTAATATCCTCCATTATTTAAATTAAAATTATTTTAATATTTTTGAAATCATTTATTTTATATTTCTATTAAAAAATAATTACGTCTTCACTGTTGTGTCATTAATTATGTAAATTAATTAGTCTCTAAAAATTATAAATAAATTACTGTTAAGTATATGATTAATTTATATTTCTAGATATTATTAATTATCGAGTTTATCTCTTGGTTATCTCTATATTAAAATTATTTTATGTATATGTAATGAGAGTGTGACATTTGGTCACATTCTTTGATTTTAATAATATCTATGTCATTTTCAGGTACATGGGTCCATAAAATAATTAAAAAATAGATCATTATGATATATTTTACATCATCCTGGTTAGATGGATGAATAATAAATTTATAGTAATTTTATTACAATTAATAAATTATTATTTATTTTAAAGTATAATTTATTTCAATTTTGATAGTTTTCAATATTTATATTTTTAAAAATATAAAACCAACATGATAACTTCAAACCAATAAATCCAATATTTCAATAAAATGACTATTTTATAATTAAATTATTTCATATCATTGACTAATTCATATTATATTTATTTTAATATTATTAATATCATTTAATTGATTCTCTCTCCAATAAAATAATTAATACATCTTCATTGTGTCACCATTTAATTTAATTATTTATTTCCTAAAAATTATATAAAATTACCATAATGTAGAAAAACATTTTAATTTCCAATGAATATTTATAGTTTACCATATCACTTATATAACTGCATATTAAAAATATTTTACTTTTAAAAAACGAATGTATTACAAAATTGGATTTTCATTAAATATAATATTATAAATATATTAGAATCTTCCAAGATAATCCAAGTAGTCCAAAAATATTCCCAAGGATTATTTTTTCCTTAAAACACATTCCCAATGAAATTAGGACAAGCATTATGGTAATTTTAATAAAATGATTACCTTTAGTTACATGATTTACCCTTAACCGCGGTAATAATTTTTTTTTATTAATGTTACTATTCAAAAAACCCAAAAATAAAAGGAACCTAGTTACATTATTCAGACCCACTGATTCAAAATATGGAATCCATTTTTGAAAATTAAAATGTAGAATTATTAGTAACTAACTTAAAATTAATCTTGTTATCTGAATGAAAAATGAGTTTTTAAATGTTAAAACATTACAAAAGATTGAAATGTTTTTTACATTAAAATTCATGGTAAAATTAATTACAATGACCAAAAATATATTAATTGTTAATGATATATTATATTTTTACATTAAAACTATTATATAAAATAATGTATCTACATTAATTATTTCAATAAAAAAGTTATTTTCAAATAAAACTTATTATATTTTTACAATTCACCGCAAAATTAAAACATTCAAAAAAATAGAGAAAATTCATCCAAAGTATATTTTAATATCCCTTTTCCATGGAAGAAAATTATTTGGTCAAATTTAATATATAAATGTTTTAAAAAGTAGATTTAAAATGGGTGTTCCATCAAAAGGTGGTAAAACTGCATTTTTTGAAAACTACTTATTTTTTTTCTGAAATATGGAATCTTTTCATATATCATGTATAGAGAATACATAAGATTAATGTTTATACTATATGGAATATATAAAATTAAAAATTAGGTTAATGCAATTCGTAAATACTAATTTAATGTCCAAGTTATATATTATATTGAATAATAATATTTTATTAACATATTATTGTACTGTAGAACTGGGATTTCTCTGTAAGGAAAGAAGACAAATTATTGTGTGCAGTGTAAGAATTCCAAGGTGCTTATAAGAAAAATAGAAATGATTAAAAAATAAATTTATAAAAAAATGAAAATATTGTAATTTCTTGGTGTGTTACATTATCCCTTCCATCTATAAACTGTTTCCACTCAATTTGAAATAGCACATAAAAAATAAAAGGTTATTACTAAAAAAATACCCTTGTGGGAAAACAACATCAGAAATGGGGCTAATAAAATATAATATTAATAATATGGAAAGTTAAATGTAAACGTCACCGCAAAATTAGTCATTCTAATAGGATAACATTAGTGGAAATTAGATATATGTACTTGAAAAAAAATGTAAATATTTATTCAGAGTGATTGAGGTCATCAATAAAAAAAATGATTAAAAGAAAATTGAAAGCCTCAGAGACTTAAATCTTTGATGATATCAAATAAAATTAATTCCATAAAAATTAAACTATTATAATAACACATTTTTATATACATTTTCGTATAGTTGGGGGATCAATTTACTATCTAGATAAAAACTCCAAAAAAATTACTTTAGTTAATTCCATGTCATAAGAATAATCTCATCATTTAATTGTTCTTAGATATATTTTTAATTCATCCCCTACACCAGGAAATGATATTTACAAATGAATTTTTCATTCCTGGAGCACATTTTTTAAATCATAAGGCTTAAAATTATTTCTTTTATCCTCTATATTTTTACTGAAACCAAGAAGGTTTGAAAAAAGTATCTAATAAATTATTATTTAACATAAAATATTAATATCTGATGTTCAACATAGTCCATTCCAACTTTGAGACTTGACCATTATACTTCCATCCAATTTCACTATCCCAAAAGGACTCTAAATTATTATAATCAATCTTATTATAAGATTACCTAAATAACGTATTCTAGATATTATTTTCACATTACAAATATTTTATCACCATTAACACATTAATGAAAACACATATGATTATAAATCCCTAAAGAAGAAGTAACGAAGTACAATCCATATATACCTCATTAATCTTATAACCATTGAACCATTGATTTAATGATTCTTGAATCCAAATACAAAATAAACTTAATCATTCCACCTCACACTTAAACCATTAATTATGCTTCAAAATTTTATCCTTAATACCATCTTCATTTCATTTTTCTTTTATAGAATCTTAATTATCAATATTATAACCATTACATGTATAACTTTTACGATTCAAAAAATTGACCAAAACACAAGGAATATTGTGAGAAATACTAATAATGGTGATTTATTTATAAATAATGATTTATTGGATCACTAAATGGTTTAATTTTCTTCATCATAAATTTTTTCAATTGGATTAACCTCGGTTAACCATTACCGAAACTAAATGATGATATCTTATAATTTGACTTATCCTCAAAGTCATTCATAGGGTTATGTTTTCTAATCATTGATATATAAATTTAATTTCCATGGTTTCTTCTAAACTTCCTTTTATACAAACTGAAATTCCCTAACCCCAAAAGCCTAGAGGCATTGCATTAATTTAATACATTTTCATGATTATAAGGAATTAAATCCCAAAATATTTATCAATTTAGAAGTCTTGGAAAATATATTACAAACAATAAATTAACATTACCAATAATAACAAAAAATAAGAAAAATATAATTCTTTGAGTAATTAAATATTTCCCAAGATTTACCCTTCATAAAAATATTAAATACTTCTTGGAATCCTAGAAAAACTAAACATAAAATAGGGGTGAGCTGTGATGATCAATAAGGGTAATTAATATAGCTAATGAAATCATGAATAAGCATAAATTTTTAAGGAAAGGTATAAAACAGAAACATAATCCTTTTTAAAATAATGAACCTTGTAATGTGGAAAAAATAAATCAAATAATTTAATTTATACATTCACATGGATATTCTACTAGTATAAAATCACAAGTAATATCAATAACTATTCTCATGATGAAAAAATGCATAATTCCAGACATCATAACCATACTATCATGGCTTTGTTTGAAGAAAATCCATAACTATACCATTAAGTCCTCTTTCCAATAATCTGGTGTGTCTCATGAGACCTACTGATGTATTGAGTGGCTATAGCAGGTCCCTCGCACACTTAATAAGTCAAATGAATTCATCTTATAGAAGGGCTAAAACATAACCAACATAAACATTTGTATTAAAACTAGTGTACCAAATGTTATTGATTTAACTATAAATAAGGAATGGTATCAAAATAGCACATCGATAATAATAAAAATCATAAACCATTCAATAAAATGTGGTATAATGTATCGGAACAAAACAACCACAATTATACACAATTTCAATCAAAGGATGACGACATAGATGTAAATAATTTATTTAAAGCATAAAAAATATCTTGAAGAAAATATCCCTCTTTCTTTGGAATCATTTATTTTAAAGCTATACACTTGTAAATGATATTTAAAATGTTATTTCTGAATCAATTTACCCCATACCACTTTGAAAATTTTGAATGGAATTATAATTTTAAAACATTCTTGTCTATAAAAATATATCCTTAAAACCATTTGAAAACATGGAAATTAATGAGAAGTATTTATAAGAATAAATAATTAAAACATTTAAAATTATGTTTCAGTTAATTATTATCTTACATAAAACCTTAAAAATAATCATTTCAAAAACGTTTTTAAGAAACATGGGCATGGATGAATAATATGTCTCAGTAAATACTTATGTATAAATAATCTTGGATAATAATGAGATTGTAAAATTACCCCATATCATGTAGTTTCCTTCTATAGAGGGTATTTTTACCTTCTTTATAATGGTTAAAAAAAGATATTAAATTATAATAGGACTATATTAATAAATATGATATCATATATGATCATATTATATCATTTTTAATAATATTTCAGTATTTCCATTGTTTTGTGTGTTAACTCCTTTATATCCTAGGTATGTTTTATCATGAATGTAATGTTTGTTATGTAAAAATTTGTTTTATTCATATCCCTAATTATCTTAAATTCATTATTATTATTTTTACTTATCATATTAATTTTATAATCATTATTTAATGGCCAACATGTAGAATGAATCTCACCGCATCATGGAGATGGTAGGCCGTATACACACACGAGCGACGATATCATTCCCTTGATGGTAACATTGTTGAAATTGGATGATATAATAATTATACAAAATCTTTATAATGTTATATTAATTATTTATATCCATTATAATAATCATTATAGCCATGAAAATTAATTATTGTTGAATAACAAATTACACCATGACGTGGAGACGGTAAGTTGTACATATACACTAATGGTGATATTGTTATTTTTTTGATAGATAAAAGGAGTAATATGGTAGTCCCATAATTATAGTAAAACCATCAGAGTGTATATGACACTAGAGTTAATTATTTTTTATGGAAACAACATAGTAATAGGATGTTAAAAAAGAAAGATCTTTGAAAGTGTTAATAAAACAATTACCACTTTTGTAGGTATCTTTAATTTATTTGAAAAAGAACTCATTAAGGATAATTTATGCCCAAATTATTGCTTATAAAATGAATTTATTAATGTTAGTAGGAGAATTGGGTAGGGTTTGTTCAAGCCAAAGAAAATTAGAGGTGTAAATAATAGCGAAGGAGAGGTTCCCTTATATAAGATAGGGAAGGGGAACTTTATAAAACTATCAAAATATTAAATTAATATAAATTTATATTCAAGAAAAAAGTGCTAAAAAGTGGATTATTTAGAACCTCATATGAGGATGTCTCTAAATCCAATAAAAAAATAAAATTTTTACAAGTTTGTATTTTATTTTAAACTTTATAATTTTGATTTATCCTCATTTAATATATTTAATTTGAATTTTTTTAATAATATTCTAAATATTTAATGGTTAAATATATTCAACAATATGGTGTCAATTTGCCATAAATTTTCACTTAATAAAATTTTAGATATTATAATTATATCATTGTAATTTTTAAATAATTTTATGTTTTTAAAATAATTTAATAAAATGTTATTTTATTAAATATCAATGGTCTCAATTTTGACAGTATTCATAAAATTGAATTTAATTAAATTCCATACATAATGATATATTTGAAAAAAAATATTTAACACACTATTAATGAGTCATATTATCCTTGAAAATTCATGGATAACCTAAATCAAGAAAAATTATATTTATTTTAATATTTTTAACATCATATATTTGATACTTCTAGAAAAACATAATTACTTCATCACTATTGTGTCATTATTTATGGTACTTATGTTGTCTTTAAAAAAATATATACATAATACTATGAATTAGATAAATAATTTAAAATTCCATTTATTATTCATGATCATGTGTATCTCCAGGTTTTCCCTATATTGAAATTATTGTACATATAAGAAATAAGAGTGAAATTTTTTCAAATTAATTGATTTTAATAAAATCTATGCCATTTTCATGGGTAGGTGTGCATAAAATAATTTAAAATATTTCATTTGGATATATTTGATATTATCCTTGTTATTTGAATGAATTATATATTTTTAATTATTTTATAAAATTTATTAATATATTACTTTTTTTATGGTATCATTTATGTCAATTTTGATACTATTCAATATTTGTATCTTTAAAAATATTTATCCAACATGATAACATCGAACAAAAAATTCCAATATGTAAATAAAATGTCTATTTTATCTATAAAATTCATGTATATCATTGATTAACTCATATTATATATATTTTAATATTATTAGTATCATTTAATTGATTCTCAATTTAATAAACTAATTACTAAATCATTATTATGTGGCCATTTAATTTAAATATTTATTTCCTAAAAATTATAAATAAATTAAAATAATTTTGATAAAGATTTTATTATTTATAATGGATATTTTTAGTTAAAAATATATCTTATATAACCTCATATTAAAAATATTTTACTTTTTATGGACAAAAGTATAACAAAAATGAATTCTATTAAAATGTAAAATTGTAAAACAATTAAGGTCATCCAAGGGGTCCAAAAATTAACTCAAGTATAATTTTCTTCAAAATTTAGTCATCCAATAATAATAGAACATGTGATATGGAAATTATAATATTATTTTAACCTTTAATTACATGATTTTCCCTTAACCACGGTAATGAAAAATTTCTAATGTTTCTATTCATAATACCGATAAATAAGAAGAACCTTTTTACATAAATTGGACCCACATATTAGAAATATGGAATACATTTTTAAAAATTCATAACACATAATTTTTCGCAACTAATGTTAAATTAATCCCATTTTTAGAATGAAAAATGAGTTTTTAAAAGATAATAAATTGCAAATGATTAAAATGGGTTTTACATCAATATTCATTGTAAAATTAATTCTGATGACTAAAATTATATTAATTGAAAAAATTATTGTGTTTTTTTCTTTATAAACATTCTAGAATCTAATTTATCTATACAAATTATTCTGATTAAAAAAGATTCTTCCAATTAAATTTCAGTATATTTGTACTTTTCATCAAAAAATAAATCATATAAAAATATAAAAAATTCATCCAAAAATATTTTTATATCCCACTTCCAAAGAATGATTTTATTTTGATAACTAAAATATATAAATGTTTAAAAAACTATGTTTAAAATGTTTTAACCATTAATGGTTTGAAAAACTGCATTTTTAAAAAATAAA
This sequence comes from Viscum album, assembly GCA_963277665.1. Classification (NCBI taxonomy): domain Eukaryota; kingdom Viridiplantae; phylum Streptophyta; class Magnoliopsida; order Santalales; family Viscaceae; genus Viscum; species Viscum album. The sequence goes on from OY728120.1 coordinate 1,174,040,453, forward strand.
TCTTTTATCCGAAATATGGAATGTTATCTTATATCATGTATTGAAAATATATAAGATGAATATCAAAATTATATAGAATATATAAATTTCAAAATGTGGTTAATAATATTCGTAACCCCTAATTTATCATCTAGGTTATATATTATATTGAATAGTAATATTTTATTAATATATTTTAGTTCGGTACAACTGGGATATGCATGTAATACCAGACAACACATTGTTGTGTGTAGTTTATAATTATCATGGTGTTGCATAAAAAAAGAAAGAAACATAATAAAAAATATTCAGAAATGAAAATATTGTAATGTCTCTAGGTGTTACACCTGCCATCATTGGCATTGACACTAACCATCATAAAATAAATATTTTCTTTTGTTCCTTAGGCAGTTAGCTGTATGATATAATATTACCATAAAGTTAAAAATAAGGAGTATATATAATATTACTAATTATTAATATAGATAATGATGGTAAATGAATAGATCACTATCTTTGATAACAATTTTTTGGTATCAGATTAAAGAAAACAAAGAATTACCCTCCAGAGACATGGATCTGATGTCAATTATTTGATATCAGAACATAAGAGCTAATTACATAGACTTGATACAAATTATTGGATATATTTTTGAAAAAAATATTAATAGATGGGGGTGATGAATATATTTTTTAATAAAATTAACAATAAAATAACCAGAGATTAAAAAAATATTAAACAGTAGTGAGTGTAGTGTTCTTGATTTGAGTTTTCTTAGAAAAAAATAATGAACGTGAGGATTTATAGTGGTTTAGAACACCAAGAGCCTAGTCTACTCCTCAATATCCCCAAATTTTGGAGGATAATATTAACTGCTAAGAACCACATTTTTAATGGTGTGATAGTATTTTAACAGACACTTACTTTTAAAAATATTGTTTGAACAGCCCAGTATTTTTATAGGAGAATCCACCTTGTATGTATTGAGACATTCGATCAGAAGAAACAACCCAAAATTTCTGTTAATTGGTAGAATAAACAAAGATAATAAATACATTCTTTTGGTGAGGAAAATCTCAAACCATAACCTGAATATATACAAATATAAAGACTAAATATTACACGAGTAAAATAGACACAAGAAATAAGGCAGATGATCTAAATGTCAATGATGATTAGGCATGATGGTCATTGATCATATGAAGGAACCAATCTCAAATATGGTTTCCATAGGTGATAAATATAAGAATAGAGAATCATTAGAATATCATGAAGAATCCAAAGCATCCAGAGTAACATAGGTTTATCACAAGTAATTGATTCAAATGACCTAAAGTATAATGTGTTTCATATCTTGAATATATCACCTAGATCAATAAAGGAAGATCCTCTAAGATAATTTTTGTGTCTAATGTAGGCCTGAAAATGTTAGTTAAAATCAATATATTAATATTTTTATTACCACAAGAATATTAAAGATTAGGTGAATTGTATTGAATTATATTTGGGATTTATATTTCATCATGAAATAATAATATAAAAATTTTAATATTATAATTAATTAATTTATAAACATTTTTAAATTAAAAAAAAATTAAATAATAATATAATCCTTGAGATTAAAATACAAAAAAAATGAATTAAAAATGTAGCATCAAATGTATTTTAAAATAACACGTTTAAATATACAATAATAAATTTAATATTATTCGATAAAAAACTAGAAATTTATTTCAGCATAGAAAAGTAATACTTAAAAAATAATAAGTACTTGACTAACAACATTTAAATATAAGAAATAAAATGTTGGAAAAATATAATTTTAACTAACGGGGACTCATGAACAAATGTTGGGTTCCAATGGTGGATAAATAGAGTATAAACTACTATCGTTATTGTAGGAAAAAATAAAAATAGATAATAAAAATTACAAATTTTTCGACACATCTTATTAATAAAAGGATTCATGAGATGAATAAAAAATTACTTACCATTGGATGTCCAAAAGTGACTCATGATTCATTGTTATAAATGTATAGTAGTGACTCATTACCTACCATTGAAAGTGTATAATAAGGTATTATTGAAAACATTACTTGAAATTGGGAATAAATAAAAAATGAATTAACTATAGAAAATAAATGATAAAAAAAATAATAAAAAAATAATCTTCTAAAATTAAATAATTAAAATTTTAAACACAAATAAATCATATATATCCACTAATGAAATAAGAGATTGATTTAATTGGAACATAAAGATGTATTTCCAATATTGTTACAAGAATGTTAAAATATCCATAAAAAGAGATAACTGAAAATATATTATTTAAATAAAATTAAAACAAAAAGATACAAGCCACTTCAACCAATTGATAAATAAAATAGGGCTCCTGTTTGAGGATGAAGATCTTCTATTGAAACTCTGTACATATGTTGGAAAACACAACCAGGGGCTCTAGAAAACAAAACATAATGTGTAATATTTAGATGAAATAAAGGAAATAAATTTATGATAAGAAGTGAAATAGAACAAATAGAAAAATACAGGAGTAAACAAATGAAGAAAGAGCTCCTGATGGAGCATTATGAATGGTCTGCCATGGTTTATACAATAAGGAATAAATAAGTGGTGGGAACAAAATATCACACTATTGATTTCAAATGGTGGGTAAAATCACCCAATGTTGATATATGGTGGTGGGTCAATGACACACCACTTGGTTCCAACAGTGGGTAAAATCACCCACCATTGGCAATTTTCCAATGATAACTCGTGGCTCACTGTTGGTTTCCAACAGTGGCACTGATGAGAAACTAATAAGGGAAGGTACTTGAAACTAGCAAATGAAACAAAATAAGAGGATTTTTGAAAACTAAATATCCTAGAGTGGAATAAGGTGAACTAATATATAAATAAAACCCACTATAACAGAACAAAACACTATGATAAAATTAATATAACAAAACCTTAAAGAATAAAAAATGATGTAAACAAGCTTGATTAGATTTGGTGGAGGCAAACTGATGATCCCTAGTGAACATGAAAATGTGGAGCCCAAATAATATAAGTTAACGACAAAAATAGTTACCATATTATTTCAAACTGAAATTATAGATTATTAAGGAAGATCAAATAGTGGATCAGAGCAGATCAAATGGTAGAGAGAAGTCATCGTTGTCATCCGATAATTAATTAGATGAATAATACACTTAAATCAGAGTCCTATATTGAAATAGGTATATGAAAAGAATGTTGTTTATCAATTCTGGTGTACTCACTCTCTACTCAAAATAAAAATTAAGAACACACTACAGCGACCAAACCAATCCATGTACATGTAGGCATAAACACCATAGGGCTTATACATGGTCCCTACATGCCTTTTGTATGCACTATGCACAACTAAAAAACCTACTTACATTTTGGATTTTATGGAGGTCTTCCAATTAGGTTGACCCAATGGGGGTCCCCTATGTATCCACATATATCATATGGATGGATAATTATATATTTATTAAAAATTAAATTTAGGTCAAAAGTATCATACAATTAAAACAATATTAATTACAACATAACATCTTTCAAAACAATTACATAACTAATTTATAAAATATAAAAAAAATATAATTTACTAAAAAACATTAATTTTAAAAAACTTCAAACAAACAAATTTATAATAAACTTGAAATGTTTTTAAAAAATAACCTAATCAAAACCCATTAGAAATTAAAACACATGAGAATTTTATAAACATTTCAAAATAAGTAATTAACAAATTGAGAAATAATTAAAAAACCTATCAATTTATTAGTGTTAATTAATAAACTAAATAAATTAATAGGTAAATTAAATAAATGTTTATAGGGAGTAATTTATCAAAAAATAAAAAATGAAAATGTTAAATTATATGAAACAAATTAAAATACTATCACAAGGCAAATCATGGAATTAATAAATCATAATCATAATAATTTTCTAGCCAACAACATGGTTTCCTAAAACATTCATGAACTATGTATGACACACAAGACAAGATTTCTAAATTTCCAGGATTTATATATTTGTTTTGAATCTTTATATGAATTTTTTAATATACTTTGACTATTAATGTATGATTCTCTAAATTGTTATAAAACCATGTAATCAAACTCGTAATTTCATAAAAAACATCACCCAACTTCTATGTTTTACCTAAAATCCATGAAAACTAAAAGGGGAAAAATCCAAATCACATTATACAATAATTTTATGATTTATGTCATTAAAAGTATATCACTTATAATTTCATTAAATAAAATTAATATTAATATTAATATTTCATTCATACTATAGAATATTTTATTTCACAATTTAACATATGTTTTAGTGAATTAAAATTTAATTTTATTTACTCGGTTTTATTTATTTCATGCACTAATTGGTTTATTAATTTACTTTATAAAATAAGTAAAATCATTCTTATGTGGATCTTAGAAACGAAAGTTTTTCTATAGTGAGTATATTTGAGAAACATATTATTCTATTTTGTAATTAGCATAGGGTGACGGTGGCATAGCCATGATCCGATCAATGGTATGTCCAAAGAGAGGGGTGAATCAGAACATAAAATATTTTCTAGGAAACAAAAATATATTTTTGATATTACCACTATTAATGGATCATATCTAATGGTTTGAGGAGTCACCCATCTTATTTTTTATAAAATTACTTTATAATGTTGAAAAATGTTTCCATTGAATATGAGTGTTTATTTATTTCACTATAAACATGATGTTAATCAATGGAGGGAAAAAAAATTTTTTCACACTGAATTATCAATTAATGATTTATTTTTACACTTTATAATATTTTGAAATTTCTACACATCATATATAATATTAATCATCAATATAAAAATTAAGCAAAACTTTTAAAAATATATAGTGTATCACAAAAATCATTAAGTGATCTTATTGTTTTAACTATCATCAATATTTCTCATTCCTCTATCATGTCTTAATCTACTCCATGTGTTTCCAAACCCAATCTACGTAACCAAAACCATTTATTTTTATTCTAAATGGATATATGAGAGATAACCAAGATCATTTCATCTCCTTCAAAGGCATTCTTATAAATATTCAATTTATTCATCACACAAACATATCCCAATGTAGGGGACCTTATCATATTGCACCTCACACAAAAAAATTTAATATGTTTTTATAGAAACATCATTTTACAACCATTTATTTATAGTATCCTTCAGTTAGAAACATTCACTATAGAGATTACCCGTGTTTGGTCCTTTATTGAATTAATTTTATTTTTAGAATAATTTATATGATCCTTATGCCTATCATTCTATATTGAAAAATAAATGAAACCTAATATAACTCCCTAAATCACATAATGTGAAACACAATATTTCACTATGATATATCAAAATTAGATTCATCGTTTTTTATTTTTGGAATGCAATATTTTCCATGTTATTATCTTGAAGAGTGATATATATTATCTCTATCTAATGGTAGATTCCTCATATAAATCATGACCAAAGATACACCATAATATTATTTTAATGCTATTGTAAAATATCCATTTTTTGAAGATATTCCCATCCTATCTCTTACAATCCCATTTTTTAAGGAGATATTCCAAAATACAACTATTTTAATACATTATTTTATTATTTAGTAAAAAAATAAGCATTAAAGTATTAAAATGTATATTTAATACCAATTTCAAATGAAATCTACCATGTTTTATTATTTACACATATCAACATCTAATATAAGATTCATTTAGATCCACGTAAATTGACAAACCGTATTGATATTTGTGTGACCTCATGTTTTCATATATGTTTTAGTTGAAAATGGAAATTTCTCTAAAATGTGATATAGTTTTTCAACTATGTGTCATTTTTTTGATCAAAATACATTCATACTCATACTTTCCACCATTTTTCATAGACTATTTTTCTTATATTTTTCTTAAATATGTTATATAATTCTTATTCAAATACTACTATATCAATTTTTTGGTTATGTTCCAAGATACATATATTTCTTTAAAACCATTTAAAATTATTCTTCAAAACGATGTGAAACCATTAAATGAGATCCTCATGCATACCTTGAGATAGAGAAGATATTTTTCTCAATAAAAACATTTGTTTAAGATCATTTCCACTTAATATAACATTTATCATGAGATAACAACAAAATTTATCTTGATCATATAACATGTAATCTATGAAAATATATAACATACAAAACAAAAATCAAAATCACTCATATTCATAGAACACACACTCCAATCAACAAAAATACCATTTTCTCTCTTTTTTCATGGCACCAAATTTTTGTTGTAGTTTGTTTATATATTATTTAACTCATGATAGATGGATTAAATATACTTATCTTCCTGAAAAACTATTTTAATGATCCTATGATATATTTTGGATAAATATATTTAGTGTAACACCCCAAGCTTCCACAGTATGATTCCTTTTTAAATAATTCAATCGCGTGCGATGTACACAACACCAAGTTCAAGCGCACCTAGTCCTATCATATTAGCCATTTAAAAAGGGGATATTAATTTGTATTAACGAAATTTTGAATTTTATATATCCCAAATAATTTTAACTTTAATATTTTGTGTTTATTAGACATTATATAAGGGAATTTTAAATTTTCTAGATAAAAGATGAATTTTTTAACAAATGTTTTTCCAACTTTTATTGGAGAATCATTTTTAAATCCCATACTTGACACTTTTATTCTAACACCCCACGATTTCATGATACACTTCTCTTTCAATAATGCAATAGCTTGCATTGTACGCCAGTTCGAGATTCTAACACACTGCGACTAATCAAAATAGCCATTATGAATAGAAATACCCACCTTTTGAAATTATATATATTTTATATTTCAAAATGGACTTCATTTTTGAATTTTGAATATCAATTATATCTTAGGATGAAATTTTGGCATTGTTCTGAAAAACTTCAATTTTTGATGAATAGTGAAATCACTAAGTGGTAGTTAAAAAACTGATTTTTCATTTAAATGAAACATTACAACTTCTGTGATTTTATTTTCAAAATTACGACATACATGGTTGCAATTAGGAATTAAAATGTGGTTCAATGGGATTAAAATAATTTTCGGTGAATAGTAACTTTTATGTTTAATTAATCGCGATTAAAGGTAATTAGTGAAATTTAAGGTAAAAATGATATTATAAAAATATGGAAATACCTTTACACTTTTCCTACACTTATTTGATGAGTCATGGCCGACCAAGACAACCAATGGGTCAACATGGGGACCCCATGGAGTCACATGGGTAAGAAAATGACAATAATAACTTTTTATTTAAAGTAAAAATAAAACTGTCACAAACATGAGTTGTTTTACTAAAATGATTATTACATGGAAGGTAAATTTTCTACTAAAAATATTAATTGGAAATACAAAAATATTTCCTACATTATGATATTTTTTTATAATTTTTAGTCATTAAATTAATTAAATATTTTATGACACCAAGATGATGCAGTGATTACCTCATTAATTAACGATTTAAATAAAATGAAAAGATAATGTAAAACATAAGACTTAAACTTGTCAAAAACCTATTGGCTGAGTATATTTATAACCCTTATCACCTTATCCTCGAAATATATAAGTGTGGGACCTTTAAAATCCGAAACTCAGTATATAATAAAGTAACATTTCATGACTCTCCAAGAGTGCCCCTCCTCTCCTCTTATAAAAGGCCCCCAACACTACCACCTTACTCACACCTTAAAAGTCTTTTGGCTCGGCCAAACTCTACCAAAATACTCTCCCAAATTCCATATCTTACTCCTATAAGCCTCAGTTTGGGAAGAAGTCTTCCCAAGGAAGCCTTTGGCTCAAATCAAAAAGAGTTACCCTATTTTGAGGTAATGTCTTCTCTTATGTTGTTTTGTTTTATTTAGCTTCTACAACCCCTTAAAATCTCTTTATTCATTTCTTTTGTAACAAAACTAGTATCCTCAATATATAGGATGTTGTTATAAGAAGGATTCAAGCTACACTTACACACACCTACATACAATGGTTAAAGAACATACTGTTTCTGTGGATGGCGAATTTCTGCCTCACGAAACGATGATTGTTCAACACGCATATAACACCTTCAAAGGTCAACATTAAGATGACACTATATTTATATATAATATATAATATGTTTATGTTTTCCTTATGATTCTGTATTTTTTATTGATGGCATACCTTTATGGTTTCCATTATGGGTAAATGCGATATCTTCATTTTAGGAAGTGCGGACTACCGCCCCCTCAATGTGATTTGAATGGTTAATGACATATGTGGGATGTATAAAGGATGGAGTAAATGATATTATATATGATACTATACTGGAATTATTATATAGCTTTATATAATTATAATTTCATTCCATTAAAGACTAAATATAAATGAAAGTAGTGTTCATGCGTACGTACGGCTTACCGTCTCCATGAACGGTGCTTTTCATTTCTTACCTCTAAATGTTACATAATATTATGAATGAATGTATATACTGGATATATATGATATATATGATATCTAAATCATGAATATAATGCTGGATATAATGGATATTTCACCACATGAACAACTTGTAATTATAAGAAGTTTATTTTTGACTCAAGTACAAAAGATCGACAAAATGACCGTTATTAACTTAAATAATTACATAATGTTCATAACATGGTAATAAGTGATATAAAAGGAATAACGAACATGTAAAAGGTTCTTAAGAAAAAATATATTAACTATAGTTTATTATTCAGGAGGTTAAAGAACGATCGAGTCATGTCAGACATGAGGTAAGGGATCTTCTTAACCCAATTTCCATTCTTTGGGTTAATATCCAACTTTCAAATTATGCCATGATATGATTATGTCCTATATTATATTTGTACTTTATTTTTGTTTACTTATAGAGAATACAAATAATAGATCTATTTTATATTAAAAAAATTGATCTTTGTAAGGGACTTCGTCTCAATCTCCTTTCATTGAGGCATATTTTGTTTTATACACAACTTTCTTTTATACGGTGTATAAACCCTATTGACCTTTAAGTTTATTCAAAAGGAATCTTTTTTATACGAAGAATTTTACTAAATGATAAAAGGGAATGTTTTTTTGTCGTACGTATGCGGTGATAACGACTTCTCTGTAGCTGTGACAATTATTTCAGTTTCGGCTTCCTCTACACGCCGTAATTTTTTTTAAATGAAAAATAATTTCAAAGTTTTAATTTTCTTTTATTTTGGTATTGAAAATGGTTTTAAAGTGTTTTTTATATCAATGTATTGTATTGATATCTTGTGATTGAAATGTGGAAATGTTATGTTTCCTTTATGCATGTTTTATGTCATACGATTATGTTATCGATTATGATATATTTAAACCTGTTCATATGAGGAATGCATTTGAGATAACAAGTGACGGGTGGATCCCGCTATAGCTCCTCGATGCATCGGTAGGTCTCATGAGACAAACTAGTGTCTTGGCATGAGCCTTTGACAAAATCTTATTTGTAGTCTTGGCACAAGGCCTTTGATACATGGTTATGATAGTATGGCATTATGCATTCCATCCTTATGAAAGTGGTTATTGATATTGCATGTGATTATTCGACCAGTATAATAACTATGTGAATAAGTAAATGGCATTATTTCATTTTACTTTTACCATATTATGCTGAAGTTCATGTTTAAAAGGCTTTTGTTTAGTCATATATTTCCTTAAATGTTTATATTTATTTATTAAAGCTTCTGCTATATTGTTATCCGTACTAAGCATCTGAGCTCACCCCTTTCAATGTTTTAATTTTTCCAGGATGTGAAGAAGTATTTTAGGAATGACCTGCAGGGATAGTCTGAAGGGCATATGATTGTGAACTATGGAGACTATGTTATTGTAGTTTTCACTTTATTATTTAATGTACCATTTATGAATGTATCTAGTGTTTCCAAGGCTACTAAACTAATCGGTCTTTCGAGACATGATCTTTTGTGATCATTCCAATGTAACGCAATAATGCACCGACTCTGGGTAACTGGGGTCGAGGCATTACAGTTGGTATTAGAGGCAGTTTAGTACTAACCTTGGAAGCAAGATTTAGATGAACTCTGATTATTGCACATAGCCCAAAGATAGACATTGAGGATTAGTATAGAAGAACTTCCTAGAATTTTGGTATTATAGAAATTTTGTGAGTTTTCTGAGCAATACATCCATGTCTGGATACGAGAAGGTAGAGGTGGCTCTGGCACAGATGTACCTAGGGGTAAAACCCGAAAACACCACTTTGAGCTAGAATCTAACGGGAACTGGTGCACGACAACGGGCCTTGCTGCACTCTTGGTTATGACACTCCTGTGGGATATGCTTAGGATAATTCTCATTTTTAACAAACCATTATGAAGGGTTTATGAGTATATACTTCCTAAAATAATTTTTTTTTATGTTTATGGATTATATCCATAAACCGTTCAATTTACATTAAGTATTTTACAAGATTTGAATTATTCACTGCAATTCATATACTAACCTAGTTTATTCCATTGTATAAAAATGGCGCCCAGTAGAAGGAATGTGGAATCCATCAATACGTATGACCCAAAGAGTAAGAAGGATCATATCTTTCACGGCAGTATGCCAATATTTAGAAGGGAAATAATCTCCCATATGTTCTCAACATATGAAGAAATAGTATCATGTGTTAATAATATAAGTAAATAATTCTCTGAGTCTTATGGATTTGAAGGGAAGAAAGAGAAGAAAAGTATGGAAGAGAGAATGATGGATAAAGGGACGAGGGAAAAGAAGAATTTTCCAATATGTGATAACTGTGGGAAGAAACACCTTGTAACTTTCTTGAAGGGAATGAGAGTTTGTTATAAGTGTGGGAAAAAGGACACCAAGTGTGTGACTGCAAGGGTAAGAAAAAGGTTTCAAATGTACAATGCTTCATCAGCAAGGAGTGGGGAAACTACAAAAACCAATGCCCAAATCATCAGAGTATGCCCCAAATGATGTTATTGGATAATAATCAAGTTATGATACTACCACATATGAGGAGGAATTATTAGAGTTCTTATGTTGTTATTACAGAATTTTTTTGATTTGATTGTTGTATCAATGATGTAATGGTTATAATAAGGGACTATATAAGGATTGTACTACATTACTATTTCATAAAGGGCTTGAGATTGTGTGGAACCAAGAAAAGTGACTCCACAGCAGGTTAAATTTTTGGAAAATATATGGTTGAGAGAAAGATAAACCATAATATGGTTCTAATACCGAGATAGTGATTTTGTAATAATACATTATTGATTTGGATAAATTATATTGGATATTCTTAACTTCCCTGAAACTGATTAATGATTTGTATACATTTTTGGATAGAAGGAGTATATCTAGTATTCTATAAGGAATAAGGGATCATTAATGTAATAAATAAGGATTTATGGTAATTCATGATGTTGCAATGTTTTAAAAGAATACATGAGGAAGGTGTTCACATGTTGTTACGCGGGAAAAATGATCTTCCTTATGTTTACCTTCCTTATAAAATTTGGACAGTGAGTTGGACAAAAGTGTTTTGAATAACTATATAGGTTGGAATGGATTATGTTGAACCTTGGATAGTATTTTTTAAGGTTAAAACTTTTATGAATATTATTTTTGGAATATTATAATGCTATAGTTTTAGGAAAAGGACAACCTGTAGGTCGGGGGATAACCCGTCACGACGGACAAAGCTGTAGGAATCGAACCCACAACCATAGTGAGACAGACCTTTATTACCTACCACTAGCCTACAGGAAGTCCCTGGTAATTACAAAATAGTCTTCCTAATCTAAATGGTATGTCTTAAAATTAAAACCTTATACAATTAGGATAAAAAGAATATTTTGGAGTTCTATTTCCTTTTTGAGTGAAAAATGGGTTTTTGGTAAAAATATATTAAAGAATGAAAGTCTACATGACAAGTAAGTATATTTCCTTATGTTATTAGTAAATCTCCTAAATAAATTCCTCAACTTTATAAAAGGTAACTTAAAACAAAAATGTTGCTGGTTAACTTTTCCAACTGGGGATTCAATGACGGTTTAACCCATCACAAGTTTGTGATTTTCTTGTAGTTAACATTCTCCTAATCTAGTTTTCTTCAACTCTCCATCAGACATTGATGGCTTGTTTTTCTTCTATATCCATATTTTCATTGAATCCTAGTATGGGACATCTCGGGTGACCTTTGTACTAATCTTTCTTTCTTTTAATGTTATATTTTTATTAACAATATTTCCGATGTGGGTTTTCCACAAAGGTAGTTTCTATTTTCAACATTTTATTTTCAAAGAAAAATTTCAAATTGTGAGGATGCAATTTATTTAAGGAGGAGAGAATGTAACACCCCAAGCTTTCAAGATACACTTCACTTTCAATAATGCAATAGCTTGCATTGTACGCAAGTTCGAGATTCTAACACACCGCGACTAATCAAAATAGCCATTATGAATAGTAATACCCACTTTATGAAATTATATATATTTTATATTTCAAAATGGACTTCATTTTTTAATTTGGAATATCAATTATAGCTTAGGGTGAAATTTTGGCATTCCTCTAAAAAACTTCAAATTTTAATGAATAGTGAAACCACAATGTGGTAGTTAAAAAACTGATTTTTCGTTTAAATGAAACATTACCACTTCTGTGATTTGATTTTCAAAAATCCAACATACATGGTTTTCATTTGGAAGTAAAAAATGGTTCAATGGGATTAAACTAATTTTTGGTGAATAGTAACATTTAAGTTTAATTAATCGCGATTAATGGTAATTAGTGAAATTTAAGGTAAAAATGATATTATAAAAAATGGAAATACCTTTACACTTGTCCTACACTTATTGGATGAGTCATGGCCGACCATTAAAATCCATGGGTCAACTTGGGGACCCCATGGAGCCACATGCGTAAGAAAATGACAATAATAACTTTTTATTTAAAGTAAAAATAAAATTGTCACAAACATGAGTTGTTTTACTAAAACAATTATTACATGGTGTTATATAAGGTAACATTTATAATAAAAATATTAATTGTAAAGAAAAAAATATTTCCTACATCATGATAGTTTTTTTATAATTTTGAGACATTAAATAAATTAAATATTTTATGACACCATGATGATGCAACAATTACCTCATTAATTAACGATTTAAATAAAATGAAAAGATAATGTAAAATCTAAGCATTTACTTGTAAAAAACCTATTGGATGAGTATATTTCGAACCCTTATCACCTTATCCTCTAAATATATAAGTGTGGGTCCTTTAAAATCTGAAACTCATTATATAATAAAGTAACATTTCATGACATTCCAAGAGTGCCCCTCCTCTCCTCTTATAAAAGGCCCCCACCACTACCACCTTACTCACACCTTCAAATCCTTTTGGCTCGGCCAACCTCTGCCCAAATACTCTCCCAACTTCCCTCTATTACTCCTAGAAGCCTCACATTGGGCATAAGTCTTCCCAAGGAAGCTGTTGGCTCAAATGAAAAAGAGTTACCCGATTTTAAGGTAATGTCTTCTCTTATGTTATTTTGTTTTATTTTGCTTCTCCAACCCCTTAAACTCTTTTTATTCATTTATTTTGTAACAAAAAAAGTATCCTAAATATACTAGGATGTTGTTATAAGAGGTATTATAGCTACAATTACACACACCTACATCTAATGATTAAAGAACATACTGTTTTTATGGATGGAGAATTTCTACCTCACGAAACGATGATTGTTCAACACTCAAATAACACCTTCAAAGGTGGACATTAAGATGTAACTATATTTATATATGATATATAATATGTTTATGTTTTACTTAAGCTTCTGTATTTTTCATTTATGTCATATCTTTATGGTTTCCATTATGGGTAAACGTGATATCATCATTTTAGGAAGTGCGGACTACCGCCCCATCAAAGTGATTTGAATAGTTAATGCCATATGTGGGATGTATAAAGGATGGAGTAAATGATATTATATATGATATTATACTATAATTACGATATTACTTTATATAATTATTATTTCATTCCATTAAATATGAAATAGAAATGAAAGTAGCGTTCATGCGTACGTACAGCTTACTGTCACCATGAACGGTGCATTTCATTTCTTACCTCTAAATGTTACGTAATATTAAGAATGAATGTATATAATGGATATAATGGATATATATGAAATATAAATCATGAATATATTTCTTGATATAATGGATATTTCACCACATGAGCAACTTGTAATTATAAGAAGTTTGTTTTTGACTCAAGTACCAAAGATCGACAAAATGACCGTTATTAACTTAAATAATTACATAATGTTCATAACATGGTAATAAGTGATATAAAAGGAATAATTAACATGTTAAAGGTTATTATGCAAAAAGAAATTAACTCTAGTTTATTATTCAGGAGTTTAAAGAATGATCGAGTCAAGTCGGACACGAGGTAAGGGAACTTTTTAACCCAATTTCCATTCATTGGGTTAATCTCCTACTTCAAAATTATGCCATGATATTATTATGTCTTATCTTATATTTTTACTTTATTTATGTGTAATCATAGTGAATACACATAAAAGATCTATTTTATTTTAAAAAAATTGATCTTTTTAAGGGACTTCGTCACAATCTCCTTTCATTGAGGCATATTTTGTTTTATACACAACTTTCTTTTATATGGTGGATAAACCCTATTGAGATTTATGATTATTCAAAAGGAATATTTTTTATATGAATCATTTTACTAAACGACAAAAGGGAATGTTTCTTTGTCGTACATATGCGGTGATAATGACTTCTCTGCCACTGTGACCATTATCTGAGTTTCGGCTTCCTCTACAAGTCGTAAAATTTTTTTAAATGAAAAATAATTACAATGTTTTAATTTTCTTTTATTTTGGTATTGAAAATGGTTTTGAAAGTGTTTTTTTATATCAATGTGTTTTATTGATATATTGTGATTGAAATGTGGAAATGTTATGTTTCCTCTATGCATGTTTTATGTGATACGATTATGTTATGGATTATGATATGTTTAAACCTGTTCATATGACGAATGCATTGGACTTAACAAGTGACGGGTGGAGCCCGCTATAGCTCCTGGATGCATCAGCAGGTCTCATGAGACAAACTAGTGTCTTGGCACGAGGCCTTGACAAAATCTTATTTTTAATCTTGGCACGAGGCCTTGGCTACATGGATATGATAGTCTGGCATTATGCATTCCATAATTATGAAAGTGGTTATTGATATTGCATGTGATTATTTGACCAGTAGAATAACCATGTGAATAAGTAAATGGCATTATTTCATTTTAATGTTTCCATATTATTATGAAGTTCATGTTTAAAAAGCTTTTGATTAGTTATTAATTGCCTTAAATGTTTATGTTTATTTATGAAAGCTTCCTCTATATTGTTATCTTTACTGATCATCTGAGCTCACCCCTTTCAATGTTTTAATTATTCCAGGATGTGAAGAAGTATTTTAGGAATGACCTTCAGGGATAGTCTGAAGGGGATATGATTTTGGACTATGGAGACTATGTTATTGTAGTTTTATCTTTATGATGTAATGTAACATTTATGAATGTATCTAGTATTTCCACGGCTACTAAACTAATTGGTCTTTCGAGACTTGATCTTTTGTGACAATGAAAATGTTACACAATAATGCACCGACTCTGGGTAACTGGGGTCGGGGAGTTACATTTATACATTAAATTTGATAAAAAATTATTATTACGTATTGTTCCATAAAAATATACTTTAGACAAATTTTTTGTACTTTTCTGATAACACTCATATTTTGATGAATAGTGAAAAATACTAAATTTTAATTGATAAAATATTATTATAGAAATAATTTATATTGTTAAATTATACATTTGAGTAGTTATAAAGTATAATTACATTATATTTTTTTAATTTAATATAATTCTATTCACAGGATTTAATTTCACATTTAAATTGGATATAAACACATGTCAATCTTATGATAGTTTTGACATCTTAAAAACCCACTTTCTAGTTTTGAAAACGGGAATGATTTTTAAATTATTTCATGTAAACACTATGATTTGAATTTTCAAAAATTTATTTGATATTTTGAATCATGATTTCAAAATTTTTTAAATAGGTAACTTTTATTTTATGACATTATGAATAACAACTTCAATAATTATTATTATTTACCATGGTTAATGGGTAAATCTGGTAAATACGAGTAAAAAATTATATTTTAATAATATTAAAATATTTTAAAACATTTCCTAATCCTATTGGATGGGATATTACCTACCATGGTCATCCTTTGTATGATTTTAGGTCCCCATGCGACCACTTGGGTGTGATAATGACTCTTTATAAAAATTAATTTTAAGTAATGATAATCCTAATATAAAAATATATCTTTTACTAAATAAATTTTAATTTAGTGTTATATAACTGATATATATGTCTATAAATAATAATTATAGAAATAAAAATATTTTCTAAATCATGGTAGTTTTTTATAATTTTTAGACATTACATAAATATATTTATTTATGACACACACACAATGTAGTGACTACCTTATTAATTAAATATTCAAATATGTGAATTTTTAAATATTAAAATAAAATTTATATGAACATTTTTATTCCATACAAAATTTTTTGGATGACATTTTCATATGAGCGATGAGGTAATACCTCTTGTGAGAAGGAAAAAAGTTGTTATGACATTAAAAAAATTAAATTACTAAATAGTGTCAAAATTAACATAAATGTATTCTTAAAAAAATAATATTTTACTAAATGATATAAAAATTAAAAAATATAATCATATGAAAATCGCTTACGTAATGATACAAATATCATTAATGATCCCCTTGAGTTTCACTTGGAAATTTATAGTTACTAAATTAACCCTATAGTATAAACATACAAGAAGACATGGTAAGAGTTAAACTAGTTATCTAAGGGTTATTCCCAAGAGATAAGAATAATTTAATGACATAAACATGTCTAAACCCTATTGGTTGAGAATATTTAAACCCATCCTCATCATAGACTCTAAATAAATCAATTTTTAGCTATTATAAACCTAAAATCATTTTATAATAAATTAATATTTCAAGCATTTCCTAAAGTGGCCCTCACATCTCTTACAAAAGGGCACATCCCGTTCTCTTTAATTCACACCTCAAAAGCCCTTTTTATCCGAAAAACCCTACCCCAGTCTTCTGCAAAATTCATTCATTCCTTTCTAGAGGAAAAAATCATGTACAAAGACAAATTAAGAAGTCATTGTTTTCAAATCAAAAGGAGACTCTCGAAGAAGAGATAATCGTTTTGTCCCTTCATTACAAGTTCATTTCTTCTTATACATCATATTACTAAGTTTTTACCATAATAAATTAATAAATATTGAATAAAATATATTCTAAGATATTTTTAATATTACGAGACAACTATATACTTGTTTTCAACCATCCTATGATAAACAATATCACCATGCATGCGTACGTACGACTTACTCTCTCCATGTCGCGGTGTAAAGTGATTTTTATGTAAACATAATTTATATTGGTATAAAGATGAATATAATGGATCTAAATAATAACTATAAAATGGTATTTCTTATTTAAAATTCAAATTCCTTCCAATTCAATACCATTTTACCATTAAATAAATTATATTGTCGCTCTTGCGTACCTAGAGCTTACTGCATCCCCGACGTGATGAGATTCATTCAACACTTTAACAATCCAAGAATGAATAATAAAAATGTATATTATTAATAATTATGAAATATATGACATAATAAGTTTACTATAATGATATATATGTATGTACATATATTTCATTCCCTTACGTCCATTCAATAAACAAGAAAACAAAAATAATATTCACACGTACGTATGACCGACAATCTCCATGAATGGTGTATTCCATTATATATATTTATATTAGGAATATATATGATATATAAATCATATTATATATTCTGGAAGTAATTAAATCATTCTCTATACAATATGATCAAGAATAACATGTCAAAACATGCATGATAAACAAACCGATATTACCTAAAATATAGCTTTAAGATGGAATTGTTAATAAATTGGTAATATAAAGTAATAAAAGAATAATATATGATATCATAAAGATTATTATTATTATAATATAGGTTAATAATATGTTTTAAAACATTATACAAGAGTTTCAGACACGTATAAATAGTATCGAACCTTAGGCGAGGGTTGATTTTACAATGTCATTATTATACGAGGCTGTTGATGTTTAAGTATCTAATGGGACATATTTATCATCTATATCCATGATTCTTAAGAAGGTTTTCAAAAGTAATCTTTTATTGTTTTATGGAGGTGAATACTAAACTAGATCTTCATTTGAAATGTTTAAATGATTTATTTTTCAAAATATTTTTATTTAGTGTCCATGTATTCAAAATGTTTTTATGGATTTATTTATAGGGACATGATTGTTATAAAATGTTAATTCCTTTGACAAGTTTCAATGTTTTATGGGAAACTTTGATTCAAAAATCTCTTTTACGTGACTTCTTTTATAAATTTTGCGATTTTTAAATGATTACATGAAAAAATGGGTATTTCTCTTAAAGTTTTTATTGATTATTTTCCACTATGTTTACATACTTTATTGTATATTATTATTGATTGAGGTTGATTTATTATTATTAAATTTTCCATATTTTATTAAATGAGTTATGATATGTTTGAATGCGGATGGTCTATTTTATACCATTAATGGTTTTTAGTTAAAGTAATGAAATTTCTTATGCAATTTTTAGTACATATGTTTATGTTATATTTCACTCTTTTCATATGAGGAATGAATTAGACTTAGTAAGTGATGGTAGAAGTCCTCTATTGCCCTAAAATGGATTGGTAGGTCTTATAAGACAAACTAGTGTGTTGGAACAAGGCCTTGACGGAATATTTGTGATTGGTCTTGGCACAAGGCCTTGACATAATAGTTATTATGTTTGACATTATACATTTCCTCATTATGCAATTAGTTATTACAAGTTATTATTCGACTAGTTTAATAACCATGTGGATGTTTATAAGATAATCTTTGACTTATTTATACCATATTATGTTAACATTTTATGTTTGAAAGGATTATGTTTTTATTATACATCTTGCCTTAAAAATATATATCTTCCTCTAAATAATTTAACCTTACTGAGCATCTGAACTCACCCATTTATTAGTTTTTATTTTCCCAGGATTCCAAGAATTTTATTATGATTGATATGTTGGGTTACATTAGGGGAATAATGTATTTCTCAAAGGATTCTTTATTTTTTGTTTTCTGTTAGAAATTGTAGTATAACATTCACATATGTAATCTATTTTCCAAGACAAATAAACGGTTCGACCCTTTGTGGAATGATTCCTTATAATCATTCCAATGTATTAAAATAATGAATTAGATCTAGGTAACTGGGGTTGATTCATTAAAGTTGGTATCAAAGTATGTTTAGCAACAACCTTGGAAACAGTTTTAGAAAACT
Organism: Viscum album; assembly: GCA_963277665.1. NCBI lineage: Eukaryota > Viridiplantae > Streptophyta > Magnoliopsida > Santalales > Viscaceae > Viscum > Viscum album. The sequence continues at coordinate 1,174,060,113 of OY728120.1, forward strand.
ACGCTTAGGGATCATAACCCTATGATATAATTTTCAGATAAGTATTGAAAATAATCCTAGAATATTAAAATGGATATTATGTGGCTATTACTAAATAATTCATCCCTATATAGATATTAAAAATGAATTTGGTTCTAGAAAAAATGTATGTAATGATGAAAACTCTAAAAAGATGTTCTGAGCTTGACTTAGGGTAATCAAGTACATGACAACCGACCTTACTATGCACCTGTTTTAACACTCCCAGGGGATATGATAAGGATAATTCATATTTTCTTTACAAACCATTATGAATGGATTATGAGTAAATATGTTCTCAAAAGTACCATATTTATGATTATGGATTAGAAAAGCCTAAATATTTCAATTTATGTTATGTATTTTACTAGTTTTGAATTATGCATTATGATTTATAAGGTATTCCATTGTTTCGAAATGGAACCTAGTTGAAGAAATTGAAATTGTATCAATGAAAATAATCCTTATAGGGATTTCCCAATGAATCATAATGATGGTGGAAGTGGTGACACAACTAGAACTGGAAAACGTGTAACCATACTGGGACAACTGACTCAGGTTATTTATAATAAACTTACCCGTATGGAGAGTCCTGATTCACAATGCAGAGGATCAATGGTAAACTGCTTCATAAGACAACAACCTCCAAAATTAAATGGGACTACAAGTCCTTTTGTAGGTGATCAGGGGATAAGTTCCTCGGAGAAAATATTTCTTGATTTGTGGAGTAACGAGAGGGAAAATGTTGTTATTATAGTCTATCATATTTCCGGAGTTATAGATCAATAGTGAACATTGATTCAAAAACACAAGTGAGGAAGAAATAGTAAATACAAAATAGAGGGAGTTTAATGATATTTTCTTAGAGATATAAATTCCTAGTGAACAATGAGCTTATATAGAAAATAAATTTCTGAGTCTGTGACAAAAAGAGGATGTATATATTGCAAAGTATGAGGTTAACTTCACATTACTAGTAAGGCACACTGCATACTACATACATATACCATGTTGTATGATTTATATATTTTATTAAGGGTTAAAAATATTCCTCCATTGGGCTATGGTCTAATAATATTTCTCATCATACGTAGGTATAATCTCATGTGCTATCAAGATAGAAAATGAATTCTCTATATCTTATCACATTAAAGTAAATTAGGTTAAGAATAGAGTGTTGGATCAAGAGATAGATAATGGGTAAAAGATAATGAAGGATTTTCCCATATGTGATAAATGTGGGATGAAACAACATGGTATTTTCCTAAAGAGAATGAGAGTTTGTTACAAATATAGAGAAAAAGGCCATCAAGCTTGTGATTGTAAGGGGAATAAATAGGTTTTCTGTAACATCAAGTTACATTTTCATGTACTTTTTGATGTTTCTATGTACCTCTGATTTGGAGTAGTGACTTGGGGGTGTGTTTGGGTGAAATTTTTGGTAAAACAAAGGGGAAATGTCTTGTGATCAGTATGCACACGGTTTGACAAACCCTGCGACCAAAATTTGCCAACCAAGCAGCACTAGATAGAGAGGTATGCATGGTGTGTGCACAGTTTGATAAACCGTGTGACCAAACCATGAAAACCGATCATCTCTGGACAGTGAGGGTCGTACGATGTGCGCACGGTTTGACAAACAGTGTGCCTCTGCCCAGGTAAACTGTGCGCGAGGTTTTTAATTCTGAAAATTCTTTTTAAAACCACCCGAACCACCGGGACTCCCATATGTTCGACCTTGGCTCTAACTTGATTCATTTTAGGTCTTTACAAATCTTCCTAGATAGATTCCAAGGTGATCCAAACATCTTAATTCGAGATTGAAGGCTCGGATTGAAGATCTTATCTCCTCCCAGTAAGTGAATTTCATCCCGTTGCATTTCTCATTTATTCCACTATCATTCCTTGATATTTTCATGGGAGATTTCCTTTGTTTCCATGGATCTATACCTATGATTTGAGGTATAGATCTAGGATTGTTAATCTAGATCTAGTTTGTAAGATCTTGATTCCTTTGATCTTAATTTTGGTTTTATGGATTTATATCCATTTTTTGATCGACATCTTTATGCCGCTCGGTTTTTGGGGTTCCTCGTTGGGCTATTTAATATCAATAAATCGAGGTAGGTGGTTCCATCCCATCTTGAAAAATTGATTATCCTTGTATTAATTGGTTTATTTAAATGGTTGATTTAAATTCAATTTTTCACGTTTCATTCTATTTAATTGATCAAAACTCGATTCCATTGAATCAAGATATTTGAAATGGTTTTGGCATGAATATTTGGAAAACCCTAATTCCATTGAATTGGGTGTTTTTATGGAAATTGGCCAATTTAAATTGTTTAATTTAAATAGTGGATTTGATGGAAATGATTTCAATTAAATTGTTGAATTTAATTGTGGAAATGAATTTGTGAAATGATGGAATTAGTTTTGAATGGATTTTCAAACTATTGAAATGGATTAAAATGATTTTATAAAAACCCATTGGTTTTATCTTGTGAAAAAGGCATGTTTTGAATACAACCTATTTTGGCTTTAAATGGAATGATATTGGAACTTTTGAAATGGAAGAATGGGAATGATCGTATTTTAAGAATTCTTAAAATAGTTCGCACATCATGTAAGAGCACATGCAAGGCTTAGGTAGTTAGTGAGTTATTTGGATACACCCTACTCTATGACAAAATTCTAAAACATACTTGCGGCGGGTCACATCCCCAACGGGTTGGTGACGAGTCTCATTTGGCCAGTGTCATAGGGACGTGTGTATACACATTTTCCTGAGTTCACATAGAGAGTGAGGAATCCTATAGCTGGTTAGTACTATCGTACCTTTTGGCAAATGACCATGTTGCTCGCTTGTTTATTTATATATGAGATATAAATTTATGCCAATGCTTTTGAACTGCTTACATGCCTGATGAATTTACATAAACAGTTTTGTGTAACTGTTTTTATTTAAGCCATTGTTTTAGAAATATTCCACCATTGTAACTCCTTTCTTGATAAATTTTCCATCATTTGAAAATGTATATCATGATTTGTTAAGATATGATTTTGAATTGCCGAACCTGTTTATTTGAAAATTGATAGATTTTCTTTGGATAATCCATATTTGGCATCTGTTATGGAATCTTTGGTGATATGATACTGGGCTTAGGCACACACCTTACTTTTTCCTTCAAGTTTTTGTAGACTTTCTCCTTCCAGGTTCGAGCAAAGGGAAGGGATATCTTGGAGGTGGATCTAGTTGTTGATCTTTGGACTTGGTGAGCTGTGCCGTAGGGACCTTGGGGCTATTTTACTAGTTTTAGTACTTGGGTTGTTGTACTTTGGCATTTTATGCCTCTTTGTAATTTGGTACACTACTCCCAGTAGAGTTTCTTTTGATATGCATATTATTTGTTCTACTCTTGCTTCCACATTCTTGTGGCACAATCATTCCCACTTTTATGGGGTATGATTCCAGGTGCTAGTCGCCGACCCATGGGGAATGGGAATGCCCTTCGGGTTATGTCAGGGTCAGCTCTGTTATCGGGTTACCAGGGTACCCGGGATGGTTCGTGACAAATTTGTATCAGATGGAGGTTAAAAATCTTGCCTTGATGATAATATGCATTTGAGTTTTTTGTCGAGACTTAGGAGGTATTTGTGATTGAGTGCCTGGCCTGCTCTCACCACAATGAACCTTAAGTCACCAGGGGTTGTTAGGGAAAGGAGACATGTGGATTAGTTCTAGTGTTTTCCATCTTTTGATTTGGATAGAGTGGAATCCAAATCTGGTTATCCATTATATTAAGAGTAGCATTCCTTGTTACTCAGGTTGAGTGTTAATCTAATGTCTTCTTTTTGTCTACAGATGTTGTGTAGCATCATGCCTCCGAGTAGACGTGGGAATCTGATCCAAAAAGAGGCTACTGTTTATTCTCAGCAAAAGAGTCATATGGTGGATTTGAGTCTGGTTGAGGTGATTGTTCGCACTATCCATGCTCTGGGACAGGCACCATCTCCAGTTCTTGTTCAGGCTCCAGCTATAGATCTTCATAGTGATATTCTCCGAAGTCATTCTCAAGAGTTCCTACACTAGAAGCCACTAGTTTTCAAAGGCTCTATTAACCCTCAACATGCTGAGGAATGGTTGAGTAATATTGAACGTCGGTTTGGGTTCATGGAGAAACCTGATGTGATCAAGGTGAAGTGTTCCCCCTTCGTTCTGGAAGGACCAAGTTGGTGATGGTGGGAAACAATGGTGAAAGCTGGGAAACATGAGGGTTTGGAGTGGAAAGACTTTAGGGTTCTTTTCACCGACCAGTTCTATCCAGAATCAATGGTGTTGGGCAAGGCTGTGGAGTTTTTCAAGATTGAGTAGGCCAACAAAACCGTGACTGAGCACTCAAATCTTTTTTTGAGTTGGTAGAGTTTTATCCTGATATTGTATCTAATGAGAGGATGAAGGCTCGACGGTTCAAGTTAGGACTTCGATCAGATATCCATTGTCAGTTTTTCTTACTAAATCTACCCTCTTATGTTGATGTGATGGATAGGGCGATGATGGTTGAGATGGAATTGGCAGTAAAGTCAGGGTTGAAGGAGGTTCTTTTCCCTCCTAGTGGCAATGTGAGTTCCTTTAAAGGAAAACAAAAGCATGGCTTTTCTAATGGTGGTTCTCGACAGCAGAGTCATTCCAGACCCTCGGTAGCACCAGGAGGGGCCTCTTTGACTTACTATCAGTGTGGAAATCCAAGACATTCTAAGAGGATTTGCACTGAGTCTCCCAAGAACTATAGATCTTATGGACGTTTAGGGCACTTGCAGAGATTCTTCCATCACTTCTCTACTCCACATGGTGGAACATGATCATCAGCACCTCCAAAAACTGTGGGGAAATGAAATACTTCACGTACAAAAGGTGTAAAGACTCGTAAATTTCAAGGAATTTTTTTTCTTAATTTTCGTTGGAATTTAACAAGAACACAATTTCTGACGGCACCTGATTCCGAGGCCCGGTGTGCCCAGAATCAATTTCCGAAGTTTGGCTCGGGTACGTTCAGTGAACGGACAAGCGGGTTTTTCTAACTTTTGAACCGGTGCCCGGAATCAAATTCTGAGGGAACCGATGAAATCGCAGCGCCGATATTCTCTTAGAAACGCCTCTTCCAGAGTTGCGTTTGCTCGGGTGTGGTTTTTAATTTTCGGGCTTAAAGTTAAGAAATAAAATAATTTTACGACAACTTTATTTTATTTCACTTAAGCCACTTGAATCCACTTAAAAGCGGCTTAAACTGAGTTGAAACGAATAGGGTACTATCCAGAAATATCCTACCCTCTTGGTAGGATATTTGTGAGGTGGGGCCCACACGAACCCCGCCGTTTCTTTCCGCTAAGTAACGCACCCGCGAAAACCCGTCATTATGAAAGTCAACTGACGCGTTTTCTTAAATCCTTAACGTACAACTTAATTGGGCGGTTTATTTCGTGAATTAAATGGGCAGTTTCTTTTGTTGAATTAATTCAACGAATTGATGGGTCGTTACTTACCTTTTTCGTTCGTTGGTGTAATAATAAAATAAGACCAACAAGTCTTTTTGGAGGATTGCTCGTTGAGAGGTTTTGTCAGAGGTTCTTGATCCTTTATCCTTCTTCGCGAAGAACGCGAAGAATGCGAAGAACTTGAAGAACGCCGAACCCGGAAATCGATGACGCGACGCCGTGTTCCGCAACGTTGGCGTTCCCTTCCTGCAACGTTCTTCTGCGACGTCTCTTCCTCCGCAACGAATCTTCGATCAACTGTTTGAGGTAAGAGACTTCGGAATTCTCTTAAATCTCCGTTGTGTTTTTTTACAAAACACGGATTTAATTTTATATAATTAAATTAAATCTGTTGTTTCTTGGTCCGTTGAGTTCGCCGACTCAACGCTGGATTCCGCGACGACACGACGCCCTTCCGCGACGCCCTTCCGCGACGACGCGACGATCCCCTCCTTCCGCGAAGAACGTGCGTACGACGACGACTACGAGGTAGGGGTTGTTGTGAATAATTCCTTTTTCCCGTGATCGTTTCTTTTAAAAGTGAAGAACCGGGTAATAAGAACAATTTTAATCCATTAAAATTGTTGATTCATTTGTTGAATATATTTCTCCCGTTGTTTATCTGTAACGCGGAGGGTGCGGGACAAACGAACATGGCCCGAAAACCCTCTGTTGTTCTTCATTGTTGTGCGGATTTGACGGGCGACGACGGAACGTGCCGCAACGGAAATTTGATGATTCCGCAGTGAAGAACGAGTCCCGGGAGGAGCAGCGACGCAGACGAGAACAAAATCGGACCACCGGAGCGATTCCGGTGGCCCGCGGAACATGCCGGCGGCGCGGGTCGCCGGTGCGGCGGCGCCGGCAGCCGGGAGCGGTGGCGCCCCGGCGCGCCGCCGGACGAGGACGCCGCGGCTGAAGCCGCGGCGACAGCGGCCAACGGACCCACGCCGCATGGGTCCGGTTGTCCAGGGAGACACCCCGCGGGTGCCGCGGGGTTGTCACGCGTGGGCGGCGGCTCCCCCCTGCGTCACTCCGGCTGTCCAGGGCGACACCCCGCGGGTGCCGCGGGGTTGTCCCGCGGGGGCGGCGACTTCCCCCCGCGTCGCTCGGGTCGTCCAGGGCGACACCCCGCAGGTGCCGCGGGGGCGTCACGCGGGGGCGGCGGCTCCCCCCCCCCCCCCCGCGTAGCGCTCGGCCGCGCAGGCCGAGCCCGGCCGGTGGGACCGGGTCGGACCGGGTCGACCCGGTTCGGCCGACCGAGGGGTGGTCGGGTCGGGTCGGCCCGGGCCCGGACCCCCCGTCTTCGGACCGTTGTCAGTCAAATACCCGTAACTTGAGCTATGGGCCTCCGAATGACTCTCCGTCAGCGGCAACGCGATCCTTGGATCGAGACGGTCGTTTCGGTGTATTGCACTCAAGGTTTAGGAATACTTGGGTACGGTCGGGTTGGTTCGTACACGAAACCAACCGGGCCCTCGAAGCGGAAACACTCATATCTTGAGCTACGGACGTCCGATTGACGCGCCGTCAGCTTTGTTGATTTCCCCTAAGTGAGACGGAACTTTTTCCATACTCCGCCCGAGGTTTGGACATAGGTGGAGTATGGTCGGGTTGGTTCGTACACGAAACCAACCGGGCCCTCGGAGCGGAAACACTCATATCTTGAGCTACGGACGTCCAATTGACGCGCCGTCAGCATTTTTGATTTACTCTAAGTGAGACGGATCTTTTGGAATACTCCGCCCGAGGTTTGGACGCAGGTGGGGTATTGTTGGGTTGGTTCGTACACGAAAACAACTGGGCCCTCGGAGCGGAAACACTCATATGTTGAGCTACAGACGTCCGATTGACGCGCCGTCAGCTTTGTTGATTTCCTCTAAGTGAGACGGATCTTTTGTCAAACTCCGCCTGAGGTTTGGACGCATGTGGAGTATGGTCGGGTTGGTTTTGCCTTAAAAACTAACCGGACCCCTAGGACGAAAAAGCCAATAACTATCAGACCGGGCGTCCGATTGATGCGCCGTCTACAACGTTGAGTTCCTGTTGACGATATGGAACTTTTGGATACATCATCTTTGGACTTTGTGACAATTGATGTATCGGCCTCTCAGCTCGTGGAGCGGACCCTCCCGAACGAGCTTGCTGTGTGCGAGAACCCTAGAGCTGGCTGCGACTGCTACTTCGACGACGACGACTGTGAAAAAATCCCCAGTGGACTGCGACGATGAAGAGTGCTGGTCTTGTATCCTATGTGGGTCATATCCGTGCTGGTCTTGTATCCTATGTGGGTCAAATCTTAGATGATTCAATAATTGTCTTGTATCCTATGTGGGTCCTAGTATAGATGAATCAATGAAGACAGCTGGTCTTGTATCCTATGTGGGTCCTAGCTGTGCTGCTCTTGTATCCTATGTGGGTCCCAGTTTAGATGATTCAATACTGGTCTTGTATCCTATGTGGGTCCCAGTATAGATGAATCAACGAAGATAGCTGGTCTTGTATCCTATGTGGGTCCTAGCTGTGATGGTCTTGTATCCTATGTGGGTCCCAGTATAGATGAATCAATGAAGAGTGCTAGTCTTGTATCCTATGTGGGTCCCAACTTAGATGACTCAGTGCTGGTCTTGTATCCTATGTGGGTTCCAGCCGTGCTGGTCTTGTATCCTATGTGGGTCCCATCTTAGATGATTCAGTATCTATACCTGATCATCCCTTTCACCTTTTCGACGAAGTATACCTGTGTGAGCTGAATCTTGTGTTACTCTCCTTTGTGGATTGTGTTGAGCTATCCTGTGTGGATTTACTGTTTACTCTCCTTTTTGGATTGTGTTGAGCTATCCTGTGTGGATTTATTGTTTTATCTCCTATGTGGATTGTGTTGAGCTATCCTGTGTGGGTATCCATTTTGCTTTCCTGTGTGGACTGGGTTGTTCTTGGGCTCGGACGTTGGAGCCGAACGAGAATTGATGACTTAGGTATATGTATGGGCATATACCTAAGCAGTTTCGGTTGTTACTTTGTGATTGTATCTTCCCTTTGTGGTTTTTCCTTTGTGGATTTCGGGAGACCTTCGGGTGTCTCGGGGTCCCTAATGAGTTGCTTATACTCACCCCTGCACGGGCTATGCCCGCACTACATTGTGTTGGTTGCAGACGACGGACATCGCTGATCGTGGTGGAGGCGTGCGGAGCAGGACAATACATGGAGGTGGACCACTGGGCGGGACGTACTCGGAGCAGTCAGGTGGACCTGAGGTGCAGTGGAGACTATCTGTACCCACCCTTCAGGTGGGACTTCCAGAGGACGGCTCGACGCTATGGATTTTCCTTTCAGTTGCTGTTTTTCCTTTTAGTTGTACTTTACAGTTGGGCTTGTATTTCCGGCCCCTTTTACTTTCAGCACAGCTTGTATAGTTTTTACTTAGTGTTTACTTTTCCGCTTGCTTACTCTGTGGTTCTTGTTTACTTTTCACAGTCAATTCGTTCCCTTTTGTTGGGATTTACGCCTTGGTGCTAGTCGTCATCCCCTGGCCTATGGAAGGCGGGCTTGGGGTAGTCACGGCACGAGCCCTGAGGACGGGTCGTGACAAATTGGTATCAAAGGTGGTCGGTTCTACCACAGAATCTGATCTTTCTTCTATGTGAGGCAATAGTTTTTAGCGTATTGGGTGTGGTTATCAGTCCAGGGAGTCCAGTGTTGGTGCGGCAACCGACATATCCGTACACCAGGACCCTGACTTCTGATTTCTGACTTAATGCACGAAAACATTGATTGCATGTGTGTTTCAAGTTTTCTTTGTGATTACTTGTGTCATCTCACCAGGTATACTTTTCTGACCGTGGCACACTTGTTTCCTTTTCAGGATGGCCCCACGACGGCATCCATCTAGGGTTCCGAGAGTGGAGTGTGATGACAGCCCACTGAGCGACGAGGCCTCGGTGCAGGGCTCCTTGTCAGCAGAGGCACCGGCGGTACCTTTACCCATCGAGCCACCGATTCTTCCCTCCACGACCGCTGACGATGCACGTCACCTTGGAGCTCTGCATGAGTTCCAACGCCAGCGACCACCCAGGTTTCGTGGGGAGACGGACCCCCAGGCAGCCGAGGACTGGATGGTGGTGGTCGTGCGAGTTTTCAGGTTAGTGAGGACACCAGCAGACCTCATGGTGATCCTCACAGTGAGCCTCCTGCACGCAGCAGCAGGCAGATGGTGGAGCTGGATGCTCAAGGTGCACGACGAGACATCTCTTCTCTGGACGGACATTGAGAGAATCTTCCGCTCTGAGTTCGTCCCCTCCACCCTTCGTGCGGTGCATATCCAAGAGCTGCTACAGCTACGGCAGGGCAGTATGACAGTGGCCCAGTACCCGGCGAGATTTACTGATCTCTCGCGCTACTCCACAGATATGGTATGGGACCCGTTCTTCCGGGCCCGGACCTTCGAGTAGGGACTGAGGCATGAGATCAAGGCTTCGATGATCTCCCTCAACATTCCGACACAGGCAGAGGTGTTGGAGAGAGCCCTTCTAGTGGAGAGTTTTCTCGCCGAGCAGGCTCTAGTGACAGGGCCCTCCGCAGGACGGCCCGTATCAGGGTCTTCTGCAGCTGGCAGTAGACAGGTGACGCAGAGGTCCAAGCTGGCCAGACCATCAGATGGGCAGTCTCAGGATGAAGATTCGGTTGTGCGGGGCACCCGAAGGAGAGCCAGCTACACGAGGGGCAAGCATTACTACGCATGAAGCGGGCGAGGTCACTTGGCTCGAGACTGCCCGACTCGTCTTCCAGATGAGCAGCAGGTGGTACAGGGACCTCCCAGACAGAGGTTCGGCCACGGTGGTCCGCAGCGTGCAGGCGGATGAGGCAGAGGAGATGGCTGAGTAGCCGATGGTGGGAAACACTTCGAGGTGTTGCCACTACCACCACCAGGAGGTCCACCCCGACCGCAGGGAGTTGGTGGACATGGGAGAGCTCAGCTTCAGGCAGCTGAGGCCTTCAATCATGGAGCTCTGGGAGAAAATGGACAGGAGCGGAACTAGTGGATACGTCCTTTGTACTTCTAGTTCCTTGTTGCTATTGTGTAGCGTCTTTGTATTATGATCTGCAATAATAAAAGACGCATACCTTTGTGATGTTTTATTTCCTATCCTCTTTTGTGTTGTTACCAAGAGGTTCCGGTTTTGAATGTTGACTTGACCCTCACTTGTGAGGAATCTACTGGAGGAGACCCAGTTACCACACACTGATGCCGATAGTGTGACTCAACCCTTGGAGGCGAGAGTAACGGTTCAATCTTTTGGTAGTAGCGTCGACGCCTTACGAAATCATCCTTGTTATGGATTAGTATCATCCATGTCGGGATTGACTGTTTTAGGCAAAGAAAGTGGTTCATCCAGGGGATGAGACCAGATTTCTCTTATCAGAAAATAAGAAATCACAGCAGTTCTCGTAGGACCAGAGAAGGTCAGGGTCATCCAGGAGCGGATGAGGATAGCTCAGAGCCGGCAGAAGTCTTTTGCTGATAGAAGGCGGAGGCCACTAGAGTTCGAGGATGGCGTCCACGTCTTCTGGCGTGTCTCACCTTGACGTGGATTACGAAGATTTGGCCGAGGTGGCAAGTCGTCTCCACGCTTCATCGGACCATTCCCGGTCCTCGACAAGATTGGCGTGGTGGCTTAACGCCTGGATCTACCACCTCAGTTACACCGGGTGCACGGCGTCTTCCACATATCTCAGCTGAGGAGATACGTACACGACCCGACGCACATCGTTGACCATGGGGGGGCTAGATGTGGATAATTGGGCGACTTTTATGGAGGTCCCAGTGGAGATAGAGGATCGACAGGAGCGGGTCCTACGTGGACGATCGATTCCTCTTGTGTGCATCAGATGGAATCACGGGAACCTCCAGGGAGCACATGGGAGCGGGAGTCTCAGATGCATGCTCAGTACCGCCTTTGTATCCCTAGTTTGTGTTGAAGCTTTACGGGGACGTAAAGCCCTGTGGTGGGAGTAATGTAAAGATCCGTAAATTTCAAGGAATTTTTTTTCTAAATTTTCTTTGGAATTTTACAAGAACACAGTTTCTGACGGCACCTGATTCCGAGTCCCGGTGTGCCCGGAATCAATTTCCGAAGATTGGCTCAGGTACGTTCAGTGAACGGACGAGCGGGTTTCTCTAACTTTTGAACCAGTGCCTGGAATCGAATTCTGGGGGCACCGATGAAATCGCAGCGCTAGTATTCTCTTAGAAACGCCTCTTCCAGAGTTGCGTTTGCTCAGGTGTGGTTTTTAATTTTCGGGCTTAAAGTTAAGAAATAAAATAATTTTACGACAACTTTATTTTATTTCACATAAGCCACTTGAATCCACTTAAAAGAGGCTTAAACTGAGTTGAAACGGATATGGTACAATCCAGAAATATCCTACCCTCTTGGTAGGATATTTGTGAGGTGTGGCCCGCACGAGCCCCACCGTTTCTTTCCGCTAAGTAACGCACCCGCGAAAACCCGTCATTATGAAATTCAACTGACGCGTTTTCTTAAATCCTTAACACACCATTTAATTTGGCGGTTTATTTCATTAATTAAATGGGCGGTTTCTTTCGTTGAATTAATTCAACAAATTGATGGGTCGTTACTTACCTTTTTCGTTCGTTGGCGTAATAAGAAAATAAGACCAACAAGTCTTTTTGGAGGATTTCTCGTTGAGAGGTTTTGTCAGAGGTTCTTGAGCTTTTATCCTTCTTCGCGAAGAACGCGAAGAACGGGAAGAATGCGAAGAACGCCGAACCCATAAATCGACGACGTGACGCCATGTTCCGCGATACCGACGTTCCCTTCCTGCAACGTTATTCTGCGACGTCTCTTCCTCCGCAACGAATCTTCGATCAGCTGTTTGAGGTAAGAGACTTCGAAATTCTCTTAAATCTCCATTGTGTTTTTTTAACAAAACATGGATATAATTTTATATAATTAAATTAAATCTGTTGTTTCTTGGTCCGTTGAGTTCGCCGACTCAATGCCGGATTCCGCGACGACGTGACACCCTTCCACGATGACATGACGATCCCTTCCATTCGCGAAGAACGTGCGTACGAGGACGACTATGAGGTAGGGGTTGTTGTGAATAATTCTTTTTTCCCGTGATCATTTCTTTTAAAAGTGAAGAACTGGGTAATAAGAACAATTTTAATCCATTAAAATTGTTGATTCATGTGTTGAATATATTTCTCCCATTGTTTATCTCTAACGCGGAGGGTGCCGGCCAAACGAACACGGCCCGTCAACCCTCCGCCATTCTTCGTTGTTGTGCGGATTTGACGGGTGACGACGGAACATGCTGCAACGGAAATTCGATGATTCCGCAGTGAAGAAAGAGTCCTGGGAGGAGCAGCGGCGCAGACGGGAACAGAATCGGACCACTGGAGCGATTTCGGTGGCCCGCAAAACACGCCAGCGGTGCTGGTCACTGGCGCGGCGGCGGCGGCAAACGCACCCACGCCGCGCGGGTCCGGTTGTCCAGGGCGACACCCCGCGGGTGCCGCGGGGTTGTCACGAGGGGGCGGCGGCTTCCCCCCGCGTTGCTCGGGTCGTCCAGGGCGACACTCCGCAGGTGCCGCGGGGGTGTCACACGGGGGTGGTGGCTTCCCCCCCCCCCCCCCCCCCCCCGCGTCACTCGGTCGGTCGGCCGAGCCGGGCCGGGCTGGCCGATCCAGGCCGATCCGACCAGCCGGGCCGGACCGGGTCCGGCCGGGTCGACCTGGTCCGGCCAACCCAGGGGGGGGGGGTCGGGCCGGGTCGGCCCGGGCTCGGACCCCTCGTCTTCGGACAGTTTTCGGTCAAATTCCCGTAACATGAGCTACGGGCCTCCGAACGACTCTCCGTCAGTGGAAACACAATCCTTGGATCGAGACGGTCGTTTCGGTATGTCGCACTCAAGGTTTTGGAATACTTGGGTATGGTCGGGTTGGTTCGTACATGAAACCAACCGGGCCCTCTAAGAGGAAACACTCATATCTTGAGCTACGGACGTCCGATTGACACGCCGTCAGCTTTGTTGATTTCCTCTAAGTGAGAAGGATCTTTTGGCATACTCCGCCCAAGGTTTGGATGCAGGTGGAGTACGGTCGGGTTGGTTCGTACACGAAACCAACCGGGCCCTCGGAGCAGAAATGCTCATATCTTGAGCTACGGACGTCTGATTGACGCGCCGTCAGCTTTGTTGATTTCCTCTAAGTGAGACGGATATTTTGGAATACTCTGCCCAAGGTTTGGACGCAGGTGGAGTACGTTCGGGTTGGTTCGTACACGAAATCAACTGGGCCCTCGGAGTGGAAACACTCATATCTTGAGCTACGGACGTCCGATTGACGCGTCGTTAGCTTTGTTGATTTCCACTAAGTGAGACGGATCATTTGGCATACTCCTCCCGAGGTTTGGATGTAGGTGGAGTACGGTCGGGTTGGTTTTTCCTTAAAAACCAACCGGGCCCCTGGGACGAAAAAGCCAATAACTCTCAGACCGGGCGTCCGATTGACGTGCCGTCTGCGACGTTGAGTTCCTGTTGACGATACGGAACTTTTGGAAACATCAACTTCAGACTTTGTGACAGTTGATGTATCGGCCTCTCGGCTCGTGGAGCGCATCCTCCCAAACGAGCTTGCTGTGTGCGGGAACCCTAGAGCTGGTTGTGACTGCTACTTCGACGACAACGACTGTGCAGAAATTCTCAGTGGACTGCGACGATGAAGAGTGCTGGTCTTGTATCCTATGTGGGTCCTAGCCGTTCTGGTCTTGTATCCTATGTGGGTCCCAACTTAGATGATTCAATATTGGTCTTGTATCCTATGTGGGTCCCAGTATAGATGAATCAATGAAGACAGCTGGTCTTGTATCCTATGTGGGTCCTAGCTGTGCTGGTCTTGTATCTTATGTGGGTCCCAGCTTAGATGATTCAATACTGGTCTTGTATCCTATGTGGGTCCCAGTATAGATGAATCAATGAAGACAACTAGTCTTGTATCCTATGTGGGTCCTAGCTGTGCTGGTCGTGTATCATATGTGGGTCCCAGTATAGATGAATCAATGAAGAGTACTGGTCTTGTATCCTATGTGGGTCCCAACATAGATGACTCAGTGCTGGTCTTGTATCCTATGTGGGTCCCAGCCGTGGTGGTCTTGTATCCTATGTGGGTCCCAGCTTAGATGATTCAGTATCTATACCTGATCATCCCTTTCACCTTTTTGACGAAGTATACCTGTGTGAGCTGAATCTTGTGTTACTATCCTTTGTGGATTGTGCTGAGCTATCATGTGTGGATTTACTGTTTACTCTCCTTTGTGGATTGTGTTGAGCTATCCTGTGTGGATTTACTGTTTTCTCTCCATTGTGGATTGTGTTGAGCTATCCTGTGTGGGTATACGTTTTTCTTTCCTGTGTGGACTGGGTTGTGCTTGGGCTCAGACGTTGGAGCCGAACGGGAATTGATGACTTAGGTATATGTATGGGCATATACCTAAGCAGTGTCGGTTGTTACTTCGTGATTGTATCTTCCCTTTGTGGTTTTCCCTTTGTGGATTTCGGGAGACCTTCGGGGGTCTCGGGGTCCCTACTGAGTAGCTTATACTCACCCCTGCACGGGCTATGCCCGCACTACGTTGTGTTGGTTGCAGATGACGGACATCGCTGATCGTGGTGGAGGCGTGTAGAGCAGGATAGTACCTGGAGGTGGACCACTGGGCGGGACGTACTCGGAGCGGTCAGGTGGACCCGTGGAGCAGTGGAGACTATCTGTACCCACCCTTCAGGTGGGACTTTCAGAGGACGGCTCGACGCTGCGACTTTTCCTTTTAGTTGATGTTTTTCCTTTCAGTTGTACTTTTCAGTTGGGCTTGTATTTCCGGCCCCTTTTACTTTCAGCACAGCTTGTACAGTTTTTACTTAGTGTTTACTTTTCCGCTTGCTTAATCTGTGGTGCTTGTTTACTTTTCAAAGGAAATGCCTTCCCTTTTGTTGGGATTTACGCCTTGATGCTAGTCTCCAGCCCCTGGCCTATGGAAGGCGGGCTTGGGGTAGTCACGGCACGGGCCCCGAGGATGGGTCGTGACAAAAGGGTTCTAGCCACAGGCATCTGGAACGAAGCTTCTTCATGCAGTGGAAGAGTCTCCAGAGGTAGCTCATGCAGGTGCTGCAACTGTGAGAGGTACCATTACTATAGATTCATCTTTAGTGACAACTCTTTTTGATACTGGTGCATCTCTCTCTTTTATTTCAACCCATCTTGTGAATCTGCTTAATCTACCAATGGATCTTTTATCTTGTGTGATGGATATTACTACACCTCTTGGTACAATGAGAGAGAAGGGTCTTCGTAGTCCAGCTTGTGTATTCTCTCTATCATATGTTGTTCATTCTTGGAGTTTCTTGGTTCTCTACATGAAATCTTTTGACGACATATTTGGGATGGATCAGATCATTTCCAATAAATCCCGGATCAATTGTTATCTTCGATGGGTCTACCTTACTACACCCAGTGGTGTGCCCCTTGTTTTTGAAGGGGAATGGGACCCTAGTTGAAGTAGAGCTGGACCCTCTTATCCGAAGTTGTGTAATGTTATATCAGTGTTTGTATTTGATCTGGAGAGAGATTCAATGTGTTGTGTTCTTCCTCTAGTCGTCGCTGAGTTTCCCGATGTGTTTCCTTCGAACTTCTCTGGGTTTCCACCAGTAAGAGCGGTTTATTTCTCTATTGACTTAATACCTGGTACTCAACCTGTTTCTAATCCCTCTTACAGAATGGCTCTAGCAGAACTAAAAGAACTGATGTCTCAGTTAGACGATCTTATTGAGAAAGTTTTTATACGCTTGAGTGTGTCCCCTTGGGCAGCAAGTGTTCTCTTCGCCATGAAGGATGATGGTTCTCTTCACTTATGTGCAGATTATCGAAAGCTCAATCGAGTTACG
The DNA here is from genome assembly GCA_963277665.1 of Viscum album. Classification (NCBI taxonomy): domain Eukaryota; kingdom Viridiplantae; phylum Streptophyta; class Magnoliopsida; order Santalales; family Viscaceae; genus Viscum; species Viscum album. The sequence continues at coordinate 1,174,076,631 of OY728120.1, forward strand.
ATAAAGAACAAATATTTGTTACCACAAATTAATGATTTGTTTGATCAATTGAAATGGGAGAAGTGGTTTTAAAAAATACATGTTCGATCTGGTTACCATTAGTTGAGGATAAAATAATCTGACATTCATAAAACCGCTTTTCGGAGTTTGTATGGCCATTATGAGTATCTTGTTATGCCCTTTGGCCTAACAAATGCTCCTGTAGATTTCATGGCTTTGATGAAAAAGGTTTTATGTGAGTTTCTAGATACTTTAATGGTATTCTTTGAGGATTACATTCTTGTCTACATTAAGTCTTAGGAGGATCATGTGTATCATCTGAGAACAGTTCTAGGTATTCTAAGGAATCACCGACTTTATGGAAATATTTTAAAGTGTGATTTCTTGATTTGGGATGTGATATTCTTGGGACATGTCATATGAGAACAAGGAATATAAGTTGATCCTGAGAAGGTGAAGGCTGTTATGACTTGGGAGCAACCATGAAATGTTTTCGAGATTCGGAGCTTCTTCGGCTTAACAGGATATTATCATCGTTATGTTAAAGAATTCTCAAAGTTAGCTTCTCCAATGACTTCTCTGACTCGAAAGGAAGTGATGTTTTCCTGGAATGATAAATTTCAGAGTTCTTTTGTTCAGATTATGAATCTCTTAACTACTGCGCCAGTTTTAACTCTTCCTGAGGCTGGGATATGTTATGTGGTCTTTTGTGATGCATCGGGTTTAAGTTTGGGATGCGTAATCATACAGGGTAATCATGTTGTTTCCTAGGGGTCTCGTCTGCTTTAGCCTCATGAGAAGAATTATCCTACCCATGACCTTGAACATGCAGCTGTAATACACACACTTAAGTTATGGAGACATTACATTTATGGAGAAAGGTTTACTGTGTATTCTAACAACAAGAGCTTGAGTTATATCTTCTCTCAAAAAGATTTGAACCTCCGCCAAAGGCGTTGGGTGGAGTACCTGCAATCTTTCGAAATTGACATTGCCTATACCCATGGAAAAGGAAATGTGGTTGCAGATGAATTAAGCATGAAACATCCATCACAGGTAGTGAATGAATCTTCAGAAGAGTGGAGTTTGATGGCTCTTTTTGCTCAGTTTCATATTGGGGTTCAGTGGAGGGGGAATGAAGTTTCTTTATCCAATGTCCAGTTGACTTATGATCTTATCGAGTTAATTCTTCAAGAACAAGAACTAGATTTTGAATTCTAGAGATTTAGGGACTCTCTTTATGGCGGGGAGACTGACACCCAGTGGTCGTTCTCCAAAGAGGGTGTTCTGTGTTACCAAAACTGTTACGTTGTGGCTTTAGTGGCAAGGAAGGATGTGATGGGGGTTTCCATAACTCCCAGTGGGCGATACACCCATAAACCATGAAGTTGTTCTATGACATGCATAAGTAGTTATGGTGGATAGGTATGAGACAAGACATTGTTGAGTTTGTATCTCATTATTATACATATCAGCAGGTGAAAGCCGAGCACCGGAAACCTTCGGGTTTGCTTCAACCACTTCCAGTCCCTACATGGAAGTGGGATGAAATCTCTATGGACTTTGTGGTTGGTTTTCCTCAAACCCAGAGGAAGAATAACGCGATATGGGTTGTGATCGATAGGCTGACCAAGTCGGCTCACATTATACCTATTGGAGATACAACTAAAGTTGAGGAGTTGGGAAATATCAATGTGAAAGAAATTGTTCATTTGCATGGAGTTCCATCTACTATAGTCTCTGATAGCGATCCTCAGTTTACTTCTCGCTTTTGGAGAGGCCTTCAGGAGGAACTGGGATCTCAGGTCCGTTTGAGAACGGCCTACCATCCACACTCAGATGGACAGACATAGTGAGCTATTCAGATCCTTGAGGACATGCTCCGTGCATGTATTGTCGACTTTTGTGGGTCTTGGGATGATCATCTGGGGCTAGTTGAGTTTTCTTATAAAACCAGTTATCAATCTGTGATCAAAATGGATCCTTTAAAGGATTTGTTTGGTCGTCCTTGTAAATATTTTTTATGTTGGTTGAGGATTGGTGAAAGCTCTTATGTAGGACCGAGTTTGGTCCAAGAGACGACAGCTAAGATCCAGTTGATTCATCCGAGAATGTTGACATCATAGGGTCGGTACAAGTATTATTTTGATCATCGCCATAGGACTTTAGATTTATCAGTTGGTTACCATGTGTTATTGAAAGTTTCACCCCGATTAGGTCATCAATGGATTGGGAGTAAAGAGAAGCTTGCTCCTTGTTTTGTGGGACATTTTGAGGTTATTGGTCTTGTGGGGAAAGTTTATTACTGTCTATCTCTACTACAACAGTTTATGGGGATACATAACGTGTTCCATGTATCATAGCTACCAAAGTATCTCTATGATCCATCTCATATTGTGAGCTGGAGTGATCATGAAATTGAACCAGATTTATCTGTGACTGAACGACCAGTCAGGGTTGTTGATTCGGAGACCAAGGTACTTCATGGGAGAAGGATACCTCTGGTCTGTATACTTTGGCAGCAGGGTTCGGATTCTCATGAGACATGGGAAAGGGAGGCACTAATGAGATAGCAGTGGCCTCATATTTTTGACATGGATGTTTCTTCATTGGCTTTCTGTGGACAGAAAGGTCTTATGGTGGGGAGGTAGTAACATCACGTTTTGTTTTCAGGTACTTTTTTATGTTTCTAAGTACATTTGATTTGGAGTAGGGACTTGGGGATCGTTTGGGTGAACTTTTTAGTAAAACAAAATTGAAATGGCTTGTGCACAGTATGCACACTATATGACAAACCCTACAACCAAACCGTGCCAACCAAGCAGCACTGGACAAAGTGTTATGCACGGTGTGTGCACGGTTTGACAAACCATGCGACCAAACCGTGTGGACCGAGCATCTCTGGACAGTGAGGGCCGCATGATGTGGGCACAGTTTGACAAACCAGGCGCCTCTGCCCAGGTAAACCGTGCGCGCGGTTTTTAATTCCGAAAATTAATTTTAAAACCACCCGAACCACCGAGACTCCCATATTTTGGACCTTGGCTCGGGCTTGATTCATTTTAGGTCTTTTCAAATCGTGCTAGAGAGATTCCAAGGCGATCCGAACATATTTCATCGAGATTGAAGTCCCAGATTGAAGATCCTCTCTCCTCCCCGTTAGTGGATTTCATCCCGTTGTGTTTCTCGTTTATTCCTATATCATTCCTTGGCCTTTTCATGGGATATTTCCTTTGTTTCCATGGTTCTATACCTATGAGTTGAGGTATTGATATAGTATTGTGAATATAGATCTAGTTTTGCAAGATATTGATTCCTTTGATCTTAATTTTGGTTTTTAGGATTTAGATCTAGTTTTTGATTGACATCGTTGTGCCGCTCAGTTTTTGGGGTTCCTCGTTGGGATAACTCCCATCAATAAATCGAGGTAGGTGGTTCCGTCTAGTCCTTCCAAATTTATTATCCTCATATTGCTTAATTTATTTCAATGGTTGAGTTAAATTCAATTGCTCAAGTTTCTTTCTATTAAATTGATCAAAACTCGATTCCATTGAATCGAGATATTTGAAATTTTTTTGGCATGAATATTTGGAAAACCCCAATTCCATTGAATTGGGTGTGTTTTTGGAAATTGGACGATTTAAATTGTCTTATTTAATTGGTGTATTTGATGTAAATGATTTCAATTAAATTGTTGAATTTAATTGTGGAAATAAATTTTTGAAATGATGGAATTGGTTTTGATTGGATTTTCAAACCTGTGAAATTGGTTAAAATGATTTGATAGAAACCCATTGGTCTTATCGTGTGAAAAAGGCATGTTTTGAATAAAACATATTTTGGTTTTAAATGGAATGAGATTGGAACATTTGAAATGGAAGAATGGGAATGATCATATTTTAAGCATTTTTAAAATAGTTCTCCCATCATGTAAGATCACATGAATGCCTTAGGTAGTTAGTGAGTTATTTGGATACACTCTACGCTACGACAACGTTCCAAAAAATACTTGCAGCGGGTCACATCCCTGACGGGTTGATGACGAGTCTGCTTTGGCCAGTGTCATAGGGGCGTGTGTATACACATTTTTCTGAGTTCACATCGAGAGTGAGGAATCATATACATGGTTAATACTATCATACCATTTGGAAGATGACCATCTTTCTCAATTATTTATTTATATATGAGATATAAATGTTTTCCAATGCTTTTGAACTGCTTACATGACTGATGAATTTACATAAACTATTTTATGTAACTTTTTTTATTTAAGCCATTGCTTTAGAAATATTCCATCATTGTAAAGCCTTTCTTGATAAATTTTCCATCATTTGAAAATATATAGCATGGTTTGTTAAGAGATGATTTTGAATTTCCAACGCTATTTATTTTAAAAATGATATCTTTTATTTGGATAATCCTTATTTGTAATCTGTTGTAAAATCTTTGGTGATATCCTAAAGGGATTAAGAACACACACTACATTGGACATTGGGTGTTTGTAAACTTTCTCCATCCCGGTTCGAGCAAAGGGAAGGGATCTCTTGGAGGTGGATCCAGTTGTTGATATTTGGACATGGTGAGTTATGGTCATATGGACCTTGGGGCTGTTTTACCAGTTTTAGTACTTGGGTTGCCGTACTTTTTCATTTTATGCATCTTTGTAATCTGGTACACTACTCCCAGAGGAGTTTATTTTGATATGCATACTGTTTGATCTAATATTTCTTCCACATTCTTGTGCTAGTATCATTCCCACTTGAATGTTTTATGATGCCAGGTTCTATTCGCCGACCTGTGGGGATTGGGAATACCCTTCGTGTTGTGTCAGGGTCGTCTCGATTATCGGGTTACCAGGGTACCCGAGCTGGTTCGTGAAAAATTGGTATCAGAGGGAGGTTAAGAATATGTCCTTGATGACAGTATGCATTTCAGTTTTCTTGTCGGGATTTAGGAGGTAGTTGTGATTGAGTGCCTGACCAGCTCACACCACAATGAACCTTAAGTCACCAGGGGTGGTTAGGGAAAGGAGACTTATGGATTAGTTTTAGTCTTTTCCATCTTTTGATTTGGATAGAGTGGAATCCATATCTGGTAATCCCTTCATTTAAGAGTAGTTTTCCTTGTTACTCAGGTTGAGTGTTAATATAATGTCTTCTTTTTGTCTTCTGATGTTGTGTAGCATCATGCCTCCGAGAAGACGTGGAAATCAAATCCAAAAAGAGGCTTCTACAGAACCTCAGCAAGCGAGTCCTATGGTGGATTCAAGTATGGTTGAGGTGATTCTTCACACTGTCACAGCTCTGGGACATGGACCACCTCTAGTTCCTCTTTAGGCTCCAGATATAGATCCTCATAGTGATATTCTCTGAAGTAGTTCTCAAGAGTTCCTACGCCAGAAGCCACCAGTTTTCAAAGGCTCCACTGACCCTCAACATGCTGAGGAATGGTTGAGTAAGATTGAACGTCTGTTTGGGTTCTTGGAGACACCTGATGTGATCAAGGTGAAGTGTTCCACCTTCGTGCTGGAAGGACCAAGTAATAGATGGTGGGACACGATGGTGATGGATGGGAAACATGAGGGTTTGGAGTGGAAAGACTTTAGGGTTATTTTCACTAACTAGTTCTATCCAGAATCAATGGTGTTGGCCAAGGCAGTGGAGTTTTTAAAGCTTGAGCATGCCAACAAAATCCTGACTGAGTACTCAAGTCATTCTTCTGAGTTGGTACAGTTCTCTCCTGATATTGTATCTAATGAGAGGATGAAGGATTGCCGATTCAAGTTAGGACTTTGATCAGATATCCATTCCCAGGTTTTCTTGCTGAAGCAACCCACTTATGCTGATGTGCTGGATTGGGCGATGATGGTTGAGATGGACTTGGAAGGAATGTCCGGGTTGAAGGAGCTTCTCTTCCCTCCTCGTGGGAGTCAGATTTCCTTTAAAGGAAATCAGAAGCGTGAATTTTCTCATGGTTGTTCTCAATAGTAGTGTCATTCCAGACCTCCGGTAGCACCACAAGGGGCTTCATTGACTTACTATCAGTGTGGAATGCCAGGACATTATAAGAGGGTTTTCACTAAGGTTCCCAAGAACGGTATCTCTTGTGGACGTTTAGGGCACTTGCAGAGATTCTTCCATCACTTCCTTACACCACGTAGTGGAACAGGATCATGAGCACCTCTAGAAACTGTGGGGAAATCAAATTATTCACATACAAAAAGGGTTCTAGCCACAGGCATCCGGGACGAACCTTATTCAAGAAGTGGAGGGGTCGCCAGTGGTATCTGATGCATGTCCTGAAACTGTGAGAGTTACCATTACTATAGCTTCATCCTTAGTGACAACTCTTTTTGATACTGGTTCATTTCACTCATTTATTTCATCCCATATTTTGAATTTTCTTAATCTACCTGTGGAACTTTTATCTTGTGCGATGGATATTACTACACCACTTGGTACAATGGGAGAGAAGGGTCTTCGTAGTCCTTCTTGTGTCTTCTCTCTATCAGATGTTGATCATGCTTGGAGTATCCTGGTTCTTGACATGAAATCTTTTGACGTCATATTTGGGATGGATTGGCTCATTTCCATTAAATCCCGAATCGATTGTTATCTTTGATGGGTCTTCCTTACTACACCTACAAGTGTGCCCCTTGTTTTTGAATGTCAATGGGACCCAAGGTCTAGAGGAGTCGGACCCTTTTATCTGGAGTTGGGGAAAGTTATATCAATGTTTTCCTTTGATCTAGAGAGAGATTCAATGTGTGGTGATCTTCCTCCAGTCATCTCTGAGTTTCCGAACGTGTTTCCTTCGGACTTCTCTGCTTTTCCACCAGTAAGTGAGGTTGATTTCTCTATTGACATAATACCTGGTACTCAATCGGTTTCTATTCCCTCTTACCGAATGGATCTAGCAGAACTAAAAGAATTGAAGTCTCAATTATATGACCTTCTTGAGAAAGGTTTTATATGCCTGAGTGTTTCCCATTGGGCATTACCTGTTCTCTTCTCCAAGAAGGCTGATGGGTCTCTTCTCTTATGTATTGATTATCGAATTCTCAATCAAGTTATGATAAAGAACAAATATATGTTACCAAAAATTGATGATTTGTTTGATCAATTAAAAGGGGAAAAGTGGTTTTCAAAAATAGATCTTCAGTCTGGTTACCATTAGTTGAGGATAAATGAATCTAACATTCATAAGACCGCTTTTCGGAGTAGTTATGGCCATTATGAGTACCTTGTTATGCCCTTTGGCCTAACAAATACTCCTACAATTTTCATGGATTAGATGAACAAGGCTTTCTGTGAGTATCTAGATACATTCTTGGTAGTCTTTGTGGATGACATATTTTTCAACTCCATGTCTTAGGAGGATCATGTGCATCATCTGAGAACAGTTCTGGGTATTCTAAGGAAAAACCGACTTTATGGAAATCTTTCAAATTGTGATTTTTGTATTCGAGAAGTGAAATTCTAGGGACATGTCGTATCAGAATAAGGAATATCAGTTGATCCTAAGAAGGTGAAGGATGTTATTACATTGGAGCATCCTCTATATGTGTAACACCCCAATCTTCCATGGTACGCTTCTCTTTGAATAATACAGTAGCATGTGTTGTACGCAACATCGAGTTCTAACACACACCACAACCATTCAAAGTAGTCGTTATGATTAGTAATACCTACATTTTGAAATTTTATAAATTTTATCTTTCAAAATGGACTTCATTTTTTGATTCTGGATATCTAATTTAGCCAAGGGTAAAATTTTGTAACTTTTCGGATAACTTTTATACTTTGATGAATAGTGAAAATTACTAAATTTTAATTAAAAACAACTTTTTTAATCAAAATAATTAATAGTGATAAATTATTATATTTAGTGGTTTTAATGTATAATTAGAATATAATTTTACCATTTTATCCAATGGTGGTCATTATAATTAACTTCACTTTGAAATTGGACATAAACAATTGTCAATCTTTTGATTGATATTGTTTCTTAAAAACACGCTATTTGTTTTGACAATTGGAATTAATTATAAAATTAATTAATGCAACTTATACGTTTGGAATTTTTTAAAATATACACAATTTTTTAATTCAGAATATCAATTATAGATTAGGGTGATTATTTGGTATTTTTCTGAAAAACATCAATTTTTGATGAATAGTGAAACCACTATGTGGTAGTTTAAAAATTAATTTTTCATGTAAATGAAACATTACCACTTCTGTGATTTGATTTTAAAAAATCCGACATACATGGTTTTCATTAGGATGTAATATGTGGTACAATGAGATTAATATAATTTTTTGGTCAATAGTAACTTTTAAGTTTAATTAATCGCGATTAAAGGTAATTAGTGAAATATAAGGTAAAAATGATATTATAAAAAAATGAAAATATCTTAACACTTGTCCTACACTTATTGGATGAGTCATGGCCGACCAAGACAATCCATTGGTCAAATTGGGGACCCCATGGAGTAACTTGGGTAAGAAAATGACATTAATAACTTTTTATTTAAAGTAAAAATAAAATTTTCACAAACATGTGTTGTTTTACTAAATAAATTATTACATGGGGTTTTATAATTTAACTTTTCAACTAAAAATATTAATTGGAAAGCTAAAACTATTTCTTACATCATGGTAATTTTTTCATAATTTCTAGACATTAAATAAATTAAATTTTTTATGACACCATGATGATGCAGCGATTACCACATTAATTAACGACTTAAATAAAATGAAAGGATAATGTAAAATATAATACAAAAACATTTAAAAAACCTATTGGATGAGTATATTTATAAACCTTATCACCTTATCTTAGAAATATATAATTGTGGGACCTTTGAAATCCGAGAATCATTTCATAATAATGTAACATTTCATGAGTTTCAAGAGTGCCCCTCCTCTCCTCTTATAAAAGGCCCCCACCACTACCACCTTATTAACACCTTCAAAGCCATTTGGCTCGGCCAACCACTGAACAAATACTCTCTCAACTTCCCTATCTTACTTCTAGAAGCCTCACTTTTGGCAGAATTCTTCCCAAGGAAGCCTTTGGCTCAAATCAAAAAGAGTTACCCAATTTTTAGGTAATATCTTCTCTTATGTTATTTTGTTTTATATTTCTTCTCCAACCCCTTAAACTCTTTTTATTACTTTATTTTGTAACAAAAACAGTATCTTAAATATACTAGGATGTTTTTATGAGAATGATTTTATTTATACTTACACACACCATCGTCTACTGGCTAAAGAACATACTATTTCTGTGGTTGGCGAATTTATGCCTCACGAAACGATGATTGTTCATTCTTCTTTTAAAACCTCTAATGGTGGCCATTAAGATGACACTATTTATATATATGATATATGTTATGTTTATGTTTTCATTATGCTTCTGTATTTCTCATTTATGGCATACCTTTATGATTTCCATTATGGGTAAACTTGATAATTTCATTTTAGGAAGTGTGGACTACCGCCCCCTCAAAGTGATTTGAATCGTTAATGCCATATGTTGGACGTATAAAGGATGGAGTAAATGATATTATTTATGATATTATACTGGAAATATAATACACCTTTATATCATTATGATTTCATTCCATTAAATACGAAATAGAAACGAAAGTAGCGTTCATGCGTACGTACGGCTTACCATCTCTAGGAATGGTGCATTTCATTTCTTACCTCTAAATGTTACGTAATATTATGAATGAATGTATATACTTGATATATATGATATATATGATATCTAAATCATGAATATAATTCTGGAGATAATGGATACTCTACCACATAAACAACTTGTAATTATAAGAAGTTTATTTTTGACTCAATTGCCAAAGATCGAAAAAACGACCGTTATTAACTAAAATACTTACATAATGTTCATAACATGGTAATAAGTGATATAAAAGGAATAATGAACTTGAAAAAGGATATTATGAAAGTAGAAATTAACTCTAGTTTATTATTCAGGAGGATAAAAAATGATCGAGTCAAGTCAGACAGTAGGTAAGGGATCTTCTTAACCCAATTTCTATTCTTGGGGTTAATCTCCTACATTCAAATAATGTCATGATATTATTATGTCCAATCTTGTATTTGTAATTTATTTATGTGTACATATATTTAATACACATAAGAGATCTAATTTATTTAAAAAATGATCTTTGTAAGGGAACTTCTAAACCCAATTTCTATTTTTTTGGGTTAATCTCCTACATTCAAATTATGTCATGATATTATTATGTCCAATATTTTATTAGTAATTTCTTTATGTGTACTTATAGTGAATACAAATAATAGATATAATTTATTTAAAAAATGATATCTGTAAGTGACTTCGTCTCAATCACCTTTCATTGAGGCATATTTTGTTTTATACAAAACTTTCTTTTATACGGTGTATAAACCCCTTTGACTTTTACGTTTATTCAAAACGAATATTTTTTATACGAAGCATTTTACTAAAAGACAAAAGGGAATGTTTGTTTTGGTCGTACGTATGTGGCGACAATGACTTCTCCGCCGTCGTGACCATTATTTGAGATTCGACTTCCTCTACAAGCTATAACTTTTTTTAGATGAAATATACATACCAAGTTTTATTTTTATTTTATTTTTGTATTGAAAATGGTTTTGAAAATGTTTTTATTATATCAATGTGTTGTATTGATATCTTGTGATTGAAATGTGGAAATGTTATGTATCCTTTATGCATGTTTTATGTGATACGATTATGCTTTGGTTTATGATATGTTTAAACCTTTTCATATGAGGAATGCATTGGACTTAATAAGTGATGGGTGGAGCCCGCTATAGATCCTCGATGCATCGGTAGGTATCATGAGACAAACTAGATTCATGGCATGAGGCCTTGACAAAATCTTATTTGTAGTCTTGGAACGAGGCCTTGGCTAAGTGGTTATGATAGTATGACAATATGCATTCCATCATTATGAATGTGGTTATTGATATTGCATGTGATTATTCGACTATTAGAATATCCATGTGAATAAGTAAATGGAATTATTTGATTTTATTTTTCCATATATTGATGAAGTTCAAGATTAAAAGGCTTTTGTTTCAGTTATACAGTTCCTTAAATTTTTATGTTTATTTATAAAAGCTTCCGCTATATTGTTATCCTTACTGAGCATCTGAGCTCACCCCTTTCAATGTTTTAATTTTTCCAGGATGTGAAGAAGTATTTTAGGAATGACCTGCAGGGATAGTCTGAAGGGGATATGAGTGTGGAAAATGGAGACTATGTTATTGTAGTTTTTAACTTTATGATGTAATGTAACATTTATGAATGTATCTAGTGTTTCCAAGGCTACTAAAATAATCGGTCATTCGAGACGTGATATTTTGTGATCATGCCAATGTTATGTAATAATGCACCGAATCTGGGTAACTGGGGTCGGGGCATTACATTTGGTATCAGAGGCAGTTTAGTACTAACCTTGGAAGCTAGATTTAGATAAACTCTGATTAGAGCACATAGACCTAAGATAAAATTTGAGGATTAGTATAGAAGAACTTTCTATAATTTTGGTATTATAGAGATTTTGTGAGTTTTATGAGCAAGAAATCCCTTCCTAGATACAAGCAGGTAGAGGCTGCTCGGGCACAGATGTACCAAGGGGTAAAACCAGAAAAAACCACTTTGAACTAGACTCGAACGGGAACTGGTGCACGACAACGGGCATTACTGCACTCTTGGTTACGACACTCCCGGGGGATATGATTTGGATAATTATAATTTTCTTTACAAACCATTATGAAGGTTTTATGATTATATACTTCCTCAAAGAAAAATATTTTAGGATTATAGTTCAATTTATGTTAAGTGTTTTACAAGTATAGAATTATGTATTTTGATTCATAAACTAATCTAGTTTATACCATTGTTTAGAAATGGGGCCTTGTGGGAGGAATGGAAACCATATCAATACACGCACTCCGTGTAGGGATTGCCCTCCTGTTCAAGATAATTATTGTGGAGCTAGAGATACAAGTGGTGCTGATCAACTTATTACCATACTGGGACAACTCACTCAGTTTATGAATAATAACCTTACTCGTATGGGGCACCCTGATCCGCAATGTGGATGATCAATGTTAGACCACTTAATGAGGCAACACCACCAACATTTAATGGGTGTACAAATCCTTTAGTAGCTAAGAAATGCATAAACTCCTTAGAGAAAATATTCCACGCCTTGGGGAGTAGCGAAAGGGAGAAGGTTGTCATGACAGTTTACCGCCTCACTGGAGATGATGATCAATGGTGGTCATTGATTCAAAACACAATGGAAGATGATGAAGTATCAAGTATGGAATGGAGGGTGATTAAGGAAATTTTCATAGAAAAATAATTTCCACATGACCATCGATCAGACATGGAAAGGAAATTTCGGAGTCTAAGGCAGAAGGAGGATGAGAACGTCACAAAGTTTGAGGCTAACTTTACAAGGTTAACGAGGCATGCTGCAGACTATATATGTAACCCAAGAAGTAATATTGATAGTTTATTTGATCTGTTAAAAAAATTTCTCTGTCAAGCATTAGTCTCACAAACCTTCTCGTCGTACGAAGATATTGTCTCGTGTGCTATCAAGACGGAAGAGGAATTCTCTATGTATTATAACTTTGAAGCAAAGAAATAAAAGAAAAGATTTTCTTGTCATTCTGGAAATGGAAATAATGGGAAGAAGGGAAAATTTGAATATCAGTCCTGTAGTAAATGTGGGAAGAAACACCCCGGTATTTTCTTGGAGGGAATGGGAGTCTGTTACAAGTGTGGTGAAAAAGGCCACCAAGATCATGATTACAAGGGAAGGGAAGTTGTTGTCAATGTGTAATGCTACAATTGTAGGGAAATGGGGAATTATGCAAATGAATGTCCTAAGCATTAGGGAAACTTACCTTAGAAGAGTCCAAGGGATCAAGGCCAAGCTTATTCTATCACTACTGTTGAGGTTAAAGCTATGAAAGACGTGGTGACATGTAATTTAATGGTTTCCTCTTGTTTAGAAAATGCATTATTTGATTCTGGATCATCAAATTGTTTCATATCTTCCCATTTTTCTAAGAAAATTAGATATTTCCAATTTTATTTGACAAGAGAATTGTCAGTCAAAACTCCTAAGGGAAGTATCATTGCAACAAATTTTGTGAATCAGTCCCCATTAGAGCACATTAATGTTCTTTATCCGCTGATCTCATTGTCATACCTATGATTGAGTTTGATATAATCCTCAGTATGGATTGGCCTTCGGACTATGATGCAAATATTTATTTTAAGAAGGAGGAGGTTACAATTTTTGATGATGATGATAAGGAACACCTTGTTTTTAGAGCAGAATCGTCACCACCTAATTCTTAATTATATCCACCCACAGTAGCTCACCTAAATTCAATTATTGTGGAGGAAGAGAATGAATTGACTAAGGGAGAGGAAAGGAATGTTCAAATAGAGGATGTACATATTGTGAAAGTATATGTAGATGTGCTTCCGTAAGATTTACCTGGACATCCTCCAGAATGAGAAGTTGAGTTTCCCATTGATTTAATTCCTGGATCAAGGCCTATATCGAAGACCCCTTATAGAATGGCCACTGTGGAATTAGTTGAACTAAAGAAACAACTAGAAGAATTGAGTAATAAGGGATTTATTCTCCCTAGTGTTTCTCCATGGGGAGCCCCTTTCCTTTTTGTTAAGAAGAAAGATGGATCTATGAGGTTGTGCGTTGACTACAGGGAGATAAATGCTATAACAATAAAGAAAAAGTATCCCCTACCTCGCATTGATGATTTATTTGACCAACTACATGGAGCTCAATACATTACAAATGTTGACCTTCGATCTAGATACCATCAGTTGTGTGTGAAGAGGGAATACATTCCGAAGACAACATTTCGAACAAGGTACGAGCATTACAAGTTTACAGTAATGCCTTTTGGATTGACTAAGGCACCCTCTTTATTCATGGATATAATGAATAGTGTTTTCAAGGAATATCGAGATGATTTTTCGGTGGCATTTATTGGTGATATCTTGGTATACTCCAAAAGATATGAAGATCATGAAAATCACATGTGCATTATCTTGAAGACTCTTAGAAGGCATGAATTATATGGTAATTTTAGAAAGTGTGAATTCTGGCTTCAGGAGATTTCTTTTTATGGCCATATTGTCTCTAAGGATGGAATTTCCGTTGATCCTTCTATGACCAAGGCAATCCAAGAATGGCTAGCACCGACGAGTATAACTGAGGTACGCAGCTTTATTGGTTTTGCAGGTTATTATCGACATTTTGTCCAGAATTTTGCCCGATTGGCTAACCCATTATTGAAGATCACACGTAAAGGGGTTAAATTTGTCTGGACAAAAGAGTGTGAAAAATGTTTTGAAGAACTGAAGAAAAGATTAGTCAATGCTTCTATATTGACTCTACCATCAAGGAATGATGGGTTCGTTATTTATAGTGATGCATCAATGAAAGGACTCGGTTGTGTCCTTTCGCAGAATGATAGGGTTATTTCCTATGAATCACGACAGCTAAAAATTCATGTACAGAACTATCCTACTCATGATCTTGAGTTAGCTTCTGTAATATTTTCATTGAATATATGGAGACATTATCTCTATGGTGAAAAATGTGAGATATATACCAATCACAAGATCTTGAAATATATTTTCTCACAAAAAGAACTCAACATGAGGCAAAGGAGATGGCTTGAACTACTCAAGGATTATTATTGCACGATACACTACCACCCGGGGAAGGAAAATAAGGTTGCAGATGCTTTGAGTAGAAAAGATCATCGAGTTTTGAACATGATGAGAGTGGAAAGGGATCCTATTTTCATGGATCTAGTAAAGATGGATATGGGAATCACTATAGAGGGTGAAACATCAAAACGTTTTCAAATGGTTGCCAAACCATCTTTACTAGAAAAGATAAAGTGTTCCCAGGCCGATGATGAAGAGTTGAAAAAGATGATTAAAGCTGTGAATGATGGGAGATTGAGTGACTTTGTGTATGAAGATGGAATTTTGAAATCTGGGAGGAGACTTTGTGTTCATAATATACCTGATTTAAAGAGGGATTTGTTGGATGATTCTTATAGTTCCAATTTCTCTATACACCATGGGAGCACCAAAATGTATAGAGATTTAAGGAGACATTTTTTTGTCGGACAACATGAAGAGGGAGATTGCTGATTTTTTGTCAAGATGTATGGTTTTTCAACAAGTGAAAGCTGGAAGGAAACTTCCTGGTGGAGTATTGCAACCTCTTCCCATACGTGAGTGGTAACAGGATAATATTACGATGGACTTTGTCATGGGACTACCAAAGACCCCTAGAAGGAATGATGCAATATGGGTCATTGTTGATCGTCTCAAAAAGTCAGCACATTTTCATGCTATAAGAGAAGATCTACAACTTGAACGTCTAGCAAGACTATATATTATTGAAGTTGTGAGTCTTCATGGAGTACCCCTGTCGATTGTCTCAGATCGTGATCCCCATTTTACATCATGATTATGGAAAAGTCTTTAGAATGCATTGGATACTGATCTTCGTTTGAGCACTGCTTACCACCCTCAAATAGATGGACAATCAGAATGAACTATTCAAACCGTAGAAGACATGTTGAGATCATGCTCACATGAATTTCAGGGTATGTGGGATAAATATTTACCTCTGGTAGAATTTTCCTGTAATAATAGATTCCATTAAAGTATTCGGATGGCACCATATTAAGTATTATACGGAAAGAGATGTCTCACACCAACCTGTTGGGATAACGTTGGTGAATGAAAACTTATAGGCCCAGAACTGGTGGAGGAAACGATGGAAATGGTGAAGGTAATCCAAAACCACATCAAACCAGCTCATAGTAGGCAGAAGAGCTATGCTGACAACCGAAGGAAGAAGTTGGAATTTTAGGTAGGAGATCAAGTTTTATTGAAGGTATCTCCATGGAAGGGAGTTATATGTTTCGGTAAGAAGGGTAAATTGAGTCCCAAGTACAGCGGACCCTTCAAAATTATAGAACGAATTGGGGCTGTGGCTTACCGTTTGGCAATGCCTCCAAGTCTCTCCAAAGTTCACAATGTATTCCACGTATCACTGTTAAGAAAATACATGCCTGACCCAACACATGTACTCACCTATGAGGAATTAGAACTGGAACCCGATCTGTCTTATTGCGAAGAGCCCGTCATGATTCTTGATACAAGAGAAAAAGTGCTGAGAAACCGAACGACTCGTCCGGTAAAAGTTCTTTGGAGAAACCATAAGATGGAGGAGGCAACGTTGGAACCTGAGGAACTTATGATGAAGAATCACCCGAGTCTTTTTATACAGTGATATTATATGAAATTTCTAGGGAAAAAATTATTTGAAGGAGGGGAGAATGTAACACCCCATGCTTCCATGGTATGCTTCTCTTTGAATAATACAGTAGCCTTTGTTGTACGCAACATCGAGTTCTAACACACACCACAACCATTCAAAGTATCCATTATTAATAGTAATACCTACTTTTTGAAATTTTATAAATTTTATCTTTCAAAATGGACATCATTTTTTGATTCGGAATATCGAATTTAGCCTAGGGTAAAATTTTGGAACTTTTCGGATAACTTCTATATTTTGATGAATAGTGAAAAATACTAAATTTTAATTAAAAAAAACTTTTTTAATAAAAATAATTAATAGTGATAAATTATTATATTGAGTTGTTTTAAAGTATAATTAGAATATAATTTTACAATTTTATCCAATGGTGGTCATTAGAATTAAATTCACTTTGAAATTGGACATAAACAATTGTCAATCTTTTGATTGATATTGTTTTTTAAAAACACGCTATTTGTTTTGAAAATGGGAATAAATTTTAAAATTAATTAAAGCAACTTATATGGTTTTAATTTCTTAAAATAGACACCATTTTTGAATTCAGAATATCAATTATATCTGAGGGTGATGTTTTTGGTATTTTTCTGAAAAACTTTAATTTTTGATGAATAGTGAAACCACTAAGTGGTAGTTTAAAAACTAATTTTTCATGTAAATGAAACATTACCACTTATGTGATTTGATTTTCAAAAACCTGACATACATGGTTTTCATTAGGAAGTAAAATGTGGTACAATGGGATTAAAATAATTTTTTGGTGAATAATAGCTTTTAAGTTTAATTAATCGCGATTAAAGGTAATTAGTGAAATTTAAGGTAAAAATTATATTATAAAAATATGAAAATATATTGAAACTTGTCTTAAACTTGTTGGGTGAGTCATGGACGACCAAGAAAATCAATGGGTCAACTTGGGGACACCATGTAGCCACTTGGGTAAGAAAATGACATTAATAACGTTTTATTTAAAGTAAAAATAAAATTGTAACAAAACTGTATTGTTTTACTAAAACAATTATTACATGGGGTTATATAAGATAAAATTTAGACTATAAATATTCATTGGAAAGATAAAATGATTTCCAACATCATTGTATTTTTTTTATAATTTTTATACATTAAATAAATTAAATTTTTTATGACACCATGATGATGCAGCGATTACCTTATTAATTAACGGTTTAAATAAAATGAAAAGATAATGTAAAATATAATACTTAAACATGTCAAAAACATATTGGATTAGTATATTTAGAACCCTTATCACCTTATATTCTATATATATAATTTTGGAATCTTTGAAATCCGAAATTCATTTCATAATAATGTAACATTTAATGAGTTTCCAAGAGTGCCCCTCCTCTCCTCTTCTAAAAGGCCCCCACCACTACCAACTTATTCACACCATAAAGCCATTTGGCTCAGCCAACATATACACAAATACTCTCTCAACTTCCCCCTCTTACTCCTAGAAGCCTAAAATTGGGCATAATGCTTCCCAAGGAAGCCTTTGGCTCAAAAGAAAAAGAGTTACCCGATTTTAATGTAATGTCTTCTCTTATGTTATTTTGTTTTATTTTGCTTCTCCAACCCCTTAAACTCTTTTTATTACGTTTCTTTGTTACAGAACCAGTATCTTCAATATAATATGATGTTTTTATAAGATTTATTTGATTTACACTTACACACACCTTCGTCTAATGGTTAAAGAACATACAGTTTCTGTGGTTGGTGAATTTTTGCCTCACGAAACGATGATTGTTCAACATTCTTTTAACACCTCTCATGGTGGCCATTAAGATGAAACAATTTATATATATTATATATATATATTATATTTATGTTTTCCTTATGCTTCTATATTTCTCATTTATGTAATACCTTTATGATTTCCATTATGGGTAAACGTGATAATTTCATTTTCGGAAGTGCGGACTACCGCCCCCTCAAAGTGATTTAAATCGTTAATGCCATATGTGGGACGTATAAAGGATGGAGAAAATGATATTATTTATGATATTATAATGTAATTATAATACACCTTTATATCATTATTATTTCATTCCATTAAATACGAAATAGAAATGAAAGTTGCGTTCATGCGTACGTACGGCTTACCGTCTCCATGAACGGTGCATTTCATTTCTTACCTCTAAATGTTACATAATATTATGAATGAATGTATATAATGGATATATATGATATATATTATATCTAAATCATGAATATAATTATGGAGATAATGGATATTCTACCACATAAACAGCTTGTAATTATAAGAAGTTTATTTTTGACTCAAGTGCCTAAGATCGACAAAACGACCGTTATTAACATAAATAATTAAATAATTTACATAACATGGTAATAAGTGATATAAAAGGAATAATGAACTTGAAAAAGGTTATTAAGAAACTAGAAATTAACTCTAGTTTATTTTTCAGTAGGTTAAAAAACAATCGAGTCAAGTTAGACACGAGGTAAGGGAACTTCGTAACCCAATTTATATTGTTTGGGTTAATCTCCTACATTCAAATTATGTCATGATATTATTATGTCCAATTTTGTATTTTTACTTTATTTATTTGTACTTATAGTGAATACACATAATAGATCTTTTTTATTTAAAAAATTGTCTTTGTAAGGGAACTTCTTAAGCCAATTTCTATTCTTTGGGTTAATCTCCTACATTCAAATTATGTCATGATATTATTATTTCCAATCTTGTATTTGTACTTTATTTATGTGTAATTATATTGAATACACATAATAGATCTAATTTATTTAAAAAATGATCGTTGTAAGGGACTTCATTTCAATCTCCTTTCATTGAGGCATATTTTGTTTTATACAAAACATTCTTTTATACGGTGTATAAACCCCTTTGACTTTTACATTTATTCAAAAGGAATATTTTTTATATGAAGTGTTTTACTAAAAGACAAAAGGGAATGTTTTTTTTGTCGTACGTATGCGGCGACAATGACATCTCTGCTGCCCTGACCATTATTTGAGTTTCGGCTTCCTCTACAAGCTATATCTTTTTTTAGATGAATAATAAATACCATGTTTTAATTTTATTTTATTTTGGTATTGAAAATGGTTTTGAAAGTCTTTTTATTATATTGATGTATTGTATTGATATATTGTGATTGAAATGTGGAAATGTTATTTTTCCTTTATGCATGTTTTATGTGATACGATTATGTTTTGGTTTATGATATGTTTAAACCTGTTCATATTAGGAATGCATTGGACTTAATAAGTGACGGGTGGAGCCTGCTATAGCTCCTTGATGCATCGGTAAGTCTCATAAGATAAACTAGTGTCTTGGCATGAGGCCTTGACAAAATCTTATTTGTAGTCTTGTCATGAGGCCTTTTCTAGGTGGTTATGATAGTTTGGAATTATGCATTCCATCATTATGAAAGTGTTTATTGATATTTCTTGTGATTATTCGACTAGTAGAATATCCATGTGAATAAGTAAATGGCATTACTTCATTTTATTTTTCCTTATTATGATAATGTTCAAGATTAAAATGCTTTTGTTTCAGTTATACAATGCCTTAAATGTTTATGTTTATTTATGAAAGATTCCGCTATATTGTTATCCTTACTGAGCATCTGAGGTCACCCCTTTCAATGTTTTAATTTTTCCAGGATGTGTAGAATTATTTTAGGAATGACCTGCAGGGATAGTCTGAAGGGTATATGAGTGTGGAAAAGGGAGACTATGTTATTGTTGTTTTTCACTTTATGATGTAATGTAACATTTATGAATGTATCTAGTGTTTCCAAGGCTACTAAAATAATTGGTCTTTCAAGACATGATCTTTTTTTATCGTGGAAATGTTACGTAATAACGCACTGACTCTGGGTAACTGGGGTTGGGGCGTTACAAAATGTTTTCGACATTCGGAGCTTCTTGGTCTTATCAGGATATTATCATTGTTTTGTTAAAGACTTATCAAAGTTAGCTTCTCCAATGACTGCTCTGACTCGAAAGGAAGTGAAGTTTTCCTAGAATGATAAATGTCGGAGTTCTTTTGTTGAGCTTATGCATCTCTTAACTGGTGCATCGGTGTTAACTCTTCCTATGGCTGGGATAGCTTACTTGGTCTTATTTGATGTATCGGGTTCAGGTTTGGGATGTGTACTCATGAAGGGGAATAATGTTGTTTCCTATGGGTCTCGTCAGCTTAAGCCTCATTAGAAGAATTATCCTACCCATGACCTTGAACTTGCATCAGTAATGCACACACATCAATGTTGGAGACATTACCTTTATGGAGAATGGTTTACTCTGTATTCAGACCACAAGAGATTGAGTTATATCTTCTCTCAAAATGATTTGAACCTCCGCCAAAGGCGTTGGGTGGAGTACCTGCAATCTTTCGACTTTGACATTGCCTATACCCCGGGAAAAGGGAATGAGGTTATAGATGTGTTAAGCAGGAAACTTCAATCAAAGGCTGTGAAAGAATCCTCATAAGAGTAGAGCATTATGGATCTTTTTGCTCAGTTGCATATTGGGGTTCAGTAGAAGGGGAATGAAGTTACTTTAACTAGTGTTCAGTTGACTCCTTCGCTTCTTGAGTTAATTCTTCAGGAACAACAAATGGATGTTGAATTATAGAGCTTTAGGGACTCTCTTTATTGTGGGGAGACTGACACCTAGTGGTCGTTCTCAAAAGAG
Organism: Viscum album; assembly: GCA_963277665.1. Lineage (NCBI taxonomy): Eukaryota > Viridiplantae > Streptophyta > Magnoliopsida > Santalales > Viscaceae > Viscum > Viscum album. The sequence goes on from OY728120.1 coordinate 1,174,097,791, forward strand.
GGTGTTCTATGTTATCGAATCCTTTACATTGTGCCTTTAGCAGAAAGGCAGGATGTGATGGGGTTTATATAAGTCTCAGTGGGAGGTACACCCAGGAACCACAAAGACGTTATATGACATGTGGCGGTAGTTCTTGTGGCCATGTATGAGATGAGACATTGCTGAGTTTTATCTAGTTTCTATACATTCTAGAAGGTGAAAGCTGATCACCAAAAACCTTCGAGTTTGCTTCAACCACTTCAAGTCCCTACATGAAAGTGGGATGAAATCTCTATGGACATTGTGGTTGGGTTACCTCAATCCCAGAGGAAGAAGAACATGATATGGGTTGTCATCGACAGGCTGACCAAGTCGGCCCACTTTATACCTATTTGAGATACAACTAATATTTAAGAGTTGGGAAATATCTATGTGAAAGAAATGATTCATTTGCATGGAGTCCCATCTGCTATAGTCTCTCATAAGGATCCTCTGTTTACGTCTCACTTTTGGAGAGGCCTTCAGGAGGCGTTGGGATCTCAGGTCCGTTTGAGCACGACCTACCATCCACCGTCAGATGGACAGATAGAGAGAGCTATTCAGATCCTTGAGGACATGCTTCGTGCATGTATTCTTGACTTTGGTGTGTGTTGGGATGATCATCTGGGCCTAGTTGAGTTTTCTTATAATAATAGTTATCAATCTGCGATCAGAATGGCTCCTTTTGAGGCTTTGTATGGTCGTCCTTGTAAATCTTCTTTATCTTGGTCAGATATTGGTGAAAGCTATTTGTTAGGAACGATTTTGGTCCATGAGACGATAGCTAAGATTCAGTTGATTTGTCATAGAATTTTGACAGCACAGAGTTAGTACATGTCTTATGCTGATCGTTGTCGTAGTCCTTTAGAATTCTTAGTTGGTGACCAGGTGTTCTTGATAGTTTCACCCCGATTAGGTCATTGATGGCTTGGGATGCAAGGGAAGATTGATCCTCATTTTGTGGGACATTTTGATGTCATTTGTCTTTTGGGGAATGTTTCATATCGTCTGGCTCTACCACCATAGATGATGGTGATACATAACGTGTTCCATGTATCATAGTTGCAAAAGTATCTCTTTGATCCATCTCATGTTGTGAGCTGGAGTGATCTTGAAATTGAACTAGAATTATCTGTGACTGAACGACCAGTCAGGGTTGTTGATTCTGAGACGAAGGTAATTTGTGGGAGAACGATACCTCTGGCTCATATACTTTGGCATCATGGTTCGGATTCTCATGAGACGTAGGAAAGGGAGGCACTAATGAGAGAGCAGTGGCCTCATCTTTTTGATGTGGAGGTTTCTTCATAGGATTTCTGGGGACAGAAAGGTCTTATGGTGGGGAGGTTGTAACATCACGTTACGTTTTCAGGTACTTTTTGACATTTCTAAGTAAATAAGATTTGGAGTAGTGACTTGGGGGTGCTTTTTGGTGAACTTTTTAGTAAAACAAAATCCAAATGGCTTGTGCACGGTTTGCGCACAGTTTAAAAAACGGTGTGACCAAACCGTGCGGACGAAGCATCTCTGGACAGTGAGGGCCACATGATGTGTGCAAGGTTTGACAAACCATGTTCCTCATCCCAGGTAAACTGTGCGTGTGGTTTTTAATTCCGAAAATTGTAACACCCCAAGCTTCCACGGTACGTTTCCCTTCGAATAATTCGATAGCGTGTGTTGTACGCAACCTCGAGTTCTAACACACACCACAACTAATTAAAATAGCAGTTGTGAATAGTAATACCTACTTTTTGAAATCATATATATTTTATATTTCAAAATGGACTTCATTTTTGGATTCGGAATATCGAAATTATCCTAGGGTGAAATTTTGGTACTTTTCGGATAACTTTTATATTTTGATGAATAGTGAAAATTACTAAATTTTAATTAAAAACAACTTTTTTAATCAAAATAATTAATAGTGATAAATTATGAATTTTAGTGGTTTTAAAGTATATTTAGAATATATTTTTACCATTTAATATAATGTTGGTCATTGGACATAATTTTACAATTAAACCGAACATAAACAAGTGTCAATCTTTTGATAGTTATTATCTCTTAAAAACACGCTTTTTGTTTTGACAGCGGGAATTAATTTTAAATTAATTTCTGCCACTTCTGTGTTTTGAATTTAGGAAAATGGATTCCATATTTGGAATCAGGATGTTCAAATTGTGTAAATAGGTAACTTTTATTTTTAGACATTTTGAATAATTACTGCGGTAAATATTTTATTTACCATGGTTAAGGGTAAATCCGGTAAATAAGGGTTAAAAAATAATATTATAATAATACTAAATTACCCTAAAACGTTTCATAACCCTATTGGTTGATACATCGTCGACCATGGTCTTATTTGGGTCTATTTGGGGACCCCATGGATCCACTTGTAAGTGATAATGACACTTTATTTTAATTAAGTTAAAATGAATACAAAAATGACACAAGCATATATCTTTTAGAAAAAAAATTGTTACATAGGGTTATATATGTTGGATTTTAGATTATAAATATTAATTAGAAAGATAAAAATATTTCCTACATAATTATATTTTATTTATAATTTTTAGACAATAAATAATTTATTTTATTTATGATACAATGATGATGCAGTAATTACTATAATAGTAAAAAATTAAAATAATTGATATTATAAATACCCAAATAAATATAATATGAAACTTTTAATGAATTAAACTAATTTTATAGGATAATATGATATATTAGGATCGATTTAATTGACTTTTTCGAAGTAATCAATCTGTTATGAGTTTCACAAAAATCAACTATTGAATAGTGTCAAAATTGACATAAAAGAGTTCTTAAAACAAATATTATATTATTAATTGATATTAAATTCCTAATAATCTAAGGTTCGGCCAAGAGACTTATATCATGATAGTTTCATCATTAATGGACCACTTGGGGGTCTCTTGGATGTATGTAGTAAGTTTATTAACCATATTATATAAAAATACAAAGAGACATTGTAAAAGTGAAACTAATTAACTTAAAGTTATTACTTAAAGATAAGGTTAATATAAGTACCCAAACCTGTCTAAATTCTATTGGTTGAGTTGTTTTCGACCCATCCCCACCTTAAAATTTGAATAGTCAACTTTGGAGCCATTATAAACCGAATATGAATTTATTATAAACTAATATTTCTAGCTTTCCAAAGGTGCCCCTCACCCCTCTTATAAAAGGGCACTCCTCCTTCTCATTTCTTCACACCTTCAAAGCCTTTTGGTTCGGCCAAACTCTGCCCAAATACTCTCCCAACTTCCCTAAATACAACCTAGGGGCCTTATTTTGATCATAAAGCCAACCTAAGGAGCCCTTTTGATCAAATCAAATGGAAGAACCCGAAGAAGAGGTAATGATTTCACCACCCTTATCTAAGTTCATTTCTTCTTCCACTTCTTCTTCCTTTGTTGCTACCATTCTAAAATAATAACTCCAGTATCATATATATACTATGATTTTATTATAAATATGGTAAAACCATATTCAGTATTCTATCCACCCTTTGAATAACATGTCACCATACGTGCGTACGTACGGCTTACCGTCTCCACGTCGTGGTGTAATTGTTATTCAATATATTATTATTGGGATGGGTAAAATAATGATGTGTAACTCATGTAAATAATAAATATAACATGTTAATGGTTCTGTATATATGATATACCATCCATTTATATATTATTTTAATATCAAAAGAATGATATTGTCGCTCGTGCGTACGTACGGACTACCGTCTCCACGAACGTGATGAGATTCATTCTCCATCGTATCCATTCAAGTATAATTATCATTTGATGATTTAAAAATGATGTTTAAGGACTTGATATCATTCTGGATATGAATAAGATACAACAAACATGTCTTATGTAACAAAACATATAAAAGAAAATGAGTAAGTTAACACCCGAAACGACGATAATTCTAAGATATTATTAACAAATCAATGTTAAAAGATCATATATGATATCATAATAATGTATATGATTATTTTATAATTTAATAACAATTATTTCACCATTATACAGGAGGTTAACCTACCCCAACCAAGGAAAAGTACAAGTTAAGGGTTTACTTTACAACCTCTTCATTATCCAAGGTTGTTTATACGTAATAATCTACTAGGATCTCTTTATCATCCACATCCATGTTTCTTAAAAATGTATTTCAAAACATTTTTACTATTTACTAGAATATGATTTAAAGTCATTTATACCCTTTTTTACTTTTATAAGTGGTTTATAAAGGAATCTTTCGGTCGTTTTCAAAACAAGGTCCTTTTTAACCTTTTCGACAGAATTAATGTAAGAATGTTTTTTTTAACTTATACGGCGGGTGCGGCTATTTTCCGCCGTTATAAAATCTTCAAAGCTTCCCTTACAAGCTTATAAGATTATTTTCAAAGAAAATATTTTATTTTATATGGATCTTAAATGATTGCAAAATAAAAGGAGATATTTCTTTAAAAAGAATTTTGATTTCATCTATGTCAACATCCTTTGATGGATTTTAAGATTATATGAAGTTGATTTATTATGATACAAAACTTCTATATTGTATTGAAGGTTTTGTGATATGTTTGACTGTGGATGTTCTATTTTTATACCATTCATAGTTTATGGTGAAAGTATTGACATTTCTTATGCTAGTTTTAATACGAATGTTTGTGTTATGTTTAAACCTTTTCATATGGGAATGCATTGGACTTAATATGTGACGGGTGGAGCCCGCTATAGCTCCTCGATGCATCGGTAGGTCTCATGAGACAAACTAGTGTCTTGGCACAAGGCCATGGCAAAATCTTATTTGTAGTCTTGGCACGAGGCCTTGGCTATGTGGTTATGATAGTCTGGCATTATGCATTCCAACATTATGAAAGTGGTTATTGATTTTTGCATGTGATTATTCGATTAGTAGAATATCCATGTGAATAAGTAAATGGCATTATTTAATTTTATTTATGCCATACCATGTTGAAAGTTCATGTTTGAAAGGATTTTGTTTTAGTTATACATTGCCTCAAATGTTTATTCTTATTTATGAATGTTTCCGCTATATTGTTATCCTTACTGGGCATTAGAGCTCACCCCTTTTCTATGTTTTATTTTTCCCAGGAAGTGAAGAAGTAAATTTTGAATGACCTGCAGGGATGTTATGTGGGGATATGAGTGTGGTTTATGGAGACATTATGTTGTTGTAGTAGTTTTTCATTTTATGATGTAATGTAAAACTTATGAATATATCTAGTGTTTCCAAGGCTACTAAACTAATCGGTATTTCGAGATTTGATCTTTCTTGTGATCATGACAATGTTATGTAATAATGCACCGACTCTGGGTAACTAGGGTCGGGGCGTTACAGTTGGTATCAGAGAAAGTTTAGTACAAACCTTGGAAGGTAGATTTAGATAAACTCTGATTAGAGCACGTAGACCTAAGATGAACTTTGATGATTAGTATAGAAGAACTTCCTAGAATTTTGGTATTTTAGATATTTTGTGAGTTTTCCGAGGAATACATCCTTGTCTGGAAACGAGTAGGTAGAGGCGGCTCTGGCACAGATGTACCTAGGGGTAAAACCCGAAAACACCGCTTTGAGCTAGACTCGAACGGGAACTGGTGCACGACAACGGGCCTTGCTGCACTCTTGGTTACGACACTCCCGGGGGATATGCTTAGGATAACTCTCATTTTTCTTTACAAATCATTTTGAAGGGATTATGAGTATATACTTCCTCAAAGAAAACATTCTTATGATTATGGATTATATCCATGAATAGTTCAATTTATGTTAAGTGTTTTATAAGTATGGGATTATGTATTTTGATTCATAAACTGATCTAGTTTATGCCATTGTTTAGAAATGGCGCCTAGTGGAAGAAATGGAAACCGTATCAATGCACGCACTCCATGTAGGGATTTCCCTCCTGCTCAAGATAATTATAGTGGGGCTGGTCATGAAACTGGTGCTGATAAGCTAATCACCATACTGGGATAACTTACTCAGGTTATGAATAATAACCTTACCCGTATGGAGTACCCTGATCCGCAGCGTGGAGGATCAATGTTAGATCGATTCATGTGGCAACAACCACCAACGTTCAATGGGAGTACAAATCCCTTAGTAGCCGAGCAGTGGATAAATTCCCTAGAGAAAATATTTCAGGCTTTGGGGAGTAGTGAAAGGGAAAAAGTTATCATGGCAGTTTACCGCCTCACTCGAGATGCTGATCAATGGTGGTCATTGATTCAAAACATGAAGGAAGATGATGAAGTATCAAATATGGAATGGAGGGAGTTCAAAGATCTGTTTTTAGAAAAATACTTTCCTCGTGACCATAGAGCGGATATGGAAAGGCAATTTCTGGGTCTGAGACAAAAGGAGGATGAGAATGTCACAAAGTATGAGGCTAACTTTACAAGGTTAGCGAGGTATGCTGGAGATTATATTCGCAACCCAAGAAGTAATATTGATCATTTATTTGATGGGTTAAAACCATTTCTCCATCGAGCATTAGTCTCACAATCCTTTTCATCGTACGAAGACATTGTCTCATGTGCTATCAAGACCGAAAATGAATTCTCTAAGTCTTATGACTTTAAAGCAAAGCAAGAGAAGAAGAGACCTGCTGATCAATCTGGGAATGGAATTAAGGGGAAGAAGGGAAAGTTTGAATATCCATCTTGTGGTAAATGCGGGAAGAAACATCCTGGTACTTGCTTGAAGGGAATGAGAGTCTGTTACAAGTGTGGTGAAAAAGGCCACCAAGCTCGTTATTGCAAGGGGAAGAAGGAAGCTACCAACGTTCAGTGCTACAATTGCAGGGAGATGGGGCATTATGCAAATGCATGTCCTAAGCATCAGGAGAACTTACCTTAGACAAGGCCAAGGGATCAAGGCCAGGCTTATGCTATCACTACTGCAGAGGTAGAAGCTCAAAAAGACGTGGTGGCAGGTAATTTAATGGTTTCCTCAAGTTTAGAAAATGAATTATTTGACTCTGGATCGTCGCATTGTTTCATATCTTCCCAGTTTTCTAAGAAAATTAGATATTTCCAATTTGATTTAATAAGGGATTTGTCAGTTAAAACTCCTAAGGGAAGTATCATTGCAACAATGTTTTGTGAATCAGTCCCCATTAGAGAACATAAATTTTCATTATCTGCTGATCTCATCGTCATACCTATGATTGAGTTTGATATAATCCTCGGTATGGACTGGCTTTCGGACTATGATGCGAAGATTTATTGTAAGAAGAAAGAGGTTACGATTCTTGATGATAATGATAAGGAACACCTTATCTTTAGAGCAGAATCGTCAACACCTAATTCTTATTTAGATCCACCCCCAGTAGCTCAACTTAATTCAATTATTGGGGAGGAATAGAATGAAATAACTGTCGGTGAGGAAAAGAATGTTCAAATAGAGGATGTACCTGTTGTGAAAGAATTTGTAGATGTATTTCCGGAAGATTTACCTGGACATCCTCCAGAACGAGAAGTTGAGTTTTCCATTGATTTGATTCCTGGATCAAGGCCTATATCGAAGACCCCTTATAGAATGGCCACTGTAGAATTAGTCGAACTAAAGAAACAACTAGAGGAATTGAGTAATAAGGGATTTATTCGCCCTAGTGTTTCTCCATGGGGATCCCCTGTTCTTTTTGTTAAAAAGAAAGATGGATCTATGAGGTTATGTATCGACTACAGGGAGATCAATGCTATAACGATAAAGAAAAAGTATCCCCTACCTCGTATAGATGATTTATTTGACCAACTGCATGGAGCTCAATACTTTTCAAAGATTGACCTTCGATCTGGATACCATCAGTTGTGTGTGAAGAAGGAAGACATTCCGAAGACAGCATTTCGAACCAGGTACGGGCATTACGAGTTTACTGTAATGCCGTTTGGATTGACTAATGCACCCTCTGTATTCATGGATCTGATGAATAGAGTTTCAAGGAGTATCTCGATGAATTTGTGGTGGTATTTATTGATGATATCTTGGTATACTCCAAAACCTACGAAGATCATGAAAATCACTTGCGCATTATCTTGAAGACTCTGAGGAGGCATGAATTATATGGGAAGTTTAGCAAGTGTGAATTCTGGCTTCAGGAGATTTCTTTTCATGGCCATATTGTCTCTAAAGATGGAATCTCTATTGATCCTTCTAAGACCAAGGCAATCCAAGAATGGCCAGCACCTACGAGTATAACTGAGGTACGTAGTTTTATTGGTTTGGCAGGTTATTATCGACGTTTCGTCCAGAATTTTGCCCGATTGGCTAACCCATTAACGAAGCTCACACGTAAAGGGGTTAAATTTGATTGGACAAAAGAGTGTGAAGAATGTTTTGAAGAACTGAAGAAAAGATTAGTCAATGCTCCTATATTGACACTACCATCGGGGAATGATGGGTTCGTTATTTATAGTGATGCATCAAAGAAAGGACTTGGTTGTGTCCTTATGTAGAATGATAGAGTTATTTCCTATGCATCACGACAGTTGAAAATTCATGAAAAAAACTATCCTACTCATGATCTCGAGTTAGCAGCTGTGATCTTTGCTTTGAAGATATGGAGGCACTACCTCTATGGTGAAAAATGTGAGATTTATACTGATCCCAAGAGTTTGAAGTATATTTTCTCACAAAAAGAACTCAACATGAGGCAAAAGAGATGGCTTGAATTACTCAAGTATTATGATTGTACGATACACTACCACCCGGGGAAGGCAAACAAGGTGGCAGATTCTTTGAGTAGAAAAGACCATGGAGTTTTGAACAATATGAGAATTGAAAGGGATCCAATTTTCATGGATCTAGTGAAGATGGACATGGGAATAACCAGGGAAGGTGAAACATCAATGCTTTTTCAAATGGTTGCCAAACCATCATTACTAGAAAGGATTAAGAGTTCTCAGACCGATGATGAAGAATTCCAAAAGAAGATTAAAGCTATGAATGATGGGAAATTGAGAGACTTTGTGTATGAAGATGGAATTTTGAAATTCGGGAAGAGACTTTGTGTTCTCGATTTACCTGATCTAAAAAGGGAATTACTGGATGATGCTCATAGTTCCAATTTCTCTATACACCCTGGGAGCACCAAAATGTATAGAGATTTGAAGGTACATTTGTGGTGGGACAACATGTAGAGGGAGATTACTGATTTTGTGTCAAGATGTATGGTTTGTCAACAAGTGAAAGCTGGAAGGCAACAGCCTGGAGGAGTCATCCAACCTCTTCCCATACCGGAGTGGAAATGGGACAATATTACGATGGACATTGTCATGGGGCTACCAAAGACTCCTAGAAGGAATGATGCAATATGGGTGATTGTTGATCGTCTTACCAAGTCAGCACATTTTCTTGCTATAAGAGAAGATCTACCCCTGGAATGTCTAGCAAGACTATATATTAATGAAGTTGTGAGACTTCATGGAGTAACCTTATCAATTGTTTTTGATCGTGATCCCTGTTTTACTTCAAGATTCTGGAAAAGTCTTCAGAAATACCTGGATACAGAACTTCATTTGAGCACTGCATACCGCCCTCAGAAAGACGGACAATCAGAACGGACTATTCAAACCTTAGAAGACATGTTGAGATCTTGCTCACTTGACTTTCAGGGTATGTGGGATCAATATTTACCTCTGGTAGAATTTTCCTATAACAATAGCTTCCATTCGAGTATTCAGATGGCACCATATGAAGCGTTATATGGAAAGAGATGTCGTACACCAACCTGTTGGGATGACGTTGGTGAACGAAAACTTGTAGGCCCAGAACTGGTGGAGGAAACGGTGGAAAAGGTGAAGGTAATCCAAAATCACATCAAAGCAGCTCAAAGTAGGCAGAAGAGCTATGTCGATAATCGAAGGAAGGATTTGGAATTTCAAGTCGGTGATCATGTTTTCCTGAAGGTATCTCTGTGGAAGGGAGTCATACATTTTTGTAAGAAAGGTAAATTGAGTCCCAGGTACATCGGACCTTTCGAAATTCTAGAAAGAATTGGGGTTGTAGCTTACCGATTGGAAATGCCGCCAAGTCTCTCCAAAGTTCACGATGTGTTCCACGTATCTTTGTTGAGAAAATACATGCCTGACCCAACGCATGTACTCACCTATGAGGAATTAGAACTGGAACCCGATCTGTCTTATTGTGAAGAGCCTGTCAGGATTCTTGATACAAGAGAACAAGTACTGAGAAACCGGACGACGCGTCTGGTAAGAGTTTTGTGGAGAAATCATAAGATGGAAGAGGCAACGTGGGAACCCGAGGAACTTATGATGAAGAACCATCCGAGTCTTTTTATGCAGTAATACCCTAGAAATTGCGAGGACACAATTATTTGAATGAGGGGAGAATGTAACACCCCAAGCTTCCACGGTACGTTTCCCTTCGAATAATGCGATAACGTGTGTTGTATGCAACCTCGAGTTCTAACACACACCACAACTAATTAAAATAGCCATTGTGAATAGTAATACCTACTTTTTGAAATCATATATATTTTATATTTCAAAATGGACTTCATTTTTGGATTCGGAATATCGAAATTAGCCTAGGGTGAAATTTTGGTACTTTTCGGATAACTTTTATATTTTGATGAATAGAGAAAATTACTAAATTTTAATTAAAAACAACTTTTTTTATAAAAATAATTAATAGTGAAAAATTATGAATTTTAGTGGTTTTAAAGTATATTTAGAATATATTTTTACCATTTAATATAATGTTGGTCATTGGACATAATTTTACAATTAAACTGAACATAAACAAGTGTCAATCTTTTGATAGTTATTATCTCTTAAAAACACGCTTTTTGTTTTGACAGCGGGAATTAATTTTATATTAATTTCTGCCACTTAAGTGTTTTGAATTTAGGAAAATGGATTCCATATTTTGAATCAGGATGTTCAAATTGTGTAAATAGGTAACTTTTATTTTTAGACATTTTGAATAATTACTGCGGTAAATATTTTATTTACCATGGTTAAGGGTAAATCAGGTAAATAAGGGTTAAAAAATAATATTATAATAATACTAAATTACCCTAAAACGTGTCTTAACCCTATTGGTTGATACATAGTCGACCATGGGCATCTTTGGGTCTATTTTGGGACCCCATGGATCTACTTGTAAGTGATAATGACACTATATTTTAATTAAGTTAAAATGAATACAAAAATGACACAAGCATATATCTTTTAGAAAAACAATTGTTACATAGGGTTATATATGTTGGATTTTAGATTATAAATATTCATTAGAAAGATAAAAATATTTCCTACATAATGATATTTTATTTATAATTTTTAGACATTAAATAATTTATTTTATTTTTGACACAATGATGATGCAGTAATTACTATAGTAGTAAAAAATTAAAATAATTGATATTATAAATACCCAAATAAATATAATATGAAACTTTTAACGAATTAAACTAATTTTATAAGATAATATGATATATTAGGATTGATTTAATTGACTTTTTTCGAAGTAATCAATCTGTTATGAGTTTCACAAAAATCTACTATTGAATAGTGTCAAAATTGACATAAAAGAGTTCTTAAAACAAATATTATATTATTAATTGATATTAAATTCCTAAAAATATAAGGTTCGGCCAAGAGACATATATCATGATAGTTTCATCATTAATGGACCACTTGGGGGTCTCTTGGATGTATGTAGTAAGTTTATTAACCATATTATATAAAAATAAAACGAGACATTGTAAAAGTGAAACTAATTAACTTAAAGTTAATACTTAAAGATAAGGTTAATATAAGTACCCAAACCTGTCTAAATTCTATTGGTTGAGTTGTTTTCGACCCATCCCAACCTTAACCTCTTAATAGTCAACTTTGGAGCCATTAGAAACCGAATTTGAATTTATTGTAAACTAATATTTCTAGCTTTTCCAAAGGTGCCCCCCACCCCTCTTATAAAAGGGCACTCCTCCTTCTCATTTCTTCACACCTTCAAAGCCTTTTGGTTCTGCCAAACTCTGCCCAAATACTCTCCCAACTTCCCTCACTACAACCTAGGGGCCTTAGTTTGATCAGAAAGCCAACCTAAGGAGCCCTTTTGATCAAATCAAAAGGAAGAACCCGAAGAAGAGGTAATGATTTCACCACCCTTTTCTATGTTCATTTTTTCTTCCACTTCTTCTTCCTTTGTTGTTACCATTCTAAAATAATAACTCCAGTATCATATATATACTGTGATGTTATTATAAATATGGTACAACCATATTCAGTATTCTATCCACCCTTTGAATAACATGTCACCATACGTGCGTATGTACGGCTTACCGTCTCCACGTCGTGGTGTAATTGTTATTCAATATATTATTATTTGGATAGGTATAATAATGATGTGTAACTCAGGTAAATAATAAATATAACATGTTAATGATTCTGTATATATGATATACCATCCATTTATATATTATTTTAATATCAAAAGAATGATATATTCGCTCGTGCGTACGTACGGACTACCGTCTCCACGAACGTGATGAGATTCATTCTCCATCGTATCCATTCAAGTATAATAATCATTTGATGATTTAAAAATGATGTTTAAGGACTTGATATCATTCTGGATATGAATAAGATACAACAAACATGGCTTATGTAACAAAACATATAAAAGAAAATGAGTAAGTTAACACCCGAAACGACGATAATTCTAAGATATTATTAACAGATCAATGTTAAAAGATCATATATGATATCATAATAATGTATATGATTATTTTATAATTTAATAACAATTATTTCACCATTATACAGGAGGTTAACCTACCCCAACCAAGGAAAAGTACAAGGTAAGGGTTTACTTTACAACCTCTTCATTATCCAAGGTTGTTTATACGTAATAATCTACTGGGATCTCTTTATCATCCACATCCATGTTTCTTAAAAATGTATTTCAAAACATTTTTACTATTTACTAGAATATGAGTTAAAGTCATTTATACCCTTTTTGACTTTTATAAGTGGTTTATAAAGGAATATTTCGGTCGTTTTCAAAACAAGGTCCTTTTTAACCTTTTCGACAGAATTAAGGTAAGAATGTTTTTTTTAACTTATACGGCGGGTGTAACACCCGAGACTTTTATGTTATATAAATAATAAAAGGAATCTTTTTCTACACAACACTTGCTTGGCTTGCTTTATACGCAATCGCGACCTTCCTCGATAGCTTGCATCGTACGCAATACCGAGTTTCACTAAACAACAATATGCTATTAAAACTAGCCGTTATGAATAGTAATAACCACTTTTTGAAATTTTATAAATTTTATTTTTCAAAATGGACTTCATTTTTGGACTCAGAATATCGAAATTAGCCTAGGGTGAAATTTTGGTATTTTTCTGAAAACTTTCAATTTTTGATGAATAGTGAAACCACTAAGTGGTAGGTTAACAACTGAATTTTGCATAAAACATAATTTTACCGCTTCTGTGAATGGAATTTCAAAAATCCTACAGACACGGTTGATATCAGTAAGTAAAATGTGGTTCAATGAGATAAAAATAATTTTTTGGTGAATAGTAACTTTTTACTTTTTTTACCGCGGTTAATAGTAAATAGGGTAACTAAGGGTAAATATGATATTAATATTACCCTAACACATGTCCTAATTCTATTGGACAAGTGTAATTCGACCAAAAACAAACTTAGGAATAAAATATGACCATTTAGGCCCACTTGGATTAGATTAGGACATTTATTATTAATTTATTTAAAGAAGGGTTAAAATAGTTAAAATAAAGGTTTAATAAGTAAATCATTTTATACATAAGATAAATTCGATTGTAAATATTCATTAGAAAGCTAAAAAGATTTCCTACATGATGGTATTTTATTTGTAATTTTTAGACATCAAATAATATAATTTATTTATGACACAAAGATGATGCAGTAATTATCTTATTAATGAAATATTGACATAATTGATAATATAAATACCAAAATAAATGTAATTTAAGACTTTTTATGAATTCCACTAATTTCCTAAGTTACTATGATATATTAATGTTGATTTAATCAACTTGGTTAGAACATATAATTCTGTTATGACTTTCACAAAAATCATATATCAAATAGTGTCAAAATTGACACAAAATAGTTTTTAAATCAAATATTATATTATTAATTGTTATTTTATTCCTAAAAATCTAAGGTTCGGCCAAATGACTTATCTAAGGATATATATATTAATAATATACAATTTGGGGTTCGTTTGGCATGTTATAGTAAGTGTATTAACCATATAGTGAAAGAAAACAAAAAGACATGGTAAAAGTTAAATTATTTAACTTAGAGTTAAATCTAATTGATAAGGTTAAAATAATACCCTAAACTTGTCTAAATCCTATTGGTTGATAGGATTTCGACCCATCCCCACATTAGCTTCGAAATAAGACCCTTTGGAACCATTATAAACCAATTTTGACTTTAATATAAAATAATATTTTGAGATATTCCTAAGGTGCCCCTCTCCTCCCTTATAAAAGGGCACCTCCTCCCCCTCCTCCTCACACAAATTTGAGCACTCAAGCTCGGACAACCCCTGCCATGTTCTCCTATCCACTTCCCTAGAATAATCCTAGAGGTCCTGGTCTTCTCCAAAGACCAATCTTAGTTCCATAAGTGGAGGATTCAAAGAGGCGTTCCAAAGAAGAGGTAATATCCATTACCGATCTTTTCAATTTCTTTCTTCTTCAACTTCTTCTTCTTTAGTTGTTTCATGATAAAGTAATAACATCAGTATTACTTACATACTGATATGTTATTATAAATATGAAACAACCCTAATTCACCTTCTATCCATCCTACGGAAAAATGAAATCACCGCGCGTGCGTACGTACGGAATACCGTCTCCACGCTGTGTTGTAATCTATTTTCCACCATCACCTTACAAGGATGGGTATAATGGTGTAATGAGTAACTATATATGATTATTATGAAGTAATATTGATACTGAAATAATATATATATATACTCCAATACAATTCCACGATCATAGGAACGATATCATCACTCGTGCGTACGTACGGAATACTGTCTCCACGATGTGACGCGACTCGTTCTACATGATCTTCATTTCATAATGATTATATAAATGAATTGAATGAATAAATATGATATATGTTACACTAATACCATTCTGGATATAAGGAATCTATAACCTTAAAAGAATAATAAGAATGTATTCGGCAAAACACACATAAGAACAAAAGGCAATAAAGACCCGAGTAACAAGTAACCATGAAATATTACTATCAAGAAGCTAAGAATATGAACATATATGATATCATATCAATATGTATGATTCTGGAATAAGTCAATAACATTATTTAAACCATTATACAGGAGCTTCAGACACGTACAAAGCAAATTGGACTTAAGGTAAGGGAAATATCACAATCTCATTTTTATCCGAGATTGTTTATTCGTAAGTATTTACTGGGGTGTATTTTATCATCCACATCCATGTTTACTCAATATGTAATATTATTTTCCATCCACCTAAAATTGTTTAAATCCATTTTTACCCTTTGGTGAGTTTTTAGTAATACGTATGAAAGGAATCTTTTGTCGTTTTTCGTACGAGGTACTTTTTGACTTTTCCGACAAAAGTACGAAGAATGTTTTTTTTAACTTATACGGAACGAACGGATTTCTACTGTTTTATAAAGCCTTATTTTCATGAAGCTTCCTGTAAAATATTTCATGACTATTTTCAATAAAATCTCTTTCTTTTAAAATTGCATGATGTTTTGTGAAAAGAAATTGATTTTGAAGAAGAAAGGATATTTTCCTCAAGAATTCAATTCAAGTGTTTTTTCAAAATTATTTTCCATCTAAGATAATAAAGGGTTCTGTTTCTATCCATATTTTTACATTGATTTGACTATGTTGTGATGGAATTATGTTTATGAATTCCTTTATCTTATATGAATTGATTTATGATGTCATGATGTTTCAAGAATCCCATTTTTGTTACATGTGTTATGCGATGATGTATGTTTTATGATTATGTGGCACACATAAGAAAGGATTCATTATAAGATGGGTGTGACCTATATCTCCCTCCAATGCATTGGGTAAAGATTTTATATCTCATGAGATAGACATGGCTGGAACGGAAGGTTATTTCGGTTCAGTGATACAGGACTGAAACGAGGAGTGAACTCGGTTCAGAAAGGGACTTTGTCCACTAAGATAGTCTTGGCAATGAGTCATGACTAACAAGAAATGATTTTCCATGATTAAGTGTGCATGCCACAAATTTTATGTTATGATTATGGGGATCTCATTTTCACTTCTATGAATTATTCCATGATAAGATATTTTGATCTCTTTTGCAGGTTTTGATTTTCAAAAAGATATGATATGATTTTTATTTCCTTTATTTGCCCTTGCTGAGCATTTGAGCTCACCCTTTTATGTTTTCTTTTCCCCAGGTCAGGAAGATGGATATTAAGTAGAATATGCTAAAAGGGACCCTAGATAAATGGGAGACACTGTAGAAGATTTATGAACCAGTTGTTTATGTTTCCCAGTTTCTAAAGACACTATACCTATATGGTCCTTTGTGGTTTTGTCATATGTTTTAATAAGTGTGCTTCAATTTCGAAGTATTAACAATGTATGTAAAGTATGGGTCGTTATAGGTGGTATCAGAGGAAAGGTATAGTCAACCTTTGGAAACTAGGATTTGAAAGCCTTAGTAAAAACCCTAAGGATAAGTCTAAGCATAGAACACAATCTTAGAAATGGCCATGAATAACCTAGGATAAGACCTTAAGAATGAAAATTTTATTCTTGAATTATGTGGTTTCCTATTATAATTAGTGTTGCTCACACTATTATTTTTGGTTTTAGTCAATGGCTGGAACCCGAAGGAACCGTGTTAATGCGGAATGCGATGGGCATTGCAATGATTGTCCCCCTGAGAAACCAAACGATATGGGAGCTGGAATGCAAAATCTTGTAGCCATGCTCACACAACTTTCTCAAGCTATGAATCATGCAGGATTTCCAAACGAGCAAAGGAGGGAGCAAAATTCTATTGAATCCTTCATGAGGCAGCGTCCACCTTCTTTCAGCGGGTCTACTGATCCATTAGTTGCTGAACAATGGATTAGTACTACTGAAAAGATATTTTCAGTTCTTCAATGTTTGGATCATGATAAAGTCATCCTAGCAGTGTATCGTTTGGAAGGAGATGCAGATCAATGGTGGAATCTTGTTAAGAATACGAGGCAAAGGGATGAAATTGAGACTATGGAATGGGACGAGTTCAAGAACTTATTTTTCAATAAGTACTTCCCTCGTATTCTCCGAACAAAGATGGAGAAAGAGTTTCTTGAACTAAAGCAAAGGGATGATGAATCTGTTGGTACCTATGAAGCAAATTTTACAAGACTTGCAAGGTACACTTCTGGTATTATTATCCAACCTGAGAGTAAGATCGATCGATTCTTTAGTGGCTTAAAACCAAGTCTTCGAAGGGCGTTAGCCATAAGAGACTTCAATAGCTATGAGAAAATCATTCGATGTGCTCTCAAAGTCGAGATGGAGATTGGAGTAACCCATCAGTCACATGGGTTTGATAAGAAGAGGAAGATGGAATTCAAAGGAAACTATAAGGAGCACACTGAAAAGAAGATGAACTTTCCCTTATGCTCAAAGTGTGGAAAGAAACATGGAGGGAGTTGTCTTAAAGGGACGAGTAAATGTTTTAAATGTGGAAAGGAAGGTCATCGGGCATTTGAATGCCGCGATAATGGGAAGAGGATGTCTAATGATGCAAACAAAGGAAGGGATACACAGAATGAACGTACTACACTTCAATGTTTCAAGTGCAAAGAGATGGGGCATTATTCCAATCAATGCCCAAATCCAAGGGTTGATGATGATGGTCGACGTCAACAAACTCTTAAGGCTAAAGACAAAGGAAAGTCACATGCAATTTCTATCAGCGATGTGGAGTACGATAACGATGTGGTGAAAGGTACACTTACCATCCACTCTAAAGTAGCAAATGTTTTATTTGATTCTGGATCCACCCACTCTTTTATTTCTGAAGACTTTTCGAAGGGTATCACTGTATTACCTCAACAATTAGATTTTGAGTTAGCTGTGACAACACCTAATGGCACATCAATCGCATCAAAAGTTTATAATTCTTCTCCGATTGAAGTTTGTGGGAAAGTGTTTCCTGCAAATCTTGTGATCCTTCCTTTAGTGGAATTTGATTTGATTCTTGGCATGGATTGGCTTTCTCTACATGGAGCTCATATCGATTTCCAAAGAAGGGAAGTCACATTTCATATTCCAGATCAATCTACGATCGTCTATCAATGCAAGGATGAACAAAACCTTCCAGTGGAAATTTCTTCCATCTTATGGGTATTGATTCCACTAAATGAAGGTTATTTATCTCAAATGGTTGGTGAGAAACTCAGGATTAATAATATGCCCATTGTACAGGAGTTTGATGATGTCTTTCCGGAGGAATTACCGGGTCTTCCACCAAATCGTGAAGTTGAGTTTTCAATAGAACTCGTACCGGGTGCTTTGCCTATTTCAAAGACACCTTATAGAATGGCCCCAATTGAGTTGCAGGAATTGAAGAAGCAACTCCAAGAGAATCTTGATAAGGGATTCATACGCCCTAGTGCGTCACCTTGGGGAGCACCTGTTCTATTTGTTAAGAAGAAAGATGGATCAATGAGACTCTGCATTGATTATCGAGAACTTAACAAGATCACTATCAAGAACTAATATCCTCTCCCACGCATTGATGACTTATTTGACCAACTACGCGGAGCTCAATACTTTTCCAAGATTGATCTTCGTTCAGGGTATCATCAATTAAGGGTCAAAAGGGAGGATATACCAAAGATGGCTTTCCGTACAGGGTATGGACACTATGAATTTATAGTGATGCCATTTGGTCTTACTAATGCCCCTGCTATCTTCATGGATCTAATGAATAGAGTCTTTAGAGACTATCTTGATCAATTTGTGGTAGTCTTTATAGAGGATATTCTTTTCTATTCAAAGAGAAAGGAAGAGCATGAAAATCACTTGATAATTATATTAAAGACCCTGAGAAAGGAGAAGCTTTATGCCAAATTTACCAAGTGTGAATTTTGGCTTCAAAAAGTTGCATTTTTGGGTCACATAATCTCAAAAGAGGGGATATCTGTGGATCCAGCAAAAACAGAGGTTATCGAAAGATGGTCGAGACCAACAACAGTAACTGAGATCCGAAGTTTTCTTGGTTTCGCTGGATATTATCGACGTTTTGTAAAAGATTTTTCACGATTATCTAATCCACTCACCAAGTTGACTCGGAAAGGAGTTAAGTTTGTCTGGACAGAGGAATGTGAAGAGAATTTCAAGGAGTTGAAAAGAAGGTTATCCAGTGCACCTGTGCTCACACTGCCTTGTAGTGGAGAAAGGTTTGTGATCTATAGTGATGCATCCAAGAAGGGATTGGGGTGTGTTCTTATGCAAAATGATATGGTGATAGCTTATGCCTCACGACAGTTGAAAATCCATGAGCAAAATTACCCAACACATGATTTGGAGTTGGCCGCGGTAATCTTTGCATTAAAGATTTGGAGGCATTACCTTTTTGGTGAAAGGTGTGATATTTATACTGATCATAAAAGTTTAAAGTATATTTTCACACAAAAGGAGCTGAATATGCGCAAAAGAAGATGGTTGGAGCTGATTAAGGATTATGACTGCTCAATCCATTACCACCCTGGGAAAGCAAAAAAGGTGGCAGATGCATTAAGTCGACAAGACCATGCTAGTTTATCCATGATGAGGATCACAAAAGATCCAATATTTATGGATTTACAAAGGATGGATCTTGGAATTATAATGGAATGGGAAAAATCTTATCTTTCTCAAATGAATGTTCAACCATCTATAAATGTGAACATTAAAGAGGCACAGAAAGAAGATGTCGAGTTACAAAAGAAGGTGAGAAATGTTCTTGAATTCAACCTTGATTGTGATGGGATAATAAAGTTCAGGAATCGGGTTTGCGTTCCTCCCATCCCCGAATTAAAGAAAGAGCTGCTGGATGAGGCTCATAGTTCTTCATTCTCTATTCATCCCGGAAGCACGAAGATGTATAGGGACCTGAAAGAGTACTTCTGGTGGGATGGCATGAAAAGAGATGTTGCTGAATATGTCTCTCGATGCTTGGTTTGTCAACAAGTTAAAGCTGAGAGACAGAAGTCTAAGGGGATGTTACAACCATTACCCATACCCGAATGGAAATGGGAAAACATCACTATGGACTTTGTCACAGGACTTCCTAAAACATCCAAAGGCAATAATGCTATCTGGGTCATAGTTGATCATCTTACAAAGTCTGCACACTTCATTGCTATTAGAGAGGATTTCTCTCTAGATCAGCTTGCCAGGATATATGTAAAGGAAGTGGTAAGATTGCATGGAGTACCACTTTCTATTATATCTGATCGAGATCCGAGATTTACCTCGAAGTCCTGGCGAAGTCTTCAGCATACTCTGGATACAGAGTTGAGTTTCAGCACTGCTTATCATCCCCAGACAGACGGTCAGTCTGAGAGAACAATTCAAACCCTAGAAGATATGTTGAGAGCTTGCTCTATGGATTTAAAAGGAGGCTGGGATCAACACCTACCTTTGGTAGAATTTTCTTATAATAATAGCTTTCACTCCAGTATTCAGATGGCTCCTTATGAAGCTCTCTATGGAAAGAAATGCAGGACTCCAACTTGCTGGGATGAAGTTGGGGAAAGAAATCTATTAGGACCTGATCTCGTTGATGAAATGGCAGAAAAGGTTAGATCTATTCAACAACACATAAGAGCAGCTCAGAGTCGACAGAAAAGTTATGCCGACAACCGAAGAAAAGACCTAGAGTTTGAAGTGGGTGATAAAGTGTTCTTACGAATATCTCCCTGGAAGAGGGTTATGAGATTTGGAAAGAAGGGGAAGTTGAGCCCTAGATATATCGGTCCTTTTGAAATACTGGATCGTGTTGGGAAGGTAGCTTACCGATTGGAACTTCCACCGAATCTCTCTCAAGTTCACGATGTGTTCCATGTATCTCTCCTGAGAAAGTACATACCAGATCCTTCACATGTACTCAGCTCAGAAGTTGTACCGCTGGAGCAAGATCTTTCTTATGAAGAACAGCCGATAGAGATTCTGGATCGTAGCGAAAAAGTCCTTCGAAACAAGACCACTCGCTTGGTGAAAGTTTTATGGAAGAACCACCAACTTGAAAAAGCTACATGGGTGCTTGAGGATATGATGAGGGAGAAGTATCCTCATTTGTTTGTTACAAAGTGACGAATTTCGAGGGCGAAATTCTTTTTAAGGGGGGTAGAATGTAACACCCGAGACTTTTATGTTATATAAATAATCAAAGGAATCTTTTTCTACACAACACTTGCTTGGCTTGCTTTATACGCAATCGCGACCTTCCTCGATAGCTTGCGTCGTACGCAATACCGAGTTTCACTAAACAACAATATGCTATTAAAACTAGCCGTTATGAATAGTAATAACCACTTTTTGAAATTTTATAAATTTTATTTTTCAAAATGGACTTCATTTTTGGACTCAGAATATCGAAATTAGCCTAGGGTGAAATTTTGGTATTTTTCTGAAAACTTTCAATTTTTGATGAATAGTGAAACCACTAAGTGGTAGGTTAAAAACTGAATTTTGCATAAAACTTAATTTTACCGCTTCTGTGAATGGAATTTCGAAAATCCGACAGACACGGTTGATATCAGTAAGTAAAATGTGGTTCAATGAGATAAAAATAATTTTTTGGTGAATAGTAACTTTTTACTTTTTTTACCGCGGTTAATAGTAAATAGGGTAACTAAGGGTAAATATGATATTAATATTACCCTAACACATGTACTAATTCTATTGGACAAGTGTAATTCGACCAAAAACAAACTTAGGAATAAAATATGACCATTTAGGCCCACTTGGATTAGATTAGGACATTTATTATTAATTTATTTAAAGAAGGGTTAAAATAGTTAAAATAAAGGTTTAATAAGTAAATCATTTTATACATAAGATAAATTAGATTTTAAATATTCATTAGAAAGCTAAAAAGATTTCCTACATGATGGTATTTTATTTGTAATTTTTAGACATCAAATAATATAATTTATTTATGACACAAAGATGATGCCGTAATTATCTTATTAATGAAATATTGACATAATTGATAATATAAATACCAAAATAAATGTAATTTAAGACTTTTTATGAATTCCACTAATTTCCTAAGTTACTATGATATATTAATGTTGATTTAATCAACTTGGTTAGAACATATAATTCTGTTATGACTTTCAAAAAAATCATATATCAAATAGTGTCAAAATTGACACAAAATAGTTTTTAAATCAAATATTATATTATTAATTGTTATTTTATTCCTAAAAATCTAAGGTTCGGCCAAATGACTTAGATAAGGATATATATATTAATAATATACAATTTGGGGTTCGTTTGGCATGTTATAGTAAGTGTATTAACCATATAGTGAAAGAAAACAAAAAGACATGGTAAAAGTTAAATTATTTAACTTAGAGTTAAATCTAATTGATAAGGTTAAAATAATACCCTAAACTTGTCTAAATCCTATTGGTTGATAGTATTTCGACCCATCCCCACTTTAGCTTCGAAATAGGACCCTTTGGAACCATTATAAACCGATTTTTACTTTAATATAAAATAATATTTTGAGATATTCCTAAGGTGCCCCTCTCCTCCCTTATAAAAGGGCACCTCCTCCCCCTCCTCCTCACACAAATTTGAGCACTCAAGCTCGGCCAACCCCTGCCATTTTCTCCTCTACACTTCCCTAGAATAATCCTAGAGGTCCTGGTCTTCTCCAAAGACCAATCTTAGTTCCTTAAGTGGAGGATTCAAAGAGGCGTTCCAAAGAAGAGGTAATATCCATTACCGATCTTTTCAATTTCTTTCTTCTTCAACTTCTTCTTCTTTAGTTGTTTCATGATAAAGTAATAACATCAGTATTACTTACATACTGATATGTTATTATAAATATGAAACAACCCTAATTCACCTTCTATCCATCCTACGGAAAAATGAAATCACCGCGCGTGCGTACGTACGGAATACCGTCTCCACGCCGTGGTGTAATCTATTTTCCACCATCACCTTACAAGGATGGGTATAATGGTGTAATGAGTAACTATATATGATTATTATGAAGTAATATTGATACATAAATAATATATATATATACTCCAATACAATTCCACGATCATTGGAACGATATCATCACTCGTGCGTACGTACGGAATACCGTCTCCACGATGTGATGCGACTCGTTCTACATGATCATCATTTCATAATGATTATATAAATTAATTGAATGAATAAATATGATATATGTTACACTAATACCATTATGGATATAAGTAATCTATAACCTTAAAAGAAGAATAAGAATGTATTCGGCAAAACACGCATAAGAACAAAAGGCAATAAATACCCGAGTAACAAGTAACCATGAAATATTACTATCAAGAAGATAAGAATATGAACATATATGATATCATATCAATATGTATGATTCTGGAATAAGTCAATAACATTATTTAAACCATTATACCGGAGCTTCGGACACGTACAAAGCAAATTGGACTTAAGGTAAGGGAAATATCACAATCTCATTTTTATCCGAGATTGTTTATTCGTAAGTATTTACTGCGGTGTATTTTATCATCCACATCCATGTTTACTCAATATGTAATATTATTTTCCATCCACCTAAAATTGTTTAAATCCATTTTTACCCTTCGGTGAGTTTTTATTAATACGTATGAAAGGAATCTTTTGTCGTTTTTCGTACGAGGTACTTTTTGACTTTTCCGACAAAAGTACGAAGAATGTTTTTTTTAACTTATACAGAACGAACGGATTTCTACTGTTTTATAAAGCCTTATTTTCATGAAGCTTCCTCTAAAATATTTCATGACTATTTTCAATAAAATCTCTTTCTTTTAAAATTGCATGATGTTTTGTGAAAAGAAATTGATTTTGAAGAAGAAAGGATATTTTCCTCAAGAATTCAATTCAAGTGTTTTATCAAAATTATTTTCCATCTAAGATAATAAAGGGTTCTGTTTCTATCCATATTTTTACATTGATTTGACTATGTTGTGATGGAATTATGTTTATGAATTCCTTTATCTTATATGAATTGATTTATGATGTCATGATGTTTCAAGAATCCCATTTTTGTTACATGTGTTATGCGATGATGTATGTTTTATGATTATGTGGCACACATAATAAAGGATTCATTATAAGATGGGTGGGACCTATATCTCCCTCCAATGCATTGGGTAAAGATTTTATATCTCATGAGATAGACATGGCTGGAACGGAAGGTTATTTCGGTTCAGTGATACAGGACTGAAACGAGGAGTGAACTCGGTTCAGAAAGGGACTTTGTCCACTAAGATAGTCTTGACAATGAGTCATGACTAACAAGAAATGATTTTCCATGATTATGTGTGCATGCCACAAATTTTATGTTATGATTATGGGGATCTCATTTTCACTTCTATGAATTATTCCATGATAAGATATTATGATCTCTTTTTCAGGTTTTGATTTTCAAAAAGATATGATATGATTTTTATTTCCTTTATTTTCCCTTGCTGAGCATTTGAGCTCACCCTTTTATGTTTTCTTTTCCCCAGGTCAGGAAGATGGATATTAAGTAGAATATTCTAAAAGGGACCCTAGATAAATGGGATACACTGTAGAAGATTTATGAACCAGTTGTTTATGTTTCCCAGTTTCTAAAGACACTATACCTATACGGTCCTTTGTGGTTTTGTCATATGTTGTAATAAGTGTGCTTCAATTTCGAAGTATTAACAATGTATGTAAAGTATGGGTCGTTATAGCGGGTGCGGCTATTTTCCTCCATTATAAAATCTTCAAAGCTTCCCTTACTAGCTTATAAGATTATTTTCAAAGAAAATGTTTTATTTTATATGGATCTTAAAGGATTTCAAAATAAAAGGAGATATTTCTTTAAAAAGAATTTTGATTTCATCTATGTCAACATCCTTTGATGGATTTTAAGATTATTTGAAGTTGATTTATTATGATACAAAACTTCTATATTGTATTGAAGGTTTTGTGATATGTTTGACTGTGGATGTGCTATTTTTATACCATTCATAGTTTATGGTGAAAGTATTGACATTTTGTATGCTAGTTTTAATACGAATGTTTATGTTATGTTTAAACCTTTTCATATGGGAATGCATTGGACTTAATATGTGACGGGTGGAGCCCGCTATAGCTCCTCGATGCATCGGTAGGTCTCATGAGACAAACTAGTTTCTTGGAACAAGGCCTTGGCAAAATCTTATTTGTAGTCTTGGCACGAGGCCTTGGCTATGTGGTTATGATAGTATGGCATTATGCATTCCAACATTATGAAAGTGGTTATTGATTTTTGCATGTGATTATTCGATTAGTAGAATATCCATGTGAATAAGTAAATGGCATTATTTCATTTTATTTATGCCATACCATGTTGAAAGTTCATGTTTGAAAGGCTTTTTTTAGTTATACATTGCCTCAAATGTTTATTCTTATTTATGAAAGTTTCCACTATATTGTTATCCTTACTGGGCTTTTGAGATCACCCCTTTACTATGTTTTATTTTTCCCAGGAAGTGAAGAAGTAAATTATGAATGACCTGCAGGGATGTTATGTGGGGATATGAGTGTGGTTTATGGAGAAATTATGTTGTTGTAGTAGTTTTTCATTTTATGATGTAATGTAAAACTTATGAATATATCTAGTGTTTCCAAGGATACTAAACCAATCGGTCTTTCGAGATTTGATCTTTCTTGTGATCATGCCAATGTTATGTAATAATGCACCGACTCTGGGTAACTAGGGTCGGGGCGTTACAAAAATTCCTTTTAAAACCTCCCGAACCCCCATGACTCCCATATGTTCGACCTTGGCTCAGGCTTGACTCTTTTTAGGGCTTTCCAAAGCTTCCTAGAGAGATTCCAAGGTGATCTGAACATCATGATTTGAGATTAATGGCTCGGATTGAAGATCCGCTCTCCTCCAGGTAAGTGGATTTCATCCTGTTGCGTTTCTCGTTTATTCCTCTATCTTTCCTTGAACTTTTCATGGGAGATTTACATTGTTTCCATGGATCTATACCTATGAGTTGAGGTATTGATCTAGGAATGTGAATCTAGATCTAGTTTTTCAAGATCTTGATTCCTTTGATCTTAATTTTGGTTTTGAGGATTTATATCCAATTTTTGATAGACATGGTTGCGCCGCTCGGTTTTTGGGGTTTCTCGTTGGGCTAACTCCCGTCAATAAATTGAGGTAGGTGGTTCCATTCTGCCATGACAAATTTATTATCCTTGTATTTCTTTGTTTATTTCAATGGATTATTTAAATTCAATTTCTCAAGTTTCTTTCTATTAAATTGATAAAAACTCGATTCCATTGAATCGAGATATTTGAAATGGTTTTGGCATTAATATTGGGAAAACCCCAATTCCATTGAATTGGGTGTGTTTATGGAAAATTTCTGACTTAAATTTTTTACTTTAAATGGTGGATTTGATGGAAATTATTTCAATTAAATTGTTGAATTTATTTGTGGAAATGAATTTGTGAAATGATGGAATTGGTTTTGAATGGATTTTCAAACTTCTAAAATGGATTAAAATGATTTGATAGAAACCCATTGGTTTTATCTTGTGGAAAAGGCTTGTTTTGAATAAAACATGTTTTGGTTTTAAATGGAATGAGATTGGAACATTTGAAATTGAAGAATGTGAAAGATCGTATTTTAAGCATTCTTAAAATAGTCCACACATCATGTAAGAGAAAATGCAAGCCATAGGTAGTTAGTGAGTTATTTGGATACACTCTACGCTACAAAAACATTCTAAAACATAATTGCGGCGGGTCACATCCTTGACGGGTTGGTGACGAGTCTCCATTGGCCAGTGTCATAGGGATGTGTGTATACCTATTTTACTGTGTTCACCTAGAGAGTGCGAAATCCTATAGATGGTTAATACTATCGTACCTTTTGGAAGATGACCATGTTTCTCTCTTGTTTATTTATATATGAGATATAAATGTATGCCAATGCTTTTGAACTTCTTACATTCCTGATGAATTTAAATAAACTTTTTTATATAACTGTTTTTATTTAAGCCATTGTTTTAGAAATATTCCATAATTGTAAATCCTTGCTTTATAAATTTTCCAGCATTTGAAAATGTATAGAATGATTTGTTAAGATATGATTTTGAATTGATAAACCTGTTTATTAAAAAATTGATAGCTTTTCTTTAGATAAACCATATTTGGCATCTGTTATGGAATCTTTGGTGATATCATACTGGGCATAGGCTAACAACCTACTTTTTCCTTTAGGTGTTTATAGACTTTCTCCTTCCATATTCAAGCAAAGGGAAGGGATCTCTTGGAGGTGGATCCAATTGTTTATATTTAGACTTGGTGAGTTGTGTCCTTAGGGACCTTGAGGCTGTTATCCCAGTTTTAGTACTTGGGTTGTTGTACTTTGGAATTTTATGCCTCTTTGTAATCTGGTACACTACTCCCAGTGGAGTTTCTTTTGACATGCATATTGTTTGTCCGACTCTTGCTTCCGCATTCTTGTGGTAGAATCATTCCCACTTGTATGTTGTACGATGCCAGGTGCTAGTCTCCGACCCGTGGGGATCAGGAATTCCCTTCGAGTTATGTTAGGGTCAGCTCGATTATCGGGTTACCAGGGTACGCGGGCTGGTTCATGACATTTTCATTATTCAATGCTACAATTTCAAAAAATAGGAAATTAGAAAAATTATTGTTGAAAGTGTCAAGAATATATTTCTCAAAAAATGAAAATGAATCAAGGATAAATTTATATTGTTACTACATTAGAAGTGGAATAATTAATGTATTTGTGTTTTTGGATTCAAGATTTATATTTGGGTAAGAAGAAGAATGTGATATATATAAGGATGGTACTGTAGTACTTTTTTAAATTAATTTTTTTATATGATTAAGGTAATAATATTTTTAGTATGTGACAATAATAGAAACATTACGTTGTTTGGGGAATATGATTTTATAATTGATTTTGGAAATTTAGAGACTTTTTAGAGAGAGTTTGGAAATATGTATTTTAAAAAACACTAAAGGTTACAATGGATTAATTTTAACACTGTATAGTATTGTTTATGTTTAAAATATTTATTATGATTATTTTTTCAATTTAATAATACAATAGTTTTTGAAAAAGAACACCTGTAGATCGGGTGATAACCCATCATGTCGGAGAAAGATGTGGGAATCGAACCCAAAACCAATGTGCGATAAGGATTTATCGCCTACCATTGACCTATAGGTAATACCTGGTTATTATAATATATTTATATTCATTTTAATGGAAGATGTTTAAATTTGGAACCTTATAATATTAATTAAAATAGTTTATTTTACATTTTATTGTCTTTTGAAAAGAAATATGAGTTTGTGGTAGGAATTAGAAAATGGATGAAACTATACATATCAATTTAGTATTCTTCATTGTGTTCTTAGTCTATGTAGAAAAATAATTCTTTATCACTATTTAAATGATCTTGAAACAAAAAAAATATCATCCTTGTATTATTTTACATCAACCAATGGTCTGATAGATCATCACATATTTATAGCTCTATGACTATTGCATTTATCCTTATCATGTTCTATATCACTCACCATCAGAATATGATGGATTCTTTTCTCTCCCAAATCCATGTTTTTCTTTAGGGAACCATATTATGTGTTATTTATGGTAACCTTCATACCCCCCTTCAGTTATTTTAAAATAAAGGTCTCATTAATCCATTTTTCGATATGGGATTTCAAATATCAAACCACTAGATTTATATCCTGTGATTAAATTACGATGATGTAATTTAATGAAGGAGGGGATAATGTAACACCCCAAGTATCAATGGTATGCTTCCTTTTAAAATAATTCAATAGCGTGCAATGTATGCAACACCGAGTTCAAGCACATCTCGACCTATCAAATTAGCTATTTAAAAAGCAGTTATGAATACCATTAACCAAAATTTGAATTTTATATATCCCATACACTTTTATCATTAATATTTTTTGTTTATTGTAAATAATACTATGAAAAATTAAAAATTTCAGATAAAAAAAATATTTTTCAAAAAATGTGGTTTTCCTGTCTTTTAATGGAGAACCCTATTTAAAATTCAATACAAGAGGGTATTACATTTCCATTGGGACCATCCTGTGTTTGCATGGGAAGCCTTGACGACAACCATGAAAATGGTGGAGAGCTGATATCATGATGGAGAACCTAGGTGGAGGAGTTCCATGTATAGTCTGTATAATTCTTAAGGCCTATGGGTCATGTAATCTGAAAGCATGCATTCCTTGTAATGGTTCCCCCTCATCCCTCGAAATGGGGGTTATCAAAAATCAATGAAAAAAAGAAGGACTTCGGGCTATTTGGGTTTATTTATAAAAATTTCTTTAATAATTTACTTGGGGTTACCTTTGAATTTTATTGTAACAAAATTAACCCGATAGTATAAATATACAAGAAGACATGGTAAGAGTAAACTTTTTAACTAAGGGTTAATCCCAAAAGATAAGGATAATTTTATGAATTAAACATGTCTAAAAACTATTGGTTTAGCAGATTTCAACCCATCCTCATCATATACTCTAAATAAATCAATTCGGAGCTATTAAAAACCTAAAACCATTTTGTAATAAATTAATATTTCAAGAATTTCCTAAAGTGCCCCTCACATTTCTTATAAAAGTGAACTTCCCTTTATCATTAATTTACACCTCCAATGCCATTTTTATTGGACAATACCTGAACCAATCTCCTCCACCTTCCCTCACTTCATCCAAGAGGCAAAACATTGGGCATAATGATAACATATTGAGTCCTTTTTATCAAATAAAAAGGAGTCACCCGAAGAAGAGGTAATCATTTTATCCCTTCTTTCAAAGATCATTTCTTGTTGTACTTCCTATTAGAAAGTTTTTACCATAATAAAAAAATAACTTTAGAATCTTATATATTCTGATATGTTGTTAATATTATGGGACAACATATTCATCTTTTCACCCATCCTCTGAAGAAATACCACTGTGCATGTGTATGTACGACTTACCGTCTCCACGTCATGGTGTAAATTATTTTTATGTACACTTTATTTATACTAGTATAACTGTGAATATAATGGATGTAAATAAAACATATAACATGATATTTATTCTTTAAAATTCATATTCTATCCAATTACAGTCTATTTTACTATTTTTTAAATGATACGGTCGCTCGTGCATACATACATCTTACCATATCCACGACGCAATAAGAGTCATTCTACACTTTAACCATCAAAAAATGATTAAAAAATATATTTTATTAATAATGATGAAATATATGAAATAATAACTCTACTATATTGATATATTTAAATATATATATATGTATGTATGTATGTATTTATGTACATATATTTCATTCACTTACTTCAATTCCATATGATAAGAAAAAAGAAACAACGTTCATGCGTACGTACGACCTACCGTCTTCATGAATGATGTATTCAATTATATATATTAATACAATGTGTACATATGATATATAAATCACATTATACATTCTAGAAGTATGTAACTCATTCCTTAGGTAATATGATGAAGAATAACACGTCAAAACACGTATGATAAACAAAGCTATATTACCCGAAATGTTTCATTAACATTGATTTGTTAATAAATTGGTAATATAATGACATAAAATAATAATACATGATAACATAAATATTATTATGATTCTGATATAATTTAATAACTTGTTTAAAAATACTATACAGGTGTTTCATATAGGTACACCAAGTATCAAACCAAATGTAAGGGTTTATTTCACAATCCAAATATTTTTTGAGGTTATTTATGTGTAAGTATCTATTGGGACATATTTATCATCCTTCTCTATGTTTCATAAAAAAGATTTCAAAAGGAATATTTTTTTTGGTT
This sequence comes from Viscum album, assembly GCA_963277665.1. Lineage (NCBI taxonomy): Eukaryota > Viridiplantae > Streptophyta > Magnoliopsida > Santalales > Viscaceae > Viscum > Viscum album. The sequence goes on from OY728120.1 coordinate 1,174,129,056, forward strand.
TTATGGAAGGTAATCCTAAACAGATCATCATTTTAAATGTTTTAATGATTTAGTTTTCTAAATCATTTTAATTAATTTCTATATTTTTAAAATTATTTTAACGAATTACTTTCACAAAAATGATTTATAAAGTGTTAATTTCATTCAAAAGATTTAAAGTGGTTTGGGAAATTTTGATAAAAAATCTCTTTTAAATGAATTCCTTTATGAATTTTTTGAATTTTAAATGAGTTCATGAAAAAGGGGAATTTCTCTCGAAGAGTTTTATTGATTATTTTCAACTATGTCAACATCCTTTATTAGATATTTTGCTTGAATAAGATTGATTTATTATGATAAAATATTTTTTATTGTATTTAGTGTGTCATGAAATGTTTGACTGTGGATGTGCTATTTTTATACCATTAACGGCTTATGGTAAAGGTATTGAATTTTCATATGCTAGTTTTAATATGAATGTATATGTTATGTTTCACCCTTTTCATCTAAAGAATTCATTGGACATAGTAAGTGATGGGCGTGGCCCCCTCTATCCCCTTGATGGATAGGTAGGTCTCTTGAGGTAAACTAGGGTATTGGAACAAGGTCTTGACATAATATTTTTGAATGGTCTTGGCACAAGACCTTGACGTAGTAGTTGTTATGTCCGTCATTATGTATTCACTCATTATGAAGTCTGTTATTAATGTTATTATTATACTAGTATAATATCCATGTTCATGTTTATCTGTTAATGTTATATTTATTTTTACTATATTATTTTCATGTTTTATGTTTATAATGATTCTGGTTTTATTATAAATCTTGCCTTAAATGTTTATTTCTTCTGGTGAATTATTTACCCATACTGAGTTTCTGGGCTCAGCCCTTTATTAAATTTTACTTTCCCAAGTTTTCAAGAAGTGTATTATTATTGATATGAAGGGTTACTCTAGGGTAATAATGTTTTTATCAAAGGATTATATATGTTTTTTTTATAATACAAAGTGTAATGTAACGTTCATGTATGTAATCTATTTTCCTTGACTGTTAAAATGATCGGTACATTGGGACATTATTCCCTATAATCATGCCAATCTATTAAAACGATGCACCAAATTTGGGTAACTGGGGTCAGGGCATTATAGTTGGTATCAAAGTATGTTTGGAAACAACCTTGTAAATTTATTTAGAAAACTATGATTAGGGATCACAACCCTATGATATAATTAGAGGATATGTATTGAATAGAATCCTAGAATTTTAAAATCGATATTATGTGGGTATTCCTAGAAAATACATCCCGATCTAGATACTACATGTGAACTTGGTTCTGGAATAGATGTACCTAGGGTTGGAATCTATTATATGATTTTCTAAGCTTTACCTAGGGTAACCTAGTGCATTACAACATGCCTTACTGCACACCTGGTAGGACACTCCCAGTAGATATGCTTAGAATGATTTATATTTTCTTAAAAAACCATTAAGATGGTTTTATGAGTAAATATTTATTCAAAGGAACCATATTTGTGATTATGGATTACATATGTATATAATTTTCAATTAATGTTATGTATTCTACTAATTTGGAATTCTGCATTATGATTAATATGGTATGCTGGTGTTTAGAAATGGCGCCAAGTGGAAGAAATGGAAATCATATCAACACACATAATCCATGTAAGGACTACCCTCCTATAAAATATAATGATAGTGGAGTTGGTGATACAACTGGAATTAAAAAAATTATAACCATACTAGGACAGCTGACTTAGGATTTGAATAATAACCTGACCTGTTTGAGGCATCCTGATACACAACGTAGAGGATCAATGTTAAACCAAATCACAAGACAAAATCCTCCAACATTCAAATGGGTATTCAAATACTTTTTCAGTTGATTTGTGGATTTGTTCCTTTGAGAAATATTTCTTGTTTTGGGAAATAACGAGAGGGAAATTTTTTTTATAATAGCCTATCATCTTTCAGGAGATTCAGATCAATGGTGGTGATTAATAAAAAAAACAAAAGAGGATTATAATATATTAAATATTGAATGAAGTGAGTTTAATGAACATTTCCTAAATAAATACTTTCCACATGAACAATTAGCTGATATGAAAAGGAAATTTCTGCGTCAAAGAAAAAAAGAGGTTGAGAATGCTTCAAATTATGAGGCTAACTTCATAAGATTATCAGGGCACACTACAATGTACATAGATAACCCAAGTTGTAATATTGATTGATTCTTTTATGGGTTAAAACCATTCCACTGATGGGAATTGGTCTCACAATCTTTCTCACCATATGAAGATATAGTCTCGTGTGCTATCAAGATATAAAAGAAATTCCCTATGTCTTATGACATTAATGTAAAGAAAGAGAAGGAGAGAACGTTGGAGATAGAGAAAGATAATGGGAAAAGAGGAATGAAGGATTTTCCCTTATATAATAAATGCAGGAAGAAACACCCTTGTTTTTTACTAAAATGAATTGGAGTTTGTTACAAATGTGGAGAAAAAGGCCACCAAGCTCGTTATTGCACAGGGAATAATGTGGTTGTTTTTTTTTTCAATGCTATAATTTAAAAAAATAGGACATTATGAAAATAATTTTCCAAAGCATCAAGAAAATATATCTCCTTAAAAGAAAATGGATCAAGGTCACACTTAAGTTGTTAATATATCTGATGTAGAATAATTAATGTATTTATGTTTTTGTATTCATGAATTATATTCCGGTTATAAGAAGAATGCGTTATATATAAGGATGGAATTACAAAATTTTTGTTTTCATTAATTCTTTAATATGATAAAGGTAAACATATTTTCCTAATGTAATAATATGAGAATAATTATATTGTTTGGGTATTCTGATGTTACAATTGATTTTGTAAATTTAGAGATCTTTTAGAGAGAGTTTAGATAGAAGTACATTTGATAACTCTAATGGTTGGAATGGATTAAGTTCCTCTTGGTATAGTATTGTTTAAGGTCAAAAAAATTATTAAGATTATTTTTGGAATGCTATGACACGTCATATTTAGAAAAAGGATAACCTACAGGTTGGACGGTAACCCATCGTGTCAGACAATGCTGTAGGAATCAAACCCACAACTGAAGTGCGACTAGGATTTATCACCAACCACTATCCTACAGGTAGTCCCTGAATATTATAAAATATTTCTCTTCATTTAAATAGTATATGATTATATTTAGAACATTATACTATTAATTTAAATATAATATTTTTGAATTTTATTATCTTATGAAAAAAAGATGACTTTTTGGTAGAAATTAATTAATGGATGAAACTCTACATGTTAATTAAGTATGCTTCCTTGTTTTCTTATTATACGAATAAAATTAATTATTTAACACAATGTAATGGATTTTGAAACAAAAAAACACTATCCTAGTACTATTTTTGAAGAATCAAATGGTCCCTTAGATCATCACAAATTTATAAATCTATTTGTAATAAATTTATTTTGACCATGTTCCTTATGAGTCTCTATTAGAATTTGATGGATCATTTTTCCTTCCATATCTTTGTTTCCGTATATGGAACCCTAGTATGTGTTATTTCTGGTAACATTCATACCTACCTATCTTTATTTTAAAATGGAGGTCCCATTAATCCATTTTTTTATGTGGGATTTAAAATAAGATATTTCAAAATATCAAAACCGTAGTTTTTAGTCCTGATTTTAAATTGTGAGGATGAATTTTTTTGAATTATGGGATAATTTAACACCCTGAGGTTCCATGATATACATCATTATAAATAATTTAATATCATGGGATGTATGCAACATAGTGTTCATGCACACCACGAGCTATCAAATTAGCTGTTTAAAAAGAGATTATGAATAGTATAAAAAAAATTAAATTTTATATATCCTATATAATTTTAACATTAAAATTTTATGTTTCTTAGAAATACTATGAGGACAAATTCAATTTTTCAGATAAAAGAATTATTTTTAAAATAATGCAATTTTTCCACTGTTTAATGGATAACCCATTTTAAATCCAATATTTGATACTTTTATATACAATATTTTATGAAATTAAATTCTTGTTTGTATGTGAGACATAAAAATATATTTTTTGATAAATTTTTGGTACTTTTATGATAACTTTCATATTTTTATGAATAATGAAAAAACTAAATTTAAATTGAAATTTTTTTTTTAATAAAAATAATTTATTATGTTAAATTATACATTTGAGTGTTTTTAACATATAATTAGATTATATTTTTTTAATTTAATATAATTTAGTTAAATGTAATAAATTTAACATTTAAATTGGACATAAACTCATGACAATCTTTTGATTTTCTTTACTTCTTAAAAAGCTGCTTTCTAGTTTTGACAACACGAATTAATTTTAACATAATTTCTGCCAACTATGTGATATGAATTTGGAAAAATGTATTTCATATTTGGAATCATAAGGTAGAAATTTTTTAAATAATTACATTTTATTTTTTGACATTATGAATAGTAACATGAGTAATTATTTTTATTTACCATGGTTAAAGGGTAAATCAGGTAAATAAGAGTAAAACAACAATATTATAATAATGTTAAACAACCGTAAAACATGTCATAATCCTATTGTTTGAGATATTTTAGACCATTTAAATCCTTTGGAAGATTTTAGGTCCCCATGGGACCACTTGGGTGTGATAATGACATCTTATAAGAATTAATTTTAGGTAAAGATAATTATATCATAAACATATATCAATTAATAAATTAATTTTAATATAGAGTTATATAATTTATCAATGTTTTTATAAATATTCAATATAAATTTATAAATATTTCATACATCATGGTATTTTATTTATAATTTTTAATCATTTTATAAATATATTTATTTACAACACAGTGATGATGCGATGATTACATTATTAATAAATTATTCAAATAAATGAATTAGTACAAATTAAAATAAATATAATCTGAACATATTGATGCAAAAAACTAATTTTTTGGATAAAATGGAAATATTAGTGATGACTTTATACATTTGTATTTGGGTAATCAAGTTTTTATTAATTTGAAAAAATAAATTAATATATAGTGTCAAAATTCACAGAAATGAGTTTTTAAAATTAATACAATTTTATTAAATCATATAAATTTTTTAAAAATATAATAATTTGGACAAATAACAAATATAGTGAGAAAAATTTAATTATTTATCCACTCCAAGTTCTCTTGGTATTTTATAGTAAATTAGTTAACCATATAGTATAAAAATACATGAAAAATTTGTAAGAGTTAAACTGTATAACTATGGGGTAATCCCAACATATAGGGATATATTTATGACCTAAACATGTATAAAACCTATTTTTTTGGTATTATTTATACCTATCCTTATATAATTATATAAATAAATCAATTTCGATCTAATATAATCCTAAAATCATTTTAAAAGGAATTAATATTTCAAGCATTTCCTAAAGAGCCCCTCACCACCCTTTAAAATGGAACAACCCTTTCTCTTTAATTAACACCTCCAAAGCCTTTTGGCTCATCCAATACCTTCCCAAATATCCTCTAAAAATACCTAACCTAATCCTATATGAAATAAATTGGTAATAAAGCTATCTTATGGAGTAATTCTATGAAAATAAAAAAGAGTCACATGAAGAAGTGGTAACCATTTAATCCTTTTTTTTTAAATTTCTTTTCTTCTGTTACATCCAATTACTATGTTGATAAAATAATAAACTAATAAATCTAGAATATAATTTATTTTTAGTTGTTTTTAGATTATTGGACAACCATTTTCCTCTTTTTACCCATCCAATGAAAAAATACCACCATGCATGGGTATGCATGGTTTACCTTCTCCACGTCGTGGTATAAATTGTTTTTTATACAATTTATTTATATGGGTATAAATATTAATATAATAGATGTACATAATACATATAAAATTATATTTTTCTTTTAAATTCATAGTCCATTCATTTTTATACCATTTTACCATTACAGAAATAATAATGTTGCTCGTACGTACTTATTACTTATCATATCCATGGCATGATGAGATTGATTCTACACTTTAACCATGCAATAATGATTATAAAAAAATATATTAATAATAATAATGAGATATATGGCCTATTAAGTCTACTATAATGATATATATATATATATATATTTATGTATGTGCATATATTTTATTCACTTCCATTCAATACGATAAGAAAACAGAAACAATGTTCATGTGTGTGTACAGACTACCACCTCCATGAAGATTTTATTCCATTTTATATATTTATATAATGAATATATATTATATATAAATCATATTATACATTCTATAAGTAAATAAATCATGATCTATGTAATATGATCATGAATAAAAAGTCAAAACACGTATGATAAACAAAGTGATAATACCCGAAATATTGCATTAACATGGAATTGTTAATAAATGGGTAATATAAAGTGATAAAATAATAATATATGATATTATAAATATTATTATTATTCTAATATAAGTTGAAAATATGTTTAAAAACATTATACAAGTGTTTCAGACATGTACATAGAGTATTAGTTTTAAGGAAAGGGTTGATTTCATAATCTCATTATTATTCGAGGTTGTTGATGTGTAAGTATCTACTGGGATGTATTTATCATCCATGAACATGTTTCATAATTTTTTGTTCAGAAGGAATATTTTAAGGTTTTATAGAAGTGAATCTTTAACTAGATCATCATTTTAAATTTTTTAATAATTTATTTTTCTAAATACTTTTTATTAACGTCTATGTTTTCAAAATAATTTTAAGGATTTATTTATATGGACATGATGGTTATAAAATGTTATTTTCATTAAAAAGATTCAAAGTAGTATGGGACACATTCATTCAAAAATCAATTTTCAATTAATTCCTTTATATATTGTACGACTGGTAAAAGATTTCATGAAAAAATTGGTATTTCTCTCAAAGAGTTTTATTGATTATTTTCAACTATGACAACATCATTTAATGGATATTATTATTGATTGGGGTTGATTTATTATAATAAAATCATCCATATTGTATAGAATTAGTTTAGATATGTTTGACTATGGATGTACTGTTTTTATACCATTAATGGTATATTGTTAAATTATTGACATTTCATACGCAAGTTTTAATACGAATTTTTATGTTATGATTCACCCATTTAATATGAGGAATTCATTGGACATATTAAATGATGGGGGGAGGGGCTGTTATAGCCCATCGATGCATCTATAGGTCTCATGAGGCAATCTACTATCTTGGCACAATGCCTTGATAGAATATTTTTGAATGTTCTTGGGAGAAGTCCTTCACATAGTAGTTTCTATGTCTGAAATTATGTATTCCATCATTATGAAATTTGTAAATACCCGAGAAATTTCAACTAATAGAAGATCCATGTGCATGTTGATATGGTAATGTCTGACTTATTTTTTTTTCAAATTATATTAACGTTTTGTTGTTAAAAGGATTTTGTTTTTTATACAGTATTCCGTGAGATTTTATACCTTCCACTAAATTATATACCCTTAATGAGCATCTGAGATCCCCCCTATTTATGTATTATTTTATCAGGTTTCCAAATAAGTGTATTATGATTGATTTGATAGGTTATTATAGGGGAATAATAGCATTCTCAATGGATAATTTATGTTTTGTTTTATGTTAGAAGGTGTAATGTAATGTTCATGTATGTAATCTATTTCCATGAATACTAATCTGATTGGTCCTTCGGGAATTCATTCCATTTAATCATTCTAATGTTTTAAAATAATTCACTAACTCTAGGTAGCTGTGGTTGTGGAGTTACATTTTACATTTAGTGGGGTTCATTCATGAAATCTAAATTAGAGCATCTTTTTTTTGTTTGATATTTTCCTCTTCAAAAAATATTCCACAGTTAGATATTTTTTGAGTTATAAGTTGTTTAACTTCTTGTAACTATTTCAAGTACACCTAAAAAATATTTTGTAAAATTAATAATATTGTAAGTGAAAAAATTATTTATCATAGTTTTTTTTATAAATGATTCAAAAACCTCAAATGCCCATTAACATATTGTAATATTCAATTGAATATTTTGGGGGTTCAATACCGAGTTAGTGTGAGATTATAAGACTCACAATGACTCCGAAAAGGATGAATAAAAATATTAATAATATTATATTAAGTGCACACAATTTTTTCAAAATAATTTGATAAATCAAAAATGGTGCATCGTATGTGAATCGTGAGACTACATTTATGTATAAAATATGGTTTTTACCCTATGATGGGTACACCATTAAAATCATCCAAATGATTGGATGCCCCTCTCTTGAGATAAAGTTATTAAATAATATTTATTGTATTATTTATCAAAATAATTAAATATCTCACAGAAGGTGCCTCATATAGAAAATATGAGACCACCAATAGGTTCAAAACATAGTGTTAACCCTAGGAGGGGTATAACATTTATAAGCATTGAATATTTTCATGGCTTGCAGGCAATAAAAAATGCTTTTGTTTTTAATTATTTAGTTATTTCTATTTTTAATTAATAAATCATTAATATATCACAAATGATTCATTGTTTGAAAAATCCGAGATAACCATTTTTTCCGAAACATGGTGTTTATCCTAAAAAGGTGTAAATTTTATACACAATGGACCTCTGGTAACGTCACTCATTAAATTATGTAGTTTAATATTAATATTAATTAATTAATTTAATTGACTAAATTTTTATCCAGAAATTTTGCTCATCTTCCCAATAAATGGTTTTCCACCATTTCTAATGCACCAAAGAAATCAAAATCATCATTTATCAAATGTTTTGATCCTTAGATGATAGAAATTATCTAGTAATTTGAAATCAAGGACTCCAAATTTATTTATTGAGTGAATTACATGTTTAAATTGGGTATTATTTCTATGAACATAAGAAGGCACGTTTTGGGGGTTTTCATTATAAAAAAACCTATAACGACTATTTATGGTTACTCTGGTCATGAGAGAATGTAATCTTACTCCCTTAAAAATCGCTGCGTTTATAGTTTCTTGTTCGATACACTGATGGTCCTACTCATATTTTTCTAAAGTAAATAACAAGTTCTTCTTCCTATTTATTTATTTTGTTCACATTTCTGAATAATATTCAAATAAAACAATAATAAATAAATAAATAATGTAAAAGAAGAATATTTATATCGATTAAAAATAAGAATAATAAAAATTAATAATTGATAATTTTAATTTTATTATTGAAAGAAAACTTTCAAAAAAAAATTCACAAGATATTAATGAAAACATTATCTAAGAAAAACAATAAAATTTTTAGATGATAATTACAAAGTTTTATATAAGGAAAATTTATCAGCATTATTATGGAGATAAAACAGTGAATTAATTAGCCTAAAATAAATAATGAATTATCCGATGATAAATTTTGTGAAATTTCGACATTCCAATTATAAAATGGATAATTGTTCAAATTTATGAAATTATAATTATTTGTATTAAAAAAATAGAATGAAATAAATTTATATATCTCGATAAACAAATATGGGATAATTTATTAAAATTATCTAATATTATTTAGTTTTTATCAATATATATATATATACAAACAATACGATATATATATTTTAATTACTTTTGAAGTTAAGGATGATTTTGTTAAATATTAAAGTATCAATATGAAATTTCATGAACTATTGAAGGAAAATGTCAAACACATGCATTGATATAAAATGATAATCCAAATTTTATCCAAGAGAGTGAAAAAGTTATCACATGTTATATTTTATTTCCTTATGAAATAAAATTGATGTTTTGGTTGTAGATCCCCATTATGAATTTCAACCATTGGTGTGTTAACTCTTATGATAATAAGGCCATGAAAAGATGTATTCATACACAAAGCATGGATTATCATTGCCGCTATCATCAATGAACATGAGATAGGTGCTTCTATTACAGTGCCTAATTTAAATTTACATTAATTTCTTTGTTTAGGATTAAATTATTTGGATTCCAATTAAATTGTTTAAATATGAATCTTATATATTTCAATATATTTTTTGGAAAACCCACTTCCAGTGGATAGTGGTTTCTGAGAAAAAAAAGTATTTTGGCCTAGAAATTTGGATTGGTGATATTTAAATTGTAGAAATTCTAATTCTAGATTTGATGGAAACAGTAGAAATTTAATTGGTAAAATAAATTTTAAAAATGAATTTAACAAATGTTTTTGTTAAAAATGAAAATTTTAGCGAATTAATGCCTTGTGATAAAGTCATTAGAATTTATTAAATTGTCAAAATAGCTTAAATGTTTTTATAAAAAAAAGTGTTTTAATCTTATCAATGAGGCATGATTCTGATTAAGACCTGATTTGATTTTAAATGGAAAATTAGAGTTTTAGTTTTTTTAAGGGATTTAATTTATTTTAAGCTACCATAAAATAGATTTCCCATCATTTATTGTGTAATAGAACATGCAATACTTATGTAGATCATGAGTTATTTGGACACAATATATTATTACTATAATGTTATAAACAAACATATAGCTGGTCAAATACCTTAGACGATGGTGATGTGTCTTCTCTAACCAATGCCCAGAGGATATATGTGTACAAAAATTACAATTATCACATTGAGAGTGTAGTGTCCTTTTTCAATAAATAATATCATTCCTATTTGGTATATTACCATGTTTCTCACTTGTTTATTTATATATGAGATATAAATAACTTCCATGTTTGATAAAACTATTTTACGTGACTCTTCTAATTTTATATAATCTTTTTTATATAAAATTCTCTATTTAAGCCAGTATTTTTGAATTATTCCATCATTTTAAAATTAAATCCTATTCATATGGTATTTTACATAATTTGAACTACATAGAAACATTTGTTTAAATATACTTTAAAATTCCAAACCTATTTCCATAAAAATTGAAAACACTAACTTTTGTTAATCTTTTATTAGAATCTATTATAGAATCCTCGGTTAGACCCCACTAGGATTTTAAGCTCACACCCTACATGTTCTTTTAGGTGTTTGTAGAATATATTCTTCTAGGTTGAATAAAAGGGAAACGATCTCTTAGAGGATGATCTAGTTTCTAAACTGTGGTATTGGTGAGTTGAGTCCTTAGGGACCTAGTTTGTGTTTCTATGTTTTAGTACTGGGTTTTAGTACATTGGGATGGTTTATTCCTTATTTAATTCTGGTTATTTACTCATAGTGTAATTTTATATTTATTTGCATACTATTTTTCTTATTTTAATTCAACATTGTTAATGGAAAAATCATTCAGACATGTATTTTTTATGATACGAGGGGCTAGCCTCCATCACATGGGGATCTGGAACGCCCTTCAGGTTATGTTAGGGATGGCTCGGTTGTTGGGTTACCAGGGTACCTAGGCTATTTTAGGACAAAATAGAATGAAAGGTATGTTGGGGTTTTTCCTTAATGTGAATATGAATTTGTGAAATCTTGTTGAGACATATGAGGTAGTTATGATTGAGTTCTTGGACAGCTCCCACCGCTATGAACCTTATGATTAATGGGGTGGTTTGGGATAGATTTCGTGTGGTTTAGTTCGTATCTTTTCTCTATTATGATTTTGATATAGTGGAATCCAAATATTGTATGTTCCCTCTATTGAGAATACTTTCTATCATTACATAGTCTGAGTGTTAATCTATTGTCTTCCATTTTTCTACTAATATTGTGTTTCATCATTCATCTAATAAGACATACAAATCTGAACTAGGAAGGGGTTCTTGCTGATCCTTAGCAATAAAATCTGAACATTGAAACTAATCTAGATTATGTGATGGTGTATATTGTCCATGCTTCAGGACAGTCACGACATCCAGTTCCAATTCTAGCTCTAGATTTGCATTCACAGGGTAATGTTCATTGAAATTATTTTCAAGAGATCCTTCAATATAATACACCAATTTATAAAGACTCCACTAATCATAAACATGTTGAGGAATGGTTGGGAATTATAGAACATTTTTTTTGATTTCTTAGAGACACGATACGAGATCATGGGGATGTGTGCCACATTCGTGCTGTAGGGACCAAGAAGGATTGGGGGGACATACTTTTGATGGCACATAAACATGAGGGATTATAGTGGAATTACTTCTAGATTCATTTCACCAACTAGTTATATAAAGAATAAATGGTTTTAGCCAAGCCAGTAGAGTTTTTAAAGATTGAACAAGATAACATAATCATAATTCAGTATTCAAATAATTTTGCATTGTTGGTGAAGTCTGTGCCTGATCATTTATCTAATGAGAGGATAAAATCTCATCTGATCAATTTGGGTCTTTATTTAGCTATCCATTCTCATCTTTTCTTACCAATGCTTTCCACTTATATTGATGTGATAGATAGGGAAATGATGGTTGAGATGGACCTGCATGGAATATCCAGTTTTAAGGGAGTTCCTTTTTCTCTCAGTGGAATAATGAGTTCCATTAAAGGAATAAGGAAGAATAATTACTCTCATTGTTGTTCTAAACAACAATGTAACAACCTAAGCTTCCAGGGTATACATCTATTTGAATAATAAAATATCTTGAGTTGTATGAAACATCAAGTTCTAACACACCACGACCAATAAAACTAGCAGTTAGGTATAGTAATACCAACTTTTTGAAATTTTATAAATTTTATTTTTCAAAATGGACTTCATTTTTGGATACATAATATCAAAATTAGCTTTTGGTGAGTTTTTTCTATGTTTCTGAAAACCTTTAAATTCTGATGAATAGTGGAAAACAAGGCGTTATTTTTTTAAACAGACTTTTTATTTAAATAATTAGTTATTTTATTAGAATTTATATTTTGTATAAATAGATACATAATACCTATATATGTTCAATATAACTCATTTGAGTCATTTTATAATAATATTTGATATATAAAATTTTATTGAACTTTTAACCGTCTTTTACCCACCTTCTAGGCACATTTACAAATTTGCATAAAATGTAATTTTACTAAATCTGTGAATTAAATTTAAAAAATTTGAGAGATACGGTTGAAAACAGTAATAAAAATGTGGTTCAATAAAATGAAAATGATTTTTGGCGAATAATATCTTTTGACATTTATTTACCACGGTTAAAAGTAAATAGGTTAATTAAAGGTAAAAAATGATGTTATAATTACGCTAACACATGTCCAAAATCAATTGGATAAGTTTATTTTATCCAAAATCAACCATATGAATAAAATATGATCCCTTTGGTAAAATTGGATTAGATTTGGACATTTAATATCATTTTTTTAAAGAAGAGTTAAAAGTTTTAAATTAAAAGTTTAATAACTAAACCATTTTTAGTATAGAGTTATACATAAGATAAATTTGACTATAAATATTCATTATAAAGCTGAAAATATTTAATTCATAATGATATTTTGTTTATAAATTTTAGGCATTAAATAATTAAATTTATTTATGACATAATGATGATTCAATAATTACCTTATTATTAAATTATTAAAATAATTGATATTATAAATATTAATATAATAGAAATTGATAATTTTGATGTCTTCTACGAATTTTATAGGTTAATATGACATGATAGGGTTTATTAAATAATTTTTTTCTAATTGATTATGTTTTTAGGACTTTCACAAAAACCAAATACTAAATAGTGTCAAAATTGAAATAAATGGGTTTTAAAAAAATACTATATTATAAATTGATATAATATTCTTTAAAATATATGGTTCCTCCAAAAATATATATAATAATATATATGTCATTAATGAACCATTTGGGGTTCTCTTGGCCTTTTATTGCAAGTTTATTAACCATGTAATTTATAAACAGAAGAATACATTGTAAAATTTAGACTATTTTACTAATAGTTAAATCTAAAATATAAGGTTAATATGGTGACCCAAACCTGTCAAAAACCAAATGGTTGAGAGGTTTTCTACACATACCAACCTTATCCTCGAATTAAATCATTTTTTAGAAATTATATACCTAATATAATTGTATTATAAAACATCATTTCAAGAATTTATTAAAGTGACCCACACCACTCTTATAAAGGTGTATTTCACCTTCTATCAAAAGCACACAGACAAATCCATTTGGATCCACCAAAACCAGGTCAAATATCATCCAAAATTCTATAACATCAACATAGAGTCATTAAATTTATCAGAAGCCAACCTAAGGATCCCTTTTGATCAAATCAAAAGGAAGCACCCGAACAAGATGTCATAATTTCACCACCTATTTCAAAGTTCTTTTCTTCTTCCACATCATATTTCTCTATTGTTTCCATAACATAATAATAAATCTAGTACCTTATATATACTATGATGTTATTATAAATATGGTACATCTAGATTAATTATTCTATCTATCCTATAAATGAAAAGTCACAAAACGTGTGTATGTACGACTTACCGTCTCCACGTCATGGTGTAGTTTGTTATTCAAACACATCAATATTTGGATAGGTATAATAATGAGTATAATATATGAAAATAATAAATATAAAATTTTAATGATTTTTATATATTATATACCATCCAATTACATATTATTTCACCATAAATATAATGATATTGTCGCTCGTCCATACGTACGGATAACTGTCTCCAGGAACGCGATGAAATTAATTCCCCATCATAACCATTCAAGATTAATTTTCATTTTATGATTTAAAAAAAATTTAATAACTTAATATCATTCTGGATATGAAACAAATACATCCTATTCATAAAAAACATGTCTTACGTATCCAATCGTATAAACGAAAATGTAGAGACCCAAATCTTGACGTACATGGACATTACATTACTTTTATGGAATACTTAATAAATAATAAGAACCAACAATCAAGGGCCGTAATAGTTTAGTGTCTTTGGAAACTTGGAACATAATCTTCTAATCGTGGTGAAAGATCTTCAACATCTACCATAAAGATCTTCCCCTTTTGTTTTCTTACCTAAAACCTTTCATTGAATTCTGGGGAAAAGAAAACATATAAAGGGTGAGCTCAAATTCTCAGTAAGGGTAAGGATGGATAAAATAAAACAAATCATATAGATTTGAACTTAAAAACATGAACATAATGTTTAAACATCGAAATCATGAGCAATGACATAAAACATGGCAGTACATAAGGCATAGATCATAAAAGAACATTAATCATGATAAAATAGCATGGTAATAAAACATGTAATTGTGGAAAAACAGTAAGCACATGATATGATTTCCATTGTAGGCATTTCTTCCAAGACCATCTTTGTGTAAAAAGTCCCTTACTGAACCGAGTTTACTTGTCGTTCCAGCTCTGTATTACTGAACTAGATTTACATTTCGTTCCTGCCATTTATACCTCATGAGATATAAATCTTTACCCAATGCATTAGAGGGAGATATAGGTCCCACCCATCTCATAATTAAATCATTCTTACTCATGCCACAACATGAACATAAATCATTCATCATTACCCAAAATATAAAATGGGTTTCATAAACATCATCCCATCATAACATAGTACAAACAATAAAATGGATATCATTTCATCATAAGAAATGTGAAACCATGTAAATCATAGAGACATTATACTTGAAACATAATCATATGAAATAATACTATCTTATATGGAACATGGTTTTGATAAAACACTTTAAATGAATTCTTGAGGAAAATATCCCTTCTTCTTTAAAATCATTTTCTTTTAAAAAAAATGAAATGCAATTTTAAAAGAAAATGATTTTGTTGAAAATAGTCATTAAATCTTGTAGAGTAAGCTTCATTAAAATAAGCCATTATGAAAACCGTAAAAATCTGTTCATGCCGTAAACGTTAAAAAAACATTCTCCTCATATTTTTTAACGAAAAAGTCAAAAAGTACCTCGTATGGTAAACAAAAGAAGGATTCCTTACATACAATGTGGTAAAAGTCAAAAAAGGGAAAAAATGACTTTGAACATACATGTAAGAATAGTAAAAATTTTATGAAAACATTTTTAGAAAACATGAACATGGATGATAAACATAACCCCAGTAAATACTTACGAATAAACAACCTCAGATAAGAACGAGATTGGAAAACTTATCCCTTAGAAAGATCTTTTTGTAAATAAAATAGATCACTTATCTGTTTTCACTATATGGTCACATATAGAAATTATAAATACATGATAAGATATAGAAATTCATTTCTCACATAATCAAAGAACTACATAAACAAGAAAGAGAAGATCAACCCAAAGAACAGAAATCGGGATAAGATGTTCCCTTACCTCGTGTCCGACTTGACACAATCATTCTTTAATCTACTGAATTATAAAAAAAAGCTAATTTATACTTGATTAAGAACCTTTTTAAAATTTATTATTCTTTTATATCACAGATTACCATGTTATAAACATTATGTAACTATTTAAGTTAATAATGTTCGTTTTGTCGATATTTGGTACTTGAGTCAAAAATGGACTTCTTATAATTACATGTTGTTCATGTGGTCAAAGATTAATTATATCCAGAATGATATACATGATTTATAAATCATATATATCATATATATCATGCATATACTTGTATTTATAATATTACATAACATATAGAGGTAAGAAATGAAATGCACCGTTCATGTAGACGGTAAGCCGTACATACACATGAACGCTACATTCATTTCTATTTATTATTTTAATGGAATTAAAAAATAATGATACATAGTTATATTATAATTCTAGTATAATATCATATATAATATCATTAACTAAATCCTTTATACATCCCACATAAGGCATTAACGAATCACATAACATTGAGGGGGCGGTAGTCCGCACTTCCTCAAATGAGATTTTCATATTTACCGACTATGGAAACCATAAAGACTTGATATAATTGGGATGTAAAGAAGAATAAGGAAATAATAAACATAATATATAAGAAATAATGATACAGTGCCATCATAATGGCCACCATGAGAGGCGGTAGGAGAAAATCGAACAATCATCGTTTCGTGAGGTGTTAGTTTTCCATCCATAGAAACATTATGCTCTTCATCCATTAGATGGAGGTGTGTGTAAGTTTAGTTATAGTACTTCTCATAAAAACATCCTAATATATTTATGATACTGTTGTTGTTACAAATGAATGTATTAAAATGTGTTTAGGGGTTGGAAAATTAGAATAAAAGAAAACAACTTAGGAGAAACTGTTACCTTTAATTTGGGTAACTTCCTTTGGTTTGAACCAAAAGGACTTATTGAAGTGCCTTCTTCCTAATGTAAGGATTCTAGGTGCGGGGGGAGAGGGATGTAGGGCGCTTAATTGGGTAGAGTTTGGACGATCCAAATGGCTTGAGAGGTTTGAGAAATTTAATAGAAATGGTCTCCTTTTATAAGGGGGAGGAGGGGCTCGTTTGGAAAGAGTGAAAATATTATTTTATAATATAATGATATTATGTTTCTAATGGTCCAAAAATCATTATAGTCTAAGATAAGATGACTCATGGTCGAGATATAATAATCCAATCATAATTGGACATGTTTTGTATAACATTTTAATCATTATAATCTTATTTATTTAAATATTTTACTAATGAGGTAAATAATGCATCATTATTGTGTCATAAATAATTTAATTTATTTGAAGTCTAAAAATTATAACAAAAATACCATGATGTAGGAAATATTTTTATATTTCAAATGAATATTTATAGTCTAAAAGAGAATTTATATATCCCCTTATAAAAATTAATTACTAAAAGATATTTGTTAACGTCAATTTTGTCTTTACATTAAATTAATTAATCTAATGTGTCATTGTCTTTCATAAGTGGCTCCATGGGGTCTCAAAATCAACCCAAAGGATGAACATGGTCGGCCATTACTCATCCAATAATGTTTGAGCAACTGTTAAGGTAATTTTGAGTTATATAATATTCTTTTGACCTTGAATTACGCAATTTACCTTTAACTGCAGTAAATAAAAGTAAACAGTTACTATTCACCAAAAATTATTTTCATCTCATTGAACAAAATTTTAGCCCTTGATATTAACCGTGTCTCTCGGATTTTCAAAATTACACTCACAGAAGCGGCAAAATTATGTTTTATGTGAATTTCCAAATTCTCCTAGGAGGTGGGTAAAAGACGATGAAAAGTTCAATAAAATTGTTATATATCTCAAATTATTATAAAATGATTCCAATTAATTACATTGAACATATATAGGTATTATGTATCAATTTTTACCTAAAATAAATTTAAATTAAATAAATAATTATTTAAATAAAAAGTTGGTTTTTAAATAGTAACCAAGTGTTTTCACTATTCATCAAAAAATGAAAGTTTTCAGAAAAATACATAAAATTCAGCCTAAGATATATTTGATATTTTGAATTCAAAAATGATGTCCATTTTTCCAAATTCAAAACATATAAGTGGAATTAATTAATTTTAAAATTAATTCCGGTTATCAAAACAAATAGCGTGTTTTTAAGAAATAATAACTATCAAAAGATTGATACTTGTTTCTGTCCAATTTCAAAGAGAAATTAATTACAATGACCAATAATGAATTAAATGTTAAAAATATATTCTAATTATACTTTAAAACTAATTAAAAATATAATCTAACCATATAAATTATTGTGATTCAAAAAGTTGTTTTTAATTAAAATATAGCGTGTTTTTACTATTCATTAAAATACGAAAGTTATCAAAAAAATATAAAAATTTTATCCAAAGTTAATTTCTAATTCTGATTCCAAAGAAAAATTTTATTTTGTCAAATTGAACTTATAGACATGTCAAAAAGAAGATTTAAAGTTGGTGCGCCATCAAAAGGTGAAAAAACTGCAATTTTTTAAAAACACATATTTTACACGAAAAATTTATTTTGTTCTCATACCATATTCTAGAAAATCTGTAAGATGAATTATAATGTTATAAAATTCGAAATTTAGTTAATCTAATTCATAACGGCCATTTTATAATAATATTATAACCATATATCGTTGTTTAGTAAAACCTGATATTGTGTACAACACATGCTTTCGTGGAAGGTCGCGATTGCGTGTAATGCAAGCCAAGTCAGGGTTGCGTGTGGTGCAAGACTCCTTCATTGTTTCGTATAACAGAATCCAAACATATTTCATTTATACTTTGAATATATATATATACACTCAATGTTGCGTAGGATAACTACTATCGAAATTGTGTGTAATATTATCCAAGAATAGTGTTGCGTAATATTATCCAAGAATAGTGTTGCGTATAATGCAAGCTAATATGGTGTGGAGTATAGTTAAAGATAATCTTGGTGTAGCGTATAAAACAAGATATGAATGAAATTAAAAAGAATATATATCATATAAAATCTCGGGGTGTTACATTCTACCCCCCTTAAAATGAATTTGGCCCTCGAAATTCGTCAAGGTTATAAATCATTTAATACTTGAAAGATTCATTCATAGAAACCCACTTCATAAAAAGGAATGATAAAACATAATTTTAAAAATGAATGTTAGAAACAAAATGGATACCCAAAGTAACTCATCACTTGGGTTCCCACATATGAAAACATAGGTGAAAATATAGATTTGGAAGAGAAATCTAACCATCATGTTCTGATGGAGAGTGGTAGAGAACATGGCTATGAAGAAGCCATCGATCATAAAGAAATAAATTTGTGATGATTTTAGGTACCATATAATTCATCGAATATGAGGACATTATGACAACATTTTGGGTTTTCAAGATCATTCCCTTGAAGTTGAATAATAATTAAAAGAAATACTTACTTGAAAATCTCAATGTTGTTTGTTCCTTGAACAGTTTCCACATCATCTCTTAAGGAAATGAAGTTGAAATTATCTTCCATGAAGTGTTATCATATCATGAGATAGAATGATGGGTCATTCCATCTGTCTCAAAAAAAAGGTTAAAAAAGTTATCAAATATACACAAGTCCTTATATGGTGAGGTTAATCGTATATGATTCTAAAAATGTACTTATACTTAATCTATAATACCACTTAATATTATAAAACTAGTTTCTAATAACCAAGGACTTCATGTTGGCCAGTGGTAGGCGATAAAGGCATGTCGTTCTTTAGTTGTGGGTTCTATTCCCACGGCCTTGTCCGACGCAACGAGTTGTCGCCCGCCATGCAGGTTGTCCTTTTTTCTAAAACTACATTATTATAACATTCCATAAATAATATCAAAAAAAGTTCTAAACTTAAACAATTATATTAGATTCCCAACTTAATCCATGATAACCTTTAAGCTTGTCGAAAATACTTCAGTCTAATCTTATAGTATAAAGAAAATGATTACTAGAAATATCATCAACCAAGCATGTGAATATCATCATTTATCCCTCATATATCACAAGATATATCTTTTTGATCGCATTCCAAACATGTTAATACCTTTATCATGTATTCTCGGGAAAAATGAATACCCATTGAACCTTACTAAAAACATGGATGCTGTAGAAATTTAACTCTTTCCACATAACAAAATCCCAAAATTTCGATATACTCAAACCATGGTATCACTTTGTCCCTATATCAGTCTTGAGCTCATGAATACTATGAAAAATTTCATTTTCTCCTTATCCCTTCATTATGCGCATATCATCTGCTGTTCAAAATATTTTAATCACTTTTCATGGTTACCGGTACCCTAAAATTATTAAAAACCACAATAGACTAATACAAAAATATTCCAATACACCATAAAATCACCTCAACAACATATTTTTGAATACCAATACATAAACACTTCAATCCATCCTCTTTAATGATTGTCATTGAATACGTCTTTCCTTGATTTAGAAATAACGTCTTAGGTCAGGGCATTGAGTTGGGTAATGCCCATGTTCTCCACAAATAAGACGTTGAACTCCATAACAGTCTGTCACTCTTTGAACCTTTTCTCCACAAAGATAACATCTTTCCCTCCATTTGAGGTATTCCTCAAGGTTATTCTTCCCTTCATTATAAATCTAAATCTTCCTTTCTTTATGCTTCTCAACATGTGAACATTCATAAAAGTCTATCTTCCTCTTATTTGATGAATTAGGAATACCACTAAATTTCACCTTGTTAATCATATATCGTGATGAATGATTCGGCATAATAACAATATATTTCTCTCTAGGCATTACAAAATTTCATTGCACATAGTCACCAATTTTTCCCTTGGATTCAATGTTAACCGAATTCCTTCTGGTTCCCTCCATTGACTAAAACAAAAAAACAATTTTGTGAGAGGAAAACATCATACAAGGAAAATAACATAATCAAGGGGGATTACCTTCGACATCTAACATCTTAGGTTTAATTATAATATCATTACAGTAATTATAGGACTATAACCTATACACATACATAACCTTAGGGACATCCCTAGACATACATTAGAAATATCTCTAGGGATCTCACTAATGATCTCAAATCCTAGTTTCCAAAGGTTGACTAAATCTTTCCTATGATACCAACTGTAGAGACCCGAATCTTGACGTACATGGACATTACAATACTTTTTCGGAATAATTAATACATAATCATAACCAACAATCAAGGACCATAATAGTTTAGTGTCTTTGGAAACTCATAACATAATCTTCTAATCATAGTGAATGATCTTCATCATCTCCCATAAAGATCTTCCCCTTTTGTTTTCTTACCTAAAAACTTTCATTACATCCTACGGAAAAGAAAACTTATAAAGGGTGATCTCCAATGCTCAGTAAGGGTAAGCGTGGATAAAATAAAACAAATCGTAAACATTTGGACTTAAAAACATGAACATAATGTTTAAACATCGAAATCATGATCAATGACATAAAACATGGTAGTACATAAGGAATAGATCATAAAAGAACATTAATCATGATTAAATATCATGGGAATAAAACTTGTAATTTTGGGAAAACATTAATCACATGATATGATTTCCATTGTAGGCATTTCTGCCAAGACCATCTTTGTGGACAAAGTCCCTTACTGAACCGGGATTACTTGTCGTTCTAGCCCTGTATTACTGAACCAGATTTACTTTCCGTTACATCCATGTCTATCTCATGAGATATAATTCCTTACCGAATGAATTGGAGGGAGATATAGGTCCCACCCATCTAATAATGAAATCATTCTTACTCGTTCCACAACATGATCATAAATCATTCATCATTACCCTAAGTATAAAATGGGTTTCATAAACATCATCCCATCATAACATAGTCCATACAATAAAATGGATATCATTTCGTCATAAGAAAAGTGAAACCATGTAAATCATAGAGACATTATACTTTAAAGATAATCATATGAAATAATTCCATCTTATATGGAAAATGGTTTTGATAAAACACTTGAAATGAATTATTGAGGAAAATATCCCTTCTTCTTTAAAATCATTTTATTTTCACAAAATTCCATGAAATTTTAAAAGAAAAGGATTTTTTTGAAAATAGTCATTAAATATTTTAGAGTAAGAGTCATGAAAATAAGCCGTTATGAAAACCGTAAAAATCCGTTCATGCCGTATAAGTTAAAAAAACATTCTCCTCGTATTTTTTAACGGAAAAGTCAAAAAGTACCTTGTATGGTAAACAAAAGAAAGATTCCTTAAAAACCATGTGGTAAAAGTCAAAAAAGGGTAAAAATGACTTTTAACATACTTGGAAGAATAGTAAACATTTTATGAAAACATTTTTAGAAAACATGGACATGGATGATAAACATAACCCCAATAAATACTTACGAATAAACAATCTTGGAGAAGAACGAGATAGGAAAAGTTGTCCCATAGAAAGATCTTTTTGTAAATTAAATAGATCACTTATGTGTATTAACTATAAGGTCACATAAAGAATGTATATATTCATGATAAGATATAAAAATTCATTTCTCACATAATCAAAGAATGACATAAACAAGAAAGAGAAGATCAACCCATAGAACGGAAATTGGGTTAAGATGTTCCCTTACCTCATGTCTGACATGACTCAATCGTTCTATAATATCTTGAATAATAAACCAAAGTTAATTTATACTTTCTTAAGAACATTTTTCAAATTTATTATTCCTTTTATATCACTTATTATCATGTTATAAACATTAGGTAACTATTTAAGTTAATAAGGTTCGTTTTGTCGATATTTGGTACTTGAGTCAAAAATGGACTTCTTATAATTACATGTTGTTCTTGTGGTCAAAGGTTAATTATATCAAGAATGATATTCATTATTTATAAATCATATATATCATATATATCCAGCATATACATGTATTTAAAATATTACATAACATATGGAGGTAAGAAATGAAATGCACCATTCATGGAAACGGTAAGCCGTACGTACACAAGAACACTACTTTAATTTCTATTTCTTATTTTAATGGGATTAAAACATAATTATACATAGTTATATTATATTTCCATTATAATATAATATATAATATCATTAAATACATCCTTTATACATCCCACATAAGGCATTAACGAATCACATCACTTTGAGGGGGCGGTAGTCCGCACTTCCTCAAATGAGATTATCGTATTTAAAAACTATGGAAACCATAATGTCTTGATATAATTGGTAAGTAAAGATGAATAAGGGAATCATAAACATAATATATATCGTATATGAATACAGTTCCATCATAATGTCCACCATGAGAGGTGGTAGGAGAAAATCGAACAATCATCGTTTCGTGATGCGTTAGTTTTCCATCCACAAAAATATTATTCTCTTCATCCATTAGATGGAGGTGTGTGTAAATTTAGTACTAATAATTCTCATAAAAACATCCTAGTATATTGAGGATACTGGTGCTGTTACAAAATAATGTATTAAAAAGAGTTTAGGGGTTGGAAAAGTAGAATAAAATAAAACAACTTAAGAGAAACGGTTACCTTTAATTTGGGTAACATCATTTGGTTTGAACCAAAAGGACTTCTTGAAGTGCCTTCTGCATAATTTAAGGCTTATAGGGGGAGTATAGGGATGTTGTGAGCTTAATTGGGCAGATTTTGGATGATCCAAATGGCTTGAGAGGTGCGAGGAATTGGATATAAATGGTCTCCTTTTATAAGGGGGAGGAGGGGCTCTTTAGGAAAGAGTGAAAATATTATTTTATAATATAATGATATTCGGTTTATAATGGACCAAAAACCATTATAGTAGAATCTAAGATGATTCATGGTCGAGATATAATCATCCAATCAGAATTGGACATGTTTTGGATAATATTTTAATAATTATAATCTTATTTATTTAAATCATTTATTAATGAGGTAAATATTGCATCATTATTTTGTCATAAAAAATTTAACTTATTTGACATCTAAAAATTATAAAAAAAATACCATGATGTAGGAAATAGTTTTATCTTTTCAATTAATATTAATAGTCGAAAAGAAAATTTATATAGCCCCTTATAAAAATTAATTACTAAAAGATTATAGTTAATGTCAATTTTTTCTTTACATTAAATTAATTAATCTAATGTGTCATTGTCTTTCATAAGTGGCTGAATGGGGTCCAAAAATCGTCCCAAGGATTCCCATGGTCGGCCATTACTCATCCAATATGTTTTGGGAAAGTTATATGTTAATTTTGAATTATTATAATAATCTTTAAACCTTGAATTACCCTATTTACCTTTAACCGCAGTAAATAAAAGTAAAAAGTTTCTATTCACCAAAAATTATTTTCGTCGCATTGAACCACATTTTAGTCCTTGATCTTAACCGTGTCTCTCAAAGTTTCTAAATTCACCTCACAGAAGCGGTAAAATTATGTTTTATGTGAATTTCCAAATTCTCCTAGGAGGTGGGTAAAAGACGGTGAAATGTTCAATAAAAATTTTATATATCTAAAATTATTATAAAATGACTCCAATTAATTATATTGAACTTATAT
Source organism: Viscum album (assembly GCA_963277665.1). Classification (NCBI taxonomy): domain Eukaryota; kingdom Viridiplantae; phylum Streptophyta; class Magnoliopsida; order Santalales; family Viscaceae; genus Viscum; species Viscum album. The sequence goes on from OY728120.1 coordinate 1,174,154,035, forward strand.
AGGTAATATTTATCAATTTTGACTTAAAATAAATTTAAATAAAATAAATAATTATTTAAATAAAAAGTCGGTTTTTAAATAGTAACCCAGTGTTTTCACTATTCATCATAAATTGAAAGTTTTTAGAAAAATACCAAACATTCAGCCTAAGCTATATTTGATATTCCGAATTCAAAAATGATGTCCAATTTTTTAAATTCAATACATAGAAGTGGCATTAATTAATTTTAAATTTAATTCTTGTTATCAAAACAAATAGCTTGTTTTTAAGAAATAATAACTATCAAAAGATTTACACTTGTTTATGACCAAATTCAAAGTAAAATTAATTCCAATGAAAAATATTGGATTAAATGGTAAAAATATATTATAACTACACTTTAAAACCAATTAAAAATATAATCTAAACATATAAATTATTGTGATGAAAAAAGTGGTTTTTAATTAAAATATAGAGTGTTTTTACTATTCATTAAAATATGAAAGTTATCAGAATAATATGAAAAATTTATCGAAAGTAAATTTTTATATCCTGATTCCAAATAAGAATTTTATTTTGTTAAATTGATCTTATAAACATGTCAACACCAATATTTAAAGTGGGTGTTCCATCAAAAGGCTGGAAACCTGCAATTTTTGAAAAATACTTATTTTACACGAAAAGTTTACTTTGTTCTCATACAATATTCTAGAAAATGTGTAAGATGAATAATAATGTTATAAAATTTAAAATTTAGTTAATAATATTCATAATTTATAGTTAATAATAATATTATAACCATATATCGTTGTTTAGTGAAACCTGATATTTCGTACAACACACGCTGTTGAGGAAGGTCGCGATTGCGTGTAATGCAAGCCAAGTCAAGGTTGCGTGTGGTGAAAGACTCCTTCATTGTTTCATATAACAGAATCCAACCATATTTCATTTATACATTGAATATATATATACAATCAATGTTGCGTAGAATAACTACTATCAAAATTGTGTGTAACATGATCCAAGAATAGTGTTGCGTATACTGCAAGCTAATACGGTGTTACTTATAGAGCAAGGTAATCTTGGTGTAGCGTACAACACAAGATATGAAATAAATTAAAAAGAATATATATCTTATAAAATATTGGGGTGTTACCCAAAATGAATCAGTTAACACCCGAAATAATGATAGTACAAAAATATTATTAACAAATCAATATTACATGATCATATATGATATAATATTTATGTACAAGGTTCATGTATAATTTAATTACAATTATTTAACTTTTATACAGGAGGTTAACGTACCCTTGATCAAGGAAAATTACAAGGTAAGGGTTAATTCTAATGTATCTTTATTATCTGATGTTGTTTATACGTGAGTATCTACTTGTAACTCTTTATCATCCACTTCCGTGTTTCTTAAAAATGTATTTCAAAACACTTATAATATTTCCTAGACTATGGGTTAAAGTCATTTGTACTATTTTTTGATATTTTATAGAATGTTTATAATGGAATCTTTCTGTCATTTTCCAAATAAGGTCCTTTACGACCTTTTTGACAAACATAAGGAATGATTGTTTTTTAACATATATGGTGAGTGTGGCTATTTTCCGCCATTAAAACATCTTCCAGCATATCATACAATATTATATTAATATTTTAAAAATGAAATTTTTCTTTTATAATATGTGACTTTTAAATTATTTCAAAATATAAAGAGATATTTCTCTCAAATAGCTTTGATTTAATCTATGTCAACATCCTTTGATGGATTTTAAAATTGTTTCAAGTTTATTTATTATGATACAATCTTCCATATTGTATTGAAGGTTTTGTGATATGTTTTACTATGGATGTGTAATTTTTATAAAATTCATGGTTTATGGATAATGTATTGACATCTCGTATGCTAGTTTTAATATGAATTATTATGTTATGTTTCAACCTTTTCATAAGAGGAATGCAGTGGACTTAGAAAGTGATGGGCAGATCCTGCTATAGTTTCATGATGCATCGGTAGGCCACATGAGAAAAACTAGTGTCTTGGCTCAAGGCCTTGACAAATTCATATTTTTATTAATGGCATAAGGAGTTGACTATGTGGCTATGATGTCCGGAATTATGTATTCCATCACTATGAAATTGGCTATTGATATTACATGTGATTATTCGACTAGTAGATTATCCATGTGAATAAGTAAATGGAATTATTTGATCTATCTTTTCGATATTATTCTGAATTTTGTGTTTAAAAAGCTTCTATTTTAGTCTTATACATTGCCTTAAATGTTTATGATTATTTATGAAATATTCTTCTATACTGTTATCCTTACTGAGAAACTGATCTCACCCCTTTAATATGTTTTACTTTTCGCGTAATGTGAAGAAGTATATTAGCATTAACATGCAGGAATATGCTAAGGAATATAACACTGTTGAAATGGGAAACAATGTTGTTTTATTATTTCATAATGTAATGTAAAACACATGTATGTATCTATTACTTACAAGGTAACTAAACTAATTGATCTTTCAAGATATGATACCTTGTGATCATGACAATGTTATGTAATAATTCCCCAACTCTGGGTAACTATGGACGGAGCGTTACAGTTGGTGTCAAAGGACGTTTAATACAAATCATTGAATCAAGATTTAGAAAAACTCTAATTATGGAACATTACGTGAAGATATACATTGAGGATTCGTATAAAAGAACATTCTAGAATTTTGGTAATGTAGATATTTTGTAATTTTTCCATGAAATATATCCTTTTATGGATATGAGCAGGTAGAGGCGACTTTGGAACATTTGTACATAGGACTAAAAACTCTGACAATGAGTTTTTGGCTTGACCTAGGGTATCCTGCTACACGACAAAGGGACTTGCTGCACTATTGTTCATCACACTCCTAGGGGATATGCTTTGGATAATTAACATTTTTTTTTATAAATCATTGTGAATGATTTATGAGTATATACCTCTCAAAGAAAAGTTTTTATGATTATGGATTATATCCATAAACTGTTCAATTAATGTCAAGTGTTTTACATATTTGGAATTATGTATTGCGATTCATAAAAAAATCTAGTGTATGAAATTGTTTAATAATGAAACCAAGTCAATGGAATGGAAACTGTACCAACCCACATAATCCATGTAGGGATTTAACACATACTCAAGATAATTATAGTGGAGATGGTGATGTAACTGGTACTGATAAGCTTATCACCATATTGGGAAAACTCACTCAGGTTATGAATAATAACCTTACCTGTATAGAAAACCCTAATCAACAAAATGGAGGATCAATATTAGACTGATTCATGGGAAAAAGCCACCAACATTCAATTGGAGTATAAATACATTTGTAGCTGAGAAATAGATAAGTTCGTTAGTGAAAATATTTCATGCTTTGGGGAGTATCGAAAGGAAAAGAGTTTTCATATCAGTTTATTGCCTGAAAAGGGATACAGATCAACGATTGTCATTAATTCAAAACACAAATGAAGATGAATATGTATCAAATATGAAATGAAGAGAGTTTAAAGATATTTTCTTAGAAAAATAATTTCCTCATGTCTATCAAGATGATATGAAAAGACAATTTCTGAGTCTATGGAAAAAGGAGGATGATAATGTCACAATGTATGAGGCTATCATTACAAGGTTATAATGGCAAGAAGAAGATTATATATAAAACCCAAGGAGTAAGATTGATCGATTATTTTATGTGTTAAAACAATTTATCTATCGATAATTAGTCTCACAATCCTTCTCATCAAATGAAGATATTACCTCATGTGATATCATGAAAGAAAAGGAATTCAATAAATCATATAACATTAAAGAAAAGTAAGAGAAGAATAGATTTTCCGAACACTCTGGAAATGGAAATAAGGGGAAGAAGGGAAATGTTGAATTTCCAACCTACAGTAAATGTTAGAAGAAACACTGTGGTACTTGACGGAAGGGAATTAGAGTCTGTTACTAGTGTGGTGAAATGGCCATCAAGCTCATGATTTCTAGTTAAAGAAAGAGGCTATCAATTTTTAATGCTAAAATTACAGAGAATTGGGGTATTATGAAAATTAATGCCCTAAGCGCAACAAAAAATTACCTTAGAAAACGAAATGGGAGCAATGCCAAGATCATGGGATCACTACGGCTAAGGTTGAATCTCTGAATGGCGTGGTGGAAGGTTATTTAATGGTTTCAACTAGTTTATCCAATGCTTTATTTGATTCTATATTATTTTATTGTTTCATTTATTCCTAGTTTGATAAGAAAATTATATAATTCCAATTTTATTTAAAAAGGAAGTTGTCAGTCAAAACTCCTAAGCTATGTGTCATTGCAATAATGTTTCGTGAATCAGTTCCCATTAGGGCATATAAATGTTCGTTATCTATTGATCTCATCATCACACCCATGATTTAATTTGACATAGTCCTCAATATGGATTGTATTTCGGACCATGATGGGAGCATTTATTGTAAGAATAAGGATGTTACAATTTTCAATGATGTTAATGAGTACCTTATATTTAGAGAAGAAACACCACTATCTGATTCTTAATTATCTACCACCAGTAGCTAAACTAAAATAAATTATTGGCGATGAATCTAATTAAATAACTATGTGTTAGGAAAATAATGTTTGAATATAGGAAAAATATATTTTTCAAGAATATGTTGAGGTGTTTCTAGAGGATTTACCTGGACATCCTCCATATTGAGTTATTGAGTTTTCCATTGATTTAATTCCTAGTTCAAAGCCCATATTGAAGACCCCTTATAGAACGGACCCTGTAGAATTATTGGTACTAAATAAACTAATGGAGTAATTTTTTAATAAATGATTTATTCCCCCTAGTGTTTCTCCATGTGGAGAACTGGTTCTTTTGGTTAAGAAGAATGATGGATCTATGAGGATGTGCATTGATTACAAGGAGATCAATGCTATAACAACAAAGAACTAATATCCCCTCCCTCACATTGATGATTTATTCAATCAAATTAATGGAGCTAAATATTTTTCAAAGATTGACCTTCGATCTAGATAACATTAGTTGTGTGTGAAAAAGGAAGGGATTCAGAAGACATCTTTTTGTACCATGTATGGGCATTATGAGTTAACATTAATGCCTTTTGGACTGACTAAATCACCAAATGTTTTCATGGATTTAATGAATAGTGTTTTAAAAAAATATCTTGATTACTTTATTGTGGTATTTATAGATTATATCTTGGTTTACTCGAAAATCTATGAAGATCATGAAAATCACTTATGCACTATTATAATGACTCTTAGAAGAAATGAATTATATGGGATGTTTAGTAGGTGTGAATTCTAGATTCAAGATTTTTTTTTTCGTATCCCTATTATCTCCCAGGATGGAATCTTTGTATATACTTTAATGACCAAGGCAATCCATGACTAGACAACAACGATGAGCACCATTGAGGTACACAATCTTATTGGTTTGGCACGTTATTATTGTTGTTTTGTCCATAATTTTTCCCGATTGGAAAACCCTTTAACCAAACTCAGATGCAATGGGGTTAAATTTGTTAGGAAAGAAGTGTGTGAAGAATGTTTTGAAGAACTGAAGAGAATATTAGTCAATGATCCTATCTTGACTCTTACATCGGGGAATGATGGGTTTGTTATTTATAGTAATGCATCAAAGAAAGGACTTGGTTGTATCCTTATGAAGAATGATATGGTTATTGTCTATGCATCACGAAAGCAAAAAATTCATGAAAAAACTATCTCAATCAGGATATTGAGTTAGAATATGTAATATTTTCATTGATGATATGCTGACACTATCTCTTTGTTGAAAAATGTGTTATATATACAAATTACAATAGTTTGAAGTATGTTTTATCACAAAAAGAACTCAACATAAGGCAAGAATGATTGGTTGAACTACTCAAAGATTATGATTTTACTATACACTACCACCTGGGGAAGGAAAATAAGGTGGAAGATGTTGTGAGAAGAAAGGATCAAGGAGTTTTGAACAAGATGAGAGTTCAAAGGGCTCCTATGTTCATAGATCTAGTAAATATGGATATGTGAATAATCACGGAAGGTGAATCATCAATAATTTTTCAAATGGTTTCCAATCAAAATATATTAGAAAGGATAAAATGTTCCCAAACTGATGTCGGGGAGTTTTAAAATAAAATAAAAGTTTTGAACGATATGAGATTGATTGACTTCATATATGAAGAAGGAATTTTGAAATTTGGGAAGAGATTTTGTGTTCCTGATATACCTGATCTAAAAAGGGAATTAATGGATGATGCTCATAGCTCTAATTACTCTATAAATCCTAGTATCACTATGATGTATAGATATTTGAAAAAACTTTTTTGATGGGACAACATGGAGAGAGAGAGATTCATGATTATGTGTCAAGTCGTATGGTTTTCCAAAAAGTGAATACTGGAAGACACCATCCTAGAGGAGTCATGCAAATATTTCCCATACTATAGTGGAAATGGGATGATATTACGATGGATTTTTTCATGGGAATACAAAAGACTCCTAGAAGGAAAGATGCAACATTGATCATTGTTGATCATCTTACGAAGTCAACACATTTTCTTTCTTTAAGAGAATATTTACAACTTGAACGTTTAGTAAGACTATATATTAATGAAGTTGTGAGGCTTCATGGATTACCCTATCGATTTTTTCGGATTGGGATCCTCATTTTACATCATGATTTTGAAAAATTATTCAAAAGGCATTTGATATTGAACTTCTTTTTGGACTGCCTACCACCCTAAAACTAATGGAAAATCAGAATGGACTATTCAAACCATAGAAGACATGTTGAAATCTTTCTCACTTGACTTCCACAGTATATGTGATCAATATTTACCTATGGTAAAACTTTCCTATAAAAATTTCTTTCACTAAAGTATTTAAATTGCACCATATGTAGCGTTATATGAAAAGAGATTTCGCATACCCACTTGATGGGATGATGTTTGTGAAAGAAAACTCGTAGGACCAGAACTTGTTGAAGAAATAATGGAAAAGGTGTAGATTATCCAAACCCACATCAAAGAAGCTCAATGTAGGAAAAAGAGGTATGCTGATAACTGAAGGAAGGATTTGGAATTTCAAGTAGGAGATCAAGTTTTCATGAAGGTGCCTCCATGGAAGGGTGTTATGTTATTCAGTAAGAAGGGAAAATTAAGTCCCAGGTACATCCAAAATTATGAAATTCTAGAACGAATTGGAGTTTAGCTTATCTTTTGGTAATGCTGCAAAGTCTCTCTAACATTCATGATGTATTCCATATATCACTGTTGAGAAAATAGATGACTGACCCAACGCATGTACTCACATATGAAGAAATAGAATTGGAACCTGATCTATTTTATTGTGAGGACCTATTAGGATTCTTGATACCAGATAAAAAGTTCTGAGAAACCGGACAACTCGTATGGTAAAAGTTATATGGAGAAACCATAAGATGGATGATGCAACGTGGGTACCCGAGGAACATATGATGAAGAACCGCCCCAATATTTTTATGTAGTAATATTCTAGAAATTTTGAGGATGAAATTATTTGAAGGATGGGAGAATGTAACACCCCAAGATTCCATGGTACGCTTCTCTTTGAATAATACAATAGCTTGCGTTGTACACAACATCAAGTTATAATACACCACGACCAATCAAACTAGCCGTTATTAATATTAATAATCAATGTTTTAAATTTTTTAAGTTTTATTTTCCAAAATTGACTTTATTTTAGGATTCAGAATAACAACATTAGCTTACGGTGATTTTTTGGACTTTTTTTGAAAACGTTCAATTTTTGATGAATAGTGAAAACTGTGCGTTATTTTTTATAACCGAATTTTTATTTAAACAATTAGTTAGTTTTTTTAAAATTTATATTTGGTAAAAATAGATACATAATACCTATATACATTCAATGAAATTAAGTGGAGTCATTTTATAATAATATTAGTTATATCAAATTTTATTGATCTTTTTACCGTCTTTTACCCACCCTCTTGGCGCATTTGCAAAGTTGCAGAAAACGTAATTTTACCACATCCGTGAATTTAATTTAAAAAATCAATGAAACATTATTGACATCAGTATGTAATTTTTTTTCAATAAGATGAAAATAATTTTTGGTGAATAGTAACTATTAACTTTTATTAACAACAGTTAAAAGTAAATAGGGTAATTAAAGGTAAAAAATGATATTATAATTACCCTTACACATGTCCTAATTCTATTGGATATGTGTATTTTGACCAAAATCAACCATAGGAATAAAATTGGATCCTTTTTCTCCACATTGATTACATTAGGGTATTTATTATTATTTTATTTAATGAATAGTAAAAAGTGATAAATTCAATGATAAATAAGTAAACCATTTTTAATACAGGGTTATACATAAGATTAATTCGACTGTAAATATTAATTATAAATATAAAAATATTTACTACATAATGGTATTTTATTTATAATTTTTAGACATGAAATAATTAAATTTATTTATGACATAATGATGATACATTAATTACATTATTATTGAATTATTAAAATAATTGATATTATAAATATTAATATAAATTTAAATTTAAAATATTGATTTATTCCACAAATTTTCTATGATTATATGACAAGTTAGGGTTGATTAAATTTTTTTTTCGAAGTGATAAAGTTGTTATGACTTTCAGAAAAACCAAATACTAAATAGTGTAAAAATTGACATAAATGAGTTTTTTTAAAATACAATATTATTAATTGATATAATATTCCACAAAATAAATGGTTCAGCCAATGGACTTAGATAATAATTGATATGTCATTAATGAACCACATGGGGTTCTCTAGGCATTTTATACTATGTTTATCAACCATGTAATATAAAAATACAAGAATACATTGTAAAGGCTAAACTATTTAACAAAGAGTTAAATCTAAAAGAAAAGGTAAATAAGGTTACCTAAACCTGTCAAAAACCCATTGGTTGAAATTTTTTCGATCCACACCCACCTTAGCATCGAAATAAATCTTTTTGTAGCCAATATAATCCTCATATTATTGCATAATAAAACAATATTTCAAGCTTTTCCTAAAGTGACCCTCACCTCTCTTGTAAAAGGTTACTTCCCCTTCTCTCAAAATCACACCTCCAAAGCCATTTTTCTTATCCAAAACAAGATAAAATATCCTCCCAACTACCCTCATATCAAAATTCATGCCTTTCATTGATCAAAATCCAGCCTGAGGAGCCCTTTTGATCAAATCAAAAGAAAGCACCCGAAGAAGAGGTAATAATTTCACCACATATTTCAAAGTTCTTTGTCATCTTCCACTTCCTCATTATTTTCTGTTTCCATACCAAAATAATAACTCTAGTAGCTTATACAAACTGTGATGTTATTATAAATATTGTACAACCATATTCATTATTCTATCTATTCTTTGAATGACAAGTCACTCTACATGTATACGTACAACTGACCATTTCCACGTCGTAGTGTGGTTTCATATTCAAACACTTAATTATTTTGATGTGTATAATAATGAGTATAACTGATTTAAATAATAAATATAACATGTTAATGATTTTGAATATATGATATTCCATCCAATTACATATGATTTCACCATCAATAAAATGATACTATCAGTCGTATGTACGTACGGATTACCGTCTCCACGAACGTGTTGAAATTCATTCCACATCATAACCATTCAAAAATAATTTTCATTATATTTTTTTAAAAAAATGATTAAGAACTTAATATTAATCTAGATATGAATCAAATACATCCTATCCATAACAGACATGTCTTACATAACCAATCATATAATTTAAAATGAATTATTTATCACCAAAAACAATGATACAATAGAAATATAATTAACAAAGCAATATTATAAGATCATATATGATATCATATGTATGTATGATTTTCTTTTATAATTTAATAAAAATGATTTAACTATTATAATAGAGGTTAATTTAACATCGATCAATGAAAAGTACAAGGTAAGGGTTAATACTACAATCTTTTCATTATCCGAGGTTGTTTAAACGCGAGTATCTATTTGGACCTCTTTTTAATCCACATTCGTGTTTCATATAAATGTATTTCAAAACATTTTTAATACTTCTTAGAATATATGTTAAAGTCATTTATACCCTTGTTTGAAATTTTTTGTATTGTTTATAATGGAATCTTTTGGTCGTTTTTCAAATAATTTCCTTTACGACCTTTGGGCCAAATTAAGGAAAGAATGTTTTTTATCTTATACGGTGAGTGCAAATATTTTCCTCCATTATAACATCATCAAGCTTCCCATACAAGCTTATAAGAAAATTTAAAAAATAATTTTTTTTTAATAATTATGTGACTTTTAAATGGATTCAAAATAGAAAGAGATATTTCTCTACAAAAGTTTTTATTTCATCAATGCCAACATCCTTTGATGGATTTTACTCTTGTTTGATGTTTATTTATTATGATATAATTATCCATATTGTATTGAAGGTTTTGTGATATGTTTGATTTTGGATGCATTATTTTTATACCATTAATGGTTTACGGAAAATGTATTGACAATTTGTGTGCAATTTTTTATACGAATGTTTATGTTACGTTTCATCCTTTTCATATGAGGAATTCATTGGACATAGTAATGGATGGGTGGAGCCCGCTATACACTACTGGAAATTAGATATTTCCCAACGGTTTGGCCAAACCGTTGGGAACGGCCCCCCAAATATACCACTTTTTCCAACGGTTTGGACAAACCGTTGGGAAAGGTAGACCTATCACAACGGTTTGGTCAAACCGTTGGGAAAGGTCCCTAAATATACAACTTTTCCCAACGGTTTGGCCAAACCATTGGGAAAGGTAGAAATATCCCAACGGTTTGGCCAAAACGTTGGGAAAAGTGGCCCACAAATTCAACATCCTCCCCAGAATTAAAATCACAACCTAGTACCTATACCAACGGTTGTTAAAACCGTTGGTATAGGTCTATACCAACGGTTTTAACAACCCTTTGTATAGGTACATTCATTTTTTATCGGACCTTCATACCTAAATCAAAATTTAAAATATTTATGAGAATACATATATATATTTATGTAATTATGATCACAAAAGTCATGTTAGGTTAGTGGTTGAGTCGTTCAATGATAAACAAGGGGTCCTGGGATCAAATCCCAGCGGATGTTTTATTTTTGGAATTTATATACCAACGGTTCCATTACCGTTGGTATAGATTTCATATTACCTATACCAACGACTTACATGGCTACGGTTCTCCAAACCGTTAGTATAGGCTATACCAATGGTTTGGAGGCCTATACCAATGGTTCCAAACCATTGGTAAAGGTTAGTTTTCCAGTAGTGATAGCTCCTCAATGAATTAGTAAGTCTCATGAGACAAACTAGTGTTTTGACACAAGGTCTTGAAAAAATCTTATTTTTCATCTTTGAAAGAGGCCTAGACTATGTGGTTATGATTTCCAACATTATGCAGTCCATCATTATGAAATTGGCTATTGATATTACAAGTGATTAATGGACTAGTAGAATATCCTTGTGAATAATTATATGGAATTATTTGATTTATCTTTTCCATATTATGCTGATGTTTAAGTTTAAAAGGCTTGTGTTTTTATCTTATACATTTCTTAAATATTTATACTTATTTATGATAGTTTCTTCTATATTTCTATCTATACTGATCATCTGAGCTCATCCCTTTTGTTATGTTTTATTTTTTCCCAGATACAAAGAAGTAAATCACAATTAACAAGCCAGAATAGGCTAAATAATATAAGAGTCTTAAAAGGGGACAAAATGTTGATTTTTTATTTAATGATGTAATGTAAAACTAATGCATGTATCTAGTACTTCCAAGTATACTAAACTGATCAGTCATTTAGGATATGATCCCCTGTGATCATGCCAATGTTATGTAATAGTGAACTGACTCTGGGTAACTAGGGTCAGGGTGTTACAAATAAGGCCATTTTTGGCCTCCTACAGTGCATAGTAGAATCCCTTTGGATATTCTGCATGTGTGGATGTCCAGGTAATTCAAGGAGGGTATGTACTGAGACACCTAAGAACTGTGGCTCCTAAAAATGTTTAAGGCCCTTAAAGAAATGTTTTGAAAACTTTTCCACATCACCCAGTGGCACAATATCATCAGAACCTCCAAAAATAGTGGTACAATCAATTGATTTACGTATAAAAGGGTTTTAGCCATATGCATCTTGAATGAAGATTATATGTATAGTATAAGAGTCTCTAATGGAAGATGATATGGGACAATTGACCATGAGGGGTACTGTTACTATAGCTTCAACTTTAGTGACAACTCTTTTTGACACTGATGCATCTCACTTTTTTATTTCAACCCTTATTGTTAATCATTCTTAAACATCCTATGATGCTTTTATCTTGTGTAATGGATATTAATACACCCATTGGTACGAAGATAAAGGAAGGTCTCTATAGTCCCACTTGTGTCTTATCTATATTATACGTCAATCTTTATTGTAGTTTTCTGGTTCTTGACATGAAATCTCTTGACATCATATTCAAGATGGATTGAATCATTGATAATAATGCCTATACCAATTGTTATCTTCGACAGGTCTACCTTACAACACACAGTAGTGTTCCTATTATATTTCAAGGACAAAATAACCCCAGATCGAGAAGATACAGATATTCTTATCCATATTTAGGAAAGGGATATCATTTTTTACTTTTGATTTGGAGTGGGAATCTTTGAGAGGTGATCTCCCTCTCATTACTTTCAAGTTTCCCGAATTGTTTCTTTATGACATATCTATTTTTCCACTGGTAAGGGAGGTTGTGTTTTATTTTTACATAATGAATGGTAATAAACTAGTTTCTATTGCCTCTTACCTAATAGATCCATCTGAACTAAAGTAACTGATATCCCAGTTGGATGTTCTTCATGAGAAAAGATTCATACTTCTGGGTGTGTCACCTTGGGTGGTTCTGAATCTCATCACCATGAAAGTTGATGGTTATCATTTCTTATGTGTTGATTATTAAAATATAAATCAAGTTATGATAAAGAAAAAATATCCATTTCCACATATTGATGATATTTTTGATCATTTGAATGGGGAAATGTGGTTTTCAAAGATTTACCTTCAATATGGTTACCATCAATTGTAGATAACAGAATCTGACTTTCAAAAAACAATTTTCGAAGCTTCTTGGGATTAACTAGATTTATATCTGATTTATCAAGGAATTCTCCAAATTGACTTCTCCAACAACTTCTCTGACTTGAAATGGAGTGAAATTTTCTTTTAATGATAAATTTAAAAGTTATTTTGTTTAGATGAAGAGTGTTTCAACTATTTCACAGGTTCTAACTCTTCCTGAGGACATGATAGGCTATGTGGTATTTAGTGATGCATTAGGCTGTAGTTTGGGATATGTTCCTATGAAAGAAAATCATGTTATTGCCTATGGATCTCATCTTATTAAGCCTCATGATAAGAACCATCCCACCCATGACCTTGGACATGATGGTGTAATTCACCCACGTAAGTGTTGGTGACAATACCTTTATGGATAAACATTTAATATATATTAAGACCACATGATCTTGTGTTATATTTTCCTTAAACAAGATTAGATTATATACCAAAGGAATTTGGTGGACTACCTGTAATCTTTTGACTTTTTCATCTCCAATTCATTGGGGAAGGGGAATGTCATTATAGATTCATTAAGCATGGCACTTCTAACTATTACAATGAGAGAATCATCATAATAATTGAGTTTGATGGATCTTTTTTCACATTTGAATTTTAGAGGTCATAAAAAATGGGCTAAAGTTTCTTTATCCAACATTTTGTTGACATATATTATTCTTGAGATGATTCATGGTGATAAATTGATTGATTAATTAATCGTTAACAATAGATACTCTAATTATGGTTTGGAGATAGATTCCCAATGTTTGTTCTCCAAAGAGTGTTTTCTGTGTTATTAAAATAGTTTGGTTGTACCGTTAGTAGGATTAAAAGATATAATGGGGGTTTCCATAATTCCCAGTAGGATGTTCACCCAGGAACCACTCATATGTTCTATGATATGATGCAGTAGTTCAGGTGAACATGTATGAGATGATGCATTGTTAAGTTTGTTTCTTTTTTCAATACATGCCAACAAGTGAAATCGGAACACTAGAAACCATCAATTTTTTTTTCAAAAACTTCTAGTCCCTCTTCAGAAGAGGGATGGAATATCTATATACATTGTGGTTGGTTTTTTTCATACCCAGAGGAAGAATAATTTAAAATGATTTGGGATTGACTGGATGACCAAGTCTCACACTTTATACCCATTACAGATATACCCAATGTTAAGAAGTTGGGAAATCACTATGTGAAAGTATTGTTCGTATGCACAATGTTCAATATACTATAGTATCCGATAGAGAACATCATTTTACTTATCTATTTTGGAGAGGCCTTCAAGATGCATTAGGATTTCAGGTACATTTGCACATGGCCTACTGTCCAAAGTTATATTTCTAGATAAAGATATCTATACAGATCTTTGAGAATAGTATTCACACTTTTTTTCTCAACTTTGGTGGGGCTTGGGATGATCAATTAGGGGTGTTAGAGTTTTCTTATAACAATAGTTACTGGTCCATGATAAGAATGAATCCTTTTTGGGCCTTCTATGGTCATTCTTGTAAATCTCTAGTTTGTAGGTCATATATTGGAGAATGTTCCATGATTAGACTGAGTTTTGTACAAGAGACAAAATCTAAGATTCAGTTCATTCATCATAGAATTTTGACCGCACAGAGACAATGTAAATGTTACATTGTTCATCACCATAGGCCATTGGAATCTTCAGTTGGTGACTAGGTATTCTTGATTTTTTTCACCTCGGTTGGGTCATTAATGTCTTGGGGGGAAGGTAAGATTGATCCTTGTTTTGTGGGACGTTTTTAGGTTGTTTATTTGGTAGGAAAAGTTGCATACCAATTATCATAACCACCAATGCTGTAGTCGATACATAACATGTTCTATGTACCACAGTCTGAATATATCTCTCAGATTTATCTCACATTTTGAGTTGGACTAGTCATGGGATTGAACCTGATTTTCCTGTGGATGACTGGACATTTAGGGTTAATGATTTTGAGACCAATGTACCTCGTGGGCGGATGATACATCTTTGCACCACGTTCTAAGGAAGCAAGGTTCGCATTATCATGAGACGTCGGAGAGGGAGGCAGTTATGAGAGAGAATTGGCCTCATATTTTTAATATGGAATCTTCTTTGTAGGATTTCTAGGGGAAAAAATGTTTCTATGGTGGGGAGGTTATAACATACCATTACTGTTTCAGGTATTGCTAAATTATATTTTTTAAATTATCAATATCTTATGTGGAAAAATAATTTATTGGTGAATTTTTTATTAATATGTCAATGTACTTAAATTATAGTTAACATATTAGAATACTAAATTGATTATTTTGGGGGGTTGATACTGAGTTATTATGAAATATATAGACTCGTAAATCCTTAGTTAATACTGAATAAAAATATTGATTGTATTATATTAATAACACACAATTTATTCAAAATAATTGAATAACCCCATAATAGTGCATTGTATGAGAAATTTGAACCCACTATTATTTCTAAAATATAGTATTTTCCCAAGGATGGGTATAACATTAGAAGGAGAAGGATGTTTGGATGCCTCAATTTTGAGAATACTTTATTAAAAAATATTTATTATATGATTATCAAAATAACTAAATATCTCAGAAACAGTGTGTCATATGGAAAATCTGAGGTGACAGATAGTTATGGAGTGTGGTGTTTACCCTCAGTTGGGAATACAATTTGTAATCATCAGACATTTGGATAGCTGTCTCACGCTAAAAACATTTTTATTTTTAATTATTTATTTATTTAGATTTTGAATTAATAAAAAATTAATATCTATAAAACAGTTCACTATTTGAGAATTATGATACCATCGTTCTATTTGGAATGGGGTTTTTACCCTAGACAAGTTATATAATTTATAAACAACCAAACTTTGGTAACATATCTCATTAAATTATTACTTTAATATAAATATTAACTAATTATCTAATTAATATTTTAGCCAAAAATATTTTCCATCTTCATTTTCAATTGGTATTCACCATTTCTAAAGCACTAATGAAATCAAAAGCATCATTTAACACATTTTTTATCATTTAATGAATGAAAGACCATAATAAGTAGAAATCAAGGATTCCATAATGATTTATAGGGTGAATAAAATGTTAAATTTAGGTATTAATTCTATGACCATATGAACACACATTTTGGGAATGTTCTATATAACCAAACCATTGTTTGTTGTCATGGTTGTTCTATTCGTGAGTGAATAACATCTGACTCACTTGTCATTATTACATTGGTAGTTTCCTGTTAGATCAACTAGTCACCCTCCTCATCTTTTTCGATGGAACATAACATATTCTTCTTAATATTTATTTAATTTTGTCTTTATTTTTTTCATTCATGTATCTAAATAAAAATAAAATAAAATATGTTAAATAAAATTAAATAAAATAATAATATCAATATCAAATAATAATAATAATAATAATCAAATGATAATTTTAATTTGATTATTGAAAGATAATTTTGATTTAATATTATCCAGATATATTTAAAAAATGATTATCAAAGAATAAAAATTAAATCTTCAGACGATAATTACAATGTTTTATATAAGGATAATTTATCAAAATTAATAACTCGAAAAAACATGGAATTAATTTGGGTAATATAAATAATGAATTATCCAATGAATGTTTCGGTGAAATTTCAACATGAAAATTATTGAATGGATAATTGTTTAAAATTATGAGACAATAATTATTTAGATTATCAAAAGACAAAGATTTATCATTCAATATATATATATATATCGATAAACACACATGGGATAATTAATTGATATTTTCCAATGTTATTTATTTTGATTATGAAATATATATATATACACAGACAATTAGATATATATTATTGATAATTACATTGGATGTTAAGGATAATTTTATTAAATATAAAATTATCAATGTTTAATTTTAAGAACAATTGAAGGATAATTTCTAAGACATGTGTGGGTATAAAATGATAATCAGGATATTATCTAGGAGAAAGAAAATGTTTTCCCATGTGATATTTTATTTTATTATTAAATTAAATAGATTTTTTGGTTCTAGAAACCCTTGATGAAGCCCAACCATTGGTTTATCAAAGTATACTATCAAAAGGTCACGATGAGGTGTATTAAAACAAACAGGGTGGTTTATCATTACTGCCGACATTAGTGACCTTGAGGTCAGTGGTTCTTTTACAAGTCCAAATCTAAATTAAATATAACTTATTTGATTATGTTTCAATTTTTTAAAATAAAATAAAATTGTTTAAATAATAATCTTATTGAATTCAATTTATTGGTTGGAAAAAACCATTTCTGGTTGATTGGGGTTCCTAAAAAATGGGTGTTTGGGATGGAAATTCAAATCGATTAGAATTAAGTTATAGAAAAATATGTTTTGGTTTTGATAGAAATAGATGAAATGGAATTGTTAAATTTCATTATAGAAAGTAATTTGACAAAATGTTTTGTTAAAAAACCAAATTCCATAGAATTTAAGTATTTAGATGAAATCGTTAGAATTTGTTAAATTGTAAAAATGGATTAAAATGTTATGGATAAAAACCTAGTGTTTTTATCTTGTCAAAGTGGCATGTTATTATTATGACCTATTTTGGTTTTAAATTTAAAATTGGCATTTAAATGGAGGTAAGTGATTTTATTGTATTTTATGTAGTCTGAAAATAGATTTCCCATCATTGATTGTATAAGGGAACTGGAAATACTTATGTAGATTGTGAGATATTTGGATAGACTCTATAATTACTACAACATTTTAAATCATAAATAAAGTAGGTCACATCCCTTAGTTGATGGTGATGAGTCTTCTACGAAAACTTTCTAGATGATTTATGTGCACACATATTATCATGGTCACTTAGAGAGTGACGATTCTTATTTTTGTAAATAATCTTTAACCTATTTGGAAGATGACCATAATTATTGATTATTGATTTATAAATGAGATATAAATGTATGAATATGTTGATAAAACTATTTTACGTGCCCCTTATGATTTTATATAATATGTTTTATATAAAATGTTTTTTTAATCCATTATTTTAGAATTATTCCATCACTTGTAAAGTAATGTCTAAACATAATGTATTTTCAATCATTTGAAGTGTATGTCATGATTTTTTAGATATTATTTAAAAGGACAAAAAAATATATTAATAATTAAATTCACTTACATTGGTTAATCTGTTATAGGAATATGTTATGGAATCTGTGGTGAGACCCTACTTGGATTTTTAGCTCACACCATACTTGTTCCTTCAGGTGTTTATAGATTATCTTTTTCCAGGTATATGTAATGTGAAAGGTTCACATATAGGGGGATCCAACTAATGAAATGTAGAATTGGTGAATTGATTCCGTAGGGACATGTGTACTGTTTCCTTATTTCTGTATATGGGTTGTAGTACGTTTGGAATGTTTATGCATTGTTGTATTCTGGTTCATTATTCTCAGGGGAGTTTTCATTGGATAAGAATACCATTTTTCATCTTTTATATCTACATTTTTAGTGGAAAAATATTTCCCAATTTCATGTTGTATGATTCCAGGTGCTATTTTCCAACCTATGGGGATCGAGAATACACTTCGAGCTATATTAAGGTTGGATCGGTTATTGGGTTACTAGGGTACCTATTCCAATTCATCAAAAAAGGTTACTTATTTTTATTTATCATGACATTTAATGAAAAAAAATTAATCCAAATAATCCTCTTCAAATAAATGTGATGGACCAACATAGGTATTAATGAACATTGCTAACTATCATAGGGTGGAAACAAGATCTAACGGTACCAAATAATCCATTGGGATTTGTTTCACACTATTTATAAATAATATGGAATTATTTAATTTTAATTCATAAATGAAAATATCATATATTTCACTAACCACACATGTAAATAATAAATTTTGAAAAATTAATGTGATCTAAAGAAGCATATCATAAGACTGTGAAATATAAGGCACTATAAAACACAATATTTAACATATTACGTATAAACCATCACATAACCCATGTATAAATAATCCATTTTAAAAAATAAAATTTCTAAAAATGTGATTATAAAATCAATTAAAGGATAACAAGAATGAGTACATAATCCCTATAAATATAGTATGAAAAATTACATCAGAACTTACCATCTTCATGTGACAAGTGAGTGCTCCTCATATCACCCCCTCCATAACTTAAACCATACTATGATCCTATATTATATCATAAAAGATATTTTATGTTAACTATATGAATTAAATAAAGATACACCGACACATTAATTTTTTATATAGGTTTTGAGCGTAAATCTTATTAGGATAAGACTAATGATTCAATACACTCTAACTTATATATCAAAAGCATTACAATATTTTTTTTATATAAAAATAAATGAAACATATAACCTTATATAAACTAATAATAATTTTCCCTGAAATATGAATTTAATTTGATTTTTTTTGATTATTATACGGTTTTGTCATCTATAAATAAACCACAACTCACATTAAAAATAAGACAAATAAAAGAATTCCTTATTGAGGTAATCAGCTCTATGAGTCCAAAAATAATATTTTTCTTATAAAACCACATTTTCTAAAATGTTATAATCCTACCCTATCACCCAAATACTACACTATAGTAATGATTTTGGGAACCCACCTAATATTTATCTTATGGATAAATATATATATGGTACCCACTATACCAACATACAAATCATGACATAAAAACACATTAAACATTATATTTTATAAACAAAATTACACATCAAACTTCTCCAAAATTATTTCATAGAAACAATGCATATTTTATAATTTAGAACAACCAAAAGATTAATAATAATGAAGAACCTATTATATAATTCAATAAAAAAGGAGGTGCATCAATGAATTTAAAAAATTGCACAATTAGAGTTTATTAATTCAAATAAAATTTTGAAAACAATTAAATTTCATCAAAAAATTTCATTAAATCATGATTAATTGTTAATTAATTAATAATACCATAAATATTCATTTTGAAATAAAATAGGCATTTTTAAATTCCTTTATGGGACATATATTATTCAAATAAATTCACATTTCTAATTTAATGTAGTTTTATCTAAATAAATATGATAGGTAAATATTTTTTAGGGAAAAAACATAATAATACATTATTTTTTGTCAACAAATATTTAATTTATTTGAATAATATTTTATATAACCCATAAAACCACAATAATAAATATTAGAGGAGATAAATAAAAAACATTTTGATTTTTTACATATATGATATAGGTTATAGAACCACCTTTGAAATGATGATGAAATCGGTGTTATGCGGTGTGAATACCCCAAGACGTAGAATATGGGTTTTCTAGAGGAGGACTAAAGTACCGTAGATAAAATAACCAAAATTATTTCAACATATACAGGGACCCCAGCCAATAATTTCTAAACTAGAGAAATATGGATGAAAATTAATAATATTGGAGAATGAAAATTATTAGATTCACTTACCTTGAGTTTCTACAAAAATATTTTGAATAATATTCTATAAAACATGTTATGGAGATAATTCTGACTAAATGAACCCTTTAGAATGCTATAAAATAACTAAAATGGAGAAATGAGGGATGCCTCTTTAAAAATGGATTTAAAATATTGAAAATTATAGCTTTTTATCAAAAATTGTTAACCAACAAACATGGTCAATGAGATTATGTATGAGACCACGAAAACACTACTTGTCAAAATTTTCCCACATGTATGTTCACCATTATTGAATTTTTTTAGCACATAATAACAATATATTATTGATTTTCTTTTCAAAAGTTCACATTTTTAATTTTGAACTCAATAAAATGAAGGAAAATTAGTAATAATTAAAATAAATATCATCGAGTGAGAGCATGGGTCAATCTATTAATTATTCCACATCACATTCAACCCAAAAGTCCTTATATTACTTTATTAAAATATAGGTGGGGTCATTTCACAATCATATGAAATTATAACTCTTGTGTATTTTGGGTATTATTTCTATTATACCATATAATTTAGACCAAAGGAAATAATTTACCTTAAAGAACATTCCCATTTCTACTGAGTGCTCATATTATATTCTCTAAAAAGTATCAATATATTCCAATACCATGAACTTTATTCATGTACATGAGATTAATTAGGGGTATATTTATTTAAATGGGACACATTAAATAAATTGTGGATATAATTCAAAAATTTATGTAATGCTATCTGATTTGGGATATTTATAATCCTTACCTAGATCTCTAAAGGTACTAAATATGTAGATATAATTTTATAATCCTTCCCAAGTCTTCTATAACACTTTTGTGGGTAATGATTAAAAATCGCTCATCATCCCTTGAAATCTATAATTTTGAATGGATAATTTGTGTACAATATTTGTTTTCACATTTATCTATATGAAAAAAACTTTTTAATTAGATATATATTTTATATAATATCCTAACAAATTATTTTTATAACTAAAGAGTATCCTCCAACATTATCCCAAAAAATAATAATTATAGAAACACTAACCATATAATATTCAAAAAAGTCGAATTTTTATTAAATTAAATATTTTATTACTATATAAACCTTCAAAAAAATACAACTGCTTCACCCAAGATCCTAAAAAATAGAACACATAATCATGGAGTTTATCCTCTTGATTATCAATAGCCCATTCTTTATAACTATCCATTTTTGGATGATCTACTGGGATAATTTTAAATTGAGTTCTCATGAACTATTGATGACCCTTATAGAATCATGATATAAATATGGGATATCATAATAGCTAAAGGGAGACAAGGTAACTTTATAATCCCTTGTACAGACAAACATTTAAGATCTAAAACATTCATTCATTACTTGGTTGGGAGAAAATAATATTTTCTATTTTTCATTTCAATGATGAATTATATATTAATTGATCCTGGTTATGTTTAGTGAAATAAAAAAAATAAGAAAGTCATCCCACTTATAGGTAGGAATATATATGTGATGATTTATACCATGAAAATTTTTTAGTTCTTCTAAACTTTACTAATAAGTGATGAAATTAGAAACCTAATTTGAAATATTATTTTTCAAACTAAGACCTTAATAATGAAACTTAATGTCACAATAATTCTTTCCTAATCCTATGTTAAGAACACATTAGGAATAATAATATATTTTAAAACTATCAATCATAATTAATGAGTTTTCATTATGTGGTTCTCAAAAGAAACCCATCTATCAAATGAATAAAATATGTGACCAATAATCAACCTCAAATTGGAATTCCAATAATAGAATATCCTTAAATATACTATGGTAAATAATTATAAATTAAATGAAGTTGTGAAAGTGAAATATATACATTTTTTATACCAAACTATGAAATAACTCTGTTAGATGGATGAATTGGTCTACGAAAAGGCTTGAAGGGAGTTCTCAATCCCCTTGTTATAGTATAAGTAACTAGGAATCAAGGAAGCACCACTTAAGAATTACTACCAGTAATGATTTTATTAATAATAAAATTTCATAATGACCCATATGTACATCAAGCATCCATGCCAAATATAATTGAACAAACAAAAATCCTAATATCAATACAAGGAATGTAGTGAAAAAATGAGCATAAAAAACTCCCTCACCCTGTGGACACCGTCTCCTACCAAGGGATGATTCCCTCCTCCAAGGCATTTTCATTTCTTACCACAATATATCTATGCACTATGTAACCTAAAAGAGGTAAAATCTTATATATCCAAAGTGGTAAAGGAAACAGAAATTAAAATCACAGTATAATATATCTATCTCATAGTGACTTTATAAGTCACTTCCCCAACACACAAGAACCAATTCTCCTTGTGGGAGAGAATAGATAATTTGAAACCTAACACTGGAAAATTATATATATATTTCTGTGGTCGTAAAAATTACTAGTAGGGATAAAAAATGATAAACCATGCCCTATTACATACCTTTAAATAGAAAACCATTTCTAGATAGTTTAAAAATATAAATATATTAAGATAAGGTTTTCCATTTTCCATAAAAATATGTAACAGTCTAGTTCTTTAGAAAGAAACCATTTACCCTTTTCTTTTAACTATTTTTCTTCACACATATACATATATACACATTTATAAACATATATTCACTCCCCTTGTACCAATTCACATATTTCCATCCGCATGTGAGAATATATACCAAGTGGAAACATATATATATATATGTATATGTATATATATATGTATTTATAACACAATAGATACACTGATGGATTATAAGATACTAATAGGATCACTAGGAAACCAAATTATTCCATTGGGCGTCTTTGAAAAACCATTCAAAAGATGAAAGCACCTTTTCATTCCCAATTGAAATGGTATAAATTATTTTTAAAACCAATTAAAAATTTAAGGTTATTCATATTTCTAAACCCACATTGAAACATTACTTAAAAATGTAATACCATGATGGAAGTGCAAGGAACGTATTTAAAATTGTTGATAAGAAATTTCTAAGTACAGAAAACCCTTATGTAGGAAATATATTTTATATAAAAATAAAAAAACACTTTAATACAACCCAACATTCATATTTTAAAAATTAAAGGTATATAGGGTAACCTACCTTAAAAAGTTTGAATCATGTCATGAATGGTCTGATGGCCATCGCTTATGACAAACACCACCTGAACAGGCCTTGAAATGTCCTTTAAGGACATAAGATATGATAACTTCACAAAAACACACCATTTGGGGTAGGTTTTTTTCATGGATTTTAAACCAAATGGTAGGGAATTAATTACATGTATAAGGGATAAATA
Organism: Viscum album; assembly: GCA_963277665.1. NCBI lineage: Eukaryota > Viridiplantae > Streptophyta > Magnoliopsida > Santalales > Viscaceae > Viscum > Viscum album. The sequence goes on from OY728120.1 coordinate 1,174,178,146, forward strand.
AGAATGTGGATAAGAGGGGAAGAGGAGATTCTCACTTGGGATGATCACACCAATATTCCGGATTGAAATCAGAAAATTAGAGGTAGGGAAGAGGGTGGACCTTTGGGAATCGAACAACAGAGTTGTGAGGGTTTAGGGTGGGATATCAGGTAAGGAAGATGGTGTTTTTATAATTATATTTTTTTGTTAATTTAATTTAAATTTATTTGCTTTTTTTTCCTCAAAAACACAAACAATTTGGATTCATGTTTGTCCAAAATGTAAAACCTGAACTAGATCTACTGTATATATCAAATGGGTTAATTTCATGGTTAGGGAAACCATAAACCAACTGTGCAATCGACTTAATAAGAGTTTCCAACACCGTTAAATGATTTTCACATAGTTTTACTAACAATCATTCTAGTGTGCAACAATAATGAAAATAAGGAAATTATATAATTTGAAAACCGACTAAGCCCAATCAAAATTAATCTAAATATAATTAAATGGTTGTTTTTTTCAATAAATCATGGTTAGAATATGAAACCATTGTTACAAAACTCCAATATTTATAATTATTTACCTCTAAACACAAATATATAATGTGGTTAATTTGATTACATTCACCACTATATCCCCTTTCAAAGGACACTAGAATACTCATAATAAGAGAATCAATGATAAAATTTTCATTCCTATGTGTATAGGTAATTTCAAAATCAAGACTCTATAGGTATTCCACCAATAATCTATCTTATTTGATCACATATTTCTAATAAACAATACAATCCATACTCATATTATAAGGACCAGCCCTTATTAAATTACATAATCTTGATTTTTTTTCAAGAAATCACTTCCTTTAATATTGAGTATATTTTCATGTTTATAGTTTTATAGAATTAGGATATAATACATAAATAACATTCCATATTAATATAGATGAGATACAAAATAAAGAGTGTCAATTTCTTCCAAAATGTAATTCTTTTCAAATAAAATATGATTTCCATGATAAATATTCTTAACATTTAACATGGATTCCATATTTGTCTTAAATAACCATATAAATTTTTAATGTAATTTAATATCATGGGATGAGCACAAAAATAACAGTAAGGGATATAAAAAGAAGAAACGAAAACATTAGTTCCTGAATACTTGTAAATGCATGAAAACTTTTAAAAAAACATACTTTTCACCAATATAAACATACAATGTGAAAAACGATATTCCCACAAAACATAAAGAACTTATATAGAACCATAACGATATCATGGGGCATTACTTATATAATCTTTTAACCTTCTCAGCTACCTTATAATTTGTAACCCTCCAGGAAACCTTATAATTTTTGTGACCATGTCAGTCAAACTTGGAGTAAATATATAAATGATCTCCAAAAAATATATACCAAATGAATTGGAGAGATATAGCTCCCAAACATCATCATAAAAAATTTCCAAGAACCAAAACATTATCACACAACATGACAAATTTCATAAAAACATTGCTTTTGAATTTTGTAAAACTGAATTTTAATAGGGTATTTTAAATGAAAATCCCATTGAAAAAATAATATAATTGAATTAATACTTAATAGAGTGGATGTAACATTTATATACAATATAAATACACATAATTAAACATTATATAAAAAAAATTATCACACAAAAGTTTAATACCACATAAATAATGATGTTGAATGTTAACCCAAAGAATGGAAATCGGGTTATGAATTCCCTTACATCGAGTTTTCATAGTATAAACTCATTTAAGAATCTAGTATAATGGTTAAAATAGATTTTTTGAACATATTAACGAAACATATTTAGTTTTATAACGCCTTATATTATCAGTTAATATAGTCATTTCATCCATTAATTCTTAGTATTTTTTCTTTTGGTTATGGTGAGTTCTTTACTCGATTTCCATGGCCAAGTTGTATTTGATTTTCTTATCATATGGGTATGAAATTCCCTAAGTGGAATGAAACAGTATTCATATATTTACATAATATATAATGACAACATAAATCATTATTTATCATATATGACGATGGATAATTAGATAAAATATTAATGATGTTTGTTTATATCATTTTTTATGGTTTCTCGATAATCATGAACTTCTTTCATTATATAATCAAATTTCATGTATATAAGTTAATTATAGAAAATAAAATAGGTTACAACATACACATTAAATTCTATTTCAACCATGAAAATGGATTTAGGATCATCTTTGAAGGATGTAATGGATATTCCAAACACATCGTCTAAGATTTTGGTAAATCAACACATCGTGGATAGTGTTTTATTTTTTAGAATAAGTGAGAGAGGAGAGGAAGTAAGATGAGGAATATTTTACATGCACATGGTATCATACAAAATATATATTTTTCTGGAGATTTCATACTTCCTGGATAAGTGGAGGGAGAATGAGTATATGAAAATAAAGGAATTGGAAGGAAATCACATGAAAAATGAAGATGATTCTTACATCGTGATATCTTTTACTTGAGAGCCTCCTTAAGGCCTTTGGTTTTGGACTTTTGTTTAGACCAGAAGCTCTAGGATGTGGGGTAGAGCCTTGGGGATGGTTTTTGTAAAACATAGAAATTTCTAAAGGATTGAGAGGTGTGAGAGGAAGAGGTGAATGAGGGTGGTATTTATAATGGAGGAGATGAAGGATTTTATATTATTATAATCATTACATTAATATTATTGCTCAAGACTATTAATAGTATTTATTCATGTGACCAAAACTAGTAAACAATTCTTTTGAGTTTGAAACAAGTTGTCTTACAACAACCTTTCTTAATATATGATGCAGTAAAACAAGTATTTAGATTTCATCATAATTTATCGTATTTTACTATTCATAAAAAATTTAAAAATATCATAAAAATCCCAAAATTTCATCGTAATCTTTTTTTGACATGAATAATTAAAAAAAGAAATCTAATTTTTTAAAATAATTATCTAAATATTATTAATTTAATTTCAAATAAAATCATATTTTTTTTTCCAAAAATGTCTATTTTAAACCTATAACTCATTTTTAACACATAGAAAAATTATTCAAGTTGATATTATCGTAAATCCATACGAAAATAAAATAATCATACAATTTACTATTAATTAAGGTCATATTACTATTCATATTACTATTAAGAAGGCTATGTTACTATTCACCATAAATAAAATTGGTTTAATTATACTCAAAATAACATACTTATCAAAATTTTAGATTAAATTTTTTGTGATTCAAAACATAGAAGTCGAAAATTATGATTAATGTATAGTTATAATATCTAATTAAATAAATGTTACATAAATTTCAATTAATTTTTAAAACCTTGGCGTGTTACACAAATTACAAAATATTAAACACTAGATCTTAGACAATAATAGGGTAAAATCCCCAAAAACATGTGTTGTATCGTTATTTGGTATTCTATAATATGTCATGATGCTCATATAGAATAATATGTGAAAACATTTAGTCATTTTTCATATTTTTATTATCTTTTTATTATTATGTTATTGAAGCATCGTATATGATGTGTAGATACAACATTGATTGATAATAGAGATTAATAATTTAATTATTAAATATGGTGGAAGCTAACTTTTTTTCCAATTTTATAATGTATGATAAATTAGAACTCTAATAGGATCCTCTATGTAATTATTGAGTTCTATAAAATTGAGATTTGTGGACCTATTAAATCATTGTGAATCATGTATCCATTAATTTTCATTCTCTTGATTTTCATGTGAGGAGTAAGTGCTAACAAACCATTGTGAAAAGGATGTCTTACCAAATCATTTAGTGATTCTGGTGGCTGGAAGAAACCTTTAATGAAAATAAACCATTAGTTATCATTCAAGGTACTTGATAAAACACATTGACATTGAATATAAACACCACAAAAAATGATATAATCTTATATATTTTTTATAATTTCACATTTTGGATTCTATTCAAATATAATCTTGGAATATATCATGTGTTTTATTAAACTACATATGAGACAAAATAATTTCTATAAAATCATGTTGTGGTATTAAACCATGCATGGTGATGAATTGATAAGATGAAAATCAAAATTGAAATCCAATGTAGGTGTTTTTTCAGATACACGGTCAAGGCTAAGCTATATTCTATGATATTATCCCCAATACAGAATGATCATTAGAGCCCTATTCTGTTTTATGTTTATATTTTAAATCTAATGGTACTTTTTAATGAAAAATAACTTGATAATATTTAATCATCAAACATAGTATTGTTTTCAATATCCTAATGATAAGTTTCATTTTCATTATTTGAGCCACCGTGATGAAGATCCATTCCATGGTGGTTATTGATAACTATTGTTTATTGGTTTGAAAAAATAACCAAAATGTAATGTGGCTTCAATTCATGCAGTGGTGAAAACTTGTTTATACATTTTCGAAGTTCTCAGTGTGACTGAATAACAGAAATCAATTATGAAATTACATTATTTCATAGCATAATAAAATTTAAACTATTCCACCACACCACAAGGAATGAAATTTCATCATAGATACTTTAAAAAATATTATTTATCAATTTCAATAATTTAAACATGCATGTACACATTTAAAAAACCCAAAAAATTATTTTGATTATTATTCTAGTATAAATTTTGGGTATATAATTTCAAATATATGAATTTTTAACTTTTTTTATAAAATATGATATTGAATATTTATATAAATATATATATATTGGTAATATTATGTGTATATTGTATGTTTATTTTATATTTTTAAAACCATATCGAATAAATTTCTGTTTGTAGTATATAAGAGTTATGTTCTAGGTAGGACTGTAAAATACGTAGTTTTATTCTACCGTGAAATAATATTTTATGGAGAGATGATATTGAATTTATAAGTTAGATAAGTTTATATATATATAAATTGTAAGAGTTATGGAGAAACCAATTTTTTTATTGAGTTTTGAAATGTGGGGAGAGTGAAATTGGGTCGAACTGCTTATTGGCTTGTAGGATTATGAACTACCCTGAAATGTGAGGGTTATATACCTACTACTATGTACTTAATATTACAGGTAATATAGATTTAATATGATTTAAAATCCTTAAATGAATTAGTATGACATACCTTATTCATATTATTCATTTAGATATGGGAATATATATTTATATTATATTTTAATATTAGTAACCTAATTTATGTGTTTTGTTATGTTTTACAAATTAACAAGGTTTAGACATATTAATATTGTGGATTGAATATGATTCAAAAAATAACTCATTAAAATAATTCATATATATAGGGATTATATGAAATGTGAAAATTTCATTTGTTTAATGATAGGACCCAGGATATCAATATATACATTTACTTAATTAACTACCATGTGAAAAGTCTGTCTTGCATGCAACACCGAACTAAAATGAAAAAATTTTACCTTAAAAAATTATAAACTACCACTATTATAATATGATTTAAATCGATTGGTATCTCTTGAAGTAACAAATTTACCAACAACTATATTAAATGCTATAATTGGAAAGTTCATTATATAATTAGAAAATATATGTTTATTAAATTTTTTATGCACACTTAAATAAAATTAAATTCAATATTTCAAGAATATTAATGAGATAAAACGATTTAAATCTTTTCAATCATCATTATAAAATTAAGGAATATTTTCAGTATCTTTTTAGGAATAATGATTATGTTTCCATTTGGTAATTTTTAGTTACATGGGTAAAATTTTTATTTATGAAAAGAATTAAACTTTTATAAATATAATGAAACGTTATAATTTAAGGAATCAATTTAAAATAGCGACTCAAATATTATATTTTGAAATATATAAAAATTAATTAATATTTATTTAAATGGTAATAAAATTTAAAAAATATTAAATTTACATAATGATTACATAATTTTTTTTATATAATTAATTTTTTAAAACATTGTAATTTTTTATATAAATGCTAATTTAAATAAACATATAAAATATTTTAGGGTAATCGGTGTACAAAATCAGATTCATCTCATCATTATTTGGAATTAAGGGTCATATTATATGTTATGTAAAAAAATCATTAACAAGATTAATTTTTAATAAAAATTAATATGGATAGAAAGCGTAACTAAAGTATCTCAAATATTTAATGATTAAAAGGTATCCAACAACATCGATAATTTATTTTTTGGAATTAAATTCATACCCACATGTGTCACACACTATTTTACCACATTATTTACTTAACAAGACACACCCACCTAACACTAGTTTCATTCTATTCTTACCACTTATCTAACTCATGTTTTTTATGAAATATCTCCTCTTTCTCAAATATAATTGGAGACCCCTCCCACCCATTATCTCATTACTCACGAACACAAATCCATGTATCTCTTTGTCCCCTTCTCGATCCTTTTATAATGTTATACTAAGGATTGTCTATGGTTCTAATGAGTACTTCCAATATTTAAGAAGATACTTATCGATTTAAGGGTTCACCTCCTTCTCATATTGTTTCATTTACTAACATTCTAATAAGCCATTTAAGGTTGAAATGATTATGGTTTCATGTAATAATAACAATAAATTTAACATATAAATGATTCATTATTTATGACATTCTACCCTTCCCTCTAATTAAAGCCATTTTATAAAACTTATTTTATAACTGTTAGGCTATTGTAATCACCCCATGACTATATCCACCTTCTTTTCCATTCGAGCACTTAATTTGTGATATGAATTATTATTTCTATTAAAGAATAATTACCAATGTACATAATATATCATTTATATTATTATTTATTTATTTTTTCCTAGATACTCTATTCCACTCTCATAAATAAATTTCATAATCTGTTTTCTATATTCATCATATAGTCCATATCAATCCTTGATTTTCTATTCCCACTTTGAGAATGAAGAAATATAACATCATTCAAGGGTATCCATATAAATGAATAATTTAAAATTTAATGCATATAGGTTTTTATATTTTTGAATAATATGTCTTTTTTAATTATTATGAGGTTTTTGTGTGATCAAATAATTGAAAAATCAATGTAATGGATTTATCGACATAATTTTCCATTCATTGGGTCATAGAATTTGTTACACGAATATAAATTTCATGAAATAATTGACAATAAATTTCTAATTTTTTATTTTTTATTTATTTTTTTTATTTGTGGAAATTAATTCTAATTTGTAATATTCAATTCTTTGATAAAACATTTTCCAAAATAAATGTACAATATTTATAAGAATAACCCCCATTTTTACCAATGATTATTCTCAATGATCATATTTTTCTTCACTAAAATATTATCCTCACATTTTAAGAAATATAATATGTATCAATTCTATTACTCTCATAAATAACATTACCAATAGTTGGAAATAATTTAGAAAATAATTTTTATGATTTTGGGTTTCCAACTAAGGTATTCCGAAATACTTTATTAAAAGGATTTATACCCATTAAAAATTAAATGTTTTATCTTCCTCTCCACATTTTTTTGGTAATTATCATGTATTTTCAGGGATAATTTATTTTTGACTCCTGATTGTGTGGTTTTAAAAATTGTTATATTAACCTATTTATTTGTTTTAAAATTAATTTTCACTTCAAATTTTAACAATATGTTTAATTTTTTATGAAAATCATTTTTAATTATATCCTTCCTCTAATGTTTAACTCTCATGGTGTGATTTTTTGATCATATTTTATTATATATTTTGATATGATTCCTTTTGGGAAATTATATTTTAGATATACTATGATATTATTAGTTGATGTTATGTGATTTTTTTGGAATGTTTAACAATCCATTAACCTCTCCAAGGGTTCATTATGATATGATTATGATTTATTTTAAATGGATGAAATATGTAATGATGATGATATGTGTGGTCCAATATTTCCCTCTATTTCATTTGTTTAATATTATATCTAATGAAATATTCACTAATTGACATGATGATTTTATCCATATTGGCATGATAATGATGGGTTTTCTTACATTTTTAGTTGTGGATATAATGAAGTTTTGCATATAGTTATGGGAATAGTGGATTTATAACACAAGTTTTCCTATGATTATGGTTGTGCCTCATTTATAGGGGTTTTATTATGTTATGAAAATTTTCAAGATTAATATCTTATAGAGGTAATGAATTTTCATGAAAAAGTATCATATCTTTGTAGATTTATCTTAATGATATAATCATATAGTTCTAGTTCCTTTGGAAACATACACACACAAAAATTCATTCATAAAGGATGTATATGATCGCCCACTATGTGCATAATAACTAGAACCCTTATTAAAAATATTTTTTTAGAAAACATTTCTTCATAACATGGGGAAATGAAATAAAATAATGTATATTCTCCAATGCTCAGTAAGGGTAAATAAGTGATGTATCAATAATCACTTGAGATTAACCTAAGCATAAGGGTGTGAGAACACAAGCCTAAAATTTGAAATCTACACCATCCATATCATAGATTATAATCTTGAGTCATGGAATAATGGTTAGAAGTTCATAATACATGAATCATAAATTAATTAATGAATATAACCTATGAGTGCATATCTTTTACATAATGAATGGAATTATGGAATAAACTATTATCTTTTTCAGCATGTATAAGGAGAAATAGATTCACTCATTCGGTCAAGGACATGAAATAAATCCCTCACAAAAATTTATAGACATGATTCAAGGTCCACTAATAATCTTATAGACATGAAATATTTGTCCATTCATAAAAAATGGACATGAAATACAGGTCCATAAATGAATATAAGATCTTGTATACTAGTTCCACACCTAAAATTGTGAACGTGAAATCAGCTCCACGTATAAAATTTTTATCTCTAGAGTTATCCATAATACCCAATGCATTGGAGGGATATATAGGTCACACCCAGCATTTAGAAAATGACATAACTATGTGTCCCACCAAATCAAAAAACATTCATTATATCAGAACTCATGAAAATAAATGAATTTCTTACACATTTCATCAAGGCGTAAACTATGTAAAAGGGAAGATATTTCATTAAAATATTATAATCATAAACATAAACCATCCAACAAATAATATAGATAGAATTATTGGATCATATCCCCTGTAAATATTATGTATCCTCAATGGGGTCCATCTAATATGGAATTTGTTTTTGGAAGGATTACTTGGAACCATTTTTGAGGTGTATACATTTTTTCTATTTTAAAATGAATTCTCTTTTAATAAGGTTTCATAATAAATAATGAAAAAATTATCATTGAAAATAAAATTTTAAACATATAAATTAAGAATAAAATTTTTGATTAATCTTAATGGTGGGGAAATCCCTCAATTCTGTATAATATTTAAAAATATTCCTTCTATATTGCTTTCCAAAAAGTCACAAAGTTACTTGTTTGGAAAACCACAATAATATTTCTTTTTAAACCATTTTGTATTAAATAGAAAACTAGTAACAATTATTTAAAAAAATTATAGTAAAATAGTAAAAATGAATTTCAAAACATTTTTAGAAAATATTTACATGCCTAATGAATATTCCTCAACCGAGTCCTCAAAATAAACTACCCCGAATAAAGATGATATTTTTAAATAAACCCTTACCAATTTAGAAAATTTTAAATAATAAGACCATGAATGAAATGAATTTATATTGATATATATTTCTCATATTTTTCATGTGAATAATCATATTACACATTCATGGGATGTCTATACACCATTCAAAAGAAACATGTATTATATAAGGCTCACACCGCATAGAAATAACAGAGATACATAAATACCTAACAATAGGCATGAATTCCTTCGTAAAAATTATAATACCCTATAACAAATATATATTTATTATGCATCTATAAATAACCATAATCATATATATAATACATGATATGATTTAATTGTTTTATTTTTTACCTATTAGTTTCAAATCTTTTTTAAAATCACTATTATGGGTGATATCTTCTTTTATTTTCACATATGTTTTGATATGGATGTTTTGGTCCTTGTACATTGATAATGTTTATATAATCTAGAGAATGTTAATTATGATATAAATATCATATATACATTAAGAAAATTTTTCTTTATTATTATCCAATAAGAATACAAATTAAAAATGAATTGCATTGCTTCGAGAATGTGGTAGTCCTCACATATATAGGTAATTTTATAAATTTATTTATCTTGGATAGATCCTAGAATTAATATTTATTTATGTTTAATGGTATGAATGATATAAATATTATGGATTAGTCTAATTATTTATCATGGATATATATAATTCTTTATGATTACTTTATCAGAAGTATCATATTTGTTATGTTATATTCTTGACCTAATGTCACTTATGATTTAAGAAAAATAATTATATATCGATCCAATCCTTGTATGTCTCACCATATTTATATAATTTTTTTAATTATGTTCTTAATAATTAAGGATATATTCTTTGTATATGGATATTAGGATTATATAATTATAACAGTCTGTACTGATTCATGATTCCAAACAGATAAAGATAATCTGGAATTATGATATTGATTTGTATTTTTCTTCTATAGTGGAGTTATCTATAGAAATACTTCTAGAAAAGAAACTATGGAATACTCAACAATACAGTTAGAGTGCCTCATTATGTCAAATATTATAAAGTGGGTGGTTAGGATTATGAATACAAAAAATTAACATAGATTGGTTCATATTATTAAGTGATAAATTAAGCTTTTCGGTGATAATGACGGAGTTATTTCAATGGTCATGGAACACCAGTCACAGAAAATCCCATGAAAAATACGTCAGAGATAACATATCATTATATATATAATTAATAAGGAATATTTAAAGATATATTTGATGGATATGGACGAAAATGTACTAAATCAACTGACAAATCCACCAACACCGCAAATCATGAGTGTTATATTTTGTCTATGGGATGTTTATATATGATATACATTATTTAATGGTTATAATAAGTATCATTAGATTATGTTGAAGTTTAAATATTGTGATAATTCTTTCATGTGTGTTATATATATTTAATGTAAAATGGAATGTCAAAATACTCAAAAATAATGACATTGAGTTGTCTATGATTAAAGATCATAATTGAGTATTATGAGATGAGATGATATGTTACTCTCAAAAATCATTAATTGTGGTTTCATAGATTAATTATAAATATTAAATATATGTCATTTTAAATCTATATTTAAAATATAGTTTATTGACTTATGGTAATTCTAGGGATAATAACTAATTATTGAATTGAAATGATATGATATTCATTTAGTGATGCTATAATTTAGAACATGGTTAATTTATAAATAGTTCAACAATATTTTGATGTTATGTTATATAAGGATGTAGGTTATGTATGTGAAAATGGGGAAATAAATATTTTGTTATGAAATTACGATTTTTTAATGGGAACTAATAATAATAGTGCCTTTGTTAGTTTTCAAGTGACTATGTTAGAAACCAATAGTTTTCTACATCAATGATCAAAGAAACATAACAAGGGAAACATATATACATCCCAAACATATAGTTTGGTTAGAGGTGAAAATTCCCTATATTCAAACTATATATAAAAATAAAACATTTATTCTATATTTTAAATGACCCAAAAACTCAGTATAATGTTTTTTAAATGAATGCAATTATTAAAAGATTACGAAAATTGATGACACGTGATTTCAATGCCTGGTGTGCCCTGAACAGAATTTTGAACTTTTTTGAGGTACATTCATTAAACATGCGAGAAGAGATTTATATATTTTGAACTGGTTCTTAGATTTAGAATTTGAGTGCACCATTGAATTTTCAGCATCCGAATTCTATTATGAAATGAATAACATAGACTGACAAGGGTCAAAAAAAGTTAATATTCGTAATTTTCAACAAAAATAATAACATATCTAATTGTGTTATTTTATTTTTTCATTGAAACCATTGATCAATGGTGGCGGGACCACAAGGATAACAGGTTATTTAACAAAATGATTCACTGGGTTGTGTAACTGCACCATCAAGAAATTATTGAGTTAATTAATTAATTAATTAATTAATAACATTAATGAGCATAGAGTTAAAATATGTAACTCTAATGTCTAATAAACCATTGGTGAAAGGGTTCAGACAATAGTGGGAGAACTCTCGAGGAAGCGTTGGTGGAAATCCCATCCATGGAAGAATGAACGACGCCATTGAGGATTCGATTTAGAGATCGACGAATGTCGACAAGAATCTTTGAAAAATGAATTTTATTACTTCAACATCAGTGGAATCCAATATGTTTGAGGTAGGGGTTTTGTTTATTCAATGTGAATTATTGATTCAACCTACCTCATTCTTAAATTACATGACAAACTCAAATCAACAAACTAACATGTTGATTTACGATTCATTTGAATCTATAGGTGGTTATTGTGGGAAATTAATCTAGGAATTTTTTGATTACGTTTCCTAGTTTAAACACTAACACGGAGGGCATGGGCCAATCCAAAACTGGCATGAACCCTCTTCCGCTCTCAGTATTGAAGCGTTATTCATGGTAGAATGTTCAGCTTGACAATAATGCAACACCGAGGGCCACACAGTAAAGGTGGTATCTCGGGAGGCCCGTAGGCACAAACATGAAGAAAATCGGTCCACTTTAGCTTCATCAGTGTCCCGCGGAAGTGGATTTGGTGCAACACCACTTCCATGGAGGTGCCAAAAACCGATGGTCACCAAAAGGTGGTGGCACCCATAGGTGCTGCAGTGGGTAAGGTTCAATCTACTGACATTAGTCACGTCGGTGGCGGATGACACGCTGCGGAGGAGATGATGTAGCTGCAATTGTAGTAGTGGTGGGTCCCTTGTCCACGAGTCCCACCCCAGAACAGTCATTCGAATGAATAGTGATAGCTTAGTGATTCCAATTGAAGGTGGAACCGACAATGTTAGTTTGGTGAGGAGTTGGGAAGACGCCCATCCGGCGGACGGGACCGGGTCCAACAGATCTAGGTGGGGCCAGGTGGGTCGAGTCGGGTCTGAACCATGTCAAACATGGTTCTGGTCGGGTCAGGTCAGCCTAGACCTAGTTGGGTCAGCCTAGACTGGGGTGGTTCGACCTAAATAGGGTTGGCCCGAGTCAGTCTGACCGGGTCAGCCCGGACCCGTACAGAGTTTGACCTAGTTATGCTTAGTGGTCCCTAAATCCAAAACAAGACATCCTTTGGATGAACTCTCTATGAAACATGAAATATTAGGATGGGGAGGTACATTTGAGATACTCCACATGGGTTTTGGAGAATGTTGGAGTATGGATGAGTTGGATCAGACACGAATCAAACTAGGCCCTCGACACTAAAATTACTATGACTTATCGACCATGCATCCGATGGACGCACCGTCTATTCCGTTTGAACCCTTATGACATGATAGTAAATTGGGTTAATTATTCATGGGACTTAATGGCAGTTTACATACCACCAATGGATTTAGTTGAATAATCTATGGAACTCAAGCACATCATGTACGGATATCTTTTGGCAGGATGTCCAGTGACATACGACATTTTGGGGATCATTATTAGAATGACTCGATGTGGATCAAAAGTAGTGTGACTAGAAGAGGAGAATCCAAAGAGAATACCTTCATAGATCAATGACTTATTACCCTATGTGGATCAATGACATACAACCCAGTGTTGATCAACTACTTAAGACCCTATGTGGATCGATGACTTACGACCTTGTGTGGATCAACGACTTATGACCCTGTGTGGATTAGTGACTTACGACCCGACGTGGATCAGTGCCTTCTGACCATATGTGGATCACAAATAGAATGAACTCTTAATGGTTCAGTAGTGTAACTTCTCAATAGAATAATTATAATTTATATTTTCAACTTACCATCATTATTAATGTTTTTTATGTTATATAGCTTGTTTGAGTTGAGTCTTGTAATTGTGCTTTGGGATTTATATTATGCTTTGTGGTTTTTCCTTTGTGGAATTCTAGGAGACATTCTGGGGTCTCAGGGCCCCTACTGGGTATTGTTATATTCAACATTTTATGGGATTCACCAAAACATTATTGTGTTTTGTGGAGATGATAAATTGCTTTAAAAGAGGATAGAGAGCAAGGACTAGATGGTGCACGGAGGTAACCCGTTGACGTGGAGAGACGCCGTAACGAACAATACCTACCCTTCTGGTAGGACCCTTTGTGGGTACATTTTTTTGTTTTTTCTTTATGTTTATTTTGTCTTCAATCTTATTCTACTTCAGATCAGACATTTACATTCAACAGTTATACTACATGGTTTGTTCATGCTGTGTACCTAGTCTGTTTGTTTACAAGTTTAAAGGAAACGCCTTTCCATTTTAGGGATATGGATTTATGGTGCTAGTAACCAACCCATGGCCTATAGAAGTTGGTCATGGTGTAGTCACGTCATTGGCCCCAAGGGAAGGGTCATGACAATGTTTGGTTCATCTTTTCCAGTGAACATATAATCAAATACATAATTTCTGTCAACTAACTTGGAAAATATTTACTTTAGTGCTATATTGAATAATCATTTGTGATAAATTCTAATCATACATGATATATTCCACTTCATAGAATAGCTTTCAGAACTATAGTTAGACTTTTTCTTGAAATAAAAAATATATATATATGATAATTTAATAATAAATGGAACACTCATTTTTTTATGGAATTTGATTTCATTCACTTGGGATATTAGACCCCAAATTACTCTCCAATATCAAATCCTAATTTAATGAAATCTAGGAGTAATTCTTCATAAATATTATATATTAAATTTTTATTCAAAGACTATGTGATAGTGAACTTCTCAACGCCACACCACCAATACAACACAATATGTATATCAAACGTATATATAATTTGAACCAATAATGGCTTTAAGATCAAAATTCATAACTACATTAATTATGAAGTAAATTTGTTTAAATGATTTTTAGGAGTTTTTTTATACTTGGAAAAAACAATAATGATCATAAATGATTAATTTTTCAAGGGAAGAATGGTTGACGAATAAATAGGATTTTTTGATGATTTATTAAGAGACATGGAGGGATTACACAACATATATTAACCAAATGAATCATCATATACTATTTTATAACCAAATAAGCTAATTAAATTTGATATTTATATATGTAAACAAACCAAATTGAGAGATAACAGTATCTATGAGAATAAAATAATGGAAATTGATAGATGATAGTCGAGTTTTTATGCATGGGAAACATATGTGTAAAAATACCAATACATACTGCCAATATGGATTGATCAGAGAAAATAAGTAATGGGTAAAAAATGGAGATCCAATATAAAATGTAAGAGTGCGGGATATTTTTATATATATACAACCAATTGAGTGGAACTACACCATAGGAGATAAGACATCACCATTAGAGAATCACATCAAAAAAAACTCAAATCTATCGTGATTGTAATACTTGTAGTCTTTCATAGTTTTATTATGGGGTCTATGTGAAGTGTAATTGTTTATTATTATCAACACTTGAAAGAATAAATATATTTCTATCATTCCATTTTGTTTTTAATTCATAAAATTACTAATCCTACAGTGCATGATACAGTAGGTTCGAATGAATTAGTGAAAGTTGTCATCCAATATATGTTCTAGAGAGAGGAATTAGTCCCCCAAAGAGTTACAGTATTCTTAGAGGATAGATAATAAATAAATAGTAGATTGAGAAGAGGAAATGCCTTAATATTTCTAGAACATTCCACCCTAAATGGATTAACTGTTATACAATGCAGCTACATACTGACTGGAAATTATTATTTTTTATTTCAAAAATTTCTTTTGTAGAAAAATTGGGAAACCTTAAATTTTCAGAATAAAAGGTAATTAAATAATGAAATAAATGAAAAAATAATTGAATACGAATTCTAGATTATTGGAATCATTCACCCTATATATCCCACATTGATGTGAGGTTATCTTCATATCTGAATTATCCTTAATAAAATCATTAAAATTAGAATCCGTAAAATTCCAAGTCTGAGTATGTTCTTTCAAATTGATCTTTATGTCATTGAATCATAATGAAAAAATGTGATCTTGTTTTTTGATCCACTATTGTATAGTGATAAATAATGTGTTTCGAGATCACGTGAATGATTATGAAATTTTACTAATTGTGAATTAAAATATGTAATTAATGATAGTGTGATATAATAAAATTAATCCTAATACCCCCACAATTTAATAATTTATATTTTAACCCTCTAGTTCATTACTTATGATCTAAAATTCAATTCAGATTGCTATTGTTACCTCTATCGTAATAATGGTATATCATAAAACTGTGAACACTATTTCTTCAAAACTACAATTAAAAATAATTTTTGTAAGAGATCATAGATAGATGGTGTAAATTATAAAATTACATGGGATCTCTTAGTTAATGATCTATAACAACCTGTATACATGAAATAATATTTTTTCATAGTACATAAATGAATTTAGAACATATATCTCAATTTTTTTACAAGAAATTATCTAATATATTAAACATCATAGAAATAATAAAAAAGAAAATTTATACACTCGATATAATTTTCACGGATTAATAGTTTATTAATTATAAATGAATTTTGGATAAATTAACTTATTTTTTTTTTGAATGTGCATGGGGATAACCCTATATTATGGTTTAGTACATAATATATTATATATTTAAGGTTATTTTCATAGAAGAAGGAATAAAACAACAAAGAGAAAGAAAAACTAAATCCTACCTGGATACCTCTAAGATGAGAAGAGAAAGAGTTTTCAATAATTATTTAGAATAACGAAGAAAATTCAAAAAATTCTGTGGTAATTTGATTTATAAAGTATTTTTAAAACCCCATATTTCATTATTTTCACATCAAATTAATGGAACTCAAAAATTAATCCTCATCACATATAGTATTTTACTATTATAAATGGGATTCAGTTATTGATTACCAAGAATTTTTGAATGATTTAATTACTATATATCTTTATGTTTCGTTGGGTGAAATATCAGAGAGTTGAATAAAATTGATATTTACTCCAAAATATATTAAGGGAAAGAATGTAATGAGTAATTTAAATAGGAGGAAAAAACATTTGACATGGGAAAAGGTATATATAATGCTTCTGTTAGAATAAAATACTAAAATAATATAATTATAGATATATGAACCATAATTTTCACATTTATCCATACTAAATAGTAAATTACATTTGAAAAAAATAATATGCCAAATAAATTTATGGATTTATGGAGTTTTAAAATAACCTATGAATTTGAAGGGAAGAAAACATTCAACACATTTGTAAATTTGGTAGAAACAATAAATACTATACCATTTGAAGTTTATATAGAGCTAGTTAAAGGATAACTGATATCTATAAAAATTAAATTACAACATAAAAATCGTTCCAGTATATACCCATATTGAGTTATTAAATAAATTTCAGTCAGATTTAGGATGTTGATTCAACTTGATCTGTTCATATTTTTTTTCGAAAATGTCAGTTTCATAGAAATTTGAAATATTCTTAGAAGAATTTTTTTCCAATAGAGGTGTATTTATTGATCACCCATATGTGAAACAACCACATCCATACCCTCACCCATTTCCATGTAATGAATAAGGGGGTATATGAACTTTTTGATACCTTCCCCAAAAAACAAAAGCTAGAAATAAATTCAAAATTTTAAAGACAAATTTACAAATGAGAATGAATTACCCTATGCATGAAAACAAAAAATATTGTTTAAAGATAAATTGAAATAAATAAAACAAATATATATATATATATGAAGCATTCTTGATCCCAACCATAAAAAATAAAAAAAATCCAAAAATTAATTGATGAAATAAAAATGAACATTTGAGTAACACCGGAAAATAATAAAATAGAAAACTAAAAACATAATGTTATAAAATGCCTTGACACTAAGGTAGTTCCACTCCAAACCATGACATGAACACTCCAAATTCCACCTCTAGAAACTTAGATAACAATATCATGTATCCCCACAAGGGAAGTAAGAAAATTTTCCCTTTCATGTATCATTGAATAAAATATATTTATATGTACCATTGTGAATTTATAGGGGTTATATAATCACCCAAATTTTCTATCCCCAAAAATAAATTACCTACTACCACTATGAAACAAAATTTATTCGGAGTTGGACACTCAAGAGTCTGGTGAATGGAGTTCCAATAAAAATTTATGTTAAAATGATTATTTAAATTCTTCCCCAATCTAAAATAACACTAGCTAGATTACCAAGGGATTAAAATTATAATTTATTGAATGTACAAGTAGTTTATCATAAGATTATTTAATTATTATTTATAACTATATGAGGCATATATACAACTTATGAAACTACTATAATAACGAAAAACATTTATAACTACTATCCAAGACTAATTATCACAGTAAAATTTTGTTTTATAAAAAATTAATCAAAACAATGAAATACAAAATTGAAACACATTGGATATAAAACAAGAGGTTCTATCTCAAGAAAATAATTGGTCCTCTCATCTTGGTGATCACCTACCACCATGAAATATGTATAAATAAATATTTTCTTCCACACCCTTGATCTGGGTAAACAACACAATACATTGACTTTCCAGGTCAAAATACCTCTACCATAGTTCTACATGGGGAAAAAATACAACCAGGTCACACATGACCTCTTACACAGTTTTCTTAGGGATAAACAAGTGTTATTAGATAGTTGTTTGTAGATATCTAGTATCCCATAGTTTAATGAAGGAGAAAATGTGTGTTTTTAGTAAAAACACACACACTACATGAATGTTTAGATAAATAGTACAAAATAGAGATAATATATTAACAAGGTAATAGAGATGATATGAGTGTTATTCAATTTAGCTATGGACTCTCTAATGTATTAGAGTTTAATGTCATGTCCTATTTTGGAAACAGACACAAAAAATAGAGTGTTGTAGAGCATGGTGTTCTATATTTCAAGAAGGTGAGATGTTCTTTCCCTTGAGTTTAGTTGGATGATACTGAGATGACGGAACTATGATGAACAACTTTTCCATGGTTTATAACATGTACGAACAAATAATTCACTGTGAGTTATTCCTTTCTGTATGGTGCTCTTGGGGTGGGGTCTACTCGTATCTTATTTAGTATGTGTTTTTGAATGATTCTTCCCAAGTCAGTCTTGTTTCATGAACTATTCTTCATATGAATACTATTACAGACTAACAATGTGAATGTTTGTGGAAGCCACAATACCACATATTTCTAACATCCTAATTTATGATTTCTTTAAAAAGGAAGTAAATTAATTAGTCGCATTAAAACACTCTAAATATGACTATTAGAAGTAATTTTAAATAGAAGAAACATTAAATAGTCTATCAATGGGTTCTCTGTCGATATCTCCTTCTATTGGAGACTCATTACATTAGTTTCACATTATGAAAGTATTTCCATGATTTAGTGACTCACTAGTGGAAATCCTACCTATACCAATTCATCTATAACAAGGGTTTATAAAAAAATTGGTATAGGTCCCCTTTCACCATGGTTTTTCCAAAAAAAATAATAAAGGGTGTGTTGAAAACACTTTTCTTAATGGTTTTCCCAAACTGTTGGGAAAGGGTCAACTTTTCCCAACAGTTTTCCAAAAACCATTGGGAAAGAGTACTTTGAGGCAACTTTTCACAACAGGTTTCCAAAACTATTGTGAAAGGGTTCACTTTCCCCAACGGTTTTGAAAAAACCATTGGGAAATGGTAATTGGTGTCCACTATTCCCAACAGTTTTCCCAAACCATTGGGAAAGGGTATATTGAGTCCAAATTTCCCAACAGTTTTCCCAAAATGTTGGGAAAGGGTCCACTTTTCCAAACTATTTTTCCAAAATTGTTGGGAAAGCGTACTTTTTGGCCACTTTTCCCAACAGTTTTTCAAAACTGTGGGGAACGGGTTCTTTGAGACAAAATTTCCCTAGAGTTTGGGATTTTTTTTGGAAACAGTGGGTACCTATCCCAACAGTTCTAAAAACCATTGGGAAAGGCCTATCCCAATGGTTTTGAGAATCATTAGGATATTTACCCTTATTTTTTTTAGTACGTATATCTAATATCATCAAGTAAATGAATATATAAATTACAAATATATATTTATTTATATGTCACAATATAATCACCATGGAAACTAAAGTATAATGATAAAGTCATTGATATATAACATGGAGGTTGTGGGTTCAAACCTCCGATGGAACTTTTTTTATATTCCTATCCTAAAGGTCTGGGAAAACCATGGGGAATGACCTATCCCAATGGTATAGGTAACCATTTGGAAATACCTATACTAATGGTTTTCAAACCATTGGGACTCGTCTTTCTCATGGGGTTTCAAAACACTTTTGGGATATGTATTTCCCAATGCTAAATCAACAAAACACTTCCCAAACCATTGGTATAAGCTATACCAATGATTTGGGAACCTATACCAATGGTTCAAACCGTTTGTATAGAAATTTTTTTCCATTAGTTACTCATTGCATCTGTGACATATTTTAAATTTATGTGAGTCCTTCTGTTTGTAGAACCACACATCAGTATGTCAATTGAACAGATTGTATGTCATCTACATCGGCATGTCATTTACATCAGTATGTCATCAACCAGTGACTTATTTGAATAGTTAGTATCTTATCTATTTTATCTGTGTGAGTCTATTATACATAAAAAATAGTTTTTCTCTGACTTTCATACAACATAAATGATAACAGAATGTACCAAATTTATGTGAGATCAAAGATGAACATAATTTCAAATACTGAAACATAAATAATCATGATTGTAATTTTTAGAAATGATTAATTGGATTTGACATGATTAGTGATTATTAAAACTATTAATACGAGATAGGGTGGCCAACCGTCTCCTATAAGAAAAAAATATTCCCCTTTATTAGGATAAAAAATCAAGGCATTATATATTACATGAAAAAAAAATTCTATTAATCAATAATGTAAAATGTGTTACAAGTCTTCAAAAAAATAAAAAATTCAAGAAAACAACCCTATTAGAGAATGATCCACACTATGACTGAGAATAAAGAGATTACTTACCTTTCTCATAAGAATAAATAGACCGTCCATTAGGTGGTAGTTGAGAATCAGGAGGGTGTGAATAAATCTTAAAAGGAGTTAGGGTCACCACTTAAGGAAAATTAAGTACCAGTATGGGTTTGTATTGGGATAACACCAAAGGTTGAATCTATTCTTGGATGAATGGGTGAATCTAATTCAAGGACTAAGAAACTGATGTTCGAGGTGGAGGCACTGATCTAAGAGGTCCAAGAGGTATAACACTAGTCACTAAATTCACATCACATGGGACATGAAGGTATGTCTTTAACTTCTTAATTAAAACATCAATAATCTCCCAACCATACTTCATTTCTTTCTCAACATCATCATTATTCTCCATGAATTTCTGAAAAATAGGTGTCAAGTATTTCATCCTCTATATTTGATCTTTAAAAGCTCTAGGTACTGGATTCAAATACATGTGGTTTGTCAAATACATAAACAGAATGGTTAGCTAATGCTTGGTATTGATCTTTTTCAAATAGTATTCCACCTTTTCTGTGATTTTATAATTTTAAATTTAAGAACTTTTATAATAGAGTCTGACCATATAATGTTCATGATCACGATTTTTATCAATACTTTCAATGTTTCCCAAACTAGAACCATCATATAGATCTTGAAACTCTTTATTTACAATTTTTCTGACTGCCTCAATGTCCAGAGATTGATAATTCTAAACAGATGTACAAGAAATAACAGTAAGAGCTAAGGAATGTGTCATCAAAGATTTAATAACACTCTCCACTCAACCTTTTATCTTTGAGGTCAAAGTATTTATTAAAAAAGATATTCCAGCCATTTTATTTATCAAATTGGAAGTTCTTGCAAAAAATGTATCAGTAGTTGTAACTAGATTGGGTTGAATACCATCTATCACTTTCATAGAAACATTAACTGCATGAGCCTCACTTATTCCTACTACCTGACTTGGAATAGAAACTAGTTTCCTAAACAACCTCATTTCAACTATTGATGATCTAAGAGTGTTTAATTCATCACACAACTGAATGTTTTCTCTTCTAGCAATTTGAATCTCATACACCATATCATATTGCGGTAATATACTTATTGATGAATAGTCATCTTCTTCAAACTATAAAAAAAGTTCTTTAGTGAAAGATTCACTAGTAAGGGTATCAAAAAATGATTCCCTTGCAACAGTTACAAAAATTTCGTCATCTATGTCTTCATAATCCAAAACTATTGCTACATTCCTAGTCATATTATCCCATTAAACCATTACATCATCATCTAGAGGAGTGATATTATCGATTCTTACTCTTCCAAGTTGATTATCTTCACCATCTTGACCTCCTTTTTCATGAGGCTCCACCTATATTTGAGCTCTAATAACTGGTTTCTCATCATCTGCACAAGGTATTCTTATTTCATAAAGTAAATGAGGTACATGAATTTCTTGATCATCCACTACAATAATAACGTCATTATTTTCTCTTACATCAACAATTTCAGGTGGTTCTTCTAGTTAAGCCTGGTCTATATCTTCAACCATTTCAAAATATTCAACATGATCATCCCTATAATGGTCATAATCATTTCTCTTGATTTTATCATCATCATGACTAGAGAGAGTCTCTTTATTTCCATTTATATCACCATCTTCTTCGCCTTTTTCATCATCACGTACACTTCCACATTCATCATCGTAACATTATTTAGCTTTCTCAAAGCTACTGGATCTACACAAATATTCCACACTCCTTGAGATGTATATCTCCTCAACTATATTGTCTTCAAGTGAGGGACAACCAGAAGGTAAATAAATTGGAGGACTAGGATGTCCAAAAGAATATATTTTATGAGGATTATTGGTATCAGGATCACTCCTATCATAAATATGTGAGAAATGATCTCTAACTTCAGTGACATAATCTCTTTCTTTTGAAGAGTAAAAAACATCCTCATTTATTCCCAGACCTGGATCATCAATATTATTAAGCCTAGTTGGATAATCCACATGATTGAACTTATCATAAATCCTGTATTCATCTCCAACCCATTATCTCTTCCATGGGATCCATATGATTTTCATCCCCTTACAAATTTCTTGATTGAAGTAGATCCCACTGTACTCAGAAAAAAATTTATATCCTTCATTTACACAACATTTTCTTTTATAATAGCTACGATCCTCCTTGGATAAAATAGAGAAATTATTTTTTCAAGAAGGTTTGATCATTTCATTCACGTTCACAACATGGTATCTACCCAAAGATTCATTGGCCCCTTTTGTAGTAGATAAACCAAGTAGACATCTTGATACTTCAGATAATTTTAGTCCCCTTACTTAGGATAGATCTAATGAGGAATTTAATTAAAATACATTCTACATTATACACTTACCTTTATAGAAAATGAACTCTTGTGCTCATAATTATTATTATGATTCTTTAGAGATATCTTAGAGTTGAACATTCACTATCTGGTGGAGAGGAACCTTAATAATAATAAAATGCACCTTCTTGAGGTACATTAAGAAATTTAGTTCATTGAATTGAAGAGAAACAGATCCCCATTCTGGTCATGATGGATTTGATCCAAGAAACACCACTTACTTCTTTAATAAACTCAATATTCATTTAAAATTCAAAAACTAGAATCGGGTAAAAATGTCATTCATTATCTGAGAACCAATAAAACCATCCTTGATATTGTATTATCTTGAGAAGAAGAGACTTTACTTCCAAAATCCATTCCTGAATAAACTATTTTTTGGGAGTTACAACATAGTTCACTAGAGCATGATTTATAGGTTCTCAAGATTTTCTCGATTTACCTTTTTGTTTGTTAGAGGCATTAGATTCACCACTATCACGAGCATGCGTCACACGTTCCATTACAATAGTTCATTTTGACAGCCAGATGGTGAATGGTTGGGTGTAGAGAGAGGAATAGACAAGAGAGTGTAGGGTTAATGGAGTATAGTGTATCAATTCAAATTTATATTAGTTGATTATTTTGAAATCCCAAAATTGTGAAATAGTGAACCAGGTTCAACAAAGTCAATAAAATAATTTATTTTGGTGAAAAACATAAAACATAAAAAAACGTGAGTCATCATTGTGAACATGAATTATTTTTTATAATAATAATGGTGTTGAAATGAGTAGGTGTGGGTGTCAGTATGATATTGTATCAGTATAACAATGTATCAGTGTCAGTATTAAAACTGTGTCAGCATGACATAGCATCTGTCTCGTCATGGCAATTGTGTCGACATGAAATGGTGTGGATGTTCTCATGATAACTGTATCGGTTTGAGAAAGTTATCAGTGTCAGCATGGAATTGACACCTTCATACTTTCAGTGTCAATTTGACATATTTACTTAAGATGGTCAAAATAATAGAAACACAAGTTACTATAGATTGATGATTCCTAACTTTGGTCTGATGTAGTTAATTCATTAAGTGTTTAATGGAATAGGGAAAATGTCAGCAAGATGATGTTCAACAGCAATGAATTTTAAAGTCATTTCACCTTTCTGATAATGGTCTCTCAAAAATTGATTCCGTAAATCAATGTGTTTTATCCTAGAATGTGAAACTGGATTCTTATAAATATTAATAGCACTTCTGTTATCATAATTTTGAGGAACATGTTTCAATTAATGTCCATAATCTAGTAATTTGTGTTTCATCCACAAAATGTTTTCCCAACAACTACTAGCAACTATGTATTCATCTACTGCAATTTATAATGCAACAAAATTCTGTTTCATAATTCACCATAAAACTAAGGAAATTCCCAAAAATTGACATGTTCCCGAGGGGTTTTCACTCTAAATTACTGCCAAAAAATCCATATAATAATAACTCACTAAATAAAAAGGTTTTCCTATAGGATAGAATAGTTCTAGTTTGTTAGTTTTTTTTGAGGTTTTTGAAAATCCTTTTAACAACAAGATGATGAATTTCCATTGGGTTTTCTTGAGAAAGTTCACACATGCATACACTAAACATAATATCAATCCCAATAATAGTTAAGTATAGTAAACTTCCAATAATTCTTCTGTAATTGGTTTGATCAATAGATTTACCTTTTACATTAATATACAACTTACATGTGGTAATCATTGGAATGTCACTACTCTTAGTACTTTATAATATAATTTTTTTAAAGATCCTTAGTATATTTTCATTGATTCAAAACAATACCTTCTTTATTTTTAAATATTTGAAATCCTATAATGAATTTGAGTTCACCCATTAAAATATTTTCAAATTCACTTTGCATCATCGTTGAAAAATATTCACATAAATTATTTTTAGAATATCAAAAAATAATATCATCAACATAATTTTTTATTAATAAAACATCATTGTAAATTCATTATATTAAGAGAGTAGGATCAACTATATATTTTCCAAAATCTTTAGAAACAATAAATGTGTCGAGCCTAACATACCATGCTTTGGGATTTTGATTTAAACCATATAAAAATTTTTTTAATTAGAAAACATTATTTGGAAAATTGGGGTCTGTAAAACCAAGATGTTGTTCAACAAAATTATCCTAAACTATAGACCGATTTAGGAATGGAATCTTGCCATCCATTTGAAAATGTTTTAAATCTAGCGATGTTGCATAGTCAATTAGGATTCTAATGGCCTCATATCTTGTTACTAGTGAAAGGGTTTCAGCATAGTAAGTTTCTTCTACTTTATAATAACCATGTGTAACCATTATATATTTTTTTCTAACTATGTTACTATATTCAACTACTTTATTCTTAAAAAACCATTTGCAGCATATAGCCAATGTGTCTTTGGGCTTATATACAAGTTTCCAAAAATTGTTTATTTTCAAATTATTTAACTCTTGTTTCATATCTATCACAAAAATTCATTATTGATAGCATCCTTTGTGTTCAAATGTTCATCATGTGACAAAAAACATGATGTTCAAACTAATTTCATAGAGAATCTCTAGTTTGAGTTACATTGTCTATGTCTCCAACTATATAATCTAAAGGATGTTTCATGAGAGAATTAACATATCTAGAAAACTAAGGGCTAGTAACATTAGGATCATCAATAGGTTCAAATTCATTATGAATATAATTTGAAGAATTTACAGAGATGGATGTTTTTACAGATTACATCAGATGATGTTCAGATGACTTAGAATTGATGTCTAGGTTTGACAATTCGTCCCCATGATTATCTAGAGTGGCCTTTGGCTAATGTGGATCTGTATAATCATATTTGACATGTATATGTTTTATAAAAAAATTGGTAATATTATTGATGAATTTATTTTCTTTACTAGAAAGTGAATAATGTATGAAAATTCATTCACCACTCTAGGAAGAAAATTCTTCCAGATTATCCTTAGTAGTAAGAATATATACTTTGCAATAATGAACATTGAAGTAGTTAGCCTTTGTTTTTTAATTATTCTACAACTTATAGGGAGTTATTTTAGGGATAAGTCTAATAAAGACACAATTGATTACATATCATGTTTTATTTACATATTTTCCCAAAAGTATATAGGAATGTCATACTCACTAATCATCATTGCAACAATTTTTTGTAGGGTTCTATTTCATTTATCTACAAATCCATTTTGGTGGGGTTCTCTAAGAGCATAGAAGTTATGACTCTAGCCATTTTTTGAGAAAAAGGTTGAAAACTAATTGTTTCCAATATCATAGCCATGGACACTTGATAGGTTTATATTTCTAATACTTCTATGATTTTCAACATTCATATAATGGTAAAATGAGATCATGCTTCACTTTTGAGATCCAAGAAAAAGGTCTAAGTATATCTAGAGTAGTTATATACAAGAACTAATACATAATGCTTCCCACATATACATGAAACTCTAGATGGTCCAAAAAAAATCCATGTGGACCAAAATAATAGTTTGAGAAGTAGAAACATATTTCTTTTGTTTGAAAGATATATTCTGTTGTTTACCTTTTTTGAAAATTATTTCAGACATTGTCATGCGGAAATTCATGATTAGGTAGATCCTTGACTAAGCCTTTTCTAGAAATATTTCTAAGTTAGTGTACATTAATGTTTCTTAATATCTTATTACAAATCCATGATTCATTATGAAAAT
Organism: Viscum album; assembly: GCA_963277665.1. NCBI lineage: Eukaryota > Viridiplantae > Streptophyta > Magnoliopsida > Santalales > Viscaceae > Viscum > Viscum album. The sequence goes on from OY728120.1 coordinate 1,174,205,497, forward strand.
CACTCAAGAAGGAAATATTTTGATTAATTAAAGATTTTATGTTAACAACATATAAATTTTCATTTCTATGAGAAGAAAATACTAACTTATTTTTAAAGTACCAAACATTTAATGGATAATTCTCAAATTTAATATTAAAACCATCAACCCATAACTAAGAGATACTATGTATATTTTATTTTAATCCATCAACAAAATGTATATTACAACGTAAAACTGAGTTAGAGTTACCAATATGGGAAAGGATAATGATTTTTCCATTAGAATTGTCACCAAAGGTGAAATGCACAACATAAATATTTATCATCATCTTGAAGCATGAGTAATCCCATGTCACATGTCATTAACATCCACTATTATAGTACCATAATATTTTATAGGTGCTTTTCAAATAGTTTCCTACAAAAATGATTTTTCAAGGAATGATTTTTGGAACCCATATTTGTTTTCATCTAGTAACATTTGTAATAAGAGTTTTGGGAACCCACATTTTCATCAAGGGTTTCCTATAAAAAATATATAATGTATTTGAAAAATAAACTTAATTTGGTCCTAAAAAACATGAAACAGTATAAGATGTTTCATAGTTGGAACTTGTAGATTTTTTTTCACTGCTGAACATAAAACTAGATTTTTTATATTTTGATAAAAAATTGGTTTTTTTCCATATTGATATTTCTTGATTGGTATCCTATTCTATTAGTATTTATAGGAGATATTTATTTAGCAGTCATTTTAAGTTTGATTTATTTAACATTGGAAAATATCTAGAGATCCTTTTTCAATTGCTTATTTGATAATTTTTTGTTAATTGCTCTCCATAACCTTTTTATAATTTTTACCATTTTCCCTAGAAAGTTAAAATTTAATAGTGGTAGTAAATGTATGTTGTTTCATTAAATATTTGTATTTATCATTTCATTCATTAAAAGTGACATCCAACATTTTTCTATATTAAAATAGTTCCTCATATGTCATATTTTAAGAATCACATGTATGTTTAGAATAATTCTGAGTCATTTGAGCTGTCCTCCGAAGAACTCCAAGTTGTCTTCATGGCTATTGTATAACTTCTATCCTTATCATTATCCTTTTTTCTTGTACTTTATCTTGGGATAGTCAGGATTTACATATCCCTTTCTCATATATTAATAACATATTATTTCACTAGAAGTATCAATATTCTTCAAGTCCTTTTACTAATAGCCCTTGTGATCATAATTACCTTTGTAGTGGGGATTTTTTAAAAAATTATTTATTCTATAAAAATTCTTAAACCCTCTAGATATTTTAACTATATTCTCATCACTATATGCTAAATATTGTTCATCACATGATCTTTTAGTTTCATATTGAACAATGTCTTTCTACTTGGAGGTCATAGATTTTATAGAAACATATTTTATTTTGGGTTCGTCATCCAATTATTTGTTGAATTTTTGTTATTCCTCATATAATATTAAATTTTTTATCAGCTCCTTTACTGGAAACATTCTAATGTCACATGATTATATGATTTATATATAAGTTCATCTTTATCTATCTTGTAAGCACTTGACTATTCTCATGATTTTCTTTTTGGTTATAACATCACTTCCCATAGATATCATTGTATTTAAAATTTCATTAAACCTGAGATACTTGTTTGAAATAGGCTCATGAAGTTTAATTTTAATGTTATCATATATAATATTATATGTGTTAAGTATCATTTCCATAATAGTAGAGGTTATTTCATGTGAAATAGATAATGTGTCCCAAATTTCACAGGTTTTTTACATGATAAAATTCTATTAAACTCTTCATCACCTAAAGAATAGTATAATACATTCATTATATTGCAATTATTGTTATAGTAAAAAATTGTTGGGTCATCCCATGTATTAATATCTATAGTAATAATCTTTTATTCATCTAGAATATAAGAAAAAATATCAAAACCCATACTTTCAAAGTGCATTTTCATTTTAATTTTCCATTTTGCATAATTTGTTTCATTAAAGAATATAGGTATATTTGTTACATAACCTTCAAATCTATTATCCATGATAAATAAATATGATTAAAGAAAACTATAAATTTATAAATAATTGAAATTTAAAGATCTTTAATATATAACTAAAATCCTAGTTGAAAATGATTTTAAAACTGATTTAAAATTCTGAAAGAAGAAACTACAAAACAACCTCTAATACCAAATGATGGTCAGAATAGGACACTCAAGAGGGGGATTAATTGGGTTCCTATAAATATTTCTATTAGTATATTTATTTAAAAGGTTCTGCAATCTAAAATAAAAATTTCCAGTTAACCAAGGTAGTAATATTACAATATCTTGTCTATTCAAATGGTTTCTAAGAAGATTGATTTATTATATATTATAACAATATGTCATATTGATACAACTTTTGAAACTACTGTAATGATTCAAATTTTTTATAACTACTATCTAAGAATAAATATCTAGGTAAAATATAGTTTTCTAAAAAATGAATAGAAATAGAGATAGAATAAAATGAAAACACGACGGATATAAAACAAGAGGTTCATTCTCAAGTAGAGATTTAGTCCTCTCCACTTGGTGACCACCTGCCTCCACGAAATCAGTATAAATAATGATTTTTATGCACACACTGGATTAGGGTTAACATAATAGTAAATTGACTGTCTAGGTCCCAAGACCTCTACCATAATTCTACGTGGGATCAAAAATCAAAATAGGTTACCCAAGACCTCTTCCATTGTTCATCACTGGATGAAAAAGTGTAAGAAGACATCATTTTGAGGATATCTATTATCCTTCAATTTAGTGCAGGAGACATTGTGTGTTTTTATTACAGAGACACACACACACACACCACCCGAATGTTTAGCTAAATAGAACTCAATCAAGTAGAATATATATAGAAGGGATAATAGATACTTTGTGTTTTATTCAATTCAGTTCTAGAAACTCTAATGTATCCGAATCATAGCTAGAATTCTATTCTGTTAATAGAAACTGAACACAATATGTTGTGGGGAAATGTGTTATGTATTCTAGGAGGGTGAGATGTATTTTCCCTTGATTTTTGTTGTTTGTAGATGAGATGATGAAACTAAGATGAACATTAGTTCTCTAGTTTATAGAATGTATGAATGAAGAATTCCTTGTGAGTTCTTCCCTTATATATGGTGCTTGTGGGGGGTCTACTCATATCTTCTTATGTATGTGAGTCTACGTGAGTCTTCCCATGCATGTCTTCTTTCATGTTCTCTTCATTGTATATATAATATTTCATCTAAACAATGTTCATGTTTGAGGTAGACACAATACCTTACATTTATGAAATCCTTATTTAAAATGTCTATAAAATGGAATTAAAGTAATATGTCACATTAAAAAACTCAAAATATGACTGTTATAGGTAATTTTAAATAAATTAAATTTCAACCAGTCTATCGGTGTGTCCTCAGTCAGTATCTCTTTCGGTCGGTGACTCATTCCATGGGTGTGTAATTTTTTCGATCATTCCATGCTTTGGTTACTCAGTGCATCAGTTACGTTTTTTAATAGTTGGTGAGTCCCTGCATCTGTAGAACCCTGAAACTGTAGGTAATTTAATCTTATGGTAGGTCATTTGTGTCGGTAGGGCATTCACTACAGTACCTCATCTATCGGTAGGTCATTTACAACAGTAGGTCATATATGTCGGTATGTCATTTAAATCAGTAGGTCATCTATCGGTGACTCATTTGAATAGCCAGTATCATATATCTTCTATCAATGTCAGTCCATTATACATAGAAAATAATTTTTCTTAGACTGTCTTACATCATAAATGACAACAAGAAGTACCAAATTTTTGTGAGATCATAGTTAAACAAAATTTCACATTTTGAAACATAAATATTTATGATTGAAATGTTTAGACATGATTAATATGAGTCGACATGATTTTTTATTATTAAATCTATTAATACTAGAATGGGTGGGAAATAGTATCATATGTGACACAAAATATGTTATATAATAGTATTATAAAATAGGTAGGAAGGAATTCAATATTAGATAAAATATCTTTCACAATATAAAATAAAACTAATGAAAACAGTTTTCAAAATTTTTTAACCAATGATAAGTCCCAATTACATGGTTATGAAATAGTATATGTATTAAAATTTATAACAAAAAACCATTTTTACACACAAAAATTCTTGAAATATGAAATCCATATTCCTGTGAGGGGTCATATGTCCTACACCAATCCATCCCATGGTAAAAATTCCTCCCTATACCTTTCAAGTTGGCGTTGAAAACCACGTCTATTTCAACAAGGCCTCCTTCAAAGAAAATCTTGAGAAAAACAAACCCCAGAACTTTCTAGTCAATATCCACTACCCCATTTTGTTAATAATATATTCCAAAAACATTTCCCTTTGATAAATACCTTTTATTAAATTCATCAGACATATTGAGAGAGACACCCACAAAACAGTATCAAAAGATTTCTAGTGAGAGATAATTTTAGCAGAGTGTTAGTAGGTAAAAATAAAAAAAAGATAAAAATATCAACATCTTAAGAGACATTGTTTTCCAATAAATGTGGAATGGGAGAAAAAAATTACCTAAAAATCTATAATAAATGGATTTATTTAATTACCAAATAAGAACAAGGTTCCTGCATCATCTCCTTTTAAAATGAAGATAAAAAATAAGTCATCCCAATTCATCAACCCTATATCTGGGTATGGAAGTACCAATATAGTTTTCTCCCAAAGTTCTAAAATCAAAAATAATATGATAAAACGAATAATGAGTATTTACCTCATGTTCTAGGTCTGACACAAAATGATCAAATGAAATCAGCATTCTAGTTGATGAGAACTAATAAAAATTCCAAAAGGGGTGCTCAAATTTTAAAGAAAAGAGATATTCTCTTATGAATCCTGAAGGAAATGAAATTAAAATAATTTTTCAAGGAATACTTCCATTTTCATCATCAATTTGGGATTCATATACTAAATCATCAGGATTCCACATATATATAAAACCCAGTCAACTCAGATTAAAATTCAAAAAAAAGTTTCATTTCATGAATAGATCTCGCATCATGAACCTATTATACCTTCAAACCCATTCATTAAATAAATGAAATTCATGTCATCCAAGGATAACGCATTAATTTTGTTAATAATAATGCACAGTAAAAGATATTACAGTTTTCATATTTTAAATTCAGATTTCCTTATCCCTCTGAACTCCTCTAACACATTAACTCGATGACTCTGAACATAAAACAAAAACCATAAAACAACAACATTCTTCACATCATGGTTGATTCATTCTCCCCATCAATATAATTTCCATTCTAGGGATGATAGTTATTAGTGTTACCCTAGAATAGTGGATTCCATTTATTGTAAAAAAAATATATGGTTCCCATGATTCCTCTTCAACCTGACAATGCTACCATACAACTCATACCATGGTAAAATATCTATCTGTCATGGTATTTTACTATTTTATAGAATTAGAACTTGTGTATGGATAAAAGTTGCATTAATATCAACAGTAACATTACCCCTAATTTATAATTGGAATGGGATCCCACTGATACATCATTTGTTCGGAGACATGGATGAAATTTTAATAGCAATATTTGTTTTTGTGATTTTAACTCGTACAGAACAAATTCAATCCATTCATCAACCTCAAAAAGGTACAATATAACTTAGAAATATCATAACATTATTTTCAATGCATCGATGTTCATGTCTCAGAGAAACATTGAAGAAGATGCGGTTACTCACATTAAAATACAAATGTCAATGATGATGATTACTATAACATTTATTTCATATATGACCCATATACATATTATTATAGATATTTGGATATTTTTCATATTTTTATAAACATAAAAATTTCATATCATTGATGTTTCCCATATTTACAACCAATATTATTTAGAATGATCAGGATGACCATATAACACCTTGAATATGGCCATACATATAATTTTCTGGTATCTTCTATTATAGGACAATTCAACCAAAGGAATATTATCTCATAATAACCATCCAAAGATAACTAAATAATATTTGAACTTATATTAAATTTCATGAATCATTATTTTTGATTTTACATATTTCATAGGAGGATATTCTATTATCATAGTCAACTAAGTTCCCATAGCATCTTGTAATTATTTCCTGAATCGAGAACTGAATAATGGATCCATATTACATATGATCAAAAGTTGGAGTCAATGAATCATTACCACTTCTCAAAAAAATATATTTTATAAAACCTTCACCACCTTGGAATATTTTATTGGGATAATGTTTACCAACATGGTGAGATAAACCACAATTACCAAAATAACATTGTGATTTTTAAGTATACTCGTTAGTCCTCTGAAAACATCCATAGAAATATATTCCCACATCAATACATGTGTTTTTATACATTAACTCATTCTATACACTCATTACTTCTCATCCTTTACATGAAGATATATTAAACATATTATAAAAAAATTTCATTCTTCCATATAATCCCCAACCACTAGAAATGGGTTTTCATATCCTTTTATATTTTCTAAATTTATGGATGAATTGTTTATTTGAAATGGTCATATTCCAAAATATGATTTTATTATCTTAGATTAGGGACAATAATTATACAATGAATGTATAACAATGGGTTGTAACCCTTTTCCAACCACAAGATGTATCCATACCATTTCAGTTTGACCTAATGATTATGAAATCTAAATATTATATCTGAGACTCTTTTACAATATCTACCATGTCCAAAATACATTAACAGGGAATAAAATTTTATTCTTATCCTTTTCACCACAACGTAAGTGCATATGAGTTATAAAATTCATCACCTTCCATTGGTTAGGATTTTCCCTAACAAGTTCACAACAAGATTTAGAACTCAACACAACTACAAAATAAGTACATTTACCCAGTGTCTAAACTCAGTAAAAATCCAACATATAGTGGTACTCTATCCACCTCCATTATATCAATTATACCCCCACTGATAAATGGTATATTTACAACCGTTATTATCAGTGAATACTATGAAAATTTCACAAAATAGTTATTGACAATAACTTTTTAATGATGTAATAATAAAAATAATTCATGATCATTAATCAAATTGTTCTTCCTAGCAGTTATCTCGCATTGAACTTAGTTAAATTTCAATGTTATTCTCATAGAAATTCCTACATTTGGATTTTAATGAATTATCATCAACAAATTACACCATAATAAATTCAAGTTACTTATAGATGATATAGTTCATTAATTTCATAAAGAATGAAGGTGAATTAATTAGTAAAATGGCCCTGATGAAATATTAATAATGGACATATTGAATTTGGAAAGCTGTCTTTAGATTATTAGTTTTCCTCAATTTGTGTATATGATAACCTGATCAAAGATAAACTATAGAGAAAAACATGGATCGCATTATTTGACCAAATAGATCATCAATTTGAGGAAGGGTAAATCTATTTTTGATTATAACATGATTTAATTTATGAGAATCAAAATATAACTAAATAAAACCATCTTTATTACTTATGAATAAAACTTTTACAACTTAAGGAGATGTACTTGGACCAATGACAGCATTGCACATGAACACCTTTAGGTAAAATGTCAATTAAAACAACTCTATCAATTTAATTATATATAATATATGAAAAAGGGCATTTTCATTGTCAAAGGATGATATAAAATTAATTTTTCTATCCGGGATGTTAACCTATATAAATTGTGTTGAAATAAATCAGGGTGTTGAACCACTATCGCCGGAAGATTACTATTTCTCATTTCATCTCTAGTTTCCATTGAATTTTTTATCACTAACCAAATATTGGTCCATACCTCCACACTTATGTTCATACTCTGCCTTCGTTTTTGTCAAAACCCCCCATGAATATATCATGAGTTCTATGTGGTGATGTTATCATCACTTACTGAAAATAGAAATCAATAAGGGCATTAAACTCGACCAGCCAATCTGTCCCAAATATTTTATAAAATAATCCATCCCTTATACAGTATTCTTATAGATAAACTATAGTGCCTCGATGGTAAGGGAAAATTATAGGAACATGAATCATGTTCACTCAGATTTCCCATGGGGTGTCTTGATACTCAATATATAAGGAATCATATCCACATGTGTACCCAATTATTTCACCACATAAAATAAATAAAATAATTTCATATGAAGATATCAAACATGATATACATAAGAGTAATTTTAAAAAGGATGCTACCTCACACTATGGAGGGACCCAATTCCTTATTAAAAATAACTAAAACTTTTCTAGGTAATGGTTAATTAACTACAACATGATAGCTTTTTTATTTTTTTATAAGGTGTCAACTTGATGACTGACGTTTTCCTGGAGGTATCCTAGATCACGAAGGTTCATGGATGAGAACATCTCAGATGGGATTTTTTCATCCTAGAATATAATGTCTCAAGATATGTTGAACATGTTCCACACACTAATTTAAACTTGTTAGGAAAATACATGATGATATACCCTTTATTTTTTCAACAATGAGAATATCTTGGTGGCTATATTCATTCATTCATTCTATTTATAGGAATGATTCACTATAAATAAAAAAGTTCATTGTTTTGATGAGTTGGATATGTGACTGATCTGGTGGATTGATTTTATATTGCTTTACTATATTAGGACTAACTATTCTACTTATTCTTAATAGTGACCAGAAATTTAAACCAACACTCGGGATGAAAAAGATGTCCCCTCTACTAAAATATCTTTCCAACTATCCTCCTCTAACAACCACTTTATTCAGCATTTTGTTGGGTAGTAATATTAAACATTACCAAATTTGAGGGAATCTGATGTTAGAGACTCGTTTCAATGTACCATGATTTTGGTATTTCACTAGATGATAGTTCGGTTTCAAAGGGAGAACGATGATTTTATTTTTCCATATCTTCAGTCAGTAAAATTATTTTTCATTCTAGTGGAAATAATTCATTCATATTTTCTTTTTAAATGTTTTCTAGAATGAATTTTTTATTAAATAGTTATTCAAATATTTAAAAGAGAGGCCTCGATCCATATTAGCTAGAATAGTTATGTTCCACCAAACAAGCGCCAATTTCTCTAGAATTTCTGTTTATATATTCAATTTTATTTCAACTATAGTCCCCAAATTGTAAAACTTATGGTATTAATGCTCAACCATACTTATAATTTCTCATTTCTATAGTCATCATGAATCATTAGTGGGTTATATATTATATTCTCATAAGGGATTAAAATGAAGAGGTTCCTCAATAATAGACCCATTGTTAATATAATAAAAGTATTGAACAATACTATAAATTAAATTTTTATTCACCTATGCTTCGAGCATAATCACATTCTTGGATTCTCACTCTTAGTGGTATCATTTTCTCCTTTCCAATGAAATTTTAATTCAAAAACACATTTAAGAATTAAATAATTTTGAACAATTTTTTTATTTTCATGTTTTTATTTTATAAATCAAAACATGAATAACATTATCACAATATTAAATTGAAGAATAAATGTAACAATGTTTTCCTTGTAGGTATTCACTTTACTAATTGATGATACATATCACTCATCGGCTAAACCCATGATGATGAGTTTACATAAAAACTATATGTGATTAAAAAAATTTATACATATATCACCCATATATCATTATATTAAATAAATAAATTTTAGATATATATTTTTATTTAATAAATTTTTATTTTCGAAATTCGCATATCTTTACTAAAACCCCAAAGAGATAGATTAACTATTAAATTTTGATACCATTGGTAATGTACTACGCATTATCTGTTGTCTTGAAAATATATTGGGGTGATACTAACCTTAGGTGAAAGTATATAGACATAAGAGGATGGAAATAAATTCCACGTATTAATAAAAATTTTACATGGGGATGGCAATTTATCCTATGGACACATGCACGCGCAAGCGTTAAAACATAAACCTAAAAAAATTAATAAATAAAATTCATCTCAAAAAAATTTCATATACCAACCCACCAATTATAAATAAAAAAATTACAATAATAAATTATGAAAAAATAGGAACATTAGTTTTATAACAAAATTGATTAAAATAGAAAACTATTATTCCAAAGTAGAAAAAGGATCTGACACTAAGGTGGAATAACACCAAGCCATGCAGCACATAATATAAGATCCACATAGAGTATTCTAGAAATTGAAATCACAGAGCCCCAAATGTAAGGTAAGAAATAATAACCTTTTCCGTATCATTTTAAGAAACCACCACTATAATCACAAAAGTACATATGCATGTGTGGGTAATTGTACCCTTTAGTTACCCACCAAGAGAATTTTCCTATATGCCACTAAAACCAAAAACTAATTTTCTCAAATGAGTATAAAAGGTGAAGGAAGTATATCGAAACCATATATAATAGTTTTCAAAATATATATTATAATTGATAAAATGGTTTTCCAAACCATTTTAACTAATGATAAGATCCCTATACACTATTCTGAAATGGTTTATAAATTCTTATTAGTCATAAATATATATTCACACAAACATTCATGAAAAATGAAATATCAATGCTTAAAAGAGATGAAATATCCTCCACCACAACATCACAAGGTGTAAATTCATCATTATAACATTCTAGAAAACACCAAACAATAATTATATTCTGAAAAGTATATATAAAAAGAAAATCATTAATACACACTAAACTCATGCCTTTCCTGGTGGAAACTAGAACCCTTTTATTCTATGATCATGTGGAAAAACTATTTACCTTTAATAAAAACATTTTAAAAAATTCATCAAACATGTTGTGCGTGACACCCACAAACTAATTTTGAAATCAAACCAGTAATAGTAAATATCAAGAGTTTTTTGTAGGGAAAATAATTAAAAAATATATAAGAAATAATTTACAAACATAAGAGCCAATATTTTCAAGTATAAGTAGAAGGAGTGAAAAGAAAATAGATTGAATGTTCTATAAACAAATGATTTCATGAATTAGAAACAGATAATGAGGTTCCACCTTTCTCTCCTTCAAAAAACTCCATAAAAACTCTTTTACCTCATGTCAGGAATCCTATATCTATGTTTTTGATGTCCTGATATAGTTTTATCCCCAAGGGAAATATAATGAATAATGAATGAGAACAATAACCAAGGGGATTAACTTCAATTTCAATTTTCAATACATAATGATCCAATGGAATCATCCTTTGCATACAGAATAACTCCAAAAAATTCATTAATGATGAATGGAGTTTTAAATAAATATAAAATAGTATTATAAAGCTTGAAGGGAAAAAAATTAAATAATCCATTTGGGAAAAATCTCATTCATGATGAGAATCATGGATTTTCAACATGAATATTTAATTTTCCACATATGAATAAAACACAGTAACCTTAGCTTATAATCCCTATAAAATTTTATATCATGAATTTATCTTGATTTATTATCTAATTTTGTATATAAACTAATTCAAGAAATGAAAAAAATTAATTCTGACCACCCATGAACCATTCAAGTCATGAATAATCATTTATGTCATGAATTATTCCTATCGAAATAATTCAGATTAATTTTTATTTATCCCTCCAAAATCCTCAAGAACATTAACCTAGTGACTCTAATCATAATTGTTGAAACATAAAAAAGAACCACACCTCAAAATGGGGAAGCTAAATAATATAAACATTAATGATAGAAAATATAATGAAATATTGAATGTATTTAAATATTTGAATCACTCAATAGGAAATTATTATTATTTAAAAGTTGATGTAATTTAACAGGAAGTCAAAAATAGATTCAAAATTCAACTATGTGTTGATGTTTCCATGAAATATGAAATAGATTATGATAAAATATAAGTAAAAGATCAACCAAAAACTAGGGATATGTATAATAAAAAGAACTATCATCAAAATTCTATCATTATCTACATTATAAACCCTATCATGTCAAGATAACTGGTTGAACATGATAGATTATGATATGAGGTTTTGGAAATTTTTGGTATCCTAATAGGAGTGGATGGCAATTGTCTAGGTGGTGTTGTGACCCTTAATTTATTCATGATGATTTAAAAATGGGGTTTTCTTGTAGGGGTTGATAATATTGGGGAAGGTTGTATCCTGATGTTGAGGCCTTTTTTTTCTCAATCACTAATCTAGACTCAAAATTTAAAGCTCCTCCCTAATTTTGTATGGTCTGGTGGACATATAGGTGGATTTGGGATGCAATGTTCATGTGGTCACTAGTGTTCTAGGGTGGATGACATGAGTAAGATTAACTCCTTCATCAAGGATTCTTTTGAGATTTCATTCAATTAATGATAATTTATTAGAAAATTTGAATTCGAGAGAGGAAACCAAATTTCCTAAGTCCAGTTTATGTGACTAAGGTGTTAGCTTTTGTGGGTCTCAATTTTGGTTTATTTTTATTATGGATCTAGTGAAGATCGAATACTAGCACATAACTTCTTAAATTTTTATTTGGCATAGTGTAGTTCATCCTATTAATATTTTTATGCTTTAATTAACGAATCATCATGGTGTTTTGAAAATGATACTGGTATATTTATTACAATTTGTTCATGGTGATTGGTTGTGATTAAGTGTTCTAACGCAGTATCCATGGTGTTCAAATTTTTTAGTGATGAAATTATTGTTAAGATTATGATGGTCTTGATAGGTTTATTTATAGGATGTAGTTGTTATGGTTTTGTAAATGGATTAAAATTTTTCTTCTGTGGGAATGATTATTTAGGTGGTGATGTCAATAGTTTTGAATATATTTTTGGGGTTGGGATGGTTACAACAATATATGCACACATGTTTCAGTTTTTTTTGAGTTTTGAATCATTTTATTATTATGTGGGATGAATTTATATTAGAACTTTGGTTGTGGATGCCTCTAATATTCTATATCAAGTGTGGAGGTTCCCAATAAACCCTTTAAAATGGGTGTTTTTTTCTAAAAATACAATAAAAATATGTGGGGAATAAATTTAAATGGAATATATTTTAAAATAAAAACCATTAGTTATAGAATTATGTATTTAGAATCATGCAATTATGAGGTAAATGTTACTTCAACAAAAAAATATTCTCATTTCGGAGACAAGGAGGCACTAATTGTAATTCCTTTAGTAAGATAAGGATAAAAATGAGAGAGTCTATTACCCAAGGTGTTGAAAAAATATAAGACTTCAATAAAATTTAATATATTAGAAATTATTGGTATTATTCCCTTAATAATCATGTATAAAATATTCATTTATCATAATGTAAAAACCATTATTAAATACTGAAGAAGACTCGACCTTAATATTAATGACTTTTTCAAATTTTAATTCATTACACTAATTTATATAGAAATAATCTACCCACTTTTTTATATTTTATAGGTATTCCCCATTCATGTGGTGGCTAAGAAGGGTGGAAAGAAAAATTTTAAAATCACAAAGAATGAGAAATTTTTAACCATAATTCTTAAATGTTGGAGAGTCTATATAGATAACCGATATCTTAATGAGGAAATATATAAGGATAATATTTATATTCTATTTATAGAATAAATTATGTAGTGGTTTATAAAGAACTCACATTTTATATTATTTGATGGGTATTTGAAATAAAAAATAAGTACTGATTGACCTATTTTTACTAGAAAAGTAAAAAATAATATATCATCATTTTAAAAATTCACATAAAAGGATTTGTTTTATATTTATTGGGTTTACTTATACCTTTTATAGATTCATGATGTTAGTATTGTATGATACAGTTGACTTGATTCTTGAATTTTTCAAGTATGAAATTTCATTTATGGGTAAAAAATTTACAAAATTCAAAAAAAATATATAATGTGTACTTAATATATCTGAAGAGAAAGATTTTTTTACTTAAATAAGAAAAATTCATGATGATTCTTAAACAAATAAATGTTATTTTTCTATAGATCACATGTGTATGTAATGATGTAAAAAAGTATAAAATTGATGTGATCTAGACTGTACCACTACCAAATTCACTAATGTTTGTGACATATTATAAGGATTATGCTTTATTTTAGAGAATATTCATAATGTATTTCATGAATTTGTATGCCACTGTACTCAATGTTTATAAAGTAAACTATGATACCATATACATGAACTCGAGTCTTAGGTGAGAAGAAATTTATTTATATGTAGTCTTTGATGTTGACCGAAGTGAGTCAAACCTAAATTCTTATAAATACAATACAAATAACAATTATTTAGTCACTTACATACTCCATATATGTTATTTTTATAGTTTTAAAGTGTTAATAAATCCCATTAAATAAAAAAACATATATATTTCCTATATTATTCTAATTTCCCCACCAAACCAAGGATTCTTTATTTTACAATAAGTCTTCAATATCGCATAAACAATTATTCACACATCGGACCTATCTAGAAAAATAGATGTTAATACCCTCCTCCATAACTTGGAGGAAAATGAAATCACAATAGTAATGTGCTCCAATGCTCAATAAGGGGTAGTGTACAAAATAAACTATCATGGAATAAAAATTAAATGAATAATATAGATGTAATAAATAATAATAAAATAATTTCAATGATTGATAACATGAGACCATTATATATATATATATGTAGGTAAGATAAATATCTAAAAAATCACATAGATAATAATTTTTGATTTCATAGTTATGGAGAAAAAAATGATAGATGTCATAATCCTATAGTTAAATACTCCTTCCAATATATCAAACTTTATTGGGTAATGTTTACACTGAAAACTAATGCTCATATTTCTCATGATTGCAACAAATGAATGGATGAGATTTATAATTATGTCCCCAAAAATAACTAATTATGTGCAATCCATTCACCATATACTAGAATGACAAAATAATATAATGAATAACTAGCATGCCTTTGTAATCAATAAACCATATTATTTAAATAACGCATATACATATTGACAATATTTCCCATATCAATGTTTAAATAAAATTCATTGTAAGAAAAATTCAATGTGACCCTATATATAGTAATGTTTAAACAATTTATTCAATACTAAAACACAAAATATTGAAATGTTGAATGTGATGTAGAATAAATCCATGAAATTGAAGGATTAAAAAATCCTGAAGAAATATTTGGAGAGTTATATAGAACATTATCTAAAAAAATATAGTGAGGCATGAATTATTAATTCATAAGAGTATTAGGAGAGTATTACATGAAATAGATCAATAAATGTGGTATATCATTTTTTATTTGAGAATAAAATTGATTTAAAATTGAATAAATAAATTTCATAAGGATTTATTAATAGGGATTTAAAAATCAAATTCCTAGTCACTTTCATAAGTCAATTTCAAGTGGTGAAAAGAATAAATTTAAAAAAAAATTAATAGAAGTATAAATATTTAGAAAAATTAAATGAAGTTAAAAATTTTAAATGTGTAGTGGAATATAAAAATATACATGCATAGAATTAAATCCCATAAATTATTCATATAAAAAATATTATTAATTTTTTTAAAAAAATTTATCGATTAATGGGAATATTATTTTTACTAAAAAAAACAATAATTTAATAGGAATAATTATTAATAAGAATTTTTATACATGTGAAAAATGGTTACCAAGAGGTAAAGTAAAAAAAATATTTTATTGACACTTTTATAAAGAATGTCAAAAAAGACCCACAGAGAAAATGTCAAAAAGATTATATTTTAGTTATTGGAAAATAATTTTAAAAAATTATAAAATGAAGTTAATAATTAATTTAAGTATATACATGATAATCTTAGTAATAATATAAATAAAATGTGTATTGGGGGAAAATATTCCAATCTATAAAGAAGTGATAAGGCTTAGTTTAGGTACAAGAAACACTTTGGTTGAAGTGTGAAACAAAGGGAGGTGAAATGTCAAGAAGGATTTTAAACCCTTTAAAATAAAGAGTATATATAGTATAAAATATCATAGGGATAATGTTACCAATATTATGTAGAAAAAGTACAATATTAAATTTTATAACTTAATGAAAGTAAATTAGGGTAAAAACCCTTATAAACAGGTAAATGTATGAATTGAAGGAAAAAAGAATATGTAGAGATTTAATAGTAGTGAAAACAATTCAAGTCACTTTTTATTTTAAATAAGTTAATCAAAAATATTTACACCATGTAAAGATAAATTGGTTCATAATAAGCAACATGTATTAAGGAATTGAAATTGAGACAAAAAAACCTACACCTTGGTTCCTATTTTATTTTTTGATTTCTGAACCTCCTATATAATAAAGTAATGTTTATTAAATCATGATTATTTTGGTGATTTATATCCTTTTTCATTTTTTATTAGTTAAAATAATTTTAATTTTCTTATTACAATTCTAGATGGATATTTTATTAAAGACATGTTTTCTTTTAGATTATCACATTGTGTTTATCTTTCAAAATTTTGATTATATATAATTTATAATTTTGAAAATTTAACTTTTTTTAGAATGAACTAAAATAAATTTATATTAAATTACCTACAATAACTATCCCCATAGATGATGATATATAAATCACTGAAAATTTCCTTATAATCAGATGAAAAGGGATATTTATTAGGACGTATCAAAATAGAGGGAGAGAATGAATATAAAATAAATAGGTTAAAATTACTATATCAATATCATAAAAGCCAAAATATATTATATAATAAAATATTAAATAAATTAAAAAGTTATAAAAATGAAACTGATTGGGAGAGTAGAAGTAATAAGATAAAGAAATAGATAAAAGAGAATAAAGGTTAACTACTCATTGAATATTTATGCCACTAAAAAACCCATTAATTTCTTAGCTTGTGTAATTATATAAAACTATAAAGGGTGATAATAAACTTATAATTCGGGAAATGGGATAATATTATGATATTATTAGGGAATGAGAGATTATTTTCCAAAGGAAAGGAGAATAATTATTTATAAATTAGGTAAGACATTTTTTTGGGTTAATTTTTTTTTCATTTAGGACAATTAATTTGAATAGAATATATTACCTCATATATTTTTGGTTTTTTATTATGTATATCAATGTGGTACAATAATATGTTCATGAAAAAATAGAATTGAACCTCTTAACACCTCTAATAATGTAAAATGTCCAAAAATAGTTTTATGATTATGAATAAAATTTACATTCCAAAATGTCAAATATATGTTTCAAAATTAAAAAAAAATTAATGTCATTACCATACTCCATAAATAAATTTTATGTTGAGAAGAACATTTCATCGTTTTTATTCCTAAATATTATTATGATGATGTGGTAAAATTTAAGGTTTTCATTAATACTATATTTTTTACTATTCCAAAGAAATCATATTATTATGGTTGATTGGAAATGAAATATTTCTGATAATGTAACATTTATAAGGAGCATATTTTCAATAAGAACTCCATCTCCAATGAGCATGATAAAGATGGGGTGTTTCACCCATATCTCTGAAAATCAAAACGTTGATGATGAGAGGCCAGATATCTATATGTTCCCCAAAATTTCCATAGTTATTACCTAGAAATGGGATGTTCTATAGAAATTTGATGTTCTATATAAAATAATTTATTATAATTATGGCCTTAATGTGTGGGAGATTAAATCAATGGGTATGGGAATCTATTATTATTGCATACATCTACTTATTATAAGATAAATTCATAGATATATTGATATATATATTTCAGGTGAATAATTATATGAATCTGAAAATAGGATGAAATATTTCACTCAACTAATGCTTGGAACACACATGTCCAAATATGGATTTTTATTTTGATGCAATATTTGTTTTCTTGAAATACAAATGTATCTTGGGATATTATATCATGGGTTTTAAATCCCATATGAATTTATATGGACACTATTAATATGAAATTTCGGAAAATTGAATGAGTTTTTTTTGATGTTTTCCTGGAAAATACACTTTTCCTAGAAGTGGACCTTAGTACCATGTAAGAAAATATCCAATTATAAATCCCGTATTAATGGATCCTAAACTCTTCAATGAATGAAAATTGATTATTAATTCATCATATGATTTCATAAAGGGAAAATTTTGAGACTTTGGTGATAAGAAGGAGTATTAAGAGCACACATATGGTGGAAAATTACTAAGTGAAAATTCAAGTTATTTATTCTTCCAATACAAAGAATGAGGAATATTAAATCACATTATAATGTTGAGTTATACTATTTCTACTAAGAATGGAAAGGGAAAATTTCCGAGAAAAAATAGGAAGGGGGTTTTTCTACCTTGTTGGATAATACTATCATGTTGGGGATGAAAAATGCAGGAAACCTGCATTTTTTATAATGTATTACCATAACAAATGTTAATTCCGACATCATAGAGGCTTACATTTTATATGATTATGATATTTGTGGAGAAGTGGCTTCTATTGAGAAATATAAAGATGATTTAATTTGTTCTATCAATATCTTCCCAAGGACCCCTTTGAATAAGGAGACCAATTACAATGTTAGGGAAATAAATATTTTCACTTTTTCAATGTAAATTCTTTTAAATAAAATTGAGATAAAAATGATGAAATGGATTCCTAATAAATGATTATTGCTACTAAACATGTGGAAACACCATTTAGAACTTTTCCTTGGGCTCTAATAAAATACCAACACTGAGAAAATATGGAGGATAATTTCAAAAACATTCTATAATAATATGAATCTAAGAGGATTACCCCTCAGGTCACACCCATAAAATTTTATGCCTCTAAAAAATATTCATCCTTCTTGATGGAAGAATTTAAAAATATGACAATGAATAGGCTCCTTACACCATGAAATGTAGCCCTGATAGTTTAAAATATATCAATTACTTGAGAAAATTGATTGTTTGAATTTGATACTTAAGATCAAGGAAAATAAATAGAAAAATGGAATATGGGAAATGATAGAAATAAATCATAGAAAAATAAAAAAAGACCTAAACCTGATTAGTTAAAATTTTCTCCATATTTAAAATGAAGATTATTCACTATATTTGTCAAGGTCATGCAAATTATCCTCCTATCAAAACCATTATACATATCATTTTCACTACAATGCCTCTAGGTTTTTAATTGAGTAAGCTATTAGGATATTTGAGAATTGGAAATCCTTCAATTTGGCACATCATTTTTAATCCAATGTCTTACACAATTTTTATGAATGTTCATTTGAAATTATTATATGCTCAAGAACAGTTTTTTAGATCCCATTTTAATATAAATGACAATAGAAAGCCTTATTATTAATTCTTGTATAAGGAAATATTATAACCCTATCTTTTCTATATGGAATTACCTTTATGAAAATATGGAATAATTAGAGGTATTTTTTATGTAAAGCCTATTGAACCACATCTGGATCCTTGTTAGCGACATTAATATTGTCCTATTTATAGGAGAGAAGATTTTATTTTACTTTATAAAGATGTCCTCAGATAAGCATTGATGCTTCATTTATAAATATAATCTTATTTAATCTTATAATGATGAAACTAACATTAAATGGGGTAAATATATAGTGAATTATAAATAATTATGAAAATATACGCACATATTTTTCATATTAGTGATTAAATTATGTTTGTTGAAATATTTTTTTTGATCTTATAAAATTAAAGTCTATTCATAACCATATTGTTTTTAATATATGAGTGAATTAACTATGGTAATTCCCTTATCATTTAGAATTAATAATGATTCTCTCAAAATTCATTCTTATAAAGGGAGGTTTTGATTAAAGGATGGGATGATAAATTTATTTTCAACCATCTATATGTCCTTGTAGAGTAGCTTATGAAGATAAAAATATATATATACAGGGTTAGAGTAATTCCTACTTACCAACATGGATGAGAAGGTTAAATAAGATGTAGAGGCCTTTACACACTTTCAAATTAGTGACATAATCTTTGATATTCCCCCTAAAGATAGGATCTAATTATAATCTAAACATAAGGGCCCTACCATCCTAAATTAATAACATTATAAACATAAATTAAAATTTAAAAGGATTAAATAAAGAGATAACAATAATATGTCATTCCAATGAATCCTCAATGAAAATATCAAGAGGAAAATAATCAATGATATTTTAATCAATAGATGACCCTTCACTTTTATAGAGGATATATCTATTTTTGACAGTGAATATTTGCAATGACTTATAGTGATGATGATAGTGGAATAAGTACTCATCTAATTGATAATTTCATAGCCTACATTGAAGGTCATTATAACGATTCACATGTTATTCATAACCTTCAAGATGATTTCAAATATAGAGTATTCTCATTGAATCTAGATATTTCTATATATCCTGATGGATTCAAAAAATTCATTATGTTCTGTTTGGAAATTTTCTATGTTGAATTGAAAAATTATATCGTATAATTATTTCTACAATCCTCAATGAAATTTGGGATTAAATCACAATTAATTGAACTCATTCTCAAGAAGGAACATTTAGTTTAAATTAAATTCATTAGTTTGTATTCTATTTGTAACATTGTAGAAAAATTATAAGTAAAATCATTTCCACAAATAAGGGTAATGTCACTTGAAACATCCTAAATTCCAATTATTTTGGATTTTTATAATAAATAAATATTAAAAACATTCTCTGCATATCCTCATAATTTCTTAATTTCTTAATGAATCAGCCTATGTATTAGAATTTCACATTAAATATTGATATCTCTTAGGCATTCAACACAATGAAATCGAACACCATCCTTGATATCCTTGAGTGATTTTTCGTCTCTACTATCTCCACTAAACTCATAATGGATATACACAATAGTGGTTAACTCTTAATTCTAATTAATGGATCCTTGAGTCTATTATTTGTTTGCTCTATGGGTGTTAGGGAATGAGACTCCATCTTCGGAATCCTATTTATGATTTCAGGGGATTACATAAGAAAATATCTTATCAACCATTCTTATACATGATTTCAAAACATATCCATAAAATGAATTTATATGCACACTAAAAAATTCAATACACTAAAGGTATACTCTTATTTAGGGAATAAACTATATAAAAATTGAAATATTTCAATGTAATCATGATTTAATATTAAGAATTATTTGTTTTATAAATCAGTTATAAAAAAAATTCATCATGTTTAGATATGGATTTTTAGCCTCCAAAAAACATAACAGAAAGGGATCTTTAGATGAAATGGGGAACTATGATCTTTGACTATATTATTGTTCCTATGTTTTTGTGGAATATATAGAACCGTTACATGGAGAAAATTTACTAGAGAATAATTTCATAAATGGCCACATCAAAAGGTACAAGTATATATCAAGATAAGAGAACATGTCTTCTCAATTTATGTATTTCAAAAAATTTGGTATAGGAATAATATATATTTTTACCTTATAATATCTTTAATTAGCCTCATAGTTTGATCAGAAAATTTATATGGGATATAGATATTAATAAAAGAAAAAATAATCTTTTTTCATGGATTGAGTGCACTATGTCCATTAATATGTGGGTCTCAATATTAAAGACCTCTGAAATACCAATGAGGCATCTCTCACCAAATTAAAATGCAATTTTCTTGAATATGATGATGAATAAATATATATAATTAACAGATATTTCCTTCAATGATTGAAAATGGTTTCTCCTTTTATATTTCTTCAACAATTTTTACATAAATAAAATTATCCTACCATAAATTGATGATATTAACAAGATGGATGGTATGTAGAAAATAAATTCTAAATTTTGGAAACCCAAATTGGATGGACAATCGCCTTAATGAGTTTTTTGTGATTACATAGAGAAATTAGTACCAATTAATCTCTGCATTGGCACAAAATATTCATGACTTTGTTGGACTTATTCCTCGTGAAATCATTTTTAAAATCTAATAGTAAAAGTTTGTTTATAGGGACCTAGAGATCTAGACACAGAATATTAACATATATTTAAATGTCAAGGACTCCTTTAGATGTAATTGTGATTATAAAAAGGATATTAAAAAGTAGTTTACATGATTTAAAAAGACCTTTCATTATATGTCCTAATTTCTCATGTTATTGATACCTTGCTGGTGTAGCATTCTGCAGGATGATAATTACCAAGGAGATGGAATTCATTATTTATTGGGTTTCACATTCTACAAAAATACACATAAAATCATATACAACCTATCTATCAACTATCACTTTGTGAAAAATTATCATAGGATATATAGGGATCTTCAACATCAAGTTTTTTTTGAATAATATCCTCACAAATATTATGACACATATGATGAAAGATTTTCTCATTGAGGAATTATCAAATATTCTTCTATAATAAATATCTTAAACTATATCCTTTGAATGGAGAATGATAAATTGTGGATTTTTTACAATCAAAATATCTATCATCTTGTGAATGAAACAGTTATACAGAAATAAATGCATGATTCTCCCTAAAATTTGTAATGAATAATGATGTTTGAAATTTTACTATGTTACATATTCCTAGTGTACATGTTAGGTAAAAGAAGAGTCTCATTTTTATGAATATTCAATTAAATACATTAATTAATAAATTTATGTGGTAAAACTATAAAGTCAAGACCTTATGTGTACTAGGATCCTTTAGTTGTGGATTTATGTTTCTATTATCCGTTGGTTTTGTAAATGGATGACTTTATCATTGTATTTTTTTTATATATGTATTTAAATCAAAACATTGGGAAACAATATATGTGATGAGATATATTTATTTTTTTGGATGGAGGTTCATTTAGGGTGAATCAAACTCATTACATGTAGTTGAATTATGAAATAGTATATCAATAAATTTTATATGGAAGATAATTATGTATAATCTTTAATGTATTCATGTAGATGAAAAACATCACTGACATATAAAACATGGGTAAAGGGGGGAAAATATTCTTGTGGAATTTCATTTAAAGAGAGACATTGGGGATATTATATAATATCTTTGACTTCTTTTGAGGTATGTCCTTGTTGAATTTTGTTTTAAAACCATTTATGTTGGTTAATGAAATGGTTCCTGAGTTAATGAGGGGGTTCAGGGGTGTCCCATGGGAATGGGGACCAAAATATTAGAAAAATAATCCCTCTAGTATAGGTTGAACGGTTTCCACATGGTCAGTAGTAACTGTGCTCCATATTAATGATTTCCTAGAGGTGGTGGAACATAGTTGGGGGAACCATGGATGGGGGTAGGTGAAGCTATGAAGACCTGTAAAGATCCATCCCTCATGATTACAACATGATTTGTCAAAACTGTATGGGATCCACATGAGGCCATGTGTCTCAGGTCCCTCTCGGATAAAGGGTGTCCATTATTAGTGTACTGTTTGGAAAAATATGTGGCCATAACGTGTGCCTCATTAAAAGTGGAAACTTTAACATTCCCACCCATGGGATTTAATTCTCCTCAATTAAATTTCCCTCCTTATATTTTTTATGTTGTAAGTGTGATGTACCAAAACCACATATACATCACAATGTTTAGTCTCTCTCATTTATAATTCGTTTGGTGTGGATAAATGATCCATGTGAGTGAAACACTCATATTCTATAATTTTTAATTATTTGGGATTGTGCAGTCATTCTTCTTCTATAGAATCCCAATAACCCTATTTTTAGTTGTTTAATGGTTATGGGTTTGAATGTGGTTTCAAATTGAATCAAAAGAGAAATTTAAGAATGATGTTTTCTATAAAATCGAGGTCAGTGGTCTGCACATTATATCCCCTAGACATGATGTTTTCTATCTGTGTATGTGGTTTTGATGTTATACCTTTTTTGTGAATTTATTTCCCTTAATAAGAAAAAATAAACTTGTTGGAAAAGATGATAAATTGAACCACTTCAGGATCCCCATGGGATGCATTGAGATTTATTAGTTCATGTTAAGGGCCTCCCATAGAGTGTGTTACTTTCATGAACATGAAATTGAGATGTTATGCATTGAATTGAATTTTCATGAAATAGAGACGATGATAGTTGTGTTGGATTTCTTGAAATACTTATGAAGTAGAACTAATGATGATTGTGATTTTCGGATGACAAATCCACCGAGAATTTTTGGTATAATGGTAAATATGATAAATAAATTATGTGCTGTAAATGCTAAATGAGTTTTTGGGATAATCCATGTAATTTTAAGATGATTTAAATGGGTTAAGGCACATAAATTTGGAACATTTTAGTTGTTTATGGTATGAAGATGACAAATTTGTTTAATTAATTATAGTCATTAATGATTAATGTTTTTAAGGAGTTATGGTTTTTAAATGGTACATGTGGTAAATTTTAAACGAATATTGTGCACATGGATTACTGGTATATAGGGTATTCGGATTTAGGCTTTACTCCCACATGTTAGTTTATAATGAGGCCCTAAACCCCACCCCTATAAAACATGGGTAAGGGAGTCAGTTCGAGTCTCCATTACCCTAAAAAATGCACGTGATATGAATACTTTAATAGAGACACTAAATAATTTGTTATGTATTTTTTTGTGTGTAATTTTTTCCTTCTGATGTTGAAAACGTGATTCATTCCCCTAATGTGTAGTTTACATGACCTTCATAGGCTGATGTGTGTTTTATGAAAATTTCTACCCCATTGAACAAATAATGAATGTGGATAAAATGATGCGAGTTAATGAAGGGCCCCCAGTTTATATTATATATATATATATATAATTTTGTACCTTCATATAAAATCTGTTTAGACCATGTTTTTTTTGAAACTATTGGTGGTGGCATAATAAATTTTACTCACACCATTCCTGGGACTCCATTGGGTACTTGATCAAACATCATGGTTGCAAGTCAGGACAAGGTAAAATGCTCTATGCTATTGGGTTGAGTATGGGCTTGGAAATATTCCTGGATGAGGGAGTCAAAAGTTTTGTTAGGAACCATTTTTGAGACATCATTTTATCTTTAATATTTTCTTCAGTATACATGACGATGTATGACATGTCATACCATATTTAATATTTTGATAGGGATATTAACCAATTTTTGGAAATGAATTGTGATGCATGTTTATGGTTTAAATTTTTCTTATATATCATAATTTATGTACCCAGGATTACTCTGATAAAAAAGGTATTATATATCCATGTGTTCTATTTTTTCCTCACTATGATTCGTAATCCTTTTACATATAGGGAGGGGTTGCAGAGGTCATTTGGAAAACATGATCGGGGCATCGGGTATTGTGGTTACTAGGCATGGGATGCTACAATGTGGTGTCCAATGATTTTTTTCTTTTTATAATGCCTTACTATTTGGGGATTGTTGATCTGAGACTAGGAAATTTTGGTCCATTCCAATGATCTTATTCATGTTAGTAGCTAACCCATGTTTGAAAAAAACCCAAGTAAGCTGGGTGTGATGTTTTTATTGATTTTTGTTGTTACAATTAGATGATGTTTTACATTGGTAGATTCAATTATTATGTGATCTGACTGTTTTAGGGTATTTTTCTCATATCCAAATTGGAACATGGTTTTCCATATGTGCATTATTTTAGGCACCTATAGATATATCTGACATACATCATGGTAGGCACACAAAGAAAATACATGTGTGGTGTGAGGGACAGAATAAAATTCATTTTTTTAATTAAAATATGAAAGTATTGGTCACTAATCGAGATAAAAAAATATTAAATGAGATAAATTTAATAAAATAGTTAATGAATAATAAAAGAATATTCCTAAATTGTTAAAAATATTTTTATGACATGTTGGAAGCCTAGAAAGGATCCTAAATGAGAAAGATGGTTGTTTCGAGGGTAAAATAGTAAAAACATATGTCTAATGAATGATTTAGGACTTTGAATGTTGTTTTACCCTATTTGGACCATGGCCCATTATAGTATTGATAAATGATTGTGATTGGGGTATGACTATATCTATTTGAATAGTGTATTAAAAAATGGGTTGTTTATGGGTAGTAGAGATCTTTCTTTTGTGAAAACTATGGGAACCCTATTATATGTGTTTTGTGATGTGTGTTTGGAATTTTACAAGGATTCCACCACTATGATGTTTTAATTTTGGGATACCTGGGGATATTTTATAGAATTATCCTCCAGTTCAAGAGTAGGAAACCCCATTGATCTAGGGTAACATAGGGATGAGCTTTTCCGTGTGAACATTTCTTGTTTTATGTTGATGATGGAATGAGACCCAGGGTAGGGTTTTCAATGTACGTTTGAATTTACTAGAGAGTTTCAGTCTTGAAACCCACCAATATTTTCATGAGAGGGTGGACCTAAGGCAGCTGAGTACTGGATAGTGTCCATCCAAAGGATTCTAGATCACCAAGAGAATCCTCATGAGAATATAGTCAAGTTGGATGCAAACATGTTTTGAGGACTATCAATGTGATGATGGGATAGTATGGTTAAGACTAACAAGGAAGAAGTTATGTTGTGGAAATATTTAAAAAATTAGATTCTATAAAATTTCAATCCAATGATTTTGATATTACAGGAGGTAGTGGAGTTTATAGGGTCGACCTAGGGGACTATGATACTGATGGATTATACAAGCCACTTCCCCAAATTGAAAAACTTTTTCCAATGTTGGTATGGGATGAGAGAGCTATGATGATATTTTTTCATGACGGACATATAAATGAGGTCATGTACGCGGTTAATATTTTTTATTAAAATAGGATTAAGATGTATCATATTAGGACCTTATTTTAGAAGGGAACTGAATGCTGACATCAAACTATGGAATTGTTTTTTCCAGTTGTGTCATCCAGTGGTTTTACATTTAATAATAAGAATAAATATTTTTAGATTTCTCTCTATGAATAAGGTGGAAGGAATTTTCAAATTAGAGGACGATATTCTCAGGGTTGTAATTGTGTTTTCTACTATCCGTATCAGAGGCTGAGACACATGGGTGGTCATTGCCTTCGACCACCTGTTGAGTGTCAAGCGTCTGGTATGATGGGTCATGTGAAGGGGTTGAATTGCAACCAACAATATACGTGATATTATGGATGATCAAGGCTAATGAAAACTATAGGTAGGGGTGGGTTACCCTATTCCCGTAAAGAAGATGGAGTTCTATGGGTTATACCTAATGCGATGAATGATGTGGTACTCTAGGAAAGGGAGTCTTTATCAGCAATGGTAGTGCAACCCTAGGGACTCAAAATAGATCCCAACGTATAGGGATGAGTCATCATTATTTAGTTCAGCCTAAACATGGAGGAAGATAGGTTTTTCCATTGATATTTCAAGGTACAGTTCATATAGATTCAACTCTTTCTAGTTCTTTATTTTTAACATGTGACCCACAAAATGTTATATTTTTCAATTTGTGAATGTGTTGTGTTTAGCTGTGGGACATTTGTGTGGGGTTATATCATTTGATTCACCATTATGGGATGAGAATAAAATATCCAGCCACTTAAGGTTTGTACCCTTAATGTCTTAGGGTACTATTTACTTTAGGGATTTTTTTCTCAGTATTCCATGTTATGATTTGGTATTGGGGATAGATGGGATGGTGTCTTTTAAGGATAATATTTTCTTTTACCATTTTAGGATAATGTTCACATCTAGTGAGTGGTATACTCATGTTCACCATTCGGGAATGAGATATCCAGACAATCCGTGCATGTCCCATTATTCAGCTATTAAGTGATCTCACAACCAATGTGGTATGTATTATACTTGATGATGGGGGATATAGTATCTTGGATTTCCTCTAATAGTGGACTAGTTTTTGGATGTGTTCAAATAAACATCTTAGTTCTGCCACCTGAGATAGTTATTGAGTTCAAATTGATCTGATTCTTGGAGATGGACCTATTTATTTTCCTCCATATAGAACTGCATGGGAAGAACATCAAGAATGTTTAATTACGACTATAAATTACATTTTTATTAAAAATAATAATCCTAATATCAAGAAATCATACAATAAGACAACAATCCATATTGGCCATAAATAATAAAGTCAAACTGAATATCCCTTGAAAACCCTCATTCTCTTATTTGGAAGTGACCCAAGACCATTTTAAACAATCAATGAATCTTCTTAACTTCCTTGGATAGGAAGAGCATCTGCCAGAATGTTCTCATCCCTCCATGTATCACTAATAGTGATTGGGTGGTTGATAAATAATCTTCATCTTCAGATCATGTTGGCCATATCCCATTAAGCATTAATGTTCCTTTGAAGAAAATCACTCAACATGGCTATGTATGATTCAATTTTGGAAATATAAATATTATAGTTTATGGAAAACAAAATTCTAGTTTCCATACCTCTTATTTCATATCTAATGCAATTTCCTATTTTTTAGAGAGAACTTAATCATATAAAAACCGACCCCAAGCTGTCTCTAACAGGGCCCCCACCTCCCATTTTCCCACCTATACAAGACTCAGCCACATTAAGTTTCAATCCCATTGAAGGAGATTTCCATCTGAACCACATGCATTTATTATAATTGTTTGCATCCAAATTCCAACAATGACCTATAATATTTCATCGTAAGGAGACACAATGTTTTTTTGGCTTTGATAAGAAACCCAAACATCACCACTATCAACTTCTCCCTCAAAATTAGGAAGAGTGAGGAATACTTAATACTGTAATTAGCCTCAACTATTGCTTCACATAGGATCCATCATCCTGTTGTAAAAGTCATGCCTCAAATCCTATCCTCTAAACCATTCTGTTCAGCGCCCTTAAACCAATCCTCAATAGCTACCTACACAGAATTTCCACCTTAACGTAAATTCATTTCATGTGTCGTGAATCCCCAAACCCCTTTGTCCCAATCACCATTAAAAAAAACATTCCACATGATTTCTGATTTCTATCTATCACATCACTGAAAAAATTGCACTAGTGAGCATTTCTGTGTATTCTAAAATTGATTTTTTGATTAGGGTATGAAAAAATGATGTTGGGACATTATGATAAGACACAAACTGTTTTCAAGAGAAGGTATGATTTTTATGATTTTTTTTTTCCATTTAAGTTTATTAATGTGCCAATAATGTTAATTTCTATACTGAATAGAATCATTCAAACATACCCAAATCAGTTAGTAGTTGTCATCAAGGATGAAATAATAGTGCACTCCAGGACTCCTAAAGATATTTCCAAACATCATGAAATTATCTTGAGTACACCAAGATATAATAGGCTATACACCAAGATATTTAAATATAATTTAAGGATTAATAGAGTATATTTCATAGGTCACATAATCTATTATGAAGGTTTCCTTGTAGACCCATAGAAAGTAAATGTGGATATATCTTGGGAGCATCTGAATTATTTTTTTTATATGCAATGGTTTTTTGGGTTTGGCCGGCTATTATTGTAGGTTTATAAAAAACATTTATTTTTTAGCATAAGTTTTGGGCTTGATCATTAAGGGAATCACATATGAATAGTAGTGATTATGTGGGGATTCATTACATAATCTAAATAAGTGGTTGAATATTGCACTGATTTTGATCCTAACCTATCTGGGTAAGGGGTATATGTTGTTTTTTGATTCATTAAATGTTCGGATTTTGGCTGTGTAGAAAAAAGATGATCAGGTTTTTGAGTATGGGTCACATTAGCTGAGGCCTCATGAATGAAATTACCCTATGCATGATCATTAGTTTCCCATAATTATTTATCTCGTAAAGCGTTGGCAACATTATTTTTTGGGAGAAAGGTTCACTAGATATACGAAGAATAAAATCCATAATTATATATTATGTTAGTGTTAATTGAATATTCAGAAGTGAATATGGGTTGAGTACATGTATTCTTAAAATTTTTAGCTAGTATACACACCTAGAAATGGGAAAAGGTGTGTGGATTATAACATTCAGAAGACTCAAAATCTGGTAGTTTAGGAATCTAGTTTTGAGTGGAGAATAATTCATTTTTTTGAACATATGCATATATAGTTTTTGGATGGAAAATGTAAGATGGTCATTCCATCAATTTTAGTTGAATTTATGCATTTTATATGAATGAGGGAGAGGCAGTATGTGGACCAAGAGTGCTTTGCCTTGTGGGAAAGACTTGAAGGCGGGTATTCACCTTCTAATTGGTCTGTTGATGATGATGGGATCATTTTTGTTTACGAATGTGTTATCATGCCGACATGTAGGATGGAAGAGTAGATGTATAGTTTCATTGCTCAAAGTTGGAGTTTCATCATGTTTGGACAAAAATATATCATTAACATCATTGACAGTATTGGTGTATAGGGACGAAATAAGAGGTTTTAGGTTTCACTACATGATGCTACACCTATTAGCAGGTGAAAACTGAGAATCAGTGATCAGGTGGTTTGTTACATGACTTTTTTCAATCCATAATTAAAGTGGGAAGAAATCCGGTTGAATTTTATGGTAGGTATCTCAATAATTTCTTGGTAATATTAAGTTATTTGGGTATTATTGGATACATTTAAAAAGGTGTCACACTTCTTACTGATTTGAGAGACATTAATCCTTAACCAGTTGGATGATTTTCATTTTTGTGATATATTATGGTTTCACAAGGTTCCAAAAACTATAGTTTTAGACCATGATCTATGTTTTACATTGTGATTTAGGAATGGGATAATGAAGGCACATTGTACCATGGTTGTTTTAGTATGAGTTTCTAGCCATCATACATATATGAAGTCTATGTGTACTATTCATGTTCTAGAGGACATGTTGAGGGATTGTGTCCAAGACTTTGGTTGATATTTGGAGAAGAACATGGTGGTTTTTATGTTCCCTAATAATAGAATGTTACATTGAAACTATTTAGATTAAAAAATATGGGGATCTTTATTGTAGGATGTGTTGGTCTCCATTATAGTGGATGGAGGTAGATGAATCAAAGTAATTTGGTGTGAGTCTCATACCTGAGACCTCATGGTTCGTTTAGTTGATTCAGAAACATATAGATACATATCATTGTAGGATGATGTAATATATTTATTGTTGACATATAAGTATTGAGTTTATGGTGGGTGATATTGTGTTTTTTAGGGGTATCTCAATGGATGCGTCATCATTGGATTCAGAAATAGGGAAATTTGGCACCCAGGTACATGGGGCCATTTTGTATTTTTTTAGAGGATCGAACCGCTGGAATACTAATTGGATTTCCCATAAGATTATAGTGGAATGAATTATTTTTATCATGATTCAAATATTTAAATGTATCTTCCCAAACCATTCCATGTGATATATGTTGATGGTGTTGAGCTTGAGGATGCTTCATCCCTTAATGAGAATTTGTTGTGTATTGTGGATCATTGTGGAAATGTTTTTTAAGGTAATAACATGTTGTTGGTTCTAAGGTTGGGATATAATGGTAACATTTATGAAGAGAATGGGTAGAGGGATATGGATATGCGAGTATAATGGAATTTTCTATTTACCTTGGAAGCTCAGTGATGGTTGGGAGTGCAACTCATGGATGAGACCTTATAAGGTGGGGATGTTGTAAGATCCCATACATATTTTGGGGAACTTCCTTATTTAATTTTGGTTTATATCCTATAAATTTGGTTATTGAAATTATTCGTAAGTTTCTTAAGTTTATGAGGATTCTCTAGGGTGTCTTGGGAGTACATGACTCAATATAATGGGAAAGGTAACCATGATGTATTGGTTTCCTCTTTAGTGTATGGTTAGTTGTAACCATGCTCCATACCCATGCTTTCCTGGATGTGGTGGAAAAACGTTTGTGAGAATACTCATAGTTGAGGAAAATCCATGCAATATTTTATAGAGGAATATTTCATGGTTACCGTAAAAAATTTCTAACTATGTGGGCTCTCTTCGATGTTGTGCGACCTAACCCCCTCTAACAGATGGGGTGGAAGAAAATTGGTGCATGGTTTGGCCAACTGTGAGGCCACACCAAACACCCCATTAAGAGATGTAAATTTACCATTACACCTTGATATATATGTTTCAATACCGAATTTTCTTCCACTATATTCCTCCAGTAGAAAAGGTGACAAAAACCCCCTAAACATCCCAAGGATCCATCTCCCTTGTTTCTATGATGTTTGGAGCACTGATGACTATAGATCAATTTAATAGGCGGGTCTAACACTCCTCTTCCTATATTTTTATAGATTTGGGATTGTGGAATAGTTCTTCTCCTTAAAAATAAATAAAACTCTATTTTTACATATGTTTCTAGGTTGGGGATATGAATGTGGCTTGTGATCAATTCAACGGATAAGGTTAAGTGTAAAGTTCTTTATGAAATCATTGTAAGTGGTATACAAGTTATATCCTATAGTCTTGATGTTTAATCAATGTGTGTGTGGTTGTAATATGGTACATTTTTGTTGTGAATTTTTTTACAATATTGAGAAAAGATAAATTCATTGTAAAGATGAGGAATTGAAACCCCTCATGATCATAGTGGGATGCACTGAGATTGATTAGTCTGGGTTAAGGGCCACTGATGGCATGTTACACTTACTTGAACTTGAAATTGAGATGTTTGGTGTTGAATTTAATTTTTATGAAATAAATCCAATGATAAATGTGTTTATTTTTAATAATATTCATGAATTAGAATACATTATGACTGGGTCTAGTGGTTGACAAGAAATAAGTGATATATGATACAATAGTATATGTGTAAAATGAAATATGGGTTGGAAATGTTAAATTATTTGATGGGAGAAGGCATGTAAATGAAATATGCATTAAATGGGTGGAGGCATGTTAATGGGGAATTTGTAGATGGGTTATGGCATGGAGATGATATTTGTGTTGAAAGAACTATGGTTTTAAATAATTAATGTGATTAGTGAGTTATGGGTTGAAAATGACATAGAACACATAAAATTAAAATGTAGTATAGCATCCCCATTAAAGTGTTATGTATTAGTTGCAATCGTATATAAGTAAACCATACTTTTATAATTAACAGATTATTATTTTATAAAAAAATTCAGTACCAGTCACACTCAGTAATCGATACCTCCTGATTAAATTTCCTCAAATAATTTTAAAAATCAATTTTCCAATATGATCAATTTTTTAATATATTTTGGGTTTTCATTTATACATTGAAAAATAATTTTTTATAAATTTAATTTTAATAAATGTACATAATTATTGGATTCATCCCAATAATATATGGTTATGGTTTTTATGTGAATTTTGTAAATTAGTGATTTTAAGGTAAATTGTAAGAAATGTAGTTTTTATAAATAACAATACATTTAGAAAATTATTAGTATATAATAATGGTCATTAAATTAATTAAATATTTACCTAGGTATAAGTATTTATTTTAATAGTGACTTTATAATTATTTTTTATAGTTTATATACACATAATTGACATTTTAGAACTTATGTTATATTTTCAAAATATTATTTCTAATAAATTCTATAATTCTTATTTTAAAATAAATTTTCATCAATTTTATAAATTTAATATTAAAAAATATATTACAAAATTTTAATTAGTAGGAAAAAAATATATTTTATTGAAAATTTTTTACTTTAGTAAAAATATTTTGTCACCTTTGGAAAAAACATTCCATTGTGGTGAAATTATTAATTTTCAATGAATGATACTATAAAAATATTGTGTTTCTTAATAAAATAAATGTATTTATTTAAAATTAATACTATAATATTATTTTTAAAAATATATAAAGGTAAATTAATAATATTTTAATTTTCAATAATTTTATAATAAAATTAATAGAACGTAACAACTAAAACCTCATTTTCTGGGAAAATCATTTTTTTGTAAAATCAGTTTTTCTATAGATTATATGTGTCAATTTAAAAGGTAATTTTATCACACATATAAATTTATATACATTAAATATATATAAAATTTTGATTCAACATGAGGAAATTATGTAGGAATGATCATATTATAATTTTAATAATAAATCAATTACCATGGTAAATTTTTAATCAAGCTTAATAATGATACAAATGGTTACATACAATATATATAATTTCTCATAAGTAAAATGTAACTTAACCATTATATAAATCATGGTAATGTGATAAATTAATACTCACATATCCTACATAACACATCTATTTATAATCCACCTATCTCTTCAAACCCACCAATTTCCCAAGTGGTCCATTAATATACCCTTAACAACTCTAGTTTTCTAATAAAATACACCACTTTTCACATATAAAAGTTAATTAATCTCATCCATTACCTCATCCATATCCACCCGAAAATAATTTATCACTAATCTAACATCCCTTCATATTCTTCCATATACCTCTTAATGAGTTCATTATGATAAATTTATTCCCCCCCAATCATTAAGAATCTACCTAACAAGGTAAGGGTTCTCCACCACCTCTTTTTTATTAAATTTATTTTTATGATAAGTCCTTTAATTTTAAAATTTTTCATATATTATTTATTTAAAAATAAATAATTTATTATTAAATTTATTCACTAATATATTAGATACTACCAACATCCATCAATTAATACATTTTGTAATCCATTTGTATAACCATTATGCTACTTGAATCACTCATTGATTATCTCCCTCCTCATTTCAATTCCATATCTTTCTTATTTCCTCAAATTTTAATTATATATGATTGTGGTTACCTTTATTCATAATAAATCTTATACTATCCTAATTATTTATTATTTATGGGACATTACAATTACATCCCATTAAACCCATTTCAAAATATTTTTTTTATAACTGTCATGCTGCCAAAATATCTCATTGATTATCTACCTCCACATTTCAATTCATGAACATAAATTTAAATAATAGTATTAATTACATGGTATTATGATTAATCATTTTCATAATCAATCAATAACTATAAAAGTGAATTTATATTAATTATATAATCTTAAATTCACTCATTAAACCCATCTATTAGTGCGTTTGAATACACATCTTGTTGAAAAAATCATTGTTTGATTTTTGGTCTTCATTTTGGGAACACCCAAATATAATATATTAGAACATTTCGCATATTAATTATGTTTATAAAATAGTACTTATTAGAAAAAAATTTAAAATTGGAGACTATTATAGTTATGTTCTTTTTATAGTAAGTCAGAGTGTGATCAGCTATGAGAGAAATCATGTTAAGGGTTTATGTATTAATCATCATTCATTAATTCATTATTTGATAAGACACAATAATATTAATATTTATAATGTTAATACGACCCCCTGGAATTATATTTTCATAAATGTTTATTGATCTTCAACCCTTAAATTCTATTCATTATCTTCCTTGATGTTTTCTTTGATTTTTATCCTCCATAAAATGAAATGGGTTTCATAGCTCAATATGATTATTAATTTATAATTATTATCCTTAAGCTGCATATTATGATAAAAATGGTATTCATTATTTTAATATTGGGATATAAATTTTGATTCATTTTTTTTGCCGATGAGTTCACTTATATCTAGAAAATGAAATGATGTTAAGAATAACTCTCATCCTCTAAAATGATTGTTTCCCCTCCTTGTCCAAATTATCCTTTCTCAACAATATAATCCTTTATACATGGAGATAAAACATTTTTTTCTCATGTGGATTTTATATTTACATTATCGTATTTTAGAAATAATTTTTTGGTTACTCTTTTTTAGTGCTGGTTTTCAACAATGCTATTTCAAAATGATGAAACTATTTTTCAATCCATTCAAAATGAATCATTTTTCCTACACATTGAATTCTTCTTGAAAAATGGTATCTTTTTTAATATCAATTATTGATGAATGTTTTTAAAATTAAATTTTTTCAATGTGTTTGGAAATATAATTTTTAAAAATCTTTTTCAATGTGACCATAAATTCT
The DNA here is from genome assembly GCA_963277665.1 of Viscum album. Taxonomy (NCBI): domain Eukaryota; kingdom Viridiplantae; phylum Streptophyta; class Magnoliopsida; order Santalales; family Viscaceae; genus Viscum; species Viscum album. Next base: position 1,174,241,491 of record OY728120.1, read on the forward strand.
TCTTTTACTCTAATAAAAAATAAATATTTTAAAAAACACTTTTATTATTTCACTACCATTTTGGAGTATGTATCTAATGTGTATATTTCTTATATTATTTTATATGAATCACATTTTAAATTTTATTATGAAATACTCTATTGGGGTGATTTAAATTTCTTATAAACCATTTACATGCTTGAGGCCAATGTTTGTTGATATCATCTTGAAATATTGTGAAACCCATTGTTCTTTGACATGGTTCATTTATTATGTGATGAATGAAACCAATTTTATTTCCCATTTATTTTCAAGAATTTTTGAATGATTATAATTTAATGGAACTAATATATATGTATATATATATTTATATTAAAGTTTGGGGGTCCTATATCAGCTTCCAATTCATTGGTTGTGGGTTTAAATCACATGATATGATGAAATGGTGTGTGAATAAGATGCAGGAAAAATTATTCTCATGTTTTTTATCTGAATGAGATGCTCGAAGCATTATTCGAATGTTTTTTTGGGTGATTGTGAGGTGAGAATCATTTTAAAATTGTTTTTGTATGACTATGACATCTAAATATTTTTTTTTCAAAAGTTCTTATGCATATGTTCATGATATAATTCTTGGTCATGCAATGATTCAATGAAATTCTATATTTCTATTTACCTATGATTATTCTTCTTGACACATGTTTAATGAACCATGATTCCATACCTGTTTCCAACGAATATATTTGTTAATTTTTGATTACATATCCTTTTATCATGTCTTAGAGAAAACTCATATTATTCCATTTTCTCATAAAAAGAAAAATATCCCATACCCTTGGTTTCTAATATTATTAACCCTTGATAACATGATGAATTTTTTTTCCAAAACTGATATTTCTAGGTCACCCCTTTCTTATTTTTAGAATACATAGGCTCCGAATAGGATTATATCATGTGAGATATCATGAAGAAACTCTAGAGTTGGGCGATTATGGAGAAATGTTCACCGGTGATGTAATATAATATGTTTATATAGTAGATCTCAAAGACACTAAAAATTTATGTCCTTGTGTTAGGTGAATATTTTTGAGATTTACAATATAAGTCATGGTATTATTGTACTATTTAAATTATATTTATCTTAGATCAAACCAGGTAGTATATGATCTGGGTATAGTAATTTTGGGATATTAGATTATTTATTTTAATGGATAAGTTTAGATAACCTTATTAATAACCCGAGGGAAAAGGCTAAGGTATTAGTTTATGTATAAGATAAAATCATGATGTTTTAGTAAATTAGATATTTCACAGTTATCCAAAAAATTATATCCTTATTTTTCAATTATAAGTGGATATAGAAACTATCACAAATTTTCCTATGCGTAGTAATACCAAATGGGGAGTGTTGGGTATTAAGTCAGCCATGACCGGGTGCACGAAAAAGATGAAAACATTTACACCTAGTTTGAATCTACTAGTGTATATGATATGTACAATAATATGATCTTTATGATCCAATATGAAGGATTTTTATCTGTGATTATTTTAGGGATTAGGTTAGGAAGTATGATAGGGTAAACATAATGTAACATATGATGATGCAATTCGGTTATAGGATGAACCAGATTTGATATAATTGAAATGAATCTATGATAATTCGTAATGAATTTATAAATAGATAATACATATAACAATTGATATTTAATATTAATATTATCATTTACTCTAATTTGGTTGGATATAATCATAATCTTATTCGTTTAGATATTTGATTGGAAAAAAGGTCATGAAAATATTGTTATCGAAGGTATGTTCCATGAAAATAATAACACTAAAATATAAAGGTATATTTAGAATAAATTCTTGATAATTCATATATACACTAACATTTTGGGAAAATATAAATTAATTATTCTCCCATCGAATTGAAATGTTTTTTTAATGAAAATTAGTAAATTATGTTAGGATAATCATTATATATGTTTAAGTATTTTTATCATAAAGTGATAATTATAATTGTAAGGATGTAATTTATTTATGTGGGGATTTAATGACTAATTATTTCAATATTTTTACCCATAAATATACATTATATTCGATACATTTTCAACATGCATCACCCAATTCAAACGAAAACCACGATATATGAAGTTAAAATATAAATGTCAAATATAATCATCAAAACCCATTTGTTAAAATTTTCAAAATTAAATGGAGAAACAAAATTATGAAATATGTATATAATAAAAATAAATACTAATTTGAAATTATATAATTATAGTTAAATAACAAATAATATAATTTTAATTTCAAAGAAACAATTTCTCAAATTGGTATTTATATCCATAAAATAATTATATTAAGATAATAATTAAATAGATTGATAAAATAATGAAAATTTTACCAACTAAAGAATTATAAATTTAATGGAAATGTGAATAAAAATATATAACATGTTAATAATAAATTTTCGAATATGAATAATTTTCTACATTATTTGAGATGATAAATATATATTGAAATCTGAAATTTTATAAATTTAATTTTATATAATATACATCATTTTAGATTAATAATATTAATATTAATAGAAGATATGTTTATTCTATTTATATAAAAATATTTATTTTTAGTTAAATTGTGAAAGATACAATCTTTATAAATAACTTGACTTTTATGACATTATTATTATAAGGGTATGAATTTTAAATTTATAAACCATTATTTAATACCAAATATATATTTTATAAGAATGTTTATAATGTAAAAATTTTTGGTTTTATTTTATATACTAGTATTTGACATTTTATAACATAATATATACTTATCAAAAAATTATTTTTAATAGATTTTTAATTTATAATATTAAAATTAATTTTGATAAATTTTAGAAATTTAATATTATTAAGTGGATTTAATGTTTTTATTATGTATCAGAAAATTATATAATATTTATCACATTAATTTTGGAAATAATGATTAATTTACAATATGTAAAAACTAGTTACCAGGGTAAAATGTTTATTTTTCAAATAATGATACCTTCCTTAATAATATTTATTTTTCCTAGATTAAATGGATCTATTTAAAATCATGAAAAATATTATTTGTTAACATATAATAAAATAAACACTCATTTAATCGGCAGACAATGTTTAATATTATTAAGAACCTCTATCATTAAAAATGAAATTTTATACAAATATATTTTTTCTACACATTTTATGTATTAATTTGTTGTCAATTTTATAATAATAATCTTCTGGATTTGATTAAAAATATCCCAAAATTGCATAAAAAAGTTCAAATTTATTAGTTAGGGTCATATTATTTTTTACGTAATAAAATAAATACTATTTTTAATTTTTAATTGCGATTAAATAGGTAAAACTGGGTAAATAAAATATCTCAAATCCTATATAATTTTTTTAAAAATGAAATATTATAGAATTAATTTTTAGGTAATAAATTCATAACCAAATTTTTCACATATAATATATTGACATAGTTCACTTAACTCACCGAATCAACCTAAAACCCATGTGAATTCATTCTTACCCCTTCCATATCAATTTATTTTCCTGAAAAGGACCTTATTTTAACTCTTTAAATAAAGCTCACTCGCAACTATTATCTAATATATCTCCACCCCAAAAAAATTTATAATCAATTTCACTTCCCTACCCCTTTCTAAAACACTCCTAAGGTGATCTAATGGTTTAAAAGATTCCTCCCAAAATTTAATAATCTACTATAAAGGTTACAGTCCTCAATCTCCTCATTTTGATTCATGTTATTATTTTTTGACAATAACCTTTTGAAAAGTTGAGACTGAAGCATCCGTTTATTTGGAAAATGGGATTATTTATAGATAAAATCATGCAACAGTATGTTCATATGTGATCTCGGGGAGTCTCAAACATGAGACCTCACTAAGACCCACACGGTCAACTACAAAATGATCTTCGCCATATAGGAGGTGATAATCCCCTTTTGAATTGATTATGGACTAATTTTTTCATAATAAATACACGAAGATCAAAATTATTTCATATTAACGAGGCACTACCCTTCTCTATTATTAAAACAAGTTCATTATCCATTTTATAGGTTTTACACTGCCAAAATAACTTCTTGATTTTATCCCTCCTATTTTCAATTCAATATCTACCATAATATAGCCATCTTAAATTACGTTTGATTATATTTCCATGTATATAAAATTAATCTTTTATAGTCCAAATTATGTACTATTGATTATAGATTACAATTGTTTCTGATTATTCCCATTACATAATCCATTTTGTATAGGTGTAATGAAGCTGTAATCCCTCTTAAATTCTCTACATCCTCTTATAAATTAATGAACTTCCATTGACATAATAATTTTCATTTCCATTTGATTATTATTCCACATGTTAATAATAAATTACTTACATGAAAACTGATTTCCTATTAACAAGGGACTAGCATTATCATTCATTAAACTCATTCTATAATCCATTTTTAAATCCATTTTGATGTTGAAATCATTCATTTGTTTTCCATATTCATATTATCAATACCCAAAGATAATATAATTCAATGGTATACATATAAATAAATATTATAATATAATATCGATATGAATATTGTACTAAAATTGGTGACTAAGATATACATATTTGTTATATCATAAGTAACAACATGATCAACTAAGTGTTAATTCAATGTTTGGGTTTCCATTTCAATGCTTTTTTATTGAGGAATACATTGATATTATGGAACAAAAATCATTTTATGTTGAAACATCATCCCCTTTGACTTATGATATCAAAAATTATTTTTACATAGAACCATCACATCCATTCACACTCATACAACCCATTGGATATAGTTGACATCTTATTTAAAATGTCATGGTTTTAATAATTCAATATGATTATTGAGTTATAATATTTTTCCTTGATATTAACCATTAATTTCCAATGTTAAACCCTATTTCTATTTTTGGAGGTAAATTTTGATTCAAATAATCTTTTTTATGACTTATTTTCTTTCATAAAAATACAATTATGCTGGGAATAATTCTTATCCTCTTCAAGGATGGTTTCCCATCCTTTTCCATATTATTCTTTCCCCCTAATGTTATCTACTATAATTGGGGATACAATTATGTGTTTTCTACTTTTACCTACATTTATATATTATCATGCTTTAAAAATTTATTTTTGGATACTATTTTTTGATGTGAATTTTCAAATTGGTTATTTCAAAATATTCAAAATAATTTTCCATCCTTATAAAATTAATGATTCTTTAAACCACAAAACATTAAATTAAATTACCTTTATTTCATTCCAAATTTCAATAATTGATGATTATTTTTCAAATTAAATGGTTTCAATGTTTTTCTAAATCCCCTTTAAAAGACGATTTTTAATGTAAACCTAACTACGTCTTCCATTATAAATATAAAAGTCTATTCTAAAAAACTGTTTTCTGTTTTCCCCATCATTTTCATAAATGTATCTAATGTGTATATTTATTTTGAAATTAACTTTTATGAATCAGATTATAAATGATAATATGAAATATAAAATTAGGGTGATTTAATTTTGGGTATCAATTGTATACATGTTCGAGGTCAATTTCAATTATATAATTTTCAAAGGTTGTGAAACCTATTTTTCTTTTCCATATGTTCTTTGTGATATTTGGAATGAAACCAATTTTATCTCCAACAGTTTTTCATGATATGTTGAATTATTGAAGTCTTATAGAACTTATATGTATGGATGATGATGGGATGGGTCTTATATCACTCTCTAATGCTTTGGTCAAGGTTTCATATCACATGAAATGATTAAATGTTGCATGAATGAGATGAGATATGATTTGTACATAGGTTTATTATCAAAATGTTATGCATAAATCATATTTCACATATTTTTCAAAAAAATGAGATATGTGAATATTTTTTCACATGTTGTGTGAATGTGATGTAGAAATATTTTTTCACAATATTTTCTTTTCTTATATTGATTCCATTATTCGTGGTTTTAATGTGATTAAATGATATGATATATTTTTTTATTCATATGAATATTCATATTGAATCATGTTTAATGAATCACAATTAAAAAAATTCCATGGTATATGCTCAGGATGTTTTAATTAAATTTATTAATATCTTGATTGTGGATAGTTTTTATAGTAACATTTTCTACTAATAATTGATTTATTCCAAACCAAGTTACCTCACATGATTATTAACAAACCCTAAATGACATGTGGTTATGTAATCCCTTACCCATCAACGGATATCACCCATTTATTATGTTTCCAATCCTTAGTTTATGATAAAAACTACATCATAGGATATATCATGAAATTTTTATAGTGAATTGTGATTATGGAGAAATTTTCATAATTTATGTAATGTTTGATGTTTTTATAGATGATATACAAGCCACTAAACCATTACATCCTTGGGTTTTTTTTTCCAATTTAAAAGATTTATTTTCAAATTACTAGGATTATTATAATATATAAGTTATTTTTAGCTTCTTTAACTTCAATGATATTAAAATATATGTATTTTTTAGGGTTTCAGTAGAAAATATATGTAAAATTATTAAAATAATTTTCAAAAGGTTTTTTAATATGGATATAAAAAACATGTAAGTCGCTTTCAAATTTCTATTAAAATTTGTGAAATGGGGGCATTATTAAACTAATTTTAAAATTTTTTCAAATATATTTACCATGTGATAAAATGAAGTTAAAAATAGTAAATTTTGAGTTGAATATAAAAATATATATAAGAGTAATGATATATATTTACTTATTCATATAATGAATTAACCTCTCTTTTGTTAAACCAAAAAACATCACAAAAAAATGGGAATTGGAGTTTATTTCAAAAACTAAAGAAACAAGATTATGAATATTTTTTTAGAAAAATAGTTATAAAATCTAGAAAATTAAACCCTATAATTAATTATAAAAATGAGATTATTTTCCAATTTTTTAATAGATTTTGAAAAAAGATATATGTGCAAAATATTAGAAATATTCTTCTTTAGAAAATGGTAAATGATGTAAATTGGAAAATATACCTTCAGATATAATTTACGTTTAAAGAAGATAATTCTTTTAAATTTAAAAATAATATGGATATTGGGTAAATATATTCCCATCCATAATGAAGTAATAATATTTAGTCCTTATAAAATCAACCTTTTTTTAGAATTGTGAAACAAATAGAGGAGAAATTTCAAGAATATTTATAAATGATAGAAATTAAAAGGGGAATACAGTATAATAAAATCATTGGGTGGATGTTTCCAAAATAATATGGATATATTTCATAAATAATGGTTTAAAATCAATGAATGTAAATTATGGAAACAACAACACATATTAAATAACAAATGTATGAATAAATGGACAATGCATATGGAGAGAATTGATTAAAGTGAAACACATTAGGATAATTTTTTTGATATAATAATTCAATAATTTAGTATATAATATATATAATGGTATATTATTCAATAATAAAAATCATGTCTTATGGAATTGAAATTGAGACCAACAACACTTACATTTAGCCCCATTATTTTTCGTGATATATGATGCTCTAATATAAAAAACCTATGTTTAATAAAACATGAATCAATATGTATTTTTTTCATTATTTATTAGTTATAGTGATTGTAATTTTTCCATTACTATTTCATTTGAAGATATGATGACTTGAAGACATGCCTTATATCAATTGTTTCTATTTTGTTTTGATTTTAGGATTTTTATTATTAATAATTTATATCATTATTAAATTATTAGAATAATATCATAATAAAATAAAATAAATTTATTCTACCTAATCTAAAATGATGATCCATGTATGTAGTTATATGTAAATCATTCAAAACATTCTTAAAGGCGGGCGAAACCAGCCATTTATCCAAAAGATTCAAAAAATGTGGGAGACATAGGATATTATATAAATTGATTAAAATTTATATACTAGAATCCAAATAAATATTATTAAAACATTTCAATATAATAACTTAAAATGTTATAATAGTGGAATTTTATGGGAACAGTAGAAATATGAAGAGAAAGAAAATAATAAAAGAGATTTCAGGTTAATTATTCATTAATGATTTACGAAATTGCTGAATCCTTGAAGTCATGATGTTAAGTAAATGATGAATTTCCCTAAGGTTTATAACTGAAATATATGTGAAAAAATGTGTAGATATTGGGCTTCTATAATTTATTGGGAAGTGGTGTGGAAAGGGAATGGAGAGTGGTTATTCATACTTGAAGGATGTGGTATTTTTGGGTGAAAATAATGATTCTTTTACCTTTTAGGAAACTAATTTTGAATAGAGTTTATTACCATGATTTTTTAGGTTTACTATTAGTAAAATAAGTGTTATAAAATTTTATTTAAATCAAAAACCAAATAGAACCTTCCTACCATCGAACTAATTATGAAGAACCAAAAATAGTTTTTTTAGGATAAAATACAATCTAGGTTTTAAAATGTAAAATCAAATCTTATAAATTTAAAATTATATATTCAAATTCAATATTTTGGTACATAAATATATTTTTGGTCGATAAAAAGGTTACACATTTTTTAATCTCATAATTATATGATGATGATCATATAAAAGTTATGGTAATCATAACAACTATATTTTTAACTATTCAAAAAATACAATTTCCTCAAAAAGGAAAAAATTAACCCTATAATAATTTCAATGAGGCGAATCCAAAAAATAAATCCATTTATCAAAATGAATTTATATTTTCAAATAATTTAAATTTTAAGTGAAAAAAAAATATTATGTAAAATATTTTATAGTGAAATGTATTTTAAAGCATTAAGTTTATTATTCTTATTTTATATAAATTTAAAATATAAATAGTATTACATTATTATTTTGTTGAAAAATCGTGTCATTAAAATAATACTTAAATATTGATCAATTTAATTTTTTATCAGCAAATACATTAAATAAATGGAAAATATAATTGTTCAAAATATAATCTTTTAGCATTAAATTATTTTAATCACATTATATAATTATTTAACTTTGAACAATTATATTTATTCCATTCACTAGAATTATAAAACATAAAATTAACCAATAATTATTACATGTAAAATAAATCGTTTTATATATCTATATTATTTAATTGTGGTATTATTATTCTTGTTATTTTCATAATAATATTTTACATTTTATAGCTACGATGCATTATATATTTCTTACTATATAAAATATATTTTGGTTTTTTTAATTCAATATTGGAAATTATATAATTAATTAAATATAGGATTTATTTTATGAAAAACAATACACAGCCCCATCCCCCAAACGTTCCACTCTAGGATCGACAATGAGAGAAGGGATATGGGACACCTGAAGATCTCCTCAAATAGGCTATGGTTTCTGAAAAATCACCAAGGGTATATCATATATACAAGATTGAAGCATTAACCTCTAAGGGAACATGAGAAAAGGAATATAATATTATTAGATAAATAACTTCCTAGTTAGATATAGATAATATAATAATCTTATGTACATACATGTAATGTCATGAAAAACTGAAAAAACTAAATTGGGAGAAAAAAGTACCAAAAGAAAAACTCATCGGAGACCAAGATGCCCCAACATCTCATGAAGAACCATGAGATAGTAATATACTACCATATCTCTAACATAATTCATTTTACCTAAAAAATAACTTTTATTTCCATAATGTGTGCTTAATATGTATGCTCAGTAGGATCCCCCCAGGAGCCTTTCTGGAAAAAGATAATGAAATTGTACTAAAGACGAGTAAACAAAAGTTGAAGCTAACATGTCATCTAGATACATTTAATAAGTTCACAACAACACCATGGATATCTATTTCCAAGTAACTCATGATATAGATCTTATAATATAGAAATTAAAAAATGGGAACCCCTTTACACTTCCCAAATTGTTTGCTTCTCTTTTCTAATATTGAATGCCCTGGTCCATCTCTTTCCAATATAATCCTATCCAAACCCAATAAGGATAAAGTATCATAAAAATTATAACATTAATCACATAACCTCATCATCCTATTTCACATCCCCATATATTAATTGAGTAGTTTCTTGGATACCCCACCACCTTTATTTTTTATATCATACATCTAGTATTTTACCTCTAGCCATTATATCAAATACACTATGTAATATTCTTGAAAAATTATATCCCTTTCACCTAATATCTAGAACAATACATTGGATACTCCATCTAGAGATACATTTGTGTGAAATAACCCCAATTCATTATAGCCCTCTATATTCATATATGTGGAAATATAAGCACCATGAACACAATCACATTATACTACCGAGATTATAGATTAGGGCTAATGGGGTTATCAAGATATTTGTTCCTAACTAACTAGGGTGTTGTGGGAAAAGACCCTCCAAGAGCACTAGGTGTTAGTATACCCACTAAAATGGGTTGGTTAATATTTGAAATCACAAAATATACATGACTTAATACAACTAAAAACATCACTATAGGTATTATCATAGTCATAGTCTCAACTATAGCTATCATATCTCTAATAACCGACATGAACCACTAATGAAAATATATCATATAAGCACAAAAGGACATTAAAAGATTCATTAAATTACTTATTTCCCTTTTAACATATAACCTTAAATTAATTAATTCATTAACCATTAATTTTCACAATTAGAGATTCTTTGTCATAAACCGTCAGAGTAAATTATATGTTGTCTATGCATAATCCATCTGGATATAACATTTCTCAAGATTAAAAATTTTCAAATCTACTGAATGATCACACACCATGGGTGAAGTTATTTATCAAAAATTATTATCATTCAATTATTATAGGTACTCTAAGAAACATACTAAGCTATCAAAAAAGAGAGGCATAACCAAGAAAAACTACCTACCTCAAGAAGAGGGGAAAGAATGGAGGAAAACTAGTAAAATGACTATCCAAACCTTGAGTAGAACATTAAAAGTCCAAGATATATATTTAATCACAACAACAGGAAACCCCAACATCAACCCCTTCCATGAACCCCGATACTATCACTAACACCATCAGGCATATCACCATGCATATTTCCATCACTTGCATTAAATGTTACATCAAACCTATGCCTCCTCATCAATATCTCATCCACCAATGACCATACAAGGCTGAAATCACATCACATATTAAAGATTAAATCTAGATCAACATATAATGTAGAAAACAACCCTCCTGGTTATTAGTTAAATTATGATATAAACAAGAACAAATCAAACTATTTTCTATCAAAGGGTCCCTCTAAGACCAAAATTTTATTCTTTTTCAGACAATAGGTTTTATTACATATATAATTATCAAATTCCTTTGAAAAAATTCCATACTATAGGTTACCTAATACACAAACATTTCAAGATATTAAATTATTTACACTTGCCTTAGAAATTATATTCTGGTTTTAACAAACATTGTGAACTCCATTCCATTTAACCTGACTCATTATTATAACAAACTATAATAATTTTAGACTCGTGTTGTTTACATAATTCCGTTAACATAAGGATGAAAATTTTTAATTAAATATTTACTATGATATGATTTTATTTACATAAAATTATTGGAATCTAATGATTGATTAAACAAACCACTTAAATAATTTATCTTACACATAAAATTTCATGATTTACATTATTTAAGAATTTTCATGACATTTTATAGGATAACAGAAGAATAAAAATCTCACAAAATAAGGAAAAACATATATAGCACAAATATCCATAAAATGATGAGGCAAATAGTGATCTATATGAAAAACATGTGATTGCTAACCATAATCCTTTTCATTTTTCATTAGGGTTATTTTCAACATCATCCAAAAATACAAATCATGATAAAAGTATTATTTCCCATATGAATAAAAGATAATAAATGAATACTCTATCTCAATGAATAAACATTATTTGAATGATAATGGAATGAAAATTATGATTTTTGATCATGTCTCGGGTAAGGAAATATATCACCCTCTAAGAACATCACACCACAACTGCACCAACAACAACAAAATAGACATTTTTAAAACGATAGAGATAAATCACTATGGAATTAAAATGAAGAATGAGAGAAAACATAGACCAATACATGAAGAAAATAAATGAAGTAGTGTAGGATAACACCTTGGATGACTAGGGTGAGAATAGAGGAATCCAGCGAATAATAAAATTTTAATGGTTTTTAAAACACTTTGGGAGACTACCAATGACGTATTGAGTTGGTAGAGAAAAAAAATATGGGTTTGAAGACTTAGGTAATTGTACATCTCATTAGAACACTTCTCAGTGGGAATTTAACATGTGAATGGGTCAATAACATTATGAATTATGCATGTCATGTATTCCTCTAAAAGACTTGTCACCTCAAAATATACATCCCTGGACTAATTCACATTGTGAATCCAATGTTCACGAGGTGAGGATTCATTGTTTGATTCATTGGGTGAAGAAAAACTATTCCATTCACTTAAAGAGTTTTGTATACATAATGAATAGAACCTACGAATCCCAATCATATATGTTCTGAATTCCACTTTGGCCATGAACCAAACTCCCAAAAAACCATGAATGGAATAAAAAATACATGGGCACCATTTAACACCATGAAATTATCCACCACCCATATTTAATCTCTCGAACTCCAAAAAACCTCCTCTTGGTCTAATATGAGCACCACCAGATTCAAAAACATAAAAATGGATAAACATGAATAATTTAGGACCATACATTAGATACACCAAAAAATATTTTCATACAAGATAATTTACAACCAAACACAGAGAGGAAATATAAAAAAGGGTATTCCCAAAAAATGCATGAAATAATCTAAACCGTCTTACCAACACTGGATATCAACCACCACTCTTAGGGGTACCAAGTGCCAAATCAGAGAAAAACTATCTTCTAAAAACTCTCATAGGGTGAGATAACACTCAAACAAGAGAAAACCCTAAGAAAATTCATCGTTGAATAAGAAATTGGCTCATAAAATAAATAATGGACAAACAAAAAAATAGGTTTCACTTTAAAAGATGAGATAAACATAAAATAGAATTGCATATTGAGCATATATCTATAATTCACATTCTTAGGTACTCACATCAATGCCACATAGTCACTAAAATATGTGAATTAATGGAAAATCACACACACATACCAACTACACTTAGTAGTCCTGGATCTCCACAATTGTATCCTTGAGGGTCTCATAATTTTCAAATTCTGTTTCTCCTAATCAATGAAGTGATAGTCTTTGTGAAGGTAATGATGAATCTATGAAACCTAGAAAACATCACGTATCCACATCATCTATGGAGGAAGTTCATGATAATATTTTAAGAATCCAACAAGATCAAACATATCAAAAGGACCATTAATTTGGGGGGATTGATTACCCCCATGACAATTATTAACTTCCATAGACGAGGAGTCACCTTTAGGAACACAAAATCTCAAATGTCAAACTCCAATGCACTAATACTATGATCGACATAGAAATTATATTGATCCAGCACTACATACCTCCTCACTTTAATAACCTTATCCATATCAATCATGTTATATGCATGTTCTGGTCCTAGAATTTCTAACTCTCAAACCCTATTCCAGCACAATGGGGTATGAAAATGCCATCTGTACAATATTCTAATGGTTCCATGCCAATATTTGTGTGAAAAATATTTCTGCAAGTAAAATTTACCAATGTATGATTCTCATACATGAACAACAAAAATCCAAGATAAAATAAGATATCATGTCCTCAAGATTATGGATAATATTATATCTTTAACCACCCATATATGGATGAATATAATTGATGACACATGTCTATGATCATGTATTTTGGTGTAAAATTCTTCAAAACCTAAGGTAAAATGTGGATCATAATAAAAAATGATCATCCTTTAAACTCAGTGAAGTCTCCCCTATCTTTCTGATATTAACTCGACAAAATATCTATTGATATTGACTCCATGACTACTATTAAGTGGGTTGGTTTCATGAAATAGAGCACAATCACACCTATAAAATCTTATCCTTCCTGTACTCAAGGTAAAAAAAATTAAAAATGCCCATTGATATTTCCTCCAACTTTTACTGGGGAACATCTAGTGGCTATAGAAAACTGTTATGAAAATGATGTTAGAACAAGATTTTCTATAAGACCAAACATCAAGACACAAACTATGAAAGTATATTCTTTAAACCATGCCACCAAAACATCCTTCATATATCTCAATACATATTTTTCATGATAGGTTGTACCACCATGAGTGAAATTTCAAACACATGAAAAACTATCTCATGCATCCGAAACGAGGTGAAAATCCTCTCTTAGAATAACATCATGTGCTTTTCTACACTTAGGCTATCCATTAGGGGCACCACCAAGGAAAACTAAATATCTCAAGAATTTTACCTCATAATCCCCTTAATAGGAATCCTACACCCTCTTCACCAATGATTACAACATTTCCATTTGAAAAAGAAAACCTCTACCACTAATCTATATCAGATCAAGATGCATCAATAAGAGATCATATGTCACTCTACAGGAATCTCCATATTCATACACAGTATTAAAGTGTTTATTCCTACTTAGGGAATAAACTAAAATATTATCCATACCCTATGTAAATGAAATTTTAATGTTTAGAAAATGCATGAATTCCAGCTAAATTTACTATTTAATTTTCAACTTATTATGGGGGAAGATATACCGGAGGCTATTAAGATTGATAAAAACCAAAAAATGCTTACAGATGAGGAAATGTGAAAACAAATTCAAAGAAACAAAAACTACCACCGAATCAGGATTTTTGGTGGCACAATTACATTAATAGGGATTTAACTATGAATACACATAAAAAATATTTTCTATATCTAAAAAAACCCAAATGATGGTGAAAAAGACTATATATAACCTCAATATGAACTCCCTATTTGAGAAGATATAGATATAGATTTCTAAAAAAATTCTTCTAATAGTACTTGAATGCGACCAGAGAAAAACCAATCGACAATGGAAACCTAATATTTTCAATTTATGTTTTTTAGGGGAGTTAAAAACTGAGCTTTTTACCTAACAACCTCCTACAATACCCAACATGGTGATGGAAACATGTCAACTATATATTTGTCTTATGGAGTATTCAATAAATGACTACCTCTATCTCAAAAGGATCAAGCACTACTGCCATCGAGGACATGTCATGCCCATTAAATGAGCTTCATGATCCTGGAACATAGACTTACTAAACATATTTCATTTCTACTGAGGATAAAACACCCAAAATGGAATGTATATGTTAAATACACTATTACTAATATATGGAGTACATGAGGATGTTGTCGATGAAAAAAATGAGGATATATCTAATCATTACTTAAATACATGGTTCACCAAAATCACGAACATTCGTAGAGAATTTTTTTAACCGAAAGATATCAGAATGAACTTGTAATGATTATATTGTCATCAGATAGAAGTCTTCAGAACATCATCAACTTTCACCCATATTTCATGATATCACTAATGCAATTTGATCATAGAGAACAAATTTTATCCTTTATTATAATCTAAAAAATGATCAATACATAGATAAATATATTAGTACATCACTATCATATGATTCAATCATCGATGACAGATTCCAAGATGGATATTTTCTTCAACATTCCAAATGAACAAAACTAGATCACCCCATGGTGGTATATTAATCCAATACAATATTTTTTGTAATAGATCATCGAGATATTCTCATGGATCTCATAACTCAAAAAGAACAATACAATATAGGTAAATTGAGATTAGATAAATTACATACTATAGTTCTATAAAATAATGACCTCTTAAAAAGGGGTAATTAGAAAACCTCATTAGAAAAATATGAGGTTAACATTACAAAACCATTGAAAACCAAGCTAACAGAACCTTCAATGAACATATAATTATATTCTCCATCAAGGAAGGAAAGGAAGGAACACACCTCCAACTCATTTGACAATCTCAATCTCCAATGGCCATTGTGGTGTCCTCTCAAACATCAAAGAACACTCATAATATCTTAATGTAATCCATAATATCTTACACTGAATACTTCCAGTCCTTTTCATGGATGATGTCGTATGGATATATACGTAGACAAAGGAATGGTGATAAAGAGTTGTGTTACATAAAAATTATATCATAGCCTCTATAGACTTCTTACAGATATTCTAAACCTCTAACCGGTGTTGTAAACGAAAATGTAACCGGATATCTCTCCACCTCATGTCCCAAAGAACAGAAAAGGGAAGGTGATATGTAGGAGTGTATATCTCCTAAATTAAACCAGGAATAAAAATAGATTATAGGAAAATGATACCACAAACGAGGTTTGATTCACTAAGTAATGGAAGTGATGGTGCATGATCCTTAACTAACTTTGATACATGACCTCTCTATCATTGATGATGGACATCTCCAGGGATGCACACATCCCTCTAAGGGTGGGGAGAATCTTGTGGCTATCCATTGTAAAATTATCTCCCTATCTTTTAATCCCAATATGGATCCAATTTTTTCTAGAACCTCCACTAAAAGTACATCATTAGAGTAACCTCAAGCAAAACAACTCGTACAATATTTCTATAGAGAATGGTTGGAAACTCCCTTTATAGATGATGTTGGACTCTATAGGAAAATCATGAATCCGATCCCTAGGAAAAGCTATGAGATCCACCACCCCAAGAGAATTGATATCATGAGATATGATACCTTCACCTAGATGTATTAATTATCTTACATTTAGGAAACTAGGAAACCAACACCACAATTCTTTTTTATGGAGTGTTCTAATGACTTCATTATCATGATGACCTTATTCAAGCATCCATCCTCTCAATGACCACTCCTATCAATGGCACCTTGAAAATGTGACAACATGAATGGATGGAAATATCGCTAGATCTTTGGACACATGAACTTATAAATTTCCACACCATGGCCTCCTTATCTGGAAATGGGACTACAACATATAAGATAGGGTTCTTGAAACTAATCCTGAACTCCTCCAAATTGGAACTCCAATGATTCATGGTAAGAAGGTTTTTGAAACTAACACATATGCAGTCAAATAAAGACACTATTCTAAAAAATATTATATAAAATAATACCATGACTCTTCAAACTTCGTATGAAAATCATGGAATAAGAACCACCACTTCCTCAGTTCTCCATGTTGCATCTTTACAGTCAACAGAACCAAGTACTCATTTTGATCATGAATCAATCTAAATAATATATCAAACACTTCTGACTATTGTTCTACCACTGAATCTAGAACAGATAACTCGTACTTCAACATACACTAGACATGAGACTCTCAATGATTCCATATGTAATATTTTTCATCATTGACATATATTATATTATGATACTCTTTCATACCGAATGATCATATTTAAGGAAAACCTAATGAGTAATCCCGCCTAGATCTATGATTATAAAAGAACAAACATTTAGATGATCATAACTCTATAATATGAAATATTTATGAATGAATGATTATTTATTTATTTAATATATTTACTTTTAACATGATCATAATGTTTAACCGTTTCAATAAAATGAAAAAACAAGAATGATGCATTATCCTTTCATAGGTCACAACCACCAAAATAGTATAACATCTCTTAGAAATCTCAGTGAGGTTAATGGTCCATGCATTAGTTTATTGGGGCCCAAAATACCCATGTCTTAGCCAGTATCCATATTTTATGTCAATTTTTTAAAATTGCTGAAATTGTTGCCTTACAACTCCATGTTGTTACATTATTGCCTAACACCAAATTCCATCATATCCCGCAACCTAAACCTTTGATACCAAAAAATCATAATTACCTTAACCCTAAAGGAACCCCTCATAAGAAAGAAATGAATTTAAGAAAATAGTGATTATAGAAACCCACCTATAGTAGACCATGAGACGACGATAATCACTATTGGTATATCATTTATACATAATAGAAGTAATACCATGTATGAGAACACGTGGAAAGAGATCTATGACTTGTAAACCAATAAAATACATAACATATGTTGATAAAAGAATCATACATACTAATTAAATGTAATTTGATACACAAATGAAACAACTAATGGAAATAAAATGAAATAAAATATAATATAAAAAGACATAATAATTTCTTAACATATCCTAAACAATCACAATCTAGTAATATCATACATAATTTCCAACCAGCTCAAGCTAACCTAATGAAATTTTTATTTTTTCATATGGTGATTATAAGATTTACACTCAATAAGATACTGCCCATATCCTCTTATGAAAATGATAACCAAATCACACTAAATATTAGTAAACAAATGTGAAGCTACCATGTTACATATTCCATTATACAATGGCCCTAGCCTCACAATAGATAAATAATTCAATGTAATGCGTACATGATATGTTATAAAAATTTAATAAAAAGATGGGTATCAAGATACAACTTCCCAATTATTTTACCACTCCACCATAATGTTATACATATTAATCCATCTCTATCCAATTATACCCTGAAATCACATAGTCTAATGTGTCATTACATGAATCTCATGCATAACACCATCTTATCATCGGATTCGACTACATCATATTGTAACGAGTATTTTTTTCGGTTCCACCACAAGTCTTATTTTGTATGTCATACATTAGTGATAATACCACAATCCATCACAACTCAAACACATAAAACTTACAATAATAATTTGGATATTATATATGGATATATATGTGTGTGAAATAACCACAATACATTAAATCCCTCTTACGCAATACATGGGTGAAGCAAAATATCATTCATTCCAGAAGATAATACATCCAAGAGAAGAGAGTGGGGGAAAAGGGGTCAGTCAGAAATTCATTCATTTTAAAACCACTATATTGGGGTAAACAACCTCCCATAACATTAGGTGTTGGCGAACTTACCTACGTGGGGGGGGGGGGTAGTTTATTAAATAATAAATACTAAAGTATGTAATATAGATCACTTCCAAACTAGGGGAATTAACCAACTCTTAGGATCAATTATAGCGATATTCTCTTAGGAAACCTTCTTCCACCATTATGGACTAGATATCCTATATGCATACATGCATCCAAGGATCCTGATTGAATTATGTCATTCCTTTATAATACCATACCATAAATTAATTAACCCATTATACAATAATAAATATTTTTACAAATTAAATTGCATTAACCATCAGAGTAATTTCCATGACCTCTATGAATTACACAAGAGGGAACAATATTTCTCAAGATTAGTATATTTTCAGCATTTCAACAACAACCAACCCTATGGGATAATTCGTTGTGTTAAAATTATTATCATTTAATTATTCAATGAACCGTGGAAAATATCCTAATAAATAAAAAAAGAGATACATAAACCAACAAAAACCAATTTCATAATTAGCAAGGAAAGCATAACACTATAAGAAGCTACCCAAACATTCATATATTGGTTAGAGAATTAACAATAAAATATACATAATTTCACACCAAAATTCGATATCCCATATTTTACCCAATATATCAAACTAGAATATATCCTTGACACTATCATGTGTTTCACCACAAATATCTCAATCAAGGTAACCAATTGTTGCATAAAATGTGATCTTCCTCACTCTTCTCTTATTGACTAACAACCATTCGGGTCTCAAACCGTAGTGTATAACAATTTTCACATCTAAAGTAACCTAGAAGGACACAAACAACCCCTATGGATAATAGGGTGATTGTGACCTAGAAATAAGGAATCCATCATTTTTCAAACAAATGGACGCTCTCAGCTCCAAATGCTTATCTTCATCATGAAGCCAATTTTATTCTATATTGAATTAACTTATCATTTATTATAGGTGATGACTATGGGTATCCTGAGGCATCATCTGTTTATATCTCTAAAATTATTTAAAAATTCCTGAAGAATTTTTTTCTTGTTTAAAAAACCAATAAGAAATAAAAAAAATTCCATCTAGCTTTACTCATTAATAGTAATAATATTAATAATTTTCTGTTCACATTTTTTTCCAAATTCCATTAAAATATTGATGAATAATTTTCCTTAAAGATACACAAATAGACAATTTGATTTCCAAAAAATTACAAGAATATGACTATTTATTAAACATGTCTCTTTAATTATTTATCCAACAAGAAAATTTCCAAAAAAATCATTATCAAGTTTCATCAAATTTTATATGATAACCTAAGTACAAATAAAAAAATATTAATATTGATATCACAATACATAGTAAATCAAGAGGAAAAAAAATGTCATGGTGGTAAAAATTCGATCACTAAGAATAGACTAAATATTTTTATTAAATGGTTTAATTTTTATTATGGTTGACTCCACCAACATCCAATATGATAATGAATTATATGTTTAAAATTTAAAAAATTAATAAAGGATATTCAATGAATCCCTTTCAATAAAGCTTCCATATACTAGTAAATAGAATGGAATAACAAAATAGATCTCCAATCATCTGTCCCATAAGAAAATACATGATTATACAATAATGTAATGGCCCAACAGATCCATAAAAAACTCCATTATAGTTCTAGATATCAACCGTTATTGTAATAATAAATCATCAATTATGGTACGCCTTTATTTTTATAGAAACAACATTATAATACACATTGTTCTATTAAATAATGTGATTAAATCCAACGATTAAATTTTATTAAATTTAATTTCCCCAAATTAAATTAATTTTTTAAATCATTATGTTAACATATGGTGATTTATTTAATTTTTCTAAAATGATTTAATTTTTATTTAATAATTAAAAATACCAATTTTTCCAATATTATCAGATATTTCCAATGAATCATGATTTTTAATATACAAAATATATTATTGATTTGGAAATAAAGTGAAATATGTTCTATTTAATATTGAATAATCCAATTTGAATTATCATTTTAATGCCATTTATGTGACTTAAATTTTATTCTTAATAACACGTTTTCAAAAAATAGTTATTCACTATTTGTTTTTAATTTATATCAAATTTAATTTGTACCACAGAAATTGAATCATGAAAAATGGATACTATATATGGAATTAAGAGGTTAATTTTTTTAAAATATGCCCCATTTTATATTTATTAATTATAAATAATAATCATGCTAGATTTTATCATATCGGTAAAGTATAAATTAGAAAACAAATGTTAAAAAAATTATGATAAACAATTAAAAATCAACCCAACACATAAATTTATCCATTTATATGAATTGAATTTGGCCATTTCCATCCATGTTTTGATATTATGGAATATTGTATCCATATTTCTATAATTTTTTAATTTATAATATTTAAGTAAAATATTATGTCGAAAATGTCACCTCAAAGATTTTAATATATATAATATTTTGTGATAGCGATAAAAAAAATATATGACTAATTCAATATTTTTGTTTTTTATTTTAATGAATATATTTTTTCATGGTAATTAATTATAATTATTATGAAATTCGATAAATAGATTAAATTCGTACGCAACACC
Organism: Viscum album; assembly: GCA_963277665.1. NCBI lineage: Eukaryota > Viridiplantae > Streptophyta > Magnoliopsida > Santalales > Viscaceae > Viscum > Viscum album. The sequence continues at coordinate 1,174,263,163 of OY728120.1, forward strand.
AAGAAAATATTTGTTCCATTAATGGAAAAATGAAATAAAAATTTTTAAAAATATTAAAATTAATTTAATTTGGTTGAATTATTATGTTCCATTAATTTTATAGATATTTGTAAATTTTTTGAGAGCTGTGAGTGGATTATATATTTTTTCAATATTTTTATTGTGGAATTTGTTGACATATTAAATGAATAGTTTCAAATCACTAAATAGTAATATTTTGAAATAAATAATAATATGTTAAACTGTTTAAAAATCATAAAAAAGTTCTCTTCACCCCACTTAATGTTATATTGTAACAACCTAGGTATTTATAGAATAATATATTTTCTTTTCAATTAATATTTTGGAAGAAAATATTTTTTTATGATAAATGGTATTATTTTTTCAAATAGCGTACTCATAACACGACAATGGGTTTCTTTGAAATCTTACATTGCACACAACATTGAGATATACTGAAAAATAATATAATGATATATTTATTTTAAATAGTAGTCAGCGCCAAGCCATATTATTTGTAGGAATGAATATAAATAACTACAATATGATTATACATGTTTTTTTTTAATTTCATTACATTTATTTAATAAATTTTAGAGGGATAAAAGAAGAACGAATGCAATTTTAAGAATGAAATACTCTAATATTTTTAAAATGTCATTTTACCACCTCTTGATGTAGAACCCTTTTTATATTTAAATTGTTCACATTTATATGATCAATTTGAAAAAATTAACTTCTTTTATAGAATCGGGATATCAAAATTTACTTTGGATGAATTTTTTGTACTTTTATGACAAAGATCATTATTTAATGAATAATTAAAAATAATGCATTTTACGATAGAATTGCATTTCATATAATTAATTTATATAGATATATTATACTTTTAATTGGTTTTAAAGTTTAATTATATTATATTTTTATCATTTAATCTAATTTTGGTCATTGAAAGTTTTTTCACTTTTTAATTGGTCATAAAAACATGCCAATCTTTTGATAGTTATTACATCATAAAAACCCTTACTTTGTTTTTGACAATGGGTATTAATTTAAAATATATTAATGCAACTTAAGTTTTTTGAATTTGGAAAAATGGTTTCAATATTTTGAATAATGAGGTCCAAATTGGGTAAATAAGTACCTTTTATTTTTAGACATCAGCAATAGTAACTTCTTTAATTGTTTTTTTTTACCATGGTTAAAGGGTATATCTGGTAAATAAGGGAAACAAATAAAATTATAATAATATTAAATTACCCTAAAATAGTTACTAATACTATTGGTTGAGATATTCATGACCATTGGAATCCATGGGTAGGTTTTGGGAACCCATGGAGCCACATTGATGTGAAATGACATTTTATAAGATTTAATTTAAAGTAATGAAAAATATTTTATAAAAATGTCTTTTTTACCAGAAAAATTTTTATGTGGGGTTATATATGTCATATCTTCAACTATAGATTTTCCTTAAAAAGGTAAATATATTTCCAACATCATGATATTTTATTTATAAATTTTAGACATCAAATAATTAAATATATTTTGGACACAATGATGATAAAGTGATTACCTTATTAATGAATGAGATCCATCCAAAAATTTTATGGATGAGTAAGAATTTTTATATATTAATTAATAATAGTTTTTTATGAAATAATCATTTTTTTATGGATTTTTAAAAATTCATGAAATGAATAGTATAAAATGTGAGAAAAATATATTTTTCAAGAAACTAGAATTTTAACAATTGATATAATAGTCCCAAAAATCTAAGATTCAGCCAACTGACAGAGATAATGTTTAATTTTTTTTATTAACCACTAGAGGTTATATTTTAATTCTATAGTAACTATATTATCCATATATTATGAATATACAATAATACAAGGTAATAGTTAAATTTGTTAACCATGGGTCAATGCAAAAAAGATAACATTAAATTTGCAACCTAAACTTGTCTAAAACCTATTTTTTGAGAGGTTTTAGACCCAACAGAATCTTATATTTTAAATAAATGACTTTGGGACCTTTTCAAACAAAATATACTTTTATAATAAAATAACTCTCTAAAATATTTTTAATGTGACCCCCTACCTCTTATAAAAGGGTATCACCCATACCCATTTTATCACACCAGTAAAGCCTCATTGATCATCAAAAAACATCCAATATAAGCTCCAAAAATTCATCTTCTATTCATAGAATCCTTACTTTAATCATAAGGCAATTCAACAAATACTTTTTTTCAAATCAAAGGGAGTTACAAATTTTAAGAGGTAGCATCTTCTGCAAAGTTCCTCTTTATTATTTTACTTATTCACTCTAAATAATATTATAATTCATGATTAAATAAAAAAACGTGTTTCCTAAATATACTATGATTTTTTATCATAAGTATTAAAACTAAACCTACAAACAACACAATCTAATGGAAACAAAAATATTGTTTCTATGTACAATAAACAACTGCCACACGAAACAGTGATTGTTCAATTTTCACCGACCACCTCTCATGGTGGACATTATGATGGAAATATATTTATATTTGATATATATTAAATTTATAATGTCTTTATGTTTCTTCTTTTTTTATATAAATCATTCCTTTTTGCTTTCTATAATATGTAAATATGATAATTTCATTTGAGGAAGTGCAGATTACCGCCCCCTCGAAGTGATATGACTCATTAATTCCATAAATGGAACAAATATGGATGGAATTAATGAACTTATATAACTTATATAAAATAATATATTATACTATAATTATAATATACCTATGTTTCATTTAGTTCTCATTACTTTAAATATGAAAACGAAATGAAATTAGCATTCATGCGTACGTAGAGTTTACCATCTATATAAATCGTGAAATTCATTTATTATCTTCAAATGTTTTGTAATATTATAAATACATATATATAATTGATATATATGATATTTCAATCATGAATATAATTCTAGATATAATGTTATTTTTACCACATATGCAATTTTTAATTATAACCAGTTCTTTTTTGACTCAATTGTTGAATATAATAAAATGATACACATTAACATATATAATTACTTAATGTTTATAACATTGTAATAAATGATATAAACTCAATAATAAACTATAAAATGGTTCTTAAGAAAGTATAAATTAACATAAGTTTATTATTCATGAAGAAAAAGGATCAAATGTAATGAGTCATACTCAAGGTAATGAATTTTGTCTCAATATCCTATCATTGAGGCATATTTTGATGTATACACGACATTCATTAATACAATGTATAATCCCATTTTACATTTAATTTCATTAAAAGGTTATTTTTTATATGAATCATTTAGATAAACAACCAAATTAATTTATCATTTTAACATATGTCGAAATAATGACCTTTCCACCACCGCAAGCATTATTTGATATTTAGAATCCTTAACAAGAAGTAATGTTTTTAAAAGGAATATAAATACCATATACAAATTTAAATATTTTGGTATTGAAAATGGTTTTGAGAAAGTACTGACTATGTCAATATCTTGAAATGATATTGTGTTACTTCTATGTAGAGATTTTATCTTTCCTTTATGCTTATTTTATGTCTTATGAATATGTTCTGTTTCATGGGAATTGTTTACGTATATGGGTGGTTCCATGATAAACCACAGGCGGGTGAGCCCTCGATATCTCTCCAATGCATTAGGTAATGTGACAGAGGAAAATGTTAACGTTTCTCTTATGAGATTAAGGGAATATAATGTGATAGTTATTGAAAACATAACACCCTATGTAGCTAGGAAATCAACAATGTAGGTATGTTATAGATTCCATGAGTTACTGTTATGATTTATGATTTCTATGTGTTATTCAATAATTTTATGATTTAATGAGGTTTGTTAAAGAGATTATGTTTTATTATTGAAATATATTATTTCATTTATTTTTATGTAGTGATGGGATAATTTTTTCGTTCCTTATTTTATAACCCTTACTAAAATTTTAATGCTCATCCCATGTTATTAAAATGGTTCTCATATTGTAAAAAGAAGGGTAAGATAACAGAATAATTCATGAAGATTTATATCAACAAAGTAATTCTAGTTTTATTTTAAGGAGTATTATTTTTGTTAAAAAACATGGATAGAGTATATGTGTATAATTTTTAATTTTGAAGATTTAATGTAACATTTATGGCCTAATTCTCTAAAACTCAAAACATAAAAAGATACCCAATTTCTAATTTTTGACTTAACTCAAGATTATGTAATGTTTATGGGTGGGGCCTTACAGTTGGTATAAGAGGTCGTTTTAGAAAATTTTAGGACTTAGGATATTGTTAAATTAATACCTATATACTAATTGATGGTTTGATTGAAATGATATAGATTTTGAATATTACCATGTTGCTTCACTTAGATATTTATGTGTTAGTAATGGTTTTCTATAGATGAAAATGGGAAGCTATGTTGGGATTGCATCAAGAAGAAACAACCTACCAAAAAAACATCCTGAGATGGTCGGAATCAGATCTAAATAGTTTTTTGTAGTGATGACTAAGTTGACTCTAGCTGTAAATATTTGTCGTATCCAGGAACACGATTATCCAGATCAACAATAGAGGAACTTTTATGTAGTGGAGTATTTCATGAGGCAACATCCCTTATAATTTAGAGGACAATCTGACCCTGTGCAGGCAGAATGGTGGATTAAAGCACTGGAAAGTATTTTTGATGTCATGGGGTGTTTAGAACATAAAATGATTAGTCATGAAGGTTAATATAATATGTAGTGGTCAATGGTTAAAAATATCTTAGATATTGAGGAGATTGATTCTCTCAATTCAAATGAATTCAAAGCTATATTTCTTGAGAAATATTCTCCTAATGTTGTTCTACATGAGATGGAAATAAAATGTTTGGAATTTAGGTAATGGGGATTACTCAGTGGATTCTAATGAAGAAAAATTCATCTCACTGGCATGGTATGATCCAAATTTAAAATGGGATCATGATTGTAAAATCAAACTTTTTTGTATTCTGGATTAAATCAAATGTATCTACATGCTTTATCTTCTCGTGAGTTCAAAAGTTTTGAAAAAAAAATCGAGGTGAAGAAAAGGTGGAATTGGAGTTCTATGATTTTCATGTTTTCTTTGACAAACATCAAAATAAGAGGTTGATGTGGTAGAATAAATGGAAGAACTCTTTAAAAAAAGTCTGATGGTAAGAAACTTATGTGTAAAATTAGTGAAAATTGTGGGAGAAATCACATTGTAGAATTCATTTTGAATTATTTTAAGTGCTTTAGAAGTTGTAAAATTGGATATTAGGATCGTAATAGTATTAAAAAGATGAGCTTAATGGTTTGGAAAAATACAATTTACCATCAGTAAATTTTTTTATGTGCAATGAAATGGGTAATTATGAAAATGAGTATCCAACTAAGAACTCAAATGAAAGAAATGATCCACACTATAAGAAGAAAGGGGTGGTGAAATCTTTTGCAACTACATCAGTAGATGTTGGTCCATCAAATGAAGTAGTATCAAGTACATTGTTTGTTTATTCAGATTTTGCGAATGTGTTGTTGGATTCAATGTCTTATCATTTTTTTATTTCTGAGAAATTTTCTAGTAAATTTGGAATTCTATCTCAAGATATGGATCATAAAAATGTGGTAAAAATCACCTCGAGGAAATGTTGAGATAAGAAAATTATAAGAACCACCATGTAATTGTGTGTGGAAAGAATCTACCTTGAAACCTTATTATTTTTCCTCTATTAGAGATTTATGTTATTTTGGATATAGATTGCCCTTTTGATTATCATGATAAGATTGACTAAAGAGTTAAACAGTTTTATTTTCTGAAATAATTTATGTCTATGTAAAATAATGAACTATTAATTTTGATAACATATTTGGAATCTGAGAAACTAATAAAAGATGGAAATTAATACAAGCTTTTACATATTATTGAAAACAAATGAACTATTCCAATTAATTATGTTCGGGTAGTAAATTTGTACCTTGATGTTTTTCCAAATGTGTTTCCTCATATAATTCCTTCTTAATATGTTGATTTTATAGTTGACTTAGTTCCTGATGTCGATCCACTTTCAAAACCCCCACATCGAATGGCTCAAATTGAAATTTAGAGTATAAGAAGAAATTGCATGAGTTATTTGATAATTTTTTCGTTAAACCTATCACATCAACATGGGGTGATCTTGTCTTGTATATTAAAAAGAAATATGTTTTAATGAGACGTTTCATTTATTACAGAGCCTTGAATAATATTACTCTTAAGAACAAGTATCATTTTCCTCATATCGATGATTTTTTGATCAACTTCAAGGAGATTAGTATTCTTCGAAGATTGATTTGAGGTCTGGGTACCAATAGTTGAATGTAATGATAGAAGACATTCTGAAGACCATATTTTATACTAGATATGGCCATTAAGAATTTTTAGTTATTCCTTTTAGGTTACCAATTTACCTACTGTATTCATTAATCATATGAATATATTTTTTCCTATGTTATTGGATAAGTTTTTGTTTGAGTTTATTGATGATATTTTGGTATATTAAAAAAGTAAATAAGGTAATTAAAGTCATTTAAGTTTTGTCTTATAAATTTTAAAAGAAAAGAAACCGTATGGTAAATTTAGTAAGTGTGAGTTTTGGTTGCCAAAAATTTCATTCCTGGGTCAAATTATTTCTAAATATGGAATAATTTTTGATCATGCTAAAATAAAACTTCTTAAAGTATGTAAATGACCCACAAATATAACTGAGATTCATAGTTTTCATGGTTTATCAGGTTATTACATGAGGCTTGTAGAAAATTTTGCATGGTTTTCTAACCCACTTACATTGTTAACTCGAAAATGTGTTCAATTCATTTGGACAAAAGAATGTGTTGGATGTTTCTAGGAATTTTAATGAATATTGGAGAATGCTCTAGTTTTCTATCTTCCTTCCAGAAATGGTGATTTTATTATCAATAGTTATGCTTTGGTGAATTGACTTTGATGTGTCCTTATACAAAAATGATCAAGTAATTTCCTATGATTCACATTATTAGAAACATCATGAGTTAAATTATCCGACACCTGATTTGGATTTAGTTGTTGTTTTTTTTGTATTAAAAATTTGGTGGAATCATTTTTATGGAGTAATGTGTGAACTATATACTAATCAAAAAATATGGAAGTATATATTAACAAAAAAATAATTAAACATGAGACATAGGAGATGGATATAATTAATGAAGGATTATTACTACATAATTCATTACCATACAATAAAAGAAAAAAATGTGGCAGTTTCTTTGAGTTGGAAAATTAATTCTATATTAGCCATGCTACGTTCGAAATAAGATCCTTTGATTTTTGATTTGATGAATTTTGTAATGGAACTTGTCAGTGTAGTGAATTACTCTATTTTGTTTCATGTGGTAGTGAAATCATGTCTAGAAGATAGAATAAAGAAAGAATAGAATGAATATAGTGAGTTGTAGAAAAAGGTATAATTGGTTCACAAGGGTATGTTACCTAATGTTATAATTGATAATGACTACGTTTGGATGTCTGGAAAGAGGTTATGTGTGTATTTTGATTCACAATTGAATAAAGAGTTATTACGTGAAGCTCATAGTAATCCATTTTTAGTTCATCATGGCAGTACTAAAATGTATGGAGATCATCTAGAGTTTTACTATTGGGATAGAATGGAAGGAGATAATGATGAATTTACGCTGAGATGATGGACTTGTCAACTAGTTAATGTACAAAGGAAGTTACCAAAAGGGATTCTTCAGCCCTTTCCAATTCTAGAGTGGAAATGAGAATATGTGTTTATGGAATTCATAGTGGTATTACACCAAACTTCTCTATGTAACAATGAAATTTGGGTTATTGTTGATTGATTAACTAAATCAACAAATTTTTTCCCAATTATAGATAATTTATCTCTAGATCGACTCTCATGATTTTATATTAAAGAGATAGTCAGGTTACATGGATTTCCTCTCTCTATTGTATTTGATGGTGATCCAAGGTTCACTTATAACTTTTTTAAGGGTATTTAGAATTAATTAGGAAATGAATTAAATTTTAGTACAACTTTTCATCCTCAATCATATGGATTGTCAGAAAGAACAATTCAAATATTAGAAGACATGCTACGTGCTTGTTTAATGGATTACTGGGGAAGTTGGGACATACATATTTCATTGGTTGTGTTTTCATTTAAAAACAATATTCCTTTCAGTATACATATGGCATCATTTTACAAATTATATGGAAAGTGGTGTCGGACTACAGATTTCTAGGTAAAGATGGTGAATAGAATTTGGTGGGCCCAGAATTTGTAGAAGAGATGGAAGAAAAAGATCAGTTGATTTAGAAGAACATGAGAACAACTCATAGCAGGTAGAAATGTTATCCGGATAATCGATGGAATGATCTTTCTTTCGTGGAAGGTGAGCATGTATTTAAAAATGTTTCTCCATGGAAATGTGTGATGAATTTTTGTAAGAAAGGAAATTTTAGTCCAAGGTTCATTGGACCCAAGGAAATCCTAGATAATGTTGGATAAGTTGCCTACAATACGGATTTACCTCAGTGTTTATCCCATGTACATAATTTTGTTTTCATTTTCAATATTGAGAAATTATATTCCAAATCAATCTCATGTTTTGAGTCTAGAGGTAGTTTAGTTGGAAGTGAATCTTTTTTTTATAAGAAACAACCAGTCCATATTTTTTACCAAAGAGAGAAAGAGTTGCAGAATAAGGTCATTCATCATGTAACGTTTTTTTTGGAAAAACTCTACGGCTGAAGAGGAAAAATGGGAATCTGAAATTTCAATGACGGATAAATACACCAACTTATTTGATAAGTGAATAGAATTACGGGGAAGCAATTCCCAAAATGGGGGAAGGATGTAAAAAACTAGATATTTATAAAATAATACATTTTCATTTCTATTATAATTTATGAATAAGATATTATTATTAAAATAAAGGGTATTCTTTTTCCAAGTGCTTACTCAACACACAACAATGCATTTCTTTGAAATAATACGTTGCACGTAACTTTTCTTTACACAAAAAAAAATATAATATTATTATTATTTTAAATGGTAGTCTATGACTAGATGTTGTATTGGAAGGTATGAACATAAGTAAGTAGAATAAAATTATACATGTTAATTAAATGTCTTTAAATCTGTTTGAAAAATTTTAGAGTCTTAAAATAAAAACGAACCTGATTTTAATCTTGAAATACTATAATGTTTTTAAAATGTTGTTTTACCGCCTTTTGATGGAGAACAAATTATAAATCTAGTTTTGTAACATTTATATGTAATATTTGAAAAATTAAACTACTTATATAGAATTGGGAGATCAAAATTTACTGATGATAAATATTTGGTAATTTTATGATAAAGATCAATTTTAAATGAATAGTAAAAAATACCACATTTTAAGACAAAACTTAATTTTCATCAAATTTATCAATATAGATAGATTTTACTTTTAATTAGTTTTAATATGTAATAGGATTAAATTTTTGTCATTTAATCCAATTTTTTTTATTTTAAGTAATTTCACATTAAATTTGACATAAACATATGTCAATATTTTGATAATTATTACTTCATAAAATCATGTTTTTTTGGTTTTGACAACATGAAATAATTTTATGTTAATTACGAAAACTTCTATTTTTTGAATTTGGAAAAAAAATTATGTATTTGGAATCCATAGGTCCAAATTTTGTAAATAGTAATCTTTATTTTTTGACAATATGAATAGTAACATTAGTAATTATTTTATTTACCATGGTTAACAGGTAAATCTGGTAATTAAGGGTAAAAAATAATATTATAATAATACTAAATTACACTAAAACGTGTCATAATCTTATTGGATGAGATAATTGCAATGATGGGAATCCTTGGGTAGATTTTAGGACCCCATGGAGCGACTTTGATGTGAAAATGTCATTTTATAAGAATTAATTTAATGTAAATAAAATATAACAAAAAATGTCTCTTTACTAAAATAAATTTTATATGGAGATATATAAGTGATTTTTTCAACTACAAAAAGTCATTATAAATCTAAAAATATTTCCTACATGATGGTATATTGTTTATAATTTTTATAAATCAATGAAATATATATATTTATGACACAGTGATAACGTAGTGATAACCATATTAATAAATGATTTAAACAAATGAGGTTATAAATCTTTAAATAAATTTACATTAAAAAAATTTATTCCATTCACAAATTTATGTTTAATTTTTACTTGTTAAATTTGAATTAATGATGTTATTTCTAAATAATCATGTTGTTATGGATTTTTATGAAGTCATGATATGAATAGTAAAGATTTTCCATTAATGGGTTTTTAAAACAAATACTATTTTATTAAATGATTTAACTGTCCTAAAAATAGAAGATTCATCCAAATGAATAAGTTAATTTTTTAAATGTCATTAATGAACCACATTAGGTTATATTGGTATTCTATAGTAACTATATTACCCATATAGTAATAATATACAAGAATATATGGTAAGAGTTAAATTAGTTAACTAGTGGTTAAAGCTAAATAATAATGTTATATTTATGATCAGGACTTGTATAAAATCTATTGGATGAGTGTTTTTAGACCAAACGAAATCTTATATTTTATATAAAACACTTTTGGACCTTTTTAAATAGAAAATCATTTTATAATAGAATAATATTTCAAAACATTCCTAATGCGACCCTCCACTATCTTATAAAAGGGAATCAACCATACCCATTTAATCACACTCCGATTCCCCTTGTCTCATACAAAATATATCAAAATAAGTTCCCAAAATCCCTCTATTCCTCAAATATTCCTTAATTTATTCATAGTTTAATTCAATAATTCCTTTTTTCTAAAATAAATTGGTGTTACACGTTTTAAGAGGTAGCATCTTCTCTAAAGTGGGATCCCATTATTTTACTTCTTCAATATCTATTATATTATTATTATATGATTGCAAAACAACACTAGTTTCCTCCATATAATAACATGATGTTATGATATTTATTTTAACTACACTAACTCACAAAATCATCTAATGGATACTGGCATACTGTTTATGTGTACGACGAACTACTCTCTCACAAAATGATGATTGTTCAATTTTCCCCAACCACCTCCCATGGTGGAAATTATAACAGGACTATATTTATATATGATATAAAAAATATTTAAATTGTCTCTATTCTTCTATTTTTCTATTTAATGAATACCTTTATTCTTTCCGTAATGTGTTTATATGATAACTTAATTTGGGGAAGTGCAAACTACCGTCCCCTAAAAGTGATATGACTCATTCATTATATACATGGAACATATAAATGATATAATTAATGAACTAATTTAACCTATATAAAATATGATATTATAATGGAATTGTAATATACCTATGTATCATTTAGTTTTCATTCCTTCAAATATGAAAAAGAAATGAAAATTTCATTCATGAATAAGTATAACTTACCGTCTCCAGGAATTGTTCATTTCATTTCATATTTCCACATGTTATGAACTGGTATAAATACATATATATATACTGTATATCTAACATGTTGAAATCATGAATACCATTCTAGAGATAATGGAGTTTGTACCACATGGACAATTATTAATTATAACAAATTCATTTTTCACTCAAGTACTGAATATCGACAAAACGACCGATATTAACATAAATATTTATGTAATGTTTATAACATGATAATAAGTGATATAAAAGGAATATTAAACAAGAAAAAGGTTATGAATAAAGTATACATTAACTTATTTATATTTTTCAGGAACAAGGATCATATGTAACAAGACAGACTCCTGGTAAGGGACTTCGTTTCAACCTCCTTTCACTGAAACATAGTTTGATTTATAGACAACTTTCTATTATATGGAGTATAAAACACTTTTAAATTTAATTTAATTAAAAGGTAATATTTTTTCTACGAAGAGTTTTACGAAATTTCAAATGTTATGTTTCTTTTTAAGGTAGGTGACGACAATGACCTTTCTTCCACCGCAAGAATTATTTGTTATTTGGATTCTTTAACAACATTTAATGTTTTTAAAATTAAAATAAAAACCATATACACATTTAACGTATTTTGGTATTGAAAATGGTTTTTATAAATCAGTTATTTTGTTAATATCTTGAAATGATATACTGTCATTACAATGTGAAAAATTATGTCCTTTATTTTATGATTGTTTAATATTTTATGAAAATATTATGGTTATTTGGCATTGTTTACATTTATGGGAGGTTTTGTGATAAAACAATGGTGGGTGAGCCCAAGATATCTCTATAATGCATTGGGTAATGTCCCAGAGGTAAACATTAACGTTTCTCCTAAGAGATTAAGGGAATATACTATGGTGGGTATTCCAAACCAAACTCTCAATGTATCTATGAATTCTACAATGTAAAAACATTATGGATGCCACAATTTAGAATTATTATGTGTTATTCAAAAATCTTATGATTTCATACGGTATGTTAAGGAGATTATGTTTTATGATTGAAAAGTATGATTTCATTAATTTGTATAAATTGATGGGATAATGTTTTCTTTCCATATTATATAACCCTTTACTATGATTATTATGCTCATCCTGGGTTTTTGAAAGTTTATCATAGGGTCTAAGGAAGGGTAAGAGAAAAGGATAATTCAAGAAGATCTAAATCAAGAAGATAATTTTTTTATTTCTAGGAGTTTTCTATTTGTGAAAAAGAATAGATAGAATACCAGTGTCTACTTTATAATTTTTGAAATGTATTGTTATAGTTGTGGACTAATTATCTAAAACTATAAACATAAAATGATCCACAATTTTGAATTCTTGACATAAATAAAGAAAATTAATGTCTAAGTCTAGGGTCTTACAGTTGGTTAAGATTTCGGATTAGACAACTTTAAGAGTTCAAATATAGTTAAACTAATATCCACAATTTAATTTATAGTAAGACTAAAATGATATAGAATTAGATGATTACCCTATTTCCCATCCTAAGATATTTCTATGTCCAGAATGGTTATCTATAGATGAAATAGAGAGACTATAATGGTAGGAAATCAAGAGGAAAACATCCTACCAAATCAGAAACCTGAGATTGTCAGAATTAAAATTGAACAGTTTGATGCAGTGGTGAAATAGTGGACTTAGGATTTAAATGGTGTTGGTATCCACGCATAAGATCATCCAGATCAACCATATAAGAATGATTTAGTGGTAGTTCATTTCATAAGGCAACAACCCCCACCATTAATTAGATCATCTAACCCTGTGCTTTCTTAAGGGTGGATAAAATCATTAGAATAGATTTTCGATGTCATGGGGTGTCTATAGCATCAAAATATTATTCTTGGTGTTTACCATTTTGAAGGTAAAGTCAATATGTGGTGGTCGATGGTTAAAAATGTCTGGGATAGTGAGGAGATTGATGGTCTCTATTTGGATGACTTCAAAGATATGATTCTTGATAAATATTTTACTAAGGTAGTTCAACATTGGATGGAAAAACAATTTTTTGAATTCAGACAGGAGGATTACTCAGTGGATGCTTATGAATCACAATTCACTCGACTAACAAGGTATGCTCCAAATATCATATGGGGTATTGATGAAAAAATAAGTCGTTTTACTCAGGATTAAATCCAATGTATTGAAGGACAATATCTTCTCGTGAGATAAATGTTATGAAAAACATGTTCAATGTGTGTAGAAGGTCAAAATGGACTTTGCTGATGATCACATATTGTTAGAAAATTTGTATAATAATTTTTTGGGGTGGGATATGAAATGAAAAAAGTCTTCAAAATAGTCTGATGGTAAAAAATTAAGTTTAAGGTTTCCATAAATTGGGGAAAAAATAATAGTTGGGAATTCTTGATGAATTCTAGTCTGTTATTCTGATGTGGTAAAATGGGACATAAGGATCGTAATTGAACTGAAAAATATATGTGTAATGGTAAGACCAAATATGAATTATAGTCAGTAAATTTTTTTATGTGCAATAAAAAAGGCTAATTATGAAAATTAGTGTCCAATGAAGAACTCAGATGAAGAAAAGAAGTTGGACTACAAGTAGAAATGTGTGGTGAAATCCATTTCAACTACATTAGTAGATGTTGGGCCATCAAATGAAGTGGTATCATGTACATTGTTTATTTATTCGGATTATTTCTCAAGACCCGTCCTCGGGGCCCGTGCTGTGACTACCCCAAGCCCTCCTTCCATAGGCCAGGGGCTGGAGACTAGCACCAAAGGCGTAAATACGATAACTGGGAAGGCATTGCCTTTATAAAAGTAAACAAATAACCACAGAGTACAAGCGGAAGTAAAACACTAAGTACAAAGAGAAGTGCTGAAAGGTAAATGGGCCAGAATACAAAACCAAATGAAAGTACAACTACAAATGAACAATGCACAATAGCTGGAAGAACGAAAGCGGCTCCTGGGTCATCCTCCTCGGATCCTACCTGAAGGGTAGGTACAGATAGCCTACACAACGCTCTCACCCGTCAACCTCCACCGTGTTTCATCTCACTATGAAGTCCACCTCCGGATACTGACTCATCGTGTAGTCCACCTCCGGGTACTGAATCGTCGTGTAGTCCACCTCCAGGTACCGTCCAGTCCTCCAACACTCGGCCTCCGTCAGCTCTGCCCGTCGTCTTCAACCAACACAATGAGGTGAGGGAATAGCCTGTGTAGGGGTGAGTATAACGATACTCAGTAGGGACCCCGAGACCCTCAAGGTCTCACTAAAACCAACAAGGATAACCACAAAGAAGATCTCAACAGATAACCCCAACATAGGTATATTCCCATATATATACCTAAGTTATCTAGTAACCCATCTCAATCATGAGGAAACACAATGATTATGAAATCAACGGATAACCACTACCCAGGTATATGCCCATACATATACCTAGGTTATCATGTGACCCATCTCAATCACGAGGTAAACACAAGGTCATAGACTCAGCTCAAACAAGGATTTTCATTATCGAAACCGTAACTACTGAAGACCCCCGTCTCTGAAGTGTACAATGATCCTGTCACGACTCCGAGGTACTGCTCACTAATCCAAGTCTCTAAGGTACTCCTCCTGTCGAGTACCGTGGGACTGCTTCCAAATACTGCGCGCTCCGTCCGCTGTGGGTCTGCCGCCAAATACCGGGTGCTCACCCTAATTGCCTATAGAGGTACTCCTCCGGTCGAGTACCGCGGGTCTGTTGCCAACTACCAGGTGCTCCGTCTGCCGTGGGTCTACCGCCAAATACCGGGCACTCCGTCCACTGGGCTAGTCGACTCACTCCATGTCGAGTCGGTGAAGCAGGCGTCAGGTCTCAGTCGTCTACACGGTCTCTGTATGCTCGTCTCCGGGAGGGACCGCTCCACGAGCAACTGGTCAATACTCCAAGTATCACAATGTCCCAAGAAGATGTATCTCAAAGGACCGCCTCATCATAAGGGTCTCAACACAACAGACCGCGCGTCAATCGGACGCCCGGTCTGTGAGTTATTAGCCTTTTCGTCCCAGGGGCCCGGTTGGATTCTTGTGCAAACCAACCCGGCCGTATCTCAAATGTACCCTGAACTCCCATAGGGTATACTCAAAGGGACCGTTTCTCCACGTGATCACCAATGCCGCTGATGGTTCGTCAAACGGACGTCCAGTCTGAATGATAACAACTTTTCTGTTCCAAGGGCCCGGTTGGAATTCGGGTACAATCCAACCCGGACACTATCCAACAGCAACCAAAACTCGGGCGAAGTATGCGAAAAGTTCCGCCTCATCAAGAGTAATTCAATGAGACAGACGGTGCGTCAATCAGACGCCCGGTCTGTGAGTTATTGACGTTTTCTTTCCAGGGGCCCGGTTGGTTTCGTGAGCGAACCAACCCGACCGCACTCCGACGACATCCAAACCCCAAGCGGAGTAATCCAAAATATCTGTCTCACTTAAAGGAAACCATCAAGGTCAACGACACGTCAATCGGACATCCGGAGTTCAAGTTATGAATGTTTCCGCTCCAAGGGCCCGGTTGGTTCCGCACACGAACCAACCCGGCCGAACCCAAAGTATTCCGAAACCTTGAGTGTAATATGTCAAAACGACCGTCTCGGTTCAAGGATTGCATCTCCACTGACGGTGCGTTGATCGGAGGTCCTTAGCCCATGATATGGGCATTTGACTGAAAGTGATCCGAAAATGGGGGGTCTGGGCTCGGACCGACCCGGCCCAACCCCCCCTCGGTCGGCCCGAACCGGGTCGACCCGAACCGGGTCCGGGTCCGACCCGATCGGCACGACCCGGCCCGGCGGTCCAGCCAGGCGGCTCGGCCGGCGTGCTGGCGCTGGCCAGGCACCGCGCAAGGCAACCCCCCCCCCCCACGCAGGGGCCTCTCCGTCACACCCAGACGCGGCTAAGCCGCGTCCCTCCTCCGCTGTCCCGCGCAGCCGCGGGACCGGCCAGCGTCGCTGCAGCTTCAGCTACGGTGGGTCCTCCCAGCGGCGCACCGACGGGGGTTCTCGCGGACCACCGGACGCGCTCTGGTGGTCCGATTTGCCTGCGGTCTTCGCCAGTGATCATCCCGGGACCTGACCTTCGCTGTAATGATCCCACAACGCCCGTGCCGCTTCGTTATTCATTTTCCAGTGCGGCGCGACGACACCGCACTTCTTAGCACTTCCTCATAATTTCCGCGCGGTGCAACGGCTCCTCGCCGCCTTTCACGTGCCGCAACAAATTCAATCAACAAGGGGGGAGGAGGGTCGCCCGTATTCGTGTGGTCCAACCTCCTCCCGTTATAATGATAGCAATCATCCATCTAATAGAAGTCGATGTACGGAAAGAAATAATTCGCGGACAAAAACAATAATCTTCAACATCAATCCACATGAACGAACGATCCGTGGATCAACCTGGAATTGGTTGGTCCGCGCTCGTCATTATTTTCTCAAAAGATAAGAGAACACCAAAATAAATTCCCCTACCTCGATTCAAGGTTCGTTCGTCGTCGGCACGGAAATCGGTGCCACGAGAATGACGTCGCGGGGTCGGACGTAGATTCTGTGGACGTCGGGGTGCGTCAGAGGAGGAAGCGACGTCTCCTCACTTGTTGCTATGGAAGAAAAGGATGGAGAACCGTGGACGCCGAGTCGTTCTATGTTGAAGTGAAGATGTTCTTTATCGAAGAAGAACCGTTCTTCGTTGAAGATGCATCATTATTCGTCGAAGGAAAGTTCTTTCTTCTTCACACCAAAGATCTCCCAAAAACTCTAGGACTTTGCTAAAGTTTTCTCACACACCAAAAGCTCTAACTCAAAATAATATCCCGTGATATTATTTCTATTCACACCACAAAGATTTAAAATTCAAACCAAACCACTTAATTAAAAAAATGAAGAGACTCATCTCATTAATTAAGGCATGTTGGCATGAATTAATGGTGGAAGGAAAAGGTGAAGAGTTACAAAAAATAAGATGAGCTGACAAACTTAATGGAAGAGGAGATTAATAGGGAGTTGACACATTAAATGAAAGGGAGTTTAGGGGGGGGGGTTGTAGAGTAATACATTTAAACACAAGGGGTGTTAAATGGGGGGAAGTTCGTGGGGGCTAAAGGGAAGGTGAAGGGTTGGGGTTTCGTGCGGACCCCACCACCCTTGGTCATACCCTCTCATGGGAAGTTAGGTGGGGTGTGGCCCCACCTCCAACTTCTCTATGAAGAAATTAACTTCCACATAAAATAAATTGTAACAGTAAAATTTATTTAAGACTTATCGAATCCCCAAAAATTAACCACCTCATGCGTCAAAACGCAACTACGCATAAGGTCCCCTTAATCAATTATCGGCGCTGCAAGTTCATCGGTGCCCTCGGATTTCAATTCCGAGCACCGGTTCAAAATATAGAAAAACTCGCTCGTTCGTTCACTGAACGTACCTGAGCCAAACTTCGGAAACTGATTCCGGGCACACCGGGCCTCGGAATCAGCCGCCGTCAGAAACTGCGTTCTTGTAAAATTCCAAATAAAATTATGAAAAAATTTTCCTTGAAATTTCCGGGTCTTTACATTACTCCCACCTCAGGGATTTACGTCCCCGTAAAGCTTCAACACAAACAAGGGAAACAAAATCGGTACTGAGCACACATCTGGGCCTTCCGCTCCCATGTGATCACCTGGAGGTTCCCGTACTTCCATTGAAAGCACACCCCATCGCCAAAGTCCATCTCCCCATGGTTGATGATATGCGAAGGTTCGAGCACATATCTCCTCAGTTGAGATACGTGGAAGTCATCGTGCACCTGGTGCAACTGAGGTGGATGCGTCAAGCGGTAAGCCACTCCGCCTACCCATCTGAGGACCTAAGAAGGTCCAATGAACCTCCGGGATAACTTGCCGCCTTGGCCACATCTCCGTAAACCTCGTCGAGGTGAAGCCCGTATAAGGACGTGATCATCATCCTCGAATTCTAGAGACCTCCAATTCCTGTCAGCATAAGGCTTCTGTCGGCCCTGTGCTGTCTTCATCCGCTCTTGGATGACCTGGACCTTCTCTAGTCTCACAAGAGATGCTATGATTTCTTCTTTTCCGATAAGAGAAATCCGGTCTCATCCCCTAGATGAACCACATTCATTGCCTAATAGAGTCAATCCTAACATGAATGATGCATTCATGCAATGGATTACGTCATAAGGCCTCGACGTAACTACCAAGAGATCCAACTGTCACTCTCACCTCCAAGGGTCGAGTCACATTGTCGGCATCAGTGTGAGGTCACTAGGTCTCCTCCAGTAGAAATCTCGAAAGTGAGGGTCAAGTCAACAGTCTTAACCGGGACCACTGAGTATCAACCAAACAAAAGGGAAGGAAAGAAAACTTCACAAAGATAAGTGTATTTTTATTATTGCCGCTGATAGTACAAAGACACAAATGTAACAACAACAAAACTAGAAGAAAACATGATCAATAGCCTCTAGGTCTGGATCTAGTACCGCTCCTGTCCATCTACTTCCGGAGATCCATGATGATATGCCTCAGCTGCCCGATGCTAAGCTGTCCCATGTCCTCCTGTCCCCTGTGGTCGGGGTGGGACTCCTGGTGGTGGTGGTGGAAACACCACGAAGCGTTGTCCACCTCTAGTTGCACGACCATATCCTCTTCCATGGCTGCCTTCTCCTTGCGGTCTTCTTTGATCAAACCTATGCCTCGGCCTGGAAGATTATTCATTTAACTACTGGTCATCTGCATGGAGGGTCGGACAGTCCTATGCCATGTGACCAATCCCGCCGCAGGAGTAACACTGTCCACTCTCGGCACGACTGGCTCTGACTCCACCCCGGTTCCCCCACACAACTGAACCTTAGTCGTGTAGTCGGCTACCGGTAGGTCTGGTCCTCTTGGACCTCTGCTTCGTCTATCTACTTCATGTTGTAGAAGACTCTTCTTCAAGCCGACTAGTGGTGGGTCGTGCTGCTGGAGACTGCTCAGTAAGGAAACTCTCCACTAAGAGGGATTTCTCCAACACCACTGCCTGGGTCGGAATGATGTGAGAAACAACAGAAGCTCTAATCTCCCGCCTGAGCCCCTACTCGAAGGTTCAGACCCTGAAGAACGGGTCCCGTACCATATCTGTGGAGTAGCGCGAGTGGTCTTTGAACCTCGCTGAATATTGTGCCACTGTCATGCTGCCCTACCGCAGCTAATGTAGATCCTGTATAAGCACCGCTCGAAGGGTGGCTGGTACAAACTCTGCCCGGAACAGGATCTCGAAGTCTGCCCATAGAAGTGTCTCCTCGTCATGCATCATAAGCATCAGGCTCCACCATCTTCCTGCTACTACATGAAGAAGGCTGGAAGCAAGGATCACCATGATATCTGTCGACATCCCCACTAGCCTGAAGTCTTTCACCACAGCCTCCAGCCAATCCTCAGCCGCCTGCGGGTCTGTCTCTCCCCGGAACCTGGGTGGCCTCTGGCGCTGGAACTCGTGCAGTGCACTCAAGAGACGTGCACCCTCTTCTGCTGGGGCTGGTGGCATCGGTGGCCCAATGGGTAGTAGTACCGCTGGTGCGCCTGCTGGTGCCTCAACTAGGATAGGGCCCTGTACTGAGGCCACGTCGCTCGACGGGCTGTCAGTACACACAACTCTCGGGGCTCTAGCTGGTCATCTGCGGGGAGGCATCCTGAAAGAAACAAACACGACACGATCAAAATATTTATACCTGGTGAGCTGACCTAGTTTGAGCTAATATTTAAAAACTTCTGGAAACACACACGTGATCAGTGTTTTCGTGCACGACGTCAGAAATCAGTTGTCAGGGTCCTGGTGTATGGATACTTCGGCCACCCGCACCAACACTGGACTCCCTGAACTAAAAACCACACTCCGTACTCTTAACACTATTGCTTCACAGAAAGAAAATATCATAGTTATAAGTTATACGGTTGAACCGACTCCTCGGATACCAATTTTTCACGACCCGTCCTTGGGGCCCGTGCCATGACTACCCTAAGCCCGCCTTCCAAAGGCCAGGGGCTAGCGACTAGAACCAAAGGCGTAAAGCCGATAACTGGGATGGAATTGCCTTTATAAAAGTAAACAAAACACCACAGAGTACAAGCAGAAGTAAAACACTAAGTACAAAGAGAAGGGCTGAAAGGTAAATGGGCCAGAATACAAACCCAAATGAAAGTACAACTACAACTGAACAATGTACAATAGCTAGAAGAACGGAAGCGGCTCCTGGGTCGTCCTCCTCGGATCGTACCTGAAGGGTAGGTACAGATAGCCTCCACAATTCTCTCGCCCATCAACCTCCACCGTGTGTCGTCTCGCCATGAAGTCCACCTCTGGATACTGACTCGTTGTGTAGTCCACCTCCGGGTACTGACTTGTCGTGTAGTCCACCTCCGGGTACCATCCAGTCCTCGAACACTCGGCCTCCGTCAGCACTGCCCATCGTCTACAACCAACACAACGAGGTGCGGGCATAGCCCGTGTAGGGGTGAGTATAACGATACACAGTAGGGACCCCGAGACCCTCAAGGTCTCACTAAAACCAACAAGGATAACCACAAAGAAGATCTCAACAGATAACCTCTACTTTGGTATATGCCCATACATATACCTAAGTTATCAAGTAACCCATCTCAATCATGAGGGAACAAAAATATTATTAAATCAACGGATAACCACTACCCAGGTATATGCCCATACATATACCTAAGTTATCAAGTGACCCATCTCAATCATGAGGTAAACACAAGGTCATAGACTCATCTCAAAGCAGGATTTTCATAATCGAAACCGTAACTGCTGAAAAGCCCTGTCTCTGGAGTGTACAGTGATCCTGTCACGACTCCGAGGTACTGCTCACTAATCCAAGTCTCTGAGGTACTCCTCCTGTCGAGTACCACGGGTCTGCTGCCAAATACTCGGCGCTCCATCCGCTATGGGTCTACCGCCAAATACCGGGCGCTCCCCCTAATAGCCTATAGAGGTACTCCTTCGCTCAAGTACCGCGGGTCTGCTGCCAACTACCAGGCGCTCCATCCGCCGTGGGTCTGCCGCCAAATACCGGGCGCTCCTTCCACTGGGCTAGTCGACTCACTCCAAGTCGAGTCGGTCAAGCAGTCGTCAGGTCTCAGTCATCTACACAGTCTTCATACTCTGTATGCTCGTCTCTGGGAGGGACCTCTCCACGAGCAACTGGTGAATACTCCAAGTATCACAATGTCCCAAGAAGATGTATCTCAATGGACCGCCTCGTCATAATGGTCTCAACACAACAGACGGTGCCTCAATCGGACGACCGGTCTGTGAGTTATTAGCCTTTTCGTCCCAGGGGTCCGGTTGGTTTCATGTGCGAACCAACCCGTCTGTATCTCAACTGTACCCCGAACTCCCATAGGGTATACTCAAATGGACCGTTTCTCCACATAATCACCAATTCCACTGATGGTTCGTCAAACGGACGTCCAGTCTGAAAGATAACAGCTTTTCCGTGCCAAGGGCCTGATTGAATTTCGGGTACAATCCAACCCGACCACTATCCAAAAGCAACCAAAACTCAGGTGAAGTATGCCAAAAGATCCATCTCATCAAGAGGAATTCAATGAGATAGATGGCGCGTCAATTGGAAGCCCGGTCTGTGAGTTATTGACATTTTATTTCCAGGGGCCCAGTAGGTTTCATGAGTGAACCAACCCGACCGTACTCCGATGACATCCAAACCTCGAGCGGAGTAAGCCAAAAGATCCGTCTCACTTAAAGGAAACCATCAAGTTTGACGGCATGTCAATCGGACGTTCGGAGTTCAAGTTATGAGTGTTTCCTCTCTGAGGGCCCGGTTGGTTCCGTGCACAAACCAACCCGGCCAAACCCAAAGTATTCCGAAACCTTGAGTGTAATATGTCAAAATGTCCGTCTCGGTTAAAGGATCACATCACCACTGACGGTGCATCAATCGGAGGTCCGTAGCCCAAGATATGCGTATTTGACCGAAAGTGATCTGAAAACGGGGGGTCTGGGCCCGGCCGACCAAGCCCAACCCCCCTGGGTCGGCCCGAACCGGGTCGACCTGACCTAGGTCCGGGTCTGACCCGATCGGCGCGGCGCGGCCCGGTAGTCCGGCCGGTCGGCTCGGCCGGCGCGCTGGCACTGGCAAGGCGCCCCCCCCCCCCCCCCCCCCCCCCCCCCGCGCGGGGTCCTCTCCGTGACACCGGGACGCGGCTTAAGCTGCGTCCCTCCTCCGTGGGACCGGTCACCGCCACCGCGGCTGAAGCCGCGATGGGTCTTCCCGGGGGCGCGCCGGGCGCCGCCGCTTCCTATGGGCCGGCCGCCGCCGGCGCCGCCGTGCCGGCAGTGCGCACCGGCGGGGGCTTCCGCGGACCACCGGACGCGCTCCGGTGGTCTGATTCGCCTGCGGTCTTTGAAAGTGATCATCTCGGGACCCGACCTTCGCTGCAAAGATCCCACAACACCCATGTGGTTTCGTTTGTCGTTTTCCGGCGCGGCGCGACGGCGCCATGGCTTGTTCAACTTCATCGGCGCGGTGCGACGGTGCCGTGCTTCTTAGCCCTTCCTCATAATTTCCGCACGGTGCAACGGAAACGCGCTGTCTTTCACGTGCCGCAAAAAATTCAAACAACAAGGGGGGAGGAGGGTCATCCATATTCGTGCAGTCCGACCTCCTCCCATTATAATGATAGAAAGCGTCCATCTAATAGAAGCTGACATACGACAAGAAATAATTCACAGACAAAAACAATAATCCTCAACATCAATCCGCATGAACGAATGAACCGCGGTTCATCCTGGAATTGGTTGGTCCGCGCTCGTCATTCTTTTCTCAAAAGATAATAGAACACCAAAATAAATTGCCCTACCTTGATTCAAGGTTCGTTCGTTGTCTGCGCGGAAATCGGTGCCACGAGAATGACGTCGCGGGGTCGGACATAGATTCTGTGGACGTCGGGGTGCGTCTGAGGAGGAAACGACATCTCCTCACTTTTTGCTATGGAAGAAGAGGATGGAGAACCGTGGACGTCGAGTCATTCTATGTTGAAGGGAAGATGTTCATAATCAAAGAAGAACCCTTCTTCATTGAAGATGCGTCATTCTTCATCGAAGGGAAGTTATCTTCTTCTTCACACAAAAGCTCTCCCAAAAACTCTAGGGCTTTGCTAAAGTTTTCTCACACACGAAAAGCTCTAATTCATAATAATATCCCATGAAATTATTTTTATTCACACCACAAAAATTTAAAATTCAAACCACACCACTTAATTAAAGAAATTAAGAGACTCATATGATTAATTAAGTCATGTTCGCATGAATTAATGGTGGAAGGAAAAGTTGAAGAGTTACACAAAATAAGAGGAGCTAACAAACTTAATGGAAGTGGAGATTAATGGGGGAGTTAACACATTAAAAGCAAGGGAGTTTAAGGGGGGTGGGTTGTAGAGTTATACTTTTAAACACAAGGGGTGTTAAATGGGGGATGTTCGTGGGGGTTAAAGGGAAGGTGAAGGGTTGGGGTTTCATGCGGACCCCACCAACATTGGTCATACCCTCTCATGGGAAGTTAGGTGGGGTGTGGCCCCACCTCCAACTTCTCTATGATGAAATTAACTTCCACATAAAATAAATTGTAACACTACAATCTATTTAGGACTTATCGAATCCCCAAAAATTAACCACCTCATGCGTCAAAACACAACTACGCATAAGGTCCCCTTAAGCAATTATCGGTGCTGCAAGATCATTGGTGCCCTCAGATTTCAATTCCGAGCAACGGTTCAAAAGATAGAAAAACTTGCTCGTTCGTTCACTAAACGTACCCGGGCCAAACTTCAGAAAATGATTCTGGGCACACCGGGCCTCGGAATCAGGGGCCGTCAGAAACTGCATTCTTGTAAAATTCCAAAGAAAATTAAGAAAAAAAATTTCATTGAAATTTTCTGGTCTTTAAATTATTTTAATGTGTTGTTTTATTCATGGTCTCCATATTCTTTCATTTTTTGAGAAATTTTTTATTAAATTGGGAATTACATATCAATATATGAATCATGAAATTGTTGTCAAAAACAATTTATGTATATATTAAGGAAAAAAAAATTATAAGAACCTTTTTATTCTTGTGTGTGATAATAATAAACCTGTAAACCATATTGTTTTCACTCTAGTAGTTTTTTATGATATTTCGTATGGATTGGATTTCCGTTTATCATGCTATGATTTAGTTCAGATAAAAATTGTTTTCTTCATAGAAAGGATTTCATTTTGTGTAGAAGGATGAACCCTTACATTTGATTACATATCAGGTAGATGAGAAGCTAATAAAATATGTAAATGAATGTTACGTTTCACATATTGTTAAAAACAAAGGAAATGTTCAGATTAATGATTTTCTAGTGGTAAATGAATATCTTGATGGTTTTCTAGATGAGTTACCTGGTATAATACCTAATCAAGATGTTGAATTTACAGTTGACTTAGTTGTTGATGCTATTCCAATTTCAAAACCCCCTTATCGAATAGCTCAAATAGAACATTCAGAGTTAAAGAAGCAATTGCCGATGTTATTATATAAAGGCTTCAATTGACATGGCACATCACCATGGGGTGCTCCAGTCTTGTTTGTTAAAAATAATGATGGTTCAATGAGTCCTTTAATTGATCATAGAGTATTGAATAATATCACTTTTAAGAACAAGTATCCCTTGCCTCAGATTAATGGTATCTTTGATCAGCTCCATTGATCCCAGTATTGTTCGACGATTGACTTCATGTTAGGGAACCATCATTTGAAATTAAAGGAAGCATACATTCCGATAACCACTTTTATTACTATATTTGTCCATTTTGAATTTGCATTTATTTGTTTTGGGTTATCCAATTAAAGTAATATATTAATAGATCTTATGAATAGAATTTTTCGTGTGTTCTTGGATATTTTTGTGGTTGTCTTTATTAAGGATAATTTGTTATATTCTAAATGTAAATAGTATCATTTAAGTAGTTTAATTTTTGTCTTTAAAACCATAAAATCAATGATTTTTTTGGGAAATTCAGAAAGTGTGAGTTTTGGTTATAAAAAATTTCATTCGTTGGTCACATTGTATCTAAAGATGGCATAACTATTGTTCTTTCTAAAAAAATGTTGTTAAAGAATGGCCAAGTCCCACAATTATAACCAGATTTATAGTTTTATTGTTCTAGAAGTTTATTATAGGAGAATTGTTAATAATTTTTCATGGTTATCTATCCCACTAACGATGTTAGCACAAAAATGTGTTATGTTCATCTGGACAAAAGAATTTGATGGATGTTTTTAGGAATTGGAAAGAAGATTGTTGAATTCTCCAGTTTTGGTACTGCCTTCAAGAAATGGTGATTTTGTTATCAATGGTGATGATTAATTGAATGAACTTGGATGCATCCTTAAGTAGAATGATCTGGTAATTGCATATGCTTCACATTAGTTGAATCCTCCTGAGTTAAATTACCATACACATGATTTGGATTTTTCTACTGTTGTTTTGTTATTAAAAATTATGAGGCATCATTTTTTGGAGTAAATTGTGAAATATATACTGATAAAAAATTTTTGGAATTATATATTCACATAGATATAATTAAACATGAGATAGAGGAGATGTCTAGAATTAATAAAGGATCATGATTGCACATTTCTTTACCATCCAAGATAAGAAAGCAATGTGGATGATTCATTGAGTCAAAAAAGCAATTATAAATTAATAATAATTCAATTTGAATATGAAACTTTTGATTTTGATTTGATGATTTTTGGATTAGAAGTTGTTAGTTTTGGGAATTCCTCTATTTTGTTTTAGGTGGTAGTGAAATCGTCTCTATAAAACAGAATAATGCAGGCACAGATAAAAGACAACGAGTTGCAGAAAATGGTATAATTGGATCAGAAGGTTATGTTAGCTAAATTTAACATTCATAAAGACTATTTTTTGTTGTTTGGAAGGAGGTTATATTTTCCATGTGATTCACAGTTGAGGAAGGTGTTTTTCTTTGATGCTCATATTTATTTGTTTTCAATTCATCCTGGAGGTACTAATATTTATGGCGAGCTTTTGGACTATTACTAGTTGGATGGAATGAAAATAGTTATTGTTGACATTGCCCTGAGATTTTTGATATTTCAATAGGTTAAATCATAATGGATGTTACCTAAAGTGATGCTTCTACATTTTCCTTTGCTAGAGTTTAAATGGGAAAATATGTCCATGGATTTCATAGTGGGATTACCATATACTTCTCAAGGTAAATATGAATTTTGAGTTATTATTGATTGATTGACTACAAATACTCATTTTATTTCTATTCGGCATACTATGTATCATGATCAACATTATCAATTATATATTAATGAGATATACAGGTTACATGGAGTTCCCTTCTCAATTGTATCTGATTGTGATCCTACTATTACATATAACTTTTGAAAGGGCCTTGAAAAGTCATTGCGAATAGAATTAAATTTTAGTAAAACATTTCATCATAAATCAGCAGATAGTAAGAATGAACAATTAATACATTGGAAGATATTCTAGGTGATAGTTTAGTGGATTGCCAGTGATGTTGGGACTAACTGCATTCTTTGGATCAGTTTTATTATAATAATAATTTTCATTCCAGTATACCAATGTCACTATTTGAGGCATTATATGGAAAGAGGTGTCGAACTCCATCATTTTGGTATGAAGTCAGTGAAAGGAAGTTGAATGGAATAGATTTGGTAGAATAGATTGAAGAAAATTTTAGTTGATTCAAAATCATTTCAGAATAGCTCAGAGTAGGAAGAAAAGTTTTATGGATAACTAGAGGAAGGATATTTATATCGAGGGAGGTGATCACGACATTCTCAATGTTTCTCCCTGGAAATGTGTGATGCATTTTTTGTAAGATGGGAAAGTTGAGTTTGAGGTTCATAGGACCCTATAAAATTTTGGAGAATGTTGAATTAGCTTCACAAGGAGGGGATTTACCTACATGTTTATCCATGTAAACAATTTTTTTCACGCATCAATGTTGAGAGTATATGACGGATCCATTTCATGTTGTGGGTCTAGAGGCAGTTCTTTTGGAAGAGAATATTAATTATGAGAAACAACCATTCCAGACTCTTGATCAAATAGAGAATGTGTTTCGGAATAAGGTAATTAATCATGTAATGGTCTTGTGGAAAAAACTATATTATTTTAGAGGCAATATGTGAATCTGAAACATCATTGATGGATAAATACCCATACTAATTTGATAAGTGAATAGAATTGCGGGGAAAAAATTCTCAAAAGGGGGAAGGATGTAACAATAAAGGTATTTATAGAATAATACATTTTCATTTATATTAATATTTATGAATAAGATAATTTTTTTAAATTAAAAGGGGTTATTTTTCTGATAGCATACTCAACCCACATCAATTGGATTTTTTGATATCTTATGATGAATAAAACTTTGAGTTATATAGAAAAATAATAAAATTATAAAATTATATTAAATGGAAGATAGAACCTAGTCATTGTATTGTTGGGAATAAAAAAATATATCTAAAATATGATTATACATGTTTTTTAAATGTCTTTACATTTATCTGATAAATTTTAGAGGATTAAAATAAATACAAACTTTATTTTAATCATTAAATACACTAATATTTATAAAAGGCCATTTTACCACCTTTTGATCGTGAACCATTTTAAAAATCTAGTTTCTTTTCACTATTATATGTTCTATCTGAAAAAATAAACTTCCATTGTGGAATCAGTAAATCAAAAATTACATTGTATAAGTTTTTGGTAATTTCTAAAAAATGTTTATTTTTTTAATGAATAATAACAATACCACATTTTAAGACAGAACTAACTTTTCATATAATTTATTTACATAGTAAGATTATACTTTTAATTGATATTAAAGTGAAATTGGATTACAGTTTTATCATTTAATCCAATGTTGGTCATTGGAAATAATTTCACTATGAAATTGGACATAAAAACATGTCAATATTTTGATAGTTATTACTTCTTAAAATTCTATTTTTTTATTTTGTTAACGATAATTAATTTTAAATTAATTTACAGAACTTTTGTGTTTTGAATTTGAAAAAATAGACTCCATATTTTTAATCAATAGGGGGTAATTGTTTAATTATGTACCTTTTGTTTTTAAACATTATGAATAGAAACTTTATCAATTATTTTAGTTAACATAGTTAAAGGGTAAATCTGGTAAATAAAGATAAAAATTAATATTCTAATAGTTTTAAATTACCCTCACATGTGTCTTAATCCTATTGGATGAGATATTTCTGAACATGGGAATTCATGGGTCGAATTTGGGACCCCATGGTGCCACGTTTATGTGAAAATGACATTTTATAAGAAATAATTTTATATAAAGAAAAATATAACATAAAAATGTCTTTTTTTCTAAAAATATTTTTATATTGAGTAATATATATGATATTGTCGAATATAAATAGTAATAATAAATAAAAAAATATTTCCCACATAATGGTATTTATTTATATTTTTTATACATCAAATAAATAAATATACATATGACACAATGATGATGTAGTGATTACCTAATTAATTAATGATTTAAATAAATGAGATTATAAATATTAAAATAAATTTATTTGAAAATTTTTTAATCCAATAACAAATTGTATGGATGATTATAACAAGTTATCATTGAATTAATGATGTTTTTTTCAAATGAATAAATTTCTTATGGATCTTTAAAAATTCAATACATGAAATGAGTTTTTTCAAGAAAATACTATTGTATTAAATGATATAATTGACCAAAAAAATATGATTTGAAAAAAATGGAATATATAATTATTAAAATGTAATTAGTGAATCACTTCAGGTTATATTGGAATTTTATTGTAACTATATTAACCATATATTTTAAATATACAAGAAGACATTGTAATAGATAAATTAGTTAACAAAGTGTAAAAACTAAAATATAAGTTCAAAATTTTAACATAGACTTATTTACAATCAATTTTTTGAGAGTTTTTCGACCCAAAAGAATAATATATTTCAATTATATTACTCTGGGTCCTTTTGAAATCGAAAATCAATTTATCATAAAATAATACATTAATAAATTCCAAAAGTGACCCTCCTCCCTTTTATAAAAGGTAATCAAACCTACCCATTTAGTCACACCTCTCAAGCCCATGGGCGCATTTAAAGTCTTCAAAAATAAGATCCCAACATCTTTATATTCCTCCAAGAATCCTTATTTAGTCATATATCAATTTAAGAAATCCTTTTGCCTCAAATCAAAGGGAGTTGAACATTTTAAGAAGTACTTCCTTCTCTAAAGATACATTCCATTATTTTACTTCTTCATACTGTATTATATTATTATTATTTTATTAAATTACTAAAGAATTATCCTAAATATACTAGGATGTTTTTATGAGCATTATTCGAACTAAACATACACACACCTCCATCTAATGGATACGAACATACTGTTTCTATGTACGAAAAACTAATGCCTCACAAAACGATGATTCTTTAATTTTATCCTACCATCCCTCATGATGTCCATTATGATGACACTATATTTCTATATGATATAAATTATATTTATATATTAAATATTATTATTTTTTTAATTTAAATTATACCATTATGATATCGATAAAGTGTTAATATGGTAATTTCATTTGAGGAACTACGGACTACCATCCCTCAAAGTGATATGACTCATTCTTGACATTCATGGAACATATAAAGGATGGTTTTAATTAACAGATGTAACATATATAAAATATGATATTACCTTGGAAATATAATTTAACTATGTGTCTTTTATTTTCATTGAATTAAATATGAAAAATAAATGAAAGTAACATTCATGCGTACGTATAGCTTACTATCTCCATGAACGGTGCATTTCATTTCATATAGGAAAATGTTATGTACTATTCTAAATAAATTTATATACTTGATTTATATGATATTTATATCAGGAATATCATTCTAGAAATAATAAACTTTTGACCACAAGGACAATTTGTAATTATAATAAATTTTTTTTGACTCAAGTACTGAATATCGACAGAACGAATGATATTAACTTAAATATTTACGCGTCATTTATAATGTGGTAATAAGTGATATAAAAGGAATAATAAACATGATAAATTATATGAATAAAGTATAATGTTTTTTATGATTTTTATTCAGGAAGAACAATGTACATAGTAACGAGTCAGACTCAAGGTAAGGAACTTCATATAAATCTCCTTCCATTGAGGAATATTTCGATTTTTACAAAAATTTCATTTATACGGTGTATAAACCACTTTTACACATAATTTCATAAAATGGGAATCTTTTCTAACTATGAAGCGTTTTACTAAACAACAAAATAAATGTTTCATTTTAACATTTGTGGTGACAATGACCTTTCCACCGCTGGAGTCATTATTTGATATTTGGATTCCGTGAAAAGATGTAATGTTTTTAAATGGTAAATAAATATCGTATACACTTTTTACATATATTGGAATTTAAAATGGTTTTCATTTATCATTGATTATTTCAATTTCTTGAAATGATATATTATTATTGTAATGTTGACATGTTATCTTTCCTTTGTGATTATTTTCTCTGTTATCAATATGATACAGTTCTTGTGCATTATTTACATATACATGTAGTTCTGTATTAAAACAAGGGTGGGTTAGCACGAGATAGAAATCCAATGAATAGTTTAATGTCATGGAGGTAAAGGTTAATGTTTTTCCTAAGGGATTTAGGGTATATAATGTGATGGGTATTCCAAACCTAACTCCCTTTGTAGCTATGAAAGTTACAATGTAAGTATGTTAGGTATGGCATAAGTAGCCATTATGATTTATGATTTATATGTTTTATTTATAAATATTATTATTTCACTAATTATGTTAAATTGATTATGTTTTATAATTGAAAGTTATGATTTCATTGATTTTTATCTATTGATGGGCAATGTTTTCATTCCTTATTTTCTAACCCTTACGGTGGTTTTTATGCTCATCCCGTGTTTTTGAATTGTTTTTCACAAGGTATAAGGAATGGTATGATAATGTAGGAATTCAAGAAGATTTATATAAACAAATTTATTCTTGTTTTATTTTAAGGAGTTTTATTTTAAATTTTTTTTATAGAGTAGAAGTGTCTACAATGTAATTTTTGAGAAGTAATGTAATAGTTATGGCCTATTTCTCAATAATTCTAAAACAATAAAGATCCTAAATATATAATTAATTAATTAACTAAATATTATAAAATCTTTAATGTTTTTTCCATATAGATATGGTTCAAAACATCTACCATGGTCAATTTATGTGTTTATTTCTTTTTATGGTTACTTTTTTTACCCATATTTGTTAGAAAATGTTAATATTTCAATAATTATTTAAATGGTCAATGGTGTGTTAAAACCAAATGTTAAGAGTGAAAGTATAATTAAAACATGTTCATATTTTATTTTAATATATTTATTAGACTTTCAATCTTATTAGCATCAAATTATATCAATTTCAAACCATTTTGACTTAAAAAGCAAATAATATACATATAATTAGTTAAAAAATTCCATGGATACACAACCCTTCACTTATAAAAGCACACCCCTTATACATTTTCATCACAAAACATTGACAATATTAGATCTACCAATCCTTAAAAAATTCACTTCAAAAAAATATTATCTTATTTATTAATGTTATGTACACTCTTAAATAACAATCCTATGTTTCTTAAGAGGAGATTTATAGGAAGGCACCTAAAGAATAGGTAATTGTCTACCAATTATTTTAGGTTTATTTTTTATTATATTTCTTTTTAATGATTTTTACCAATCATAAAATAAAAATCCCAGTATCATAAATAGAAAAATAGTTTGTTACGGATTTGGTAAAACCATAATCCATATATTTTGCATCCCCCAAAAATATAAAAAAACACACCCACATACGTATAACATTCTATATCAACGTAGATGGTTTTAAAGATTGAAATGATTAATATATAAGTATATTTATATATGATATATATTAAATAGTACTACTTAATAATTATAAAACAATATCTACCTTTTTACATTCCAATTCATTGGAATATAATAATGTCGCTCGTGCATACCTATGGACATCGACCTCCACGAAGAGATTTGATTAATTTTTAATTTAAACTATAAAAGGATGATAATAATAATATGTTTAATTAATACATTAAATATTTATATCATGATTAAAATTTTTATAATTATATTACCATAATATGTGTATATTTATGGGAACTACATAATCAAAATATGCCATAAAAATGAAACATTTGACACCCGAAATAATGATAATAATATAATATTGTTAAATACATGTGATAAAATGTGATAAATGGATTATATATTATATTATGGATAATTATATTCGTTATATAATGAATATATATATATATATATATATATATATATAAATTTATTATATATGAGGTTAAAATAACATATGGTGTAATTTTAATGTGTGGAAAGGGATTTTGGTTCAATTTACAGTCAATTGAGAAATATTTGGTATTATGCACCTGTTTATTTCTATATATTGTATATAATGACACTTTTATGTATTTAACATGAAAATTTATTTATTTAAGATGATAAAATCTTCAATTTAATTCACTCATTCAATAAAAACGTTTTAAAGAAAACTTGATCTTCGTTCTCTTTCTCATTAGGTATATATTTCATCTATATCCAATTTTTTTTAAAAAATGAGTCACCAAAGTCCATTAAGTTACTCAAATTATTTATTAATGAAACTTTTTCTATCATCTACTTTTTAAGGTTGTTAAGATATATTTATAATGTTTTATAAAAAATTCATTTTCTAATCCCTCTAAAAAATTAACAAATAATGTTTTCTTTTTAAGGTATGTGGAGTTAACGAACATTTCCACCACCATAACAATTTAAGCATATTTTTATTATTCTATTAGTATTCAATAGATTTTCGAATAATTTTTTTAATGATATCTGGTTTTAATATTTAAATTACATTTTCATTATATCTCTGAACGAGATAATATTTTTTTAAAACCCATTTGTTCATAAATATATAATCATATCATATCTATTTTTAATTTTGTTGCCCTTTAATTTAAATAGAAATATTATCTTTCTTGGGATAATTGGAAAATTATATGTATCTTAAAGGTCTATATTCCTTGTTTTGTGTATGTTATTATTTTTAAGACCATATACCTTTCCTATTTATAGGGGTTTACATTGAATGTTATTTGATGTAATAAAGAAATATTGTTATTCAATATTCCTTATTCAATTTGAATATTTCTATTGATTGGGTATATTATTATAAGATAAATTCAATATTTGAGGAATTAATTTTTCATACAGTAATTTTTGGGGTGTTGAATATTATATCCCCTTCATTTATTTAGATGTATAATGAGAAAAATCTAGTTCAAATTTTAAATGGATTTTTATCGAATGTATATCCATTGAATAAAAAATCTTGGATCAATGATTTAATGGTAAAGGTATCATTATATCTATGACGATGATGCCAACCATAAGCCATTTATCTCATTGTGAATATTTTTTTCATTATCCGCGATATTACATCATTGATATTTTCTAGAGATGTATTTTTTTATGTTATTGATGAAGTGGAATGTGTTTCCAGTTATCTAACTTCTATATTGATTATTCCTTATGTACTAATGTTATCTTCTCCTATAAATAACCATTAAAAGGAATATAATCTCACCCTTTTTTTGTGTTCCATTTCATAGGATATGTAGAAGGATATTTTGAATAATATCGTGGAATCCACAATATTTCTAATGTTATATATATTTTATATTTCCATCGTAATATGGGAATCCTGTATGTATATAGTTATACAATCCTTATAAACTGATCAATTATTCATAGTG
Source organism: Viscum album (assembly GCA_963277665.1). Lineage (NCBI taxonomy): Eukaryota > Viridiplantae > Streptophyta > Magnoliopsida > Santalales > Viscaceae > Viscum > Viscum album. The sequence goes on from OY728120.1 coordinate 1,174,297,778, forward strand.
ATATCCCATTTATCTTGTACTAATGATCAAACATAAACATTGACTTCTGGTTACTAGAGTCCACGTGTTACTGTTTTTAATTGGGGAAATTTAGTAGAAATCATAGAAATTGGATTTTAAGTAAATGTTTATAATATTATAATTATGATAATTAATTATAGTAGTTGGGATGTTTTATAATTAGGACGATTTTATTTTATGGATCAGTATTAATAATGATTATTTGTTTTCTAGGTTTGTTCCCTTTTTCAATGATGACGCATAACAAAATATATAGAATTAACACACATAGAATGTTTACTGATTTCCCTGCGAAGAATACCGATACATATGGTTAAGTCATTGGAACAAAGAATGTCATTTTCATATTAGGGAAGCCAAATCAGTTATGAAAAATAAACTTTAATAAATATATCAAATTGTTCTTCCATAGTTTGATTCACTTATATTGGATCACTACAGGTATTAAAGCTACCACCTTTTTGTGAAACTACTAATCCATTAGTAGTTTAGCAATGGATTAAATATCAAAAAATATATTCTTATATTGTGTAAGTAATAATATTGATTTTTTTAGTTGATTTTTTATTGGTAGCTTTCTATCAATGGAGGTAATTGATACATATCAATAATGTGTTTGAATAAATAGAAATCAATAAATCAAGAACATTAAATGTGATATTATTAAAAAAATACCCTCAAGAAAAATGAGATCAAATAGAGTGGTAGTTCCATACATTAAAGTAGCAGCAGGAAACAATTAAGGGTGAATAAGAGGATAACTTCAGATGATCAACTAGGAATGATTCTAACTACATATATAAACATGAAATAATGATTGACCATTTATATGATTGGATTAGGCTATGTATTTAAAAGGAATGATTTTTTAAATCATTTCCCCATATGATTGTATAATATAAAATGGGATTAAGATATAGAATGATTTTCAAGATCTTATATCATCAAGGGAAATTAATAGAACATGGGATTAACTAATAACCAAGAAATTGTAAAAGCATCAAAAAAGAACAACTAAATGAAGAAACTTATATATTGTAAAAAATGTGGAAATAAACATCCTAGAATATCAATGATGGATAGGGGAATTTGTAATAATTTCAATTATAAAGTTCATATGGATAACGAGTACAGGGGTAGTAAAGAAATAAAATCTTCACACAAATGTCCCATGAGTCATGGTTACCTACTATATAGAAGGCTAATGGGAGAAGGCCAATCTAGTGTGATCTCTATAGCTGATGCTGAAGTTCCTAAAGATCTGGTATCAAGTACATTAAACATAGACACAAATTTATATAACACTATATTTTATTCTATATTATCATGCAATTTTATAACTTCCATGTTTTTAAATCAAATTATTCATTTCACTATAAACATAATTGGTGTGTTCTCAGTCAAAAAATCCTATTAGAGATCCCACAAAAACAAAAATGTATGTGTCAGCTCACATTATGTCCCACAATCATACCCTATTTACAGACATGATCATTATACTTATTGTGAATTTTGATATAATATTTAGTGTGGATTTGATTTCAAAATATATTGAAATTTTTTTTTCTAAAAGAAGGAAATTAAAATTCATGTTGAGTATATAGAATTACATATATTTAGAGGGGATACTTAATCATCTATGTCATATATAGATCAACCTCCATTATCTCTTCTAAATGAGATTCAGGGGTAGAAGGGAAGACATAATATATGGGTAAAAATGGTAATATGGTAATTGTGGATGTAATTCTAATATATTAATATGTTGATGTATTTTGTGAAGAATTACCTGGGAATCCACAAGATTGTCAACTTTAGTTTTATATCGATTAAATCCCTAATTTGATAACTACATCAAAGACTCTCTATAGAATAGACACTGTGTAATTAGCAGGGTTGAATAAAAAACTATTATATTTATGTTATTAGGTATTTATATACCCTGTATATTTACATTGGGGTTCTCCGATTATTTTCGTTAATAATAAATATGGATATATGAGTTTGTTAATTCATTATAGGGAAATCAACGATATTCCTACACATAATAAATATGATATTCATAGAATTAATGAAATTTTCATCCAAATTTATCGAAGAAAATATATTTCATTTATTTTAATTCATTAAGGGTATCAAATATTACCATAAAATAATTATGTTATTCCAAATAAAAAATTTTGTATATGGTTTTTCATTAAAATATTACAATAACGAAATTTTTATTGACTTATTCTTCCTATATTTTCATTGCTTTAATGAATGAAGTGTTCTGGAAATATCAAGATAATTTATTTTGTGTTTATTGATGATATAATGGTGTATGATATAAGATACTAGGATCAAGAGAATAACTTGATGATCATTCTTGATACTATTATTCAAAATTAGTTATATATGAAATTTAGAAGCATGTTTTCTGGATTTGGATAGTTTATTTTGATTGAAATATTGGGTCAAAGGATATAATCTCAATTGATGATGAAATGGAAAATGTATTCAATGAGTGGAAAAAAATGAACATAACCATGCCACATTTCATCACTATATATAAAGGTTATTATCTATAATTTTATCAAAAACATTCTGGATTGGATAACCCATAAACCAATATTTCATGTTAAAGTATTACAATCACACAGAAAATGGAATGTGAATAATATTTTTAGGAATTAAAGAAGAGATGGGTGAATACTCTTATTTGACTATTCCCATGAGAAATGATGGATTTGTGATATATATTGACACATCAAAGAGGATAATTTTTGTGGCTATATGCATAAGGATAAGGTTATTTCCAATAAATGAATGTAGTTGAAAAATTATTATGAGAACCTTCTAATTCATGATATTAAGTTGGAAACCGTAATATTTTACACGATGAGAAGGATCCATTATCTATATGGTGAATTATGTTAGATATAAAATGACCATAAGAGAATAAAATTTCTATTTTTACAAAACATCTCTAATTGATTAAATTTATATAGTTAAAGCAACTTAAGGATTATGAATGTTCAATACAACACCTCACTGGGTAGGAAAATATGTTAGCTAATTCATTGAGATGATATAATCATGGAGTCGTAACCAAAATTAGGATTCATTGGGTTCCTATGTTCATTTATTTAGTGAAAATTGATATGGGAATTACTTGGGGAGTGGTAACATCACTCTTGAAAATATTTCAAAAGAATATTTATTGGATATTATTAAATGTTAATAATCTGATGAAGAGAATTTTAAAAATAAATTAACGATATGAATGATGTGAAATTTGATGAATTCATATATGATGATGGAATTATTATATTTTTAGAGAGGCTATGTGTTCCATGAATACGTGATCTAAATTTTGAGATATTAGATTGTGATGAAATCTCAAATATATCTATACAACCTAGTTGTACCAATATGTATATCTAGTTATAGTAACATTTTTGTGTGATATTTTGAAGTGGGAAATTATTTATTATTAATAATTATGTTTAATTTTTTCCTAAATTAATGCTGTGAAAAAATCATTTTATAGGAGTTATAGGACCTCTTATTATTCTAATGTGTAAATGGATTCCATTGTTATGGAATTTTCCACTATATTACCACGTACTCTTAGAAAGAATGGTGTAATACGGGTTATTTTTGACCACCTAACCAAATCTAAACATTTACATTCAATAAGTGAATATTAATATCGTATGTGCCTTAAAAACAAAATATTATTGATCTTATATGTTTTAGGGAGAAATCCATTCAATTATTAATGCTTATTCCCAACGATATACATAAAATTTTTGAAAATCCATCATAATGATCTAGATACTAAGATTAATTTGAGCACTAAATATCACCCTCAAACAAAAGGATAGTCCTAAATAAATATAAAAATAGTAGATGACATTTTGAGGTAATTATAACATGAAATTAATGTTATGGGTGATCAATATTTACCTTTGATGTAGTATGCATATATCCATATCTTTAATTCATGTACTCAAACGGTGGTGTATAAAGAATTATATAAAAAAATTGAACTGAAAATTGTTGGGAAGAAGTTAGTAAAATAAATATTTTCGGACTAGAAATTTTTAGGAGACAATAATGAAGGTATATAATATTCAATCAAATATTAAAATAGGTCAAGTAAAGAAAATGAGCTATGATGATGAAAACATGAATGATTTGGAATTTCAAGTGAAATATCATGTTTTCATTAATGTATATCCATGTTAGGATGTCATAAGGATCATTAATAATGGAATACACATCACAAAGGATGTCAAACCTTTTGAATTTCTAGAAACAATTACAGTTGTGGGTTCTAAGTCCACATTTCCACCTAGCCTCTCTAATGTACATGATGTGTTTCATATCACTATATTGAGGAAGAAAATTCCATATATAAAAAATATTATAAAATGTTATAAAATATAATTGGAACATTATTTATCTTACTTTGAAGATCCTATCTAGATTATAACAATATAGAAAAGGTGTTTTGAAATCAGAAGACTTGGCTGGTAAAGGAACATTGGTGAAATCATAAGATATAAGAGACTAAATGGGAACATAATGATATTTTAATAAAGAAATACAATAATATTTTAGGATGTTGAAATTATGGAAAATATTAAGTTGATTGTTTTTTAATAAAAGTATCATATAATTCCTTATCTTCAATAATAATATGTTTTTACTTTTATAGAAACGACAACAAAATAGACATAGTTTTATCCAATAATATAATTAAAACAGAAATTTGAAAATAGTATGAATTTAATTAACTAAAATTAATTTATTTTTGGAAATTAGAATATCAAAATTAACTTAGGGTATTTCTTTGTATTTTTGGAAATTCGAATTTTTTCTGTGAGTATTTTAAAATACTTATTTTTCATATACTATAATTTTACTTCATTAAGTAAAGTAATTTAAATTCCTTATTATTTATTATTTTATAGTAAATAAAATATGATGTATTTTATTTATAATAGACTATTTTGAATCAATAATTTTCATGTTTTTCATATAAGTTAATTTTTATTCATTAAAATCATTTTTATAAACATTTTTTTCCTTATGTTTTATGAATGTATAGAATATTTAATTATATACACTTCATTAAAATTAATATTGAATATTAGATGAAATATTAGGAATACTTCAGTACTAATTTTGTTAATAGAACCATTTTTTATTTCATTAAGAATTGTATGTGTGGTAAAATCTATCACATAGGTAAAGGTTAAATCTGTTAAGTATGTTTAACAATAATGTGAGAAGTCATTAAAAATGAACAAAGTAATTTCCATTTTCATATGGGAAGAATTTATTTCATCCATGGTTTAAATATATTACATGTTGGTGCAAGATTTTATTGTAATTTACCATTATAAAAATTAAGTAAATTATAAAGTTGTAAATGAAACTTACATTCTTTTAATACCTATAATACTTTGTGACATGGATAAATAAAACATTATTTCAATTTTATAACTATATTTTTATTATTAATGTTTTTTTCTAGAATGTTATGTGAAAATTTTAGTAAGTAAAAAATTAGCACAAATGCATATGTAGTGGTGACACAATATTTCATCAATTAATAGAAAAATAATATAATTAATATTAAAAATATTAAATTTAATAAAAATTGGTGAAATTATTTTATTCCCAAAATTTTATAAATGAATATTACATGTTATGTATTTATTAAATTATAAGATTTAAATTCCACCATTTTCATATTGTATTTAAATTCCAATTAAATGAATAGTGTTGAAAAATAAAATGATGAGATTTTATAATAAATAATATTTTATTAAATTACATGAAATTTTCAAAATAATATCATTATAATTATAAATGTGATATGGTTTAAAATTTCAAACATGGTCCATTTTTTAGTCGTTTCCCTTTTAGGATCACTCTTTTTAACCTTAAAAGTGAAAAATCATTAATATTACGGTAATTTTCAAAAGTGTAAATGGGCGGTGAAAACTAAAGGATAAGGGTGAAAGCATCCCAAAAAATTAATAATTTATTATTATTATATTTTGTCTAATAATAATCATATTATACTCTAATTAACTCACTTTGGAACAATTTTTTACAAAAAATATAATTTATATTAATTTAGTACTTTATAAATTTTAAGAATTCCCCTCCCCTCACTTAAAAAGGAAACCAATTGTATCTAAATTTCACCCAATATTGAGAAATATCTCTCCAACAATCATTAAAAAATTTCATTATAAACATATTTATACATGTAATAAATATGTTACTATCTTTACCATCTATTTCAAGTTTATTTTTTCTTCTACATCCCCAGAATAAGTTGAAACCATAATTAACAAATAAATATGTAATAAAAAATATATTTATATTTTATTATGATTATGGTGTAACCATATTATATATTTTTAAATCCCACAAAACTGAAAACACCACTCATGTGTACGAACGAATTACCATATCCACGTTTCGGTGCAAGTAATTCTTCATCAGCACATTACATGGATGGATATAAATATGTAACGAAGGAATAAATGTATTATATATACTAACTAATAATAATTTTGTAATTATAGTATCAAATCTACCTTCTTTACTTCAAAAGCATTGCAAAATAATAATGTCTCTCGTGCATATGTGTGGACTACATCCTCTATGAAATGATGTGATTTGTTTTTTTCATTTCCATATTACAAGGATAGTGATATTGATAAATTTAATGCACATACATGATATTCATATAGTGGTTAAAATTATAGATATGAATTAACCATAATAAATTTATAAGGACCATAACTACTGAATCAATAAATAATTGAAAAATTTATCAGTTAACACCCAAAATGACAATAGTAATAAAATATTCTAACAAATGGGTGATAAAATTTTACAAATGGATCATATGTGATGTTATGTATATTTATATGGATATGGTATGTGAGTATACTTTATCTAAACTAATTACATCTGAGTTTAATAGAACATAATAGGTAGTTCTAATGTGAGGTTAGGGATTTCATCTTAATGTACACTCCATTGAGAAATATTTGGTATTAATGACCTATTTTTTTATATTGTGTATATAATTCCCATTTTAAGTATTTAAAAAGAATATTTATTTATTCATGATGATTACTTATTCAGTTTATGTTACATATTCTATACTAGTGCTTAAAATAAAATATGAACTTATTTAACACTTTGATAGGGTATATTTTCTTTCCATATCCATATTTTTATAATTTTTTTACAAAAGTACGTTTATTTTGCAAAGATATTTATTATGAAATTTAAATGTTACACCTGAATTTTTACAAGGTCTGAAACAAATTTTTTTTATTTTTTACAAAATTTTAAATTATGAAAATATTTATAAAATTCAAACAGAATATTTTCTTTTTATCATACATAGAATTAATGTACCTTCCCACCATCATTCTCAGTTTATGATATTTAGATTCTTATATATGTTTTAAATGGTTTATCATATTAAAATTTTAAACTTATATTTTTTTAATATTTCACTTCCATTTTATTTATTTCTCTAATGGACATGGATTTATTACAAAACCTATATTTTTTATTAATGAATTGTAATATATTACAACTTTTTAAAATTTTAGTCCTTTATATTCTCTTGAAACATTAACATTATAATGATATTTTGAAAATTCTGTTCATCTAATATATATATATTAGTTGTATCATGGATACGATTTTTTTCTAAACCATTTACCATTTCTACATAAAATGATTTAGTTTGAAAGTTATTTGATTGAATGGGGAAATATAAATATTCCATATTAATAACACAATATTGATATTTTGTTTATTTGGTATATTATTATGAATTAAATTCAAAATAAGGGGAATTCATTGGACATGTAGTGATGTGTGTGGCCCGTGATTATATATCCTCGTGATGGATAAATATTTATCATTAGAAGAGTTTTTTTACAATTTAAATTTGACATTGGTGTATGCCTACCCAGAGTTTAAACTATACTAGAAAATGATCTCACAGTATAGATATCATGATATTTAAGATCATTATGTTTATCATTTATCAATTCCATCGTTTAGAATTAAATAATTATTATACATTATATTACTACATTAATATTATACATGGGAATATTTTTTTATCAAGGTATATATTTAATGGAATTTTCTTCCAGTTATTTAGATTTCTATATTGATTATCCCTTATTTACTCATGATAACTTCTGCTAACAATAGCCATTAATGAATGTATGATACCCCCTTTAATTTTTTCCTTTCCCAAGGATATGAAGAAATAAATTATCAATAAAATCAATGATACTATATTGTTTATTATTCTATTTATTTTAATATTCAATATAATTTAGGATTCAAGAATGTGTATAGTTATATAAGACTACTATATTGATCAATTCTACCAGGTGAGATCCATTATATGTTTTACCAATGTAATTAATTAAACATCGATCTGAGTTACTAGAGATTTGGAGTTATAGCCATAGCATGAAATGAAATAATAAGTGGAAAATGATACTAATACATGATTATAATAATATAAATGATATAATAAGTAACATAATATCTTTGTGGATCAAAAATGAAAAGCCGTGGATTAATTCCTTCCAAAAGGCTAAAAAAATGCATGGAGAAAAAACTATTAGACACAGAGATTTGGGAGAGAAAATTGTAAGGTTTTGATGACAAATGGAACTAAATTTTTGTAGTCACTATATCCAATAGGTATTCACAACATGAATGGGTCATTCACACTATAAATGATCCATGTATTATGTTCTACTAAAAAAATATCTCTCCAATCCAATCCCCTTTTAATTAATTCACATAGTGAACCCCGTGATCACAACATGAGTTTTCATTGTTAGATTCACTAGTTGAAAACATAATCTGCTAAAAACATGTGTTTTCTATACAATGAGAATGGATCTAGATATTTAGCATCACACAAGATTTTAATTCCATTCGATCTATGAAAAAACTCCCTTACAAGGTATGAATGGAATTTAAATGGTCGAAACTCCCTTTCATATCAAGAGATCATTGTCCTCAGATTATTTCTAAATAAAACAATGAAACTACCCTAGCTATATTACGAGCACCACATTAGTCAAAAACACACAATGTGATAAACTAGAAGGATATCCTCCCTTAGATATAATTTTTTATTCTTGTGGTTTTGACATTACCAATTTCAAATTTGAAAAAGGATATTTGGAAGGTTTTGATAGATACAAAAATGAATTTATGTTAACACCCATCATCATTATACATGACTAGTATTTACCATATTATCTATTTTTACTATTCATGAAGAAAATGCCAAATAATAATCTAGTAGGATCAAAGGATTGATGATGAAAATATTTGGGGAAAAATATAAATTCCTGAACTGCCCAAATAGCAAGAGTATATAACCAGTGGCATCCGGAAAACTGAATTTCTACCGATACACAAAATTTACATGAGATTTAATATGGAATACCAAACATGTCTAGATATACAGTAGAATTAAATACATTTATATAAATAAGTTAATGTTTTATAAATACACCTCGGTTTATAATTTTAAATAAATAGTCATTAGATTTTGGATTTTTTGAATCCAAGGATCATAGGTTTCTCAAAATCACATTTTCCATACATATTTCAATCTTTAACTCCTCTATAGACACTTCTATGTAAGATCATATGTTAATTTACTTGGGTTATAAACTCAATTTATTATCATATACTCATTAACATTTCGTATAACTCCATCAAATAAAAAACAACCTTCACCCAAATGGTTAAATATTCATACAATATTAGGTTTCGCAAAAAACTACCTAGCAAGAAATCCATAAAATGAAAACTCATTTGATACCTCCTATTAAAAGAAAAAATCTATAATATTCAATTGAAAATGGGAACCAAATCCTCCCAATAATGTTTCATATGTGTTAACTATATATGAACAACTACTATTGTAGACATTCATCCCTAATACCAATACACGATGAATGGTGATAAAAAATCATTCTTATTTCTCTCAATCCTAGGTCTGGTAACTTGACATGAAAAACACATTCCATCCTTTGATATTATCCCATAAATTGAACTTATTTTCCTAACACATAATATTAAAATACATATATACATCTTGTCACATGACTTAAAACTATGTCACTCAAAATACATGAGTTTAATTCCTTCTCCATCATGATACAAAGGATTTCTATTTAAGGATTAAACCCAAATCGAATCACCACCACCTTCCAATATCCCTTTTTTAGAGGTGAACGTCCTCCACAAACACCATCCATTTTTTGTTAAACACAAATCCTACCTCAACATCCCCACAAGACTCAAATATATAAGTATCCTCTTCATGATTATATAAACCATGAATTTACTATATTAGAATCTAGTCCATGAGTTTCATATAGAATATTATAATCACTGAGTGTCTCCAAAAGAACTCTAAACCAAGAAATTACATATATGAATATGAATTGTGATTGTCCCCTACATGACATGAAACTTGGAGTTCCTTCTTCTAGACTCTAAAATATTAGTATACCCATGAGACTAGAAATGGTGAGTTCCAACCATTGGAATCTAAACCAGAAGTTAGTATACCAATGAGACTATAAATAGTGAGTTACCACCATTGAAATCTAAACCACGAGTATCCTCCACTAGACACAAAATCCTATGTATCTGGAAAAGACATATATATGTTACAACACTCTTATAAAGTGAATGAGAATATGAAAACACCTCATCTTTTGAGCATGAGAATATCCAATTCATTCTATATATGAGAGGAATATGACTCTATTAGATGATCATTGGATGATCCACCAACTTGATTCAATAAAACATTCATCATACCTTATGTGACAATAATATGGTACATCATATAATTTTCATGAGATTCCATTAGTAAGGATCCTATGATATCCTATAATCTCCAATTTCATGAGCATAAGACACATGTGGTAATGATAATGGGATACCTCATGTTATGAGCATAGGATGTATTTGGGGTAAGTCTTAAGATACCTTATGCAATTATCCTAGGATGACTTATGGTATGAGCCTAAGAAGCATTTCATGAATAAATAATGATTCCTTATGTAATGTGTGTTGGTTTCACCATGTAACACACATAAGAGGCTATCATAGTCTATCATGGAGAAGAATAAACAAACAAAACTATTGGATCTAAACTATAGGACCATACATTTCTCTTATTTGATAAAAAATATTCCCTCATGAATAAACATTAAGAGCATAGTTATTTCAATATCGAAATGCATAATGTACTGATAGACTCATCAACGTCAACTATAATGTGTTCACCCTTCCATGGATTAATTTTACATAATTAATTGATGTCCACTTAAAGTTTTTATCATGATCAGAATTCACAAGCAAGAAATAAATCAATGTGGTTGTCCCACACTTGGAAATGAACTCCTCACTGGGAAGTGTTAACATCCCATCCATCGGTACCTATTAAGGTTCCATCATTATCATCCTTGTGGTGATATAATTGATACCTTTAGAATGTGGGAATTCATGACCTAGATTTCGACCATATTCGATGATGTATGACACAATGAACATGGTGGAATGTGTTAAAAATAATATTGGTGAATTATAAATGTATCACGTATCTTTCAATTGTGAGAGTATTAATTATACTGGGTATGTTGGGAATCACTATCATCTAGAATGTACTTTTTTTTCTTCAAATACATATAAAACTCCCTACTTGATATGTGATTGACAAGGTTCTACTACATTTTTTAATAAGAGTGAGAGTATAAAAATTACTTATGATGGTTCAAAAACCCATGTATTCCCACACACAGCAGTCCAAAACTTGTAATATTAAGATCAGAGTATCACATTTCCAATGAAAACCGGGATCCCTCAACCTATTTACCCATTATATACCATATAGTGGGTGTTCAAAAATGTCTTTATTTTACACTATAAATTGGAGTGCGTCATATTGACCCAATAAATGGCTCAGGAATATCTAGGAACCATGGAGACCCATCGATTCCCCTAGAAAATGTGATCATTAACAGGTAAAAGTGATATATTTTACCACCTCTAACCACATTGGGTGTCTTTTCTCAGATTTCACTGATTCGATATTCCCCTACACCAAGGACTTAGGTGGAATCCAATGTTTTAATATCCCAAAGCCACATAGGATTCAATATGGAGAGATTCATCTATCCATAATAATTATTAATATAGTCCAACCCAAAAATGATAAAAATTGTTTAACAGAATCTAGTTTAGGATTCCTCATCCCATAGATTAGGGTTCCCAATCCTTGGGTAGAACCCTATTCCTACTCTATGATAAGGTGATCCCTCTTCTACATTCACAATATCATTCATCATGACCACATTTTTGGGGTATATCATCTCTAGATTTTGATCAATGCCCCATTCATCTATTAAGAATGCTGGATTTACTCTCCCAACCCATCTATAAAGGCCTATGGTTTTTATTCAAAATATTACATCTATTTAGATTAATATTTAATACATAACAATAATATTTTTTCTAGAACCATAGAGATATAGAGTGATTGGAGATGAGATATAAAATATTCTTATATTTTGAATGATATTTAACATCCCCCCAAAATATCTTCTCATACAGGAATCCTCTTAGGAATACCTTAAATAAACATTTCCTCATCACATTGGGAAGGAAATATATAAATGGGTGAGATCCAATGCTTAATAAAGGTAAACATTGGAGATATAAATCCATGATCATACAAAATCAAAACATACAATTAATGTTATGTGGTCATGAAAATAACTTATTTAGTCTATTCCCAGGTTATAATAGATCATAAACTTGGTTAATGAAATAAACATCATCATATTAGGAAACACAGATCATTAGATTGATAAATCATCAAAAATCAGTCATGAACCATAATCTCATGCCACAAAATTGTGAACAATCATAAATATTGAAAACCATTTCATATATGAAGGTTAACTAATATAAATATAATCATAGTGGATAAGGAAACACCTGTTTCCCATAGTAGATAACGACTCACCTATTTCCCATAGTAGATTAGGATGCACCTATTTCCCAGTTTGGATCAATCCCATTGACTTGTTTCCCATTTTTTCCTCATGATATATTAATCATTGCGCAATTTTTTTGAGGGAGATATAGCCCCCAACCATTATATAATAAAAATCACACTTATGTCTTCCATAAGATCATAAATCATTCATCGTATCAAAAAACATGAAAATTAATTGGTTTCCTAATAATTTCATTATTGCATAACCCCTGAAAAATATATGTATATCAAATACATTTTATCATATCCCAACTCATTGAAATTTAATGGGATTCCTAAAAATAAAACCACAAAAAAAATAATACAACTAGAGAATTGTAAATCGTGGTACCCTTGGAGATTATTCCCAGTAAAATAGAAGTAACATCAATTAATATCTTCTTAAATGTAAAATTATTTTGAATGATCACTTAAACTAATTCTTCAGATAAATGTCCTTTCTATTTTGAAATCAATTTTTTATATATAAAAAATTATAAAAGAAAATAATTTTATAGAAATGATCATTTTGAGTTGAAGAAAAATCTTCAAAAAATTATGCTTTTATTAAACAGGGAATCTATTCTCATTCTTTATGAGTTTAAAAATTCCTTCTGTATTTTTTCAAATTAAGTCACAATGTACCATGTTTAGAAAAAGACTAAAACATTATTTTCAAACATATTAGTAAATATTCAATCATTGGTAAAAATATCTTCAAATTTGTTTAGGATAATATTAAAAAACTTTTTTAAAACATTTTTATAAAACATGTACATGGTAGAGAAATATTCCCCACTAGAGTCTTAAATGTATGGAATATCGAATGATGATTAGATTCTAAAATAAACCACTACCGTTATGTTAAATTTTTAATCATAAAAAAATAACGGAAATAAACATAAATTTATATATAAATACTAATTAAATTCCTAAAAAACGTCTTAAACATCAATCAGGGTCATTATAAACACTAATGAAAAGAAAAAACTAGTATATTAGCCATGTGTCCATAAGAAATAAATGTGAGATAAAAATCCCTTGCAACATGTATTTACCTTATTTTTACATGCTAAAAACTCTTTTATAATAAATATTGAATTATTATTCATTTATTAATTAATAATAACTATATCATATAGTTAATTATTTATTTATAACATTTTATCACTCATTAATTAACAATTGTTTTTATTAAAATCAATATTCTGGGTGGTAACAGCTTCATTTTCAAAACATGTTTTGGTTCGACAGTCTCTGTACTTTTAATTTACTATTGGTATAATAATTTTACTAATTTTATTAATTATATAAAAATAAAAAATATTTTAATATTTTAATATTTATAATCATTCACTGAAAGTAGTGATATAAAAACTAAGTGCACAGTTCATAGAGAGGGTTGGTTCTACATACACAAGAACAATGGTTTCTTTTTTGGATTGATGGAATAAAATAGCGGTAAATAATTATTCATATTTATGAAATAATTACTAATATATATATATATATATATATTCATTAAGTCCTTCATAATAACCATCCATAAAATATTATGATTGCAAACAAATTTTATTGATACATTGAGACGATAAGCCGTATGTACGCACGAGAAATAGTTTCACTTAATTTTTTTATGGGAATGAAGGTGTATAATGGTATTTTAATAATTATAATGTAATTTATGTATATTTAAAACAATTAATATATTATTTTATAATAAAAATGATAAATTTAATGGAGTTAAGGAATATTAGAAAAAAAAGTTACCAGTAAGAGTGATTACGTCTTCGTCGAAATGTTTTCTTTAGTTCTCCTATGATGTTTTCTAGGATTGGTCTTTTAAGAACCCTAGAACATCTTTAATGTGTCTAGGTAAATTTAAAATATAAAATTTTAGGGTATAATTTAGATATACGGCTCAAATTGGTGTAAAAAAGAGATGGAGGAGGTCCCCTTTTATAATTGAGGAGATGGCAGTTTTGGAACTTCTCAAATGATTAAATTATAATAAATTAATTTAATAAAATGACACCACATAATCGAATATAAGGTAATATAAGTATGTGATATGATAATAAAAAATATTTTATATAGAGTTTGGTGTTATTTTAAACCTGATCATTTTGAATAACCCTTAATTAACATATTATAATTTTAACTAAGGTAACAACTCCTTTAATATTAAATGGTTATAATTATTACCTATATGATGTGAATTATAAATTAAATAGAATATTTTTAAAATTTTACATCATGTAATAATAAATTGTATTATTAAATTTTTTTATTATTTTTAATTAATTTAATAACAATTTAATCTCACGAAATATCATTTTTTTCAATTTTGATATTATTCAATACATTGACTTTTAAAAAAATAAATACAAGTAAATTTATAAAAAAATATTTTATTATATCCCTAACCTGTCAAGGTAATTTATTGAATTATTTTATTATATAATATAGCTTTAATTATATTACTTTTAAGATTTTTATTATCATTTAGTTTATTTTTCTGTTAATTGAATTTTTATTGCATCAGTGCTTTTAAGATTTTAGGGTAATGATTAAATCATTAAAAATTTTAAATGAATTACAACGACATATATGAATATTTTATTATTTATTTTTAAACATATAGTCGAACATATCCTCTTTATGAAACCATATAAAAAATAATATACTTATTAAAACAAGTGAGCGACATATTTCATTTTTCATTAGATAAAATACTCCAAAGGTCATAGTTTTAGACAAGTGGCCCCAAAATTCCATAAATAAATTTATATCATGAAACTATATTTATTATGATCAAAATAGACACTTATATATATTTGTATAACCTACTTTTCTCCCAAAGTGGACACATAATAGATATTTATGTAATTGAAATTCGCATTTTGTGTATTTCTTTGATTTAAATAATATATAAGTCATTTTCATATAACATGGTAAATTACGAAAAATCAAGTTATAAACATAGGTGTTAAGGGTTGAATTAATTTCATCGAATAAGAAATATGATGAAAATAAGGCCTTATCATTTATTTTTAATCCATATTAAACTATTTTCCTTTTACTGAGGAAATACATTTTACCACAGTTACTATTCATATTTACTAAAAATAACAGATTCTTAAATAAAAAATTTGAACCTCCAAATTATAAGTATATATTATATTTTCCAAAATTTCAAAAACATAGAAGTTTCACCTTTTAATTTGAAATTAAATCAACAAAAAAATTGAATAATTAGTTTTCAGAAATATTCCATTTAAATAAATAATATTTTTTCATACTGAATTGAAGTGTTAATTCTTCTTAAAATATCATAATTGGATATAAAATAACAAAATTATTTTTTTAATAATCTGTATCATAAATATATATTGAAAAAACATTATAATAATAATCATTTTTCACTAAAAAATAGTATTTTTTACAATTCCTTGAAAAATAAATGTTTTCATAAAATTATGAATAAATAAATTTT
This sequence comes from Viscum album, assembly GCA_963277665.1. Lineage (NCBI taxonomy): Eukaryota > Viridiplantae > Streptophyta > Magnoliopsida > Santalales > Viscaceae > Viscum > Viscum album. Next base: position 1,174,314,430 of record OY728120.1, read on the forward strand.
AGATAATATTGAAATTATGAATTCTGAAATGAAAATAAATTTTTTCAAAAATATACCAAAACATCTAAAAAAGAATAAACACTCATAATAAGAAAAAATACATTTTTGAAGAAAACATATTTTTGAAGAATAAATGAGTTTGAAGAAATATGTGATCATTTTCTAAGAACATAAAATTAAATTAAAATTGATTTAGATATTTATCTCATAAATTAGTTATTACTATTAATTATTACATATTTAACTACTAGGTTAGAACATACTTATTATATAGTTATAATATTTGATGGGTTGTCTAATCTTTCTGTATGTGTGATAAACAAGCTATATAATAAATAAAACTAATTAGAAATATATTTCCAAAATATCTCAGGGTGTTACAATATACCCCCCATAAAATGAAATTCTACCAATATATTCAACTTAGTTATCAATGTTTTATAATTTCATAATTCATTCCGGGAATTCCACATCGTACCAGGGAATAATGAAACTCCACTTAAAAAGAGAATGTTGTAAACATTATGGTTTCTTGAAGTAATGCATTATTGGGTTTCCACATATGTAAAAAATTAAAAGAGGTATTTGGAATGGAAAAATAATTTGAATGAAAAAATTGTTTGTGATGGAGAACATGTTTATGTTATGGTTAATGACTACAAAATCATAGACCAAACAGTTATTAAAATGTCATTAATATCATTAGAAATGGTGGTAATGTGATAAAATTTTATTTCAGAATCTATTAAAAGGATATAATAACATGATTTCATTTCATAAGTAAAATATAATTTTTTTTTTCTCCCATGATCAATTTACTCTTTATCTATTACTCTATGAACTAAACATGAAATTTTAATTCTTGAAGAAATAGTGGATCCTATGATCCATAACGGGATGATAATTCATTCATTATATTTGATGTATTATAAAATCTCCATAAAAGGTTATCCAATATGAATAAATATTCATATGTTGATGTAATTCATTAATCTATAAAACCACACCCAAAATACAACATTAGTTTTTTTAAAAAATGGTTACACTTAAGGACAATACAAAATGTTTAAATCCAAAATAGTTTAAATAAGTTCACTAAATTTACAAAATCAACTTATCATTATCCCATAAAAATATTGATATAGCTGTTTATTGTCACACAAAAAACATGTGAAGACCATTGTTAGGTAATCTCTTGAAACATGGAAACAACATGAATTATCATAAAACCATAGTGAAAACATGCATGAACTCAAAAATTAACTCTATCCTCATACAATAAATCATAAAATTCAATTAAATCAGTCCATGATATCATAAACCACCTCGTAATAATATTCATATTAATCTTTTAGGTTATCAACACTATCCCATTTATTTTATCAAAATAAAACATCTCATTATCTCAATATTATCCCAACATCATGTACATATTAAGGGTTTTCTTTCCCTTAATCAAGTGTTCTCCAAAAATATATCCTTACCACCTCAATCACTATTAATGGTTACCAATACCATTTGACATATGCTTCAAATCCTTAAGAAAAATACTACATTTTTCCAGTCCTTAGATGTCTAATTACTCTATAACTCTATAAAAGTAAATTTACAACATTATTTTTTAATACCAATACATAAACACTCAATCAATTCAACTTCCTTCTCAAGCCACTAAACTATCTTCATTGTTTTGTTCCATAACAATTATTTCATATAATATTTGTTTCACAACCCCATCATTATCAGAAATGTGATTATTACCCATACAACCTTTCTGATTTTCTTAATGATATTCTCCCTACTGAATAAGTTTTAATATTTCCCTCATATTCAACATCTAACAGATTTAATATTCGATGATTCCTTAAGAATATCGTTATTATCATCCCTTTCATTATTTGAACCTTTAAAATTTCCCATTCAATTAGTTTCTTTGTGACCTTATTTTTAAATCCCAAAGCATCTTCTAATTAATTATAAACATTATCCATAATACCTATTACGACATTCTTTACATGATGAAAATTTATGTTTCATTCCTCTATAGTCACCATGAAAACCCATATTTCTCTTATTATATGGGTCATGAAATTCAACAATGTTGATATTTTTTACCATGTTACTCAATTTTTGATTTGTTATAATGAAAAGTATTTTCCTTCCAACTATCATTTCATTTGTTTTCTTATGAGTAAGATAATTCCATTGTCAATTAAATACACTAGTAAAATGAATCCTACTAGTTTCACCCAGTGTCTATGTCACGAACCGGATCTGGTCTCCATCAAACCATCACCAAACCCGGCCTGTTCCAAGGCCCGAAGGGCGTTCCCGATCCCCATGGGCAGGCACATGTGCCCGGGTATCATATCATGATAATTGCGAATGATTTACCAAATTTTATAAACATTAAACAACAAAAAAACTCAATAAAACAAATCTATATTTTTCATCTAAAACCATCTTTTACAAAATTTCAGAAATGAAATACATAATTTAAAGCTATGTTTAAAGACCATTAAAAAGGTACAAAACCAAATAAGGACATCCCAAGAACCTCCACATTGAATGAGGCACCGCCCTCAATCCATCTCCACGACACTGCATCCCAATGGACAGCTAAAAACCTGAACCAATGGCAAAAAACTTGTACCCAACGTTGTGACATAAAATAAGCAAGTGTACTTACACCCAAAGGTGTAATTAGGGTGTGAGAGAAATCCTAGTAGGATACAACCTCTAATAGATTCCATGTGATAAACATTTCATGAAAAAAAAACATTGCTAGTTTTGTAAATAAGAAATTATAGTTACAATTTTCTAAAGGATGCAATAATAAATGAAAACAGTTTTCATGTGGGATAATTTTAAAAGACCAAAAATTTTAAAATAAATAACAAAGCTACTGAATTTTACATCCAATAATATCTTATACCAACGGTGAGTACAAAGTATCTGTTGAGCACAAGTAATAGGATATAACTCCTAGGCACTAGCTAGTTGTGGGTCCCAGGTACCTCGTATCTCGGTGAGAGTAACAACAAAAAAATATCTGTTCTCGTGCACGAGCCACTAGTATTGATCATACCCATTACCTAGTGGTCCCCAATCATCATCTTCATAGTTTAGAGAGAGTTGTAAGCATCAATCTTGCTAAGTGAAACTGAGGCCAAACCCCACGGATTCACTAGCATACTAGTACACGTCCACCCACCTAGATACCCGAGTTTTCCCTTTGTTCTCAAACAAGTTAAACAATACAAGAAGTATAGTTTTCACATTAAAATATCACTTCCACATCACACATTAACCATACTTCCCCATGTACATCACACAAGTCAAAAATTCCACTTTTCATTCAAATGCATTTTCAAATCAAACTCACACCAAAATTGCCTACAACACTTTTCACATTTCTGAAACACTACCACAAATCCTTTAGACGATTTTATAAAACCATTAAAAGATATTCAACTGACATAATATCCCACACACATGTCACATTATACCCTTCTCACCTTCAAAATTCATTTTATCAATAAACTCACACGAAACATCCCACACCCGTGTTTCGCACACAGAAAAAAATTTAGTAAAACATTTCGGCAATTTATAAAACATTCTAAAAATGTTTGGAATCTCAAATCACCACTTTACCATTCAAAAATCCACATTAGGTGAACACACTCACCCAAACAGTACATATACACCCTTTCCCAACTTTTTTTAAGAAAATAAAACATTTGGATGTTTTATAAAACAAACCCATGAGGTATAACCATTGTTTCCACACTAAACCCATTTCCAACCCCTCATTCAAAACCAAAATCATACCAATAACAATCCAAAACAGAATTTTCAGCCCTAAACAATTATTACACCACCCCCAAGTGTTATAAAAATACATCAAATAATTACACAAAGATCCACATGAAAAACACACGTTTTCATAAATCACCTTCAAGAAGTACAACATAATTTTACACCTTAAACTCAATCAAAAAACTCTTTTCAAGGCCCACATGATAATAAGGAATTACCAAATCATAATTGGCAGCCCCTTTCAAGACTAATAAATTACTTTCATATGTTATAAACTAAACCCAAACATTACCCCAAGGGTCACACATGAAAAGTACCCAATTTCATGATAAAATACAACTAAAAATTAAATGTTTAACAAAATTCATCAAAAACAGTTTTCACACCACAAAAAAAACAGATTATAAAAATACTAAATTAATAAACCAAGCAATCTAATTCATTATAAAATGGTTACACATGGAATCACCTAACTTTTGAGTCGAAAACCTCAAAACATTGTGCGAAACCTTAAGCGCACCACCGCCGCCCCACAAGGAATATAAATCTAGGCCTAGACCACCAAAAATTGACCCAAAAGATACCAAATCCGACCTTAGTATCTAACCATAACTTCTGGACTTTTAGAACATAATGAAAGAGGGAGGATACCCTAAGGAAAATGAAAAATTGAAGAGAGAAACACTTACTCAAAACAATCAGGAATAAAACGACCCAAAATCCACCGGAATCTGAATTTGAAAGCATCTGAACATTCAAGGGATGTTCAAAAAAGGATTATGAGATTATGTAGGAACTGTAATGGGGGAAAAGAGTAAGAATTGAGAGTGTTATGATGGAAATAACTTACCTCCTCAAATATTCTTGATTTTAGAAAACCTAATAATTTAACCTCTCAATAGCGATGCAAACGAGCTCCAAAGAGGGGGAAAGGAATTGGGGCGTGCCTGGGCTTCTTAGGGTCGAGGGGGAGATGGAATCACCAAAATATTCATTATAATGAATATGATATTAAAAAATTAAAGAAAATATTTAAAACTGGAAAATGGGCTTTCGGGTTGGCCCAATTCTCAAATAAAAACCAAAATCCCCCATGATTATAGATTTATAAAGGCTCCAAATTTACATGTGGTGTTAATATATTAGGGGAGAACATTTAGGAGTGGAATAACTGAAAAATATTAAAAAATAAAAAAGTTATAAAAGAAACAAAATTTATTTTTAAATCCGGAATTGGGCTCACGGTTTGGCCCAATTCATGAAAACTCACCTATTCTCCGTAAAACCATTGGAAACCCCCAAAACAAAGCATGAATGGAAAATAAATTAAAAATTACTTTAAAATAACTTCTTTATATCACAATTCTCCCCACCTTGAAAAATTTCCACCCTGGAAAGTCACAGCAAGGTTAAAGCAACAACCAAATCCCACTGAGACACCAATAGGTACGCCCTTGCGATGTTTCACCCCCAAAGGCCAAAACACCTCCAGTGATCAATTATGGAAGGATTACTCTCAAAACCAAAACGTAAACCACTTTCCTGAAAGGATCAATAACATTCATACTTTATCCCAAAATAAAACTCTTCAAACACTATCCGAACAGGACTCAAGAAATTCACCCAAACGAACAACAACTTTGAACAATGTTACACTTACCGTACTTTAACTAAACCATTGGGCACTCTCCAGTCCCAAAGTTTACACAAGGAAGATGTTTTTAGCTAGATATCTCCGAATTAGACTATTTACAACAATCCAAAACCATAGATAAATCTATGTTACTAGTACGGGGGGACACTAATATTCTCCCCACCATAAGAGACAACCAATATTTTTTTGAGATAGAATCAGGACACTAATAGGGGGAAGCCTGAACGGAATCATTGGTTCCTAGGGTAGAATTCCATTCAAAATTTCCTAAGGAACATACATGAGAAGTATAGTTGTTCTCCCCACTATAAGAACCAACCATCTTAATCGACCAGCATGAGCCGGCACAGAAAGACCCAAAAAAATTGAATATTTGAGAAGGTATCACAGTTAGTCCACAGAGTTTGTGAAACCGTGAACTAACTGTGCTGATCATTCTTCCTTCATGGATTCCAGGCACATAGTCTCTCTTAATCATTCACAAACCATGTGCTCAGCATGTCTAGACAAATTTCCAACCATTCTCTAAAGACTCAAGGGAAACCAAAGGGGGAGGGAATGACATTGGGCGATGTCATGGGTATAAGGCCCTCTATCTATTTCCACCAAACGTGAAAAAATAAGAAAGTGAATGATACCAGAGGTTTAAAATCATCCTATATTTCATATTTAGGATAGGAATTTGTACAAGGGTTTAAATGACCCTGTGATTTCCCCTGACTACGAGCCAGCTTCTCTCTGAGACCTATGGTTGGAGGTCAAATGATTGAAGCATCTTCGGCTTCACAGTTAGTCTTCGGAAACTCAATGAATGAGAATTCTTCTTTCGGTGCCACCAAAAACTACACCGCAACCCAAGATAAGTTTTCCAGATATGAAAAATTGCATACTCACATTACCCTATCCCGATATTTCACTGAAATAAGTTCTAAGAAGACACACACACATCACACCTTGTTTCTTCAGGTGAGAAACAATAGAAGTAAAGAACACCTACAATCACCTTCCTCTAAAATGGAATATTTTGAAGTTTTTCAAAGGGAGAAATTCACCCAACACAACAGGGAATCTCTTAGGATTTCACGACTTTCACCTATATGGTCAATCGAGCACATGACATCATAAATCATAACTGAACATGGCCATTGTGACTGATATAAACAATGCATGCAAGTGACCTTATACAACATCCCCAAACAACACACAATTCTAGAAAGTGGCCACAATATCCTATCGTGACCATATTTCCCACACCGGTGGTTTAACATGAACTAATGCTTCAAAGAAACAATGAAGAACCCCAAAGTCCCTCTTAGACACCATCGAGACACTCATCCACACTAACAACCCTATACCACATCCACCTTCGACAAATCAGGAAACATAAGAAACTATGGTCTCTTTCAACCATCCACGAGCAGTCTCCCGTTACAAGAGGATCTAAAAATAAAAGAAAGGAATGTGTGTAGACTCAATCTAAAAATCTCAAGAAAAATATTCCTTATATTGATCAACTGGAGGGTCTTCAAACGGAGAAATAATCCTGGTTGCACTTCAGTTGTGCACTAAACTTTAATGGGGGTGTACCTTATCCAACGATTGAACCTAAGGACTCAACCAAGATGGTACATTAGTCAAGATATACCACAAAACAGATCCAAACACATGAAGGGAACCATCATAACGGCGTCCCGAAACATTTTTCAAAAGATACCACTAACTGTCCCTATAACACAACTTACTGACCAAACCCAAGCCCAAAACACAGTTCAAACAGGAGGGGTTCTTAGACTCAAAACATCCAACAACATCAACATTTTCCAAAAACACAAAATATAATCAATTCCAAACAATTCATCAAGTATTCATGTTTCTCTTTAAAAACATTTCATTGAAAACAAATGGTTCAGCGGTTAGCGCATCCACCAGTGGAACCCCATGGGCCTTACACATGCATATTTCTGTGCCACACCGGGCACCCTCCTCATATCAATCTCGACACTCATCCAGTCATGTCATCAACCATCCCTATTCCCATATAACCCCATGCATGTGGTTTCTCACGAAAATACCAAAGGATAAAACAAAAATTCCTTCCAATTTTCAAAACCAAAACGATCAACCAACACATCCTTTTTTCTCAAAACTGCTAACCATGAGATCAAAATCCAAAATCAAATCTTAAAAAAATTTCAGAAAGTCAAAAACATTTAGAAAATAACTCACATTCAAGATATTCACATCAATTTCAAAAAATCTCATCCCATCAAAACACTCTCTTATTGTTTAGAAAACTCTTTTGGAACCACTTTTCAAAGACAACTTCAATATAGTTCCTGATTTCAAAGAGGTTTAATCACACCATTTTACATTTAAAAAGAATTCTGAAAATTCAGTTCCTCCATTTCATAAACCAAACTATTACCTATTTATTTGAAAATCATTTCATAAAAACTTTACGCTTATTAAAACCAAGTCACCTGAAAACCAATGTCCCAAGATTTCAAAACTAAAGCACAAAACAATGCGGGAGGAAACTAGTTTCAGTGGGTGACTTGGAAATATGGTTTGAGGCCATATTAAAATCACTTCACCATCACAGAGAGTATTCTAGGTAAATATCCACGGCTCCACATGGCTTTCCAGGCCCTACGAGCTCACTGAGATTATTCTTCCAACTCTTTTTTCATTTCCCATAGTTATCATTAAACCAAGAAATCCAAAGGACTCAGATAAATCCATACTTCCCATGCTGACTTGAATCCCTTCATGAGGTGTTCTAGTAAGGCACACTACCCATGACTGAAATTTAAAGTCCCAAAAATCCTAACTCCAGACTATGCTTACTCTTCCCCAAATAACCTGACCCAGGGAGCGAACCTCCTCTGATACCATTATATCACGAACTGGATCTGGTCTCCATCAAACCGGCACCAAACCCAGCTCGTTCTATGGCCCGAAGGGCATTCCCGATCCCCACGAGCTGGAATAGGTGGCCGAGTATCATATCATGACAATTGGGAATGATTTACCCAATTTTATAATCATTAAACAAAAAACAAACTCAATAAAACAAATCTGGGTTTTTTCAACTAAAACCATCTTTTAAAAAATTTCAGAACTGAAATACATAAGTTAAAACTATGTTTAAATACCATTAAAAATGTATAAAACATAATAAGGACAGCCCACAAACCTCCACATGGAAAGAGGCACCGCCCTCAAGCCATCTCCACGACACTGCATCCCAATGGACAGCTAAAAACCTGAACCAATGGCATAAAACTTGTACACAAACCTGTGACATAAAATAAGCAAGTCTACTTACACCCAAAGGTGTAAGTAGGGTGTGAGAGAAATCTCAATAGGATACCACCTCTATCAGATTCCATGTGATAAACATTTCATGACAAAAATCATTTCTAGTTTTGTAAATAAGAAATTATAGTTACAATTTTCTAAAGGATGCAATAATAAATGAAAACAGTTTTCATGTGGGATAATTTTAAAAGAAAAACAATTATAAAATAAATAACAAAGCTACTGAATTTTACATCCAACAATACCGTATACCAATGGTAAGTACGAAGGATCTATTGAGCATAAGTAATAGGATATAACCCCTAGGCACTAGCTAGCTGTGGGTCCTAGGTACCTTGTATCTCGGTGAGAGTAACCACAAAAAAATATATGTTCTAATGCACGAGCCATTAGTAGGGATCATACCCATAACCAAGTGGTCCCCAATCATCATCATCATAGTTTAGTTAGAGTTGTAAGCATCAATCTTGCTAAGTGAAACTGAGGCCAAGCCCCACAGATTCACTAGCATACTAGTACACGTCCACCCACCTAGATACTCGGGTTTTCCCTTTGTGCTCAAACAAGTTCAACAATACAAGATGTATATTTTTCACATTAAAATATCACTTCCACATCAAACATTAACCAAACATCCCCATGTACATCACACAAGTCAAAAATTCCACTTTTCATTCAAATACATTTTGAAATCAAACTCACACCAAAATTGCCTACAACACTTTTCACATTTCTTTAACACTACCACAAATCCTTTAGACGATTTTATAAAACCATTACAAGATATTAAACTCACATAATATCCCACACACATGTCACATTATACCCTTCCCACCTTCACAATTAATTTTATCAATAAACTCACACGAAACATCCCACACCCGTGTTTCGCACACAAAACACAATTTAGTAAAACATTTCAGCAATTTATAAAACATTCTAAAAATGTTTGACATCTCAAATCACAACTTTACCATTAAAATATCCACATTAGTTGAACACACTCACCTAGACAGTACATATACAGCCTTTCCCAACTTGGTTTAACCAAATAAAACATTTGTAATTATTATAAGACAAACCCAAGAGGTATAACCATTGTTTGCACACTAAACCCATTTCGAACCCCTCATTCAAAGCCAAAATCATACCAATAACAATCCAAAACAGAATTTTCATCCCTAAGACAATTATTAAACCACCCCCCAAGTGATATAAAAATACATCAAATAATTCCACAAAGATCCACATGAAAAACACACGTTTTCATAAATCACCTTCAAAAAGTATAACATAGTTTTACACCATAAACTCAATCAAAAAACTCTTTTTAAGGCCCAAATGATAATAAGGAATTACCAAAAAATAATTGGAAGCCCCTTTCAAGACTAATAAATCAATTTCATATGTTATAAACTAATCCCAAACATTACCCCAAGAGTCACACATGAAAAGTACCCAATTTCAAGATAAAATACAACAAAAAATTAAATGTTTAACCAAATTCATAAAAAACAGTTTTCATACCACACAAAACAGATTATAAACTTTCTTAATTAATAAACCAAGAAAGATAACTCATCATAAAATGGTTACACATGGAATCACCTACCTTTTGAGTCGAAACCCTCAAAACATGGTGGGAAAACTTATGCGCACCACCGCCGCACCACAAGGAATATAAATCTAGAACTAGACCACAAAAAATTGACCCAAAAGATACCAAATCAGACCTTAGGATCGAACCCTAACTTCTGAACATTTTAGAACATAATGAAAGAGGGAGGAAACCCTAAAGAAAATGAAAAATTGAAGAGAGAAACACTTATTCAAAACAATCTTGAATAAAACGACCCCAAATCCACCAGAATCTGAATTTGAAAACATCCAAACATTCAAGGGATGTTCGAAAAAGGATTATGACATAATGTAAGAACTATAATGGTGGAAAAATATTAATAATTTAGAGAGTTATGATGGAAATAACTTACCACCTCAAATCTGCTCGATTTTAGAAACCCTAAGAATTTCACCTCTCAATATCATTGCAAACGAGCTCCAAAGAGGGGGGAAAGGAATGAGAGCGTGGCTTGGCTTATTAGGGTATAGGGGGATGTGGTATCACCTGAATATTCCTTATAAGGAATATGATATTAAAAAATTAAAGAAACAATTTAAAAATGAAAAATAGGCTTCCGGGTTGGCCCAATTCTCAAATAAAACCCCAAATCCCCCATGATTATGGATTTATAAAGGCTCCAAATTTACATGTGATGTTAATATATCAGGCGAGGACATTTAGGAATTGTAATTACTGAAAAATATTAAAAATGAAAAATTTATAAAAGAAACAAAATTTATTTTTAAATCTGGAATTGGGCTCACGGTTTGGCCAAATTCATGAAAACTCACCTATTCTTCGTAAAACCTTTGGAAACCCCCAAAAAAGCATGAATGGAAAATAAATTAAAAATTAGTTTAAAATAAGTTATGTATATGAAATTATAGAGCCCAAAAAACATAATATGGAAGCAATAATAATAGTGGGAATCTAAATAATAACTGTAGATGATGTATAAATCTTGAAACATTATTTTTAATCAATTAAATTGTAGGTGTAACCTAGGTTATTCAGGATCATTATTAAAAATTTAGTATTTTATCATATAAAAAGGTGTATCCCCAGTATTTTCATAAATGTTTTCTAACCCAATTACCCAAATATATTATAGAATCGTATCTGTTATAAACTATAATGGACCAATATTTTCATACACAAATATTAAATCCATTTAGATGTATATTTAAAACATAACAATACTATCCATGCATGACCTGTATGGTTTTACATTATTTGGATATCATATTTAAAATGTTATTATTTAATGGAATATAATCACAATATTTCAAAAATATCTTCTAACATAGTACTCTTATAAAAATACCTACCAATACCATTCTTCATCACCGAGGTAAGGAAAAATAATAAAAGATAACCTTAGATACTCAGTAAGGGAAAACAATAGGGATATCAATCAATGATCATATGAAATTGTAAAATTAGAATAAGGTTATGTGATCATGAAGAGAATATATTAAGTTATTACCAAACAATTCATAGATCATATAATTAATTCATTCCATAAATATTATCATTTCAGAACATATGGACCTTTAGAGTGAGAAATCATTACAAATCAATCATTAACAACAATCTCGAATCATAAAATTGTGACGCATTCATAAATATGGAAATACAATTCATATGTCATGGTTAACTACCAATACAATAAACATTATGGATCAAGAAACACATATATACCATAGTTGATCATGTTTTATCTATTTCCTTTAGTTGATCAGGATGCACCTCTTTCCAATTACGAATACGGCCCAATGGCATGTTTCCCATTATTATATGATAATATATTAATCATCACCCAACACATTGGAGGGAGGACTAGGATCCTCCAATCACATTATAAAAACAATAGTCATGTTTTCAAAAATATCACACACCATTCATCATATCAAAAAAATGAAATGAAATGGAATTCATAAATATTTTATCATATCATAACCCATAAAAAAATGGGTTTCAGTAAAATTTTATAATTACATAACTCATGGAAAAGTAACGGGATACAAACAAATCATACCATCATAAACATAATCTAAGTAGTTAATGGGTAAGGATGGTATCATTGGATCATATACCTAGTAAAATATATGTAACATAAATTAAAATTTTCATAGAAACAAAATGATTTTGAATGATCACATTAAATAATTTGCGAAGAAAATACCCTTTATATTTTATTTTTTTTAAATGACAGACATCATCAAAAATTTTTTAAAGGAACCTTGTTATATTATAATATAATAATATATAAATTAATTCGTCATGAAAGTGGAAAAAGTCCCCATACCAAATAAGTTAAAAAACATTCCTTCTGTATTTCTTCCAGAAAATTCAAAAAGAACTTTATTTGGAAGATATTTAAAATATTCTATTCAAAACGTTTAATAAAATTTAAAAAAAATGATAAAAATGACATTAAAAGTTTTATGAGAATATTAAATACATTTTGGAATTTTTTTTGAAATCCTGTTCCTAAAAGGGAATAATTTGCTAGGAGAGTATTAAATTTAAACAATCTATAATAATGATGACATTTCAAAATAAACCCCTACCGCTTTAATAAATTTTAAATCAAAATCCCAGGATTGAAATTAAAAAAATTGATATGTATATCCAAATTAAATTTATAATATGTATAATAAAGTTAATTCATGGTCGTTATATACACCACACAAAAAATAAGTAGTGTATAAGTCATGTGGCCCATAGAAGTAAAAGTGAGACAAAAATCTCATAACTCAAGTCTTTCTTTTCTTCATTCTTGTTAAAAACACCAATATATAAAATATCAACTTACTATAAATTTATTATATGAATAGAATTCCACAAGTCAACTTATTATTTATTTAAAATATTTTATAACTAGTTTAATGATAATTTATTAATTAAATTATTATTCTGGGGTGTAACTACATCATTTTCCAAATATGTTTCATTTTGGAAACCATGGTCCTTATACACAGATCATGGTCTGAGGAATTATATAATTTTAATGATGATATAAAAATCATATATAATAATTAGATGCATATATATAATCATTTAAAGAATGTATATAGAGGAAAATTAATTACATCATTTATAGAGATAGTAGGCCATACATACGCAAGATTTTTTTTCATTATTCAATAGATGGAATTATAGATAGGTAAATAATAAATATTAATTAAAGAATCATTATTATATCATATTTATTTATTAAACTCATCATAATAAACATCTATAAAATATGGTGGTGATAAATTAATTTTATCGTTACATGATGACTGTAAGTTGTATCAATTCATGAGTAATACATTCACATATTTTATGTTGGGAAAGATGGTATATAACTATTTTTTATTTCTCATAATAAAATTTTTGATGTATTAGGATATGGAACTTATTATTTTATGCTAAATTTCATTTATTTAGAGTAGGTAAGAAAGAGAAGGAAAAAACATTGATCAGTTAGAGTGATTACCTCTTCTTCAAAACATCATCTTTAGTTATCCAATAAAGGGTTATAGGATTGGGATTTTGAGAAGACTAGAACATTTAGAATTTATATAGGTTGGTATTGGAGAGAAATTTTCATGTTATGTTTGAGATATATGTTTCAATGTTGTCTAAAGTAGTGTGGGAGGAGGATACATTTTATAATTGAGGTGAAAGGGAATTTTTTGTATTCCTCAAAAGATTGAATTATGAAAAAAAAATTCCTTAAAAATACCTAAAAATGACCATGAATATGAATCCAATACATTATAAAGTTGTAATATAATCCACCAATATATTATATACAAGTTCTACTATTGTTTTAAAACTTATCATTTTGATTAACCCTTAGTTAACCTATTTTTATTTTAAATACGGTGCGACACCATGGTGCATTTCTTCTCCGTGGTGAAGGGGTTTTTAATCTGGAACATTGGGGTTGTGATCCTGTTTCATGTAGCGAAGAGGTCCATATCTGGTGCGAGGTCACGGTCCTGTTTCTGCGGTGAAGTGGCTTCTGATCCGGTGTGGTGGCGTCGTGATCCTCTTTTTCTACGGTGTTGGGAGAATGCTCTGGTGCGGCTCCTGGGTCGCGATTTAGTGAGACATGGGTTTGAGTTCAGGAGCAGTGCATGGGCCGAGCACTTTCTTTCGTGGCATGTGGGTGTGCTCTATTTCTCATTTGGGGTCGTGACCTTCTCCTTCCGCATGATGGGATTCTGCCTTTTTTGTGCGGTGTGGGTCGTTTCCTCTGCATGGGGGCAGCGCTTTGGATCTGTGGTTAGGGGATGTGTTATGTTGTCAGTGTTGTGCTCCAGTGGGGTACCTTGGTCAGAATGTTGTAGTCTATATGAGCTGTTTTGATGGCAGCGACAGGGAAATTTCGGGATGGCTTCTTGCTGATGTTGCATGCTGTTTGTTTTGATGGTTTTCTGCAGTGTTGAATCTCTTGATCTGAGTTGTTGTTTTTTCATTGTGGAAGTTTCTTGTTTGGATGGTTATTTTCGAAGGCAGGAATAATGGTGTGATGTTATTTTTTGGGATGAATTGGATCTTCTATGACCTCTTTGATTTGGGGTTGCACTGCTTCAAAGATGCTGGAAAGGGGTATGCAGAGTGGAGTTTGGTCCGAGGGTGCGATGCGGTTACCGGCGGAGCTGGGTGCAGCGTCTGGATATCCTCGTCTTCCTCGCTTTGGTCTATTTTTCACCCTTTGTGGATGTTCTCTTTCAGGGCCCATCTCACGTCGCTGGAGGGTTGGGCGGAAGCCGACTGGAGTTTGTCGATGAGTTTCTGGTTTTGGGATGGTGTCGACGATTGCATCGGTGGGTGTTTGAGGAGACTGGCTCTGAGGTTTGTCCAGATCTCATGATGTTTGTTTCCCCTTGATCGTGGTTTCTCATCCCTTCTTTATGACTTTGGCTCCAGCATTGATGGTTTTTCAGCTTGATGTCTTGAATGGATTTTATCCAATGTGATTGTATGTTTTCAAGTGGTGAAGTGGTGAATAGGTGATGTGGTGAGGTCATGTATGGTTTCTCACTTTTTCCATAAATGTGTTTTCATAATAAAAAATCAATTTTCAGTCATTAGTGTTATGTAAGCATTTATGGTAAATATTTAATTACTAAAAATTGTAGATAAATTATCCTGACAAATATAAATATTTTATAATAAAAAATACTAATTATATTCGAATATTTTGTCTGTATAATTCCATATTATAAATATTATACATATTAAAATAAGAGTGTGACATTTTTTTACATTACATAAAAGATTAAAAAGGATATAAACTTTTCCATGTGGGACCAAAACGACCTAAATAAATTTATATAATTAAAATATATTTATTATGTTCAAAATTTACACTTATACTTGTTCATAACCTACTTATTTCCCCATGTGGAGACATAAGAGATATTTCTGACAAATAAATTTATTTTTTACTTTATTTGATTTCAATAATACGTATGTAATTTTCATGGAACATTTTTCATTAAAAAACAAATTTTAAAATATTACATTTCGTTTTTTGAATAAAATTCATCCAATAAGAAATATGATGAAAAGGAATGGCCATATCACTTAATTTAAATCATTATTAATATGTCCTACCCTTTTCTGATGAAATAAATTTTACCATTGTTACTGTTCGTATATATTAAAAATAAATGGATCTTAACATAAAATTGTGTCCTCTTGATTATAAATATATAATAAATTTTAAAAATTTCAAAATTAGGAAGTTGTAGGATTAAATTTAAAATAAATTTATCGAAATGAAATGAAAAACATTATTTCTAAAAAATCGCTTTTCAAACATAATATTTTTTATAATAAATTAAATTATAAAACCCACTTATAAAAAATAATTGGATGCAAATGAGATTATTGAAATTAAAAAATTAAAAAATTAATTTTACCTTTGAAAAAATTTAAAAGAAAATATATTTTTCAATCAAAATAAGTATTTCTCACTATTCTTTAATAAAATGTTTAGAAAAAATTCTCAAAAAATAATTTTGTGATGATGTTGAAATTATAAATTTTTTAAAAAAATTAATGTTTTGAAATAAATTTTAAATAACTTATATAGATTATTATTCACTCATAAATGGAAGGAAAACTCATTTGTGATGAAAATGAATTCTTGAATAATACGATGACATAAATAAATTGGGAGATCATTTTATAAAAACATAAAACTTTATTAACATTGATTTGGATATTTATATTATAAATGTTATATTCCTATTAATTACTTCCAATTTAATTTTATGGTTATAATAGAAATATTAATGTTTTTAAAAGATATTATTGTTCTTTTAAACATGTTGTTAAGTGAAACATAAGCTATCAAGGAAATAAAATTATTTTAAAATATATTTAATAAAATAATTGAGGTGTTACACAATCAAAACACCAATGAACACATAGTGTTCCATGATTTTATGAAGAGACAGACCACTATGACGTTCACCCATAAGGTGACTTGACTAATAACCTAGAAGGTCCTCCCCATGATGAAAAAATCATTGAATAAAGTCTCCCATAAATAATAGGTACACCAATGAGGCTCTTCCTACAACAGTTATAAATATAAATTTTTTACCCTTGACAAAAAAAATTCCCAAAGAAATTATAGCTATGATATAGATATGATCACAGGATGGGAACATCCACCCCAACATTAAAAGGCATAGAATTTGAATTAATTAAATAACACCAATAATATTTCAGAATCCTATAAAACAATGGATTCATATAAGATGTTAGTTCCTTAACTACTAAAATGATTTTGGAAAATGAAATAAACATTTAATATGATTATTAAGGAAAATGAATTGCATGGGTTCTCAAAATTATTCAAAACATGAGTGCATGTGGGATATACTTGAAACCAACCATGGGTAATCCATGAAACAATCACCCTTAATGTTTGAATAATTCCCCTCATTTTCTTAACAAGAGATGGGAAAACCCATAAGATCTAGAACAAAATTTTTCAATGAGGTACAATATATGGTTGACCCATATGCACCAAATGTGTTCACATAAGATGTTTATGCAAACTCCCAATCCTACATAATGATATTGTTGAACATTAAGCTACCTTAATAGGATAATTTATCTACATATGAAATGTTACCTTATATGAAAACAATCCTACCCAGGGTTCCTCAAATAAGGAGATATTAATTACTCCCTCATATGGATTCTTTGATACACATCTCTTTGTAGATGGATTTCCCCTCTAAGATAGATGAAGTGGATAAAAGGATCTTGTCAGAGGACATATTTACTGAAAAACCTCTTGTTATCATTGTCTATGGGTGATCTCCTATATCTCTGGCCTAAATAGTATCCTTAATATCTCATTCCATATATCCAAAATAATTAATGGTATATGTTTAACAAATTATTCATCCATTCGTAGGCTCATTATAGATGGTATGAGAATCGTATGAACCGCAACCAATTGTGCCAAAAGGTTGAACACATTGTGATACTTTTGGATCAACATCCTAATTATTTTTGTAAAATTCATAAAATTTAATATGAATATTATAAAATTAGAAAATTCTTATTTTAGATCACATAATAAGAATTTATCCGATGTAAAATTTAGAGGTGGGTAGTAGTATTATTATCTATAGTTCATTACCTTGGATAATGACAGAATGTTCCCTTGACTAGTCTATTTGATGATGTCATGCACTCTTCATCCCCAACCATCACCATAATGAACATCATCATAGTCATTCCCTAAAAAATATGGAGTATGACACACATGATGATTTAGGATAAGAATATTATCTTAATGATGAATGGAAGTTATAGGTAAAACCCATTTTTTTCATTTTCATGAATCGCTAGCTACATTCCATGGGCCTTAATAGTCTTCATATCATTCTACTCCCAAAAACCTTCCAGAAACTCAATAATAGAAAATTTGTATCCAAATAATTTGTTATGAAAGAATCCATCAAGAAAACAATGGTGGTTTAAAAAACATAAATATTCTATAGTATGATTATGGTTATATGAACATTAATAGTAAACTATTTAAGGATACTATCCCAATAAAGAGGATTTTCAAATGAACCTATTACCCTGTAGATAGAAATTCATCATCTGGAAGTCCCCCATTGATCAAATATTATTGAATCTTGTAGCTCCTCCATCCTAATACCCGAGCAGATATTACAGATGGATCCATATTTAGTGGCTCAACATGTTTTCCCACAACTAGAACATTGACTATCAAATTTTTGACTGAGCCAACTAATCATTGGGAAGATGTTCATAGAATCCAATAATAGATAGATAATACTTATCCTTACCACATGCCTAGCAGTCATAGAGGCATGAAAATACATAGAAAAACATAAAAGGAATCCTTAAATAATGTTGGATGAATAACTCCCCCATTTCAATATTTTTTATATTCCATATTAACATACTTCGATGGAATGGGTGTCTAAGAGAAGCAACACAAACACATAACCTCTCAGTCTGGACCCATAAATGGAATTTTATCATAATAGGATGTAGTGAAGTTCCACTAATTTCTGCAAATTCTAGACGGACCTTCCAGTTTCTGGTAAAACAAACAAGAAAAAATATTCATCACTATATTGGATGATATTTAATAAAAATTATCATATGAATTCAACTCCACCTTACATAAGATGAGTGTATTTAATGTCAGTATCTGTATATAGGGGGAGAATAAACAGGTAAAAAACATAAACACTCAGTGGAAATTCATTATGTACTCCCTCCAAGTTCAATAGACCTATTAATAGCTATTAGGGATGTGTGTGGAGAACTTTATAGAATAGATTTTACATACTATCATCTCCATGTGGTATATATGTGGATTATGAATGCACACTAAGAGGGAACAACATCTTGGGGAGGAAAAAAGTGGAAAATGAAATGGTCTCTTCCACCCCCAAATACACTAACATTAATGTTTATAAAAGATTATAAAACTTTTGGGCTATAGGCATTGGACCCACATTTTATCCAACTAATAGAAACCCAATAAAATATGACCTTCCATGCATATTTATATGTTTATAATGTTTTAAAAGACCCTATTCAATGGAAAAAAACTATACTATTCCATTATCTGAATAATAAGATCTTGGTGTTTATTGATTAGTGAGTCCTTTTATTCTTATTATGTTTAAGGGAATAGGAAATTCTCAATATTGGAGATATATATAATATATATGAGGCCAGTTTAAATAATCAACCAATCTATTTCCCCAACTATAGTTTCCTTAAACATACCACACAAGAATTCTTCATCATAGGACGATGTTTTTAAATAAAAGTAGAGTGTGCAATAGCATAGTTGTGTAATCCTTAGGTATATTTCGTGTGAATTTTTTCCACCCCCATAAATGAACATGAATTTGGGGAATGACTATAAGATCCAAGAAAATGAAGACATATGATTAATGATTAATTAGTCCAAAAAAGTGATCACGTAGCCCATGGGATAATTCATATGCAGCCAAACTATTTATCCCCATTTTTATCCATTTCTTCTATTATAGATATTTAATCATCTTAACAACCCTATAGATATTTATGGAATCATTATCATCCTGAAAAGGAGGAGTTATAAAAATTGATAGTTTCAATGTTTTCCATCAACCTTGTGGACTTCATTCCCACAACATTGTGAGGATGATTTATGGATATTTAAAAAATGATAGAATCTTTTCAGGATGGTTAGTATTTTTCCACTATCAATGTTACCAGTTTTGTGGAACAATATTCCAAGAGAAAGGGTGAATAATGTCAGTTTTTTTTCTCCTAGACCTTCTCACTAATTTCATCATGCCAATTGAAAACATTAATCTAGAAATCACAAGGCCTAGAGTCTTATTCCAAAAATACTTCCTACACATAAAAAATAATAAGTTATGTGTTTCTTCTAGCTCACCAGGTAAATCCCTCCATGTCACATATTTTTATCCCATTAAAAAAGTAGTCCCTCTGGCCCAACTAATGTTATAAATTAATCAACTGTATATAGAAAATTCTAAACAAGTATTGTTTTCATCGCAAACCATTCTTCTGTAGTTCTTATGAAGGACACACCCTTTATGAGAAAAAAATTTCCCTTACATGGAAGTACACCATTCTAAAAAACCTATCATTTATCCTAACTAGACTCTAAATCCTTAATGTGACCTACCAATAAAATATGTTTCCCTAGGCCATTATAGAGTCATGGAAGGTTACATTATAGTACTATAATGTGGTGGATTCCACTGATTCCTAACATGAAGAAGAAGAAAACAAGTAGTAAGACTACAATGACATCATATCTATTTCTTTGAAAAAATGGTTGGTCCTAAACAGTCACATACACCCTGCCAGCCTCATATGAAATTTTAACAACATTGATGTACATCAATAAACAGTCGATACATTATATGGTAATCGAATTAATACCTAGATTAATAACAAGATATATTACACAATGTGTGATCAATCCCTATCAAACAATTTGATTTAGGGATATTAAAAGAGAAAATATAGTATGTTCAATATAATATAAATTGAAGATTCAGTTTCGTGATTTTTAATATAACAACAAATTCTTTATTATCATGAATGATAATTCCTTCCATGTGTTACTAGTAAGGACCATGATACACCTCTATGTAGTGATCGACTCATCATATACCCATTTCATCAAATACTCTCAATATTTGTGTAGGGGTGATCCATGGTGATGCCACACCCTTTGACTAATATCAATCCTGACTATTAGACATTTTGTTTTACGAAATAGACAGAAAAAATCCCCATGTCAAATAATTCTTGTGAATTAATGACCCTATAAACATGGTATCCACCATAATGGATCCCTAGTATGGCTTGGATGACAGTTATCTACTACCCACCATTCATATTGGAGAAAAAAACTAAACCTTGAGAGAAATTTCATCGTTCAATAAAATGGTGGCTGTCAGATCCCTTAATAATTCAATAATAAATAGGTGGGTGTTAGGTTTAGAATGAACTACCCAAACATTATTTATATATATTTCACTAATCCAACATACTAACATTTCCACAATGTATATAAATGTGAATGATTGAACCAATTATATTAGGATGATTCATAATGTTTTGACACAATGGGTAGAACATGCTATCAATGATCCAACATGATAGGATCAAAAAATATGTTGACATGTTTTCCTTGAAACCAAAAGTACTATAATATGTTTAGGAATATTCGACCCCCTCATATGGTGTTGATTCCATATAACAACAACTTCTTCTTGAATAGATTTTTCCTCCTTCTATCCCTTATGATTTTAATATGTAATAGATGTAAAAATAATTCCTACTTTCAAAGAAGTATTTTTCAAAACCATTGATGATATTATATAGGTAAACCATAGTGCATAGGGTAACACAATTAAAATAAGGATCCGTTCTTGTATGCATGCAGATAAATAGGAGTGTATGATGGATTATTTAAGAAGAAAAACAATTTATTTTCATGAAAAACATGGATATATTAGGGATTAATTCCAAGGATTCCATCAACCATATCTACCATCCTTCCATCCATTATAGATAGAATATGGCGATTAAGAGAATTCACACTCCCATTGTACCATGGTTATGGTCGAAGTTGATATACTGAGTAAATAAAACAAAATAATTGATGGTCAGTACCCCATGTTTATAGAGAAAATTGTCGTTGTTTGGAATAAGAATGGATATATTTAAATCTTTATAGTCTTCTATATGGAATTACATTTTCCTCTGAAAACATTCTAGAACCATTATTTATCGCTAGCATAGAGTATAATCCCCAAAAATTCCTTTATACATTCAACTCCAACATGCCAAAGAAGAGTGGTAGTTACCCCTCAACGTGAAGGTAGTTTTTAAATTAACATGTCAAAAACATCATCACTCTACATAAAGGCTTGATTAATAACCTTGACGTTAAATATCCCTATGAATATCTAATAGGGATATGTGTTGGGATCATTTGAGAAGATCATTTTCATACTCTAATCACTATGAGGTATCCAAGGATATTCTAGGAGCTTACCTAGAGGTAACATAGAATTGAGGTGGCTAAGAATGAATAATGAAAACATATATTCCTCCCTTTACTGCACTCTCAATATTTTTCATAAGAGTTTAGACAAATTTTGTGATATATTATTCGACACATCATCTTATCTAACACCTTAAATACCCATAAAAGATGATCTTTGAGAAAATATTTCCTAATGATAATGTTTTATTGGGTCCTATTAAAATAGGTTCATTAGAAGAATCAACCCATGAATCCCCATAAAAAAGGACCTTCTAGGAAATATTTCCTGATGATAAGACCAGGCGTCAAAGACTTGTAGTTGGGTGATCCGAGATAGAAGGATTTAATTTATTTTAGAATATGTAATAAGATTTGGGTGATCCATAGGTGTATGTTGCATGCATGTTTCTACCCCAACAATGATGAATATATTAGGGAATGGATGAAAGCTTCATGTTAAGGCAAAAATAAGTTCAATGATTCAAAGGTTTGAATGTTCATTGGTCTTCCTATGGGACAATAAAAATGTGGTTAAATCATTTATCCCCAACTATAGAAATTTTTTTACTCCAGTGATGATTTTTTATATTACCCCTCTATGTATTTATGTCATCGTTTCTGACAACACAAGAATTACCAAGAAACTTTTATAGTTTGAATATAGCCTTCATCCTCAAGGAATTAGTTCTTACCGCATTGGTAGGATGATTTATGGCTAGTAAAAAATGGAATATTCCTCTATGGATGAGTTGTTGTTTTCCAATTTTATCATTATTAGGACGGTGGACCGATGTGCCTAGTCCGATGTAATGTGGGCTAGTTGGATCCACAAAGAACTTCTCAAAGATATCATCATGGAAATGAATTTTTTTATTGTCAATGTACAACACCTGCATTGTTATACCAAAAAAATTCATATTAATATTATGATACAAGAGGATTAGTGTTTCTTCTATCCTAGAATGGACATCACTAAATGAAAATATCCTCTAGTAAATATTTGTATCACATTTGGAAAGTAGAAAATTTGGACCTACCAGAGCTAGACAATCATATGATTAATTTAGAGAATGGTAATCGAGGATTGTTTTCTCAGCCAACTGGCCCCTCTATACTTCCTATTTGGGGGAGAACCATGTTGGTCTCCAAATTCAACCCAAATCATCAAATTACCATATTTGGAAAATTCGAAGCCTCAATCAGACTAGAAAGACCATTCCTTTATTAGAAAGAGTAGTGCACACATGTTCTATTGCATGCACCCAAGACCAAAACCAGGTTAGAAAATCCTTTCAATCCAAATTAAATGGGAATTTTCATCACATCCAAAAAAGACTCTATGAAAGAAAAGAAAATCACACCCAAGATTGAAGAGGTTAACGTAAGAAATAAATTTTTCCTGCAAGAGGTCAACCTACAAGAAAATATCCTTTTTGCTAAATACGATGTTAAATCTGCACCCTACGTGCATGGAATCCCATGATTATGCCAAAAGATGCCAGAAAATCCAATTCTAGGACTAGAATCTCTCTTTTAAATTGCTGAAAATTTATGATATAAATTTAATCTAACCCCATTATCTGAGGTTAACCCATAAGAAGATGATTCATTTCTCTCCTATTCATAAGACCAGTCTTCTTTGACATATAAAATGTAAGGAAAACTCAAGGTATAGACACTTTCATGACAGGTTCCCTATGGTACATGATTGATTAGTCCCACTATTGAGTAATCCTTACCCTACATCCTTCTATATAAGTTGGTTAAGCACAAGGGTTCCAAATGTGCACAACCCATTTCTTATGAACAACACCTAATCTTGTGAACACCCCACATTATGGCTCCATGTCATACTTTTATGCTATATTTCCATGCTCGATCAATTGTTATGTGAAAATCCCCAACCTAGCACCCACCTCTTTTTCACCACCCTCGAAACGTGCATGAAACAACATAATGGTCCCTCTCATGATGTCCCCTTGAATATGGTGAATTAATTTCCATTCCACTTTCTTCTCAGCATTGGAACTGTAAACCTTATTTCTTAACCGCATAAGGACTGTAACGTTGACCTCTTGAGTGACCAATCCTCCCATCATTGTACCATGGAATTTACAAAGTCATTACCCACTAAGAGGTATATTATATATAGTTTATTAAGTAATGCGGTTATGTATTGAGTCCCCCTACATATTATATGTGTCATGTAAAATATCATAGTTCCATATCCCAGTGTTACATTATTAAACTACACAACCAAATCTGAAACACATGATGTAAAATTGTGGCCTTACCTTGAATGATTGACACATGATTTCCCATGTAAGATAATCATGTTATGACACCTTCTCCCACAATTTAGATTTATCCTCCTATATTGGGTACCTCAATACATAATCACCACATCGTCCCACCAAGATAAATCCTCTTACGAAGGGAAGCTCCCATGCATAAGACCCCCCAACTACCCCTCCATATGAAACTCAAATGGAGTGAGATCCTCCTCGGGTATCTTTAACTTGTAATCGCTACATAATCCCTCATTATTATTAACTCATGGAACAAGAATTAGATCTGTTGTTTCCAATTTTTTATCACGTTGAGAATGACTCGCGCATGATTTGATGTTATCAGTGATCCTGAAATCTGCACGATTCCAAACAATCCAACATGAATCCTACTAAGTGTAAGACTCATCCTCGCCTCTCAATCGGCATCCTCCTGAGTGTAAACCCCCAAACACATGATCTATTGTTACCCCATCATAGGTATAATCCCAAACCATTCTAAACTATACGGTCTTTTGATTCCAAACCAACTATGATATTGTGGAATCCTGCATGAGTTCCAAACCCAACATCTATATCATCACCAATGTTCTGTATGCAATATCCCTAGGAAGATAGTGCCCCTATCCTAGGATAAAAAATATCCTCTAGTTCCTAGGCTACTTCCACACATAACCCGACACCATTCTAACCAATAGAAATCCTATTTTGAATGGAATCTTCAATGTGTAATCCCTACACCACCCCTTATGATGCTTATCTCACTACATGTGCATCATATTGTCCTCCAACTCTTATTTCTCACACTGAGAATGAATCATGTGGGATTAGAGACTTGCAGAGATCCTGAAATCTTCACAACCACATTATCCATGGCGATCTTTCCTTGGGTAATCTCTAACCACTCTAAGAATAATTTAATTTGATTCTCAACAAACTGGGATATGTAGAAATCCTTCTACTGGATCAAACCGATCATCTAGATCCACCATGATGTTCTTTGGGTCACATACCTAGTAAGATCATGTCCCCCACATTGAAGATCATATATTATTCTGGTCCCTTGGTTAGAAAAATACGTAGTCCCCACACCCACTCCAACAATGAAAAATTCTCTTTCATAGGGTATATTTTATGGGTAATCCCAACACCATCCATCATCAAAGAAACATTTGATACACGATTTTACTTTCCCTCGGATGTTTATCTACATGGGATGGTCCTTTAAAATGAACGTAAATCATGTAATGGAACTACTTGTGTTTTGGTCCTTGTATTTAAATTATGTAATATAGTATGCCTCTATGAAGAGGTTCAATCCCAGAAAATGGTAATCATAGGTGCTCCATCATAGGGATATACCACCAAAATCAACTTCACATGGTGTACTAATCAACCTTCATGGTGTGAGATCTTCCATTTATGGGACACACGTTTTGGATCTTCCTCCATGGGGAATTCTGATCCATCCATTGGTAAACCATCATGGTGTATCCAATTAGGGATATATCACTATAATATTCCAAATTGGGTATTCTAATAACTCTTATGTTGTGACACCTCCCCACATAGGGCCACACCTCCTGAATTTTCCTCTACAGGCATTTCCATCCATCAATTAACCTTCACACTACCCCTCTTAGGGATGTACATCCTAGATCCCCATCAAGGTGTCTTCTAATAAACGTTCATTGCATGAAATCATCCCTTTATGGTACACATTTCTTGAATCCTCCTCCATTGGGTTTTTCCATCCATCAATAAACCTTCTTGGCAAGCCTTCTTACCTTTAAGGGACACATATCCATGATCTGCCTCTATTCGGTCATGTTATCAATCCTAACTTGTTTCTACAAGATGTTAAACTGATGGGATGATCTATCACAACCATATTTCATGATATAAATCTTCAATACATTATACTTTTGACTTGTACATACCTCATAAAAACATGAGATTCCAGAGGTGAAATACATGGATGATATACCCCCATGGAATTAACTACCTCATTAAAAACATGGGATACCTAAGGTGAATCCATATAAGATATGTGTCTCTAGTGTCATCAGCTCATGATTGATAAGGGATTCATTGGGTTCCATGCCTAAGATACCTCCCCCAAAATTCCTTTACACGAAGAAGAATATTGGTGGCCCATGTTTCATGTTCCCATACATGCATGTGATGCCTGACTTGACTACTCTTGTGACTAATGGATTCTAATCTATCAACATAGAATAAAAATTTCCATATAGGATCAATGTAATTAACTATAATCCACAAACTGATGGAACTAGAATGAGTTCCATGAACATTACATAACTCTATGAGGAAGGAACAAACATGGTGATGAGTTCTAAGGATGAATCCAAGGAAGGAAGAATCAACATCCCATAATAATATTTTTATTAATGAGAATACATCACCATTTGAATGTGATGAATTCTTCCCATCTTTGGGATGAAGTAAAGTGTATAAATAAGAGAAGCCCGTACACACAAGCCATGTGCGAGGCACATGTCCTCCCCCCTGATGAAAGCATCCAAAACCGAAATGGTGAACCCAATGTAAAATAGTTCTCCTCAAAATTGTTACTAGTAGCTTTTGAGAAAATAGAATATTATCATGTCACCAAATCCAAATAACCAATATTAGGTCCCACCAAAAAAACAGTGGTCCTATCATGGAACTCACCATAAATTAGGGCTTCAAATGTTGGGTATTCTTGGTCTATAATATAGTGATAATGGATCCATATCTGATTTAGAAGATGGCACTATTATGGGGAATGAGGGAATCAATTTAATTTTATATGTACAAATCGATAATTACATCATCATTGTAGGACTCAATCCATCATACACCAGTATCCCAATGTTTACTGACATCGGTGAAGGAAAATTGTTAATGCACCAATCCCGCACGACACCACCTCCACCTAAACTACTTCCATGACCTTTGATATCATGAGACCATAACCCATTTCACCATCATAAAACATTCATATGAGGGTTATGGTAACCATAATAAGTCGAAATTAGTAGAAGGGGTCATTTCACTAAGGGACTTGGTCTTCTTGGACCTAGAGGTTTCATCACCTTAGTAACACTACTTCCCACAAGGGACACATAGTGGTAAACTACTCATCCTTATCATCGAAAATATCTTCAGGAGTCTCTACCCATTGATACACAATGATTTGATCCTCTTTTTTGAAAAGGTGGGGGATGCCTGAGTCACCCCAACCATGACAACTACCTAGGAGCAAACAAGGAGGGATCCCATTATGCCTCCTCCGTGCTAGAAATGACCTATCAATTAGTTTGAATAATAGTGGTACATTACTCATCCACCAATAGTCATGATCTGAACAGAAAAACACTAATGTTGAGGTTTTTCCATGGAGAATTATAGATAGGGGGAATCAACTTCTCAAGGATTAGTCACCCCTTCCACCACTATACTATTTCATGAGATCCTTGTGACAAAGGATCTTGGATCCATATTTACCCAGTTGGTATCAAATCTTCAGCCACCCTGATGGTAGGATGGGATGATATTGTTAATATCTAGCACCACTGATAGTTGTTAGAGGCTAAACTATGATGATGAGTTTTCATGCGAAGTCCTCCCCAATCCATCACCAGCCTAAGATGACGTCCTAACCACTTCCACAATCAGTGTGAACGCCCACTTTGTGCCATTCCTAGATCATGCATAGTTAATCCCTACTCCAAGACCAATAAAAGTGGAGGTCCACCCTGCTTCATCGATAACTAGTATGGAGGTCCTCCATACGCTATTGCAAATAGACAACATAGAGGTCCACCCTGTGTTGCAACCAATCAGAATACAATTATTCCCCACTCCTTTAATAGTGAACATGGAGGTCCTCCCAATGTTTCCAATAATCCAAGAAGATGTCCTTCCAATGTTGTAAACATCCTGTCTGTAGGTATTCTCCATATTCTAAATCCTCGACATGGTGGTCCTCGCCATGTCCTATTTGACCGGTAAGAACATCCTCCTTGTGGTCCAACCAACCGTATGGATTTCCTACCCATGATATCGCTACCGTACCACATGGATGTCCACTACACTTCGACAGTAATCCTCACTAAGTTCATCCTCATATTCAAGACTTTTACTACCATGAGAAATTATCCCTGGATAGAAGTAAGAACAATAGCCACCATCTTAAGTGAAATACTAATAAAATCTAGATCATTGTTAACCTCTTTATTTTTTTGTCTCTAAGGAAGAAGATTACTCTGTGATAGATTTTCCACTCTTGATGTCAGAGTTCATGAAAGGATACTAACAAATGAATTTCACTAACCCAAAAGGGGAAAAATACAAGAACCCAAGACCCCTAAAAAGGTACATACAGGCATATAATGATTTGGATTCCATCTAGAGTCCCATAGTTAAACTATCTACATCATCACTAGTCTCCCAATCTTCCACTTACCAAGAAAGTAGAGAGTTGATAATGTTTTGGTTTACTCCAATAGATGGTGAGAAACCTTAAGACACACTAATGAGTGTGTCTACCATTTCACATGAGGAAATGGTAGACACCAATACCTATAAAGATTATATGATGTAGTTGGAGACACCGTCAAGAGATAAACTATTGTGTAGAAAACATGTAACTCATGTAGTGGATCCTTTATTGTCCAACTAGACACCACACCAACCCCCTTAGGTTACTCCTCTTATCTCTTATCCAGTTCCTAAATAAACCTAATAAGATCAAGAACAAGGACCTACCTTTGAGAAATAAATCATAATGGAGAATGTGGATGACGAATACCTATCATTGGGGGTTTGGACGAACGAAACATCCAACTTTGATATCTCGAAGTCCATCATCGAGGGAAAAGTTATGAGTTTCCACTAAGACATATGAGAAATGTTCATCCCCTGTGTTATTGTGAGTTGGTCTATCAAGGATGGTAGGATCACTTCAATGACATTGATTAGTATTTTCAAATGTTTGGGTCGGTATCACACTCAATGGAACATCCCTATAAATCACATAGATACCACTAATCCCTCGGAAAGAGATGCATGAAGATATTAATAGTGATTTATAGGATCTTGGAAGTTGTGTCTGTGCATATGAAGACTAGGGGGTGGGATGGTATGCTTCTCCCCACATCATTCATATCATGTGATAACCTAACATTCTCCTTCATGGTGAGTATTTCCCTCCATGTGTAGTTACAGTAAACATGGTTGATCTTAAATTTTCCATGGACATGGACATTAATAAAGGGTTTGATAAGGAAAATCAACATCCCAAGGAAGCATTGAATCTGTCAGACCCTCATAGATGTGTTATCTCCCTCCAACAGAATAATAATCCCCACATCAGGGAGACTTTTGAGACATTACCCACTGTTTGGAACCTCAAAAAGGGTTATGATCATGTTCGATCCTCTAATCCTTCTAACACTTCTGAAATTTCACAAAAAATGGAGGATGGTCCCATGGTGTCCATCTTTATCCAGCAGGTTACAGAGTAGAAGAGGACCATTGAAGAGATATCACTAAGCGATGTGTAGACTACTGAAATTTCCAATGGGATTCTATTTTTCATCATGTTGGCCCTGAAATTATTCATGGCTAGATACTCCTAGTCGATCCCTGTAATACATTTCATATAGACAGAGAAGTGGTAGGGGCATAGGGAAAGGGAATGTAGTATGAGTTGTTAAACCCTTCTAAGAAGTGTGATTATTGTGAGACCCATATCATTATTATATATGAAATGATGAGTCTTATTAAAAAGTATACAAGCCTGTTAATGAATTTATAGTTACGAATCCTCATTAGGATAGAGTTCCCTCCATGAGGATTTCATAACCACTCTCTTCATTCATCATGAAAACCTTGAAATACGGATGTTGGTGGTAAAACCTAATAATAAGTTATATTGTACAATGGTAGAAGAAATAATAGAACCAACATATTTTGGGAACCATAGATTTTCCCTTTTCAATGGGATTGGTAAAAAAATACAGAATTTACCCCAATTTATCATGAGGTGTGGGACATTTTGGGTACCTTAGAGTAGTAGGATAGTGCCAATATTCATTGATTCATTTTGAATTTGGAGGGTCCAACATTCATATCGAACCACCATTTTACCATTTGGTCCATTACTATTTGGGAAGACATCCACAAGATTTCCTTCTTCTATTTGAGCTCCGCCCCGCACAAGACATGAATTTATAACCTCTTCAAGTGCAACCATTAATCTAACGAATGATTCATATATATTTGTCACCAGGATGGATGGGCTCACATATTCCCTCAATATGTCACTAACTCGACTGAAGATTCTGGTGATGTGCATTGGAAATTTCAGTATCAAACTGGACCCTTCCATCACCACTCATAACATCCATTGTGTGTTTCATGATTTTTTAACAAGGTCTATCGTTTGGAGGAATCCATGTAGTTTGGAAAAAAGCATTCCCATTTTATCCTCTAGTTCCCATGAAAAGATCCACTAAGGAAAAGATAGCCTCTTCCATACATGTAGTGTCCTATGAGATGCTAGAGTTGTTATGAACTTTTATAGTAATGTCTCACAATATACTTTTGTAACACCCCATGCTTCCACGGTACGTTTCCCTTCGAATAATGCGATAGCGTGTGTTGTACGCAACCTCGAGTTCTAACACACACCACAACTAATTAAAATAGTCGTTGTGAATAGTAATACCTACTTTTTGAAATCATATATATTCTATATTTCAAAATGGACTTCATTTTTGGATTCGGAATATCGAAATTAGCCTAGGGTGAAATTTTGGTACTTTTCGGATAACTTTTATATTTTCATGAATAGTGAAAATTACTAAATTTTAATTAAAAACAACTTTTAAAATCAAAATAATTAATAGTGATAAATTATGAATTTTAGTGGTTTTAAAGTAAATTTAGAATATATTTTTACCATTTAATATAATGTTGGTCATTGGACATAATTTTACAATTAAACCGAACATAAACAAGTGTCAATCTTTTGATAGTTATTATCTCTTAAAAACACGGTTTTTGTTTTGAAAGCGGGAATTAATTTTAAATTAATTTCTGCCACTTCTGTGTTTTGAATTTAGGAAAATGGATTCCATATTTTGAATCAGGATGTTCAAATTTTGTAAATAGATAACTTTTATTTTTAGACATTTTGAATAATTACTGCGGTAAATATTTTATTTACCATGGTTAAGGGTAAATCCGGTAAATAAGGGTTAAAAATAATATTATAATAATACTAAATTACCCTAAAACGTGTCTTAACCCTATTGGTTGATACATGGTAGACCATGGGCATCTTTTGGTCTATTTTGGGACCCCATGGATCCACTTGTAAGTCATAATGACACTTTATTTTAATTAAGTTAAAATGAATACAAAAATGACACAGGCATATATCTTTTAGAAAAACAAATGTTACATAGGGTTATATATGTTGGATATTAGATTATAAATATTCATTAGAAAGAAAAAAAGATTTCCCACATAATGATATTTTATTTATAATTTTTAGACATTAAATAATTTATTTTATTTATGACACAATGATGATGCAGTAATTACTATAATAGTAAATAATTAAAATAATTGATATTATAAATACCCAAATAAATATAATATGAAACTTTTAATGAATCAAACTAATTCTCTAGGATAATATGCAATATTAGGATTGATTTAATTGACTTTTTTCGAAGTAATCAATCTGTTAAGAGTTTCACAAAAATCAACTATTGAATAGTATCAAAATTGACATAAAAGAGTTCTTAAAACAAATATTATATTATTAATAGATATTAAATTCCTAAAAATCTAAGGTTCGGCCAAGAGACTTATATCATTATAGTTTCATCATTAATGGACCACTTGGGGGTCTCTTGGATGTATTTAGTAAGTTTATTAACCATATTATATAAAAATACAAAGAGACATTGTAAAAGTGAAACTAATTAACTTAAAGTTAATACTTAAAGATAAGGTTAATATAAGTACCCAAACCTGTCTAAATTCTATTGGTTGAGTTGTTTTCGACCCCTCCCCACCTTAACCTTTGAATAGTCAACTTTGGAGCCATTAGAAACCGAATATGAATTTATTATAAACTAATATTTCTAGCTTTTCCAAAGGTGCCCCTCACCCCTCTTATAAAAGGGCACTTCTCCTTCTCATTTCTTCACACCATCAAAGCCTTTTGGTTCGGCCAAACTCTGCCACAATACTCTCCCAACTTCCCTCAGTACAACCTAGGGGCCTTATTTTGATCATAAAGCCATCCTATGGAGCCCTTTTGATCAAATCAAAAGGAAGAACCCGAAGAAGAGGTAATGATTTCACCACCCTTTTCTAAGTTCATTTCTTCTTCCACTTCTTCTTCATTTGTTGTTACCATTCTAAAAAAATAACTCCAGTATCATATATATACTGTGATGTTATTATAAATATGGTACAACCATATTCAGTATTCTATCCACCCTTTGAATAACATGTCACCATGCGTGCGTACGTACGGCTTACCGTCTCCACGTCGTGGTGTAATTGTTATTCAATATATTATTATTTGGATGGGTATAATAATGATGTTTAACTCATGTAAATAATAAATATAACATGTTAATGATTCTGTATATAAGATTTACCATCCATTTATATATTATTTTAATATCAAAAGAATGATATTGTCGCTCGTGCGTACGTACGGACTACCGTCTCCACGAACGTGATGAGATTCATTCTCCATCGTATCCATTCAAGTATAATTATCATTTGATGATTTAAAAATGATGTTTAAGGACTTGATATCATTCTGTATATTAATAAGATACAACAAACATGGCTTATGTAACAAAACATATAAAAGAAAATGAGTAAGTTAACACCCGAAATGACGATAATTCTAAGATATCATTAACAAATCAATGTTAAAAGATCATATATGATATCATAATAATGTATATGATTATTTTATAATTTAATAACAATTATTTCACCATTATACAGGAGGTTAACCTACCCCAACCAAGGAAAAGTACAAGGTAAGGGTTTACTTTTCAACCTCTTCATTATCCAAGGTTGTTTATACGTAATAATCTACTGGGATCTCTTTATCATCCACATCCATGTTTCTTAAAAATGTATTTCAAAACATTTTTACTATTTACTAGAATATGAGTTAAAGTCATTTATACACTTTTTGACTTTTATAAGTGGTTTATAAAGGAATCTTTCGGTCGTTTTCAAAACAAGGTCCTTTTTAACCTTTTCGACAGAATTAAGGTAAGAATGTTTTTTTAACTTATACGGCAGGTGCGGCTATTTTCCGCCATTATAAAATATTCAAAGCTTCCCTTACAAGATTATATGATTATTTTCAAAGAAAATGTTTTATTTTATATGGATCTTAAATGATTTTAAAATAAAAGGAGATATTTCTATAAAAAGAATTTTGATTTCATCTATGTCAACATCCTTTGATGGATTTTAAGATTATTTGAAGTTGATTTATTATGATACAAAACTTCTATATTGTATTGAAGGTTTTGTGATATGTTTGACTGTGGATGTGCTATTTTTATACCATTTATAGTTTATGGTGAAAGTATTGACATTTCGTATGCTAGTTTTAATACGAATGTTTATGTTATGTTTAAACCTTTTCATATGGGAATGCATTGGACTTAATATGTGACGGGTGGAGCCCGCTATAGCTCCTCGATGCATCAGTAGGTCTCATGAGACAAACTAGTGTCTTGGCACAAGGCCTTGACAAAATCTTATTTGTAGTCTTGGCACGAGGCCTTGGCTATGTGGTTATGATAGTCTGGCATTATGCATTCCAACATTATGAAAGTGGTTATTGATTTTTGCATGTGATTATTCGATTAGTAGAATATCCATGTGAATAAGTAAATGGAATTATTTAATTTTATTTATGCCATACCATGTTGAAAGTTCATGTTTGAAAGGCTTTTGTTTTAGTTATACATTGCCTCAAATGTTTATTCTTATTTATGAAAGTTTTCGCTATATTGTTATCCTTACTGGGCATTTGAGCTCACCCCTTTTCGATGTTTTATTTTTACCAGGAAGTGAAGAAGTAAATTATGAATGACCTGCAGGGATGTTATGTGGGGATATGAGTGTGGTTTATGGAGACATTATTTTGTTGTAGTAGTTTTTCATTTTATGATGTAATGTAAAACTTATGAATATATCTAGTGTTTCCAAGGATACTAAACCAATCGGTCTTTCGAGATTTGATCTTTCTTGTGATCATGCCAATGTTATGTAATAATGCACCGACTCTGGGTAACTAGGGTCGGGGCGTTACAGTTGGTATCAGAGGAAGTTTAGTACAAACCTTGGAAGCTAGATTTAGATAAACTCTGATTAGAGCACGTAGACCTAAGATGAATGTTGAGGATTAGTATAGAAGAACTTCCTAGAATTTTGGTATTGTAGAGATTTTGTGAGTTTTCCGAGCAATACATCCCTGTCTGGATACGAGCATGTAGAGGCGGCTCTGGCACAGATGTACCTAGGGGTAAAACCCGAAAACACCGCTTTGATCTAGACTCGAACGGGAACTGGTGCACGACAACGGGCCTTTCTGAACTCTTGGTTACGACACTCCCGGGGGATATGCTTAGGATAACTCTCATTTTTCATTACAAATCATTTTGAAGGGATTATGAGTATATACTTCCTCAAAGAAAACATTCTTATGATTATGGATTATATCCATAAATAGTTCAATTTATGTTAAGTGTTTTATAAGTATGGGATTATGTATTTTGATTCATAAACTGATCTATTTTATGCCATCGTTTAGAAATGGCGCCTAGTGGAAGAAATGGAAACCGTATCAATGCATGCACTCCATGTAGGGGTTTCCCTCCTGCTCAAGATAATTATAGTGGGGCTGGTGATGCAACTGGTGCCGATCAGCTAATCACCATACTGGGACAACTTACCCAGGTTATAGATAATAACCTTACCCGTATGGAGCACCCTGATCCGCAGCGTGGAGGATCAATGTTAGATCGATTCATGAGGCAACAACCACCAACATTCAATGGGAGTACAAATCCCTTAGTATCCGAGAAGTGGATAAATTCCCTAGAGAAAATATTTCAGGCTTTGGGGAGCAGTGAAAGGGAAAAAGTTATCATGGTAGTTTA
This sequence comes from Viscum album, assembly GCA_963277665.1. Lineage (NCBI taxonomy): Eukaryota > Viridiplantae > Streptophyta > Magnoliopsida > Santalales > Viscaceae > Viscum > Viscum album. Next base: position 1,174,350,464 of record OY728120.1, read on the forward strand.
CCGCCTCACTGGAGATGCTGATCAATGGTGGTCATTGATTCAAAACATGAAGGAAGATGATGAAGTATAAAATATGGAATGGAGGGAGTTCAAAGATCTGTTTTTAGAAAAATACTTTCCTCATGACCATAGAGCGGATATGGAAAGGCAATTTCTGGGTCTGAGACAAAAGGAGGATGAGAATGTCACAAAGTATGAGGCTAACATTACAAGGTTAGCGAGGTATGCTGGAGATTATATTCACAACCCAAGAAGTAAGATTGATCGTTTCTTTGATGGGTTAAAACCATTTCTCCGTCGAGCATTAGTCTCACAATCCTTTTCATCGTACGAAGACATTGTCTCATGTGCTATCAAGACCGAAAAGGAATTCTCTAAGTCTTATGACTTTAAAGCAAAGCAAGAGAAGAAGAGACATGCTGATCAATCTGGGAATGGAAATAAGGGGAAGAAGGGAAAGGTTGAATATCCATCTTGTGGTAAATGCGGGAAGAAACATCCTGGTACTTGCTTGAAGGGAATGGGAGTCTGTTACAAGTGTGGTGAAAAAGGCCACGAAGCTCGTGATTGCAAGGGGAAGAAGGAAGCTACCAACGTTCAGTGCTACAATTGTAGGGAGATGGGGCATTATGCAAATGCATGTCCTAAGCGTCAGGAGAATATACCTCAGAAAAGGCCAAGGGATCAAGGCCAGGCTTATGATATCACTACTGCAGAGGTAGAAGCTCCAAAAGATGTGGTGGCAGGTAATTTAATGGTTTCCTCAAGTTTAGCAAATGCATTATTTGACTCTGGATCGTCGCATTGTTTCATATCTTCCCAGTTTGCTAAGAAAATTAGATATTTCCAATTTGATTTAATAAAGGAGTTGTCAGTTAAAACTCCTAAGGGAAGTATCATTACAACAAAGTTTTGTGAATCAGTCCCCATTAGAGCACATAAATTTTCTTTATCTGCTGATCTCATCGTCATACCTATGATTGAGTTTGATATAATCCTCGGTATGGACTGGCTTTTGGACTATGATGCAAAGATTTATTGTAAGAAGAAAGAGGTTACAATTCTTGATGATAATGATAAGGAACACCTTATCTTTAGAGCAGAATCTTCACCTCCTAATTCTTATTTAGATCCACCCCCAGTAGCTCAACTTAATTCAATTATTGGGGAGGAAGAGAATGAAATAACTGTCGGTGAGGAAAGGAATGTTCAAATAGAAAATGTACCTGTTGTGAAAGAATTTGTAGATGTATTTCCGGAAGATTTACCTGGACATCCTCCAGAACGAGAAGTTGAGTTTTCCATTGATTTTATTCCTGGATCAAGGCCTATATCGAAAACCCCTTATAGAATGGCCACTGTAGAATTAGTCGAACTAAAGAAACAACTAGAGGAATTGAGTAATAAGGGATTTATTCACCCTAGTGTTTCTCCATGGGGAGCCCCTGTTCTTTTTGTTAAAAAGAAATATGGATCTATGAGGTTATGTATCGACTACAGGGAGATCAATGCTATAACGATATAGAACAAGTATCCCCTACCTCGTATTGATGATTTATTTGACCAACTGCATGGAGCTCAATACTTTTCAAATATTAACCTTCGATCTGGATACCATCAGTTGTGTGTGAAGAAGGAAGACATTCCGAAGACAGCATTTCGAACCAGGTACGAGCATTACGAGTTTACTGTAATGCCGTTTGGATTGACTAATGCACCCTCTGTATTCATGGATCTGATGAATAGAGTTTTCAAGGAGTATCTCGATGAATGTGTGGTGGTATTTATTGATGATATCTTGGTATACTCCAAAACCTACGAAGATCATGAAAATCACTTGCGCATTATCTTGAAGACTATGAGGAGGCATGAATTATATGGGAAGTTTAGCAAGTGTGAATTCTGGCTTCAGGAGATTTATTTTCATGGCCATATTGTCTCTAAAGATGGAATCTCTGTTGATCCTTCTAAGACCAAGGCAATCCATGAATGGCCAACACCTACGAGTATAACTGAGGTATGTAGTTTTATTGGTTTGGCAGGTTATTATCGACGTTTCGTCCAGAATTTTGCCCGATTGGCTAACCCATTAACGAAGCTCACACGTAAAGGGGTTAAATTTGTTTGGACAAAAGAGTGTGAAGAATTTTTTGAAGAACTGAAGAAAAGATTAGTCAATGCTCCTATATTGACTCTACCATCAGGGAATGATGGGTTCGTTATTTATAGTGATGCATCGAAGAAAGGACTTGGTTGTGTCCTTATGCAGAATGATAGAGTTATTGCATATGCATCACGACAGTTGAAAATTCATGAACAAAACTATCCTACTCATGATCTCGAGTTAGCAGCTGTGATCTTTTCTTTGAAGATATGGAGGCACTACCTCTATGGTGAAAAATTTGAGATTTATACTGATCACAAGAGTTTGAAGTATATTTTCTCACAAAAAGAACTCAACATGAGGCAAAGGAGATGGCTTTAATTACTCAAGGATTATGATTGTACGATACACTACCACCCGGGGAAGGAAAAAAAGGTGGAAGATGCTTTGAGTAGAAAAGACCATGGAGTTTTGAACAATATGAGAATTGAAAGGGATCCAAATTTCATGGATCTAGTGAAGATGGACATGGGAATAACCAGGGAAGGTGAAACATCAATGATTTTTCAAATGGTTGCCAAACCATCTTTAATAGAAAGGATTAAGAGTTCTCAGACCGATGATGAAGAATTCCAAAAGAAGATTAAAGCTGTGAATGATGGGAAATTGAGAGACTTTGTGTATGAAGATGGAATTTTGAAATTCGGGAAGAGACTTTGTGTTCCCGATTTACCTGATCTAAAAAGGGAATTGCTGGATGATGCTCATAGTTCCAATTTCTCTATACACCCTGGGAGCACCAAAATGTATAGAGATTTGAAGGAACATTTTTGGTGGGACAACATGAAGAGGGAGATTGCTGATTTTGTGTCAAGATGTATGGTTTGTCAACAAGTGAAAGCTGGAAGGCAACGGCCTGGAGGAGTCATGCAACCTCTTCCCATACCGGAGTGGAAATGGGACAATATTACGATGGAATTTGTCATGGGGCTACCAAAGACTCCTAGAAGGAATGATGCAATACGGGTGATTGTTGATCGTCTTACCAAGTCAGCACATTTTCTTGCTATAAGAGAAGATCTACCCCTGGAACGTCTAGCAAGACTATATATTAATGAAGTTGTGAGACTTCATGAAGTACCATTATCAATTGTTTCTGATCGTGATCCCCGTTTTACTTCAAGATTCTGGAAAAGTATTCAGAAATCCCTGGATACAGAACTTCATTTGAGCACTGCATACCACCCTCAGACAGACGGACAATCAGAACGGACTATTCAAACCTTAGAAGACATGTTGAGATCTTGCTCACTTGACTTTCCGGGTATGTGGGATCAATATTTACCTCTGGTAGAATTTTCCTATAACAATAGCTTCCATTCGAGTATTCAGATGGCACCATATGAAGCGTTATATGGAAAGAGATGTCGTACACCAACCTATTGGGATGACATTGGTGAAAGAAAACTTGTAGGCCCAGAACTGGTGGAGGAAACGGTGGAAAAGGTGAAGGTAATCCAAAATCACATCAAAGCAGCTCAAAGTAGGCAGAAGAGCTATGCCGATAATCGAAGGAAGTATTTGGAATTTCAAGTCGGTGATCATGTTTTCCTGAAGGTATCTCCGTGGAAGGGAGTCATACGTTTTTTTAAGAAAGGTAAATTGAGTCCCAGGTACATCAGACCTTTCGAAATTCTAGAAAGAATTGGGGTTGTAACTTACCGATTGGCAATGCCGCCAAGTCTCTACAAAGTTCACGATGTGTTCCACGTATCTTTGTTGAGAAAATACATGCCTGACCCAACACATGTACTCACCTATGAGGAATTAGAACTGGAACCCGATCTGTCTTATTGTGAAGAGCCTGTCAGGATTCTTGATACAAGAGAACAAGTACTGAGAAACCGGACGACGCATCTGGTAAAAGTTTTGTGGAGAAATCATAAGATGGAAGAGGCAATGTGGGAACCTGAGGAACTTATGATGAAGAACCACCCGAGTCTTTTTATGCAGCAATACCCTAGAAATTGAGAGGACACAATTATTTGAAGGAGGGGAGAATGTAACACCCCAAGCTTCCATGGTACGTTTCCCTTCGAATAATGCGATAGCGTGTGTTGTACGCATCCTCGAGTTCTAACACACACCACAACTAATTAAAATAGACGTTGTGAATAGTAATACCTACTTTTTGAAATCATATATATTTTATATTTCAAAATGGACTTCATTTTTGGATTCGGAATATCGAAATTAGCCTAGGGTGAAATTTTGGTACTTTTCGGATAACTTTTATATTTTGATGAATAGTGAAAATTAATAAATTTTAATTAAAAACAACTTTTTTAATCAAAATAATTAATAGTGATAAATTATGAATTTTAGTGGTTTTAAAGTATATTTACAATATATTTTTACCATTTAATATAATGTTGGTAATTGGACATAATTTTACAATTAAACTGAACATAAACAAGTGTCAATCTTTTGATAGTTATTATCTCTTAAAAACACGCTTTTTGTTTTGACAGCGGGAATTAATTTTAAATTAATTTCTGCCACTTCTGTGTTTTGAATTTAGGAAAATGGATTCCATATTTGAATCAGGATGTTCAAATTGTGTAAATAGGTAACTTTTATTTTTAGACATTTTGAATAATTACTGCGGTAAATATTTTATTTACCATGGTTAAGGGTAAATCCGGTAAATAAGGGTTAAAAAATAATATTATAATAATACTAAATTACCCTAAAATGTGTCTTAACCCTATTGGTTGATACATTTTCGACCATGGGCATCTTTGGGTCTATTTTGGGACCCCATGGATCCACTTGTAAGTGATAATGACACTTTATTTTAATTAAGTTAAAATGAATACAAAAATGACACAAGCATATATCTTTTAGAAAAACAATTGTTACATAAGGTTATATATGTTGGATTTTAGATTATAAATATTCATTTGAAAGATAAAAATATTTCCTACATAATGATATTTTATTTATAATTTTTAGACATTAAATAATGTATTTTATTTATGACACAATGATGATGCAGTAATTACTATAATAGTAAAAAATTAAAATAATTGATATTATAAATACCCAAATAAATATAATATGAAACTTTTAATGAATTAAAATAATTTTCTAGGATAATATGATATATTAAGATTGATTTAATTTACTTTGTTCGAAGTAATCATTCTGTTATGAGTTTCACAAAAATCAACTATTGAATAGTGTCAAAATTGACATAAAAGAGTTCTTAAAACAATTATTATATTATTAATTGATATTAAATTCCTAAAAATATAAGGTTAGGCCAAGAGACTTATATCATGATAGTTTCATCATTAATGGACCACTTGGGGGTATCTTGGATGTATGTCGTATGTTTATTAACCATATTATATAAAAATACAAAGAGACATTGTAAAAGTGAAACTAATTAACTTAAAGTTAATACTTAAAGATAAGGTTAATATAAGTACCCAAACCTATCTAAATTCTATTGGTTGAGTTTTTTGCGACCCATCCCCACCTTAACCTTTGAATAGTCAACTTTGGAGCCATTATAAACCGAATATGAATTTATTATAAACTAATATTTCTAGCTTTTCCAAAGGTGCCCCTCACCACTCTTATAAAAGGGCACTCCTCCTTCTCATTTCTTCACACCTTCAAAGCCTTTTGGTTCGGCCAAAATCTACCCAAATACTCTCCCAAATTCCCTCACTACAACCTAGGGGCCTTAGTTTGATCATAAATCCAACCTAAGGAGCCCTTTTGATCAAATCAAAAGGAAGAACCCGAAGAAGAGGTAATGATTTCACCACCCTTTTCTAAGTTCATTTCTTCTTCCACTTCTTCTTTCTTTGTTGTTACAATTCTAAAATAATAACTCCAGTATAATATATATACTGTGATGTTATTATAAATATGGTACAACCATATTCAGTATTCTATCCACCCTTTGAATAACATGTCACCATACGTGCGTACGTACGGCTTACCGTCTCCACGTCGTGGTGTAATTGTTATTCAATATATTATTATTTGGATGGGTATAATAATGATGTGTAACTCATGTAAATAATAAATATAACATGTTAATTATTCTGTATATATGATATACCATCCATTTATATATTATTTTAATATCAAAAGGATGATATTGTCGCTCGTGCGTACGTACGGACTACCGTCTCCACGAACGTGATGAGATTCATTCTCCATCGTATCCATTCAAGTATAATTATCATTTGATGATTTAAACATGATGTTTAAGGACTTTATATCATTCTGGATATGAATAAGATACAACAAACATGGATTATGTAACAAAACATATAAAAGAAAATGAGTAAGTTAACACCCGAAACGACGATAATTCTAAGATATTATTAACAAATCAATGTTAAAAGATAATATATGATATCATAATCATGTATATGATTATTTTATAATTTAATAACAATTATTTCACCATTATAAAGGAGGTTAACCTACCCCAACCAAGGAAAATTACAAGGTAAGGGTTTACTTTACAACATCTTCATTATCCAAGGTTGTTTATACGTAATAATCTACTGGGATCTCTTTATCATCCACATCCATGTTTCTTAAAAATGTATTTCAAAACATTTTTACTATTTACTAGAATATTAGTTAAAGTCATTTATACCCTTTTTGACTTTTATAAGTGGTTTATAAAGGAATCTTTCGGTCGTTTTCAAAACAAGGTCCTTTTTAACCTTTTCGACAGAATTAAGGTAAGAATTTTTTTTTTGACTTATACGGCGGGTGCGGCTATTTTCCGCCGTTATAAAATCTTCAAATCTTCCCTTACAAGCTTATAAGATTATTTTCAAAGAAAATGTTTTATTTTATATGGATCTTAAATGATTTCAAAATAAAAGGAGATATTTCTTTAAAAAGAATTTTGATTTCATCTATGTCAGCATCCTTTGATGGATTTTAAGATTATTTGAAGTTGATTTATTATGATACAAAACTTCTATATTGTATTGAAGGTTTTGTGATATGTTTGACTGTGGATGTGCTATTTTTATACCATTCATAGTTTATGGTGAAAGTATTGACATTTCGTATGCTAGTTTTAATACGAATGTTTATGTTATGTTTAAACCTTTTCATATGGGAATGCATTGGACTTAATATGTGACGGGTGGAGCCCGCTATAGCTCCTCGATGCATCGGTAGGTCTCATGAGACAAAATAGTGTCTTGGCACAAAGCCTTGGCAAAATCTTATTTGTAGTCTTGGCACGAGGCCTTGGCTATGTGGTTATGATAGTCTGGCATTATGCATTCCAACATTATGAAAGTGGTTATCGATTTTTTGCATGTGATTATTCGATTAGTAGAATATCCATGTGAATAAGTAAATGGAATTATTTCATTTTATTTATGCCATACCATGTTGAATGTTCATGTTTGAAAGGCTTTTGTTTTAGTTATACATTTCCTCAAATGTTTATTCTTATTTATGAATGTTTCCGATATATTGTTATCCTTACTGGGCATTTGAGCTCACCCCTTTTCTATGTTTTATTTTTCCCAGGAAGTGAAGAAGTAAATTATGAATGACCTGCAGGGATGTTATGTGGGGATATTAGTGTGGGTTATGGAGACATTATGTTGTTGTAGTAGTTTTTCATTTTATGATGTAATGTAAAACTTATGAATATATCTAGTGTTTCCAAGGCTACTAAACCAATCGGTCTTTCGAAATTTGATCTTTCTTGTGATCATACCAATGTTATGTAATAATGCACCGACTCTGGGTAACTAGGGTCGGGGCGTTACAACTTTAGTCTCATCAAGTGAATCATATCCTAGTGTAGAATTGGAAGGCACCTCCCTACCTTGCACAGCTACCTAGATGAGAGAATAAGGCTATATCTACTTGTCAGGCTCTATCCCCTCATCATGGAAAGTCTCATAGATTTCCCCTTCTGGGAAGGAGGAACTGTGCCTATACTTTTGGATATGTAAAGGTTCTAGACTACTTCCTGAATTCTTAAAATCAAGGAATTATAATGACCATAAAGTGCAACAGTCCACATGAAGTCAAACATACCAACCACCCTGATCACTACCCTCGCACACTTGAATATTTTAGGCCTAGAGATTTGGGAATTGACCAATGGTTTATCCTGTTATAGGAACACCCCACAGATGATGAGAATTACACCTCCATGAATTTTTTCAGTGGATAGACCAACTCACAGTGCCTGATGATTAGAAATATAATGTAACACCTTGAGTTTATATGACCGATGACGTCGAAGGGTAGACTATGGAAATGAAAATTTAAATAATTTTCCATCGAACACCTCATGTAGGGCCATGAATGTTAACAATAATATTCATTAGGAGTTTTTATATCTCACTAGATTATGTAATTCAAGCCTTCTCCATCTAACACATCCACATAACTGACATAGTTACCTAATAGGGCAAAATCGTCAAAAACACACTATGATTGAGAACATCTAGCTAAACCCATTCTTTAACTAACAAATAATCATATAATAGTTGTTTTAACTTTTTATATGATTATAAAAATGATATTTACAACACCATCCAAAACACTGTGGTATAACGACCAGCACCTGTTCTTCCACCATCTAATGAACGAACCCCTTCTGGAAGAAATGTGAATCTGGAATGAATGTATGAAATTAGAAATCACATTTATAGAATACCTATAAGTATATTAACCCTTATGTAACTAAACATATCTAATTAAATGTAAGGTTCCCTCACAAAAGTCTTTAAGAGCACCATCTAGAACGAACTATATATAGTGACTAACAAGGTCTACTATGAAGAGGAGGTTAGGAAAGTGGAATTGAAGATCATCACCACATTCTCTAGAGAGGAAGAGTGTTACCTCATGCAGGGGAATATTTTCCCACTTTATATCACATCCCAGTTTAATGGAATAGAGACATTTCATTGTTTAGACAAAAAAGGTTTTGAGATCAACCACATCTCAACCTTTACACTCTACATGTTGGGACTAACAAATGAAAATATTAGTCTAAGTGATATAAAGAATCATGGTTATGATAGGATATAATAGATATTGTGTGGCATGATTTGGTCAAACACCCAGGTCAAAAAAATGAGAGAAAGAAGAAAATTCATGGTTATCTCATAAGACATCTCCGGCCATGCATTGACGGGTTGGACATGGCATCATCTACATGAAAAAATTATATTCTCATATCATGGATACCTCAAGTATTCCCTCTACATATGAGTATGTGTGCACTTCATAGTGATGTATCCCCCTTTCAACTCACATGAATACTACTATCTGTATTCTTTCTATTATAAAAGGGAGGGGAATAAAGCATAGACTAAGGAGGTTGGGAACACAACCACCATGGAATGATTGTGGGGATAATTGGACAACACTTTTGTTTTACCTATTCAACAATTGTAGGACACCATGAATAACATGGGATGTTTCATTTTCATTTACATGAAAAAGGGGCATCAAATCCCTAAATTTGAGTAACTTCAGAAAATTACATTGTAATTCTACACAAGACATCACAAGGTGATAGGAGAATCACCTAACCCTATGATTTATCGATATACTCTACAAATAGACACCATTTTATGAAATTATGTCAATTTTCTCTTTTTCATGTTGAATCGATAGAATCCAAACCACCACCATTTCATTGATATCAAGAGTGGACCTCACTATCAAAGGTTTGGTGTTATTTTATTGACAGTCTCTATCACTATGGATTCGTTTTGAAGGAGTCCCCCGTATGAGATATTTTATATTCCCTCGCAGGCACAAATGTTTCTCCTGATCTAGATGGCTTGGATGGGCCTCCTATGAATGAATCTCATGCCTCAAATGATGAAGCATAGTTGGAATATACTCCTCCAACATTTTAATAGGGTGTATCCACCACCTTTGACGATTTGATTAAGGTGAACCTTGGTCTATTGGTAGATCAAAGGCTATCATTGATCAGTACTATATCTCCAAAATAGCATTAGTAGATCATGGTTTTCATGAAGAAACAATTTGATATCAATTATTAGAGCTATGATTAGATGTCAGGTCTATAAGCATTGGATTGAATCTATTATCATGGTCTCCCAGCAAGTCATGACATGTTTGAGTATCCACCTAGAAACATTCACCCCTCTAATGGTGCCTTGGTTGAGTCGAAATTCAATAATATTAATAAATCCATCTTCCTCATTAAATTGTAGTACACCAATGGGATAGAAAACATAGACCTAGTTAAGAAGAATAATGGACAGATCAGAGTCTAGATCGACTTCTTGGATCTCAACCACTGTTATCTGATGGTTTTTTATCCCTTATAGTGAAAGAGTTGTTTATTGTTTCTACATTAATGTTCTAACCACTCTCCATAATGTATGGAAATTATTGGTGTAATCTTATATGTATGGCCCCCCAAAATCATAACTCTACCTCCTTCAAAGTACCAAGTATGTCATTTTTCTTTTAGCTAATTTATTTATGTATGATGAATGCAAGAGCCACATATATTTGGTCCATGAAACACATCATCAAACAGATACTTCTAATGATATTTGAATGATAATAGTATGATTTGGTGGTCAGAAAAAACATGTGTCTAGACCATCTCAAAGATAATAAAAAATTATTCGGTTTCCTTCACTCCCAGCATATGAGGATGTACACCTTGATGTGTGAATTTGGGGTAACATATGGGAAATTTATCAGATTCACCATCGGATACATAGACTTTGGGAATGATTCATAAGAAGATTCAAAAAATCAACCATACTCCTCCATCAAATAAACTCGGGGAGTTGTGAGGCCTTCAAGGCCACTTTGCCTATATACTCTAGTATATTATGAAACTAGTTGAAATGTGTAGGACCTTTTCCAAAGTCATGGGGAATGTTATTGTCTACTAGTGGGATGAGGAGTACCAGGATTCATTTCAAGAAATCATTCAATATTTTTTACTACCTACGGTTCCTATGCCACACATCTCTTGAATGCATTTAGTCATATACTTGATTGCCTTGGAATGCTCCCTTAGAAACCATCTATCACAAAAGAACTATATGGGTAGAAAAATTAGTATATAATATCTCAATCACATGCTACTCAACATAGAGAAAAAATACTCTCCTATCGAGATGTGCTACCTTGTGCTAGTTCTTTGCAGTGTAGAAGTTAAAACATTATCTTTAATAACATTAGATATAGTTGGTATCCAGATTTTAACTACTGATGTATATCTTGAATCACCACATGATGATGGTATTTTTAGAATAGTGGGCACTAATAAATTAGAAGATTTACATCAGGTTCATCCCATAGAAATCCATCAAGGGTCAGGCACTGGACTACATTTTGGCTTCCCATATATTCCTTGATTAATTTTCAATATATGATGATTTCCCATATGAGGCTATCAATTTTATGGATTTGGATAAACCCTAATGATGATTTAGATTAATGGTGCTTCCCCTAGTCTAACCAGTAGAAGGATCAATGATCCCAAGATCAACTGAGTAGAGTTGGGGATCACCTTCATCACTCCTTCATAGGCTACCCTTCCATACTCTTTCTTACTGTCAGATGGATACACAAAGAATGAGATAGAGTATTAAGATCTTATCACATTTCTCGAGCTAGACCTTGATATTGGTGTTCCCCTATTTCATGTGATGGGTGACTCTAAATGAGTTTCCAAACATATTAATGGTGATTACTTATTATGAAATTTGGATCTCCTACCCCTATTGGAGGTCACTCCCCAAATAATAGCCCAGTTCCCTACATTTCTAGAACAGACTCATGTACTTTGGTCATAGAATGGTTGATATGAATCCCTATAAAGTTCATTTTATTTTTTTGGATCCTGATTGTTATTATGGTTTCATTCATATGGAACATTATGGACACATTTCTCTCATTATTCTAGATGATGATGACTGCCAACATGTAAACCAACTGCCTATTGGTGCTTCTATGTTATGACTTTTCGGTCCCCCAACCGTAGAGGACACCACGGATTGGAGAACTCCATTCATTGAGTAACCAAAAAAATGTATCCAACCATTAGAAATATATGAACATGATCAAATCTACTAGGCCACAACTCAGTTTACCCTTTTGTGTGGACTTATCCACTCCCAAACAATTTTTATCTGTGGGTTTGGGGGAATTGTCCTCTATTTCATTAAATAAGCTGTAATTCCCCAATTTATGATAGATGTTAATCTTAGTTACTATGGTCCCACCAAAAATATATGATTAAATTCCACTATATTGAGATACTGGGCTATTTTTGGCCCACCTAGGTCCATGATTTCATTGAGTTCACCCATTGGTGTCATGCATGTCAGTTCCATGCCAGTTTTTTTGCATCGACTTCCCGAACCACTCAACTCCAACACATATTTTTGTCCCTTTGTAGTTTGGGGGATCAATGTAGTGGGGCCTTATCGTCTAGAAACTTCTCACCAGAGTTGTTTCATTCTGAAAATGATAGATTTCTTCTCTATGTGGGATAAAGTGAGTCCTCTTACTGAATTGAAGGAATGTTCCAAGATTGAATTCATGAGCTATCACATTATGCATCGACTTATTGTCCCTTCGGCTATTCTCATCGATAACGATACAAACTCAACAGATGTGGAGTTGAAGAGAATTTATTCCAAGTAAAATATTTTTCCAAACGATAGATTCCAAAATCACACGCATGAAGGTGGGTATCTTGAGAAATAATGTAAGGCCCTCTCTAATATTCTACAGAAGATGGTGGGCTAGAACAGGAAGATTTGTCTAGAAAATCTCCCCAATATCCTCTAGGAATATCGAACGATGACTCAAAAATCCAACTAGGTGACTCCATATTGGCAGTTGTATAGAATAGAGGTATTCTTTCCCATCACGTTTCAGTTACCGTCAAATTGAATAGCTACTTATGACAAGAAAATTACAGATTGAATAAGAAAAATCAATCTATCTGATATGGAATACCATTAAGAGAATATGATCAAGGAATTGAAAAATATAGTGGAAAGATAATAATAAAATGAGAGATTGAGACAAGAATTCATGCTTTTACATTTTCCTGTATGGTGAAATGATACTAGATCATTCAACACTAATGATACCTGACAAGAAGCAGCCAATGTTTGATCCATTATTTGAAGGGCCTTACATCATTCCTAGGGTCTATTTCAATAGAGAATACTCTTTGATAACTATTTATGGAGAGATTATCACTCCCCCCAAAAGCCATGTTTCACATTTAGTACATTATGAGGAGTCAAAATTTGGTCCATGAAACATGAAATTAAACAATTTTCAAAATTCCTGAGCTCTAGGACCATAAACATGAAATATTTTTCTAAGTATCATAAAATTAAACTATATATGAGTTTTCATTATGATGTGTTCTGTGGAAGTAGGCCTCCAAGGACCTCATTCACATTGGTTTTGTTACACCACCACCCTGCACATATCCCTTTGAAGAAATTAACCTCTTAGATCTAAACTCTATGACTGTAAGTTGAGAGTCTAAGTCCAAGAATTATTATTCTAAACAATATAAATGACCTCTATGGAATATATGGTGGGGGTTTTGGGCCTCCTAGGCCCTCATTTACATCAATATTTTCACTTCCTCGCACTACACATATCTATTTGAGAAGGTACCTCTCCACTTTCAAAACACTCTGGCCTTGATCTAAGTGCCTGATTGGTTATTATTTAAGACCCTAATATAATAGCCACATCATGTACAAGGATCATGACTTTAAATTGTGTGCAGGATTTATACAGAATGTGTTTTTTGGGACTTGAGCCTCATTATCCCTTATTCAAATCATGTTTATCTTGAAAAAAAACCACAGATACCCATTTGATATCCCACCCATTGTGTTCCATACTATACAACCATATACTATAAGTTAACATCTTAGATGCATGATTCTAAACTATATTCCAACCCTGAAAATTTTTGAGATCCCTCTTTAAAACATAAGAGATGATGACTAACCCATTTCAAATTGGAATTTCTTTTATGACATGTATGGGATGGTCAAAAATGTTTTCCCCATGTCCTGAACATGGGATAAATCATGATAATAATGGGATTCCCCTATTCCCCCATCAGAGAGGATCACCATCACCCCCATTGTTCATCTAACATACTGTGATCTAAGAACAAATTTTGGTTTGATTCCCATCCATATGCGAAAAATAGTGATCTCCAGAATTCTAATCTATATGAACTACTACAAATTCATTAACCCTTTGACACAATTCCACAGTTACAATCCAGGTTTTATGACCTTTAACCGTTTTCAGTTCTCATTAATATATTTAAGTGGTACATGAGGCTCTGTGGGTCCATTAAATTCAGGGTTTACCTCTTGATTTCCACATATATATATATATATACACACGCATTACCCTTTTTCTGAGAAACACATATCAAACATTCTACCATGTTCTAGACCTTATGGATTCAAACTATGTGTATCCCCTTCCATAACTATGTATGGTTTGATTACCATCCCAAGGTGATACGTAGTGATGTCGAGACATCTCATATTAAATAACCAGCTATAAATTCAACAAATCCTTGTCCCATGACTCCATCATGATCCAAGAATTAAGACCATAAACTAATATCCCATATCAGTCCGAGCATCCCATCGTAAAATTGTTTGAGATCCTTCTTGGTATACGTTTTGTGGTGTTGATCTTCCTAGGACATCATTAATGTAGGTTTTGTCACAATTAAATTCTATGAATCTCCCCTTTTGTAATTCATACCATGGTCCAAAAATTGTGACCTAAAAGGAACAACACATGGTATAATCGTAAAGAACAAAATATAATTACAATGGTCTATGTAGTATCACATTAAACTATTTTCAATACCAGGATTTGAATACTAATTTTAGTTACATACTATTTCCATGATCCAATGCATTGTGGCATATAACCTCATCCTGTTGAGATACTCCAATGAACAACGGGGTAGAACCATGGGTGTTGGACCACACATGGAAATTCCATCATTCTATTCAGCACTCATATTCTTTCTTAGTTTGGATATTCATCATTCTCCAAATCCCAATGCCTAGAAAAAAATGATGGTTCTTGGATGAATATGTTTACATTCCATAATGTGCTAGAAACCTGAATGATCTTTGGTAACAAATAATATATTTAATGTTTCCAATTTGGTCAACATTTTATCCTATATTTTTTCAACCCATTCTTGATGGATGCAGTTTTGATCTATTGGGAGAAATTCCCTCATTGTGACTTCTCAGTATGTTTTGAGTGTGATTATGTTGTCTGAAAAGGCCAAATGACTGCAAATTCATATGGTTGATGTTTCTGAATTATTTTTTGATGGTGGCATGACATCCTAGTGTTTTCCAAATTTTTGGATCTCAAAATCGGGAGTTTTATTTTGGAAAAGTAAGGGTTTCCTTGTAAGAGTAAACAATACATGTCCCATGAAGGATAGTTCGCAGACCACTAATGGTGGTACACAGAGCATCAATGGAAATTAGAAAAATAATGAAACTGATTAGCATGAGATGCAAACTGAATACCGAAATAATTCACATGGAACAAAAATGGTACACGATGAAGGCTTGTAGTTCCCAATGTTGACTTTTGGAATGTTGAAGGCTTGAAATACACATTATGAATCATTATTTTTGGAAACAAGGTGGTAATTTTAGAAGGTGGTAAGCGAATCATTCAAAAATACGTGATGGTAATTTATGACACTGTGAAGGAGGAACAACATTACTCAAACTAGGTAGGAATGAATAGTTTGTGGGTGAATTAGTATAAAGTGAAAGATATACCATATTGAATATTTGGTTAATCTTGAAATATAATATTATGAAGATCTATTTTCTTATATAAAGAGTGAAATTCTCATTCTTCCTTAGAGTTATTTTCATAATAAAACATCTATGATCCTGGAATTCGGCAAAGTCCAAAGTTGTTTGCGGGAAAGAGGTCCGCAAAAGAGAATTTGTTCGTGAGGAGAATTCCAGAAAAAGAGAAAAAGTTCATGGAAATATTTCTTGAAGAGAGGTTGTGAGGCACTATAACCTACACAAGAAAATAGTACATAGAGGAGTGGTGGATCACGGTGGAGAATCGGTCTGTATACGAGTGAACAGTACATGAACCGCGATAGATAGTTCATGGACCAAAAATGGTGGTATACCAAAATTTGAAGGAAATAATAAAAGGAAGGGAATAAAAATGTTCAAAACATAAACCATGTTAAGGAACATATCACCAGAAACGAAAATGGTTCATGTCGAAGGATTATAGTTCGTAGTTATGACTTGTGGTACATGGAAGGCTTATGGAATGCGAGATGAATCATCATTAGTGAAAATAAGGTAGTGATTTGAGAAGCTATGACAGGCATTACTCACGAAAACATAATGTTGATTTAGGCCACCATGAATTTGGAATGGATGTTTTCGAACTGCATAGGGATACTAAATTAGTGGGTGAAGTAGTACATGTTTAAGGCTGTAAAACAATGAAGATTTGGTAAATCTCATATTTGTAGATTATTCAGATCTTTTTTATTTTTTAAGGAGAACTATTCCAACAATTCCTCAGAGTGATTTTCATAAAAAAACATCTATTGTCTCGGAATTTGGCTATGTCCGAAGTGGTTCGCATGAATCAATTCTACGAAGGAGATATGGTCTGTGAGGATGATTTTGTGAAAGGATAAGGTGTTCGAATGATTTACGAGGAAATATAATCCATGAAAGAAAATAATACACAAGGTATAAGTGGATCGTAGAGGATATGTGGTCTGTAAAAGAGGAAGTATGTGGAAGAAGTATGTATGGTATGTGGAAGTGGTATACAAAAGATGTTTTTATAGGATGTATGTAGAGGTGACACAGAATAGCCAAAGAAAAGGTGGTACACATCATCAAAAGCATAGACAGTATGCGATAGAGGTTATTTGTTAATCATATGCACTATAGTGTATGTGGAAAATGCCACATGGTTTGCAGAAGAATCTAGGATGATTTCAAAAGAACTAAAACTATTCATGAAAGTAATTTATGCTAAACTTACTATACAAGGAAAAGTGTAATTCATCTATGGGTGAAATGGACTTCAACAGATCATCTACCCATAGGTGAGGATGCAAGCTTTCATGAAAATGAGATGACCAACATGTCAATAAATTGTGTGATGATCCCTTACAATAGAAGTGATTGAAGAAAGATGTAGAAGCTTATCATTCGCACCGGTAGTGAGTTGGAGGGGAGACATAGGGTATGACCAATGGTTATTTAATGAGTAGACCCAAAATCATGCAAAGTTAGTGAACCTAGATAGAAGTTATAACGACCCATACTTTACATACATTGTTAATACTTCGAAATTGAAGCACACTTATTACAACATATGACAAAACCACAAAGGACCGTATAGGTATAGTGTCTTTAGAAACTGGGAAACATAAACAACTGGTTCATAAATCTTCTACAGTGTCTCCCATTTATCTAGGGTCCCTTTTATCATATTCTACTTAATATCCATCTTCCTGACCTGGGGAAAAGAAAACATAAAAGGGTGAGCTCAAATTCTCAGCAAGGGAAAATAAAGGAAATAAAAATCATATCATATCTTTTTGAAAATCAAAACCTGCAAAAGAGATCATAATATCTTATCATGGAATAATTAATAGAAGTGAAAAAGAGATCCCCATAATCATAACATAAAATTTGTGGCATGCACACATAATCATGGAAAATCATTTCTTGTTAGTCATGACTCATTGCCAATACTATCTTAGTGGACAAAGTCCCTTTCTGAACCGAGTTCACTCCTCGTTTCAGTCCTGTATCACTGAACCGAAATAACCTTCCGTTCCAGCCATGTCTATCTCATGAGATATAAAATCTTTACCCAATGCATTGGAGGGAGATATAGGTCCCACCCATCTTATAATGAATCCTTTCTTATGTGTGCCACATAATCATAAAACATACATCATCGCATAACACATGTAACAAAAATGGGATTCTTGAAACATCATGACATCATAAATCAATTAATATAAGATAAAGGAATTCATAAACATAATTCCATCACAACATAGTCAAATCAATGTAAAAATATGGATAGAAACAGAACCCTTTATTATCTTAGATGGAAAATAATTTTGATAAAACACTTGAATTGAATTCTTGAGGAAAATATCCTTTCTTCTTCAAAATCAATTTCTTTTCACAAAACATCATGAAATTTTAAAAGAAAGAGATTTCATTGAAAATAGTCATGAAATATTTTAGAGGAAGCTTCATGAAAATAAGGCTTTATAAAACAGTAGAAATCCGTTCGTTCCGTATAAGTTAAAAAAAACATTCTTCGTACTTTTGTCGGAAAAGTCAAAAAGTACCTCGTACGAAAAACGACAAAAGATTCCTTTCATACATATTACTAAAAACTCACCGAAGGGTAAAAATGGATTTAAACAATTTTAGGTGGATGGAAAATAATATTACATATTGAGTAAACCTGGATGTGGATGATAAAATACACCCCAGTAAATACATACGAATAAACAATCTCGGATAAAAATGAGATTGTGATATTTCCCTTACCTTAAGTCCAGTTTTCTTTGTACGTGTCTGAAGCTCCTGTATAATGGTTTAAATAATGTTATTGACTTATTCCAGAATCATACATATTGATATGATATCATATATGTTCATATTCTTAGCTTCTTGATAGTAATATTTCATGGTTACTTGTTACTCGGGTCTTTATTGCCTTTTGTTCTTATGCGTGTTTTGCCGAATACATTCTTATTCTTCTTTTAAGGTTATAGATTCCTTATATCCAGAATGGTATTAGTGTAACATATATCATATTTATTCATTCAATTCATTTATATAATCATTATGAAATGAAGATCATGTAGAACGAGTCGCATCACATCGTGGAGACGGTATTCCGTACGTGCGCACGAGTGATGATATCGTTCCTATGATTGTGGAATTGTATTGGAGTATATATATATATTCTTTCAGTATCAATATTACTTCATAATAATCATATATAGTTACTCATTACACCATTATACACATCTTTGTAAGGTGATGGTGGAAAATAGATTACACCACGGCGTGGAGACGGTATTCCGTACGTACGCACGCGCGGTGATTTCATTTTTCCGTAGGATGGATAGAAGGTGAATTAGGGTT
Source organism: Viscum album (assembly GCA_963277665.1). Classification (NCBI taxonomy): domain Eukaryota; kingdom Viridiplantae; phylum Streptophyta; class Magnoliopsida; order Santalales; family Viscaceae; genus Viscum; species Viscum album. The sequence continues at coordinate 1,174,369,877 of OY728120.1, forward strand.
GTTTCATATTTATAATAACATATCAGTATGTAAGTAATACTGATGTTATTACTTTATCATGAAACAACTAAAGAAGAAGAAGTTGAAGAAGAAAGAAATTGAAAAGATCGGTAATGGATATTACCTCTTCTTTGGAACGCCTCTTTGAATCCTCCACTTAAGGAACTAAGATTGGTCTTTGGAGAAGACCAGGACCTCTAGGATTATTCTAGGGAAGTGTAGAGGAGAAAATTGCAGGGGTTGGCCGAGCTTGAGTGCTCAAATTTGTGTGAGGAGGAGGGGGAGGAGGTGCCCTTTTATAAGGGAGGAGAGGGGCACCTTAGGAATATCTCAAAATATTATTTTATATTAAAGTCAAAATCGGTTTATAATGGTTCCAAAGGGTCTTATTTCGAAGCTAAAGTGGGGATGGGTCGAAATCCTATCAACCAATAGGATTTAGACAAGTTTAGGGTATTATTTTAACCTTATCAATTAGATTTAACTCTAAGTTAATTAATTTAACTTTTACCGTGTCTTTTTGTTTTCTTTCACTATATGGTTAATACACTTACTATAACATGCCAAACGAACCCCAAATTGTTTATTATTAATATATATATCCTTATCTATGTCATTTGGCCGAACCTTAGATTTTTAGGAATAAAATAACAATTAATAATATAATATTTGATTTAAAAACTATTTTGTGTCAATTTTGACACTATTTGATATATGATTTTTTTTGAAAGTCATAACAAAATTATATGTTCGAACCAAGTTGATTAAATCAACACTAATATATCATAGTAACCTATAGAATTAGTGGAGTTCATAAAAAGTCTTAAATTACATTTATTTTGGTATTTATATTATCAATTATGTCAATATTTCATTAATAAGATAATTACTGCATCATCTTTGTGTCATAAATAAATTATATTATTTGATGTCTAAAAATTACAAATAAAATACCATCATGTAGGAAATATTTTTATCTTTCTAATGAATATTTACAATCGAATTTATCTTATGTATAAAACGATTTACTTATTAAACCTTTATTTTAACTATTTTAACCCTTCTTTAAATAAATTAATAATAAATGTCCTAATCTAATCCAAGTGGGCCTAAATGGTCATATTTTATTCCTAAGTTTGTTTTTGGTCGAATTAAACTTGTCCAATAGAATTAGTACATGTGTTAGGGTAATATTAATATTATATTTACCCTTAGTTACCCTATTTACTATTAACCGCGGTAAAAATAGTAAAAAGTTACTATTCACCAAAATATTATTTTTATCTCATTGAACCACATTTTACTTACTGATATCAACCGTGTCTGTCGGATTTTTGAAATTCCATTCACAGAAGCGGTAAAATTATGTACTATGCAAAATTCAGTTTTTAACCTACCACTTAGTGGTTTCACTATTCATCAAAAATTGAAAGTTTTCAGAAAAATACCAAAATTTCACCCTAGGCTAATTTCGATATTCTGAGTCCAAAAATGAAGTCCATTTTGAAAAATAAAATTTATAAAATTTCAAAAAGTGGTTATTACTATTCATAACGGCTAGTTTTAATAGAATATTGTTGTTTAGTGAAACTCGGTATTGCGTACGACGCACGCTATCGAGGAAGGTCGCGATTGCGTGTAAAGCATGCCAAGCAAGTGTTGTGTAGAAAAAGATTCCTTTGATTATTTATATAACATAAAAGTCTCGGGTGTTACATTCTACCCCCCTTAAAAAGAATTTCTCCCTCGAAATTCGTCACTTTGTAACAAACAAATGAGGATACTTCTCCCTCATCATATCCTCAAGCTCCCATGTAGCTTATTCAAGTTGGTGGTTCCTCCATAAAACTTTCACCAAGCGAGTGGTCTTGTTTCGTAGGACTTTTTCGCTACGATCCAGAATCTCTATCGGCTGTTCTTCATAAGAAAGATCTTGCTCCAGCGGTACAACTTCTGAGATGAGTACATGTGAAGGATCTGGTATGTACTTTCTCAGGAGAGATACATGGAACACATCGTGAACTTGAGAGAGATTCGGTGGAAGTGCCAATCGGTAAGCTACCTTCCCAACACGATCTAGTATTTCGAATGGAACGATATATCTAGGGCTCAACTTCCCCTTCTTTCCAAATCTCATAACCCTCTTCCAGGGAGATATTCGTAAGAACACTTTATCACCCACTTCAAACTCTAGGTCTTTTCTTCGGTTGTCGGCATAACTTTTCTATCGACTCTGAGCTGCTCTTATGTGTTGTTGAATAGATCTAACCTTTTCTGCCATTTCATCAACGAGATCAGGTCCTAATAGCTTTCTTTCCCCAACTTCATCCCAGCAAGTTGGAGTCCTGCATTTCTTTCCATAGAGAGCTTCATAAGGAGCCATCTGAATACTGGAGTGAAAGCTATTATTATAAGAAAATTCTACCAAAGGTAGGTGTTGATCCCAGCCTCCTTTTAAATCCATAGAGCAAGCTCTCAACATATCTTCTAGGGTTTGAATTGTTCTCTCAGACTGACCGTCTGTCTGGGGATGATAAGCAGTGCTGAAACTCAACTCTGTATCCAGAGTATGCTGAAGACTTCGCCAGAACTTCGAGGTAAATCTCGGATCTTGATCAGATATAATAGAAAGTGGTACTCCATGCAATCTTACCACTTCCTTTACATATATCCTGGCAAGCTGATCTAGATAGAAAACCTCTCTAATAGCAATGAAGTGTGCAGACTTTGTAAGACGATCAACTATGACCCAGATAGCATTATTGCCTTTGGATGTTTTAGGAAGTCCTGTGACAAAGTCCATAGTGATGTTTTCCCATTTCCATTCGGGTATGGGTAATGGTTGTAACATCCCCTTAGACTTCTGTCTCTCAGCTTTAACTTGTTGACAAACCAAGCATCGAGAGACATATTCAGCAACATCTCTTTTCATGCCATCCCACCAGAAGTACTCTTTCAGGTCCCTATACATCTTCGTGCTTCCAGGATGAATAGAGAATGAAGAACTATGAGCCTCATCCAGCAGCTCTTTCCTTAATTCGGGGATGGGAGGAACACAAACCCGATTCCTGAACTTTATTATCCCATCACAATCAAGGTTGAATTCAAGAACATTTCTCACCTTCTTTTGTAACTCGACATCTTCTTTCTGTGCCTCTTTAATCTTCACATGTAGAGATGGCTGAACATTCATTTGAGAAAGATAAGATTTTTCCCCTTCCATTATAATTCCAAGATCCATCCTTTGTAAATCCATAAATATTGGATCTTTTGTGATCCTCATCATGGATAAACTAGCATGGTCTTGTCAACTTAATGCATCTGCCACCTTGTTTGCTTTCCCAGGGTGGTAATGGATTGAGCAGTCATAATCCTTAATCAGCTCCAACCGTCTTCTTTGGTGCATATTCAGCTCCTTTTGTGTGAAAATATACTTTAAACTTTTATGATCAGTATAAATATCACACCTTTCACCAAAAAGGTAATGCCTGCAAATCATTAATGCAAAGATTACCGCAGCCAACTCCAAATCATGTGTTGGGTAATTTTGCTCATGGATTTTCAACTGTCGTGAGGCATAAGCTATCACCATATCATTTTGCATAAGAACACACCCCAATCCCTTCTTGTATTCATCACTGTAGATCACAAACCTTTCTCCACTACAAGGCAGTGTGAGCACAGGTGCACTGGATAACCTTCTTTTCAACTCCTTGAAATTCTCTTCACATTCCTCTTTCCAGACAAACTTAACTCCTTTCCGAGTCAACTTGGTGAGTGGATTAGATAATCGTGAAAAATCTTTTACAAAACGTCGATAATATCCAGCCAAACCAAGAAAACTTCGGATCTCAGTTACTGTTGTTGGTCTTGACCATCTTTCGATAACCTCTGTTTTTGCTGGATCCACAGATATCCCCTCTTTTGAGATTATATGACCCAAAAATGCAACTTTTTGAAGCCAAAATTCACACTTGGTAAATTTGGCATAAAGCTTCTCCTTTCTCAGGGTCTTCAATATAATTCTCAAGTGATCTTCATGCTCTTCCTTGCTCTTTGAATAGACAAGAATATAGTCTATAAAGACTACCACAAATTGATCAAGATAGTCTCTAAAGACTCTATTCATTAGATCCATGAAGATAGCAGGGGCATTAGTAAGACCAAATGGCATCACTATAAATTCATAGTGTCCATACCTTGTACGGAAAGCCGTCTTTGGTATATCCTCCCTTTTGACCCTTAATTGATGATACCCTGAACGAAGATCAATCTTGGAAAAGTATTGAGCTCCGCGTAGTTAGTCAAATAAGTCATCAATGCGTGGGAGAGGATATTTGTTCTTGATAGTGATCTTGTTAAGTTCTCGATAATCAATGCAGAGTCTCATTGATCCATCTTTCTTCTTAACAAATAGAACAGGTGCTCCCCAAGGTGACGCACTAGGGTGTATGAATCCCTTATCAAGATTCTCTTGGAGTTGCTTCTTCAATTCCTACAACTCAATTGGGGCCATTCTATAAGGTGTCTTTGAAATAGGAAAATCACCCGGTACGAGTTCTATTGAAAACTCAACTTCACGATTTGGTGGAAGACCCGGTAATTCCTCCGGAAAGACATCATCAAACTCTCGTACAATGGGCATATTCTTAATCGTGAGTTTCTCACCAACCATTTGAGATAAATAACCTTCATTTAGTGGAATCAATACCCATAAGATGGAAGAAATTTCCACTGGAAGGTTATGTTCATCCTTGCATTGATAGACGATCGTAGATTGATCTGGAATATGAAATGTGACTTCCCTTCTTTGGAAATCGATATGAGATCCATGTAGAGAAAGCCAATCCATGCCAAGAATCACATCAAATTCCACTAAAGGAAGGATCACAAGATTTGCAGGAAGCACTTTCCCACAAACTTCAATCGGAGAAGAATTATAAACTTTTGATGCGATTGATGTGCCATTAGGTGTTGTCACAGCTAACTCAACATCTAATTGTTGAGGTAATACAGTGATACCCTTAGAAAAGTCTTCAGAAATAAAAGAGTGGGTGGATCCAGAATCAAATAAAACATTTTCTACTTTAGAGTGGATGGTAAGTGTACCTTTCACCACATAGTTATCGTACTCCACATCGGTGATAGAAATTGCATGTGACTTTCCTTTGTCTTTAGCCTTAAGAGTTTGTTGACGTCGACCATCATCATCAACCCTTGGATTTGGGCATTGATTGGCATAATGCCCCATCTCTTTGCACTTGAAACATTGAAGTGTAGTAGGTTCATTCTGTGTATCCCTTCCTTTGTTTGCATCATTAGACATCTTCTGCCCATTATCGCGGCATTCAAATGCCCGATGACCTTCCTTTCCACATTTAAAACATTTACTCGTCCCTTTAAGACAACTCCCTCCATGTTTCTTTCCACACTTTGAGCATAAGGGAAAGTTCATCTTCTTTTCAGTGTGCTCCTTAGAGTTTCCTTTGAATTCCATCTTCCTCTTCTTATCAAACCCATGTGACTGATGGGTTACTCCAATCTCCATCTCGACTTTGAGAGCACATCGAACGATTTCCTCATAGCTATTGAAGTCTATTATGGCTAACGCCCTTCGAAGACTTGGTTTTAAGCCACTAAAGAATCGATCGATCTTACTCTCAGGTTGGATAATAATACCAGAAGCGTACCTTGCAAGTCTTGTAAAATTTGCTTCATAGGTACCAACAGTTTCATCATCCCTTTGCTTCAGTTCAAGAAACTCTTTCTCCATCTTTGTTCGGAGAATACGAGGGAAGTACTTATTGAAAAATAAGTTCTTGAACTCTTCCCATTCCATAGACTCAATTTCATCCCTTTGCCTCGTATTCTTAACAAGATTCCACCATTGATCCGCATCTCCTTCCAAACGATACACTGCTAGGATGACTTTATCATGCTCAGAACATTGAAGAACTGAAAATATCTTTTCAGTAGTACTAATCCATTGTTCAGCAACTAATGGATCAGTAGACCCGCTGAAAGAAGGTGGACGCTGCCTCATGAAGGATTCAACAGAATGTTGCTCCCTCCTTTGCTCGTTTGGAAATCCTGCATGATTCATAGCTTGAGAAAGTTGTGTGAGCATGGCTACAAGATTTTTCATTCCAGCTCCCATATCGTTTGGTTGCTCAGGGGGACAATCATTGCATTGCCCATCGCATTCCGCATTAACACGGTTCCTTCGGGTTCCAGCCATTGACTAAAACCAAGAATAATAGTGTGAGCAACACTAATTATAATAGGAAACCACATAATTCAAGAATAAAATTTTCATGCTTAAGGTCTTATCCTAGTTTATTCATGGCCATTTCTAAGATTGTGTTCTATGCTTAGACTTATCCTTAGGGTTTTTACTAAGGCTTTCATATCCTAGTTTCCAAAGGTTGACTATACCTTTCCTCTGATACCAACTATAACGACCCATACTTTACATACATTGTTAATACTTTGAAATTTAAGCACACTTATTACAACATATGACAAAACCACAAAGGACCGTATAGGTATAGTGTCTTTAGAAACTGGGAAACATAAACAACTGGTTCATAAATCTTCTACAGTGTCTCCCATTTATCTAGGGTCCCTTTTAGCATATTCTACTTAATATCCATCTTCCTGACCTGGGGAAAAGAAAACATAAAAGGGTGAGCTCAAATGCTCAGCAAGGGCAAATAAAGGAAATAAAAATCATATCATATCTTTTTGAAAATCAAAACCTGCAAAAGAGATCATAATATCTTATCATGGAATAATTCATAGAAGTGAAAATGAGATCCCCATAATAATAACATAAAATTTGTGGCATGCACACCTAATCATGGAAAATCATTTCTTGTTAGTCATGACTCATTGCCAAGACTATCTTAGTGGACAAAGTCCCTTTCTGAACCGAGTTCACTCCTCGTTTCAGTCCTGTATCACTGAACCGAAATAACCTTCCGTTCCAGCCATGTCTATCTCATGAGATATAAAATCTTTACCCAATGCATTGGAGGGAGATATAGGTCCCACCCATCTTATAATGAATCCTTTCTTATGTGTGCCACATAATCATAAAACATACATCATCGCATAACACATGTAACAAAAATGGGATTCTTGAAACATCATGACATCATAAATCAATTCATATAAGATAAAGGAATTCATAAACATAATTCCATCACAACATAGTCAAATCAATGTAAAAATATGGATAGAAACAGAACCCTTTATTATCTTAGATGGAAAATAATTTTGATAAAACACTTGAATTGAATTCTTGAGGAAAATATCCTTTCTTCTTCAAAATCAATTTCTTTTCACAAAACATCATGCAATTTTAAAAGAAAGAGATTTTATTGAAAATAGTCATGAAATATTTTAGAGGAAGCTTCATGAAAATAAGGCTTTATAAAACAGTAGAAATCCGTTCGTTCCGTATAAGTTAAAAAAAACATTCTTCGTACTTTTGTAGGAAAAGTCAAAAAGTACCTCGTACGAAAAACGACAAAAGATTCCTTTCATACGTATTACTAAAAACTCACCAAAGGGTAAAAATGGATTTAAACAATTTTAGGTGGATGGAAAATAATATTACATATTGAGTAAACATGGATGTGGATGATAAAATACACCCCAGTAAATACTTACGAATAAACAATCTCGGATAAAAATGAGATTGTGATATTTCCCTTACCTTAAGTCCAATTTGATTTGTATGTGTCCGAAGCTCCTGTATAATGGTTTAAATAATGTTATTGACTTATTCCAGAATCATACATATTGATATGATATCATATATGTTCATATTCTTAGCTTCTTGATAGTAATATTTCATGGTTACTTGTTACTCGGGTCTTTATTGCCTTTTGTTCTTATGCGTGTTTTGCCGAATACATTCTTATTCTTATTTTAAGGATATAGATTCCTTATATCCAGAATGGTATTAGTGTAACATATATCATATTTATTCATTCAATTCATTTATATAATCATTATGAAATGAAGATCATGTAGAACGAGTCGCATCACATCGTGGAGACGGTATTCCGTACGTACGCACGAGTGATGATATCGTTCCTATGATCATGGAATTGTATTGGAGTATATATATATATTATTTCAGTATCAATATTACTTCATAATAATCATATATAGTTACTCATTACACCATTATACCCATCCTTGTAAGGTGATGGTGGAAAATAGATTACACCACGGCGTGGAGACGGTATTCCGTACGTACGCACACGCGGTGATTTCATTTTTCCGTAGGATGGATAGAAGGTGAATTAGGGTTGTTTCATATTTATAATAACATATCAGTATGTAAGTAATACTGATGTTATTACTTTATCATGAAACAACTAAAGAAGAAGAAGTTGAAGAAGAAAGAAATTGAAAAGATCGGTAATGGATATTACCTCTTCTTTGGAACGCCTCTTTGAATCCTCCACTTAAGGAACTAAGATTGGTCTTTGGAGAAGACCAGGACCTCTAGGATTATTCTAGGGAAGTGTAGAGGAGAAAATGGCAGGGGTTGGCCGAGCTTGAGTGCTCAAATTTGTGTGAGGAGGAGGGGGAGGAGGTGCCCTTTTATAAGGGAGGAGAGGGGCACCTTAGGAATATCTCAAAATATTATTTTATATTAAAGTCAAAATCGGTTTATAATGGTTCCAAAGGGTCTTATTTCGAAGCTAAAGTGGGGATGGGTCGAAATACTATCAACCAATAGGATTTAGACAAGTTTAGGGTATTATTTTAACCTTATCAATTAGATTTAACTCTAAGTTAAATAATTTAACTTTTACCATGTCTTTTTGTTTTCTTTCACTATATGGTTAATACACTTACTATAACATGCCAAACGAACCCCAAATTGTATATTATTAATATATATATCCTTATCTAAGTCATTTAGCCGAACCTTAGATTTTTAGGAATAAAATAACAATTAATAATATAATATTTGATTTAAAAACTATTTTGTGTCAATTTTGACACTATTTGATATATGATTTTTGTGAAAGTCATAACAGAATTATATGTTCTAACCAAGTTGATTAAATCAACATTAATATATCATAGTAACCTAGAAAATTAGTTGAGTTCATAAAAAGTCTTAAATTACATTTATTTTGGTATTTATATTATCAATTATGTCAATATTTCATTAATAAGATAATTACTGCATCATCTTTGTGTCATAAATAAATTATATTATTTTATGTCTAAAAATTACAAATAAAATACCATCATGTAGGAAATCTTTTTAGCTTTCTAATGAATATTTAAAATCGAATTTATCTTATGTATAAAATGATTTACTTATTAAACCTTTATTTTAACTATTTTAACCCTTCTTTAAATAAATTAATAATAAATGTCCTAATCTAATCCAAGTGGGCCTAAATGGTCATACTTTATTCCTAAGTTTGTTTTTGGTCGAATTACACTTGTCCAATAGAATTAGGACATGTGTTAGGGTAATATTAATATCATATTTACCCTTAGTTGCCCTATTTACTATTAACCGCGGTAAAAATAGTAAAAAGTTACTATTCACCAAAAAAATTATTTTTATCTCATTGAACCACATTTTACTTACTGATATCAACCGTGTCTGTCGGATTTTTGAAATTCCATTCACAGAATCGGTAAAATTATGTTTTATGCAAAATTCAGTTTTTAACCTACCACTTAGTGGTTTCACTATTCATCAAAAATTGAAAGTTTTCAGAAAAATACCAAAATTTCACCCTAGGCTAATTTCGATATTCTGAGTCCAAAAATGAAGTCCATTTTGAAAAATAAAATTTATAAAATTTCAAAAAGTGGTTATTACTATTCATAACGGCTAGTTTTAATAGAATATTGTTGTTTAGTGAAACTCGGTATTACGTACGACGCAAGCTATCGGGGAAGTTCGTGATTGCGTGTAAAGCAAGCCAAGCAAGTGTTGTGTAGAAAAAGATTCCTTTGATTATTTATATAACATAAAAGTCTCGGGTGTTACAGAAGTGTTGTAGCATGAACCTTTTAATTGGTAGTGATCTTTAATTTATTTGGTACATTAACACAAATCCATTTTATTCTCTTTGGAATTACCATAGTGATGGGTATATATGTAAAAACATTATAACATGTGTACGATTTTATTTCTACATATATATTTCTACTAGATAAAGAGTGAATTGTGCTTTTTTAAACAATAAAAATCGATTTAAAGGGGTAGTATTTTTAATCTATCATACCCTTATTAACCTCCTAGGTATTTGACCTAGTGGTGAAAACAATTTGTGTCGTACGTAAAGGTTAAAAGTATGTGGTTCTCTCTCAATAGAAGATATTGCGGTTGTCAATCAAAAATGGATTCCAATATTTGAAGGAATAAAATTCAACGATGGAAGAATTGAATGCAACACTACATCTGATCATTAGGAGTTGATGTCTTCACCAAATCTATGAATAGAATATACTAATATTTCAATAGTGGTGATTTATTAAAGGCTGAAATAATAGAATTGGATGTCGATACCAAATGGATAAATGCAGTAGGGGGAGCCCTATTAAATGAAATTTATATGAATGTGATGTCATGTAAGACATCACATACTATATGGTAAAAACTGTGGGATATCTATTAAAGAGATTCATATGTCTGAGAGGAAAACATGTGGGTTTTTTTGAACAAGTACAACGATTTGAGAATTAACCCAAATGAATATGATGATGAATTATTTGATATACTAAATGTTGTAGTGGAATACATGTGTGGTCATGGGGAAGTCAATGAAGATATAAATATTTTAAATAGAATATGGAGGAAACATCTACCTCGGTTTAATCTGAAGGTTTTTGTATTGGAAGACAATGATATGAAGGATTTGACACTAGATAACATTCATTGTACAGTCACTGCATATGAAATAAAAAATGATGATAATGATGCAGTAGAAAGGGGGATGTCCCAGGAAGTGGAATTCAATTCCATGAGGAATATATCTATTTATGTTAGTAATGGGAAAGTAAAAATTGGATGATTTCATGTCATTTCATTCATCAAATATCAAAATAGGAAAAGGATAGTTCAATGTTAAACATCTACTTTCATGATTTTTACGTAGAAAGATTGGGTATAATGTATCAATGTGTCCAAATAATATTGAAAATGACAATTGAGATAATAAAGAAAATCATAGAAAGAATTATTTATCCAATGTGAGAGGTATGAGAAGTAATAATGTAATATTCTTCAAAAAAGAATAATCTTACTTCCAAAGAGGATTAAATTTCCAAAGAATCTAAGGAAGAAGATTTGGAGGACTCTAATGTTCATGAAGTGGATTCTTTAGTGGTAGTTGACAAAAATTCCTTAACAAAAGAAACAAGAGACAGTGAAGAGGGATAATTTGAAGGATGAACTGACCTCTAGCCTAAATTATAAGTTGATCATGACGAGATAGATGGTTGGAGTTCCATAGAAGATAAAAATAACAATGCAGTTCATAATTTCCAACTCTATACGCAGCAGTAAGAAGATGAGAAGTTTGAGATGAATGAATGAATTTAAAAATTACGTCTTCAATGCTAGAAAGCAAAAAAAAGGTGATTGAGTACAAACTCAAAATTGAAGAATAGAAAATATGGATTGAAAGTTTGACTAAAACTGGATATGATCGAATCGAATGTATCTAAGGACTTGAAGAGGATGTATTCGGTCTATGAATAAGTTTCAATGATCACGAAGAATTATTGACCCATATAACAACATCGGGAAAAAAGATTACACAAAAAATAGAAAAGATGAAAGTGGAGCATGTTTATCCAGCAGAACAGAATAAACAATCAAATTCAAATCATAAGGCTGTTGTATGGCTTGAAAAAAAATTCTATAATAGTTGAAGTATTACCAGTGGAAACTACTCCATGATTGAATATTGATTTGGGTATAAAGCAGAATAAAATGAATCAGAGAACCCAAGGGTTAACCAGTGGTTTAGTATTGCCATATAGGAATGTACCCCCAATATGATGTTATTTTTATTCCAAAATGGGACATGCACAAAATGTTTGTTCAATTGTAATATGATATTGAAGGCAAAATTACCAATAGAGGTAGTCATACACATCTCAATTTTCACGATCATCATTTTATGGTCACTTTATCATGTGTCGAGGATCCAGACATAAGGCATTATATTTTTCATAACCAATATAGTGGAATATGTTGAAGTAGACTGAGGTTGGTTATATCAAGAAGCAAAAAGTATTATAAAATGGGATAAAAAAATGAAATATCAAATTTTTTCACTACAAGATAAAGTAAGCCTATCATATTCTATGGAATGTCACGATTATCAATCCATACCATGTATGATAATTGAAACATCAAAAAAAATATCTATGTATGAAGTGTTTTCATATAGTTCATTTTAGGCATTAGATCGCATCGGGATATGGATCACTGATAGTGGATTCACTTATCATATTACAATAAAAAAGGATCGGGTGAATGGAATCACGTACGATAATGAAGGTCTCATAATATTTGGTAATGATAAAGGGATGAATATTATTGGATCTAGGAATGAAAATTTTGGGAAAAATACATGAGACATGCATGTGAATTGGTTTTTAATGGTCTTAGTCACAAAATAGAATGTGTATGTCAATTATGTGACTCTATAAATTCCATACAATTTTCTAAGAAATTGTGTGTCATTAAGGAAAAATATGGTATTGTTGTATTGTAGTAAAATCGTAGTAAAGGGAATCTCTACCCAATGAGTGGAGAAGAAGATACATGCTTTCTGTACAAGTATGATGAAAATAAGTTGTTGAATAAATATATTGGACATGTGAGCCAAGCATCCATGGAATATCTAGTGAAATTTGTGGCTACTAGAGATATCCATATATTATCACATGATCATACACAAACATGTGATGCCTACCAATAAGGGAAGATCATTAGAAAGACATATAACGAAAAATAGAAAAGGGCAACAAGATTGATTGAGTCGGTTCATATTGAAGTGTGTGAAAAACTTTAACTATGGCTCCTTATTGGGAGGAGATACTATGTTATCATTACTGATGAATATGAAAAAATGGAATGTGTATCAATCTCTAGCCAAAAAAGGGCAGTTCAGTTGCATTTCAAAATATCTATGGGAAGATGAAAAGATTCTAGTTTAAAAAATATAGAATATCTGAAAAGGTAATGTAATAGAGAAAAAAAATATAAATGTGGAGGATTATCATTATAAACATGGGATTTGAGTCAAGTTGAAGCAGTAAGAAAAACATTGAAAAATTGATTCATTGAGAAGATAAATTAGATAATCAATGACATGTACCAAATAATGCTCATTTAGAAATAATTTCAATTGAAATTATGGAAATAAATAGTTATTATAGTAGTCTACATGTCCAATAGAGCGTTACTAGGTTAGAAAAAAAGAAAATACTCTATATGAGATATGATATGGAGACAATCCACCATTGAAGTATTTTATATACTTTGAAAGTAATTTTTCCATTCTCAATAAGGAGAAACACATGAAGTTTGAATCTTGTAGAGATGAAGGTATATTTCTTGGATACTCTATGAAAATAAAAGCATATAAATGCTTCAAAAAGAGGCTTGGGGGGATTGTTTAAGGACATGATGTGACTATAGTGGAGAGTGATCAGAATCATCTGAAAATGGATGATCGATATCAAGAGGAAAATGATGAATAAATTAGTAGATCTTGGAATGATCTACATCTAGGGGATGATTCCTAAGAAGACTCATATTATGAGAAGGATGAGGATAAATTAGTATATTAACATATACTAGGGGGAGATGTAAATTAAAAGAGAGAATTTAATTGGTAATATAATTGCACCGATGTAAATAATGAGGATGAAAACTCTGGAGCAAGCATTATATTTATCACAAGTTGAGAATAATGTTTTTAGTGATGGAGCTGGAGATTAGAATTGAGTTCAATATATGAATGAAGACATTGACCAAATTTGGAAGAATCAATCATGGGAGATGGTTTTGAGGCCAACAGATAAGAATTTAATTTGGTAAAATGGGTTTTTCCAAAAAATTAATGAATATGGTGTTTTTATTTGAAATAAATAATGATAAGTATTAAATGGATACTCCCAGATAGAGGGTTTCAATGTTTATTAAACATTTTCAACTTGTTGAAGGATCAAAAAAAATTTATTATTCCTTACCATATCATGGAAAACAAAGTTCAAGGCTTTCCATAAGGACATCAAGAAATCATTAATGAATGTAGTACATAATGAAGAAGTTTAAATTTAGTTTCAATATAGTTATCTCATTAATGAATATGAGAATAGTGATTTTTGGCTGAAAAAGGATTTTTTTGGTTTGAATAAAGCACAAAGATCATGGTATTCATGGAAAGATCAGTTTCTAAAAAATCATGGTTTTTAGTGTGGTAGAGTAGATTCAAATATATACTTCAACCATGAATGTAATCAAAGAATGATTTCCATAGTATTTATTGATTAAAAAATATTTGGAGGATCAGATGAAGCACATTGCAGACAATAATCCAAATTCATGAATAGTGAGTTCGAAATTTCAATGATTGCTAAAATGACAGTTTTCCTATGTTTATAGGTAACATAAGGAACAAATGGAACATTTATTTCTCAATATATGTATTCCAAGGAAGTTTTTAAAGGGTTTTTAATGGATAGTTCCATGGATAAGTAGACTCTGGTGGATACCCAAATGAAACTGTCCAGGGATGACGAAGGCAATGTAGTTAACATCACAAAATACAGGAAAATCATTGGTAGTCTATTGTACCTAACAATGACAAGACATGACATTTTTTTCGCCACATGCCACGAAGCAAGATATCATTATAATCCCAAGGAATGTAGAATGACTATAGTAAAAAAATAATCCAATATATGAAGGAAGAAATATAATTCTTTTTGAGGTATGATGAAAAATCAGTGTAATAGTTATTGGGATACACAAATGTAGATTATGTCGGCTCACTAGATGATAGGAAATCAGTGTCAAATGGTGCATTCTATCATGTGGGATTGTGTATTTATTGGATAAGAAAGAAACAATATTCCATTTAATTTAGCACCCCTGAAGATGAGTATATTTCAACCAATCAAGATAGAATATAGATATTGTCGATGAAGACACAACATGATGATATGGGAGCTGAAGTGAAATCATTGATCTAAATTCATTGCGACCCTTCAAGTGCAATAAATCAAAAAAAAATCATGTACATCATTCTGGGAAAAAGAAAATTGAAATAAAGTATCATTTCATGAAGGAAAAGGTATAGTAGGGTCTTGTGATTTTGGAGTATGTTCTTATAGAACAACATGTTATAGATATTCAGAAAAAGGCCATACCCAAAGAAGCATTTGAAAGGAATTGGCTGGCTCTGGGTGTTCATTCGACTCACCGCACATGAAGAAGTGTTGATGTGGGCCCTCCTTTTCCAGTGGAATGGTGTATTTTCCCATAATGATATATCTTATGTTCATTACCTTGTTGTAGACCTCAGAGGACTAAAATTCATGTTTATTTACAAATGGGGAATAAATTTTGGCTATCAAATGGGAGAAAATATCTTAATCAATATATGGGGAGAAGTTGTTAAGTAGAGATGTGAAATTGTGGGAGTCGAAACTGTTAGAGGGAGAAATAATTTTTATGGAGTATTGAATTCAACAATTCTTGAAGTGATTGATCAATGGATACATATCTAGAAAAATGAGGATTCTGATGAAAGAAGAAGATTAGTTTTTGGAATGCAATGAAGTGATTCGTTGATGAACATTGATTTATAATCTTGTATCTCCCACTGATCAAGGCTTATATGGGCTTAGAGTATGTGTTGAGTAAATACATCATCACTATTATAATCTCAATAAGTGAATGCAGATATAAAATTGAGGTAGGGTTAATGAGATGTCATATTATGAAAGTATTGTCAAAAATCCTAATGAAATGATTGATATGAAAAATCTCTAAAGGTTTCATCTCATTATGTTTGTGGTCTAATTGTGTTTTTTGACTAGGAAAAATGATCGTGAATGAGTATGGTTGATGTTTATGAAGCATGTTTTTAAGGAGGTGCACTTGTCCAGTGTGTGAAATTTTTTGACATCATAATGGGAATTTTTTTTGGAAATTAAAATATTTTCATATATTAGTGATCAGTACACATACCATGATTGATAGTACATAGACCTTGAATAGTGGTACATGAAACATTAAAAAAATTTAGAAAATTAATGGAACCACATAGTACGATATGCAAACTACGTATAGGAACAGTTCGTATGGAATGAATTTGCTTCACAGTGAAGGCTTGCAGTTCACGGTGAAAAATTGTGGTACGAGGAATTATTTCTATATGTGGGATAATTTTTTTGTTGGAAATGATGTGGTTATGTGATAAGACACCAAGGTAAACATTCGCAAAAACATGATGGTGTTTTAGGTTGCCATGAATGAGGAACTATAGTATGTGGACCATGTAGGGGTGAACAGTTCGTAGGTGAAGTGGTACGTGGTGATGGTTATACCACATTGATGATTTATAAAATAAAATATTATTATATTTTACAAACCTATTTTACAAAATAAATATTTTTAATCCCATTATTACATAGTGAAATTTTCATAAGAAAACATTTATTCTCTGGGAATTCTGCAATGTACGAAGTTGTTCGTAGGAAACAAGTCCATGAAGGAGAATAGGTTTACAAGGAGCATTCAGTGAAAGAAGAAAGAGATCATGGAATTGCTTTGTGAAGTGGATTTTCAAGGAACTGTAGCCCACATATGAAAATGTTATTCCAAGGAGATGTGGTTTTCAACATAAAAGTGGTCCGCAAAAGTGGTATTCTATGGAATATGGAAGTATGATACATGGATGTAGTACACGAAAGAAGATTGCAAAGATGGTATGTAGAGGCGGAATGCAACATTGGAAGCAGAGGAGGTATGCAGAAGCATGAGAAGAGGCAGTATGTGGGATAGGTGATCTTCTAAGCATACCAGCTACATAATATGTGAAATAGGAAAAATGGTTCAGAGATGAGTCATTAAATCTTGAAAAATCACTAAAATAGTTTTCAAAAGTTATTTATGCTATCCTAACAGTACAAAGAAATGTGGAATTAATCTTTATTTAAAAAATGGAAATAAATAATTCATATACACATAGTTGGGGATGGAAACTATAATAGAAATGAGGGGATCTACCAGTCCATAAATTGTGTCTGGATCCCTTCCAAGAGGAGTGATTGAAGGAAGAGGAAGACAATGATCTTACCCACCGATAGTAATCCAATGGAATAGATAGAGGGTCTGACCCTTGGGAATGCAGTGAGAAGACCCTAAATCTTGTATGATAGTGATCCTTGGTAATAGAAGTGATCTAGCTTGAACCTCATAATTTGTAGCGAGCTTTTTTGTATTTAGAATATCGACACATCACCATTGTATGCTCTTTAGACATTGCCTAGTGAGGGTGAACAATGTAAAATTGGTATTTCCTATGAATGATTTAATTTCTGTTAATATATATCTACCAGGAAAAGAGAGATGTTTTTTTTGTTTAATTATGAAACATTATCATATGGGCTATTAGTTTTAATGAATCATACCCTGGTTCAGCCCCTCCTCCCAGGGTATTTGACCAAGTGGACCTAACTTGGTCCATGTGTTTTGAACATTCCCAATAGTCAATCCATCCCCATCAGCTTCCCCCTCTTATCTAGGCTGTGAATGTACTAAATTACCTTATTTCTACATCTTAATTCCATATAAAAATTCTAACACTCTCGGTTTCACCCCATTGTTCATCCAAGCATGTCAAGAGAGTGGGACAGTATCATTCAAATATTCACAATTGGGATTTTCCTCACCCCTTCTATAAACCCCTGTGTATTAAGGAAATTCCCTCACCAGTACTTGTTTCCCACATCGATAATAACTCACACGGGACTAGGTTTTCTAGTATAATGTGTATTTATGTGGTCAAGGTGTGTGACCCTAATATTCTAATCATCATGCATATCATCTATGTAACTAGGTGTGTGGTTTTTGAACTCCTTGGCCTCATTGTTCCCCATTATGTAGTATAACCATGGTATATGTATACATTTGAGGAATGGTCCCAACATATTGACCATAAACTACTTGTTGACCAAAAAATCCATGTGTTATAAATTTAAATAGTCTACCTAGTCAAAACTAAGAAACCATAAAATATGGACCATTTTCTTCCTGATACTTATGTGGTACACATGCCTCTTCCGGAACATTCTTGTTCGGTTTGTCTCCTTCATTCCTCACATGTACTATTGAAAAAAACCTCAACAGTAAACACATCATGAATTTGAATAGATTTCCCATAGTATGGGAAACATGAATCTAAAGCTTCTATCGTATTCGAGGCCACATGAAATTAAACTATGTGAAATTTCCTAGTAATATGATGTTAAACTATAAGATACTTCATAATCACATGATGTTAAACTATGATATACAAAGTCATCAACTTATGATGTCAAACTATATGTCCAGAGTAATTAGTTTCTGATGATAAAATGTGTGTCTATCATCCTTGTTTACATCATGTAAAACTAAAATAAATCATAGGACCTCTCTTTATGTAATACCCCAAGCTTCTAGGGTACATTTCATTTTGAATAATACAATAGATTGCGTTGAACGAAAATTTGAGTTCTAACACACCATGACCAATCAAACATGCTGTTACGAATATTAATACCCACTTTTATAGATTTTATAAATTTAATTTTTCAAAATGGACTTCATTTTTTGGATTCAGAATATCAAAATTAGCTTATTGAGAATTTTTGGTATTTTTTGGAAAACACTCAATTTTGGATGAATAGTATAAAACACTGTGTTATTTTTTAAAACTGACTTTTTATTTAAATAAATAGTTATTTTATTTAATTTTATATTTTCTAAAAATAGATAAATAGTACATATTTATGTTCAATTTAATTCATTTGAGTTCTTTTATAATAATATTCGATATATAAAATTTTATTGAACTCTTTACTGTCTTTTACTGACCTTCTAGGAGCATTTGAAAATTTGCATAGAACGTAATGTTTCTACTTCTGGGAATTGAATTTCAAAAATCTGAGTGACACGGTTTACATTAGTATGTAAAATATGGTTCAATAAGATGAAAATAATTTTGGGTGAATAGTATCTTTTTACTTTTGTTTGTCATGGTTAAAAGTAAAAATGGTAATTAAAGGTAATAATTCATATTATAATTACCTTAAAACAAGTCATAATTCTATTAGATTAATGTATCTCTACCAAAATAAAACTTAGTATTAAAATATGATCCTTTTGGTCCACTTGGATTAGATTAGGACATTTATTATTATTTTATTTAAAGAAGAGTTAAAAGTGTTAAATTTAATGTTTAATAACTACACCATTTTTAATAATGGTATTTACATAAGATAAATTCAACTATAAATATTCATTAGAATGGTAAAAGAATTTACTACATAATGGTATTTTATTAACAATTTTTATACATTAAATAATTAAATTTATATATGACATATTGATAATGCAGTAATCAAATTATTATTGAATGATTAAAATAATTTATATAAAAAATATTAATATAATTGTAAATTAATAATTTAAATGTATTCTAAGAATTTCCATGGTTATTATGAAATGTTAGGGTTGATAAAATATTTTTTTTGAACTGATAACGTTGTTATGACTTTCAGAAAAACCCAATACTAAATAGTGAAAAAATTGACATAAATGAGTTTTTAAACAAATTTTATATTATTAATTGGTATAATTTTCCTAAAAATAAATGGTTTGTCAAAATTATATATATAATAATAGATATGTCATTAATGAACCACTTGGGGTTCCCTTGTCATTTTATAGTGTGTTTATTAACCATGTAATATAAAAATTCAAGAATACATTGTAAAAGTTAAACTATTTATCTAAGAGTTAAATCTAAAATATATGCTTAATAAGGTGATGAAAACCTATAATAAACCAATTGGTTGAGTTGTTTTTGACCCAAACCCACCTTATCCTCAAAATAAATCCTTTCATACCCATTATAAACCTAATATGATTGTATAATAAAATAATATTTCAAGCTTACCTTAAAGTGACCCTCACCTCTCTTATAAAATGGTACTTTCACTTTTCTCAAAATCACACTTCCAAATCCATTTGGCACAGCCAAAAAAACTCTAATTTCATCCCAATATCCCTCAATTCAACCTAAATGCCTTACATTGATCATAATCCAATCTAAGGAGCCCTTTTGATCAAATCAAAAGGAAGCACCTAAAGAAGAGGTAATAATTTCACCACTTCTTTCAAAGTTGTTTTTTATTCCACATCCTCTTTATCTGTTGTTTCCACACCCAAATAATAAATCTAGTACCATATACATACTGTAATGTTATTATAAATATGGAACACCAATATTCATTATTCTATCCATCCTATTAATGACAAGTCACCATATGTGCGTACATACGACTTACCATCTCCACGTCGTGGATTAGTTTTTTTATTCAAACACATCATTATTTGGATGGCTATAATAATGAGTATAACTAATGTAAATAATAAAAATAACGTGTCAATGATTCTCTATATATCATATACCATCCAATTACAAATGATTCCACCATCAATATAATGATATTGTAGCTCGTGCGTACGTAAGGATTGTCATCTCCATGAACGCGATGAAATTAATTTTCCAACATAAACATTCAAGAATAAGTTTTATTTAATGATTAAAAATAATGTTTAAGAACTTAATATCATTCGAAATATGAATGAAATAAATCCTATCCATAAGAATCATGGATTACGTAACCATTCATAAAAAGACAAATTAATCAGTTAACACATGAAACAATGTTACTACTAAAATATAATTATCAAATCAATATTATAAGATCATATATGATAAATTATTTATGTATTTTGTTATTTTATAATTTAATAACAATTATTTAACTATTATACATGAGGATAACATACCCATGATCAAGGAAAATTACAATTTAAGGGTTAATTTTACAATCTCTTCATTATCCGAGGTAGTTTATACGTGATCATCTACTTGTACCTCTTTATCATCCACATCCATGTTTTTTTAAAATGTATTTCAAAACATTTTTAATATTTTCTAGACTATGGGTTAATGTTATTTTTACCCCTTTTTGTATTTTTATATTATATTTATAAAGGATTCATTTCGTTGTATTCCAAACAAGGTACTTTACGACCTTTTCGAAAAAATTAAGGAAAGAATGTTTTTTTAACTTATATGGAGAGTGCGTCTATTTTCTGTCATTATATCATCTTCAAGATTCCCTTACAAGAATAAAATAATATATTCAAAATAAAGGATCACTTTTATAACAATGTGGCTTTTAAATGATTTCAAAATAGAAAGAGATGTTTCTATCAAACAGTTTTGATTTTATCTATGTCAACATCATTTATAGATATTACAGTTGTTTGAATTTTATTTATTATGATACAATCATCTATATTGTATCAATGGATTTGTGATATGATTGATTCTGGATGTGTTATTTTTATCCCCTTAATGGTTTATAGATAATGTATTGACATTTCATATGCTAGTTTTGATACGAATGTATATTTTATGTTTCTACCATTTCATAGGAGGAATGCATTGGACCTAGTATGTGATAGGTGGAGCATGCTATATCTCATTGATGCATCTGTAGGTCCCATGAGATAAACATGTGTCTTGGCAGTAGGCTTTGAAAAAATCTTATTTTTAGTCTTGGCATGAGGCCTTGACTATGTGTTATGATGTTTGGCATAGTGAATTCCATCATTATGAAATTGGTTATTGATATTACATGTGATTATTAGACTTGTGTAATATCCATGTGATAATTAAATGAAATTATTTGACTTATCTTTGCGATATTGTGCTGATTTTTATGTTTAAAAGGATTGTATTTTAGTTATATACATTGCATTAAATGTTTATGCATACTTATGAATGTTTTTGCTATATTTTTATCCTTACTGAGCATCTAAGATCACCCCTTTCTTATGTTTTATTTTTCTCAGGATGTGAAAAAGTATATTAAAATTCACATGTAGAAATAGGCTAAGGAATATAAGAGTGTTAAAATGGGACACAATTTTGTTTTTTTATTTCATGATGTAATGTAAAACTTATTAATGTATCTAGTAAATCTAAGGACACTAAACTGATCAGTCTTTCGGGATATGATCCCTTGTGATCATGCTAATGTTATGTAATAATGCAACGAATCTGGGTAACTAGGTTCAGGGTGTTAAAGTTGGTATAAGAGAAAGATTAGTACAAACCTTGGATGATATATTTAGAAAAAAGTTGATTGGAGAACATTACCCTAAGATAGACATTGAGGATTATAATACATAAACTTCATAGAATTTTGATAATGTTGAGATTTTTTGAGTTTTCCATGAAATAAATCCCTGTGTAGAAACGTGTAGGTAGAGGTGGATCTAGCACAGATATACCTAGGGGAGAAAACTTGGACATGGAGTTTCGAGCTTGACTTGGGATATCCTGGTACACGATAATGGGCCTTGCTTCACTTTTGGTTATGGCACTCCCTCGAGATATGCTTAAGATAATTACCATTTTCATTACAATCCATTAGGAAGTATTTATGAGTATATACCTCCTCAATGGAATTATTTTATGACTATGGATTATATCCATAAACTATTCAATATATGATAAGTATTTTACAAGTTTATAATTATGCATTGTGATTCATAAGCTAATATATTGTATGACATTGTTTACAAAGGGAACCTAGTGGAAGGAATGGAAACTGTATCAACGCACATAATCCATGTAGGTATTTCTCTCTTATTCAAGATAATTATAGTGGAGATGGTGATGCAACATGTGCTGATCAACTTATCATCATATTGAGAAAACTCACCCAAGTTATGAATAATATCCTTACCTATATGGAGCACCTTGATCCAAAATGCGGAGGATCAGTGTTAGAACACTTAATGAGGCAACAACAACCAATATTCAATGGGAATACTAATCAATTTGTAGGTGAGAAATTGATAAGTTCCTTACAGAAAATATTTCATGCATTGGGCCTAGCGAAATGAAAAAAGTTTTCATGGCATTTTATCTCCTCATGAGAGATGCAGATCAATGGTGGTCATTAATTAAAAACACAATGTTTGATGAAGAGGTTTAAAATATATAATGGAAGGAGATTATTGTGCTTTTCGTAGAAAAATACATTCATCAAGACCATCGAGCAGATATGGAAACATAATTTCTGTGTCTGAGGGAAAAGCAGGATGAGAATGTCAGAATGTATAAGGCTAATATTACATGATTACAAAGGCATTAAACATATTACATACATAACCCATGGAGTAATACTGATTGATTCTTTTTAGGTTTAAAACCATTTCTCCATAGAGAATTAGTCTCACAATCCTTCTCATCGTATGAAGATATTTTCTATTGTGCAATCAAGACAGAAAAATAATTTTCTATTTCCTACGACTTTATAGAAAAACAATAGAAGAAGGGATATGATGAATAATCTGAAAATGGAAATAAGGGGAATAAGATAAAAGTTGAATTTCCATAATATGATAAATATGAGATGAAACACACCAATAATTTCCTAAAGGGAATGAGATTCTGTTACAAGTGTGGTGAATAATTCCACCAAGCTCGTGATTGCAAGGGAATGAAAGAGGTTTTCAATATTAAATGATACAATTGTAGAGAAATGGGGCATTATATAAATTGTTGTCCTAAGCATAAGGGAGACATTCCTCAGGAAAGTTCAAGGGAGAATGCTCAAGCTTATATGATCACTACTTCTGAGCATGATGCTCCGAATGACGTGGTGGCAGGCAATTTAATGGTTTCCACATGTTTATCCAATTCGTTATTTGATTCGGGATCATCACATTGTTTTATATATTCCAATATTTCTAATAAAATTAGATATTTCCAATTTTATTTTACAAGGATGTTTGTAGTCGAAAAATTTACGTGAAGTACCATTGCGACACTGTTTTGTGAATCAGTTCCCATTAAGGCATAGAAATGTTCTTTATCTTCTGATCTCATCATCATACACATTATTGAATTTGATATAAAACTTGGTATGGATTGGATTTCAGAGCATGATTCGAAAATTTATTATTAGAAGAAGGATGTTACAATTTTCGATGATGATAAGGAGTACCATATCATTAGAGAAAAATTGTCACCATATAATTGTTATCTAGATCGACCCTCAGTAGCTCTACTAAATTCAATTATTGGGGAGAAATAGAATCAAATAACTATGGGTGAGGAAAAGAATGTTCAAATAGAGGACACACCTATAGTACAAGAATTTGTTGATGTGTTTCCAGATGATTTACTCTGACGTCCTCTGGAATGAAAAATTGAGTTTTCAATTTATTTATTTCATAGTTCAAATCCTATATCAAAGACCCCTTATATATTAAACACCGTGGAATTAGTTGAAATAAATAATCAACTAGAATAATTGAGTAATAAAGTATTTATTCTCCCTAGAGTTTCTCCATTGGGAGCCCATGTTCTTTTTTTAGAATATAGATGGATTTTTGAGGTTATGAATTGACTACAAGGAGATCAATGCTATAACAATAAATAACAAGTATCCCCTACATCAAATTGATTATTTATTTGATAAAAAATCTGTAGCTAATCATTTTTCAAATATTGACCTTCGATGTGGATATCATCATCTATGTGTGAAAAAAGGAAGACATTCCACAGACAATATTTCGTACTACCTAAGGGCATTATGAGTTTATTGTAATGTATTTTGGACTGACTAATCCACAATATGTTTTCATAGATCTAATGAATATAGTTTTCAAGAAATATTTTGATTATTTTGTAGTGGTATTTATTGATGATATATTGGTTTACTCCAAAATCAATGATGATCAATAAAATCACATGCGCAATATTCTAAAAGACTCTTAGAATAAATAAATTATATGGGATTTTTAGGAAGTGTGAATTAGGGGTTTAGGAAATATCTTTTGTTATATATATTGTCTCTAAGGATGGAATCATTGTTGATCATTAAAAGACCAGGGAAATCCAGGAATTGCTAGTACTGATGAGTATAACTGAGGTACACAGTTTTATTGGTTTAGTAAGTTATTATCGACATTTTTACCCGAATTTAGCTGGACAGGAAAACACATTAACCAAGCTCATATTTAAAGGGGTTAAATTTTTTTTGACAAAAGAGTGTGAAGAATGTTTTGAAGAACTGAATAGAAGATTATTCAACTCTCTTATCATGACTCTACCATCATGGAATGTTGGTTTTGTTATTTATAGTGATGCATCAAATAAAATACTTGGTTTTGTACATATGCATAATGATAGGGTTATTACCTATGCATCACGACAACTAAAAACCTATGAAAAAAACTATCCCAGTTATGATCTTGAGTTATAAACTTTCACATTTTCTTTAATGATATGGAGACACTATATCTATGGTGAAAATGTGAGATATAAATTGATCACGGGAGTTTGACATTTATTTTCTCACAGAAAGAACGAAACATGAGGCAAAGATGATGGTTTGAAGTACTCAAGGATTATGATTGCACTTTTAAATACCACCAGAGGAAGGAAAATAAGATGGCATATTATTCAAAAATAAATGATAGTTTATTTTTGAACAAGATGGGAGTTTAAAGGGATCCTATGTTTAGGGATCTAGAAAATATGGTTATGGGAATAATCATGTAAGGTGAAACATCAATACTTTTTCAAATGTTTTCCAATACAACATTACTAGAAAGGAAAAAAATTTCTCAGATTGATGATGAGGAGTTTCAAATGAAAATTAAAGCTGTGAATGATGTGATATTTATTGACTTCATATATGAAAATGTAATTCTGAAATTTGGGAAGAGACTTTCTGTTCCTAAAATACCTGATCAAAAAAGAGAATTGATGGATGATTCTCATAGCTCTAATTTCTCTGTACACCATGGTAGCACTAAGATGTATAGAGATTTGTAGGAACATTTTTGGTTGGAAAACATGAATAGAGAGATTGCTGATTAGGTATCAATATGTATGGTTTGTCAACAAGTGAAAGCTAGAAGAAAACATCCAAGAGGAGTCATGCAACCTCTTCCCATACCTGAGTGGAAATGGGATGATATTATATTGGAATTTTTCATGGGATTACCATAGAATACTTGAAGAAATGATGATATATGAGTCAATGTTGATTTTCTTACTATGTTAGGATAATTTCTTGTAATAAGAGAAGATTTACCAGTTGAATGTTATATATGAATAAAGTTGTAAGATTTCATGGAGTACCCTTATCGATATTTATTATTGTGTTCCCTATTTAACATCAAGATTCTGGAAAATTATTCAAAAGGTCATCGATATTAAATAGTTTTATAGCACTTCCTACCACCCTAAAAATAATGGAAAACTAGAACAGACAATTCAAATATTAGAATAAATGTTAAGATCTAGCTCACATTACTTTAAAGGTATGTGGGATCAATATTTACCTCTAGTATAATTTTCCTATAACAATATATTTCATTCAAGTATTCTGATGGCACCATATGAAGCATTATATGGAAAGAGATGTCTTACACCAACTTCTTCGGATGATTTTAGTGAAAGAAAACTCGTAGGCCTAGAACATGTTGAGGAAACAATAGAAAATGTGGAGATTATCCAAACCCACATCAAAGCAGCTCAGAGTAGGAAAAAGAAATATGCCGATAACCATAGGATGGAATTGGAATTTCAATTTAGAGATCATGTTTTGTTGAAGGTATCTCCATGGAAGGGTGTTATTTGATTTAGTGAAAAGGGAAAATTATATCCCAGGAACATCGGAATGTTCGAAATTATAGAACAAATTGTTGTTGTATCTTATCGGTTGGTAATGCTGCCAAGTCTCTCCAAAGTTCATGATGTGTTCAACGTAACACTATTTAAAATATACATATCTAACCCAATGCATGTACTCACCAATGATGAAATAGATCTGGAACCTGATATCTCTTATTGTGAAGAGCCTATTAGGATTCTTGATACCAGATAATAAGTGATAATAAATCGGAAAACTCGTCAGGTAAAATTTCTATGGATAAACCATAAGATAGAAGAGGCAACGTGGGAACCCAAGGAACTTGTGATAAAGAACCACCCGAATAATTTTATGTAGTGATATTCTATAAATTTCAAGGAGGAATTTATTTGAAGGACGGGATAATGTAACACCCCCTGCTTCCACAATATGTTTCTCTTTGAAAAATACAATAGCTTGTGTTGTACGCAAATTCAAATTCTAACACACCATGACCAATCAAACATGCTGTTATGAATAGTAATAACAAGTTTTTGAAATTTTATAAAATTTATTTTTCAAAATGGTCTTCATTTTCGGATTTTGAATATCAATATTAGCGTAGGGTGATTTTTTGGTTTTTTTAAACATTCAATTTTTGATGAATAGTGAGAAAAACCTTCTTTATTGTTTAAAATAGACATTTTATTTAAATAATTAGTTATTTTATGTAAATTTATATTAGATAAAAATAGAAAAATAATACCTATATATGTTCAATTAAATTAAATAGAGTCATTTTATAGTAATATTAGATATATAAAATTTTATTTGAATTTTTTACTGCCTTTTACCAACCTTCCAAGCACACTTAAAAATTTGTATAAAATATAATTTTACAATATCTGTGAATTGAATTTAAAAAATCCGAGTGACTTGGTTGATATCAGTATGTAAAATGAGGTTCAACAAGATGAAAATAATTTATGGTGAATTGTAAATTTTGACATTCATTTACCTTGTTTAAAAGTAAATAGGGTAATTAAAGGTAAAAAATTAAATTATAATTACACTAACACTTGTCCTAAAACTATTGTATTATTTTATTTCAAACAAAATAGACCATATATATGAAATATTGTCCTTTTTCCCACATGGATTAGATTAGGACATTTATTATTATTTTATTTAATGAATAGTTAAAAGTGGTAAATTGAACGATTAATAACTAAATCATTTTTAATATTGGGTTATACATTATATAAATTTGACAATAAATATTCATTAGAAATATATAATTATTTAATACATAATGGTATTTTACTTATAATTTTTATACATTAAATAATGAAATTTATTTATGACATAATGATTATCCAGTAATTACCATATTATTGAACGATTGAAATAATTGATATTATAAATATTAATATAATGGTAAATTGAGGATTTTGATGTATTCCAAAAATTTTATAGGTTAATATCACATATTAGGGTTGATTAAATAAATTTTTTTTGATGTGATAAAGATGTTATGACTTTCACTAAAACCAAATACTAAATATTGTCAAAATTGACAAAAATGAGTTTTTTTAAAAAATATAATATAATTAATTGATATAATGTTTCAAAAAATATATGGTTCAGAAAAAGAACTTATATAATAATAGATATGTCATTAATGAACAACATGGGGTTCTCGTGGCATTTTATTTTATGTTTATTAACAATGTTACTTAAAAATAGAAGAATACATTTCAAAATATAAACTACTTAACTAAGAGTTAAATCTAAAATATATGGTTAATTTGGTGACCTAAACATATCAAAAACCTATTTGATTTAATTTTTTCAACCCATACCCACATTATTCATTAAATAAACTTATTTTGAGCAATTATAAACCAAATAAGATTTTATAATAAAATAATATTTCAAGCATTTCCTAAAGTGACCCTCACCTCTCTAATAAATGGGTACTTCCCCTTCTCTCAAATTAACACCACCATAACCATTTGGACCTACCAAACCCTACTCAAATATCCTCCCAAGTACCCTCACATCAACCTAGAGTCCATAAATTGATCATAATCCATCCTAAGGAGTTCTTTTGATAAAATTAAAAGCAATAACAAAAAGAAGAGGTCATAATTTCACCAACTCTTTCAAAGTTCATTTCTTATTCCACTTCCTCTTTATTTGTTGTTTCCATACAAAAATAATAATTCAATAAATTATACATACAATGATGTTGTTATAAATATGGTACAACCATATTCATTATTCTATCCTTCTTATGAATGACAAGTCACCAAACATGTGTACGTACAATATAACGTCTCCACATCGTTGTGTAGTTTGTTATTCAAACAATTCATTATTTGGTTTTGTATAATAACGAGTATCACTAAGGTAAATAATAAATATAACATGTTAATTATTATTTTTATATAATATTCCATCCAATTACATACGATTTCACCATCAATAGAATGATATTATCGCTTGTGCGTACGTACGGATTACCCTCTCCCCAAACACAATGAAATTCATTCCCCATCATAACCCATCAAGATTGATTTCCATTTTATGATTCAAAATAATGTTTAATAACTTAGTATCATTCTTGATATGAATCAAATACATCCTATCCATAACAACAATGGCTTATGTAACCAATCATATAAATGAAAAGGAATAAGTTAACACCTGAAACAATGATACTATTGAAATATTACTAAAAATATATATAAGATGATCATATATGATATTGTATTTATGAATTTTGTTATTATATAATTTAATAACAATTAATTAACTATTATACAGTAGGTTAATGTACCCCCGATCATGGAAAACTACAGTTTAAGGGTTAATTCTAAATTTTTTTCATTATCCGAGGTTGTTTACACTAGTGCAGAAAACGTTATTTACATCACCATTTTTTACGTCGGTTATATATAACCGACGTGATAATCTGTGAAACGTGGTTTTTTATGTCAGTTATTTCATAACCGACGTAACAAATGCGGTGATTAGATTTTTAACGTCGGTTATTTTAATAACCGACGTTACAAAGCGCGCGTGTTTGGTTTTTACGTCGGTTATAAATTAACCGATGTTAAAACTCAAAGCGCGGGGTTTTTTAGGTCGGTTATTTTAAAACTGACGTAAAAAACCAAAGCACTGAGGGTTATGTACGTCGTTTATTTTATAACCGACGTAAAAAACGAGTTATCTACAGGTTTATTACGTTGGTTATTTTATAACCGATGTAAAAAAACCAAAGCGCTGGGGGTTTTTACGTCGGTTATTTTATAACCGGCGTAAAAAATGCGTAGATATCTCGTTTTTTACATCGGTTATCAAATAACCGACATAAAAAACCACCCAAGCTTTGGTTTTTTACGTAGGTTATTTTATAACCGACAAAAAAAATGAGATATCTAGGAGTTTTTTACGTTGGTTATGTTATAACAGACATAAAAAACCAAAGCGCGGGGGGTTTTTTACGTCCGTTATTTGATAACCAATGTAAAAAAACGAGATTTCTACGAGTTTTTTACATCGGTTATAAAATAACGGACGTAAAAAACCCCCAACTCTTTGTTTTTTTACATCGATTTTAAAATAACCGACGTTATAAATTTAAAAAACAGTTTATAACGTCGGTTATTATATAACCGACATTATAAAACATTTAAAAAATTAAAGCCCCTGTGGACTGTCATTTACGATATTTCGATTGAGAGTCCGCCTGCTTGTCTCTCTCGCATGGTAAACCCTAATCGGATCATCGATCGACCTGCATTAAACTCATTTTTCCTTCATCGTATATCTTCTTTACTCCTCTCGGATCAATCATCTCAACTCGCAACACTCAAGTAAGCCTTCCACGAATTTATTACATTCGTTTTTTTCACGGATAGTCTATAATTATGTTTTGTGATTTTTTTGTTTAAACTAGGTTAGATTCTTCCATTTCGAACCCTATTACATCTTTTTGAATATCGTTGGCTTTTTATTTCCTAACCATCCACTATGAATACCAGGTTTTCTATTCCTTTGATTGAAGGGTGTTCAACAAGATATCATAGATAAAATGTTTGAGAAAATTATTGACTAAACTATATACTCATAATTTATATGGTTTCAATACCATATAATCATTGAATGGTATCTACCTAGAAATTTATTTAGTATCATTTGGAACCCATTTATATTACATGGGATTATCATGTTTATTGATTGAATAATAAATTTTTTATTTATATTATTCAATTTTAAATGGATATTAAACCCATTTTTTCCATGTATTCATTGTGATATAATTATTATTGATTTTATATCTCACACATACGTATGGATGTTGATGGGTGGGGTCATATATCATCATCCACTTCATTGATTTTGTGTTATATCTCATAAGATAGTAAGGTGTGGATATAATGAGTTTGATCAAAATGGCATGGGAATAATATTTTTTCACACATGTTTATGTGTGGACATAATGTGTGGACATAATGAGTTTATTTGATGTAGGTTTTTCTTTTTCATGGATTACTTAATAATGTGGTCTCGGTTCATTTGATTTGGTGTTTCCTTTGACACCATCCCCCCTTAATGACTATGATCTATCATTGCCAAGTTTTTCTCTAATTGTTCTCTCATACACCTTTTGGATTTGATGGTTAATTAGAAACATATTTATTCAAATATTTAAGCTGGATTAAATTCATTTTTTAGGATTATATTGCTGTTTTATGCCACTTTATTTACTATTCTATCCAATACTAAGACCCTTTCTAGTAAGAAAAATTTCATAAAAAATACGATTGTACACTTCATCATATTTCATGAAACGTTTAAAAAAATATGTTATATCAATGATATGGAAACGGGTGGTGTTCGGGGGGTGTCCAAGGGGGTGGGTGGGTGTGAGTGGCTATCCACGTGGGTGGGGGCCTGTCCATAGGGTTTTGGGGGTTGTCTGGTGGGGTGGGGGGCTGTCGAGAGGGTTGGGGGGTGTCTTGGGGGGTGTTCAAGGGGTAGGGGTGGGGGTGGTGTCCAGGAGGGGTGGGGGTGATGTCTAGAGGGGTGGGGGCTTTCCGGAGGGTTAGGGGGTGTCCAGGGGTGGTTCAATGGGGTGGGTGGGTGTGGGGGGCTGGCCAAGGGGGTGGGGGCCTGTCCACAGGGTTTTGGGGGTTGTCCGGGGGGTGAGGGTGATTCTCAGGTTTACTCCATTTTCTCCAATTTTCTGTCAACTATGTAGGCGTCATGGTTTTCTTTGATTCAATGAAATTTTAAACTGTTATATCTAACTATATTTTGTTTTAAAAATAATATTCAAGCATATTTTTTTAAATACCCATATTTTTTTTATATTTTAAATTGTTTTACATTCAAATTAGGATTTTTTCATATAAACATATATTTGTCTTATCTTAAAAATATATATTTTTTGTGGATATTTTTTATAGGTAATAATGTGTCGAAGTTGGATTACGACACATCGAATGAGTAATGAATTTGAGGAAGGTGTTGATGCCTTTTTGGAATTTGCAAAACGAAATGTTCTAAGCAGTGACATTTTTTTCTGTCCATGCCTGAAATGATTGAATATGAAGAAGTTGAAAAGTAGAGAGATAAAATATCATCTGATTTTTCATGGTTTTAATCCGAGTTATAGACCTTGGATTTGGCATGGTGAAACTGGACAGAATGTCACTGATGATGATGATTCGCAAGATGGTAACTCCGATGGAATTGAAGAAATGATTCGCGATATTGTAGCAGAACAAATTGATATAGAATCGACAGTTGCACGTCTATATGGTGATGCTGAAAAACCATTATATCCTGGTTGTACAGATTTAACGGTTTTGTCGGCGGTGTTAAGATTGATTAACCTAAAGGCAAAACATGGATGGAGTGATAGAAGTTTTACAGAGCTGCTACAATTGATGAAAGACATTCTTCCAGAAGATAATGATCTTCCAGATTCACATTACAAAACCATGAAAATATTATGCCCGATGGGATTGGGATACAAGAAAATAAATTCATGTCCGAATAACTGCATTATATATAGGAAGGAATATGAATTTCGGTCAGAGTGTCTTAAATGTGGGACATCACGGTATAAGGTGAAAGAAAAATCACAGGCTGGTGTAGAGATTACAAAGCTCCCTTCAAAGGTATTTTGGTATCTTCCTATAATTAATCATTTCAAATGTTTATTTGCTAATTCACATGATGAAAAAAGGTTAAGACGGTATGCTGAAGAGCGGGTATGTGATGGAAAAATACGTCATCCAGGTGATTGTCCACAATGGAAGAAAATTGAAGCGCATTATTCTACATTTGGAAATGAAATTAGAAATCTCAGACTAGGGTTGTGAACAGATGGAATGAATCCATACCGAACACTTAGTAACACACATAGTTCATGTCCTGTTTTATTGGTAATTTACAACCTCTCTCCTGATGTATGTATGAAGCGCAAATATGTCATGTTGTGTACAATGATCTCTGGTATAAAGCAACCCGGTAATGATATTTATGTTTACTTGTCATCGTTGATTGATGATTTGAAACTGTTATGGGATGATGGTATTAGGGTGTATGATTCTTATAAAATAGAATATTTTCAACTGCATGCAGTGCTTCTGTTCACTATAAATGACTTCCCAGTGTATGGAATTTTGTCTGGATACAGTGTTAAAGGGCATAAAGCATGTCCAATTTTCGAACAACAGATGTCATATTGTCAATTGCATCATGGGAGGAAAAAAGTGTACATGGGTCATCAGAAGTTTTTGCCTATGGAACACCCTTATAGAAGACTAAAAAAGGCATTCAATGGCTCACAAGAATTTGATACTACTCCAAAACCTTTATCCACTGATCTGTATTTTGAGAGGGTGAAAATCCTTGACGTGACATCGGGAAAGACACAGAAATCTGGTAATGATAGACATATTTGGAAGAAAAGGTCAATTTTTTTTGAGTTACTATATTGGAGGTATCATGAAGTTAAACATAATATTGATGACATACACGTGGAGAAGAATATATTTGATTCTTTTATTGGAACATTGTTAGATATTAAAGGAAAGACTAAAGATGGGTTGAATGCAAGATTATACTTACTATCAATGGGAATACGTTTGGTGTTAGCTCCCACTCCTAAAGGAAGAAGAACATTTCTTCCCCCGGCTTGTCATACATTATAGAAGAGGGAGAAAATTAGCTTCTGTCAGTGTCTTCATGATACCAAAGTGCCTCAAGGTTATTCTTCTAATGTAAATTTTTTTGTCTCATTGAAGGACTTGAAGTTGATAGGTATGCAATCACATGATTGTCACATCATGATGCAACAAATTCTACCAGTTGCATTGCGTGGAATATTTCCCATTCGTGTAAGAAAGACTATAATGAATTTGTGTTATTTTTTCAATTCAATTTGTAACAAGGCGATTGATGTGAATGCTTTGAACATTTTGGAAAAGGACGCAATTTTTATACTTGGTCAATTGGAAATGTATTTTCCTCCAACGTTTTTTTGATATAATGGTGCATTTAATGATTCATCTGGTTTGAGAAATAAAGCTTTGTGGACCTGTATATCTTCGTTGGATGTATCATTTTGAAAGTTATATAAAAATATTAAAGGGGTATGTTAAAAATATATATCGACCTGAAGCCTCCATTATTGAAAAGTATATTTCTGAGGAGGTAGCAGAGTTTTGTACGAGCTACTTGGCTGCGGCGCAACACATAGGTTTGCCACCATCTCACCATGAACGAGTTAATAATAAGGGAAATGGGATTCGTAGCTTGAAAGTAAAATCATTGTCAGCTGAACAGATGAAGAAGTTACAATCATACATCTTGAATAACATAGCTGATGCTCAACCGTATATCACATTGCATATTAATGAGTTGAAACAATGTCATCCAAAGAAGAAAGAAATGTGGATTCTGAATGAGCACAACAAAACTTTTTTGTCATGGATTAAAAATAATTTTCTTGGTAGATCAGATGTATCAGAGACATTAAAATGGATAGTGGGTGGTCCATGTTTAAATGTGATAACATGGTCCAGTTATGACATTAATGGTTATACATTTCATATGAAAGCTCAGGACAATAGAAGTGCAGTTCAGAATAGTGGTGTATCGGTGTTTGCAGAAGCAATGCATTTTTCGAGTGCTAAGGTCAAAAACCCAATTTCTGCATCAAGTGCATATTATGGAGTGATTGAAGACATATTGGAGGTTGATTAATTTAAAATTAAAGTTCCTGTTTTTAACTGTAAATGGTTTAATGGTAACAACAGTGTCAGACGCGATGAATTTGGAATGACACTTGTTAGTCTGAATAGATTGGAAGACACAACTGATTCTTTTATAATGGCAACACATGCAAAACAAATTTTCTATGTAGTAGATCAATCAGATATGCAGTGGGTTGTTGTTTTACAAGGGAAAAAACAATATGTTGGTGAGGATGAACTTGATTAATATGTTGATTTATGTGAGATCTCTACTTCCATGGAAGGATTAACAGAACATAACAATGATCATGTTGATGACATAGTTTGTTCCATAAGGAACGCTCACGACGAAGGAATTTAGGAAAACAATCCATTTGTACATTCCTAAAATTACAGGTAACATATGTTTATTTCTTTTTTACATTTATTTTTTCCATAAATGATTGATATTGTAAGTTTTTTATTTATTAAAACATGTTTTAAAACAAAATAAGTATATGTTTTTATTTGTTTTAAGTTTGTTTAGTTTACTTTATCATGTTTATAACCATTACATGAATTATATATCTATTTTTTTTGTTCACTGACAATTACTTTACCATGTTTACCATGTTTACCAGGTATACCATTTTTACCATTTTTACCATCTTGACCATCTTTACCATCTTTACCATTGTTTAACATGCTTACCATATTACCATGTTTACTATTATGTAACTTAGTACACTTTTATATATTCTTATTACAGTAGTATTAAAATATTTGAATTTGTATATTTGTGAACTGACGTTTGTTTTTTTGATTTGAAGGATAATGAAAGATCATTCAGATGATCAACCACATGATTCTGGAGAGGAGAATATTGCCGGTCATACCTCTGGGAATGAGCATTCACATGATCCTATTCCAACAAAGAGTTCAAAGGTTGGTAAACGTGGGTGCACACGTTTACCAAAATTATCACATTCATGTACGCAGGATTAGAGGATAGTCGTTGAGATTGATGATGATGATATTCCTAGAGGTCTGAACGCAAAAGATTTTAAGAGTTTTGTAGCAACTCAGGCTAAGAGCAAAGTTTGAATTCTGTATGATGATTGAAGAAGTGTTGATAAATCAATTATCTCTCAGTTGTGGGAGACAATTTTGGTAAGATCTTTTGTCATTGTTTGAACATTATTTTAATGTTTCGGGTATATATAATATTTTTAACCACTTCTTTATCAGATGACATTTGATATTCCTGACACTGGAGGAGTCAGGAAGAAATGGTTATCGTTGGCTGCCAGGAGATGGAGGGATTTCAAATCAACCCTGTCATCTGATTTCATTTATGTTCAATAGGAGTCATGATAATCCATGTCGTATATATCCTTTTATAGATGAAGACACATGGAGACAGTTTTTTGAAAGTAGAAGAAAAGAGTCATTTCTGGTATGGGCAATGTAAACTTTTATAAACTTTCTTATATAAATGATTTTATTAATGTTTTGTTAATGATTTCTTATTCCTAAATTACAGAAAACAAGGAAAGCTCATCATGAGATCCAATCTAAAAATGTATACCCTCATATTTTATCTCGGGGGGGTATGCATTATTGGAAGAACAAATGATGGCGGAAAAATTTCAACAACTAAGAGTTGAGTCTTCAAGCTCTGGAGAGGTGGCCCCTCCATCCCCTCCATCTAGACATGAAAAATGGAAGAGAGCTCGGAAGGGAAAAAATGTAATATCTTTTGGAAGAATCGAGAATCGTAGCTGAGAGGATTGTAAGATATCTATTTAATTTATTTAAGTTAACTATTTTCTTCATATAATTTCAATAATTACAGAAATGTTCAATTAATTAATACAGGACTCTCTTGAGGAGCAGAGTTCAGAGGGGACATTTACATCTACTGGGAGGGAAGATATTTTATTTGCAGCATTGGTAAGGCCCGAACATCCTGGTCGTGTAAGAGGATATCTGGCGGGTGTATCGGTAAGAAAAGTGTTGCCACGTTCTTCAACTTCTAACATTCAGGGGGTTTATAAAAAAATAGAATCCTTGGAGGCTGAAGTTCATAATATTAATGTGATGATGGAGGACAAGATTAGAGAGTCAGTGCAGTCTATGTTTGAAGAAATGAAAAGACAATTTCAGACTGCAGCTCCCACTCCTCCACCTCCCCCTTCAGACCCCATTATTTATCCTCCACCTCCGCGAGTAGCTCCCACTCCCCCACCTCGGCCTGCGGACCCCATTTTTTATCCTATGCCTCCGCCGCATCTTCCTACATATTGCGAGTTGTATGTAGATGATTCTCAACATCAAATAGTAGCATATGAGTTGGTATATTGTATAGGAGATATAGTTCATCATCAACAATTAGAGGTCGAGAATCAGAGGGTCACTGTACATGATATTATAGATAGATCAGCTAGAGTACCAATACGTACAGATGAGGTGGCGAAAATTGGACAGAGTATTGGCCTTTTTTTATTTTGGCCATCCAGACTTCTTCGACTCATTACCATAGAGGTATGAATGTTATATCTTTTATTTTATTTTTTTCTTAAAGTTTTTTTATCATTTGAAAAATAATATAATTTTCTATTTTTTTACAGGAATACTTCCAAGGTAAAGAAATATTGTATAGACAACAACAAAGACAAATGGCTATGACATCAGATAATGATTCAAATGGACTTGACATATTGTCAAGATATTCGAATTTGTTGTTGGGTTATTATGAGTTTCCAATGGAAGCTCATGTTTGTGGACGTGAAATATGTGTGGGGATTATAAAAACTAATATCATGGATCTTGTTGCTGGAGATAAGTTGGGCATCAACGTGGGGCATATTTTTTCCATGTAAGTCTTATCACCATTTCCATGCGTTATATTTATTAAAAATGTATACTTATGTATGTTTTGTATTAGGTATCTTTATAAAATTTGTGAGAGGAATGAGCTGAAAGAAGTATATGGATTCATGGACCCGCAATTGATTTCCCCTGAAGCATGTGCATTGAATGAGGAACAAAGAATGGTTTATATTGCTGAAAGATTTGAAAAGAATATAATCACACAATGTTGGATGATGAATTTTTGTGAGAGGTATGAAACACATTTCTCTCAAAGAGTTAATTGTCTTTTAACATAAAAAACCACTAACGTTAAATTTCCTTTTATCACTGATCATTGGATGTTAGGGGTTTTTTCCCCAAGGGAGAAAGCTATTTATTGGATATGATCTATCCATGGTGATGTGAGGGAATGTTTTAATAATATATTGGAAAGGTATGTTTCAATTTCTCAATAGTTTTATGTATTATAATGAATTTTAAATTTACCCCATTCGTATTATTTTCTAACAGTGCATGGGCCTACTTTCGAAAAAACACAAAGAAAAGAAATGAAAAGATCAAATATGTAAATGTGAAGGTAAAATTCCATTTATAATTTGTACTTTTTGATTTATTACATAAAAATAATATATTGAATTTACACTCATTCAAACAGAATTGTCATGAACAACAAGGCCACATCGAATGCGGATATTATATGTTAAGATTTATGTATGAAATAATAACAATTGGGACCGTTGTGAATTTTGACCTGGTACGATTTCCTCTTAAACTTTGCCATAATATTTCAATTTGATTTATTCATTATACACGTTAACTACCTTATTTTTCATTAGTATCTTTTTGATGACCCTAAACCCTATACTACTGAAGACATCAAACACTTACAAGTGGAGTGGTCAAATTATTTTACAGGTTTGATTGAATTTTAGTTGTTTGTAATGTAAAATGTAATTTTGAATATTGTCGTTGTAATTGTGTATTTGGTAGTTGTTTATGTTGGATTTAGTTTTTTTAAGTTGATAGTGTATGTTTTGAATGTTATATAAGTGAATGTTTAATTTTTCTCTACTTCTTATTTTGGTTTACTTTTGATGGTTTTTATGGTATGGATTTGGGTCTGTGGGGGAGGGGTTCCAAGGGTGTGGGGGTGTGTTCACTGGGGTTGGGGGGTGTCCAGCGGTCTGGGAGGGCTACCTAGTGGGGTGGGGGGACAGTCCTGGGGGGTGGCAGGGCTGTCCAGGGGTGTGGGAAGGCGGTCCAGGGGTGTGGGAGTGCTGTCCAGGGGTGGGGGGTATACATGAGGGTGGGGGAAGTCAAGGGGTGTTTAGGGATGTCCAGGGGTGTGGTGGGGGCTGTCAAGTGGGGTGAGGGGGTGCTGTTTAGGCAGGTGGGGGGTTTCGAGGGGTGTTTGGGGCTGTCCGGCGGTCAGGGGCAGTCCATGAGTGTGGTGGGGGCTCCAATGGGGTGGGGGAGGGTTATCTAAGGGGTATACATGAGGGTGGGAGATCCAATGGGGTGGGGGAGGGTTGTCCAGGGGGTATACATGAGGGTGGGGGCTCCAACGGGGTGGTGGAGGGCTGTCCATGGGGTATACATGAGGGTGGGGGCTGTCTAGGGGGTAAGTTTTATATGTTATCAATGTACATGATTAATTTTGATCTACTTCTGTTTTTTTTGGTATGATTTCTTGATTTGTTTTTTGGTTGATTCTATTCGAGAGAGGATTGACTGCATTCACTTTTAAAAAAAAGTTGGGTTTATCACGTCGGTTATTTAATAACCGACGTGATAAACCCCCTCCCGCGGGTTTATCATGGCAGTTATTATATAACCGATGTGATAAACCCCACTCCCCCGGTTTTTCACGTCAGTTATATAATAACCGACGTGATAAACACCCCGGACCTTGGTTTATCACGTCGGTTATATAATAACCGACGTGATAAACACCCCTCACCCCATTTTATCACATCGGTTATATAATAACGGATGTGATGAACCCCCCTCACCCCGGTTTATCAGGTCGGTTATATAATAACCGACGTAATAACCCCCCTCCCTCGGTTTATCACGTCGGTTATTAAAAACCCGAAGTGATAAACCCCCTCCCCCAGGCTTATCACGTCGGTTTTTTAATAACCGACGTGATATACCATTTCCCCGTCCTTTATCACGTCGGTTTTTTAATAACCGACGTGATAAACCATTTTCCAGGCCTTTTATCACATCGGTTGTTAAATAACGGATGTGATAAAACATTCGCATTTTCATTATCACGTCGGTTCTAAAATAACCGACGTCATAAACATCTCGATTTTATGTTTTTGATGTCGGTTTTTAAATAACCGACGTCATAAACGTTATTTATAATGTCACCCGTATTAACGTCGGCTAGAAACCGACCTAAAAAATGAAAAATAACCGACGTAAAAAACGTTTTCTGCACTAGTGAATTATACACGAGTATCTACTGGGACCTATTTTTTATTTAATTTTTATTGAATTTTTACAATGGAATATTTCTCTTGTTTTCCAAACAAGGTCCTTTAAGACCTTTTTGGAAAAATTAAGGAAAGACTGTTTTTTAAATCATACGGTGGGTGCAGATATTTTCGACCATTATAAAATATTACATAATCCCATTAATGAATATATGAATATGATCAAAATAAATGTTTTCTTTTTTAATTATGTGACTTTTAAATGATTTTAAATTAGAAAGAGATATTTCTCTCAAATAGTTTTTTTTCTTCTATGTCAACATTATTTGATGGATTTTAAACATGTTTGAAGTTGATTTATTATGATACAATCGTACATATTGTATTGATGTTTATGTGATATGTTTTTTTGGATGTGTTATTTTTATACCATTCATGGTTTATGGATAATGTATTGACATTTAGAATGCTATTTTTAATACGAATATTAAGGTTCTGTTTCAATTTTATCATACGAGGGATGCATTAGACATAGTATG
Organism: Viscum album; assembly: GCA_963277665.1. Classification (NCBI taxonomy): domain Eukaryota; kingdom Viridiplantae; phylum Streptophyta; class Magnoliopsida; order Santalales; family Viscaceae; genus Viscum; species Viscum album. The sequence goes on from OY728120.1 coordinate 1,174,411,010, forward strand.
TGATGGGTGGAGCATGTTATATCTCATCAATGAATCTGTAGGAATAATGGGACAAACTAGTGTCTTGGAACAAGGCATTGAAAAAATCTTATTTGTATTTGTGGCATGAGGCCATGACTATGGCATTAAGATATACGACATTATGCATTAAATCAATATGTAATTGGCTATTGAAATTACATGTGATCAATAAACTAGTATAATATCCATGTCAATTAGTAAATGACATTATTTGCTTTATCATGGCCATATTATGCTGATTTTTATGTTTAAAAGGACTGGGTTTTAGTCTTTCACATTACATTAAATGTTTACATTTTTTATGAATGTTTATGCTATATTGTTTTCCTTACTGAGCTTCTGATCTCACCCCTTTCTTATGTTTTATTTTTCCCAGGAAATGAAGAAATATATTAATATTAACCTACATGAATAGGCTTTGTAATATAAGAGTGTTCAAAGATAACACAATATTTTTTTTCTATTTGATGATGTAATGTAAAACTTATGTGTATATATAGTACTTCCAATGCTACTAAGATGATCAGTCATTCGGGATATGATCCCTTGTGATCATGACATTGTTAGGTAATAATGCACAGACTCTGGGTAACTAGGGTAGGGGCATTTCACATGAGAGATCCTATAATCAGGTACTGATCATTTACCACATCGTTCAAATTTTTAGATATTTGTCTACATCTTATATGATGTTTCACCAAGTAGATGATTTTGTCTTTTATTCTCAGACCGATATTCCTATACCAATGTGCTCTAAGCCACATTAGCATGATTCTATATGTGTCATAATACATTGGAACATTCCATCACCGCAAATTCCATGCTTTGTGTGCGGGTTATTTGGATCCCCATCCTCTTCCACATGTGAAGGGACCCCATAAAGACATGGTGTCCAGTTAAATATCACCTACTTTCATAGGTTAATTCCACCGAAAGCTATGGGAAAAACATTAGAGACAATCCCTTGATTCTAATAGGGTCAGTGCTTGACAAAAAATTTCTTATCCCCCATTCACTAGCTATGTGATATAGATGTTAGGATTTGAACATGGACATAAGTATTCCAATATCACGATTCCACACTCCATGTGTTCTAGATTTCAATCATTATAATTCATTCCCCTGATTTCCCTTTTTCTGGAAATAATTCAACACCCCTGGTATCAACACATCTGGGAACTAGTGAATATTGGAATGTATGGTCTATTTTCTTGAGAGACCCATTCTTTATAAATTTCCTCTCTTATCCCAAACACTCTCAATTGTTATCCAACAATAACATACACTACATGTTCGATGGTTATCTTACACACTCATACCAAGGAGAAATAATTTGGTAATCCTATGGTTCTCACATTAGGAATGACTCATGCGAGCTTAGCGATTTATCCTTAGTTGTTTCAGGAATACTATTTACGTTTACTAATTAAGAGCAAAAATGGAAAACATTCCATGAAGGTTAAATGGTTTCAGAAGAAAAACACTAAGAAAACAATGGAATTAGAAATGGTAATCTCCATCTTTGAGCCATTCTCATGTTAATAAAAAGTATCCCTTATGAATATAATCCAACTATTGAGTGTTTCATCTCCACCAAACAACAGCGTGAGGCATCAAGAACCTCACGTCACCTCCAGAGATCTATATCATTCTCATCTACGGTGGGATGAACCTCATCTGCTCAAATTTGTGTTTAGTCCCACTCAACTTGACATTTGACGTATTGCATGCCTAATATGCCTCTCGTCCTCCTCCAACCAAGCCCTTAGTTGGTTGATGACCTTCAATTGACTATTGATGAAATGAACACATTCATTCATTTTCTCCTTGATACACTGGATTTCCAAAATGACTGCTTAGAAGGTACGAATGCTATCATTTTTTCCTGATAACAGACAATGTCCAAATATTGTCTTCATTAACACACCCTCTAAACATCAAACCAACATACTAGTGCATGATGAACTTGAACGTCCTCACCTCTGATGCATAGATTTCATTGCCAATGGAGAGGAGAACCCATACATCCCATTGCTTTGGGTTACATATTCTAAGTAATAATTTGTTTTACTCACTTCCAAACTCTGCACGAAATTTTGAAATTCCCTTCAACTATGACATGGTCAGAGTATTCCATCTCATCAGGAACTACATGATCATACACGGGAAATGCCTAAAGAAGGTTGGTGGTATTATCCTCTACTTGTATCCTCTCATATGATCAAGGATCCATATAATGAATTTATTCTTCCTTATTTGAATCATCATAAATATCTTTTCCCTTCCCAGCCTCAGGTTCCACCCTAGAAGCAGCTTCACTCACATCCAGAGAAGACTATTCATCTAGGAAAAATGTGGGTTTAGCACGAATTATCAGATCATCAAGAAGTGGAAAGTCTATCATTGAAGGGAGATCAGATGTTTCCGACTCATCTAGATTTTGGTAATACAAACATTAAATAACTATTTTCAAATAGTAACTCATCTGTGAATTCAATCATCAAATTTCCATTTGAACATACATAGTATTGTGGAATTTATATAGGACGAGAATCAACATATTGAGTCCATGAGTCTCGGTGAGTATATCCACTACAGGAGATCGCTTCACACCAGTTGGTTTTTAACAACATGTCCTGGCTCCTCTTGTGTGGTTCCGAGCAGGGCTTGCTTAAGGAAAAAAATATTTATGATCAAAAATATCCATGTAAGGTTATGAAAGATAAATTGATCTGGTTATTCTTTTACCTTTTGGGTGAGGAATTTAAATTATGTTCAACCTTGTTCATGCCACTTCTTTATCAGTGGGTGCTGGTATTGGAATGTTATCATATTGTACCCCATTGATAACATGGAGGACCTAGATCTTTGCAGCCATCACTTTGATATGAATGATTTTGCACAATAAATTAAGGCCTTAGGAATAGGCCCCAGAGCATTCTCTTATGTACCCATTGGTTCACCATTACCCCTCAATCTGGGTTCCCTTTACCATCTCTATGTTACTTGTGTACAAAATATGATTCAGTTTCTGATTCTTGATACAAAATGTGGAAGGCTCAAGAAATTAAAGTATATTAATGTTTACCTTGAGAAATATGACTATATCTTCCTTAAAGGACATGATTTCGTAGAATTTGAGGGGAATTACTTGATTATAGTCTAATCAATGATATTATTAATTGGTGGATTCCTAGGATTTTTCATTGACCAATTCTTCCTCAAATGATGATAATCCAACAGTTGGATTCTATTATATTTCAAGTACATCATCAAGAATAATACTCAATAGGTTTTAAAGAGGTTCTTAATACCACCACTAACATGAATAGGGATCCATGACCACCTTATATACAATTCTCTAATAGAATATCACTATTTAGTCAATCTAGAAGGGTCCATCCTCAAGAAACAAGATTCTATATCATTTAATCATTCTCTATAGGTCCTTTGTCAATTTGAACATTTATAGCACCCTATAAGCTTAATAGAGATATGAAAGGACATTATCATCAACTGGTTATAGTAGGTACATTAGTTTATTCATTGTAGCCTCGCTGGTTTGGCTCATCTCACAATGGTATCCACCTAAATTACCCCTATTTTTCATCTAAGACCCTTCTCCTATAGGAGGTGGGGTGAGACTGTGGCTTGCATCATCCCCAACATGAATTTTGCCTAAATTAGCTTATATCATGGCTTCCCCTTAGGGGAAACCTACATTCATTATCACTACTCTAGGACCTCTCTAACATTATCAACCATCGAAATACACTTCCACAAGATTGTGTATAGATATACGATCAACCAATTTCTAGTTTAGTCTTTAGGCTGACCATCATAGCCATTGGTTGGAAATAGAACAATTGTTTCCATTTTGATCACATTCACTAGAAAACACTCGAGTTTGTGGAGGGTATTAGATTTCTACTATTTATGGAACTCCATATAGACACGTTTTGTCTTTCACTGGAGGCACCAAAATTTCTATGTGATGAAGGATGATGTGTATGGATCACTATAAAAATGGGGATCGATCCTTACTACCAGCACTACACGACAGAGATCTACAGGTGACCCTTATATTCCCATGTGCCTTATATGTTGTCGACAATTTTTTCGACCATAGATGAGAAGGGTTGGTGGAATAAATTCAGGTGATTTACAATATAAATCGTAATCCCATCCACGTCATGTGAAACTGGCCGAACCATAGTAATATTCAATAATGATGGCCATAGAAAGGCACTTGGTGGGATGATGGAATTAATGAATTCATAAAACCCATATTGTGACATGATCTAGCTATATATGAACTGTAACACCCCACATATCTTCCTAAATATTATTCATATAGCCACATCGCCTCGTATACTATAGATATTAGCCAACATAGGTACCCCTATGTTGAATCTGTTTCCAACCACTAGAATTTCTACCATCCCCAAAGTCCCTAGGTAAACGCCCAACTATGTGTCCCAGACTCACAATATCTAGTTTCTCTAGAATGTAGCATGAAACACTCTGTAATATACCAGTGTATCCCAATCTTTCACCATGATGAACCCCCAAAACTCACACTTCCCTTCCTCTAGGATCAACCAATATTATCCTGGACTTCTCTTCTATGTTGTTGTTCGGAACTATTTTCCCCACCATGACAACCTCACGTTTAGTTCATTCTTTGGAAACATTTCAACCATTCCTAAAACCTAATATTTGTGTTTAAGATGATATTATGTTAAATAATTTTCATCATCACATCCATAAAGTGTTTCTCTAGGAGAGGATTATTCTTCTTGTCAAACTAAGAAGTCTACGATATAAGGAACTTTTCATAATGGAACCATTATTGTGGAATGCCACTAATGTAGTGATTCACCCACAGACTGATGCTAGCATTCCAGTGATGAATATAAAACTTGTTCTTATTTGGGGAGAATCAGTAGAGGATCTCTAGTGCCATCTCTTATTTATGGTAAAAGTGGAACTATGATTTCCACATTACCCCATAATGTCCCATGTGGTGCAGTTCCACCCCATATTCCAGGAAAGTGTAGCATACATAGTATAAGTAATCCCATTCATTCGAAAAGTTTAAACCCAATCACAAGTACCAATCCTTTTTCCAACCTAATTCATTTTCCTTCATGCATAATTAAAAAATTGTGGCATAGTGGGAGGGGAATTACTCTTCCTCTGGATCATCTCCCATGACCGTCCAAGTGTTCCCATTCACAACATAGATAGAAATAGTCCAATGCTCCATGGATGGATGGTCAGAAAAAATGATGTTCCAGTGATTGAATTCATACTCAGATTTGAAAAATGATTACAATGTGTTAGCCTCAAAATCATTGATTTTGACCTTGCAAGTCATCATAAAGATCCAATGTGGGAGGTACATTCTCAGTGGATAGGTATTATGTAAATCAGTCATCATGGACACAATAACTTGATTGTTTGAGACAACCCTACTGGATTAGGGGATCTATGTATTCATAGCCATTTCACGTCATTGAGAAGTAACCACATCAATCTCAGCTATGTAATGATGGAAGGTCATTTTAGTTCATTTTTAAATTTCCATGTGATACACATGTAAAAAAGATGGCTCACCCTGGAAAAGGTGATGTTGGGAACATTAATGGAAGAAACGGTCCATGATGGGTACTTGGTTGCAGAGACCATTGGGTGAAACAAGGAATTTTGTGAAAAAGAAAAGGTAAATGATCCATATTTCAATGAAAAGTGTAGAATTATTTTCACAAGATAATTATTATAACATATAATGTTAAGGTACCATAAAAGGGTCAACCTCCACCAATTTATAAGCATTGACCATGACATTTCATGTTCACGCAATCTCTTTACATTACAAAACTGTTGATTTTTCATGCACCCATCTGAGTGAATTCCTCTTTTTGGTGTTTCTCTCAGCACCTAACATTATGGTCCCCTTTTAGCTCATATTCCTAGGTGGTTCATCTATTAGAGTCAGAAATCCACTTGAAGCTGTAAACATCCTGCTTCGGGAAAATAGAATCCAATATCCATCTGTAAAGGTTATTTCAATATCGACAAGGGTGGTTCACACAAGCTCTAGTGTCTATGTGCAAGAGAAAATCCCACTTGAAAATTATCTTAATATAAAATTCCTTGAGATTTTTTGTCCCATACATGAATTATTATAGAAAATCCAAGGCAATCACATGAAAGGTTGAAGAGGTGCATGCATGAAATCTGTGTTATATGAAAGAGGCCAGTCTACATGAAAATATATTTTTTCAAAATGCGATGTAGAATTGGGGCCTTGATCTTATTCAATCCAACACTATGGCTAGATGTTTCATGAAAATCAATTTCTGTGATGATAAGATTGTGTTCCCATTGTCTAAAATATAATATATAAAGAGAATCTCACCCTTTCTTCTGAGTGACCTCTCAAAAAGATGAATCTTAACATTGTTGCATGTAATACCCATATTCCAGGACATCTTGATGTCATGGAACACTCATGGTAGAGAATTTTCTACTAAAAGGTCTTTGTGGTTCCACGGTTGATTGGGCCCACATTTGAGTGATCTTCACCCAACCTCATTCACGCTATTTCAGGTGTTCACAAAGCCTCCACATTCATGTCACCCAAACATTTGGTTCATCCCCCCATTCCTACACCCCCTTTATGACTCCATGGATTACATTTTTGTTAGAGTGACATGATTAATAAAATCTTGTGTGCAATGCTAAAATCATTCGTGCACCTCCTATGTACCACCCTCCAAACTTGTGCACATAAAATTCATCATCCCTCACATGATGTCCCCTATCCCTATAGTGCATTGAAATCCATAACTCTTGCTTCAAAACATAGGTACAATAATCCATATTTATTATTTTCTTAGGGACCAAAATAAGAACCTAATGATAAAACACACCTCCTATCATTGTACCCCAACATTTCCAAATCCATGCCTCACCAGGAGGAGCTGGAGATATGGTCTCAAAATCCCTTGGGGTATGGAGTGATTCCACGTAAATATGAGTTTCATGATGTAATACTACATAGTTAGAAGTCCTAGTCATATGATGTTAAACACCATGCCATAATCCTCTACCTTTGACCTAAAACATTGGAATTACCATGTATGATAAATAAATGATACTCTATGTATGATCATCATGGGAGGCCACATTCTAACCCACTATTGAGTGATCGTCATGCATTAGGAAGCTCATCATGTAAACCCCACAACATTCAACCAGGGGAAATCTTATTTCAAAGGGAAACTACCTTGTGTAAGACCCACACCTTCCCACTCCATGTGAAACTCCCATGAAATTATATCCTCCTCGAGAAGCACTAATAAGTAAACCCCACACCATCCCTCATGACACTTCTTTCACAGAACGAGCATTAGATATGATTCTTCCTCTTGTTTCCCACATTGAGCTTGACTCAATTGGGATTAGAGGTTAGAAGTGACCAAGATATATGTTTGATCCCAAACCATACAATGGTAATCCTCTTGAATGTCATCCCCAACCACACCATCCAATTGGAATCCACTAGAGTGTATGCCCCAACCACATTCTCTGATGGGAATCATCCTTTGGTAAAATCACTAACCATTCAGAACAACCTGGGATTTGATTCCCAACCAAGTTGTATATGTAGGATGACTCACTATGGTCCAATCTAAAAATCCATATCCACCCAAATGTACATTGCGCCACATCCTATGTCAAATCATTCCCATCAGATTGGATACCACATCTCCCCCAAGTCACCAAGGCCACTTCCACACATAATCCCAACACCATTCTAATTAAAAGAAATCATCTTGAGAAATAAAGACTCCATAAGTTATCCCAAAAACATATTTTTTGACACATATATAGTGACACATGCATCATATATTCCACGTCATCTAATTTATCACACCGATCACTACTCAATGGGCTTATAGGTTAGCGGTGATAGCGATATATTCATGACCAAATTCTCTATCGCGATCTTTCCAAGTGTTTGACACAACCCTTTGGAACTATGTGGGATTTTATTCCAATATAAATTATATAAAAAAGAAGCCTTATTATGTTTCAAACCCAACATCCACTTCAATTCTGATGTTCTCTAGGTCACATACATGGTTTGATCATGGCCCTCACTTAAGAGACCACATATTCTTCAGGTCCCACAGAAAGCTCAATGCATAAGCTACACACCAACTCCAACCTAGTAAAATCTTTATAAGAATGATATATTTTATGAAAAATCCACACACTATCCATCATCAAAACATTTTTTGTGACATGATCATCCTTACCACATGATGTTAAACTATTTGGCCATGTCCTTTGATATGACATTCATTTGTGACATTGAACAACATGGGTTTTGATCTCTATCTTATAAATTGTGTATATTGGATTCATCTTTGAGGTTCAATACCAACCAGTGGTAAACTTAGGTTCTCCCTCCTAGGAATGTACCTCCATGATCAACATTAATATGTTTTTTTGATAAACCTTCACAGTGTGACATCTACCCCTTATGGGACAGACCTCCTAGATCCACCTCCATGTGGGTGTTCTAATCTATCATTCAGTAAACCAACATAATGATTCATATTAGGTATGTAACTCCCATATCAACCTCATGGGGTGTTCTGATCACCCTTCAAATTGTGAAATCATACCTCATTGGGACACACCTCTCAGGTCCACCATAATTGGACATGTCCATCAATTAGTAAACTTTCATGATGCTCCCTCTTAAATGTACCCCCCTGACCCACCTCAAGGGTTAAAAACATCTCGGATCCACCACCATGTGGAGTTAAAATCCATATTTAAACATTTCATGTGTGTAATGTTCCCTCATCAGGACACAACTCCAAGATCCACATCTATGGGGCGTTCTGATCAATCACATCCCATATCCACTAGGTGTTAAAATCATTCCCGGATATATCTCAACCAGACATCTTGATCAATATCTCTCTGATGTTAATCTCATGACTTGATTCATACATCATGCAAATTAGGATATGCGTGAGTTGAATGCCATGGAGGAAATGTACCCATGGCGTCAACCACCCCATTCAATACACTATACAACTAAGTTTATTTCCTTTGAAGAAATGTGTCGGTGGTTTCGTTACCTAATGATCAACACATAATTCCTTGGGTTCTATTCCTAATATGACTCAAAAGAAATTCCTTCACAAGAGGAAGAAAATAGGCGACCATTGTTTCAAGCGCCCAAACATTCCAATGATACCCAATATTACTACTCTTATGACTGAAGTTTTATTCACTATCAAGACAAATTAAACATGCCTAGATAAAAGTATTATAATTAATTGATTTCCACAACGACATTGAACCAAGAATTATTTCCATGAATATGAGTTAACTATATGAGGGAGACCCAGAATAGGTGAAGAGTTATAAGGAGGAATCCATGAAATAAATAACAGGCATCCCATCATACCATTTTGATCAATGATCAGACATCAGCATGGAATGTGTTAAGTGATTCCCACCATTGAAAATAGGTAAGGTGGATAAAAATAATATATTTCATGTGTAGGCCTTCTGTTGTTTCATGAGCAATATTTAGTGAAAGAATCTAAAATAAACCATTTGGAGAAAAAATATGCGCCGTTGGGGAAATTATGACCTTCTATAAAAAATAACTAGATTACTAAACTAAGTCTAAATCATTTATTTTATGTACCTATTATATATGTTTAGTGAGGGAATTATAGAATTTTGGACGATCAATTTATAGAATAAGAGTCCAATGTCCCAAATGCTCCGTATAATTTTTTTAATTATATGTAATTATTACAAGACTATGAAAATTGACGACACAAGATTCTGATGCATGGAGATCCCGAAACAGAATTTTGAACATTTTTTTACGGTACATTTAGTAAACATGCTGGAAGGATTTTATATCATTTGATGTGATACTCAGATTAAAAATTTTAGGGCACCATTTAATTCGCATCACCAGGATTCTCTTAGGAGAATCTTGAATTTAATCAGCAAAAGTCAGACACAAAATTTATTTTTATGACTTTCAAAAAAAAATAATAAAATAACTAGATAAGTTATTTTATTCTTTTTAACTATTCGGAATTGGTGGAAAAATGAAAAGATAGTTGGTCATTTAATGTAGGTCATTATGTGACCTCTTAAACATGGTTGAGTAATCGCTATTCTCAGGTAATTAATTTGTTCATTAATTGAGGTTCATTTATGTACCACGTTATTGAAAAAAGTTAAAATTTTTAAATCTATGAATTAAACTATCTATTGGGATGGATTGGAGGAATGTGTGAGAAATCATCGATGTACCTCCAATGACATCTTCCTCCAATGAATAATATAGATTCGACAACACCATTGAAAAGATGATATGGAGATCGACGAACACCGATGTATATCTTCAAACAACAGATTTTCCTCCTCCGTCATCTATGAATCCAATGTGTTCAAGGTAGGGGGTTTAATTGATTTACATGTTTAATAACCCTCCTTCCCATTTCAATAATAATATGAAGACCACAGATCAACCAACGAATGGGTTGAACCATGTTTCATTATTCATTATGGGAAGTTGATGTGGGGTTTCATTATGTGGTATTAGTGATTATCATAATTCCACCATGTTTAAAATTCTAACGTAGAGGGTGAAGGATAATTCGAACAATAAATGGACCCTCTAATGATATATGTTTTGATATGGTTTTCATGGGCGACCGATCAACATGGATAAATGAATAAATTTGGGGCCACGCACTGAAGGTGGTGTCCTGGGAGGCCCATAGGTGCAGACACGGATGAAAATGGACCACTAGAGCATGTAAAGACCCGTAAAATTCAAGGGAAATTTTTTCTTAATTTTCTTTGGAATTTTACAAGAGCGCGGTTTCTGACGGCACCTGATTCCGAGGCCCGGAGTTCCCGGAAATAATTTCTGATGTTTGGCTCGGGTACGTTTAGTGAACGAACGAGCGGGTTTTCCTAACATTTGATTCAGTGCTCTGAATTGAAATCTGAGGGCACCGATGAACTCGCAGCACCGATTTTCGCTTAAAAAGACCTTTTCGGAAGTTGCGTTTGTTGCGGGTTGAAAGTTAGTTTTGGGGTTTTTAGTTTGAGTTAAATAAAATTTGTGAAGAACAAATTTTATTATAACTTGATAAAACCTACCAAAGGGGGTTGGAAGTGGGACCCACACCGACTTAACCCCCCTTGGGAGGATTAAGTGTGGTGGGGCCCACACGAACCCCTAAACATTTCATCTCCTCCAAACTTACTTAACCCCTCATTAAATGACATGAGTTATTTAATTTGGAGTTAATCCTTTTGAATTTCAAACTTTGGAAATTCTTTTGTGTTGATGTGTTAATAAAATAAGATAGTGTCTTATTTTATTTTGGTTAATAGATTTGGCCACCTTGAGAGCTTTTGGGAGATTTTCTTCTTCTTCTTCATCTTGACAAAGAACGCTCATCTTGACGAAGAACGCTCAAGCTCCGACGAAGAACGCTGCTCCGCGCTTCTTCGTCTTCCGTGTCAACGAGAGGGAACGCTGCATCCTCCTCGGATTCCATTCGTCGAAATAAGAGGTTTCGCCAATGACGTATCACATCGGACGCGTCTCTTCGTCAACGGAATTGACGAACGACTACCGCGACGCCCGATCTCCGCGACGTCGACTTCCGCGGACATAGACAAATCCTCGAATGTATACCCAAGGTAGGGGTTGTTGTTTATTGTTTAATTATTTTTATTCTTGATCATGGATTTAGCAAGTCTAACTTGTGGCTTTGGAATATTTAAAGTTGCATTATTATTTTAACGTGAGGGGGGCCGGACCGCATGAACACGGCCAAACCCCCTCCATAGTTCTTGTTGTTTTATCTTGTGGGAGGAAGCAAGGTGGCGTAGTGCCGTCGCACCACGCGAATAATTGTATGTTTATCTTGCGCGACGTCGTCACGCGCGCGCCGAGGAAGAATCATCAAGAACGCGACGCCGTCACGCCGCGTTGAAAGAAATCAAGGCATGGTGGAGGGACGCGGTGTCGTCGCACTGCGCCGGACGACGAACACCGCGGCCGGTTCCGGGCCGCGGCGGAAAGAGAAGACCGGCGGCCGAGCCGCCGGCGTTGGAAGCCGATGAGGGGACCGGATTTTTCCGGTCCCGTTGGAGAAAACCGGCCGGCCAGCTGGCCGGCCGGAAGGCGTTAAACCGGGGAAAATTAATTCCCCGGCCAACGCTCAAAACCCCCCTCATTATGAGGGGGGCGGTTTCCATGAAGGGAGGGGGGCAGCAGCCCCCCCGGTTTTAATCCAAGCCGGCCCCCACGTGGGGGGCCGTTTTCTTGCAAAGGGCGCGGCACAAAGGCCGCGCCGCCTTCCCAATCAGCGGGGGCTTTTCCCCCCGCGTTCGGCCACCATGCGGCTCTAGGCTGCCGCGGCCCCCGCGCCGCCGCGCCGCCCTAGCGGGGGGGGGGGGTGGGGGTCGGGCCGGGTCAGCCCGGACCCGGACCCCCCCGTTTCCAATCATTTACGATCTTTTGGCCATAACATGAGCCTCGGACCTCCGATTGATGAACCGTCTGCGGAAACGCGATCCTTGGATCGAGACGGTCGTTTCGGTTTATCGCACTCAAGGTTTCGGATTACTTTGAGTTTGGCCGGGTTGGTTCGTTCATGAAACCAACCGGGCCTTCGGAGCGAAAATGCTCATATCTTGAGCTACGGACGTCCGATCGACGTGTCGTCAGCTTTGTTGTGTTTCTCTTAGTGAGATGGATATTTTGGAATACTCCGCCCGAGGTTTGGACGCAGGTGGAGTACGGTCGGGTTGGTTTTGCTTTAAAAATCAACCGCGCCCCGGGGACGAAAATGCCAATAACTCTCAGACCGGGCGTCCGATCGACGCGCCGTCTGTTGCGTTGAGTTCCTCTTGACGATACAGAACTTTTGGATACATCAACTCTGGACTTTGTGACAGTTGATGTATCAGCCTCTCGGCTCGTGGAGCGGACCCTCCGAACGAGCTTGCTGTGCGCGGGAACCCTAGTGCTGGATGTGACTGTTACTGTGACTACTACTGCTACTACTGCTACTGTGACTGCGACGACGACAGTACAGAGATCCTGTGTGGATTCGACGACGACGACTACAGCACTCAGCGATCCTACGTGGATCAGTGCTACAGGTCCTGTGTGGGCCCGATCCTGTGTGGGTCCGATCCTGTGTGGGTCCTTGCGCTCAGCGGTCCTGTGTGAACCAGCGCCTACAGGTCCTGTGTGGGCCTGATCCTGTGTGGGTCTTTTGCGGGGGTTAGTTACCTATCGATCCTTCATGGGTCCGACGACTTAGATGGATCAGTGATCATCTTTATCGTCCTTTGAAGAAGTATACCTGTGTGAGCTGAATCCTGTTGCTTTCCTGTGTGGATTGTGTAGTGCAATCCTGTGTGGATTACGTTTTTCTTTCCTGTGTGGAATACGTTTACTTTCTTGTGTGGACTGAGTTGTACTTGGGCTCGGAGGTTGGAGCGTATTTTAATTGATGACTTAGGTATATGTATGGGCATATACCTAAGGAGTGTCGGTTGTTACTTCGTGATTATACCTTTCTTCGTGGTTTATCCTTTGTGGATTTGAGAGACCTTCAGGGGTCTCGGGGTCCCTACTGAGTAGCTTATACTCACCCCTGCACGGGCTTTTCCCGCACTACGTTGTGTTGGTTGCAGACGACGGACAGCGTTGACCTTAGCTGAGGCTTGCAGAGCGGGACGGAACCTGGAGGTGGACCAGTGGGTGGGACGTGCTCGGAGCGGACGTCGTGACCCGTGGAGCAGAGGAGCTATCTGTACCCACCCTTCAGGTGGGATTTCCAGTGGACAGCTCGGTGTAGCGGCTTTTACCTTTCAGTTGCTGTTTTCCCTTTCGAGTTGTACTTTACTTTCAGTTTGGGTTTGTATACTGGCCCTTTTTCTTTTTCGCACTTTCAGTTGTACTCTGCTTTTGCTTAGTTTTTACTTTCCTCTTGCTTACTCTTTGGTGTTTGTTTACTTTTCAAAGGCAATGCCTTCCCATTTTACCGGGATTTACGCCTTGGTGCTAGTCGCCAGCCCCTGGCCTATGGAAGGCGGGCTTGGGGTAGTCACGGCACGGACCCCGAGGGCGGGTCGTGACAAATTGGTATCAGATGAGTTCGGTTCTACCGCGAACTCTGATCTTTTCTATGTGAAGCAACAATGTTTAGCGTATTGAGTGTGGTTATCAGTCCAGGGAGTCCAGTGTTGGTGCGGCGGCCGACGTATCCGTACACCAGGACCCTGACTTCTGATTTCCGACTTAATGCACGAAAACATTGATTGCGTGTGTGTTTCAAAGTTTTCTTTGTGATTACTTATATCAGCTCACCAGGTATACTGTTCTAACCGTGGCGCACCTGTTTCCTTTTCAAGATGGCCCCACGACGGCAGCCAGCTAGGGTTCCGAGAGTCGAGCGTGACGACAGCCCACCGAGCGACGAGGCCTCGGTGCAGGGCCCTTTGCCAATAGTGGCACCGGCGGTAGCACTACCCGCTGAGCCCCCGATGCTTCCAGCAGCAGCCGCTGACGATGCACGTCGCCTCAGCGCACTGCATGAGTTTCAGCGCCAGCGACCACCCAGGTTTCGCGGGGAGACGGATCCCCAGGCAGCAGAGGACTGGCTGGAGGCAGTAGTACGAGTGTTTAGGCTAGTGAGGACACCAGCAGACCTCATGGTGATCCTCGCTGCGAGCCTACTACACGCAGCAACAGGACGATGGTGGAGCTTGATGCTCCAGGTGCACGATGAGGCATCTCTACTTTGGACGGACTTTGAGAGCCTTTTTCGCTCGGAGTTCGTCCCAGCCACCCTTCGTGCGGTGCGTATCCAGGAGCTTCTTCAGCTGCGACAGGGCAGCATGACAGTCGCTCAGTACTCGGCGAGATTTACCGATCTCTCGCGCTACTCGACAGACATGGTACGGGACCCCTTCTTCCGGGCCCAGACCTTCGAGCAGGGATTGAGACACGAGATTAGGGCATCACTGATCTCCCTCAGCATCCCGACCCAGGCAGGAGTGCTGGAGCGGGCCCTTCTGATCGAGAGCTTCCTTGCTGAGTCTACACCAGAACAGCGACCCACCGCAGGGCGGCACCTGGCAGAGTCATCTGCAGCTGGCAGTCGACGGATGACTCAGGGGTCCAAGCAGACCAGATCTTCAGGCAGACGACCTCAGGGCACTGGCTCAGCAGTGCAGGGCCCATAGCGCGGAGCCAGTCTTTCGAGTGGAAGACAGTTCTATGCATGCGGCGGGCAAAGCCACATGGCTCGTGACTGCCCGACCCGCCATGCAGAGGAGAAGCAGACGGTTGAGGAACCACCTAGGCAGAGGCAGAGGTTCGACCGTGGCGGTCCGCAGGGAGGAGGCGGACGAGGCAGAGGAGCTGGCCGAGCAGCAGGTGGTGGGTGACGTTTTGAGGCTCTACCACCACCACCACCAGGAGGTCCACCCCGACCACAGGGAGTAGGTGAACATGCGAGAGCTCAACTTCAGGCAGCCGAGGCCTTCGATCATGGAGCTCTGGGAGCCGATGGACAGGAGCAGAACTAGTGGATACATCCTTTGTACTTCTGGTTCCTTGTTTCATTTGTGTAGCGTCTTGTATTATGAGCTGCATTAATAAAAGACGCATACCTTTGTGATATTTTCGTTCTTGTCCTCTTTCATGATGTTACTAAGAGGTTCCAGTTTGGGCTATTGACTTGACCCTCACTTGTGAGACATCTACTGGAGGAGACCCAGTTACCACACACTAATGCCGACAGTGTGACTCAACCCTTGGAGGCGAGAGTAACGGTTGGATCTCTTAGTAGTAGTGTCGAGGCCTTAAGACGTCATCCTTGGTATGGATTAGTATCATCCATGTTAGGATTGACTGTATTAGGCGAAGAATGTGGTTCATCCAGGGGATGAGACCAGATTTCTCTTATCGGAAAAGAAGAAATCTTGCAGCTCTTGTGGGACCTGAGATGGTCCAGGTCATCCAGGGGCGGATGAGTACAGCTCAGAGCCGGAAGAAGCCTTATGCTGACAGGAGGCGGAGGCCACTGGATTTCGAGGGTGGTGACCACGTCTTTTTGCGGGTCTCACCTCGACGTGGTATTTGGAGATTTGGCCAAGGCGGCAAGTTATCTCCGCGCTTCATCGGACCCTTCCAGGTCCTCAGTAGGATTGGCGAGGTGGCTTATCGCTTGGCTCTACCACCTCAGTTGCACCGGGTGCACGACGTCTTCCATGTATCCCAGCTGAGGAGATACGTGCACGACCCGACGCACATCATTGACCATGGGGAGCTTGACGTTGATGATGGGGCGACTTTTACGGAGGTCCCAGTGGAGATAGAGGATCGACAGGAGCAGGTCCTGCGTGGGCGATCGATTCCTCTTGTGCGCATCAGATGGCAGCACGGGAATCTCCAGGAGAGCACATGGGAGCGGGAGGCTCAGATGTGTGCTCAGTACCCTCTTTTGTTTCCCTAGTTTTTGATGTATCTTTACGGGGACGTAAAGCCCTGAGGTGGGAGTAATGTAAAGACCCGTAAAAATCAAGGGAAATTTTTTCTTAATTTTCTTTGGAATTTTACAAGAGCGCGGTTTCTGACGGCACCTGATTCCGAGGCCCGGAGTGCCCGGAATTAATTTCTGAAGTTTGGCTCGGGTACGTTCAGTGAACGAACGAGCGGGTTTTCCTAACTTTTGATTCGGTGCTCGGAATTGAAATCCGAGGGCACCGATGAAATCGTAGCACCGATTTTCGCTTAAAAAGACCTTTTCGGAAGTTGCGTTTGTTGCGGGTTGAATGTTAGTTTTGGGGTTTTTAGTTTGAGTTAAATAAAATTTGTGAAGAACAAATTGTATTATAACTTGATAAAACCTACCAAAGGGGGTTGGAAGTAGGACCCACACCCACTTAACCTCCCTTGGGAGGATTAAGTGTGGTGGGGCCCACACGAACCCCTAAACCTTTCATCTTCTCCCAACTTACTTAACCCCTCATTAAATGACATGAGTTATTTAATTTGGAGTTAATCCTTTTGAATTTCAAACTTTGGAAATTCTTTTGTGTTGATGTGTTAATAAAATAAGATAGTGTCTTATTTTATTTTGGTTAATAGCTTTGGCCACCTTGAGAGCTTTTGGGAGATTTTCTTCTTCTTCTTCATCTTGACGAAGAATGCTCATCTTGACGAAGAACGCTCAAGCTCCGATGAAGAACGCCGATCCGCGCTTCTTCGTCTTCCGTGTCAACGAGAGGGAACGCTGCATCCTCCTCGGATTCCCTTCGTCGACATAAGAGGTTTCGCCAACGACGTATCACATCGGACGCATCTCTTTGTCAACAGAATTGACGAACGACTACCGCAACGCCCGATCTCCGCGACGTCGACTTCCGCGGACATAGACAAATCCTCGAATGTATACCCAAGGTAGGGGTTGTTGTATATTGTTTAATTATTTTTATTCTTGATTGTGGATTTAGCAAGTCTAACGTGTGGCTTTTGAATATTTAAAGTTGCGTTATTATTTTAACGTGAGGGGGGCCGGACCGCATGAACATGACCGAACCCCCTCCATCGTTCTTGTTGTTTTATCTTGCGGGAGGAAGCAAGGTGGCGTGGTGCCGTCGCACCACGCGAATAATTTTATGTTTATCTTGCGCGACGTCGTCACGCGCGCGCCGAGGAAGAATCATCAAGAACGCGACGCCGTCGCGCCGCGTTGAATGAAATCAAGGCATGGCGGAGGGGCGCGGTGCCGTCGCACCGCGCCGGACGACGAACACCGCGGCCGGTTCCGGGCCGCGGCAGAAAGAGAAGATCGGCGGCCGAGCCGCCGGCGTTGGAAGCCGAACAGGGGACCGGATTTTTCCGGTCCCGTTGGAGAAAACCGGCCGGCCAGCTGGCCGGCCGGAAGGCGTTAAACCTGGGAAAATTAATTCCCCGGCCAACGCTCAAAACCCCCCTCATTATGAGGGGGGCGGTTTCCATGAAGGGAGGGGGGCAGCAGCCCCCCCGGTTTTAATCCAAGCCGGCCCCCACGTGGGGGGCCGTTTTCTTGCAAAGGGCGCGGCACAAAGGCCGCGCCGCCTTCCCAATCAGCGGGGGCTTTGCCCCCCGCGTTCGGCCACCATGAGGCGCCGGGCCGCCGCGGCCCCCGCGCCGCCCCAGGGGGGGGGGTCGGGCCGGGTCGGCCCGGACCCGGACCCCGCCGTTTCGAATCATTTACGGTCTTTTGGCCATAACTTGAGCCTCGGACCTCCGATTGACGAACCGTCTACGGCAACGCGATACTTGGATCGAGATGGTCGTTTCGGTTTATCGCACTCAAGGTTTCGGATTACTTTGAGTTCGGCCGGGTTGGTTCGTTCATGAAACCAACCGGGCCTTCGGAGCGGAAATGCTCATATCTTGAGCTACGGACGTCCGATCGACGTGTCGTCAGCTTTGTTGTGTTCCTCTTAGTGAGACGGATCTTTTGGAATACTCCGCCCGAGGTTTGGACGCAGGTGGAGTACGGTCGGGTTGGTTTTGCCTTAAAAACCAACCGGGCCCCGGGGACGAAAATGCCAATAACTCTCAGACCGGGCGTCCGATCGACGCGCCGTCTGTTGCGTTGAGTTCCTGTTGACGATACGGAACTTTTGGATACATCAACTCTGGACTTTGTGACAGTTGATGTATCATCCTCTCGGCTCATGGAGCGGACCCTCCGAACGAGCTTGCTGTGTGCGGGAACCCTAGTGCTGGCTGCGACTGTTACTATGACTACTACTGCTACTACTGCTACTGTGACTGCGACGACGATAGTACCGAGATCCTGTGTGGATTTCACGACGACGACTACAGCACTCAGCGATCCTACGTGGATCAGTGCTACAGGTCCTGTGTGGGCCCGATCCTGTGTGGGTCCTTGCGCTCAGCGGTCCTGTGTGAACCAGCGCCTACAGGTCCTGTGTGGGCCCGATCCTGTGTGGGTCTTTTGCGGGGGTTAGTTACCTATCGATCCTTCGTGGGTCCGACGACTTAGATGGATCAGTGATCATCTTTATCGTCCTTTGAAAAAGTATACCTGTGTGAGCTGAATCCTGTTGCTTTCCTGTGTGGATAGTGTAGTGCAATCCTGTGTGGATTACGTTTTTCTTTCCTGTGTGGAATACGTTTACTTTCCTGTGTGGACTGAGTTGTACTTGGGCTCGGAGGTTGGAGCGTATTTGAATTGATGACTTAGGTATATGTATGGGCATATACCTAAGGAGTGTCGGTTGTTACTTCGTGATTATACCTTTCTTCGTGGTTTATCCTTTGTGGATTTGAGAGACCGTCAGGGGTCTTGGGGTCCCTACTGAGTAGCTTATACTCACCCCTGCACGGGCTTTGCCCGCACTACGTTGTGTTGGTTGCAGACGACGGACATCGTTGACCTTAGGTGAGGCTTGCAGAGCGGGACGGTACCCGGAGGTGGACCACTGGGTGGGACGTGCTCGGAGCGGACGGCGGGACCCGTGGAGCAGAGGAGCTATCTGTACCCACCCTTCAGGTGGGATTTCCAGTGGACAGCTCGGTGTAGCGGATTTTACCTTTCAGTTGCTGTTTTCCCTTTCGAGTTGTACTTTACTTTCAGTTTGGGTTTGTATACTGGCCCTTTTTTTTTCCGCACTTTCAGTTGTACTCTGTTTTTGCTTAGTGTTTACATTCCGCTTGCTTACTCTTTGGTGTTTGTTTACTTTACAAAGGCAATGCCTTCCCATTTTACCGGGATTTACGCCTTGGTGCTAGTCGCCAGCCCCTGGCCTATGGAAGGCGGGCTTGGGGTAGTCATGGCACGGACCCCGAGGGAGGGTCGTGACAGAGCATCACTGGTGGCCCGAGGAAGAAATACCGGTATGGAACCACTGGTGTTGTGGTGCCGATGACTGGAGATGGCAGCTGGATCTCTCTGGCTGCAAGAGAGTGGTAGTGCCCGTAGGCGCTATGTCAGACAAGGGGCGGCCAGAGCGCAGTAGAGGAGACACTGCAGTTCCGACCGCAGCAGGGGCAGACCAACGACTGTGGGTCCCACCCTACACTAGTTGGAGAACCCTAAAGGACTGTGTCCATTCGGAATGGGAGAAGCCCCCACATCCAGCTTGCGGGCCATGGCCAGCTAGCCATCTGGGTTGGTCTCGTGGCCCCGCTGGTCCTGTAACCCATCGGGCCGCACCCAACCAGGTGGGATGGGATGGTGCTATGGCCCAGTACACCAAGCTTGTAGGCCATATTGGTTCTAGTCACCCCAACCAGCTCAGTTCTGACTAGACTGGGTCTGTTGGGCCCCGATAAGGTGAGACAGGACCTAGACCCAATTTGATCCAGTTATTCTTAAAGTCCCATAACATCTAAAATGGATGTCCATTTGATGAACCATTTGTGGCATTGGAACCCTTATGACGATGTTGTATTTTTGAGATTATCCAATTCAGTTTTGGAGAATGTTGGAGTACGACCGGGTTGGATCAAACTCAAATCTTACCGGGCCCTCGGTACTAAAATTCCTATAACTTGCAGACCGAGTGTTAGATTGACGCAAAATCAGTTGTGTTGGAACCCTTATATGATGGAAGTTATTTGGGATACTTCTTAATAAGACTTCTTGTATGATTATGTATAACTTCTAGATTGTGGAAAAAACCTATAGAACTAAATTGCACCATGTGCAGAAATCCTGTGGCTAGCTGTCATGTATTGAGCGAACCATTATGGATTAGCATCAGAGAGAAACTTTGTAGATTGACATCAAGGAGACACTGTGTGGATCGATGACATACAAACCTATGTGGATCAATATTAGCACTACCCGATGAGGATCAACATTAGAGTGGCCCATAATTGATCAACGACTCAAGACCCTCTGTGGATCGATGACTTACGACCCTATGTGGATCGACGAATTATGACCCTGTGTGGATCCACAACTATTGAGCCTATGTGGATCAGTATTAGTGTGATCTGACGATGACCCTCCTTAGAGATTCCCATCATGGATCAACGACTTACGACGCTATGTGGATTGATGACACAAGACCCTTTATGAATCAGTGACTTACGACCCTATGTGGATCGACAATAGAACAGATTCTTCATGGTTCATCAGTGGAACATCTCAATAGAATAAGATGATAAGAATTATGACCAATAATCATTATTCTGGTTCATTTACAAAAAAAAAGTTTATATGAGCAATATTTTGAATTTTTTGTTGTGATTGAGATCATGCTTTGTGATTTTTCCTTTTTGGAATTCTAGGAGACCTTCGAGGGTCCTGATGTCCCTAGTAGGAATTTATATACTCACATCTTCATGGGATATCTCACACCATGCGGTGTCATGTGCATACAACAGATAGATTTGTCCAAGATTTGGGAGTAAGGACTTGATTTTATATGGAGGTGATTGGTTTACATAGAGAGCCGTAATAAAGAGCCATTCCTACCATTCAAGTAGGATTTTTTTCATATGACCTCAGGAGATGTGTTTCCATTTTTTGTACATTCTTTTTGTAGGGTTAGTATTCTGGCCCATTCTGCTTCAGTTCACAGATTTATATTCAACTGTTATACTATGTGGTTTTCTCTTGATGTGTATCTGGATGATGTTTTTCTTGGTGTAAAGGAAATTCCTTACCATTTTAGGGAAATTTCTTTCTGGGGATAGTTTCCAACCCCTAGCATATGGAAGGTGATCATGGGGTAGTCACGACATGGGTCCAATGGGACGGGTCATGACAAAGTGGTGCCAGAGGAGTTGGTTCTACTAATGAACTTAGAGTCTGATGTTTTAAATGGTGCAATAGTGCTAGGTTTATTGAGTTCGGATTATAGTTCAGTGAGTCCCATGTTGGTGGGGAGATTGATGTATCCATACACCAAGACCCTATGTTCTAATTTCAGACTCGAAACAAAAAAACATTGTTGTCGTGTGTTTTAAAATGTTTTTCTTTTGATCTCTTTTGAGTCAGCTCGCCATGTATTACTCATTGATCGTGGTGCACATATTTATTTACAGGATGACTCAGCATAGACAAATAGCCAAGATTCTTGTGAGAGATCTTGATTAACTCCCACCGAGCAATGAGTATTCATTATAGGGACCTCTTACAATAATGGTTCCTTTAGCACCACTACCCGTAGGGAAGCTGTTGCCCCAGCACCACCAGTGGACCATCCACACCGACTAAGTATGCTGCATGAGTTCGAGTAGCGGTGGCCTCCAAGTTTTTGAGGAAAGATGGATCCACAAGTAGATGAGTAATGGATAGAGGTTGTGTCAAGATTTTTCAACCTTGTTGGGGCACCAACAGACCTGATGGTGATCCTAGCTGCTAGTCTCTTCCAAGGAACAATAGGGAGATGGTGGAGTATGAGGATATAGTTTAATGATGAGAAGATCCTCACACATTTCGTCTTCAAGATCCTTTTTAGGGTGTTTTTAATTCTAGGGACTCTTCATTCTCTGCGTATTCAGAAGCACCTTCACTTATAGCAGGGCAACATAACTGTATCCCAGTACTCAGTGAGATTCACTAACCTATCTCTTTACGCCATTGACATGGTATAAGACCCTTTAGTTAGGGGCCAGACCATTGAGTAGGGTCTCTTATGGGAGATCAGTGCATCGATGATATCGCTCATCATAACTATGTAGGCTTGAGTGCTAGAATGAGTAATTTTATTTGAGAGTTTCCTATCTGAGCAGGCACTGTTTTCGAGATCCACCGACAGATGACACGTAGATGAGTAATATGTAGCAGGCTGTAGGAAGATGAAGCAAAGGCCAAAGTAGGCCATACCTTTTGGTGGATAACATGAGGATGTAGGGTCGGAGGTGCGAAGCTCGCAGGATAGAGAAGGCCAGCAGGGGAGAAGATTGTGCTACTCATGCAGTAGGCAGGGTCACATGGCAGGAAACTACCCAACCTACCACATTGATGACTAGTAGTCATTCGAGGGACTACAGAGGATGATGCCAATATTTGAGTGGTGATTTTTGTAGGGTAGAAGACGTGGCATCGGAGTTGGCAGTGCAGCATGTATTGGGTGGCGATTTGAGGTTCTACCGCCACCACCTCCAGGTGGTCCACCCCGACCTCAGGGAACCGGTTGACAAAGACGAGCACAACATCAAGCAGTAGGGTCCTATGACCACAATGATCCTTAGACGATTCAAGGTTAGATATTTGTCTACTTCCCCTAGCTATAGTTCTTTTAGACATAGATTCCAGTCACTCTTTCTATTCCATTGCACTTTTTCAGAGCTCGGAGAGTCGGGTAGAGTCATTGGCATGATCCTTATGATTAGAGATTCCTATAATAGAGGATTCGATGATTACGTGACAGTTCTGGAAGTGTGAGATTACTATAGTATGAGATAGATTTGGCTGAGATCTCCTAGTTTCAGTGTCAATGCCGTACAACATCATCATGGGTATGGACTTTTTATCCATGGTCCATGCTCAGATCGACAGTGTTAGATGCAAAGTGCAGTGTCTCCGTGAGGATGGGATAATGATTTCAGTCATTGGTTTGTCAGGAAACATTGTAGCGCCATATAGGCTTTTTGAGAGGAGGGTGAATCTAATCATCTATTGGTTGGAAAGCATTACTCTCAGATATGTTGATGAGAGGAGTCCAAGATATCTTGTAGTGGTGGACCAGTATGCTGCTTTATTTCTGGAAAATTATTTGGGTGTACCTCCTGATAGAGAGGTAGACATCAACATTTAATTATACCCTGGGATGACACTGATATCTATTCCACCATATCGGATGGCTCATGCAGAGCTTCGTGAGTTGAGCATATAATTAGAGAAATTGTAGAGGAAGGGGATCTTAAGGCCTATTGTTTCCCCATGGGAATCACCAATTATGTTCTCTAAGAAGAAAGACTAGAATTTAAGTCTTTTCATGGACTATTGGTGCCCAAACCAGGTTACTGTGAAGAACAAGTATCCATTCCCGAGGATTTATGATCTCTTCAATCAGAATAATGGAGCTCGGTGGGTTTCTAAGATATACCTTATATCAGGATATCATCAGCTCAGGGTACGAGATGAGGATGTTCTAAAGAAGACCTTTAGATTCTAGTGTGGACACTAATAGTTCTTTTTGATGTTGTTCGGAATGAAAAATTCCACAATTGTGTTCATGGGACTCATGAAACAAATCTTCTAGCCTCTCCTTGATCACATCATAGTGGTCTTCATTTACAACATCTTGGGGTACTTGTCATTGGAGGAGGAGCATACCACTAATCTACAGATAGTTCGGGAAACACTCTGAGAGCACTAGAATTATGTAAGGCTCTCTAAGTTTCTGTTTTGTAGATGAGAATTCCACTTTCTGGGACACATTATCTCAGTGGGTGGATTTGCAGTGGTTCCAGCAAATATAGTGGCAGGTTTCTCTTGGGATCCACCCAAGAGTGTGACTGAGGTGTAGTCTCCTAAGATTGGATGGGTCCTAAAAGAAAATATGTTCCTAACATTTCATGAGTATCATAACCATTTCCATCTTTTAAATAGAAGGGATATCCATTCTTGTGGATAGGGTGATTCTAGCAGAGTTTCCAGGATCATAGGAGGAGACTGACGAGTTCCCCCATATTGAGGATACTAGAAGATGGTGTTGGGTATATAGTCTACTACAACACATCAGGGATGACTAGGATGTTTCTTGATGCAGGAGTGATCATCAATCACCTAAGGCTCATGAAAATTGGGAAAAATGAGAATAAAAACACTACATATGACTAGGAGTTAGCAACAGTGGTCTTCGCCTTAAAGATGTGGCAGCACTAATTGATGTGTGAATAGTTTACTATCTACTCTAATTCTAAGAGTCTAAGGTATATCATCTCACAGATGGACCTAATCCTGAGATAGTGGCAATGACATGAGTTCCTCTATGACTATGAATTCGAGATAGATTACACTACTATGAATGGGGAAATGGTGAAAGATGAACTCAGTACGAGGACCGGTTTATAGTTTCTAAGTGAGGAAATAGATCAACTAGCCACATTGAAGTAATCCTTCGTGTATAGTGATGGATTAGTTTACCTCTAGTAAATAAATTTCACTCCACCAATCCTTCATCGATTTGGGGAGGAAGAACATGGGGATCTGGACTATGAGACAAGGCGTGTTAAGATATCCTTAGGACATGGTCCTAATGGATTTTCTGAGGATGAGGAGCACGTCATCCTTTTCAGAGGACACACCATGGTACCAGTTATGATACAAGAGTAAGTGTTGAGGGCGTTCCAAATATTATATTTTGCGTTACATCCTAGTTTGGAGAATATATACCACGACCTTCAGCGTCAGTACTGGTGGCCAAGGATGAAGAAAGGAGTGGTGGAGTTCGATTCACACTACCTCACTTGTCAGAAATTTAATGTCAAACTTTAGGTTCCAGTAAGCGTAGCCCATCCACTTGAGGTTATAGAATGGAAGTTGGGTGGCATCTACATAGAATTTGTTACAGGGAAACGATGTACATACTGGGGTCTCGAGTACATCTGGGTAATCATTGTATGACTCCCCATGTGGGCCCACATCCTACCAATTTGAGAGAAGGGATAAATAGTGGGCTTGGGACACTTCTGCATACTAAAAATAAACCAACATCACGGCGCTCCGTCAATTATTGTAACAGATCATGATGCTCAGTTTACACCCCAGTTGTGGAAGACATTACAGGAAGTATTTGGGACACAGCTACGTTTGAGCGCTGCCTTTCATCCCCAAAAAAATGGTAAGATGGACTGAACCGTACAGATGCTTGAGGACATGCTCCGTGCTTGTGTCCTTGATTTTGGCTATAGTTAGGAGGATCACTTTCCCTTGGTGGATTTCCCATAAAACAACAACTGTCACTACACCATCAGCATGTCACCATTTGAGGCCTTTTACAAGAGACCATGAAGATCACCTCTATGATGAACAGACCTAGGAGAGTCCAAACATTTGGGTCCAAAGTTGGTACAGGCTACCACTGAAAATATGAAAATTATCCAGGAGAGGATGAAGACTGAATAGAGAATAAAAATTCATATAATGACAAAAGACAGAGGCCCTTGGTGTTCAAGGAGGGAGATCATATATTCCTATCGGTCTCACCTCAATGTGGTTTGTAGAGACTGGTCCAGGGGGGCAGGCTATCTCCAAAGTTCATCGGACCATTCCAGATTCACAGCATAGTTGGTGAGGTGTTGTACTGCCAAGAACTTCCTCCACAGATGCACAGGGTGCACAATGTTTTCCACGTGTCGCAGCTAAGGAGATACATGTATGATCCATTGCACATCATCGATCAGGGATATTTGGACATTGATGGTGAATCTATGTTTGCAGTGATTCTAGTGGAGAGAGAAGATCAAAAAGACTTGGCCCTTCATGGACGATCGATTTTTCCGGTGTGTGTTCAGTGGTAGCACAAGAACCTACAGAAGAGCACATAGGAGTGGAAGGCTCATATTCGTGCTCCGTACCCACATTTATTTTCCTATACTTTGTTGTGGATTTTGGGGATGTAAATCCCTAAGGTGGGGATAATTCATTGACATAAAAATTCTTTATAATTATTTTAATTATATAGAATTACTAAGAGACTATGTTAATAGACGACACATGATTCTGATGCCCTGAGAGTCTGGAACTAAATTTGGAACTTTTTTATTGTATGTTCAGTAAACGTATGTGTGGAATTTTTTCTCATTTGAATTGGTTTTTGGATTAAAAATCTCAAGGCACCATTGAATTCATAAGTCCAGGATTCTCTTAGGAAAAGCGTATATTTGAATAGAAAAAGTCAGACCGAAAATTTATTTTTCGGACTTTTAGAAAAAAATAACTAAGTAAGTTATTTTATTCATTTTGAAACCATTGAGTGACAATGGTGGGACCACATAGTAGGTTGGTCATTTAATATATGTCATTAAGTGACATTTTACAAATGGTTGAGTAACCGCTATTCTCGGGTAATTAACTGGTTCAATAATTGCAGTTCATTTATTAACCACATTAATGAACCAAAACATAAAACCTTTAACTCTATGAATTAAACAATTAGTTGGGATGGATTGGGAAAACATGGGAGAAATATTCGATGTACCTCCAATGATGACTTCATCCAATGAAAAATTGATATTAGACGATGTTTTTGAGGAATCGATCCAGAGATCATTCAACGCTGATGAAAAAAATTGAACAATGGATTCCCCTCCTTCGTCCTCAGCAAATCTAACATGTTCATGGTAGGTAGATTAATTGATTTATGTGTTTAATACCCCTCTTTCTCCATTCATAAATAATATGAAGAATTCCCATCATCCAACTGACGGGTTGATCCATGTTTCATTATTTATTACAAGATGCTAATGTGGGGTTTCATTATGGGGATTTAATGATTATCATACTCCCCCCATGTTTAAAATGCTAATGCAAAGGGCGTGCACAGATCCGAACAAGGCCCAAACACTCCGATGATCTCAGGATTGATGTGTTATTCGTGGGTGACTAAGAAACACGGTAAAATAGTGAAAATGAGGGCCATGTTGTGAAGGAAGCATACTAAGAGGCTTGTAGGTGCAGACAAGAATGAAATTGGACCATCAGAGCTTCACCGGTGGCTCACCGAATCACTCCCAGTGCAGCGACGACGACAAATAGCAGCGGAGACCGGCTCTCACTGGCCATGAGATGATGGTGGTTCCCATAGATAGAATGGAAGAAATGGAAATCCGATCATCGCAGGTAGCGCTGAAGGCGGGTAACGGGTAGTGGATGCTATGGTGTGGCACCGACCGTGGTGGCAGTGGACCTGTGTTCGCAGGTCCCTCCGTATACTGGTCCACCGAATGGATTTGCTGGAGGGGTGCCCCTAACCTGGAATCACCAGTTTGAGAACCCAAATGGACCACATTTATTCAAGAGAGGATCAAACCCTGGGCCAAGCTCGGGGGCCGAGCTAGTCTCGTAGCCCCGCGGGCTGCGCTCGACGGGGTGGGTCGGGATAGGCCCACGACCCTAGTAGGATGAGCTCATGGTCCAGCGGGCTGGTCCGGGTCTATACAGATTGGAATGGGCCTATCCAGTTCTGGTCTGGCCTAGAATGGTGGGTCGGCTTGGACAGGGTTGGGTCGGGTCGGTCGGAATGGGTAGGACTAGACCCAAACCAAATTTGATCCATGTTTTTTATAAAGGCCCATAAATTCTAAACTGGCTGTCTATTTGACGAACCCTCTATGAAACTGGAACCCGTAGGATGATGTGGTCCTTTTAAGATTATCCACATTGATTTTGGAGAATGTTGGATTGTTGCTGGGTTGGATTGAACTCGAATCCAACAGTGCCCTTGATACTAAAATGCCTATAACTTACAGACCATGTATCTGATTGACGCACTATCTATTGCGTTGGAACTCTTATGAAATGGAAGTTCTTTGGGTTAATTCATTGTGAGACTTCATGGTATTAGAGGTGTGACTGATGGTTGATGGTAAGAATCTATGGACCTCAAGCGCAAAAATCACGGAAATCATTTGGCGAACAGTCCAGTGTAGACAGAACATTTGGGGATCATCATTTGAGGGACCTTGTGTGTACAAGAATCAGAGATACCCTATTTGTATTGAAAAATCATGACCCTCTGTGGATGAGAAGTAGCATAACCCAATAAAGACCAGCCTTAGTGCAGACAGTCAGGAAGAACCGACTCACAAACCAGTGTGGATGAACAACGTACGACCCTATGTGGATCAATGACTTAAGACCCTCTATGGATCGACGACTTACGACCTTGTATAAATCAATAGAAGTGCGACCTGACCAGTACCAGCCTTAGAGCAGCTCATCATGGATCAGTGACTTATGACCCTAGGTGGATTGATGATTTATGACCCTGTGTGGATTGGTGACTTACGATCCTATGTGGATCGTCAATGGAATGACTTATTTGTGGTTCATCAGTGGGACTTATCAATTGAATAAATGATTTAGATTTATGAACAAACATCATTATTCCCATTCTAAAATTTATATACTAGGTGTGAGATATCTTTTAATTTTTTATTTGTGATTGAGATCATGATTTATGTTTTTTACTTTGTGGAATTTTGGGAGACCATTAGGGGTCTCAAGGTCCCTATTGGGAATTTTTATACTCACCCCTAGCCAAGCTTCGACCACACCATTTTGTGTCCTTTGCAGACAATGGATAACATTGACTGAGATTTGGGAGCCATGAGTAAATGGTGTAAGGAGGTGATCAGTTGACGTTGATAGATGCAATGACGAGCCATATCTACTATTCAGGTAGGATATTTCGCAGAAGACCTTTTGAGATATCTTTGATTTTTAATATAATTTATTTATAATGAGTTTGTATACTGGATTATTCTGATTCAATTCACAAATTTACTTTCAGCAATTATACAATGTGGATTTCTCTTGTTTTGTACCCGGTTATTGTGTTTGCAGGATTAAAGACAATTTCATCCCATTTTTGGGATATGCCTTTTAAGTGCTAGTCACAAACCCCTGGCCTATAGAAGGTGGGCTTGGAGTCGTCACGACATAGGCCCCAGGGGATGGGTTGTCAAAAAGACCAAATATGATGCCATTGAAGCCTTCCATGCTAAATAATAAAGGTAAAATGACTTATAGGAAACACTCTCATTTTATAGAAATGATGTAGGAGTGGTCATACAGGGCTACATGCACCACCTATCCCTCCCATGAATTATGATGAACATTAATGTACATTGATAAATTTTGGATAATTTCCCTAGGATCAATATAATATATAAAATGATTTTTTAGAATCTATATTAAACATAATCTGATCATGAACAATCAAATAAGAAGATTAATGGTAATAACATGATAAAATATTACCCACTTTATTGGATCATACTGATTTCCTAGCATGAAGATTTTTATTTATCACAATATTCTTTGTTTTCTTATATGAAACTACATTCAATGATTTTCCAAGAAGTCCCTAGATACAACTCAATGTAGTGTTCCCCTCATTATATCACCAACTCCCCAAATACCCTCGTAAATGTTTATTAGCGGTGATCCATATTGATGTTAATCCACTTAACAATTGATAATCATGATATTTTGTTGTTGGGTTTTACAAATGGGAGATAAAATAGCATGATATCGGAGGAGTCAAGTGAATAAAGGGCTCTAAAGACATCATATCCACCTTAATGCATCCTTACACTAGTAAAAAATCTATTTTTAAGGTTTCCTTTTTTCATGTCAGTTTTTTAGAACCGACATTAAAATCTATGAAAATCGATTTATCACTTTGGTTATATAATAACAGACATGAAAATCCATTTCAATCATTTATCAGGTCAGTTATATTAGAACGAAGATGAATAATCCATATTTTCAGATTTCTCAGGTCGGCTGTTATATAAACGACGCGAAAAATCTATCTTCCTGACCTTTTCATGTCAGTTCAAAATAAACGAGGTGAAAAATATTTAAAATCATGGATTTAATTTCCTAAGCTTCGATTTGATAGGTCACAGAGCTCAAATGGAGTTACGAATCAAAAGATATGGGCATCAGATGATGATAATCTCTAAAAAAAAGTCTTAGGGAAAGTAAATTTCAAAAGGAAATATCTTTTAATCCATAACTTAATTTGAACTCTTTGGCCAAAAAAAAATCAAATCATGGAGAATTAACTATATTTTGTAAACATTTTTGAGGTCGGTTATTTAATAACAGACATGAAAAGTCATGAAAATTGATTTTTAAAGTTGGTTATCTAATAACCAACGTGAAAAGGTGATAAAAATTGAATTTTGACGTTGGTTATTTAATAAAAGATGATAAAAATGTTTAAAACATTTAGATAATTTCCCAATATTTTAATTGATACGTCACAAAGCTCAAACGGAGTTCCAGAACAAAAGATATGGACATCAGACGTTGATCATCTCTAACTGAAGTCTTAAGAAATCCCAATTTCCAAAGGCCATAACTATTAATCCGTAACTAAATTAGAGCTCAGTGACCTATCATATAAAAGCAAGGGAAATGATCTACATTTTTTTATCATTTTACACATATGTTATTTTATAACTGACGTGAAAAAACCATTTAATTACTGTTTTTAAATAACCAGCTTGAAAAATACATTAAATTGATTATTCACATCGGTTATTAAATAACCGATGTGAAAAATAAGTGAAAATTTCAATATCTTTTGACAACGGTTAACATAGCACCGACGTGAATGATAATTTTAATATCCCGCTAAAGTGAAAGTTCAATTTTTTTACATCACGACAACGAAATTTCCAATTTCCACCTAAAATTTTTAATACTGTGTTTATTTTTATCATCTCAATTATATGTTTTCATTATAAACATATCCAAATTTTAGCACCATTTCCTTCAACCATCATAATTTCCCCAACAAAATTCGTTTGATCTTCAATGTGAATCAATTATATTTTCTTTATGTGATCTCGTCAAGGTATTTTTAATTTTTTATCCCTGATTTATGGTTTTTTTTATTTGTTTTCATAATTGATATACCATTTAACAATCATTTCTCTCATCCATCAATGTTCCACCATATCAACTTGTTTGATCTTCCATGTGAATCTACTATTTCTTCTTTCCGTAGTCTCATCAATGTATTTGTAATTATTTCCCCATGATATATATTTTTTATGAGTTGTTTTCTTAATTGATATACCATTTGATGATTATTATTTTATTATAGTGATGTATAATTATTTATATCATGGTAAAACTTCAAATCCTCCTTCGTATTATAAAATTCATTTTAATACAAAGTTACGGTTGGCTCATTCGATCTGTTATCGAAAAAAATATCAAACTTTTGATGGTCATAACTTTTGATACGTAACTCCGTTTGTGCTCTACGACCTACCAAATCAATGAATAAAAATTTATCTACAAGATGGTACCCATTTTTAAATTGGTTATTTAATAAATATTGTTAAAAGTCATTTTTAACGTCGGGTTTTAAATAACCGAAGCAACAAATGACTTTTCACGTATGTTTTTTTTAAAACCGATGTAAAAATGGTATTTTAACGGCATTTCTTGAAGGACTTTCACATCGGTTTTTTTAAATAGACATTTAAAACCGTAAATCCTAATTTTTAACGTCATTTATTTAATAACCGATGTTAAAAATCATATTTTTTACGCCGCTCTCTATAATGTCACCTCAAAACCGATGTTAAAAAGGTAAAAAATCTACGTAAAAAAATGTTTTTGTACTAGTGTTATGATGACATGAAGTGTAGTTCCATACTACCTACCCAACATCCATAAGAAACTAGGCTAGACCTTGAGAACCATATTAATGTGCAATAGAAAATATATTTTTCTTAGATAAACTACTACTCATATAAATGATAGGTGAGTCTGACTTGAAGAAATTACTACCCCATCATTAAGTGTAATGATTTCCTCATTCCTAAAAACTGACATCAAAATTTCTTATATCGAAGAGAATTATTGACCCACTTATGGTTTTTAGGTCATTATATTTTAACATGGTGCATGGACCCTAATGGAAATAGTTCTATATTATAGGATCCATAATGTATTTCAACATGTTTTCAATATTACCGTAAGTATTGGAATATGCATTTGAATATTCCACCCCATAATAATGAGGTTATTATAGGTCAAAACCACATATTCTTGAGGAGTTTTATACTAATTCTATCCCTTATGGATTAAATTTGTATGCAACTGATGAATACCATCCTACCTGAAATGAATTATTTTCCACCATTATTGTTTAGATGATATATTTAATCATTATTATATAGGATGTTTCAGGGCCAATAGTTATCAATTCTGACATGCCTTTGGATAAACAAGAGCTAGATGTTGCATTATTTATGCAAATACACAATGTATTCTCATGAAACAATAACGATATTTTGGGGATTAACCTTTATCGTTCCATCCACAATATCATCCATCAAGTCATCTAACATGTATTTCATCAGCGATTGGGATAATTCACCCCTCCCACAGTCCCAAGGTCCTGGAAAATTTGACATGATTATTAAATCAAACTTCATTAGGGATGTTAAATTCCCCATATAGATGACCAACATTGTATTATTTAGGAATAATACTTGATAGATCAATTTACTTATAGACTTTTTAGACCATAACTTCTACTTATATAAATATAACAACCATTTAACAGTAATTTAGTTACTATTAAATATGAATGATTTCTTTCATGTACTCTACTTCATAGATAAATATGAAAGATATTATAAAATCTTGATGTAACAATATTTGGAAGAGTATAACATATTTATGGACCTCCGTGATAAAATTACTATTGGGTGATGCCAATTTTTATAAGATCATATGATAAACCTACTAGAGGTATAAACAAAAAATCTTTAAGACCCACCTCATAATGATTTTGTAGGGCTATATGAAAGCTTTTTGGTCAAATAGACCCAATTATAGAACCATATAAATGGTCCTGAGATCATGTTTGACATGATACATACCCGCAACCAATTTCCGAACCCTTAAAGTGTGAATTTGTGGTTACCATTGAGTAATAACACCATTTTATCATTCAGTACCATTTCATGAAAATAGTCATAGGGAAGGCCAAATACATCATTGAAATTATCCTCCACACAAAATAATAATTTAATTTTGTTTATGATAAATAAATCTACCACCAACATGTAAGATTCAGAATGCTAGAGTTCATTCTATGATACCATGTAGTTCTTTTTATGCCCCATAATTCTAATGAATTTAGTCTATAAGAAACCTTTTCCCTCTATGTGATGACCATATTGATGTCCCTCGACCATCTCGCAACCCAGTAGAATAACATGGTAAATGAGAATAATATATAGTACCTCATTCATTTAATTAATGGTAGTGAGGATAGATATTTTACCATAGATATGAATTACCATTCCATGATATTATTTCTCTACAACAGGTGCGCTTATCTAGTGAATCATTTTTTCTAGATAAAATATCATACTGACCCCCAAAATTACACCCTCAACCTTCCCATTATGACTAGATAAATGGTTATACATGAAGTTATTCCACTATTTTTTAACATTAGTTTTTTCTATTAAAAGGATATAAATTTGTATTCACTAGTAGATATCATTTTTGTGCATCCGATACTATATGAGTTTCCCCTATACATCTTGTTTTATGACCAAGAAATCACCTCCACTGATAAAGAGTCACCTCATAAGAAAATGTAGTTTCATTGTTCCTATAAAATCACGACTAGTTGGAGGATGCACAACCCATAATGTAATATAGATGGCTTTTGAGGGGTATTTATCACACCCCTAAAGTCCCTCATTCCATAATCATGCCTCTTAATTGATTGGTTCATTGTCAATGTGGCATAATGACCATCCATCACTACTAGAATCATATTGGCCCTTTAGATCAAGGTAACATAGTTGTACATGAAGTGAGCCTCTAAAATGGTCATTTAGAAGATTAATGGTGACTATATTGTATGTTAATTGGGGTTTACCCCATTGATCAAGTTCACTAGTGAGTTGATGGATATATTTCCTTCTATTTTAGAGGTATCTCATTCCCTAGGGTATCAAAACAATTGAGAAAACATATCGGGAAAATTATCCATTTCCATTGCAATTTTGTTCCAGAATGACCTTGGAATATATGTGGATCATTGGATGATGATCTATCAGACCTCTAACTATTAAAAGGACTTCAAATTGAATCAACTCACCACTCACTTATTTTAGGAGATACCCTTAAATTTTCATGTGTAATAAGAAATATATTAATCTTTTAATCCTCTCAACATGTATCTCGAACATGAAAATGAAAAATAAATTCTAGATAAGATGTAAATTGTTTATATATGTGTAGAATATTTCATCCTGTGTGGTAGCCCCGATATAGAAAAATCAATTTTTGGGAAAATATATGATAGAAATAAAATCCACTACATATAATGGAAGTAGATTCCTCATGTCTTATTGGATGTTCAGGTTTTGAAAATATATATTTTAGGATAAGATTGATGTTTTCCCTCTAAATAAGATGACAAAGAGAATTTTTTCCAACAATTTCATGTGATTTTATAGAACTAAAAATGAAGTATCATGAATGGTAGGTTCATTCCGATTTTATAAATCAAAATAATAAGTTTCACAACTCCACTATGTACTCATATCCCTTCTGTTCTTACTGGAAATGATGACTTATCCTTTAGGGATGAGTGTCTCCAGTCTCTGATGGTGACATTCTATGGAGATGTTGGTTATGGTGGTTCAATATAGTGATGATGATTGTGGTATCGGCAATGAAGGAAGTCTGTATTAGAGACAAATCTATGATGATCGAGTCTTTGATGTCATTTTATGAATCTCTAGGTGATGGTGACAAATGTGTGATGATTCTCTCCTTTTTTATTTTTTATTTTTTAAAATGGTTTGTTTATTTTTGGCATTATGGAGTCAATATCGATGAAAAACATCTCATTCGACTTGGGCGGTATGAGGGTTTTACTATGCTATTGGATTCCATTGAATTTTAGAATAAGATTATTATGATGGTATTGGCGTGTTGAATGGTTCTTTATTTTTTTATATTTTTAACTATAGTAGTTATTTTTTTATGTGGTTGTGCCTTGATGCTAGAGGAATTGTTCTGTAGGTTCCCAATTACCCTCACCATTAATTTTTAATAATAAATGGATTGGGGTTGGTAAATGGAAGGTGTTGTCGAAAACATGCTCCTAGTGTTATATATTATCATTGTCCACTGAAATACAGTGGTAAAAAAGTAGGTACACTTATTATCATTATCTTATGTTGATTTTGTCTGAACATCGAGAGAGAGACTAATACCACAATGAAAACAATTAATATTAATGACTAAATAAGAAGTCCATATAACCATTTAACCCGATTACAATAAAAGTTTGAACTCAGTGATTGGTATGGACAAGAACAAATCACTCCTCCCATTAATTCATGATTTCTTAACAATATCTACACATAGGCAACTCAGGATGATATCATCCTTAATTGTTAAAACAATTCCACACGGTGAAACATTCCATTCCTGATGAAAATAAGAAATGTAGAATAGAGCATTTAAAATTTACCAAACAACATTGAATGTTAGTCTAAGATGAGAAATTAAAACAACATAGAAATTCATCCTTGTAGTATGATGTTAAATTACACATCCATAGTACTTACTACATGACCTAAATCTATATT
The DNA here is from genome assembly GCA_963277665.1 of Viscum album. Lineage (NCBI taxonomy): Eukaryota > Viridiplantae > Streptophyta > Magnoliopsida > Santalales > Viscaceae > Viscum > Viscum album. The sequence goes on from OY728120.1 coordinate 1,174,447,497, forward strand.
GAAGGAATATTTCTATTGGACTCCTAATATAAATAGCTAATTTGGGGTCCTAACCTATGAAGAGGCCCCCTTTTCATTGGTTATGGCCACCAACCCCCAATAAATTAAGAATACATGATTCATGATTTTAAATTTTTTGGTTTAATAGTGACACCTAAATTCCATACCCAGGGACATGTTTTAGGTTTCAACCACATTCAACAATGGAACTCTTGATACTCCTAAGATTAAAATAGATCTCAATTTACTAGACTGTTAATTAGATGATGTTCACATCCAACATATACTTATGAACTTGGTCTGGGTAGAGAATTCATGCCCATAAACTATGGGTGTATTTATTTAAATGTTATTGGATTTATAGTGGTGACTAGATTAGTAATCCCATGGAGAACTATACATTTTCTGTTTCACTCATGTCATCTTGGAACCTAGTTTCCTCACTAAGTTACCTTTCTTATGGAACAATCCCCAAGGTAATGGTCTACGAATTATGACCATAAACTATATGAACTAATAATTTAGGTCTTATGATTAGTGATAGGGATTCCAATCCATTATAGGTTATTTTTTTTATAAATTTTCATGAATACTACCTCAATCCCCCTATAATTCTTCATTTATAAATTTAATCATCATAGAACCTCATCCTTACCACCAGATGTTAAATTGTTCGGTCATTCTCATTGTTTCTAGACATTAAATGAAACCTCATTAGGATGAAGAATTATGACCTTAAATTGTGTTCCTTCACAATTCAATACATCTATATTATAATTGAGATTCAAATTCATGTAGGGATTACCCTAATAAAATGCTTGTCTCCAAGACACTCATCAATTCCCAAAGATTGGGTATCCATATAGCCTCATGGGATTCTCCATGTACACCAGAGACCACCAACTAGTTGTGAGGACCAAATATACATAGTGGGGAGATTACACCCACAAATTTGAGTAATATAGAAAATTTAAATAACATAAAATCATCCACATTAGAGTAAAAAAATAACCTTCTAATCACATATACCAATACATGATTACTTCATAAAAGGAATTAAACTGATCATCCATTAGTTCAATCCCCAAAAAAATGTGGAAATATAAAACACAAGCACCATAGACATACTTCCATCCTTAGAACTAATTCCAATTTCTTCTTACCCTCTAAATTTCACAACTTGAACATCTACATAACCATTCTCTAAACTGTAATGGAAATATAAGGTCTATATGAAGAATGATATTCCCATGAAAATTATGAGGATAAAACTAAAAGGGTCTCACCAATAATTTCTAACATACTCTTTAATATGAACAAGGATTCATAAGGAAAATAAATACTATAAAAGTCCTCACAATGTTGTAATAAACTAATATGGATTACAAAACATATTCCATTGTACACTTTCTTGTTATGTAGCTACCCAACGCTGGATATCCCAGAGATAATGTCTACTACTAAATAGTTCAACATGATTACAAGGAATCAATCCCCGAAGGACTGATCAGTTTAGTATTCTTCGTAAAACAGATACATAAATGAGTATTACATTACAAATGAATACAATGATTGCAACAGTTTTTCTTCTTGTTTATAAATTACTCCACAGATAATTATAATCCATTTAGTAAGTCCATGAATATCTTTCATATTAATCTTCTTTGATTCCTATGGAATGATACATAATAATGGTGAGCGCAAATTCTCACTAATGGAATTATATTGAGGAATCAATAATTAATTAATGATAATAGTCAATGTGGTAAGGTGTGTAATGGAATTCACATACCATTTATTAAATAAACCGAATGGAAGTATGTAAGAAATATTGAAAGGTAATAACTGGAAGCACATTCCATTAAAATATCTAGATATGGAAATTTCATTATGCCATTTTAGAAAACTGAAACACGTGAAATTTATTCAGTGAACAAAAAATGAAATGAATCCATATATATGACGATGCGTTATCTCATTGATGAATAATAACTAAATCCTGAAAATTAAATGCACGCATAGATATGTCAACACAAAATCTCAATGATAAATAATACCAGAAAGTAAATGAAGGATATGATTATTTATTTGATGACATGTTTCTTAGGTACATGGTAACTCTATCGTCAAGACCTTTCATAAGATAGTTTACAAAATGTTTGGTAAAACCCCATCTAAGATGTCTATCGAAATGACTCATCCCATGAGACAACCAATGCATTAGGGGCTATCTATAACCAGAATATGCATGTGTTTAACTGGTCCAAAACATTCCCCATCTATCAAATAATTTACTTAATAGTATTCCTTCTCAAATGTCATTTTTGATTAAGAGATACAGATTTATAAATATTAACCTAGATAGTCAAATAACGGTCAAATAAAACATTATATGTAAAATGGTATATAGTTTAAGATATAGTAATATCCATGATAAATTAAATCTATAATTTAGGGGATATTCATTGTTTATTGATCATAAGAGATTGAATATTTAAAAGGGACTAATAAATAAATTAACAAAGTGAATGTCAATAATATACTTTTCCATCTAAAAAATAATCCATCCATATCCCAATTTAGGAAAGTATCAATAGAAATAATCCCATGTAGAGTAAAAATATAGGGTTATTGTCCTTTATAAAATAAAATAATAGATTTAAAAATATTTTTGAGGAAAATATCTTTTTTATTTGGAAAATATTTTTAGAATATTTTTCATTAACAATTAATAATTTTAAACAGGAAAATAAAACATCAAATAAATGACAACAGATGAATCTGTACATGTCGTTGGAGGTAAAAAGAGTATTCTTTTTGTAAGAAAAAAGAATATAAAATTAATTATTTGGAATTCAAAAATAATATTAGCTTGAAAAATTTTTATAGAAAAAGGGTAAAAATTTATTTACCAAATATTTTTAGAAATAGTTTTTGAAAACCTTCTAATAAAAAATAATTTTTATAATAAAATAGGTTCTCCAACTAATGAATGAAATAATGTCTGTGTTTCTAAAACATTTTTCTAAAATATTTTGAGAAATAAAGACTTGAATATTGGTACTAATACATGAAAATGGTGATTAATAACCCAAGAATAATGAAATGTTATACTGATCAATGGTTATATAATTTCCTTGAATGGAAATACCATTTAAATATCACTAATTTTATTGCTGAGGACAATAATATTTAATCCTCACAATGTGTCCCATACCGTGTTGAAATATTTTAAAACATAACCCTCATAAAGTAATAACATTATGTGAATTTATATAATATCATGAGAGTACGTAAATTAATCATATATCATGTTAAGTGTTGTACCTACACCATGTGAATGAAACTAGCTGCATAATGACAATTAAGCCTTAATGGAAAGTAAATTTTGGTCAAACTCCCTTACATATTAATTGAATGACCAAAAAGTGATAATAATAAAATAAAACATATAAATAAAATTAAGATAATAGTCTTCCTGATACTATATTTCAATTTGTTAGTATGTATACCATACATAATAAATTTAGTTCCTAACAATTATGTATTCCTCATAAAATGAAAATGAGACAAGAATCCCTTACCATGAATTTACTTTTGGGTGAACGTCATTTAAATTAATGTATAATAAACTTATTTTAATTTTATACTTTATTTAGAAAAATTTTTAGGATTATAATTAATTTTATTTCATCTATTACCTTGTTTTTACAATTACTCAAGCAATTAAATTTACATTGGGTGTTTTAGACCGAATTCAGTTTTTATGTATCCAAAAAACTATTTTTGGTCAACTATGGTTAGATGTTTCATTATATATCATCTATAGAATAATAGCCATGAAATAATTATCATATTTATAAATAAATTATACTTTAAAAATTAATTATTAAATATGGTTATGAAAAATGAATCAATGTTAAAATCATGGAGATGGTAGATAATATGTACGCATGAGTAACATCCCCATTTTTAAATGATAATTGTGGATTGATGATATGTTACTATAATCATTCCAGAAAATTCATTATATAATATATACCATATTATTTAATCCAAATAACCATATATTTAATTATTTTGTTTAAAGAGAATCACATCATATAGATGAGGTGGTAGTCCCCAAATCCACGAATAACATTATCACTTTTTAAGTCTGTGAAAGGGTAATAAAAAAATGATATATATATATATATATTATATTTCAAGAAAAATAATTATTTAATATAAATAATATTTTTTATATGTCTCAAATTTTTAATTAAAACCAGCCTTTATATATTCAATGTTTAGTGTGAACAAATCACAACCCTTTGAGGGGGAGGTAGTCCACATTTCCACAAATATTGTTATAATAGTAATGCAAAATGAAAATTATTAAAGTTATATGTATTAAAAAAAGATTAAATACATATGGATAAATTATAAATATATTATATAATATATATAAATAGAGTGTCAATAATAATTACCACAATGAGAGGCTGTTTGAAAAAATTGAACAATCGCTGTTTCGTGAGGCAGTTGTTTTTTCCATACACAGAAACATTATGTTCATTTCCCATTACAAGGTGGAGTGTGCATGGTTCGATTGAAAATTCATCATTAAAAAATAATTCAAAATTGGATATACTGGTGTTGTTACACTAGAACAAGATTAAGATATTTTTGGGGTTGGTGAATGGAAATGAAATGAGAGAGAATGTGAAAATACATTACCTTTTAGTCGGGTAACATCATTAGGTTTAACCAAAATGAATACATGGAAAGTATTATAACAAAAGGGAGGATTATAGGTTGAAGTTATATATTTTGGGAGTCCATTTTAGAATTTGTTGGCCGGAATTAAGAGGTTTGAAGAGGTTTGAGCAATGGGTAGAGGTGGTGGCCTTTTATAGGGAAGGAAAAGGACTCACATGGTATTCATGAAAAGACGTTAGGTGTACACAAGTTAATACGTAATAAAAGTCATAAAAAACAAAAAACCTACTTATTTAATGGTTAATGTCTGATATATGTCTATAGAGTAGGATTTGTACAAGTTTCTTGGTTATTTGGGCCCAAAAACAAAAGGTTCTTGTTAATATATAAACCTAATTAGACCTTAATCAATGTAATTAATTTTAATCACATTCACTAATAATTTTAGTTAAAAATTAATGTTGAACTTATTAGAACCTAAATATTAACATTATTAATGTGTTTTATGTAAGATTTTCAAAATTCAAATCACAGAAGTGGAAAAATTGGGATTAATGCTAATCCCGTATACTAACGGATTAACTAGTTGTAGTAGAAAAATGTTCATGATAGTGTTATGATTTTATATTAAATTTTGAAAAATAAATTGATTATAATGAAATAAATTGTTTTAATAAATTTATTAATGAATCTATGTGAATTTAAAAATAATTAACATTTATATTTATTTAAAAAAGGTAGTTTTTAATCAAAACACCAAATTTTTCACAATCCACTAAAAATGAAGTTTCTCGAAAACCCCCTAAAAAATAATCCTACGAGATTTGTGAAATTAATAATTTAAAAAAAGTTTAATTTATCAAATTAAATTTTTAATTGTGTACAAACAATGATTTAAAATTTGTTTTCAATTAAAAGGTGGTTAAAATGACTTTATACAAATGTAGTGTTTTATGAGAAATATTAGGTTTGATCTTATCTTAAGCTTAAAAAATACAATGGATCAATATAAAAAATATATGAATGAATATATAACATATATATTCCATTTAATAATTAACTAATTTTAATTACATTTATTTCTTATGGTAAAATAGTATCGTGAGCAAACAAATAATATTCAATAAAAATATCTTTTTAATATACATTTTGTTATTATATTCATTTATAATTTATTTTTTACTATTGATTTAGTTGTCTAGACCACATATATTCAAGATTATGTTAATACTATTCATAATGTGTACCTTAAATCTTATTATATTAAATAATAATGTTTTAGTTACAAATTGTTTCTCGGTAAGACCTAATATTGTGTATAGGGAAACCCTTCAAAGAAGTACTATTTTTCATGTAACTCAAGCTATGGAGGATGTTCATTAATACATATGATGTATGCTAACTTATTATCACATGAATTTTATACTTATTCTATGTTTCATGCATTGAAAGATATATAATATATTTTAATTAGTAAATATATTATAAAGCATAGAAATATTATATTACCTTACTTTCTTGTTATCATGTGTCATACAAGATATCAAATTCAAGTGTTTTACTTTAGTTTCTTGGGGTATCACATTATCTCCCCCTTTTTTATAATTGTGTCCCCACAATTTAAAATCAATATCAGTAATATATTGTACGATATTTTCTATATTGAAATCCCACATTGTGAGAAGTGTTCCTTAAGAATCTTCTAGTATTGAGGGAATTGAATGTAAAAAGGCCCCATGGAATACCATGTAATAAGGTATCTACATAGGAGAACATCATTGGAATGTATAGATACATACTTGGATAAAAAGTAAATATTTTTAGGGAGTGAACAAGATCATCAATCAAGAACAAGTGAATGATCACTATAAATTTGATTACCAAAAATCCATAAATCATTTATGATTTAGAAATCCATCAGTTCAACACAAATTTAGGCATTAGATCCGGGTTTTTATTTCTAATTCATATTACTAGTGATGGGTAATCCTTTTACTAACCATGAATTTAATGAAATTTACTTACATGATAGGTTTAAATCTAATATGAACTATCCTATCATTTTCTTTCTTCATCGAAATTATAATTCATCCCTTTACTCCCAATATGAATTAACCAAATTGATTTTTTATGATTGAAGCACTAAAAGATGCACTTAAAGGATAATAATGCCTATAAAAGAGTGAAAAGTGACACTATTTTTCATTGTTTATCTCCCTAAATAAATATGTTTAATATAATAACTTCTAATCATCAAAATTTTAACTACTGGTTCATAATTAATATTTATTTGTTAAAATGTTTAACTAAAAAAATAAAAATTATCAAGGAATTATATAGGTTAGTGGTTGGCATGATACCCTTATCATCATTTGGTCATGGGTTCAAGTCCTATGTCCTGGCTAGAATTGATTGGTTGTCACCTGAAAAACAGGTAGTAATTTTTTAAAACATTATTAATATTAATTTGAAATATAAATATGATGGACATTGATGAAATTATGTTAATCTATAAATATAATTTTAACAAAGGCATTCAATCAAACATCAATACATAAATACCTCATCAATTTTATCACCAAATAGGTCCTTTATTGGTCTAATTATTATCCATAATATCATTAATCAGATTTCTAAATCCCGACCCCTTATCTTCATTGTAAAACCTCTTAGGTTTAACCAATGTTACTTTTTATGTATCCAAATCCGTCAAATTGATTTCTAATGAAAATGTGTACTATCCAATGCATAACCCTTTGGAGGGTCAAACCAGGTGTGTAATAAGGCCTATTGTCATGTCCCGGGTTACCCTAAGTCATGCATTGAACACCTTGTCGGAGTTGTTACTCCTTGTTACATCTACACAAGAACCATGTCTATTGGTTGTATGCAGACAGGGATGTATTTCTATGAATACCCACATAATCTATACATTACCAAAATTATAGGGTTTTCATATATAATTATTACAATTCTACCTTAGGGTTATGTTTTCTAATATAGGTATTCCAAAAAATCCTGTACTAAAGGTTGCTACTAAACTTCCTCTGATACCAACAACAGTGAATCGTCCCCAGATAGCCCAGAGAAGGTGTCTGATACTCAATTCAATAGAATTATTACATGTAATCAGGTCTAGAAGGACCTATTAGATCAATAGTCTTGGTAAACTAGATACATAAAATATTATTGTAGTAAAAATGGATATATTGATTATAAAATAATTTTTATATTCTTTCAAAATATATAACTCCAATGATAACTCAAACCCCTATAGTAAATCCATTCATATCTTTTATAGACAGATTCTTGGATTATTATGGAATGAAACATAATAATGGTGACGTTAAATCATCAGTAAGGGAAAAATATAGTGGAGTAAATATTGAATCAAGGATAATAGTCAGTATGGAAAGGTGAGTACCTGAACACAGATGCCACATATTCAATAAACTGAATGGAAGTACATAAGCAATATGGAATCATAATAACTAGATGCACATGAAATTCAAATAACAATATAATGAAATATTAATATGGAATGTTTGGAAAATGAAACACATGACATTTAATCAATTCATTGAAAATAAAATGTATCCATAGATATGTCGACACATTATATCATAGAGGGATAATATCTAATTCCTAAAAATGAAATGCATCCATATATAAATTGACATAAAATATCATGGATGAATAACATCATAATATAAATGAATTAAATTCTTAATATTGGACTCTATGTTTCATAGGAACATGGTATTATTACCATTGTGACCTTGAACCAGACGGTTTCGAAAGTGAAGCGTAAAACCCCATCTAAGGAAGATAGCGAAATGACTTGTCCCCTGAGACTACTGATGCATTGAAAGGCTATCTATAAATGGGCCTCGACTATGTCGTATAGGTCAAAAAAATCATCATATATCAAATAATTGATTTAAAAATGTGTCTTATCAAATACGCGTATGGAGTAAGAGAAAAAGATTTGTCTATATTAAACAAGATAGTCAAATAATTGTCAAAGGAGACACTGTATGCTAAATAGTAAATGGTTTAAGAAAGAATTATATCCATGAATAATAAAATGGAAACTTTATGAGAAATTAAATTTTCAATGATCATAATATATTAAATAAATCATGAGGAATAATATAAAATTATGGATGTGTTTGTGAATTGTCACGACCCGTCCCCCAGGGCATGTTCCATGACTACCCGAAACCGGCATTCAATAGGCTAGGGGTTGGAGACTAGCTTCGGAAAGGCGTATCCCTAAAATGAGAAGGCATTGCCTTCAGTCCTGTACACACAAAAACTAGGTATATGAAAAAAGTAAACCATGTAGTAAAACTGCTGAAGTAAAATTAAGAACTGAAAGTAAAGGGGCCAGTATGCACACCCAATTGAAATAGATAATACAACAGAAATAGAAAACAGCTCATGATATCATCATCCAAGGATATTAAATAATGGTTAGGTACATCTCATCATCGTGTATCTCCACATCAACCGGTCACATTTGTACATCGTCTAGTCCTCACTCCCAAATCTCAGTCAATTCTATCCTTCATCTGCACAAGACACAACAAGGTTCAGGTGAATCTCATGCATGGGTGAGTATAACAAAATCTAGTAGTGACCCTGAGACACCCGAAGGTCTCCCATAATTCCACAAAGAAAAACCAATAATGCATGATCACAATCCCAAAGGACAAATAAATACTCAACTCAAACTAGGTATACAACATAATGAACAAGAATATAGATGACGAGTCATAAACATATGACATATTATTCTGTCAGGAGGCTTTTTCTTAGAGAGTGCACAATGTCTCTAGATGTGATGACCCATAGAGGACCACTAGGTGATGACCCACACAAGATTGTTGGGTGATGCCCCATAAAGGATCTATAGGCAGTGAGCCATGAATGATCGTTAGGTGGTGATCCACACATGATCGATAAGTGCTGACCCATGGATGATCGCTAGGTGGTGACCCATACATGATCTCTAGGAGATGACCCACCCACGATCAGTACATGCTAAACCACACAAGATATCTAGGAGATGACCCCCATAGGATCTATATGTTCTAAAAAATATAGGGTCACTATTCTTTTTTCATGTCACATCCAGCCATTGGATTCCCACACATAGCACACTTCATTCTGGAGGATCCGCTCCACAAGCCATAGTCCATATTTCAACCTCTATGAAGTCCCATGTAGAATTTATCCAATGAACCTCCATGTCATAAGGGTTGTAATTCAATATATGGTGCGTCAATTAGATGCTCGGTCAGTATGTTATATGTATTTTAGTTTTGGATGCCTAGTTATATTCAGCAACAATACAACCCAAAAAAACTATATCTTTCTAAAAAACCAAAGTACAATATCTCAAAATATTAGCCTCATCCAATGTGTTTTAGTGCCGTAGATGGTTTGTCAAACAGACTTTTGGTTTATGAGTTATGCCCATTTAAGAGAAATTAGACCCAAAAAGGGTTTGACTGTGGTCTGACCCACCTCGGCCCACTATGCCTGACCATGCTCGGTTGGGCCCAAATGAGCCTCCTCTACCATGGGATCAGCCCATCCCACTGGGCCGCTAGACTAGGGTAGCTCCTTGGCTGGGTGCGACCCACCAGCTGGACTCCGGGGTCCTCCCCCCTTCCAAATGGACCATAGTTTGTCCTGTTCTTCAAACATGAAACACTCGGAAGGTTGCACTCCCCAACAGCTGATTAGTCCATTGGACCAGTCTAGGGCAGGACCCACAATACGAGTCTGCCTTAGCCGGAGCTGTGACACTTACTCTGCGAGAGACCTTTTTTTCTGCCGCATCCACCACGACATGCCTCCATGAGGCGAAATTCACTGTAAACATGACCGACATCATCTGGCCGCCACCTATCTTTTACAGTGCCTTCAGGAGCCGCCTCCTCTTCAGGGCCGAAGAAAGCTAGCAGCCGCCTCCTCCGGTAGCTGGTGCCACCATGCCAACATGGCTTATACGGGCCTCCGGTAAATCTCTGGAGGTCTATTTTTCTTTTCTGACTATGCCTATTGGCCTCCTGGGATACTTCCATCACCCTGTGGCTCCTGGTTTCATCTTTCCGCCATATTGGTCGGTCACCCATGAGGACACAATCATTACCGAGATCAGTAGAGGGTTCGTGTCTTTTTCTAGTTAGCATTCACCCCCCATGTTAGCATTATAATATGGGAATGATTATTTAATAACAAAAATTCACATAATTTAACCATGCATTATCCTCCATCATTAAATAATTAAACACGAATCAATCCATTGGACGGTTGATCCACCTTCTACACAATAATCAAGAACAGGGTAAAAGGAGGGATTAAGCACGTAACCCCCTACATGGAAATAGTGGATGAAACAATATATGTGGGATCAGAACCCGTGTTCATTGTCTCTAATCATCGCCCGTCATTGTTCGGTTTGAATCATCCAACGGTAGTGGATGCTCCGTTCTATGTTGGTGGAGGACATTGCTAGATGTTTGTTAGAGTTTCTTCTCATGAGTCACAAAAACCCATGCCCAATCTTTGTTTAAATAGAGATTAATCTCTCATATTGTGTTTAACATTATTATTCATTAATTAACACATTAATGAGTCAATTAAACACATAATAAATGTCGTTAAAATCCAATTAAATAAGAGCTTTAAGACATTAATAGTGTCACGACCCGCCCTCGGGGTCCGTGCCGTGACTACCCCAAGCCCGCCTTCCATAGGCCAGGGGCTGGCGACTAGCACCAAGGCGTAAATCCCGGTAAAAAGGGAAGGCATTGCCTTTGAAAAGTAAACACACACCACAGAGTAAACAAGCGGAAAGTAAACACTAAACAAACAGAGTACGACTGAAAGTGCGGAAAGGTAAATGGACCAGAATACAAACCCAAACTGAAAGTAAAGTACAACTAGAAAGGGAAAACAACAACTGAAAAGTAAAAGCCGCTACACCGAGCTGTCCACTGGAAATCCCACCTGAAGGGTGGGTACAGATAGCTCCTCTGTTCCACGGGTTCCGCCGTCCGCTCCGAGCACGTCCCGCCCAGTGGTCCACCTCCAGGTACCGTCCCGCTGTGCAAGCCTCAGCTAAGGTCAACGCTGTCCATCGTCTGCAACCAACACAACGTAGTGCGGGCAAAGCCCGTGCAGGGGTGAGTATAAGCTACTCAGTAGGGACCCCGAGACCCCTGAAGGTCTCTCAAATCCACAAAGGATAAACCACGAAGAAAAGTACAATCACGAAGTAACAACCGACACTGCTTAGGTATATGCCCATACATACACCTAAGTCATCAATTAAAATACGCTCCAACCTCCGAGCCCAAGTACAACTCAGTCCACGCAGGAAAGTATACGCATTCCACATAGGAAAGCAAAACATAATCCACACAGGATTGCACAACACAATCCACACAGGAAAGCAACAGGATTCAGCTCACACAGGTATACTTTTTCAAGGACGATAAAGATGATCACTGATCCATCTAAGTCGTTGGACCCATGAAGGATCGATAGGTAACTAACCCCCGCAAAGACCCACACAGGATCGGGCCCACACAGGACCTGTAGGCGCTGGTTCACACAGGACCGCTGAGCGCAGAGACCCACACAGGATCGGGCCCACATAGGACCTGTAGCACTGATCCACGTAGGATCGCTGAGTGCTGATGTCGTCGTCGTCGAATCCACACAGGATCTCTGTACTGTCGTCGTCGCAGTCACAGTAGCAGTAGAACAGTCGCAGCCAGCACTAGGGTTCCCGCACATAGCAAGCTCGTTCGGAGGGTCCACTCCACGAGCCGAGAGGCTGATACATCAACTGTCACGAAAACCAGAGTTGATGTATCCAAAAGTTCCGTATCGTCAACAGGAACTCAACGCAACAGACGGCGCGTCGATCGGACACCCGGTCTGAGAGTTATTGGCATTTTCGTCTCCGGGGCCCGGTTGGTTTTTAAGGCAAAACCAACCCGACCGTACTCCACCTGCGTCCAAACCTCGGGCGGAGTATGCCAAAAGATTTGTCTCACTAAGAGGGACTCAACACAGCTGACGGCACGTCAATCGGACGTTCGTAGCTCAAGATATGAGCGTTTCCGCTCCGAAGGCCCGGTTGGTTTCGTGAACGAACCAACCCGGCCGAACTCAATGTAAACCGAAACCTTGAGTGCGATATAACGAAAAGACCGTCTCGATCCAAGGATCGCGTTGCCGCAGACGGTTCGTCATTCGGAGGTCCGAGGCTCAAGATATGGCCCAAAAACCGATTCTGGTTCGAAACGGGGGGGGTCCGGGTCCGGGCCGACCCGGCCCGACCCCCCCCCCCCCCCTGGGGTGGCGCGGCGGCGTGGCGGGCCGCGGCGTCCTGGCGCCGCGAGGGGCCGCACGTGGGGGATAAGCCCCGCTGATTTGAAGCGGCGCGGCCTTTGTGCCGCGCCTTTGCAACAAACGGCCCCCACGTGGGGGCCGGTTTAAAAAAGAGAACCGGGGGGCTGCTGCCCCCCCTTTCATGGAGCCGCCCCCCTCTTAAAGAGGGGGGTTTTACATGCTGGCCGAGGGATTAATTCCCCCGGTTTAATGCCTTCCGGCCGGCCAGCTGGCCGGCCGGTTTTCTCCAACGGGACCGGAAATTCCGGTCCCCCCTTCGGCTTCCGACGCCGGCGGCCCGGCTGCCGGTCTTCTCTTCCGCCGCGGCCCGGAACCGGCCGCGGTCTCCTCGTCCCGCCGCGGCCTGGAACTGGCCGTGGTGTTCGTCGTCCGGCGCGGTGCGACGGCACCGCACCCCTTTCGCCGTGCCTTGATTCCTTTCAACGCGGCGCGACGACGTCACGTTCTTGAAGATTCTACCTCGGCGTAGCGCGACGGCGCCGCGTAAAATAAAAGCACGATTATCCGCGTGGTGCGACGGCACCACGCCACTTGCTTCCACCAGCAAGAATAAACAAGAACGCTGGAGGGGGGTTCGGCCGTGTTCGTGCGGTCCGGCCCCCTCACGTTATAATAATAACGCAACGTAAATAATTCAAGCCACACGTTAGACTTGCTATTCACGATCAAGAATAAAATAAGGAAACCAAAAAGAAACGAACAACCCCTACCTCGGGTATAAGGTTCGAAGATTGTGAACGTTCCGCGGAAGACGACGTCGCGGAGGTCGGGCATCGCGGTAGCCGTTCGTCAAATTCGATGACGAAGGGATGCGTTCGAAGAGACACGTCGTTGGCGAAACTTGTACGCCGACGAAGGTTGTCCGAGGAAGAAGTGGCGTCCCCTTCGTTGACACGGTAAATGAAGAATCGAGGTGCGGCGTTCTTCGTCGGAGCTTGAGCGTTCTTCGTCAAGATGAACGTTCTTCGAGTTCTTCGTCAGAGTTGATGAAGAAGAAGAGCTCTCCACCTCTCAAGAAGACAAACAAAATAACCCAAAATAAAATAAGACAACAACTTATTTTATTATTACATAACACAAAAGAATTTCAAAAGTTTGAAATTCAAAAGGATTAACTCCCATAATTAAATAAGTAACTCAAGTCAATAAATGAGGCGTTAAGGGAGTTGGGAGAATTTGAAAGGATTAGGGGTTCGTGTGGGCCCCACCACACTTAATCCTCCCAAGGGAGGTTAAGTGGGTGTGGGTCCCACTTCCAACCCCCTTTGGTAGGTTTTATCAAGTTATAATAAAATTTGTTTTACACAAATTTTATTTAACTCAAACTAAAAACCCCAAAATTAACTTTCAACCCGCAACAAATGCAACTCCCGAAAAGGTCTCTTTAAGCGAATATCGGCGCTGTGAGTTCATCGGTGCCCTCAGATTTCAATTCTGAGCACCAGATCAAAATTTAGGAATTCCCGCTCGTTCGTTCACTGAACGTACCCGAGCCAAACTTCAGAAATTGATTCCGGGAACTCCGAGCCTCGGAATCAGGTGCCGTCTGAAACCGCACTCTTGAATAATTCTAAAGAAAATTAAGAAAAAATTTCCCTTGAATTTTACGGGTCTTTACATTACTCCCACCTCAGGGCTTTACGTTCCCGTAAAGATACATCAAAAACTAGGGAAACAAATGAGGGTACTGAGAACGCATCTGAGCCTCCCGCTCCCATGTGCTCTCCTGGAGATTCCCGTGCTGCCATCTGATGCGCACAAGAAGAATCGATCGCCCACGCCGGACCCGCTCCTGTCGATCCTCTATCTCCACCTGGACCTTCGTAAAAGTCGCCCCATCGTCAACGTCAAGCTCCCCATGGTCAATGATGTGCGTCGGGTCGTGCACGTATCTCCTTAGCTGAGATACGTGGAAGACGTCGTGCACCCGGTGCAACTGAGGTGGTAGAGCCAGGAGATAAGCCACCTCACCAATCCTGCTGAGAATCTGGAAAGGTCCGATGAAGCGCGGAGATAACTTGCCGCCTCGGCCAAATCTCCGAATACCACGTTGAGGTGAGACCCGCAAGAAGACGTGGTCGCCATCCTCGAAATCCAGTGGCCTCCACCTCCGGTCAGAATATGACTTCTGCCGGCTCTGAGCTGTCCTCATCTGCTCCTGGATGACCTGGACCTTCTCTGTCGTGGCCTGGACCATCTCTGGTCCCACCAGTGCTGACTCCCCAGGGTCTGTCCAGCACAAAGGAGATCTACATGGTCGGCCGTACAACGCCTCGTACGATGCCATCCCGATGGTGGAGTGGTAGCTGTTGTTGTACGCGAACTCCACCAAGGGTAGGTGGTCCTCCCAGCTACGACCAAAGTCGAGGACACCGGCACGGAGCATGTCCTCGAGTGTCTGAATGGTCCTCTCCGTCTGACCATCCGTCTGAGGGTGAAAGGCTGTGCTAAGACGTAGCTGCGTCCCGAACGCCTCCTGTAACCCCTTCCAAAGCCGGGAAGTAATGCAGGCATCTCGATCGGAAACGATAGATGATGGCACGCCGTGGAGCCGCACAATCTCCTGAACGTAGAGACGTCCCAAGCTCTCCACTGAGCCCTGCTCTCTGATGGGTAAGAAGTGCGCCGACTTGGTGAGTCGGTCAACAATCACCCAGATGGAGTCGTGACCTCTGGAAGTGCGTGGAAGTTCAGTCACAAAGTCCATAGATATGCCGTCCCACTTCCACTCCGGAACCTCCAAGGGCTGTACCAAGCCTGCTGGTACCTGATGCTCTGCCTTCACCTGCTGACAGGTGAGGCATCGAGAAACGAACTCTGCTACATCCTTCTTCATACCCGGCCATCAATGCTGTCGTCTGAGGTCCTGGTACATCTTCGCCACTCCAGGATGTACCTCTAAAGGAGAAGTGTGAAACTCTCTCAGTACTTCCTCTCGCAATGCGACTGGTACCATGGTACGTCCTCTGAAAAGGATGCCATGCTCTGATCCAAGGGAGAAACCATCAGGTGCCTATCCCGAGGATATCTGTGCACGCCGTGTCTCACAGTCAGCGTCCCCGCGCTGTGCCTCCCTGACTCGCTGCAGTAGTGGAGGAGTGACTGTGAGAGACTGAAGAAAGGCTGCTCCATCTCCATCCACGAAGGATATCTGTAAGGAGGCTAGCTGCTCCGTCGCCTCCTCAAGTAGCTGAATGCCCGTCCTCCTGCTGAGGGCATCGGCTACTACGTTCCCCTTCCCAGGAGTATAGACTATCTCAAAGTCATAGTCCTGGAGGAACTCGAGCCATCGTCGCTGTCTCAGGTTCAGGTCCTTCTGCGAGAAGATAAACCTGAGACTCTGATGATCGGAAAAGACTGTAAAGCGCTCGCCCATCAGATAATGTCGCTATATCTTTAGAGCGAAGACCACTGCTGCTACCTCCAGGTCATGGGTAGCGTAGTTCTGCTCATGCGGTCTCAACTGTCGTGATCCATAGGCGATCACTGCCCGCTCCTGTATCAGAACACATCCGAGTCCGGTCCCTGATGCATCGCAGTAGACTACGTACCCTACTCCCTCCTCAGGCAACCTCAAGATAGGTGCGCTAGTCAATCTCTGTCTCATCTCCTGGAAGCTCTGCTGACATCTGTCTGACCACACGAAGGGTTTCCCCTTCTTCGTCAAAGTTGTGAGTGATGCTGCAACTCTAGAGAAGTCTGGAACGAATCTCCGATAGTATCCAGCTAGTCCCAAGAAACTCCGAACCTCAGTCACGCTCCTGGGTGGCTCCCATGCTAACACAGCCTCAATCTTCGCGGGATCCACTGTAACTCCCGCCTCAGAGATAACTTGTCCCAAAAAGTGGACCTCACGTATCCAGAACTGGCACTTCAAGAGCTTACCATAAATCTGGTGCTCTCGGAGTGTGTCAAGAACAACTCGCAAGTGATAGGCGTGCTCCTCCTCTGTCGTAGAGTAAATCAGAATGTCTTCGATGAAGACCATGACAAACCGATCGAGGTATGGCTGAAAGATCCTGTTCATGAGAGCCATGAACACTGCTGGAGCATTGGTTACACCGAAAGGCATAACCAAGAACTCATAGTGGCCATACCGACATCTGAAGGCCGTCTTCTGCACATCCTCGTCTCTGACTCTGAGATGATGATAGCCTGACCTGAGGTCTATCTTCGAGAACCACCGTGCTCCCTTGAGCTGATCAAAGAGGTCATCAATCCTCGGTAGCGGATACTTGTTCCTCACTGTCACCTGGTTCAGGCGACGATAGTCAACACAAAGTCGCAAGCTCCCGTCCGCTTTCTTGGCGAACAATATCGGGGAAGCCCAGGGTGAAACACTGGGTCGGATGAATCCCTTGGCCTGCAAGTCCTCCAACTGTACCCGTAGCTCTCGAGGCTCGGCGGGGGCCATCCGATATGCTGGAGTGGATATCGGGGCTATTCCGGGGTACAAGTCAATATAAAAGTCTACCTCTCTGTGAGGAGGTATCCCTGGAACGTCGTCAGGAAAAACGTCCGCAAACTGATCCACCACTGCAGGAAAACCAGGACTCCGCACGTCAAATGCTCCAAGGATGAGGCTAGCCAACTGATGAGTGATGGGCTGTCCTCTCCTCCGCGGAAGTCCATCCTGTGCTGCTAAGGCTCCCTTCTCGCCGGTGAAGGTGAACCTGCTCCCATCGGTGCGTACACAACGCACCTTGCGCCTAAAACAGTCAATCTGTGCATGGACTGTAGATAGCCAATCCATGCCCAAGATGACGTCGTAAGTCCTCGACGCTGCTACAAGAAGATCCCAGCCGAAGCTCTCGCCTCCTAGTGTAAGCTCACACTGCCGGCACCAGTGCGTAATCGTCGAGTCTGCTCCCGTATGAGTCTCTAGCCGTAAGGATCGAGCCAACGGCTCTGTCGGAATCTCCGAGCTCCGAACAAGGGCAGCAGCTATGAAAGAATGACTCGCTCCTGTGTCTATAAGAACTGCAGCAAGGGTGGAACAGACACAGATAGTACCTCGAATCATCTCGGGTGCGCCGTGGTCGTAGGCCTCTGCTGCCTGGAGCTGTGCCTGTCGCTACCCGCTAGCTCCCTGTGGTCGGGGTGGACCTCCTGGTGGTGGTGGTGGTAGAGCCTCAAAGCGTCGGCCACCACCAGCTGCTCGTCCAGCTCCTCTGCCTCGTCCGCCTCCTCCCTGCGGACCGCCACGGTCGATCCTCTGCCTCTGCCTCGGTGGTCCATCAACTGACTGCTGCTCCCCGGCACGGCGGGTCGGGCAGTCACGAGCCATGTGGCCCTGCCCGCCGCACGAGTAGCACTGTCTGCCTCTCGGAAGACTGGCCCCGCGATGTGTGCCCCGCACTGCTGAGCCAGTGCCCTGAGATCGTCTGCCCGAAGGTCTGGTCTGTCTGGACCCGTGAGTCATCCGTCGACTGCCTGCTGCAGATGACTCTGCCACGTGCCGCCCTGCGGTGGGTCGCTATGCTGGTGTAGACTCAGCAAGGAAGCTCTCGATCAGAAGGGACCGCTCCAGTACTCCTGTCTGAGTCGGTATGCTGAGGGAGATCAGCGATGCCCTGATCTCGTGTCTCAAACCCTGCTTGAAGGTCCGGGCCCGGAAGAATGGGTCACGTACCATGTCGGTCGAGTAGCGCGAGAGATCGGTAAATCTCGCCGAGTACTGAGCGACCGTCATGCTGCCCTGCCGCAGCTGTAGAAGCTCCTGGATGCGCACCGCACGAAGGGTGGCAGGGACGAACTCCGAGCGGAAGAGGCTCTCAAAGTCCGTCCAAAGTAGAGATGCCTCATCGTGCACCTGGAGCATCAAGCTCCATCATCATCCTGCTGCTGCGTGTAGTAGGCTCGCAGCGAGGATCACCATGAGGTCTGCTGGTGTCCTCACTAGCCTAAACACTCGAACCACTGCCTCCAGCCAGTCCTCTGCTGCCTGGGGATCCGTCTCCCCGCGAAACCTGGGTGGTCGCTGGCGCTGAAACTCATGCAGTGCACTGAGGCGACGTGCATCGTCAGCGGTTGCTGCTGGAAGCATCGGGGGATCGGCGGGTAAAGCTACCGCCGGTGCCACTACTGGAAAAGGGCCCTGCACCGAGGCCTCGTCGCTCGGTGGGCTGTCGTCACACTCGACTCTCGGAACCCTAGCTGGCTGCCGTCGTGGGGCCATCCTGAAAAGGAAACAGCTGCGCCACGGTTAGAACAGTATACCTGGTGAGCTGATATAAGTAATCACAAAGAAAACTTTGAAACACACACGCAATCAATGTTTTCGTGAATTAAGTCGGAAATCAGAAGTCAGGGTCCTGGTGTACGGATTCGTCGGCCGCCGCACCAACACTGGACTCCCGGGACTGATAACCACACTCAATACACTAAACATTATTTCTTCACATAGAAAAGATCAGAGTTCGCGGTAGAACCGAACTCCTCTGATACCAATTTGTCACGACCCGCCCTCGGGGTCCGTGCCGTGACTACCCCAAGCCCGCCTTCCATAGGCCAGGGGCTGGCGACTAGCACCAAGGCGTAAATCCCGGTAAAAAGGGAAGACATTGCCTTTGAAAAGTAAACACACACCACAGAGTAAACAAGCGGAAAGTAAACACTAAACAAACAGAGTACGACTGAAAGTGCGGAAAGGTAAATGGGCCAGAATACAAACCCAAACTGAAAGTAAAGTACAACTCGAAAGGGAAAACAGCAACTGAAAAGTAAAAGCCGCTACACCGAGCTGTCCACTGCAAATCCCACCTGAAGGGTGGGTACAGATAGCTCCTCTGCTCCACGGGTTCCGCCGTCCGCTCCGAGCACGTCCCGCCCAGTGGTCCACCTCCGGGTACCGTCCCGCTGTGCAAGCCTCAGCTAAGGTCAACGCTGTCCGTCGTCTGCAACCAACACAACGTAGTGCGGGCAAAGCCCGTGCAGGGGTGAGTATAAGCTACTCAGTAGGGACCCCGAGACCCCTGAAGGTCTCTCAAATCCACAAAGGATAATCCAAGAAGAAAAGTACAATCACGAAGTAACAACCGACACTGCTTAGGTATATGCCCATACATACACCTAAGTCATCAATTAAAATACGCTCCAACCTCCGAGCCCAAGTACAACTCAGTCCACGCAGGAAAGTATACGTATTCCACATAGGAAAGCAAAACATAATCCACACAGGATTGCACAACACAATCCACACAGGAAAGCAACAGGATTCAGCTCACACAGGTATACTTCTTCAAGGACGATAAATATGATCACTGATCCATCTAAGTCGTCGGACCCACGAAGGATCGATAGGTAACTAACCCCCGCAAAGACCCACACAGGATCGGGCCCACACAGGACCTGTAGGCGCTGGTTCACACAGGACCGCTGAGCGCAGAGACCCACACAGGATCGGGCCCAGATAGGACCTGTAGCACTGATCCACGTAGGATCGCTGAGTGCTGAAGTCGTCGTCGTCGAATCCACAAAGGATCTCTGTACTGTCGTCGTCGCAGTCACAGTAGCAGTAGAACAGTCGCAGCCAGCACTAGGGTTCCCGCACATAGCAAGCTCGTTCGGAGGGTCCGCTCCACGAGCCGAGAGGCTGATACATCAACTGTCACGAAGACCAGAGTTGATGTATCCAAAAGTTCTGTATCGTCAACAGGAACTCAACGCATCAGACGGCGCGTCGATCGGACACCCGGTCTGAGAGTTATTGGCATTTTCGTCTCCGAGGCCCGGTTGGTTTTTAAGGAAAAACCAACCCGACCGTACTCCACCTGCGTACAAACCTCGGGCGGAGTATTCCAAAAGATTCGTCTCACTAAGAGGGACTCAACACAGCTGACGGCACGTCAATCGGACGTTCGTAGCTCAAGATATGAGCGTTTCCGCTCCGAAGGCCCGGTTGGTTTCGTGAACGAACCAGCCCGGCCGAACTCAAAGTAAACCGAAACCTTGAGTGCAATATACCGAAACGACCGCCTCGATCCAAGGATCGCGTTGCCGCAGACGGTTCGTCATTCGAAGGTCCGAGGCTCAAGATATGGCCCAAAAACCGATTCTGGTTCGAAACGAGGGGGTCCGGGTCCGGGCCGACCCGGCCCGACCCCCCCCCCCTGGGGCGGCGCGGCGGGCCGCGGAGACATGGCGCCGCGAGGGGCCGCACGCGGGGGCTAAGCCCCGCTGATTTGAAGCGGCGCGGCCTTTGTGCCGCGCCTCTGCAACAAACGGCCCCCACGTGGGGGCCGGTTTAAAAAAGAGAACCGGGGGGCTGCTGCCCCCCCCCCCCCTTCATGGAACCGCCCCCTCTTAAAGAGGGGGGTTTTACATGCTGGCCGGGGGATTAATTCCCCCGGTTTAATGCCTTCCGGCCGGCCAGCTGGCTGGCCGGTTTTCTCCAACGGGACCGGAAATTCCGGTCCCCCCTTCGGCTTCCGACGCCGGCGGCCCGGCCGCCGGTCTTCTCTTCCGCCGCGGCCCGGAACCGGCCGGGATATCCTCGTCCCGCCGCGGCCCGGAACCGGCCGCGGTGTTCGTCGTCCGGCGCGGTGCGACGGCACCGCGCCCCTTTCACCGTGCCTTGATTACTTTCAACGTGGCGCGACAACGTCGCTTTCTTGAAGATTCTACCTCGGCGTAGCACGACGGCGCCGCGTAAAATAAAAGCACAATTATCCGCGTGGTGCGACGGCACCACGCCACTTGCTTCCACCCGCAAGAATAAACAAGAACGATGGAGGGGGGTTTGGCCGTGTTCGTGCGGTCCGGCCCCCTCACGTTATAATAATAACGCAACTTAAATAATTCAAGCCACACGTTAGACTTGCTATTCACGATCAAGAATAAAATAAGGAAACCAAAAAGAAATCAACAACCCCTACCTCGGGTATAAGGTTCGAATATTGTGAACGTTCCGCGGAAGACGACGTCGCGGAGGTCGGGCGTCGCGGTAGCCGTTCGTCAAATTCGATGAAGAAGGGATGTGTTCGAAGAGACACGTCGTTGGCGAAACTTGTACGCCGACGAAGGTTGTCCGAGGAAGAAGTGGCATCCCCTTCGTTGACACGGTAAACGAAGAATGGAGGTGCGGCGTTCTTCGTCGGAGCATGAGCGTTCTTCGTCAAGATGAATGTTCTTCGAGTTCTTCGTCAAAGTTGAAGAAGAAGAAGAGCTCTCCACCTCTCAAGAAGACAAACAAAATAACCCAAAATAAAATAAGACAACAACTTATTTTATTATTACATAACACAAAAGAATTTCAAAAGTTTGAAATTCAAAAGGATTAACTCCCATAATTAAATAAGTAACTCAAGTCAATAAATGAGGCGTTAAGGGAGTAGGGAGAATTTGAAAGGATTAGGGGTTCGTGTGGGCCCCACAACACTTAATCCTCCCAAGGGAGGTTAAGTGGGTGTGGGTCCCACTTCCAACCCCCTTTGGTAGGTTTTATCAACTTATAATAAAATTTGTTCTACACAAATTTTATTTAACTCAAACTAAAAACCCCAAAATTAACTTTCACCCCGCAACAAACGCAACTCCCGAAAAGGTCTCTTTAAGAGAATATCGGCGCTGCGAGTTCATCGGTGCCCTCAGATTTCAATTCCGAGCACCGGATCAAAAGTTAGGAATTCCCGCTCGTTCGTTCACTGAACGTACCCGAGCCAAACTTCAGAAATTGATTCCGGGCACTCCGGGCCTCGGAATCAGGTGCCGTCTGAAACCGCGCTCTTGTAAAATTCTAAAGAAAATTAAGAAAAAATTTCCCTTGAATTTTACGGGTCTTTACAAAAAGTCTGTCATTAAAATTATGACGTTTCACTACAGTCCCACCGATGCCGCTCAATAGTTAAATGGAATGAATAAAATAACATTGGAATTATTTTGTTATTAATTTTTTATGTTCTTAAAATTATCCTTTCCATATGACCATTTTCGGTCGAAGTTAAGCTTCCCTTAAGTGAATCTCAACACTTCAGATCCAACGATGCCCTCCGATTTATAATCAAATCATCTCTTCTAAATATTGAAATCGTTACTCGCTCGTTTACTGAACGTACATTAAAAATGTTCAAAAATTATTTACAGTCACCCTCCACACATGTCGGTCAAGGTTAGGACCTTATAAAGGGGAACACACCCCTACGAGCTCAACGGTACTCTCGGATATCAAATCCGAGTTGCTGTTTATGTGTTAAAGAATATAACAATAAAATATTTGTTACTTAATAATTCTATTTACATCATGAAACTAACATCCACTATTGGAACGCGCTGGATATTGTTAGGATCTGCCTATGGAAAGTATACACTTAAGATTTCTGCAGTGGTCTCATATTTTCAATTCAAGTCACCATTTGTGAGTTAAAAGAATTAGAAAAATAAAATAATTTTATTTAATACTTTTAATTATGATTATTCCATTTTTTGGTTTTCTCACTGGAGGCCTATGCCGACTAAACATAAGTCGTGCCTTGGGTGAAACTACCATACTCTATGCAACGATTCCCTCATATTTATTATATGGGAAACCATTTAAGAGTTATTCCACTTTTTAGGAATAATACTCACACAAACTATTTAATACTTAAAAATTTTCAACGGATCATTCCGGGCACTCTGGGCCTTGGAATTGGGTGAAGTAAATTTTCACAGTCTTAGAAAAAATCCATACAATAAAAATATATAGAGAATTTCTGGGTCTTTAAATTATCCCTACCACAGGGCTAAACATTCTTGAAATCCAGAACAACGAAAAATAAAAAAAGTGGGTTACTTAGCATGAATATGAACCTCCCGATCCCATGTGCTCTGCTGTGGGTTTTCGTGCTGCCACTGAAATCTTAGAAGAGGAATTGACCGTCCATAGAGGACTCAATTATGGTGATCCACAATCTCTACTGGGAACTGCACAAATGTTTCCCCATTGCTAATGTACATCTCACCCTAGTAAATGACATTCAATGGATCATGCACATATCTCCTTAGCTACGACACGTGAAAAACATTATGCCTTTGGTGCATCCATGGGTGAAGAGATGGTCAGTACCCCACCTCTCCATCTCTACTCAAAAACTGAAAATGTCTAACAAACCTCAGAGATAGCTTACCGCTCTGGCCAAATCATCTCAATCCTCATTGATGAGAGACTCGAAGGAAAACATGATCACCCACCTCAAACACCAAGGGTCTCCGTCACCTAAGGGAATTATAATTATGCCTACTTTGTGCATGACTCGTCTAGTCTTGGATGATCTGCACCTTCTTAGTGGTAGCCTGTACCAACTCTGGACCCATGAGTTCTGACTCTCCTGGGTCTGTCTAGAATAGGGGTGATCTTTAAATATTCTAATACAAGGCCTAAAATGGTGCCATGCCCGATATGGAGTTAAAACTATTGTTGTGTGAAAAATCCACTAATGGTAGGTGGTCCTCCAAACTGTAAAAAAAATCCTTGACACACGAATAAAGCATTTACACCAAGTTCTATTTGGTCCGCTCTATCTGACAATCTGTTTAGGGGTAAAAGCTAGGATCAATCATGTTGGAACCTAATTCTCATCTATCACTTGATTACATGTGAGGAATTGCGAAATTAACTCAACCACCGCTTTCTTCCTCCCTAACAAACAGTATAAATATTTGAGGTCCTTGTAAATCATTTCAAAAAATAGGATGTACTGCCCAAGGTGTTGTTTGGAATTCCCTCAACACCTCCTCCCATAACATCACAGGTACCGTGGTGTGTCCTCTAAAAAGAGTGACGTTCTCCCCACCATCATAAAATCCTTCAGGAGAATTTCTTTAGTATATCTGATTACATCAAGTCTCACAGTGAAGGTCCCCAGGTTCTGACTATGTGAATCACTGAAGTAGTGGTGGAGTGAATTTATTTGACTAAAGGTAAGCTAATTCATCACTATCTACAAAGGATAACTATAATGAAGACAGTTGCTCTGTCGCATCACTCAGCAACTGTAAACCAGACCTCCTTTTAAGTGTGTCTACCACCACATTCCATTTAATAGGAGTATATACTATCTAAAAGTCATAGTTGTGTTGGAAATGTAACCATCTCCATTTTCCCAACTACAGAAAATTCTACGGGAACATTTCCATCCGCAAAAAAGGATACCCTCTTTAAGTGAGTGATTTTCCCATCCATCTTTTAGAAGTTGGTACTCACTCTTCACTACCACTTGGTTAAGGTGCCTGTAGTCCACACATAACCTAGAACATTGGGTCTTACAAAGACCTTTTTCTAAAATTCCTCCACCTACTCCCCCGACATGTGAAGCCCTATGAATGTCCTCTGATATACTGACACTAATATCGGTTCCACATCTTGGTATAGAATGATTTAGAAGACCCTCCCCTAGCAAGTAGGTAATTAAAGAAACATAGTCTGAAAGGATGACCTCGCACACTACCACTACTGTTGGGATCTGTAAACTAAAAACATTAACTACCACAAGTTTAAGGTTGGCCGACTCATGATTAATCGGCTGCACCCTCCTATAGATGTGATTATCTAGTGATTCTTGATATTACTTTTTCGTTGACCCAGGATAACCACATTCCAATGATATAGATATAATACTTCCTTTTTTCCAAAAAAAAGTCAATTGTAGCATGAACTGTGGATGACCATTCCATACCCAGACTAACCTTGAATGGCCTTGATGCTTCCACCATGATTTTCCAACCGAAACTCTTACCTCAAGAGTCATATCACATCATTGATGTAAGTGTTATTATTAAGTCTCCTACCAAGGGTATCTGTAATCATACGGGTCAAGTAAACGGTTTAACCAGAAACTATTGGTCTCGAATAAGATTCATGAAAGAAAGGAATGATTAGTACCTTTGTATATTAATGTGATAGCTATTAGTAGACCCAGACTATACATTGAGTCATTCTTAGAGCCTTTGGGTCACACTCCTTGACAGCATATAGCTACTCCCTTCCCCTATTCTCCGGCTCCGTAGGCCTAGTGGGGGCCACATTGGGGAGCTGGTTGCAACATGTTGAAATGTATACCACCTCCTACTACTCTCTGAGCCCATCTTCCACGTATGAGGCCATGTAGACTCATATTTCCCTATCACTTTCTCTTCCCAAAACATTTACACATTCATTTATCGGCGACCAACTTCGGTTTCCTACTTTCGCACTCCCGACAATAACTAGTTGTATCTACTAATCCAAATAATCCTTAACAAAAAAGGTTCTCTATAGCACCCTAACATATGTTGGAATGCACATTGGAATTGTGCTAGCTCAGATGTCCCCATGAACATATCACTCAGAGATCAAATCCCTGAAGCACATGTCATATCGTATTCATCAAGTACATAGAATGGTTAATACGCCTCGATGAATACTCATCTACCGATATTTAGTCCTACCGAATCTATAGAATATATTTGGAACACACACATCCCCTTCTATGGGGAAGGTTCTCAAGCTCTATGCATGGAAAAATTCACCTCATTATAAGATATGGGTAATCTAAACCATGTCATCTCCCTATTGAGCCACATAGAATTCTCACTCCCCGGAGCACCATTTTATCTAATAGTTCCTTAGTTATATGGAAATTCAGTCACCACCTAATTTCAGTCTTTAGTTACCTATGAGTCACGATTGCCTCATACCCTGAGGGGTATCTATCATGGATACTCGTTTAATGCACTGAGCATACATGTGTCCTCTACCGGTAGTGCCAGTAGTAACTGTTGACCATCAGGTAGTGGTATCACTAGGACACCACCCGTAGGTACCATCTCTGGAAACAATCCTTGTACAGAAGCCTCATCACATTTTGGACTATCCTCATGGTGACACATTGGAATTCTAGATGGTGGTCTGCATGGATGCATCTTGAATGTGAATTAAGATGAACCATGATCTATAATTTATACCTGGTGAGTAGACACAAAAGATATCAATTGAAGAAACATATTTATAACACATCCATATTATGGTTTTTCATACTGAGTAAGAAAACATAATTCCATGTCCTAGTGTACGGATACATCGGCCTCCGCACCAACACTGCACTCCCTAGACTAAAATCCAAACTCAAGACACTTAACACTATTGCTCCATTTAAAACATATACTCTTAGTTCTTCTTGTATAACCAAATCCTTTAATACCACTTGGCCATGACCTGTCCACTAGGACCCTTGTCATGACTACCCAAATCCCACCTTCTATTTTCCAGGGTTTGGAGAGTAGCACCAGAAAATCGTATCTCTAAAATGGGAAGTCATTTCCTTTAAAAATTCACACACAGAGACTAGTTAAAAAATTTAAAAACACTTAGAAAACTACTGAAGTAAAAGTGTGAATTGAAAGTAAAGGGGTAAATATATACAAGCCCAACTAAAAGAAATAATACAAAAAATAGAAAATAGCTCCTAATATCATCCTCCAATGATCTTAACTGATGGGTAGGTACAACTCGTCACTGCGATTCCCCACATCAACAGGACAACTTCGTGCACCGTGTAGTCCTGACTCCCTAATCTCGGTCGATGATTTCCATCTTATGACCAAGACAGAACAAGGTGTGTGAAATTCCCATGCTGGGGTGAGTATAAAAATACCTAGAAGGGACCCCATGTTCCCTGAAGGTCTCCCAAAATACAATAATTGAACAACAACAATGCATGATCTTAAACACAAAGCACAAGTAATGACTCAACTCAAACCCAATATTTATCTTAATGAAAATGAATATAGATGATTAGTAGTAAAGCTATATCATCTTATTATGTTGAGTTTATTTTTTTGCTAGAACTCACAAGGTCTCTAATGGTTCCAACCCATAGAGGGTCACTAGGTTCTGACCCACACCAGATCTCTAGGTGTTGACCCACACATGATCGTTAGGTGGTGACCTACGGAGGATCGCTAGGTGCTAACCCACAAATGATCACTCAGTAATGACCCATGGGAGATCACTAGGTTCTTACCCCCAAAGGATCACTAGGTGATGAACCAAACAAGAACCCTAGGTGCTGACCCACACAAGAACGCTTGGTGCTTACCCACACAGGATTGCTTGGTGATGACCCATGAAGGATCACTATTCTTTCATGACATCACATCCCAGCTACGGGATTCCCATACTTAACACGCTTAATTCTAGAGGATCCACTCCACATGACATTAGATTTATTTCAACCATCATGAAGTTCCATGAATAATAACCCAATGAACCTCTATGTCACAATAGTTCCAACGCAATAGAAGGCGTGTCAATCGGACGACCGGTCAGTATGTTATATGCATTTTAGGGCCGAGGGCCCTATTGGATTCGAGTCTAATCCAAACCGAACATACTCCAACATTCTCCAAAATAAAAATTGGAGTATCTCAAAATGTCTGCCTCATCATAGGGGTTCCAGCCCATAGTATATTCATCAAATGGATGGCTAGATTAGGAGTTACGACCATTTAATTGAAACTGGGCCCAAAAAATGTTCGGCTCTGGTCTGACCCAACCCGGCTCACTGGGTCCGGCCCAAAGGGGTTGGGATCATCTAAGATTGGATGGGCCCAGACCGACCTCCTGGAATGTGAGTATGGTCCTACCAACTCAGCTGGGTGAGGCTCGTCGGGCTGCTAGACCAGCCCAACCCATCCACCATGCATGTCCTACCTGCAGGGTGCTGGGTTCTACACCCCTTCAAAATGAACCGTAGTCCATTAGGTTCTTCAAAAAGGTGGAACCAGGCTGGCGCCACTCTCCTCCTGCTAACAGGTCTATTAGAGCAGTCTAGGGTTGGACCTACGGTCCGGGTCTTCCTCCGTTGCGTTAAGAGCCACAACACTTTCTCCATGATAGCCCATTGGCTGACACCACGTCCAATGTGGCGCGCCACTACAAAATCCACCATGTTGAACCACCGCAGAACTTCGTTGTGGTGTGTCGTTCACTGGAAATGCGGGTGGCATCAGATGGCCATATTCTTCCATCCATAGGACCATCAGGCGATGCCCCCTCTTCGTTGCTAGTGAGAGCCGACGACTGTCTCCACTGTTTGTTGGTATCGCCCCGCCGACAGGGCTTCTACTGGCCTCCAGTGAAGCTTTGTAGGTCCTTTTTTTTCTGACTATGCCCAAGGGTTTCCCGGGACACTACCCTCACAGTGTCACCCCTGGTTTTTTTCTGCAATATTGGACGGTCACCCACGAAGAACACAATCATAACTGAGATCCGCAGAGGGTCTAGGCCTTTTTAAGTTCAGCCAGTGCCCTCCACGCTAGCGTTACAATATAGGATGGATAATTTAATCATAAAAACTCCCATAAAGTGACCCTATATTATCCTCCCACCTTAAAGAACAAAATGAAGATCAACCCATTGGACGATTGATCATTTTTCTTCATAATATTCATGAATGAGAAAAAAAAAGGAGGAATTAAGCACGTAACCCCCGACCTAGAAATGTTGGAAGACTCTGTGGATGTGGGAGAAAAACCTGTGTTCATTTGTGCTAATCTTCTCTAATCGTTTTCCAGTTCGAATCATCCAACGGTCATCAAATCTCCATTCTACATTGGGGGAAGATGTCATTGGAACATGATCCGAGGTTCCTCTCATGAGTCACCAAAACCAATGCCCATCCTTTGTTTAAATATACATTAAACCCTCAAATTGGGTTTATCATTAGGATTATTTAATTAACTATAATTAATGAGTTAATTAAAAGCATAACCATTTTCGTTAAAAAAAAAAGAGATGGTTAAGGCAATAAAAGTCTCTCATTAAATGTCTGACATTGCACTACGGTCCCACGACCATCGTTCAAGGGTTACAAGGATATAATAATATAACATTGGAGTTATTTAATTATTATTTTTGTAAAGTCCAATAATTAACATTACCATCTGACCCTTCGTAGTCAAATTTACGCTTCCCATAAGAAAATCACATCACTGTGGATCCAACGGTGACCTTTTATTTTTTAATTTGTGCGCTGGTTCAAAATATATAAATCACCGCTCAAAACATTACTAAATTTATATTAAAAAAGGATAAAAAATTATTAACACTCACCCTTGACCAATACCGGTCAAGGATAGGCTATGCCTCAGGGGATCACTCCCTTAAACGTCGGCTAATGTTATGATATTTACAAAGAAATCATTCCCTCACGAGATCAGTAGAGGTCTCATATTTGTAATCCGAGTCAACATTCGTGAGTTATAAGAATTCGAAAAATAAAATAGTTTTATTTAATTATTTTATTTACGGTTATTCCATTTTTGGGGTTTCTCAATGGAGTCCTACGAAGACTAAACATAAGTTGCGGCTTGGGGAAAATTGTCATCCTGAACTCAATGATAAGCTCAAATTTATGATCTAGGCTTATTTAGGATTTATTCAACTTTTTTAGGAAAATTATTCTCACCTTTTTTTTAAAGATTAACATTTCTCAATAGACCATTCCGAGCACTCCGGGCCTTAGAATCACGTGCTGTCAATTTTCGTAGTCTTGTAATAATTCTATATAATTAAAAAACATAATAAATTTCATAGTCTTTACATCAATACTATCCTTGGACAAATAAATCACAAACCATCAAGAGAATGATTAAGGATACTATCACTACAAGAATTTCCTTGTGGGTAAAAAATAGATGATAGTTGTCATTAATGAATCAATATAGTATATTTTAAATACATTACAGATTAAAATGTTCTTTTGTTTTGAAAAAACATTAGGAGTTATTTATAAAATATTCCTTTTAATGATGAAAAAGTCACTTCAATGAAATGACGGCCGATGAATCCATTAAAGTCGTATGAGGTAAAAATAATATTCCTTTTGTACGACTAAATGGAAATAAAATACTTGTTATGAAAGAGACAAAAATATTTATTTGGAACAATTGTAAAAGGAAAAAATGGAAAAAATTTCTTTACCAAATCATTTTATAAAACGTTATTAAATTTTTTAGTAAAAATGGGGTTTAGAATAAAACAGTTCCTCTGACTAAAGAGAGAAATAAAGTCGTGTTTTATAAAAAACATTTTCTAAAAAAATAGTACCAATGAATTAATGATTTGTACTAATACATTAAAATGGTAAGGAATAACCATATAATTATAAAATTCTATATTTATTAATGGTTATATAATTTCTGTGAATGGAAATACCCTTAAAAGATCATTATTGTTTTTGGTGAGGAATATAATCAATAAACATCCCAAAGTGCCCCATACCAAGTTGAAATATATTTAAAAATAATAATCATACATGAATAACATTATATAAATATTTAAAATATCATGATAGTATTTAGATTCAATATATATCATGTAAATGGATGTACATACACCATGTTAATGAAACTAGGTTCATAATGACAAGTAAGACTCAACTGAATGTAAATTGAGACGAAAATCCTGTACATATGAATGGAAAGAACAAAAAGTGATAATCATAAAATGAAACATCAAAATAACATGAAGATATTATGGTTCACTATAATATATTTCAATGTGGGAGTATTTAAACCATATATAATAAATTAGGTGCACAACAATTAAGTATGACTCATTAAATAAAAATGATTCAATAATCCCTTACCTTGTGTATACTTTCAGGGGAACTCCCATTATGTTTATGCCTAATAAACTAATGTTAATTTTATACTCTCATGATAAATTGTTTTGTTTTTATAATTACTTATATTTTACATATTATGATGTTTTTTACAATTACTCAAACAATTATGTTTACATCAGGTGTTTTTGATCAAGTTTGGTTTGTTTGTAAAAAAATTTATTGTTGGTCATTTATGGTCATAGGTTTCAATATATAACATCTCTAAAATAATAACCAGTAAATAACTATCATATTTATACATAAATTTTAATTTTAAAATAAATCATTAATTATGGTTATGAAAAATGAATCAATGGTTCCATCATGGAGACGGTAGGCCATATATATGCTTGAGTGACATTCTCATTTTAAAATGATCAATGTGGAAAGAATAAAAGTAACTAAAATATTTTCAGAAAGAACCTTATATAGTAAATACCATATTATTTAGTAACATATATATATATATATATATATATTTGGTTTAAATGGAATCACATCATATAAAATACGTGGTAGTCAACACGTCCATGAATAACGTTATCGCTTTTTATGTGTGTGAAAGGGTAATAAAAAAATGATATACATATATATTATATTTTGAAAAATCTAAATATTTCATAAATATAATGTATATTTTTTGTATGCGTCATATTTATTATTAAAATCATCCTTTATACATTCCATGTATAGTGTGAACAAATCACAATGCTTTTAGGGGGCGGTAGTCCACACTACCTCAAAGGATATTATCTTATTAAGGTAAAATGTAAAGTATTAAAGTAGTAAGTAATAAAATTATTAATGAATTTTTAATAAATAATAAATTTCATATATAATTTATATAAACATAGATCCCATCATAATGGCCACCATGGGAGGCGGTATGGAAAAATTGAACAATTATCGTTTTGTGGGGTAGTAGTTCTCCGTACATAGAAACATTATATCTCTTTCCCAATAGATGGTCGTGTCTGTACATTTATGTCTAAATATAAGAATAAAAAATACCATTATATTCAGGATACTGGTTTTGTTATAAAATAAAATAATAAGGATAATTTTGCGGTGGAGAATGGAAATGAAAATAGAGAGATTTTCAAATGACATTACCTTTTAATTGGGTAACTTCTTTTGGTTTAACCAAAAGGTATTCATGGAATTTATTCTGACCAAAGGGAGGATTATATGTCTAGGGAAGTGATGTTGGTAGGTAATTTGGGAAGATCATGTCCGAATATAAGAGTTTCGAGAGGTGTGAGGAATGGGTAGAGGTTGTGGGCTTTTTAGGTGAGGAAAAGGACTCACATGGTATTCATGAAATGAAGTTAGATGTACAGATGTTCTTACCTAATAAAAGTCATACCAAACAACCCAAACTCATTAATGGAAAGTAAATGTCAAATATATTTCTATACAATGGGGTTGAGACCAGTTTCCAGGTAATTTAGGGAACATAAACATAGGGTTTTGACCATTTTAAGGCAAATTACATATTAATCACTATAAGTAGTTTTAATCACATTTACAAATAATTTTAGTCAAAAATATTTCATTGATACTATTATAACTCACGTATTATCTTTATTATAATGGTTTATTTAGTTTTTTCATCATTTAAATCATAGAAGCAACATAATTTGGATTAATGCTAATCTAGAAGACTAAGGGATTTACTACTTTTAGTAGAATTTTTATCAAAAAATAATTATGTTTATATATTCAATTTAAAAATATAAATTGATTTTTATGAATTAAATTGTAATACTATTTGTATAATTGATCCAATTTGAAATTAAAACAATTTTTTATCATTAATAATTATTTAAACAAAAATTTTGTTTTTTACTTAAATTGAGAATTTTACACTATTCACTAAAAAATGATGTTTCTTAGAAAAATACCACAAATTATTCCTAAGATGATTTTGAAAATTTTAATTCCAAAATAATAACTATTATTTAAAATTAAATTGATACAAGTGTCAACTTTATGATTTAAAATTTGTTCTCCCTTAAAAGGTGGTAAAATTGCCATTATAAATTTTTAGGGTTTTTTGTGAAATATTAGGATTGCTGTTATATTATTCATGAAATATCTAAAGGATGAAAATAAATTTTTTTATTGAATTCATAACATATATATTCCATTAAAATAATTTAGTAAATTTAATTACTTTTATTTATTATTTTAAATTAGCTTCATGAGTATAAAAATAGTTTTCTATAAAAATATCCTTTTTATAATCAGTTGGTTCTTATATTCATTACTAATTTATTTGTATCAAATGGTTTATTTTTCTAATCCATATATTTTCATAATATAGTTAATACTATTCACAACGGCTAGCATATATCTTATTATGTTAAATAATAATGTTAAAATAACATATTTTTTCACTATAAGACTCAATATTACCTATAGACAAAGACATCGAAGAAGATCACTTTTGTTTGTTACACAAGCTATAAAGGTAGGTCATTTTTGTGTACGATGTAAGATGACTCACTATCACATAAATTTCAAGATATATCGATGTTTCATTCATTCAAAACTTAAAAATATATTTTAAATTGTAAATATATGATAATTTATATGGATATTATATTACCTTACAAGATTTGTGTCTCGTTCCATACACTCTATTGAATTTTATGTTCCTACATTAGTTTTTTTGGGAATAACTTGTTAGTTCAATAGTTGAAAACTAGGAAAACCCTTCCCTGACCATTCTAACTTCAATGCCATAATAGAACCCACCTATGACCTCGTTACATCATACTTATTCCTGATGTGTACCAAAATAATCATAGTAGGGAGGTATCTATAACCTAGATATGATAACCAATAATTTTGGGAAATATTATATGTCAAAATTAATCAAGAAAACCCAAATCTCTCTTAGGGAGGTCCATATATCATCTTTCATACCACTACCCATCCCCCAATTTAGTCCTTGGCCTAGGTTAACTGAGGAAAAGTCCAACACATTCAAAATTACCTAAGACACATTGAAAATGGCCCTTGACCCCATAACCAAGTGTCATAACATAGTTATATATCATCCCAATACACACATGGATAGGTTCTCAACATTACAATGGAAGGAACCAAAATAATGATCCTAAAGCACATTCCACTAAGGCATGGTCACCAATAACACTAACCCATCCATGTTGATGCTGGGGAGATCCATCCACACCTCAACCCATACCAATAAACATTGGGGAGTTAATCAAAGGAATCTGTACCTGAGCCTCATTATGTCAAGGAACCTCATGAACCATCACCGAGGGATGCATCTCTTCACTCAACTAACCAGCTAGACCTATGGTACTAGTCAATTGTGATCTAGTCCCTTGACTCTAATTTATTTCCCCCCTCTAAATAGGGATTCCACTAAAACCTATAGAACTATGCCTATCATTTATGATTGTAACCATCAAAATAACATCACTCACAAAAGAAATACCTTCAAAAAGTCTCCACTGACTCATAAGGCATGTTCCTGTTCAACCCCTAAAAATTCTCTTATAACTCCAAGTCCTTGTACCTAGGATCCATCCAAAAGTAAAAC
Organism: Viscum album; assembly: GCA_963277665.1. Taxonomy (NCBI): domain Eukaryota; kingdom Viridiplantae; phylum Streptophyta; class Magnoliopsida; order Santalales; family Viscaceae; genus Viscum; species Viscum album. The sequence continues at coordinate 1,174,482,834 of OY728120.1, forward strand.
TTCTGAAACCCCAAGGAATAATAATTAAATTTCTCCAAAAATTACCATTACCCACACCCGGGTCCTAACTCACATCTCTTAATAGAGATACATCAACTCATCATCCAGAGGCAACCCAATATTTCTTACAATGAAGACACCTGAAGGACTGAATGGAAAGGGATGAAAAGTACCAGTTATTAAATAATTTTATGTAAAAGAAAGAGCTAATGAAATTAAATTATACAAATCCTCAAGTACCATAGTAAATGGAAAAAACATTAAAATATTTATTAAACCTACAGGACACATACCACATAATTAATTTCCATAGGATACTATTTACCAATATAGCCATATGATCCGCAATAAGGTATTCAAACCCATAATCAATCTTATACCTTATTTCAATGCTCTCATCCATTTCTATCTTCCATTCATTGATGCTTATTACTAGAATACAGTATTTCTGGTTGATCCACTCTAATGATCCTTATTATTTACCCAATTTGTAGTATCTCATCTATCATAACAACATCGTCTTTCAATGAGTAATTTGGGGTGATTTCTCAATCATTTCTTACTCATTGATGATAATAATCTCCAATGTTTTGATAATAGTTAGAACATCATTTCCCGCATCACAATATCGGTCAGTAGGCTCACACTTTGTGAGATCAACCTGAACAATGGTGTTATCATTGTGGGAGTCTTCCTCATTCATCAAGGCTTCTACAACCCTATTTTATTCACCCATCACACCACTAGATATACCATGTTCTCTAGAAACCATCCTGTTGGTCATTTCAATTCCACACATAATATTTTCACACACCGTATTCTTAGGATAAAATTATATCTCATTGCAGACAATTTCACTGAATAAAATTTCCCCATTGGTTTAGGTAGGTAGGAATTGCCTATAAATACTTTGGGTTTATTTTTTTAATTATAATGAAGAAAAATGATTACATGTTTTCATACATACCATTCTTTCTCCATGGATTGTGAATCAATATACCTTGAATTCCATCCAAACCATCATCTAAATAGTGGTAGAGAATCTGATCACATTCATCTTCCCTAGTGACACATTTACCTTCATGAGAAACCACCTCCGGGATTGGTAATAGTAGATCCAATTCTGATCCTTTAATAACAATAACATCAAAACTACTTCCATCACAATATTTAGCATGACCTTCATTGAACCGAAATAGTTAGCTGTAATCTCAGAACACAATTTGGCCAAGATTTCAGGAATTGTGTAATACCTTGAATGTTTTTCAATTGGATGTGGGAAAACCACATCATGTGAAGAGTTAAATCTAGGAAACAATTCCCATATCCAATTTAAACATTCCTTATATTTGGATCCATTTCTAGTTCACATAGTCTCTACATAGGATGATACATCGGCTAAAATAACTGGACCAGAGGCATACATTACCTCAAAGCCCACTAACAGGATCATTGAATTCACTTCCAAAACAACCAAATCATGTTTCTACAGTCTATACAAATCCAAATTTTTTTATCAATCTCTCTTAGAGAAACCTATTTCTAGGAGGAAACCTCCTTTTCTGCTACACAGGAACCCATCTGACCAATTTCCTCTATACTGGAAGAAGTTTTTCGGCCTAGGTAGTCAAATTTTTTTAAATCCTTCCTACCTACATAAGACATGAATTCCCGACCACTTACACCAAGAGTCATCCCTCCTCATTTTTATTTTTTAGTTTATTTAAGATCTCATGCCTACATACTACCATTAGATAACCAAGGCACGTGCATAAATAGAAATAGTCAACCCACTTCTCAAAAAAGAGATTTCTTTTATTTTAATTCATATCCATCCAAGACCCACACATACCCAATTTGAATTTATGATTCATAAAATTTAACATAATATTCTTGAATAAATTTGTTGACAAATCTCACGACCTCTACTATCTGAACATAAATAATATCCCACTAGATTCCCCAGAATCCGAATGATTCAGGTATTATTAAATGGAAGGGGATGTTTATAGAATCAAAACTAAATCACAATAATAGTTTATTCATGGCTCATATGAAAATCATAGAAACACCTGAACATGAATATTCATAATCCATTGCAAACATGAGGGCACTGAACCAAACAATTAACATTTTCTCCACTAAATCCAATAAAATCATTATATGACTATTATCATGAAGAAAAACTATTTTTCAGTGTTTTAAACCATGTTCATCAAAGATTAAATTTTCATATAATTCCTTCGATAGATGTTGTTTTTCATATCGAGCAAAAAACATCTATATTAGAAGAGATGAGGCATCAACGAACTCTGATGGTCAGATAAAATGTTGGGCAAGTCCATCAAAAAAATTCACGAAATATATGGAAAATAGAAATTTTTATGGAAGGATGGAAGAAAATATGGGTTGGAAAAGGGAGAGAAAGAAACTAGGTCAGACCTCCATGTGGTATGATCAATGGGGTTTTCATTATCCATGAGACATATAGGGGTCTATTCCACCGTGAATTATCCCCATTCCACCCATGCCAACCCACTAACTCTATGTAATCCATCATGAAATATATGTTCCTTATAATAGATGAAGAACTTCCAATTTATCGCATTTTCTCAATGGTACTGCATCCTCTTGGAGAAGAAGTTGCCGAGGAGATCCCAAATAACCCACATACTAAATAGAACTTAGTATAATCTCAGGTGTCACAATAAAAAATGTCACCTCACCAATAGTATGATCTACCCCTTATAACATACTATCTAACCCATTAATTTAAAGGAAACCAACCTCAAACATGGAGTTAACCCTTGAATAATATCTACTGAGTATGATCCAAGCACTCACCAAAACCGTGCATGCCTCCATCAGCTTGCCTAAGACACTCAAGAAACCACTATGTTCACAATAATATATCTCAATCCAAAGGATGACCATGAATAAATATAATGAACATTTGATTTATTAATTAATTAATTCAGAGAAAATATAAATGATTTAAAAAATAATTGTGAATTACTATCACACCAAAACCATGACCAACTACCCACAGCAATTCAGTTACACCTCCACGAGACTATCTCGATCGAGATAACAATCAATATATATCAATTACAACATTGTTTTAAATAAATAAATTTTAAATTTTCAACTATATTCTATATGAGTCATACCATCACAAAAAAACCTCTGATGGTATGTAGAAAACATCTCACGATTCCCTCTAGAGAATAATAATGAAACCTCTATAAAAAAATATACGATTTCACCATTATCTACTCAACATTTCCCCCAAAACCCAACAAAACCTATAAATTAAAAACTATTTAATTGGGAAAAAAATGAAATAAATTGATTTAATATACCAATAATCACCATAAAAAAACCCCACATATGTTTCCCCACATGATGGGGGATCAGGGAGAGGTACAGGTAATCCTCACTGAAATTTCATATATGAGCCCCCATATCTGAATAAACATTTAAGGGTGACAAAAAGAAAATTACTAGTCATATGATAATTAAAATAACCCGAAAATAGACCAATAAAAAATCTTTTGGTTCACCCTTCACCCATCAAGGGCTCATCGGTTTTCCAATGATCCATGTATGGGTGCATGGAAACCGTCCCCCCCAATTGCTTGTCGGTTGGGTTATAGAAGCAATAAAGTGATAATAATGCAACCTCAAAAACCCACAAGACTTTCACAAATGATATCGTAATCACCAAAATAAATATCTAGCATTGAACTAAATAAAAAATATTAAATTATAGATACTCAAATGTTTTAATTTCCACCCTGAACAAGAGTTCTAAAAAAACAATCCAATAATGAGAAAATTTATCTTACCTCTTTAATTTAGAACCCATAATAACATGTTTCATTATAAATCCCTACCATAATAATTCCCATCCACAATAAGAAATGATAGACCTTTAACCCTATCTTCTGACCCATCCCAGTGATGCTTCATTTAAAAATTACCAGGGTCCATCCCCAAATTCCCAACATGCACTACTCCGAAGCTCCAAACACTTTGACCAGATACCCCAACTTCCAATAAAAAAATCACTTGTTCTATTTAAATTCCACACCCATTACACTCAATATGATGTTCATTATATATTTACAACATCACCACTTCCAAAAAAACTAAATAGAACTAGTCAAACCACCAATCGATGTTTCCTTGAAAACCCATTCACTCAGGTTGATGTAATACATCAACTCTGGGTAACAATTACATTGCATCTGGAAGAATTATAAACTTTTTTGGAATCTAAAACTAATTTTTGAGACCAAATCCATGTGATAATCAATGATTATTTAACTGATCACATATTTCATCTTCTGTTAAATCAACTAAGCACTGTCACATCGTTGATCTGACACATACTCAGATAACTCCAAAACCACCCCATGTATGATGCCAATGCAACAAATCTAATAAAATCCAAACCAAAACTGTGAAGGTTGTATTTATTTTTGATCTAAAATTACTCATCTTATATTTCACAATGACATTTTGATTCCATCTTGACAATCCTTGACCGGTCTCATATTATTTACCCATCCGTCATAATGATCATTCACCCATGACTAATATGATTCTCCCCACAATAAGAGTATAATTATCTTTATATGAATAAAAATACCTAAAATATATGGACCATACCCTATATATGACACAGACATGGACTGGATCTGTCCAACCCAAAAACACCTTATCACTAGTGGTGAATACCATCACAAAACATCGACCAGTGCTTCGTCATGATTCATCGGAATCTATTTCTAGAAAAAAATAAAATATTCATCTAAAATGAGATTCATATTCTCTAACTAAATAATGGTACACTCCCCATCATATGTCATCCCTAATATAACTCTGTGAGTGTTTCCCCAAGATGGATCCCAACACCTCAAACATATCACTCAATTCAATCCTTTTGCTGGCCTCCATGGTGGATCTTGTTGATGTCCAATGTCCAAATATCCATACCACAGTACATCAATCCATTTTCAATGTCACCCCCACCTCTGTGGGATATCTCTCATTTCTTACAAAAAATCACAATTCCATTGTGCCCACATACACTCAACAAACCCACCTATCACACCACCCTAACAGTTACTATAAAGAAAAACCACCATTTTACTTCCACAACAGCACTTCTCGAATCCCTCTTAAACCCAAACAAATATTCAATGGGCACAAAAATATCTTATTCACCGATCTCAACTAAAAATAGTTCTTCACATAACTATCAAATATTTAACCTCACACACAATGAAACTTCAAAAAATGTTCTCAACAATTCTCACCCTCCATTTTGAATATTTATCCTCCCTAAACCCATTCATTGGTTCCATCTAGAAATCGGTCCTAGTATAAACCAAAAAATTATTCAAAATCTCTCATGAAACTTGATTACACAACCCAACTCATTTTAAAATGAGTCATGTTTTATCTATCCTAATATCACAATCTCAATCCTATTACCATCGACCACATGGATGTCAGAATTATCCAACCCAAATTATTCTCAATTATCTTCCATTAATGAGAGTAACATACCGATTCCCTGTTATAGAACACAATTACCCACCATAATTTAATTGTTACCAATAATTAATGTTCATATATTCTACTACTTTTCAAATTTAATGCATAACCTCAACCACTAGGCTAGACACCCAACCCAACTCCCCCAATGAAAAATTCCTCGATACTAACAAAACGGATATTATGATGCCTTTTGAAAACCAACTCTGGGTCTACACTCTTATAGGGGACTATTTTCTAAATTTTTATATACCTCTAAAGAATATCCACCCTCATTGAGTCATCACTAGGTCATCAAACACCTAAACTAACCAAAAAAGGATGTCTAGTAGTCCCTCATCAAACAGAATAACTATACACCACCAGGAAACCTCACATATTAAGATCCACAAGATATACAACAAAATGAATCTTTATGCACCATAAAATTCTAGAATTAAAACATGATGTTAAAGAAGAATAGTTAGTATACATCACTATTGGAACTTTAGATTGTTGGCATATTTCATATGTAAAAAACCATTATGGTGAGCACGTATGTCATGTGAATCCTATGTGCTAACTATAATTCCTATATAATACCTATTTCAAATAGGATAGGATAAAAAAAACATATTCCTCATAGGATAATATCCAAAACCATAAAAAATTCCAAATCCATGTAAATCACCCATGGAGAAATGGTATAACCTTATAATAATATACCAAGAACAACAATCCCATCACCGGAGTATCCTAGACTTTCTATTGAATCATGTGTTCTTGAAACATGAGTGTATTATCCATCAAAGGCTCCAAAACAATCTTAAATCACATTTCTGCCGTCTCACCAAATCATAAAACCAAAAACAAAGCATGGATACAACGTTATAATTCCCCTGGAGGATCCACTAATTAGATTCCAATGATGGGGTCACCAGATGTCCTTAGGAAAGACTCCCTATACGCCATAGGAATCCTACTACAGGAAATGAGATTATCCATTCCATGGGTCATATACAACATAGAATTAGTGTAATATGGATTATGGAAATAATCCATAATCCTCTATATAAGAGTATAAAATGTGACCGAAAAATCATATAAGATAATAAGTGACGTCATCATACTAGGAATACAACCAATCAGCCATTAGGTTGACTATAAATATAATAAGAATGAAAATATTGTACAGTCACACAAGACCTACTCTCATCCAATCGCCTCTTTATAATATCTCAATACCCTTGATCTTACTTAGTATAGGAAACAACACAACACGGGCTTTGATCTAAAATGCAAAAATATGTTCATCACGTACACTGAGATTCTTGTGCAGGTTTTAGCAACGAAACATCATATATTATCATAATGAAACCCAAATACAAGACGTCATATTAATATGTATGCATGATAAAAAATACCATAAATTATTTAATTGATTCGGGAAGTGATAATCAGCCCTCCACAACACCTGGTGAGTTACACACACCCGTTAGGTCCTCACATTCGAGTCAGGTCACCCCACCCTAACCATAATAGCTTCGGTGTCATGGTGATATCCACCTATGGCCTCATTCCATTATACTAATTTCAATCCCATACCTATAAATAAAGGGTAGGGAATCATACCAAACTTCAAACAGATACCTATATTCATTGGGAACTATCATTCATCCAGAAACTATGACCATCCCAAATAAATATAGGGAGGTCCATCAATCATCTGTTGTACCATGGCCAAACCCCTATGGGGGACAATGACCCATGTGTAATAATGAATGGTCTAACACATACAAAAATACCTAATAAAAATTTATAAAATTCCATGAAATAGTTTATGAGCATTAGGGAACAATCATCCCCATCCAAAGACACATTTTTCATGGTAATGCACCCGATTAATTAGAGAATATGGAAGCAGAATCCACCAATCAAAGACTATAATAAAATTTTAACTAGAACACTCCCCCTTACCTAGAAACAATGGTGAGTTCCATAATCTCCCCTATCCATATGTTATGTCTCTATGTAGGACTCCTCACTAATCATAACTAAATCCTCATCATAGAATTATCCTTCAAGCACATGCACGTAGTGTTGTTTCCTATCACTAAACTAACATTCTATTATTAGGGAACTTGTCACAAGACACCTTTCTCCTTAGCTAAAGTGCATATCACCTCACCTGTTAGGGAAACCATTGAAATTTCGTAACATTTCCTAATATTAAATCAATGAAAACATCACAATCCTATTAGTCACTAGTGATGTCTCTTCCTGAAGGATACTTCACTAATACCCCATGTCCTGTCTAACATCAACCAACACCCTAAGAAATCTCAGTCCAAATACCAAGGGGACATATAATGACATCACATATTTAAACATAAGGAATTACAATAACAAGTCCCAAAAAATTCAAATGACCCACACATGGGTCATGTTTCACATATCATAAGGGAAATCCCTCATACTGTCATCCATTGGTCACTCTGTACATTATCAAATTCTAATCCTCAAATGACATACCCTTCACTCCATAAACAACAATACCTTCCTATGATCTCTAGAGGGAGTTCCCATAATCTAGGAGAGATGGGATGGAATCATCTATCATTAATTGGCCCAAATCCACCCTTACCTTCCTAATAGCACTAGGTAAACTAACATAGACTATATGAACCTCAACATGCACATTTGTAACTTCTCCTAGCCTTATGTAACCTCAATAGCACCCTAAACCCTTGCTATAAAATTCTCTAGGGAGATCCAAAAGTACCCAAATGCTATGGAGAACTTGGTCTAATCTCGGGAGGCCCAAACCACCCTTTCACCCCATATAAGGGTCATTCCAACCCCAATAGTCAACTCAAAAACCATTTAATTTAGGAGGGATTCCACACTAAAGGATAATAACACATATTCATCTGTATTATAGGATCCACCTACCTCAATCATGGAGTGAACTTCTAAATGTGCTTCATCATTCCACGACCAAACACACAAAACTCATTCCAGAGTCCTCCAATATATTCAATGCTAAATGGGAATCATCCATAGTTAGAATATTATACCTCATACAACAAAATTTCAAAAACATATTATAAATAATTTATAATTATTTAATTTATTATAACAAGGGTCCCATAAAATCTAGAAAAAAAGGAATCAATGTCTCAGTAAAACCACAACCAACCAATTATGGATAGTCCAACAGACCACCCTAGGGCCATCTGGGTGAAATACCTCCCACATGAAACTGATTTTATCATTAATTCAATTTAGTTGAATTCAAAATTCTCAATTTAAATCTAAATGAGTCATATGTTCCCGAAAACCACATTCAATTAAATATAGAAAATATTTATGGATTCCATATTCACTTGCAGTTAACACCTTGATCAATATTAGATGATTTTATCATGATCTGATGAAATCGTTACCCTGCTACTAACAAATTCCATAAAAAATAATATAATTTAATTAGATAAAAATAAAATATAAATTTTGAGAACATACATTGGGCCATCATTTAAAAACACATTGAATCAAACCCTCTATTAAAAGATTAATGATTTATAAGGGAAATCATCCATGAAATAGACTCCCAAAGCCCAACATATTCAGAAAACAGAACATGTCATGAATGGTGAATTATTAGTCTCCCACTGATTAAAAAACCCATAAATGGGCCAACTATATTTCTGGTATGCCTAGTTGGGGTGTTTGGGTACATCCCACCCCACACTCTAGTTTTTTTGGGTACCACTAACAAGTGGGTGCTGATGCAGTAGGCCCAAACACACCCATACCATCATGCACTAAAATAATGGGAACCTAGATACCATTCGATTCTCAAAAAGTTTCCAATATATATATATATATATATTATGATTCTAAAATATTTTTATTTTCATCATGAACACCATTTTTCTAAAAAATATTTCTACTAGTTGGAAAATTTAAATTTCCTCAGAAATTCACAACCAGGAAGAACACAAGTTTTTTTTGGTAGAATGGGGACATCCACAAAAGATAATCTTCCTTTATTAAAATAAAATGAGGATACAAATTTTTTAAATGTGTAGTTTTACCATAATTATTTTTCTAAAAAGAAAAATATCATCATGAACATCTGTGTGCTAGGTCAATATATCAACAATCAACCCTTTTATTGAAAAACCATAATCAACAAAATTTTCATCCTAAAAGGAATTTGTGATGATATATTTCAAGATCCATAGATATTCTATGTAAATAATATTTATGGTAGTGAGTTTCCAAGATAAATCAATTGTACCATATCTAATGGCATAATCCACTGTGGGAAAGTCACATTCAATCCATAAGTTGGACTATCCTTGTTGTCATTCAGCCTCAACCTCATTGATTGCCCATATAATTTTACAATAAAAATATGTGGTGAAACTATAGGAACTATAGAGTAAACCTCTTTCACTACATGTGTGATCTATTAATAGTGTACCATATCCTAAGAGACCAATTTTACGTCTTAAGATGCATCCGTATTGCATTTGATACGTCGAGGAAATAGTGAAATCCATAAAACATTCAATGTACTGTTAAAATTATGGTAGTGTCCTATAACAACAAAACATTTAAGGATATATAAATCATGTATAGAATTGTCAAAATAACCTATATAGAAATAATTTTCTGCTTTAATAGCTCCTAAAATACCATCCATGGAAATCTATATGAATAATCGTATGCTTTCCAGGATGAGACGATTTATATTGGCCTATATATTATGAAGGAATTCTATGAATTTTGAATGATATAGGTTCTTTATATGCATCAAATAATATACACATAAGAAATAGATCAAATTACCATTGATCGGGCTATAACATGGAAACTGAATATGGAATAGATTCACTATTTTAGTCTATAATGAATATGTTGTTACACAAATAAGAAATAAATGATAGATTTCTTACCTATTGTGATTTCATAAAACACCTTTTAAAAAAAGTTAAATTTATATAATTTTCTTAAAATCATTAGTAGTAATTTTATAATAAAAAACTCTACAGGAAAGGGAAACCTGGACTGAAGAATCCAATCTTTTTTTATATTTTTATCTAGTAGATAATTTTATTAAGGTTTTTCAATTGATTAAAGGCCATTGAGTAAGGAATTACAATATCATCAATGCACCAAATAAGTAAATCATCACCACCGGTGAAGTTATAATTTAAAACAACATCTTTTATATCCCTATGAAATATGTCAAGATAATTATCCAATTGATATTTAATTGAAATATTGATAACCAATGACACAAAATATGATACAATATTATTTATGATAGGGTTTTAGATCTATTAATTAATAAATAATATCATATTTGAGTTAGTGCTAACAAACCATAGAGTCTCTATAATGATTTTGGAATAAAACTTCTTAAAAGAAGACAATTTAAGTATTTAACATAATTTAAAACCATACCATAAGCATAACATAAAAAATATTGATATAAAAAAGGTATGATAGTCAAGATTACTACTGATATACCTCTACATGAAACTAGTCTTCAAAACACTATTGAAATTGTTGAGATTATTTATTCTCATCCCACCGAATCAATTGGTTGACAACAATGTTTTGAGGAAACATTGGTAATTATACATTGATGAATTATTCCACACCAAATATTTATTTATAGAGATGGTAATACATATGAGGAGGGAATATGGCCATTGATAAATCATAAAATAATAAAATTTTTGGAAATGATGCTTTCTCAAACAAAGATATTTACACTAGACATATAATTGTTTCCTATTCTATATAGAAATACAGTTCCTAATTTGATTAAAAATTTGAGATAAATGGAAGGATTGAGGTTTTACACAAAAGAAAGGTACACCTAGATAAATAATTGGAATATTTCCTTCCCTCTATCCAAAACTAATTGGTGATTCATACCTTTATAAAAATAGTAATTATTTTACAAAAATTAAGAAATGATATTCACAAACTTATTTCCTGACCCGAGATGTTTAAAAGTTACTATCAATTTTTTTATGATTTGGATTTTCCTTTTGTCCCCCTAAATAAAAAGAATTATTTCATCATCAAATAATAGATTGGTGGGGGAAGTGAGTCATATACCTGCCCTGATGGTAGTGATCTTATTCTACTCATCCAATATTAGGAGGATTACACTCAAATAGTCTATAGTAACAGTCAGTATAATGGCTGAAATGGGATCACCTTGGGTGTCACCTCTTGAGAAGGAAAAATATACAATAGGGGAGATGTTTATAAGAACTGAGATATGGGAAAAGATAGTAAGGGTTTGGACCTGGTTAAATATGTTTCCATTGAATCTAACTCTAGTTATGACATCACAGGTGGGAAACTAATCAAGAGTGCAAAAGGATTTTTTGACAACTACATTAATTTCAATTTTCTCTCCTCTAATAGGCCTTCAAAAAGATTACCACGTTTAAAGGCTGTAACAAAGAATTAAATTATGGTACTTCCATTAATGAATGAAAATTGATTTGAAGACAGAATTATATGGGAAATTATAGCCAATATGGTTGCTAAAATTTTCCTAATCATTTTATTGATTATACTGACAAGAGAAATATGCATGAAAATATGTATCTCATTTTCATTTTCAACTTTTTTGGTATTCGAAATTAATTTTTCTTTAAATCCATATGTAAGAAGACCACCCCTGAAAAAATGATTAAACAGTCTAAAGACATCATTTTGTATAATATCTAAATAAGTTTGAATGAAAGAATTGGTAATGCCATATGGTCCATGAGAACTACCAGAGTTGAGACCAAATAATGATGCTTGGAATTAAATTATAAGAGTAATGGAATAGAGGTATGTGTTGTATTATTGGGCTACAATATTTGAAATGATGTATTTCAAGGGTTTAAAAGGGGAAATAGTAGCATCAATGATTATTTTGTAACAGAAAAAACATTCATAATATGTGATTCTCAAATTTTAAAAAAGATTCCATTATCCGAAAGAATAGATAAGGGTATATTAAATCTGTTTCCATATGTCGATAGATAAAGAAGATATTATTTCATTTTCCACCCTTAAGACAATTTATTTTGATTGTTTCTATTTTCATCCATTCAGTAAAATTATGAAGGAAATTTAGATCTCTTGGGACCTTATTTTCCCACTCATGGCTAGTAGAAAATCCTTCCCAATATCTATCTCTTGAATAGAAATAATTCATCAGTCACGGTAGTAATTTTTATCATCAAGTTCACTACAATAATTTTTACCCAATGTTTTCAACTTTTTCATGAGGTTTTTAGCATTAAAACAAAAGAAAGAGCATCCTCCTTGATGTTAATGGAACACCAAGTTTCGGGAACAAGAGGTCTATAGATAGAGTATAAATTCCATGTGTTATTATATATAAAGGGAAAGGGTGACTTCTAAACCATATGAATTTGATTTCCCAAGATGATATGTTGATCAGTGTTGAATTTAACAAGGGTGGAACATGAGATATAGGTCTTGATGTTGAGGGATGATTCATTAATAAAATCTCTATCTAAATTTCAAGAAACAAAAGAATGAAGATCAATTCTATAATACGTATACTCTGATTCTATAATATATATTTTATAAATAATACTATATTTAATACAATCATTGAATACTCTAGTAGAAGTGCAGGAGTTACCAATGCTAGTTATTTCCTCATGATTTAGCATTGCATTAATGGCGCCTATCAGAGTCCAAGGAAAGTTAATAATTATACTAATTTCAATGATATTCTATGAAGGACCTATTATTTATTGATATCCATTTTATGCATTAATTATCAGATAATAATGTTTCATTCCATTATAATTATAATTGTTGGGGACCATCTCCTCATAGGAAACAACATAAGAAATACCTACTAACCTATTGTGAGTGAGGTCCCAATGCATTTTAGTGTCATTATAGGAAAAGTTAGATCTAGTTAGATGATATACTTGATGTTTGAAAGACTCAATATTCTAAGAGACGGTATTTTTAGGTTCAACAAGGCCTAAAATTTTAGGTTCATTTTTCTTAAAAATATATAAAGGGGTATAATAGTCTCAAGATTTGATAACCCTTGACAATTATAAAACATGATCACTATTTTAAACTTTTACTGGAGAAAGAGCCCCCCTTTTAATTACCACCCCATCATTTTTAACTCTAGTTGAATTAATAATTGAAGTGTACATCTTGTTATCCGTACTAGATTAATCTTTATATATTAAGACATCATTAACTGAAATAGATTAGTCTACTGTAGTTCCCATCTTGAAGGATTTATCATCATCAGTAATATATGTTGGTGTACCTAATTGAAATCTTTTCAATATATGTTTACTAGTAATATAAGAATCTACCTACTCAGAGTCTACCTGTCATCATTTTTAGTTCCTGTCCTAGAGGGATTATTAGGGTGAATGTCAAGTTTAACATTACCTAGATGAGATCTCTGTAACTTATTCTCCCTTAAAGTAACATGAATTTCCCCTTGAATTATCCCCATGTTATCATTTTTAATTCCCTCTTTGAAAAATTGAGGAATTGGTTCCTTTAGTGGTTTTCCAACAATTGATGAAATATCATGCCCATACACAATTCATGAGATGGAATATTGAGGGGATTCATTATCCTCAAATATAGATGAAAACCCCATGAAGATAGTTTTAGTGAGATCTATGATTTAATCAATTCCATTATCAAGAAGAAATAATTGAATGAAAGTGTGGATATTTTCTAAGTCATGAGAACTGGAATGAAATTTCAAATGTCCTTTAGGATTATTGAATGAAATATTTTTAACATTACCATAGGAACCCCCCATGGATATAATGAGAGAATGTCCTTCAACCATGGAAGTCTAACTAGAATCCTATGAGAAAATTCTATCAAAATGACTAAGAGATCCCCCAATATGTCCATAAGTTGAAATAATTATGTCATCCTACATAGAATTGAGAAATTTCAAAATATCACAGAACATCTCCATAGGTATTTCATCATTATCCATTGATGTTTTATTTTCTGGTTCTAAACTAGCACTTGGAGGTTTAGTGATAGTAATATATTTGGGTACATCATCCTCATATTCTTCATCATTAAAAATAGAATCCAATTTTATTATTTTGATAAAATTCACATCAAATGTGTTAATATTTTTGACATGTTTCCCTTTTTGAATATTCCATAAAGGCATAAAACTATCTAGGAAAATTCATTTATTCCTTATTTCATTTATTAACATTCTTACAGTCATCTGTTTCTAATATGGTATTCATTTTATTTTGAATAATCTTGTATTTAGAGATTTTCCCCAATAATTATACAATAATTATAGAAATGTAGGAAAATTAAAATTAAATTTTAATCTTATTTTCAATTTCATTACAAATGAAATAGATTGAAACTAGACGTTCTATGTGAAGATAATCTCCATGAATTTAAACTTGGAAAACCTCATGATCTAAGATTAAGAACCTCAAAATTTAATGCTTCAAAGAACATAACACAATTCCTCAATTATCAATAGAATAAAATTATCATCCCATTTCATGGGATTAGAACTCAAATTCTTCCAAAAAACATAACAGACTATACACCACTACATTAACATTGTTTTTCCCTACCGATATATACAATATGCAGGGGCATAATCCCTATGTTTATCATAGTCTTCTTTATTATATTCCTTATTTTTTCTTCCCCATATGGGAATCCTTTGTTCTAATCCTCATAAATATTATATTTCTCAAATAACTCAACTATGGTGAATGTAAAATCCATATTTTTTTCTAACAACACCTTTATATAGAATATATCTTATAGGAATAATTCTTGATAGCAACATGGTGGGTCATGAACTATAGACTCCAACTTGATGGTAAAACCAATGTTGTTGTCCTAGTAATTTTTGATAATATTAAAGTTAAACACAATCATCAAACCATTATGAAAAACATTAATAGTTTATAAATCCCCCCTTATGATTCAAGCCATATAAGTCAAAATTTTCCTCACAACTACATATATTTTTTCTAGTAATGTTAAGACACCCTCTGGGTTACCGTCTCATGAATTCATTAATGTCATAAATGTGAATAGGTATCATTGCATTAAGACAATTTTGATTAACCATCATCCATGTTTATATGGTATTAAATGAAAAATTTTGATACCAACTCATTAATATCTATAAAACCCTCATATTTTACATGAGTAATCATACATATCCCCTTGTTTATTACATTGTGTATGACTCATGTGACATGGGTAGTTTTTTATGGATGTTTATGTAACAAGAATGATATTTATCTAAACTAAAATTCAAGATTCCCTAATTTATCCTTGCTATATGATATTAAACTACACATCATTTGACTATCCTAGATTTATAATTTTAAAAAAAATATATCATATCAACCTCTCTATGTGACGATAAAAAACAAGATTAAAATACCTCTACATGAAATAAAACATCAGAGTACCACCAACATCAAATTAATTAACATTAAATGGTGGTTTCAACCGATCTATAGAGGATATAACATCCATAATTAGGTTCATCTCCTACTACATCCTATGATAAGTGCAAATCACTTACAGCACAACCACCTAGAACCACTTGTGAATATTTTTATATCTTATTGTATGCATAGTGGAACATGGTTTCATTATATTGATCTCATACACAATATTTTCCATTATTCCACTTTTCCTTTAGTGAGAAGACCCCTAGAAATTTACAACTCATTTGAGCCTTTACTTTCTCACCATGTCATGCATGTATTGCATTCCCCAACTCATTTCTGTGAACAATATCTATAATAGGAATTCAATAACTATTTATAGACTGATTCCTATATCACGTGGAAAGATTTCATATCAAGATATCCTATATATAGACTAGAAATAAAATCACATTCACCATACTAAGTCAAGGTGATCAGTTCCTTCATCGTGATCCATTTTCCATCATGACACCGATAAAACATTCTTTCCATGGATAAAATCAATGAACTATGATCATAAATGGGTAGACATGTCTGTCATGGTTACTATGTCTATATCAGCCTATCCGTTGATTGAAATTGAGGATTAACCTAATTCTAACTGATAAAAAAACCACCCAATCTCACAGTTCTAGATATGTATCCTTAAACACAAATACCTATATTTTCCAAGTTATATTCCCTTAAAATAGAGACACCACTCATCTATAATGTAAGAAAATATTATTCAGTGACTAAAATTTCTATGATTAATGGAAGAAATATATGTTCATCCACCCATAGGGTTGTCTATACTAGTACATGGTATTATAATTCAGGTAGGGTTGTCGATTCCCCAGTAATAATAGTAACTGCATCAACCCCTATTGTTTAGTATATGATACTATTAACCATTATCCCCAACTGGTGAAAAATAAATGGAAATAAAATAATTATCCTTTCAGATTTATGTGACCTCCTCTGTCAATCATGATAGAATCCCATTCTCATGTCCCACAATTAGATGTAACATTTGTCTATTCCAAAAATGCTAGCTAATGTGACCTCGATTTATATTTGTATGCGTGTTGATTTGATTAATTCATGATATCATAACCTGAAGATTTTTAAACCACTTTCTAAGAATGCATATCTTCTATAAACATACATCATTTTTACAAAATTTTAATGATGATACTACACAATTTGCAAATGGCCTCCCCTCCAAATGTTGAACAATTCCCCCATGTTCTACCTCTAATATAGGGAACACATTGGAAAGTTATAAATCTCTATAAATATAAACATTCATTCTTATGGAGATGGAATAGTGCCTCATGGTGCACATTTTTTATAGGGGAAACATCATTGAGGATACACATCCATAGATATGGAAATGTAATCAAGGATTAAAACATTTTTAATGATTATTATTATATAATATTCCCTTTTAAGGAATAAATTCAGACACATTGAGTCACAATTTTTCTTCTTTCACAGATACATTGTTCATGTGGATTTATAACAACCTTGCTGTTTTAGACCTTTGATTTTTTGGCCATTAATTAAGTGAATAATTACATAATTAATTACACTAACCTAGTTCCTCATATCCCTATTGGTTCCCTTAGGATTTTTTATTTGACAACAGGACACCAATCCATCCACCCACGTTATAATTTTTTTTTGAAATATGAATAGTCATCTATTATCTCTCATTTCTCACATTGAGCATGAATAATCCTGACATAGTGGTTTAGATTGTTGTTTAATTAACAAAATTGAGATATAGTAAACAAAATTGGGAGTTCAATCACATAGTATTTTTATTAAATGGATAAAAAATAAGTTAATATATACATAGAAATATATTACTGGACGCATCCTTATTGGTTCCCTTGTTGATTTTTATTTGAAAACAGGACCCCAATCCATCAACCCACGTTATGAATTTTTTTTAATATGAACATTCATCTATTATCTCTTGTTTTTCACTTTGAGCAAGAATCATCTTGAAATAGTGGTTTAGATGGCTGTTTAATTAAAACAATTGAGATATAGTACTCAAAATTGGGGGTTCAATCACATATTATTTTTATTAAATGGGTAAAAAATAAGTTAATCCATACATAGAAATCTATTAATTGATATATGCCAACATATATTAGTTGTCAAGTCATTGAATACTGTAAATCGACCATCATATACTAGGGGACTCAAAAACCTACAAACTCCATTCTATATCATACTTATAGGAATTATTATAAAGGATCACCTTGTTTTTTTACAAATGAAGCTCACACTACTATTCCACACACTCTACAACATGAGTTTCCTCTTGGTCTATATTGATATCAAAAACTTCTTACAAACTAATCATCACTACTTTCTTGAAAATATGACCCTCTGCATACCTAATTGACCCAATTATATGATAGGGAATTTTTTGTACCAGAAAGTTTCTCCAAGAATGATCCAAGTGGAATGGAGATAAAAAGCTGTTAGTTTTCTAGAAAATAATAAATTATCATCCATATCAAGTTACACGAATCTCTAACAAGGGGAAACCCACAACCTAGAGTTTGAAAAAATAAAAACCATTCCAAATGTTTTTATCTAGAATACTATGTATGTTTAGATTCGTACACCAATTTATGGAATATATAAAATTTTTAATATTGAACTAGATGACTATAAATACAACTAATTTTTTTATTTGATTATTTTGGAATTTGAATTGTTAATCAGAAATATGATAAATCTCTCATCTCATAGATCCATAACATCCACACTATTCACACATAGAAGCAAATCACTATGGACTATTTTGTGTGATAAATTGTGAATATTTTCCATTTTAATAATTCTAATGAACTCTCATGCACTAAGAACTAATTTATATAGATCTATAAAATTATTAAATCCCTTTTAAAAAATGACCTAATACTTATGTAAGGATCATTTTCATGAAACACCTATCTGGTGTGAACCCCATTACCTAAGAACCCATTGATTCCACTTTCTTGAATCACACTACTTTGATAGTTTATGGAAGATGAAAACACATGTTCTTAATAAATAATTATTTACAGAAGCACTATATACACAACCAGTATTGTTTATTTTCTTCCTTTATCCCTTTTCATCAATCATTGGAAAACCTACACCCGTTCCCATTTCACATGAGAATAGAAAAAAAATAAAATTTTAAATTCCCACTCTAGCAAAAATTGACATAAATTTCATTTAAAAATAATACTTGATGTTAAGAAACTCTTTAGACTCATGACCAGCCACCTTTTTAGGAATAACACTAGGATGATGTCTCAATTAAACCCTCTCTTATGTATAAACCTGGATTGCGCAATTTTTTCTTTGCAAAAAAATGTGTGGATTGATTTCAATTTCATGCAATATTTATTGAATATATGATCTCCTAGACCGCTCCCAAACACAAATTTCTTGTAGTCCCCGTCTCAAATTATAATTTGAATCCCCCACTAGGAAACGTTTTCCCCCCAATTCCTTCTAGGGGATGGTCTAATCATTATGACCGTAAAATTAATGCACTTACCTATAAGGTTATATATATTATTGTATGAAAAAAATCAATAATATTTATTTCATATTCCCCAATCTTCATGAGAAATACCTCAATCACTCTTTATTGCTAGTTTTATAGTGATAAAATTTATAAAACATCATTTTTATATAAGATGTTAAAACTCATGGTCTCTTTCTTGAATTCATGTCCATGAAAGGAAACTAATTTTTTTCTAAGTATCTTTTACTTATTCCATAAAATATCCTTTTCAGTGTATCCATATTTTCATTAGGATCCATATTAACATCGTGGTTACATAACCCCCATTAATATATATATATATATATATATATTCTAATGATTTCCCCTAAGACCATTAATCACGACCTTAAACTATGTGCATTCCTACTATAGGTTCTATATATTAGGGTAGGACATTAAATCCATGTTATATTTTTTCCATTTCTAGGTACTCTATAGTCTACAATTTTCCCCCATGGTCCAAGTTGAATGACCATAAAGTATAGAGTCCACAATGAATCAGTCCCATGACCAAAAACTAGTGAAAACCATGGGTATAAGGTGTATGACCATAAAATATGTGAATTTTGGGGTTATACTAGTCCCCCATGGAGGAAGGATCAAATTCCATTATCATGCAGTTAGTTGGTTGTATCACTCATGTTTTTCTAGAAATCATGTCGAATCATAATCCCCTCCACTTATGTTTGTACTCCCCATCGATATTCATAATTATAATAGGATAACATTACTATAAAATCTTATTCCATTTCACCTACCTAATTTGAGCCTCACGAGTTTGAATCCACATTATTCTACCTTGTATAAACTGAATGATATATATTAATCCCATTCACACAAATCTTAATAAACACCTATAAAAGGTATACGTCTTAGATGAATCATTCTCCACAACAACATTATGGGTACTTTTATTTGAAATGAAACCGTAGATGTCAAACTTAATTTTATGTATCCATATATTAGATAGTAATTTAGTGAAATATGACCCTTGAACCTCCATGATGGTTAAATTAGGTTTATCTATCAATCCCCTATGTGATCTTATCCATGTATTTAACAGATACACACTCTTCCATAGTAATTTTTTAGGTGATGTTCAAACTCCTTCTGTGTTTCATATTTTTCTATACTAAAATGTTAGAGGAGTAAATATACCATTTTTATTATTCCAAAAATGTTTCCCCTTGTGCATGGTATTCCTTAGTTGATGATGGAACATTACGATCCTAACCCATAAATCATTTTTAGAAATAATCATGTGACATGAGTAGACATCCAAATTTTTTTATAATTTCACACTTTAAGTATGAATCATTAGAGATTAGGAGTTATTTTTTGTTGTTTTGTTTTCTTAATTTGAGAAGAAACAAAATTAAAATCATAGAACACCCATTATTCCAAGATACATGATGTTAAAATGAATAGACTCCAACTAATCTAGATGCATGAAATTAAACTGCATATCCAAATAACCTCTCTATATAATTCCAATCCTCTTGATTAAAATCCCCAATTCATGATGTTAAACGAAATAGTAAAATATGCCTCACATTACATGCAAATAAGACATTATTGGATCCCCATAAGAGAGGATATCCCCTCTAGGGTCTTCTTTGTGTATTACAACATCTGATTATTGGTGAAGTTCAAATACCACACCACCCCTATGAATAATGAATCATTCGATTCATATCTCATGATATACACAATGACACACATATACTTTATACTAGGAACATATAAATACTTCTTCTCTATTCCCCTCTACACTCAAGTCTGAGAATACTACCAATTTATATCAGGATAGTGTTTTACCTCTCACCCAGGGAAAACATGTGTTTCTTTCCCCTCCCCCTATGAATTATCCAAACCTTTTTATAGAACTCATGAACAATATTTTTCTTGATTCTTGTTTCTTGGGATACGTAGAAATGTATATATGTTTTTTATAGAACACCCACAACTATCATCTTCCATATACACAACCTATTTTTTCAAGGCCTATATCAGTTTCCCCTCACCCTCATGACATAGAGATATTATTGTTTTATAAAGATATATTCAATTATGTATTACCTTAAATAGAATGAAAATTTAAACATTAAATTATATGGTAATATAACTCATTCCACTTATGATAAATATATTATCACATAGACTATGTTGATAAAAAGGTTTACTCATCATATAATACATGTTATTCTACCTTAAACTACATCATGATTGTTGTACAACATCAGTGAAATTAAAATTGTAAAACCACATAGTGGAAGGCATAAAAAAATAATCATTAACAAAATCTTGGGAATGTAAGCTTGACCTTAAATAATTTACAGTTTCCACAACTTTTGTCTGAAACAACATATGGAATTCTAATTCACATTTGGTTTACCTTCCACTAATTATTTTGTTGTCATCCTTGACCCCTGTAGTCCAAGATATGAGACCATAAACCATTATCACATATTTAGTCAATCCTATGTGACCATTAAAAAATCATCTTCATATATTTTATTAGTAACCTTCTTATACCCTGATTAAATCCCATTGTCATGTCTCAAAACTGATTGGGATTCTGAAATGATCCAAATCATAAAAGAGAGAAAGAACTTCATCTACACAGGTATGCAACATTTATATGAATAATTCGAGATTATGTAACCCTAATAGATCACAAAATAATATTGGAATTATTCCCTACCATAAACATGAATTTTATTAACCATATTAGAAACTCCATCTTCATCCATTTTGAAATTTACTCCCTTTTGGTGGTGGTATTATTCCCTATGACCTGGCTCTCATCTAGGGTATATGTCCCCAAGGAAACTCTCATGTAATTTTTTCCCAAAATCACCTATGATAAGGAAACAGTTCCAAATGGGACACCATCTTTCTAGGTTAAATGACTTCATAGAATCATACTCGACAATACTATAGTGGAACATGTATTTTGGACTACGAAAATGTTCATACTAAGCCAATATTTCCTTTCTATCAGTCAATTCATTATCCTAGATTCACTATTAACCTAATTTATAAACCATAATTATAAAATGGATTTAAAAATACCTTTATGATTCACTCCCATGTGCTTTTAACTATCATTAGGGTGGAAAGTCATTGGAATCATAAAAATTCAAATCCTCCAAACTCTATGGGATATATCATGGTTGTCAATGTTTCATTCAAACTCCAACACATATAAACCTATTAAAAAGTATATTATAATATTAATGATATCATATTTTTCACTTTTTTCTCTCCCCATAAAGGAATCAGATGGGATAATTTTTTAGCTTATTAATTCGATAATTAAACCAAGATTCATAACTGAAAACATGGAGCTAAAAATTTGATTTTTTATTAATTCACAAAAATAATAACGTCATAAATTTTATACACCCTATCTTTTTGATACAATGATTGTGCATGGTGACACATGGGTCATTTAATGAACTAGATCAAATATCCATTTTTTAAGAGGACAAGGAATCCTATCGTAGACACTTAAACTCCTCTATATTAGGCTATCTCTATGAGTGGACCTAGGAAAAATTCTATTAGATCCATCCTTATAGAACCCCAAACTCAATAACAGGATATATCATTTGGCACAATTCAAACATAGTATCTTCCTACAAACAAAAAAAAATAAAATTTTCCTCTTAATTTGATCAAACTATACCATATCAAACCCAATTTCAAAGGGGAAAACTTAATATATTGTAAAAATATTTTATATGAAGGATGTAGGTCGATGGTATATTGAATGATAATTTTATTTTGTAAAAATGATACATTCTCACACATATTGTGTTACATTAGTCTATAATAAGTGGTTCTACACAATCGGAATACTAAAAATATGCATTATTTTTTGATGTAGTGCATGAAATATGAAAAAAGTAAAAGGTTATGTTAACATTCAAGACATATAAAAACAATATGTTACATGATATAGAGGCCATTAATACCCATAAATTCCACTCTTTTAAGGGATAGGATTTGTAATTCAGATTTATAGGAGATTGAATATTTCCACTCACACATCCATTTCAATCATGTGATTATATATATATAAATTTTAAATTGAATTATACAAATTAGAACAAAGTTGAATTAACATGAAAAAGACATTTGGTGAATTATCATGCACTAAGGTCTGTTTCGTAGAACTCCCTCTAATGAATAACACCCTAGTGAAAAAGAATAAATCCTCGTATAAATATAGAATTCTCACCACACCAATATTGTATTAAACCAATACCATAGGAACCTAGTTGAAAACTCCTCCACAAATAAATCTTCTATAAGTATCCATGGAAGATGGGAAATACATCTTCTTAATATATAATCATTTGTAAAAACATTATATGAAAAACCGGTATAGTGGAATTTTATCCATTTTCACTTTTCACCAAACATGCTCTAGGAACCATCCAGTCCTATTTATCATAATAATGAGTGTGGAAGACTAAAGAATAAGTCTCACTATTCCATTGATGTCCTCCCCTACATGAAAAATGTGTCCATACCAGAGAGTGTTAAACTACATGGACAAGTATTATCACGTGACTTAAAACTATGTAAGTCAAACTATGGGTTCATTGAGACATACATCAACATGAAATATAACAATCATATATATAGTCCAATAATAATATCCTAGAAATATAAATATCATATCTCGCTTATTGTGATATTGTGCTCCCCCAACTGTGACCATTCAGTGGAGATAATCCAATTCCTTCCAGTGAATCTACATAAGATACTAAACCATGAGTGTCCGACTTCAGACTCGATAGAGTCATTATCCTCCACCAATCTGTAAACTAAGAGTGTCCTACGTGGCACTGTAAACAGTATAATACTCTAAAAGAGTCTAATTATTGTGTTCAAACTAAAGTATCTTAATTGTGAGTATCATCTAAATGATTCTAAACTATGAGTTTTTTTAGTAGGCGATAAATAGTGATCATAACCAAAGGGCTCTAAACTGTGAGTATACACTATAGGAATTTAAACTATGAGTATCCACCATCATTATGTAAACCATGAGGGTCCCCACTGGGCTCTATAATATGACCACGGTCATGTAATAAGAATGTGATGTCTAACCTCTCACATGTGACAAGCACGAGAGGACATGTTTTTTCTAATGAGATGATCCTAAAATATCCTTTGTGGAAAAAATAGGATGGATCTCATACCGAGAGTTATAAAAAACCCATATTACCTTATGAAATGATAATAGGTTATCTCATATGATAAACATGAGAATACGTACGTATATTATCTATGATTACTAAGGTGATAATCCCAAGAGTAACTATGTGATGAGTATAAGATACCCTATCTGATGACCTTGGGATTTTTATTGTGATGATATTCAAACATATTTATCAATAAGATTATATTTACTTAGGAGATGATCTTAGGATTCCATAGGTAATGACACTAGGATTCTTTATAGTTTTATTATTTGTTATCTTATGTGAGGATAATATGTTGTTGTTACAGTTATTCAAGAGGAAAATAAAATGTCATTCTATCCTGGATCTAAAAATAAGACCCAACATTTTACCTCAAATTGATGGTAACAAGATACATGCATTGATTAAGTTAAGTATGTTAGATAACAAAATGTATAGATTACCAAAAAACAAAATATAATCAGCAAATAAGAACACATCTTTATCACCCTTACAAGGAATAAAATGGTTTAATTATGTTATTTCTACATGGATATTTCAATGATAAATGGATTAAAAATCATATTGTATATATTTGAGGGAATATCTTACATGAAAAAAAACTATTTATATGGATGTTTGGTAATTCCATTATCCCATTCCTTTAATGGTATTTTCATTATCAACCTAGTTATTATTGGATTGCATCATTTGAAATGTTGGAATATGGGAGTTCTATCAAGGAAATCCATGATATAGATATATACATCCATCCCGAAGGAAAGAATTAAAAAAATATTTTTATTCTCCTCATTTTTTTTGTTGGATTAGTTCTTAGGAAGTTAAAGGAAAAACCTATTCAGTGATTTATATTTATTGAAAAAAATTAATTAGAGTGAAATTGGACTATAAAAACATAAATGGATATATTTCTAGTTTTTTATACCTTTTAAAATATTTTATCATACGTTATAGGGATAAAGATAATTATATAAAGAAACCACTCAATATTAATGTTTGTCCTATATAATAAGGAAGTAAAACATAGCATGAAAAGACGAGTACTATTATTACAATAGTTTCACATTTAAATAAAGGGGAAAATGATTTGGGAAACACGTTTAGATCATTTATCAAAACATGAGTATTTATTGGATGATGACTCAGTTGAAATCAATGTAAAATTCCCCCAAAATTATTCTTATTCATTGAAAATTAAATAGTACATTAATTATTATAATTTCAATTTCAATGGAATGATTCCAAAAGTTATGAAATTGAATTAAAACAAGATATTCACATTTTAATTGAAATATAATATTTATATGAACCATTCAAGTAATAACAGTGATATAATAAAATAGTTCTAGTGTTTGATCTAGAATAAGAAGTTATGTATCTTTTAAAACACTACAAAACTTTTCCATATGGAAAACACAATAATTGTCTATTTATTATTAAAAATGTTTTTTTGTGTGTATTCAAATGACCCCCTATTTTCAATGATAATAGATAATTTTTTAAGAAATTTTATAATTTCTAAAAAATATGATATGTTTAACGATGAAATCAAATAGCACATACTGGAATTATTATTCAGAAATTTTTTGAAATTAGGGGATTGAGGTTCATGATTATATTTTCAAAATCACATAAACAAATTATATTTTATTTTCTAGGAACTATTTTTAAAAGTGGGCTGAAATAATAATATTTTTTAAAAACATAGGGTTATTAGTGTTTATTATTATCATGGAAAAAAATTTCCATAGATAAAGAGTACCAATAAAAATAATCATTGCTAATAGAGTTCATTAATAGAATGATAGTTTTTGATATTTGAGGAAGTAATGTGGATGCAGAAAGAAGAATCAAACTAATAAAAATCCATTAATTGTTGAAAAATATTACATTTCAAATAAATATTTGAATTGGATTTTAGAGGAAAACGTGTTCAACTCCAAGAAGGATTGGGCATACAAGTATAAAAATTCATATTAGGAAAAAAAACTAATTTCAAGACACCCATTAGAATTTATTGATGTATATTACTATTTGTAAATGACTGACACATACTAATAGAAACTAAACATTGATATTTATAGGGTACGAAGACAATAAACATGGATTAGAAGAGTAAATTATAGAAAACAATATTTGAATTATATGAGTCGAAGGAAATCCAATGGGAAGACAATAAGTTTATATGATATTTCAATATTCATTTCCCAAAAGAATAATATAGTAAATTGAATTAAAAAAATGGTTAACATGAATAATTATTTAATTTACGATTTGTTAATTTCAACAATAGATATTATTTTTAAATTGGTTCTTTCCCATATTTTTTATAATTTAACAACTCTCCTTATTATATTTTTTCTATTATTTATTTTTATCTTAATAATGATGCTCACCATGATTGATTTTAATTTAAAAATTTAATATACATATTCTTATTATCCTTATAATTTTGTTTACGTGTCATATATTAAGAATTTTTCTATGTCCATCATCATATGTTTGAGTTCAACATCTTATGTATTGTATGTTCATATATATATTCCTGTAAATCATCTTATGTATAGATCGATAAAAGTATTATCATTTAAAATATGTTATTGTTTATAAATTTATATAAGTATATGATCCTATATATTGAGTTTTTTCTACGTGTTTTTAGAACTTTTGTTTTCAAATATTATATTGCATATTTTTTATATTGATTAAACAAATTTTATGTTGTGTTTTCTTGAAGAATATATATATATATTATGAATTCTATAAATAGAAATTTTGTATTAATATTTTAGTTATTTTATATAATTTATTTTATCTAATGTTTATTATTTATCAAACTATGTATGAAGATCTATATTAAAATTTATCTTACACATTTATTGAATTATTATTTTATAGTTACTATTTAGTGTTTAGTTACTCTTAAAAAATTAAATTTGATATTAGTATTCAGTATTTAT
Source organism: Viscum album (assembly GCA_963277665.1). NCBI lineage: Eukaryota > Viridiplantae > Streptophyta > Magnoliopsida > Santalales > Viscaceae > Viscum > Viscum album. The sequence continues at coordinate 1,174,510,675 of OY728120.1, forward strand.
ATATAGTACATATTAGTATATAAAATTTTATATTATTAGAAGATATGGGTAAAATTGTTTGGATGATATTGTTTTCAAACCAAGAATTATTTTTATATTATTATATATACTATCATATGACTATTCATGTTTTATTTCTTATATACATAAATTATGTACTTCACTACACAATATGGAATCTAATTTGAATTACCAATATAAAAATAATTATTTATAAACAATGACTAATCATACTATGAAATGCGTATTTAGAAACACCATTGTGTGACCATTGGAAAATAGTATATAAATCAAAATAAAAAATTTATAAAAACAAAATTTTGGAATAAATTGTGGATGAAATACTTTATCCTACTACCTTGAATTTATATATTATATAATCACTTTAAGGAACATCAGTGCTGTGAAACTCATTACTGAATGTGATAAATCTACAAAAAACTATTCCATAGTAATTTGTTATGGTTTTCTTTTTTATTGAGTTTTAATTCATGGTATTTTTAGTTTCACATAATTTGGAACAAAATTTCTATATTAATTTACAATAGGTTTTTTTTATTGGTCATACATACAGTGTAAAATGCATGTTTCTCTTGGATGAACTTCCCACTATAAAAGATATGTTCTCTATGTTCTTTTATTCCACAAAAATATTATAGGGTGATATCATGTTTTTTATGCTTATAAACATTTAGGTTTTAATGTGAGTTGTGGGTCATATATAAATATCCAGATTAGATAATACCATTTCATTGATGGGGTAGAGAGAACTGAAGAGTATATATAGGATCTCTTTGATCTAATATACTAAAAAAATTCATGTTTTTAATTTTTCTTTTGAAAATGTGATTTTATTGATTTTTTATCATTTGAAAAATTTATATTTAATTTTAAACATGTAAAATAACCCCCTCTTAACTATTGTAAATTTCTAATATGGGAATGAAATTTGTACCATAATAGCTTCTAAAATGTATTACATTTATTTGTACTATACTATACTACTTATTTAAATTTATTCTAATAAATTTTATCGTAGACCCTATAATCTATGGAAATAATTGTTATTCAAATGCTAGATTTAAATTTAATGGATGGACGGATTTCTAAAAGGCCAACTAACTGTAATGGTAATGATTATAGATACGTGAAATTTATAATTGATTTTAACATTAAAAACATAAGTATTAATTAATTTATGATAATTTTAATACAATACAAACTACCCAAATATGATCAATATTATTCAATAGGTAATAAAGTTGTGTAGTATGTGTTTAATTATAAAATTAGACATATTTTCTTTTGTTCTCTTGATAGATAATTTTTATTCATGTATCATCTTGTAATAAAACTCATGAATTATAAGGAATATTCTAAATCACACAATATAGAATCTATAAGTTATAGAGAAAGAAACTATGAATTGGAAATTCTCAATTTAAATACATCAAGATTAAAGAAGAAGAATGTATTAATATTTTGTCCAATTTATTCATGAGTACTATAAATGGAATGATTTTCGTTTTTAAATACTTGAACATGACATTATTATTTGAATTAGTACAAATATAAAAACAAAATAAATGTTATGAGCATAATGTAACTATTGAAAAGTGAAAAAAAATCAAATAATATGCACTTTATTAACTCATCATATCAATAATAATATAAAAATTGTAACTAAATAATATATTTAATGTGAATACTCATAAAAGGAATTGTGTTTCATTTAAATTGATACATATATATATATATATGTATGTATTTACACAACATGACCCATAAGGGTCACTAATGGGAAGGTGATGATCTAGGAGTTCCAAAAAAAGCTACCCAAGAATTGGATAGGGGATGGAAAACAACACGAAGTAGGAATAAAACACTCATGGGAGGCCTTAACCCATGTATCTGGTATAATAGATACATCCCAAAAAATTTCCACAAATTTATAGGATATACAATTCTAACTAAAAAAATATACATGAATATATCTCCAAATAATATGAAGAATTACAATATAAAAGCTATTATATGTGGAAAAAATAAATGGTCTAAAATCCTAAAATGGAACCTAACTGTGAATGATTGGAATTACAGAATTACCACATCTCACTAACTCCCACTAAATACTACTATTAGTGAATTCCATCAAGTATACCATGCTATGAATATACTGTATCCATTAGATCCACCGGATCCATGCTCAACGATATCACCATTGATCTATGAACTATATAAATTGACTAGAAATGTATGGGAATAAAAATGATATAGTGGTGAGTATTAACATAACTGGTAGTATTCCAAAAATTAAAATGTATATATGGCCATAGGTTAGAACACATCCAGGGGATGAATCATAAAATTTATTAACTTTATTAAGAAATAAAACTCTTATCGTATAAGAATATTTGGATTCACATCAATATAATGCCTAGAAATGACCTCAGAGGAAAACTATAAGGATAACCCTAAATGAATAATAATTATATTTAATGGGGAAGAAATGAGTGAATCCAATAGCTTAGGGGAAGACACCTCCCTTACCATAATAAATATATCAATCAAATTAGGTTTAAACTCTTCCCTACTCCTCTACGACAAGAAAAATCTAACGACATTGGTACATATGAAAGGAACCTAAATTAAAACCCCACATCAATCCCCAAATATCAAGTCAATATGATCATTAAATTAATGGGAACATTATCAATGAGAAAATCTTCATATGCTCACATAATTTCTCTTTTGTCTGGTATGGATTACTTAGAAACTCAATGGTAAATAGTTATTCCTAAAACAATTACTATACCCATATTTACCCATATAAATTCCAACTCAGTATGTTTATATTTATTATTATTTACTGGAGATGATGAATATAAAATGATAATGATATAATGCATTAGGTGTTACTGGACACACATATGAGTGACACATAGCTCATCATATAAGAAGGAAAATACATCATTATCCATGATAACATCACAAATAGGATCCATGTGATAATTCTATGAGAAAAGGGGGAGATCAACCAACCATAAAATGATTCCCTACCCAAAAATACATGATTAACTAGTGTGGAAAAATATAGTGGGGAATCAAAAAACACATGATACCTCAAATACCTTTATTAACACAAACTATACATGAACCCCTATTACCCCCCACCATCATACCATTGATACCATTCCAAAATTGGGGTACCCATGATAAAAAATAATGTCTTCTCAAACTATATATCAATCATGTTACCACTTAGTAACTTATTCTAGAACTCACACCTCAAAATAGTGTGTAAAAAAAAGGGAATACTAAACCCATGGTTAAACATACACCTCACCATGGGATAGGGTTGACCAAGGAGAATAATATCTTATTTTATATAAGGTTTATAACATTACAAAAATCTAGAGATATGATAATCCATTATCAAAAATAGGACTCATATCCCATATCATTAGGGGAGTACTGAGTCCATCAACATAGGGGTTGACTCGTACTAAATCCCATGATGTAACCCAAAGGGAGAACCAAAATCCTATATACTCACCACCACAATATATAGTCATCTATATATGTGGATAATTAAAATAGGCATGTTAATAATAGTAAAAAATTATATACTCCATCACCCTCAATACATCAAAACCTGTTGTTGGGGCGTGAGAACATTGATTATATGTAGCTGAAACTTGGAGTGCCGATAATTTTATAATAGGAGTGTGTAAATAAATATCATATACAAATATCCATAATAAACGATACCACTCATAAATAGGATGAATCAGAAAGGGTAAATGTCATTGCATTATGTATCTATATATAGTTTCAATAATACAACTCTTTATTCCATAGGAACTACAAATGACATGGTAAAAACCTGTGCTCATGAATCCTATATACACATAGCTTCTATTCCCTCTATAAAATCTTAAAGACTTCAAATATCCGAGTATTTACAGTGGTTATAATCCATTTTTTATGAATATTTCATGGGAATCATCTTTTATACAAATAATAATCATCATCACATGACTCTATTCTCTATAAGAATTTGGATAAGATCTAAGACCTGACCCAAATCATCTCCCCAATGGTCCATGACACAAAAGAGGACCAAAAGTTGTGTTTTTTGTGGAAATTAACTAAGAATATATTATTTAAATGTAAAAATATATATCCAGGTTGAGAATACATGTAAAACCCATATAATAGAAATTTATATGATGTGTACCATCAGTTTTATAGCATATACATCCAATATCCCACTTAGGTTGAGTACCATGACCCTGTTTGACATGTATATCCCATATATATTGGGTTATCCAAGGAATAAATAGAATGTATGTCACATGAGTTATTGTATAATTTATCCTAATCAATCCATGTCGTGTAGCCCAACATGGTTTTTACCTATATACAAGATATACTTTATATGGGGTATCTGTCCATCTCCATGGCTACACCCCAAGATGTGTGCCCAATGCTCTTATACAACAATTCTTTCAGGAGAAAAAATATGTGGTCCAATATCTAACCTATGATTAACTAAAAATATACATGATAAGTGTACATTAAATAACACATCAGGTGATTATGATTTCAAGACACTTACGTCTTTCTGAGTCGATCTTTCCTCCTGATCAACTATAAATCACATATCCATGGGCAATTACACACCCAATACTAATAAAAATTCATAAAAATAAAGAAAAATAAAAATGTAAATGGAATCATAGAAATGGAAATCGTGATCCCTACCATCTGTTGAATCATTAATGCATTAAGATAGCATGACAATGATCCACACTCCATGTCAACATCAACATGATATGAACCATATTATCCTCCACTGATATGGTTCTGCCACTCTCACCCTCTTTCCCTCTTCAGTTGATCATCATCGATGAGGGGAATGGTTTCTATTCCCCTCACACAAAAATTGGTACATAAAAAAGGAAGAGAAAATAAAGAAATAAAAAATACCCATAAAAGTCATGAACAAGGACCTATAACTGAGATAGATTTTATAATGTCCCTTGGTGAGACCCCCCATTTTGGACTCAACTATGGCCTCATAATTTCATTCTAAAACCCTATTTATTATATACTGATGTAAATATATGATATAATTTATTATAATTACCTAATAAATATTATACTTAAAAAATAAACTCAAAGATGTATTCAAAGAAATTTCAGCCAAAGGTTATATGTCACATGCTGGGAATGATAGGTCCATTTGAAATTTTTGTAATTGAAGTTTTCTATAAAAACAAATATTTTCCCCTTAGAATGGACCTATTTTGTTGTGATCCCAAATGGATATATGTATTCTATATTGTATTATTGAGATCTCTACACACTCCATAACTTCATGAGTATTCTTAAAAAATTTACAACCCAAATAAATCTTAAATAATTACAAAAACCAACATCACATGGGGGGAGAACACAATCCTAAATGCGCTCTTTTAGAATTTGAAAATCTGTAAATCCATAAGGACGAATAATTTTACACCATTAGGGAAAACATACCTTTTTATCACCTAGATAAGTGAATCCACATATGATACTCCTAATCCATAATGAATTACATTATCTCAACAAACCATATGGTAATCAACCAACTAATCATAACTCACCCTTTATGAATCTCATCTTGATTCCCACCGTAGACTCATCCCCCTAATAGAGGGAATCCAATTAATTATACAAAATAAAACATTCATGAACAATTGGAATCCTTTAGATACAACTAATATATCAATGAATCTCCCATGGGGAAATTATGAAATCTACCTTTAAAAAGGAAAACATGAAATATTTTCTGTGTAATACAATATAGCCACATTAAACTTTTCTATTAGGAATCTTGAAAATACCCCAATAAAACCACTATGAGGCCCTACCCAAAATACATCTCAATCAATATAGAAGAACATAGGTTAATTCCATCAAACATAGGTAATGAAGATACCATTTATTATGTGATATTTTTATTTCAAATAATAGTTATGGAAAATTTATAAACCATTTACCATAGCCCAGATCTCCACCACTCTATATAACAAGATCTGTCCACTCCTTATATCAAGGCCATTATCATTCTAGAACTCCAAAGTGTTCCATTACTACCATGATGAATGACACACTACAAAATATTAATTAATATGAAATTGTTATCACTCATAGAAACTATAACCACACCACCCTCTAGGACACAACCATCCAACTGCCCGAAGGCCTTAAATGTTTTGTTATTATTATTAATAAAACTACTTTTAAGGGATGTTGGGGGAACATAGACATCATAGACAGTAGAAAATTCATAACCTGAATGTGCGAAAATATACCCAGACTGACAAATTTGATAGACCCCTCCCTAGTGTATGAATAGTGATGATGCTCTCCACCATTACAAATCTATTCAACAAGAAAGTATTGTGTGTCAAATAATAGGCCCAATCCGATGGATGTTGACATACACTCTAAAACATCCAAATCCAAATAGCTATTCATTGATGAACCACAAACTCTAAACCTTGTCTAAGACCTGCTCCAAGAGATCGAGTCCAACAACTGCATTAAATCATAAAAAAATATCACTACTGAAAATCAACATGCATATTCCCACCCCACAATTTCCACGAACTACTCTCACCACCGTAGCAGCAAGCAACCAAAGGGCAGGAACTCCATGTTTCAGGATGCTAGGCCAGTGCCACCTAGGGCTAGAAGGCCCAACAGCTGCTCCAAAAAACACCGTCGGGGAGGGGATCCAAGATGACCTGACCAATAGTTCCACTCTAGGATGGAATTGATAAGATCATAGCTAGAGAAGAACCCTACCTGGATACCAAATCGAATGAAATCATTTCCAGAGGTAGGAGAGGAGTCTGCATAACCAATAGTAGGGATTTTCCATCACCATCAACACCACCAACCACCCTATGTGACACATGTTTGAGATAAATAGATGTTAGTCATTCCAATTACCATAGTACCTAGACTCAAAATTTATATTTTATATTAACAACAACAAATATTCATAGCTAATTATAAGAACATCATGATGAACTACAAACCTATATACTTCATATAGTTAATTAAAAATAGTTGTATATCCCTATATATTCTTTAGCTCCTTTGAAATTATTGAAAAAGTATACTCTCAAAAGCTATGTATTTAGATCCTCGATCTGAAATGAGACATATCCCATGGAATGAAAGGCACCCCATTCTAAAACTACAACATTAATATTATGGAACAACTGTATCATAAAAATAATTTTCTCTCCATGTTTTGAAATATCTTATTATATCATCTAGATGTGTTTCCCTACTCATCTACTAGGTCCCAAATAACATTAAAATATGTCTACAAACCACCTAATCAATCTCAAAACACCACAAAAGGTAGAAGTCCATTAAAATTTATCCAATGGTATCTCATCCATTGCCCAAAATATCATCATTTCTACCTAATTCACAATAACACAATCCAAGGAAAACTAATCCACTAAAGTAGTCTCATAATTAAGATATAAATAAAAGATATTTTTTCACATAGTAGATGTCATTAGACACACTACTCAGGTCTGATGAATCCAATATGATTTTTAGATCACATACCAACAATGAGACATTGGGAGAACAGAAAGTTCTAGTTTTTACAAAAACGAGTTTCATGTAAAAGGGTACCAACCTCGCATCCTCAACATATAGTGATAAAACATCAAGGACAAAAATATATCTCGCACCTTGATAAAATAATCAAATTGATCATCAATTTCCATCTATCTATAACCCATGACACTAGATATTTGTAAAATAGATTCCATGCACGCATTAGGATGAAAATATCTTGTTGAAATAGTTCCCAATTCTAGAATTAGACTCATGATACTCATCATCTAATATATGACAAGGACCAATAAGATACATCGACCCACATTGATGGAATAACTTGATCTAAAAAATAGAACTATAGATCATATTCCAAAAAATATGTATATGTACAACCCCTTACCAATCAATGAACAATGGTGAGGTACCCTCACCTAATTGAGTGTCTATGAATAGGTCGAAGAGTTATTTGACCTCATTGGTGGTGAATGTGAACCACATAACCTCTATTGAAGGTGGATATGCACCCTATCTCATAGGGGTACCAAATAATATATATCATGGGGGACACACACATCATTGGAATACTCCATATCTGATGGAGTACCACACACCATGGTCTATCTATATCATTACCATGATCAAGAATCATAACTACCCATGCCATGAAACACACTTTACCTCACACGAACCAAATATGGAGGATCGAAACCTCACTAGGAAACACTTTACTAAAGGTAATAGTAATTCTTGTGTATGATCTTAACCTTGAATAATATATTATATGGGGGGATACTTACTCCATAATTAAATTTTTCATTCCCAATGTAGCCATGGAGGAAAATATTATTCAGGTAAAATGAGGTGTAGATAGAAGATAACATAATAGAGTACTTCGACCGAATGAAAAACCTATATGATGGATGAGATAAAGGATATCAAACCTTAGTGTCTAGGGGAATAACGAATAAGTTTTTATAATGACCTATAGTTAGGGGATCCATACGGTTGTTATATAATGAAAATACCAAAACTATGTAAAGGATGAGAACAGTCCAGTCATAATTACTAAACCCTATAATTGGGTCTATAGAGATAAATTCTATATGTAACAATCTATGTATAAAATGAGGTTACAAAAACCCAAAAAACCCAATGATAATGAAATTGACTTATTGGAAAAATCAACTGTAGAATGCCCATATCAATCTCTATAATGATCAATTACATGAGAGAAATCAATATCCTAATTTCATAGAGTCATATCAGGAATATAGAATGTCATGTCATGAAAACACAATTCATTAAACACTATAAGTTTCATGGACCTTCTATACTATACCGTAAAGAAAATTCCCAATGTACTCATGTTAGTCAACATATTATCAGTGAACATGAAAAATAATTTATCAAAAAATACATCTTATTTTGTTTTCCATGTTTTGCAACCAATCCTATCCACCTAATGAAATTATTGGCCCAAAAGTCAAAAACCAACTCAGCGGACAACTATCTCCATGATTTATCCTAATAAAGAGCATTATTTGATAAAATTTTGACATAACCTGACCCACAAGGTTCCTACAAGGGCTAGTGATGAGACAAGTATGCCACCCTGACCATACCTCCAATAGGATATAGACCAGTGACCTGCAATAGAAAGGCATAATTGACATAAGGGACCCCTTATCAAATTCAACAGATAAGAGGTGTACATCACCATCCATATGAAAATTCCACTACCACATTGGATATACATATCTTCTTGAAATGAATATATTCTTGTATAAACATTTAAACATATAAATGGTTTATAATAAAAATTCTACAATTAGATGAAAACACATGGTCTATAATATTATAATTCCAAAAAACCTCAATCAATGGGGAAGAATGGAATTTCCATTTCACAGCAACTTAAACAATGCACAACTATAAGTGAATCACTTGAACTTAAATAGGATTCTGATTCACTTGTTCTACTAGCATCATTCTGACTGATACCACCATCAAAATATGAAAAAATTATAAAACACAATAACTATGCCCACAAAGCTTGTGCAGTGGTGGTGTGTAAGAATACACAGTAGGTCACTTTAAAAATAATAGGGGGACAGAGGTCTTATGTTATCACAAAAATATAGGTTAATATATATATCCACCCTATTCTATCAATGGTAAAAAACTAAAAAGGGAAGAATCTTAGTTTTCACTTCCCAAAAAGACAATGACATGATATCACATGAAAAATTACAAGGATAAAAACAAATGTATAACCATTGTATGAAATAAGGACTCCATGAGATAATACCCTAACATAGGGGGGAAAACTATAATCTCTAGCCTCAAGAAACACCCACTTAATACCAATCAATGATATTTACAACACACACCTTAGGGGTAGAAACCTTCCTTCTCATTTATGAAATTAAAAAAATTCACATCAGTGGACCACTTCCAAAATCACCAAATCAAATATTATGGATCTTGTCAACAAGATCACATTAAAAAGTGTCTCATAATCAGCAATAAACTTCCTATACATATGCATCGTCAGTATCACATCATGTTGGGAGAACATCAAAACTCATAAATAAATCATGGATCCCAGAACAATTATTTTAAGTGTAGAGGGACCATATGGACATCCCACTAAATGAGTCAGATTATTTAAATATGGTAGAATATGGGGTCCATACATCACAATTTATATGATGACTAAGGGAGTTACCGACCCCATAGATGAGTGACCTATAACTTATCACATGTGGTAGTTTTCTATAACATCTCACCATGGAGAAAACCTATTCTCATAAAATATCTAATCTGAAAATATATTTTTGATACAAAGATATAGCCAAAGGGTTAGATAATCTAACCATATGGTGGTTTCCCACTAACTCAATCTAAAATTGAGGCATATTATAGGGTAAAAAACTAGCTTACCCAGTCTACTAAAATCATATGAGAACCTAGTTGATATATACTAATTTATTATCACCTTCATCTTCCCATCAATCCCATACCACAATTTGGTGACCCATGCGAAACCATTTCCACCACACAACCTCCGTATAAATCATTTCTACACATAAAAAATGTATCCTCAAACTAATTTCATTTTAGATAAAATAAACTAACTAAGGGAATACATACTCCATGGTGGACCTCGTGCTTCATCAAGACTGAGGGTAGAATTAGGATAAAACTATCGTCATACACAAATGGTTTATCCCACACCTCAGAGTGGGACCTCCTTGAAACCATCATCTATAAAGAGGTAATTCCCCCCAAATATCATGGGGAGTCAAAATACATCAATGTATATGAAAAACAAAAACGTTTTCTATGTTACATGACTGTGAGTGTACCCAAATTACATCTTTATATAGTTGGAAACACATATTCATCAGAATAGGTGTTTCAATGGATGGGTTCCACAAAAAATACAATATAATGACCTACTCTATCTCATGAAGTAGGTAACATAATGATATATATGGGGATTCAAATTTCTACCCACAATAAGAACTGAACATTAATCCCATAGCTTAATTGGATTTTATAACTAACTCACCCATCCATCTATCCAAATAATATGAATTCGCTGAAACATTTTATTTATCATACATATAAATAATGATAAGCACTAATAATATACTTGATATGTTTTCTTCTAACTACACTTTACAAGATTCATATTTCTAAATGTTGACCCCCATGTGAACTTCCCAATCCACCAGATCTAAAAAAATATATATTTTATGGTGAATTTAGACACAAAAAAGAAATAGAAAATCCCCAAAAATAATAGAAATTGAATAAATTAAGTGTGGTATATAAGTTGAAATAATGAGCCTTACATTAGGGTGTATCGCCAAAACCTCAATATTCTACTATGAAGATCTATGCTCTGGGGTTGCAGCATCATAATGTTACTCCAACATTCCTCCAAAATTGTGATTCCACCTCCCTCTCCTTGATTTCCCATTCATTATAGAGATATTATTTAGGGTAGGTGTTTCCATTAACCTCATGTAAAAATTTGAAGATAATAGGGGGTACATGAATAGAAAAATAAAAAATAAAATAAAATAAAATACCAATAAAAGGCCCAACCCAATATCCATAACCCAACCATAGTTTATACCAAGTCACTATAAACCCCCTATTCTAGAATCGACCATGAATTTATAATTTCTATTTATAATTACTTTAATAATATTTATACTTTTATTCAAAAGGGAATAAATAAAATTTATTTAGTAATGTAAAAAATCATCAAAAATATTATCATATAGGAATTCCACTAAAATCAAAATTATAAAGAACATAAAATTTTTAAAACAATAAAACCATCATATATATTTTCAAAGGACTTTATATTCTGTCATAGTTACAATTTTTTCTAATCATAAGGGCTTGAGGCTACATTAAAAAAGAAAAAAAGACATGTACATTAGTTTAAAACATGACATGTTATGTATTTCATATAACTCATATTGTTTTGTGAGTAATGAAAGAAAAAAAGTTAAAAAATATAATATTTTGAATTGATTATATAATATAATTAAAAAAATATTGGTTTTAGAAATATATTTTGAAAGGATTTTCAATTGTATAATTTAAAAGAAAATGAGAAATGTAATGTTAATTCATATTTATTTATTTTATAGTTAGTCTATTATTTATTATGAATAATGTGTATATAAATCCAAACTATACATGATTTAATCATTAGAAAAATATGAAATGTAAAATAATATTTAGAAAATATATGTAGAATGAGGAAGTTATTATACTAAATTATCATGTTTATGAGATTATTCTAGAAATAAAATAGTGTATAATAAATTCTATCTTATAGATACTAAAAACGAGGATAATAGTGAATCTATAGTTATTTATCATTTTGATTATATGTTAAAATCCTATCATAAATGAGTTGATAAATATAATGAAATCTAAAAATAGAAATCCTTGAGTTGGTGAGTTATATGTGGGCCTTAAATGAGATCCTATGAAACTTGCCAAATAAACAAGATTCTAACTCATGAATATGAAAAAAACACAAAGAACCAAAAAATAAAGAAAACATTTATGTTGACATACATATTAATCAAATAGAAAAAGGAAAATTGAAAAATTTTATAGAATGTTTAATGTGATATTTGTCTATTTTTTTACAAGCTAATGAAATTTATTATAGAATAATATATATGAAAATTTTCAAATAAAAATAACGTGGTGTTGGTTAAGATTTACAATATTCCAAAATTATTTATACATTTAACAAAAATTATAATTAAATAATTTTATTTTTTATATGTATTTGATATATACTACAAGGTCTTTGGGTATGTGATAATTTATTAATATTTTCAAAATATTTTAAAAAGATTGAAGATTTTATTTCTAGTACACTATCTTCTATATTACCTAATAATTTATGGTTAAAATCTATTTGGGTACAATTAATTTTTTTTAATATTCCTGTTAGACCCAAAGTAGAAAGGGTTCCAAAAATATTTTATTCTTTATATCTGAAGTAATGATTCTATTGAAGTATGAAAAATAAATATGGTATTTAGAAAATAGTTACTCAATAAAGATAACCTGAGATCTCCAAAATTTCCTGTCACATAATAAAAGTAATAGTGTCACTATGAAATTTAGATATTAATATATTGTTAATGACAAAGTTTTTAGTGAATTTGATATTTCTTAATGTATGATTTTTAATAAGTATTATATAATGATTTATTAATGCATAATTTATTTAGTACTTAACAATTGTGTGATGATAGAATGTTTTATAAATTTAAAGATGATAAATTCCATGTTATAATAATGGATTCAATATTGTTTTATGGTAACCCAAAGTATAATATCTTTCCAATTATGTTTTTACATAATAGATAATGATATCACGTCCTATTATAATATACAATAAAATAAAATTTTATTTCATATGGAAAATAAACAATCAATTTTTTTTGTTATTTCATATGATGGGAATGAAATATTAAGTATTATAATTTTCTGAACATAATTTAAAAAATTAAAACTCATATGATCCCTGATTAAAGGAATGTAGTGACAAAATATTATCAGACCAATCAATAATGTTATTAATATAACTCATATTGATCATTATGATTTATTTATTTTTGGAATTTTAAAAATTCTATTTTTCTAGTATGAAATATATATTTTTTAATTTTAAATGACGATTTTTGTAGATTTACATGTATTTTTTCCCTCTAAAAAATTGAAATATTACAAATGAATTGTGATTACCATAAATTGGCATATGATGAGAAATTATATTTAACTATAAATATTTGAAGTTATATATATTGAATATTTTAATGGTATAATTTCAAAGAATAATGAATACCTTGATATATTTTATTCCAAATCTAATGAATGAATATTTTGGGGTAATTGGAAAATTATAAATTCTTATATAATTTATAATAAAATATCTATAGTTGATGAATAATCAATTAAATTTATGTTCAATTATAACAAATTAATTAAAAAATAATATTTAGTGCAAATTGCTGAAATTTTTTAAGAATTTATTTTTGGAGAATATGTTATCTAAGTTGATGCTTCACCCTCATGAGAGAACCAGTAAAACTCAAAGATTCCACCCTATGATAGTGATATTAGTTAATTTTATTTAATGTTACTGGAAGAAATATATATTAATAAATTTTTGTGCTCACAATACATTAAATTAAAAAATTATCTATTATTGATTCATCATAATCATTAAAAACTTATTTTTGAACATTATCTATACAAGAAAAATATAATTAGTTTACATGAAATGATTTTTGTACTTTAGTTGATCAACATAATGATTAGCACATTACTAGAGATAAGTTGATTCTTTAAAATAAGTTAGATATGTCATGATAAAATATACGGGATAATGATATTTTAGATGCATATGGTTTTATTTATGATTATGGAATTTATTATGACTATAAATATTCATTATTATTTAGACTATAATATGTATGGATTTTTTCTCTTATACTTCCTTTCATGGTTTTAATCATTATCATGTGGATATAAAAATTTCATTTTTAAATGAACTAATTTTTGATGAATTATATGGTAAATAGATACATGATTAAGAATATGATAATTATTATGGTCATGGTTTTTTCTTCCTAATTTTTATATGGGATTTTAGAAAGACCATTGAGCTTGGAATGAATGAATATTTGAATTTATTTTTATGAATGGATTTTTGAGATAAATAAGATATACTATTATATTTATTAAGAATATATCTTGATCTTTTATATTTAAGTGGGTGATGTTAATTTCCGATCATTGAGTTAATTTTTGTGTATGGTATTTTCTAATTTGATGAGTAAAGAATTCATTATGTGTATGATAGGTGTATTAAAATTATTTTTCTGTCATCAATTTTTTCAATGATTTGGGGAAATTTTTATTAATAAATTTATATATAAAATGGAATTGTTTATGATTTTTTGGCTTGAAATTAGATAAATTTCAAGAACCCATATGACTACTTATTTAAATTTATATATTGATTTTACAATAAAATTAATCATTATTAATGATTTCAGAGGAATGGTATGAATTTTTCTCTATTTATAATTTATTGAACTTAATATTATATTTTTTTTCATTGTAAAATGACCAATATTTTGATTTAATAATTAAAAAAATACATTTTTAAGATTATTATTATTTAATTTTATAGTTAATATTAATTGTTACTCTAGTGGATTTTAATTCAATAATTTATTATTTTCATTCTTAATGTCTTAATAGTTATTGTTGTTATTTATTCTATATTGTTAATTTTCCTATGTTAAGAATATTACATACCAGTTCAACATATTATATATTATGTGTTCAAATTATACATATGTACACCATCTTACGTATACACGGGGATGATTTTAACCATATTTGGTTTGCTAAGTTTTGATAATTCATTAATCTATATCATATAGTTTATTGATTTTTTTCTCTATGTATAAACATACTATATAATGAAATAAAATGTTATATATTTTGTCACTTCTATTTAGTCATATTAAATATATGTTTTTATTTAAAAACACATATATATACGATGTATTTTATAAGAAAAAATTGCATATAAAAATTTCAGTGATGTTTTGTAAATTGTTATATATTTCCTTGGGATATTAACAAATTATATATTAGGATATCTATTTATATAAAAATTAATAATTTATTGGATTTTATATTTTTATTTTAATGTTTTTTTGTTTAATATATCAAAATCATCATTTTTGTGAGTTTTAATTATTCCAGTGAAGTAATTATCTGATGATATATTGTCTAATAATTATCTGAAACATCTATGAGTGTTTAGATGATATAATATTTATTCTTGGGAGTATATATATATATATATCGTCAGATCATTCTTAATTTGTTTATTCTATATTTAAATAAATACGTACACTTCAAAATATGGATACAATTTTGAACCACTAAAGAACACATTATATTTTAGTAAATGAAACTAATATTACAATTTAATGTGACTTTGGAAAAATCATAGATAAAATATTAGAGAATTGTCTATAAATAAATATCAAAGGAACCCAATGAAAAAATGATTTATATTGACTTACAGATGAACTATTTGATACAATTATCATAAGTACCAATATTCCACAATGATTGTGAAGTGCATCTACCAATAGAAAATTCATTGAATAATGTTTTGAAAATATAACGACTATTCTATAATAATATGTGTATTGTTTCATTATCTAGGAATTTGGGTTAATTTATATTTCATTTCCATTTAAACTATAATTTCATTATTATATTACATTACAAAATCATGTTTTTTTATCCTAAATTATGAATGTTTTCCCTTAGTTGTGCCTAAAAATGTAAAAGGTGGTTTCTCTAAGTGGTTTTACTTCCACTTATAAAAGGAATTAGTGTATATGGTTGTGAATCCCAATAAATTTCAATTCATTATATTTTTGTTACAAATCCACTAGAATATGTAGTTTTTAATTTTAGATGTCAATAAAATTTAAATTTTACGTTTATTGAATAGATTTTTTTTGGAGTAGATATATGAAAATAGTAAATGTCTTATCACTTTGATAAAAAATATAAAAAGTATGATTTTTTTATTTTCAATTTTAAAAAATGTTCATTTGATTTAGTTTTTTGAATTTAGTTTAAAAATTATTAATCTTTTCAATTCGATACATCTTGAGCATATGGCCTTTCTAAATGTTTGATATCAACACTAAAAGGTAATGGTTTGTGATTTAGGAAGAAAGTAGTTGGTTGATAGGAAAATAAACATTTATGTTAGATTTTATTATCATTACATAAATAATTATGATAACATGTTTTGGTTTCTTACTTATGATGACTGGTGAGATAGTAAATATTTCTCAAAAATATTTCTTGTTGTTTCTAGAAGGAAATTTTTATGAAAAATAAATTTTTTGGATCCACTATAAGATGCTTTAAAATACGATATTTTTTAAAGGGAAGTATAGGTTAATCATATAAAGATAAATGTATATGGATTGGTGAGATAAATGGATTGAAGTGATCATTAAGAAGGTAGAACCAAATTTTTATCAAATTTTATTTTCATTTACATTAGATAGATTTCAACAAATAATAATAATTAAGATATACTTTATTATTCTTAAAAATAACAATTATCATAGATATATAAAGTTCTCATGATAAAAAAAGAATTCATTTATATTATTATTGAACATATATAATTATTTGAGTCTACTAGATAATCATTTGAAATATCAATGGAGGAATATTTTAGGGTCATGAAATCAATAATAAACATCTTCATCATGTCCATCATTCACAGTAACTCAAATTCATCAGAAAAAGAAAAGATTCACAACCTTGTGAATAATTCATCCAGAAACTATTGGATCGAGAAGTATGAATGTTATCATAAAAAAATCTAGATACCAACTATTTAAGTTTAGAATAAGTCATTAGATCTAGGTTCTGGAGTCATCATAGCTAGTCTTGGTTACAAAGTTATCAAATATAGATTTCTAAATGATATGATTGAGGTTTCCAAATCATTATAAATATGTGATTATGAATTTTCATCAGATAAATGGTTTTTATATTTATTAATATTTTGAAAATTAAATTCATTGTGAATTTTATATGTTTTAGTTTAAATGTTCACTAATCTAGTTGAAATTTGAGGAAGGGTGGAAGAATATGATTCATGCTGTGTTTTAAGGAAATGTTTTATGATTTTTGTTGACTCCTATTTAATATATTGTTCTAAAATCGTCCAGTGAAGAAGTGTTTGAGTTTTTAATTCAATTTTTGATTTGGAAACTCCAATTTGAGTTCAAAATTCTCTATTGTTTGTAGTGAAATTATTCATATATAGTGGTGGAGTAGGATAGGTGTGGGGGAGTTCCAGCTTTTTTGTTAGTTTATGAAGAAGGAGGTCACTTACAAAGTGATTGAGATATATTTTTCACAAAGAATTAGATAAACCAACATCAAGTAGAGGATACCATATCCAGTATTATCAGATATGGGATCATAGAAATATGGAATTATAAAAATGGCTTAATAAACTTATCGTACAAGAAATTGTATACTGTATATAAGATATTTGAATAGATAGGTACCACATAGAGAATAATTTTTTTTTAAAAAAATATCCTTGTTGTTAATATGCAAGAAATTTGTGTAGATGAGGTAGAAATTTTAGGAAATAAATTGTTATGAATTAAAGGATAAAAATAAGCATGTGTTATAGCCTATTGGGGATGCATTTTTTTACAAAAAACATTATTTTATCATATTTTCTATGTCAGGATCAAAATCACAGTTAATGGAACATTGTACAATTCAAGTTATAAATCTTTAATGCTTATTGTAGTCCAAAGATATTTTTTTTCTACTTTATGTGTGGCGATCAATTATTTATAAACCAATATAAGGACATGTAACTTTTATTGAGTAGTAAACCTTAAAAATTATTACATTATTATTTTTGTTCTTTTGTATCAATTTTTAGAGTAGTTTTTTTCTATAAACAGAGGTAAATATTATTTTTATGTAGAAGAAATTAAAAGAACAAATCATAAATTCACCCCGATACTATCACTTATAAAAATAATCTGGACCTAGACTTACAATTAATATTGGAGGGAAGGTTCCTTCATTGGATCATGGGTATTTGAATTCTGTAGGAGAAGAATGATTCCATTGATGTAAATAACTCAGTTAACATTTCTTGGATTCAAACCATTTATGCGAAAAAATATATTATTTTGAAGGGTATAATGCTTCCACATCGACTATTCATTTCCTATAATGTTTATTATTTATTTATAGATTATTTCTACTATTTTACTAAGTGATCCCCTGTAATAGTTCCAGATTAATTGAATCTCGAGATTGATGTGTGAGCCAAAACTTATTTACATTCCCCACTCTCTAAAGGGTAGTTTTTGAGGGTTAAAGGAATTATAATAACAAAAGGCATATTTTACATTTTAAAAAATATATAATAATGTAATATGAAAGTAAAGGAATCAATGATAAAATATGGACATTATTGTATAGTGATCATAGAATGGGAGCTGATGAATCTATTGTGGTGTTATTAACATTGTTTAACATTTTTAGTACCATAATATGTTTTGTTGTAATTATGTAAGGTTAAACTATTATTGAAATGAATCTATGTATCATTCGATAGATTTAATTGTAGGTATCATTCTTAGAAGATATAGATCTGGAGGCTATATACTTGGATGATTTCCATATTATTATCATTTATTTTAATAAGCAAGAGAATAAAAAGTAATGAATAATTAGAAGGTTTATTGAGAAGTATCATTAAAAGATACTAATAAGGAATTACTAATAATTCTGTTAAGGATGGATTCATTTACTCTACATTGATGATGAATTATTTAAATATTTTTATGAATTCAGGGAATTTTTCTACATAAAGTAGAGAGGAGGCACAAGGAATTATTATAGAACATTTCCAATAATGTGATATAACTGCGTATTCATTATAAATTTCATAGTAAATTTTAAAATACTAGTGGTTGATTATGATAATTATTGAGAAAATATAGTGTCACGATGTACTCTAAAAAAATATAGTAAAATCAATGTTATTTTCAAAATAAAATGATAATATGTTCTCACAATAAAAAAAATAGCAGATTTTTTTTCTAAGTGTGAGTAAGGTGATTAGGCTGATTTTGAATATTAAAATTCATTTGATGATAGTATTGGTAGTCATCATACTACAAACATAAATTATTAGAATTTTACAAGTGATGAAATTTGCAACGTTGATGAATAATAAGTAGAAACTCATATGAAGCTTAGGCTTGAAAAATAACTAAAATAATGTATTTCATATATTGATAAACTTGTTTATTAATATAGAAAGTTGAATAATAAATATCTGTTATAAAATAATCAAAAATCAATTTTTAATAGAAAATATAATTTGTTAAAAGATGTCAATGATATTAAGATGAATGTATTTAATGAGAAAAATCACAACATGAATATCAAAGAAAAGGTAAAAGTGAGGGATAAATTATTCTATATTATAAAGAAGAATCATTTTAAATGTACATAAAGAATAAAAACATAGAAAAACATGGCTTTAAAAGTTGGTGATTTTCTAAAAATTCTAAAACATGAATCGATAGACAATGATTTTCCACAGAGGTTAACCTGAATGTTGAATTTTTTGAATAGCAATAATTTTAAGAGGAACATGAATGTAACCAAATAATTTGTATTATGTTTTTATAATTTATGTTTATTAAATTATTATATATAAAAAATATCAAAACTAGAGAATCTATTAGGGTTTAGAAGAAGTTAAATCTGATTAAGTAGATGCTAAACGTGTGCCAAATTTTTTGATCACAACTAGGATCCATGGACAATGGTTATTAGGATTGTTTTAAAGAGGTTCACAATTAAAGATATAATTTGTTTTATATAGTAATATATTTTTCTATGTATAATGTTTCTAATATATTGTATTTGGAAATAATAAAAAAATGTGTGTTTAGTCATTAACAGTACATGGAATCCATGAGGTACTTGAGGTTGAGAATAAAGGCTAGTTAGCTTATCCATGGAAGAGAACTAAAAAATCTAGTTTTGAAAATTGAAAATAGATTTCATCTTCAAAAAAATATATGGGAAAGATGTTATCATCTTTAACATCATTCAAATGTATATTCTATCATTTTTATAAGTCAATAGAGAATATATTAACAATCATAGAAGCCTCATTTGAAGTATGAAAAATTAAAGGAGAAGACCTTAATTTTGGAAATTAATCTAAAGGACCCAAAATATGAATGACACTAGATATTATACACTGGGTCCTCTTTAAATATTAATTGATATTTTAAATTCAAGAAAATGTAAAATATTATAATAAAGTAATCATGACCTTCGATAATGATGAGTTACTGAGAATCAAAGGCATTTGAAGTGATATTATTGGAAAGTATTAACAAAAAATTTGATGTTCCTTATTTAGTGATTGATTGAAAATAAATATGTTGAATGTTTCACATATTTGGAATGATGGAAGCATAGTGGTGTTTTGAAGTCATGTATTTGTTATTAAAGGAGTTGAAGAAAGGATAGTTATTACACGAGGACATCAATGTTAGGGGAATATGTTTGAGTTCATAGATACACAATATTAATATTACCTTAGAAGAACAGAGGAAAATTAGTTATGAAATGAATTACTTGGACATATGTGCAACATTAAATGAATAAAATCACAAGAGAGAAAGTATTTATCATATTCAAAACATGAAATGAAGAAGATACTTGTGTTGTTCGATATGTTAGAAATGTAATATTTTTAATTTAGTACATAATAAATTTTAGGTACACAAAAATCATCTATTGGGATTAATCATTATCAAATATTAGCACCGATGAGTAGGAAATTTAAAAATGTATACCAATAATTTACTTCCATTCTTGATGATTTCCACCTTACTATAGGTATTGATTTTTTTCAACATAAATCAGATGATAAAAAAATTATTATGTGTTTTAATATAATTTCTAAAAACGTATGTGAAAATTATATGTGGAATATTAGAAATGATAATTGATTTTAATATACAAAGTTGATGTTGAATGATTATATTGAAAAGCATGGAATACATCACGAGAATATTGTTCCATAAACATGAAAAAATGGAGTTGGAAAAAGAAGAAATAAATAATTCATTGATATAGTTTGAACTATAATAATACTTCTGGATTGTTTTGGATTCACATTATTACATAACCCATTCAAATTGAGAATAATTTTTTCTATAGTAAAAACAATTATAAAAATCCATATGAGATTTATTATAATGAAACCCTATGTATGAAATTTATAAGGGTCTTGGGATGTCGAAAAATAATCAATATAAAATGGGAAAATCATAGAATGATCTATTAAAGTGTTTTTAATAGTACATTCCTTCGATATTCTCCTAATAGTATATGGTACAAGTGTTGTAAAAATTAAACATGAAGGATTTTCGACTATATAGATGTGAAATTAAGGGATGATTTTGATAAAAATGTTTCATAATCAACTCTAGATATAGGAGGAAGTGAATATGATGTTTTTGATGTCAAAACACATGAAATTATTTTATAGAAGTTATAATATAGAATCTATACATGATATATATTTTGATTAATCCACTTCATGTGGTTAATGTAATTTTTTTTGAAGACTCAAAAACATAAATAACATTTAAAATAAGGGGAAAACTGAAAATTCAAAATAATAAAATAAAGGTATAAAGTGAAACCAATGAATTTAGGATCAGTATATACTTTTTAGTGATGATATTATCTTCCTATGATAATTTTTGATTGATAATGGTGTATCAAGAAGTCGATGCAGAATGTGAAATAGCTTTCAATAACATATGTTCTAATTCTTATGTGTTGTATGGGGTTTACTGTCGAAAGAGTCTAGATTTGCAGATTCCAGGAAAGCATAACATATTATTATACTCAGTTTTTAAATTGTATTAAGTATAATAGTCGGAAAACATAGAGTTGAGAACACTATTTAGGAAAATATACCATCTCTCATTGGGTTTAGTCCAAATTTTAGGGTTTTCCCCATTCATTGTCGGTGCTATAAATATCAAAGTATGTTGATGCACACAATTCATTTGAGTATATATGCTCATGGGATGATAAATATAAAACACCATATCTATTTTTTCAGAACATTATACTACAGTGTAGTGTAATTTCCTCTCTTACACAATCATATGGGGAAGTGAAATATATGATGCACTTATGACATATCTCTTATTTTAGATATGCATAGTTTTAGATTCCAATACATTCTAAAAAACTATTCTAAAATGTGTTTATATGGTTTAAACACTTTTTAAACACCTCAATTGAGGAGTCTTGCTGTGATGTGTGGAATCCTTTGACCTTGCCCACTAGGTCCCCTATATGGTAGGTTATGGTCAAGGTGCGACACCTTATTCCTATCTCCAATATGATAGAGGATAGTGACATGAACCAATAAGACATAAAACAAATATGGGAATAAATATCCTATGAAACTTATAATATATATTAATCATTATACAATAAATATATCCACTACCAATTAGTATATAAGTATCCACCTTAAGAGAAAATATTCATGAATATATCTAATAAAAGTCCCAAGGGCATATAATTTAAGTGAATGTGAAAGAGTAAAACATACATATTCCAAAATATCATAACACCACTTGACCTCAAGAAATACAGAGGAATCTACTTTCCATGTCACACCTACACTATCCATATAATGCTAAAAACAAGTACTTTTAGCTCCACTAGGATCTGGCTCTATTTTCCCATATTACTTCCACACTCACAAATAATATCATCGACATGTGTTCCATTTTTTCAAACACAAAAAGTCTTTTCCAATTTGTTTTGAATGGGAGAGTATAAAAATACTCAATTGGACACCATAAAAACAAAAGTGGGAGATAGTCATATGTTAACAAAGAACCAAGGGTTATACTATATGTCAACCAAAATTAATCATGTGGTGAAAACATCAAGTGAATAATCCTAATATTCACTTCCTTGTAATACCCTGAACTTATCTCATGTTAAAATTCTA
Source organism: Viscum album (assembly GCA_963277665.1). Lineage (NCBI taxonomy): Eukaryota > Viridiplantae > Streptophyta > Magnoliopsida > Santalales > Viscaceae > Viscum > Viscum album. Next base: position 1,174,534,544 of record OY728120.1, read on the forward strand.
TGGATAACACCAAATATCTACTCATTTTATAGAATGAGGAATCTAAGAAAAAATACAACACCTCAAAGGAAAACACCTCCCTACTCAAATACATCATGGGAGGGCACCACCCTACCCTTATAAGAGGGATATATAAAAATACTTATCAGTAATCACCTATATTCTCCTTTGATGGAGGACTTATCAGTCCACAAGATGGAATGGAATCCAAAATCACCAAATTAATTTCTTTGTATACAGTTATAATGTTTAGTTTCTAAAGGGGATCACTATCCACTTATAACACTCCAAATGTATTCATCATCAGTCAAAAATCATGTATGTTGAACTTCTAAACTCACTGATAAGTCATTGTTCATAAAACAATATCACCTGCTATAAAAGGCAACACTGAACATCCCAAGATCTAAATGTGAATTCCATAATTTAAGTGAATTTAGGAACCACATATCTGGATTTATTTTACGCTCGATGGGGTATCCATCCCCATTTATGAGTAGCAAATACATTGTCACATGAGGGAGTTTGTTACCAATTCTGACCTTTTAAAATCACCTTCTCATCCTTTCATAGATAAAAAAGGGAGTCTTATCCGAAATTTATTTCCAAAGGTGAATATGAAACAATCATAATGTGATTTACTACTAAATTAATGAATTTCTACAAGAGTGCCTTATATGAGGGTATGAAAATAGAAATACCCAAGGCCCTAAAATCCCCCAAGTGCCCAGACTATCCACGTAGCTCAATTACCAGCACTGTCATCCCATCAGTCCCATGTTGTGACAAGGGGACCCATAATAAGCCATCCTCACTACTCAACCTATATATCCATCATGTCTCTATATAAAAATGTTTTAGGTAACCCATGCTAGGAAATATAACACAATCTAGCTGAGGGAATAATAACCCATTGGACAACCTCAAATATTACTAAGGATTAAGATCAAATAAGGTGTAAAACATATTCATGAACGTAAGGGGTAGGCCAATTAAACGAGTGGGGAATATGAGAAACAATATCCCCTATAGAGGACCCAAACACCAAATACCGAGGGGATTATAGACTCCATCACAAAATGGGATGATCCATATGTTGACCATTTCTACAGGACCTAGGGAGTACCGGAAAACCATCTATATACCTCCCCCATAAGAGATTGATCATAACTAGTAGTCCAATGGAAGGAGGCCACCAAGAATAGTCTACTATAACCTATTAAATATACCATATTAGCTCATAATATTCTACTGGGGAAGGAGAATATTTTCAATCCACGGTAGGAATTGGAGAATAAGACCATAACATAAACTGAATATACTACTAACTCCCTCATATCATTATCCTAATAACATTAATCCACTAAAACAGGATATGTAGAATCTATATACAACTTGAGACACACTTATAACATACACTGCATGTTTTTATCCCACTATAAGATGTGTAATATTAATTTCTACATACATACCCATCTACGAACTACATGAGAAACATTATCTACTATAAATCGACCCTTCGTGGTCCTTTATCAACCCATACACAATAAAAAATCCCCATTATTATGGAATGTAATGAAAATAATGGCGATATATTAATTTATATAACTTTCTCCTCCTGACATAAAATTTTCAGAGCATCATGATTACACACTAGTGATATGTGGTCCATGGCCACAACATCTAAATCCTTCTCCAATCAACCTTCTCCAACAATAATAAACCTATAACTCCACATTTATCCATTTATTTCATATATTTAAATGGGGGGGGGGATGGCTTCCCTTCCCATCATGGTATAATTTACAAACAATAGGGGGGTAGAAAAATAAAAATACCATATAAAATGAAATGAAATACCGAAAAAATGTATTTCCCCAGAATCAAAACCCCAATATATTTTATACATTTTCTAGGTAAACACCATGTTTTTGAAATAACTGTAATGTCATAATTTACATATGGGAATTAGTTTTTAGGATATATAAATTCTTTCTTATGGGAGTGATTAATATTTATTTAATAAATATTAATGGTCCCAAAAAATAATATTAGGTTTGAATATCACTAAATTCCAACCCAAGGGTATATGTTTCATTTTAGGAACAATAAATCCATAATGAAATTTCTTTGATTTTTTTCCTAGAGGAATGATTACTATATTACCCTTCTTATGGGCCGGGATTCTAGATCAGGAAAAATGATGCCATGTTTCCATATGAAAAAACATGGGTTGATATATGATTCGGAAGACTCATATGAATATGAGATATAGTGAAGAAAAAAGGTTAAAAATTCTCAACTAATGAAAGGATTCTACAAAATAATAAAAATGGAGAATATTTCAAGAGTATATCTAGAATGGATAGTCCAAAAGTTAATTAAAATGGAAACTAGAAGGTAATTTTAATTCTTATAATGATGAATAATAGATAAAATGTTAGAAATGAGGAAATACCGATCATATAAATACTGACTACCCAATATTGAAGATTTAATGAAATGATAAAATAAAAAATAAAAAATAGAACATATCATTAGAATATAGATGCTATTATAGAGAATCGAAAGATTTTAGTGAAGATTCATAAATTGAAAATGAGTCACTTAAATTGTTTCATATAGACTCTAAAAATGAGTTTAGTAATAATTTTTTAAACATCCTGGTTCCGGAAGCCACCTAGAGCCGCCCCGTACCTGGTTTGTCACATGGCCTCAAGCGCATTTCCCCGAACGCCAGAGGTTTCCGACTAGCAGCGAGGGTTTTGGTGTGTTAATGGGGAAACTATTCCCTCATTGGAAGAGTACACAATGGAAGTAAACAAAACATCCAATAGAGGAAGCAGCAAATATCCAACAATAGTAAACAGCGGAAGGATAAAACAATAAACAACTAGAGCACACACATATATATGAAATGATGCATGATATATATGTCTAGGAAAGCATCCAAACAAGTCACAATTCTGAATTCAACACTAAACCAAAGTACAAAGAAAAAACAGAAAAGCAACTCCCCCGCATCTCAAGCTTTGTCTTGGTCCCATGCTCTCCTACTCCAATGCAATAAAGTACCTGAAGACGAAGGGCACTTGCCCTTGTCTTTACCTACAACAATATAATATGTTTGGGCCCAAAAGCATGACCCAAATAGGGTGTGAGACTAAATCCCCGTAGGAAACCACCCGAAGATATGTGCCTAATAGTAAGTGAGCATATGGAAGGTAATCATACAGAAAGCAGTAAATATTAAACAGTAAGCAGAATGATACACAACAGTAAACAATCCACAGATCAAAAATCAGCAGTGAAGCAAAAAACTATTCATAAATAGGAACACCCTCTCAGAAGTACTCACAGCCAACCCCTCTGGTCTTATCCAATAAGTACCAACAACCCTTTGGGTTTTACACTTAACATAACCCCTCTGGTTTGGTCTTACAAAAATATAAGACTCTCTGAGGAAGCATGATCATTCAACTCCCCTTTTAGTCTAAGGTAGTCAGCGACTCTCTGAGGAAGATCACCCGATCAATTCCCCTAATAGCCCCAAGGTCTAGGGACTCTTTGAGGAAGATCACTTGGTCAATTCCTCTTATAGCCTCAGGTCGATCAATACTCTCTGAGGAAGCTCACTCAGTCAATTCCTCCTATAGCCTGGAATGGTTTATGGAAATTCAAACAAAACACAGACTCTCTGAGGATGTTCACTCAGTCTACCCTTATATAGTCTATAAAGATCGAGACTCTATATCGAAGCTCAGTCAGACTATCCTCATGTAGTCTATAATATCCAAGATTCTCTAGGATGCTCACTTGGTCTATCCCCTATAGTCTACAATGTCCAAGACTCCATGAGGAAGCTCACTCGTTTTATCTCCTTATAGTCTATAACACTAGGTTCTCACGGACTCGTGCTAGTCAGTGTATAATAATTCTATAAGGCCAAAGTAAACATACAGAGCTACTTGGCTAACCTGTCTACACCATAACAAGCATGTTAGGGGACAAAACATCACCCTACGGTCCAAAGGCATAGAAAACATGTACAACGACCAAAGGCTGAATAAGACCAAAAGGTCATAAAATGAACAAGGCAAGGGAAAACCATCCAAGAATAGAAATTGTCCTCATAAATAACCAAATTACCTCTACATAAGCATACAAGCCAGGTAGGAAAAGGACATGGGTAAAACAGTAAACACGGATTTCCCCGTTCAAGGGTATTGGTGGAAATTGCACATAAAACACAATGAAATTGGACGGTAAGGCACAAACCACCTACCATGATGCTAGGATATCAATATACATGAACCCCAGGGCTTGAATCTCCTTATAAAATCACATATCTATGAAAAGGAACAGAACGTTCAACCCACAATAACATGAAAAAGAGGAGGAATTTGAAAATGATTCTCTAGAAGGAGGGAGACATTACCACTGTAGTTCCAACGCAATCGACAGTGGTCGATTCAATGATTGGATGGAGGCACAGGGGCTCAGAGATGTTTTGGCACTGTATGACTTCTCTCTGTTGAACGAGACCTAGAAGAAGAGGATTCTGGTAGTCAGATGGGAGCCTGGTACATTTAATGAAAAAAAATGTATAGGTGTGTACTTTTGGATTACATGGTTTGTACTAGGATTTTCCTTAATCTGCTTTAAGCGGCCTTCACATCACCCCACAAGACCGTGTGTGTGTCCCAGACATGGCCAACACACGGCCTCGCATGGCATCTAAGTACATGACTTGTACTTATAATGTGCACTGTGTGTACTTCAAAAAACTCCAGAAACATATCTTTTCTCAAAGACTACAGAAAAAAGAAAAACATACCTGAAAAAAACTTCTGGGTTCTTAAAAACTTCCCCCTTATATAAATTCATCCCCAAAATTCCCGGGCGATGCGTGGAAGAAGAAACCCTGAACAGCTCCGGCCACTACGATCGTACATCGGACACCCTCTCGCAAGTCTGGTCCTATATTCACCTGTTCTGCCATACAACTCGTACCAGAGGAACAAACCAGCTATGGAGAACCTTTTTACTATGATCGACAATCCTGATAGGATGCTCCTCAAACGATGCATCTACTTCGAGCTCAACCTCCTCAGGTTGAACGACATGAGACAGGTCTGAAAATTAATGTCAGAGATGAGAAATGTGGAAGACGTCGTGCATAGCCTGGTACCTCTGAGGTAACTACAACCGATAGGCAACCGGCCCAACTCCCTCTAATACCTCCAATAGACCGACGTACCATGGTGAATGCTTACCCGATCTCTGAATCATCTTATATCCCAACCTCTCTGCGACACGTATGATAACCAGATCCCCGACCTCGAACTCCAGAGGTCAACTCCGCTGATTAGAATAAGACATCTGTCAAGACTGTGCTGTAGCCATCCTCTTCTGAATCAACTCTATCTGCTCTAAGTTCTCCTGAACATGATGAGGTCCTAGAAAAGCTGCCTCTCCTTCCTCCAACCAGCATAAAGGTGATCGGTATGCCCTACCGTACAAAGCCTCATAAGGTGCGATCTGAATAGTCACCTAAAAACTATTGTTTCTTGGTGAAATCCACAAGAAGTATATGCTTCTCCCAAGAACCTCCAAAGTACATAATGAAATCTCGGATCATATCCTCAAGCACCTGAATCATACGCTCGGGTAGACCATCTGTCTGGGGATGGTATGTTTTCCTCAAAAGCACCTGTGTACCCAAAGCCTTTTGAAACCCCTACCAGACCCAAGAAGTAAAACATGTATCCCTTTCTGAAACAATGGAGTGTCGAACTCCATATAGATGTATAATATCTAGGATATACAACTATCATATCTCATCAATAATGAAGGTCTCCTTGATCGGAAAGAAGTGAGAATCCTTCGTAAGCCTGTCGATGACAACCCAAACAACATCATTCCCTCGAGGTGACCTCAGAAAACTGGTCATGAAGTATATTGCGACATCGTTCCACTTACACTCTGGAATGGGTAACTGCTGAAAAAGACATGATGGTCGATGATGCTCCTTTTTCACCTGATGACAACTGAAACACCTCATGGAAAAACCCGCAACATCTCTCTACATACCTGGCCACCAATACTAGCGGTGTAGATCACAATACATCTTGGTGATGCTAGGATGAACTACCCAAACTGAGGATTGAAAGTCCCACAGTAGCTCCTCACATATGTCTTCTAGAACCTATATGTGTCCCTAGAAATTCAAGATGTCACCCATGCCTATTTTCCATCAAGGAAGCGGGTCCCCTCCTGACACACTCTCCCGCAGGAATAGGCCTTCTGAGTCGGATAGCTAACTCATTCGTACCCGATCAAGAAGTGTATAGGTAACAGCTACATGAGACAGAAATGTTTTCCCCTGTCTGTTGTGCACCCCCAAATGTATCTCAGAGAATAGAGCCATAAGCTGCCACTCACTACTGGCATCCGGAACTACATGTATCAGAGTTCTCCTGCTCAAAGCATCAGCCACTGCGTTGACCTTTCTCGGCATATAGGAAAGCTCAAAGTTGAAGGATTGAAGATACTCAACCCACATGCGCTGTATCAGATTCAGATCACGCTCAGTGAAGATGTAATTGATACTTTTGTGGTCAGTGAAAACCACAAAATGCTCACCCAAAAGATAATGCCTCCAATAACATAAGGCATGAACAACAACTGCCAACTCCAGGTCATGCATCAGATAATTCCTCTCTTGTAGCCTCAACTGTCGAGACCCATACACAACGACTCCATCTCCCGACATAAGAACAACTCCCATCCCGATACCTGAAGCATCATAGTATACTGTATAGCTGCTGCCCGGCTCTGGCAGGACTAGTATCGGTGATGACGTCAACCTCTCCTTTAGCTCTTAAAAGGCTGACTCACAGAAATATGACCATAAGATCCTTTCCCATTTCTTGGTTAGACCTTTCAGTGGTGCTGCAAGGCATGTATTGTCCTCTATGAAATTACGGTATTATACATCCATCCCTAGAATACTCCCCACCTCAAAGACATTCATCATATGATCCTAGGAAACTACAGCTCTCACTTTCTCTAGGTTCACTGATTCTCCTATCTCTGAGATAACATGACCCAAGAAGTGAATCTGGTCCATCCAAAAGTGGCATTTCAGAAACTTAGCATATAACCGATGCTCTCTCAGTGTAATCAAAACGATCCCATGATGGGTAGCATGGTAGTGTCATGTGTGAGAGTACAACCAGATGTCGTCCATGGAAACCACTATGAAGGAATCCAAGTATGGATGGAACACTCGATTCATAAGTTCCATAAAAACTACAGGTGCGTTCCTGAGGGCTAACGACATAACCATATACTCGTATAGATCATACCTGCTCTGGAAAGATGTAAGAGGTATATCATATGGTATAACAGACAAATGATGATAACCGGAACTCAAGTCAATCTTAGAGAATAGTTGGGCTCGTCGAAGCTGATTGAATAGATCATCGATCCTCAGAAAGGAATATCAGTTCTGGACCAGCAACTGGTTCAACTTCCGATAGTCCACACAAAGCCTGATGGTACCTTCTGACTTCTTTGCAAATAGGACAGGCGAACCCCATGGAGAAGTACTCGGTCGGATGAAACCCTTTGCCTAGAACTCCTCCAACATCTTCTTGAGCTCTTGTAGCTCAAGTGTAGCCATCCTATAAGTAGGAATGGACACTTGTATCACTCTTGGCACAATCTCAATAGAAAATTCTACCTCATTCTCTAGAGGAAAACCTGAAAATTCCTATTAAAATACATCCCTGAAACTATCCACAACTGGAGGAAATTCTAACTGTGAAGTCCCCTAGTCATCGATATATATACTGGATATCGAGGCTATAACTCCTCCTAAACCATGATGCTTAGGTTCTTATCGACTCGCCTAGACATCCTACTCGCCTCTATTAAGAAATGATCCACCCTCTGGTGATACGAAACTAACCACGTGAAAATAGCAATCGACGACTGCTTGTAAGGGGACTAACTAGTAAAATCTAAGAATGAAATCATAGCTCTTCATCTCCAGGACATAGAGGTCCCATAAGAAGTGACACTATGTAACCTCATGTTGGCACTCTCTGCACTAACGTACACCAATCAATCAAGTCCCCAACGGTGTGTCCAGCGTTAAGGTATCAGAAGTTGAAAAGATGCAGAGCCCAATGCTCTCCACAATAGACATAGAGATAAAGATATGTGTAGAACTACTATCAAAAAGAGGTGAAGATAAAATTGAGGCTACTATGATCGTACCTCGAACTGTGGAATGGCTGGGTTCCCGCTCTTGATGGGTCTGCTCCACTGCAAAAGTTTGGCCTATACTGCGGCCATGTGAACCTACATGACCACTCTGAGCTGATCCACTCTGCTATCGTTTGTAACCTAGTGACTGACCACCACGGACGTGACCTCCACCTCGGCCCAAACGGCCGGAAGAACTCCAATTCCCAATCTAGTGAGAAACTGGCGATGCGTCTCTTGAACGCAGGGTCATAGAAGAACCCCTACCACCAGCTGTAGCTGAGAAGATCTGACAAAAACACGTAAGATGGACCATCTTGTCATAAGATCGGAACTCTATTGGGTCTCTCAGGCATTGAGGCCTAGTATGCTCACTCCTCCTGCACTGGTAGCATATTACCTACCTATTTGAGGATACATTCCGCCTACTCTGATCTCCTCGAGAAGACTCCCTGAGGCACTTCTTACTATCAGTAGGAGGAACAATGACTCTGGATGTCGAACCACCCTGGCTCATTTCTCCAGAATCCCTCAGATTGCGCTCAATGTTCAGAACCTGGTTAAAGATATATGATATCAAAGTCAACCGGAAGATGATCACCTAGGCGTGGATGTCGTTCATCAGAACATCCTCAAAATTTCATGAAAGGAACAACTCATCGCCTCCTAGAATAGCCGTGAAACGCTGTAGATCAGTAAATCGAGACGAGTACTCCATAACAGAAAGATTACCCTGCTCCAAACTCATAAACTCCCAGGCTCGATTGGCCCCCATGGTCTCCAAGTAGAATTAATAATAGAAGATGCACTGAAACTTATCCCAAGTCATACGCTGCTGGAACCCTGAATATGAGATCACCTCCCACCACCTCTTGGCGGAGTCTCGGAGCATATTGGTAGTGAGCTTCACCCTCTTCTCTGGAGGTATCACCCGATGCATGGAAATTTTCAACATGGCCTCTATTCACGACTTAGCATCATGAGTTCCTCCATCCCCAAAAAATGATGGAGGATGCTTCTATTGGAAAACCCACGTCAATTCTGCCATTGACGGGGCATGAGGCGGCGCTCCCTAAATGGTCTGAATCACCATTAGAAATTCTTCCCTAAACTGCGCATCAGCGCCCAAAAATAGTATAACTGCTGGTGCCAAGGCTGACTCTGTAGGATGATCTACTGGAGGTCCCTGATCGGACATATCTGGTGTTTGATCACCGTCTGGTAGCTGACATACAACTAGAGGATGTCTCAGTGACATAGCTCTGAAAGGTCAAAAGCACATCGTAGATCAGGATTATCAAATACTAATAACACAACAGTACAAGAGGGGAACATGAGAAAGAAAAATTCAACTTTTACAGAAAATGACTACAATAGTGTATAAAAACTACAATGTGTGTTATTTTAAGCCATTCACATGGGCGTGTTCTTATGCCACAACTGGTCGTGTAATGCCCCAACCACACGGCATGTTGTCCCCACACACGACATATACTTGAACTCTATTCCCCTACTCGAGTCTCCTTACATGGATAACCCACAATGTCCTCTTAATCATATACTACACGGTGTGTTCAGGAAGTACACGACATGTTCTATACAAGGATTCAATGACCCATGTTGTTAGTTACATGGCCAGCTACACGGTTCACTCTACACGGCGTGCTCCCTGAGAACACGACGTTTACTTGAAGGTTTTCCCCGACCCGTTTTGTTCATGACATGATAGAATACATAGGTTACATGGCACAATATGTGATAACAGAACATGGTGTGTATGGTCAAAGTTTCATCCATCTGTGTCATTAGTAACACGGGTAGACACACGGTAACTACAACACGACGTGTACTTACCGTACATGCCGTGTTCCTGAAGATATTTGACAACCCCATTTTTCTGCCAACATAGTTAGTGACATGGTTTAAAAACTATACAGTGTGTATTAATGAAGTACACACCGTGTATTCTAGGTTTTTCCAGGAAGTAGCTCAGACGCTGCTCCAAAGCCTAGAAAACACAGAAAACAAGAGTAAAGGTGCCAAATTACGATTTGTGTGGGCCCATACTCCTCACGAATCAAATATTGGCATCTTATACAAGTTATAACAAGGAAACCAGGAAATGATCCACTAATTTCAGGTCTATGAGGGCCCATAACACCTCAAGAACCAAAGTTTGGCATCCATTTAAGAAAAGTACTACACAAACAAATTCTCTATCAAACAGTAGAGATTCTATCAAAGCATCTATCACAACCGAAGGCATAATATACACAAAGACTATCACAACAACATGAAATCGCTAAGGCATCCTAGATGGAATGGCAAGAATGCATGGCATGTGATTTCTAACAAGTGCCTATATGATTCATGATATGGAATTCCCTCATCTCATTGGGTTGGAACTGAAATATAACCGCAATAAAAACAATGGTAACAAAACAAAGCATGTGAATCACCCAATGGTGAAATCATATCAACTGTAGAAATTGGAAAACCAAAAGAAATTGTAATAGATGAGGTAGATTGTATTTTCCCTGTACATGGGTTAGATTCTATCAGGAACAACTTATTACTATAGTGACCCGAGCATTTTATATAAAACATTTCATGATTTTAAGAATAATTAATCATCATAGTACAAGTCATGGATCATTAAGTCTAGTGTCTTGGAAGACTAGGTACATATAAAATAAAAAAATGGGCAAAAAAACTTCTTTATTTAATCTCCATAAAGAGCTTCTAACTTCTTTCGAGCCCTTACATCAGCATGGGGTACCCTGGGGAAGACATGTGCAAAGGGATGACCTAAAAAGCCCAGTAAGTGAATGAACATAAAGATACATCTAAATCACATGAGTTAGGAGGCTTGACATAATGATATCCAAAGCATGAAACTCATAAAATCATTTAATATAAGCATGGGATCATATAAACATGGAAACATATAAATGTGGCAGAATCATAAATCATTTCTTTAGTACGGGTCAAGGCTAACCACCAATCTCGTTTCCCATTTTAGTATGGGTCAAGGCTAACCGCCAATCCCATTTCACATCGCATATCATGAGAGTTAACCTTACCCAATGCATTGGAGTGATATCTACGTGCACTCATCTCAACATTTTCATTAATATTCTTTCCACGTAAATATTCTTACCACATATACAATCATACATAATCAACTATACACAAACATAATGGTACCCATGGAATGAATTGGGTACCACAATCATGACATCAATCATAACCAATGGGTGTATCATGAAAGTGTCCATATAAGGATAGAATTAGAAAATACATTGATGTTCATTGGGTAAAATAGTCATATAACATGGTAAGTGTTGTCAAACACAACTGACAACATATGAGAAATGTATTTTTGAAAATTATCATTAAAACATTTTTGTGCGGTTTTAAGTAATATACTATAGAGCTTTTAAAATAGTAAAGGAGAAATTATTTTATATAAAACAATAATTGAACCAAGAAGGTTTTTATAATAAAAATACGAAATTTTAAAAGATAATGGTGTCTTGAAATAGAAGATAGATTTCACTTGAGATTGGGTAAATGTTTGGGAAGTTCCCTTAAAACGAGTGTGCTTATTGGGAAGTATCGAAGAGAGATTCACTTAAAAGCATGTATATCCCCGAAAGAGAATGAGAGATATATATTAGAAAATGATTTTGGAAAATATAAACAGAATTTTTATGTTCTACATAAAAGGAAAAGACAACTATATTTTGGTAAAAATAAAGATAGAGAAACCCAAAGTAATAAAGGAAGTTTAGGTAGAATCCATTATGGTTTATCTGCATGGTATCAGGTGTAACTAAGAGGGATTTATGTGAGAGATAAGGGGTTTATCATCACTTATAAAACATTAGGGAAGTATGGGGAAGGTTTATAAACATACCCCATCACTTGGTATTACACAAAAAGGCATTGCATAGAGAACAATCTTGATTAAGAGTGAAGAGGGGAGGATCCCATACCTTAAATCTGTCGGTGTTCTGCCCTTGTTATTAAAGACATGAATTAACAAATTCTGATTATTAATTAATAATTCCATAAAATCTATTATATTAAATTTATTTATTATAACCCTTTTTAGTTTATTAAAATCCTTTTTTATTAGTTTCAAGGTTCAATATCGTTGTTCGGGCTCGTTTGTTTACTTGGCTTTAAAATATCAGTTCACTAATATTCATGTTTGGAATATAAGAAAGATGAAAATGGTTGTCCATAATTGAAGTTATATTATTTAGTTCAAATCCAAGAGAATTCATGGTTTTAATTTTAATTACGATACTTAGAGGGAAGTCAAATTATTATATTTATAACCATAGTGATAACTGTTTTTGTTAACCGGTGGATTTGATTACAAAGAATCTGTTTTGATTTATATCTTCACTCCATTTGTACCAAAGGATTAAAAATAAAAAAATATTATATATTACATATATAATAATCTGTTTTAACCATAACACAAATTGTTTCATCGCCATAATTAATGATAATAATATAAATTGATAAATCGTTGTGCTTGAATGTGCTAAATTAGCACATCTCAAACGGTGCTTTAATTTCTTTCAAATAAAAGGGAGGGGAATGGAGAAAGACAATTAATTATACCAATAGCATGAGGAAATTACAGTACATGTATGATACTATATTTATCATACTATTATGGTGAATGTAGGTGAGTAAAGAAATTAAAAAAAATAACATAAAAGAAAAGAAGAAATTGGTATGAAGAATTTACCTCTTGAAACATCCTCCTTTGAGAACCTCTTATGTGGAGAGGTTTTGGTATTCTGAGGAGGCTGAGAGTTTTTAGACGTGGGGGAGGACCTTAGGGAGAGATTTGGGTAGAATAATGGAAAGGAACAAAGCTTGAGATGAGTGGAGAGAAGATGGAGTGAAGGGGGGTTTTATAGTGGAGGAGATGAGGGATTTCATGATATTATAACCCTTAATTTATTATTTCTTCACAATAAAAAGAATAGTAAGTATTCCATGACCAGGAATAGTAAATGGGTCATGTGAATTCTAACCATGTGTGGTGAAGTCATCCATTATTCTAGGAATAGTATTTTTGGCTTATAATTTATATATACAGTAAATTGTCATATTTTACTATTCATCAAACTTTCAAGTATTTCAGAAAACTCTCAAAATTTCTCCCTGTCCATTATTTGACATGTATAATCCAAAAATGAATTCAATTTTTCAAAAATAATATTCTATATATGATTATTTTAATATTTAATTAAAATAATAATTTATCATCAAAACGAGTTTTAAAACATTCATTAACTTATTGTAAAATAATGGTATATCATACTTCCAACTTGAATATTATTTTTATACTGCCATAGGTGAGGTTACTATTCATTAGGGTATATCACTATTATTAAGGGTATGTTAATATTCATTAGGGTAGGTTACTATTCACAAAAAAAAATATTTTTGTTTTATTAGACTCCAAAAACATCTTGAACACAACCGTGTATGTTAAATTTTCAAAATTGAAAACACAGAAGTGACAGACTTATGTTTAAAGGTCACTTATAACTTAGTAGTTCTTTATGTTCTGTTTTCATGTGATTTTATGAAATAATTATTAGAAGGAAATTTCCATTGAAAAACATTGGTTCTTTACAATTACCAAGTACCTATTCCATCCTATCCCTAGAAATAGGCTCCAAACAGTATATCAAGAGAAAAGAATTCCTCCAATACCACTTTGTAACATCCCAGTTCCGAAAGCCACCCAGAGGTGCCCTGTACCCGATTGGTCACATGGCCTCAAGCGCATTTCCCCAAATGCCAGAGGTTGCAGACTAGCAGCTAGGGACTTGGTGTGTTAGTGGGGAAACTATGCCCTCATTGGAAGAGTACACAGCGGCAGTAAACTACACATGCAATAGCAGTAGCGGTAAATATCCAGCAACAATAAACAAAGGAAGGCTAAAACATCAAAAAACTAGAGCACACATAAATATATGAAATGATTCATGATACATATGTCTAGGAAAGTATCCAGACAAGTCACAATGCTGAATAAAATACTAAACAAAAGTAAAAATGAAAAATAGAGAGGCAACTCCTCAGCATCGCAAGCCTCAGCTTGGTCCCATGCTTTCCTGCTTAAATACAATCAAGTACCTAAAGTCAAAGGGCGCCTGCCCTTGTCTATACCTGCAGCCATATAATCTGTTTGGGCCCAAAATCCTGACCCAAACAGGGTGTGATACTAAATCCCATTAGGAAACCACCCGATGATCTGTTACTAACTGTAAGTGAGCATATGGAAATTAATAGTAAAGTAAGCAGTAATTAGTAAACAGTAAAAAAGATGATACACAACAATAAACAATCCACAGATCAACAAGCAGCAGTGAAGTAAATAGCTAACCACAAATAGGAAAACCCTCTGGGAAGTACTCACAGCCAACCCCTCTGGTCTAATCCGAGAATTACCAACAACCCTCTGGGAAGTACACTCATCCTAACCCCACTAGTTTGGTCATTCAAAAATATAAGACTCTCTGAGGAATCACACTCATTCAATTCCCCTTATAGTCATAGGTAGTTAGGGACTCTCTGGGGAAGATCACGTGGTCAATTCCCCTTATAGCCCCAAGGTCTAGAGACTCTATGAGGAGCTCACTTGGTCAATTCCTCTTATACCCTCAGTTTGATCAAAAACTCTCTGAGGAAGATCACTCAGTCAATTCCTCCTATAGCCTGGAATAGTTTATGGAAATTCAAACAAAACATAGACTCTCTGAGGAATCTCACTCGGTCTACCCCTGTATAGTCTATAAAGATCAAGACTCTCTGAGAAATCTCACTCAGTATCCAAGATTCTCTGGGAAGCTCAGTCGGTCTATCCCCTATATTCTATAATGTCCATGACTCTCTGAGGAAGCTCACTCAGTCAATCCCCTTATAGTCTATAGAACCAGGTTCTCAAGGCCCCATCCCACTCAATGCATAATAATTCTATAAGGCCAAAGTAATCCTACAGAGCTACTTGGACAACTAGTCTACAAAATAACAAGCATGTCAGAGGACAACACTCTATCCTACGGTCATAAGGCATGGAAAACAGGTTCAACGGAAAAAGGCAAAATAAGAACAAAAGGTCATAAATAGAACAAGTCATAGTAAAATCATCAAAGCATAGCAATTATACTCATACATAACAAAATTACCTCTACACAAGAATACATGAAAGGATGGAAAACGACAGGGGAAAACAGTAAAAACGGAATACCCTATTCAAGGGTATTGGTGGAAATTGCACATAAAACTCAAATACGTTGAACAGAAAGGCACAAAACACCTACCTTGATTCTAAGAGATCAATATAATTGAACCATGAGTCTTGATTCTCCTTATTATGTCGTAGATATATAACAAAGAACAAAACGTTCAACCCACGATAAATTGCAAAAGAGGAGGAATTGGAAAAGGATGATATAGAATGAGGGAGAGCGTATCGTTGCGGTTCTAATGCAATTGACGGTGGTCTATTTGGAGAACGGATAGAGGCACATGGGATCAGAGTAGTTTCGGCACTGTACGGCTTCTCTCGGTCGAACGAGACCTAGAAGAAGACGATTATGGTGGTCAGACGTGATCCCGATCCGTTTAATGAAAAAAATAAAGTACACAACGTGTACTTTTGGTGTACACAGCGGGTATTAGTCTTTTCTGTACTTCTCTTTAAGCGGCCTTCACATCACCCCACACGACCATATGTGTGGCCCAATCACGGCCAGCACACGGCCTCACACGACATCGAACTACACAGCGTGTACTTCAAAAATTTCAAGAAACACCTCTTTTCTCGAAAACTCCAGAAAAAGGAAAACCATACTAGAAACAAAGCTCCAGGTTATTACAATTTTGGAGTTAGTTCACATTTTGATTTTCATTGAAAAACCCTTTCATTGTTGATTTGAATAATGATAATGAAAAATAAAAAGATATACATAAGGTTTTGTGAGTTATATAATAATAATAATAATAACCATAAGAACCATGATGAATGAAACTAGATTACTACTCATTAAAAAGTAATAATCAAAAGAAAACTTAAACATATAATGTAATTGTTTTTAATGAAATAGATATTAATGAAATGGAAAATAACATTTTAATTGTTTTTAAACAATTAAATGAATATTTTTTACTTTTTTACAATCTAATGAATTCTTCGATAAAATGATTTCTATGAACAAAGTGAATAAAAATAAAAGTATAAATGGATATGATAAAAAGTAAAATAAAATATATTTATATTAAAAAAAGTTAGATTTTTTTTTCTATTATATATTTTAGATGAATAAAGTATGGTATGTATAAAGGTGGTTTTCCTTCAATATTTAATCAATTTTTAGGGAATATCAAAACATTAATCTCTAAACTTATATTTTCAAAATTACCTAAGAATAAATGCTTAAAATATATTTGTGTACCTAAAAATTAATTCACTAACCCAATTGGATCCAATGTAAAATGTGTACCAAAATTATATTTTTATTTATTTCATACTAAAATGTTCAATATTATTATTAATAATTACATATAGTATATGGAAAACAAGTACTCTAGGAACATGACCGGTGAAACAAAAAATTAATTATTATACCATCCATGTGTTATAGATGATATTAAATTAAGAGATACCATGAAATTTGTAGATAACTCTAAAAGAAAAGGGAGTGGTTTTGATCATGGAGGTATTTCTTACTCGGTTATAATTTTTAATATATTATATGTTGAAGTATTAGTGGATAATTTAATTATTATTTCTCAATTATGTGATTATGGAATGTTATTAAAATGTTAAAATGAGAAAATATTTTTTCAAAAAAGATTCAATATTTTTTATGCTAATCGAAATAATATTATATATTTCCTCAATTATACACATCTATTAGAAGATAATGTAATATTTCATAATGATAAAAAAAACAGTCGATATTTTATGTAATATAATATAACAATTTGAAAATTTTGTATTAATTAAAATTCTAGAAATGTAACAACATGAACAAAATGTTCCTAAACATAAAGTTGAAAAATATAACATATGTGATTAATATTTGCAAGGAATTCGATGAAAAAAAATTGATCCATAATAGAGGTGAAAACATTAAGAATTCATGAACTTGATTATTTTAATTTATGTATCCCTATTCATACATATTTTTCTTATGGAAGAAATAATATTTTATAATCATAAATGATATAAGTGTATTTAATTATATTTGATTTATAACAAAGAAAAATGATTTATTTTCAATGTTTTGTTGTTGCTGAAAATTGGTTGGGAATGTGATATGATGTTTTACCAAAAATTTTAGATGTGATAGATTTAGAGAATTCAAAATTTTGAAAGGTGAATAATTTTATTTATAGAGTATTTATTTTCAAAATTCATCAACCCTAGTTCATCGTAGTATAGTATTGTACTTTTAATAGTTGGGCCACAATTATAGCATAATCCCCCCACCTTTACATGGAAAGTAGGTCCTCGCGCACCAGGTACCACCATTATCCCCACGGACACATTGTTACCTCCATGGGCTCCCCCACATGATTGAAAGGGTCACCCAAAAAATTAATATCACCACATGACAAAAAATGTTCTTGAAAGTATGATTTGTTCTCACTCGCACACACATTAGGAAGCCTCACAAATGTTCCCCCATCCTGATATCTAGACCCGGAAAAGAATGCCTAACTATTGAGTTATAATCTAGAAGGATCTCAAAATTATCTATTCACCTTGTTGACTAGTTTCATATCATTTAGTAATTTAAACCATTATTATTATAGGGTGTGACATTCCCGCCACCCCTTTAGCACCCAACAACCATATTGCAGACCATAAATATCATCCCAAAAAGTTACATTGAACTTTTTATAATGACCCATACATTACATACAATGATATTATATCAAAATTGAATAATATTCAATAAAATATTAAAAATACATGACTTGACCATATATGTATATTGACTTTAGAAACTGGGAAACATAAAAAACCAGTTCATAAAAAATGTACATTATCTCCCGCTTATTTCTTCATAACTAAACCCCTTTTTAATTATCTTACTTATAACCCTTCTTCATGGCCTTGGAAATAGAAACATATTAAATGGTGATCTAAAATTCTCAGTAAGGGTAAATAGAATAGATATCAATCATATCATAATCATATGACATAAAAACATAACATTTAAAAATCATACCCGGCATATAAAAGATCATGATATAATGTCATGTGAATAATAACAAATGTTCAATGTAATCCCAAAATACAAAACAAAACATATAATTTTTTTTCTGCACATAAGGATAGAACATCATTTCATATTAATAAATGTTTATTTCCAAAACAATTATAGCAGACAAATCCCATTAATAAACTGAGTTTAGTACTCATTCCATCAATGTATTACTCAACAAAATTTACATTCCATTCCAGTAATGTATTTATCATGATATATAAATATTTAAAAAATGAATATGTATTTGATATTGGTCCCACCAATATCATAATGAAACCATTCTTACATATACCACAAAAAATAAATCCTAGAAGAACCTAAGTAATAAAATTGTTTTAGTAAACATCATTCCATCATAATACATATAAATCAAATGGAATTCATAAATATAATTCCATCATAATCAAAAATAATATAATATTGACAATAAGGATAGAATAATAACTCGTTTCAAATAATTTTATCTCATATGAAAAATAATTTTGATAAAACACTTCAAATTAATTGTTGAGAAAAATATACTATCATCTTCAAAAAATTTATATTTTTTCAAAATGATATGCAATTTAAAAAAATTTAAATTTGATATAAATTTGAGATATTGTAAAGGAATATTAATGAAAATATTTTGTTATAAAATTGTAAGAATATGTTCACTCCATATATTTTAGAAAACATCATCCACTTACTTTTTCCAGAAAAGTCTAAAAAATCACCTCATACCAAAAACGGAAAAAGATTTCTTTCATGTTGTTTAATAAAAAATCACCAATGGGTAAAATTTAAATTTAAAAATTGTAGAATAATATAAATAATAATACATAATTATGAAACATGGATGTGGATGATAAGTATACCCCAAAAAATACTTATGTATAAATAGTCTCAGAAAATAATGATATTGGAAAATTATCTTTTACCATAGGTTTGATTTCCATTGTGTGTATCTGAAACATATGTATAATTATTTAAATAATTTCATTGAATTATTTCAGAATAATATTATTTTTTATGTTATCATATATGATCATATTATCTTCTATTTGTTAATAACATTTAATTGTTACTCATTATTCGAATATTAACTACTTTATGTTTTTATAAATGTTTTGTCGAATATGTTCCAGTTATCCATATTAGGTCATATATATATAATTAAAAAAATTATTAAAAAAATATATACCATATTTATTCACACTATAAATTTTTATAATCAAGATTTAGTGACGATCATGTAGAATTAATCACATCGCAACACGGAGTCGATAGGTCGTATGTACACCTAAGTGATGAAATCATTCATAAATTTGTTGAATGGTATTGAAATGGATGGTGTATAATATTTAATAATTAATATCTTGTTTTAATAACCATATATAGTTATTAATTCCCTCATTATACACTTCCATTTAATGTGGTGGTGAAAAAACATATTACACCATAGTGTGGAGACGCTATACCGTATATACGCACATGTGGTAATTTCATATTTCATAGGATGGATAAAAGGTGGAATATGGTTGTTTCATAATTATAATAAAATCTCTGTATATAATTGATATATGAGTTTTCTCTTTATAAATAATCAAAATTTTAATACGAAGAAGAAGAAGGAAAAAAGTACGAAAGAATCGATAGAGGAGCTTACCTCTTCTTCGATGTGCTTCCCCTAAATCTCATCTTAGAGCACGAGCATTGGTATTGGAAGAAGACCAGATCCTCTAGAATGTAACCATGGATTTTGATATGGTAAAAGGGAATGGTATGTTAGAGCTTAAATTCTAATTGTGATGTAATGAGATGAGGGAGGTGGTGCCCTTTTATAATTTAGCTGAGGGGCACATTCGAAAATTCCATAAATAATAACTTATAAAAAAATAAAACCTATCCCAAAAACCTCCAAAATGATCTAATTCCAATGATGATATGAGATAGTGTTTCATTATAATCATAAATTTTTTTTTTATTATGATTTCTATACATTTAAAGCATAACTTTTTAATTAAAACATTGTTATCCTATTGAGTTTTTAGCAAGGGTAATAAATAATTTAATTTTAAAAAGTTGTAATATTTACTTATTTGAGGTAAAATAGAAAATATATTAAAAATTTAGAACATTTATGGCACATTATAAATATTTTTAGTTTTTAAAAAAAATTATTTTTCAATTATTTAATAATAAATTATTTTGATAAAAAATCAATTATATCAATTTTGACACTATTCAATTCATTGATTATTTTGAAAAATTAAAATAATCTAACATTGAAGAAAGAATTTTATCATATTATTAAGTGGTTAATTTATTTTATAAAATCGTTATAAATATTTATTATCCCAAATTATTTTTATTTTATCATTTTTATAACATTTATTTTTTATCACTATCAATAAAATAATCACTATATTATTATTATGTAATTTTTTAATATAATTATTTGTTAAATAGAAATTTTTTAAAAAATTATATGATGAGGATAAATCTGTTAAATTTTATAATAATATTTTAGATGAATTTATATTCTAGATAATCCTATATTTAAAATGTTATACTTATTAAATTATGAATGTTACAACTTCAACATAACTTCAAATAACATAGTATAAGTGTTATAATTTATTATTTAAGGCTAGAAATGGTCAATATATCAACCCATGAAATATTATAGTCACGATATATGTAACAACCCGAATCTGGAGCCCCTCCACTGGTGCCCCATACCCGGTTCGCCACGTGACCTCAAGCACATTTTCCCAAATGTCAGAGGATGCCGACTAGTAGCGAGGGCCTCGGTGAGTCGGTGGATAAACTATGACCTCATTTGAAAAAGAATATTGTGGAAAAACAATCAGACACAATAGAAGAAATAATAAACAACATACATCAACTGAACTGACAGTGAAAGAAATGCATAAAATAATAATGATGCAACATGATACATATGTCTATGGAAAGTAGAAAACAAACCAACGTGCTGAAGTACACCTAAGAAACAAAGTGAAAAAGAAAAACAAATTATACTCCTCAGCATCGCGAGCCACGGCTCGGTCCCATGCTCTACAGCTCCAGTGCTATCAAGAACCTGAAGTAGAAGGGCGCTTGCCCTTATCTATACCTGCAACAACAGAGTCTGTTTGGGCCCAAAAGCATGGCCCAAACAAGGTGTGAGATAAAATCCCAGTAGGCAATCACCCAAATATTTGTTCCTAACTGTCAATGAATACAAGGAAAGTAAGATTACAGGATGTAGTAAACAATAAATCACACAACAACTACAATCCACAGTTCTAACATATAAAGTACACAAGTAAACAACCAACAACAAGAAGAAAATGGGTAACCCTCTGGATATCTCTCACAACCTAACCCCTATGGTTCAACCCAAAAGTACCAGCAACCCTCTAGAAGGTACACACAGTCTCACCCCTCTGGTTCAGCTAATAATAGACTCTCTGAGGAAGCACTCACCATAAATTCCCCCCTATAGTCTCGTATCGTGCTAAAGGCTCTCTGGGGAAGCACTCAACATACCATTCCCCATGTGGCCCACGTCGAGGAACTACTGACTCTCGGAGGAATCACTCATTATAAATTCCCCATGTGGTCTCGCATCATATTAAAAGACACTATAGAAAATCCCTTACGTTTATTCTCTCTATGGTCTACTACACTAGTTTCTTACAGTACTGAGTGAAAAAAACATGCTCAGCACGCGTGCATCGCCCAATTAAACCTCAAGAACTACTTGGATATCAATATAAGGCTCCACAGCATAACAAACCAATAGTTCCACTATCCTACAACTAGGCATGGATACTAGAAAAAACACCTAACTGGAAAAACAAGCATGGAAAATAAACCTGAGCACAAAATAAATTACTCTACTCACAAGCATAAACCACTACCACAACAATCAAGCAAAGCAGGAAAGCAGCAAGGGAAAAACCTGAAACACGCAATTCCCTGTTCAAGGGAATTGGCGAAAAATGACCATAATATTCAACGACTTACTATAGAAAGGCACAAACCACCGACCTCAATCCTTGGAGATCAATATATGTGAACCACGATGACTTATTCCCTTTGGAGCATCGTAGATCTGAGAAAACATATAAAATGCTCAACCTACGATAACATGAAAACGAGGAGGAATAATGGAACAAGGCTAAAGAAGAAGAGAGAGAATTCCGCGGAGATTCCAATGCAATCGACGGAAGCTGGAACGGAGATCAGACAGAGGATCGGCGGCTCGAATAAGATTTTCGGTCGTATGGTTGCTCTCAAACGAAGAAGCTAGACAATAAGACTTTTTCCTCGATTAGGTGCGACCCTGGTCCGTTTAATGAAGAATCATAAAGTACACGACATGTAATTTTAGTGTACATGGCGTGTACACGGTCTTTTCCGTACTCCGCCAAAATTGTCCTCCACATCACCCCTACACACCGTGTGTGTGGCTCGGACACGGCCAACACACGGCTTCGGGCGGGAAAAGAGTACACGACATGTACTCAGAAAGTACATGGAATGTACTTAAAAAATTTCCAAAAAAATCATTTTTTCTCAAAAACATCATAAAAAGGAATGGTGTACTTGAAACGAAGATCTGGGTTCTTACAAACTTCCCCCCTTAAAGAAATTTGTCACTGAATTTCCCTAGAGAGGCATAGAAGAAGAAACCCCGAACAGCTCCGGCCACTGCGATCGTACATTGACTTCCCTCTCACAGGTCTCATTCTGTACTCTCCCGTGCTTCCATATCACCCGTACCAGAGGGACGGACTACCCGCGGAGAACCTTCGTACTGCGATCGACAATCCAGATAGGATGCTCCTCAAACAACACATATGGTTCAAGCTCAATCTCATTGTGATGAAAGACATGAGACAAGTCTGAAAAGTAGCGTCGGATCTGAGAGACGTGGAAGATGTCGTGCATAGCTGGGTACCTCTGAGGTAGTTACAACCGATAAGAAACCGGCCCAACTCTCTCCAATAACTCAAACGAGCCGATGTACCGCGGTTAAAGCTTACCCTACCTCCAAATCCTCTTATGTCCCAACCATAGTGCGACACGCAGGAAAACTTGATCCCCAAACTCTAACTCCAGAGGTCATCTCCACTGATCAGTAAAACACTTCTATCAAGAATGTGTTGTAGACATCCGCTTCCGAATCAGCTCTATCTGCTCTGAGGTCTCCTGAACAAGACGAGGTCCCTGCAAAGCTGCCTCTCCTTCCTCCAGCCAGCATAAGGGTGATCGGCATGCCCTACCGTACAAAGCCACGTATGGTGCCATCTGAATGGTCGCCTGAAATCTGTTATTGTAGGTGAACTCCACCAGAGCAATATGCTTCTCCCAAGAACCACCAAAGTCTATTATGCAAGCTTGGAGCATATCCTCAGGAACCTGGATCGTGCGCTTGGACTAGACATCAGTCTGGGGATGGTATGCTATACTCAAAAGTACCTGTGTACCCAAAGCCTTCTAAAATATCTGCCAGAACAAAGAGGTAATGCGCACATCCCTGACTGAAATAATGGTGTGTGGGACTCCATGTAGAGGTACGATCTCTATGATGTAAAGTCTTCCTAGGTCATCGACACTGAAGGTCTCCTTGATCAACAAAAAGTGAGCAACCTTCATGAGCCTGTCGACGACAACCCAAACAACATCGTTCCCTCGAGGCGACCTCGGAAATCCAGTCACAAAGTCCATCGCAACATCGTTCCACTTCCACTCTGGAATGGGTAACTGCTGTAAGAGGCCTGCTGGTCGCTGATGCTCTACTTTCACCTGCTGACAAGTAGAACATCTCATGACAAAGCCAGCAACATCTTTCATCATACCAGTCCACCAGTACTAGTGATGAAGATCTCGATACATCTTTGTGACACCGGGATGAACTGCCCAAACTGAGGAATGAAAATCCCGCATCAGATCCTCGCGTATGTCTGTTGGCACCCATACGCGTCCCTGGATACACAAGATCTCATCCTCACCAGTTGTCCATCTTGGAAGAGTGTCCTCTCCTAACACACTCTCCCGCATGACTAAGCCTTCGGAGTCTAATAGTTGCCTCATCCATACCCGATTAAGGAGTGTCAAGGTAATAGCTATTGAAGCTAGGAAGGTATGTCCCTGTCTGTTGTGCACCTCCAGATGCATCACAGGGAACAGAGCCATAAGCTTACACTCACTTCTGGCCTCCTAAACTACTTGAATCTGAGTTCTCCTGCTCAATGCATCTACCACTACATAACCCTTTCCCAGCGTATAGGGAAGATCGAAATAAAATGACTGAAAATACTCGACCCACCTACGTTTCCTCAGATTCAGATCACACTGAGTAAAGGTATACTTGAGACTCTTGTGGTCAGTGAAGACCACAATGTGTTATTCCAGAAGATAGTGTCTCCAAAAGAGTAAGGTGTGAACAATCACTACCAATTCCAGATCATGCGTCGGGTAGTTCCTCTCATGTGGCCTCAACTGCCGAGACTCGTATGCAACGAGCCCATCTCCCTGCATAAGTACAGCTCCCATCCCAATACCTGAAGCATCACAAGAAAAAAGAGTAGCTCTTGCCTGGCTCTGGAAAGCTAGTATCGGTGCTGAAGTCAACTTCCCTTTCAGCTCTTGAATGACTGACTCAGAAGAATCTGACCATAAGAACTTTTCCCCCATCTTGGTCAGACCTATCAAGGGGGATGATAGATGAACAAAGTCCTGAATGAAGCGTATGTAGTATCCGGCCATCCCTAGGAAGCTCCGTACCTCAAAGACGTTCTTCAGCTACTCCCAAGAAACTACAACTATCACTTTATCTGGGTCCACTGATACTCCTTCCTCTGAGATGATGTCTCCCATGAAGTGAATCTGATCCATCAAGAAGTGGAACTTCTAGAGTTTATCATAATGCTGATGCTCTCTCAGTGTACTCAGAACGATCTCAAGATGTGCAGCATGGTTGTGTCGAGTGTGATAGTACACCAAGATATCATCCACGAAGACCACGAAAAAGGAGTCCAAGTAAGGATGGAACACTCAGTTCATCAGTTCCATGAAATCTGTAGGCGCATTCATGAGACCAAACGGCATGATTGTATACACGTATATACCATACCTACTCCTAAAGGCTGTCAGCGGTATGTCTGATGGTCTAACGCACAACTGATGATAACCAGACCTCAAGTCGATCTTCGAGAACACCCGGGCTCCTCAAAGATGATCAAATATGTCATCTATCCTCGGTAAGGGATATTGGTTCTTGACCGTCAACTGGTTCAGCTTCCGATAATCCACACAAAGCCAAAGGGTACCATCTGCCTTCTTCACAAACAGGACATGTAAACCCTAAGGAGAAGTCCTGTTTCAGATGAAACCTTTCACTTGTAATTCCTCCAACTGCTTCTTGAGCTCTTGAAACTCAGGTGTGGCCATCCTAAAGGGAGGAATGGACACCAGTGCCACTCCTTCCATGTGCTCAATCGAGAAGTCTACCTCATGATCCGAAGGCAATCCTGAAAAGTCCTCTGGAAAGACATCCCTTACGCGATCCACTACTGGAGGAATGTCCAACTGTGGAGTCCCCTGATCATCCAAATAACGACAAGAAATTAGGGTTATCACCTCTTCTAGCCCAAGATGCTCGAGTCCTGCTCGACTCGCCTGAACGTCCCATTTTCCCTTATGAAGAAAAGATTCACCCTCTAGTGAAAAGAAACTCACTCTGCAGCGATAACAGTCGATGAGTGTCTGGAAGGGAACCAACCAGTCAATCCCATGGATGACATCAGAGCCTCTCATCTATAGGACATAGAGATCCCATAAGAAGTGATACCCTGCAACCTCTAGAGGGAATTCCCTACACTGGAGTACACTAGAGGTCCTCATCCCCTAAGGTGTGTCTATGGTCAACGATTTAGCAGATGAAAAGATGCAGAGCCCAAGGCTCTCCACGACAGCAACAAAGATATAGCTATGTGTATCACCAGAATAGAAAAGGGCTGTAGATAAAATTGAGGCTACTAAGATCGTATCTCGAACTGTAGAAGGGACGAGATCCTGATCCTGATAAGTCATCTCCACGGCGATAGACTGGCATGTACAGTGGCCCTGCGCCCCTGGATGACCACTCTGAGCTGAACCTCCCTACTGGTGCTGAGGGACTGGTGGGTGACTGCCCCGACCTCGACCTCCTCCTCAGTCCGAATGGCCGGAAGAACTCCAGTTCCCCAACTAGTGAGAAACTTGTGGTGTTTCTCCAGAATGAGGATTCATGGAAGAACCCCAGTCACTAGCTGCAGGTGAGAAAACCTGACAGAAATGCTGAAGGTGACCTATATTGCCCCAATATCAGAACTCCACAGGGTCTCTCTGGCACTACGGCCTCGTGTTCCCCAACCAGCCACACTGGTAGCATGTCACCTGGCAACCTGACGATGCATCTCGCTTACTTGGATCACCGCACATAGACACTCTATGGTGCCTCTTACTGTCATCTAAAGGTAAACTAGCTCTGGAGGCAGAACTGCCCGGGCTCGCAGCTTCGGAGTCTCTCAGATTGTGCTCTATAATCAGCGCCTGGTTGATGATGGAAGTGATGGAAGTCAGCTGTAAGATATTACCCGCGAGTGGATCTCCCGCCTGAGACCATCCTCAAACTTCCTTGATAATAACACCCCACTTCCATCTCAGAGGGGTGTGAAACACTGCAGCTCAGGGAAACGAGAAGAATAATCCATGATAGAAAGAGTGCCCTGCTCTATGCTCATGAACTCCCGAGCTCGATCGGCCCTCAGGGTCTCCGGGTAGAAGTAGTCATAGAAAACGCTCTGGAACTCCTCCAAAACAATAAACTACTGATGACCCACCTACGAGATCACATCCCACCACCCCTTGACGGAGTCTCGGAGCTTGTAGGTAGAGAGCTTGACCCGCCTCTATGGAGGTGTCTACAGATGCTCAAAGATAGTCAGCATAGTTTCTAGCCATCACTCTGCAGCCTGAGGTCCTCCTTCCCCCTGGAACGTGGGAGGATGCTGCTGCTGAAAACCCCGCATCATGTCTGCCCTAGTCAAGGCAAAAGGCGGTGCTCCCTGAATGTTCTGAATCATCCTCATAAAACATTACCTGAATTTCGCATCAGCGCCTGCAACTGGTATGACAGCTGATGCCAAGGCTGGCCCAACTGGGGGATCGATAGGAAGGCCTTGATCGGCGATATCTGGCGTCTGATCACTCCCTGATGACAGACATACAACTGGAGGACGTCTCAGAGGCATAGCTCTGAAAGATCAAAAGTATACTTTAGATCAGAAAAACAAGGACAAAGAACAGAAGAGTACAAAAAGAGAACAGGGTAATAAAAACACAAAAGTTTACAAAACATGACAACAAGGCATGTATAAGAACTACATGATGTGTGTTCTTAAGCCACTGACATGGGCGTGTACTCTTGGCCTACATTTCATCTGAAACCTCAAACTACACGACATGTTGACCCAACACACGACATGTACTTGAAAACTATTCCCCTGCCTGAGTCTCCTTACACAGCTAACCAAAACGGTCTGACATAACCCGAGACTACATGACATGTTCTAAATAAACACAGTGTGTACTAGACAAGGCTTCGGTGGCCCGTGTTGTTAAACACACGGCCGTCTACACGACTGAACCTTACATGACATGTTCCGTACAAACACAGCTTGTATAGGTGAAGTTTACACTGTCCTGTGTTGTTCGTGACACGCCCAGGTACCTGAACTAGACTACAAGGCGTGTTCTAAAAAAAAAACGGCGTGTGGAAGAGAAGGTAACACCGACCCGTGTTGTTCACGACACGGCCGGGTACCTGGATGGGACCACACAATGTTTTCCTTTACAACACGACGTGTTCTACTCGAGCTTCCCCGACCCATGTTATTAGTGACACGGCCATGTACACAGCTCCGAACTACACGGTGTGTACCTACCGTACATGGTGTGTTCCTGAAGTTACTTTCACGAAACCGTGTTTCTGATCACATGGTCAGTGGCACGGCCAGAAAACTACACACCTTGTATCCAAAAAGTACACGCTGTGTATTCTGGGTTTTTCTGGGCAGTAGATCAGAAACTGCACAGAATCACAAAAACACTAAAATCAAGGCAAATAGGTGCCAAATTATGATCATTGGGGGGCCATACTCCCATCTAATCAAAGCTTGGCATCTGCTACAGTCATATACAAGAGAACACATGATCATGATCCCCCATGTTCCGATTAATGAGGGCCCATAACACCTCAAGAACCAAAATTTGGAATTCATTTTCAGTAAAGCACTAAAAAAATAGTTCTCTAACATAACAGCAGAGATTCTATCAAGAATTTATCACAACAGCATGAATAATCTACACAAGGTGTATCACAACAGCATGAAATCGCTAATGCACCATAGATGGCATGGCATGAATGCATGGTATGTGATTTATGAAAGTGCCTATATGATGCATGAGATGGAATACCCTCATCTCATTGGGTTGCGATAGAAATAGAACTGCTATCGTCAAGAAAATAACAACACAAAGGATGTGAATCACTCCAGGTGAAATCATATCAACCATAAATTATCAAAACCAGACAAATGCAATTAATGAGGAAGCATGGATTTTCCATGTACACGGGTTAGCTACTCCTGAGAATAGCTTAATACCCATTACCGAATCCATCCAATCCCTAGCTAAAGGCTCCAAACAGTAAAGCAATAGAAAAGAACTCCAATGATACCACTTTGTAACGACCCGAATCCGGAACCCCTCCACTGGTGCCCTGTACCCGGTTTTCCATGTGACCTTAAGAACGTTTTCCCAAAAGCCAGAGTCTATCGACTAGCAGCAAGGGCCTTAGAGAGTCGGTGGGGAAACTATGCCCTCATTTGGTAAAGTATACAGTGGAAAAACAATCAGACGTAATGGCGGAAACAATAAACAGCATACAACAACTGAACTGATAGCGGAAGCAATTCATAAAATAATAATGATGTAACATGATACATATGTCTATGGAAAGTAGTAAACAAACCAACGTTCTGAAGTACATCTGAGAAAAAAGGTTCAAAAGAAAAGCAAAGTAAACTCGTCAGCATCGCGAGCCATGACTCGTTCTCATGCACTCCAGCTCTAGTGCAATCAAGAACCTGAAGTAGAAGGGATCTTGCCCTTATCTATACCTGCAACAACATAGTCTATTTGGGCCCAAAAGCATGTCCCAAACAGGGCGTGAGATACAATCCCAGTAGGCAATCACCCAATGATTTGTTCCTAATAGTCAATGAATACAAGGCAAGTGTGAGTGCAGGAAGCAGTAAAAAGTAAAGCACACAACAGCTACAATCTACAGTTCTAACATATAAAGTACATAAGTAAACAACCAGCAACAAGAAGAAAAAGGGAAACCATATGGGTAGCTCTCACAGCCTAACCCCTATGGTTCAACCCACAATTACCAGCAACCCTATAGGAGGCACACACAATCTCACCCCTCTGGTGCAGCTAACAATATACTATCTGAGAAAGCACTCACCAACAATTCCCCCTATAGTCTCGTATTGTGCTAAAGGCTCTCTGGGGAAGCACTCAATGTACCATTCCCCCTGTGGCCCACGTCGATAAACTATAGACTCTCTAAGGAATCACTCATCGTTAATTCCCCCTGTGGTCTCACATCGTATTATAATTCACTCTGGAGAAGCCCTTATGTCCATTCTCCCTATGGTCTATTACACCAGGTTCTCACAGTCCTGAGTGAAAAACAACACATGATCAGCGCACGTGCATCACCTAAGTAAACCTCCAGAACTACATGTCTATCAATCTAAGGCTCAACAGCATAACAAAGCAATAATTCCACTATCCTACATCTAAAAATGGGAACTGAAAAAAAACCTAATAGGAAAAACAAGCATGGAAAAGCAACCTGAGCACAAAATAAATTACTCTACTCACAAGCATAAACCTCTAGTACAACAATCAAGCAAAGCAAGAAAGAAGCAAGGGAAAAATAGGAAACATTCCATTCCCCATTCAAGGGAATTGGTGGAAACTGCACATAATATTCACCAAATTTATATAAAAAGGCACATACCAACTACCTCGATCCTAGGAGATTGATATATGTGAACCACGACGACTAATTCCCCCTGGATCGTCCTAGATCTGAGAAAACATCAAAAAATCTCAACCTACGATAACTTGAAAACGAGGAGGAATCATGGAACAAGGCTAAAGAAGAAGAGAGATCTTACTGAGGAGATCCCAATGCAATCGAAGACGGCTGTAATGGAGATCGGATGGAGGCACACCGGCTCGGAGAAGATTCTCGGTCGTACGGTCGCTCTCAAACGAAGAAGCTGGAGAAGAAGACGTTTTCCTCGATTAGGCGTGACCCCGAACCGTTTAATGAAAAAAATAAAGTACACGACATGTACTTTTAGTGTACACTGCGTGTACGAGGTCTTTTCTATACTCCTCCAAAATCGGCCTCCACGTCACCCCTACACACCGTGTGTGTGGCTCAGACACGGCCATCACACGGTTTCGAGCGGGAAAAGAGTACATGGCGTGTACTCTGAAAGTACATGGCGTGTAGATCAAAAATTTCCAGAAACTTCATTTTTTTCTCAAAAATATCAGAAAAATGAAAGGCGTACCCGAAACAAAGATCTGGGTTCTTAAAATATACTCATCTAATATGATTTTTTCATGTATTTTTTTATTTTAATGGGTATTAATATTTTCATAAAAAAATTATTATTGAATATAATAAATGAAATAATTTATAAATCATAAATGTATAATCTATTAAGGTAATTATTTATTTCTAGATCCATTCCTTGGCCCCATGTTCACCATGGTGCGATGGTGATGTTGGAGGTCGATTATGGTTGCAGTGTTGCTTGTTGGTGAGGCGGATAGCTTGGGTCATTCCTCTGGGGTCGGTCATGGACATTTGGTCATGTTTTGTGTCCCATTGGAATGTTCTGACTCAGATATAAGGTTATTTTCCTCTGGCCTTCGGGCATGTAATGGGTTTCCCCTTCCCAGTTCAAAAGTGTTCCTTGTTTTCCTTATTTAATAAATAAGGGCTCAACCCAAACAAAACATAATTATTTATTTCCAATAAATTAAAAATAAATTACAATGATAAAGAAAAAAATAGATTTAAAATGAGTATTAATAATTGAATATATCTTTTTTATATCCTAATTTAAAAAATTATTTAGTTACTAAAATTTGAGTGAGACAGAATTAACTTTTCATTAAATAAAATAAATTAAATGTCCTAATCTCATACAAGTGGATTAAAGTGGATAAAATTTCAGTTCAAGAATGAATTAGTTATTAATGCACTCATACAATGATATTAAGACAAGTGTTATGATAATTTTATAATAGTTTTCTTACCCATAATTATCTGATTTACCCTTTTACCGTATTAATAAAAAATACCGTAGTTACTATTAATAATACCGAAATATTAATTCAATCTATTCACATAATTTTTACATAATGATTCCAAATATGGATTCAATTTTTTAAAATTCAAAATAAATAAGGTGCATTAATTAATTTAAAATTTTATCAATTTTTAGAAAGAGAGAAATTTTTTTTAATTGTTAAAACAATGTGAAAGATTGAAATGTTTTTATATCTGAACAAATTTTAATATTAATAATAATGACGTAAATTATGTTGAATGAATAAAATATATTATATATATAATTTAAAATCATTAAATATTATAATTTATCCATATAAATTATTTTTATGAAAAAGTTGTTTTCAATTAAAATTTAGTGTATTTTAACTATTCAGCAAAATTTTGATGTCATCAAAAAAATCTTATAATTTATTACAAAGTATGTTTTTATATTCCAATAATGAAGAAAATGATTTTCATTTCATATAAAAATTATTAATGTGTCAAAATATTAATTTAAAAATGGTTCTCCATGAAAAGGCAGAGATTACCCTTTTGAAAAAATATAAGTTTTTAAACATCAAATAGGGTTTATTCATACTCTATGACAAAAATATCCATTGAATGAATATAAAAAATATTTTATTCGTTATATAACATATTTATTTAATAAATTTCATTTAATAATAGTAAATCGTATAAATATACAAATATAAACATAATTTATATATTTTATACATTTTCATAAGTTATGTTTATTCCTACTACGTTAACTACTTGGTTATAATGGTTATTTTGTATTAATGGTTTCTTGAAGTTCTTTAAAACTCATGATTATGTACAATGAAAGTTATGGAATAAAAATTATTTATAGAAAATATTTCATCAAAATATATGGGTGTTACATTCTACGCCCTTAAACAGAATTTCTCCCTCAAAATTCGTTACTTGGATAAAAATAGATGACTATACCTCTACATCATCACATCCTCAAGTTCCCACATATCATCCTAATATTTTTTGATCCAACACAACAAATTAATCAATCTAGTTGTCATGTTTCACAGAAATTGTTCACAGTGATCTAGAAACATTATAGGCTATTCTTTGTAAGAACGTTCTTGCTCTTGTGGTTTGACATCCGAGTTTAGTAAATGTAAAGTATAAAGTATGTAAATTTGAGGAGATATACATAATAGATATCATGAAATTGAGAGATATTTAGTTGAAGTTTCAATCGGTAAGATACCTTCCCAAAAGGATTCATAATTTCAAAAAGGTCGATATATCAACTGCCCAACATTCCCTTCTTTTCAGATCTCATTACTCTCTTAAAGGAAGATATTCGTAGAACCACTTGTCACCAACTTCAAAATCTAGGTCTTTTTATCATTTTTATGCATAACTTTTTTGCAATGTTTAAGCTACTCTTATGTGTTATTGAATAGATGTAACCTTTTTTTCCATTTCTTCAAAAAGATCAGGTCCTAATATCTCTCTTTCCCCATCTTCATCCCAACACATAGGAGTTCTTCACTTCATTCCATAGAGGGCTTCATAAGGAGCCATATGAATACTGGAGTGAAAGCTATTGTAGTTTGAAAATTCAATCAAAGGTAGGTATTGATCCCAAAAACCATTGAAAACAATAGAGAAAGCACTGAACATGTTTTCTAGTGTTTGAATTATCCTCTCTGAATAACCATATATATGTAAAAGATAAACAGTTCTAAAACATAAATCTATATCTACAGCCTATTGAAGTCTTCCCCAAAACATCATGTTGTACCTCAGATCCCGATCAAATGTAATTAAAAGATGTACTCCATTAATCCTACCACTTCCAATACATGAATATGGGAAAGATGATAGAGAGGGAATCCTCTTTAATAGCAATGATGTGTGAAAACATCATATGTAGATCAACTATAATCCATACAACATTATGGAGTTTAGATGATTTTGTAGGTCTAAAAAAATGTCCATAATGATTTATTCCCACATCCATTATGGTTTGGTAAATAGTTGTAAAATTAAATTATATTTTTTTCTACCAGCCTTAACATACGGAAAACCCATGCACTGTGGGACATATTATGCAACATCTCTTTTCATGCCATCCTGCTAAAAATACTCTTTTAGTTCCATGCGCATCCTTTTGCTTCCAAGGTGAATAGAAAACGAATTACTATGAGACTCATTCAAAATATCATTCTTTAATTTTGGAATTGGAGGAATACATACCTGATTTCTGAACCATATTATTCAATCATAATAAAAGATGAATTCAGGAACATTTCACACTTACTTTTGTAGCTCAAAATCATCCTTCTGCACCTCCTTAATCATTACTTGTATGGATTTTTAACATTAATTTGATAAATACATGATTTCTCCCCTTCCATTAAAATATAAAGATACATGAATTTGAAACCCATAAAGGTTGATCTTTTTTGATCCACATCATTGATAGGCTAATAGGGTCCATTAGATTGAAAGAATCTTCCACATTGTTCTTTTTCTTATGGTGGTAATTTATTGATCTATCATAATATACAATCAACTACAACAATTTTCTTTGATGTATATTCCACTTATTTTCTGTGAAAATATAATTCAATATATTATGATTAGTATAAATATAACAACATTCATATTAATGATAATTACTCTATATATTTAATGAAATTATTACCACATCTAACTAAAAATCAAGAGTTTGGTAATTTTTCTCATGGATTTTCAATTGTCACAAGGAATAAGCTATCACCATATCATTTTCCATGAGAAGAAACCCCAACCCATTTTTGGATGCATAACCATAGATCACAAACCTATCTCGACTATAAGGAAGTGTGAGCATAGTTTCAATGGCGATCCATATTTTGATATCTTTGAAATTATCTTCGCATTCATCCCTCTAGATGAACATACTCATTTCCAAGTAAACATTGTGATTAGATCCGATAATGATGAAAAATATTTCACAAATAGATGATATTATATTGCTAGAAAAATAAAACATTGGATCTCAATTAATGATTTTGGTCTCATCCGACTTTCAACAACTTATGTTTTTGTAGGATCCATAGGTATCCCCTCTCTGGATATTATGTGACCCAATAATGAAACATTCTAAAGCAAAAATTCACAATTTGAAATTTTTTAAAAATTCTTCTTCTTTCTCAGGGTATACAGTAAAATTCTCCAGTGATTTTAATGTTATTACTTGATATTTGATTAGAAAAGAATATCATTTATAAATACGTCCACAAAAATATCAAGATAGTCTATAAAGACACTATTCAAATGATCCATGAAAATGTTGATGAATTAGCAAGAACAAAATACATCTCTAAAAATTATAAGTGTCCATACCTTGTTTAGAAACCAGTCATTGCTATATCATCCTTATTGATCCTTATTTGATGATATCCTTATTGAAGACCAATCCTGGAAAAGTATTTATCACCTTCTAGTCGGTCAAATAAATCATAAATGCAGGGAAGGACATATTTTACATGATAGCGATCTTGCTATGTAATCAATAATAAATGAAGTGTCTCATTGATCCCAATTTCTTCCTAAAAAATAGGTGCTCCCCAAGGTGACACACTAAATCCTATGAATACCTTTCCATGATTTAATTCGAGTTTCTTCCTCAATTAATGAAACTCAGTTTGGGACATTCTATAATGTGTCATTGAAATTTGAATAGAACCCCATACGAGTTCTATTAAAAACTAATCTTCATGATTTTGGAGAAGACATGGTAATTCTTTTAGAAATACAGCATCAAACTCTTATAAAATAGGCGTATTAATAATGGTGAGTTTCCCAACAACCATTTCAAATAGATAACCTTCATTTATAGGGATCAAGACCCATAAGATGGAAGAAGATTTCTCTCTAATGTCATACTCATACATGAATCAATAAATGATTATATATTTATCTCAATGATGAAATATAACCTCCTTTCCTTGGAAATCGATAAGAGGTCTATATAGAGAAATGTAATCCATGCCATGAATCTAATTAAATTACACTATCGGAAGGATCATAAGATTTATAGGAAGCACTTTCCAACAATAATTATCTGGAGAAGAATTATAAAATTTTGATATGACAGTTGTGCTGTTAGGAGATTTCCCAGCTAACTCATCATATAATTGTTGAATTAATTCAAAAATACACTCCAAAAATTATTCATAAATAATAGAGTGGGTGAATATAAAATAAAATTAAAAATTTTCTACTTTATAGTGGATGGTAAGTGTACGTTACACCAATTCTTTATCGTACTATACTTCACCGATAGCGATCACTTGTTACTTTCCATTGTCGTTATCTTTAAGAGTTTGCTTACAATGATCATCATCAATAACCCTTGAATTAGAGAATTTATTAGTGTAATTCCCCATTTCCAGGCACTTGTAAAATTAATGTATAAGAGATTTATTCTGTGTAGCCCTTTCTTCATTCGTATCTGTAGACACATACTTCCCACAACATCAGAATTTGACTTCCCAATTACCTTCATTTCTACACAGAAAATATTTACTAGTCCTTTAGGAAAATTTTCTTCATATTTCATTCCACACATTGAACATAAGTTAAGAGTCATCTTCTTTTCATTGTGATCTTTACATTTTACTTTTAATTCCACTTTTTTCTTCTTATCAAACCCATAGGATTGATGGGTTACTCAAATATACATATAAACAATGAGATAACACTTAATGATTTACTCATAGCTATTAAAGGACCTTACAGATAATTCACTTTAGTTGCATGGTTTTAATATACTAAATAATCAATCAATATTACTATCAGGTTGGATAATAATTCTATAATCTTACCTTTCAAGTCTTCAAAATATTTTTCATAGGTACCAACAGATTCGTCGTATTTTTATAATGTTCATGGAACTCCTTATCTATCTTTCTTCTAAGAATATGAGGAATGTAGTTATGGAAAACTAAGTTTTTGAAATAATCTCATTCCATGGATTCAATTTAATCTCATCGACTCTTATTCTGGATAAGGTTTCACTATTGATCATATTCACATTCAATATGATAGACTGAGAAGTTGACTTTATCATGTTATGAACACTAGAGAGCTGAAGATATATTTTCAATGGTACTAATTCATTATTCTGCTACAAATGGATTAGAAGTCCCACCAAATAAGTGGACACTGCATCCTGAAGGAGTCAATATAATGTTGTTCCCTTCATTTCTCTTTTAGAAGTCCTATATGATTCATAGCTTGAGAAAGCATTGTGAGAATATCTACATGTATTTTCATTCCAGACCCCTTAAAATTTGGTTTCTCAAAAGTATAATTAGTGCATTTTCCATCGTATTCAGTGTTATCACAGTTCCTTGGGGTTCAAGGCATTGAATCAAACCAAGATTAATAGTGTGATAAAAACAAATAATAATGGGAAAACCACATAATAATGAATAAAATTTCAATTTAGGACACTTTTGGTCTTATCCCATGTTATTCATGATCATTTCCAAAATACAAGTATTTTAACTTATTCATTGACATATCCTTTAGGTTCTAACTAAGGTTTTCTCATATGAGTTTCTAAAGGTTAACTGTACCTTCCCTATGATACTAATTTAAATGAACAATACATTAAATAATATTATATTAATTCAAAATTGAATAATATTTATAACAATATACTAGAAATCCACAACATTTTCATATAGGTATAATGTCCTCTGAAAATGGGAAACATAGACAACTCATTCATAAAACATATACATTGTCTCCTAATTATTTCTTCATAACTAGACTCCATTTTGAAATATATTAATTAATATCATTCTTCATGACATGTGGAAAACAAACAAATGAAAGGGTGAACTCAAATGATCAGTAAGGGTTAGTAGGGGAGATATATATCATATCATAATCATATGATGTAAGAAAATAACAATTGAAAATATTATCGTGTATATAAAAGAACATGATATCATGTCATGGGATAAATCATAAATGTTCAACATAATAAGAAATTCTATAACATAAAAAAAATACTTTGTGTCATACCTATAATAATAGAAAATATTTTCATGTTATTGAAGGATCATTTCTAAGTCCATCATAGTGCAAAATGCCGATTATTGAACTGCGTTCAATCCTCGTTCCATCCATGTATTAATGAACTAGATTTAATTGTCATTCAATTCATGTCTATTTCATGAGATATAAATATTTAACCCATAAATTGGAGGGATATATACATCCCACAAATCTAATAATGAAATCATTCTTACATGTTCTATATAACATAAATCAAATCATAACCCAATGAATAAAATGGGCTTCTTACACAACATTCAATTATAATATATATAATAGAAATGGAATTCATAAATATAATTCTATAATAAACACAACTCAAATCATAGTGATAATATGGATAGAAAAATATCTTTATTTAAATAATGTCATCATAGATGAAAATATGTTTTATAAAATAGATGAAATTAATTATTGTGGAAAATATCATTTCATCTTAAAAAATAATTTATATTCTCAAAATGTCATACAATTTTAAAAGAATGTAATATAATCGAAAATAAACATGAAATGTTTTAATGGATTATTCATGTAAATAAGAAATTAAAAAATTGTATTAATATTTTCATTTCATATATGTTAAAAAACATCCTCCTTGTAATTTTTCCAAAAAAGATAGAAAAATACCCTCATACTGAAAATGAAAAAATATTCCTTTCATTCTGTTTAATAATATTTAACTAATGGGTAAAATTGAATTTTAAAAAGTGTATATAAAAAATAAATAATATTACAATTATAAGAAATATGTTCATGGATGATAAATATAATTCAGTAAATACATACATACAAACAGTCTCAGATAATAATTAGATAGAAAAATTATCCCTTACCTTATTAATGATTTCCTTGGTATATATCTGAACCTCCTGTATAATGATTTAAATAATGTCACTGACTTATTTCAAAATCATAGTCACTTTTATGTTATCATATATGATCATAATATTATCCTTTTTAATAACATTTCATTGTTATACATTATTTAGATATTAATTTCTTTATGTTCTTATGCATGTTTGATCAAATATGTTCTAGTTATCCTTATTAGTTCATATTTATATCTATTAAAAAAGATATTAAATATTTATATGCTATATTTATTTATTATATACATTTATATAATGATTATTTAATTAATATCATGTACAATTAATCCTAACACATTGTGGAGACAGTAGGCTGTATATATGCACAAGTGAAGAAATCATTCCTAAATTTGTTTAATGGTATTGAATTGGAAGATGCATACTATTTTTGAAATAAAATCATGTTATAATAACCATATTTAGTTATTATTTCAATAATTATACTCATCCAATTAATGTGGTGATAAAAACTGATCACACCCCTAATTGGAGACGATAAGTCGTGCACACACACATGGTGATTTCATGTTTCATAGGATGGATAAAAGGAGGAATGATGTTGTTTCATAATTATAATAACATATAATAATATAATTTATATTTTATTTATTAATTTATAATGAAACAACTTATGATGTGTAAGTATTAGAAGAATGGTGTTTGAAAGAATCGGTGGAGGAGATTACATCTTCTTCCACGTTCTTCTGTTAAATATCCTCGTAGAGCATTACAATTTAACTTTGAAGTATAAAAATAACTCTAAAATGTTTAAAGGGATTTTAATAAGGAAAAAAATCATGTTATATGAAATATTTATGGATCAAAGGGATGTGAGGGTATGATGGATGAGGTTCCCTTTTATAATTGAGAAGAGGGTCATTTTTGGAAACTCCACAAATAGTAATTTATAATTTAATCAAAACAGAACAAAAAACTAAAAAATTTCCAATTAATAATATAGTATTATATATTATTTCAATTTCATAATCCAATAAATTTTTTACATGTATTTATATCAATTAAAACCTTATATTTATAATTTACACTTAGCTATTCTATTTAAATGTTTTCTAGGGTACAAATAATTTAACATTAAAAGGTTGAAATATTAATTTATTTATGTAAAATATACTATAAATGAATAAATTATAACATTATATAACCAATAATAATAACGAAATATATTTACAAAATGTTTTATGATTTTAAAATTATTTAATAAAACATTATTTTGATAAATAATAAATAGTGTCAATTTTGACACTATTCAATTCATTTACATTAAAAAATATATTAAAATAACTTAACATGTAAAAAAATATTTTATAATATTAATAAGAGATAACAGTCATCAATATAATTAATTATAAATATAAATTATCCAATATTATATTTAATTTTACATGTTTTAAAACATTTACTTGTTATCTTTATTAATAATATAATAATTAAATCCATATTATGAAATTATTTAATATACTTTTTTGTTCAATAAAAATTAAAAATAATATTTTATGATGATTATAAATATTTAATATTTTAGAATAATATTTTCAGTAGAATTTATCTTCATTAAAGTCTAATATTTAAAATGTTATACTTATGAAATTATTAATATGACAACTTCAACATCACTGAAAATAATATAATATAAGTGTCACAATCCCTTCCAGAAGGCTCGAAATTATTAATAACTCAACCATACGATGATTATGGTAATGATATATTAGAAAATAATTATTATTCATGTTTTGGGAAATTTTAATGGGTATTTATATTTTAATAATATATATACTACGGTTATTTTATCAATTAAATAATTTCTTCATCATTAATGTTTAAAGCATTAAAGTATTTATTTATTTCCTAAAATATAAAAATTAATTACCATGATATATAAAAAGGGTATTATATCATGTTTTCATTGATAATATAATTTTTTTTGTATGACCATATATAAAAATTATTGAGTTATTAAAATTTGAGTGATCCATATTTGATTTTCCATTATATTAAATAAATTAAATGTCCTAATCTCATCCATGTGGTCTAAAATGGACACCATTTCTACCCAATAATTATTTAGGTAAAGAAATAATAAAAATATATTAACAAAAGTTTTAGAGTAATTTTATAATAGTATTCTTAGCCTTAATTACTCGATTTACCATTTAACGACATTAATAAAAATTGCTGATGTTTCTATTCAAAAATCCCAAATATAAAATAAATATATTTATCTATAATGGGAAAAATGATTTAAAACATGGAATACAATTTTTCAAATTCAAAACACATATGTTTTAGTAATACAATTAAAATTATTCTCATTTTCAGAAATAATGAATTGGTTTTAGATGTCATAATATTGAAAAGGATCGAAATGTTTTTATATTAGAATTCGAGGTAAAATTAATGCTAATTAAATAACATATATTGAATGATAAAAATATTTTATATTAATAATTTAATAATATCCAATATTATAATTTATCAATATAAATAATTTCGTTGAATTTTTTTTTAAAATTTAAATTTATTGTATTTTTACTATTCATCAAAATTTGGATGTTATTAGAATTTTTTTACTATTTAATCCAAAGTAAATTTTTATATTCGGATACCAAATAACATGTTTATGTTGTCATATAAAAAATACTAACATGTCAAAATATAAATTTAAAATGGATTCTCCATCAAATGGTGGAAAAATACCCATTTGAAAAAATATATGTCTTTATAAATCAAATAGGGTTCATTCATACATTATTGAGAAAATATCCATTTGATGAATATAAAAAATATTTAATTAAATACATAACATATACATTTCATTAATTTCATTTACTAATATTGATTCCCATAAATATACAAAAATATAATTGATTTATAATATTTAATCATTATCATAAGTTATATTTATTCCTTCTATCCTAACACCTATGTTATAATGGTCATCTTATATTAATGTTATATCGTGGTTCATTTAAACTGACGATTTCATGCAATTAATGCTACTGAAGAAAAAATATTTATGAAAAAATATTTTATTAAAACATTAGTGTGTTACACTTCTAGTCAGGGTCCTCCTTTGATACAGTTTTGTAACATCCCAACCCGAACCACCTCTTCCTAGTCACAATTCAACATGACCCTAGGAGCACCTACCCATAAACCAAATGTTTCTAACGTGAAGCTAGGTTCTCAAGATGTACCATGAGGATAATATTCCCACCTTATCGTGTTATGATATCGATAAAAAATAAAATCAATATATATATATATATAAATAATAAATAGAGTATAAGAAAAAACTGAAGATGGAATGCATGTTATAATAATCGAAACAAAAAAAAGACCACAGGTATTGGTGAATCTAGTAAATAAATGAATTAGTAGAATTCCCAACAGAACCCCTTCAATCAAAAACCATATCCCTTATCTTCACCTGCTCAACCCTGCATGATAGGTTCATTTCCCTTCATGAGGACTTTAGTCATGAAGTATAGTAGAGCAATGAAATGACCGAGTAAGGTGTGATTACATGACGTAATAGGTCACCAACAATGTAAGTTATCAATAATGAATAAAATATAAAAGTGTATTCAATTAATAAAAATATGGGTCAAATATAATAGTATTGTAACACACAATTATGAATCACATGTTGAGTCCTTAGGGGCCGACTGTACCAACTTCAACACCATTCTTAGAGAACCATATCAGCTTCATAATAATGCTGGATGGATTTATTCTGTGGAATATTTTTATAGTTATGCCCTAAGTCAATTCGGGATTACAAATCCTTTAGAGCCTCAACATTGTTAGATTTTTTTTAACATATTTAATTCATGAGCATGTTTTTTTCTATAAAAAAATTCAATCTCTCTAAAATAGTGTATGATATGAAAAATTTCATATCACATTTAGGTCATGGATGAGGGGAATACCCATGGTGATACATAAAATTTTTATGTGTCTAGAATTTTGAAATATTACACATGGGGAAGACTTATTTAAAATGTTACTATATATTTTTTTGGAAAAAATGGAATATCTCACAAATGGTATTTCTGATAGAAAATTGAATACCACCGTTAGGATTAGAATACACGGTTTACACTAGATGTGATATAAGTGTTTTTCACAATTGTTGTTTGGTAAAAACACATGTTAGTGTAATACTAATTTTTATATAAATATTTTATTTTTGATCTCAAAATTTTTAAAATAATTTTACAATTAAAAGAATACTTTCAATAAAAATAAATATATTCTTTTTTTCATTAATAAATGTGTTAAGATAGAAATAGTTAGATTGAAAAGTAATTAATATGATGTTATTAATTGTTAAAATTATATTAATATTTATTGTTAATGATAATTTATTACTTATTAAATGGTTTTGGTTTTTAAAATGTCAATGGTTGCATTAATTTTAGATATTTAATAATAATAAAAAAATATTGTTGTTTTTATCAAGGTTATTAAATAGGAAAAATAATTTTGGACTATATATATAATGTATATATAGTATAATTTTATATGTATATATATTCATGTATATAATTATATATATTTACAGGTAGGTGTGTGTTTATATATATATAACATGTTTATATATGGGTTAAATATTTATATATATACTTGTGTGGGTTTATATATGTATATACTGACTGGTATATATATAATGATGAATTTTAAAATTAATTATTGAATAAAAATTTGAGAAAAGTAAAATAAATAATTATGGGGCCATGGACGAGCTCTACACATGGAGAATGATATTTTTTTTATCCTCAATGGATGAAAAAGAAAAAATATCTTAGTAAATGAATTAATTATTTAATAAAATAATGTGAAAAAATATTACAAAAGGGGATATAGGGGGGACCTAATTGAATGTAAGGGTGAAACTCACACACTCCTCTCTCACCTCTCTCTGCATTTAATAATTTTTTGTTTCACAGATATTGTAATCATTTTATTGTTTTCTTAAATAATTATCTCTTCTATATATTCTCTGGTATTGATTAGATTAAAGCACCATTGGTGCCCCTGAATTCATCACGGTGAGTAGAATTTGAAGCATAGTTTTTTTCTAAAAATAATGAGGTTCGAGCGATATAATTATATTCAGACATCATCCATTGTCATCAAACATCATTTACACTAAGTTAGGATGATATTAACATTAGTGTATGTTTTATACGTGCTATTGGAATGATTGTTGGCATGACTGTGTAGACATAGTAATTCATTAACCTTAATCCATAATTTATTATATTGCATTGGAATCATTATTGGTGTTTGTGTATCCCCCGAGCCATTTATTTTTTCCTGACAACACGAGGTGTGTGGTTAGCCCATGTACTGTTCTTGTATTTCATTCATATGGATTGTGATTTTTATATTCACTACTTGACCTGAGCTAATATTGATATATCATTTTTACTACCTATCATATATGTTATATTTCATTATAATGTAGTAGAGAAAGCATTTTTTTCCTTTTTGGAATTTATGTGTGATGTGAAACATGTATTGGTCAACAATGGATAACATGTGTGACATGATATATGATTAAAGACATTTGAGATTGTATGCACTTTATAGAAAATTCACTGAGAGGTATTTTCCATAATCTTGTTGAAAAGTACTTAGAGAATTCTTATTATATGGATGTGTCCCCAACTATGGGTTGTCTACAAAAGAGGTATA
This sequence comes from Viscum album, assembly GCA_963277665.1. Classification (NCBI taxonomy): domain Eukaryota; kingdom Viridiplantae; phylum Streptophyta; class Magnoliopsida; order Santalales; family Viscaceae; genus Viscum; species Viscum album. Next base: position 1,174,579,300 of record OY728120.1, read on the forward strand.
TACATGAAATGGGTTTTCAAGTAAGATTTGATGCATGTTTTGACTAGCCACACGTGATGGATGTGCCAGGCTTCAGTCTGCATGTACAAGGATTATCACTACCTGATAAATATGTAATATAGTTGGGGATATCGAATCGAGGAGGATGTGTCTTGATATTTTCAAATGTTCTTTCTATAATTTTTTAGAATAATTTATCTTTCTTTCATCATGGAATCAATGATCATAGAGTCGATCCGGGAGGACCTGACATATTCTTGGTTCTTGTATGATAAATTATTGTTATATCTATACCTATTTTTTATTCATCTAATTTACTTTTCTATTTTTTGAACTGTTGTCTAGGACATTGGTGGGTCCTAGTATATATTTTACTCAAAACCTAATTAGGCATTTCAGTTCACTTGTAGAATTAATAGATATAGCCGTGATGAAGGGAAAAGGACCTATAATGGATGGTTGAGATGGGGGAGTAGGAGAATATGGGCATTGGTGGATGGTGATTCGGTGGGACATAAAATGCATCTTTTATTTACTAGATTAACCTATACCTAAGATCCTGAATTTTTAGTTACTATATCATGTTTTCCTAATTTAGTTTTCTTTATATACTATGATTATTTATTTTATTCATATATTGATGTTATTATTTATCTGTCACATGAGACGATTCAAAGGGAATAGTCCCAGCATGTATCGACCATATACCCTCTCTACTAGTCAGCAACCTCTAGAATATGGGGAGGCATGCCTCAGGGCTGGTGGATTTTTTGTCCAGACCTAATGGTTCAGGTCGGGATACGACACTTGCTAAATAGAATAATATAACTATTAAAGAATGGAATATAGCTATATTGAATCATGTTATTTTGCTTAAATAATTTTTGGTGGAAGGTGTGAATACTACATGTTATGGTTTTAACATAAATATTATTAGACTTATATTTAATATAACTCCATTTTTAATTATAGAACGAAGAAAAAAATAATGTTAGATATTTCAATGTCTTGTATTGTGATGGTTTTATTTTAAATATGGTCGATTCATTTGATATGGTTGATGATAAATAAAATAAAATATTTTTTGGGGTATTCTAATTTTAGTAATGATTATTATATTTATAAAAAAGGATCTATAGTTGATAAAAAATCTATTCAGGTTAAATTTTATGTGAATTATGAAAATAATATGAATTCATTGTAACACCCCATGCTTCCACAGTACATTTCCCATTGAATAATACAACGGCTTGTGTTGTATAGAAAATCGAGTACAAACACACCACAACCAATCAAACTAGTCGTTATGAATATAAGTACCCACTTTTTGAAATTTTATCAATTTAATCTATCAAAATGTAATTCATTTTTGGGTTTGGAATATTTAAATTTTCTTATGGTAAATTTTTTGTATTTTTCTGAAAACAATCAATTTTTGATGAATAGGGAAAAACACTGAGTCATTGTTCAAAAAAATTATTTAAGTAATTATTTATTTTATTTAAATTTATTTTAGTTAAAAATATATACATAATACCTATATAAGTTAAATGTAATTCATTGGAGTCAGTCTATAATAATTTTTAGATATATAAAAATTTAATTGAACTTTTTACAGTCTTTTACCCACCTCTATAGAGCATTTTCCAATTTGTATAAAACTAATTTTTAACACTTTTGTGAGTTGAAATTTAAAAATCTGAGAGACACGGTTGATATCATTATGTAAAATGTGTCTCAATATGATGATTTTTTCTGTGAATAGTAACTTTTTAATTTTATTTACCACAATTAATAGAAAATAGGATAATTAAGGGTAAAAATGATATCATTATTAACCTAACACATGTCCTAATTCTATTGGATAAGTGTAATTCAACCAAAAAAATCCTTAGAAATAAAATATGATCCTTTAGGTTCTGTTGGATTATATTAGGACATTTATTATTATTTAATTCAATGAAGAGTTAAAAGTGTTAAAACCAAAGATTAATTACTAAACCATTATTAATATATGGTTGTACATAAGATAAATTAGACTATAAAAATTCATTATAAATCTAAAATTATTTCCTACATAATGGTATTTTATTTATAAATTTTTACATTAAATAATTTAATTTATTTATGACATAATGATGATGTAGTAATTACCATGTAAATGAAATATTGAAATAATTGATATTATAAATACCTAAATAAAGGTAATATGAGACTTTTAATTAATTACACTAATTTTATAGGTTAACATGACATTTTTTGGTTGATTAAATTAATTTATTTCGAAGTAATAATTCTGTTATGACTTTAGAAAAAACAAAATACAAAATAGTGTCAAAATTGACATAAAAGAGTTTTTAAAACAAACATTATAATAATAATTGGTATTATATTCCTAAATATCTATGGTTCTACCAAAGGGATTAAATACTATTATATATGTCATTGATGAACCACTTGGGGTTCTTGTGGATGTTTATCATATGTTTACTAACCCAATAATCTTAAAATACAAAGAGACATGGTGAATGTATAACTATTTAACTAAGTGTTAAATCTAAAAGATAAGGTTAATATAGTTACCCAAACCTGCATAAAACCTATTGTTTTAGTGTTTTTAGAATTATCCCCACCATATCCATTAAAAAATCATTTTGGGGCCATTATAAACCGAACATAATTTTATTATAAAATAATATTTCAATCGTTTCCTAAGGTGCCCCTCACCCCTCTTATAAAAGGGAACTTCCCTTTCTCTCAAATTCACACCTTCAATGCCATTTGGATTGGCCAAAACATGACCAAATATCCACTTCACTATACTCCATTTATCCTAGAGGCCTTAGTTTGATCATAAATCCAACCTAAGGATTCATTTTGATCAAATCAATAAGTAGAAACCATAGAAGAGGTAAATATCTCACCTCCACTTTCATATTATTTCCATCTTACACATACACTTTATTTGTTGTTTCCATTATAAAATAATAACTCCAGTGTCTTCTATATACTGTGACCTTTTTATAAAAATAGTACAACCATATTCATTATATTATCCATCCTATGAATAACATGTCACCATACCTGCGTACGTACGGCTTACCATCTCCATGTCATGGTGTAGTTGTTATTCAATACAAAGTTATTTGGATGGGTATAATAATGATGCATAATTGATGTAAATAATAGATATAACATGTTATTTATTCTATATATAAGATATAAAATCCATTTACTTATGATTTTAATTACAAAAGAATGATATTGTCGCTCATGCGTATGTACGGATTACCGTCTCCACGGACACGATAAGATTCATTCCCCATAGTAATCATTTAAGAATAGTTTTCATGTGATGATTAAATATAATATTTAAAGAACATAATATCATTCTTCATATGAATCAAACAAACACTATCCATAAAAATCATGGATTTCATAACAAGGCATATAAAGGAAAGAGAATCAGTTAACAACCGAAACGATGATCCTACTAAAATATCATTAACAAATCAATATTGGAAGATCGTATATGATATCATATTAATTTATATGGTTCTTGTATAATTTAATAATAATTATTTCACCTATATACATGAGTTTAACCTAACCTCGACCAAGGAAAAGTACAAGGTAAGGGTTAATTTTCCAATCTCATTATTATCCGAGGTTGTTTTTACATAAGTATCTACTTGGACCTCTTTATTATAAACATCAATGTTTCTTAAAAATGTATTCCAAAACCTTTGTACTATTTACTAGAATATGGGTTGAAGTCATTTATACCATTTTTTTTACTTTTTATAAATGGGTTGAAAGGAATCTTTCTGTCGTTTTCCAAACATGGTACTTTATGACCATTTAGATAAAATTAAGGTAAGAATGGGTTGTTAAACTATACAGTGGGTTTGAATTTTTTCCGTCATTATAAAATCGTCAAAGCTTCCCTTACAAGCATATATGAATATTTTCAAATAAAATTCTTTCTTTTATAATTAAATGACTTTTAATGGATTTCAAAATAAAAATAGATATTTCTCTAAAGAATGGTATTGATTTCATCTATGTCAACATCCTTTGATGTATTTTAAGTTTATTAAATGTTGATTTTTTATGATACAAAACATCCATATTTTATTGAATGTTTTTCAATATGTTTTACTACGGATGTGTTATTTTTATAGCATTCATGGTTTAGGATTAATGTATTGACATTTCGTATGATAGTTTTAATACGAATGTTTATGTAATGTTTAAACCTTTTCATATTAGGAATGCATTGGACTTAGTAAGTGATGGGAGGATCCCTCTATAGTACCATGATGCATCAGTAGGTGCCATGAGACAAACTAGTGTCCTGGCACAATGCGTTGACAAAATCTTATTAGTAGTATTGGAACAAGGCCATGACTATGTAGTTATGAAGTCTAGCATTATGCATTCCATCATTACGAAAGTGGCTATTGTTATTTCATGTGATTATTTGACTAGTATAATATACATGTCAATAAGTAAATGGAATTATTTGATTTTATCATTTCCATATTATGATTAATTTCAAGTTTAAAAGGATTTTTTTAGTCTTATACATTGCCTTAAATGTTTATGCTTATTTATGAAAGTTTCAGCTATATTGTTATCCTTAATGATCATATGAGCTCACACCATTCTATGTTTTTTTTCAGGATGTGAAAATTATATTATAACTGAACTGTAGGGATAGTCTATGGGATATGATTGTGTCCTATTGAGACTATGTTGTAATAGATTATCATTTTATAATGTAATGTAAAACATATGAATGAATCTAGTATTTCCAAGGCTACTAAACTAATCCATATTTTGAGACATGATATTTTGTGATCATTAAAATGTTATGTAATAATGCACCAACTCTAGGTATCTAGGATCGGGACATTATAGTTGGTATCAGAGGAAGTTTAGTACAAACCTTGTATTGAAGAGGTAAACATATCACCACCTCTTTCATGTTATTTCCTTCTTCCAATTCCACTTTCTTTGTTGTTTAAATTATAAAATAATAACTCTAGTATCTTCTATATACCGTGATGTTTATATAAAAATAGTACATCCATATTCATTATGTTATCCATCCCATGAATAACATGTCACCATACATGCATACGTACAGCTTACCATGTCCATGTCGTAGGGTAGTTGATATTCAATACATTATTATTTGGATGGGTATAATAATGATGCATAATTGATGTAAATAATAGATATAACATGTTAGTTATTCTATATTTATGATATACAATCCATTTACTTATGATTTTAATTACAAAATATTGATATTGTCGCTCGTGCGTACGTACTGATTACTGTCTCCACGAACACGATGAGATTCATTTCCCATCGTAATAATTTAAGAATAATTTTCATGTGATGATTAAAAATAATTTTTAAATAACTTAATATCATTCTGGATATGAATCAAACACACTCTATCAGTAAAAATCATGGATTACGTTACTAAACATATAAAGGAAAGTGAATTAGTTAACAACCGAAACGATGATCCTACGAAAATATCATTAACAAATCAATATTGGAAGATCATATATGATGTCATATTAATGTATTTGTTTCTGGTATAATTTAATAACAATTATTTCACCAATATACATGAGTTCAACCTAACCTCAACTATGGAAAATTACAAGGTAAGGGTTAATTTCACAATCTCAATTTTATCCGAGGTTTTTTTATGTAAGAATCTACTTGGACCTCTTTATTATCAACATCCTTGTTTCTTGAAAATGTATTCCAAAACCTTTGTAATATTTAAAAGACTATGGGTTGAAGTAATTTAAACCCTTTTATGACTTTTTATAAATGGGTTGAAAGGAATCTTTCTGTCGATTTCCAAACCTGGTGCCTTATGTCCTTTTAGAAAAAATTAATTTAAGAATGTTTGTTAACTTATACGGTGTGTGTGGCTATTTTATGCCATTATAAAATCGTTGAATCTTCCCTTAAAAGATTATATGAATATTTTCTAATTACATGTGTTCTTTTAAAATTATATGACTTTTAATTGATTTCAAATTAAAAAGAGATATTTCTCTAAAGAATGGTTTTAATTTCCTCTATGTCAACATCCTTCGATGCATTTTCAGTTTATTAGACATTGATTTATTATTATACGAAACATCCATATTGTACTGAAGGTTTTTCATTATGTTTGACTGTGGATGTGTTATTTTTATAGCATTCATGGTTTACGGATAATGTATTGAAATTTTGTATGATAGTTTTAATACAAATGTTTATGTTATGTTTAAACCTCTTCATATTAGGAATGCATTGGACTTACTAAGTAATGGGTGGATCCTGATATAACTCCTCTATGAATTAGTAGGTCTCACGAGACAAACTAGTGTCTTGGCACAAGTATTTGACAAAATCTTATTAGTAGTCTTGGCACAAGGCCTTGACTATGTGGTTGTGAAGTCTGGCATTAAGCATTCCATCATTACGAAAGTGGCTATTGATATTGTATGTGACTATTTGACTAGTAGAATATAAATGTGAATAAGTAAATGGAAATATTTGATTCTATCATTGCCATATTATGGTTAATTTCATGTTTAAAAGGATTTTAGTCTTATACATTTCCTTAAATTTTTATGCTTATTTATGAAAGTTTTGCCTATATTGTTATCCTTACTGATCATATGATCTCACCCCTCTCTATGTTTTTTTTTCAGGATGTGAAATTTATATTATAATTGACCTGTAGGGATAGTCTATGGTATATGAGTGTGTCCTATTGAGACTTTGTTGTTATAGATTTTCATTTATAATGTAATGTAAAACATATGAATGAATCTAGTATTACAAAGGCTACAAAACTAATCCATATTTTGACACATGATGTTTTGTGATAATAACAATGTTATGTAATAATGCACTGACAATAGGTATCTAGGATCGGGGCGTTATAGTTGGTATTAGAGGAAGTTCAGTACAATCCATGGAAGGTAGATTAAGAAAAACACCATTTAGAGCACATTATCCTAAGATAGACTTTGAGGATTAGTATAGACGAAATTACTAGAATTTTAGTACTGTAGATGAAAAGACTCGTAAATTTCAAGTAAAATATTTTATTAAATTCTTTGGGATTTTACGAGTACGCAGTTTCTGACAACACTTGATTCTGAGGCCCGGTGTGCCTGGAATCAATTTCTGAAGTTTAGCTCGGGTACGTTCACTGAACGAACGAGCGGTTTTTTCTATCATTTGAACCGGTGCTCAGAATTGAAATCTGAGGGCACCGATGAACTCACAACACTGGTATTTTCTTAATACGAATTTTATCACTGATGTGTTTGCTCGGGAGACGAAGTTGAATTTTTGGGGTTTATGTGAATAGAAAATAATATTGTGTACAATTTTATTTTATTATCCTTTGAAGTTAAACTCTATCATGGGAAGTTGTTGGTGGGGCCCACAACCACACACCTTCCCATGTGTGGTTATGAGGGAGGTGGGGACCACATGGGCTCCCATCTTTTCACATTCTATAACCCTTAACCCCTTTGAACTCCCATGATAAATACATGGAAACTCCCCATTAATTTTCAGTATCCTTTATTTGTGAAACTCTCCCCTCTCTCCTCTTTATTCTTTCCAACACACCTCTTCAATTAATTGATCTAGTGTTATGAAATTTTAAAATTTTGAAATTCTTATCAAATTAAAATAAAATAAGGAGAATCTCATTTTATTTGGGTTAGCTTGTTGTGTTGAGTATTGGAAGATAGAGAGCTCTAGTTTTTGAAGAACGTCATCTTCCCGTGAAGAACGTCTCCACTTCAATGAAGAATTATAATTCCCCGATGAATAATGTCGACTTGGAAGTTCCGGTTTTCTCCATCCTCTTCTTCCTTAGCGTCATAGGGGGAGGCGCCGACGTTGATGGAAACGACGCCAATGTCCGCGACACTTGAAAACTATGAACTTCCTTCACGGTAGGGGTGTGTTTTGATTAAGCAACATTGGTTTTCCTTCCATGATGTTGTGTCTCATAAAACCAGTTGATATCGGACTAATGCGGAAGGAACCGAACCAAACAAACACGGTTCGATTCCTCCGTCGTTCTTGTCGTTGTATGGTGATCTTCAATTGTTCTTCTAGCGGTGAATCAAATCATGTTTTCAGAGCTGATCAGTGGGACGAAAACATCGAAAAATGCCTCAGAGCATCGGGGCGACCTGTAAGCGGATGTTTCATAGCAAAAGGTTCATTGGAATGAAGAACGGAAATCTCAGGAGGCGTGCTGGCCAGAGGCATCATTTCTAGATGATTCCAGAATACACGACGTGTACTCCAGGAGAACACGTTGTGTAGTACAAGCGTACTGAGGCATCCATTTTGGACGTTAGAAAAGAAGTACATGGATTGTGACACTAGACACATGGCATGTACTATCCACATTGTTAGATAGAGAAGGCTTTGATGGACATGGTTTGTATTGAAGGAAAATACACGGACACAGACAGCAATATACGGCCAAGTAACACGGCATGTATTCTCTTCATAACAAAGGAAGAGGCGGCTTAGCAAGGCTCGACGTGTAATCTGGGAGATACACAGACACGGGCAGAACCACACGTCCCAGAGGTACGACATGTACTTCCTTCACCTTGGCAGAAGAGGCTTCCTGATGACACAGCTTGTATTTCGGAAAATACACGGACACGGGGTGGAGTACACATGCATGTACTACACCACATGGCCAGACATGGCCAGCGCACATGGAACTGATCCTAGAGGTTTGGACACGACATGTAACCATACTACACATCGTGTACTGACTTATCTACATGACTAGCCCTGCGACACGGGCTGTATGAAACGGGAAGTATCCGGTGTCTGGTGAAATGGCGTGTATGGATTACCTACACATCATGTACTTTAGAAAAATGGCTTGCTCTACTTGTTCTCTGTGACATGGGAACGTTTTTCTTTGTTTTTCCCCTATGGCGTGGGACGGAACTACGAGATACATAATCTATAGTCCTTGTGACAGTTCATGTATCTATCTTTGACTTGTGGAGTAGACCCTCCAGAAATCGAGCGTGCTGTGTGCGGGAACCCTAGAGCTGGCTGCGACTGTGATGACGATGGAGACTGTACATGGATCCTACATGGGTTCGGCAGTGAGGACGACTGTACATGGATCCTACATGGGTTCGGCAGCGATGATGACTGTACATGGATCCTAGGTGGGTTCGGCAATGATGGTTACTGTACTTGGATCCTACGTGGGTTCGGCAGCAATGATTTCTGTACTTGGATCCTATATGGGTGCGGCAGAGGAGATGATTCAGAGGCTACACCTAATCATATCCACCCCTCATAAAGAGTAGTATACCTGTGTGAGTTTAGTCTTGACTTTCACTCATTATCTACGGTATGATTGACGGTCTTTCCTGTGTGGATTGGGTTGTTCTTTCCTGTGCGTATTGGGTTGTACTTTCCTGTGTGGACTGGGTTGAACGTGGGCTCGGAAGGTGGATACGAACTAGAATTGTTGACTTAGGTTTATGTATGGGAATATAACTATGTAGTGTTGGTTGATACATCGTATTGGTATCTTTCCTTTTTGGTTTATCCTTTGTTGATTCTGGGAGGCCTTCGGGGGTTTCAGGGTCCCTACTGAGTATCGTATACTCACCCGTGCATTGGCTATTCCTGCACTACGTTGTGTTGGTTGCAGACGATGGAAAATGATGATTGTGGTTGAGGCCTGAGAAGCGAGACAGTATACAGAGGTGCACTATCAGGTGGGACGTACACGGAGTGGACGACCAGAACTGAGGACCCAATGAGACTATATGTAATCACTCTTCAGGTTGGAGTTCCGGAGGACGTCATGGTGGTTGCTACATTACTTTACAGCTGTTGTACTTTATTATCTCAGTTGTATTGTACTTTCAGTGGGGTTTGTATACTGGACCATTTACATTCCAGCACTTATTTTTGTACTTAGTTTACATAGTGTTTACTTCATCTTGCATACTCTGTGTTGTTTGTTTTCTTATATAAAGGAAATTCCTTCCATTTTATCGGGATTTATTCCTTTGGTTCTAGTCTCCAGCCCCTGGACTATGGATGGCGGGCTTGGGGTAGTCACGACACGGGCCCCAAGGATGGGTCGTGACAAATTGGTATCAGAGGAGTCAATTCTACCCTAGAACTCAGGACTCTGATAATTTATTCTATGTGAAGCAATATTTTTAAGGTTATTGAGTGTGGTTAGCAGTCCAGGGAGTCCATTGTTGGTGCGACGGCTAACGTATCCATACACCAGAACCCTGACATCTGATTTCCGACTCAGTGCACGAAAATATTGATTGCATGAGTGTTTCAAAGTTTTCTTTGTGATTACCTTGTGTCAGCTCACCAGGTATACTGTATTAACCATGGTGCACCTGTTTCTTTTCAGGATGGCTCCAAGCCATTAGCCAGCCAGGGTTTCGATCTTTGTGCGAGATGGCTGCCCACCGAGCGACGAGGTCTCATTGCAGGGCCCCATTACAGTGGAGGCACCGGCGGTACCTATACCCGCCGAGCCACCGATGCCACCAGCCCCAGCAGTTGAGACTGCACGTCGCCTGAGTGCACTGCACGAGTTTCAGCGTCAGAGGCCGCCCAGGTCCCGTGGGGAGACGGACCCTCAGGCAGCTGGGGATTGGCTAGAGGCTATTGTCTGGGTCTTCAGATTAGTGGGGACACCAGCTGACCTCATGGTGATCGTTGCAGTCAGTCTCATGTACGCAGTAGCAGGTAGATGGTGGATCCTGATGCTCCACGTGCACGACGAGGCATCTCTTCTATGTACGAACTTCGAGATCCTCTTCTTCTTGGAGCTTGTTCCTACCACCCTCCATGCGGTGCGCATCCAGGAGTTACTACCGCTGTGGCAGGGAAGCATGACAGTAGCCCAGTACTCGGTGAGATTTACCGACCTCTTGCACTACTACACGGACATGGTACGAGACCCATTCTTCCAGGCCCGAACCTTTGAGCAGGGACTGAGTCATGAGATCAGGGCATTGATGATCTCCTTCTGCATTCTAACGCAGGAAAGAGTACTGGAGAGAGCCCTTCTTTTAGAGAGGTTTATTGGTGAGCCTACACCAACAGCGAGACCTACCACAGGGTGGCACGTAGCGGAGTCTTCTGCAGCTAGCAGTCGACAGATGCCACAGGGGTCCAGGCGGACTAGACCATTAGGTGGGCGACCTCAGGATACTAGTTCAGAGGTGTGGGGAACACGCAGCAGAGACTGTCATATGAGAGGAAGTCAGTGCGATGCATGTGGCGGGCAGGGCCACACGGCTCGTAACTGTCTGACTCGCCATGTAGGGCAGTAGGAAGACAAGGTAGAGGAGATGGCCGAGCAGCAGTTGGTGGATGATGCTTCGAGGCTCTACCACCACCACCACTAGGAGGTTCACCCTGAATACAAGGAGCTGGCGGGCAGAGGCAGAGTCAACTTCAGGCAATAGAGGCTTATGACCACGGCGCACCTGAGATGATTTGAGATACTATGTGTGTTTACTACACCCTTGCTTCAGCTCTTATAGACACATGAGCAAGTCATTCATTCATTACTGCTGCCCTTGTTCGGAGCTCAGAGATTCTGACGGAATCACTGGCTCGATCCTTATGGCTAGAGAAACCTATGGGAAAAGACTCAACGATTACGCACTGGTGTCGGCAGTGTGATCTTACTATAGGAGGTGAGAGCATCGGTTGGGATCTTATTTTAGCGGCATTGAGTCCTTACGACGTAATCTTGGGCATGGATTGGTTATCTACGGTCTATGATCAGATCGACTGTATTAGGCACAACGTGTCGTGTGTTTGCATAGATGGGAGAAGGTTCACCTTCACCGCGCAAGAAGGGAGCCTTTGCAGTGTAGGATGGACTCACATAGAGGCGAGGAAAACCGATCACCCATCAGTCGGCTAGTCTCATCCTAGGAGCAGTTGATGTGCGGAGTCTGAGTTTTCCTATTGTGGTGGATCAGTATGCGGATGTTTTTCCAAAAAACGTTCCCGGACTACCTCCTCACAGAGAGGTAGACTTCTATATTTACCTGTACCCCGAGACAGCCCCGATATGTACTCCAGCATATCATATGGCTCCCACTGAGCTTCGAGAGCTACGGGTACATCTGGAGGACTTACAGGGCATGGGATTCATCTGAACCAGTGTTTCACCTTGGGCATCCCTGATTTTGTTCTCCAAGAAGGAGGATGGGAGCTTACAACTATTTGTTGACATCCCTCACCTGAACTAGGTGACCGTGAAGAACATGTATCCACTTCAGAGGATTGATGACCTCTTCGATCAGCTCAAGGGAGCACGATGGTTCTCGAAGACAGGCCTTAGGCCAGGCTATCATCAGCTCAGATTTAGAGGCGTGGATGTGCATAGGATGGCCTTCTGGTGTCGGTATGGCCACTATAAGTTCTTGGTTATGCCTTTCTACGTAGAAAATGCTCCAGTAGTGTTCATGAGTCTCATTAATAGGATCTTCCAGCCTTACCTCGATCGATTTTTCATATTCTTCATCGATGACATATTGATTTACTCGACTACTGAGGAGGTGCACGCCTACAACTTTCTGGTTGTACTGGATACACTCCGAGAGAACCAGCTTTATGGTAAGCTCTCGAAGTTTCAATTCTGGATTCTAGAGGTCCACTTATTGGGGCACGTCATCTCTGAGGCGGGAGTTGCGGTGGATCCTGCGAAGATTGAGGCAGTGATAGCTTGGGAGCCACCCAGGAGGGCGACGAAGGTCCGAAGTTTTTTAGGTCTGGCTGGGTACTATCAAAGATTTGTTCCAGACTTATACAGAGTTGGAGCACCACATTTAGCATTGAAGAAGAAGGGGAAACCCTTTGTGTGGTCAGATAGATGTCAGTAGAGATTCCAGGAGCTGAGGAAAAAATTGACCAGTGCACCCATCTTGCGGGTACCAGAGGAGAGAGTAGGGTACGTAGTTTACTGCGATTCATCAGGGACCGGGCATGGGTGTGTCCTGATGCAGGAGAGGGAATTGATCGCCTATGGATCACAGCAGTTGAGGGAGCATGGGAAGAACATCGCTATCCATGACCTGGAGTTAGTAGTTGTTGTCTTCGCTCTGAAGGTGTGATGACACTATTTGATGCGCGAGCACTTTACAGTCTACTCTGAACACCAGAGTCTCAGGTACATTTTCTCGGAGAAGGACTTGAACCTTAGACAGCAGCAATGGATCGATTTCTTTCCGGAATATGACTTTGAGATAGCTTATACTCCTGGGAAGGGGAACGTAGTAGCTGATTATCTCAGTAGGAGGTCGGGCATCCAACAACTTGGAGAGGCGACGGAGAAGCTATCCGCGTTGCAGATATCCTTCGTGGATAGAGATGGGGTAGCCTTTCTTCATTCACTCATAGTCACTCCTCCACTACTTCAGCGGGTCATATAGGCACACTGTGGGGATGTTTATTGTGATACGCGACATGCATAGTTTTCCACAGGACATGGACCTGATGTATTTTCTATAATTGGAGAGCAGGTCATCCTTTTTAGAGGACATACCATGGTACCAGTTTCATTACAAGAGGAGGTTCTGAGAGAGTTTCACACTTTTCCATTGGAAGTACATCCAAGAGTAGCGAAGATGTACCATGATCTTATACGACAAAACTAGTGGCGGGGTATTAAGAAGGTTGTGGAAGAGTTCATTTCACGATTCCTCACCGGCCAATAGGTGAAGGCGGAGCACCTGTAGGTACCAGCAGGCATGGTAAAACCCTTAGAGGTCCCGGAGTAGAAGTTGGACGTGATATCCGTGTATTTAGTGATGGGACTTCCACGTACATCCAGAGGACATGACCCTATTTGGGTGATTATCGATCAAATCGCCATATCGGCCCACATCCTACCTATCAGAGAGCATGGCTCAGTGGAGAGCATGGGATGCCTCTATGTTCAGGAGATCATACGGCTTAATGGTGTGCCATCGTCTATAATCTCCGATCGAGACGCTCTCTTTACTTCCCGGTAATGGAAGGGGTTGTAGGAGGAATTTGGGACGCGACTATGACTAAGCACCGCCTTTCACCCTCAAATGGATGGCCATATGGAGAGGACCATTCAGACTCTCGAGGACATGCTCCGTGCATGTGTCCTCAACTTTGGTTGCAGCTGGGAGGATCACCTACCCTTGGTGGAGTTTGCGTACAACAACAGCTACCACTCCACCATCAGGATGGCACCATACGAGGAATTTTACGCCCGACCTTGCAGATCACCTCTGTGCTGGACAGACCCTGGGGAGTCATCACTTGTAGGACCAGAGATGGTCCATGCCATGGTGGAGAAGGTATAGATCATCCAGGAGTGGATGAGGACTACTCAGAGCCGACAGAAGTCCTATGCTAATAGGAGGCGGAGACCACTAGAGTTTGAGGATGGCGACAACATTTTCTTACAGGTCTCACCTCGATGTGGATTATGGAGATTTGGCCGAGGCGGCAAGTTATCTCCATGGTTCATCGGACCATTCCAGGTTCTCAGCAAGATATGCGAGGTGGCTTATCACTTGATTCTTCCACCTCAGTTTCACCAGGTGCACGACATCTTCCACGTATCTCAGCTGAGGAGATACGTGCACGACCCGAAACATATCATGGATCATGGGGAGATGAACATCGATGACGTTGCGACATTTGAGGAGGTCCCGGTGGAGATCTAGGATCGACAGGAGTGGGTCCTACCTGGACAGTTGATTCCTCTAGTGCGTATTAGGTGGTAGCATGGGAACCTCTAGGAGAGCACGTGGGAGCGGGATGCTCAGACGCGTGCTCAGTACCCTAATTTGTTACCCTAATTTGTGATGTATCATTATGTGGATGTAAATCCCTAATGTGGGAGTAATTTAAAGAACCGTAAATTTAAAGGAAATTTATTTCTTAAATTCTTTGTGATTTTATGAGTATGCAGTTTTTGACGGTACTTCATTCTGAGGCCCAGTGTGCCCGGAACCAATTTTTGAAGTTTATCTCGGGTACATTCAGTGAAAAAAAGAGCAGGTTTTTCTATCTCTTGAACCAGTGCTCGGAATTGAAATATGAGGGCACCGATGAACTCTCATTGCCGGTATTTCCTTAAGATGACTTTTACCATTGATGTGTTTTCTCGGGAGAAGAAGTCAAATTTTTGGGGTTTAAGTGAGAAGTAAATATAATTGTGTACAATTTTATTTTATGATTCTTGGAAATTAAACTCTCTAATTGGAAGTTGATGGTGGGGCCCACAACCACCCAACTTCCCATGTGTGGTTATGAGGGAGGTGGTGCCCACATGAGACCCCATATTTTCACATTCCATAACCCTTAACCCCTTTGAACTCCCATGATAAATACATGGAAACTCCCAATTAATTTTTGGTATCCTTTATTTATGTAACTCTCCCCTCACTCCTCTTTAATCTTTCCAATGCACCTCTTCAATTAAATGATCTAGTGTTTTGAAATTTTATATTTTTGAAATGCTTGGCAAAGTAAAATAAAATAAGGAGAACATTATTTTATTTGGGTTAGCTTGTTGTGTTGGGGATTGGAAGAGAGAGAGATCTAGTTTCTGAAGAACTTCATATTCCCACGAAGAACGTCTCCACTTCCATGAAGAATGCTAATTCTATGACGAAGAACATCGACTCGGTGGTTCCAGTGTTCTCCATCCTCATCTTCCTTTGCGACAAGGGGGGAGACACCGACATCGACGAAAACCACACCAACGTCCACAAAACTTGACAACTGTAAACTTCCTTCGAGGTAGGGGTGTGTTTTGATTAAGAAACATTGGTTTTCCTTCCATGATGTTGTTTATCATAAAACCACTTGATATCAGACTGATGCGGAAGGAACCAGCACAAACTATCATGGTCCTATTCCTCCGTAGTTCTTGTCGTTGTATGGTGTTCTTCAAATATTCTTAGAGCGGTGAATCAAGTCATGATTTCAGAGTTGATTGGTGGTGCGAAAACAACTAAAAAGGCCTTAGACCATCAGGGCGACCTAGAATTGGATGTTTCATAGAAATCAGATCATCGGAATGAAGAACAGACTTCTCCAGAGGCATGCTGGCCAGAGGTGTCGTTTCTGGAAAATTCTTGAATACACGACGTTTACTCTAGGAGAACACACCGTGTAGTACAAGCGTAACAAGGCATCTGTTTCGGTCGATAGAAAAGAACTACATGGAGTGTGAATCTAGACACACGGCGTGTAATCTCCACACTATTTGATAGAGAAGGATTTTATGGACATGGCATGTATTGAACGAAAAATACACGGACATGGATAGAAATATACGACCAAGTAACATGGAATGTATTCTCTTCTTAAGAAAGGCAGAGGCCGCTTCGCGAGGCTCAGCGTGTAATATGGGAGATACACGAACACTGACAGAATGACACGACCAAGAGGCACGGTGTGCATGTCCTTCACCTTGGCAGAAGTGGCTTTGTGATGACACGACGTGTATTTCATAAAATACACGGACACGCGGTGGAGTACACGGTCATGTACTCCACCACATGTCTAGACAAGGCCAACACACATGGAACTGACCCTAGAGGATTAGACACAGCGTGTAACCATACTACACGTCGTGTACTGACTTATCTACACGACCAGCCATGCGCCACGGGCTGTATGACACGGGCAGTATCCGGTGTTTGATTACACGACGTGTATCGCTTACCTACACGCTATGTACTTTAGAAAAATGGATTGGTTGAATTGTTCTCCGTGACTTGGGCACGCTTTTCTGGGTTTTTCCCCTATGATGTGGGACAGAACTATGGGATACATCTACTATAGTCTTCGTGACAGTTTATGTATCGATTTTTGACTCAAGGAGAGGACCCTCTGGAGATCGATCGTGCTGTGTGTGGGACCCTAAAGCTTGTTGTGACTATGATGACGATGGCCACTG
This sequence comes from Viscum album, assembly GCA_963277665.1. NCBI lineage: Eukaryota > Viridiplantae > Streptophyta > Magnoliopsida > Santalales > Viscaceae > Viscum > Viscum album. Next base: position 1,174,596,344 of record OY728120.1, read on the forward strand.
TACATGGATCCTACATGGGTTCGGCAGTGAGGATGACTGTACTTGGATCCTCCGGGGGTTAGGCAGTGATAAAGACTGTAAATAGATCCTATGTCGGTTCCGCAGTGATGGTTACTATACTTGGATCCTACGTGGGTTCGGCAGCGATGAGTTCTGTACTTGGATTCTACGTGGGTTCGACAGAGAATATGATTCATAGGCTACACCTAATCATCTCCACCCCTCTATGTTAGTAGTATACCTGCGTGAGATGAGTCGTGAATTTCAATCATTATATATGGTATGATTTACTTTCTTTCCTTTGTGGATATGGGTTGTGCTATCCAATGTGGATTGGGTTGTACATTCTTGTGTGGACTGGGTTGAACTTGGGCTCATAAGATGGAGCCGAACTAGAATTGTTGACTTAGGTTTATGTATGGGAATATAACAAAGTAGTGTTTGTTGATACTTCATATTTGTGTCTTTCCTTTCTGGTTAATACTTTGTGGATTTTAGGAGGCCTTAGGGGGTTTCGAGAACCCTATTGAGTATCGTATACTCACCCCTGCACGGGCTATGCTCGTCCTACAATGTGTTGGTTGCAGACGATGAACATTGCTGATATTGCTTGAGGATTGATGAGCAGGATGGTATACAAAGGTGGACTGTCATGTGGGAAATACACGGAGTGGAAGACCGGACCTGAGGAGCTGATGAATCTGTATTCACCCTTCATGTGGGAGTTCTGGAGGACATCTTGGTGGTTGCTACTTTACATTCATGCTTTTGTACATTCTTATCACAATTGTACTGTAATTTCAGTTGGGTTTGTATACATGCCCATTTACTTTACATCACATATTTTTGTACTCAGTTTACTTAGTGTTTACTTCATCTTGTGTACTCTGTGGTGTTTGTTTTCTTATATAAAGGCAATTCCTTCCCTTTTATCGGGATTTATACCTTTGGTGCTAGTCGCCAGCCCCTGGCCTATGGAAGACATGCTTGGGGTAGTCGTGGCACAGGCCCCGAGGACAGGTCGTGACAGTAGAGATTTTTTGAGTTTTCAAGCAATACATACTTGTCTGGATACGAGCTTGTAGAGGCGGCTCTGTCATCGATGTACCTAGGAGTAAAACCCAAAAACACTGCTTTGATCTAGACTCAAACAGGAACTGGTGCAAGACAATGGGCCTTGAGGCAATCTTGGTTACGACACACCCAGGGGATATACATAGGATAATTCACATTTTCATTAAAAACCATTATAATGTATATATGCTTATATACCTCCTCATAGAGAACATTTTTTAGGATTATGGATTACATCCATATAATGTTCAATTAATGTTAAGTATGTTATAAGTTTGGAATTATGTATTGTGAATCGTCAACTAATCTAGTGTATTACATTTTTAAAAATGGAACCTATTGGAATGAATGTAAACCATATCAATGCATGCACTCCATGTAGGGATTTCCCTCCTTCTCAATATAATTATAGTGGAGATGGTGAAACAACTGGTTCTGATGAGCTTATCACTATACTTAGATGAGTCACTCAGGTTATGAATAATAAAAATACCCATAGGGAGCACCCTGATCTGTAGCATGGAGGATCAATATTATATAGATTAATTAGGAAACAACCTCTAGCATTCAATGGGGGTAAAAATCCATTAGTAGCTAAGCAATGGATAAATTCTATAGAGAATATATTCCACTCCTTGGGGAGTAGTGAAATGGAAAAAGTTGTTATGGAAGTTTACTGCCTCACTAAAGATGCTAATCAATGGTGGTCATTGATTCAAAACACAAAGGGAGATGATGAAGTATCAAATATGGAATAGAGGGAGTATAAAGAAATTTTCTTAGAAAAGTACTTTTCTCGTGACCATCGAGCGGATATGGAACGGAATTTTTTGAGTCTGAAATAAATAGGGGATGAGAATGTCACAAAATACGAGTCTCACTTTACAAGGTTATCAAGGCATGCTCCAGATTATATATGAAACCCAATAAGTAATATCGGTCATTTCTTTGATGGGTCAAAACCATTTCTCTGTCGATCATTAGTCTCATTTGTATCACAATCCTTCTCATCGTAAAAAGTTGTTGTCTCATGTTCTATCAAGACATAAAATGAATTCTCTATGTATTAAGACAATAAATAAAACGAATAAAATAAGAGATCTACTGAAAACTATGGAAATGGAGATAAGGGGAAAAAGGGAAAAGTTGAATATCCATCCCGCAGTAAATGTGGGAAGAAGCACCCTGGTACTTGCCTGAAGGGAATGGGATTCTGTTACATGTGTGGTGAACAAGGACACCATGCTCGTGATTTCAAGTGGAATAAAGAGGTTGTCAATGTTGAATCCTACAATTGTAGAGAAAAGGGGAATTATGCAAATTAATTTCATTAGCGTTAGGGAAACATATCTTAGAAAAGGCCAAGCACATGTGATAACAACTACTGACGTTAATGCTCCGAAAGACATTGTGGTAGGTAATTTAATGGTTTCCTCACATTTATCCAATGCTATATTTGATTCTGGATAATCGCATTGTTTCATATCATCCCATTTGGATATGAAAGTTAGATATTTTAAAATTGACTTAACATGGGAGTTTCCTTTCAAAACAACTAAGGGATGTATCATTGCAACAATGTTTTGTGAATAAGTTCCCATTAGGTCATATAAACGTTCTTTATCTTCTGATCTCATCATCATACCCACGATTGAATTTTATATAATCCTTGGAATGGATTGGCTTTCAGACCATGATACGAAAATTTATTGTAAAAATAAGGAGGTTACAATTTTCGTTGATGATAAAGAGTACCTAATCTTTAGAGCAGAAACGTCACCAGGTCATTCTTATCTAGATCCACCCCTAGAAGCTCAACTAAATTCAATTGTTGGGGAGGAAGAGAACGAAATAACAATGGGTGAGGAAAGAAATATTCCAATAGAGAACATACCTATTGTGTAAGAATATGTTGATGTATTTCCAGAAGATTTATGTGGACATCCTCTAAAACAAGAAATTGAGTTTTCCATTGATTTAATTCCTGGTTGAAGGCCCATATCAAATACACCTTATAGAATGGAAATTGTGGAATTAGTGGAACTAAAGAAACAACTAGTGGAATTTTGTCATAAGGTATTTATTTTCCCAAGTGTTTCTCCATGGGGATCCCTTGTTCTTTTTGATAATAAGAAATATGGATATATGAGGCTGTGCATTGACTGTAGGGAGATCAATCCTACAACAATAAATAACAAGTATCCCCTACCTCTCAATTATGATTTATTTGACCAACTTCATAGAGATCAATAATTTTCAAAGATTGACATTTGATCTAGATATCATTAGTTGTGTATGAAAAAGGAAGACATTTCCAAAACAACATTTCAAACCAGGTACATGAATTAGGAGTTTACTGTAATGCCTTTTGGATTGAAAAATGAACCCTCAGTCTTCATGGATTTAATGAATAGAGTTTTCAAGGAATATTATGATGAAATTTTAGTGGTGTTTATTGATTATATATAGGTGTACTCCAAAAGATACGAAGATCATAAAAATCACTTGCGCATTATTCTAAATACTCTTAGAAGAAATTAATTATATGGGAAATTTAACAAGTGTGAATTCTGTCTATAATAGATTTCTTTTCATGGACATATCGCCACAAAGGATGGAATAACTATTGTTACATCAAAGACCAATTCAATACAAGAAAGGCCAGCACCGATGAGTATAACTGAGGTATGCAGTTTTATTGGTTTTGCAGTTAATTATCGACATTTCATCCATAATTTTTCCCAGTTGGCTAACCCATTAACATATATCACACGCAATGGGGTTAAATTCGTTTGGACAAATGTGTGTGAAGAATTATTTTATGATCTAAAGAGAATATTATTCAATGATCCTATCATGAAACTGACATCATGGAATGATCAGTTTGTTATTTATATTGATGCCTTATAGAAAGGACATGATTTTCTCCTTATACAGAATGATATAGGTATTTCATATGCATCACGACAAGTGAAAATTCAGGATAAGATATATCTTACTCATGATATTGAGTTAGCAGATGTAATCCTTACACTAATGATATAATGAAATTATCTCTATGGTGAATAATGTGAGAAATACACTGATCACAAGAGTTTGAAGTATATTTTATCACAGAAATAACTCAACATGGGGAAAACTAGATTGCTTGAACTACTCAAAGATTATTATTGCACAATACACTACCACCATGGGATGAAAAATAAGGTGGATGATGCTTTGAGAAGAACAGATCATTGAGTTTTGAAAAATATGAGAGTTGAAAGAGATCATATTTTCATGGATCTAGTAAAGATGTATATGGGAATAACCAAGGAAGGTGAAACATCAATCCTTTTACAAATGGTTTTCAAACCATCTTTATTAGAAAGGATAAAAAGTTCTAAGGCTGACGATGAGGAATTTCAAAAGAATATTAAATCAATGAATGATAAGAGATTGATCGACTTCGTATATGAAGATGGGATTTTGAAATTTGGGAAGAGACTTTTTGTTCCCGATATACCAGATCTGCAATGGTAATTGTTAGATGATGCTCATAGATCCAATTTCTATAAACACCCCAGTAGCACTAAAATGTATAGAGATTTGTAGGAACATTTTTTTTGGGACAACATGAAGAGGGAAAAAGCTAATTTTGTGTCAAGATGGATGGTTTTTCAACAAGATAAAACTGGAAGGCAGTAGCCAGGAGGATTCCTGCAACCTCTTCCCATACTTGAGTGGAAATGGGATAATATTAGGATGGAAATTTTCATTGGGATACCAAAAACACCTAGGAGGAATGATGCAATATGGGTTATTGTTAATTGTCTTACCATGTCAGCACATTTTCTTGATATAAGAGATGATTTACCACTTGAATGTTTTGAAAGACTATATATTAATGAAGTAGTAAGACTCCATGGTGTCCCTTATCGATTTTTTCTGATCGTGTTCCCTTTTTTACACCATGAATCTGGAAAACTCTTTAGAAGGCCATAGATAATGATCTTCATTTGAGCACTGCCTAACACCCTCAAACTAATGGACAATCAAAACGGACCTTTAAAACCTTATAAGACATGTTGATATCTTGATCACATGACATTCAAGGTATGCGGGATCAATATTTACATCTATTAGAATTTTTTTATAACAATAGATTCCATTCAATTATTTAGATGACACCATATGAAGCGTTATATGGAAAGAGATGCGCACAACATCTTGTTGGGATGATGTTGGTGAAATAAAACTCATAGGCCAAAAAATTATTGAGGAAACAATAGAAAAGGTAATGTTTATCCAAACCCACATCAAAACAGTACAAAGTAGGCATAACAGCTATGTCGATAACAAAAGGAAGGATTTGGAATTTTAGGTAGGAGATCATTTTTTAATGATGGTATATCCATATAAGGGAGTTATAATATTCTTTAAGATGGGTAAACTAAGTCCTAGGTACATTGGACCTTTCGAAATTCTAGAACGAATTGGGGTTGTAGCTTACTGGTTGGCAATGCTGCCATGTCTCTCCAAAGTTCATGATGTGTTCCACATATCACTGTTGAGAAAATACATGCTTGACCCAACACATATACTCACCTATGAGGAAATTGAAAAAGAACCTGATATGTATTATTGTGATGATCCTATCAAAATTCGTGATAAAATATATCAAGTGTTGAGAAACTGGACAACTCGTCTAGTAAAGGTTCTATGGAGAAAACATAAGATTGAAGAGGAAACATGGGATCCCATGAAACTTATGATGAAGAACCACCCGTATCTTTTTATGCAGTAATATTCAATAAATTTCGAGGACGAAGTTATTTGAAGGAGGGGAAAATGTAACATCCCAAGCTTCCACGTTACGTTACCCTTTGAATAATCCAATGGCTTCTGTTGTACACAACTTCGAGTTCAAACATACCACAACCAATCAAACTAGCCATTATAAATAGTAATACCAACGTTTTGAAATTTTATCAATTTTATCCATCAAAATGGACTTCATTTTTGGGTTCATAATATCGAGACAAGCTTAGGGTGAATTTTTTGTATTTTTCTGAAAACATTCAATTTTTGATTCATAGTGAAAAATACTGAGTTATTGTTCAAAACCGACATTTTATTTAAATAATTATTTATTTTACATAAATTTACTTTAGGGAAAAAATAGATACATAATACCTATATAAGTTCAATTTAACTAATGGGAGTCTGTTTATAGTAATGGTAGATATATAAAAATTTCATTGAACTTTTTACTGTCTTTTACCCACCTCTTAGGAGCATTTTCCGATTTGTATAAAACATAATTTTACCACATTATTGAGTTTAATTTAAAAAATACGAGAGACATGGTTTATATCAATAAGTAAAATGTGGTTCAATTTGATGAAAATGAATTTTGTGAATAGTAACTTATTACTTTTATTTACCACGGTTAAAAGTAATAGGGTAATTAAGGGTTAAAATGAAATTATTATTACCCTTAAAATGTCTTAATTCTATTTGATAAGTTTAATTCAACCAACAAAAATCTTAGGAATATAATATGATCCTTTAGGTTCCTTTGGATTAGATTAAGACATTTATTATTATTCAATTCAATAAGGAGTTAAAAGTGTTAAAATCAATGTGTAAAAACTAAACCATTTTAAATATAGGGTTATACATATGATAAATTCGAATATAATTGTTAATTATAAAGCTAAAATTATTTCCTACATAATAATAATTTATTTATAATTTTTAGATATTAAATAATTTATTTTATTTTTTAAACAATGATGATGCAGTAATTACCTTATTAATGAAATATTAAAATAATTGATACTATAAATACCCAAATAAATGTAATTTTAGACTTTTCATGTATTACACTAAATTTATTGGTTAATATATCATGTTAGGGTTGATTAAATTAATGTTTTTATAAGTAAAAAATGTTGCTATAAATTTATCAAAAACAAAACACCAAATAGTGTCAAATTTGACATAAAAGAGTTTTTAAAACAAATATTATTTTATTTGACGGTATTCTATTCCTCAAAAACGACGGTTCATCCAAAGGTATTAAATACTATTACATATTTCATTAATGAACCATTTGGGTTTTCATGGATGTTTATACTATGTTTAATAACTATATAATAGAATAATACAAAGAGACATGGTGAAAGTCGAACTATTAAACTAAGAGCTATATCTAAAATCTAAGGTTAATATAGTGACCCAAACCTATCTAATACCAATTGGTTGACAAGTTTTCGACCCATCCCCACCGTATTCTTTAAATAATTTATTTCTTATCCACTATAAATAGTCCATGATTTTATTATAAAATAATATTTCAATCTTTTTCTAAGGTTCCCCCACCCCTCTTATAAAAGGGAACTTCCCGTTCTCTCAAAATATCTCCTTCAAAGCCATTTGGATCGTCCATCCCCTGACCAAATATCATCTAAATTTTCCTCCCTTCTTACTAGAGTCCTTAGTTTGATCAGAAAGCCAACCTATGGATAGGTTTTGATCAAATCAAAATAAAGAACCCGAAGAGGAGTTAAATATCTCACCACCTCTTTCATGTTATTTTCTTCTTCCACTTATTCATTCTTTGTGGTTTCCATTATAAAATAATAAATCCAGTATCTTATATATACTATGATGTTATTATAAAAATGGTACAACCATATTCATTATGTTATCTATCCTATGAATAACATGTTAGCATACGTGCGTACATACGACTTACCGTCTGCACTTCATGGTGTAGTTGTTATTCAATAAATTATGATTTGGATGGGTATAATAATGATGTATAATTTATGTAAATAATAGATATAAAATGTTAATTATTCCCTATATATGATATAAAATCCATTTAATTATGATTTTAATAAAAAAAATTATTGATATTGTCGCTCGTGCATACGTACGGATTACCGTCTTCATGAACGGGGTGAGATTCATTCCCCATCATAATCATTCAAGAATAATTTGCATGCGATGATTAATAACAATATTTAATTAACTTAATAAAATTCTTCATATTAATCAAATAATATCTATCCATAAAAATAATGGCATACATAACCATGCATATAAAAGTAAATGAATCAATTAACATAAAAAATGAAGACACTTCTAAAAGAACATTTATAATTAAATATTGGAAGATAATATATGATATCATATTAATGTTTATGGTTCTTGTATAATTTAATAACAATTATTTCACCATTATACAAGAGGTTAACCTACCCTCGACCAAGGAAAAGTACAAGGTAAGGGTTAATTTCACAATCTCTTTATTATCCATGGTTGTTTTTACATATGTATCTACTATGACCTCTTTATCATCCCTATACATGTTTCCTAAAAATGTATTCCAAAACATTTTTACTATTTACTAGAATATGGGTTAAATTATTTTATACCCTTGTTTCACTTTTTATAAATGGGTTGAGAGGAATCATTTCGTCGTTTTCCAAATAAGGTACCTTATGATATTTTCGACAAAATTAAGGTAAGATTGGTTTTTAACTTATACTGTGGGTGTGGCTATTTTCCATCATTATGACATCGAAGTAGATTCTTTTAAAAGAATATGTGAATATTTTCAAAATAAATTTTTTCATTTATAATTATATGTGTTTTAAATGATTTCAAAATAGAAAGTTATATTTCTCTAAAAAAAGTTTTTGATTTCACCTTTTTCATCAGCCTTTGATGTATTTAAAGTTTATTTGAAGTTGATTTATTATGATACAAAACATACATATTGTATTGATGGTTTTGTGATATTTTTGACTATGGATGTGTTATTTTTATACCATTCATGGTCTTTGGATAATGTATTGACATATCTTAGGGTTGTTTCAATACAAATGTTTATGTTATGTCTAAACATTTTCATATGAGGAATGAATTGGACTTAGTAACTGATGGGTGGAGCCCACAATAGTTCCTAGAGGCATCGGTAGGTCTCATGAGACAAACAAGTGTCTTGGCACACATCCTTTACAAAAACTTATTTGTAGTCTTGGCACAAGGCCCTGAATAAGTGTTTATGTAGTCTGGCATTATGCATTCCATCATAATGAATGTGGTTATTGTTATTTCATGTGATTATTCGACTATTATAATATCCATGTGAATAATTAAATGAAATTATTTGTTTTATCATTCTGATATTATGCTGAATTTTAAATTTACAAGGCTTTTGTTTTAGTCTTATACATTTCCTTAAATGTTTATGCTTATTTATGAAAGTTTCTACTATATTGTTATCCTTACTGAGCTTCTGAGCTCACCCCTTTCTGTGTTTTATTTTTCCGAGGATGTGAAGAAGTATATTATGACTGACTTACAGGGATAGTCTATTAGATATGAGTGTGTAATATGGATACTATGTTGTTGTAGTTTTTCATTTATAAAGTAATGTAAAACATATGAATGTATCTAGTATTTCCAAGGCTACTAAACTAATCGGTATTTCAAGACTTGATCTTTTGTGATCAAGACAATGTTATATAAAAATGCACTGACTCCGGGTATCTATGGTCAGGGAGATATAGTTGGTATCAGAGGAATTTTAGTACAAACCTTGTAAGATTTATTTAGAAAAACTCTGATTATATAACATTATCCTAAGATAAAACTTGAGGATTAGTATAGAATAACTGACAAGAAAATTGGTATTTTAGAGATTTTGTGAGTTTTCCATGAAATACATCTCTGTCTGGATATGAGATGGAAGAGTGGGCTCTGGCATAGATGTACCTAGGGGTAAAACATGAAAACAAAACTTTGAGCATGACTTGAACGGGAACTTGTGCACAACAATAGGACTTGCTGTACTCTTAGTCACGACACTCCTGAGGGATATTCTTAGGATAATCCACATTTTCATTACAAACAATTATGAAGGATTTATGAGTATATACATCCTCAATTTTTTTTAATGATTATTGTTTATATCCATAAAATGTTCAATTTATGTTATGTATGATATATGTTTGGAACTATGTGTTGCGAATCATAAACTAATCTAGTGTATTACATTTTTTAGGAATGGTGCCTAGTGGAAGGAATGGAAACCATATCAATGGATGCACTCCATGTAAGTATTTCTCTCCTACTCAAGATAATTATTCGGGAGCTAGTGATACAACTGGTGCTGATTAGCTTGTAATTATAATGGGAAAACTCACTTAGGTTATGAATAAAAACGTTACCTGTATGGAGCACCCGGATCGGCAACATGGAGGATCAATGATATATCACTTCATGAGGAAAAACCACCAATATTAAATGGGGGTAAAAATCCATTAGTAGCTGAGCAATAGATAAATTCCTTAGAGAAAATATTCCATTCCTTGGGGTGTAGTGAAATGGAAAAACATTTCATGGTAGTTTATCACCTCACTGGAGATGCTGCTCAATGGTGGTCATTGATTCAAAAAATAGAGGCTGATGATGAAGTATCAAATATGGAATGGAGCGAGTTTAAATATATTTTGTTAGAAAAATAGTTTCCTCCTGACCATCAATCGGATATTAAAAGGCCATTTTTGAGTATGAAACAATAGGTGGATGATAATGTCGCAAAAAAGAGGCTATCATTACTAGGTTAGAAAGGAATGCTAAAGATTTTATATATATCCCAAGAATTAAGATTGATAATTTAATTGATGGGTTAAAACCATTTCTCCATCGAGCATTAGTCTCACAATCCTTCTCATCCTTCGAAGATGTTGTCTCGTGTGTTATCAAGATAGAAAAGGAATTCTCAAAGTCTTACGACTTTAAAGTAAAGCAAGAAAAGAAGAGAACTGGTGAAAACTCTGGAAATAGAGATAAGGGGAAGACGGAAAAAGTTGAATATCCATCCTATAGTAAATGGGGGAAGAAACACCTAAGTATATTCCTGAAGGTAATGGGAGTCAATTACAAGTGTGGTGAAAAATGCCACTAAGCTAATTATTGCAAGGGGAAGAAAGTGGTTGTCAATGTAGAATGCTACAATTGTAGAGAAATGGGGAATTATGCAAATTAATTACTAAGCGTCAGGGAAACATACCTTAAAAATGTCTAAGGTATCAAGGCCAAACATATACGATAAATACTACTAAGGTTGAAGCTCTGAAAGACATGGTGGCAGGTAATTTAATGGTTTCCTCAAGTTTAGCCAATACTTTATTTGATTTTGGATGATCAAATTATTTCATATCATCCCAGTTTTCTAATAATATTAGATATTTTCAATTTGACTTAACAAGGGAGTTCTCTATCAAAACAACTAAGGGAATTATCATTGCAACAATGTTTTATGAATCAGTTCCCATTAGGTCATATAAACGTTCTTTATCTATAGATATCATCATCCTATCCAAGATTTAATTTGATATAACCCTTGGAATGGATTGGATTTTGGACCATGATTTGAAAATTTATTGTAAGAAGGAAGAAGTTACAATTTTCGATGATGATAAGGAGTACGTTATCATTAGAGTAGAAACGTCACCACCTCATTCTTATCTAGATCCACCACCAGTACCTCAACTAAATTAAATTATAGAGGAGGAAGAGAATGAAATAACTATGGGTGTGTAAAGGAATACTCCAATAGAGAATATACATATTATACAAGAATATATTAATATGTTTCCAGAATATTTACTTAGACATCCTCCAGAACAAGAAATTGGGATTTCCATTGATATAATTCCTAATTCAGGGCCTATATCGAAGACCCCTTATAGAATTGCCACAGGGGAATTAGTGTAACTAAATAAACAACTAGATAAATTGTGTAATAAGGGATTTATTCTCCCTACTATTTCCACTTGGGGAGCCCATATTCTTTTTGTTTAGAAGAAACATGGATATATGAGGTTGTGCACTGACTATAGGGAGATCAATGGTATAACAATAAAGAACAAGTATCCCATACCTCGTATTGATGATTTATTTGGAAAAATTCACGCGCTCAATAATTTTAAAAGATTGAACTTAGATCTGAATATAATCAGATGTGTGTAAAGAAGGAAGACAATCTGAAAACATCATTTCAAACCCAGTACGGGCATTACAAGATTACAGTAATGTCTTATTGATTGTCTAATTCACCCTCTTCTTTAATGGATCTAATGAATAGAGTTTTCAAGGAATATCTTGATGACTTTATAGTGGTTTTGGTTGATTATATCCTGGTATACTCTCCAAGATACGTAGATCATAAAAATCCATTTTGCGTTATTCTTAAGACTCTTATAAGAAATGAATTATATGGGAAATTTAGCATGTGTGGATTCTGGCTTCAGGAGATTTATTTTCTTTGATATATTGTCTTTAAGCATGGAATCATTGTTGAACCTTCAATGACCAAGGAAATCCATGAATGACCATCACTGACTAGTATAACTGAGGTACACAGTTTTATTGGTTTAGCTGGTTATTATTGACGTTTCATCTAGAATTTTTCCTGGTTGGCTAACCCATTATTGAAGCTCACACGTAAAGGGGTCAATTTTTTTTGGAAAAAATGTCGTGATTTTTTTTTCAAAGAACTGAATAGAAGATTATTCAATGATTCTATTTTCACGGCAATGCCATGGAATGATGGGTTAATTATTTATAGTGATTCTTCAAAGAAATGACATGGTTGTGTCCTTATGTATAATGATAGAGTTATTTCCTATGCATCATGAAAGCTGAAAATTCCTGAGGAAGACAATCCTACTCATGATATTGAGTTAGCTACTGTAATCTATGCTTTGAAGATATGGAGATATTATCTCTATGGTGAAAATGTGAGATATATATTGATCACTAGTGTTTGAAGTATATTTTCTCATAAAAAGAACTCAACATGATGCAATGGTGAAGGCTTGAACTACTCATGGATTAGGATTGCACAATACACTACCAACCGGGGAAGGAAAATAAGGTGGTTGATTCTTTGAGTAGAAAGGATCATCGAGTTTTGAACAAGAAGAGTGTTGAAATGGATCCTATTTTCATGGATCAAGTAAAGATGTATATGGGAATAACCATGGGAGGTGAAACATCAATGCTTTTTCAAATGGTTTCCAAACCATCTTTACTAGAAAGGACAAAAAATCTAAGGCTGATGATAAGGAATTTCAAAAGAAGATTAAATCTATGAATGATGGGAGATTGATTGAATTCATATATGAAGATGGAATTTTGAAATTTGGGAAGGGAATTTGTGTTCCTGATATACCGGATCTGAAAATGGAATTTTTAGATGATTCTCATAGCTCCAATTTCTCTATACACCCTGGTAGCACTAAGATGTATAGAGATTTGAAAGAACATTTTTGGTGGGACAACATGAAGAGAGAGATTGCTGATTTTGGGTCAAGATGTATGGTTTTTCAACAAGTGAAAGCTGGAAGGCAATAGCCTGGAGGAGTCATGCAACCTCTTCCCATATGTTAGTGGAAATGAGGAAATATTACGATGGAATTTGTCATGGGGCTACCAAATAAACCTATATGGAATTATGAAATATGGGTCATTGTTGATCGTCTCAAAATGTCATCACATTTTCATACTATAAGAGAAGATTTACCACTTGAACGTCTAGAAAACTATATATTAATGATGTTGTAAGAGTCCATGGTGTCCCCTATAATTTTTTTTTGATCATGATCCCCATTTTACATCATTATTCTGGAAAACTCTTCAAAGGGCCCTGGATACTGAATTTCGTTTGAGAACTGCCTACCACCCTCAAACCGATGGACAATCAGAACAGACTATTCGAACCTTATAAGACATGTTGAGATCTTGATCACACAACTTTCAAGGTATGTGGGATCAATATTTACCTTTGGTAGAATTTTCTTATAACAATATCTTCCATTGAAGTATTCAGATGGAACCATATGAAGTTTTATAGGAAAGAGATGTCACACACCAACTTTTTGGGATGATGTTGGTGAAAGAAAACTCATAGGCCCAGAACTTGTTGGGGAAATGATGGAAAAGTTTAATGTTATCCAAACCCACATCAAAACATTACAATTTAGGCAGAAGATCTATGCCGATAACCGAAGGAAGGACTTGGAATTTCAGGTAGGAGATCATGTTTTCGTGAAGGTATCTCAACGGAAGGGAGTTATATGATTTGGTAAGAAGGGTAAACTAAGTCCCAGTAACATCAGACCTTTTTAAATTTTTTAATGAATTGGGGTTGTATCTTACAGGTTGGCAATGATACCAAGTCTCTCCAAAGATCACGATGTGTTCCACGTATCACTTTTGAGAAAATATACGCCGGACCCAACACATGTAATCACCTATGAAGAAATTGAACTAGAACCTGATCTGTCTTATTGTGAAGAGCCTGTCAAAATTCTTGATACAAGAGAAAAAGTGTTGAGAAACCGGATGACTCTTCTGGTAAAAGTTCTATGGAGAAACCATAAGATGGAAGAGGCAACATGGGAACCTAAGGAACTTATGATGAAGAACCACCCGAATCATTTTATGCAGTAATATTCTAAAAATTTCAAGGCTGAAATTATTTGATTGAGGGGAGAATGTAACACCCCAACATTCAATGGTACGTTTCCGTTTGAATATTACAATGGTTTTTTTGTGCGCTACTTCGAGTTTAAACACACCACAACCAATCAAACTAGCCATTATAAACATTAATACCCACTTTTTAAACATTTATCAATTTTAAATTTCAAAATGGACTTCATTTTTGGGTTCAGAATATAGAAATTAGTGTACGGTGAAATTTTTGTATTTTTCTGAAAACATTCAATTTTTGATGAATAGTGGAAAACACTCAGTTATTGTTCAAAATTGAATATTTTATTAAAATAATTATTTATTTTATCTAAATTTACTTTAGGTAAAAATATATACATAATATCTATATAAATTCAATGTAATTAATTGGAGTCTGTTTATAATAATTATATATATATATATAAATTTCATTGAACTTTTTACCGTCTTTTACCAACATCCTAGGAGCATTTTCCAATTTTTATAAAATATATTTTAACCACTTCTGTGAGTTGAATTGAAAAAATACTAGTGACATAATTGATATCAGTAAGTAAAATTTGGTTCAATAAGATGAAAACATTTTTTCCTGAATAGTAACTTTTTACTTTATTTACAACTGTTAAAAGTAAATAGGGTAATTAAGGGTAAAAATGATATTATTATTACCCTAACACTTGTCATTATTCTTTTGGAAAAGTGTAATTAGACAAAAAACAACCTTATGAATAAAATATGATCTTTTAAGTCCACTTGGATTACATTAGGATGTTTATTATTAATAAATTCAAAGAAGAGTTAAAAGTGTTAAAATCAATGTTTAATAACTAGACCATTTTTAATATAGGGTTATACATAATATAAATTAGACTCTAAATGTTTATTAAAAATCTAAAAATATTTCCAACATAATGGTATTTTATTTATAATTTTTAGACATTAAATAATTTAATTTATTTATGACACAATAATGATGCTGTAATTACCTTGTTAATGAAATATTAAAATAATTGATATTATAAATATCCAAATAAATGTAATTTAAGACTTTTTATGAATTTTAATAATTTTCTAGGTTAATATGACATGTTGTAGTTGACTAAATCGAAGTAATAAAGCTTTTATGAATTTAGAAAAAACAAAATATCAAATAGTGTCAAAATTGACATAAAAGTGTTTTAAAAACAAATAGTATATTATTAATTGGTATTCTATTCCCAAAAATCTATCATTATGCCGAAGGGATTATATTCTGTTATATATGTGATTAATGAACCACTTTGGGTTCGATTGGGAGTCTATGGTATGTTTATTAACCGTATAATAAGAAAATACAAAGAGACAAAGTGAATGTCGAACTATATAACTAAGAGTTAAATCTAAAGGATAATGTCAATATAGTGACCCAACCAAATCTAAAACCTATTCGTTGAGTGGTTTTTGACCCATCCCACATTATACATTAAATAATTAATTTTCGAGCCATTGTAAACTGAACATGATTTCATAATAAAATAACATTTCAATCTGTTCCTAAGGTGCCCCTCACCTCTCTTATAAAAAGGCACTTCCCATTCTCACAAATTCACACATTCAAAGATATTTGGCTCATAAAACCCCTGCCCCAATATCCTCTCCACTATCCTGCCTTCACCCTAGAGGCCTCCGTTTGATCAGAAAGCCATCTTAAGGATCCCTTTTGATCAAATAAAATGGAAGAACACGAAAAGAAGTAAATATCTCACCACCTATATCAAGTTATTTTCATCATACACTTCCTCTTTCTTTGTTTTTTCAATTATAAAATAATAAATCCAGTATATTATATATACTATGATTTTCTTAAAAAATGGTACAACCATATTCATAATGTTATCCATCCTATGAATAACATGTCACTATACATGCGTACGTACGGCTTACCGTATCCACATTATGGTGTAGTTGTTATTCAATACATTATGATTTGGATGGGTATAATAATGATGCATAGTTTATGTAAATAATAGATATAACATGATAATTATTCTATATATATGATATACCATCCATTTAATTATGATTATAATTAAAAAGGAATGATATTTTCATTCGTGCATACGTACGGATTACCATCTCCACGAACGCAATAAGATTCATTCCCCATCGTAATCGTTCAAGAATAATTTTCATGTGACGATTACAAATAATATTTAAAGAACCTAATATCATTATGTATATGAATCCAATACACTCTATCCATAAAAATCATGGCGTACGTAACTAAGCATATAAAAGAAAATGAATCAGTTAACAACCGAAACGATGATGCTACAAAAATATCACTAACAAATCAATATTGGATGATCATATATGATATAATATTAATTTATATGGTTCTTGTATAATTTAATAACAATTATTTCACCATTATACAGGATGTTAACATACCCTCGAACAAGGAAAAGTACAAGGTAATGGTAAATTTCAAAATCTCTTTATTATCCGAGGTTGTTTTTACGTAAGTATCTACTGGGACCTCTTTATTATCCACATCCACGTTTCTTAAAAATTAATTCCAAAACATTTGTACTATTTACTAGACTATGGGTTAATGTCCATTACACCCATGTTTGACATTTTATAAATGGGTTGAAAGGAATCTTTCCTTCTTCTTCCCAACAAGGTACCTTATATCCTTTTCGACAAAATTAAGGTAAGACTGTTTTTAACATATATAGCGGGTGCCGATATTTTCCGTCATTATAACATCGTCGAACCATCCCTTTCAAGCTTATATTAATATTTTCAAAATAAATGTTTTCTTTTATAATTATATTACATTTAAATGATTTCAATATAAAAATGATATTTCTCTAAAAAAGGTTTTGATGTCATCTATGTCAACATCCTTTGATGCATATTAAATTTATATTTAGTTTATTTGTTATGATACAAAACATCCATATTATATTGAAGGTTTTGTGATATTTTTGACTGTAGATGTTATATTTTCATAACATTAATGGTTTATAGATCAAGTATCGACATTTTATTTTATATTTTTAATACAAATGTTTATATTATGTTTAATCCTTTTGATATGAGGAATGCATTGGACTTAGTAATTGAAGGGTGGAGCCTGTTCTAGCTCCTAGATGCATTGGTAGGTCTCATGAGACCATCTAGTGCCTTGGAAAAAGGACTTGACAAAATATTATTTGTTGTCATGGAAAAAGGCCGTTTCTAGGTGGTTATGAAGTCTGGCATTATGCATTCCATCATTATGAATGTTGCTACTAATATTGCATATGATTATTAGACTAGTAGAATATCCTTGTGAATAAGTAAATTTGATTATTTGATTTTATCCTTTCCATATTATACTGAATTTAATGTTTAAAAGGATTTTGTTTTAGTCTTATACATTTCCATAAATGATTCTGCTTATTTTTGAAATTTTATTCTATGTTGTTATCCTTACTGAGCGTCTGATCTCACCTCTTTCTATGTTTTATTTTTTCCAGGATGTAAGGAAGTATATTATGAATAACCTAAAGGGATAGTCTATGGGATATGAGTGTGGCCTAGGGAGACTATGTTGTTGTAGTTTTTAATTTTATAATGTAATGTAAAACTTATTAATGTATCTATTATTTCCAAAGCTACTAAACTAATCAGTCATTCAAGACTAGATCTTATGATGTTCCTGCCAATGTTATGTAATAATGCACTGCATATGGGTATCTCGAGTCAGGGAGTTACATTAATATTTATTATAAATTAAAGTATATTTTAATGAATTTTTTTTGTAGAATAAGTAACAGAATAAAAAATATCTCATGATAAATAAGAGAATCACCCTCAAGAGAGATTATAAAAAACCCAAATCGGACACCCTTTTGATCATAATATTGGAGACACATATTCAATAGTGTATAAATAAGTTCATAATTTTTTTTGGATACACTCAACCATTACATAAAATTTTATTCCGATTTATTTTTCAAAATATTTAAAATATTATTATCGAACATTATCAATGAGATAAAATCATAATTTTTATTATTAAAAATGTTTTGATATTAGTAAAGCCACCAAAAAATCCAAAATATTGTAACTATTATATTTCTAGAAATAAGATCAATGTGACATGATATAATAAAATGAATATGGTAAAAGAGGTTGCATATGGTTTTTATCAAGAAAAAGTAATAATTTTTTGTGGAATATGGTTCAGTTCAATGATAAAGAAATTCATAAATGGAAATGAAAATTATAATTATTAATGAAAAAAAATTTATGCAGTTAATATTAATAGACCATGGTTGTGACTATAAAAAGTAGAATGATCATTATTTGAGACGTTCAAAATCAGAATAAGGATTTAATTAAGCCAGTAGATAATTGTATTAAATGTTATCAATATTTTATTTTATGACTAAATTTTTGAATTGAAACGTACATTTTACTTCATTTATTAAGAATGTTTCTAAAAATATATTTTTTAGGACTAATTTCAATGATATTATTTTTTAATCTATGATTGATTATTTTTATAATGGATTTTATGATTTGATGACATGATTTTATAGAACGATTATATTCATTGAATTAAAATTCATTTAGGACATCAAATTTTTTAAAGAGTGGGTGAATTTTATTCATAACTCATTAATGATTTCCAAAGTTGTTTTTATGAGATTTTTAGCTTGATTCTAGAAACTTTTCAAAAACCCTAATAAATAAAACATGTAAATTAGATATTTTTTATATGAACAAGGTTTTTCTATGAAAGACTTTGGAAAATTCTGGATGTTATTCCAGAGCAGTGCCTTTAGACGGCGTACGATTTTGAGCCCCGGTGTGGCCGAAATTAAATTTTGAGTGTGTTCGCAATGGGCATGCGAAATAAATGGAATAACTCATAAACTGTAGCTCAGATGGGAAACCCGAGGGCACTGTTGATTTCAGAGCATGTCGTTTACCCTAAGAGGGGTGTAATTTTTGCGGGCACGGGCCGTTAGTGAAAAATTGCCCCGATGGCGTTTTTGTAATTTGGCGGCCTCGAGCGTTCAGATGACCACCATTTTATTAAATGGTAAAAATATATTTCAATTTCCCAGTAAAACCAATTAAAAATATAATCTATCTATATAAAAAAATTAGATTAATAGGAGGTTTGTAATTAAAATACAACATTTTCACTAAAAATGAACTTTATCGATTTTTTTACACAATTTAAATTTTGATGTCCAGATTCTAAAGAAGGATTGTATTTTGTCAAATAAAAAATATAAAATTTTCAAAATTATATTTAAGAAGGATTATCCATCAAAATTTGGTTAATCGACATTTGAGGAATATTAGAAGATTTATGCTTAAAATTGGATTCATTTGCATTTTATGCCTCTAATATTTACTGGATAAAAGTAAAAATATTGGAAAAACATATATAATCATTTTGTATATAGTTCTGTTCATTCCCTCCATTAAAATGGCTAGGCATTAACTACCATTTAAAATAATATTATTATATTATTAGTGTGCAACATAAGATTTCAATGAAACTCGTTGTGGCTTGTTGGGTACGCCATCGAATAGAGCATCCCCTTTAAAGTAATATTGATATTTTATTCACAAATATTAATAAATATGAAAATTCCGTATCCTTTATTTACCTGGTCTGTTACACTACATCTTCTTTCTACACCTCTTTAATCATCACATGCATAGATTGTTGAAAAATCATTTGAGAAAGAGAAAAATTTTCCCCATCCATTATAATTCCATGATCAATCTTTTGTAAATCCATAAATATTGGATCATTTGTGATCCTCGTCAAGGATAAGCTAGCATGGTCTTGCCGAATTAATGCATCTTCCACCATGTTTGCTTTCCCGGGCTGATAATGAATTGAGCAGTCGTAGTCCTTAATCAACTCCAACCATATTCTTTGGTGCATATTCAGCTGCTTTTGTGTGAAAATATACTTTAAAATTTTATGATCAGTATAAATATCACACCTTTCACCATAATGATAATGACACCATATTTTAAATGAAAATATTACCACAGCTAACTCCAAATCATGAGTTGGGTAATTTTGCTCATGGATTTTCAACTCTCGTGAGGAATAAGCTGTCACCATATCATTTTGCATGAGAACACACCCCAATACCTTCTTGGAAGAATCGTTGTAGATCACAAACCTTTCTCCACTATAAGGAAGTGTGAGCACAGGTGCGCTGGATAACCTTCTTTTTAACACCTTGAAATTTTCTTCAAACTCCTCCGTCCAAACGAACTTAACTCCTTTTCGAGTCAACCTGGTTAGTGGATTTGATAACCAAGAAAAATATTTGACAAAATGATTAAAATATCTAGCCATTCCAGGAAAACATCGGATCTCAGTTACTATTGTTGGTCTTGACCATCTTTCAGTAACCACTATTTTTGCTGGATGAATAGACATCCCCTCTTTTGAGATTATGTGACCCAAAAATGAATCTTTTTTAAGACAAAATTCACACTTGGTAAATTTGGAATAATGCTTCTCCTTTATTAGGGTCATTAATACAATTATCAAGTGATCTTCATGTTCATCCTTGTTCATTGAATAAAGAAGAATATCGTCAATAAAGACTACCACAAAATGATCAAGATAGTCTCTAAAGACTCTATTCATTAGATCCATGAAGATAGCATGGGCATTAGTAAGACCAAATGGAATCACTGTAAATTCATAGTGTCCATACCTTGTACGGAAAGCCGTCTTTGGTATATCCTCCCTTTTGAACATTAATTGATGATACCCTGAATGATTATCAATCTTGGAAAAGTATTGAACTCCGCGTAGTTGGTCAAATAAGTCATCAATGCGTGGAATATGATATTTGTTCTTTATAGTGAACTTGTTAAGTTCTCGATAATCAATGCAGAGTCTCATTGATCCATATTTATTCTTAAAAAAAGAATAGGTTCTCCCCAAGGTGACACACTAGGGCATATGAATCCTTTATCAAGATTCTCTTGGAGTTTCGTCTTCAATTCCTGCAACTCAATTGGGGCTATTCTATAAGGTGTCTTTGGAATAAGCATATCACCCGGTATGATTTCTATTGAAAACTAAACTTCATGATATGGTGGAAGACCTAGCAATTCCTCTAGAAAGTCATCATCAAATTCCCTTACAATGGGTGTATTCTTAATCGTTATTTTCTAGCCAACCATTTGAGATAAATAACCATCATTTATTGGAATCAAGACCGATAAAATGGAAGAAATTTCCACTAGAAGGCCATGATCATCCTTACATCGATAGATGATAATAGATTGATCGAGAATATTAAATGTGATTACCCTTCTTTGGAAATTGATATGATCTCCATATAAAGAAATCCAATCCATGCCAAGAATCACATAAAATTCCACTATAGGATGGATCACAAGATTTGCAGGAAGCGCCTTCCCACAACCTTCAATAAAATAAGATTTGTAAACTTTTGATGCGACTGTTGTACCATTAAGAGTTGTCAAAACTAACTCAACATCTAATTGTTGAGGTAATATGGAGATACCCTTATAAAATTCTTCAGAAATAAAAGTGTGGGTGGATCCAGAATCAAATAAAACATTTTCAACATTAGAGTGGATGGTAAGTGTACCTTTCACAACTTCGTTATCGCACTCCACATCACCGATAGTAATTGCATGTGACATTCCTTTGTATTTTACCTTAAGAGTTTGTTGACATCAATAATCATCAAGAACCCTTGTATTTGGGAATTTATTGGCATAATGCCCCATCTCCTTGCACATGAAACATTGAAGTGTTAGAGGTTCATTATGTGTATCCCTTTTATTGTTCGAATCATCAGACATCTTATTCCCATTATTTAGACATTCAATTGCCTGATGATATTCTTTTCCACATCATAAAACATTTGCTTATCCCTTTAAGACAATTCCCTCCATGTTTCCTTCCACAATTTTAGCATAAAGGAAAACTCATCTTCTTTTCAGTGTGGTCTTTATATTTTACTTTGAATTCCATTTTCCTCTTCTTATCAAACTCATATTACTGATGGGTTACTCCAATCTCCATCTCAACCTTGAGAGCACATCGAACAATTTCTTCATAGCTATTGAAGTCCCTTATGGATAACCCCCTTTGAATAATTGGTTTTAAAACACTAAAGAATCGATCGATCTTACTCTGTGGTTGGATAATAATTCTAGAAGCATACCTTGAATGTCTTGTAAAATTTGCTTCATAGGTACCAAATGATTCATCATCCTTTTTCTTCAGTTCAAGAAAATCCTTCTCCATCTTTGTTTGAAGAATACGAGGGAATTACTTATTGAATAATAAGTTCTTGAACTCAACCAATTCCATGGACTCAATTTCATCCCTTATCCTCTTATTCTTGATAAGATTCCACCATTTATCAGTATCACCTTCCAAACGATACACTACTAAGATGACTTCATCATGATCATAACATTGTAGAACTGTAAATATCTTTTCGGTGGTACTGATCTGTTGTTCAACCACTAATGGATCAGAAGACCCGCTGAATGAAGGTGGACGCTGCCTCGTGAAGGATTCAACAGAATGTTTCTCATTCCTTTGCTCGTTTTTGAAGTCCTGCATGATTCATAGCTTGAGAAAGTTGTGTGATCATGTCTACAAGATTTTTCATTCCATCTCCCATAATGTTTGGTTTCTCATGGGGAAAATCATTGCATTTCCCATTGCATTCAGCATTAACACAGTTCCTTTGGGTTCTGTCCATTGACTAAAACCAAGAAGCATAGTGTGAGAAACAGTAATCATAACAGGAAAACCACTTAATCAAGAATGAAATTTCACACTTTAGGTCTTATCATAGGTTTTTCAGGGCAATTTCTAAAACACTATGATTATGTTCTATGCATAGAATGATCCTTAGGGTTCTTACTAAGGTTTTCACATCCTAGTTTCCAAAGGCTGACTATACCTTTCCTCTTATACAAATTATAATGACCCATAATTTACAAACATGGTTATTACATCAGATTTGAGGCATACTTATTACAACATATAACAAAACCATGATAGGACAGTATAGGTATAGTGTCTTTCGAAACTGGGAAACATAAACAACTGGTTCACAAATCTTCAACATTGTCTCCCATTTATTTCATCATATCTAGAGTCCCTTTTTGGCATATCCTACATAATACCCTTCTTCCTGACCTAGGGAATAGAAAACATAAAATAGAGTGAGCTCAAATTCTCAGTAAGGGTAGAAAAAAGAACTATAAATCATATCATATTCATAAGAACATAATATTTTAAAAATCTTAACCTGCAAACGTGATCATAATATCATGTCATAGGATAAATCATAGTAATGAAAAGAAATCCCAAATAATCATACCATTAACCATTAAAAATTGTGTCATACACACGTAATCATATAAAATCATTTCTCAATAGTCAATACTCATTTCCAAGACTATCATAGCGGACAATGTCCATTTATGAACCGAGTTCACTCCTCAATCCAGTCATATATCACTGAACCAGTTTAACTTTTCATTCCAGTCAAGTATATCTCATGAGATATAAATCATTACCCAATGCATTGGAGGGAGATATAGGTCCCCCCATCTCATAATTAAACCATTATTATGTGTGCCAAAACATCATAAATCATATAGCATAACATAACACATGTAATAAAAATGGGATTCTTAAACATCATGTCATCATAACATAATCCATAAAAGGACATCATAAAAATAATTCCATCATAACATAATCAAATAAATGTAAAAATAGGCATATAAACAGAACCCTATATTATATTATATGTAAAATAATTTTGATAAAACACTTGAACTCCATTCGTGAGGAAAATATCCTCTCTACTTCAAAAACATTTTCCCTTTCTTAAAATGTCATAAAATTTTAATCTAAAATAAGTTGATTAAAAATAAACATTAAAACATGTAAAGGAATTATCATGGAAATAATTTTCTATGAAATCATAAAAATCCATTCATGCCGTATAAGTAAAAAAACATTCTTCTCGTACTTTGGGCAGAAAAGTCAAAAAAGTACCACGTACTAAGAACAAAAAAAGATTCCTTTTATATCTTTTACTAAAAACACACCAATGGGTAAAATTGGATTTAAACAATTATATGAGGATAGAAATAATATTACATATTGAGGAAACATGGATGTGGATGATAAATATTCCCTAGTAAATTCTAAAGTATAAACAATCTCGGATAAAAATGAGATTGCGAGTTTTTCCTTACCATAGGTCCGATATGCTTTGTATGTTTCCAAACCTCCTGTATAATGATTTAAATAATGTTATTGACTTATTACATAATAATATTCATTGTTATGATATCATATATGATCATATTCTTATCTTCTTATTGGTAATATTTCATTGCTACTTGTTATTCGGGTGTTCATTGCTTTATGTTCTAATGCATGTTTTGTCGAATAAATTCTTATTCCTATTTTTAGGTTATAGATAACTCATTTAAAAAATTGTATTAATGTAATATATATCATAATTATTCATTAAATTCATTTATATAATCATTATTCAATGATGATCATGTAGAATGAGTTGCACAACATTGTGGAGACGGTAGGCCGTACGTACGAACGAGTGATGATATCGTTCCCATGATCGTGTAAATGTATTGAAGTGTATGTATACTATTTAAGAATCAATATCACTTTACAATAATCATATATAGTAATTGTTTACACCATTATACCCATCCATGTATGGTGGTGGAAAACAGATTACAGCACGGTGTGGAGACGGTATTCCGTATGTACGCACGCACGGTGATTTAATTTTCCAAAGGATGGATAGAAGGTGAAATGGGGTTGCTTAATATTTATAATAAAAGATCAGTATATGAGTGATACTGATGTTATTACTTCATACTGAAAGAACTAATGTAGAGGAAGTAGATGAAGAAATAAATTTAAAAGAATCGGTAACAGATATTACCTATTCTTTATCACACCTCTTTGAAACCTCCTCTTAGGGGACTAAAATTGGTCTTTGAAGAAGACCAGGACCACTAGTATGTTTCTATGGAAGTTGATAAAGGAAATGGTAAGGGTTTGGCAGAGCTTGAAGCCTCAAAATGGTGTGAGGAGGAGAGGGAGGATGTTCCCTTTTATAAGGGAGGAGAGGGCCACCTTTGGAATTATAAGAAATATTAATTTATAAAAAATTCAAACCCCACTTAAAAACATCTCAAAATGACTCAAATCCGAATATTAGATGATATAGGGTATAAATATCAATAACCAATAAAATTTAGATATGTTGGGAATTTATTTTAAATATTATCAACTTGATTTATCCTTATATAATATATTTAATTTTATTTGTGGTAATAATATTCTAAATTTTAAATCATTTTCAATAAGTACTTATATGTTCTGAATTTCCATAATTGTATACATTATTAAATTTTAGACCATATAAATTTTAATTTATAAATTTAAAATATTTTTGTGATTTTTTGACAACATTATAATATGTAATTTTTATAAAATAACAATAGTGTCAATTTTGACACTATTCATTTATTTGAATTTAAATAAAATACATAAATAAGATATGTTCGAACTAAAATTTTTAATATATTCATAACCTTTCATGTTTTTCTATAAAATTAGTGGATCACATTAAATAGTCCATATAATATTTATTTTAATACTTTTAAAATCATTTATTTGATATTTCAATCAATAAAATAATTTCAACATCACTATTGTGTCATAATTATTGATAATTATATAATCCCTAAAAATTTTAAATAAATTCATATGATGTATATAATTTTATTATCTTTATTGGGACTACTTATATCCGATGTTCTATGAAATTTGTCACTAAATTAATATTATTATACTTATAAGATTTAAGAGAGTGGCATATTGTCACTTTAATTGGTTTTAATATTAATTAAATTATTTTAATGGTCAAATGTCAATAAAATTAATTTATTTTGACTCTTAGGTGATACGGGTCGACATTTAGTCATCAAATAGAATTTTGGCAGGTGTTGGAGTAATTTTATAATATTATTTTTACCCTTAATTACCCGATTAACCTTTAATTGCTGTAAATAAAAATTTATCGTAGTTACTATTCATAATATCAGGAAAAATAAAAGTAACCTTTTAACATAATTTGGACCCAATGAATAAAAATAAGGAATCCATTTTCAAAATTCAAAACATATAAGTTATAGTAATTAATTTAAAATTAATCCCGTTGTTAAGAAAATGAGTTTTAAAAGTTAAAACATTGCCTAAGATTGAAATGTTTTTACCTATGAATTTAATGTAAAAATAATGGTAATGACATAAATTATATTAAATGGTAACAATATATTCTATTTATACTTTAAAACTAATTAATATTATAATTTAACCATATAAATTATTACGATGAAAAAAGGTGTTTTTAATTAAAATATAGAATGTTTTTACTATTCATTAAAATATGAAAGTCATCAGAATAATATGAAATTTTTTACCAAAGTAAATATTTATATCATGATTGCAAAGAAAAATTTTATTTTGTCAAATTTAACTTATAAACATGTCAAAAACTAGATTTAATGTGGGCGCGCCATCAAAAGGTGGAAAAACTGCATTTTTTGAAAAATAATTATTTTACCTGAAAAATTTATTTTGTTACCATACCATGTTCTAGAAAATGTGTAAGATGAATAATAATGTTAAAAAATTAAAAAAAAATTAATACTATTCATAACGTCTAGTTTATATAATATTATAATAACATATTGTTGATTAGTGAAACTCGATATTGCGTACAACACACGTTATCGAGGAAGGTCATGATTGTGTGTAACACAAGACAAGATAGTGTTGTGTGCAATGAAAGATTCCTTTGATGTTGCATATAAAATAAGACATAAAAAAGAATACATCTCATAAAATATCAGGGGGTTACACAATTGGATTGAGTTGTATGAATAATATATAATAAAATATAACGACACCATCATATGGAGGGAAACTAAATTCGTTAGATATGGGTTCCTAAGTAAATAGACTAAGGATTCCAAATAATGATGTCAGGTTTCTATTTCACAAGTTTTTGAAATATGGGTTTGAATCATCAGATAGGATATTCTCTAAAGTTTTATCATATAAAGGGTGAAGGAACTTTTTGAAGAGTTTTTAAATAAACTCATTGTGATGATTCTGAGTTTTATTTTAAAAGCTCAAAAATCTAGCCAAGATTTTTTGAATGTTTAAAGATTATTGTTCACACAGATATCTAAGGAAGGAAATTACAATGCTTGTTTAAAACAGTTTAATTGGATGTTAGAAGGTGGAATAATCCATATCGTATTGAGATATGAATTAAAATTCATAATGGGAAAATGAAACATGAGTTTTCATTTCACCATTGATTTTTGACGAATGAAAATAATATAATCGGGAAGCATGAGCGGTTCATTTAACATATTTATTCATTGCGAGTTATTAGTGAAGTGGGGTCCAAAATAAAATTATTGAAATTCATTTTTATTGATGTATTTGTTGTAGAATAATTGGATTTATGAAACCAGATTGGGTTGCGAAAAATGGAGGATAAAAACCGAGGTTATTGGATGGAAATTATTTGAAAAATAGAATATGAAACTCCATATACTGGGTGGAGGAGAATCAAACCAGTAAGTACACAACATAGAACATGTCCGACAATGTAGTTTTTCTTACTTGTTTTTAATAAATTATTGAGGAGTAAGGGGACATTACAAAAAGTAATGTGTGAAGAATTTATGAATCAAAATGCAGAAATTTCGAATATTATTAGTGATGAACTTTTTCCATGTGTGGGTTTATTATATTATCTAGTAGAGGATGGCATGAAATGTTAATGGACTATAGTTATATTAATGTGGTGGATATTTTTACTTTTCTATAAACTTCAAAGGATTATTTTATAGCTGATTTGTTGTATTATATTGTTTTCAAATCGTACCTAGTAAAATCCACTCTTATTGAGTAGTAAACCTTAAAATTTATTGTGATCTTGTGGTTTTTTTTTCTAGGATTTTAGTAGATAAAAGTTTTTCTCACATTATGAAAAGGTTTTTTTCCAAATGAAAATTTAAAAACAATAAAACACTGATCCATCCCCTCCCACAAAAAACATTGATCCTGAATGATACTTATAGTATACAAAAGTTTCTAGGTTCCATTAATGAATATATTATTCTTAGTGTTTGAATAATAATAAGGATGACATTAATATTATGAAAAACGTTAACATTAAGGGGTTTTTTTATCTTTCATGGAAAGAAATATCATATTTTTAATGTCATATTACCACAATATCAATTAACTATTGGCTATGAATTTTTTAAACCAAACCCAAATTATTTCTCTCCTCCTATCAAGTGTTCCCCCATAACATCTATTGACATGAATAATCAGGATAGTCATTAGTGAGAAAGAAATAGTATTACTTACTCACTCTCTAAAATTAAAATTATGAGGTTTAATGGAATTGAAACATGTAGAGTCATATATGAAAAATGAAAAATATATATGAATGTAATAAGAATGTGAATAATGAAAAGTTACATGGAGAGATATCAAACTATGAAGATCACAAAATGGAAGATGATGAATCTATTTGTGATTTATTTATACCGTTTAACGATAATATTATCAAGATAAGATGTTTTGAAAAATTATTTAATCTTTTACAATTGTTTGAGATGATTAGAATAATCATTCAAGATAAATTCTATGTAAAGGAATCATTATAAGATGTTATAGATTCAGAATATATCTTTGGAAGACTTTCATATATATTTTTAAAAAAAATATAAAATGAGAGGAGATATTTTTTCATTAATAAATAAAGGTTACAATATAAATATATTTTGAAGATTTTATTGAAGGAATGTTTATGAATTTTGGAAAGGTTGAATTTAGTGTCCCGAACACTGAAGATGATGAAAGTAAACTTTTTCATCAATTCCTATCTATTTTATAAGAAGGTGAATAGAGGAATGGTGTTGTATATTGTAATGGTACAATTGAAGTTATTCTGATATGGATCCATTAAACATTTGAAAGAAAATTTTACAAGACTAAAGGTAAAAAATTATAGTGATAAAGAAGATAGAATTTCATGAAGATATCTGAAAAATAAAACAAGTAAATCCTAGAAAATTTGAATAGGAACTAATATAAATATAACTAAATATTAAAATAAATTCTTTTTGTTCATGTCTGATAATGATAATGAGAGTAAAGGGGAAGATTAAAATACTAGTGATGATGGTATTGATATGTTTCATGTAGAAAAATTAAATGATGATAATTTTACCTATGATAAAAGTTGAATCTATAAAGAAAAATAAGAAGGAAAATAGATATATTAATCATAAAAAATTTAAATGAATCCATTTTAATTATTGGTAAACTAGTGTAAGAGTCATGAATATTAATAAAAAATATTAGTCCTAAAAAACAATAAAAAAAATTCTTAATGTAAAATAAAGGATGTTAAAGTATGAAGATTATCTAAATATGTTATATAGTGAAGCTAAAACCACAAAAACAGTATTTAAGGAAATATAATGGTGGATGAGATAGAATTGAGGTTGTTCAAAAAACATGTTGAATGTGATAAAGGAACAAAAAACATCAAAATGACATTTTCAGATGTTAGGGAATGTTCAAATAAGAATTTTTTTGAATGGTTAACAAATAACATCCTCGAAGTCTAATAACTTTGATGAAAGTGTTTAATTAAAGAAGGAATTTAATAGGTACATGTACGTATCCAAATCAAGAAGTGTAAAAAATTCTAAAATTTCTAGATAATAAATAAATGACGTCAAATCCACTAAAACTGGAGAATCTATTAGGGCTGAGAACATTTATAAAATTTAGACATAGATATTTGAATATATCGAATTTTTTAGTTCATAATAACAGGACAATGATAATTTCTAGAAATATGATTGAAAATTAGTTCACTTTTCGGGATAGAATTGTGGTTAAAAAGGGTTGTATGCTATCTATGGATATTACTAGAACTGTGGTGGTTTTGAGTATACAAACAAATTGGTTACGTTATCAACACCATAATGAATTTATGATGTGATACATATAGTTTTAGGGTGACTAAAGTTATTCATAGAGGATGTCAAGAAAAATAATTTTGGAAAATTGGGAATTTAAATAAACATATGAAAACAATTACAGGAATATTTAATCATTCTTTATATATTTCTACAAGATTTATTATAAGTCTAAAAAACCAATAGTGTTTATAATAATAATATAGAAATAATTTATATGGAATAAAAGGTAAGGAGATGGCCGTAGTTATTTAAACTACTCCAATGGACCCAAAATATGAATGGCCTTGGATATGGGATAGTGGGATTTCTTCACATTTCAAAAGAGATTTGAATTTTTTTTAAAATTTAAAAGATACAAACAATGAATAGTGATGTAGATAATGTGGAATCACTAAGAATTGATGTAATTTGATATGAAATTATTGGAGTGTAAAAATATTAAAATACACAAGGGACTTAGATATTGATGGACTCAAACAAAATTGGTTGAGTGTTTCACATATTTTTGATAATGGAAAAATATTGGGGTTCAGAATAGATGGATTTGTTAGAAAATAAATTAACATTGGAATGTTGTAATAATAAGATAATAAAGGAAGGGAATTTTTTTCAGGATGGATATTTATAGGGTTCATGCTATTTAGGCATGATGGAATAAACTCTGTAATGGAATAAAATACATGGACAAAAGTTCTAGAGGAATATGAACATGTAGCCAAAGGTATATTGTATATGTAATGTTCTAGAGATTATAATAATATTTTATTGGTGTTGCTTCTTTCAATGAGAATAAATATTTAAAAATTAGTACATAATATTTTAGAGATATATAAAACTCATCCAATTTACAGAATTTTTTCTTACATGTAAAGACCACGATCTTAGTAGCCTTGAGTTTGTGGTAACATTATTACATTAGAACTGGATATAATGAATCATATTGTAATTTAATTTAAAAATTAGTTGAATTGGTGAACTATAAAAATACTTTAATCAAGCATTATAATCGAAAACATAAAATCCATAAAATTATTTTCTTTGAGAAAAATACAATTCTATTTAACATGTCCCTTCACATCAATCACAGTACACATACTATAATCCTTGTTAAAGTAAACATCAAAAAATTGTGATCATATTAATCAATAAGTGTATGAGTAAAACTATAAATGCAGTGAATAAATAATTAATAACAAGAATTGGATGGTAAATAACTGAAACACATCCATTTTATTAAATAATATTAACATGAATAATATAATTGAATAAGTAAATGATGACCAAATAATTCCACATAAATAATAAAATGATCTTGAAACATATCCACGAATATTTTAAATCATAAAATAATAACATGTAAATAAATATCTAACCTTATAATGAGGAAATTAAAAATTTCAGACATCATAATAATACTACCAAGGCATAATTCCAAGACATTTACATAAATTTTTATAACCTCATCCATGTTTACAATATAGTTTGTCTCATGATATCTAATGATCTGTGGATTGTTATTGTGTCCCTAATCATAGCTTACTAATTCCAATGAATTCCTCACATCAAAGGGGAAAAAATAATTTATGGGGTTTTTTTAAAAACTAGTTTATAAAGTTATAAATATTATCCAAATAAAAAAATTACCACAAAACATAAATAATAATCTTGTGAATGGTATTAATGTTGTATATATCTATAAAAATTTATCATAAAGGTACGGGGAAATAATATTGATAGTAACATTACAACATACCCCCAATATAGAAAAAGTAAAGTGATAGTTTTTTTTCAATTATAAATATAAAAGGAGAATTATATGTTCCATATAATAAAAATAAGAAGATGATATGACATATATATTAGTAGAGTAAAAATGAGACAATAAATCCAAACCTCAGGCCCGATTTCCATTCCTAAGAGGCAGTGATGGAAAACCAATTATATTGGATCTTGAGGCAATAGTCTACTGTTTACAAAATCGAGAGTATTGTTTCCAAATTAAGGAAGTGGATATGGATTTAGGTTAATCCCATTAACATAAAAACATATATGTAAATTTTATATATTTTTTGTATTATTTTATAATATTTTTAGAATGTTTAAGTGGTATGAGGTAGAAAAAAACGATGAAGCATGATTTGGAACTATACCTATTATTCAGAGAACCTGTTTTCATTTATACCTAAATGATCCCCAGAATGGTAAGGTGATAAATAAAAGGAATGAATGTTGTGTTTAAGGATTAATCTAATGTATTTGGGTTGTTATTGTCTGATTAGAATAGATTTTTAAGTGTGAAGTAGAGAGGGGAGGGGGTTCCCTTTAATTAGTGTGGGAGTATACACAAATTTTTTTGAAAAGAATAAATTATACACAAATTTTTTATAATAAAAAAGGATCAAAAAAGGATAATTATCGAGCCTTATATGACAAATTTTAGAAATATGTCCATATAATTGGAATTTTAGAAATTTTTAGGTTATTTTAAACCATATTTTCTTTGAAAAATTCTTGATAAAATACTTTTATCCCAATTATCAACAATTTTTTTTACTATTTTTACAATTCATTATGAGAAAATATTAATAAACTATTATTATATTATATTTATTATTATTCATCAAAATATTTAATCCATTATTATTAATACTATTCTAAAAAGTTAAAAAATAAATTCATAATTATACCCGTATATGCGATGAAAATACAATTTTCTAAAATATAAATTTCAAAAACTGTAACATGTTTTTGGGTCAAAATTGAACATATAATTGATTCCAATGAACTAAATGCGATTTTTTTATAATTTAACTAATATTAATTTTTTTAAAAATGATAACCAAATTTAACTTTTAAATTCATTAATAAAAATTGAGGATTCCTATAGAATCCAATAATTTTTACTATTAATATAAAACAAATTTTCCAAAAATTCTATAAAAATAAGTGTAAGATAATTTTAAAATTAAAAATTAAAAATTATACTTCATTTTTGACAATAAATTTTCTAAAATTGGGAAAATTAATTTTTTCAACAATATGAATAACATAATGAAAAATATTTTTAGAAAATTATATTTTTCAAAAAAAAAACATTTCTTTTTTATTTAAAATTATTTATATATTTATTTCAACTCAATTGATAATTAATATATTTATATGACATATAATTATAATAATTTAGTTATATCTATTTGAACCCTCAAATTTAATATTTTAGTAATAATGATATTCTATTTTACATTTCATTTAGAGTGAGGGTTGGGTGTGATACAAGCTATCAATGAGATTGAATTTATTTAAATATAAATATATCGTAATCTGTCAAGGTTTAGAATTCTGACCTATTTCAAAAAACATTTCTTCTTCAAAATATCTAGAAATTCAACTAGTTAATAGATTTGTGTACATCATCAAATTTTCATCTTTTTTGCATGTCACAACATCTATCAGATTATTTATCCAAATTACCTTGACTAACTGAGTCATTTGGTTTTCTCAATATTTATATTGTAGTTTCTAGAATCTGTATTGAATATCCACAGTAAGATAGATTGGGATCCAATTTTATTTCTATAGTAGGGACCACATGTGTTGGATTAGACATTTAATTCCCTAACAATGATATATGGAATATATCATGTAATTTATAGAGACTTAGTGAAATTTCAAAATAGTGAACTATAGCTCATATACTTTATAGTACTTGAAAATGTTTGATATACCTAGTGAAAAATTTCCATTTCTTACCACTCCTTGTGATACTCTTCCAATGATTTACATTCATGAAAACATCATAATAGAGTTGATGTTGAAAAATATTTTCTATAGTTTTCACCATAGATATTTTTCTCAACAATAAACAACATTGATATTGGAATAAATAGTATTTAGATTTTAAATTTCCCATCCAAAATCAATTTTCCTAGAAGATACCATTCAAAAACAACATCCCAAAAATTTTTAGTATGAACTCACTTATAATTTAATTATTCATATGATTCCATTTAAATACTTGAATGGAAGTAATTGTTATAATAGAATTCAACAAAATTTTATACTGATACCACATACCTTTAATGTCAAGAGGCAATGACCACATAATGTCATTAATGATTAAATATTGATTAAATTTTTTTATATATTTGAAGGTGATATGTGTTGATGTAACAATGATCGATATCAAGATCCTGTATAATATGTGTTCAAAATAATTATGAAGAGTTTAGATCATGATTATAGACAATTGATAAAGGTGCTCTATGAAGCTTTAAATTTTTCTTAATATAGATCATTGAATGGTTCTCCATGGTAAATCATATCTTATGTTTAGGAAATGGGAATATTTGGTGATTTGATAAAAAATAAAACAAATTTCATCATTCATTTTTTGTATCATTGGTAATCAGGTTTGAAATCTATAGTAATGTCATACCATTTTCAAAACAGAATAAGGATAGGTTTCATTAACCTTCTAGGATGTAATATTTTACACTAAAACAATTTGAAAACCAAACATCTAAAAACATAATCATCAATTTCCATCATCATATTATCAGACAAAAAAATTTCCTCCCAATCACTATAAAACATTGTGCAACCAATGTGAATTGAGAAATTATTGCTATCAACATCATCCAAAAATTATCTCATCGATTCATTTATTGAGGAAAAACATAGACTTTTATGAAATTATAGAAAACCATATTTACAAATGATGTCCTAAAACCATCAATCATTCATGGATTTAATCCTATTTCGAAAAATGTCATCCCCATATTGATAGATTTTTATATTTTATAATAATGATGCTATTTAATAATTTGAAAACGGAATGATGTTTCTATTTCCATAATGATTCCAAGAGCTATAATTACAAAATACATCAACAAATTATCCCTATCTATACTTATATTGGGAATGAATCCATTGTATTCATTGACCAAAGCATCTTCATCATTATTTTCCTTCCCCAGGTGGTAGTGAATTGACTTATCATAGTCCATGAGTAGATATATCCCTCTCATTTTCCCTATATTGATATATTTGGATGATAAGATATATTTATAACTCTTTGAATATATATATATATATCAAACTGTTTAATCAAATGAAAATGTATCTATTCACTCATAGAAATGATTTTAGCTACTAACCAAATATCATGGGATGGATAGTTTCTCTCAAAAATCGATAACTTCTTTGATACATTGGATTTATTATCATTCTAATAGGTAAAAAAACCATGTATGTTATTTAATGAATAATTATAAATCACAAACCCAATATTTCCTAAGATTAGTTTCATTATGGTTGAATTATTAACAACCTATTTAATTCATTAAAATATTCATTCCAGTCATGACTCGAACCACTGGGTCCCACTTGGCCGGTGAATGGTTATGCCCTAAAATTCCCAAGACCTCATCAAATTTTCTAGGGGTTGAGGAAAAGAACATCAAAATAAATAATTAAATAGGGTAAATTATTGTAATTTACATGTATTCATTCATTGAAACATATCTATGAAATAGTGAAAATAAAAAATAAGGAAATGTATATAACATCATGAGTATAATTTTGGAGGAAAAATCATAGTACAATAGTATAACCCAATGTAAAAAAGGATAAAATATATTACCAACCGGAATGGAGGTCCCAACCTAAAAAAATTTAAATATAATAGTGCTATGTGAGGCCAGATTATAATCTCCAAGCCAGACCACCATACGTGGTATGTGCACCAAGGTTTAACTAAGGTCCACCAAAGGAAATTAGGATCATTCCCTCATATATGTAAGAAGTAAAATGTGTGATAAATGTTTATTCATCGGTGATAACAAACATACATAGTAGGGAAACCCTATAACTGAAATTTTAGGGATGAATAGATACAATGAAGTATGAACTAAACCAATAAAAAGATATAAAAACCAAATATATATATGATTGTGTAGAAACCCAAATGAGTGAGAAATTAGTCCTCTAAATAACATCCCAAAAAAAAAGATGACGAGTCTATTTGTGGATCCAAATTTCCATCTCTTATTCTATACATCAATCACAACATCACTAGAGTACATATAGAGGGAACTACTCCTCCCTATTAAACTCGACATATGATTGATAACTCATTCTCATTGAGTAAATTCACCACTATAGAGCTTGAATATGATGGAGTACTACTACAAAAATAGTGTACCCACACCCTATGTAGGTGAGTACCTTCTATTTCTATATTAATATTATGGGGGACATTTTCTCTAGTATGACATGTGAGTACCAACCCTAACATCATTCTGATATTCATGTCAGTTCACTAGCTTTGTCAAGAATTTCATAATGAGGAATCAAACTTGAAAAATATCCCATGATATATAAAATTACACAATGATGGACATATTTATGTTATAAATGAAAAACTACTGAGAATAATTTACTAAAAGGCCAAAATATGAGTCCAAATGAATGTTGTATCGGAGGGAAAAGTTATAAGATATAATACACAACATTTATATTGTCCAAATTATGGGTGAAACACCTAGTAACATTTATGTTTTCTCAAATAGAAATTTCATCAAATCTATTACATCCTAAATGAAATTTATTTGAGGTTCAAATAATTCCTTAGCCTCTCATGGACTTCTCATGTGCTCCAGGAAATGCTTTTGTACTTCGAGTTGGGCCCAGGTACTAGCTCGTTCCCATGTATTCCTTGAGTATATGAAATTTCAGAATGTATAGGGTCTTAGTTTGGTTCTATCATGGGAATGTCTTGGTCACCAAGGGATGGTACCATGACATATTTTCCCAACAACATATCAGGTAATCCTTAACTGCATTGGAAACCCTAGAACCATAATTTGGGGCTATATACAGTGTGTTCTTCTGATATGCATATGGATACTTAGTAATATTCCTGATCCTAAGTTCCCTTGAATATTTTTCTATATATATTGTTTTTACCACAAATATCACATTTTGAAAACATAAAATTTTATTTAACCACCTATCAAAGTCATTTTTGTCTTTAATGGCCAAAAAATGGCATTAGATTATTCTATCAAAGATCCACCACACATCAGATGCACCCCCATCTCCTAATGATTCTTGGGGATCCAAAATCCCATAGTGGTCACTTTAAATACATACTAAACCATCTAAAAACAAAAATACATTCGAAATTCAAAAAAAGAATATGAATCTCAGAGTTCGATCTTGGTCTATCCCCCTGACAGTGTTTAATTGTGACCCCGTGGTTGGACGATGAAAAATGAAAAGAAAACATGTGGTAAAAGCACAAAAACAATGCTGTTATAACAATTAGCCAATGAAATCCTACAAAAAATAATTATCTGTGCTAGATAATAGGTGATAATTAGGGAAAACAAGAATAAATTTCATTAAACAATTTTAATTCATATATGGAGGTCATATAAAAGATCAAATAATCACTAATCAAATGTATATAATAATCCATTCTATAATAAATTTTATTAAGATAGTGGAGACCATTATTGAGGATTCGTTCCTCAATTTGGAAGAATAATTGGTAAATAATTCATTCTCCAATGAACGATAATTATCGATGTATTCACTGCCTTTCAATCCACCTTGATCAGAGCACCCGTCATCCTCCAATGTGATCTGTCAACAATGAATGCTTTGAGATACACTAAATGTTCAGAGGGTTGTGAAGATAACCCAAGATAAATTTTTATAATAAAAATTATATATAGGATATTTGTTTTTTTGGAATTTAATAATAAATAATAATAAATAATTATTTATTTTATTTAAAAGCATCACCAATGACTACCTCTAAAAGGTGTTTGGTGTCGACCAACCATAGGTTGCATATATGGTAATACACATATTCAGAAATCAACCATGGTATTAGATTTATTAGCCTAGATTCCATTATGTTCCTTTCACAATTTTGGGGAATTTGTGCAGGAATTATATAAATATATTTAATATTTTTTTTATAATATCAATAATGAGAATATAATTTCATTTCATTTTTACCGCCTCAGTGCCTGACTCAGAAAATATTCAATTTTATATTACAATGTATTGAAAATAAAAATAGAGTCACTATATTCTTCCATCCTTCATGGATTTGCACAAAAAAAAGTTTGTTAAAAACAAATAGTTGGGGATAATGTGCCCACATATGGCTCTCTATCTCTCTCTTTGGAGTTAGTTTTCATGTTACTTTGTATTGACATCACACTAACCAATGGAATGGTCTATCCCCAAAGGATCATCTCCTATTGATCTTTTGTGGTTGTAGGGTACTCCTTGAAGGTGGATCCATCCTCAATGTCATTCATTCCCTATAAACAACTGTGTATAGAATCATGCATGTATCACATCAATTGTGACACATAAAAGGAGTCATGCACCAGGTCCAAATTTGGGGGAATGTCCAAATGGAATGTGATCTCACCAAATCTCCATAGGATCTAAAATTTATTGATGAACAATATGGATATGTTGCCTCCATGGAAAAAACTCTAAAATGAACATCATGTGGTGACTCTCAGAAGAACATGGTCTCTCTATATGAAATATAGGGGACTACAATGTCAATATATATAATATTTTTGTGACATCTAGGGTGTTATCATACACATACTGATCTCCTGGACCCTCTATATCATCATATGAACCATTTTTCCCACAAGAGTAGTCTCACCAATATTTGGATAGTATACGGGTGACCAGTAGGTTATCCCCTAAATTTATTTAAATGGATCCATTCCAATAATAGAGTGATAATTTTTATCATAAGAAAACTACACCAATCACAAGTGATCCTCCGATCAATAAGCAAAGAATAATTCATAATACCTCATCATATTCACGAACACATAGATTTTTTGGTTGTTCATTCAATCCATATAGGTGTGAAATATCATACTCATACTCAATTTGGTAACAATATACTTCTAATAGACTGTCCAAAATCAATAAATAAACTAACCATCATGGATAGAGACAATCATTGAGATAACCCTATAGTGTTGGATGATCTTCAACAAATAGAACTATAGAAAAATCCCCATGAAGATATGATCACTGATAAAAAGGAATTGTTCAAACATGGAAATTCATAAACTATGACCCAGATGGAATAATGTAATATTTATGTCCATATAAACTATTTCCAAAATTCCATTAATATTCTGTTCATTTTCAAATTTTTTATCTCAAGAGGCTATGAAAAACCTTCCAAAACATGGTTCTCAACCTTTATCTGTTGACATGTTAGATACTGAGAGAAAACCCAAATACAATCTATCTCATGTTATCCCACCAAAAAATCCCTATATATCCTTGTACATAATTCACACACTAATATTCATAATGAGGTGAGATTTTTTAATACCTCCCTTGACTTCCTCTATCAAATTGACTTTAACATCCATCCATCCCAGAAAAGGTTGGCATTGTCCCATTCTGCGGAAAACAAAATCTAGTAAGTACACTGATTAAAAGTTGTCATATTGAACCTTCTAGTCAATGTATCCTAAATAATCCTCTATCACACTCTAAATAAGTGAAGGATTCACCAATAATATCTAATGAAAAAAACACCCCTCACCTCCACCAGGGTTAGATGCATATAATCCAAAATCTCTGTTTCCTCCTGTACCTTGAGAGAATGATACATCCTATTAAAATAGTTCCCACAATGTTTTTTGTCCCATATATATATATTATATTGAATTCATAGTCATTTAGTAACTCTGACTAAAGCCTATGTCACAAGTTCATACATCTCTATATGAAGATACACCCGAGACTTTGCTGTTCTGAGTATACAATAATGCGATCTCATAGATATTAGTGCCTCCACAT
Organism: Viscum album; assembly: GCA_963277665.1. Taxonomy (NCBI): domain Eukaryota; kingdom Viridiplantae; phylum Streptophyta; class Magnoliopsida; order Santalales; family Viscaceae; genus Viscum; species Viscum album. Next base: position 1,174,636,991 of record OY728120.1, read on the forward strand.
ATTCAGAGCAATGAATACCACTACCAACTCCAGGTCATGTGTAACATAGTTATACTCTGGGATTATAAACTACCATTACAGATATGTGAACACAACCTACCTCATCATTAACCGGAAACTAGGTCTAGCTTCAGAGTTATACCAATACATTACATACTACACTCCTACCTTTAATAATGTCAAAAAATAGTGAATCTATCAGCCTCAGGTATCAATAATCTATGTCTCTTAGATATTTGTTTAGGTAAATGTATTCCCTTTCCAGGTGATGGGGTCAATGGGGCTGAAATCATAGATAATTATTCCAAAAATATCATATAGTTCCCTGAATCGCCTTGAATGCTTCATACATATGTCAAGATGTTGTGTGGATCTGATGAAATAACTTCAACAATAATTATTGTGTCCACAAGTAAACTATACTCAAAAACAACATATCCTATAAAGTGAACCTCACAGATCCAAAACTAGCACATCTAAATCCAAACATAAATATTGTTTTCATGGAGTATGTGTAGGACCACGTTAATGTGAACTACATGATTTTCTTCTAATGTAGAGTAAATGAGCATGTTATCAATTAAGAAAACTAAAAATAGGTCAATGTATGAATAGAAAAAGTAATTATTTGAATTCATAAACAAATAATGGTAATTATTTACAAAATATGACATTACCATGATCTAATAGTTCACATAATGAAATTAGAATTCCATATTCAGAATCATAGGTTCGTGAAACCTCTATAGCTGTTATCTAGTGCTGAGAAAGATAATTTAGAACCAACTAGAACCTCTCAACTAGTTAAATAGATTTATAATACATTTAATGAGTTAAATTTTATTTATCATTTCCTAGTTCATGTTATGATAGTCAACACAATGACACATGTACATGTTTTACTCTTTTTTAGCACACAATTGTTACTACCTAGGGGGTCAAACTAGGTCTAATAAAACACTTCTACCTATGGTCCTCCAACTACATGATGTGCTCCCAATGCATAGTAGGGGCCATTCGATATTCGGAATGAGATATCAATGCAGTACCAATTTTCATGTAAATGAATATTTCTATCTACATTAATGGAGGATGTATTAGGAAATCCTCCGAGATGACTCTCATAAAGTCCTCCGCTAATGAAGGAATATATATTTTGAAAAGTCAAACTTCACAATGTGATATAATTAACTGATGATGGTTGATGGGATACATATTCTTACATGAAAGACCCACCCATTCCACCATGATATATCTCTAACCTAGAATGAAAATCTCATCCCATTTGTCTGGAAGAATCAAGATTTTCTGCGTTGACTATCAATATAGGCGTGGACCATGGAAAAATAATCAATAACTAATATAAAATGATAAGTATTATTCATGAATAAATATTTTCCCACATTAATCACTTCACACTATGAAATATATCTCATTTCCAGCAGATATGTGATAAAGAAGAAGAGTTTCACGTAGCATACTCAATATATAGATGTTGGTAAAAATTCTCAACTAGAAGATCTAGATAATTTTACATGAATAAGGTGTCGAAATAAATAATCACATATGTTTTTCATAGTACATAGTAATGAGTTCAATAAACAAATATTACCCCCATTATTTCATCTTATACAGTCTTGTAATAGCATTCTATGGCTTGGAACTGTCCATGGCCCCATTTTCCAACTCTATGTTCCTGATGTGGGCCACCTAGTGGGGGTTTTTAGGTTTATATTGTATAATAATCAACCAAAAACATATTCAACCTACGTTATATCTTATTATATTATTAAAAAGACACCTCCTTGAGGGATAACCTGTAAACAAATGGGATATCCCTAATCAAAGAGGTGCAAGTTCTATGGAGGTCCATCCACTATTTATATGTCATACTAGAATGATGGGATGGGAAATCATGAGACAAGTTACCTATCCTATAACATGAATATAATTTCCTTTATATGGGTGGAATGGATACACTTTGATAACACAAAATGACAAATACACCTATCTGATTCTTAGAATGAGGATGTTGCCTTCATGGAAACATCATCATCTGTCTCCTATAAGGTGTTGTACACGACTCATTCATGGGATATCAACTGCCAGAAATAGCCACTAGGTTACTCTCTTCAAAGAATATCTTGATAATTGGAGCTCACTCTAACACTCCTGTAGAGGTAGGGAGACACAAGGAAGCTATACTTGAACATATCTCACCGTAGAGTCCTTAATTGAACATCCTCATCTGAAAAAAATCAATATCATACCACATAAAGGGAGCGCTACATGAGGTTAGTGAACCTCGTAGAAATTTATGAAACTATATAAAACCACACTATTGCATAAGTTTATATTGGTTATAAAATGGTTTAATGAAAAAATGTGCAATAATCATGATGAATTTTTTTCTAAAATTCTGTCCCTGAGAGTGTCGTCTAATTATGAGTCCATTAAACAAGACACCATCAGTGCCGTAATGCTCTATGAAAAAGATTGTATACAAGAGAAATAGTATTATCATTCATGGTATGAAACAACCTAAAGACACAACCCAAAGACTCAAAAAAATACCCCAACACATATAGGTCTAGATCATGATAGAAACTCATAGTCCGTTGACACTAGAACTCATAATGTGCACCAAGCCAATATAAATCATCAATATGAACTTATGGTACTAATTGAAACTCAATAGGTGTGTGTGATTATCCAAATCATCCTAAAGTAAAAAACTCACGAGATGGTGGTTGAATTGATCCTTAGTAACTCATCTAATCATAGTCACAATCCTGAATTAGTAACCACATTTTTTGTTTGCATGGAGTCATCCTGAATGTAATCAGTACACACCATAGTCTGATGATAATATATACATGGGGAACTAAATCACGAAGGAAATTATATTCACTCAATATTAAATTATGCATGTACCATTATACCAAACAACTAATGTCCTATTATATGGAGTCAAAAATCATGTAGTCAGGGTCCTGCTGAATAGACATGTCGGCCACCACACCAACACTGGGTTCCATTGAATGAAAGCAAAACTGGAGAAAATTTCACACAGTATCCTTAAGTCCCCACTAATCCTCACAAGGGGAGAACTATGAAGACCATCCAAAGGAATGAACATCTATGATACTACTCTATCATAACCTAACCCAATGGTATCCTCCTGGTAGACTGAAGTCTGAGTTTTTTCAATATCAAGACCACCTCTAATTTGTTTGTGGAGAGACACATTCATGTAAAAGGCAGAAATTTTAGGGAAGTCCATTTTATATTATACCTTTTCACATTCACACAACTATCATCATGAAACATTATAGTGGAAAAATAATAAAATTAATGGAATATCTAGTTTATAAAAATTCATGCAATATAACCAGGGAATACATTTGAGTACCATAGTATAACCCAATGTCAAAAAAAGGAAAAATTAAATTAAAAAAAAAAGTGGTCCTAAATTGAGAAAATTTAAACAGAAGAATGTTGAGAGACTGTGAATCATTATCTCCAAGACCTACCACCATACATTGCCAATTAACATAGTTATGACACCGCTCTATCGAAGTCACCACTGATCGATCCATCATCTGCATAAAACATTACACATGTGCAAAATTCTGTTATGGGATGAGTAGATACATACCCAGTAGAACTCCTGAAAGCCCATTAAGGTAGTATCTAAGAGATATAATGAAATATCATTTAAAACCATATTAAATGGGAAATAGAAAAAAAATACAAATATATAATTATAATTTATCCCTGATGAGAGGGAAAGAGGATATCAATCTCATATCCCAACCAAAGATGAAGAGTCTACCTATATCTCCAAAAAATTAATCCTTGATTCCTATCAGCAAAATAAATTACACAATAATTTGTGTGGAGGCTCCAAAATTAGGTTAATATTCTCCACATAATATGGATAACTCACCCACGTAGAGGACCCACAACCCACCAGATCTTGAAGACAAGGGGGTGCAATAATTTAGATAGAGGACCCATTCCCAGTGTAGGTTAGTATAATATCTACCTGATTAAATATTATTGGTAACCCATTCACTGGTATGAAATGGGATTACCATCCCCGACAACTCTATGATGATCCTTCCCGATCAAAACCATCATTAATTATTTCCTAATGATGTTTCATGTGTTGAAAACAATTTGTCATATAAAAAATGACACCAACAATTCCACCAGCAGATTTAGTGCAGAAAATGACTAAGGAAATGCTACTTCATTCAAAAATATGAGTCCAAATAATTGATATACATGTAGAAGATCTTGTAGGAGGGAATAATAAATGTTTCGGTTCTCTAACATGCATGTGACTCTTATTTGTTTCCTAGGACTATTCTTTTATTAACATGGATTTGAATCCAAAAATGTATACATGATGTGTATAAGTGGTACATGATATTCCTCAACTACTTGGGGCATGTACGTCTGATCTTGGTTTTTATTCATGTACTTCAGGCTATGCCCTTATACTAGGCCTAAGTAAATCATAGGCACTAGACCATTCCAATATACTCCAGGATTACATGATATGTCAGACATCATGGGATCCAAAGAAGTTTCCATCTAGCACACATATTTTCCACCTGGGGAGGTTTACATGACATGTGGGACTAAACACCTGGTGAGGGACCATTAAATCGACCTGAACCCCAGGAGTAATAGTCTGGGGGTTACAAGATGTGTGTTCATCTAAGATACAATGTGTGTAGTCAATAATTTTATAGATCACATCACCACATGATATATGTTATAGATCGTGTATTTTCACTATGAAGCTCAACGTTTGACACCAAAAATTGAAAGGAACTACCTCCTGCTTCTATTTCCTCACCTCTAATGTTTGATAATTGGAAAACCAAATCTAATAATCTTATCAATGCGGTTCCATGCATCTCTTAAGCCTACAATAACCCAGTTCTACACGTGGAAAAAATATAAAATAAATATCAACTACATTCAATTCCTACAAGTCTTCAAACATCATTAAATTTTCCATGCACACAACCTCCATGAATACAGGTGTTTGATGATGCTCGAACCCACCCCTATAATGCTGAATCATGACCCCATTATCCAATGATGAAGAATGAAAAGAATGGATATGGGAAATTAATAAGAATAAATGTATAACCATAATTGGATGATTTTATCATAAAAAATTATTATATGTGGTATCCTAGGTGATAACACAAAATTATAGGAAAAAATTGAATTAAAAAAATATAATTTGTATATTGCGGTCATTTAAAGGATCAGATGCATGATGATCTAAAGTAGATAATAATAAATGAAATTATAAATTTTATAAAGTGTAAAAACCCAATTTAAATGTCCTCGTAACATGTGGATTGATTGTTCATGAAGAATCCATTTGTTAGTGAAGGATAAGTCACACTATATATGCTTCCATTAAATCCGCCTTGATCTAAGGAACCATTAACCTATGATGTGATATGTCAATAAAATATTCATAGAGATCTTCTCAATGATCATAGTTTTATGAAGGTAACAACATACAATTCATTTAATGGTAATTATATCAAATATTTTACATTATGGAAATTTAAAAAAAAAAATTTATTTAAAAAATTTATTTTTATTAAACACATCGCCAATGATGAATTTAACCACACATCTTCCACCAAAAAACTTTAGGTTGCACCTAGGGCAAACCCCACATTATCGATTCAACCATGAATAGAGACACTATATATTAGTGAATCCACAATTTTAGGAAAACTAAACATGCATGATATTTATATATTTAATATTTTTTATAATATAAATATGTGGCTCACCAAGACATAGAATGACACCCCATCTTAGTACCTAGCACAAAAAATGTTCCTTAATATATTCAAAACCACAAAAGGTAAAACAATAGTAACTATATTAACATAAATTTTTTCATATGAAATTATCCTCTTTCTGTGTAGTCCTTATTAACGTGTTTACCAATCTGGTAAAAGTTTGAAAAAAACATTGATAGTAACCAACCACACCTATAAAACTATATACATATGATTTTTCATCTATTTAGGTCATTATTGGGCCACCTTTAACTTCATAGGATCATTTGAGATTCCTTCATTGGATAAAATATCTAAATGAAAATAAGACTTTTGAAGATATAAATCAGAATTTATAAATTTTCCATATGATTTTTTATAAAGTCCAGATCAATTATCCATAGTTTATTCTCGTGGTCCTCAAGAACTCTTATATTACACCATTATATCACAAAAAAACACATAAAAAATATGAATAAATACATAGAATACTTTGTTTATTATATCTATGAATAAAGAGGGTGAATTAGTCGGTCCAAATGAAAATAATGTGAACTCATAATGTCAATTCCTCATCAAAAATTTTATCATTGGAATATATTCCTTGTTTAAAAATAATTCATGACACCCATAATAATGTTTAGTCATTGAAAAATATTGAGCATAGTGATGATGATAGAATAGTTCATCAATATGAGGTTGATGACACATTTTAATTTACGTAATATCATTTAAATCCCTATAATCAATGGACAACCTCATTGATCCATATTTATTATAACTGAAATAAACTAGGGATACCAAATGTGAAACCCTAGGGAATACATATATCTTACCTCATAAATTCTCTTGTTGTTTCTAATAATCTACTAACTCCAGAGTGGTCATTCTGTATGGATTACTTGATATTGGTCTTGTGGTATATTTAAATTAATATAAAAATAAACATAATCATCATGAGGGTGTTATGTTATTTCATATATAAATACAATAATGTATTAATTAAAATAGTTAAATAACACATATTGAGATTAAATTTTTCATCAATATATTTATATTCTTTTTTTCACAAAGAATAAAATTTATATGAGCCACTAGGGGTGGATCTAGACATGATTCAGTGGATGAATTCTCCCCTAAAATGATAATTAATTTCACATTTTCCCAAGGAATTATAAATTGTCTCTCATTGAAATTAAAAATTTCCCCATATTTTGATGGATAGTCCAAACCATTTATTATATCGAAATTATCCATATGTATACAAATGATGTTAGAAAATTGGGCATTCTTCTGTGTAATAAGGTTAACTAATTATACTGTCCTTATTTCAGAGAGACATCCATTAGAAGAATTAAAAAAAACTCCGTTATTATGATTTTAGGAAAATATAAAATTTTATTTGAAAACATAGAAGATATAAAATGTTCCAATGCTTAGGAATTATATATAGAATCATATAAATATGATTATATGATTGATGTACCCACAAACACATTATTTGGGACTTCAATATCTAATATTGTGAATGTATGAACTTATCCTTTCTACCTTTAACGTTTCTATTAAAAGATTTTGAATTACTAAGGAGAATCATTTGTATAGTGTATCATTTTCTTACAGTTAAATCATTGAACATTTAAAGATTCTTTCTTATAATTGAAATCCCAAGAACAATGTAATTTCTCTCCATACATATGGGAAACTCCCATTTCTATCATGAATCATCCACAATTATTATACCTATATTTTTTACAATAAGAACATTCCAGACTTTAATTATCTGATGTGTTTCATATCCTTTTACATTATGTTTAGTAGCCCTCTTCTTATCATTTTATCATTCAAATCCATCTGATTTAGGAAATTAAACTTTTTCCTTGATATCACCTGATATTGTGTTCTCATATATATATATATATATATATATATATTTGTGGTTTGGGGGACTGGTTCTCAATACTAGATTTTCATAAGAGAAAGTTCCAATATTGATCTATTTATTTCATTAATTTTTCACTTATTCCCATGTTAACCATATATATTGGGCTTCACATACGGAATAATTTTCATATTCCTTTTTAGACATATTAATTATATTTATATATCCATTCATTTCTCATAAGAATTATTTTTTCTATAAAGTATAAATTAAAATCCATCCACTCTATGTTTTTTATTTCGTATTCATCCTCATTATTTAGTATTGATGAACACCATTTATCTGAATCTCATGTGATATGATAAGATGACCTGGAATGTTTTTCCCATTGAATACTTCCTTGAGAAATAAATATCTTCTCTATGGAAAATTTCCATTTCTCAACAACATAAATATTTTAATCCAATTAAATGATGGAGGTTTTGATATATAAAGTGGCATAACATTGTTACAACACAATATTTTCAGTTGGATTATCCATACAGATATGTTATTGGTCGTAAATTGAGTCACCTACTGCAATATATATATAATTTATCCAGTTTGAGTTGTAGCCCCAACTAAGTATTAATTTTCATTAACATGATAGAATTACATCTTTGGATTACAAGTACTGGTTCATTTCCCATTACATCCTCATGGATCAATTTCTATACAATGTAACACACTAGGATAGATCCTAAATATATGGGATATAATTTATAATGCCGAAAATATTGAAACATGTGAAATAAATTAAAACATTTATTCATATCTAATAATAAACTAATAAGAATTTTCATTATGAATGTTTCCAAATCAAAATAATATTTGTATGTCCTTTATAATGCTTTTTAATGAATATGTTTATTGACTGAAGAATATCCCACGGTAGTTTCGAATGAGGTGTGCAACAAAGTTTTTTATTATACACTAGGCGATGTTCAATTGAAATACAAATTAACCATTTTTAGTGTTATTACCCCTATGTAAAACTATATAATATAACTATCCACCTATAGTATCGAGTGAGGGATATATTTCTAGTAAATCTATATAATCTCAATTTTACCAATATAATTGTATATTTTCCTATAATTATACTTTTAATCAATGTAAAATAAATCACTAATATTAGTTTTATTTAATCTAGTTTCCAAGGATTCTAATAGAATTCCAAAAATTGTAACTGTAAATACCTCCACACAAGTAGTATAGAGTCTTTAGATACATTATTACATTAGAACTAGATACAAGGAATCACATCCCAAAGGTCCAAATAATTATGTAGTTTTGGTAAAATAGATACTTATATGAATATCACATTATATTTAAAATAATAAATATTGTGAAATCATATTTTTTGGAGATCAATGTAGTTACGATTATCATATTCCTATGTATAAACCATAATACACTTCTTGGAATCCTAAGGAAAGGAAGAAAAGTCACGTGGTAATATATAATCCCTAGTAATGATATGTTTATAGTAGAATATAGCATGAATAAATATAGGCGAATATGTAGGGGAAGGTAAATAATTAAAACACATTCCATTTAATCAATAACTTGAACATTAAGAGTAATATTTATATATTAAACGTGCATCAAATAATTAAATTTAAATAATAACATGATCTTGATACATATCCATCGATAATATTACTAATCAAATAATAACATGGACAATAATAACTAATATCATAACAGAAAAGTGAATTATTCTTAACATCATAACTATACCGTAAAGGAATTTTTCTAAGACACCACACATAAATGAGAATGTTTTTTATGATATACACATTCAATATTTCCTTATGAGACCTACCAATACATAGAGGGGATACAATAGAACTAACCAATCAAATACCAATTCTAATGAATTCATCATAATAAGGGGATAAAACATAATCAATGTGATAATTGTTTTATTAAAAAACTAATTAAATATAAGATTATTATTACCCTAATCAATAATCATAATAACAAAACCATCTAGAGTAATTATAAGATTGAATAAAAGTAGTACATACTCCATAAAATAGATTATTAACCATACAAAAATAATATTTTTGATATCATTAAAAAATATACCTAATAGAGAATATGTAAATTGAGGGTTGATTTCATTGAATAATATAAATGAAATAAAAAAATACATCAAAAAATTCATTATGAAAATATCATTTTCACTTTGAAAATCACTTTAAAATTTTAGAAAATAATTTGAATTTTTTTTCCTCATGTAGAATATTGAAAACATATAATATAATATTTAAAACAATGTTGGTGTGCAATTCAGTACATGTTGTATATGTTTGAAAAAAATTCTTTTCAAATGGTTCTAAAAATATTACAAATTACCTCAACTGAAAAATGAAAATAATATTCCATTCATAAAATTTTTTAAAAATTGAATGTTGGGTAAAATTGAAATTACTACCAATTTTTTGGAATAATAAGAAAATTGGATTTATTTGAAAATGTTGATATGGATGAAAATAGATATTTTAAAGAAAATAGAAATTAATCATCTTTTCATAAAAACCATTTTTCAATAATTTTTTGTTACAAATTGAGGTAATGGTACTATTACATGAAAAGTTCATGACAAACTAGTTTTGAGGAATAATTATTTTTTTAATATAGAAATATTAACAAATTTCCCCATCATAGGCTTAAACATATGCATTTAGGAATAATAATGATATTACAAAGTAAACACTTACCAAATTTGTATATTTGGAATCATAAGCCGCACGAAAGAAAAAAAACAAAAAATAAAGAGTTATACTACATAAATATAATGATACTATTAACATAAAATTTAAAGTGGTTATTATATACAATAAAAAATAAGTGGTAAATATGGAATATGTCTCATGGAATTAAAAGGTAGGTAAGAAGCCCTTACCACATGTATGATTTCATTAGTATGTGTCCAAACACCCTGTATAATAAATAATAATATATTATAAATATGATCCCAAACCATAAACATATATATAATTTCATATATGATCATATAATATATTTTTTGCACTTTTTTATTAACAATTATTTATTAAAATTACTATACTCGGTGGCAGATACTTTGTTTTTCATGTATATTTGGGGTTGGAAATTGCGATATGTGTTCATTGATCGTGGTTCCATATCATATAGAGTGTTAATAATTATATTCATATTTTATATATTTATTATATATATATTTATAATATTTCATCAAATTTAGGTATAGAAAAATGAGTTACACCATTCATTGAGATGTTATGTTGTATATACGCGTTAACGCTGTTTTCATTTTTTTGATGGATTTAAAAAAGAAAGATAAATAGTATTTCATATTTTTAGAATAATTATAATCTCATGTATATCATATATATTTGCTAAATTTATCCTTATCACCATCAGATTTCAAAATACAATGAATAATGTTTCACATGGCTTCGTGGAGGTGATGTTTTCACAAAGGCATAAGAAACATTATCATTTTCAAATAGATTAGAAGGTAAAATGGTAGATGTGACATTATAATTTTAGAATTTAAATATATATAAAATATGAGATATAAAATTTAAATATATCATTATATCCATCCATGAGACATGGTATTTCATGAATAATTACATCGGTTTGGGAGACAACAGTCCATTGTACAGATGATCGAAAATAGCATTTCATATTTGATAGAAGTTGAGATAGATATTTGTTATTATATTATAATAAAAAATATAAGTATATGGGATATAATATTTTTATTATTTAAATATATTTTTAATTTGATAAGTGATTATTGGATGAAAAAAATGATGATGTATGGTTAAGAACTATACCTCTTCTTCATATAACTCGTATAGATTTATTCCAAAATCCTTAATAGAATTATTTATTGATCAAACCACGAAATATATGTAATTTATAGGAATTTAATGAATACATTTTAGTTTTTTGATGATTCAATGGGGTTTTATGTGTTTATATGAGATAATAGTGGGTTTTGTTTTCTATGTTGGGGGTAAGACACACTTGGAATTATGTAAACAAAAAAAATTAAGGGGGAAACTAAGTTAAACACATTATATAATATAAATTATTATAATTAAAAATATTGATTCCAATTTTTCATATTAATCTCCCTAATGTTATATAATTTTATTTAAAATCAGACCAACACACGTGGTGAAAAAATGGGTTTCCTATTTTTTTTACAAAAGTATAATTTTTTATCCAAATTGTACAAATAATTTATTCCAACAACCTAAATAAATTCAATAATATTATTATTTAAAAAATTATATATTTGTAAAAATTAAAAAAACAAAAAATATCTTGTAATATAATTTAGATAAGAGGTTGTAATTAAAAAATTGTTTTGTATACTCTTCGTTGAAAATTTACACTTTTACAAAAATTAAAAAAAATTCAAACATCGATTATTTTTACATGATTATTTCAAAAATGATGTTAAATTTTATCAAAATATAATTTAAATAATTTTAATTTTATTTTATGAAAATTTAAAAATGCAAAAAAATATTTTTTATATAGTTACAGGTTTTTAGACAATATTTTTTTGTTTCAAATGAATTTAAATTTTATTTATACACTATTTATTTAAAATAAATTCCTTTCCCATGGAATTTTGGTAACTGATCTATTACTATTAATACTTTCCAATTTAGTGGATATGTAACAATGATATACTATTTTACATTTCTATTAGACACGGGGTTACATGAATCACAAGATATCAAATAGATTGAACTTATTTAAATAGAAATATATCAGAAAGTATAAGGTTGTAAAATGAAATATGTATTCCCATGGTAATTTAATTGAAAAATGTAGGAATATAATTTATTTCATTTATTTATTATTTAACTCTTAAGAAATATATTATTATCATAAAATATATATAAGAGGCTCTCAAAATGATTAATAGTTTCTAGAGAATGCAAAAAATGAATGTGTTTATTTTGTGAATAAAATTTGAAGATATAATAGCGATTAATAAAAACATGGGATGTTTAGATATTATCTCCAAATTCATTGATTTTTTAATGAGTTTAGTTCATCGTACACACCATAACAAAATGGTTCTACTAAAATAATGAATATAGGTTTGGTTGAAAACGATGAAACCATACTGATTGACAACAATACTTCTCAATTAAATTCGAGGTATGATATTTGAGTATTATTTAACATTCTCAATTACTATTAAATAAGTAAATAATTTATTTTAATCTTTAGTATATGAATAATAATGAAGACCCATGATTGAGATACATAATGGTGTTATTTTTGACCGTCAATGGTGATGATGTTATGATGTTTTATCAAAGAGGTATTGATGCTATTTACATTGGATATACTCCTAGTGGTGGAGGATAAATGTGTTATAACAAATAAATTTGAATTATTTTTTAATATATATGTGTGGAATTAATGTAACATTGTGATAGAAAAGGTTTATAATCAACTGCAGATACAAGGGGAAGTATTGATAACGTTGTTGTTGTTAAAATGAAGAGAAATTATATTATTGATGTGATGATATGAAAAATTTAAAGGAAGTGGGATTTCATTCCTCCATTTCATGTGAATAGGTACACTTGCATTTTTCTCATTCATTGTTGAGGAAGAAAGTGTATATCTGAAGTATCAATAGAGGTCAATGAATAGAGGTTCAAACAGTAATAACATAGTGAATTTCTTCACAACTTATTTATATACAGTGGTTTGTCCAAGAAATGTTGAATAATATTTGAATGTAAATAATAATAATTAAAAATGATAAAATGTATCTATACAAGAAAATAATTTCAATTGAAAAATGTGTGTTTTTTAAAACTAATTAATTGAAAAAGGTTGATTTTCAATATAGAAAAAACATGTGTGTAAGGGTTACTTATTAGTAAAAGACATTGAATTTGATGCAACATTTTTCCCAATTTAAATACATGAAAAAATATATATTACTTAATATCTCTTCATAATTATTATAAAATAAATTACAAATTGACGTCTTGCCTTATTTTCTAAATGGAGTGATAGATGAAAATTTTTATATTGAGAAACCACGTAAATTTGTGTCAAGAATAAGATGAAGAATTTATTTTTAAGTTGAATAATAATTTATATGAGTTTAAAAATCTCTATGATCATGGTATTTTATGATGAAAACTAGGTTAAAATAATTTATGTATACAAATAGAAGAGGTGAAAATAGACTCTATATAAAACATAATCCATATCTTTTCTCAAAGTGGGATTTTATGTTGATGACTGGTTATTCATATGAAAGGATATAGAAATATTTAAAATTATTTCATTGTAGATAAATGATTAATTTAAAAAATTTATGATACGATAAATTAAATACATTAATGGAATATAAATCTCTCAAAAGAAATGGTATAATTTCCTTTCTCAATAGAAATATACTATTGATAAATTGATGAGATTTGGAATGGAATAATATTACTCTATTTACACGTTGATTTTTAGGGGAATAATGTTAAAAAATATGGTTATGGAAAGGATTCCAATAATAATAAAACTATCAAATTTAATAGATGTATGTTATATCTCACAACATCAAGGAGAAATTTAATGTATGTTATTACATTTCGTTCCATGTCTCAATGTGCACTAGAAATATCCATTAAGTGGGAAAAAAATAATTAAAAAATATATTTGTGGGAATAATATTTTTTCATTGAAATATTAATTAATATGAAATATTTATATATGTGAATAAATAGAATAAAGTTGGGTAGGTTTTGTCACACAAATAATTTCCACAAATGGTTGAAAATATCGTTTGGAGATTGATCTATGATTTATAATACAATGACCCTAAATTTAGTGGATTTCTTCAACTAAGATGTTGAGTATATAGTTATGAATCATGTATCCTCATAATTAATAAGTATAAATTCCCAAATGGAAGATTTGGTTAATTTGAACCAACTACTTCTCTTGGGTTGTGATAAAAAAGTCCAATAAATCCCACCATGATTCTTGGGAAACATTATATATCTAGTAAATTAAATATTAACTATTATTTTGTCATATAATTTTAGTAAATGAATGAAATAAAATTGGATTATTTACATATAAAAAATCATGAAACTGATATATTCACTAAAATATTTCTAAAGGAATAGTTTTAAAAGTTGATATTGGTTATGGGTGTTCAACCTCAGTCAATTCAATGATAAGTTATATGGTAATATGTTCGATATCTCATCCAACCATTGGAAAGTTTTTTATAAAGGGGATAAAATATATAATATAAATATATCCATTGATATCTTTTTTACGTAATCCAAGAGATCATATATTCAAGCAGAGTTTCTAAAAGGGATAAATCTTGATGTCACTATCTTTGAACTGTTTTTACAGTTTTTTTACATTTATAGAGGATCATTTTCATTATATTTTGATATTTTTTTGGTGTGGTGATGATTTTTTTGGTTTGTGAGTAGTTTTTTAATCACTTATTTGTGGAAAAAATGTAATATCAATTAAATGATTATAGTTTCATATACCATTTTATAACACATAGTATAAGAATTATTATATAAGTGGTCCATTTATTGAGTTTTAAATAATTAAGGATTTATTTTTCTTTTTTTAAAACATAATTTGATGGTGGAGATTATTGATACCAGTAGGAGTAGATTTTTTTTCCAATAAATGATTTTGGCTGATATAAAATTGAGTTTTTTTACTAAGTTTAATTTATTTCCAAGACATGAATCAATAATTTATAAAATGAGGAGTTCCTTTCATATGATGATTTATTAACTATTATTAATGTATCAAACAAGTTGGTTTATGTTTAGAGAAGAAATATTTTTTTCAGTATAATAATGTGGAATCCAGTTGATGAGTTTTATAGATTCAATTTTGTAGACTGTGATGTATGGATCGATCATACAAAGATGAACTAACAAAGAAATATTTTATGCACCGAATGAGGTGATCAGATTGTGGTTCAAACCAAATGTCTGTATGGCCATATTAACATTTATATCTAGCATAGTTGACTAGCTAATGAATAATAGGTGATAAATTACTATACTTGAATGTTTCAAATAACATGGTTACTAATAGTTGTCATGAAACAATATGCATTTTTTTTTAATTTTTCATGAAGGGAAAAGGTTACAATATCATTATATTAACATTTATAGTATCAAAAAATATAGGCGTCCAAGATTGGTCATTCGACATAGCCATCCAATGTAAGCCCATCAGGTTGAGTAACTCAAATTTATTGGATCAGGTAATCATGTATATTGTTATGAAAAATTCATTGATATAATATCAGATGGAGATGTATGAAGGTCACTAGTTGATGATTGAACATACAATCAGATGTAGATAATAAGAAGTCATTAGATATAGGTTTCCAAAAATATATTATTGGATAGATATTTAGTTGTGACTTGGTATAGGGGTTTGAATAATTTGAAACAATATTCGATAATGATGTATTAGATAAGGGGTTGATCATATTCTAGAAGAGTATTTATTTGATTTAATAATATTGAGGTTGATATGTATGTAACATGTTTATAAATATATCCTATTTATGATGATGGTTTACTGAAATTGTTGAATCTTTGTTTCAAAGAATGATTTTAAAAATCTAGTAATGTCTAATATAATTGGAAGTTTGTGGTCTGTCAACTTAAGAATAATTTTAATGGGGAATTCCAATATGGATAGGTAAATAAAAAATTTAGATCCCCTTTCTCCCTTTATTTATAGAGAAATAATTCCTATAAAATGTTTATTTAGGGGACAATGAATATGTTTTTGAATCTATGATAGCTGTTGACGAACTTATTTTCCATCCAAAGTGATTCATAGATATTTGTATGCATATGATGAAATATAATAATACATATTATATCTGATAGAGTGGTAAGAGGAAGATGATTCATTTTAAAGGGAATAATGTGGATAGGTAATTAGACATAATGTATAGGACCATGTATACAAATATACGGAAAATAAGATAGAGATATACGGGATTGAGAAGTAATCAGCTGGAGATGTTGTTACAAATTACAATGTAATAAATTGAAGTGGATTAAGGAATGATTTCATGAAAAACAAGTGAATAATCAAAATATAACAGTGATTGTTTATTGAAGCCTATTGGTGATTATTTATTTCAATGTGGAGAAACATTTCTTATCATATAATCTATGTGAGGACAACATGCGGTGTGAAAAAATATAATTCTATTAACTTTATTGATATTCCTTATTTTATGAAAAAAATAATGTATTCTTTGTTATATGTGCGGTCGTTACTATTTCAAATAAATGGAAAGTAATATCAACTCTTTTTGAGTAGTGAAGCTTGAAAATTCTTGTATTCTTTTGGATGTGCTTGTGTGATAGTCCATCGAAGTTTCATTTATATGTAACTAGAGGGATATGTTGATTTATAGTTGAAAACCTAAAAATTGCATATATATGAATCACCCCTATTGGATTACACTTCTCATGAATGGTCCTTATAGGGAAAACAAGATTCCAGATTGTATATACCATTCAAGGTGTTAATGGAAAATATGAAATGTGTAGTAAAGGATGGCTGAGAAGGAGGATATACATTTACTATGAATAGAAAAATACTCGATCAATAATTTTATAGGATAAATGGTGGGGATTTACACCATTAAGTAGTTGATAGAATTAAGAGACAAATAAGTTAGGGTGATTACTATAAAAAAATTTGAGAGATAACCCAGACACAATGTTTTTTGTTTTTATGTAGATTCTATTAAATAACATCAATTCAACAAACTATGATTACTATATTATGTTTATAACATAAAATAGACGAATAATAAAAATTGACGACTTAAAAATGATGTTACCCAACATAAAAAAGAGTAAACATGGATGTGATTATTATATATTCTATTTATTTTGAATTGATTCAGGTTTCAAATTAACTATTATTTCATTCAAGAAGTGCATCAAATATATATACAATGATCAATTAAAAAATACGCATGTTTGTGGTTGATATTGTCTTATGTATTGTGTAGAAATATACATGAGAATTAAATCCATTAACACTAAGAGATTAATAAACATGATAAATTAAGTATCTTTATTATCAAAAGTGGTTATGTGGAGTTTAATTGAAATTCCTTATATAGATTAATGTGAATTATTGTTTTACTATATTTTTATTGATTCAATGATGGATTATATTATGTTATAATGTAATATATAGAAGAAATATAATAAATAATAACATGACAATGTATATGCACCAATGTAATATTAGTTGATGGTAACAACAAATCAATAATCTTAATGTATCATGGAACATGGTGTGTGAGTTAAAAAGAAAATAAATAAAAATATTCAAATGTAAGTATTTGATAATACTATTGAAACTTATTATACACCTTATGTATAATAAATAGCCTAAGGTTTTGATGATTTATGATATGGTATAGTTCCATATTAATAATACAACTTAAGTATTTATTATAAACAAGTAATGAAATATTAAAACATAACTAGTATTAGTGTAATATTTTCATGGGAGACAGATGAGATGTGAAATTCTAAACATGGATAACTAAAGGGAATATAAAATTCTAGGATGTTTCATTTGTTAAGTAATGGTCTTTTGACATTAAATAAAAGACGTGGAAATTGAGAATTATGTCTTGAAGATGTTATAGACTGTGAGTTTTATGAATCAACTAATCATTATTCCTATAACCTTTAAGGACCTATGGGTTGAGCCTAGGGAGGAAATGGTATCATTATAAACCATTTGAAGAGTAACTTCTTAATGATAAATAGTCATTATACTGTGGGGTAATGTTACATACCGAAATTAATATTAATTTTCATAGTATTTTGGTTTAATCATATTTCTATTTATATTATAATTTATAAATAAATTGTAGTTTAAATAATATGGGTATTTTTTTCAAATAAGAACTCAAAATAAAATGATAATACTTTTATTTTCATTTGTGAAATATAAACTTTGATATTTTATAAATTTGGAAATAACACCAATAATAATTTAAGTGATTTAATGTATAAAAGTAGGTTGTTGAAGAGTAAATGAATGAAAAAAGAAATTTCATATGAAATAGTTAAGTATCATAATTAATGGAATCCTGCAACCCCTTTTTGTATTAGTTTTTGTGAGACTATAGGGAAATATCAACAAAATATACATCCATACTGAATGTAGAATCACAAGGGTAATATAAGATATGATTCACTCTAAGGTTTTCTTAGAGATGAAAATATCTTAGGATTAAAGATAAAAAATGAAAAAAAGCAAATACTGATTCTTACTTAACCTTCTAGAAGCATGTCAACTCAAAGTCATAGTGTGCATATACTTATTGGAAAATTACATCATTAAAATTGAATGCAATAAACCCTTAAGAAGTAACTTATTTCAATTTGATATCCACTATTTTCGAGAACAATGTTCTCAACTAAATGTTTTCCTACTCTTTAATTAATGAAAATGTAATAATTAGAAAGTTACATGCATTATTGGGCTATGTTATCTTGGAATTTTGAAATTCAACATCTTTTGATTGTAAACCATATTGAATGATTCAGTTTCAAAAATTAAAATAGTGAATGAAATTTCAAAATCTATAGAAATTTATAAGTACACCATTTCCAATTAATCATTTTTTAAGGTAGAAAATATCTACAATACACCACTTGTCTAATTCCTCATGTCCATCCAACATAGAAAACTTTGGTTCCAACTAATTATTAGGGATAAAATCAGGGAAAAACTTTAGCTTAATTAGTTCAGGATAAGAAAATACCTCACTATGTATGGAAAATATAGTGAAAATTCATAATAATATTAAATAATTTATTTTGGATATAAAAAGGGTTCCTAATAAATGTAATCTACTGACAGGTTACTGAAATATGTGAAAGACATTCCTAAAATGATTTGATCAATCGAATCAATCTAAATTATTTTATAATTAAATTGAATAATTTATATATTATCTATAGAGATTAAATATAACTATATAATAAAGAATATGATCCATATGGGAATAGATAATAGAAATTTATGGATGAGTTTTGAAATTTTTGTGTCAAACAAATGTGTGTAATGATACAAAAAACATTCATAAAAATATAATTGATTAATAAAATTGGGAAGAGGTATTAATAAGATATATCTTACATAGAGGGCTATCTATTTATATTATTAAATACATAAACTTTATAGAGAGTATTTCATAATAAGAGTTGATTCATAATCTTTGGATATTTGTTTCATAAACAATTTTCAATTTTTATTATAAAATGAGATGTTGGTAAAGTATAATGTTTACATAGGATGATTTTTTATGAATTATTGATAATAGTTAACGAATAAACAATTTAATATCTTCCAATTTTTTATATAAAACATCACCATACTGATATTCTACTGCATTACCATTGATCTTTGGATAATGTATAAAAAGTGGAAGCCAGTCATTTATTGTATATATGGGACTTATTGTACTATATAATTATTGTCTTTTAAAAGGATAAAGAATAAATAAATCATTTTCTAGGAAATATAAATCAATTTATATTGAAAGAACATACATAAATATAGGTACCATCAGTTATTTTAAGGATATAATAGTTTTTTACATTGTATTTAAAAGAGTATATGTTTTTTATAGTAATGAATGGAAAATTTTATATAAATGTTCTGTTATCCAATGAAACTAATCCCAACACCACAACTAAAAATTTATTAATACTTTAACCATTATAATTATTGATATTTTTCATAATATTCAATTAATATTATTATTTTTACCCTTTAGTAATAACATCTACTTGAAACCCACAATAAAACACTTTTTCCAACTATTCTTTTAAAATTATTTTTCAATAGAGGATGTAAATTTTAATAGCCACCAAGTGTGCCCCTAAAGAAATAATGTAGTTGTATCAAATATAATGTTCTAAAATACCCTATACAATTAGAAGTTCGTTGTTAATTTATATAATAAAAAGAAACCATAAATATGTTAACATTATCATGGGTATAATTGTGTATGTGTTATAGAGTATAAATATCTATAATAATTGCACACATATTAATTATATTAACCCCAAAAAGTAAATTACATGTAATTTTATATACTTATTGATATACCTCATAGATTATGAATAACATTAATCCCAATTATCTTAGACTAACATGATAAATAACTTGTAATATTTCATACATTGATACATTTCATACTTCGAATTTTAGGCTGACTTAATTAGAAGAGTGTGGGTTTGTTAATGATCATGACATCAATTGTGATTTAATTATATGGGTTATGTTATATAATATTATAAGAGTTTCACTTGGGTCTATGATTGAATTTGACAATATAAATGAATGACAATGCATAATTGAGTGACATTTGATGTGTTAAATTACAAGGATAAATGCTATGTGGTGGGTTCAAACTAGTTAATATATTTCCAACAATCATAAACAAATGAGATATTGTATTATTTGTTGACATGATACATGACTAATAAAGACTCGTTTTATTATAAAAAATAACCATATAACCTTGCATAATGTTTTTATTGAAAATCTTGTGATGTACATGATTATTTTGGGATATTAGAGTTTTTTATTTGGATCATGTCGTACCCTTCCAAAACTAGACATGAAATGATATTTTTATTGATTATTAAATGTTTTTAAAATTTATAAATTAGAGAATCCCTATGTTTTTACAACACTACAATGGCATGTATGGTTACAAATAAAGGCCTTCAATTAATATTGATTATTGTTTAAATATTTTGTTAAGCATTTTATTGAAATTATAAAAATCATTTTTTAAGGTGATTAGATGGATTCATAATGAATTATAATATATTTATAACTTTTGTGATGATTTAGTGAATTTTGATGATAATTGAATATTATACAATAATTCCTTGACCACAATGTCATATAAGTCAACATTCCATGGTCACTTTCTTCATTTTGGTATTTTATACTTGTTAGTGCTTCTCAGGAAGCATTATTTATGATATAATTTAGAATTAACTTATGTTTATTATCAGGATTAATAAATATTTTATGTTATCATATAATTATACATTGATTAAATATATATCTTTAAAGATGTTTTATAATTATATGAATAAATGATGTGGAAGAAAAATAATTTTGTCATTATATAATGTTTGATAGAACAAAATTGTATGATTTTCCACCATTGAATGGAGGAATTTAAAAGGGAGACTAATGGGTGTCAGTTTAAATAAAAGGTTTCATTATATATTGGTAGAGTCTCTCTTTATTTAATGTCTCTCTATTTTCCTTCGAGGATGTGGTTCTAGTACACCATTGTAGAGAAGAGGTCCAACCAAATTATTCATTGATTCCAATGGCTATTGGAAACCATTATATGGATTAATCCATTTTTTCATTAGAAACTATCTCAGAAACACTTCTTTTGAATATAAAAAAATTGAATACACTTTTTTTATGATCATATTATTTTATATTTTTGATCCCAATTTTGGCCAATCATTTGATATTTATTTGGATTTCATGAACAAAAACTGGGAATTAATATTCTTCAATATACCCAATAATTATTATAGATATAAAAAATAAATTTTATAAAAAATTATGTATTTCACCCAAACATCAATAAATTCATGATTACTTCCAATTATAGGTCTTAGTTTTAGAATTTATCATTTTCCGGTTATACCTATTGACAGGTTGAAGCCAAAAAATGATTATTCCTCAAAATCCCAAAGCCCAAATTAATTCACAATAAATAACAAATTCTTCAATATATATGGTAATATAAAAACTTATTACAATGTTAACATTTAGTTATAATCATTGAACTATTCCTACTATTTTTGACTCCATAAGAATTACACTCTTTTAGAGGTACGAAATTTCCAACATGAGTCAAACAAAGTGATATATTTTACATATTAGTGATTATATCCTACAATCATGCATTATATATCAAAAAATTGATAATATAATGAATAGGAATAATTATTTTTTCCTTTTTTATGGTAAATGGAGATGTTTTTTTTGAGACAACAATCCTTATGAAATAACATACTAGATCCAAAAAATGTACATGGAAAATTTATAATAATTTTTTTGATATCAAAAGATATCTAAAATAATATCATAATGGTTCTAATAGTAATAACCCACATATGATAAGGTAAAAACTATTTTTATTTTTTATTAAAACTATTTATTTTTATGGGTTCAAGCTGTTTGAGATGTTAGTGGTGGACATGGGAAATTTTTTTGAGAGTTTATATTGGTAAGGAATATTTTTTTGATGATAGAAATATTATGGTACACTTTGGCATATTACTACATTACCAAAAGAATCATGTATTGACATGTAGTCCCAAGGGTTCCACTGACCACATGGTGGCCCTAGGTCATATACCTAGACGTGTACCAGGATCCTAGAGATAGAGTACATATTACTCAGAGGACCCTTCTGTTTTTTTTCAAAAATATTAATTATTTAAATAAATAAAATGTATTTTTATGTTATAAAATCTTAACATCCCGACCCGACTCACCCCGAAACTGGTGGCCGAACTGGTAACCACATGAACTCAAGCATGTCTCCTCTTACGCTAGTGGCTGTCGACTAATAGCGAGGGTCTAAGGATAGTCAGTAGGGAGACAATAACCTCTTATTAGAGATTCACAATGGTGTATCAATGTAAATAACAAACAATAGAAGATGTTGTTATACATAATTGAAAAAACAGTGGAAGACAAATAGTACGCATTTATGAAAAATGACCAACACCAATTATACAACAGATGAATTCATGACATGTTATGGATATATAATTAAAATAAATAGACAACACAAAATGATTTGAACATAATAAACAATGAAAATAAAAGAAAACCAAGCCTTACAGGATTTCAACTCGAGAAACATGAGCTCATTCTTGGTCAACTACCCCAATCTCTAAATAATTTGCTAACAACACAATCCTACAGCCAAATAGAATCTACTTAGTTACCCTAGTGAAATGGTAACCAAATTAGGGTGTGAGATATAAATCTTAGCTGTCTAAGTCCACCAGTGTCTACCCCAAATCCAATCATTCAATAAATAATTTAAATAGTATGAAATCATGAATAATTAAAGTAAGTTGTACAATATAACTATATACCTGAGTACCTACTTCAACATATAGTTGGTGTCTGAACCAACATTATAAAATTTTCATGTATACCTAATAGTCATCAAACATTCATTCTCATTTATAATTTATTCAAATCAAGTTAAATTACATAATTCTCATGAACCGGCCTAATCCCAACTTCCCACGTACAAGTAACTCACCATAGATATCTCTAAAGACCATCAAAGTAAACAATGAAATGACCAAATCCAAGCTTGTGCTTTGGCTTGGATAATTTTTTATAAGAAATTTTATTTAATATTACATATAAAAAGTATGATCCCATCCACAATAAATAGTGATTCACTCCTAGGTACTTCCACTAATAGTGATTCTCCCAATTCATTGATATGTTAGAACATTTCCCATATTCAATTCAAAAATCATTACGTAACAATAGTTTTCATTAAACAATTAATTCATATCATCTACAAACAATTGTACCCATAGCCCAATGTCAATTAATATGTGTATAACATCATGTCTATCACCTTCTAGAGTTTTTGGAGTGTCCCTACATAACTCACAACCCATGGGTATTTGGAGCATGAGTCCCTGCCCCATAAAAGAATATTTTTATTTAAGCTGGGTATAGAATGCAATGATTAGAACCCCAGGAGTATTTGGAGCATCAGTCTCTATCTCACAAACCATTTATAAATCGTAAATATATATTTATCATTTTTTTAGAAATCTATGTCTAACACCCAAAAACCAGCCTATAACTAATCCCTAAATTAATTAATCCAATCAGTTAATTATTCAACAACTAATTAACAACAAAACCTTCTCACCAAATAAATATACAATCAATTAACAATTCAACATATCAATAGTTAATAATTAATTATCAATTAATTATTATTAAATAAATATCTCAAATCACTAACAAGTCAGAACCTGTCCACTAAAATAGTGTTTCATCTATGTTGTTAACAATTAACATGCATGTTGTAAATATCTCCAATCAATCTTTCTGATCATGGACCACATATTCAGCAACCATCTCTCATAGCATATCATATTTTTAAACCACTCCATTTAAAACAACATAAGTTATGTAACATAAACACACAACCAAAGTTATTATTGGCCAATAGTCTTAACAATAAAATCAATTCACAATCTTAAATTAATTCATGAAAATTAATTAATTCAACAACGATTTAATTAATTTATATCTCTTAAAATAGTTCATCAATTAATTAACCATTGATCATTTATGTAGTAATAATTAATACATCCATTAATTATTACCAATTTATAATTTATATTCCAAACATTTAGAAATATTATATATTATCAATATTCACTAAAAACAACAGTTTTTCTAAATCATGTCTAGATAATTAATTCATCAATTAACTACCCCATTACTCAACCATCTCCATTCAAATCATTTAACTATTTAATAATATAACATATACCCAATTAGCAATACATGCTTAAAACAAACACATGATAAAGTCCTCATTTATCTCACATGGTAGAATCATATAACAACATCAAAAGTGTCTTGCTTCGACATATTAAAATTCAGTACCGGCAAGATGACATATGAAAATCCAAACCATAGGAAGCATGATATGACATTACTATAAACCATCATTTTATCATTATTCATAATTTAAAAAAAATTAAGAGTTCCAAAATCAAGGAAACTCACACTCTAAAATTATTTTAAGATGAAAATAATTGTTAAATAATGTGATGGAGATTTGGGACCCTACCTCGAGGTGGCACCATTTATATTCTGCAATGTTTTAATGTACATGGAAGAATCTAGCCAACAACTAGTCCACAGTACCATGCACATACACATTCATATATATATATATATATATATCTGTGTGTGTGTGTGTGAGATCTTTGTATTAATTGATCAATAAAATTCAATATATTAAACCGGTGCCCAGAATCAAAGTAGCAATGAACAATGCACCTTTAACATACTACTAGGGACTCATAGAAAATTAAAAGACAAAAATTTAACCAGTGTATAACCAAAAAGTGTGTTTAAAACACTATATATACCAACAAATCCAAATAAAATCATGCCCATCTACCTCTCCCTTGGCAGAGGATGTAGGAACACAGACATATGGGACCCTAAACAACATTGACATTTCCAAAAAATTAGAATGATACAATAAACGTATAAAATAAACCTTAGGTTTTCGTTCGAGCAAACAAGGGGAGAGAGATGTTTCAAATGGATGATGTGAATCAGGAGTTAAATGTAGAAAAACTCACCTTTCTGAGATGAACACAGTTTGTGATGTGTCTGAGAGGAATCGTCGCGTGAAAAGTGGAGTTCAAGAGATGGGGTGGAAAGATATAGGTTCTTCCCGGAAATGTCGTGCGCTGCTGTGAGGGGGTCCAGCCCAGGACTTCACGCTATGGAGAAGGGTCCATGCACTATTTGAGGTTGTGCCATAGGGATGGAGAAAAAGCAGTTGGAGTGTGAGGGCGTTGCACACCTAGTGCGTCACCTAATGAGGATGAAAACAAGGGGGTCATGTGCATCACCTACTGGCTGCACTTCCCCTTTTAATTTTCTTTTTCCCCAAAAATTATTATACATAATTGGATGTAATAATTAATGTTATAATAAAAATTTTAATATAATTACTAAACATATTAAATATATAGCTAATATGGTCAGAAATCCCCATTTAATTAAAAACACATTTACATTTATTATTCTCTTAATAAACTTTTCAAGATTAATTATGAAACTCCCTATTGTTCATTTAATTAAAATATTTTATCATGTATTTAAATAAATAAACAAAAGGTTTATAATAACATTATAATCATTATTATAATTCCATCTATCATTTATTTAAAATCCAAACCCCCAATTTATTATAATATCATTAATATGATTAAAATTTCAACAATTAACCCCTAATTTAATTTCTATAATAATAATAATTATTACCTTCATAGAACTAAAATAAAAATTGTCTCATTATTATTAATTTTCAAACCATTGATAAAACCCACACTTCTATTTTGAAACAATACATTATTAAATCTGAAATCCCTCATTTAAATAAAATAACAATAATAATTATTACCCTCATAATAAAATAATAATAATCGTCTCATTATTGTTATTATTAAAACCTATAATAAAGAAAAAACCTCTATTTAATAAAAATACATCATTAAATCTGAAACCCCTCATTTAATTAAAAGTTTCATTGAGAATCTCAAAAGCCTCATTAAATTATTTAAACATTTATTTAATTAAATAAAGACAATAATAATAATAATAATAAAATCATTTTTTTGTTCCAACGCTCATTTAATTATAACAGAAATCCCCCAAATTTATTACAATGTCATTAATATTATATTAATGATAAAATTATAACCCATTACATATTTTTAATAATAAATTGTCCATTAATAATTCTGATACTCTCCATTTAATTAAAATGGTTCTTCAATTAAACAAAAATCCACATTAATTTCTTCAACCGTCATTTAATTAATTCTTTATCATTGATTTATTAAAACTACCACTATTATAATAAAATTAACTTCATTGTTATTATTATTAAAAATTTCTTTTAACTAATCACACTCTCTCATATAATCTTATTTAATTAAATTAAATAATTTATTAAGTAGTGTAAACTGCACGGTTTGGACTGCAACCATGCGCTACCCATGAAGATCAATTAAAACGAACTTTTCCAGATCTGATGCTCCCAAGACTCATTAGAACACCCGCTAAAATTATATGATAAAAATGAAAGTCCAAAATGACACATTTAGGTGTTCCAATACTCAATATAAAACTTTGGAGCTCAGTCTAAAAAACTACCTGTTGATAAAGAGAGAAAAATTCAAAAACCATTGTATTTTAACCCGGTTCAACAACCAAAGAATTTACAATATTACCACCTTAAAATCAACACATCCCCGAGAAGCCAATGGGAACCAGAAGTAAAAAACTGAACTAACACATTCATTTAATCTCATTAGAACTAACATGTTCTGTTCCCAACGCAAAACACACCTTTAACCCTTCACAAGACTGACGACTAAGCCTTTAAAACTAGAGCCAAATCTAACATTATAGCTTAATAATCGAAACAGATCCCATTTCTGAGTCAATTAAAGGGACCTCATCAATGAAATTGGTTGAATCTTGATCAATAAACATAACTGATTGCACATGCATCCCTCTAAATATGTCAATGACCCATAACCCACATTTTCCCTTTATCTGATTGCATGCCTTTAAAACTATTCGAAAACCATCTACATGTATTAAAAAGTTCTTACATGACCACTTGTGAAATTCCTATGTCAATCTATTACAAGACTATTTAAAACAAACAATTGTGACCAAACACGAATAAAAAAATACCCCAATGAAACTATGCATCATGTGTATTACCCAGAGAACAACAACTCATCAAGACCGATAACATTTAAGTTGTAGTGCGGCGTAAGACCAATTCTATATTAATGTCTCCAGGATGAGGTCAAGATAGGGGACATGCTCATCATATTTAGAGGAGTGAACTAATTGAAAACCATGGTCATTAAGATGATCAGTTGAATTACTACTAGATTAATTTTTACAAAAAGCTTGGCGTCACCTATAGTCACATTTACGAAAATCTATTCAACACTACCCACCATATGATTGTTCATGACTTCAGAATAAAAGATCAGCCACCCACCAACACCTATCTAAGTCCCATAACACCTGAGTACCAAGAAATCCTCTCGAGAAGTGTGAAAAACATTGTTTAAGGGCCTAGAACATTTTAAGGGTACTACCTACCAAAGGTTAGACCCTTATTAAATATAAAAGTCGACCCACTCACTTGGTCATGCGAAACCAAAATAATGAGGTTTAAAAGCCCCAATTTTATACATCATAATTTATTAATTTAAACCTTTTTAACATTAAAAAATGTCAACAATCACACTGGTACTTTATCACAAAAAACTCACATGGTTTTCAAAACAATGCCCTATATGAAAAAAAATTCAATAGAAAACATCCTCGTTAAACATTTAACATATAGTGTCATAAAAATATATTCGGAAATATATCATCCAAATTACTTTTTTCAAAAAAGGATACCCCCAAGGGTCATAATTATTCAATCTAGGATCATCAAGAAGCATCCCCATAACTGTTCTTTATAATCAATACTTTGTAGTTTTACATTCATAATCATTTTCCAATATACTATGGTTATATGGTTCAGTCACATGGATATCCATATACCAGTCGATAAGTTTCCCATACACTATACCAATGGCATTTAGATATCGTTTAGTATAATTTTTTTCATTTAACATTTTAACTTTATCATCCCTTTTTAATTCTTTGAAAACATGTGTTAATATTTTTTTTTTGTAGTTATAAGGCACCCATACACCTTATAACGGAAAAAAAGTTCCATTTTAATTGAAAAAATACACTTATCTTAAGAAACCAATCACTTATCATAATGTTGAAATGTCACTACATGTAGCTAACACAAATCAACAAGATGAAATCACTAAAACATGCTATAAACCCAAATCGTGGAACATAAGCATTGCATATTATTACTCAAGCATTTTAATTAAATCACCAAAAAATTCTATATATAAATTCATGAAAAATAACTAAAAAACATTGAATATTTTAATGGAAGACAATATATATTATCCAGAATCCTACTAATTCAACTGCACAACATGTAATATACATAACATGATAATTTCTATGTGCCTAAGATGGTGCATGTATGAAACATTCTTACATTATCTGACACAATTTTTTTTATCAAAACTCATTAAATAAAAAAGAAGAAAAAAATACACCAGTCACTCATGGTGGAATAATATCAAATACAACCTCATAAACTACAAATATTAATTACCATCTCTGTACACTTGGTCATCTCCCATTAATGGGGTGATAAGTCTGATGCATGACTATTAACCCAAATTCCATATAATTACTAGTCTCCTATATAACAACCCAAAACAGAATGACCAAAGGAAATGAAACCCTCTGATACCACTTTGTAACATGTCAACCGGGCTTACCCCTAAAATGGTGGCTAGACTGGCCACCACATGACCTCAATCGTGTCTCCCTGTACACCAGAGGCTAACTAATAGTAGCAATGGTCTATAGATAGTCAGTTGGGAGACTATACCCTCTTATCAGAGCTACACAATAGTATATCATATTAAATAACAAACAATAGCATAATCAAAAATACATAATTGAAAAAACAATGGATGAAAAATAGTACGAATTTTATAAAGTGTCCAATGACAATTATAGAGAAGATGAATGCATGGCATGTTATTGATAAATAATTGAAAGTAATAAACTATAGAAAATTCTTTATACATAATGTAAAATACAAATAAAATACAAAAAATCCCTATGGGATTTCAACTCGATGATCTTGAGCTCCCTCTTGGTCCTCTACTCCAATCTCTGAAAATTTTCAAAACAACACAATCCTGAAACCAAATAGAATCTACTCGGCCACCCCAGTGCAATGGTGGCCTGAGTAGGGTGCGAGATATAAATATCACAAGGCTGGGACCACCTGTGTCTACCCCAAATAAAGTAATTCCAAAAAAAACACTGTGAAAGAAATCATAATTAATGTATGATGTTCAATGTAACTATATACCGAATACCTTTTTCAGCTCTCAACTAGTGTCTGAACATACATTATACATTTTTCATGTTTACCCAACCATTAGCACAGATAAATTTACACTTACCATTTATTCAAAACTCGATAAATTACATAATTCTCATGATCCGGCCTAAACCCAACATCTCACGTACTTTTCACTCACCATAGATGTCACTAAACACCATCATAGTAATCAAAGAAAAGATTGAATCAAATTTTGTTCTTTGGCATGGATAACATGTCATAAGACATTCTATTTAATATTTCATATATAAAGTCTGATCCCATCCACTAGAAATTGTGATTCTATCCTAGGCCTGTCCACTAACAGTGATTCACAAAATTCATTGATAATTCAGAACCATTTATCATATTCAATTCACAAATCTTTATGTCACAACAGTTTTCATTAACCAATTAAGTCATATCATGTATGAACAATTAGACCCATAGTCCAATCCCAAATAATGGGTGTAGAACATAATGTATAATACCCTCATGAGTACATGGAGAATCAATCCTTTTCTCACAAACCCCTGTGAATTATAATAATCTAACCATATCCCACAAAAGAATATTTTCTTGCCAGATGGGTATAGAACACCATGTCTAGAATATCATGTGTATTTGGAGCATTAGTCCCTATCTCAAAACCCGTTTGAAAATAATATATATATATATATCGTTGGTGTAGTACACCATTTCTAACATCACAAAACCCTCTATTAATTAATTCATAAACTATTTAATCCAATCCATTAATTATTTCAACAAATAATTAAAAACATAAACATCTCGTTAAATAAATCTACAATAAATATACCATTAAACACATCAATAGTTAATAATTAATTATCAATTAATTATTGCTAATTAAATATCCAAAATCATTAACTAGTTGGAACCCATCCATTGAAATAGTATTTCATCCAGGAAATTAACAATTCACAAGTACATCGTAAACATCTCCATTTAAAAATGTTGAACAAGGCCAACATATTTAGCTACCATATAACAAAACATATCATATTTTTAAACCAGTCAATCCTAAAATACATAAGGAATAGAAAATAAGCACTCAATTAAAGGTATTATTGGCAATAATTTTAACAATCAAATCAATTCACAATCTTAAATTAATGCATTAAAATTAATTGATTAAAAAGTTAATTAACTAATTTATATATCTTTAAGAAGTTCATCAATTAATTAACTGATGATCATTTATCATGTAATAATTAATCCATCCATTAATTATTAAAAATTTACAATTTAAATTCCAGACATGTCAAAATATTCTATATTCTAAATATTCAGTAAAAACCACTATTTTTCGGTCTCATGGATAGACAATTAATTCTTCAATTAATTACCCTATTACTAAACCATCTCCATTCAAATAATTTAACTATTATATCATATAACATTACCCCAATTAGCAATACATTCTTAAAACCAACACACGATCAAGTCCCCATTTATCTCACTTCCCAAAATCATTTAACATCATCAAAAGTTTCATGATTCGACATATCATATATCAGCACCAACAAGAAGACATATGAAAATCCAAACCATAACAAGACTGATATAAGATTACTACTGACAATCAGTTTATCTATAATCATAATTTAATCAATATTTAGTACTTCCATAATCAAGGGAACTCGTACTGTCAAATTATATAAATAAATAATTCTTAAATAACATGATGAACATTTGGGACCCTATCTCGAGGTGGAAACCTTTTTATTCCACAACGCTTTAATGTACTAGGCCACAACCAGTCCACAACTGGTCCGTAGTCGCATGCATCCACAACATCATATATATATATATATATATATATATATATATATTTTTGTGTGTGTGTGTGCGTTGTCTGAATTGATCAAAAAAAATCAAAATATTAAACTAGTACCCAGAATCAATGTAGTAATGCACAACGCACCTCTAACTTGGTAACATGGATTCTTATAAAAATAACAGAAAATAATTTAATTGGTGAAAAACCAAAAAGAGGGTTTAAAATCCTACCTGTACCAATGGATCCCAATAAAATCAATCCCTTATTCCTCACCCTTGGCAGAGGATGCCAGAACATGGACATACAGGTACCTAAGCTACATTAATATATCCTAAAAATTAGAAGAACAGAACAAATAGATAAAACAAAAAATTAGGGTTTCGACCGAGCCAATAAGGGGAAAGACAAGATTCAAATGCATGACTTGAATCACGAGTTAAAGGAATTCAGAATCATTTTTCCAAGTCATACAAGAATCATTAAGAATTTGAGAGGAATCGTCGTGCGCAATGTGAAGTCTGGGAGAGGGGGTGGTGTGCTACAGGTTCTTCCAAGGTGTGTCGTGTGTTGCTGTGAGGGTGTCCTGCTGAGGGTTGCACATTAGGGAGAAGGATCCATGAACTACTAGAGGTGTCTCCACAAGAAAGGATCCAGAGCAGCTGGAGTATGAGGGTGCTTCACACCTGGTGTGTCTCCTAAGGAGGAGGAAAATAGGTGGAGTTGTGCACCTCACATGCAAGCCGTGCCTCCCCTTTTTATTTTAATTTTCTTTAAAATCAATCTAATTAATTATATGTAATATTTAAAATAATTATACTCATTTTATTATTATTATTATACCCATTGAAAACATATCTAATAAGTTCAAAAGTACGAATTTAAATAAAAATCAATCTTCATTTAGTTCTCTCTTAATAATTTTTTCATAATTAATTATGAAACTCACAATTGATCCTTTAATTAAAATATTTTAACATTTATTTAACTAAATGAAAGCAATGAAAATAATAGAGTCATTATTTTCATTATTGCAACTTTCATTTTTTTTAAACCCAAACCCCCAATTTATTACAATATCATTAATATTATAGAATCTTCAACCCATAATTCTTAATTTATTTTCCATAATAAAAATAATTATTACCATCATAATTCTAAAATACTAATAGTCTCATAATTATTATTTTTCAAACCTTTGATAATACCAAAACCACTACTTAATAACAATACATAATTAAATATTAAACCCCTCATTTAATTAAAATAACTATAATAATTATTACCATCATAAAACTAAAATAATAATTGTCTAATTATTATAATTATTCAATCCATTGATAAACCCAACACCTCTATTTAATGAGAATACTTCATTGAATCTGAAACACCTAATTTAATTAAATGATTATTTGAGAAGCTCAAAAGACACATTAAAGTTTTTTAACAATTTTCTAATTAAATAACCACAATAATAATAATAATAACAACATTTTTATTATTCTAAATTTAATTTAATTATAACCAAAACCCCCTAATTTATTAAAATGTCATTAATATGGTATTAATGATAAAAACCCCAACCCATAACCTCCATTAAATAATAAACTGTCCTTTAATAATTCTAAAACACTTAATTTAATTAATATGGTTCTTGGATAAACACAAAACACATTAATTTCTTTAACTATTATTTAATTAATTCATTATAATTCATTTAATTAAACAAACACTAAAATAACATTAATAACTTCATAGTTATTATTATTATTTAAAATTTATTTTAATTAATCACTCCCAATAATATGATCATATTTAATTAAATTAAATTTTTATTTAGCAGTGTAAACTTCACAGTTTGGACCACAACCGTGTGCTGCCCATGCATATCCATTAAGGTGAACCTTTTCAGATCTGATGCTACTAAGACTCATAGGAACACCCACTAAAATTATTTGATAAGAATGAAATTCCACAATTAACACATTTATGTGTTGAAACACTCAGAATAAAATTTTGGATCTCGATTTAAAAAACGACCGATTGATAAACCAATAAAATTGACAAACATTTGTATTTTAATGCTTTTCAAAAACTCGGGACTTTACAAAAATATTATCCCCTTATTTACTTTGTATATACAACTAATTAATCACCCATATCCCTTTTGGATTTTATATCCAATGATTGATTCTTATATATTTATTCTTAAATTCGGGTTACATATATCATAAATGATATTTTAGGTTATGAATTAGAATTATATTATTTTTTAACTCTATCATTTTTTATTTATTTAACCCTTGAAATACAAAATTTTGGGGTATATGTTCGGTTTTTATATATATTCCAAAAATGGAAAATTTTACAAATGGTATTCAACATGATATGTCCTATGATGGTTTAGGTTAAACCAATGATTTCCAATTATTTTATTCAAGCCTCATGGATATTATGATGAGTGATTCTTGGAAGACATGTCAAATATCCTGATATTAAATATAATTATTATTCATTATGACTAATTGGTGTAATGTGAATGTAAATATAGTGAGAATACTTCCATATAATGTGAGTAAATTACAAGGTCACTGATAAGCTTATGGTTAATATAACATGTTGACGATTATGTACTATGAACCCAATAGTGGTGTACCCTGATCCATCACAATATAGATGATCGTGATATGTTTCATTATGATCCTATTTAGATGTGGATGTTTATTTATATATAAGGAAAGATATAGGTATTTCTGAACTGGGATTCTTAGTTATTTATATAATTTTTTTTGTCATAGCATATATAATGAGTAAAAATTCTTAATCTTTTAATTTATAAGAATTTGGGATGGTTTTACATTATAGATTTCATTATAAATTGTTTCAATAATTTAATAATCCACATACTATTAATTAATATATGAATTGGGCATGTTTCTGACATAGGTTTAAGGTTCTTTTAATTGTATGACATACTAATTATTCCTGATTTTATATGGTCTGGTGACATTATTTCCTAACTTTATTTAATACATATATTTTTTTGATATATCATATGATGAGATGATTTATTTTCTAATAAATATAGTGATTTTAATACTAAATTTGATTCTCTTGAGACTGTTTATTATGCTATTTGATCTGAATTTTTAACCAATCAATCATTTAATTATATTTGAGGAAAAATTATTTAATCATCCATTATATGTATTAGTTGTGTAATATAATAGAATTTTCTTTCACTATAAACATGATGAATAGTACGGAATAATATACCATTCACTCATCAATTTTTAGATAATAAATTGATATTCCCATTAGTTATTAATATTATATATGGGTGGTAATAATATACCATTCAATATATCAGATGCTACCTAATATAATGAGATTTACATTCAAATTTAACTTTGGTGTTTAAAAACGGATTTCATTCCCTTATTTTGATTATTATGTATCATTTTTTAAATACGATTGTTTATATTGGGTGATGATTATAATTATATGTATTTTTTATTATTTTTTGATTATTATTATACATATTTATTTATATAACCCCGTTATGATGAAAATTGTTTATTTAGATTGATACTATAACCAATTGAGGCAAGTATGTCACTCACTAAGTGTTTTGTTCCACCATGATGTTTATGTCAGTTTCAGATATTTCTATTAATGTTTTTATAATTAAAATATAGAACTTCATATGAACTATTATGTAATGGATTTGTTTTGGGACTCTATTTTTTGTTATCCTATTATGTTGTAGTCACACCCTATAATTGAATATCAATGACTTTAATGAATTTATCATCAATGATGTTTGTAATATGAAATGAACTATAGTTGATGAGAGAGTTTTTTATATTAATAGATTATGATACATGCCCAATAGGGGACTAAAATATCATTTTTTGTGCCTATAATATTATTATCTTTTAGGAAAACAATATAGACCATCCATGAGGTGATTATTTTATATATTTATTACAATATTATATCACTGCAGTGTTTAGTTTTTGATATATAATTTGATCAATTTTTTGAAGGTTTTCCATATATTTTCAGTTTATATGCTATTGTTACATTATGATAATATATTCATCATAATTATTTTGTTATATTATGAGGTTATCTGACCCATCAGTTTAACTCTCTTTGTATTATCTATAAAACCACATTATTATTTAGTATCCGAACACATATAAGGACTCATGTTTGAGGTTATATATAACCATCTATTCTATAAATAGTCTGGTAGACTAGGGTTAGTTGTTTTAAAGTTGTATCAGATCCTTGTTTTATTTTATTTATTATTTTTTCATGGTATTAAAATTATATATTTCATTAAATTGGAATATAACCTATGATGAGGAATAACCAACAGTAGTATAAAGAATGTATAAGTTACTATGGTTGAGATTTTAGTACTTGGATATTCATGATGATGATTTTGGGATTTATAAAGAATATTTTGTGTTAATTTTTTTTTCATTTCTCCCGGTCGAAGGTTTTATGAGCCTGTGAATCATTTCTTCATATTTGACAAATAGTAATCCAATGGAATTAAATTGAAAATATGTTATTGATAATATTATTTAAAAAATAGGTTTATTATTTTAAAACTGAATCAACAAGTATATATTTAATTTATATATGTTTTTATTTTTGTTCTACATAAAAATAATAATTTTAATTATTATTAACATGTTTTTTTTTGATAATATGTTTTGTAGTTTCCATTGGTATCTTTTAATGACACTTAAGAGAGGGATACATGGGATATAATCCACTTGAGTAATGTGAGACACATATATCATATAGTGATTGTATAAATTAGTAGGACACAATTCATGTTATTACTTATCCTAGGATTTCATATCAATAAATTTTTCATGATGTTCTTTGAAATTCATTTGTAATTTTAGTAATATTACACTACAATAAATTCCAATTTAATGAAAATTATATATTGAAGATCATGTCACACTATAGCAGATTAGAAACCCCTTATTGTTTCTATACCTATTATTATTGAGTGGATTTAAGAATTTTTTGTTTATATTGTTACATTAAAAATAGTTTGATCTCTAAGTACTATGATTTCCATGTCTTATTTTACCATAGTTTTATGATATATCATCCATCCTTCATTAATCAAGAAAGTGTTCCATAGGAAATTGAGTATTGTATTGAGTGATTATATAATACATTTGACTAAATTAGGACCCCGATTGAGACGATGGTGGACATTTACAAACACAAACACACATTTTTGGGACAAATGATTTATTGGTTGGATTTCATTGTCTATGTTTTCTAGAAAAATGAGCTTTCCTGGATGATATTTTTGGCATGGTTTTTTTAGAATTTGGGTTACTGAGGTCTATAATGGATCAAGAGTTTAATCAAATTATTTATGTGGGATACCTCAATCATGTATTTTCTTTTTCCCTTCATGGAAATTTACATCTAGAACACATGTTAGTGGGTGATAATAATTTTAATTTTTATTATTATAAAGATTACATAGGATATATTTCTTTTTTAAGAGAAAATTTACAACTAGTATATATTTTTTGAGGTTGGGATCTTCAAAATATGATGAGATATGATACTAGATGGATGATTATTTCTATATAATCCTATTACAGTTTTGTATTCTAGGAGTATTTATTTAGTTATTAAAAATCATTCATCTAAATTTTCCCTTCATGGGGATTATGTTTTGAGTAGTTAGATGTGAGTTTTATATTTTCACACAAGAGGGAGGACCCCCCTAATGTTTCCTTTGAAATAGTCTAGGGAATAAATGACTGTATTTATAATCATGGCCAATATAGTGTATTTTATAATGGAATATGATGAATCAAAGTTGATATTTTGATGGATAATCTTAGGGATCGAAATAAAGGACAAATAAATCATTATTGGATAGTGTTTTTCAATATTTTAGTTAGTTTTGAGTTGGAGGAGGTCATGGTAGACAAGGTTTTATGTGAAATCTCTGATGTCATCCTATGAGTAGATAGATTTATGTATTTCTATTAAAATTCAAAATATCATTACATCATAATGATATCTTGTAGTCCCATTCTAATCATACTGAGTGTTCATTAACCATTGGAGATATGATTTTTGTGGAATCCATAGAATTAATTTGTTATTTCATACAAGTTAATCAGTAATGATTATATATTATCAATTGGTCAACTATATATGGTTTTCAATAAAATTTATTTTCATAATTATAAAAATTAAAACCCACAAAGGTTTAAAACTTGAGTGTACTCAATAATGTTTTAGATGAATCATTAGGATCATTTCATATGGGAATATTATGGATACCATTTTATTATAGATTTATATCTTTGATGTGATCCTTATGGTGGATTGGATGAACCAATAACGATTGAAAACCAATTTCTATTTTCAATTACTCTATTAATGTCTTCTGATAATGATTTTTATAACAAAATGGGATAGTGGGATTTGTAAGTTGGCCACTTGAAACTTGACCACTGATAGTGGGTGATTATTATGACATTGTTTATATTAATTTTTCTATAGGATTTGTAGTTTATGGGATAGTTTATAATTAATCCTTATTATAAATTTATAAAATGATTTTATTGAAAAAATTTCATAGTTAATTCATTAAAGATAGGTCTAGTTTGTTATAGATTAAATTTTGTGTATCTTATATCCATATGGTGATATAATATATCTTTGTTGGAGATTAAATAGTTCATGTTCTAACTAGTAGTCCTTTGGGTGAATGAATTTATTCACATATGTATGTCCCTATAAGGGGACCCTGTTTTATTATCCTAAAAATGATAGGGTTTTTGATCTTATGATTAAATTAAAACAATGTTGATCTTGATGACATATAAGAACCAGTATCCTATGACTCATATAGATGTCCTATTTTATAAGTTGGTTAGAGCCAAGTTGTTTTATATGATTGAATTAATTTTCATAAACTACCAATTTTTGGTGAGACCAACTCATGTTATTCATAAGAATACCAGGATCAAGAATGGCATTCATCGGTTTTAGGTGATCCCTTATAAATTGATAAATGTTTTATATGTTTTTTTACACCTACTGAAAATGTTATTATTTATATTTTTGGTTTAATTTTTACTTATATTTA
This sequence comes from Viscum album, assembly GCA_963277665.1. Taxonomy (NCBI): domain Eukaryota; kingdom Viridiplantae; phylum Streptophyta; class Magnoliopsida; order Santalales; family Viscaceae; genus Viscum; species Viscum album. The sequence goes on from OY728120.1 coordinate 1,174,676,666, forward strand.
TAAGATATATTTATATACACGTAAATGAGGTATTACCATGCATGAAAACTGGATATTTTAATTAGTATACTAATGGAGATTCAGTTATATTCCGTGCACATAAAGTGAAGTTTCAAGATTTGATAGAATCAATTATAAGAGCATGTATTATAAAAGGTTGACATATTAATGGAAATTGAGATGTTGGAGATAATGGTTTATTGGGATTATCTATTGTATATTTTTTTGACATATAGTTTTCTAGGATACCTATGATAGTACCTGATATTTTTTAAATATTCTCCCAATTGGAATCACAGATAATTGAATTAACTTTTAAAGGGTGTATGATATGGTGATTTATTTATGTTATAGATCCTTATATGAGCATAAAGGAAGGTTTAAAATAATGTGGATCCTGACCTTACCTATTACTGTGAAGGAGTATACATTGTGATTTGATGCATGATGCTTTGGATAAGGATACATGTTGATTAGTTTTCTGTGAGTAGTCAATTTTGGATTCCAGAAGGTGAATCCACATGAATGAAAATAATAGATTCATGATATAGAGATCATAGGATTATTAAATGAATTTTTATATTTTCACCATTATCTTATAGGTGAGATTATTTTTGTCTAAACATACCATATGTTCTTTAGGGATATATTTTCATAGAATGACATAAACATTCAATAGAGATGTTTGGCTAAGTAACTCTAATACATTGTATTAAAAAAGATGTATACTCCTTGGAAGAGTCACATTGAGTGTGATACACTGAGTGAGATGAATTAGTCCAAAGAGATACTGTAGGTTAGTAGTGAGGTCTAATTCATGATACTATTTACTGAAACTAATATTTAGATCACATGGTAGCAGTGTGAGGATAAGATTATATATTTAAAATATAACCTTCCACAAATTATTCGAGTAATAGTGATTTGGTTTTTTAGTATAGATTTATGGTCTTTGAGAGATATTAAATATTCTGGTGTGTTGTGACTGAATTCAACAATGATAATAATGAGATCCTATAAATATATGCTAAAATTTGGGAGAAAGTTTTTTTGAGGAGTTTATATTGGATTTAAATGCCTCAATGATATATTTTTCACCATGTATAAATACGATATATCATGAAAATATTAATTAGAATTTTTATACATAAATAAAGAAGGATCTTTTGGGATGCCATTTGGGATCTTCAATTCTCATCTTGTGAAGGCAATACAATTCTAATCATTTTGTCTTTATTAGTTTAAACTATTCTTGGGTGGATATATGATTATTTTATATGTGATTTTGTGATGTGTTTTAAAAGGTCACGTAGAAGATGTAATGTGGAATATGATGTAATATATTGGTTAAAATTTTTATATAATTTCATAAAAACTCAAGAGACCTGGTCTCTTTAGAGATAAAAACAATATATATTCAAATTAAAGTTTGAATTCATGATGTGTTGAGGTGCATCATTTCAAATGGATATTTCCAATTCAATTACAACTTATGAAATGATTTTTATAAATCTGTGGTCACATAATATCATATGAGAAAAACATATCATCCATGTAATAATGGGAAATCCAAATATATCATACATATATTAGAGTATATGTCATGGTAATGTTTCATTTAACACAATGGTTAATGGAAGAGTGATCCCACAATTGAAATGTTTTTCTATAAATACTGTTATAATACATCAATTGAGATAAAACCAAGTTTTACACTATATGGATGGTAATAAAAATCACTACAATGATTAATAAAGGAATATGCACCTTATATTATTAGTTAAAGTGAATTAATAAGGAATCATTGAATATTTAGTTAATTAGGGATTGGATGGAGACCTATAATGTTCATTAGGGATTATATTCATTTGGAAAATTACACTATAAATCGTTAATGGTAGGGAAATTTTTATTTTTTAAGTATCTCATATTTTAGAACATAGCATCATAAAGAGGCACTAAATTTTACTCCTATTCTCAATGGTACATTAGAGGTGACCGAGAGGATCATTACATTGAAATACCAAATAATGAATTGTGCAATAATTTTTGATATACAAGATGTATTCCATATGTCTCATCTTCAATGACATTATACAAACCCTTCATTTGTGATCAACATTAATGATGTTGTGATGGTGGATGATATATCACATTAAGAATTACTAGTTCATATTGGCAATTCATGTAAGAAGAGACATCAAGGGAAGATGGTGATGATGTTATATTTGTAGTGGTGAAACAAGATTCTCCATAAGGAATCATTAGAAGGAATAGAAGAAATGTATGTATAGTGGTTTGATCCTTTTTTAGAAATTCTTAATGATGTGTCTCCATGATGAGATACATTATGGTGATGATGTTTTAGAAACTTATATATTCATAAGTAAAAATGTGTCTAGATATTGATAAAGTATGAGTATTTTGAAATTTTTCCTTAGTTATATGAGTTTATAATGGCAGTGTATTAGAATTTAGGATATTGTTCATGAGGAATAATATTTCATTGGATGGAAAATAACCTGATGTACTTGGTTAGCTGGTACTAGGTACCTATTATATTTAAATATATAGTTGGAGGCGTTGATAGTCCACGTTCTACTTGCTTTCACTTGAAGGGGTGCCCTGTTGGGTACCATTAATATGGTGACTAGGGAATTGAAACCTAGTGGAACCCTCTTTGGTTTTTCAATCAATTTAAATTATGAATTAAAAAATTTATAAAATTTATACACAATAATCCAACTAAATTGATTAAATGTCCAGATGAACCAATCCCCAATCTCTATTATGGTCATCAGCTCCCATGGTTGGTTCTCATATTTATAGGATTGAAATTTAGTTTTTTTGGACCCATTGATTATATATGGGTGTTAATAACAATACTCTTTCATTAAATCATGACCATATCATTGTTTTCATTCATCAATGGAAATTAAAATTTTTAGAGGATTATGTTGCATTATTCTATTTCTACTAAATAATAGCGGATTAATCTGATAATATTCGATGAGTAGTGTAACACTATGAAATGTTAGGGGTTCTTATTCATTCTAATTATTGTATTTATTTTAATGCATGTTTTATTACCCTAATATTTTGATATTTTTTTATTCAATATGCCTAATGGGAATATTAGAACATTATGGAAATGATTGATATTTTAATAATGTGTTTTATCTACATGGATTCCAATAAACATGAGGCTAATATAATTTTTAAGGATATTTTACTTATAAAAAATTTTATCCTTTTTATTCGTTATGTCATAATATTATATGATTGGTGTCGGTGTTCCCCCTTTTACAAGGGTCGTGACATTTATATAAGTGGCTAGTCTGAGATACCCATGACTTGGTGTATTTGGTTTCTTATAATCATGAACAGAATTTATAATTTTATAAGAGTGGTTATTGTTTATAAATTGATTCTATATGGTATGGGGTAGATTTTACAATAGATTTGTGATATAGAAAGGGATCTGATTTGTAAGATCCAACCTAAATTTAATTATAACATGAAATTTCATACATTTATAATATTAATTTATTGAATTATTGATTTGGGTGATAATAAAATTATTTTTATTTTAAAATTGTATAGGAATTATTTTCCTCACCATGGATGTAATATATATGATTCACATCTGAAATATCAAACTATAAGTTGATATGATTTTTAAATGAGATAGTGTTTACATTGCTGAATTCAATGCAACCTTGTGATGGTTTATTATATTACTGGACTGGAACACTAATATAATAAATTCTAGTTATATAATGACATGCCATTATGTTTTGTGTCTCATTTATATAGTGTAAAGATATTCTCATTAACTATAGACAACGAGTTAGTGATAAAAATAATATCTCATTCACTATGTACCTTCCTATTGAATGGAACTGTATACCACTCAATGGTGACATTTAGTATGGGATGAAATCATATTCTATTATCAATGTCATCAATTACATGATAAATTTACATTCCAATTCAATTTTTACATAGGTTGTTAAATAGATATGTTATGAACTTTGAATACTTATTTTTGATTGTTGGTTAATCTTGATTTTTCATTTTGATCAATTGTTACATTGAAATGTATATTTTCTGGTTTTGAATGATTATGAGTATATAAAAGGAGTATATTTCCACAATTATTATTTTAGGTGATTTGTTCAAACTAATACTCAATGTCACCAAGGGAATTATCATTTCTCACATGCGGGTATGTTCATCACCCATGTGTGTCGTGACTATTGATATTATTATTTTTTATTGTTAAGATATAAAAATTCACAGACCATATATATTATATATTTTAAGTTAAATAAATTTGTGGTGGCATGTTCTGTTGTACTCGCATCATGGATAATAATTTCAATTTGTGTAAAAACATTATAATTAGTTATTCATGTAATGTTAAGGGCCCTCCAGTTGATGGGTGTGCAGGGTGGATGGATAGAGTAATAAAAAAGACTGTGTGATGACTCAAACCAAGATAACATGTATCTATGTTTTTTCATTTTAGAAGTTGTGTATATGACTAATTTTTTTGTTATTTAGTTATTTATGTGTTACTACACGACAATATAGAGGTCTTTAATTTAGTAATAACATGTTTCTAGGAAATTTAATATGATCATTTAATATTTTCATTAACATTTAAATATTGGATTATTATTATTTTACCCACCATTATTTTTGGTTATATATATAGAGTGTATGGTCATTTTATGTCCTATATAGACCCTTACTAATGGATAGTAACCTCTCTCCCATGAATAGTGAAACATATGGTCATTTGGTGACATCGGTTTAGCCATAATCGATATAGTAAAGTCCGGGACAATACAGTGATGATCATTCTCATATCATGAATATAAAATAATGTTATCTATAAATAAAATTAAAAAATAGTTGACTTTTTTAATATGTGAATGATAAAGGAAAAAATGTTGTTGGTGATTTTTTAGGAAAATGATTTCAAAAGGAACTGTATATGAATATATCATAATTAAAACCCCATATTATGAATCTTATATTCATCAATAATAATCTTATGGTACAATATACATAGGTAAATTTTTGAGAACCACAAGACCAATTTTGATTGATTTAAGATTTCATTGTTATGTCTTATGGAACCATATATTGTATGGTCAATTGATTTAGAATTATATTGATAACATAAGGGTTTAGACTCAGATAACAATTATTATTGAATGATATTAAATCTAATTAGTTTGACAAACTCAAATTAACGAGTCCTTTACCACTCGGTTCATTATGGAAAATATTAAAATCCTATAATTATATAGGATCCATAACGTAAGAATGATAGGGAATTAGTTTTATCCTTGATGTATTGTAAAAAAAATAAAATTCATGCTCTAGTGGTAATAAAAAGAAATAATTGGGGAGATCATTAGAAAATTCATTTATAATAGGTGGATTTAATTTTTTGGATGGTCCATCAGTGGATTCTAGAAGAGGAGATTCCATATTATAATATATTTTACCAATGATGCAGTCATTTTTCAAGAAAATTTTTAAAATTTTAATCATTACTTTTTGAGATATCCAATCAATAATAATGTGTAATTTAATTATTTAATAAAATATGTGTTAAAGAAAATATAATAATTAATTACAATGTAAATGAAAATAATTATTTATTTTGTACAATTGGAAGTTCAATTATGAAATTTATGTGACAATATAATTATGTGTGTTTGTTTTTGTAGAAAAAAATAGGGTATCTTTGGAATCCCAAAACCAATGCTCATCAGAGAAACATATCCATCCAATAATGGTTATCCAGATAATCATGACCTGAGTAAGATCATGTCATGTATTAAGAGGATACTAGGATGTGCATGGAGTAACTCAAACATTGTCTTAGAAAATTATTTCATAGTCCATCCATGTACGCATGACAAATGAATGTTTTTTGTGAAAGTTTATGTGGATGTCAATAATATAGTGACCCTTTATTTTCATATATTAAAAATAAATAACATTTAAATAATACATAGTACATTAAAAAAATACCAACCCAAAGAGAATATTAGTTTAGTGACTTTAGGAATATGGAACACAAACATTTGTTTAGTGAATGAACTTTAATGTTTCCCAAAACGATCTTATACTTTAACACTTGTACATAACACATTTCATTGTAACATAGGGGAAACAAAACCTAAAAAATGGGTGAGCTCATATGCTGAGTAAGGGTAAAAAAGAGAGATATATAGGAATAATCCTGAGTATAAGGATATGACAACAAGATCATGAAATTGGAAGGTCATACCTTGAATGTCAAGGATCATAAAAATGAATCGTGACATATTGATTCGTAGTTCATAAGACATGGTTCGTATGTAAATGATGAAAATAATACATCATATCATAACAATAGAATAAAACATGGAATTTATGGTATACCAATAATCTGATAATAATGATTCCCGTAGAAGTTAATGCATTGCTTTCAAGGACATCTTAGTAGTACAGGTTCACTCCCCATACCATCACGGTAGTCATGGTCCACTCCCATAGACATCATATTAGAGAAGGTTCACTCCAAAGACCATATTTTCCTATCTCATGATATGTACATCATTACCCAATGCATTGGAGGGAGATATTAGACCCAATTATATTATAAATAAAATCATACATACATGTGCCCCAATATCATGAACAATCATATCATAAACCATGGAATGAAATGGGTATCATAAATAGGTAATCAAATAATAACTTGTAGAAAAGATACTGGATTAAAAATTATTTCATCAAAGTATAACCCATGAAAGTATGCGAGCATCATAAGTATATAACCCATAAAAGATGTAAAAATAATTCCATAAAGCAGATTTCAATCAGAGAAGGAGTATGAATTCGTCCTATGGATCATTTCCAAAAATTATGGAGTAATACTAATTGATGTTATCTTATATAGGTAATAATTTAGAATGATATTTTAAAAAAATTACTTGAAGAAAATATCATTTATTCTTTAAAGATATTTTAATTTTTTTTTTAAAATGCTACCATATAATAAATGAAAAAAAATTCATTAAAATAAAATATAAATACTTATAAGGTGATCCTCATGAAATTCTGATTTTATGAAAGAAGAAAAATCCATTCCTTTAGTAAAAGGAATAAAATAAACATTCTTCTCATATGTTTTCTTGAAAAGTAAAAAAATTAACTCGTTAGGGAAAAACAAGAAGAATTTTTTGAAAAATGTTTAAAAATTAAATTACATCATTGAAAAATAATGGTAAAAATATTTGGATAACATTTTTAAGAAACATAGAAATTCACGAAAAAAATTAACTGACATATAATTAGATATAAACAATCACGAATAATATAAACATGGTGAAATTAACCCTTAATATGTTTTAATTAGTAGAATCGCATGACCCATGAAATAATGTAAATTATATAGATATGAAAACACCATAATATTATTGTTTAGAATCATAAAAGTCATTAACAGTAAGTATTTACACTATATAGAGAAACATGTTGTGTATGAGAAATGTGTCTCAGAGACTTAAAGGTGAGTGAAAAAACCCTTACCTTATGTTTGATTCCCACTATATGAGTCTAAAACACCGATATAGTTGTTTCTATCATATAATTAACTTTTAATAAATCATATTATTTTTTATGATATCATATATGATTCATTTATGAAATTATGTTACCCATTTATTAATAATTCTATGATAAAGCAACATTTTGGGTAATAACCGATTTGTTTATTGTACATGTTCTGATTTTGTATTAATGATCATTTTACATAGATAATTATTTACTTACTTCAAGAATATAAAAATGATATATATATATATATATCCAATATAGTTAGTATATAAATATATACGGAGGGTAAATATATGTAATTGAATACACCACTCAGGGAGATGGTATGCCGTAAGTACGCATGAGCGATGTTTCTATTTTGTTATCATACTGAATAGATGAAGTTAAATGATATATATATATATATATTAAAATTAGTATTAATATTTTATATATAAAAAATTTATTCTATATAGAAATTTTTTATAATCATTCATGAAATGTTTGGAGTGGAAGATGAATCTTATCACGTCGTAGAGACAGTTGGTCGTACGTACGCTCGAGCGAAGATATCATTCTCATAATGAAAAAATGGTGAATAATTAAATGGTACATTAATTATAAATAAATAATATCATGTCATATTTATTTAATATATTCATTATATATATCATTATACCCATACAAATAATGTGGAGACAAAAAACATATTACACAATATCGTGGAAACAGTAAGCCACAGACACCCACACGTGATACCTTCATTTTTATTAGGATGAATATAAGCTGGAATAATGTTGTCAAATAATTATAATATCATATAAGAATATAGGCTATAATGGATTTATTAGTTAAAAATGGAAAAAAAATTAATGGGAAGTGCATGAAGATACAATTTCGAAATATTTACTAAGGATATTACCTCTTCTGTGATTATCCCCCTCTTGATCTCCTATTATGGACACCAGAGATGGAATTTTTAAATGAAAAGATCATCTATAATGATAATAAAAAGGTTTATAAAATAAATGTTAAGGTTATGGTTGATCATTAATTCTCAATGTGATGTGATGATGTGGGGGAGGAGGTGACATTTTATAATTGATTTTAGGGGCACATTAAGAATCTCATAAAATATTAAATTAATATAAATTGATTTTATGTTTCAATTAGATACAATGTAAATTATTTTTAACATAAGATTACTGTGGGTCTTAATACTCACAAAAAAATAGTTTTTGTAAATTTTTGGTCATAATAATAACCTTATCATTTTTTCTATAAACCATAGTTAGTCCCCTTACTTTTACCATGACAGATTTGATTTTAACACTTCAAGGAAAATAAAGTAACTATAAAAATGAAAAAATATCCTCAACTATATTATTTGTGATTGTTTTAACCTTATTTTATTTAGTTTTCTAGATTCTATATTTGTTGAATTTTATTTCATTTAATAATATATAATTTATTTCAAAATATCATTTATGTCCATTTTGATACTATTCAATATTTCTTTCAAAAAAAATATCCAACAAAATTATAAATTTGAACCAACAATTATAATATTTTAATAACATATCAAATATATCTATAAATTTTGTGGATGTTATTAATTATGTTAAATTATTCTTATTTTAATTTTTTAATATCATTTATTTAATATTTTGTTTCATTAAACAATTACTATATCATCCTTATGGAAGCCATTAATTAAATTATTTCTTTTGTAAAAATTTAAAATAAATTATTATGAAGAATATAAATTTATTTTATTTAAAAAACAAGTTATTGTAGAAGTTACCTTCAGTGTAACATTATTTTAAAAATTATTTACGTATTAAAATTAGGAGTATCTAAATTTTAATTTATCTTTACATAAAATATAATAAATGTAATATTTTTACCGAATTGGATTAAAAAGTTATTATTTCAGTATAAGGATGGTTGGTTTGATTCCCACTAATCAAATAAAATTAGGAAAATTGTTAGTGTAAATTTATAATATTATAATATTATTTTTACCTTTAATTACCCTATGAACCCTTAATTATGGTTAATAAAAAGTGACTAAAGATATTATTCATAATATCCAAAATATAATGTTGATTCTATTAAAATATAAATATCATTATAACTACAAAAATTTATGTTGATTTTATTTAAATTCAAATAAAAGAAACATGAAATTATGGTTTACACCAATCTTATAGATGTAGTATGAAGTCGTGTAAAAATTAACATTCACATGATTAGTAAGCTTTTTTAATCCAATTTCTATATAAAAATAATTAAAATATCCTAATTTTTTTTAATATATGTATAGTTTATATATACATACTTTTTAAATATATTTAATGTATAAAAAATATTTTAACATAAAATGAAGTTTTCAACTACAATGAAGCATTTTTCAGTATTCATCATAAAATATAATTTCCCAAAAAATACTAAAAATTCCCACTAAGAATATTCTTAAATTAAAAAATCAAAAATAATGTTTATATTTTTAAATTAAAATTCTAATATTGTGTAAAAGTAATTTTATTATTTTTCACCGAATGATAGATAACACAGTTATTTTGAGAAAGTATTATTTTTAAAACATATAAAGACCTTACCAAAAATCATGAATTCATTATCAAGATGTTATATTTATGAAAAGCCATTTAAAATAATTTTTCTAAACATAGTTATTACGATTTATATAAATATGATTAATTAATATGGAATAAACCTCTAATTAAAATTTTTATGACAATAAAATGAGGTTTTTTAGAAACTCAATGTTGCGTATAATGCCATCCATGTCAGTATGGCATATAATGAAAAAATAAAATGGTGTTACATATAACGTAATCCAAAAATAGTTCTCTTAGATAATAACAAAAAACAATATTCAGTTATTTGTGTTGTGGAAATATCAAAATGATTATCTTAACTTATAAAAATAATAATTCATAAAATATATGGTTGTTACAATTCACCGCTATTAAAATGATGATTTCTCAAAAAACATTTCTGGGTTACCGATTTTTTAATACATAAAAGTTTATTTCATTGAAACCAGTATCGTAAAAATAAATATAGAATTATTATTTTAAAAAATAATGTTTGAAACATAGTTATTACCCAATTTAACTCATTAGTTGGTTTCCATATAGGGTAACATAGGCAGAAACTAAAACAAATTTCATAGAAGAGAAATATATCCATCAATTTTTGATGGAGAATGATAAAAACAATGTATGGATAATGGTAACAATTGTAACGCCATAACTCAAAGTTTATTGGAAAAGGCCATTGACATCATGTAAAATGATGATAATATGACATCGTTTTACATCACGATTCATTTCCAAAATTTGAATATTTTTAAGAAAATATATACATACTTGATTTCAGAATAGTCACACACATTTTTTATTCCTTGATTAATTCCCACTTCATCTCTTATTCCAAGAAGTGATGTTAATATTTCCCTTAATCAAATGGTTAAATATCGAAAATATAATGATAGGACCTTCAATCTATATTTATAACAATGAAAGGTTATCCTAAGTTATCCAATATGCTTAAATCCTTATAGGTAGATGTATGAAATAAATCTAAAACCATTATTTGATGTTTAACTTAATCCATTGCTAAAATGATTTACCTTATAACACATTCAAAATAAGGAAGTGAAAAATATTAGAATGAAGTGAACTAAATCAGCTAAACATTTCAGCCATTTATTATAAGGTACCTCTTTGTTTTTACATTCCAAACATATTAATACCTTAGTAATTTATTCTCTTAAAACATGTTAATATCTGAATATATCATACATCTTTATTAATAAAATGAGTGTTTCTTTTTTCCAAATTTCATAGGATGTATTCTGTAAGTCCAAAAAGTTGTAAACATCTTCTTTTATAGTATAAAAGGCTTTTCAGCAATTCCTTAATTTTTTTCATGAAAATAATTTGAATATAATTTAACAATTCATATTCATAATATCATTATATTAACATAAGTATCGTATGAAGGGTTTTCATTCCTTAATCAAAATATCTCCTTGCCATTAATTTACATTTACACTACATCAGAAACAATCATCATAATCATATAAATCTTGATAAAAATCATTAAAATGATTATCCTTTTATATTTCAATATTCATATACCATAATTATTAAATCCAAATACATTAAATCATTGATTAGTCCACTTCATCCATAAGGCACAAAGAATTCTACCTCATCATATTACTTAATAACATTTTTATATTCACATTTCATCTCTATTCTCATCATCATCTACAATATATCCATTAGTCATACCACTTTCATGATTCTTTTCACGAGAATTCCTATATGGTATTCGATTTAAATAATTACAATTCATCCCACATAAAATGAATTTAACTTTTTATGTCGTCTTATGGAGAGAAATATTCCCATCAATTTCATTAACCAAATGTATCATTTTTCTTTTGGCGTTACTTTATTTTTTTTTCATTTTCCATTGTAAAAACATCATCATGTTCATCTAAGACATTTACTTTGTTGATTATTTCCACATTCTTGTCAAAATATAATCCAAATTGTCTATCTTCTATGGTCTCAATTACCCTAAATCTCAATTAACTCCTTAATTCTCTTATTTGGTGTGTTCGATAGATGTATAAGGTAATCATTGTAAGTCATGTTCCTTGAAAAATTAATACGCATGATCACAACATTCTTCAGTTTAGTTATCATCCCATTTGAATAATCATAAAAAAACATGGTTCCTTCTTGTTTCCACCATTGACTAAAAATAGAATTCAAATAATGAGAAAAACATATATGGTTGAAAACCCATATAATTATGCAATATTACTTATATAATGTCTAAATTATGACACACTATTTATTCTATGAAACCTATGTTTTATCCTATATTCTTTGTATCCATATCATATTTAATCAATCATTATGAATCATGAAAAATATTTGAATTCCCAATGAATGTCCCCCAGGAGTGTCAAACAATGTGTGCGACAAGACCTGTGGTCAGGAATAAGGATACACCATGTTAGGCCCCATACAACTTGTCAGAGTTGTTTCTCGTAGGTACCTATGTTCAAAATCCTTATCTTATGGTAGTATCTAAGAAAAAATATATTTTTATGAATCCAAATTCTCTATCATAGACCAAATATCCATGACACTTTACATTTATCTTCCTCATCATTAGACTTATTATAATAGACATCCCTAGACATGTCGAGTGAAATATCCATATGGATCACACAAAGTTTTTCACATCCTACTTTATAATTCATGACTAAATCATTTCTATGACACAAACTATAGATATATATATGATTTTAATAAATTAAAATTACATTAATTTTTTATAATACATAAAACATGACACACAAAAATTTCAAAGATCATATTAGTTTATTTCATTTTAAGGTTTCAAACACAAACTTACTATTTAGTGAATGATCTTTAATGTATTCGTCTATGATTTACCCTTTAGTTATTCTACCTAAATCCATTTCATAATAACCTTGGGAAAATAGAACATAAAAAATTGGTGAACTCAAATCATTATAATGGGTAAACAAGTGATATATAGAAGCATAATCCTGAGTATATGGGTATGAGAACAAGATCGTAAAAATAAAAGACCATACCATGCATGTCAAAGTACAATAAAATTGAATCAGGACATAAATATTGGCAGTTATTTAGAAACGAATATTGGGAAAATAAAGACCATAATCCATGAAATCATAACATATTAATAAAACATTGAATTTGTGGAAGACATATAAGAATATAATAATTATTTTTGTATTAGTCAATGTATCTCTTCCAAGGTCATATTAGTAATATAAGTTCACTCTCCATACAATCATGGTAGTCACGGTTCACTCTCATGGACATCATGATAGTCAAGGTTCACTCAAAAGACTATCCTAGTAATTCACTTTAGAGAAAACATTTTACCCAATGAATTGATGGGATATATTGGCCAAACAGATCTGATAAGGGAATCATACATACATGTGACACAAAATCATTAAAAAAATAATAAATGATGAAATGAAATTGGTATCATAAACATGTAATAATTTCATAACATATGGAAAATATACATGTTTCATAATCATTTCATCAAATAATACCTCGTGAAAAGAAGCAGGTTTCATAAGCATATAACATATAAAAGAAAAAGAGACATTGTAAATGTACTGACATAAAACGTAATAAATTGAGTGAAATAATATGAATGGATCATAAGGACCCTTTCAAAGAAATTCATTAGTAACACTAGTGGATGTCATCCTAGATGGTAAATAATTTGGGAATATTTTTTAAAAACATTTCATGGGAAAAATATCATTTCTACTTTTACAATGTTTTCTTTTAAAAAACATTTCTCATAATATTAAAAGGTATTTTATCATCAAAAATAAAATTCTATTATTATTATTGAATCTTCAATGATTTATGATGTCAAGATAGGTAAAAAAATTGGTTCATGCTGTATAAGTAAAAAGGACACATTTTTCATGTTCTTTTTTCCAAAAAATTCAAAAATTACATCGTTAGGAAAAAGATAAAATTATTCCTTGAAAAAATGGCTAAAAATGGTTATAATTTTTTTTATAATAATGGTAAAAATAGTTTGGAATTTTTTTTTCAAGAAATATATATATGGAAGATAAATATTCCTTGACAGATAGTTATGTATAAACATTCTCGAATATTAATTTGACTATGAAATTAACCCTTACAAATTTAAAATTAGTCAAATCATATTCCCCATGAAATAAATTAAATTAAATTTATTGGAAAATACCATAATATTATTTTTAATACTCATAAAAATATTCATGGGTAATATATATAGCACATAGAAGAAACATGTTGTGTATAAGGCATGTGTCTCATCGAAGTAAAGGTGAGACAAAAATCCCTAATGTTAGGTCTAATTCTCTCTGTACGTATCCAGTGATCCTACATAGTGATTTTAAAAATATAATTAACTTATACCATAATCTTAATAAAATTTAATATTTCATATATGAATCAATTATGGATTTATATTACCAATTTATTAATAATACAATGTTATAGCAATGTTTTGGGTAATAACTAATTTATTTATCGTATGTGTTTTGACTTTTTATTATTCATTATATTAAAAATTAAATTATTAAATAACCTCAAAAATGTAAAAAATTATTTATATATAATATATATTTTGTATATAAATATTTATAAAATATTTATATAAGAAATGTAATACATATTTCATGGAGATAATAAGTTGTACGTATGCATGATTCCTATTTTCATTTTATTATCATACTGAATGGAAGAAGTTAAATGTCCTATATGTAAATATATATATATATTATTAAATAATAATTAAAATTCCATATATTAAATATTTATTCATTATATACATTTCTTATAATCATTATTGAAATGGTAAGCGTGGATGATGCATCTCCTAGTGTCGTGTAGATGGTAGGCCATATGTATGCACGAGCGATAATATCATTATATTAATGGTAAACAGGTGAGAATTAGGTGGTATATTCATTATACAGAACACATATCATGTAATATTTATTATTTATATCCATTATATCCATCAATATACCCATACAAATAATATAGTTATGAGAAAAAAATTACAACACCGTGTGGAGACTGTAAGTCATACCCACAGACACACGGTACATTCATTTATTATATGACTAATATAAGGTGGAATATTATTGTTTTATAAAACTAATAACTACTCATAATATATATAATAATGTAATTATTAATTTATTATAGAGAAAACATATGAACAGTAAGTATAAGAAGAAACAATTATCAAAGTATTTTTATGGAGACTACCTCTTCTTCGACGAACTCAATTTAGATGTCCTTTAAGGGACACTACAGTTGGTATTTTGAAAATACCTTCACCAAAATAATTTTACTAGGGATGTTTTCAATAGAAATGATTAGGGTTTGGTGGATATTTAAGTCTCAAAGGGATGTTGATATGTGAGGGAGGAGGTTCCCTTTTATAGTTGAGGTGAGGGGAACATTAGGAAACTATTAAAATATTAAATTAATATAAATTTATTTTCGGTATAAAATAAATACAAATGTGTGTCAGTTTTCTTATATGATGATTATGTATCTAAATGATCATAAAAAATAATTTATATGGATTTTTAGTTTATAATATTAAATGTATTGTTTGGATTTAACTGTAGTTAACCCCTTGAACTTCTACCACAACTTGTCTTGTTTACTCATTATGGTTGATATAGTTTCTTTTAAACACCAAACAAACCCCAAATGTATAATTGATGACATTACTATCCTTATTTTAGTAATTTCGAATAATTATTGATTTTGAATAATATTATATGATTTAATAAATTTTATTTATTTTAAAGTATCATTTATTTTAATTTTGAAACCATTCTATGTTTGTACTTTTAAAAAACATTCTAAAAATATGATGGATTAGAAAAAACACTAATAATCAATCAGTAAAATAAAAAATCTATCTATAAAATTCTGTAATGTCCATAATTATGTTAAATTAGATTTATTTTAATATATTTAATTTCATTTATTGTATATTTCCATTTATTTTTCAATTACAACATCATCATCATGAAAACCATTAATAAAAATATTTTTTATCTAAAAATTACAAGTAAATTATCATGATGAATATAAATTTATTATATTCAAAATGGGTATTTATAGTCTAACTTATCTTCTATATAACCCTATATTAAAAACTATTTAATTATTACTGGTATGTGTATAACATTTTTAAAATAGCATTTAAAAAAATATTATAAATATTATATTCGTACTCAAGATGAATTAAAAGGTAAAATAATTATTATAAGGTATTTTTTAAAAACCCACAAAAATAATGAAACTAGGATATGTTTCAGGATAATTATATATAATATTAATATTTTATTTACCATTAATTACCTGATTTACCCATAATAGTGGTAAATTAAAATTTACTAAAGTCATTATTGATAATATCAAAAATCATTAGTTGATCCTATTAGAATATCAATATAATAATTATTACAACCATGTATTAACAATTTTTTTATTTAAAATAATTGAAACTTGAAAAAGTAATTTTAAACTCTAATCCCACAGACGTGGCAAGAAGGTGGGTAAAAACAACGTTCAAAAGATCAATATTTTTTAATATCCAGATTAAATATAAAAACAATTAAAATTAACTAAATTCTATTAATATATGTATAATTGATCTATTTTGAATTTAAAAATCAATTTAAATTATAATAAATTTTTAAATTAAAATGCAGTATTTAACTATAGTGCATTATTTCTCACTAATCATCAAATAATGTAAATATTCCTACAAATTCTAAAAATTATATCTATATTAATATAGAAATTAAAAATTAAAAAATATGTTTATTTTATAAATTTTAATTATTATTAGTGCCTAAAATTTATTTTATTATTGTTCATAGAAGCATATAAAAAGATATTCATTTGAGAAAATAGTACTTTTTTATCATATAAAGGCATTACAAAAAAACTATGTCTTTCATTATCGATATGATGTATTTATATAAAACTAGTTTAAATACTACTTTAAAATTAGTTTTTACTATTTTTATTATTAAGTTTAATGGTGAGGCCATAAATTTGAAATTTAAATAATTTTAAAATGAAATTATGTTTCGTGGAAACTCGATGTCGCAGATAACATAAGCCAACATAGTTTCGCTTATAGAAAAAGCATTTCCCGGTGCTTCATATAAAATAATCTAAAATTAATTCTTTTATATAATAATAAAAATCTAAACATACTGGTTTTTTAAGTGAAGATATCAAAACTATTAATTAATTTAGAAATATAATAATTCAAGAAATCATAGGGGGTTACATATCACCCACATCTGTGGTGTTCTGAGTCATTTTCTCCAATGGATATATTTTATGGGGGAACTCTAACATGTGTATAATTTATTTTATTCAATTCTATCATGGGATCCATTAAAATATATAGAAGTGTAATGGAATTTTCCAAACTCTGTGACCTCGCTACTCAGACACTTCCATTTAGTAATCGATACAAGACCAGCATATGCAGCTCCTCCGGAACCACTTTTTAAGACACCTAAGCAGATTGACATCAACCTTATGAAAAATTTACAGGAAAAATATCTTCATGTATGACATATATATCTCCATAAAACTTCTATAAATAATATAAAAATAACAATTAATCCATGAATTCTTATATGAAAAAAAATGATGGCTAGAAAAAATTAGTTAGTCCCCAAATGGTAATACAAAATTCCTGTTCCATAGATAACCTACAATGTTTTTGAATCACAGTGGATATAGGAATACATAATTATGATTAAAATTAAACAAGTAGACTTATATTTAAAAGAATAGAAGTTACAATATCCTTATCTCTGGCTACACCGTATCCTACGAAAAAGAAGACGGGTGAGGAAGACACTACACTATGGTGGTCATCTGGGTTCCAGAGAGTGTTATATATAAGGAGGAGATAATATATGAAGAAATTTTATGATAATAAGATGAAAAATGGATGAATTTTGTTCTACCATAGGTATAATGTTTCATAAAAAGATAAAAAGGTTATACCATAATGTATTTCTCCACAATGAAGTGTTGGTATACACTGAATTACTAAATTAATGATATATGTGACAGAGATGAAAATATAATTTTGATAATGTAAAAATGATATTGAATCAAAATATACTAAATATATGAGAAAAATAATAGATTTGGGATTCCTGCCTCTAAAAATTGAGAGATACGACTGGCACTATGGGATATTGGAGAATCAAATTTATGGGACTAGGGCTGCGAGTCTATTTTTATTCTATAATTGATTAGTTGCTTCCACTATTATTTAAGTTTAATATATTTTAATATATGGTTTACATATTTTTTACTTATCAATTTTCCTTTATGTCAATCTATATCTATATTTATATCTCTCTTTCTTCTATCATTCTCATTAAGTTCCACTATGAACCCTTACACTTGACAATGCATGATTGAACTGAGGCCGGACATGGGGGGATGTTAGTGTTTCAATAATTATTCTTTTAATTTTTATATGTTTTTTTATATTTACAATTAAGGATGATTAATTGTACATGTTTGGTGATTTTACACCACGACATAGATCTCAAACTCCATAATATTATTTTACTCATATCTATTCCCTATATTCCATTGATTCAGATCTATTCACTTGATGGAATATTGATACTCAATTGATAAAAAAGTATATGATGGAGTTAGTTCCTAAAATCTTACACACATTCGATTGAGTTTTTTAATAAACCATGTCTATAGGACGAGGTATAATTTCGTTTTCCTAGGCATTCAATATTTCAAATCTAATAAATTAAAGGATAATAATTAAAAATTATATTTTATAACTGAATTATCACACTGAATTTTTAAATAATATGAATAACAAAGTAACATGAAACAAAACCTCAGGGATATTTTATATCTTCCCCAACATCATTTTTTTATTTCATGATACAATAATTTATATTTTAATCATTTGTTCCAAACTTTTTCATTTTAAGAAAATTATAAAATCAAAATAACATGTATTTTAGGAGAATTAGAATTAGTTAGTGAACATATGTGATGTTAGGAATGTGATACATCCCAGGTCATCCATGGTTCTATACTAGGAAAATAAATATTAACATTTGATACACTGTAGTAGTGGAATGTAATGAAAGTGTGGGGACATTTAAGAGGATTTTACAAGCACTTACAAAATTTTATATTCACTATTTATTTTTTTCACATTTCTAAAAAAATAAAAAATCATATTCCATGATATATTGAAATTACGATTGTTATGCATGGAGTGTATTTATGACTGTTACATTATCACCAAATAATATCGTGACGAGAATCACTCGTCTAAATGTATGATAATAAATTATTCAATGCTCTGATGTTGAACTATTGAAATTATGTTCAAGAGGATCACATATGACATTAACCAAGGGACAAATGTAAAAATCCATATTTTAGACATATTTTTTTTATTTTTTCAATAATGGTGGCTTCTCCTTTTTTGAATGTTGTCATTATACTAACAAAAACAAACCATTAACCTGAGCCACTGTGGATGAAATTTCTCCACTAATTTTAGTAGTTGAATAACATAATGTTGTAAAATAGAAGAAACATGAACATAAATTTTGTTATCCTCAACAATTGAAATAGTATATTGAAAATAAATACTTTATTATGGATATTTTTGTGGGTGGTCAACAAGAAATGAATAAATCTTATAACAAATACAAAGTGGAAAATGATATTCCCATATATTGTGATGTGTAAGAGAAAACACAATTGTATATCTCAATAGATCAGGGGGATGAATTCAACCAAGTGGTGGATTTCTAAAGAAATATAGATTATTTTTACTACATGAATATATCATGTAAAATATAACATCATGATGGACTTCCCCTTTAGCAAAATATTGAATCCACATCAACTCGTAGAGTTAATCATTTCATAAAATAATTTTAATCAAAATTTATTCAATCTGAATTGAATATAACTCCCATCTATTTTCAATTTTCACATTTTAGAAACTCATTCCATACCTTGGAATAAGATGAATTAGAAGAACACACACCTTCTAAAAATAATCATTATTCACCATAATCTTGTTAAAAATCAATTTTGTGGATACATTGACTATATCCAGGTGTCCTATCCTAATGAAATGAAGACATATGTTTCTTTCCATCAAAGGGAGAGTTCAGATTTTGATTCTACGTGTCTATAGTGTATTCAATTAAAATTATATTCTAACCATCCATTTTTATATCCAATTCATATATCGAACATTAATATTTTAATGGATAACAATGAAGAGTTTGAATTATTTTAAACAATGATTGGGAAATATCCAAACATCATCCTACCCCAACATTCAAGTTATACCTCATTACAAATGGTTTAGATCTAGTATACTCTTTCAATAGAGTCCTCAATAATATAAAATATGTGAAAGAAGAAAAAATATATAGAAGTGGTGGTTCAAATATAATAAAATCCACTCACCATTATATTATGGGTGATATCTAGACATTCCATTATAGAGGAAGTAAAAATACAGGTCCTACTAGTGGGATAATACCAAAATGTTTCATTCTTTGATATTATGATATATATTTTTCAATTGGTTTAAGATTCATCCCAATTGCTTAATTTTTTTTAAAATTAATGTCATTCCCTATTCTTAATTAGTTGAAATTATGTTTTTGATAGATAATGGAACATGGAATCCATTGAATAATAAGTATACGACGATACATTATCTTTCTAAGAAAATGGATGTAGCTATTAATGTTTCTCTTTTAACTCAAAGAATATTTTCTTACGAAATTATGGTTTTTTTATTTATATTGGAACTTTCATGCCTCAAATTGAATTCAAACATTACATAACATATATATAAGAAATTAGTTTCATAATTATACAATGATGTTATGTTTATATTTTAATTAAATTTATATTGGTTGATGACATAGATTATTCAATAATTATAGTAGCATTTTGATGTTTATTTGATTAATAATAATTTTATGGAATTTGTTTATTCATGTAGATAATTATTTTATTTTAAATTTCATATAATGATTTTATAAAATTCATGTAGATGGAATTTTAATTAATTTCCATGAAATAAGTGATTGTCCGCAATTATATGTTCAATTCCTGATAGAATTTCTAGAAAAAATTCATTCTATATTACCATGATATTATTTATTGTGTGATCTTGGGGTATGTTACCTAATTAGACATGTATTGGAGCATTTTAAAACTATGATTTAATTAAAACAAATTAAATATGATGGATTCATTTTTATTGATAAGACTTTATCCCTAAGACCACCATTCACAACATTCCTTGTCAATCCCCAAGATACCATTATTATCCTTGTAAAAAAAGACATGTTTCAAAAAATATTTTCCATTCCTACCATTATCAAGGTATAATTCATGATATTGTAAATTTGATGTTTGTGGGTAAAGGATTTTATGGTTAAAGGGATGAAAAAATTGGTTGGATAATGTATGGGATTCCCTCTTTGGTACTGGGAAAAGATATTGATTAATTAAGTAAACATTATATTTTATTCCCTTCATAAATAATCATAGAAAAATATAAGTATTAAAAAATATGACATAGAAAAATTAGAAATCACAGTAATCGGCCTGAGTATTTCTATCACATGTGGTTAGGTCATAGAGGTGAGGTTTGTTTGTAGCATGAATTTTTAAGTAAAATGTAATAAATTAGTCAAGTATTGTGAAAAAATAATGGAAAAAAGAATTATTGAAAAGTCAAGTAGGGGGAAGTCTTTAATTGGGATTACTTTAATAATGAACTTACCATGAGCTTGGGAAGTCAGAATTTTCATTTTTTCGGATATTCTCATCAAACATTAATATTGATATAATGATTTTATGTTTATAAATGAGCCTAATGTTTTAGCATAAATATCTTTTATATCAATAAATAATTACCTTAATCCTCATAGTTATTTGATCATTAATTGTTATGTGCCCCAAATTTTATCCTTCATTTTCTATTCTATGTGGAAGAGGTAGTTCCTTTGAAATATTAAAGAATGTTTCATGAATTCATGTTATTATAATAAGACTAATCTAATTTATAATTTGATTGATGGGTGAAAATTAATATAAATGAGTTAGATCATGTCTTGAAATTCATTATAATAATAAATTTTGAAGCATTAATGATTTAATGAAGAAGATCCACAAAATTTGGGGGGGGGAAGTAAAATACTTGTATTGATCAATATATTAAAAATTTTGTATATAATTGATGTTTTTTGGAGAACATGAATGTGTTATTTAGCATATATAATCATTCTATGTAATTTTTTTTTGATATTTTAATATTTTCCACATAGTGATTATCTTGAATTCAATTATATAGTACAATCATAGTTAATATGTGATCTAATTTATGTACTCATTTTGCATTAAAAATTATAAGAATTTTATAACGTTTTTAATATTTTCTAATTAATAATACCATGTAAGTTAATTATTTAATAATATATAGTTAAATATAAACTGATGAATTAATCATTACTAAAATGAATAAAATTTATGAATTTACATAATTATAATTTCACTGACGAATTTCTTGTGAAAATTTTATGAAGATTAGCGATTTTTTCGAAAAAAATGTTTCTAAATTGGTAATCCATAATCCAAAGGAACCAAAAGCCACATAACATTCCCATGATGGGATTGTTGGCCAAGAGATCACCAAGGAATATCAATAAAAGTGGAAGGAGGAGACCAAGTCATGAAAAGAGTACCTGAAAGAGCATTTAGGACATACCATAATTGGGATGTTCATATCAAAACGATGCATGTATGTGTTTGAGAGTGTATACATGCATAAATCCCCCAATTCCATGGTATTTCAAGCCACTTTCATGATGGGGTAAATTTTATGGAAGAACTTTTCCACCGAGAACATTGATTTGGGAAGGATTTTTCATTTTCATTTCTCAAAACAATCATTTCTAAAAACAAACATAAAAGATACTACATTGCCTGGTCTCTGTAACCCCACTACTCAAATGATTCCCCACACATCTCAACACTGTATACCATGCCCAACATTTCCATGCATCTGTCTACAACTAATCAGGAACCAATATGGAATCTACATGTGATGATTGATCTTAACCTTTTGATGAATATCATGGACTTGTATTACCATGGATTACATTAGGATCATAATATAACCTCCATGAAGAAAATTATAAGAATAACGATTTCGTGCTTGGTGATCAGGGAATTGTGAAGGTCAGAGGAGATTCATGAGTCACCCCACATCATTTCACAATCACTGCACTCAAATATCACCAAAGAGGATCACAAGACTAGGACAATTTCTACGGTTCTATTTTCATTCAAATGTAGTTAGGTTATATTTTCATTATGAAACTACAATAAATTATAACTGAATTTTTAAATCTTGTTAACTTATTTGATACTCATTCTATCTAACATTTTTATACCCTTATAATTCAAATCTATAATGATCTCGTTTACATAGAAATGAGTTATTTACCAAATTAATGGACTTTTGGGGGAGGATATTAGTGTTTTTTTGAATAAACTTTAAATTATTTAATTTATATTTATTTTGTTTTTCACTAAATTAAATTGAAGTATATGAGTGTGGGGATTTTCTACCCCAAAATAGATCTTCACCTCATAACTATTATTTAAATTGTATCTATTATATCTATTATACTAATATAGAGATATTTATATAATATACTTGAGATGTTCATTGGGTGAAATGATATGTGAGGGAGCACCTTCATTGAAGTTTCCATACTATAGATTATGGTATGTCATAAAACTAGAATATAGAATGAGGTTGAATTTAGAGTTCATATGTGGTAAGGATTTCAATCAAAATAAATTAAAGTATTATAATTCAAAATTTATATTTCATAGTATAATTATATAATTGAAATTAAGAAACAATTGTGAATAATTACAGAATGTTAAACCTAACCTTTGGGATATATTCTTTCTTTTATAGCCTCATTTTTCATTTAATTTAAGAATAATTTATTTTGGTATTCATTATTATATAGTTTTATTTTATTTTCATAAAATAATAATGAAATAAATATTGATGGTGAATTATATTTAGTGAGAGAAATCTATAAGTATCCTCATGCGAGATGACCCTAGACAACAATTGTATTGTACAAGGAATATTAATAATAGCATTCAATCTACCATAATAAAATAACTTTATCAATAAGTTATTTCACCAAAATCCATCACTTTATCCAAAAATTATGATTAATATACCAATTTATTGAATAATAATAACCATCACTAACTGATCCCAAAATATTACAACAATTCATAGGGTATATATAAATCATTTCTCCATATTCATCATAGTATATGTATAAAACACTAAAACAATTTTCATTAGTATAGAGGGAATATTCAATAAATACAATATCAAGAAGAAATAAAATCAATAATTGAAAAAATCAATAATATAAAAATCATGTATGATTAAATAAAAATGGCATTTTGAATGGTGGATAGTACTGGTTTAGATGTATTTGGTTTATGATTTACAAAATAAAGTCTATAATAATTAGGTTTTGCATTTCACATTCTACTGAAATATATCTCATTTCTATATAATTTTTTCTATGAGTTGAATAATGTTTTCTTTTATACTTTAGATAAAAATAACCCATTGATTTAGTATAATTATATGTAATTATGAACCCTGATATCTATATATCCAACACTTCAAACTTATATGTGGTTTGATTAATATAACCATTAAGGATATATCAAAAAAAATAATGATAATCTTTTAGATATTCTATGAATTATGTCTATGAACTATATAACTCAAAATACTAATAATATATAAGTGATTGGACCATATAATGTGTTAATGATTTATGATGAGATGGTCACTTAATTCCACCACATCACTCATGTTTATAGTCATCATTTTTGGTTTACATTGTTTGGAATCCATCCTCACTACATACAAGATACTAATAAATTCTACCCATTCTTGATAATCGTCCTCGTTAGATTTCCACCTTAACAGTCATATTTAACACTTAAACATTGTGATAATCTCTTGTGTGAACTAAAAATTCTTCAAAAAAAATTTCGTACAAAATAAAATATTTTTTATACAATTGAATAAATAAGATCACCCTTTCCTTCACCAGTATCATAGTTTTGAGGTAAAATTTATATACAAATGTGGTTTTTGAAACCCTTCCTTTTGATATTATTTTGTAGTTTCTCCTTGAAAATAGACTCCAAATTCTTCTTACTACTCTTTTAAGAATAGACATTACACATTTAATAATATGATATTTTAAATTTTTGGGGAATTAAAATACATTCTCAATATTAAAAATCCATTACATTTTCCCTTAATGATTTTCTAACCCACAAATACTGAATTGTTATTTCTATGGAATTCATATAGTAGATCTCATTATTGATCTAGAGTAGGTTTATATTACCTGTAAAATGTTGGGATTGATCAAAAAAACCTCTGAATTGGTCGATAATCAATATTAATATTTCATTATGGAAAAGTTTCTATCAATAGCCACCAATTTAGGGTTGAAGAGGACACATTTGGGGGTTTTTAAACAAGAAATTCCCAATAATTATTGAAATAATACTAAAACAAAACTTAATATAAATTAAAAAATATGAAATGAAACTGTTACATTCAAAAAATATATAATCTTATTATAACATCATAAAAATCACATTATATCACCATACAAATTTCTAAAACCAATATATGTTTATATATCATTATAATAAGTACATTGAAATCCAATATTGGCTTGTAAATAAATTTACTGTCATGTATCTACATCCCTTAAACCATAACCATATCCCCCAAAATCATTTTTACATTCTAGTTTTTATTGAATAGTCAATATTAATTTTATTTATCTAATATACCCAACTCCATTACTGTAATAATACCCATACTAGTACAATATAATACCTTTAGCTCACTTAAAAAACCCCAGATGTTGGTGTAACTACCACAGAAATAAATAAGTGACCTTGTGGTAAGAGTACTCTTCATCATAGATTACTATTAATATGACTAGAACAATCTAAAAATTAATCACGACCATTGAAGGTTGCGAATAGAAGAAAAATATGAATTGTTTCTCTAAAATGAATGTTTTCTAGGTATATGTATTGTACCAGAATAATACTAAATTAAGGAATCTAATTCCACATGAAACTCTGTATATACATAATCCCGAATTAACAATATATGTTATAAGTATAAAAAAATAAACACATCAAAATGGATTGATAAAGGGATTTCCATAACCTTATTGTATATTTCACCCAATAAATCCTATAAAATATATTCCATAACCCTAAAATCCATGTCATATGAACAACTCTACTCTAGTTATTTTCTTAAATTTGCATCAAATGAAAAATAGTTAATAGACATCTCATGGTATATGTGTTGGGTGTGAGTACACCATTACATGTATGCTTCAACAAGCTAACCCTAGCAACCTATCATAAATATAGATGGATCTAGTAGAAATAAAAACTAAATAGTGATGGAATATTAATGAGTAAGTTAATATTAAGTTCTTGGGATACTAAAATAAAATAAATCTAATAACCAATAGTTTAGATTATTGGTTATGAAGAATTCACCATGGAAAACAATAATGATTTCCATAATCACCAGATTGATTCCAGATTTAAAAATATAATCATTTGAAAATAGAGATAAAATGTTGGACAAATTCCAAATGGATAGTTTTTATAAAAATTTGTTACAATTATCAATAGAAACTTAAGATATTCAATCATATATTTCTATAAAAATTAATGTTTTTTATATTAAAAATTACATGAATTTAGGAAATAATGGGAAAACTATTATATTATGATATCAAATGAAATACATAACTAAATAATTAAATGAAATTTATTTATTAATAGTATTTATTAAATTATAATAAGTTCTAAAATAAATATTTATGTTAAACAAAAATTTATTATTTACCAAAAATTGATTGTTATATATTTTTAATTAAATGATTTTTCCTATATTTTTATTGTTAAAAATATTTAAAAATATTTTTAATTTATATATAATAGTTTATAATCATTCATACATTAATGATTTTTTTTAGAAATGAATAAGTATTAATTTGAAGGCCAAAAATAGATATTGTTCCCCATATTTTTTTGTTATGTGGGAAATGTACCTTAATACTATTAAATTAAATTAATAAATATTTGAAAATAGAATAATGAAATTTTTTTATAATATATTTAATATGGTAAATTAAATTTTTTATTTTCAGTGTTACTCTACAAGGAATGAAAAAAATTATTTTTATTCTTTGAAATATATTTTTTCTAAAATTGTTATTATGATTTTTGTGCATGAGTATTGTAAAAAATTGTTAGACAAACAAAATAAATCAACTAATTTGTAATAAGTATGTGGAATCATCATAATCAATATCATGTAATAAGGTTTACAAATTGTTTATCCATAATAAAAATTTATCCCTGAAAAAATAATGTCACCATGGTAAGAGTTAATGGGGTTAAAGAGGGAATTAACTGAATATATAAGGCCTCAAATATAACATAAAATTATCTATATATAATTATTTGCGTGCATTATTACCTTAAATTATCCTACATTAATATATATATATATATATATTTTTAATTTCTTTAGAAAATTTCATTTTATTTTTGCAAAGAAAGTGGATTTACCTGTGTTCCACTCATATCACATATAAAAGGAAACCTATTATCATCAAATATACACACAATTTTGGAATCATATATAATCTAATAAATTATCCAAAAAATTTAAACTCAATTACCCATGTTATATAGGTTTTTTAATCACCAAAATTTCAACCTAATAAGGCCACTTTTTTTCCAAAGGAGGATACCAAATGAATAGGTAATTGTTCTAACTGAGTATATTCGAGAATATTTCTTCTTCATCAACCACTAAATATATAAAATATATACAAATGGGATGAAATAACTACCATAAATATAAATAAATATTTTCTTGGAATAAAATTTATATACTACTCATTTTACCTTTAGAAAATTGAAGCATTTCGTATGAATATGTGAAAACTAACACCTCTAGAGGGAAATGAATTTAATTTTTCCTAAATACCTATAATATACGGTTATATTGACTAATATAATGAATATATAATATATTTATAACATATTAATCAATCTATAATGAGAAAATATAATTTTTTAATTTCTTACCATTCATTGAAAAATGAAAGCACCAACACTGAGTACTTGTGACCTACCACTTCCATTAAGTGAAAAAATTAATTTTTCATAAACACCATACAAGGGTGGTTCCAAAAGTTTATGTAACAAATATATATGATATTTATTGAAAAAAGAATATTTTGTAACCATTAAAAATGTTTAATGACTTGGACCATCAAACTAAATCAGGCATGGTAAACTGAACGTAGGTCAAATCAATATTTATTTTAATGAAGAATTTTTTATAAATTGGGGAATGTAAATTATAAGGGAATTATATATATAAAAATAAAAATAAATATTTTTCATTTTTATTATTATAAAAAATTAAAAATTTATTATACATGTGGTTAGAATGTGAAAGAATCATTTCAATATTAGATGTGAGGGTTTCATCATCTCAATTTATCTTCATCGGAATATTTTATATATTACCCTACTTCATTATTTATTTTTTTGTGTATAATTTCCATAAATTTATATTATTATTATTATCATGAAAATTATAGGTATATGAAAATTCATAAACTTCTAATTCCGTCATTTGGTTTTCATTCTATGGTCACCAAAGCTATACTGGTTTTTGTAACAAAATATTACTTTTTATCAAGATTATTTATGTTCTAATTTTTATTTCATTAAATTGAGGTTAACTTATTATAAAAAAATATATTTTATAGTTATAGGATTATATTTATTTTGTTATGATTTATTATTACAATTTACCCTTTATTTTTTACTCAAAATATAATAAATTTTTTTATAAAGTTGGGTCTTATTACACATTTTTGTGTGGGCATCTTTCACTTCCATAAAAATGTTCACAATGATTTTCTATATAGATTTATTCTATGATTAAATGTTTAATAAAGGTATTTTAGGAAACCATATTTTTAATTTACAATTTTTCAATGTTATCCATTTCAATTGTTTTATAAGATAAATAATAATCTTTTTACAAAAGTGTGAAAGAAATATTTTTTAACATTCATGGCGTGATATTTTCATACTACCAACATGAATGTAATTTTTGTTCATGATTAATTTTAATGATTATATGTTTTTATATTGAAAAACTCATTCCCATTTTTCTCAGAATGTTATGTTTTTAATTAATTCCAAGATAAAAGCTTTGTTTCACCTTTTCTGTAATGAATTAATCAATGTGTATTATAAAAGTAATTTCAATACAATTCTATTTCCATTAAGGTTTTTTTATAATTAAATATGTTAAAAAATATAATAATACCATAATATTTAATTCTAGATATAGATAATTGTTATCATATTTTTATGATTTTTAATAAAACACATTTTATTTTAATGCATTAATTAATCTATTGTTTAATAATGAATTTTATCTAATCGTGTGGAATGTTTATAATTTTAGGATGAAGAGGGGAAAAAAATTTATATCCCTAGAATGAATTGGGTAATTATTTATTCTTATTATATAATATATAAGATAATTGATAGTTTACCCAATACCTTATGGAAATGTAGGAGATGTACTTCTAGGAAATGGGAGTGAACCCAATCCACTATGGGACACAATCCAGTCTTATTATTATGGTAATGAGGCATGTGCCAAAGAAATGATTTAATATTCTTATTTATATATAAATAACATATTTATTATTCTTAAAATATTCTCTCATGTATTATGATTTATTATTTATGATTCCAAACTGTTGTTACTAATGTATTTTATTATTACAATGTCAAATTACAAGACTCATGATATAAGGAATATGAAATTTTGGGAATAATTATCCTATTTTATTGTGAAGTTATAATAATTTTATGGTTATTATTTGAAAATATTTTATCATTAATTAATATATCCCTCATTTACCCTTACTAAGCATATGATATAACCCTTTATTATGTTCTCATTTACCCTTGTTATGAAGGAATATTTAAGGTTTGATATCACTGAGAATGGTAACATGTTTGAAGAACTCAATAGGAGGTTTTGAAGATCATTAATGCAATATTATGATTATGTATCAAGTTTGAAATACACTAATCCTTTTTTATTATTATTTTTCATATTAATATGATATATTTAGAATATTCGTCTATAATGATGTAATTTTTATATAAGGGGTGCTTGGGATTCAATGGTTTTGATTAGAGCATTTTTTGGAGATTAGGATGAGAAATCCTTAGTGATGGCCCTAAGGATATTACTAAATATAGGAAATGACCTAAAATTTCAAAAATGTATAGGCTGTGTGAATTAATTTTAATGAAATACTGTTATGGATACAAACAAGTGGATGTAGAATCTAGAATATATGAACCCAATGGTAATAACCCTGAAAGTAGATTATTTCGAATTAACTCAACATTAACTCAGTGCATGATATAGGGGCCTAACTATTTTTATGGTATAATTATCCTAATGGATATTCATTAACTAATTCAAATTCCCTTTAGAAAACACTTTGATGGATTTGAATATATTTAGGATGACCATCCAAATTTGAATGTACCATGGAAATCATAGCTAGAAACCTACAATGTTATGGGTTTATAAGGTGTCCAAAAAAATTCATCTCCAGAATTATTTCCATTATTATATTTCTATTATTATTTAGTATTGATGATTTATATACACACTATAATTTTTGGTTTTAGTCAACTACTGTAACATGGAGGAAATATGTTAATAAAAAATGTGACATCCAATTAAATAACTATCATCAAAAGAAACCAATTATAATATGTGATCTGATGAAATTTATTATGGATATAATCTCCCAAATATCTCAATAAATGAATTGTATAAATTGTCAAGATAAACATTAAAACTTTTAATGAATTAAACAACTAGACATTGTGACTTTTTTTTAAAACATCCACCTTACATGAGATGGTCATCTGATAGACATATTATTGAGAAATGTATCAATGTAATATATATTATATTTTTCATTAGGCAATGCTCAGATCATGAGAATGTATTTTAGTTATGTTTTATTTTGAGGGTGAAGATAATAAATGATGGAATCTTATCAGGAATTTGAGGAAAGAGGAAATAATTTACACCAATAAATGTGAAGTGATTAGGAAGGTATTTTTTAAAAAGTAATTTGTTCATATAATAGCACCAAAATGGATTGGGAATTCCCTGAACATAATTCAAATGGTTAGGAATCTATTATTACCAATGATTAATATTTCACTATACATAAACAATGTTATTTTAGTTTTATAATCATACCTTTGAGAATAAATAATTTACTACAAGGTGGAAAATTCAATGTCTTCTAATGTCATTGGTTATAATAGATTGTGATATCTATGAATAAATAATTCGATGCACTATCATGGTTGGAATAGAGATTAGAGACAAAAAAAAGTTTTCCTCATTTTATGATATTATGTGAAATATCAAATTTTAAGGAAATTATAATAAAAACCTATGGTGGAATGAAAATTAACGATCCTTCAAGTAAAAAATGTGAAAATAACCATTTAGTAAATTTACTTATGGGGAAAATTAGTCTCTATGTCTATAAGTATGATCATATTTAAATTTTAGTATCGAATAGACATGAATATATCGACCCATGATGACATAAAATATCAACTAAATACACCAAAAACACATCAAGGCTACTATTTTAAGGAGTATGGACATTACCCTAATCATTATACTAATACACGGGTAAATAATGTTAATTGGCATCAGTAACCATGTATGTCATATGAAAATGTGAATGCTTAAGTAATAACAACCTCATAAATAGTTTACAAGAACAATGTGTTGAAATTTATAATTATCATCCACTCCATAACTATAAATGTATTATTTTATTCAGTTTCTACCCACAATATTTAATATATGGAATTTTATAAGGGTGTCTGATAACAACCATAAAAATTAGGTATTGATTTATCAACTAAAAATTGTAATTGTGTGATTATTACATATTAATTCTATATCCCCTATTTGATAAAATATTGTTGTAATATTATTTTTTTTAATCATTTTATTCTCCAATTAGTCCAATTTGATGTCATTTTTCATAGGTATTTTATTTCCCTTTCTATAGATCCCATATCTATATTTAATGAAGGGAATTCACATGTCATATTATGATTCAACCAATGACCATCTATCAGTGAGAGCATGATGAAAAAAATCTCATCAAAATTACCTCTATATAATGTGTATTACTATATATTCATGTGAGTTATTTAAGTCAAATGGTTATGTAGAAACTAAAAACTGAATATATATTTATTAATAATCCAAAAAATTATGTATTTAATAAATTTTTAGCAATTATTCCTTCAAATTCAAATTTTTTGTATTGAACATAACTAATACATAGTAAAACAACTATTTCAAAGTATCCTTATATAATATTTGTAGAGACCCAAAGCATAACATAGATGGAAATTACATTACATAACGGAATACTTAATACATAACAAAAACAGACACACAAGGACCGTAATAGTTTAGTGTCTTTGGAAACATGGAACGTAATCTTCTAATCGTGGTGAAAGATCTTCAACATTTCCCATAAAGATCATTCCCTTTTTTCTTACATAAATCTTTCATTATATCCTAGGGAAAAGAAAACCTAAAAAGGGTGAGCTCAAATGTTCAGGAAGGGTAAGCATGGAAAAAATAAAACATAGCATATACATTTGAACTTAAAAACATGAAAATAATGTTTAAACATCAAAAGCTTGAGAAATGACATAAAACATGGAAGTACGTAAGGCATAGATCATAAAGAAACATTAAGAATGAAAAAATATCATGGGAATAAAACATGTAATTGTGGCATCCATTAAGAACATGTAATGATTTCCATAGTAGCCAAGGCATTCCTGCCAAGACCATCTTAGTGGACAAGGTCCCTTTCTGAATCGAGTTCACTCCTCGTTTCAATCCTGTTTTACTAAACCGGTTTAAGTTGCCGTTCCAGCCATTTCTATCTCATGAGATATAAATCTTTACCCAATGAATTGGAGGGAGATATAGGTCCCACCCATCTCATAGTGAAATTGTTCTTACTTGTGCCACAAAATAAACTTAAAACACTCATCATAACCCAAATAATAAAATGGGTTTCATAAGCATCATCCCATCATCACATAATCCATATAAAACAAATGGATATTTCATCATAAGAAAATTGAAACCATGTAAATCATAGAGACATTATACTTGAAACATACACATATGAAATAATTTCATCTTAGATGGAAAATGGTTTTGATAAAACACTTGAAATGAATTTTTGAGGAAAATATCCTTTCTTCTTCAAAATCAATTTCCTTTCAGAAAACGTCATGAAATTTAAAAAAAAGAGATTTTGTTGAAAATATTCATGAAATATTTTGGAGGAAGATTCATGAAATCAAGGCTTTATAAAACTGTAAAAATTCGTTTGTGCCGTATAAGTTAAAAAAACATTCTTTTCGTACTTTTTCCGGAAAAGTCAAAAAGTACCTCGTAACGTAAACAAAAGCAAGATTCCTTACATACCATGTAGTAAAAGTCAAAAATGGGTAAAAAAGGACTTTAAACATACATAAAAACACTTTTATAAAACATGGACATGGATGATAGAAATAACCCCAATAAATACTTACAAATATGCAATCTCGGATAAAAATGAGATTTGTAAAATTATCCCTTACCTTAGGTCCGATTTGCTTCATAAGTGTCCGAACCTCCTACATAATGATTTAAATAATGTTATTTACTTATTCCAAAATCATAATTATTTTTATGATGTCAAATATGGTTCACTTATGACTTTATTTTACCCGTTCTTTTGTAAATTATATGTTAAAGAGCGTTTTGGGTAAAATCGTTTCATTTGTCGTCCATGTTTTGACTTGTAATTATATATATGATTACTTAGATCATGATTACTTAATTCCAGAATATAAAAAATGATTTATATATAATATATATTCAGAATATACATATATATAATAGATCAATAAATGGAAAGAAATACGTCGTTCATGGAGATGATAGGCCATACGTACGCATGAACGCTGTTTTTGTTTCCTTATTGAGTTGAATGGAATTAAGTAGATGAAATAAATATATATACACATAAATCCAGTATCATTATTATGTCATATATTTCATGATTACTTATTATATATACTTTATTATTATTTATGACTGGTAAACGTGGAGAATGAATCTCATCGCGTCGTGGAGACGGTAGTCCGTACGTACGCACGAGCGATGATATCATTCTCATGATCGTGGAATTGTATTGGAGTGTATGTATACTATTTCAGAATCAATATCACTTTAAAATAGTCATATATAGTCATTATTTACACCATTATACCCATCCAAGTAAGGTGGTGGTGGAAAATAGATTACACCACGGTGTGGAGACGGTATTCCGTACGTACGCACACGCGGTGATTTCATTTTCCGTAGGATGGATAGATGGTGAAATAGGGTTGTTTCATACTTATAATAACATATCAATATATGATTGATACTGATGTTATTACTTCATAATGAAAAAACCTAAGAATAAGAAGTGGAAGAAGAAATAAAGTTGAAAGAATCGGTAACAGACATTACCTCTTCTTTGAAGCGCCTCTTTGAGATCTCCTTTTAGGGCACTAATATTGGCCTTTGAAGAATACCAAAACCTCTAGGATGTTTCTAGGTAAGTGGAGAAGATAATTTTTCAGGGGTTGGCCGAGCTTGAATGCTCAAAGTGGTGTAAGGAAGAGAGGGAGGAGGTGCCCTTTTATAAGGGAGGAGAGGGGCTCCTTTGGAAAAAAATATTATTTTATTATAAAGACAAATTCGGTTTTAAATAGCTCCAAATTTAGTAATTTAGTAGCTAAGGTGGGGATGGGTCGAAATCCTCTCATCCAATAGAATTTAGACAAGTTTCGGTTCCTATTTTAACCTTATCATTTAGATTTAACATTAAGTTAGATAATTTTACTTTTACCGTGTCTTTTTGTGTTCTAACACTATAAAGTTAATAAACATACTATAAGAAGCCAAAAAAAACCCCAAGATGTTTATTATTAATATATATAACATTATATAAGTCATTTGGCCGAACTTTAGATTTTTAAGAATAAAATAACAATTAATAATTTAATATTTGTTTTAAAAACTATTTTATGTCAATTTTGACTCTATTTTGTAATTGATTTTTGTGAAAATCATAAAAGAATGATTAGTTCGAAAAAATTTAATTAAAGAAATAATAACATGTCATATTAACCTATAAAATTATTTTAATTCATAAAAAGTCTCAAATATATTTATTTTGGTATTTATAACATCAATTATGTCAATATTTTATAAATAAGATAATTACTGCATCATCTTTGTATCATAAATAAATTAACTTATTTAAAGTCTAAAAATTAAAAATAAAAGATCAATATTAAGAAAATAGTTTTATCATTCTAATAAATATTTATATTTGAATTTATCTTATGTATAACCCTATATTAAAAATGATATACTTATTAAACTTTTATTTTAACTATTTTAACCCTTCTTTAAATAAATTAATAATAAATATCCTAATCTAATCCATTTCAGCCTAAATGCTCATATATTATTCCTAAGATTGTTTTTGGTCGAATTAAACTTATCCAATAGAATTAGGTCATGTGTTAGGGTAATAATAATATCATTTTTACACTTAATTACCCTATTTACTTTTAACCGTGGTAAAAAAAGTAAAAAGTTACTATTCACCAAAAATTATTTTCATCTCATTGAACCAAATTTTGTAGGATCGAAATAATGATGTAGGTGCTCAATATACAAGAGGGGGTGTGAATTTTATACTTTAAAAATTCCTTTGGAACCTTTAAAGTTAGTATCGATTAACTATGTTTTCCTTAAGAAAAGGAAAGGGCTAAGTTTAACAAAGTTAAACTAAGCACATTCACAACACCTCTAACACCAAATGCAAACTTGGAATGAGATTCCGAAAGTGGGTTCCGGAAATATGATTCTGGAAAATGAAACATAATGAAAGATTACAAAGTGAGATTCTACCTTCAAGCGTATAGAATCTAAATGAATCAGAGTACAAGTAAGGAAGTATAAGAAAGTTATACTTTCCTTATAATACAAAATGCAGCGGAAATAAAACAAGTAGTTAAACTACATGTAACAAGATATAAGTCTTTTAACCCAAAGAGAAGGGTATCCAACAACCTTGGATAAAGGTCCCTTGATTTATACTTTCAAGCAAGTCTATCTTACCCACACCAGGGTAAGCCCTCGATACGAAGATCGGAGTCTCTGTCTTGCTATCCCCGCAAGCCCTCAACTTCAAGGTAGTTGGCAACCTCTGTCTTCCCCAGCAAGGAAGCCCTAGAACTTCAATGTAGTCGGCACCTCTATCTTCCTATCCCCGGAAGCCCTCGAATGTAATCACCATCATTCGTAGTCGCATGAAGCTTTGAGAGTTAATAAGAGACTCTCTCTCTAGAAATCACTTCAACAGCATGTATGCACAAAACCAAGTTGTTCATCTGTCGTCAGTATCGAGCTCTTTCAAATGAGATCCTATTTATAGGTAAGGTTGGATCCTTCTCCAACGGTCATATTTTCCTTAAAGATCGGAGGGACCTGTACACGTGTCACTTAGACAACAGTTAGTTTATAACAAAATAGACGACATCGTTTTATAACAAAACAAGTGTAACTGAAAGTACGACATTGTTTTAATTCTAACTCAAAAGTTCGGAATGGACGCTTCGGAGTAAATGTTCGGAGTGTAATGAAAATAATAAAGAGTAGAAAAATTATAGAAGTGTAAGTAAAATAAATTTTTGGAGTCTAACCAAAATATTTTTCGGAGTCTGAATTAATTCAGAGTGTATAAAACAAAGATAATCATATTCTGTTTAATAGGTGAATCCGGATTGAGAATTCAGAATGATAATTCGTCATCAGAATTCATAATGAGATTTCATCATCATAGTTCATAATGAAAATTCATTATCAGAATTCGTAATGAGAATTCGTCATTAGAATTCGTAATGAGAATTCAATGTTGAACTTCATAATAATTCGTATCCTTAATTTGGAATAGAACTTAGTCAGAGTTCATATCCGGAATTCGGAATGATACTTTATTACATTTCTCATCTGGAATCCGGAGTGAAACATCGTTACAGTTATTATCCAAAATTAGGATCCTCAAACAGTATACATTATATCAAAGTTTTAAACAAATCCGAGAAAACAGAAATGAATCTGAATTTTATACATAGAAAAAAATGGATGAAAAAATGATAAAGATAAATTTCCTTATAAAAGAAATTTTCCTTATAAAATCAATTTTTCCTTAAGAAATCATTTTTCCTTAAGAAAGCATTTTTCTTAAGAAAGCATTTTTTTTCTTAAAGATAAGGTGTTTGTGATTTTCAAAACAAGAAGGAATGGAAAAGTCATAAGGAAAACCTTATTGACTCAACAATCTCCCCCTTTTTGGAAAGCACAAACATCCTTATGAAAAAGAATTTCTAAGAAGAAATAAAAACATTAAGGATTATCTCCCTTTTCTTTAAGGATATTGATTAATACGACTAACTCCCCCTTAGGATTTGAAACTCTAAGGGTCGTATTCTAGATTTCCGGAGTGACATTTCATTAAGAAAAAGAATGTCTTCTTTAATGAAAAACTCCCCCTTAGATAGACTCTCATTGGAGTTCTTCTTTTTCTTAAGGATCTTTTCCTTCTCCCCCTTCAGGATTTTCAAAAATAAATCGAGGGAATGGAAAAAAACAAAGTAAATGAAATATTAGTAATGACAACAAAATAAACGAGAGGCACAATTTTCATTAGGTTTGAAATCTCGACGACAAAGAAAATATTACAACAAAAATATCAGATTTGGTTATTTCGGATCTTTTTCCTTCGAAATGAACCCATTAAGAATATTCTTGATCTTCTTCAGGTCTTTATGATCTTCTTCAGCTTGCTTCTCTAAGAAAACTATTCTTGCGGATTGAACTTCAATCTTTTCTTCCTCGGCTTTCAGCTTTTCTTCCTGATCCATGATCTTTTCTTCTTGATCCTTCATCTTCTCTTCCCGAGCCTTCATCTTTTGATCAAACTCAATCCGATGATCCCTTTCAAATTTCTAGTTCTGAGAAACAGAATTCGACTTCCCATTGAGATCTCTGACTTCTTGAATCCGGAAGTTCTTTTCATCTGTCAGCTTTTCTTCAAAGGATGAAGTCAGCTCATTTATCTTCATGTCCTCAGTCTCAAAAGCATCTTTAACATTGTCTTGAAACTCATCGAATAACGTCATCTCTTCAACAGTCTTCTTCGACCAATTTGTCATCCTCTTGCAAGATTTTCTATGAGCTTCGTAGCCAACAAAGAAGGTTTTAAACAGAGCCTCAATCTCAACGCACTTGTCCATAACCATAGATACGGAGTCAGTTTTCTGATTTAAAGCATGTTGGAGCATCTAACATCTTGAATCAAAACTAGAGAATGTCGGAATGGATCCCACCAACTTCTTTAAAGACTGGACAACAAAGTCCTGCCCCACAGAGGATGACTCCAAATCTGAAACTTTGCTTGGAGAGTTTTCTTCCTCAATAAGCCCCAAATTCCTTTGAGACGAATCACCATATTCTCTTTTCTTCCAAGACACTGATTTTTGAGTCTCAACAAGGAGTTTCTTTCCCTTGTCTTTTTTCGGAATCGATTCTTGATCAGGGGTTTTCTGCTCACCAGTAGACACTTGAACAATATCATCAACTACTTTTTGAACAACATCTTCCTCATTCTTATCCTTCTCTGGAGTTACTAACTCATAGGATTCAGCCTCTGAATTTCGGAGTGGCAGGTGTTCCGAAGGCGACCCCTTATACTCATCTACTTCTTTCAATAAGTCTCTTGTTTCACCACTTGCTTCAGCAATTTGTCCTTCCTCTTGCACTTGTTGAACCTGCTCGAGTTTCTCAACATGTTCGGTTGTAACCTCTTCTGGAAAATCATGGTTTCTTCCTGGAGTATCATGTAGAGATTCCAAGGAGAAAGCTCTCGGAACTGGAATGCTTCCGGATACCATCTCATTAAACTTTAACAACGCTTGGACTTCCTCGGCTTCTGACATCTTCTTCTTGAGCTTCTTTTACTTTACTTGTTTTTCAAGCTCATCAGCAGTTCTCTCCTTTAATGCCTTAGCTTCCACAGGGTCCAATCCGAACTGTGGATCCCCTTCTTTCCTTTTCTCTTTATCTGCTCTCCACTTCGCAACAACCTCATCAGGGAAGGATTTCTTCTTCTTTGGTTTGGGAGGTGCGGTTTGAGCTTCCTTAGATTTAGGATCTTCATCTTCAGCTGCAACTTCCTTCAACTTTCTTTTCTTTACTGGTTTAGATGATTTTGGTTCAGCAGCCTTTAGAGCCACTTATTCTTGATTAGGCAGATCGGAGAACTCACCAGTCTCCTTGTTGAAGGCCAAATCCATCCTCTTAAGTGTATCATCACTGACCAACAAAATTTTGCAAACCCTTGGCTTAGATCTGCAAGCTTCCTTGAAAGATTCAAGGCACCGAACTATCAATCTCGATAAAATTGCTGGGTACATTATGATCTGGGCTTTGAGATTTCCTTTCCTAAGATTCTCAATGGTTAGAAGAATGTGCCTCATGAAGTTAAACTTCCTTAGATTTATCAGGAAATCTAATATGTAGATCTCACTCTTCTTCAAGCTGTCTTTATCACCTTTCCTCGGTACGATAAGCCCTTGCACCCACAACTCTAGAATCTGGAAATTTGTGGATAAATTTGCAATCTTCGGAGCCTTGTCATCAGCCAGTCCGAGAGTTTCTAAGGATTTTTCCTTGTTGAAGCTACCCTTAGAGTCTGGCAACACATGAGATATAAACTCGGCTTCTCCTTCATAGGACAGCCCTACCAAGCTTGCTTCCTTGGTATAAGAATGTTTGTAAGTCTTACCAGAAGACTTAAAAGAAAATTTCTCCCTATTATCTTCCTGAAAGAAGAAAACAGATTCATAGAACTCAACAAGTAACTCTGAAAAGACATCATCTTGATTTCCCGGTTTGGACACAGCAATATCTTCCCAGCAATTCAACTTAATGTTCTTCAAAATAAGAGATTCATAGTTGTTGAAGAAATCCGGATGGACTAACCTTTCTCTGTAAACTAACCATTGTGAAATAGGCTTAGTGGATGACATTTCTTGAGACGCTAACTCCGCATACATTCGGATCCGAAGTCCTCTTGGAAGTTCGGAATGGAGAAATCTGAAGTTCGAAACGGCTTTTAAATAGAGAGGCAGAGATTCGGGACGCGAGAGCTTGAGATCGATGTGGGACGAGTATTTGGGTCCCCTTTATATAGGCAATGAGATGAAGGTTCAACTTCTACGGTTGATCTAACGGTTGGGAGAAGCTGAGATCAGATCTGACGGTTGGAAACTTGAATCCGATCTTTTTGAGGTTTTTATTCAAACAAGGAATTAAGAAAACTATAATCCGAAAACATAATACAAGAAAATGCCAGCAAGTAAAATATGACTACTAAAACTTGAGTAAGGTAATCATACCTTTCGGATTGGATTAGGAGGATTATTGGTAATGGGTAATATAACAAAGACTTCAAAAAAAACTTTATTATGAGAAGACAGATTTCGAAAAAACTTTGCTTCGGAAAATAATCTTAGTACAAAAAAGTCATTACGGAACACTCATTACGGAAAACTCAGTACAAATTTTTTTTTTATGAAAATACCAGTACGAAATTTTCCATTCCGGATGATATTAATATGAATACTTCCATTCCAGAAGTATTCTTTACGAAAATTTCCATTCTGGAAAATTTTAGTTCTAGAAATTCCATTCTGGAAATCTTCTTTCTGAAAAGTTTGAAAACAAACTTTGAATTTTTTTTAAACTAACAAATAAATGTACTCCCCCGATGAAAAGGAGTTTATTGCTGTAAGGAGAGTTTTTTAACAGAATGTTACTTAAGGAGGATTACCCTACGGTTGTCATTCCTAACTTCTGTTTAATGTATTCATATCTATCAGAAGGCAAAGATTTTGTGAAAATATCAGCAAGTTGATCTTGCGTTCCGATAAACTGAAGAATAATATCTCCTTTAAGTGTGTGATCCCTAAGAAAGTGATGCCTAATATCTATGTGTTTTGCATGGGAGTGATGTGAAGGGTTCTTAGTGAGGGCAATGGAACATGTGTTATCACACAAAATTTGAGTTTTAGTAAAACTCAGGCCATAGTCTGTGAGTGTGTGTTGCATCCACAACACTTGAGCACAACAACTTCCAGCTGCTACATATTCAGCTTCAGTAGTGGAGAGTGGTACATAATGTTTCTTCTTGCAGGACCAAGAAACTAATGAATCT
Organism: Viscum album; assembly: GCA_963277665.1. Lineage (NCBI taxonomy): Eukaryota > Viridiplantae > Streptophyta > Magnoliopsida > Santalales > Viscaceae > Viscum > Viscum album. Next base: position 1,174,718,685 of record OY728120.1, read on the forward strand.
TATAAGAAGTGACAAGTTCCGAATGTACTTTTTCTATCCATTCTACATCCACCAAAGTCAGCATCAAAAAAGCTTTTAAGAACAAAATCATTTCCATAAGTATAAAATAATCCTAGATCCATGGTTCCCTTAAGGTTGCGAAAAATTCTTTTTACTGCCTTTATGTGGGATTCCTTAGGATTGGATTGATATCTTGCACATAAGCATACTGAAAACATTAAGTATGGTCGACTAGCTGTTAAGTATAGTAGGCTTCTTATTATACCTCTAAAAGATGCTTGATCTATTGTTTTCCCATCTTCATCAAGATCTAAAGAGTTTGAGGTACCAATGGGAGTACTTATACTCTTAGTGTTGTCATAACCATACTTTTTAAGAAGATCTTTAATATACTTATGTTGAGATATGTAGGTTCCTTCTGGTTTTTGTAAAATTTGAAAACCAAGGAAAAATGTGAACTCACCCATCATACTCATTTCAAACTCGGATTTCATTAGACTTGCGAAAGAGTCGGTCAAAGATTGCTGAGTTGAACCAAATATGATGTCATCAACATAAATTTGAACAATCAATACATTTCTCCTATCATTCTTTATAAAAAGGGTAGGATCTTCATTTCCCTTAACATAGTTATTTTGAAGAAAAAATCCAGTAAGTATATCATACCATGCTCGTGGGGCTTGTTTAAGACCATACAAAGATATGGTAAGTCTAAAAACATGATCAGGATGTTTTGTATATTTAAAGCCAGGAGGTTGTTCAACAAAAACTTCCTCTTGAACATAACCGTTAAGAAAGGCACATTTCACTTCCATTTGGAAAATTTTGAAATTAATGAATGCTGCAAAGGCAAGTAGAATACAGATTGATTTAAGTCTAGCTACTAGAGCATAGGTTTCTTTATAGTCTATTCCTTCTTGATGATTATAGCCTTTAGCAATAAGTCTAGCTTTATTTCTTACTATGATTCCATTTTCATCACATTTATTTTTGAAAACCGATTTTACTCCAATAACAGAAGTTTCCTTAGGTCTTTCAACCAAGGTCCAGACTTTATTCCATTCTAATTCATTTAGTTCATCTTGCATGGATTTAATCCAATCATCATCACATAAAGCTTCATCAGGGCTTTTAGGTTCTAATTGGTAAAGAAATTATAGATGTTCTACTTCATTTCTTAAGGAACTTCTAGTCCTTACAGGTTGGTTTACATAACCAATGATACTATCACTGGGATGATTCTTAAGAAACACCTGATTTGGGTTTTGTAAAACTTGTTCATCAACATAGGGTAGAAAGTCTTCTCGGTTAAATGTTTCAGAAGTATATTCTAGAACATCATCCTTATCAGAAGGTTTTTCTATCAAAGGTTGACTATCAGTTTTTGAAAACACATCCGAGGAAGAAGGTAGGGATTATTTAAATACAAAAGGATCTGACTCATCAAATCTTACATGTACTGTTTCTTCAACAATACAAGTATTTTTATTAAAAACTCTATAAGCCTTAGAGGTTGTGGAATATCCTAAGAAAATTCCTTCATCATATTTTGGTGCGAATTTATGTAAGTTATCTTTGGTATTCAAAATGAATACTTTGCAACCAAAAACGTTGATGTAGGAAAGTCTTGGTTTTATACCATTCCATAACTCATAAGGAGTTTTATTAAGAAAAGGTCTAATCAAAACTCGATTTATAGTATAGTAAAGAAGTACTTACAGCTTCAGCCCAGAAATTTCTAGCAATAGAATATTCACTCAACATGGTTCTAGTTATCTCTTGAAGAATTCTATTTCTTCTTTCAACTACACCATTCGGTTGAGGAGTTCTAGGTGCTGAAAAATTGTGAGTAATACCTTTCTTACTACAAAAAGTTTCAAAATCAGAATTTTGAAATTCTCCTCCATGATCACTATTAATAGTTTTCAATGGAAGGTTTTTCTCATTTTTAACTTGAGCTCTAAAACTTTTGAAATATGAAAAAGCTTCAGAGTTCTTTGCTTGAAAATAGACCCAAGTAAATCTAGTGTAATCATCAACTAGAACAAACACATAGTATTTGCCTCAAATACTTCCAGTTTGTGTTGGACCAAAAATATCCATGTGCACTAACTGTAATGCATCGGTTGTTGAGACTTCACCGATTGATTTAAAACTAGATTTATGTTGCTTGCTATATTGACAAGGATCACAAACTTTAGAAGAATCAAATCTAAGCTCCGGTAGATCCTTAACTATTTTCTTCTTAGAGAGTTTACATAGGTTCCTAAGATTACAGTGACCTAGTCTTATATGCCATAACCAAGAATGATCTTCCACTGCACTTAGGAAAGGTAAATCTTGGCTTCTAAGATCTTCTAAGTTTAACGTGTAAACATTCTCTTGCCTGTTGGCTGAGAGAATAAATTCTTCCTTGGAATTGTGAACTAAACACTTGTCATTCCTAAAATTCACAAAGTAACCTTTATCACATAACTGACATATGCTAATGAGGTTGTGCTTAAGACCTTTAACAAAAAGAACATTTGAAATCAAGGTTTTACCAAGAAGAACAATATTACCAATACCAACAATCTATCCCTTAGCATTATCTCCGAAATTTAACTTTCCTCCTTTCGTTTCGATAATCTTTTCGAAAAAGCTTTTGTTACCAGTCATGTGCCGGGAACGTCCACTATCCATGTACCATGTATTGTTACTGGTACTCTCTTTGTTTTCCTGAAATCAAAAAGAAAATTAGATTTTCGGAAACCAAACTTGTTTGGATCCGAGATTTCCAGACAATAAAATTTTAGGAACCCACATCTTCTTAGAAAAGTAAGCTTTGTGAAATCCTAGAGATTGGGTTTTGTTTAAGGAATAAATCTTTGCCCAGTGACCACCACATTGACACTTAGTACAAAATGGGGAACTTTGAGGAACAAAATAATTGTTACTGAAAATAGGTTTTGCATGGGTAAAACCAAATCCAGATTTATTTCTTAAAGGTCGTATTTGGGAATACATCTTATCAAAATTTTCCTTACCATGGGTGAAGTTTGATAAACACTTCTTTAAGGAAAAAATTTCAGACTTGAGTTTTACAACCAAGTTTTTATCCTCAAAATCATTAGTTTTTGAACTAGAGTTAGGCTCGAAAACATTTTTCTTAGAAATTTCTTTTTCTAACTCTTTAGAAAGATTGTTCTTCTCAGAACTTACTTCCTCAAGATTTTTTTAAATACTTTCAAAATCAGAATTTTTCTTATTAATATCTTTAGAAAGATCTGATATCTATTTTGTAAGAATAGAATTCCTAGAGTTTTCCTTATCAAGTTTCTTATTGAGTTTGGAATTCTCAATCTCAAGAAGTTCAGCAAACCTAGATACTTCTTCATAAGTAGGTAAAGTATTTTCCTCATCAGAAGATGATTCTTCATCAGAAGAGTTATAATACTTACTATCATTAGAATTTAAAGAAACATTGGTTAATGATTTATCATTTCGTACCTTAGCCATAAAACAATGATTATCAATAGGTAATCTGGCTATAAGACCAGGATTCTTCTGCCTTGAAGATTCATAATCAGAAGATTAATCTGAAGAGTCACCACCACTGGTGCTCCAGGTGTCAATAGCTTTCAGAACTTTCTTAGATTTAGATTTGTAATACCTTTTTCTTTTCCTGTCTAAATGCCTTTATTTTCTTTCTTTCTTTTTGAGCATAGGGCAATCTGGTCTAATATGTCCAGCTCTCTTGCATTCATAACTAGTAACTTCTCCATCTTTCTTATATTTCCTTTCCTATTTCTTATACTTAGATTGGAAATTTCTCTGGCCAGCTATCTTGTTCATCCTTCGAGCAAGATTTGCTAGTTCATTTTCTGAGACTTCACTCTCAGTAGATTCGGATTGGAAAATAACTTTCTTAGACTTGGATCTGGTTACTCTCTCGGGAGTCTTAGCTTTCATCTGATTTGAAGTTGTAGTATAAGCAATATTACCATTTACATTCTTCTTCTTGATGTTGTCAGCATCTCTCTTCATTCAAGTCTCATGTTGTAGAAGAGTTCCAAATAATTCATCAAGAGTAATTTGAGTGACCTTCTTGTTCTCATCTATAGTTGTTTTGTTCGATTCCAACTCATTGGGCATAATATCAATTATCTTGTCCACAAGAGCTTCATCATCTACACCTTTTTCTCCCATAGACTGTAGACTGTTGACGATAGTCATAAATCTCTGTTGAACTTTATAGATAGGTTCACCATAAGGAAAATTGAAGCCATGATATTCAGCTCTAACCATAGCTCTTCTAGTCTCAATCACTTTAGAAGTCCCAAAGTGTGTAACCACTAACTTCTTCCTGATACAGTTAGCTGTTTCACAAGAAGAAATTTGGCTATATATATTTCTGGTCATTGAACATAGTATAGTATTGCATACCTTATAATTGAGTTGATATTACTGCTTTTCCTAGTTAGTGAAAGTTCTAACTTCCTTGTCAGGAATTTTATAATCACCAGTAATCATAAAAAATTTATCTACTCTAGTGTTGATAACAAAAGTCTTCATTCGATCTCTCCAATACTCATAGTCATTACCATCAATGATTGGTGGTCTTGTAGGATTTAGATTATCAATCGAACCAACATTGACTCCTTCCATACTAGAAATAACCTTCGATACACAAACTTGTTAGTAGAAAAAGTTTTTTAATAACAAAGTTCGGAATGTGAATGTTCGGAATGGGAAAAGTTCAGAATGGGAAAAAGAGAAAGAAAAACTAGTATGTGAGTACAAGTATTTCAGAAACCTCCTCTAATACCAATTGTAGGATCGAAATAATGATGTAGATGCTCAATATACAAGAGGGGGGTGAATTTTATACTTTAAAAATTCCTTTGGAACCTTTAAAGTTAGTTACTATTAACTATGTTTTCCTTAAGAAAAGGAAAGGGCTAAGTTTAACAAAGTTAAACTAAGCAAATTCACAACACCTCTAACACCGAATGCAAACTTGGAATGAGATTCCGAACGTGGGTTCTGGAAATATGATTCCGGAAAATGAAACTTAATGAAAGATTACAAAGTGATATTCTACTTTAAAGCGTATAGAATCTAAATGAATTAGAGTACAAGTAAGGAATTATAAGAAAGTTATACTTCCCTTATAATAAAAAATGCAGAGGAAATAAAAGAAGTAGTTAAACTACAAGTAACAAGATATAAGTCTTTTAACCCAAAGAGAAGGGTATCCAACAACCTTGGATAAAGGTCCATTGATTTATACTTTCAAGCAAGTCTGTCATACCCACACCAGGGTAATCCCTCGATACGAAGATCAGTGTCTCTGTCTTGTTATCTCCGCAAGCCCTCAACTTCAAGGTAGTTGGCAACCTCTTTCTTCCTCAACATGGAAGCCCTAGAACTTCAAGGTAGTCGGCACCTCTGTCTTCCTATCCCTGGAAGGCCTCGAATGTAATCACCAACATTCGGAGTCGCACGAAGCTTTGAGAGTTAATAACAGCCTCTCTCTCTAGAAATCACTTCAACAACATGTATGCGCAAAACCAAGTTGTTCATCTGTCATCAGTATCGAGATCTTTCAAATGTGCTCATATTTATAGGTAAGGTTGGCTCCTTCTCCAACGGTCATATTTTCCTTAAAGATCGGAGGGACCTGTACACGTGTCACTTAGACAACGGTTTTTTATATCAAAATAGATGGCATCATTTTATAACAAAACAAGTGTAACTGAAAGTACGACATTGTTTTAATTCTAACTCAAAAGTTCGGAATGAAAGCTTTGTAGTAAATGTTCGGAGTGTAATGAAAATAATAAAGAGTAGAAAAATTTTAGAAGTGTAAGTAAAATAAAAGTTCGGAGTCTAACCAAAATATTTTTCAGAGTCTGAATTAATTCAGAGTGTATAAAACAAAGATAATCAGATTCTGTTTAATAGGTGAATTCGGAATGAGAATTCGGAATGATAATTCGTCATCAGAATTCGTAATGAGATTTCACCATCATAGTTCATAATAAAAATTCATTATCAGAATTCGTAATGAGAATTCGTCATTAGAATTCGTAATGAGAATTCAATGTCGAACTTCGTAAGAATTCATATCCTGAATTTGGAATAGAACATAGTAAGATTTCATATCCGGAATTCAGAATGATACATTATTATAGTTCTCATATGGAATCCGGAGTGAAACTTCCTTACAGTTCTTATCCAGAATTCGGATCCTCAAACAGAATACTTTATATCAACGTTTTAAACAAATCCGAGAAAACTGAAATGAATCCGAATTTTATACTTAGAAAAAAATGGATGAAAAAATGATAAAGATAAATTTCCGTATAAAAACAATTTTCCTTATAAAAGCAATTTTCCCTTAAGAAAGCATTTTTCCTTAAGAAAGCATTTTTCTTAAGAATGCATTTTTTCTTAAAGATAAGGTGTTTGTGATTTTCAAAACAAGAAGGAATGGAAAAGTCATAAGGAAAACCTTATTGACTCAACAAATTTTACTTACTGACATCAACCATGTCTCTCGGATTTTTTAAATTCCACTCACAGATGCGGTAAAATTAATTTTTATGAAAAAATCATTTTTTAGCTACCACTTAGTGGTTTCACTAATCATCAAAAAATGAATGTTTCCAGAAAAATACCAAAAATTAGGCCTATGCTATATTTGATATTATGAACTCAAAAATGATTCCTATTTTTCCAAATTAAAAACATATCAGTTTCATTATATTAATTTAAAAATCAATTCCTGTCGTCTAAACAAATAGCGTGTTCTTAAGAGATAATAACTATCAAAAGATTGACACTTGTTTATGTCTGGTTTAAATGTGAAATTACATCCAATGAAAAACATTGTATTAAATTGTAAAAATATATTCTAAATATACTTTAAAACCACTCAAATTAATAATTTATCACTATTAATTATTTCGATTAAAAAGGTCGTTTTTAATTAAAATTTAGTAATTTTCACTATTAATCAGAAAATGAAAGTTATCCGAAAAGTACCAAAATTTCACCTTAGGCTAAATTCGATACACCGAATCCAAAAATGAAGTCCATTTTGAGAGATAAAATTTCTATAATTTTAAAAGGTGGTTATTACTATTCATAATGGATAGTTTTAATAGTATTTTAATAGAATATCGTTGTTTAGTGAAACTCGGTATTGCGTACTACAGACGCTATCGAGGAAGGTCGCGATTGCGTGTAACGTAAGGCAAGTCAAGGATGCATGTTGTGCATGTTCCTTTTGTTGTAGCGTACAACACAAGACATTAATGAAATAAAAAAAATATTTTTCATAAAATCTCGGGGTGATACATTCTACCCCCTTAAAATGAATATCGCCCTCGAAATTCGTCGGGGTTATAAATGGTTTACTATTCGAAAGATTCTTTAATAGAAACCCACATAGTAAAAAGGAATACCAAAAAAAATCTTTAAAAACAAAAGTTTGAAACGTAACAGTTACCCAAACAAACTAATCACTAGGTTTCCACATAGATGAAAATATGGATATGGAAGAGAAATCTAACAATAATGTTCTGATGGAGAGTGGTAGAGAACATGGCTATAGAAATGCCAGCAATCACAAAGCCATAAATTTGTGACGATCTATGGAACCATCTGATTCATCAGATATAAGAGCACTAGGACAACATTTTTGGTTTTCATGATTATTTCCCTAATGTTGATGAAAAAGAAATTAGAAGAAATACTTTCATGATTTTGGTATAGTCTCACCGTTGGTCGTTCTTTGGAAAATTTCCACTTCATCTCTTATGGAAATGAAGTTGAATTTTTCATTAATGATGTGTTAGCAGATCATCTGATAGAATGATGGGTCATTCCATCTGTCTCAAACAAAAGGTTAGAAAAGTTATCAAAACATACATAAGTCCGTATATAGTGAGATTAATCATATATAGTTCCTAAAATGGAATTATACTTCATATATCATACTGTTTAATATAATAAAACCAGTTTCTACTAAACATGGACTTCCTGTAGGCCAGTGGTAGGCGATAAAAGCCAGTCGCACTTCGGTTGTGGGTTCGATTCCCACAGCCTTGTCCGACGCGATGGGATGTCGCCCGTCCTGCAGGTTGTCCTTTTTCTAAAACTACATTACTATAACATAACATAAATAATATCAAAAAAAAGTTCTATCCTTAAACATTACTAACATATGGTTAACATAATCCATTCCAATCTTTAGGCTTATCTAAAATACTTCGGTCCAAGCTCATAGTATAAGGAAAACGATTACATGAAATGTCGTCAACCAAGCATGTGGATACCATCATTTATCCCCCATATATCTTTTTGGTCACATTCCAATCATGTGAATACCTTAATCATGTATTCTCTTGAAAAATGAATACCCATTAAACCTTAGTGAAAACATGAATGCTGTCAAAAGTTAACTCTTTCCACATACCAAAATCCAAAAATTCTATATACTCAAACCATGATATAACCTTCTCCTTATATCAGTCATGAGCTCATGAATACAATCAAAAATTTAATTTTCTTCTTATCCCTTCCTTATGTGCATATCATATACATTCCAAAAATATCTGAATAACCTTTCCTAGATACCGGTACCATTAATCATACACTTTCAAAACTCAAGGAAAGACAACAGTGTAACAATCCATAGATGTATCTTTATTCCATAGTACCATGAGATTACTTATACAAAATTACACATGATAAACCTGTAATCATTCCACTACATTATTAAACCATTGACTGAGCTTCAACAATTATTTCATCTCACATATCATTTTTAGTATCTTCATCATCATCAACATAAATACTACCCATATAACCATACAGATTCACTTCATGAGACTTTCCCTTAGGGCATTGGTTTGCATAATGCCCGCACATTCCACATTGAAAACATTTAACCATTGTTGATGTCGTAGAAATACCATTATCCTCATCCCTGGTGTTAACTGAACCTTTTCCATTGCACTTACTGGCTTTGTGTCCTTATTTTCCACACCCAAAGCATCTTCCAGTTCCTTTGAAACATTCTCCTTGATGCCTCTTCCCACATGATTTACATAGGGGAAATTTAACTTTCTTTCCCCTATGATCATCATGAAACTCCATCTTTCTCTTATTAGCCAAGTCAGGAAACTTACCAAATTTTACATTATTGATCATATTGTTATATTGATGATTCGACATAATAATGATGTTTGGACTTCCAAATCCCATTTAATTTGGTTGCTCATGAAGAATATCATTCCATTGTCCATCATATCCTCCATTATCGTGAATCATCTTATTTCGAGCCATTTTCTAAAACCCAAAAAGAATAGTGTGAGAGTCAAAAATCATAATAAAGGGGGAGTAACTTCAATATCTAACATCTTTGGTTTAATTTAATATCTTTAACATAGTTCTAGGACTATATCCTATACGTATACTTATCCTTAGGGACATCCCTAGACATACCTTAGAAATAACTCTAGGGATCTCACTAACGTTCTCGTATCCTAGTTTCCAAAGATTGACTAAACCTTTACTCTAATACCAACTGTAGAGACCGAAAGCTTTACGTACATGGACATTACATTACTTTAGCGGAATACTTAATACATAACAAAAACAGACACACAAGGACCGTAATAGTTTAGTGTCTTTGGAAACTTGGAACGTAATCTTCTAATCATGGTGAAAGATCTTCAACGTCTCTCATAAATATCTTTCCCTTTTTTTGATACCTAAAACCTTTCTTTATATCCTGGGGAAAAGAAAACATAAAAAGGGTGAGCTCAAATGCTCATTACAGGTAAGCATGGATAAAATAAAACATATGATATACATTTGAACTTAAAAACATGAACATAATGTTTAAACAGCAAAAGCTTGATAAATGACATAAAACATGGAAGTACGTAAGGCATAGATCATAAAGAAACATTAATAATGACAAAATAGGATGGTAATAAAACATGTAATTGTGGCATCCATTAATCACATGTAATGATTTCCATAGTAGCCAAGGCATTGCTTCCAAGACCATTTTAGTGGAAAAAGTCCCTTTCTGAATCAAGTTCACTCCTCGTTTCAGTCCTGTTTTATTGAACCGGTTTAACCTGCCATTCTAGGCATGTCTATCTCATGATATATAAATCTTTACCCAATGCATTGGTGGGAGATGTAGGTCCCACCCATCTCATATTGAAATCATTCTTACTTGTGCCACAAAATAAACCTAAAACATTCATTATAACCCAAAGAATAAAATGGGTTTCATAAACATCATCCCATCATCACATAATCCATATAAAACAAATGGATATTTCATCATAAGAAAACTGAAACAATGTAAATCAAAGATACATAATACATGAAACATACACATATGAAATAATTTCATCTTAGATATAAAAAGGTTTTGATAAAAAACATGAAATGATTTCTTGAGAAAAATATCCTTTCTTCTTCAAAATCAATTTCTTTTCACAAAACATCATGTAATTTTAAAAGAAGGAGATTTTTTTTTGAAAATATTCATGAAATCTTTTGGATGAAGCTTTATGAAAATAAGGCTTTATAAAACAGTAAAAATTCATTCGTGCCGTATAAGTTAAAAAAATTCTTTTCGTACTTTTGCCGGAAAAGTCAAAAAGTACCTCGTAACGCAAACAAAAGAAAGATTCCTTACATACCATGTAGTAAAAGTCAACAATGGGTAAAAATAACTTTAAACATAAATTAAAAAACTTTTATAAAACATGGTCATGGATGATTGAAATAACCCCAGTAAATACTTACAAATATGCAATCTCGGATAAAAATGAGATTTTCAAAATTATCCCTTACCTTAGGTCTGATTTGCTTTATAAGTGTCCAAAACTCATGTATAATGATTTAAATAATGTTATTGACATCTTCCAGAATCATACTTATTTTTATGATATCATATATGGTTCACTTATGACTTTATTTTACTCGTTCTTTTGTAATTTCTATGTTAAAAAGCGTTTTGGGTAAAATCGTTTCATTTGTCGTCCGTGTTTTGACATGTAATTATTCATATGATTACATAGATAATGATTACATAATTCCAGAGTATAAAACATGATTTATATATAATATATATTCAGAATATACATATATATAATAGATTAATAAATGGAAAGAAATACGGCGTTCATGGAGACGGTAGGCCATACGTACGCATGAACGCTGTTTTCGTTTCCTTATTGAGTTGAATGGAATTAATTAGATGAAACAAATATATATACACATAAATACAGTATCATTATTATGTCATATATTTCATGATTACTTATTATATATACTTTATAATCATTCATGAATGGTTAACGTGGAGAATGAATCTAATCGCGTCGTGGAGACGGTAGTCCGTACGTACGCACGAGCGATGATATCGTTCTCATGATCGTGGAATTGTATTGGAGTGTATTTATACTATTTCAGAATCAATATAAATTTACAATAGTCATATATAGTCATTATTTACACCGTTATACCCATCCAAGTAAGGTGGTGGTGGAAAATAGATTACACCACGGCATGGAGACGGTATTCCATACGTACGCACGCGCGGCGATTTAATTTTCCGTAGAATGGATAGATGGTGAAATAGGGTTGTTTCATACTTATAATAATATATTAGTATATGAGTGATACTGATGTTATAACTTCATAATTAAACAACCTAAGAAGAATAAGAGGAAGAAGAAATAAAGTTGAATGAATCGGTAATGGACATTACCTCTTCTTTGAAGCGCCTCTTTGAGATCTCCTTTTAGGGCACTAAAATTGGTCTTTGAAGAAGACCAGAACCTCTAGGATGTTTCTAGGGAAGTGGGGAAAATAATTTGGCAGGGGTTGGCCGAGCTTGAAGGCACAAAGTGGTGTAAGGAAGAGAGGGAGGAGGTTCCCTTTTATAAGGGAGGGGAGGGGCTCCTTTGGAAAAAATAAAAATATTATTTTTTTATATAGCCAAATTCGGTTTTAAATAGCTCCAAATTGAGTTATTTCGCAGCTAAGGTGGGGATGGGTCGAAATAATCTCATACAATAGAATTTAGACATGTTTAGGTTCCTATTTTAACCTTATCATTTATATTTAACATTAAGTTAGATAATTTTACTTTTAGCGTGTCTTTTTGTGTTCTTACAATATAAGGTTAATAAAAATACTATAAGAAGCCAAAAGAACCCCAAATTGTTTATTATTAATATATATAACCTTATATGAGTCATTTGGCTGATCCTTAGATTTTTAAGAATAAAATAACTTATAATAATATAAAATTTGTTTTAAAAACTATTTTATGTCAATTTTGACACTATTTTGTAATTTATTTTTGTGAAAATAATAACAGAATGATTATCTCGGAAAAAGTTAAATACATCAATAATAACATGTCATATTTACCCAGAAAATTAGTTCAATTTATAAAATGTCTCAAATTATATTTATTTGGATATTTATAACATCAATTATGTCAATATTTTATAAATAAGATAATTAATGCATCATCACTGTGTCATAAATAAATTAACTTATTTAAAGTCTAAAAATTGAAAATAAAATATCACTATGTAGGAAATCTTTTTTTCTTTCTAAATAATATTTATAGTTGAATTTATTTTATATATAACCCTATATTAAAAATGATATACTTATTAAACTTTGATTTTAACTATTTTAACCCTTCTTTAAATAAATTAATAATAAATATTCTAATCTAATCCAAGTGGGCCTAAATTCTAATATTTTATTCGTAAGGTTGTTTTTGGTCGAATTGAACTTATAAAATATAATTAGGACATGTGTTAGGGTAATAATCATATCACTTTTACCCTTAATTACCCTATTTAGTTTTAACCGTGGTAAAAAAAGTAAAAAGTTACTATTCACCAAAAATTATTTTCATCTCATTGAACCGCATTTTACTTACTGACATCAACCGTGTCTCTCGGATTTTTGAAATTCCATTCACAAAAGCGGTAAAATTATGTTTTATGAAAAATTCATTTTTTTATGTACCACTTACCGGTTTCACTATTCATCAAAAAATGAAAGTTTCCAGAAAAATACAGAAAATTAGGCCTAAGCTATATTTGATATTATGAACTCAAAAATGATGTCTATTTTACCAAATTCAAAAAAATTAGTTGCATTAATTAATTTAAAAATTAATTCCCGTCGTCTAAACAAATAGCATGTTCTTAAGAGATAATAACTATCAAAAGATTGACACTTGTTTATGTCTGGTTTAAATGTGAAATTACATCTAATGAACAACATTGTATTAAATTGTAAAAATATATTCTAAATATACTGTACAACCACTCAAATTAATAATTTATCACTATTAATTATTTCGATTAAAAATGTTGTTTTTAATTAAAATTTAGTAATTTTAACTATTCATCAGAAAATGAAAGTTATCCAAAAAGTACCAAAATTTCACCTTAGGCTAAATTTGATACTCCGAATCAAAAAATGAAGTCTATTATGAGAGATAAAATTTCTAAAATTTTAAAAGGTGGTTATTACTATTCATAAGGGTTTGTTTTAATAATATTTTAATAGCATATCGTTGTTTAGTGAAACTCGGTATTGCGTACTACACACGCTATCGAGGAAGGTTGTGATTGCGTGTAATGCCAGGCAAGTAAAGGATGCATGTTGTGCAAGATCCTTTTGGTGTAGCGTACAACACAAGACATTAATGAAATTTAAAAGAATATTTTTCATAAAATATCGGGGTGTTACAATATTCATAATTGATTTACATAAATTGATTAAATAACAATAGATAAATCATGGAATTGGATTTATACACTCTTATATATCATAATAGGGGTTTAAATATTATTATTTTTAATAATAATGATAGGTTAATAAAACATTAATTTTATTTTCATTTACTTAACAGTATCATTTTCATAAAAAATATCATATACCCCTCATTGGTTACTTTTTTCAACATAAAAATTATCTAAACATTTAAAACATTTATCATCAATCTTGATGTCATTAATTAATTTTAAAAAGGTATGATATACACAAAAAACATTTATATCCAGTATGGAAACACTGAAATTATGGTGATTCTATTTGGACTTAAAAATTCCCACACTTTATTCTGGGACATAATAAATTGGTTCTTTATATATTACCATGGTCAATTTTTAATAATTCCTATAGAGGATATTCACATATATTAAATGTGATAGTAATAGAATAAAATAAATAGGATTATTGTGTTAGATACATTGAGGATGAATATGTTTTATACGACATTTAGAAGGTTGTAATTCCAAATAAAGAAGTATCTGTATTGTTTCCTATAATTATATGCAAGGATATATCAGTGGATTATTAACAGATGAATGTTATTCAATAATGGATCATTCAAACCTTGGTGACCAATAATACAAATTTTAATGGGTTACATGTATAATATCAAACATGATTGATTAATGTTTCCTAGATATAAAATTCACTACACAGGAAAATGTTGAAGGGGTCCATGTTCAGGGGTGTATATGAATGTGAAGGAAATTCCATGTAGTTGAACAGAATGTGGGTCTATGTAACTTGGCATTCCCAACCCTCTAGGGGATAAGGGTTTTTGATATTTGATGTTGCATTAGTTATGGGGTTTTGATGATTTATCACACATAATGACATAGTATTATAGCAAGATTTTATCTAATTGAGTGTACATGATCAAAATTATATGAAACATGATTAGGAGCTAGAAGAGGTAAATTTTTCTTCGAAAAAATGAAGAAAGTATCTCTATCGTGAACAGTGTGATATATATTTAGATTAATCATAAAATATTTAAATATATATTTTTATATAAAAATGTGAATAGGAAGTAATGTATATGGTCGACCTTGATTGAATATTATTACTACACAATATATTACCACCATAGGAAGGAGAAAAAGGCAATTATGGCTCTGATTTGGATGGATCCTGATAGATATTTCATGATGAGGATTGTAAAAGATCCAAAACATATGGATTTTTTAGATTTGGACCATGAAATCTTATTTAATGGATATATTGACATATTTCAAATCTCATATCGGTTGTTATTCCCATGCTGTTAGTTCCACATCTCACTTTGGTAGGATTAATATCATTTTGGGTGAATTGGATACAATTGTAAATAGAGTATGTCCATTAGTACCAGTGATCGATACTATCACTTATTATAAGTTAGTGGTAACTCTAGAATCTATTTATGTATTTAAACATGGTGTTTTCTATCAATTATCGATGATTTTCTCAATTTTTTCCTTGATAATTTATTTGGGATACAACTAGATAGTGACGTGTAATTTAATATTGATATCCTAGAAGGGAAATATATTATTTCAATTTTGACTTATTAGATTGATACAGTACATTTATATGAACTAAATAACCAATAGGATGATTTGGAATGTAATTTGTTCATCCAACCGTGTATATATCCTCATGAAAAACAGATTTTTTAATTATAATTGACAAAATGCTTAATTTTTTATATATTATCATAAAAATAACCAAGTTAGGATAAATAAAAAATATCATATTATGATAAATGATTATTATTTTTTGAGTAATTGAGGGGTTCCTAGGGTTTATCTAAAGTTTAATTACAATTATGATATCATCAACTTTTTTTTGAAGGAATGAATTACAAAAGTACATTCATGATTCATTGGAGCCATTATGAGTATGTAATTATTACATTTCAACATAATAATTCTGTAGCTGAGTTTATGGAAATAATGAATTTGATAGTTTATATGTATATGGACTCTATTTTGGTTGTTCTCATTGATTATATTCTACTGTATTCAAGGACTATGACATATCATGAACAACACTTTCCTATTGTGATTAATATATTATAGGGGAATTTTATTTATTG
Organism: Viscum album; assembly: GCA_963277665.1. NCBI lineage: Eukaryota > Viridiplantae > Streptophyta > Magnoliopsida > Santalales > Viscaceae > Viscum > Viscum album. Next base: position 1,174,734,649 of record OY728120.1, read on the forward strand.
TAATATTTCAAGGTTTTATTTCCTTATATTAGAGGTACAATTCCATGTCCACCAATTATTTTTAAAAACAATTATATATATTTGAATAAGATAAATGGTTTTATCTATTGTAAACCACTAAATAATGTTTTTGGGATACTCACTTTCCCCATCATGGAAGTACATTATAAATACTATTTTTTTGATTTATTTCATCCATATATACTGATAAATGATTTTATGAGGAAAGGAATTCCTTTTCCAGGGAAAAGCTAATTCCAAAAGTACATTAATGAATGTATGGTTTCACTCACATCAGCATTGATCCTCATGTTTCGACATTCAAGAGAGGGTTATGTTATATATCGTGATACATCAGGATTTGGTTTTGGTTTTGTTCTTGTGCATTGAGAACACGTTTTGTCTTATAATACTTGAAAAATATATGTTTTTGAGAATAAATACCAAACACATGATTTAGTATTCGTGATGTTAGATCATGCCTTAATGGCTTGGAATCATTGTATTTTTTTGAGAAATTTATGGTGTTTACATATCCTAAAATCCTTAATAACATTTTCTCACAAATATATTAAATTATAATAAAATAGTTATGTAAATAATATCATAAAATGATTGACTTAGACATGATTCATACACAAGGGATATGAAATGATATAGAAAATTACTTATGTATGAATTCATATACTCAATAAGATAAATATTCATCAAATTAATTGTAACATATGGTTAGTTGTATTTAATATACATCTGGGATATACTAAACAAGTTGTTGTGGTTGTTTTCTTTGATGTTTCTCTTATTCTTTATTTGATTGACCAACTTATAGATGTTCAATCCTACGATCATAAATAATTAATAATGCTTCTAAATCACATTATTGGGGATTCCATTGAGATGTGGAAGCTATATGATATATCAATATTGTGTTTTTTGAGATTATATTGTTGTTCCCTCGACAAATAAGAAACAATATATTAATTCCTAATAGTAATCAATATGGGAAGTTTATCATAGTGTTTAGAAAATCCATAATGTTATGAAATAATAGTTTTTTTTGTTTTTAATGAAAATTGAATTGATAATGTTTTTCTTAAGACTCCTCACTTGTCAATTGAACAAGTAAGAGAATAAATGACTAATAGAATGTTTTAATCCTTAACTATACTCATGTGGAAGTGATATAAGATAAATATTTTTATTTTAATAGGTCTACAAAAATTGGTTTTGAAACAAGATTACCTATTGGTCATTAAAGATAGACTCATGAATTTTTCCAACATCATTCATATTTCTAACACCAATTCCGTGGGAACTTCTCCAAACACTACATCTAGGAAATTATAATGTTTCATTGAATAATAGTATCAACTATATTGGATTGAGACCCCAGGTTCATAACTCATTTTTAGAAGTCATTTTATAAATCCTTTGTAACCTAATTTCCCATAATAATATAATATAATCCTCAAACTAACGAAAAATATTATATGATTATGCAAAAGTTGAATACATTCTTATTTCTTGTGTGATAAATTTTTGCGGCACAATAATGCAGAATATCTCGTTAGTGTAGTTATTGTAATGTATCTACTATCGACCCTTGATAAATATGGATCATATTGAAGTATTGTATGAATATAGTTTTCTTTCCTCACTTTGTGGGATTGAAATAGATTATACATCAATTATCAGGCCGGGAATTGTGAAAGAAACAATGGATAAGGTTTTTTGACTACATAGAAAATGGAGATGTTTCATAGTTGTGATAATAGTATTTCTATCAGTTTTTTCAACCATTATCCATTGACTTGAGTAATAATGTTATCATAAGAACCTACTTATGGAATGGACATTATCATTTTGGAATGGGAGGAATTTTTTTCTCAATAGTTCATGGAGCATTTTAAGGAACATGAAAAAGTGGGTGATGTGGATTATTGGGTGGCTCTATATCCATGGATCGGTTCTATAAAAAATGCGTTTGATTTATTTCAGTTGAATAATTACTCACCTGGTATTGATAATGCGATTCGATGAGACTATGTTGATATTTAATTTGATGGTATTTACATTCATTTAATGTTATGTATTTTGGATAGGCAATTGAAATTCATCGGTGTAAAAAGAATAAGTATTTATGGATTTTAGGGCATTTTGGGTAGATTTAGGAGTATAAGTGGTAGAAAGTAAATGGAATGATAGATATTTGTCACAAAATATTCCAAATCACAACCATTATTCTACATTCCAATGATTTAAAGAATATGGTTAATGATAATTTATCACCACCATTTTCAAGTACATTACTATTTTATTATGTAATTTTGAAATTATATCATAGTTGGGTAATGTTTTGGGAGGTCTTGTGAGGTTATTGAGTGTTTTGGGAATGTTTTGAAGGGTGTAAGGGTAGAGAATGGTCTATATAAACCATGTGACACCTCCATTTAATGATGATAGTGATATTTTGAGTAACTAGGTAGCCTTACAATTAGTTCACGGTTTGGAAAAATCATGCAAGTGCTAAGGGAAAATCATGAAAGGGAAAATATAGGGAATGAAATGAATGATTAATAGTTTTATAACTATGAAATCCAACTATATGGGGTGATTTTATGAGATATAATAAATACTATTTTGGAACATGATATTTCATAATGTGAAACTGAAACCATGTGGCTACTTCTCTATTTATTTGGATGGTGCATGATTGGACCATCACATGAAAAACCTTTGGAAATTTATTAAATATTATGAAAAATAATTTTTTTCTTGTTTTAATTTCACAAAACCCTTATTATTCACTCATTAATCAAGAGGCTCCAAATAAATTTCATTCCATATATCCACCGAAAATTCCCATTAATATGGAGTCATATTTTTATAAGTAAATGATTTTTTGGAAATTCAGATTTTCCTCTAGTTTATCATTATATATCCCTTTCCTTAGATCCTCTCAAATTATGTAACCCATGTTATTAGTTCAATTCCAATGTGAATAGATCTAAATTCATTTTTGGATATATTGATGGAATATTGTTGGTTTTTTGAGGTAACAATGATCTATGGTGGGAACTAGAAGATTAAAACACCATTCTAGGTTTTATTCCTTCCATTAAGAGGTTGGTGGTTTCTCTTCAAATCCACTATCCTTGAGCATGTAGGCATAGTTTTGAAAAATTGATTTTATTTTATTTATTTTCCATAATTTTGTGTGATTATTATGGGAGAACAATTTTTTCAGTATTATTTGTAAATGGTTGTTTACATTAGGATGTATTACATTTAATCAAATATCGTATTGGATAATTAATGTTCAATATTTAATGGTAGCTTTATCATAAAAGGGAAAATCATCCCCCCCCAATGTTCTTATAAAACCATGGAATTTATTCACGCACATTGTTGTATTGGGAATGACACCTATCATTAGTTGCACCCCATATCTCATCAAGATAATGAGTTATGGATAGATGTTACAATTTGAAACTAAAAAAGAATGTAGGGATGACTCTAGAGTGAAACAATAATCCTAATAGAATGATAATATAATGGAACCCTATATGTTTCCATTAAATACTTGAATTGAATGATTTTTTTGAAGATGAACATAACTCTCCATTCTATATCTATTCTATAATTAAAAATATATATTTAGATCTCAAGGTTAATTTCTAATGGGAAACCCTAGAATGGGATATTTAAAAATATTTAGTGTGGCTCCTTATTTATACAAAAGATCGTGGTTGATCATCATCGCTACGTGGGGATGATTCAACTATTACCTATACCTGAATAGAAATGTAAAAAACTCATCATTTATAAAATTAAAGGACTACTGAAGACTTATCAAGGTAATAAAACTATTTAGGTTGTATTTAAAAGGATTATGATGTTAATTAATTTCATATATAAAATAGTATATTTATCATTTGAACATATTTTTGGATATAAATTAACGAAGTTGTAAGGTTCCATATAGTGCCAATCTCAATTGTGTCTGATCACGATTCAAAGGTTACTATTATGTATTTTATAATTCATTAGATTGAATTTAATATAGAGACAATATTTTTCATTTCATATATTTATTAAATCAATGTCCAGTATGATAGGACCTTTCAAGAAGTATAAAATATTCTTATCCTCTAATATATATTCCTCAAATGTGGTTGAGATATGAAAAATTATATTGGGATAATTTTTTGAAAATAATGACATTCTCTGGTGAATTTTTAATGGTATTTATGAATCCCTATATGTATGGATGTGCTAAATATAATATTTTGTGATAAAGTTGGAAGGAAAAATAAATTACTACAAGTCGAAGATCAAAAATGGAATAAAAGGGAGGAGCCATTCAGTAGTACATCTAAGTATATCATAGTTGAGAAAAAAAACTATATTGACATGTTTCAGTGAAATATCAATTTTGAACATGGTGATAACATATTCCATGGAATATAAACTTCCTATAATGTTATGATATTTAGATGTATATGGATGTTGTTCCACAAATATATCATCCCATATGAGATTAATGATCATATATGGATGGTACCTTTTATATTTCATCTTTCACCAATCCTCTATGATGTTCATGATGTGTTACATGTATCACTTCGAAAATTGTAAATATATAATCATTCATCTGTATAAAAATTAGGGTGTGGGATGTACGACATGATCTATCTTATAATGAATATTCAGTGGAGATTCTTTATTAATGAAATCATGTGTTTTCTAAGAAGACCACTAACGTAGAAATTTTTATTTAGAAAATTAAATTCATGAAGCTATGTCTTAACCCAATGATATAATGAGGTAGTGGTATCCCCATTATTTTTCTTCAAACTACATGTAATTAGATGGGAATCCTCTTCAACGAGTCATATAATATAACACCATTACATTTTAAATATGAGCCTCTATAAAAAATTTGATATGTTTTATAGAATACAATGATGAAAACATTGACGATAAGTGAATGTTATTTTATTACAATAAAAAATGAATTTTTTACCATACAATAAAATGGTTACAAATATTAAAATAAATTTGGATATTATAATAAGTACAATATTAATTATTCATGGTTAAACAATAATGTAATGTTTAAACACAATTTTAATATATATATATATATTATTGTTAAAATTTAATTCTATTTTATAACGTCTTAAAAATATGGAAATTTATTTTTTAATATAATTACAAAAATTAATAATTATTATAATGTGGATTATCAGGTGGACATAAATGAAGATAAATTAAGTTTAAAGTAAAAAAGAGATAATATTTTTTTGAAAACAATTTTTATGTGTCCAATGTAGTACTATATAAATAAATTAAAACAATTGTACAACTCCAATATTTAAGTGTATTAATCTTATTAAATAAATTATATTTCTTTGATATTGTTTCGGTGCGGATGTGCGTCGGGTTACGCTGTTCCGCCAGGACGCGTTCGCGCGTGCACCCGTCAACCCGAGGGGATGGGCGCGCAGCTTGTGGTCCCGCAGTCCCGCTTTCCAAAGGCGGGCGGCATCCGTCCCTTATTCAGGGGCGTCTGCTCCTTGATCGAAACCGGGATGATCGGATGTCGGCTCCTCCTTCCTTGGACGTCTCCTCGGAACTCGTCGCCTAATCCGGGTCTCCCTCATAGATTTAAGACATGCTCGTGAATCTCGTTCCCGGCGCCATATCTTCATGGACACCGGTTAATTACGCTGCTTCCGCCCGGACGCTCCAAGGAGTCTGGTCGGGGCAGCAACCTGCGGTGAGGAGGTCAGGTGGCTTTGGGTGCTGGGGGCGTGTCGTAACACTGCGGATCTGCACGTCTGTCTTCCGTCCCTAATAGGGCTTCTCGAAGGCATGATGGCCTGAGGCATCCCGCACTGGGTGCGGGGAACTGTGTCCCCTGAGGTTTTCCTCAGCTTCCTATGTTTAACACGGGGTACGCCGTGAGTTTAACGTCCAGCGGGGACGGCATCAGACCGATCAACACGAAAAGTGGATCAGATGACAGAACCCCTTGCGGGGAACCTCCGACGCGGGGGCCAGCGCAATGGCGGCTTCCCAAGTGATATGGAGTGGAGTGAAGTGGCATGACCCCACCGGGATGTGGCGGCCCGGGTAAGGATCAGGATGGATGATGGAGTGAAGAGCTTTGACCCAGTAGGGTCTTCCTACGTACCGCGCGTTAGCACAGATCAAAGTCAACGTAGTTCGGGTATACAGTTTAACGTCATGCTGGACGTCGGCAAGCCGACTCACGAAGGGGTCGAGGCCGACAGGCGGAGGATTGAACCGAACCACCTCGCACAGAGGGGGATGGAACGGCCGGGTGGATCACAGTTTCACGTCATGCTGGACGATAAAAGGAGAAATGGAAAAAGGGGCTGTGGGAAGGCACAGCGGAGATACACATGTGCAGTCTCCCACAGGGGCGGATTCATAGGTGAATCGACGCAAGCGTGAACCCTGGAGGGGTCCACTGATGGACGAACCGACGTGAATACGACCGGGACGACCAGGTGGTGGGCTTGAACCTCAGGGAGGCTTCCTACGTACCCTGTTTAGAAGACAGGGATCAAAGTCCACGTAGTTCATTCTGTCAGGACTTACGCACTTGAGGCAGCCCGGATGTAGCAAAACACAGTTGGAAGGGACTTGGACTGAAAGTAGGAGACACCTCGATCCCAGTCACACCCTCTACTGGCTTCGGCAGTGGGGGAGCGCAATGGAGATACACATGTGCAGCCCCCCACAAGAAACTAGGGGTTTGTAATACCCTACCCCCGTAGGGAAAAGCCGCTCCCATTAAATCATCCCTAAAGAGGGGCAATCCCGACATCCCTGCAGAGACGAGCGGGTGGGGGCCACATCCAAACCGGGGGGGACCCTGCGTGCGTGGCACGGGATTGGGTGATGCGGACGGTTTAACGTCTTGCCGGACGAAGTAAAGTTTAACGTCGTGTGTTGTGGACGAAGCGGACGGTTTAACGTCTTGTCGGACGAAGTACAGTTTAACGTCGTGTGTTGAGGACGAAGGTGCTTGGCAGTTTAACGTCTTACAGCACGGACGATAGGGGCTAGGCAGTTTAGCATCGTGCAGCTTGGACGTAGTACAGTTTAACGTCATGTTGGACGGATGCAGTTTAGCGTCATGCGGGACGAATGTGTAGTTTAACGTCATGCTGGACGTTGGTTGCCGCCGATGGGTCCGTGTCACTTCGCGCGAGCCTGGAGGGCCGCACGGAAAGACAACGCACGGTGCGGGCGCCCAGGATGAAGATCATCGGGCGCCACGCAGGCGGGTACCCTCAGGGGGTCAAGGGGGGCGACCCTGGGGGATTGCGCGCAAAAGAGGAGCTTTGCGCGCAAAACAGCAGGTCGGCGCGCAAAATGGCGGGCTGGCGCGCAATTGGGCCAGCCCTTTGCGCGCGGAAGATTGAGATTGCGCGCACCGGGCTTCGGACAGCTCGCGGGGGCAACGACTCATTTTCTAACGAACGACCACTTTGAAGAGGGGGGTGCGCGCAATCGGGCTGGATTGCGCGCACCCGGGGGCAATTGCGCGCAAGAGGCTTCTTTTGCGCGCAAAGGCCTTCGGGTTAAGGATTATTCAAAGGAAAGGAGCCAAGGGGATTGCGCGCGAAGGCGAACCCCAAGGCTCTATTGCGCGAAAGAAAGGAGGTTACCTGAAGATCGGCATTGCGCGCGGAAGGGGTTGGATTGCGCGAACGAGCGACGCTTCGGATTCTGGCAACCTTCAAAACGTCGGGGGTCGCCTTATATTTATAGGCAACCCCGGGCGCGGAATCCGGTCTCGGGCGCGGAATTCCATTCGCGGGCGCGGAATCAGGACCCGGCGCGCAAGGGAGCCGCGCAGGCCACGGGCGCGCAAAATAGCGCGCCGGCCCAGCGCATTGCGCGCATCCCGGGAGGATTGCGCGCCGCGACTCAACTTTGCGCGCGGGCCTCTGAAATTTCGCGCAAGTCCTCCGGGCCCTCCGGAACGTGCCTCTGACTCCAAATATCACTTCGCTTTCCGCATCCGGAGCTTCGTTTTGGAACAACGGACTTTTCCGGCGTCTACAAAAGCCCCCCCTCGGAATCTGATCGGCGAGAGGTCGCAACGATCGGGTTCCGAGGGAGATGCCGGAATGCCGAAGTCCTGGGCTGCGCCGGACCTAGGCGCGCAAAAAGGGGCACCGGGCGCGCAATTCGCAGACGCGGTCGCGCGCAATCGAGCATTCCGCGCGGCGCGGAATCCCGGCCTCGTCTATAAATAGGGGTCCAGGGTTCCGCGTTCCGTACACAGGCCATCCGCGCGATAAGCTCCAACGCTCTCGTGCGCGAAATTGCCTTTTCCGGCGCGAAATTCGCCCGATCGGCGCGCAAAACCATCCGGAATTCGCCTGTCTTTGCGCGAAAACCCGGAACTTTGCGCGACATTCTTCCCAATTGCGCGCCGTCCACTTGGATTGCGCGCCAACCTTCAAAATTCTCTACCAGCCTCGTCCGATCCCGCACGCTTCATCCCTTAACCCGCACGACTCCTGAAACTTCTGAGATGGCCGGGCATCAAGGAAATGAGGGGGATGCCGCCATTCGCAGAGCAGAGATGGCGGCGAACGAGGAGGTTTACGGAGCCAAGGAGATTCTTTCCAACAATCAATCCCTGTTCGACTTACTGACGCCGGCCTAGAAGACATATCCACTGTCGGACAACCTGCCGCTCTGGAACTTCGGCATCCTAGATGAGGTTCTGGTGCCAGGGTTCGAGGTTGATGCGCCACGGACCTGGGTGACTCGGGAGGACGAGCTTCCCCGCTATAACATCAACAACAATGGGCATCCTGCCAGGGAGACCAGGCACTTGGACGTCTATGTCCTGAACCCGAGGACGCGAACCATTGACGGGGGTGAGCCTACTGCGGAGAATTCTCCAGCCCTCTACTCGAGCACATATCGCTAGAGTGTCACTGACGACACCAAGGGCTGGCTGAAGGACTGGGACTTGCGGTCTGGGGGCAATTTCACCAGCGAGTGGGCCTGGGCGTTCTGGGTACGCCACACATGCGATCACTTCGCAGAGGAGCTGCGGTACATCGGCCTGTTTGAGGCGGTGTGGACGTCGCAGTTCCACTTCTACCAGCAGTCCGAGCTCGGGCCGGAGCTGTTCACCCGCTGGTCCCCGGATACCAACACCTTCCATCTTCACCATGGGGAGGTTGGCATCGGTCTCTGGGACATCCACTGCATCGGAGGTATCCTGCTGGAGGGTAACCAGTACGATGAGTTCCTGCCACCGAAGAACACCTGGGAAGACAGGTCACGGACTCTCCTTCTGACCTGGCATCTGCTTGACCTGGCTACGCAGCGGCTCGGGATCAAGGACTTCCAGAAGGACATAGCCTACAAGGAGTGGTTCGGCCAGTTCTTGGAGCATGACCCGGCGGTCAAGATGCCAGGCAGGGGGAAGCGGTGCCCGACCGCAGCTCAGAGGAGCCGGAACGGGTCGTACTGGCGGGTCCTGGAGACGGGCGACTACCGCTCATGGGGGTACCGCGTCATCGAGGCCCGTGACCCAAATGTCCGGTACGCGGCGTTCCTGGCCGCCTTTCTGAGTGGGTGGCTCCTGCCAGTGCGGGACGCGAGAATGGGCGTTCCCCCGGCGACACTGGCGGTGGCGGGCGCTATGGCCGCCAACAAAAGATACAACCTCGGGGTCCTAGTGCTGGCGAGGCTGTATGCCATCCTGGGACGCATCTCACGAGGGGGGTCGCCACGAAGGATTTGTGGGCCCTTTCAGTTCTTCCACGGCTGGGTGGCTGCTCACCTCGGTGGGTACACGTTTCCGAACGCCATCATTCCTCCGGGCAACGGCCTGCGACCCTCCCTGCTGAACATCGCGGGGGTCGCTCCGATGACCCTAAGTGAGGAGGGCGTGAGGATTCGGATTGGCAATCATGCCAATTTCAACTTCAGTCCGTTCCCCACTCCCGTCGGCCAGATGATCGACAACGGGCAGGGTCCGCTGGAGCAGCATGAATACTTCCTGAACATGCGGGGCGGGGTGCTCGTGGCTCAGATCGACGGGAAGGTGATCTGCGAGCCTTACGTGCCAGCCCGGTTCGCCAGGCAGTTCGGGTGCCTTCAGCGGATGCCGAAGAGGGTATTCACTGCTGTCCGGGAGGAGACGAACCCTTGCGTTCTTCGCCAGATGTGGCTGATGTTTGCCGCTTTCGGCTCTGGCGACGTCATCACTCTCCCTCCTACCGGGGTTGACGCAGGCTTGGCAACCGAGTACGCCGAACACTGTGCCATCGCGTACCCCGAGGGGCTTCTACGGAAGCCAGTTCGGCGGCTCGAGGTTACCCGTGCGGAGACCGGGCGTCAAGGAAGGAGGCGAGGCGCTGCCACACGTTGGAGAACGGAGGCGCGCCAAGCAGCGGAGCCGGCGCGGGCAGGAACTTCGGCGGCGGGCACATCGCGAGCTGCCGCTACGACCTCGGCGCCCAGAGAGGGGGCACGCGCGGTGGTCGAAGAGCGGCCCGGGATGCAGGTGAGACGTCTGCTCGAACCCTCCCACGATGCAGTCTTCCCGGCGCTGTGGTCGGCCTGGATGACCCTGCGGCAGTCACTGGGGACCGACGCCATCTGGTGAAAGATTCTCAGAGAAGGAATCCATCTGCCAGAGGTCAGGCGCCTCCATATTGCCGACAGGGTGGACTTCAACCGGCAGTATGCGTATCTGACGGCCATGGACGATTACGCGTGCCAACGTGGACAGCATGCGGAGCCATCCCTTCTGGTGAAGGTGATGCTCGGTCTAGAGCCCGCTCCAGAACAGATGCCGCCGGAAGAAGATGACAGTAACGACTCCGAGGAGGAGGAGGAGATGGGGGAGGATGAAGGCTCCGAGGGAAGATCCCATCAGGGGAGTCCGCGGGAGAGCGGCGAGGTGGCCGGCTCTGACAATGTTGATGTCACTGAGCTCCTCGAGGTCCGCTTCTATCCCTACTCAATCTGCTTCATCCATTCTCTTATGCAGCTTCTAACCCATTTCTCCACCTTTCTCAGGAGCGCACGGATGTTGGTCAGGTGTCCTCAGCGGGAGTAGGAGGGGCGCCAGCAGGACAAGGCGGGGGCCAGACACCCATTATCGAATTGACAGGCGCGGAAGGGCCCCCTGCTGCAACTGTTCCTGCGGCGGCCGGGATAGAGGAAGATGACGCTCTGACCTCCTGTAAGTCCCCTTGCTTCTCCTTGCTTTACTGCTGGTGCTAGCCATTGACGATCCGTGACTAACCATGGCATGCCCTGCGCAGTGATCTCAGGACTGGAGGCTCGTCGGGTTGCCGAACCCGGGCCATCTACGAGTGGACCAGTGGTGGACATGCCGCCTGCTCCGGAACAGACTTCCCAAACCGAGCCGGCCCCACCAACTGCTGATCAGGGGGCTGCGGACGCCGGTGGTGCTGACATCGGAGAGAGGTCGGGGGCTGACGAGGGTGTCAGCGCCGCTGGGGAGAGAGAAGAAGGTCGCCCAGATGTTGGGGAACCTATCCCTCATGAGGACCTCCCAGGGGCAGACCCTGCAGCAGACCTGCTGGCTGCCTTCCCTGCCTACCGGCCTGCCGACCCCGAGGAGATGGACGACTCGGACGCGGAGGCGGTCGAGGAGAGCCGGATAACGTGCCACAGGGGGTGGAAGTGCATCCAGCGCTTCCTCAAACGAGACCCATCGGAGTGGCTGGGGCGCATGGGATCACTTCAAACCTGGCTACGCTTCCTGTGTGCCGGGGGAGCTGATGCTCAACGCCTCCATCTGACGGTCCGTGATTTCATGGCCGAAAAGATGCGCGAGAGCTGCCGGCGTGCCGACGTCACACAAAGTCGGGACATGTCGGAGAGCACGCGGGCACTCCTCGCGGCGGAGCAGGAAGTCCGGCGTCTCGAAGGGCAGGTGGAAGAGAAGGAGGCCTTCGTCGCAACGTGTACCGAGCTTGTGGAGCAACTAGCAGCCCAGCTGGTTGACGCCCAGGTACAGCTGACGGAGGCGGGCCAACAGATGGTCACAATTCAGGTCGAGCGGGAGCGTGCACAGGCCAGAATCGACGAACTGCATGCTGCGACCGCCGACGAGGAGAGGGCACGCAGAGAGCGAGAAGCAGCCCTGGAGGCCGCCAGCCAAAGGGTAGCGGCGTTAGAGAGACTCATTCAGCACGCTAATCCCTAGGGGCTTTGTTTTGCCACTCCCAGAACATTTTGCTTCTGCTACCTTGATCCATTTGTATGAACCAATATATTTATCTGCATCTTTTGGCTTAACATGCTCAACCACAATTCACTGTCTTGCGGTAGCGTTAACCAAGCATCAGGCATCCATAGTTGGGCCTGGATTGCTGGAGAAAAGAGGGAGGTCATTCCTAGGGAAGGAGACCTCAAGCCTAATCAGTGTATCATCCCCCCAACTTGTTCCAACACACGAGCGGGACAATGCTAGGGGCGTTGAGATTTTATCCGAACATAGGGAAATGAGAAAGGGTGAATCGCGTGTCCCGAATCCAGACATCCACAACGGTCGGCCTTCCAGGAAATGCCCAATACGGTAGGCGGACAGTGGATCGACCATAACAACTGCAATAGACGGACCGAAGGTCATCATTCATATTGCAGGAGGCGGACCACATGTCATCATGAATACCGCTTTGGGGTTCCTTCAGACACAAGGGTGGAAATCCAGATCAACAGGGCATGCGAAGCGTGGGGCGAAGTGACGATTGTTCAGACAGAATCCAACGCTCTCAGAATTGCGCCACCGTGGGGAAAGCGTATTAGGCGGATGCACTAATCTGGCCGTGAATCACCCCAATTCTCAGACAGCACCTCTTTGACGAGGAAACCGTCACTTCCCACCATTGCAGTGGGGCATCCCGAGCTGAATCGGGGAGAATATCACAACTGCACCACTCTACCAGAAGCCAGGCCAGACGGCCGGTGACGAGGAGGGGCGGGACTTAACGATCCCTGAGGCTGGACCCGAGTTGAGATGCCCGGGCGTTCCTACGTACTCCATTAGGCTGGAGATCAAGCCACACGTAGTTCTGAGAGTGCAGTTTAACGTCATGCAGGACATAGAATCACGTTTAGGGAGATCTTAGTTTAAGGTCTTAGAGCTTGGACCATAAGGAGAGATCTTAGTTTAAGGTCTTAGAGCTCGGACCATAAGGAGAGATCTTAGTTTAAGGTCTTAGAGCTCGGACCATGAAGAGATATCTTAGTTTAAGGTCTTAGAGCTCGGACCATAAGGGCTAGATCTTAGTTTAAGGTCTTAGAGCTCGGACCATAAAGGGAGATCTTAGTTTAAGGTCCTAGAGCTCGGACCATGAGGAGAGATCTTAGTTTAAGGTCTTAGAGCTCGTACCATAAGGGCTAGATCTTAGTTTATGGTCTTAGAGCTCGGACCATAAAGGGAGATCTTAGTTTAAGGTCCTAGAGCTCGGACCATGAGGAGAGATCTTAGTTTAAGGTCTTAGAGCTCGGACCATAAGGGCTAGATCTTAGTTTAAGGTCTTAGAGCTCGGACCATAAAGGGAGATCTTAGTTTAAGGTCTTAGAGCTCGGACCATGAGGAGAGATCTTAGTTGAAGGTCTTAGAGCTCGGACCATAAGGGCTAGATCTTAGTTTAAGGTCTTAGAGCTCGGACCATAAAGGGGGATCTTAGTTTAAGGTCCTAGAGCTCGGACCATGAGGAGAGATCTTAGTTTAAGGTCTTAGAGCTCGGACCATAAGGGCTAGATCTTAGTTTAAGGTCTTAGAGCTCGGACCATAAAGGAAGATCTTAGTTTAAGGTCTTAGAGCTCGGACCATAAAGACCTCAAAGTACGCCGCATCGTGGTCCTATCCCCTGGATATGCGAAGATGCACTGAGGGATAGTGTCAAGAGTGTTAAGGTTTCTCCTGGTCAGGATGGGAGGTGGAAAATGTGAATCATGCGGCCATTCACTCAAGGACTGGGGGCACCGGAGTAACGATATGAGAGTACTGCCGACCGTGGCGGAAAAGAAGCATCAACATCGCACTAGCCGTTTGTGGAATGAGGCAGCAAACGAGCATCGACCGCTCAATCGCAGGATTCATATCGATTTGCTGCCCGAGGCCATTGGGGGTACCGGCCCGAGCCGGTGGGAGAGCACTGAGGCATTGTGTCCGAACCGTTCACGGGGGCTCCACCCAGGGCGTAGACGATGGGTCCGAATGAAAGGGAGCACGAAGCACGAAAAGTGGAGGAAACCTGACCAAGTGGATCCTGACCCTCCTGGCAATAAACCAGAGTACTCTTGACACTGGTGGACCACTGCAAGGGGTCGGGGAACATGCCTTGAGGGTGACCTGAAGGAGGAGGATTCCCCAGAGAAGGGGGAATCTCTAAGAGGTGGGGGGCTGGACCCGAAGTTTCAAACATCCGGGCATTCCTACGTATCCCATAAGGATGGGAATCAAGCCACACGTAGTTCTTGAAGCGCGGTGCAACACAATCGGGCACCAGCACGGGGAAGAGTGCGGGTCTGTCCCTCGCACACAGAAGGAGCGGCATTTGATATTTCTTGTTTGTCCTTAAAGATGAATGCTTTTTCTTTGTGCGGCGACATGCCTGTGATTGAGAAATCTCTGGTGTCTCCGCAATAATCAAGCCACGGAAGGCATTGATAAATGGCATGGTTATTAACCAGCGCCCAACATGAGTGCCCCCTGAGGGGAACATCACGATGCATTGCCGTTTCTCGTCGGGCGGCCAAGACGATCACAGTTTACGGTCGTGTGGTAGGACCAGACAACACAGTTTAAGGTCGTGTGGTTCGGACCATGGAGGAATCCGCTTATCGCGGTACGGCGGACACGGCGGAGGTGGGAACATACCCAGCCCTGCGGTCACGCACGATTCCAGGAGAAGAGTCTTGGGATAGGGGTCTACGTATGTCCATCACCAGAGGGGCAGAGATGCTAGCCTCCAGATATACTGGGCCCAGAACGCGATTGTTCGGGCGACTCCTTCCTCCTTATGGGGACGAGGGTCCGGCTACGCATGGCCCTTAGGGAGGATATCCGCATATATCCTTGGTGCTCAGATCATGGGAGCCTCGAACGACATCATTACCCTGGTTGGTCTGCCTAACGTGTAGAGGTGTACCGAAGGACAGTATGAAGAGAGTGTCGAGATTCCACTACAACGCACAAAGGCGGAGTGTGAGGAGGACAGCGCAACCAATGTTCAGAGCCTGAAAGAGCCGACATGGCGATCAAGGACGTTGCTGACCATATTCGCAACACAAAATCCGATCGCGTCAGCCTAAGACGGGGCAAGCAAACGAGCATCGACCGCTCAATCACAGGATTCATATCGATTTGCGGCCCAAGACCCGCAGGTAAATCGACCCGGAGCGGTAGGAGAGCACTGAGGCATCGTACCCAAACCGCTAACGAGGATCCCTTTGAGTGAAGGCTCGAACAAGAGGAAGCGCGAGGCCTGACAAGCAACACAGGACTTGCCGGGATTGAATCTGACACTACGAGTCATAGACCGAAGTACCCAAAACATGTTAACAGATCACCGAAAAGGGTCGGAGGACTCACCCTGAGAGCAACCAAAAGAGGGCAGATACCCGTGATCAACCAAGAGACGGGGCTGGACCTGAAACACAAGCGTCCAGGCGGTCCTACGTATCCCATAAGGATGGGAATCAAGCCATACGTAGTTCTTGAGAGGCAGTTTAACGTCATGCAGGACGATGAGGGGTGTGAGGTAGTCCTACACACGGGGGAGGCGTACGGCGCGGCCAGTAGACCAACGCGAATGAGGACATAATCCCCCGCTCACGCGATACGCCTCGCACAAAAAGGAGGGGAACTTGGGCCAGAGGCCCGACGCGGGATAGAGATTCCCGGGAAATGGGGCTGGGCCTAAAACATGAATGTCCAAGCGGTCCTACGTATCCCATAAGGATGGGAATCAAGCCGCACGTAGTTCTTGAAGTGCAGTTTAACGTCATGCAGGACGAGAAAAGAAGGGGGGAGCAGAAGGCATCCCCAAACGTGGGGGGCGTACAGCGTGGCGAGCAAACCAACGTGAATGAGGGCATAGCCCCGCGTTCACACCATACGCCGCACACCCGGAGGCAACTGGGCCAAGGGCCCAAGATGGGATGGAAATTCCCAAAGGATGGGGCTGGGCCTGAAACATGAATGTCCAGGCGGTCCTACGTATCCCATAAGGATGGGAATCAAGCCGCACGTAGTTCTTGAGGTGCAGTTTTGCGTCATGCAGGACGAATGCTGAACAGTTTAACGTCTTGTAGCTCGGACGTGGTGCAGTTTAGCGTCATGCGGGACGATGTACAGTTTAACGTCATGTTGGACGAAGCACTTGGCAGTTTAACGTCTTGCAGTGCGGACGATACGCTGGGCAGTTTAACGTCGTGCAGCTTGGACGTATGCAGTTTAACGTCGTGAAGGACGTATGCAGTTTAACGTCATGCTGGACAAATGTGCAGTTTAACGTCATGCTGGACGTATGTGCAGTTTAACGTCATGCGGGACGAATGTGCAGTTTAACGTCATGCTGGACAAATGTGCAGTTTAACGTCATGCTGGACAAATGTGCAGTTTAACATCATGCTGGACGTATGTGCAGTTTAACGTCATGCTGGACGAATGTGCAGTTTAACGTCATGCTAGACGTTGGTACACTCAGACAAAGTACTGATTGAGGAACCTAGCGTTGGTGGGAGGAGTGACACGCTCACCATCCATAGTCGCTAGGGAGTACGCGCCATTGGGATAGACCTTGTGGACAACAAAAGGTCCCTCCCACTTGGGCTCCAACTTGGGCGGCTTCCTGCCGGGGATCATCAGTGCTCTTAGGGCTAGCACTAGATCACCCTGCAGGAAGGAGCGGAGGCGAACCTTCTTATTGAAAGCTCGAGCCATTCTGCTTTGATTCCTCTCCAAGTTGTGCAAAGCGCGAAGTCTATTCTCATCCAGTGCTTCCAACTCGACTAGACGGGCTTCAGCAACTCTGTTCGGTGCTTGCTGGTCGTAGACCGCAGTGCGCAAGGACGGTAACTGGATCTCGATGGGCAGGACGGCCTCAGATCCATACACCAGGGAATAAGGGGTCATCTGGGTGGAATTGTGAGTCGTCATCCGATAAGCCCAGAGGGCGTTGGGGAGCTTGTCCGGCCAACTCTTCTTGTTCTGACAAACCATCTTTTGCAGAATGTTAGAGAGGGTTTTGTTAAACGCCTCGATCTGTCCATTCGCCTGTGCATGATAGCGAGATGTATGGTTCGAGCGAATGTTATACTTGGCGTACAACTTCTTCAACTCGGCTGCTCGGAAATTGGTTCCGTTATCCGTGAGGATAGCGTGAGGCACTCAAAATCGATAGATGATGTTGGAGGTCACGAAGTCAGCGATCGAACAGGATTTGACCTCTCTGAGCGGAATCGCCTCTGCCCATTTGGAGAAGAAGTCAGTGGCGGTCAGAATGAACCGGCACTAGCGAGCTGTCGCCGGTGGGTAAGGTCCCACAACGTCCAGACCCCAGACTGCAAAGGGCCAAGAATACTTAGTGCTATGGAGAGGCTCCGGTGGCCGATGCACAATGTTCGCATGAACCTGGCACGCATGGCACCTCCTGGCATACTCGATGCAGTCATGGATCATAGAGGGCCAGAAGTATCCCAACCTCCGAATCTGGTGGGACAGCTTTGGCCCAGTCTGGTGGGCGCCACATGAACCAGCATGAACCTCTTGCATGACTCATGGGATCTCAACTCCCTGAAGGCAACAGAGTAGAACACCATCGAATCCGCGTCTGTAGAGGATCTGCTCCAGGCCGGGACTGCTCTAGAGGACAAACTGCGATGCGCGGCGTCGAACTCTCTCGCGCTCGGCCTGATCCGATGGAAGAATTCCATGTTGGAGGTACTCAACCAAAGGCGTCCTCCAATCAGGGGCTGATCCGACTGTCATATCTGGGGTACTCGGGGCTCCGGGCATAGGGGCAACCGCGGTGAGATTACATACCAACGGGCCGCGATCTTCTTCCGGGATAACGGGAGCGATGAGCCTGCGGCGCGTCACGCGGACGATCAGGTTGTCCTGTTCAGGCTCCGCAAGTGACGCAGCAAGGCTGGCCAAAGCATCTGCTCGACCGTTCTGCGACCGGGGAATATGGACAATTTCTGGCCGAGAAGGGAACCGGGCCATCAGAAGGAGGGTGCACTCCAACAATGGTACAAGTTCCGGCTTCCTGACAACATAGTCACCATTGATCTGCTTAACGACCAACTCGGAGTCCCCTTTCACGCACAGACGGGGCACGTCGATCTCGAGAGCCAACTCAAGGCCGGTGATGAGGGCATGGTATTCCGCCTCATTGTTGGTACAACCCTTTGACAACAGGAAAGAGTATGGCAGCACGGCTCGCTCCGGGTTAATGAAGACGATGCCCAAGCCCA
Source organism: Viscum album (assembly GCA_963277665.1). Lineage (NCBI taxonomy): Eukaryota > Viridiplantae > Streptophyta > Magnoliopsida > Santalales > Viscaceae > Viscum > Viscum album. The sequence goes on from OY728120.1 coordinate 1,174,753,189, forward strand.
CTCTGTTGAGCTTAGGATTATCGAGTCTTCTACCGGTGGGGCTCCGGGAGGCACCGTCAAAGTGCATCTGCCAGCATGGATCGGCTCGATCAACCGAGAGAATGGTCTCATCAGGAAAGCCTAGATCTAGCGGCTGATCCGCGGAGGTCGGGTGAGCTGCCAGAAAGTCTACCAATGCTTTCCCCTTGATGGCCTTCTGAGACACATACCTGATGTCGAACTGCTGGAGAATCACAGCCCACCGCGCTAGACGGCCAGTCAACATAGTCCGGCTCAGGATATATTTCAACGGGTCTACCCGAGAAACCAACTGTACCTCATGGTGCTGCAAGTAGTGTCGTAATTTCTGTACGGCAAATACGAGCGCCAGACAGCTCTTCTCGATGGGGGAATACCTAACTTCCACATCGAGGAGCATGCGACTGAGGTAATAGAGGCTATTCTCCGTCCCCTCGTTGTTCTTCTGGGCGAGAAGGGCACCCAGGGACCGTTCCAGGGCGGTCACATAAAGGACCAGCGGCTTTCCGGATACGGGCGGCATCAGGACCGGAGGTTGAAGCAGGTACTGCTTGATTTCCTCGAAAGCGGTCTGACACTCTTTATCCCATACATAGGTGGCACCTTTCTTCATGAGCCGAGAAAAGGGCTTACACTTGCCGGCCAGATTCGCGATGAATCGGCGTATATAAGCTAAGTGGCCTTGGAACCCTTGTAGTTCCCAGATGTTACCTTGGGGAGGCATCTGGCTAATCGCCCTGATTTTCTCTGGGTCAATCTCAATACCCCGGTATCTTACCACAAATCCAAGGAACTTTCCGGAGGTGACCCCAAAGGCACACTTCAACGGGTTCATCTTCAGGCAGCGAGACCGGAGGAAGCCGAACACTTTCTCAAGATCTTTGAGATGGTCCTGACGCTGGCGCGATTTGACAACCAAGTCGTCGACGTAGCATTCCACCAGCGTGCCGAGGATTGGCTTGAATATGCGGTGCATCGCCCGTTGATAGGTGGCACCTGCATTCTTCAGGCCGAAGGGCATGACCCGGTAGCAAAAGGTACCTTGGGGGGCCCTGAAGGCAGTGAACTCCTCATCCTCAGGGGCCATCCGAATTTGGTTGTATCCGGAGTATCCATCCATTAAGGAGAGGGCTTGGAACCCTGCCGTGGCATCAATCAACAGCTCTGTCACTGGAAGGGGAAAATCATCCTTCGGACAGTGGCGGTTGAGATCGCGGAAGTCGATGCAGACTCTGATCTGCCCGTTCTTCTTCCTGACCGGCACAATGTTGGACAGCCATTTGGGGTACTGAACTTCCCTCACGAAGTTGGATTTGATAAGCTTGTCAACTTCGGCCTCAACCATGGCACCGTGGGATGGGTGCATTTTCCTGGGAGGCTGCTTGAACCCGCGATGGTTCGCCGGGAGACCAAGGCGGTGGACGGCTACCTGAGGATCTAGCCCCGACATCTCGTCATAGCCCCAAGCGAACACATCACGGTGTTGCCTGAGAAAGTCCATGTACTGCTGCCGCTCCTCAGAGGGCATGGCGGCACTGACCAATGAGGGTCTTGGATCGGCCTCGGTTCCAAGGTTCACCTGTATTAACTCATCGACCGTTGCGGGGACGCCCTCCTCAAAGGCTGGGGGTTCATCTTCCACGTCCTCTCTACTCGGGGAGGGATCGTCCATGGGAGAGACTGCGTTGGCAACTGCATTGGGGCTACCAGATCCTGCTGGGCCACTGGTGCTGGCACGGGCGGTCGCGGTCATCTCATTAGGAGACTCGCGGGCCGTCGAGACCATGGCTACGTCCAACCGTTGAACAGGGAGGACGTAAGCGTCATCCAGACTTGCCCAAGGATCACTTGCAACAGCGACAGGCTCAACCTCACCTGCCAGGATCTGCTTATCCTTGATCTTGTAATAGTCCGCGTCCAGATAGCGGGCTTCACATGAGGCAAAAGGAGAGGCATCTCCTTGAAGCACGCCTACTCGACCATTAAGGGAGTATTTGAGGCATTGGTGGTATGACGAGGGAACCGGCGCGTGAAGGTGGAGCCATGGCCTGCCCATCAATGCGTTGTACGCAGTGTCCTGAGAGACTACCATGAATTCGGTGTTGGCAACCAAGTCATCGAACTGGGTCTTCAAATGTATCTTGCCGACCGGGGTTTTCTCGGTGCGGTCGTACCCCTGGATCCTGAGGTCGGAGGGAATCAAGTCATCCTCAGACAACCACAATCTCCGGAGCGTCCGAGTTGGAATCAGGTTAATCCCGGACCCCGTGTCGACAAGACAGCGCCGGACATCAAGGCCATTGAACTGGCCAGTGACATACAGCGGACGAATGTGTCCCTGTATAGGAGGGTCTTCATCCTTACCAGAGAACGAGATAACTGCCTGACATTCGGCGTCCTCGATCGTTTCGGCGTGAAAGGCCTCTACAGCCGCAACCTCTGTCTCAAACTGGAGGGGGCTTTTCAGGGCTTCAGCGAGTGCCTCGCGCATCTCAGATGACATGCGCAGAGCCTCAAGGATGGAGAGCCTTGCTGGGATGTCGGCCAAGTGCTTCAGGACATCATACTTTTTGGCCAAGCGCGAGCCCCTGGTTGTAGGAGGTTGCTCTGCGGTTGGCGGCATAACGGGCCTTGCCGGTTGGATCGGCGGCCGACTGGTACTTGGCGCATCTCGCTGTTCACTGGCTGCAGTCCGGGAAATGGTCACCGTACTGGGGTCAGGAGGCCGGGATGGACTCGTGGCAGGGCGGAGCTGGTCGCGACGCGGCTGAGGCGGTTCTGCCTGGTCCCACACCACAAACAGCGGCGGAGGCGAATCCGTCATCCCCGAATGGGGGGGCGGCGCATGTTGTGCTCGGTTTTGAGCCTGCTTCCTAGTCTCAGTGGCGTGCACGGCCTGGCTGGAGGTACCAACGGCTGTGCCCCGGCGACTCCTGCTGCTGCGGTTCTTCCGACGGTGGCGACGACCGGGGACACTAGGGAGGTCCACCTGGTGTTCTTCAACGTCGGGAACCGAAAAGGGATTTACCAGCTCGACGGTGTTAACCGAAGCGTACCCAATACCCGCCATCTGTGGGGGGGAACCCAGGCCATCGACGTCGTGAGACGGAGTTCCCGATTTCCCTTCCCCAGCCCCTGGCGGGTAAAAACTGAATGCTTGGCCGGGAAACATGCCGGTCTTCCAACACCTCTGAAAGCCATCGGTCCTCGTATCGAGGAGAAGAGATTCACTTCGGGTTCACCATTTTTCTGTTTCGGTGCGGATGTGCGTCGGGTTACGCTGTTCCGCCAGGACGCGTTCGCGCGTGCACCCGTCAACCCGAGGGGATGGGCGCGCGGCTTGTGGTCCCGTAGTCCCGCTTTCCAAAGGCGGGCGGCATCCGTCCCTTATTCAGGGGCGTCTGCTCCTTGATCAAAACCGGGATGATGGGATGTCGGCTCCTCCTTCCTTGGACGTCTCCTCGGAACTCGTCGCCTAATCCGGGTCTCCCTCATAGATTTAAGACATGCTCGTGAATCTCGTTCTCGGTGCCATATCTTCATGGACACCGGTTAATTACGCTGCTTCCGCCCGGACGCTCCAAGGAGTCTGGTCGGGGCAGCAACCTGCGGTAAGGAGGCCGGGTGGCTCTGGGTGCTGGGGGCGTGTCGTAACAATGCGGCTCTGCACGTCTGTCTTCCGTCCCTAATAGGGCTTCTCGAAGGCATGATGGCCTGAGGCATCCCGCACTGGGTGCGGGGAACTGTGTCCCCTGAGGTTTTCCTCAGCTTCCCATGTTTAACACGGGGTACGCCGCGAGTTTAACGTCCAGCGGGGACGGCATCGGACCGATCAACACGAAAAGTGGATCAGATGACAGAACCCCTTGCGGGGAACCTCCGACGCAGGGGCCAGCGCATGGGCGGCTTCCCAAGTGATATGGAGTGGAGTGAAGTGGCATGACCCCACCGGGATGTGGCGGCCCGGGTAAGGATCAGGATAGATGATGGAGTGAAGAGCTTGGACCTCGTAGGGGCTTCCTACGTACCGCACGTTAGCACAGATCAAAGTAAACGTAGTTCGGGTATACAGTTTAACGTCATGCTGGACGTCGGCAAGCCGACTCACGAAGGGGTCGAGGCCGCCGGGTGGAGGATTGAACCGAACCACCTCGCACAGAGAGGGATGGAACGGCCGGGTGGATCACAGTTTCACGTCATGCTGGACGATAAAAGGAGAAATGGAAAAAGGGGCTGTGGGAAGGAACAGCGGAGATACACACGTGCAGTCTCCCACAGGGGCGGATTCATAGGTGAATCGATGCAAGCGTGAACCCTGGAGGGGTCCACTGATGGACGAACCGACGTGAATACGACCGGGACGACCAGGTGGTGGGCTTGAACCTCAGGGAGGCTTCCTACGTACCCTATTTAGAAGACAGGGATCAAAGTCCACGAAGTTTATTCTGTCAGGACTTACGCACTTGAGGCAGCCCGGATGCAGCAAAACTCAGTTGGAAGGGACTTGGAACGAAAGTAGGAGACACCTCGATCCCAGTCACACCCTCTACTGGCTTCGGCAGTGGGGGAGCGCAATGGAGATACACATGTGAAGCCCCCCACAAGAAACTAGGGGTTTGTAATACCCTACCCCCGTAGGGAAAAGTCGCTCCCATTAAATCGTCCCTAAAGAGGGGCAATCCCGACATCCCTGCAGAGACGAGCGGGTGGGGGCCACATCCAAACCGGCGGGGACCCTGCGTGCGAGGCACGGGATCGGGTGATGCGGACGGTTTAACGTCTTGCCGGACGAAGTACAGTTTAACGTCGTGTGTTGAGGACGAAGCGGACGGTTTAACGTCTTACCGGACGAAGTACAGTTTAACGTCGTGTGTTGAGGACGAAGGTGCTTGGCAGTTTAACGTCTTACAACATGGACGATAGGGGCTAGGTAGTTTAGCGTCGTGCAGCTTGGACGTAGTACAGTTTAACGTCATGTTGGACGGATGCAGTTTAGCGTCATGCGGGACGAATGTGCAGTTTAACGTCATGCTGGACGTTGGTTGCCGCCGATGGGTCCGTGTCACTTCGCGCGAGCCTGGAGGGCCGCACGGAAAGACAACTCATGGTGCGGGCGCCCAGGATGAAGATCATCGGGCGCCACGCAGGCGGGTACCCTCAGGGGGTCAAGGGGGGCGACCCTGGGGGATTGCGCGCAAAAGAGGAGCTTTGCGCGCAAAACAGCAGGTCGGCACGCAAAATGGCGGGCTTGCGCGCAATTGGGCCAGCCCTTTGCGCGCGGAAGATTGAGATTGCACGCACCGGGCTTCGGACAGCTCGCGGGGGCAACAGCTCAATCTCTAACGAACGCCCACTTTGAAGAGGGGGGTGCGCGCAATCGGGCTGGATTGCGCGCACCCAGGGGCAATTGCACGCAAGAGGCTTCTTTTGCTCGCAAAGGCCTTCGGGTTAAGGATTATTCAAAGGAAAGGAGCCAAGGGGATTGCGCGCGAAGGCAAACCCCAAGGCTCTATTGCGCGAAAGAAAGGAGGTTACCTGAAGATCGGCATTGCGTGCGGAAGGGGTTGGATTGCGCGAACGAGCGACGCTTCGGATTCTGGCAACCTTCAAAACGTCGGGGGTCACCTTATATTTATAGGCAACCCCGGGCGCGGAATCCGGTCTCGGGCGCGGAATTCCATTCGCGGGCGCGGAATCAGGACCCGGCGCGCAAGGGAGCCGAGCAGGCCATGGGCGCGCAAAATAGCGCGCCGGCCCAGCGCATTGCGCGCATCCCGGGAGGATTGCGCGCCGCGACTCAACTTTGCGCGCGGGCCTCTGAAATTTCGCGCAAGTCCTCCGGGCCCTCCGGAACGTGCCTCTGACTCCAAATATCACTTCGCTTTCCGCATCCGGAGCTTCGTTTGGGAACAACAGACTTTTCCGGCATCTACAGATATATTATGATGTCACCAACATGGAGCTTAAACAAATTCTGATATACGACTAATATTATTATTTAAAATGAAATTATTACCAAGCCATTATTTGGAGGTAATGAATAGTAATAAAAAATTACGATATTTTAATATTATATAATTTATAAAATATATTTACATTAATTAAAATTATTTTATATTCTTAATATAAGAATAAATCTAATTTCATCTAATAAGAATATTTATCTTTCTAAAGGAAGTCTCACCTCTATTAAATGGATAACATATTTTAAATCAAAATTTTGAAACTTTTATATATTCAATCTGAAAAAATAATCTTCTTCTATGAAATTGGTATATAAAAAATTACTTTTCTTGAATATTTTGTATTTTTCTGATATGATTCTTGTTACAAAGAATATTTAAAATACTAAATTTTAAGTGGAAATTTTTTTCCTCAAAATAATTTATAATGTAACATAATATTATTGAATGGTTTTAAAGTATAATTAGATTTTTTTTAATCTTTTAATCTGATAAATCACATTGAAATCAATTTTATATTGAATTTTGATATAAAAATATTTTAAATCTTTTGCATCTTTAAATTTTAAAAACTAGTTTTCTCAACCTATTAATTGGAATAATATTAAATTAATTTCTGCAAAGTATCTATTAAATATTTTGAAAAATTGATTCCTTATTTTTAATTAATGGGTCCAAATTCTGCAAATACTTTTTTTTTTGGGAATTATGAACAGTAATATCAGTAATTTATTTATTAATATAGTAAAAGTTAAATAATGTAATTTAGGGTTAAAATAATATAAAATTACACTAAAACTTGTTCAACTTTTATTAGATGAGTTATTTTTGCCCGATTTATCATTGGACCAAGATTATACCAATTTTTAAGCCACTTGGGGGAGATTACAACATTTTTTCTATTTTAATTAATGAAGAGTTAAATTTTTCTTACTCATATATTAATAAATATTACGTTTTTTATAGGGTAATAAAAAATACAAATTAGACTATAAATAGTAATTTGAAATATAATTATTTTTATTTATCATGGTAATTTATTTTTAATTTTTAGGAAATATATAATTAACTTAATAACTTATACAACAATTCTGAATTAAATGATTAAATAATGAAAATGTGAATTAAATGATATTAAAAGCATTAAATTCCAAAAAATATATCTAATTATTTTCATCCCAAAATTTTAGTTATTATGTAGAGATATTAGGGATGTTTTAATTTTTTTTGAATTTATCATATGTATGGATATTTGTTTAAAAAATCATGAATGGAATATTATCAAAATGCACATTAATGATTCTTAAAAAAATAAATTTTGAATTAAATGACATAAAATTAAAAAAAATCAGAAACATAATTGTTATATTGTTTCATGTGTCAACCATGTCTCATTTAGGGTTAATTTTTCATTTTCTAGTAACATTGTTAACCCATTAAATTTAAAAACCATGTTGTCATGGTAAGAGTTAAAGGGTTTAACTATGGTTTAAAACTAATGGATAAGTGTAAGAATCTGGCATAAAAAATCTAATAAGTATTGGGAGAGCATATTTTGACACATAATCTTGTTATATTATAAATATTTTACGTTGGAGTCATTTTTAATTGAAAATTAATATATATTAATTTAATAGTTTTATAGATTCCAATATTTCACCTCCGCTCAATTAATAAAGGGAACCTAATTCGTCACATACTCATAAAACATGAAGCCTTGTATCTTGACCAAACCCTATAAATTTCTCCATAAAATTACTTATCTTCATTCAATAAGACATATCATGATAGTAAATCTATCCATAGAACCCCTTTTTCAAATTAAAAGGATACCCCCGAATCATACTCGAGAAACTATGCAATTAACACATGAAATAGTGAAAATAGTGAATTATTATTAACAAATTTGTAAGATATTATAAGAATATCATATATGATATAATTAATATTAATATGGTTTGACAATAAGTTAGTAATATGATTAAAACTTTTATAAATGAGGATAATGGATGTTCACAAAAAATGGGAATGTAAGGTAAGAGATCTTTGTCTCACAATTACTTCTGTGTGACCCATGACTTACTCACTAATTCTTTATTTTTTGAAGTGTAAATACTTTCCATTAATGTACTTTATGGGTATTATCATGAATACTATTGTATTTTTGTATCCATTCATATGGTTTCCTTTAATGGCCTTATGATTGTTCTTATTGTAAGGTGATATGTATTTATTTCATAATCTCATCGTTATTCAGGATTGTTTGTATTTATGTATCCATGATGGAATATTTGTTTTCAATGATAGTGTATTCAAAAAATGTTCACAAATTTTTTTTCACTATTTTAAATTAAAATATTATATTCACTTTGACCCTTTTTTAATTTTTCCAAAAATATTAAAAAATAAATCATTCTGTCATTCTTCATAACATGTACTATATGACTTTCCTTACTAAAGTAAAAGGAATTATTTTTTATCTTATGTATAATGAAAATAATATCCAGCTATTTGGACTCCTTACTGTCTTCCTGATTAATTTATAATTTTATAAGATTCATTTCGATGAATTTTTTTTTGAAAATTCCACAACATTCTAAATAAAAAATTGAAATGTATAATGGTTTATTTATCTCTAGATATTTTTAAATGATTTTATTCGTGTGATTTCATCTATGAAAACATCCATTTTTTATCTTATTACTAATTGTGGATGTTCTCATATGATATCGTTATCCATATTTCATTGATTGGGTTATGATTTAGTTTGACTGTAGGTCTGATATTTTGATACCATTCATTTTTTATGAATAATGTAATTACATTTAAAATGGTAATTTATAAATACTAATTTTTATGTTGATTATATATCACCAAATTCATATGGGGAATAAATTTGACTTAGTATGTGATGTTTATGGTCTGCTAAATCCCCACACTGCATTGTTAGGTCACTTGAGAAAAAACTAGTTTGTATATTTGCTGATAACTTACATTTTTATGTATATTGTCTTGGACAAAGCCTTGATGGTTTGTTTATGATGTCCAGCATTATAAATTCCTTCATTATGAGATTTTTTATTGATGTTCCTAGTGATTATTTGACTTTTATATTATCAATGGTAATGTTTAATTATCATGTAATTATTTATATAGAATTATATAATAATGTTACAATCCTACCATATAATTTTCAGGATATTTATTAAATGGCATGTGTTTTAGTTAATCACCTCCCAATAATCATTTATGATTTTTGAAAATAGATTCCCCTATATGTATAACCTTAACATGCATCTGATCTCACCCCTTTCATATGCTTCATTTTTCACAGGGATTTCTAGAAGCGTGTTATGAAATTATTATCAAGGATATTTTATAGGGAATAAATTTATCCTAAAAAATATGTTTTAATTTTTGTATTAATTTTTAATAAAATACTCAGGTATGTATCAGGTTTACGAATACTACTAAACTGTTCAGTCATTATGGATTCCAATCAAGTATATATTCTAAAGTAATAAATTGAGTCAATGACTCCAGGTTTCTGGAGTTAGGGTGTTATAGATGATATTTTAGAATTATTAGTATAATCATTGGAAAATAAATTTGGGAAAAAATATTAGGGAACATAAACATAAGATAAAATTTTCTGATATGTTTTGAAGAACATTCGAGAATATTATAAAAGTAGAATTTATGTGGGTATTCCTAGGAATTCATCCATGCATGGATGGTACATGTGGATGCGGTTTCAGAAAAAATGTACATATGGGTAAGAATAAAGACAACATGTGTCAAGCATGACTCAATATATCCAGGTACACAACAATGAGTTGTACAGTGAACATGGTTTGTTATAACTAGTAGATATTGTTAGGATAATTCTCATTTTCTTTACAACCCAAGATAAAAGATTTTGAAATACATTTAAAGTGAATAACCCAGGTTAAAATTAAGGTTATTTAGAATGAAAATAAGGTGTTCTGATATTTTATACATGGTTTTATATTTTTATATCTATAACTATTATTACTCACAGAATGGTTTCCGGTTATATCCAATGGATGTAACCCAAATGATTCATGTTAACAATGAACCAGATAGAAAATATGGGGTGATGATAAACAAAATTTAATTTTGATAGTAGTGAACTATATCATGTTCATGAATAATTATTTTTCCTGAATTATGATTAACCACATATAACATAATAAACTCTGGAACTCACCAAATAATGGAAATAAGTATGTTAGTAAGATCTCTAGTGGTGTATAGCTAAGAGAAAATAAATCTCTATTTACATCATGAAAAAAAATTGGAAGGAAACACCGAGGAACATGCCTCAAGAAAATAGAGAAATGATCTATGTGTGGAAAAGAAGGAATAAAATCCAAGAATATCTGTGAAAAATGAAGGGTTTAATGGAAGGAAATAAAACTCATCCTACAAATCCATTTTTAGGTAATTTCTTTCAATATATGGGATGTATGAATTTCTCGAGTCAGTGACCCATAATTTAAGATAAACAGTAGACCATGGAAAGGAATATATTGAAAGAAAAAGATAATGTATTTTTTATTGGGGTTGTATTGAAAACATTATTTAAAATTATATTTAATGAAAAACCTTATTTTAAATATGTCTATAAAATTTAATTTGGAATATTTATTAATATGGATTAGAAATAGGACAACTCGCAGGTAAGGTGATGACCTGCTGTTTCTAGAATGGTTGTGGGGTTTAATCCCAAACCTGTATGGAAATATGGTTGAAGCGCCTACCACTAGAATATGTGATTTCTTGATAAGAATGATTTTATAGTAAAAATATATAATGGATAAAGGTTATTTTTATCGTAAGTTATTTTTTTTAACAAATATACATCCATCAGAGAGTAAAATGGTATTTTTATTATATTATTAATGTTGTTTCAAATTTTTTAAATATTTTTGAAATCTTATAATACTATGAAAAATAGAATGAACGGCTTTTTAGAGTCAAATATGGTTTTATTGTGGACTTATGGTGAGTTTGGTTATTTGTGGAAATGATTATAAACCCATGAATATTATTACATTTGAAAAATTAAATATGTTTTATACAACTATATGTCTTATTGATGGTATTTGGAAAAATATAAAATCAAATAATTCTTTTTTTTAGTTTTATTTATAGTATACAATGTTTTTGAGATATGAACTACATTGAAATTTGGGGTTTTTATGTTTTATTCTAGATATTCTTTTTGGTGAATTATCCAATCTTATCTAAATCATTATGGTAATTACTAATGTATAAACACTGGAGGAATATATGGTTATAATTTTTATGTTTTTTGATATGTATAAGCTCATTCTAAATCATCATGCATGAAATAATTCATCTTAAATACTCATTATTTGAAGAAAATGTTTTTTTGGGAATTTATTAAAGGATTAAAATATACTATTTATGTAAGTATGCTTCATTATGTTTGTATTCTACGAACCAAATGTATTCTTTATCTCTAGGGAAAAGATCCTGAAACCAAAAATGTTATCGTATTACATTATTTTTTAATTAACCATATAGTTCTTTGGATCATCATATTTATAGCTTTGTGAATGTTAAACCTCTATTGGATATGTTCTCTATCACTCTCCATCCGAACATGGTGGTCTGATTTCTCTTCCATGTCCATGTTTTCCAACATGGAACCATAGTATGTGTTATCTCTGGTAACCGTCATACAACAATTTCTTCATGTTAATATGGATGTCTCGTTAATCCTTTTCCTAATTTCAGATTTCAATAATGATATTTTTAAAAGTTAAACCCCTAGTTGTTGATCCTTGGTTAAAATTACGAGAATAAAATTTATTAAAGGTGTGGAGAATATAAAATCCTTGGACTTTATAGTATGAATTTTCTTAAATGAATTCAATTTCTCTGATATAGTACATTTCATGAATCCTTTATCTTAAAAAAACAGGATATAATGTTAATATTAATATTTAAAATGAAATTATAACCAAGTCGCTAAATCGTAAGAAATGAATAGTATTAACTAAATTATTAACTTTATATGTTATACAATTAATAAAATTATTTTATATTCATCAAAATGATTTTATAGGTACATGTAAATCACAAATCCAATTTTATATTTTAAAAGATAAAATATTTCTTAAGGAAACTTTATGGTGTTTTTTTAGAAAAACTATTTTATATTAAATTTTGACACTTTTATATATTTTATTTGAAAATTTAATATTCATATTTCAAATAGGGATATAAATATTTACAATGGTTGATTTTTTGGATTTTTTTTAATAATTTTCATGTTTTGATGAATACATAAAAATACTAACTTTTAATTGAAAACCACTTTTTTTCATTGAAATATCTAAAACACTAAATTTATGTTATCAAATTGTTTCAGAGTATAAATAGATTATTTTTTATGTAGTAATCTAATTTATGTCATTTTCATTGATTTTTCATTGAATTTTGATATTAAATCGTGTGAAAATCTTGCATGTATAAATTTTAATAAAACATTTTTTCACCCCATCACCATGATTAATATGAAATTAATTACTTCATCTTTTATATTGTGAGTTTGAAAAATTGATTCCATATTTTTTAGTTAATGGTCAAAATATTGAAAATTGTTATCTTTAATTGTAAGGTGTTATGAATAGTATCTTTAGTAATGTTCTTATTAACATGGTAAAAGATAAATCGGGAAATTAAGGGTAAAAATGATATTATAATGATTATAAAAATATCCTAACACATTTCATAAATTAATTGTATTTTTGTGTTTTGACCAAAACCATACCTCATGTGCTCCGTGAAAATGCCTCGGTTACAGGTTCATTCTTTTCTGTTGGACATAGGAGTTTCACATGAAAAGGGATTCTCCTTCTGTTTCTTTATGGGTTAGCTTCCATAAATTATCGATGTCATTTCAAAACACTTCTATCATTGAAATGCTGGGGAATATGGTCGGATAATTTCTTTGTGTGGCAGTAGGACTCAATCTGTTAGTCACCCAGTTATCCCATAGATTTGTGTGGAGGTGGACGTATCCAAACCACCGGTGGAGTGGGTTGGGGTTGTTGCTGGTGAAGAATTTAGATGCAAATATTCGATGGTCTTAATATCTTGGGTGGAATTTTTCTCGGTATGTAGGCATCTAGGGCATCCATCTTATAGGTAGAGACGCGACACAAGGCAAGGGACCTTGAGGTAGATGAAGGAAAACAAGTTGGCATTAACTGTGGGTGATGGAAATAGGGGGGATATTGTCATGTCGATGCAGAAAGAGGCAAGAACTTCCTCTGTCTTGATGGTTGTGGAAAATTCTATTCACCTGAAGATGTTAATTGTGGAGAGATCCAAGGACCCACTAGATCCAAGGAAACCAGTGTAGGCTCATGGAATTGAACCCTTGAATAACAGTCTGATTGTAACTCTCCCAGACCTAGAGGAATTGCCTTCGGAGGCTGTTAAAGCATGTGACAAGGGTCGGGTTATCTTGAAACAAGGTACTCCAGTCGACTGGGTGGGATAACAGTATGTTGATACATGGTTGATGTAGGTACCAGAAGGGATCTTAGACGATCTCAGAAGTGCGTTGGATCATGAGGGGATGGTCTTGAAGACAACCATGGGTGGAAGCTGTAGTTTCCCAAAGGCTTCTTCGCAGGGTACCCCGACAGAGCTGGTGGGTCTTTGGGTCGTCGGCCAGCGACAGGGGCATAAGGCCATCCAAACATGTAACCACTTTGCAGGTTTAGAGGGACTGGATCAAGAAAAAGATAATTCCTTGGAAGTACAAACAAAAGGTGGAGGTCGTACTTTGACGGTAGGGAAAAAAGGCAAAGGGCACAAGGATTACTCGTACCTTCCAAAATCAATGGAGACCACTACAGAAAAAACATCTATGGAGAATGTGTCAAGTCCTCCTCTTAATAGGCCCGAAAGAAAATGAGGTAGATGATTTAGACAATTCCCAAAACCTCCCCATGCACTTGAATGAAGAAATATTAATGGCGTCTTTCCAAATTAGGATATCAAAGGAGGATTCTCCCACTGTTTGGGAAAGTCTGTTGAGTTTTTATTCGAACGAAGACCAATCCTCATGGATTGATAAAATCTTTGTGGATTAACAATCAGAACATATTATAAATATTCAACTGGTCTCGATCTCAAGGAAAATCCCTTAGAGGAGGAATCAGTGTAGGTGGTTCACCTATGTAAGATGCATGGATTTGGATGTTTGAGAGGGTTTGGCATCAGCCATCGGATCGGGCTTGTGCTTTGACACAGGACACTTGCTGGTCGTACAGTCTTGCAATGGTGGAGAGATATACATGTTTTTTAAATGCTGGGGAGAGGTAGTTCCATGGTGTCACTCTGGTATTATTTTTTTGATCTTCTGGTCGTGTGATGTTTTATGTCTTGATGTCTATTCAGGTTTTCTCCCCTTTTTCCCTTAAAAGGGGGTTTATCTTATAATAAAAAAATCATAGTCCTTCGGGCCATTAGAGGACATTTATTATATTTTATTTAATGTTTAGTTAAAGAAGTCATACTCATATTTTTATATCTATTCCATTTTTAATATAGGGTAATGTAAAATTATAATTAGACTATAAATGGTAATTTGAAATATAAAATGTTTTTTTTATCATGGTATTTTTTCTATATTTTTTATTAGATAAATAAATACCTTATGGGATTATACAATAATGATGAGTTAATTGTTAAAAAATAGATATATAAATTAAATGAAATTCAAAATATTAAAATAATTATCATTTCATAAAAATAATGTATTCCAAAAATTTTATAGATAAACTGGACATATTATAGATCTATTAATGTATTTTTATGAGTTATCTTGAGTATTTGATAAATTTTAAAAAGATAAGATATGAATAGTTTTAAAATTGAGATTAATGATTCTTTAAAATAAATTATATTTTTATTAACTGATAAAAAATCATGAAAATATTAAATTCTTCCAAATAAATGGGATATGGATGAAAATATCACCCATGAATAATTTAGGGTTATTTTTTAATTTTAAAGTTATTATATTTACCCTTAATGTGTAAAAACCATGTTGCAAATATAAGAGTTGAAAAGTATAACTATGGGTTGAAGCCAAAGGATAAGGGTATGAATGTTACCTAAAATGTCTCAAAATTATTATATGAGATTATGACGACCCTTACATATATTATATTTTAAATAACTCAATTTCAAGAGTTATATAATTTAAAATAAATTTATATTAATTTAATGATTATTGAGTTTCAAAATGTTCCCCTCACATCAATTATAAAAGGTAACCTCCTACATAACTTCATCACACCACATTTATCATTCTATATTGACCATAAACTACCCATTACCCTCCTCCAAGATCCCTCTATTCACCATAGATGATGGAATTTTGTTCTAAATCCAACCAAAGATGATCATTTATGAAAATAAAAAAAAATGATACCCAAACAAAAGGTAATGTTCATCAATGATCCAATTCGTTTTGTTTATTTCTATACTAATTCAATTACTATTATTACATGATTATATAATAAAATTATTATCCTAAATATAATGAGATATTAGTATTATATGGGTTAAATGAAAAATTATTGACACATCCATCTAATGGGTAATGAACTTACTGTTCTTTTACGATAAACTACCACCTCACAGAATGATGTCATTCATTTTTTCCATTACCACCTATCATGGTTGGGAATTACGATGTAAAAAAGATTTTTATATGATATATGTATATATTATATTAATTTATTTATTATTTATTAATTATTTTAAAACACATACATTTATAAATTCTATTTTTTTAATATGATAACATTGTTTGTGAATGTGTGGACTTCGGCCACCTCAAAGGGACATGATTTGTTCACACAATACATGGAAAATAAAATGAGTGATTCTGATAGAAATATCTGATATATATGTATGGGATATGATTTTGGAAAAATTATATACATATATATCATTCCATTTTAATTCATCAAATATGACAGGTAAATGGTAATCATGTTCCTATATACGTACAACCTACTGTCTCTATAAATAATGAATTTAATTTCATATCTCTAAATATGATGAATTATTATAAAAACATGTGTAAATAATATATAAGGTAATTATGTCATGTTTTACATTCTCTATAGGATGAAATAATGATCTAATTAGTAGGAATTCAATATAACCATTCAATACTTACTCGATAATGTTGGTAATTAACATCTAAAATACTTAAAATATTGAATGATTATCTACAAATAAGGAATAAAATATTATAAAAAGATAATATATGATATCATAAAAATTAATATGGTTTGGGAATAAGTTATTAAAACAATAAAACCATTATATAGTAGTTTAAATGATGTTCCCACAAAAAAATTCATAGTATAAGATCTTTGTCTCACTTTTATTTCAATGGGACACATTCCCTATACAATACTTATTTCCATTCATAGGATTCTGTTTTCCCTTGGAATCCTTGAACTGTACTATAGAAAGATATCAAATGATAAGGTAGATAGAATAAATTAATCCTCAAAATAATTAATTCAAAATAATTAGGTTGTAATTATTGAACTATGTTATAATATCGGACTCACAAATGTATCTAGTTTACTTGGACTACTAAACTAACATGATGTTTGGGATTCGAATCATATATATATTCCAATGCAATAAAATGGGGACCGACAAAATGCTTATAGGGTCTTGGTATTACATAAATTAATATTAATCAATTGTTATAAAATAAATCTATAGATAAATTTTTCAATTATATAAATAAGACATCATCTCGTGGGTTTTACTACTAATATAAGAACAAAAATATCATTTTATTGACTACAGATACATTTTTTTTCTAAAATAGATTTTAAATTCTTTTCTTTGGGATATTTTAATTAATTTATACCACATCTAGGAAATGGATCTTATAAAATTGAGTATAGATTTTTAATAAACATTTGTTTTTTACAAGGTCAACTAATTTTTTACAATAATGAAAACATGTTAAAAATATTTCCACTAAGATAACAGTTCACAAGAAATTTAAAATAAGATACTATGGTTATAATTTCACTAAAATATTTCAAAATAATTTTGGATGAGTGGATTTCATATATAAATTATTGTATCATAAAAAATTGGATACATTTGTTCAGAATCCCATGAAAATGATGTTATATTATTTTAGAGTTATGGGTTTCTAGAAGGTTACCACGCCTCTCACTAATGAATGGGAACAATCTCACTTCACATATCCAAAATCATTTAAAAAATTTTATTAGAAACAATATACATGAATAATATACTACATATCCTCCACATGTTCTCGATCTTTTGGTTTCACAAAAATATCATCTTAAGAATACTTAAGTCCCATATAATAAGGGGGTATTGAAAGAAGAGGAAATTATCGTGATTGAGTTATTTTTATTTTTGGTATTATTGAAAAACCTAAGAATATGTTATATATTGATTAATGTAATGAAATTATTACATCAAATATATGTAAATATAAATTATTATATTGACATAACTACCATTTTTCTCATCTCATTCTACCATTTGAAAATGAAAGTGTAACCCATGTATTATTGCAGGGTACTTCCTCTAGGATGTGACGTATTTAATTTCTCATCAATACATATTATGAATAGTAATATTCATGGATTTAATGAATATATAATATTTTTTCGTTAATTATTTTTTTAATGATAAGTAATTTTATATTTCCATTTCATTTAATTTATTGAAAATTGAAATCATCACCTGTGTGTACTTGTATACTATCACTTACATTAATTGATGTAATTGGTTTTTCATCACTAAAATTAATTGATTATTTAAAAAGTGTATATAATAGATATATATGATATTTATGAATTTATAGTAATTATGGAATGATTATATTCTTTCATGGAGTAAACTATTAAACTAAAACATGCATGGCAAACAAAAAAAATAAACAAGAATACGGTTTTTAACAAATTAATTTCTATAAATGGGTTATTTGAAATTATAATGTAATAATATAATATAATATAAGTATATATATTATTATTATATATATTTATAATATATATAATATTATTAGATAGGATTTTACAATGCATATAAAATATATTGAGAATTGAGGTAAAGGTTTCCTCATCTCAATTTCCCTTCATTGAGATATGATTTATATTCACCACCTTTATTTATTGGGGTAGTTTATATACATCAACTGAATATATGTTATGATTATTTATAATAATATTTTTGTGTTTTCAAATCTAGATAATGTTGATTCATTCATTAAATATTTATTCAAAAGATACCAAATTTGTAATAGTTTAAGTTTTAATCCTAATTTTTTGGATTTGTTTATGATACATTTTTCAATAAAGAAAATGACATTCTATTTCTATCCTGAATCCCATATAAATTATTCTTACCTAATTATTTAAATGGTTCTAAAGTAATATTTTTCTTTTTTCCATGAATTCATAACTAAAAAAGATTGAAATATGTTTTTATAATAAATCGAAGACTTATTTCTCCTTATTTAGTCGGGAATCAATCTCGTCCATATCATTGATCATATAATTATTTTATGCAAGTGATCATATATAAATACACTATTAATAAAATTATTCTCCACAACCTTTTAATTTCATAATAAATGGTTAAAAGGAATATTTTCAAACATTTTCTACACGTATCACTTTTGAGCTATTAAAATGGTTATAAATGAATATTTTATTAATGATTATGCCTAAAAAATTTTATAAAAACAATAAATGATATTATTTATTAAGTATCCATTAAAATTATTAAAGATTATTTGTCTCTACCCGCCTTGCAAAGACGAAGGGAAGGGGTGGAAACGGTCTTTGTTGCCCTTTCTTCTTTTAGGCGAAGACGAGACAATGACCCCCGAGTCCCGCCTGCAGTAGGCCCCGATTTTGCGTCTAGCACCAAGGGTGTAACATTTCACAAAATGGGAGGAATTAACCTTTTTAGTTAACCAGAATTGGGATAAAGGATGAATCAACACCAAACACCACCACATAACTCAAAATAAATCAAATTACATACATGCTTAAATAATAAAACTGATCAAATTAGGATAACTCCAAAGTGTAAAACCATACATGAAGGGACAATGCTAAACAGAAATTAAAAACCACCAACAACAACTCCAGCTTCCAGACTAATAAGGTCTCGCACGGCCTCTAAAGTCCTCCTGACAACCTAAATGTAAACGTAGGGTGAGCTTACAAAGTATACCCAGTAGGAAAAACCTATAGCTCTCGTGCACAAGTGGGGGAACATACTAAAGTCCCGTGAGAATCAGACAACCAACAAGTAGCAAGGAGTCTATCCATCCCACTCACCGGCCACAGTCACCAAATAAGGCAATCAGTAATGTAATTGTAAAGCACAAAATCATTTGGGTACCCTGCACCACCATTGCCCCACTAGCTAGCTGCTACTCCCTAATGGCAGACATCCTGACGCTAACACTCTCTTCCTGCCCACACACACCTGGGCCTCACATCCATCCAACCCTTCCCGCACACACATGGGCCTCCCTACCATCCATCCCTGCCCACACACACCTGGGCCCCACAACCATCCATCCCTGTCCGCACAAACCAGGGCCTCATCCCAAAGACACCTGGGAAAACAACCTTCCTGAAGAGTCTTGGGCAAAAATCCCACCAAACAAAACATACTCGAAGAGTCTTTGGTGTAAGGTCGCCTCCAGCCATCACAGGCGAGGGAAGAGGGAGCAGGAAGGAGTGTAACTAGGGGGAATCCCTTCCCCATGAAATGGGGTGTCAAACACTAGGTTCCCAACATGGGTGGAGTGCAACTAAACACAAAACATATAGTTATACATTTATATTCTACCACACAGCCCATCCTATAGCTCCTCAACCAGATACAATCAAGTGCACTAGCGCCCCTACCTCAGAAAACATGCACATAATAACCAATTCCCAATTTTCCTATTTATGTTATCATCTCATAATCGGTTCAATGAGAGTAAATCACTTCGATATTGGGAAACTAACAGGCACATTCACAAACAAGACAACCATAAGACAGAAAGGAAATCCAAGAGCCACCGGTACTGTCAAAACAGAGGATTCCACCCCAATTCGTGATATAAACAGAGTAACCACCCAGCCTCGGATTCACAACCAGCCACAGTATAACAACATGGGATCCCATCACCACCCAGATCAACTCGCCAACTAATCCCCCATTCATGAAAATAATAAATTCACCCATAATCGGCCCGTGATGGAAAAAAATCCAATCCAAACTACTACCACCACACAAGGCAGGCCTGTGCAGGTATTTTTCAGATTTAAAAGATTTAACACACTCCATGATTTTAATTCCATTAAGTTTTAACCAGGGTTATCACAGAAAAGGTTTGATCCTTGGGCTTTCAATTTATTTAACCATGTATACAAAATTAACTAATTCCATGTTACAGTTATTTAAACATCCAGAACAACATAAATATCACAAAATAGATCAATGATCCGCATAAAAGATCACAGTAGGACAATGATCACACCCCCGCTTCATCCTCTAAACGACCATTCATTATCTTTATTATGATGGTTTCATCAACTTCCACAGATACAACGGTATTCCCACCCCACATGATACACAAAAAGGAGAGACGAAGGAGAAGATCCCTACTTGATTGATCGAGGATCGTCGTTTAAGTACTCCTGTGGAAACTGGAAATAAGTGTAGCAAGAGCTCCACGAAACACGACCCAGGAAAACATCGTGGGGTGAGGTACGAATCGCCAGGAGGAAGGGTATTCCGAGTGCAGGGTGATCAAGAAAGAAGAATCATAGTGATAATATTAGCCATTGGGCTATAAAGGCTGAGATACAACGCCCTCAGATGGTTATGATACATAGAAAAACATGGAACCACAGAAGGAGCGGGATCGTGTGTTGACCACACAGTTGGGCCACCGCACACATCCAACTTAAAAGTCCCCACCGTTAGGGGTGGTGAAAAAGGACCCACACCTCACCAACATTTAATTAAAACCCATTAATGGCTTTAAAAGGGGTCAAAAACGCGGCTTAAAAGCCAATTTGCGCAAAAAGATGCGCCATTGGGAAAACCCGTGGTCACCAGTAGGCTAGGTCTACCGGTAGGCCAAGCCACCGGTAAGTCGAGGATACCAGTAGCCCAAGCTACCAGTTGGCCAAAGCTACCGGTAGGCCGAGCCATGGGTAAAACGCAACTACCGGTAGGACGAGCTACCGTTATGCCGTGCTTCCGGTAGGTGGAGCTACCGGTAGGCCACGACTACTTGTAGATCGAGCTACTGGTACGCTGGGCTACCAGAAGACCGAGCTACCGGTAGGTCGAGCTACCGGTGGGCCTGCTAATGGTAGACCGAGCTACCGGTAGGCCGAGCTACCGGTAGGCCTGCTACCGGTAGCCAGATCTACCGGTATACCGAGCTACTGGTAGGCCGAGATACCGGTAGTTCTGCTACCGGGAGTCCAAGCTACCAGTATTATGAGATATCGGTAGGACAAGGCTACCGTTAGGAGCCTTAAGCTTCACCGAGAAGCTGTGATAGCTTCCCAGAATACCACGAACACCTAAACATCACATTTTCACCAAGTAATTGACCCCAAAACCCTATTCCATTACATCAGTTTCTTCTCTAACTATTCTCGTCCCTGAGAATATAAGAACAGACCAGAAAGGAGAAATGTGGGGTCTGAACAACCACCCTCTTAAGATACTTCTCAGGGGAATTCCCCAGAGTTGTCCCAAAGCTGGGACAGAACCCCTCCTACATCCAGGAGTACTCGCCCAAGAGTTATCATCCACAAAATTCACAAAAAGCACAAGGATTCACACTTCCCAACACCTGAGTCAGGGAGTCCCTTCCTACATGTCAGGATATTATCCGCTTTGGGTGGCACTGAATCACCCACACGGGTTTAATCGCTTCCGCATTAATGCGTCCTAATTAGCAGTCCAGTTTTCCCATCATCACACATCCGGACACACATAGAGGGAACATGGAACAGATCATCTAATGGTTAATCAAAAAAATAATTTCGTATATTGAAGCACAAGGTGAAAAATCTCAAAAAACTCATAACAAAACAACAAGTCAAAACAGCTCTAGGTACTAGACGCGTAACTGGGCCTCCCTCTCCCAAGTTCTCTCTTCTAGGCCACCATGCCTCCACAACACACAAACCAAGTGTATGGTTCATCCAGAAAGCACTTTCTCCTTACGATCCTCGATCTTGATCGGTCGTTCTATGAAGGTCGCATCCTCTTCTGCATCTAATTCTCCGCAATCGATGATTTGGTAGTCGTCATGTAGAAATCGACGAAGATGGGAGACGTGAAAGACGTTTTTAACTTTCTCCAACTGAGGTGGCAGCCCCAGCTGATACGCCACCTCACCAACTCGTCCCAACACCTCGAAAGGTCCGATGAACCTAGGGGAGATCTTACTCCCATTCCCAAACCTTCGCTGCCCACTTCAAGGTGAATCCTTCAGGAACACATGATTCCCAACCTCAAACTCCAAGTGCCTCCTCCTACGATCGGCACAAGACTTATGCCAATCCTGGGATTCCTTCATCCTTTCACGCACCAGTTAAACCTTCTCCATGGTGCCATGCACCACTTCTAGCCCATGAATAGCTGCTTCTCCATCCTCGGTCCAGCAAACGGGTGAACGACACAGCCTTCCATACAAGGCCTCAAACGGTGTCATACTAATAGTGGATTGGATGATGTTGTTATAATAAAAATCCACTAGAGGAAAGTGTCTTACCTATGGTCCCCCAAAATCCAGAACACATGCTCGGAGCATGTCTTCCAATGTCTGGATCATTCGGTCTGTTTTCCCATCCGTCTGAGGGTGGATCCCAGTTCTAAGGCCTATCTGGATGCCAAAGGTATGCTATAATACCCTCTAGAATCATGAGGTAAACTGCGTGTCTTGATCAAAGAAAATAGTCTTGAGATCCCGTGCAACCATACATACTCATCGACATACCTCTGGGCTACGGTGCTCATCGGGTTCGATTCCTTAATCGCCAAGAAGTGAGCATATTTTATCAACCGATCTACCACTACCCAGATTGCATCATAGCCTCCCTAAGCCCTGTGTAGCCCTGTGATGAAGTCCATCGAGATGTCATCCCTCTTCGACTCGGGAACATCCAACGACTGTAACAACCCTCCAGGAAGACGGTGTTCAACCTTCACTTGCTGACACACTAGGCACTATGCCACAAACTCTACCACTTCTCGCTTTACCTCGGGCCACCGAAACTGTCCCCTCAGGCATTGGTACATCTTTGAGACCCCAAGATGTACCGCTAGAGCCGAGCCATGGAACTCATGGAGAAATCCTGTACGCATCATCTCCAGAAAAAATAGCCTTCCACGGAAAAGCATCTGATGCTGACCATCCTCCGACCATCCCTCAGGATCATTTCCCTGATAAACACGATCTCGCATCACTACCACCTTTGATTCCCCCCATAGAGACTCCTCCACCTACACCACTAGGGATGGAAATACAGTCATATGAAACAGACAACCTCTTCCACCTTCCACCCTTGAATCCAAATGCAAGGCTTCTAACTCTTCCATCGTTCTCAAAGAATCTGCAGACTCCCGAACTACTTCCTTCTATGACTTCCTACTCAGGGCGTTGACCACAACATTACCCTTGCCCTCAGCTGGTCGAAATGGTCGTCTATCCTCAAGAGGGTGTACCGATTTTTGATCGTCACCTGATTTATCCTCGTGTAGTCTATGCACAGCCGTAGAATACCATCTGCCTTCTTTATGAACAAAACTGGATCACCCCACGACGACACGCTGGGTCAAACAAAGCCCTTCTCCATCAGATCGTCAATCTGAATTCGCAACTCCCGCAACTCAAAAGGTACCTTCCGATATGGAGCCATTGTGATCGGGCGGGCAACACGCTGTAAGTCTATCCCAAACTCAACATCACGTTGAGGGGGTAGGGTCACAACCTCATCGGGAAAGAAATCAAGGACTTCTCTTACGACCTCTGGGACATCCATCATTCATGCGTCCCCCGACTCCACTGACATCCCTTTCAGCATAGAAATGATTGGCTCTACGTGTCGACTCCCCTCATGCTAACTCCGCTCCCCCAAAAATCCACATGCCGTCCTTCCTCATTGGAGAATTAAATCCTTATTCGATAGCAGTCGATGATGGCATATACATAGAATAACTAGTCGATGCCCAGAATGACATCGTACTGCTGCATCTCCAATGAAAGAAAGTGTCCACTGGACTGATGTGGTCCCATCATCAGTCTACATCCCTGGAAAAAGTAAGATACATTGGTCTCACTCCCAACTGGTGTTCACAACACTAGGGGCACATGAAGTCTATCAGCATCTAGACCAAGAGCATGGTCTAACTCGGGCGTAACGAAAGAGTGAGAAGCTCCCGAATCAAACAAGGCAGAAACAAGAGTGCTAAACAAATTGATTTTACCTCGAACGACCTCTCGTCCCATCGGAGCTACTAGCTCCGTGGTGTGCAGCTGTCCACGCCCAGATCCTCTGCCTCGCTATTTTTGACCACCTCCCTGACCATGCCCTAGTCAAGGTGCCTGAGAAGCACCCTAGTGTCGATCTAATCCTGCATGGACGTCCCTCAATGGGCTAGGGGCCTGCTGCTTCTGCTGCAAAGGCATCGCCGACAACGGATGCTGCTGAGGTGGGTGCTGAAACTGCCCACCTCCACCATGTATATTTTCAGTCGGACACCTGCTCTGGATGTGCCCGAAAACTCTGCAAGAGAAACACTTCAGTCCGGGCCCTGCGAGAAAAGGGTGAGGGCCAGAAGCTCGGGACTGGAACTCATGAGGCCTAAACCCTGCTTGTCGAAACTTGAAAGGCCCTATCGCTGGATACCTGCTACTGAGCGCCATCTCCTTTGATGAACCTATCTGGTTCCCTTCTCGCAGCGTACCTCCCTTCTAGTGCATCCTCTCTATTATCTTGTCTTTCTTCTATACAACTAGGTACGTCAGAAGAGTGAAAGGAGTGACAGCGTACTGAAGAGAAGGATAATGTTCCTCCTCTAACCGTCTCTCCTGAGACTCCTCATCTAGAAAGAGATCTGGGGCAAAGAGAAAGAGATTTTTGAACTTGATCCCCATATCCTTAACCGACATGCTTCCCTACTGAAGAGAGAGAAACTCATGTCTCTTCTCAGCATTCACCGTAGAGGAGAGGAACTCCTCACAAAATTCCTTCTCGAAATGGACCCAGGAGACCTCTGCCTCTGTCTTCTCTCCTAGGAAAAGCGTCCACCACTAACGCGCTTCTCCTCTCAGCTGACTGACGGACAATGGATCCCAGTACTCCCTCGTAGCATGGATTAAAGAGATGGTGATGGATAGCTCCTTGAGCCTTCCCTCCGTTTCTGATTCAGAAACACTGCCCTCGTATTTCTTGAGGGTTTGTTGCTGGAAGGAGTGCATAGTCCTCTTCCACTAGTCATTCTCCTCATATCGGTCAACCCTCTGCTAGTCAACTGCCTCGATCCGCTGGGCCTCAACCACCTGAGTCGCTCGTGGATAACGTATGGGTTCCATCGCTTCAAAGGAAACAAAGAATGCCTAATCATGAGTAGCAAAAGAATTATTATTATTATTATTATTAGGTTTTTAGACCAAGGTTCCCCAAAATTGATTATAAACACAATCAGTATGGTGCATGTACCATCCCTAGTGTATCTACCCTGCAGTAAATGTAGTGTCACTTGGTTGTTTGATAGGCTCAGATTCCTTGCATCGGATCACGGGGGTCCTTAAAATCTTATATCCTAGCCGGTCCTCCCTGGCCTATTTCACGAAATAAGATCACCTAACATTGTTGCCCTACCATCCCATGAAATCCTCACTGTGCCTAACTCCAGACTCCGTCCTATCCATCAACCTCTTCCTCTAATACCATTCTGTCATGACCCGCCTTTGGCAAGATGAGGGAAGGGGTGGCAAAGGTCTCCTCCACCTTTCCTTCTTCAAGACGAAGATGAGATAATGACGCCCGAGTCCCACCTCCTGTAGGCCACGGGGTGGCGACTAGATCCAAGGGTGTAACAATTCACAAAATGGGAGGCATTATCCTTTTTAGTTAACCAGAATTGGGAAAAAGGATGAATCAACACCAAACACCACCAGGTAACTCAAAAGAAAGAAAATTACATGCATGCTTAAATAATAAAACTGATCAAAGTACAAGAACTCCGAAGTGTAAAACCATACAGGAAGGGACAATGCTAAATAGAAATCAACATCCACCAACAATAACTCCATCATCCAGACTAGTAAGGTCCCGCACGTCCTCTGAATCCCTCATGACAACTTGAAAGTAAATGTAGGATGAGCATACAAAGTATACCAAGTAGGAAAGACCTATATCTCTCATGCACAAGGGGGGGAACATACTAAAGTCCCACGAGAAGCAGAAAACCAACAAGTATCAAGGAGTCTATCCATCCTACTCATTGGACATGATAACCAAATAACGCAAGCCGTAAGGTAATAGTAAAGAAAAAAATTATTTGGGAACCCCGCACCACCATTCCCCCACTAGCTAGCTTCTCCTCCTTAAAGGAAAACGTCCTGACGCTACCACACTCTTCCTGCCCGCACACACCTGGGCCTCATATCCATACATCCCTTCTAGCACACACCTAGGCCTCACAACCATCCATCCCTTCCCGCACACACCTAGGCCTCACAACTATCCATCCATGCCTGCACACACCAGGGCCTCAACCTGAAGACACCTGGGAAAAAAACATGCTCGAAGAGTCTTGGGCTAACAACCCACCAAACAAAACCTTCCCGAAGAATCATGGGTGTAAAGTCGCCTCCAACCATCACATCTGAGGGTAGAGGGAGCAAGATGAATAGTAACTAGGGGGAATCCCTTCACCATGAAATGGGGTGTCAGATACTAAGTTCCCAACATGGGTGGAGTGTAACTAAACACATAACATACAGTTATATATATATATTCCACCACACAGCCCAACGTATGGCTCCTCAACCAGATACAAGAAAGATTACTAGCACCCCTACCTCAGAAAATAGGCACATTGAAACCAATTCCCAATTTCCCTGTTTAAGTTATCATCTCATAAACAGTTCAATGTGAGTTAATCCCTTCGCTACTGGGAAACTAATAGGCACGTTCAAAAACGAGATAGCCATAAGGAAGAATGGAAAACCAAGATCCACTGGTACTATCAAAACAGAGGATTCGACCCTAATTCGTGATATAAACAGAGTAACGACCTAGCCTCAGTTTCACAACTAGCCACAGTATAACAACAGGGGATCCCATACCCACCCAGATCACCTCACCAACTAAGACCCCATTCAAGAAAACCATAAATTCACCCATAGTCATCCCGTCAAGGAAAAACATCCAAACCAAACTACTAACACCCACACATGGCGGGACCATGCATGTATTTTTCAGATTTCAAAGATATAACACACTCCATGATTTCAATTCAATTGTGTTTTAACTGGGGTTATCACAGAAAAGGGTTGATCATGGGGATTTCAATTTATTTAACTGAGTATACTTAATTAACCAATTCCATGTTACAGTTATTTAAACATCAAGAACAACAAAAAGATCAAAAAACAGATCAAATATCAACATAAAAGATCACTACAGGAAAATGATCACACCCCCCTTAATCCTCTAAAGGTCCATTCATTATCTTTATTAAGATGGTTTCATAAACATCCAAAAAGACAACAGTATGCCCACCCTACATGATACATAGAAAGGAGAGAAGAAGGAGAAGATCCCTACTTGATTGATCATGGATCTTCGTTTAAGTACTCCCGTGGAAACTAGAAATAGGGGTAGCAGGAGCTCCACGAAACAAGACCCAGGAAAACATCGTGGGGTGAGGTATGACTCGCCATGAGGAAGGGTATTCCGAGGGAATGGTGATCGAGAAAGAAGAAACATAGGGAGAAGATTATCCTTTAGGCTATAAGGGATGAGATACAGCGCCCTCGGATGGTTAAGATATGGATAAAAACTCAAAACTGTGAAAGGAGCGGGATCGTGGGTTGACCACGCAGTTGGGCCACCCCACACGTCCAACTTAAAAGTCCCCGCCCTTTGGGGCGGTTAAAACGGAATCACACCTCACCATCATTTAATTAAAACCCATTAATGGCATTAAAGGGGGTCAAAATGCAGCTTAAAAGCCAATTTGCGCCAAAAAGAGGCGCCACTGAGAATACCCATGTTCACCAGTAAGCTAGGTCTACCAGTAGGTCGAGCCACCGGTAAGCTGAGGCTACCGGTAGGCCATGCTACTCGTTGGACAAAGCTACATGTTGGCTGAGCCATCGATATGCTGCAGCTACTGGTAGGCCGAGCTACCGGTAAGACGATCTACAGGTAGGCTGAGTTACCGGTAGGTCGCGACTACCGGTACGTCGGGCTACCGATACACCGAGCTACCGGCACACCGAGCTACCGGCACACCGAGCTACCGTTAGGCGAGCTACTGGTAGTCCTGCTACCTGTAGACTGAGCTACCGGTAGGGCGAGCTACCGGTAGGCCCAGGCTACTGTAAGGAGCCTTACCCTTCACCGAGAAGCTATGATAGATTCCCAGACTACCCAGAACACCTAAACATCACATTTTCACCAATTAATTCACCCCAAAACCCCAGTCCATTACATTATTAATTGAAAATAATATTTCCATTTTTCTAGGAATTTTTGATTTTTTAAATGTTAACCGACGAAAGGTTTTCTTCTTATTTTTCAAACCATAATTCTAATGATTTTTTTCGTTACTATAATCATAAAATAAGGATTATTATTATTGAAAAGGGATATAATATCATGAAAATATACACATTATTTCTCTATATGTATTATGAAAGCGGTGTTTAATGTATTTATTTATGAAACCTATTTTTTTACATGAGCTAATTAAGCTATAATTAAATGATGAATGTTTTCATTTGATATTATATAATACATACGTATGGAATTTAATATACGATGGGTAGAAAAAATTAAATTAAATTAAAATTCATGGGTAAAACATTATACATCATTATATAATATAATTTGAAATTTATAGTGACCCAAATCTACGTTGGGTCTTTGTGCATTATGTTTATGAGATTTGTGGAGTGATCCCAATCCATTATGAGACTATATCCACTAAGATTGTCTTACTATAGAGTCATTATTATTAAAATGATTTTCTTTATTTATTGTTTATAACAAAACTAATTTAATATTTTTATAATATTGTCTTGTGGATCATGATTGATTATTGATTCTTCCATGCTCTTAATACTTCTGAACATTTTCATGTCAAAACCTTATGTCCTAACACATAATATGTTGTCTAGGATTTATGAGGTATGTTTTATGAATGTTATGATCCATATATCATAACATAATGAAAATAATATTCTAATATATAATCACCGATTGATTTATACCTTTTTTACCCTTACTGTCTGCTTGAGCTCGCACATTCTTTTGTTCATATTTCAATAGTTTATGAAGAATGGATATATGTATGATATTTATATAAAGGGTATTATATGGGATTAAATTTGTGTAATATATTTAATATTTATCAAGAAATAAATTAATTATGTATCATGTATCCAAATAAATTAAAACTTTTATGTTTATTAGGTGTGTATTATTAAAAGATTTATCAGATATTCATCTAAAATGATAACATATTTATGCATGTCTTACATGATTTACAATATTATATATCCTTAGAGGTTTAAAACATGATGAGATAAAAATGAACATTAATGTGACAATATTAATATATTTTATGATATTAAATAACATATACAATCATTCCATTACCATATCCCTAAATAAAAACATAAGTATAAAATGCATATGGTGTTCACAATCATGAGGATGGTAGGTCGTACGTAAGCATGGGTAACATTTCTATTTTTCAATGATCATTATGGAATAAATGTATGTAAATTTTAATATTTATATCAGTATAATAATATAATTATTATAATTTTACATAATTAAATATACTTATATATATAATCCATGTGATATGGTTATGAAAAATTTATCACATCACTTCATGGAGGAGGTTTTCAACACATAAGAACACAAAACAATATCATTTTTATTGAATTGAAAAGAAAGAAGATACAATATATATTATCTTTTTAGAATGAAAAATATATCATGAAAATTAAATATAAAAATTAATTACATCATTAGAATCCAAATATGAGTGACTATGATAAAAAATGATTTGCATCAGTTTGTGAACAATTAGAACTCCGTACACCCAAAAAATGGGTTTATTTCCTATTTTAGAGAATAGGAGATGAATATTGGATATAAATATTTATTAATAAAAAAATCATATTTTTTTAATGTCGTTATCTTTTATTCAAAAATAAGGATGATTTTTTTTCTATGAAGGAATACATAATATAGAAATGATCAACTAAGAACAATACCTATTTTTTAGAAAAAAAACATTTTCTTAACACCATTAGACAACTAATGTTCATATTATTCTCTAAATAAGGAATATAAAAGGAAATGATGGATTTTAGTAAGGATATAGTGTATATATTTAACAAAAACAATCTATGGTTATGTGTTTCAAAAAGGCGGGAAGAGAGTCCCTTTCATAAGAGATGGGTGTGTAACACTTGGAAATTATCAAAATATTAAATTATTATAAATTAAATTTCAATAAAAAATTTCTCCCAACAGATTTATTTATGATATTAAAACAATATTGATCTATATTATTTAATAAAATGATAATTATTCATGTTTGGACTTTGTTTTTACACTTATCTTTTTATTATATCCCCTCATTTACCCCTCCCATACTTATTGTGACAACAATGATTTTTATACATTGAGAGTAAAAATAATTACTATAAATGGAGAAAAGACCCAGTAATGGAACATAAATTATATGAAAAATCATATAATAATTACATGGATTAATATATGTTTTTTTGAGAATTTTATTCTATATAATATAAAATCATTTATTTTAAAATGTTTTTATTAGTTTTAAGAACTATTCATTAATTTGCCATTAATAACAAAAATAAAACAAAATAAATTAGAATAACAACTTTATTACCACCATAAAACTATATATTTATCTATAAAATTCGTGGAAAACATCAATTATATAAATTTATATTACTTTAAATATTTTTATAATATTTTGTTTTCATTTAATTAATAGAATAATTACTCTATCAGTATTGTATAAGAATTTAAAGTATCTATTTTGTCACTGAAAATTAAAACTAAATTACCATGATGAATATAGATATATTATATATAAAATAAATATTTATAAAATAATAGAATATATTCATATCCACATGTATTAAAAATTATAGTTATTAAAAATAAGAGGGTGACATTTATGACTTATCATTAAATAAAATATTTTAATGGATATCATCAAAAAAATAGAAAAAATTGTAATATATAAGAAATTGGGAATATTTTGGATGAGATATAATCATATAATAAATTCAATTCAAGTGTTATGTTCATTAGTTAGTCATTATCGTAAATTTAATTATTAGATTAACCCTTCACTCAGGTAAAAAATTCAAGGTTTATTGTTCATGTTGACAAAAAATAAACAGTGCTTTATTAATAATGATAGAGATAAAAATTATAAATTTGAATCCATTTATCAAAATTCAATTCATATATGTAATATAAATAAATATAAAATTAAACCGGTAAAATTCTATGAAAACCGTATTTTAAAAACATGACCTTTGAATTTGAAATATTTTAATAGTTAATTCCATTACAAAATGAATATTATACAGTGATAAATTGATTATTTTACATCCAATTTAACAATTAATGTATTCAAATTTATCAAAAGTAAAAAATATACGTTGTCAACACTTTAAGAGAAAATAATTTTGTAATTAGAAAATCTAAATTTTTAACTATTCAATAAAAAAATAAATCTTTTCCTAAAATTATGAATAAATAATTATATAATAAATTTTAAATTATAATTTCAATAATATAAGAAATTTTAATTCACAATATATAATTTTAAATTTAATCTTTTAAAAAAACCTTATAAGAAAAGATTTTATTAAGAATATTTTATTTTTTATTTAAAAATTTCAAAATATTTTTATAATGAATATAACTATTTAATAAATGAATTTTATAAATATAAAAATGATTCATTATTTCATTTCCAACATTTTAAAATTATCAAAATTATAGAAATTTCATCCCCTCATTTTTATTCAGTTCTTAAACAAGTAAAGATTACATTATTTCATAACATTTTGAGGCTCCCATGATTCTAATTAAACAGTATGGGTCTTCTACATTACCTTATCCCATTGAATTACCTTGTTAAAAAATACATAATTTCTACAATAGAGTATGTAAATAGGTTTTTACCTATAAAAAATGTTGTTCTCTAACTGAACTTCATGAGCAATTAATTTATTAGATGAACCCAACACAAAATTTCTTAGCATAAATACATAAAAAATGTTGATTAACATAGATAATATAGGATTCATGGCTACTCGATAGGATTTTGATCCAACATTTTCAATGATTTCACAAAATAAAACTATCCTTGGACTTAAAATACCATTTCTAACAAAATTCATAACACGTTTACCTATATATCCATCAGGAAAAACATGATCACCTTTATTGAGAGATTTCTCATTCCTCCAATAATGGGTATAAATTTTAGGCCTTCTATATGTTATAATTATATGATTCAAAATAAACATCACCTTCTCAATAATTTCTTGAACCAATTATGTTTCCATTAAATTATTTACACATACTTCATCCAAAAAGGTGGAGTCTGATATAATATTCACTATAATTTATCAAAATTTTCGATATATATATTCATATTAAATCTATTAATATATGAAAAATCAAGCAATTAATAATTCTAACAAAAACAAACCTGGTAATCTACTGATAATTTAAGAAGAATAACTTACAAGGAAATTTTTTTGTTATAATATCCATAATATTAAGGATGATATGATGTAAATAACTTTTAATTTACTTCACAATTAATTTATAATTCCAGTCAAAATTTTCGATGTGAACTAGGGATAATAGTTAGATAAAATATTGAGTGGAAATCCCTGTCACAAGACAATATTTGTGATATATAATCGAGAGAGTTGATCCAAATACATGGTATATAAAATGGGAAATAAATGCATATATTTAGTTAATCAATCACCAATAACCCAAATCGCATTATTATAACAATTGGTTTTCTAAAATTGCAATATGAAATAAGAGGAATCCTTTTCCCATTTCCACTACAGCAAATAGAAAAATTGAATATTCCATTTTAGTAATTTTATTTCATGTTTGAACTTTTGAAAATTTAAAAATTTCATGGTAAAGTAAGCAATATCTTTCTCTATCCATCCAACGAGTAATACTTTCAAATGTATTTTTATATCATACTGCTACTAAGATGAATTGAAAATTGGGTAATATGATAATCATTTTTGATTAATCTGTTGAACAAGATATCAAATGGTATTGAAAATATCTTACGATATCTCAACAATCATTAATTTTCATTAATATACTAATCCATGATACCCACCTTAACTGATTATACAATTTAATATAACTCATGGTCTTATTTATGATCTTTTTTAATTATTTATATCCGAGATGACTATAAAAATACCTAAAAAATAAAGGAGGTTCATATAACCAAAACATCTAGGCCATAATTCATCAAATCATTAACTAAATGATCATTTTCAAAACATAACATGGTTATTGAAACATTTTTTCCTACTCAATGCATTAACAACTATATTTTATTTTGTAGGATGATTATGAAACTTATATTCATATTTCTTATTTAGTTTTATTCATATTATCTATATAATGATCAATTATTTCTGATAGAATTTATAATTCGGAATTATATGATGAGTATATATATAAAACATGGCTCTATAAAAACGATTCCACCAAATGTTTTACCGAAAAACACATCCGAAATTTTAAAATCATGTTTTTGATAATTTAACTCATTAGGTTATATTTTTCATGTGGAATAGACAATTACTTAATCATTATGAATCAAAATTTTAACAAGTCCCCTCAAAAAATCATCATTATAGATGAAAAATTATCTATCTATGAATGAAACAAAATTCAGGGATCATTAAATAATATTCATTTTCTGTTCATAAAAAAATCCATCACTTTATTTTTTAAATATAAAATTAAATCCACTGCATGTAAAATTAGTCAACAAGATAAATAATTAAGAAACGTATTCAATAAATATTTTGTATTAATCTACTAAACATAGGAATTTATGAAAATATATGACTTTGGAAGGTTTTTGGACAGTCATTAACAACATTAGTTTTAGCATGGTTGATAGTTATTACATCATTAGAAACAAAATACCCATGAAAAGAACTGTCGTACAACCAAAATTCACGCATAATAATTTTCCAGGTACATTATAATATTCTATGGAATAAAAAATGTTATCATGTTTATTTCATGATCCTAATGAATATTATAATATAACAATATGTTATTAATAAAAATAACCACAATTATGTCCAACTACTCATGATCTAATGTATTTTTAATAATTATAAAAAGAATTGGTGAATTAGACCACACAAAAGAAAAAACTACAAACTCATAATACCTATATCTTGTATGAAGAACAATCTTTAGTATATATTCCTCCCTAACCATCAACTAATGGTACCCCAACATGATATTAATGTTTAAAAAAGACTATGATCTATAGATTTGATCAATTAAATCATTGATATGATTTAAAGGAGGATTGTTCTTAAAAATTGTATTATTAAAAACACAATAATCAAGGAAAATAATCATTAATCCATACATATCTTATTATGAAAATAATTGGATACCCCATGGTTATATTCTAGGATTAAGGAAACTATTATCTAGATAGTCGTATAATTTATTTTTCAATTGTAAAATTTCTACTTGATCTATTTGATTTGGGGTTTTAAAATTTTCTTACTATTAGGAACTTTTTCAACATCAAAATAATCCTCTGGATATTGAATAACACCCAATAATTACATAGAAAAAAAATATATGATCATAAACTACTTAGAAATCAATTATATCAAAAGTTTATTTCTTTTAAGAATCATATGATAAATTGTAACAAACCTGGCCCATGTTACCCAAAGCCAATGCAATAAAATATTTTATTAGTATACATATAATGTATCAAATCCCAAAGGACAAATATTTTGAGAATATTTGGAGAACAAAATAAAAACATGAATACCTTATATCATTATTAATTGATAATAAATAATACTACAAAACACTAACAAATAAACTACATCACTGAAAACTCATTCTAAGAAATTTTTTTCCGATCATGGTTATTGGAAAAAAAGGTGAACTATAATAATTAGTAAGGGTTATATACAGTTGAAGAGGTCATGATGAAATGAATCAAAATAAATATATCATAGTAATTAATGGAACACATATTATGTTTCAATATCATTATTTAATGAATTGATAAGGAATAATCAATATAGAAAGGTAAATAAATTAACAGAAATTCTATTTAATGAAAAACATGATATTTAATTGAATTCATAGATAATATCATTGTCAAAATATAATAGATAATATAAACGAATAAATTAAATGTTATTGAAATTATTAATTGTTAAATGTCTTGTATAAGGAAATGATACCTCTATCTCCACTATCAATCCCCTAGATTATTTAAAACCACTGGCTGAAAACCCATCTTATTTGGCCAACTATATTTTCTGATATGACATGTTGATACATCACAAGGATATCTATAACCTATTCCCACCCATGTTTTCATTTCTAAATAATTCCACATATATAAAATAATCTATATCTATCATGAGTCAATCTTCTTTATCATCATTTATCAGTATTGAGGAATGTATAAACAATTTAAAATATTTCCCTTATTATTCAAATAAAATTCAAATTAAACCCTGTATATAAAAAAAGGAATACGATTTAACAAATAAATCTGTATATTATTAAAGAATATTTTTATTTATGTTAATTATATTTCCCAATGGAAAATAAAAAAAAGATTCTTTTTTAAATAAAGGTTACATTCATAATAGATTGTTAGATTTTATAATAACATTTACCACATGATACATTTCAAGCCAAGTCCACTTCGATTAAATTATTAGATATAAATATAAAATAACCTGAAGTATGAATGAATCATGTTATTAAGTTTTATAGTGAAATTACATAGACCCCATAAAAGTGAATTTGTCCATAATAACAAATAATCCTGAATGGAATGTAAATTGAGATGAAATCCATTACATTATGCTTTCTTTTGTATGAACACTATTTAAACTCATCAATAGTGGTTTTAAATAGGATATTAACAAAATTAAAAAAAATATAAATATTTTTAATATATTATATGATCATTTTATAAAGTTTTATCACCTGGTTGTCAATAGTAATTCATTATTTTCATTATTTTGGTAGTTAATTTACTTATTTTCCTATTCTTGATTTTTCTTGAATGGTATGGTTCTTGTGAATGTTATACAGAATCATCATCTTCCTAATAATAATTCAGAAATAATTATAATAATTATGCATCAACTATACATTTAATACCAACAAGGAAATATGGTTTATAGGAACGAATTATTTAATAATTATAGAGGCACTAAGCCATACATACACTTGATTAACGTATCTAATTTCTATTGATCAATATTTAAAAAGGTATGAAATATATTATATTATATATATATATAATAAAAAATATAACAATGTTTTTCATGAAATATACATATATATATCATCAATGTGGTGTGGTGGTGAAAATAGAGTCATGTAATTTTCGAATGGAAGTAGTTCACACATACACAAATGATGATATCATTATTAATTCGGTTAAAAAGAATGAAATGAACTTATATATATTATATATTTATAATAATAAATACGTTATTAATTTAATAATATCTTATTATATATAAAACATAATAACAAACTTTATCCTTGTCACCATCCATATAAAGGACAAGTGAATGATGAATCACATCGATTCGTGAGGTCGTAGTCTACATTATAGATGAAAAAAGTTATCATATTATCTGCAGAATGGAAAGAAAAAGCGGAATATATGATACAATGAATAGAGAGAAATATTTATATTTTTAATGTCATATTTATTGTTTAAATCTATCAACATACCAAAACATTATATTCACTATCGAAAAAATTAATAACATCAGTTCGTGAGGTGATATTCCTTCATACACATGAATGGTGACTTCATAACCAATTTAATATAAGTAATAATGGTTTTATGTAACTAACATAACCTAACAACATATAAGTATAGCTATGATAATTATGTTATTAAATCATTATGTTTTAAAAATATTTTAATGGTTAGGGGATGAAATAGTATATAAATTCTCATTGGAAAATGTTACCTCTTGTTGTGTATCCTCCTTAAGTATGCTATAAATTCTATATAAGATTCATTTAATAAAAAAATATGGAATTGTAGTTGATCTTATGGATTTTTTTAAATTATTTGGGTGGGTATTGGATTAAAAGAGTTGGTGTGTGGGTGCTAAATGTGTAGAGAGGGGTGGTTCTTTATAATGGAGGTGTGTGCGAGACATATAAATTTCATAAAAGAAAGGAATAACAAAATTTATCACATGGAAAGATGGTGAAAATGTACTATTATGGGCCATTATACAAGTAAAGGTCTACATATTTTCATAAAATATATTTTTCATGAGTTCTTAGGTCAATTTAACCATTATCGTTCAGCTTTATCCCTTAGAATATCCATTTATCCTTAAACACAGTAATAAATTTTTACTGTTTTCACTATTAATTTTGGAATAAAATTAAATTGAACTTATCAGATAATATATATCATTATTATTATAAATAATGTATAAATTTTTCAAAATTACATTTACATGATTAGAAAATTATATTTTAACCATATTCTTGCATACACGATTCGAAAACAGGTTATAAATAAAGAATGTTCAAATGATTACCAAGTTTTTATATCAATATACAATATAAAATATATTCAATTAAACTAAATAGAATAAATTTATTTAAAAATGAAATAATTATACTTTATATTAAATTAGATATATAATGTATAGTTATAAATTAATAAAATTTAATTCTAGTTTTCAATTAAATTTCATTATTTATCACCACGAATCAAAAAAAATGTAACTTTTAAAAAATGTACAAAGGATTAACAATAATATTTTTTATATGATGATTTCAAAAATAATGATTATATTTTCAAATAAAATATACAAATTGTTAAAAATTACATTAAAATTATGTTCATAAGGGACGACTAAAAATTCCATTATAAAAAATATAGTTTTACAGCAAAAATTCATTTTCCATTTAAATGATTATTATTATATTTTTAATAAAACTGAAAAAAAATTCCAGAAATATTTAGTACTATTTATACCCGAATTAGTAATGTATAGTTATAATGGTCACATTTAAATAAAATTTTAATATATTTATTTTTTGAATCCCTTTTTTGTGTGCACAACAATATAATAAGGAAAATAATGTTTTTCTAAAATAAAAATATTGTAATGAATTAGGGTGGTACTTTATTCCATCCTAAAAATATATTCCTCAAAATTTCATAGTTATTAACTTATAAATAGTTGATTATTGTTCTTATTCATAATAAATATTTTACAATGTTGATGACCAATTTCATGATTCCTCTAAAGTACCGTTACAGTACATTTTATATGATTCATTAATATTTTTTCTCTAGTATCTATAAACATTATGTGATCTTAATCGCTTGATTTATTTGGAAAAATTATATTTCATATGACGATATCACATGCATTTGGTATGGCATTTACTTCCTTAATAATGATATATGAACCTCATCATGTACTTTTGTGAAATTTTGTGGTGTTCTAAAAAATAAGCAAAAAATTCAATTATTTCAAGAATTTAAAAGGGTATAATGTAAACGAGGATAAATTTACCATTCTTATAAAACCATATAACACCCATTCATAGAGAAACGTTCATGAAAACCAGATCTACCACTTGTAATGGTAAATAATTCCACTTATTATCAGTTTTACAATTTTTTATACTTTGACCTACATTGATGTTGTTTAGAATGGTCGTTATCATTATTGTTGTATATTCATAATTTTAAGGTATTACTAGTTTCCTTTAAATATCATCATCCCAACATGTTTTAGTACAAAATCTATATCCATATAGTTCTTAATATTTCACAATATGAATACTTGAATGGAATAAATTCTTATAGGTAATCCATACGAAGGGTATATACTAATCCCACATACCTTGAATGTCATGTTTAAATTACCTAAACATGTCTTAAATTGTTAGAATAGTTCTTTCATACATTCCCACAGTTTCACAATGGATTGTACATCTTATATGAAGATCAATATCAATATCTTTCTAAAGACTCTTCGTTAATTTCGATAAAAAATAGGGATCACGACCAGACACAATTGAATGATTTGAACCATAATGTCATAGAAATTATTTAATATAGATCATTTCAAGTTGCTCACGTATTAAATATTATCATATGTAATGGAAATGTGCATAATTTTTTAGGAGATCAATGATACCAACTATTACATAATTATTTTCTTGGATTCATAGGTTGTCGTAAAAAAATACCATCGTTGTGCCATCATATTTCTACATAGAAATAAAAATAATTTGCATGAAATATCTAGGATGACCTCTCCCATATTTTACTAACAAAAAACCAAACATCTTGACACATAATCATAAATTTCATACTTAATTTTATCCCAGTTAAAATTCCCCCTTAAATACCTATATATATTAATGCTACAAGAGTGTGTATAAAAATTTGAGTTATGAGTGTCATCCAATCATTCATTTTTTATCTCAGTTATAGATGAATGACATATTCAATTTAAAAAATTTAGAAAATATTCGTCACAAAATAGTTTCTAAAAATTTCATATTATTCATTTGTTTAATTCTTTTCTAAACGATATCATCACGATATTAATATCTTTTTATAATTTCATATAAAGTTGGATTTTTTATGTTTGGAGAAATGAGTAATGAATTCCATTCGTAAATAATAATTATATCCATCTTTACTAGATCAATGAATATATGATGACTATTAATACCCCATCAGGTCATAATTCCATGATACTTCCCTCTCAATGCATGTGCTAAATTATTTTCATTCCATGTATGATATTATATTCAAAAGACATAATACTTGAGTTGATCGATCCCTTTCCATTACTAGATTTTAATTTCTTTCAGTGAATAGATTTAATTTTGAACTTATAATCATTGTATATCTCACATCTTTAACCGTAGATATATGGACTCTATATCTCAAAATAAAATATTAGACATCCAACTCAAGATCATGACTTTGGTAGTTATTTTTGCGAGTATTCAATTTCAATTATACTTGTTTATAACAATATAATATCCCGTTTAGACACACAAAACCCCTCCTTTGATGCGTCACAATATATCAAAAACCAATCATTTCTATATTTTAGATTCAAAATCTATGCATAGGTCAATATTATCTTCAGTTCATAATATCATCCTTTATACTACTATTTCCAAACACACATATCCCAATTACATGTAAGCTTTTGTTATCGGGTTAGCCTATCAAGAAACATTATGAATATGTCCATGATAATAACCTATGAAACTAATGAAACTATGTGAATAATTTCTTTTCATAGATATAGTACATTACATAACATCCTTCACCTTTGATGGATCAATCGAGATTCAATAATTGAATAAAATATGGCCAAAAAAAGAAAATTATTGAGTAAAAATTCACACATACGAAATTTTTGAAATAAGTCATTCAATATATGATTATCTTATATAATATTAAAGGGATTCTCTTGGAAAAATATCATTTAGAATATACTATAATATCATTATTTAATAAAACAATAAAATCATCATGATATTCATTGAATACTACATTGATTAGTTCTATAAAATATAGTGTGCATTTGTCAATCCAAATATAATTTCTGTAAAATTGTAATGTTCGAATCTCATTGCTGGAGATAATATTTTAATAAATTTAATATTTTCTTAATGAATTAGTCCCTTACAATTTATCAATTTCATCTTACATTCATCAATTTTTTATTAATGTTGTATTTCGGTCTAAATTATGAAAATTTATAAATATATAATTCAAACAAAATTTATTACTTTTTTAATTAGAGCATAACATTTAATATATTGATCAAATTGTAGTGATTATAATTTGGGATTATTCGATTTGTAGGAATCAAAATTTTTTTTTGTACTAGTAGAGGATTCAAACATCCAAGGGCCCTAAAAATCAATAAAGTGGAAAAATTGATCTTGATGGCGAAGTGGACCCCAACCCAGTAAATGAAGAACAAATCAGGATACACAAATCCAATTGAGGTTATTTCTTCTGGATTTAAATAGAGACTATTAATTGAATTTTAAAATTTAATATTATGCAGATACTATATCATTAATGATTTCATTGGATGCTCACAAATGAAGTCAGATTATCAAAACTGAAATAATTTGGCAAGGTAGAAAAAATATTATGAGTAAATAGAATATATCATTTCCGAAACATTTCAGATCAAGCTCAAATACTGTATAAAAATGAATATTTTATTTACGATCAGCTTTGAAGAAATATTTTTTTCCAAAATCGGTAAGTAAATTGGTCTATCATGATTGATGTTTAAATATACATGATCTGGATGTGATCTTAAAGGGAGATTTGGTTAATCATTTATTTTAATACCAAATGATGGAACCTACTAGGCCTATATAAGGAAGATTGCATCCATGATTATTCATTGATCCTTATCCTTGGTTGAGAGGATCCCAGATCCAGTATATAGATTTTGTATTTCATTCTTCATTTATATTTATTAGAGTTTTATTATCTCAGACAACATCTATTCCTATTTTAATTAAAGTGTTTCTGTTTATCCATGAATACCATCTTCTCTCTTATATTATTATTATTATTTTATCTTATTATCATATTCTACATTATTTAATAAACTAATTCTTACCCTAAAAATTTAGGGTCAAACCTGAGGCTTGTCCCATGGGAGGTAAGGGTAAATTCCATTATTTCTATTGATAATTTATTATGTTTTATTATATTTGTGATGAGAATGAGTGGAGTACACGTGTTTCATAAATTTCAAACATGACACTGATCATAAAATTATTTCTATAATTTTATTAAATCTTTTATATCCCTTGTATTGTATTAAATCACTTCATATGATGGTATTCAACCATTTTGTATTTTACATGTCATACAATTGAGCCAGGTCGTGGAAGATGTCAAACTTGTGATTGTGGTGTGACACCAATTGAGATTATAGTCGGATGTTAAATTGATATTGTTCTCATCATTCATGTTTTCAAAACACTAAAAAAAATAACTGTAATTCAGGAATTATAAATTCTAATTAATTCATAAAACTTATTCTAAATAACAACAAATAGAATGATGAAACCCCTAAACCAAACCACATAGTCCAACTGATTTCGTCCTAATTTCACAATGTTAACAAGTAATGGTAATAATAGTAACGAATTGTTAATATTTCATGTGTTTTAAATTATTCTATTTATATAAATGTTAAAAAAAATACATTGTTTAGGTGAGATAGAATATGATGGTGAACAACTAAGAATGCTCCAGAAGTGTGACAACCCTAGTAAGCCACTGTTCTAAATTTGGAAAATTGTTTTCTTCTTCTACATCTTACATTAAGAGTGAATCAAAATATGATCAATTTTTGTTACCCATTCAATAGTTTATTAACAAATTTATTTTTTCACATTTTAGATATATTTTCATTATTTTTCTTGAAAAAAAAGAAACATTTTTCCATGATTTACCTGAGAAAAAATTATATTTTATGGGAATATTATTTTCAGGAGAAATATTGAGAACACGAAGTTGATTATAGTGATAAAACTTATATCATTATAATGATGAGGGATACTCTAGATTACATAGGGAGAAATATGGAATGATAATTTGACTTTGTTTGTACATTGATGGATCATCCATAACCTGATCCACATGTGGGAGATAAACAAGATTTTAATGTCTTCTGGAATGTGTCTAAGGAACAACATTATCTCCCAAATGATGATGAACCACTTGAGGTCCTCGATTGTAGATAATAAATATAATTGGATGATGAAACTCTTAAAGAACATCAATAACCCACCCATTTCAATAATTATATTCAAGATTATCATGATAAGTTAAAGTGGATTAATGATGATGAAGGATTTCCAACTAAGATACATAGGTGGAGATCTAAAAGGATTGCATGAATTATAGAATTAGTATGAGGTATAACATGATATACCTAATCACTAGAATGTAGAATATCTATTGCCATTTCATGTCACATAATCCATGTTAGAGGAATAAAGAACTTTTGTGGTGGAATTTGAAGAAACAGTAGAGGAGACTGAATACCAACCTCCATTCACTATGATCCAACATCAAGAGGAAATTTCCACTAAATAAGTGATTGATGTTGAAACATAACAGGGAAATGATATTCCTCTTAACTCTATATTTTATCATTTTATTCAATATGATTTGATTATCACTTTTAATTGCCTTTAATTCTTATATTTGGTGAATCCTTGTTTTTCTATAGAACAAGATGAAGAAACCAAACATGAACCTAATGTAGAAAACATATAGATCCTTGAAAACATTGATCATTTATTATAGGGAGTACAATAAGAGATGTCAATGGATATACTGGAAGAACTAGAGACACATAATTTCAACATTAAAAGGGATGATATCCAAATTAATTCAACGAATTTAAATTTTGTTAATATTAAATTACATTCAAAATCACTATTTAAATAATATTTTAATGCCAAAAATCTAGAGTAGACATTGGACAATGAAAAAACAGTTACATACATAGAAAAAAAGTATGATTATCCATACATCATCCTATCACAAACATGATTGGATTATATAATTGTAAAGGGTGTCGATCTGCTATACTCAATCCATGGATTGTACCTCAACCAGAATAATAAAATGAAATCGAGGAAGAAAAACACATATTGGTTAAAATATAAAAATATACAAC
Source organism: Viscum album (assembly GCA_963277665.1). Taxonomy (NCBI): domain Eukaryota; kingdom Viridiplantae; phylum Streptophyta; class Magnoliopsida; order Santalales; family Viscaceae; genus Viscum; species Viscum album. The sequence continues at coordinate 1,174,797,649 of OY728120.1, forward strand.
ATCCATTATATTATAGATAATAGTTGGTACTTCCCTTTGCAGTTATTGATTATTCATGGACCACATGCGGGATCATACAAAGATTTATCTATAAATTTTTTAAATTAAATTAGATTTAGTATTCAATATTTATAATTAGTCCAGAATATATCCCACTCCCTCTTAAATTTTTTGAGATTATATGAAATTATACTTCTGGTAAATTTAGTAATTTTCATTTGTTAGTTCAGGAACGCACAATGAATCCCCAAATAGACAAGGATAGAAGATGAATAAGCTAAATTTCAAAATAGTGTTCTCATATAATTATTGTCTTTAAAAATCAGGAATCTTTTTTATTGCGATTATGATTTTGGATTAAAACAAAAATTCCATGAACATTCTAGAATTTAGACTTTACATGTATTATATAAGATACATGTGGTTATTTGAAATCTGGTGAAACAATTTTTCCTAAATCAATGTTAATAAGATTGAATTAATAAAATGGAGAGTTGGATGATCAAATTAATGTATTTAAATTTATACAAGGACACCTAATTTGAATGAATTTTTTGATTAATGTAAATAAAATTTTGCAACCTTTTTTCAGAAATTGAAGTTCTAAAATAAATTTGAATGAATTTTTTTTATCATTTATTCCTTGAGTGTTTTTCAATTGTCATAATTCTCATTATTATGTGAATTTAAAGACCATATACTTCATATTTTTTAGAATATTTCCTTAGTCATCTTGGGACATTCAACCTAATATAACATATATTAGATCTTATCAATGTTATGACCATACAGAAGGATGGAGACCCGCTGCGAAACGGAAGAACGCCCGTCACACACAGTGAACCCTAAATCCGATACTCGCACTTTCGTGGAAGTAGTTACTGGGAAATCGATTGAAGACTGGATCCCTCATGCTGATGCGAAGTAGAGTTTTCATCTCAAACCAAAAACATATCGACACCGAGGTCAGCTCACCATTGCTTTCTCAACCGATGAGCTATGTTTGTTATCATCAGATCTTCGACATGTTCTGGTTAGGAAATTCCAAAATAGAAGGCCGTCTTTGAAGTTTCTTCACTCAGCTTTAGAAGTCATTGGATTTACGGGTTTTCATTTGGGTCTCCTCAATCGCACGCATGTTGTGTTTAGATTTGATTCGGTAGAAAGCTATTATAGGCTCTGGGAAAAACGGACATGGTCATTCGGAGGTAGTCAAATGCGAGTTCTCAAGTGGACTCCAGATTTCGATCCTTATGCCGAGTCCCCGATTGTCCCAATTTGGGTAGGTTTTCCTGAGCTCCCATTACATCTTTTTAAAAAGAAAGCTTTGTTCTCCATTTCCTCGCTTATTGGCTCCCCAATGAGGCTTGATTATGCCACAAATGTTTTATCTCGGCCATCCACACCTAGAGTTTGTATTGAAGTTGATGTATCTCAACCTTTACCCTCGTATATTTGGATTCAAAGTGGGAATTTTGGGTTTTCACAAGAGATAATTTATGAAAACGTCACGGACTACTGTCAATTGTGTCTCAGGTTAGGACATAATTCAGCTAGTTGTAAAATGTATAAGACTTGTCCTAAAAATTTGAATTCAAAATGGATTGAGAAATGTAAAGAAAAACAAACTGATGAGGCTGGACCCTCTGACAGTACTCTCCAGGAAAGCCAGGATGGAATTAATGGGAGATTGAACTCCCATGAATCTAGACAGCAATCCTCAGATTTAGTTGCAGATGTTCTAGATGACTCTAAGCAGCATGAACTTTCTGAAGCTAAAAAGAATAACTCCATCCACCCCATTTTGGAAGCAGTTTCATTATCAGAGGGTCATGAGATTAGCAGAGGTGATCATGTAAATAATGAGGTCATACAACAAGATGAATATGAGATCTTCCATGGTGATGTGGGGGTGGCTACTCATCGGAAAGATTGTAAAGGAAAAAAAGTTATTGTGGACCCTGATGGTTTCATCACCCCAATCCCAAGGAAATCTAGGAAGCATAGAGGCAATAATAATTATGATAGAACTATCATCACAAGATCTCTAGCGGCTAACACCTCTGATTTTAAGGCCCCTCCGCAACCAGTACCTACTGAACCTCTTCCTGAAAACTCACAAGATTCTGATTCCTTTGATTCAGACACCAATGCATGTGAAGATGAAGATAATGACCCTGTGTACAGAGATTCATACCAGTATGATGAGGATCTGAATTTCCCAATGGAACATGACAATTGGTTTGAGGAACAAGAAAACACTACTTTTCAAAGGTATAAAAATGGTGAGCTGTCTGTTCAAGACTACCTTGACATTAGAAAAAGGATGTTTATTAGAATCGCTGGTGAATTTAGTAAAGACCCAAATTTTGATTTTACGAGCATACCTTGGCAATAACCACTGATTCTGGTTCTTTGGGCTATCTTCCTTGACTTCTGGTCTCTCTGGTGATTTCTTCCAGACTGTTTTAGACTGGTTATCTGTTTTTCATAGTCTGTCTCTACTAAGAATGTCTTGTTATGATGGTTCTGGAGAAGGATTCAGAATTCATATTTGAATCCACAGTGCTTCTCTGTGCTGTATTGCACCTTACTATTTCAATGTTGCTGGACTTCCTTTGCACGTGTGGTTGCGGGAAAGCTTGGTCGATGTGGTGTTTTAGAGACCTTAATGTTTGACACTTTGTGGTAGCTGGCTGTTGAAGTTTAGATTGCTCATCTTCTGGTTGTTCATGCGGTCATCTACTTGAAACTCCTTGAAGCATTATGTGTGCATCTGGATGATATTTGGATGGATTTATGCTTGAATATCTGGCATGCTGTTTCGATATCCCTTTCACTGCTTGGCATGTCTTGATGGATTAGACTTGTCTTTGGGAGTTTTATGCAGTCACTGCTCTATTTTACTTCTCTTTTTTCTTGTTGACTAACAGATAAAACTCACCTACTGCTTCTGATTTTCTTGAAGTATGGTTCTGGATCAACTGCATAGAACCGATCTGATCTGTTTTCAGTGGAGCAGTATGGCACATTTTGGATGCTGATGTTCTGATGTCTGAATTCTTGATGCTGCTGTCCTTTTTCTGGGGAGCAGCCCTTCTTCTTGGTAGGGTCCATGTCAGAATAGAGTGAAGAGAGGCTTGATTTGGATGGTTTGCACAATAGCATTGAGGACTGTTATTAAGAATTCTGATGGTTGGTTTTGGAGCTTGGTTGTTGTTCGTGATAGTTCCCAGCATGCAGTATTGGATAAGAATATTTTATTCTGGGCTAGATGAACATGAATGTTTGATGCTACTTTTCTTATTTTGGGAAGTCTTAAGATGGCTGCATAGATCGTGTTCGGTTTGGCTGGATGCTCTGGTGTGATCTCTTTGGTGTCTGGACCATCACATGAGCATGAAGATGATCCATTGGGGTGATGGCTGGACTGAACAGACTTTCTTTTAAGATTTGGGCTGGTAGTTTCTTGTTGTATTTTCTAGTCTTTAAATCCCCGCTGGTGTAGGTGATTTACACCTCGAGTTTGTAATGTCACTCTTTTATTTTCAATAAATTCTTTTGGTCATCTTTAAAAATAATGTTATGACCATACAAAACACAATTAAATTGAGTGCATCATCCTTCGAAATTCCATTATATATAAAATACCACCAATACCTGAATCCTGGTTTTTTCTCTGAAATCCATGAATGACCTTGTCAGGGATAAAAAATGTTTCATGCCATTTTTATCCGTTTACACCCTTCTCTTTGTCTTTTCCTTATATTATAATGATGAAGTGTGGGGGTGAATGGAATCATCATGGATGTGATGATTTATATTGTAAGGAAAAAACGTTTGTGGATTATTTTGGGAATAAATTAATGACATTGATTTATTAATGATACATCATAATTTTCCCCTCTTAAATTTAAAAAGTAAAATGATAAAAATAACTAAAAAATGAGGAAAATAAGGTTTTATTTGGGAAAACAATTAATCTACATTACAAGAATAATTATTTTTGGCATATGATGTTATGTTGTGGATTTGAGGTTAATTATAAGAATAAATTCTAAAAATATAATGAAGTTCTAGGAAAAAGAAAAAAAATTGAATAAATGATGAGAAAAATTAAAGAGGGTTCACTAATATTTCATTATTCTTTATATTGATCATGACCTTGCATTTATTTTAGGGATGTTGGAGATTCTAATTTTAGGGGAAAATTAAATTGAACATTCATTTTTTATATCATTTATTATACATAAGAGAAAAAACTCCTTCGTGATCCTTAGTATCTAAACATCAATTCATCCCATCCATAAGCCCCATATACATTTGATCCTTTAATTCACGTCTTCATGATTTCCACCGTATTTTTTCATTACAACGTAGTGAAAGTAGTTCTCTACATGAATATTTTTAATGGAAATGTTCTCATTATATGAGATTAGATACTATTAAAATGTATTTGGAGATATGAGGGAAAAAAATTAAAAATTTAGGTATATCATGATTTTCCATGATTAAAAATAATGAATTTTGGAAAATGAGTGAACAAAAATAGATATTCTATCAATATTTAAAGGGGGAAAATAAATAATAAAATAATTTTTTCGTTGAAAAATGGGAAATTGAATTGATATTTATCGCTAAATTTTATAATTTGGTTTGAAAATGTTTTTTTTATTTTATTGCTTTAGAATTTTAATATTGGAACACTAGGGCCCTCTCATGTTGAGAATTTATGCTTGAGAACAATAATTTTTTATGTGTGGGGGAATTTATGGAGCTAATATTTTAATAAATTTTAATATGCTTTTAGAATATTTAATCCCTTAAAATTTATCAATTTGATATTATTTACATAAATTATGGATTTATGGTTTGTTTTGGGAAAACATTGTCACGACCCATCCTCGGGGCCCGTGCCGTGACTACCCCACACCCGCCTTCCATAGGCCAGGGGCTGGCGACTAGCACCAACGTGTAAATCCAGGAAATAGGGAAGGCATTTCCTTTTTAATGTAAACCACAAACACCACAGAGCAAGCTGGTAGAAGTAAACACTATGTAAAAACTGGTACAACAATAAGTGCGGAAAAGTAAGTGGGTCAGTATACAAACCCAAACTGAAAGTAAAGTACAACTGGAAAGGGAAAACAACAACTGAAAAGTAATGCCAAAACATTGAGCTGTCCACTGGAAATCCCACCAAAAGGGTGGGTACATAAAGACTCCACTACTTCTTGGGTCCAGCCGACCGCTCCGAGTACGTCCCGCCCAGTGGTCCACCTACAGGTACCATCCTGCTCTGCAAGCCTCCACCACGATCCGCGCTATCCGTCGTCTGCAACCAACACAACGTAGTGTGGGAATAACCCATGTAGGGGTGAGTATAAGCTACTCAGTAGGGACCCTGAGACCCCCGAAGGTCTCCCAGAATCCACAAAGGATAATCCACAAAGGAAAGATACAATCACGAAGTGACATCCGACACTGCTTAGGTATACGCCCATACATATACCTAATTCATCAATTCTCGTTCGGCTCCAACATCCGAGCTCAAGTACAACCCAGTTCACATAGGGAAGAAAAACGTAAATCCACACAGGATAGCACAACACAATCCACATTGGAAATAAAAACAGGATTCAGCTCACACAGGTATACTTCTTCATATGACGATAAAGATGACCAGATATTTCCACTGATTCATCTAATCTATCAGACCCACAATGGATCGATACGTACTAACCCCTGCAATGACCCACAAAGGATATGACCCACAAATGATCGATAGGTAACTAACCCCCGTAATGACCCACAAATGATCTGAACCACACAGAATCGATAGGTAACTAACCCCCACAAAGACCCAAACAGGATCAGACCCACACAGGATCTGTAGGCGCTGGCCCACACAGGACCGCTGAGCGCTGACCCACACAGGATCGGACCCACACAGGATCGGTAGCACTGACCCAGAATGAAACGCTGAGTGTTGTAGTCATCGTCGTCGAATCCACTGAGGATCTCTGTACAGTCATCGTCGTCACAGTAGCAGTCGCAGCCAGCTCTAGGGTTCCCACACACAGCAAGCTCGTTCGGGAGGGTTCGCTCCACGAGCCGAGAGGCAGATACATCAACTGTCACATATTCTAGAGTTGATGTATCCAAAAGATCCGTATCGTCAACAGGAACTCAACATCGCAGACGGCATGTCAATCGGACGCCCAGTCTGAGAGTTATTGGCTTTTTCATCATAGGGGCCCAGTTGGTTTTTAAGGAAAAACAAACCGGACCGTACTCCACCTCCGTCCAAAACTTGGGCGGAGTAAGACAAAAGATCCGTCTTACTCAGATGAATCAAACAAAGTTGATGGAATGTCAATCGGACGTCCGTAGGTCAAGATATGAGCGTTTCCGCTCCGAGGGCCTGGTTGGTTTCGTGTACAAACCAACCCGGCCGAACCCAAAGTATTCCAAAACCTTGAGTTTAATATAACGAAACGACCACCTCGATCCGAGGATCGCATCTTCACTGACGGTAAATCGATTGGAGGCCCACAACTCTGGTTATGAGAAAAAGACCGAAAAGGTCCGAAAATTGGGGGTCTGAGCCAGGACCGACCCGGCCCAACCCCCCTGGGTCGGCCCGAACCGAGTCGCGCCGACCCAGGTCCGGGTCCGACCCGACCGGCGCGGCCCAGCCCGGCGCGGCCCGGCCCGACCCAGCGGTCTGGCCGGGTGGCTCGGCTGGCGCGCCGGCGCTGGCCAGGCGCCGTGCAAGGCAGTCGCGGCCCCCCGCGCGAGGGCCGCTCTGTGACACCCGGACGCGGCTTAAGCTGTGTCCCTCCTCCACGGTCCTGCGCAGCCGCGGGACCGGCCAGCGCTGCCGGGGCTTCAGCCGCGGCGGGTCATCCCGGCGGCGCGCCGGGCGCCGCCGCATCCGGGCGCCCGGCCGCTGCCGGCGCGCCGGTGGGGGCTTCCGCGGACCACCGGACGCATTCCGGTGGTCCGATTTGCACGCGGTCTTCTCCAGTGCTCGTCCCGGGACTCGTTCTTTACCTCTAAGCCTTTAAAATTAACTTGCGGCCTCGTTTTTCGTCGCCCGCCAATCCGCGCATAACAAACAAAAAGGGCGGTGGGTTCGGACTTGTTCGTTGGTCCGCACCCACCGCGTTACCGGTTTTTAAAGTCTCACAAAATTCATATTTAACAACTGGGGATATAAATCAAAAAGATTTAAAAAGGAAAAACCCCTACCTCATCATTTTCATCGGACAATTTCTTTGTGGAATTGACCGTCGCGGAAGAAGAGGATCATCGCGTCATGGAAGGGCGTCGCATCGTTGCGGTATACAGTGTCGCGTCGATGATCTCTGAGGGTTAAAGAAAAACACATAGATTTAATTTCATGAATTAAATCCATGTTGAGGATAAAATCCACAATGGAAAAATTAAAAGATCCACAATCTCTTACCTCAAGCAGTAGATCGAAGATTTGTCGCGGGGAAAGAATCGTCGCGGAAGAAGCGTCACAGAAGAAGAATTGTCTTCGTTCTTCGTCGCCTTTCATCGAAGGTCGGCGTTCTTTGCATTCTTCACGGTCTTCGCGTTCTTCGCATTCTTCGCGAAAAAAGATGAAGATCTTCAAGCTTTAGAGATTTTCTCTAAATCCTCAAAACAAGACACCCCTCAAAAGACAAGTTTTGGTCTTATTTTTTAATCTCATGCCAACAATTGATTTCAAAGATAAGTAACGAAAAAAATTAATTCATAGAATTAATTGAAAAAAATTAACCGCACAATTAATAGGGGCATTAATAATTTAGAAAACGCGTAAATTGAATTTCATTTAAAATGGGTTTTCGCGGGTGCGTTACTTAGAGGAAGAGAAACGGTGGGGCTCGTGCGGGCCCTACCTCACAAATATCCTACCAAGAGGGTAAGATATTTTGGGTTCCACCCTATCTGATTCAACTCATCTTAAGTGGATTTTACGTGGCTTTAAGTGGCTTTATGTGAAATAAAATAATGTTGTCGCACCACTTTATTTTATTTTCATCACTTAACCCCAAAAATTAAAAACCACACCTGAGCAAACGCAACTCCGGAAGAGGCATTTCTAATCATGTACCGGCGCTGAGATTCCATCGGTGCCCTCAGAATTTGATTCTGAGCACCGGTTCAAAAGTTAAAAAAACCTTCTCGTTCGTTCACTGAACGTACCCGAGCCAAACTTCGAAAAATGATTCTGGGCACATCGGGCCTCGGAATCACGTGCCATCAGAAACTGCGTTCTTGTAAAATTCCAAAGAAAATTAAGAAAAAAATTTCCTTGAAATTTACGGGTCTTTACATCACTCCCACGTCAGGGCTTTATGTCCCCATAAAGATACATCATAAGCTAGGAAAACAAATGTGGGTACTGAGCACACATTTGAGCCTCCCACTCCCAAGTGCTCTCCTGGAGGTTCTTGTGCTTCCATCTGATGCGCACTAGAGTAATAGATCATCCACATAGAACCCGCTCCTGTCGATCCTCGATCTCCACTGGGACCTCCGCAAAAGTCGCCCCATCATCAACGTCCATCTCCCCATGGTCCATGATATGTGTCGGGTCGTGCACGTATCTCCTCAACTGAGATACGTGGAAGACGCCATGAACCCGGTGCAACTGAGGTGGTAGAGCCAGGTGATAAGCCACCTCGCCGACCCTACTGAGGACCTGGAATGGTCTGATGAAGTGTGGAGACAACTTTCTGCCTCGGCCAAATCACTGTAATCCACATCGAGGTGAGACACGCAAGAAGACGTGGTCGCCATCCTCGAACTCTAGTGGCCTCCGCCACCTATCAGCGTATGACTTATTCCGGCTCTGAGCTGTCCTCATCTGCTCCTGGATGACCTGGACCATCTCTATCGTGGCCCGTACCATCTCTGGTCCCACAAGTGCTGACTCCACAGGGTCTGTCCAGTACAAAGGAGATCTGCAAGGTCTGCCGTACAATGCCTCGTATGGTGCCATCCCGATGGTGGAGTGGTAGTTGTTGTTGTACGCAAACTCCACCAAGGGTAGGTTTTCCTCCCAGCTACGACCAAAGTCGAGGACACATGCGCGGAGCATGTCCTTGAGATTCTGAATAGTCCTCTCTGTCTGACCATCCGTCTGAGGGTGAAAGGCGGTTCTCAGACGTAGCTGCATCCCGAACTCCTTCTGCAACCCCTTCCAAAGCCAGGAAGTAAAGAGAGCATCTCGATTGGAGACGATAGATGATGGAACACCGTGAAGCCGTACAATCTCCTGAACGTAGATACTCCTGAAGCTCTCCACTGAGACCTACTCTCTGATGGGTAAGAAGTGAGCCGACTTGGTGAGTCGGTCGACAATCACCCAAATGGAGTCGTGACCTCTGGAAGTGCGTGGAAGTCCAGTCACTAAGTCCATAGATATCCCGTACCACTTCCACTCTGGGACCTCCAAGGGCTGTACCAAGCCTGCTGGTACCTGATGCTCTGCCTTCACCTGCTGGCAGGTGAAGCATTGAGAAACGAACTCTGCCACAACCTTCTTCATTCCCGGCCACTAGTGCTATCGTCTGAGGTCCTGTAACATCTTCGCAACTCCAAGATGTACTGCCAAAGGAGAAGTGTGAAAATCTCTCAGCACTCCTCTCATAAAGCGACTGGTACTAAGGTACGTCCTCTGAAAAGGATGTCATGCTCTGCTCCAAAGGAGAAACAATCAGGTGCATGTCCTAAGGATATCTGTGCACGACGCATCTCACAGTCAGTGTCCCCATGTTGTGCCTCTATGACCCACTGTAGTAGTGGAGGAGAGATTGTGAGAGACTGAACGAAGGCTGTTCCATATCTATCTACGAAGGATATCTGCAAAGCGGCTACCTGCTCTGTCGCCTCCTTGAGTAGGTGAATGCCCGTCCTCCTGCAGAGAGCATCAGCTACCACTTTCCCCATCACAGGAGTATAGAATATCTCAAAGTCATAGACTTGGAGGAACTCGAGCCATCGTCCATGTATCAGGTTCATGTCCTTTTGAGAGAAGATGTACCTGAGACTCTGATGGTCAGAAAAGACTGTAAAGCGCTCGCCCATCAGATAGTGTCGCCATGTCTTCAGAGCGAAGACCACTACTGCTAACTCCGGGTAATGGGTAGCGTAGTTCTGGTCATGCGGACTCAAATGGCGTGATCCATAGGTGATCACCACCCGCTCCTGCATCAGGACAAATCCGAGTCCGGTCCCTGATGCATCGCAGTAGACTACGTACCCTACTCCCTCCTCAGGCATCCTCAAGATAGGGGTGCTGTTCAATCTATGTCTCAGCTCCTGGAAGCTCTACAGACATTTGTCTGACCACACAAAGGGTTTCCCCTTCTTCGTCAAAGCTGAGAGTGGTGCCGCAACTCCGGAGAAGTCTGGCACAAATCTCTGATAGTATCCAGCAAGTCCCATGAAACTCCGCACCTCTGTCACACTCTTGGGTGGCTCCCAAGCTGGCACTACCTCGATCTTCGCAGGATACACTGCAACTCCTACCTCAGAGATGACGTTCCCCAATAAGTGGACCTCGTCTATCCATAACTGACACTTCGAGAGCTTTCCATAAAGCTGGTGCTCTCTGAGTAAGTCCAGTTCAACTCTCAAGTCGAGGGCGAAATTCATTTTAAGGGGGAATACTGTAACACTTGAGACTTTTATGATAAATATTTTGTTTTTATGTTACATACATCATCAAAGGAATCTTTCACTACACACTACACTAGATTGGCTTGCTTTACACGCAATCACGACCTTCCTCGATAGATTGTGTCGTATGCAATACCGAGTTCCACTAAACAACGATATGCTATTAAAATATTATTAAAAGAAGCTGTTATGAATAGTAATACCCACTTTTTGAAATTTTATAAATTTTATCATTCAAAATGGACCTCATTTTGGGATTCAAAATATCAAAATTAAACTAGGGTGATATTTTGGTATTTTTCTGCAAACTTTCAATTTTTGACGAATAGTGAAAACACTAGGTTACTATTTAAAAACCGACTTTTTATTTAAATAATTATTTATTTTATGTAAATTTATTTTAGTTAAAAATTGATACATAATACCTATATAACCTCAATGTAATTCAATGGAGTCATTTTATAATAATTTTAGATATATAAAATTTTATTGAACTTTTCACCGTCTTTTACCCACCTCCTATGAGAGTTTAAAAATTTATATAAAATTTAATTTTACCACTTCTGTGAGTGGAATTTTAAAAATCCGAGAGAAAAGGTAAATATCAAAGACTAAATTGTTGTTCAATGAGATGAAAATAATTTTTGCTGAATAGTAACTTTTTACTTATATTTACCACGGTTAAAAGTAAATAGGGTAATTACGGGTAAAAATGCTATTATTATTACCCTAAAACATGTCATAATTCTTTTGGATAAGTGTAATTCGACCAAAAACAACCTTAGGAATAATATATGACCATTTAGGCCCACTTGGATTAGATTGGGACATTTAATATTATTTTATTTAAAGAATAGTCAAAATAGTTAAAATCAATGTTTAATAACTAAAACATTTTTAATATAAGGTTATAAAAAAGATAAATTAGACTATAAATATTAATTATAAATATAAAAAAATTTCATACATAATGGTATTTTATTTATAATTTTTAGACATTAAATAATTTAACTTATTTATGGCACAATGATGATGCAGTAATTATATTATTAATGAAATATTAACATAATTAATGCTATAAATACCCAAATAATGTAATTTGAGAATTTTTATGAATTAAAATAATTTTCTATGTTAATATGACATGTTAGTATTTATTTAATTAAATTATTTTCGAACTAGTCATTCTGTTATGAGTTTCACAAAAATCAATTACAAAATAGTGTCAAAATTGACATAAAATAGTTTTTAGTACAAATATTATATTATTAATTGTTATTTTATTCCTAAAAATATATGGTTTGGAAAAATGACTTAGATATGGTTATATATATTAATAATAAACAACGTGGGGTTAGTTTGGATTATTATTGTATGTTTATTGACTTTATAGCGTAAGAAAACAAGAAGGCACGATAAAAGTTAAATTATCTAACTTAAAGTTAAATCTAAATGATAAGGTTACAATCGAAACCTAAACCTGTATAAATTCTTTTGGATGAGATTATTTCGACCCATACCCAACTTAGATTTTAAATAAATCAATTTGGAGTTATTAAAAACCGAATATGACTTTATAATAAAATAATATTTTTAGTTTTTCCAAAGATGCCCCTCTCCGCCCTTATAAAAGGGCACCTCGTCCCTCTATTTCTCACACCACTTTGAGCCTTCAATCTCGGAAAAACCATGAAAAATTCTCTTCTCCACTTCCCTATAAACATAAAATAGGTCCTGGTCTTCTTTAAAGACCAATTTTAGTTCCCTATGAGAAGGTCTCAAAGAGGCGCTTCAAAGAAGAGATAATGTCCGTTACCGATTCTTTCAACATTATTTCTTCTTCCACTTATTCTTCTTTAGTTGTTTCATTATGAAGTAATAACATCAGTATCACTCATATACTGATATGTTATTATAAGTATGAAACAACCAAATTTCACCATCTATCCATCCTACGGAAAATGAAATCACCACGCGTCCGTACGTACGGAATACCGTCTCCACGCCGTGGTGTAATCTATTTTCCACCACCACCTTACTTGGATGGGTATAATGGTGTAAATAATAACTATATATTATTTTTGTAAAGTGATATTGATTCTGATATAGTATACATACACTTCAATACAATTACACGATCATGGGAATGATATAATCACTCGTGAGTACGTACGACCTACCGTCTCAACGATGTGATGCGACTCGTTTTACATGATCTTCAATGGTTAATTATTATATAAATGAATTGAATGAATAATAATGATATATATTACACTAATACCCTTCTGGAAATCAGGTATATATATCCTAAAAGAAGAATAAGAATTTATTAGACAAAACACACATAAAAAAAGCAATAAACACCCGAATAACAAGTAAAAATGAAATATTACTAATAAGAAGCTAAGAATATGACCATATATGATATCATAACTATGAGTAATATTCTGGAATAAGTCAATAACATTATTTAAATCATTATACAGGAGGTTCAGACACGTACGAATCAAATCGGACCTAAAGTAAGGGAAAATCTCACAATCTCATTTTTAACTGAGATTGTTTATACTTCATAATTTACTAGGGAATATTTATCATCCACATCAATGTTTCCTCAATATGTAATATTATTTCCATCCACATATAATTTTTTAAATCCAATTTTACCCATTGGTGAGTTTTTAGTAAAACCTATGAATGGAATCATTCGTCGTTTTTAGTACGAGGTACTTTTTTTGACTTTTCCGGCCAAAGAATGAGAAGAATGTTTTTCTTTAACTTATACTGCATGACCGGAATTTTAGAACATTATTTCAATGAAGCTTCTTTTACAAGTTTTCAAGTTTATTTTTAATCAACTTCTGTTAGTTTAAAATTTTATGACATTTTAATAAAGGAAAAATGTTTTTGAAGTAGAAAGGATATTTTCCTCAAGAATGGAGTTAAGAATTTTATCAAAATTATTTTCCATATAAGATAATATAGGGTTCTGTTTCAATCCCTATTTTTACATTGATTTGATTATTTTCTGATTTAATTATTTTTATGATTTCTTTTTACCTTATATGGATTATGTTATGATGGCATGATGTATTAGAATCCCATTTTTATTAAATGGGTTATGCTATGATGTATGATTTATGATCTTGTGGAACACATAAGAATGGTATAATTATGTGATTGGTGGGACCTATATATCCCTCTAATGCATTGGGTAAAGATTTATATCTTATGAGATAGACATGGATAGAATGGAAGGTTAATCCGGTTCAATGAAACAGGACCGAAACGAGGAGTGAACTCGGTTTAGAAATGGACTTTGTCTACTAAGATAGTCTTGGTTATGAGTCTTGACTACGAAGAAATGATTCTCTATGATTATGTGTGTATGAAAAAAAGTTTCATGTTTTATGTTATTATTATTGAGATTACATTTCACTACTATGATTTATCCCATGTTATGAAATTATGATCTCTTTTGTAGGTTAAGATTTTCGAAATGTTATGTTCTTATGAATATGATGTGATTGGTATTTCTTTTGTTTACCCTTACTGAGAATTTGATCTCACCCTTTTGTATCTTTTCATTCCCTAGGTCAGGAAGAAGGTTATTAAGTAGGAAATGCCAAAAGGGACTCTAGATATGATGGAATAAATGGGAGACAATGTAGAGGCTTTATGAACCAGTTGTTTATTTTCCCCAGTTTCTAAAGACACTATACCTATACGGTCCTTTCATGGTTTTGTTATATGTTTTAATAAGAGTACATAAATTTTGAATTATTAACAATGTATGTAATGTATGGGTCGTTATACATATATTATAATTTCTGAGTGTTATAGTTACATTTTAAAAGTATTCATTTATGTTTCATTAATTAAGATTGTTTCAATTTAATTTTAGTTCATTTGGGTGTGATCATTTTGGTTTTGTTTTGGTTAGTTAAGTTTCTTTTCATATATGGTATGCTTGGTTATATATATTTGTTTAGTTCACCTTTACTAATGATATTATTTTCTATTACATTCAATAAATGTAGATTCATGTATGTTTTATTTATATTAGTTCATTTTTTATTTCTATATGTTGGGTAAATTCGTTCATATTGTTTTTTAAAGTCTATAACATTATTGTGGTTAGATTCTTTTAGTTTTATTTATTATAGTTATATTTAAATTAGTTTATTCAATGGGTTACAGTGTTGTTAATGAATGTAAATTATTTTACTAACTATTTTTTATAAATATTAGAACATATATATGACGGGTGTATAAAAATGATCAGATCTCAGATGATTTTCAAAATTAGTTGGGTGATTTTTTTAATTTTAACCCATTAATGGTTTGATGATATAATTATTCTCTGCCCATGTTTTTATTTCATTGAAATTATAAGGATAGAACATGAGGAATTGATTTTTTATATCAGTAAAAATATTATTAAATCTAATATCTTGTTTGGTACCTGAATGGAGAAAATGTCAAATTATAGAATAACATTGATTCATCTAAAAGGACGAGAGTGAGAAATTTGATATCCAATTGATTTCTATTTTTTTTAAACCCAACACATCATGTATAGAAATGGATGATTAAATTAATATGAGATTTTTTTAATGTTTTGAAAGATAATATTGAGCGTGATTGAAATTTATTTGGAGATGAAAATACCATATTATTATAGTATTGTCGAAAAATGAACAAACTCGTTTTTTAATGTGATTGTAACATGGGAATGGAATATATTGATTTAGTAACATACTGATTGACTCTATGCATACCATATTTAAGGATTTACTACTGGATTGTCATAGTATTCATTAAAATGATTATAAAACATCAATTTTTTTTTAAAAAATGGATTTTCATATACCCAATTTCTCACATTCCATAAAGATCATTGTTTATTCTGAAAGGGTAATGTCGAATTAAATAACTGAAAACAATATGATAAATAGAGAAGGAAGACTAATAAAAATTTAATTCGATCCTTTTAACCATAGAATGTTATATTGATCTTTCAATTAATTCGTATAATTACAAAACGTTTTATGTTTGAAAAAATGGAAAATAATATGTGATGGCAAAAACAAGAAATAAATAATGTTAAGGATGATATAGTTTATTCTTTAGATAAGTTAGTGTGGGAATACAGTTGATATATTATATAATATTTTTATAACCGGTCCATATAATTTTAGAGGGGTATTATCTTGAGATTTTTTAACCCATTTTAGCATATGAATACTGAACATAGTACATAGATTTTTCCATTCATATTTATAATATTCTTTAATGGATGTGTTTGAAAAATCATATTATTATTATATTTATATTGATTTCTGGACCAAATGATCCATTAAATGATATAGATATATACTTGAAACTATTAATATTTGAGTTAAAGGTGTTTTAAACCATTGGGGTGAAAAATTATAATGCATTTATAATGGAATACATTATTTGTCATGAAATATTATTATAAACAATAAATGATTTCAATGATTATGGATGATGTATAGTTGGAGTTCCAAGGGGACATTATATTTTCATATTTTAATGAAAATTAAATGTTCATGGACATTAAGGTTCTAATAAACTATAAGTTTCCTAGGGAATCAATGATTTATGCAAATGGATCATCCATAAAAGAATATATAAAGTTTTTTTGACAATTATATAGACACTGATGAAGTTCATCAAAAAATTTGTGTGGTGATATCCTTAATGAATATGATGGTTACAGTTTTATCCATTGAAATGGAAGTCAGATTCCAGAAAGTATAATATTTTTCACTTGAATTACAATAATTATTTGTGGAAGAAAATTATATTTTTATAGTATTTGTATTAGTCATCAAATTTTTTATGTTACTACTTAGATGTAACTAATATTGAAAAAATTTGGTGTGAAATGTTACATGAAAGACTAATTAATATAAAGGGAAAAATAAATTAAGATTTGTGATCATGGTGTAATTTAATGGATCTGTTATAAAACCAATACAAAATCTAGGGATAATAGATCAGAATCATTGGAAAGTCCATTTTAGTTTTTTTATAAAAAATATAGAGAAAAAACAATTTCTTCAATTATTTTAATCATTAATGGTTCCCAGTGGTAATTTTTGAAACATTCAAAAATGGGACAATAAATGAGATTAGAAACTAAAATCAGTTAAAATACATAAATACCATTCCCTATTTCAGGAATTGATTCATATTTCTATTCATAATTTACTATGACATAATGTTAGGGTCAATATGATTATATTACGTCAATTTTTGTGAGACAATTTTAAAAAATTATTGAACAAAAGTGTTGTGAAAAACTCCAAAAATATGAACCGGTTATTATTTATAATGTGGAGACAAGTTACCCTCCATTTATTAAAATATGTGTTAAATAATACAACACATATTCCAACAAAAGTTCTTTTTAGTGGTCTCATTTCTTGTAGTAGGATGTATCCAACAGAAAAAATTATTCTTAAATTGAATTCTTTTGAGAGAAATAAGAATCATCTAGATGGTTCTACTATTATATGCTATTTAGAAAAATAATGTTGGATTTTTTTCAAAATATTTTGATAATGTATTCATAATATCTAAACAACCAATGATAATTGAATACAAGAAGTATGATCCCACTGAGCAAACATTTCCCCCACTTCCTCATATAGGGGAGATTTATGGATCATACATATTGTTTATAGTAAATATATATATATATATATGGTAAATTTATATTCATTATTTATTATTCAACTATGTCATCGTTGTTAAATAAATAAAGTATATAATGTTATACATATATATATATTTTATTTTTTTCATAGTTACTGTTATCATTATATTTTCATATTTATTGAAAACATAGTGTTATTATAAAAATATAACATCATTATGTATC
This sequence comes from Viscum album, assembly GCA_963277665.1. Taxonomy (NCBI): domain Eukaryota; kingdom Viridiplantae; phylum Streptophyta; class Magnoliopsida; order Santalales; family Viscaceae; genus Viscum; species Viscum album. The sequence goes on from OY728120.1 coordinate 1,174,815,263, forward strand.
TATTAAGTAGAGGTATCAATTAAATAGTTACTAATTTCATTCTTGTTTAAATTCAATGTTAAAAAATAACTTCATTTATATGATCACTTTATTTATATATGCCTAATTATCAATGTTAATATATTTCAGGTCAATTTTATATAAGTGGATTTTGAATCATCTGTAATAATGGTATTTTAATTTGGTATGAATAATTTGGTATGTGATTTTAAATATATGGTTTTCAATTGATTTAAATTCATTATAAATAGTTGTGAAATAATCAGGACATTATAGAATTATTGTTTCAAAAAAAGTTCAATAATTAATTGTTATATTATTGTATCAATCCAACAACCTAGATCAAAAAATATATCATATTATATAATTTTTGAGAGAATATGTTCATTAGTTTACAATGATCATGGTCATGTCGGTCTAATGGAAAGAAAGTTTTTTGATTCAATTAAAATAAAACGATTGACTATATATAGTTTTGGATTTATAGTGATTGATATATACTGCCATCTATGAAAAAATGAGCATTACATTCTAACATAATAATCTAGACACATGTTTTATGTCATTTCACTTTAAAACTTCTATTTGGTGTTATTTTTTACGTTCTTATATGGCATATTTTTTATGATGGATTAGATGTTATTGATGTTTTGGATGAATGAGTTGGTATTTACTCAAATGTATCCATTAATGAAATATATAAATTAATTGATAGAATATATTTTTAACAAGAAATTTTAACATACAATGAATAGCATTGACATGTTTTGGAATAGTTTAGTTTAAATTTTGTTTTACATGTTGTGATTTTTTATTTTTAAAATGAAAAATAATTAGTTTTTTTACCTATAGTATACGAGTAATCTCATTTAATATTGTTAGAATGTTCTTTACAGGGTTGTGAAATATTTTAATTCATGAAAAATTTATGGGGAGATATTTATTATAGTGCACATTCTTGAATATTATTCAATAAAGTACCAATCTTTATTTCATTTGAACTTGAATATAGTGATTTATTTTGAAATGGATGTAATAATTCATATTAAAAATGATCTAAAATGTTGTGTAAATTTTCATTACCATCATAGGAAATTGTTTTTGAATTTTTTTATTGTCACATTCCATATATATCATTAAAATGTATACTAAATATCATTTTTCACAAAATAAATGTAAATATTATATAATGTTGTATTTATGGTTTACTAAAAATAAAATTATTTAAGAAAACTAAAAATAATTATTTATCTTAGATTATATTTTAATATAGTATAATTTATTATTTTTTATGGTTATAATTTTGTGAGTAAAAACATTAATGAAAATAAAAATAAATTAAGATGTACTGTTTTGAAAAGAATAGTAAATTCCTTGGAATCATTAATGTTATTTAATGTATTTATATAGTTTAGAATTCTTTAAAACACCTTTATAATTTTCAGGTTATTATGTCTTATGAGGTGGTTTGTAAAAAAAATTGAGGAAATAAAACACTAGTTTAGAGTAGATAGATAAAAAATATGATTGTTCTAGTGAGTATCTTATTTATTTATTAACTATGTATAAAAATTAAACAAATCATATTTAATGTTAATATTATTAATCAAGAAGTAATCTTGTGTTAAGTGAGTATATGTCAGGTAGTCCAAAATATAGGAAATTCCATACACGCATTCCCCCTACAAGCAGTGCCTCACATACCTTTCCTCTATAGTCACCCAAAAAATTTCCTCCCATCATGCATCCATCTTATATTTCTTTCCCAAACATGGGTATCCATAATTTTTTTTATATTATCCTAGTAAAATATAGGATTGTCTCTATACCTACACCTCATATCCTTTATTACATTTTCAACCTTCAAATATAGAGGGTACAATTATATTTTTTATTCCATGTCTATTCTTATACCCTCATACCCAGATTTGACATCCAAAGTCGAATACAGAGTATATTATTCCAGTTTCTCGACCCTAAAATAATATACTATATTGGGTGCTAATAAAAATTTCTACCAAAATTATTTAAAATGTAATAAAGATGATTAATTTGGATTAAATTTCAGTTATATATATGTTTGAAATATTTATTTATTTTTCAATAATCATATTTTAGTAATATATATTTTCATAAGAAGATGAATAATGTGGGAAATAGACATGCAAAAATCATGGTTTCGTATAATGAGGATATATAAACTATTTGAAAAGATATTAAATACTTGTGGCACTTCATGGGGACACTCAGTAGATAATGATATATTGTTCTAGGTCAAGAAATCCAATTGATAAATGTCAGATAAGAAATAGAAGAAAAGGGTAGGTTGAAATTTTTTATATTGTATTTTCAAGAAATTAATTTTTAATTTAAATATAATTTATTATTGAACAATTCATTTTAATATTCATCTATAATATAATTTCTCACAAGTTCAGCATGATGAGGGAGCTAGGTTAACTGAAGTAGGTGTGATTTGGTGGGCCTGCAATTGTGTACTACATGCTATATTGAAAAATATATATACAGAACATGTAAACACACCAATTAACAACGACTTCCAACTTTAACAATAAATTGAATAATTAAAAAATGGACAAAATCCCCATTCAAGGTAATTTAATGAATCATACATTTAATTTCTTATTTTCAATTTATATTCATTAATTGTTTAATATACTAAAAATAATTTAATTTTGGAATTAATGAGTGAAAAGTTTACTCCTAACATGAATTTTTTATAAGGATATTATTATCATGAATCAAAACAAAATTATATTTTTATAATTTTCATTCAACATTAGTTTATTTGTGAGGATGTAGGGAAATTATATTTTATTATGAACATACCAACTATTATTTTTTTGACAAATTCCTCATTTTCTACCATAGAGAAACTTGTTGTTAGGTGGAAAGAATAATAATGTAATAGATTTAGTCATCACTCTTACCATCATAAATAATAAAACCTTTTTTATTTCCAGATAAATTAAATTATTATGAACAATTTTATTAATTATAAAATAAACATAAATTTTAAAAAATAAATAAACATTACAATGAAAAATAAATGTATAATGAAAAATAAAATTATTTATAAACAAGTTGATCTGTTCGGTTGGATTAAAATATTTCTTACAAAGAAGTGTATAAAAATGATTATCATTGTGACTTATTTTAATTTCCATAATTAAAATGTAATTATAATTATTATTGAATATATATCTTCTTATTTACAAAACAACCCATATTGTAATAAGAGATTGAATAAACACTAAAAGATTAATTACACCCCATATTCTAATATAATAAAAATATTTTTTTAACATTATAGGTTGTAGTAATAGAGATATCTCAAAAATAAATGGTCCAAGGGATTGGGTTTTATGACTTAGGTTCAACCCATTTTATGTAAAATGTAATTGAATTCAAACACAATTTTAACAGTAGTACATTTTTATGACTAATGAAAAAGCATGTTTCATACAAGTAGTCATTAAATAAATTGAGCCCTAATTTATAAAAAGGATTATATTAGTTGATAATGAAGCTTCCAAATAGATCATATAATAATATATTTTTTGATAAAACATTGTTTTTATTTCACAAAACACCATATTTGGTGGGTTCGAAACATTTTTTGAGTGCACCACAAAATTCAAGCTCCCAAACATACATAAAAAATGAAATTATTAATAATAATTTAAATACATCTATAGAGTTTCATTGGAAATTTATAAATGTGTATATCATATTTAAAATTTATATAGTATTTGAATAAAAAAATAAAACATGACTAGATTGGTAATGTGATCTTGGGGGGCCATTAATCATGACTTCTAGTATGGATAAATTGAGAAGAGATAATATTAACATTATATCTATTATAGAAAACCAATTCCAATAATGTAATAATGATATAATGGCAATTTTATTAAATTATTTATGAATATTTGTCAAAATATAAAAGTTTCCATATTTATACTTCATCTATATAATATTTACCCATTCATAGGTTGTATATAACTAATCGAGCTCTTTTCTTTGTAGTACAAAACTAGAATATCTTTACAAAATAGTGGTACTTCGAATAGCACCCATACTAGACATAATCACCACACTAATGATATTATGTAGATTATTTATAGTAATAATATGCCTATAATAACATACTAATAATGAATTCATTTTGTTTGTAATTAGAGAAATTAGTTGATAGTTTCACATTAATGGGAGAGTGTTGATTCTGAAAAATGTATGGACATCATGTACAAATAACACATGAGTATCCTTTTAAATTATCTCAGTTTATTTATCATTTAATTAACTATAATATCAATTAATATCTCCATTTATATATACCTTCCCCTCTTCTAAATTTTTTTGACAACAGAGAGTGTTTAAATAAAAAATTTTGATGTGTTTCTTCATTAAAAAATTCATAATCTATCTTCAACTAATTCAATGATGTCAAATAATGTTAATTATCATTCATAACATTTATTTTTATTGAATATTCACTTCTTATTTCAAAATTATTAAGATTAATGGAATTTTCATTAATAGAATGTTCATCAATACATTTATTTTCATGTTATAAAGTCTTCGCATCATCCATTTCTGGGTGATATTTCCTGATTTTTTATCATATTAAAAAGACTAAACTTATTACCATATTTCGACATTATTATTTTCTACCTCTTATAAAAAAATCAAATGAATATTTTTTTTCTATGTATTCCTGACATGAATGTAATTTTTTTAGGTATTTTTATGTTTAAAGTATCCATGTATAATTAAGTAGAATTTGATAGAATAAAAAATAACAATTGGAGGTGGACTAAATGAATTTTGAGTGGGAAAATTGGTGTTTTGTTCAAGCATGCATTGAATAAAAAATAAATTACCAAGATTTTAATAGAAATATAACAAATTATGAAAGATATCACTTCCTAGAACTTGTACAATAAGTATTGGTTAATATTTATTTTAGAAAATATATTTTGATTAATAATTTCTCTTAAAAACCATGTAAACATAATTAAACATCAATGAACACAATAATACACATTATTGGAAAAGAAATGTATATACTACTTATTTTTATTTAGAGAATTAGAATTATAAAATTAATTACTAATGATGTGTTAAAATAAAAATTACATACACCCACCGAATAGGTAATGGAAAAACCAAAACAAATTGAACTATAATAAACTAAATTGAATCATCTCCAAATTTATATGAGGTAGGTCAATTGTTCCCTTTTTTCAAATATGATTTATTATATCCATTAAATTAATGTTTAAGGATGGTTTATAAAATAGTGTTTTCTAGTTCTTTTATCAATTGGTTGGTGTATTGTTTTTTGGTTGATTAGAATATAAGATGTTAACTTCATAGAATATTATAATAAATTAGATGGTCATTTAATTGAATTTAATTTTTGTTGCTTTCAGTCTATTTGGTTTTATGAAATTTGAAAAACATGGTTATTGTATTTCTGTCTCAAAATCATTGAATTACTATGTGGAAAAGGTTATTTTTTAATCCGTTGAGTCCTTTTATAATGATAATTAATTTTTCTAAAAATTGTATTCCTTGTAAAGAAACATATGAAATAAGTGTGTAATGAAATATATTCATTCTATGGGGAACACTAAATTGAAATATCATGAAATTTAATTGGTAATATATTATTAAAAATTGAATATTAATTTAATTTATTATTTATTTATGTTTAATTTTCAAAGGGAATCATGTAATAAATATTAATGGATGTGTTCCTGGAATATATTTTTCTTGTTCTCATAAAAAATGAAACATAAAAGTCATGTTAATTAGGAGAAACAATAATAAATTGAATTATTTTTAGTATTTTTATGTTATATTTCATAATATATGATCATTTATTTATTTTCATTTAATGAGATAGTTTTTAATCCAAATAACGATATTTTTAAAACAATTGATCCATTAAATAAATTTATGAAAATATGTCAAAAAATATTACGATTTATAATATCAAACTTATTTTCATTGAGAGAAACATTACTAAAAACATTAAAATGGTCTGATAAGAGTTTTTTGGGTATTATTGATAGATGAATATTTAGATAATTTCCCCCGTATTGTAACACCCCAAGCTTCTACGGTACACTTCTCTTTGAATAATGTGATAGTGTGTGTTGTACGCAACGCCGAGTTCTAACACACCATAACCAATCAAACTAGCCATTATGAATAGTAATAACTAATTTTCGAAATTATATATATTTTATATTTTAAAATGGTCTTCATTTCTGGATTCGGAATATCGAATTTAGCCTAAGGTGAAATTTTGGTACTTTTCGGATAACTTTCATATTTTGATGAATAGTGAAAATTACTAAATTTTAATTAAAAACAACTTTTTTAATCAAAATAATTAATAGTGATAAATTATGAATTTGAGTGGTTTTAAAGTATATTTAGAATATATTTTTACAATTTAATATAATGTTGGTCATTGGACATAATTTTACAATTAAACCGAACATTAACAAGTGTCAATCTTTTTATAGTTATTATCTCTTAAAAACACGCTTTTTGTTTTGACAGCAGGAATTAATTTTAAATTAATTTCTGCCACTTATATGTTTTTAATTTAGAAAAATGGATTCCATATTTGGAATCAGGATTTCCAAATTGTGTAAACATTTATCTTTTATTTTTAGAAATTTTGAATAATTACTGCGGTAAATATTTTATTTACCATGGTTAAGGGTAAATCCGGTAAATAAGGGTTAAAAAATAATATTATAATAATACTAAATTACTCTAAAACGTGTCCTAGCCTTATTGGTTGATACATTTTCGACCATAGGCATCTTTGGGTAGATTTTGGGAACCCATGGTGCCACTTGTAGGTGATAGGGACACTTTATTTTAATTAAGTTAAAATTAATACAAAAATGACACAAGCATATATCTTTTAGAAAATCAATTATTACATAGGGTTATATATGTTGGATTTTAGATTATAAATATTCATTAGAAATATAACAATATTTCCTACATAATTATAGATTATTTATAATTTTTAGACATTATATAATTTATTTTATTTATGACACAATGATGATGCAGTAATTACTAAAATAGCGAAAAATTAAATTAATTGAGATTATAAATACCCAAATAAATATAATATGAAACTTTTAATGAATTAAAAGAATTTTATAGGATAATATGATATATTAGGATTGATTTAATTTACTTTTTTCGAAGTAATAAATCTGTTATGAGTTTCAAAAAAATCAACTATTGAATAGTGTCAAAATTGTCATAAAAGAGTTCTTAAAACAAATATTATATTATTAATTGATATTAAATTCCTAAAAATCTAAGGATCGGCCAAGAGACTTATATCATGATTTTTTCATCATTAATGGACCACTTGGGGGTCTCTTGGATGTATATAGTAAGTTTATTAACCATATTATATAAAAATACAAAGAGAAATTGTAAAAGTGAAACTAATTAACTTAGAGTTAATACTTAAATATAAGGTTAATATAAGTACCCAAACCTGTATAAATTCTATTGGTTGAGTTTTTTTCGACCCATACCCACCTTAAAATTTAAATAATCAACTTTGGAACCATTGGAAACCTATTATGAATTTATTATAAACTAATATCTTGAGCTTTTCCAAAGGTGCCCCTCACCCCTCTTATAAAAGGGCACTCCTCCTTCTCATTTATTCACACCATAAAAGCCTTTTGGATCGGCCAAACTCTACCCAAATACTCTCCCAACATCCCTCACTACATCCTAGAGGCCTTAGTTTGATCAGAAAGCCAACTTAAGGAGCCCTTTTGATCAAATCAAAAGGAAGAACTCAAAGAAGAGGTAATGATTTCACCACCCTTTTTCCAAGTTCATTTCTTCTTCCACTTCTTCTTACTTTGTTTTTACCATTCTAAAATAATAACTCCAGTATCATATATATACTGTGATGTTATTATAAATATGGTACAACCATATTCAGTATTCTATCCACCCTTTGAATAAACATGTCACCATACGTGCGTACGTACGGCTTACCGTCTCCACGTCGTGGTGTAAGTGTTATTCAATAAAATATTATTTGGATGGGTATAATAATGATGTGTAACTCATGTAAATAATAAATATAACATGTTAATGATTCAGTATATATTATATACCATACATTTATATATTATTTTAATATCAAAAGAATGATATTGTCGCTCGTGCGTACGTCCGGACTACCGTCTCCACGAATGCGATGAGATTCATTCTCCATCGTATCCATTCAAGTATAATTATCATTTGATGACTTAAAAAATTATTATTAAGGACTTTATATCATTCTGGATATGAATAATATACAACCTATCCTTTACAGACATGTCTTACGTAACAAAATATATAAAAGAAAACAAGTAAGTTAACACCCGAAACAACGATAATACTAAGATATTATTATCTAATCAATATTAAAAGATCATATATGATATCATATTAATGTATATGATTCTTGTATAATTTCATAACAATTATTTCACCATTATACAGGAGTTTAACCTACCACAACCAAGGAAAAGTACAAGGTAAGGGGTTTTCATCTCACTCCTTATTCCGGTGAGATTCATGCCATATTTCCACCATCACCTTTTGTGTGGTGTATGTACTGCCAATAATTACATTCTTTATGTAATACACTCAAATTTATGTGTATTTACATATTCATTTTATTATACCTCTTTTATGGGTTGTATGTTTCATAAGTCACCAAATTGGTAAGGGTTATTTCACAATCTCTTCATTATCCGAGGTTGTTTATATGTAATAATCTACAGAGATATCATTATCATCCACATCCATTTTTCTTCAAAATTTATTTCAAAACATTTTTATTATTTACAATAATATGGGTTAAAGTCATTTATACCCTTGTTTGACTTTTTATAAGAGGAATCTTTCCGTCGTTTTCAAAACAAGGTCCTTTTTAACCTTTTCGACAGAATTAAGGTACGGATGTTTTTTTTAACTTATACAGCGAGTGTGGTTATTTCCGGCCGTTATAAAATCTTCAAAGCTTCCCTTACAATCTTATAAGATTATTTTCAATTTAAATGTTTTATTTTATAATTATGTGACTTTTAAATGATTTCAAAAAAAGAGATATTTCTCTCAAATATATGAAAATCCAGTGCAAATGTATACGTATTTAACGCAAGCTTAAAAATGTTTTTAGAAAACCTGACTCTCGAGTGTGTTAGATAATAAGGGATTAGAAGTGGACCCATCATGGCCTATAATTAGTCGAGCAGTCTCAGAATTAGTTATTTTTTTTTCAAAAGCTTGCATAATGATTTCAGAAAAACACTGGAGTATTTTTTATCAATTTTAAACGTAAGTATTTTATAAAAAAATTGCATCGGTAGGTCTCATGAGACAATCTAGTGTCTTGGCACAAGGCCTTGGCAAAATCTTATTTGTAGTCTTGGCACGAGGCCTTGGCTATGTGGTTATGATAGTCTGGCATTATGCATTCCAACATTATGAAAGTGGTTGTTGATATTGCATGTGATTATTCGATTACTAGAATATCCATGTGAACAAGTAAATGGAATTATTTCATTTTACTTTTGCCATACTATGTTGAAGTTCAAGTTTAAAAGGCTTTTGTTTTAGTTATACATAGCCTTAAATGTTTATTCTTATTTATGATAGTTTCTGGTATATTGTTATCCTTACTGGGCATTTGAGATCACCCCTTTTCTATGTTTTATTTTTTCCAAGAAGTGAAGAAGTAAATTATGAATGACCTGCAGGGAAATTATGTGGGGATATGAGTGTGGTTTATGGAGACAATATGTTGTTGTAGTAGTTTTTTTATTTTATGATGTAATGTAAGACTTATGAATATATCTAGTGTTTCCAAGGCTACTAAACCAATTGGTCATTCGAGATTTGATCTTTCTTGTGATCATGCCAATGTTATGTAATAATGCATCGACTCTGGGTAACTAGGGTCGGGGCGTTACAGTTGGTATCAGAGGAAGTTTAGTACAAACCTTGGAAGATAGATTTAGATAAACTCTAATTAGAGCACGTAGACCTAATATGAACTTTGAGGATTAGTAAAAAATAACTTCCTAGAATTTTGGTATTGTAGAGATTTTGTGAGTTTTCCGAGGAATACATCCCTGTCTGGATACGAGAAGGTAGAGGCGGCTCTGGCACAGATGTACCTAGGGGTAAAACCCGAAAACACCGATTTGAGCTAGACTTGAACGTGAACTGGTGCACGACAACGGGCCTTGCTGCACTCTTGGTTACAACACTCCCAGGGGATATGCTTAGGATAACTCTCATTTTCTTGACAAATAATTATGAAGGGTTTATGAGTGTATACTTCCTCAATGAAAACATTTTTATGATTATGGATTATATCCATAAATAGTTCAATTTATGTTATGTGTTTTATAAGTATTTTGATTCATAACCTGATCTAGTTTATGCCATTGTTTAGAAATGGTACCTAGTGGTAGAAATGGAAACCGTATCAATGCACACACTCCATGTAGGGATTTCCCTCCTACTCAAGATAATTATAGTGGAGCTGGTGATGCAACTGATGCCGATCAGCTTATCACCATACTGGGACAACTTACTCAGGTTATGAATAATAACCTTACCCGTATGGAGCACCCTGATCCGCAGTGTGGAGGATCAATGTTAGATCGATTCATGAGGCAACAACCACCAACGTTCAATGGGAGTAAAAATCCCTTAGTAGCTAAGAAATGGATATTTTCCCTAGAGAAAATATTTCAGGCTTTGGGGAGTAGTGAAAAGGAAAAAAGTTATCATGGCAGTTTACCGCCTCACTGGAGATGCTGATCAATGGTGGTCATTGATTCATAATACAAAGGAAGATGATGAAGTATCAAATATGGAATAGAGGGAGTTCAAAGATCTGTTTTTAGAAAAATACTTTTCTCGCGACAATCGAGCAGATATGGAAAGGCAATTTCAAAGTCTGAGACAAAAGGAGGATGAGAATGTCACAAAGTATGAGGCTAACTTTACAAGGTTAGAAAGGTATGTTCGTGATTATATACGTAACCCAAGAAGTAAGATTGATCATTTCATTGATGGGTTAAAACCATTTCTCCGTCGAGAATTAGTCTCACAATCCTTTTCGTCGTAGGAAGACATTGTCTCATGTGCTATCAAGACCGAAAAGGAATTCTCTAAGTCTTATGACTTTAAAGCAAAGCAAGAGAAGAAGAGACATTCTGATCAATTTGGGAATGGAAATAAGGGGAAGAAGGGAAAGGTTGAATATCCATGTTGTGGTAAATGCGGGAAGAAACATCCTGGTACTTGCTTGAAGGGAATGGGAGTCTGTTACAAGTGTGGTGAAAAAGGCCACCAAGCTCGTGATTGCAAGGGGAAGAAGGAAGCTACCAACGTTCAGTGCTACAATTGCAGGGAGATTGGGCATTATACAAATGCATGTCCTAATCGTCAGGAGAACTTACCTCAGAAAATGCCAAGGGATCAAGGCCAGGCTTATGCTATCCCTACTGCTGAGGTAGAAGCTCCGAAAGACGTGGTGGCAGGTAATTTAATGGTTTCCTCAAGTTTAGAAAATACATTATTTTACTCTGGATCATCTCATTATTTCATATCTTCCCAGTTTGCTAAGAAAATTAGATATTTCCAATTTGATTTAATAAGGGAATTGTCAGTTAAAACACCTAAGGGAAGAATCATTGCAACAATGTTTTGTGAATCAGTCCCCATTAGAGCACATAAATGCTCTTTATCGGATGATCTCGTCGTCATACCTATGATTGAGTTTGATATAATCCTCAGTATGGACTGGCTTTCGGACTATGATGTGAAGATTTATTGTATGAAGAAAGAGGTTACGATTCTTGATGATAATGATAAGGAACACATTATCTTTAGAGCATAATCGTCACCACCTAATTCTTATTTAGATCCACCCACAGTAGCTCAACTTAATTCAATTATCGGGGAGGAAGAGAATGAAATAACTGTCGGTGAGGAAAGGAATGTTCAAATAGTGGATGTACCTGTTGTGAAAGAATTTGTAGATGTATTTCCGGAAGATTTACCTGGACATCCTCCAGAACGAGAAGTTGAGTTTTCCATTGATTTGATTCCAGGATCAAGGCCTATATCGAATACCACTTATAGAATGGCCACTATAGAATTAGTTGAAATAAATAAACAACTAGAGGAATTGAGTAATAAGGGATTTATTCTCCCAAGTGTTTCTCCATGGGGTGCCCCTATTCTTTTCGTTAAAAAGAAAGATGGATCTATGAGGTTATGTATCGACTACAGGGAGATCAATGCTATAACGATAAAGAACAAGTATCCCCTACCTCGTATTGATGATTTATTTGACCAACTACATGGAGCTCAATACTTTTCAAAGATTGACGTTCGATCTGGATACCATCAGTTGTGTGTGAAGAAGGAAGACATTCCGAAGACAGCATTTCGAACCAGGTACGGGCATTACGAGTTTACCGTAATGCCGTTTGGATTGACTAATGCACCCTCTGTATTCATGGATCTGATGAATACAGTTTTCAAGGAGTATCTCGATGAATTTGTTTTGGTATTTATTGATGATATCTTGGTATACTCCAAAACCTACGAAGATCATGAAAATCACTTGCGCATTATCTTGAAGACTCTGAGGAGGCATGAATTATATGGGATGTTTAGCAAGTGTGAATTCTGGCTTCAAGAGATTTCTTTTCATGGCCACATTGTCTCTAAAGATGGAATCTCTGTTGATCCTTCTAAGACCAAGGCAATCCAAGAATGTCCAGCACCTACGAGTATAACTGAGGTACGCAGTTTTATTGGTTTGGCAGGTTATTATCGACGTTTCGTCCATAATTTTTCCCGATTGGCTAACCCATTAACGAAGCTCACACGTAAAGGGGTTAAATTTGTTTGGACAAAAGAGTTTGAAGAATGTTTTGAAGAACTGAAGAGAATATTATTCAATGCTCCTATATTGACTCTACCATCGGGGAATGATGGGTTCATTATTTATAGTGATCCATCAAAGAAAGGACTTGGTTGTGTCCTTATGCAGAATGATAGAGTTATTTCCTATGCATCATGACAGTTGAAAATTCATGAACAAAACTATCCTACTCATGATCTTGAGTTAGCAGATGTGATCTTTTCTATGATGATATGGAGGCACTACCTCTATGGTGAAAAATGTGAGATATATACTGATCACAAGAGTTTGATGTATATTTTCTCACAAAAAGAACTCAACATGAGGAAAAGGAGATGGCTTGAATTACTAAAGGATTATGATTGCATGATGCACTACCACCCGGGGAAAGCAAACAAGGTGGCAGATGCTTTGAGTAGAAAAGACCATGGAGTTTCGAACAATATGAGAATTGAAGGGGATCCAATTTTCATAGATCTAGTGAAGATGGACATGGGAATTATCAGGGAAGGTGAAACATCAATACTTTTTCAAATGTTTGCCAAACCATCTTTACTAGAAAGGATTAAGAGTTCTCAGACTGATGATGAATAATTTCAAAAGAGGATTAAAGCTGTGAATGATGGGAGATTGAGAGACTTTGTGTATGAAGATGGAATTTTGAAATTTGGGAAGAGACTTTGTGTTCCCGATTTACCTAATCTAAAAAGGGAATTTTTGGATGATGCTCATAGTTCAAATTTCTCTATACACCCTGGGAGCACGAAAATGCATAGATATTTGAAGGAACATTTTTGGTGGGACAACATGAAGAGGGAGATTGCTGATTTTGTGTTAAGATGTATGGTTTGTCAACAAGTGAAAGCTGGAAGGCAACAGCCTGGAGGAGTCATGCAACCTCTTCCCATACCGGAGTGGAAATGGGACAATATTACGATGGACTTTGTCATGGGGATACCAAAGACTCCTAGAAGGAATGATGCAATATGGGTTATTATAGATCGTCTTACCAAGTCAGCACATTTTCTTGCTATAAGAGAAGATCTACCCCTGGAACGTCTATCAGGACTATATATTAATGAAGTTGTGAGACTTCATGGAGTACCCCTATCGATTGTTTCTGATCGTGATCCCCATTTTACTTCAAGATTTTGGAAAAGTCTTCAGAAATCCCTAGATACTGAACATCATTTGAGCACTGCTTACCACCCTCAGACAGGTGGACAATCAGAACAGACTATTCAGACCTTAGAAGACATGTTTAGATCTTGGTCACTTGACTTTCAGGGTATGTGGGATCAATATTTACCACTGGTAGAATTTTCCTATAATAATAGCTTCCATTCGAGTATTCAGATGGCACCATATGAAGCGTTATACGGAAAGAGATGTCGTACACCAACCTGTTGGGATGACGTTGGTGAAAGAAAACTTGTAGGCCCAGAACTGGTGGAGGAAACGGTGGAAAAGGTGAAGGTAATCCAAAATCATATCAAAGCAGCTCAATGTAGGTAGAAGAGCTATGCCAATAATCGAAAGAAGGATTTGGAATTTCAAGTCAGTGATCATGTTTTCCTGAAGGTATCTCCATGGAAGGGAGTCATACGTTTTGGTAAGAAAGGTAAATTGAGTCCCAGGTACATCGGACCCTTCGAAGTTCTAGAACGTATTGGGGTTGTAGCTTACGGATTGGCAATGCCGCCAAGTCTCTCCAAATTTCACGATGTGTTCCACATATCTCTGTTGAGGAAATACATGCCTGACCCAACGCATGTACTCACCTATGAGGAATTAGAACTAGAACCTGATCTGTCTTATTGCGAAGAGCCCGTCAGGATTCTCGATACGAGAGAACAAGTGCTGAGAAACCGGACGACGCGTCTGGTAAAAGTTTTGTGGAGAAACCATAAGATGGAAGAGGCAACGTGGGAACCCGAGGAACTTATGATGAAGAACCACCAGAGCCTTTTCATGCGGTAGTATTCTAGAAATTTCGAGTACGAAATTATTTGAAGGAGGGGAGAATGTAACACCCCATGCTTCTACGGTATGCTTCTCATTGAATAATGTGATAGCGTGTGTTGTACGCAACACCGAGTTCTAACACACCATAACCAATCAAACTAGCCATTATGAATAGTAATACCTAATTTTGGAAATTATATATATTTTATATTTTAAAATGGACTTCATTTATGGATTCGGAATATCGAATTTAGCCTAAGGTGAAATTTGGGTACTTTTCAGATAACTTTCATATTTTGATGAATAGTGAAAATTACTAAATTTTAATTAATAACAACTTTTTTAATCAAAATAATTAATAGTGATAAATTATGAATTTGAGTGGTTTTAAAGTATATTTAGAATATATTTTTACCATTTAATATAATGTTGGTCATTGGACATAATTTTACAATTAAACCGAACATAAACAAGTGTCAATCGTTTGATAGTTATGATCTCTTAAAAACACGCTTTTTGTTTTGACAGCGGGATTTAATTTTAAATTAATTTCATCCACTTCTGTGTTTTGAATTTAGAAAAATGGATTCCATATTTTGAATCAGGATGTCCAAATTGTGTAAATAGGTAACTTTTATTTTTAGAAATTTTGAATAATTACTGCGGTAAATATTTTATTTACCATGGTTAAGGGTAAATCCCGTAAATAAGGGTTAAAAAATAATATTATAATAATACTAAATTACCCTAAAACGTATCCTATACTTATTGGATGATACATGTTCTACCATAGGCATATTTGGGTTGATTTTGGGAACCCATGGGGCCACTTGTAGGTGATAGGGACACTTTATTTTAATTAAGTTAAAATGAATACAAAAATGACACAAGCATATATCTTTTAGAAAAACAATTATTACATAGGGTTATATATGTTGGATTTTAGATTATAAATATTCATTAGAAAGATAAAAATATTTTCCACATAATTATATTTTATTTATAATTTTTATAAATTAAATAATTTACTTTATTTATGACACAATGATGATGCAGTAATTACTAGAATAGCGAAAAATTAAATTAATTGATATTATAAATACCCAAATAAATATAATATGAACCTTTTAATGAATTAACCTAATTTTCTAGGATAATATGATATATTATTATTGATTTAATTTACTTTTTTCGAAGTAATCAATCTGTTATGAGTTTCAAAAAAATCAACTATTGAATAGTGTCAAAATTGACATAAATGAGGTTTTAAAAAAAATATTATATTATTAATTGATATTAAATTACTAAAAATCTAAGGTTAGTCCAAGAGACTTATATAATGATAGGTTCATCATTAATGGACCACTTGGGGGTCGCTTGGATGTATATAGTAAGTTTATTAACCATATTATATAAAAATACAAAGAGACATTGTAAAAGTGAAACTAATTAACTTAGAGTTAATACTTAAAGATAAGGTTAATATAAGTACCCAAACCTGTATAAATTCTATTGGTTGAGTTGTTTTCGACCCATACCCACCTTAAAATTTAAATAATCAACTTTGGAACCATTGGAAACCGATTATGAATTTATTATAAACTAATATCTCTAGCTTTTCCAAAGGTGCCCCTCACCCCTCTTATAAAAGGGCACTCCTCCTTCTCATTTCTTCACACCTTCAACGCCTTTTGGTTCGGCCAAACTCTACCCAAATACTCTCCAAACTTCCCTCACTATAACCTAGAGGCCTTAGTTAGATCATAAAGCCAACCTAAGGATCCCTTTTGATCAAATCAAAAGGAAGAACCCGAAGAAGAGGTAATGATTTCACCACCCTTTTTCCAAGTTCATTTCTTCTTCCACTTCTTCTTCCTTTGTTGTTACCATTATAAAATAATAAATCCAGTATCATATATATACTTTGATGTTATTATAAATATTGTACAACCATATTCATTATTCTATCCACCATTTGAATAACATGTCACCATACGTGCGTACGTACGGCTTACCGTCTCCACATCATGGTGTAATTGTTATTCAATATAATATTATTTGGATGGGTATAATAATGATGTGTAACTCATGTAAATAATAAATATAACAAGTTAATGATTCATTATATATGATATACCATCCATTTATATATTATTTTAATATCAAAAGAATGATATTGTCGATCGTGCGTACGTACGGACTACCGTCTCCACGAACGCGATGAGATTCATTCTCCATTGTATCCATTCAAGTATAATTATCATTTGATGATTTAAAAAATGATGTTTAAGGACTTGATATAATTCTGGATATTAATAATATACAACCTATCCTTTACAAACATTTCTTACGTAACAAAACATATAAAAGAAAACAAGTAAGTTAACACCCGAAACAACGATAATACTAAGATATTATTATCTAATCAATATTAAAAGATCATATATTATATCATATTAATGTATATGATTCTTGTATAATTTAATAACAATTATTTCACCATTATACAGGAGGTTAACCTACCCCAACCAAGGAAAATTACAAGGTAAGGGGTTTTCATCTCACTCCTTATTCCCGTGAGATTCATGCCATATTTCCACCATCACCTTTTGTGTGGTGTATGTACTGCCCATAATTATATTCATGGTGTAATACACTCTAATTTATGTGTATTTACATAATAATTTTATGATACCTCTTTTATGGGTTGTATGTTTCATAAGTTACCAAATTGGTAAGGGTTATTTCACAATCTCTTCATTATCCGAGGTTGTTTATATGTAATAATCTACTGGGATCTCTTTATCATCCACATCCATGTTTCTTCAAAATGTATTTCAAAACATTTCTATTATTTACAAGAATATGGGTTAAAGTCATTTATACCCTTGTTTGAATTTTTATAAGATGAATCTTTCCATCGTTTTCAAAACAAGGTCCTTTTTAACCTTTTCGACAGAATTAAGGTAAGAATGTTTTTTTTAACTTATACAGCGAGTGCGGTTATTTTCCTGCCGTTATAAAATCTTCAAAGCTTCCCTTACAATCTTATAAGATTATTTTCAATTTAAAGGTTTTATTTTATAATTATGTGACTTTTAAATGATTTCAAAAAAAGAGATATTTCTCTCAAATATATGAAAATCCAGTGCAAATGTATACGTATTTAACGCAAGATTAAATTTTTTTAGAAAACCTGACTCTCGAGTGTGTTAGATAGGAAGAGATTGGAAGTGGACCCATCATGGACTATAATTAGTCGAGCAGTCTCAGAATTAGTTATTTTTTTGAAAAGCTTGCATAATGATTTCAGAAAAACACTGGAGTATTTTTTAGCAAGTTTAAACGTAAGAATTTTATAAAAAAAATTGCATCGGTAGGTCTCATGAGACAAACTAGTGTCTTGGTAAATGGCCTTGGAAAAATATTATTTGTAGTCTTGGCACGAGGCCTTGGCTATGTGGTTATGATAGTCTGGCATTATGCATTCCAACATTATGAAAGTGATTATTGATATTGCATGTGATTATTCGATTAGCAGAATATCCATGTGAACAAGTAAATGACATTATTTCATTTTACTTTTGCCATACTATGTTGAAGATCAAGTTTAAAAGGCTTTTGTTTTAGTTATACATAGCCTTAATTGTTTATTCTTATTTATGAAAGTTTCTGGTATATTGTTATCCTTAATGGGCATTTCATCTCACCCCTTTTCTATGTTTTATTTTTCCCAGGAAGTGAAGAAGTAAATTATGAATGACCTGCAGGGAAATTATGTGGGGATATGAGTGTGGTTTATGGAGACAATATGTTGTTGTAGTAGTTTTTTTATTTTATGATGTAATGTAAGACTTATGAATATATCTAGTGTTTCCAAGGCTACTAAACCAATCGGTCTTTCGAGATTTGATATTTCTTGTGATCATGCCAATTTTATGTAATAATGCACCGACTCTGGGTAACTAGGGTCGGGGCGTTACACGTATCATATAACTACATATAAAAATTTCATTCTATTTTTGAATATAATCAGAAAAAATTATTAATGTGGTCAAATGTTAAATATTTATAACACAATTATTTATCCCATATTAGAGAAGAATAAAAATTGAATATTTGGAAGCAAATTTATATAAGTCAATGATATCATATAATGATTTTTTATTAATGGAGAATAAAATTGATTACCAGTGTTAGAATATGATGTACAATAATGTGGACTGTTAGATTATATTGACTTCATTCTTATGAACCAAAAACATATAAATCATTAATGTTAATAACTGAGGAAAATTATATACACAGTTCTACTACTGCATTAAAAACATCTCTTGTAAGGTTGTTTTTATAAAAAAAATTAGTTTAAATACCAATATATTTTCTAATTCTATATTAATGAAACAACTAATAATGTAAATATATAGGCACTGCTAGAGTAATAGTATTAGTCTAAAGAAACATATGAATATACATATTCATTTTTAGTTTAATACTGCTAAATTTTTTGGATGGATTACTTTTGTAAATCACTGATCCTAATATTATCTATAAGAGGGGAATGCTACCATATTGTTAATATAGTTGAGATGATGCAAATTAAGTGAGATATGTGAAAATGTAATTTTTTTACAAATTATGATAGTATAGTATTGTTGTGATTACTTTATTTAATTGACGATTCTCAACAGTGACTATTTTAGTCTATAGATGTAAATCATCTAGGAATAATCGAGATACTATGAATGATTGTGTTTCTGGTCTTACATATAAAAAATAAACATCAAAATTCCAGGAAACATAAGGTTACATATGAATAAAATATTAATTTTTATTTAATTTGAATTTTTCTACATTGTAGTTTACTAAAGCGATCAGGTGATTAAATTATAAAGCATTATTAGTGGAAAACATCTTATAAGATTTGATTAACAATAGATGTAACAATGTTCTACTAATATTGTCTATATAGAATGTACGCCAGTGCAACAATGAAATAATAATGTTTTTGAAAATAAATTTTATTATATCAGAATTATCATAATGAACTAAAATGTGTGGATATTTAATCTTTTACTATTTTATTGATGTTATAATACTGTTATAAATAATTTTTATATTCTAACTTCTCATTCTAGTCTATGTTTGATTTATGCTTATACAGAAATTATGCAAGATAAATTATGATAGTAAATTATAATAGACTAATTTATATGTAGGAAATCAAATATTAATTTGTTTATTTGTAAATATATTCAATTACATATATTTTAATCATTTAAATATGAATAATTTGTTCTATAAGAATCTCTAGTGTAATGTTGGTAGAGTATGTAGTAAAAGTGTAATTATTATATTTATTTTTTAATTTAATTTTAGAACCATTTATTCAGTTTTACATTATATAAATGTTGGGATTGATCAACAATTTCATGGAATTAATGATGAAACTAATATTAATATAACACACTTAAAAACGTAGGGAAAATAGTAAGATGTTATGTGTTATTGAAATTGAAATGTTAAATAAGCCATGGTGGGTGAATAATAATTTCCTAATGTTTTTGTTATGACAAGTTGTAACAGCATAAATCTATTTAATCTGGTTCTTCTACAAAACATATACTAATTTGTTTCATTTAGTCATCCTAAAAGTTAAAATTAATCACAACTCCTATGAAATAAATTAATATAATAATTAAAAATATATATGTATAACAAATTTTAAAAAAATTACATCTAAAGTCTAATTTAAAAGCAGAAATATGTGTCACCCTACATAAAAATTTCTCTTTGATGGCATTACATATTAATTTTAATAGCATGTATTTTTCTATCAAAACACTTTAAAAACATATCATGTTTAACATATATGAACTATATCCTAGGATACATTTTCTATACGAATTGGATGCAATTAATAAAAAATTTAGATTAATTTATTTTATAAGTTACATTCTTATTTTGTACTTTTTTTAATCAACTACAATGGTTAAAAATATATATTTGATTTATTCAATCTCTAGAATAAATGGATCCCAACACATCTGGACCAAATGATCATTTACATTTTATCTTAGTTGAAAATCATGATGGTATATCTTTTTGTAAACCTAGAAGTAAAATTATACTACAAAAATATTTGACATAATATGTTGAGTATTCTAGAAGTACTAAAAGGGTGGTTAATGGAGAATAAATAAATTTCACCATCTATATAGAAATGAAAAAAGTTCAACAATAGTCTCAATAGAATCTATATAAATCAAAATGAATAATTGTTCAAATTGATAAAATATATTCTCTCTTCACAACTACCAGAGTAGTGCTTAAAAAATTGGTGGATTTATAATAAGTATGTGCATGTTTCATAGGGTTGGTGATGACTGTGTAGATGATGATTAATATATAGATTATGTTGTTAGAGTGGATGAAAATGATTAAGAAGGTGTTGGAGGAGTGGCTGATGAAGATATCTAGGGTGTTGGTGCTGACGATGATGATATTGGTATTGGTGGCCTATGCATTGATAGTTATGATATCAGTTATAATAATAATTATTTTTGAGATGACATTATAGACATAAGTTGTTGATAGTTTCTGTAACTATACTTTGGTTTTTATTTTTAATAAATTTTTTATTTTTTAAATATTTTTTTTCTTTGTATTTGGGGTTGAATTTTTTTGGGAAAAGGATGTTGTAGGTGGTGTATTTGGTGTTCTGTAGGTGGTTTAGACGGCCAAGAAGTACTGTATGGCCTGCAATTTTATATTTTTAGGTGTTTTATATAATGGTAGTTTGTCTATTAGGTCTATGATATTTTATTATATTAAATATTTAAAATACATAGCCTACATCTATAGTTTTATCATGGAATTAGGTTTTAAAATCCACAGTTTAACCCTGGATATAGCTATCAATGTCAATGATTTAATCTACGTAAATATAAAACGGGCTTCAATGATTTTAACTGTAGATCTAGGCTTTAATATCTTTTCATTAATCGGGTATATATTTACAAATTTACACAATTTAAAATATGGAAATATGTATTAATATCCACTATTTAAAAATAGATATATTTAGAAATTGGTACTGTTTAAAATGTGGTAGTGTGCAACCTATTTCCATGGTTAAAACTAAGGAAATTTCTAAATCCTACTATGGTTGATTATACCACTACAGTTAGGAAAATCATTGAAATATTCTATTTTAATGGTTTTTTATAATTTTTTGGTAGTTTTAAACCATGGTCATGGGTGTATTTTGGGGTTGTGTGGAAACTCCATTCACAAATTAAAAGGTAAATATCTAATTTTATTGGATACCTAGGTCGATATAAAAGACTGATATGGAACAGTATCAAATAAATAATTACCTAAATTTGAATATTTGATTATAGTACATTCCACCACATCAATGGGGGATTTCACCTCAACTGTAGTAATCACCTAAGATTGGATTACTCCCCAATAAATCTTATGTGGTGGATTCCCACAATGATTTGGACATTCATTTGAATAGTTTCCCATCTTTCTATAGATGAATAACTGAATAACAGTTTTTAAGTTTTTTTCATTGAGTTATTTTTCATAGTGACCCTCATCCCGACACTTATAACAAACTGTTAATCCATTCGATAATTCCATAGGGTGATTCATTCTATAGTTTTGACAGGATAGAAATAAATATGTTTTCTTCAGCATCTTTGATGCATTTAATTTTTCATGATGTTCTAATGGATAATTATTGTCTTTATTTCCATTGAATATGTCAGATATAGAGAATTTATTCTCTATTTTGATGGCACACAAATATATTTCTTAATATTATGAAATCTTTTAAGACACCTGCACCCATCTGAGAGTTGGGTTATTCCCATCAATAAAATTATCATATTTTACTCCATGATGGGTAATTAATACATTTCATAATACGATAACATTGTAAAGGTACCTTCATGCTGAACAAAATATTCTTTGTACATTTCCTTTTTTCAAAATAACATTATCATCATTTAAATTTATTGATCATGAGTGAAATATTTATTAAATAATTCATCATAAAATACATCAATTCAATTATTTTTACTTCCTCTTACTCTCTACTATTTTCTATTAATGAACACCACGTATCCACCTCGCCTTTAATGAAATACATTGGATGTGCAATACTTACCATTTCACCACATCCCAACACCATAATCATATTCTTAAAATACATAATCCATTTATAATATTTCATTAGATTAGTATTTAGAACCAATTATAGTGAAGGCTATCACATATAGAAATCCATCATAAGAGAATATCACTTTTGAATATGTTTCACCATCTAGGGAGTGTATTTTTCATAACCTAATTATGATTCTTGAATATATACATAATTTACTCATTTATAAAAATAGATTTATTAGAATCATATATAGGTAGAACTCTAATTTTTCTATGAGTATTGATATCCTTCATACTTCCATTAATATTTCTAAAACATTTCAATTACTAGATTAGATCCTAAAATTATGATTTTGTAACCATACCGTTTAATCAAAATATTGTGTAAAAGAAAGCATAAATTAAAATTTATTTATTTTTTATCTAAAAATCATTAACATTATTTATTTGGGGATATATTTATTTGGAAATGCATCATTATTTATTGTAAAGATGATGTGAAATATCCAAATTATATCCACTACATGTGTCCACCCAGGTACACAAAATGACTCATTGTCTTACCCTTATTGATGATCAATTCAATCCCCATGCATGCCTTCAAAGATATTACCTCGAGGTACATCTATTACAGAACCATGTTCACTTGATGTATCTAAATATGTATATATTTATAGGAAATCCCACGTAATATCAATCTTACTAAAATATTAGCATGTTACCCTATACTTATCATTAAATAAAATCAATGGGTTATTTTTTATAATCTATATTTTCCATAATTTAGTTCCCAAGGGTTCTACTAAACACACTCTAATTAAATTTTAATGACATAGAACCAAATAATTGATAGTTGATTCATTATGTTATTAAATTTTAATAGATATAAATAATCATATCATGAAAGATAATCAATTTAGTAGTATCGGATAACCAAATACATAAATGAAACCCAAATTACATTGGGAAAAAATAATATTTCAAAATACATAATTAAAAAAACATGTTCATCATGAATGAAAAATTTAATGATCTCTTCATCATATCCATTGGGACGAAAACAAACAAAGGGTGATCTAAAATGATCATTACAGGTTATGAAAAATAGAATATAACAAGAATAAACAATTATAAATCAATATGGCATAGTAAAAAACTAAATAGTAATTATTTCAAAATAACCTGATTACTTTAATAGATAATTAAAAATACATATGAAAACATTTATACCATTACACACATTCCATTTCATCAATAATCTATGAATAAACTGCATCCATTGTTAATTTCATTGATAAAATATCATTGATTATCATAATAACTAAATTCTCAATGAATGAACATTATTAATTATTTTATTTTAGGCCTCAAGAACATGTTACATATTCCACCAAGATCTGACCTCAAGATTGCTGAAAACAACTAGGGGAAATTCCATAGGATTTCTCTATCTAGTTTGACTGATGAGACCAGTTGATGCATATAAGGGTATATATAATTAGACCCTACATGTGTCTACACATACTCAACATTCCTATTGTATCTATGAAAAAATTTATTTCATGAATCAATGTTCATTATCATTAAATACAATAATTGGGTAAAGGATAAAGATTTAATAATATTTTCCCTATCAATCAATTAAAAATCAATGAAACTACTATATGTAAAATTGGTATGTGGTTTATGAAATAATAATATCCCTAAATAATTAATATGGATATTTAATATAAATTTAATTTCTAATGAAAAAATATTCCATGAATGTGATTTTTTCAAGATAATGTTAATAATGTGAATAGTATGTGAGTTTGTACAACAACATTTACGACATGGTAATTTTCATGTAAAATCCACAAAGATGAAATTAATACAGATGAATATATCATATCTGTAATTATTCATGAATAATGGTATTAATTTTCAATGGATAAGTATATACACTATATAAAGGTGAAATATTTTTTAATAACAAATAAACCTCAATGGAACGTAAATTGTGACAAAATCCTTTTCCTCATGCGTCTGTTTGGTTGAAAGTTTCTAAAACTCATGTATAGTGGTTTGAAAAAAATTATTAGTAAATAAATAACCATATTAATATTTATAATATCATATATTATCCTTTTATATCATCTTATAACTCTTTCATTAATAATCATTCATTATTTTCATCATTTTATTTGCCAATTGCATTATATTCTCATTCAAGGTTTGTCATCTGTGTTCATGTTCCCATGAATATTATATAGTTTCGTTATTTCTCAAATTATTATAATAATAAAATTATAATAACTATACACCAATTATACATTTATATTCTGTAATAAAATATGGGTTAAAGAATAAAGTACATTATGATCATGGAAACTGTATGAATTTTGTACACATGAATAATGATTACATTTTACAATGATCATTATTGAAATAAGGTAAGTAATATATTAAATTTAAAAAAATTTATAACATAAAATATTATATTTTAATTTTTTCATATACTTATATATGGTAACATCCTGACCTAGGTGCCACATAGTAGTGTCTCAATCTGGTTCGCCACGTGACCTCAGAAGCACCTCCCTATATGCCAGAGGGTTCCGACTAGTAGTGAGTGTATAATATTGCTCATTGGGAGACTATACACCCATTACATGAGTAATTATCCTATGTAAATAAATATTAATAACCAAATGATATAACCATAAATAAAATAACTCTAGTATCCCATGATGAACAAAACATGAAATAAAATGTCAAAACTGAATAGTATATAGGACATTCCAATGTATGTTTCAAGAGTCAATATAAAAAACCCTAAATAAATAAAAATATCAAGAACATCCCATATCACATATTATTCCCTCATCCATACTTCATCCCGTATTATCCATCTATCATTTGGCCCTTGCACTTATACTATCCCCATCTATGATATCTATTCTGGAACAAATCCGATAGCCCAAGTATGGTGTTAGTAAAACTCGTAAGGTCACCAAA
Organism: Viscum album; assembly: GCA_963277665.1. Lineage (NCBI taxonomy): Eukaryota > Viridiplantae > Streptophyta > Magnoliopsida > Santalales > Viscaceae > Viscum > Viscum album. The sequence goes on from OY728120.1 coordinate 1,174,841,436, forward strand.
AATTGCGTATAAAACAATATCTAGTACATAACAGTTTATATATATCTATAAATAATTTAAAACATTAAATAATTTGAATTTTTTACTTTTAATCAATTATTCATTATTTCCCCACATAAACCCCCCGGATTCTGTCGAAACCCAAACCTCAAAAACTACTTCATCTAATTCTGAAGTCTGAACCATATTATATATTAATTTCAAAAACATCATTATAACACATGATGTTTCATTATCCATTTCATTTCAATTTATAATATAGTCAATTCGAACCTTTTAACAATTCAAATATTTTGGGCCTAAATCCCCATACCATGGACATCATAGGATTTTGAATGAGTATATATCCCACACATATTATGAAACAATCACATGTGTAAGATTTTGAAGTAAAAATATGTGTCCCAAACACATTTATGAATTTTTCACTATGGACTCTCGACATAATAGACCATGTCAGCCACATAAATAATAATTTATCACTATGGTTATATGAGGCAGAAGACCATTTCCCACACAGGTAAATCACATAACCACATGAATAATAATTACACATGTATAAAAATATAACATCCATCGCATCAATCATTATAAATAAACAATAACACTCTTATCAAATTAAATAATCACAACATATATCAATTAATTCAATTACTAATTAAACATTCTCAATCAATTCCATAATCACAATAATTCCCAATTATTAATTCATCAATTAATTAACCCAAATAATCACTTCCCTAATTACCACATTACATTAATTTATTCAATAAATAACTAATCTAATTCACCAATTCCATCATAACGACAATCCCTTAATTAATTCAAAAATTAATTAAACCAAATCATCAATCTCAATATACCAATTACTAATTGATCAATTTTTTTATTACAAATTTTTTTAAATATATTTTAATTAATTCAATAATTCAGTAATCCAATATCAAAATTTCAATATTCCATAAATTAATTAATTCAACAATTAATATATCTGATATATTTTTCCAATTACACAATAAATTAAATGTTCAATTCCAAAACCACAAAAATTAATAAATTTAATAATCCTGTTGTTAATTAATCAACCAAATTAATTAATTCAATTTATAAATACAAATTCCTAAATAAAAAATAAAAATTCAACAATTACAGACACATAATTTGAATTCTAAACTATGGGATTTGAAGGATGAAAAATCATGTTTGTTGAAAAATTTCAACCAATAAAAATTTCCATAAATTAAAATTGAAAGGTAAAATCCCTGATGATGAATTATATCGTGAAACATATACTACAAACATGATTGAAAAAACAATTATCCAAAAACCCAGATCAAAATCCATTAGAAATAGAAGATAACACCCCTAAAAGGATGTGAGAAGTACAAGAGAGAGATGGGATGCCAATCCTGATAAAAAGAACCTACTAGTAGAGTTGTAGATATAAAAATTTGAATTAAAATCACCATGAAATGACATCATAATACCTAGGAAATTATATGGAAGCCTAAAAAAAGACGAATATGTTAGGGTTGAATTGGGGTCAATCTTGGGTTATTATTGTAATTAGGGAATTTTTAAATCTGTTTTGGGTTAATTAAAATATTATGCTTGGATTACAATTTAGGGGTGAAAAGTTTCCCAAACCATGTACCTTTTATAGGGGAGGGGTCAAAGGTACATTTAATAGGGAGCTCGATTTGGGAAAATAGTATTCCAACATTGCAAAACCCCTCTTCCATTAAAATCATCAAATTTTCACCCAAACACAACAATGATAATACCCAAACAATACTCAAAATAAGTGAAAAGTGTTTTTAAAAGATCCCATCACATATTTAGAAATGGTAGAAATAATAAAATATCCCCACATTATAATTTATCATCCTCTATATTCACTCCGAGATATCTCTATGATTTGGAGCCAAAAATATCACTCCACTGATCCCACTTGTCTAATTCTATTTTCCATGTTTCATCCACCACAGACCCTTGTTTCCACAATTCATGAATCACATGTGTGGTCTTTCCCTACAAAACATTTTCAATATGATCCAACATATTCTTCATATTCTCCTCAAAGTATAGAATAGCCTCATTCTTAACATTATCCACATCAATCCTATGATAATGGATGGGGTGATACCGCTAAATTTTTTAAACATGAAAAAAATAATACACAGCACTATACCACCGTTGATGAGAAAATACATATGCCACTAGCCAAATTATATCAATAACCTAAAATGGTACAAAAAATGTTTGGCCGCATCATTTCTCAAGATCCAGTTGTGACTACATCTATGAAACACTTGAAAAGATACATGATCACCCACTGTAAACTGTTGGGGTCTTCTGTGTCTATAATCATAAGACTTCGGTCTAATTATATCATTAGCCTAATGTTTCTAAATCAGCTGAACATTCCCCAAATTCTCCTATATGAGACTTGGTCCTAACAAATCTTACTCACCTATATCCATCCAATATAGAGGGGATATGCACATTATACCACAAAGAGCCACTTTTGGTGCCATTAGAATATTTTCATGATAAATTATGTTATAGGAAAACTCCACCAAATTTTTCTTCTTCTTCCATAACCCAGTAAATACAAGGACACACACCTGATGAATATTCTCTATAACATATATAATATTCTCTGATTTCTCATCTATATATGGGTGGAATATCATACCCAATAAAACATTCATACTAAGGGGAATATGCTATCACCTCTAGTATAGAAAATTATATTGTGATTCATGGTTTGAAATTATAGTTCTTAGAACATTGTAATGATTGATTATCTCTAATGTGTATATATCTCAAAATTGATCGAGTAATAAAAACTCTCATATTATCAATAAAAATGTTTCTTTCATTATCCAATCCACAACCACACAAATAGTGTCATTGCTTCATGGTATTCGCAAGTGAGATTCCAAAAAGTCCATAGAAATTTCATCCCTCTCCCATTATGGAATGAGAAATGACTATAGTAAACTATTTGGCCATTGATTAATGTTCTTCACCTGCTAACAGGTGTAACATATTGTCATCGACCCTGCTATCTCCTTCTCCATGCCCCACAACAAAATCGATCTTCACAGGTACTGATAAATTTTTGTTACTGCTAGATGGACCTCCCACTTCGTGGCACAAATTTCATGCAATATCTCTTCCTGGTTTCATGTTGCTATAACAAAATCGATCCTAAAAACGATGATGTGATCCTTATCTGTGGTAAAAAGAAAAGTGAATCCCCAACTACAAGTATTTCCCTCTATTAAAAACATTCTAGATACTCTAATGGATTATCCTTAATCTAACTCAAGAGTGTAGGGTTCATTGAAACTGATACTAGAGTCATCTTCTACTGACTCTCCTGAACCACCACATGAACCCTAAAGAAAACATTAATCATTTTCTACTCAGAAATAGACTTTTTAAATGTTTGAGATTGGCTTTTTTCTTCTTAAATCATTATAAATACCATTCCCCTATTCAGGCATATATTCTAGCTCAAAATAAAATGATTTCATAAACTCGACCCACCTACACTACTAGATATTCAAATGTCATTGGTAATGTATATAATTTAAGCTATTGTGATTAGTATATACCATAAATTTTAACCCAATAGAAAATGTTGAATTACCTTTAATTTGTATACCAAAAAATCTAATTTGAAGTCATGCATAGTGTAGTTCCATTCATGTGGACTCAACTACTGAGACCTATATGCCACAACCTAATGGCCATGCACCAATGCTACTATAAGACATATTATAGAAGCCTTAAAGAAGTCCATATATTTATCACATGGATAGTGTAGGATCATTATTTTTTCTACAACCAATAACATCTTCATCTCTTGGAAGGCATTATCACATTCTCCAGACCATTCAAACATTATCCCATTCTTGGTCAATCTCGAAATAGGTTCTTCCAAATTGGAGAAAAACCATGATGAACCCTATAAAGTAGCCTTCTAATCCATTATAACTAATGATATCAAAAACATTATTGGTATTATCTCAAGAAAAAACTATTCATAACTCCTCTGGTTCCACTGACACACCAAACACTAAGATGATGTGACATTAGAAGTTTTCATAATCAATCAAAAAATGATTGTTAAATAACATTTTGTATAGATGATTCTCTATATGTGTACATAAGACGATGTCAATATATTGGGAATGATCATCATGATTCATTGAGTATTCAATGACTTCATCCAAAAACTACCACAAAATGATCATGGTACAGGTGTAAGATTTTTTTTCTTCATGAAAATAAACACTATAGGATTGTTCTTCAACCCTAACGACATCACAACAAATTCAAATCGGACAATCCTACTTTTCAAAGTAATCCATGGTAGACCAGAAGGTAGATCTCTCATTCGATGATACCCTAATCTTAATTCGATCATGTAAAATAAACATTCTCCCCTCAACTGTTCAAATAGGTCAACGATACATGGAATGAAATTCTGTTTAGTAATAGTATTTAAGATCAAATTATGTTAACTGACACATGCGCATAGAGTCATATCATCCTTCTTAGAAAACAAACTAGTTTCCACAAAGGAAACATACATTGTTGGATAAATTCCTTATATATGAACTCTTCATGATTATTATTGTACCTTGGATTCATTGTTGTTGTGATTATATTCGTTAAAATAGAAATTGGCTCGATCCTTAGCACGAACTCGATAGTAAATTTTAGATATATCTCATGTGGAATCGCTGATATGTCTTCAGAAAAAATGAACAAGAACCTATCCACTATATATGGAAATAAAACATGATTTACACCCTGATCATCTATAATGAGACTCGAAAATTGGAAGTTATGCTCCCCTAGTTACTAAACTAACCCTGTACAGCCTGACTTGATATCCCACTCTCCAAGGTGAATAAAATTTTCATCCTTAGGGGACATTAAAATCATTATATTTCGATATAAATTTATTTGTGCTCAGTTATCTACTAACAAGTCCATAAAAAATGATAGTTTTAACCATGACATTTAATAGAAGTAAATATCCCATAGAACGAGATACTGCCAAATCCCAAGAGAACACCTCTTTCCCAAATAGATATCTCTCGATCATACTCTCAATGGTGTATCTGTCATTATCATCCCACTAAAATAATACACAATCAATTTTAAACCATTAAAGTAAATTGTAGATGAAAAGGAATGAGTGGAACCCATATAAAATAAGGAACCTACTAGTTTAGAATCAATAATAATAGTACATATTATTTTTGATTGTTTAACCCAACTCTCCACCATTATAGTTGGAATGACTTGAAATTATATAACCTCTCTTACTTTTAATATAGTATAATTCTTCTATATGGGACCAGTATCTTCAATATACTAAAATGTTGTTATGAGAAATATTTTATTTACACTTACACACACCTCCGTCTAATGGTTAATGAACATACTGTTTCTGTGGATGGCGAATTACAGTCTCACGAAACGATGATTGTTCAATATTCTTTAAAAACCGTTCATGGTGGACATAATTATGTCACGGTATTTATATATGATATAAAATATATTTATTCCCTCTATATGCTTCTGTATTTTATATTTAAAACATACCTTTATGCATGGAATGTTTTGCAAATGTGATAATTTCATCTGAGGAAGTGTTGACTACCGCCCCCTCAAGTGATGTGATCGTTAATGCCAAACACGGAATTTATAAATAATGTAATTAATGGAAATATGTTACCTATATAACATATATATTATACTGTAATTATAATATACATAATTCTCAATTAGTTTTAATTTCCTTTAATATAACAAATAAATGAAAGTAGCGTTCATGCGTACATACAGCCTACTGTCTCCATGAACAATGTATATCATTTTTTATCTCCAAATGTTATGGAATAATATAAAATGAATATATAATGGATATATATGATATCAAAATCATTAATACCATTCTAGAGATGATTTACTTATAATTACATGGGCAATACTTTTAAAACAAGTTTATTTTTGACTTATATACCAAAAATCGTCAAAACGTATGATATGAACTCACATAATTAACTTATTATTATAACATGATAATATGTTATATTAACAGAATAATAAACTTTAAATGAAGTTTTTACGCAATTATAAATTGACCAACGGTTATTATTCAGGAATGTAAAGAAACGAACAAGACAAGTCGGACTTGGGGTATGGGATCCTACCTCCCTCTTTTTTTTAAGTACTCTCTTTTATGTCGTTTATTTTAACCTCCTATTTATTATATTGAGGGATGTTCTTTTATATTCCTCTTAATTTACTTTTTATGTTAATATGATGAGAAACCCTATTTTATCTCATCAATCCAATTTTTTGGGAGTTTTAATTGGCGATGTTAGGCTTCCAATGTTTCATAAGGGATTTCTTATCTCTCTTTTAATTCCATGAGATATCAATTGGTTTCCATATATTTATGGAATGTGGTGTATTGTGTACTTACAATATATATATATATATATTATCATGATTCTATTTATATTCATGGTGTTCAATAATTCATTTTTTGGTTATTATATTTTGGGCATACGACTCAATTGATTACAACATGGTAAGGGGTTTTTATCTAACATTTACTTCCCGTGAGATTCATGCTATATTTTCCACTATATCCTTTTGTGTGGTGTATGTACTACCCCTGATTGTATTATTTGTGTAATATACTTTAATTTATTGGTATCTATATCTTCATTGTTTGAGCCTTATTTCATGGGGGGTATGTTTCGAATGTAACCCAAATCAGTAAGGGAACCATTCACCCTCCTTTTTTAGAAGACTTCTTTTTGTTAGGTCTTTTTATTTACATATTCATATGTTGGGATATGTTATTATATATCCTTATTTCTATAAATGTTATTTCCAAGTGATGAGATATAGTTTTTATCACTCATCAACTCATTTTCGAAATTTTAAAATGACGTTGTTAGGCTGTCGAATTTCTGTAAGGAAACTTCTTAACCCAATTTCAATTATTTGGGTTAAACCTATACTTCTTGATTATGTCGTGCTATGAATATGTGTTGATGAATTATGATTTTTTTACACTTAATATCCACTTATATTGGTATTATTTATTTTTTTCACACATAATAATGTAAATGATTTATCCTTAATCGAAGGATACAATCTTTGAACGGGACATTGTCTCAATCTCCTTTAATTGAATAATATTTTGATTTCTACATGAAATTATATTCTATTGTTTATAAAATGCTTCTTTACTTTTCATCTCATTCAAAGGTAATGTTTTCTCTACGAAGCGATTTACTAAACGAAAAAAATGAATTTTTCTTTTTTAACGTAAGCGGTGAAAATGACCTTTTCCACCATCGTGAGTATTATTTGATCAATGGATCCTTAACAAGCCGTAATTTTTTCAAAAGAAAAATAAATACCAGACACTCTTTTAATGTATTTTGGTATTGAAAATTCTTTTTAAGAATAGATTTTCAACATCTTGAAATGTTATATTGTTATTGCAATGTGGGAATTTTATCGTTCATTTATGCTTATGTTATGTGTTATGATTATGTTATGGTTCTTGGACATTGTTACATATACGGGTGATTCCATGATAAACCTAGGGTGGGTGAGCCCAAGATAGCTATCCAATGCATTGGGTAACGTGAAGATGGTAAACGTGAATGTTTCTTCGAAGAGATTTTGGGAATATACTGTGATGGGTATTCCAAATGTGACTCCCTATGTAGCTATGATAGCTGCAATGTAAGTATGTTATGTTTTCATTAAGTTACATTTATGAATTGTGATTACTATGTGTTATTCATAAATACTATGATTTCAAAACGTATGTTATGATATAAAATTATTCTTTCATCAAATTGTACTTTTGATGCGTTAATGTTTCCTTTCATTATGTTATAACCCTTACTGAACTTTTTGTGCTCATCCCAAGTTTTTGAAATGTCTTCCACAGGAATTAAAGTGGAATACGGTCCAAGATGGGATCATGGAAATGTCATGATGGAACTAGACATGACTGTTTTGACAGTCTTTATATTTTGTATAAAAATGGAAACTGAGTAGATGTGTCTACTTTGTAATCTTCGAGATGTAATAATTATGTCCTAATTTTATAAAACTCTAAACCTTAAAAGATCCTCAATGTGAATTATTCATTTAATTCAAGATTATGTAATGTTTTAAGGATGGGTCCTAATACAGAATGAAGGTAAATATTTATAAAACATTAGGAGATATAAATTTGATCGAATAATTTATCCATTCGAGGTATAAGATAATCTTTATTTATTATAATAGAATTAATTTTTAAATACTGAATGTATATCGTCATGGATTCATGATTAATCATAATTAAAAAAACATGGTATCCTAATGGTGATACCCAAGGGGGAATAAATCCCTTATCACCAAATCGTCCAATTATTTTTTAGTTCCACTAATACAATTGTTTTTAATCAATATAGAGTCATTAATATCATTTTCTAATCTGAGATTATATTAATATAAAACACAACATTGTGCTTGGGGGGGTGTCCAAGATATTTCTTAGGAAACACATCAATGTATTCCTTTTCAATAGGTACATCATTAATTTTAATATTACATTATTCATCCCTTGATTTTGTTTTCCCTTATTCCCCGATATTATAATTCATTATATCAACTAGGTGTCGATCTATAGAAGTATCATATGATGATGGTTATAATCCTAAGATAAGGAATTCTACGAATTCCCCAAAAATCGTAATTTCCTTTTTCCTGAAAAAGTTTTTTACATCACATTATGAAGGACTTCCAATATGAAGGATTGTATTGAAGTCAACCATATGTATGATAATATGGTAATCCATTAAATAACATTTACATACAATAATGTGGACTTCTGGGAAAATCATCATTTCAGAGTGAATTACCCGAGGACTTTTAACTAAAAAACTAGAGAGAAGATCCACTAAAACACAAATAACACCAAAGTTTATAAAAACCCTAGAAATATGGTATCTACTTCGACTATTTATTTGATACCATGTCAATATATACTGTCTAATACCTTCCAAATTGTGATCTCCACACCACCTCCTCCTGAAAATGAACAATTCCAAACCCCTTGATTATATTATCCTAATGACCCTGTATGATAAAAATATGATGTAGGCATCCCACCTCTTATCTAAAACAGAACCAACACAGCCTCCACACCTCCCACTGGACTTGTCCTCCCATCCTCCTCGTAGTTATCCTTATTTGACATGACTTTAATGCGGCCCTCTTCATTGAAAATGATTACTATACCATCATATACCCACAATGATCACCTCTCAAGACATATTCCCTATTTTAAATCAATCTTGATACCATTTAAATCCCACAAAAAGATATAATGTGTCCCATTTACCTCCTCAACATTAATTGAGATCTCCTCAGAAGTCATTACCACTTCCATCTTCATGATTAGTCGAACTCCCCTATGAAACAAATCCCTCATCATGAGGATGGTTCACTCTATGGGGAATCCATCATTATAATTGAGATACCTTTTACCAAAACACCCACTTCCTAATTTACCCCATCAAAAAATCTTCCCTCTTAAAAGTCAGGCCCCACCATAGCTCTCCCCCCTCCACAATTGATCCTCTCTATATGGCGTCCCATAATCTCGATCAATAAAATATATTTCAATTCGATTGAATTATACTATAATTTTTTTTTGCATTTATTCAATTTCAATACATTTATATATTTTTGGTAGGACATAATTTATTTTAGTTATGGGTTATTTAATTTATTCCACCATTGTTTCTGTAAATATTTTTTTGAACAATTTAAATGTGCTAGAATATGATCTAGTTGATTCTATTCAGTTCCATTTTGATTGTTTAATTTTGGTTTCTTTCATTTTATTGTAATTTATTTCAGTTTGGTTTTTTTACATCTGTTTCAACATTATTTTTTGCATTAGATAATAAATTTCATGTTCGGAATATGTTAGTTTAGGTTATCTTTATTCAGATATTGTTGTAATGATTTAGATATGTTTATTTTCCATTATGCTTATTTCTTCAAAAATATTTTATTTGATTCAGTTTATTATGGGTTGGTATTATTTAGTAAATTTTGGATATATTTATTCTATACTATTCCAGTTCAGTTTATTTTATTCTTGCAACATCATGAGCCCAAAATCATAGAAATGGTTCATTATTTTATTACCTTGGCCTGACTACAAGGAATCAAATTCCGAAGGACTGATCATTCTAGATATCTGGGAATGGCATATCACATATATGAAACCCATAATACACTGGGAAAAAAATATTTCATTCCTAATAAATATTAACATAATATACAACAACATCCTTGAAAACATATTCAATGATTTCTTCTTCAATAAATCGACAAAAGAACCATAATAATGGCAAGTTAAAATGATTAGTAAGGGAATGTGAAGTAGATTAAATAATGGATCAATGATAATAAATTAACATCAAAAGGAAAATAGATGACAACACATGCCATTTAAATACCAATATAAGTAAAAATTTGTTATAACAAGGTAATAAAATGAAATACAATCCACTTAATCTATGAACCGAAATGAAAGGTATCCAAAGATGTGTCGATGAAAAACAGCATGGATGAATTATAACTAAATAAAAATGAGGAAAATTATTTCTTAATGGATATAAAGTCCAAGGAACATAAAAAACTATAATTTAAATACCTTTTAACAAGATGTTTTAAAACTACAGATAGTAACCTATATAATTTGGACAACATATTTGTCTCATGGGAACCTATCAAGGCATGAAAGAGATATAAAATGTTTGAGATAGACAATAACATTTATAATATCTAATAATAAAAACTAATAATATGACTTATCAAATATATGTGTTGAATATATAATACAGAAGTATCAACATTTCACAAAAATAATAATATAATTTTCAAAGTAGACACCATATGTAAAATCGTATACAATTTAGGAAATATTAATATCCATTATATGAATATATGGATATTAAAGTAAATATATAATAAAAAATTATTAAAATATATCGATTGTTTCAAGAGAAGGTTATCATTCAAAAAATTATGTGATATTTCTAACATAACAATTAAGATCAATCTTTAGGAGAATAATATTTAGACATTCCAATGTGTCCCACACACCTTTGAAACATTTGAATCATAATCTGAAGAAATTTATGAAATTAATTGATTTTTATAATATAATGAGAATAGTTTAATTCATGATATAACATGAAATATTAAGTATATGCACTGAATAAAAAATAATTGGTGCGTAATATCAAATAATTCTTAATGGAATGTAAATTGAGACAAAATTCCCTTACCTTAAGATTCTTGTTTTTGTTGTGTGGTCTCCTTCCTCTTGTATAATTGTTTAAAAAATGTTAATAACTTTTACCAGAACCATAATAAAGTTTATAGTATCATATGATAATTCCCTATAATATTTAATTACCCTTTTGTGAATATACTTCATTAATTTAACTATTTAATGTGTTAAATTTCAAGGTTTAATGGCTATGTTTTTACTTGTTATTTGTTTATATAATTTATTAGATCATGGATTCATTGTCTACCTAATGTTAATCATGGGTTAATTTTTCATATATAATAAATATATTAGTATTTATTGTAGTTTATTAAATTTGGATAGTAGAAAATAATTGTACAGTTCAAGGAGACGGTTGGATATACATATTCCTAAATGAAACATTCATTAGATTGTTGTAATCAATGAATGAAAAATAAATGATACATATGTATATTATAATTCCATAATAATATATATGTTATATATGCTTAAAAGTTATTTTAAACTATATTTTATTCATTCCACATATGGTAATAATTAGTAATATTTACATGAAGGTGTGGTAGTCCAAATTTCCTCTAAAATAATTATCATATTTATATAAGTTGAAAATAATAAAGGTATGTTCAAAATTAAAGTTAATGAATAATAAAGACAATATAAATATAATATTAAACAAATATAAATAGGGCCTCCATCATAATGGGAAACATGATAGGTGATAAATGAAAAATTAACTTTCATTTTTTGTGAAGTAGTAGCTCAACATACATAGAATGAATAAGTCTATTACCCATTAGGTGGGGTGTGAGTATGTTTAGCTCAATAAATTTACATACAATCATCCTTGTATATTTTCGATACCTGTTTTTTTCCAGTGACCTATATTGATTTATTAATTAAACAATATATTAAATTAATCTTTAAAACCAATCTAAAACTCAATTTTACATTATAAATAAATTAAACAAAAGGGATGTTTTGAACAAAAAATCTAACAAATTAACTTATATATTAAAAATGAAATGTATCAAGAAAAAATAAAAAATACACCCAAACTAAATAGTTATATTTTAATTATAGTGATTAAATTTATTTTGAAATATTATATCTTGTATTGTTTTAAAATTAATATTTAAAATTGGTTCTCCATTAAAAGGCGGCTGAATTGGCATTATAAAAATAAAGGTCATTAAGTGTAATATTTTGGTTTTTTAGTATCTTATTATTATCAATTTTTTGGATGACAATCACAAATCACATACTGAATATATTATATTTATATCTATATGAAATTAATGTCACCCACTAATTGCTATTATTTATGACTATTAAGATAAAATAGTTTTGTGAAAATATTAATATAATCATTAAATTCAATTGGTTTTGATAATTTTTTGTAATTAATTTATAAAAAATAAATTCATTTTAAATTTTTAAAAACAATATATATTTATAACTTAGTTACAAATTTTCATAACTACTAATTTTTTTCTGGTTTACATGTCAATTTATTTAATATTATATCATTATTTCGTAAAACTCTGTCTTTCTTGTAATGTGTGCTTTCAAAGAAAGTATCTTGGTAACACGGTGTGGAGTTCATTACCAAATATATATTATATCAATTCTATTAATAATAGTAAATATATTATATTATATTAGGGTACTATATTCTATTATGCACTTTGAATCATGGGTCATGCACGTTATCAAATATAAGGGTCATTCTTTAGAATATTGGGTTTGTTACATAGTACCCACCCTAAATAAATTGAATCAGAACGATTTTCAATTGATCTTGTAAATATATGGATTGAAAATAAATTATTGTTGGAAGGCCCAAATTATAAAATGTGTTACTATCACATCATATTAATATGATAGAATGTAATGTGAAAAGGTCACATAAATAAGTCCATCAGTAGAATAAAATAGGATGGAATGAAAAAAGGGATACTGGGGGAATTATCTAAAGATCATGTTTTGAGGGAGAGAACTAGAGAACATGTTTTTTGGGAATGTTTAAAATTAGAAAGTGGTAAATCCATGAATATCTAAGGTATATTTGATTCATTAAAAATGAAGGTACTATAACAACATTTTTTGTCTCAAGATAATTTTTCCTAATGCATTGCAATTAATTCAATATTTAAGGATATAAGAAAATATATGTTTCTATAAATATGAACCTTTCCTTTGATTACACCATGAACTATTTCTACTTGATCACTAATCATAAGATGCATCGTTTGGTGAAGTAATACACTACCCTAGAAAATATAATCTAATAATCCACTGAAACCATTTTATATAGGTTAACTTTTCAAAAAAATTATGACCCAACACATTAGATATAAAATCACTAAATTTAAATTTTTAACTTATCATTATCCATAAATAATAATGAACTAGCTTTGAATTTTTCACATTCCAAGCATATGAATAACTTCACCATGTATCCTCATGAAATATGCTAACAACTAAAATCACCCTTAACAAACACTGGAAACAGGAATTGTTCCTTTTTCTGTATGTAAGAAACATGATATTTGATATATTCCATTAATCCAGAAGTGTTTTAACCTCTTCCTATAATATTATACACCACTTGTCGACATGTCATTAATCAACTCCAATGAAGTAAAAAAATTATGAAATTAATCATTTCATCTTCATTATCTAATCATAAAGAATATAGTAATGGTTTTACATCCCTAAATCTTGTGTGGTTTGATAATTTTATCATTATATTGAATAAATTTTCTTGATACCATTCAGTATAAGATCTCAAATAAATAACAAAAATGTGTTGTAGTACAATCCTCACAATTTCCATAATTCTTATAACCAGTACATTTTTTATAAAATATTAAAATTTAATAAATATTAAATAGGAATATTAATCATTAATAATAATATATGTTAGTATCATAACAATATCATTATATAATATCATTATTTTGGGTATATTAATTTGATGCTTGGGACATTTGTTGACACAGTTTCTATTCTCATTGTAGTCTAAGTATTGTATGTTTGAAACCATTTTCTTACCCATGTAATCCGGAACGTAGTACCCTTTTCTCCACACTTATATAGGGATACCACTCCTTTCAATCAATTACCAGAGTTTATCTTCCAATAATTTTCAAAATATGGAAAATCCTTCCTTCCCTTAGAACTTTTCAAACCATTCCTTTTTTCATAGTGATGAGATAATCTCATCTTTTTATAGAAACCTATGAAGACATATGACATTTTTATTTATTTTTTTAAGTCATTAGAAAATGATATTATTTTCACATATTATGAGAATTCATGGGATAAAATTTCCTTTGAAAATGTTGTCTAAATACCAAGAAATATATTACCCTTCTTACTCTTTGTATAGGGTTCATCGGTGGAGTTCACATTCCTTCTACGAGGTGCCATTTTTAAAATATGGAATACACTATATTAAATGATAAAATAAATTATCATGCCCAAAACTAGTGGAATAGTTAACATAAATAGAACAATTTATTCATAGGTAATATTATAATTGTAAACATGTGTTCTTTGAGGATATTTACACTTTCAAGTCCTTCATTATGGTTTTTAATGAAAATATAAATTATCCTAAGAATATCCCCTAGTAGTGTGAATATAGATGTGTAGTGAGTCCCATTAGCATACCTCATGAAATCTTCCTTACAAAAATTTTAGGATTTTATTCTATATATATCCTAAATTTAAATATATAGTTTTTTTACCTAACCTATGTTTTCAAAATATTTTTTCTATGTTTACTGTTAAACTTCAATAACTTCCAACTATAATGCCCATCCTGAGAATCCTAGAGCTGATGCATTATGGTTTCACATTGGCATGATTACAAGAAATCAAATCCTGAATGAACAATCAGTTTAGTAGTATTGTAATTCCATATTATTCACATGATACAATTAATACAGTTGGAAATATAAATTATAATCACTATACATAATAAAATCAAAAAAAATTACATCCTCGAAATATTATTCAAAGATTTCTTCTTCATAACATAGTAAAATAAAACATAATAAGGGTGAGCTCAAAGTATCAGTAAGGGAATGTGATGAAAAATTAATAATGAATAAATTTTAATAAATTCTCATGGAATAGTAAATAACTGATAAAAAATTCAGTTAAAATAAGTAGATAAGGAAAAATAATAAAGGAAAGTTAATAAAATGAAAGAAAAGGCATTTAATCAATGAACTGAAAATAAATGTATCCATAGATATGACCAAACTAAATATCATGGACGAATAATAACTAAATTCTTAATGAGGTAAATGATTTATTAATTGATTTTATTTTGGGGTAAAAATACTACCTATACCATCAATACCTTTTATAATATAGTTTTAAACTAATGATAGAAACCCGTTTAATTTGGAAAACATATTTGTCTCCTGAGAACCTATCGATGCATCAAGGTGCTATAAAATTTATGACATCCTTTGATGTTTTATAGTTCAAAACAATCATCATTTAGAATTAAGCAATATTCCTTATCTAAAATTTGTTTTGAATAAGTAATATAGAACTATCAATATATACACAAAATAGTCAAATAATTATCATAATAGACATTGTATATAAAATGGTATACGGTTTATGAAATACTAATATCCATTTCATGAGAATACGAATATTAATATAAATTTATATTGGAAAATGATAAAAATATATTCATTATTTTATGATAATACTAAAAATCCAAAAATGAAATTAGATTGTAAATAAAGTCATTAATAATAATCTTGAGGAGAATATTATTTAAACATTCCAAAGGGTCCCACACCACATTGAAACATTTTAATCCAAATATAAAGAATGGTATAGAATTAAATGAAACATATAATATCACTATAATATTTGAATTCATGATATAATATGAAAAAGTTATATACACTGAATAAAAGTGAATTTGTTTATAATAATAATGAACTATCAATGACATGTAAATTGAGATGAAATTACCTTACCTTAACCTTCATTTTTTGTGGTGTGGTATTTATCCTCCTGTATATAGGTTGCAAATATGAATGTAAAATATAATAGAAAATAATCATTTTTTATTATCAAATATTAATTTTTTATAATATTTCATTACCCGTTTGTGAACACTCTTTCATTAATTTGACCATTTCAGGTGTCAATTTCATAATATTCTCAAGTATGTTTTACCTTGTTGATTTTTGTTATAATTAATAAAATAATGGATTAATTATTTATAAAATGTAAATAATTTCTTAATTTATCATATATAATAATTATATATGTATTTATATTAGTCCGTTAAATTTTTAGATAACAAATAAAGTGCACCATTCATAGAGACGATAGGTCGTACGTACACATGAATTCCAAATTAATTTCATTATTTTCTTAAATGAAAAAAAACATATGAAAAATATGAATTTTAGAATTCCACTATAATATCAATGATATATTTTAAATATTTTTATTTAAACTATCCTTTATATGTCCTATGAATTGTATAAAACAGTCATATAGCTTTGAGGGGGGATGTAGTCCACACCCTCAAACGATATTATTGTATTTACACATGATGTAATGAATAAAGGTATTTTCTATATAAAAATATAAAAAACATAAATAAATTATAAATATAATATATATCATATATAAATAGAGTTTCCATCATAGTTGCCACAATGATAGGTGGTAAATAAATATTTAATAATCATCATTTTGTGAGTTAGTAGTTCTCCTTATGCTATAATATTATATTAATTACCGATTAGATATAGGTGCGATTGTGTATAGGTATAGCTACTGGCATAAAAAATTATAGTTCATTGAAGATAAATATATTTTTATTAATGAATGGAAGAATTATATTTGAGGGTATGGATAATAGAAATAAAACCAAAGAACTTGAGAGAATACATTACTTATTCATTGAGTAACTTCTTTTGGGTTGTCCCAAAAGGAATCCTTAGAACTATATATGAAATATGGGAGGATTCAAGGTTTAGGGGATGAATTTTGGGATGATATTTGGTTCTATAATGTCCCATCCAATGTGGTTTGTGAGGTGTGAGTAATGAGGTGAGGTGGTGGCTTTTTATAAGAAAGGATAATGAATCAGAATATCTAGAAATAGGTTATATGTACACATGGTCATAACTAAAAATCCTAAAATACAGAAAATGTCTATAACAGAATGTTTATGGATGACATATGGAAAAAAATGGGTTTTGTAAAAGTGTATAGGTCATTTGGGCCCTTAATTAAATGATTAGTCATTTTAAGCTAAATTTTACCATAATAATTGTTATTTATTATAATTACATTCACTAATACTTTTCGAAATAAAATATGATCATATTAGTCATTATAAATCACGTAGATTCAAAATATGGAATCAATTTTTATGAATTCCAATAATATATGTGGAAGAAAATAATTTAAAATTCACCATATATGAGGGATGAAAATGTATGTTTCTAAATTAAAAACATCCAAACAATTTTATAAAGACATTTTCAATGTGAAATTGATACAACTGAACGATAATTAATTATTTGGAAATGATGTTATTTAATAAACGCTAAAACAGATATAAAATTAACCATAATCATATAAATAAATTATAAAAAGAGCAGTTTTGAACTAAAATTTAGTATTTTATTGACCCATTAAAAATGAAATACTTCAGAAAAATATACAAAATTCACCATTACCTAATTATTATGTATAAATTTCTAATATGATGTTGATTTTTACATATTAAATCTATTAATGTTTCAAAATTCATATTTAAAATTGGATCCCCATTAAAAGGCTGTTGAATTGGCTTCACAAAAATACTGGGGTTTAAGTGTAATATTTTGTTGTTAATATCATATTATTTTCAAATATATTAGAAAAAATTTGAAAATGTTATATTTAAGATATAATATATATATATATATATATATTAAACTTATATCACTAACTAAAATTTATTAAATAAATTAATTACCGTAAAATAGATTTGGGAAAATATTACGTTTTCTTTTATATTCAATCTGTTTTCATATTAATATATAATTAGTATATAACCAATTAATAGATCTTAACTCTGTTAAATCCATATATTTTACATAAAATAGTTACCCCTTTTCATAAAAACAAATTTAATTTCTTAGTTATATCATATTATATTTAAATATATATTTTTATTCTGTAAAACATTATCGTGCATGTAATATATGATTCTGAAGAATGTCGCTCTTGCGTGTAACATAATTTAACTCAGTATCGAGTGAATTGAAAATATAGAATACATAAAATCTATTTAAAATAATCAATTAGTTTTAAATTATCAGGGAATTGTTTTCCTTTATATGTTTGGTGTTGTGTTTCCTACACAATATCAAATATAAGGTTCTTACATTATAATTTTTGAGTGTTATAGTTACTATTCTAAAGTATTCATTTAAGTTTCTTTGATTAAGATTTGTTCAATTTAATTTGAGTTTAGTTGGGTGTGATAATTTTGAGTTTGTTTTGGTTAGGTAAGTTTGTTTTCATGTATGTTATGCTTGGTTATAGATATTTTTTTAGTTCACTTTTACTGATAATATTATTTTCTATAACATTAAATAAATGTAGATTCATGTATGTTTTCATTATATCAGTTCATTTTTTATTTCTATACAATGGTTAAATTCATTCATATTGGTTTTTAATGTCTATAAAATTATTGTGGTAAGATAATTTTAGTTTTATTTATTATAGTTATATTCAAATTAGTTTAGTCAATGGGTTACGGTGTTGTTATTTACTGTCAATTATTTTACTAACTATTTTTTATAAATATTAGAACAGATATATGATGGGTGTATTAAATTGATTAGATCGCCGATGATTTTCAAAAGGAGTTGGGTGATATTTTTAATTTTAACACAATAATGGTTTGATGAAATAATGATTTTCTGCCCAGGGTTTGATTGCATTGAAATTCCATGGATAGAACATGAGGAATTGATTTTTGATATCAGTAAAAATATTATAAAAAATAATATCATGTTTGGTATCCGAATGGAGAAAATGTTAAAGTAGAGAATAACATTGATTCATCTAAAAGGACGAGAGTGAGAAATTTTATATCCAATTGATTTCTATTTTTTATAAACCCAATACATCATGTAGAGAAATGGATGATTAAATTAATATAGGAAGCCTTTTTTTAATGATTTGAATGATAATTTTGAGCATGATTGAAATTTATTGGGAGTTGAAAATACCATAGTATTCAAGTATTGTCGAAAAATGAACAAACTCGTTTTTTTATGTGATTGTAACAAGGGAATGTAATATTTTGATTTAGTAACATTGTAATTGACTCTATACATACCATAATTAAGGATTTACTACTGGATTGTCATAGTATTCATTAAAAAGATTATACAACATCAATTTTTGTAAAAAATGGATTTTCATATACCCAAATCCTCACATTCCCTAAAGATCATTGTTTGTTCTGAAAGGGTAATGTAAAATTAAATAATTGAAAATAATGTGATAAGTAGTGATGGAAGACTAATAAAAGTGTAATTTTATCCTTTTTACCACAGAATGTTATATGGATCTTTCAATTAATTCCTATAATTCCGAAACATTTTATGTTTGCAAAAACTGAAAATAATATGTGATGGCATAAACAAGAAATAAATAATGTCAAAGTTGATATAGTTTATTCTATAGATAAGTTAGAGTGGGGAAAAGGTTAAATGATTATTTAATAGTTTTATAACTGGTCCATATCATTTTAGAGGCGTATTTTCTTGAGACGGTTTTAACCAATTACAGCATATACATATTAAACACGGTACATCAATTTGTTCATTCATAATTATAATATTCTTTAATGGATGTGTTTTAAAAAGCTATTTATTATCTTTTTTATATTTATTTCTGGACCAAATGATCCTATAAATGATATTGATATATACTAGAAACTATTAATATTTGAGTTAAAGGTGTTTTAAACCATTGGGGTGAAGAAATATAATGAATTTAAAAATGAATACATTGTGTGTCATGAAATATTATTATGAAAAATAAATCATTTCAATGATTATGGAATGATTAATAGTTGGAGTACCAAGGGGAGATTATATTTTCATATTTTTATGAAAAGTAAATGTTCATGGACATTAAGGATCTAATAACCTATCAGTTTTCTAGGGAATCAATGATTTATGAAAATGTATCGTCCATACAAGAATATATCAAGTTGAATTGACAATTATAGAGGCATTGATGAAGTACGTCAACAAATTTTGGGTGATGATATCCTTAATGAACATGATGGTTATAGTATTATCCATGGAAATGGCAGTCAGATTCCAGAAAGTATAATATTTTTCACCCGAATTCCACTATTTTTTGGAGGAAGAAAATTATATTTTTTGTGTATTTCTATTAGTCATCATATTTTTTATGTTACTACATATATCTAACTAATATTTAAAAAATTGTTGTGAAATGATACATGAATGACTATTAAATATAATGCGAAAAATAAATTAAGATTTATGCTCATGGTGTGATTTAATGGATTATGTTATAAAACCAATACATAATCTTGGGATAATAGATCAGAATTAGTGGAAAGTCCATTTTTTTATGAAAAATATTGCAAAAAAACAATTTCTCCAATTATTTGAATCATTAATGGTTCCCATTGGTTATTTGTGAAACATTTTAAAATGGTAAAATACATGATATTAGAAACTAAAATAACATAAAATACATAAATACATTTATATATTTCAGGAATTCATTCCTATTTCTATACATAATTTACAGTGACATAATGTTAGGGTCAATGTGATTATATTACGTCAATGTTTTTGAGACTATTGTAAAAACTGGTTGAACAAAGGTGTGTAATGAACTCCCAAAATATTAACCGGTCATTATTCATGACGTGGAGACAAGTTTCCCTCCATTTATTAACATATATATTAAATATTACAACACATGTTCCAACAAAATATATTTTTAGTGGTCTCATTTCTAGTCGTAGGATGTATCCAACAGAAAAATTATTCTTAAATTGAAATATTTTGCAATAAATAAGAATAATCTAACTGGTTCTACTGTTAAATGTCATTTAGAAAAATAATGTTGGATATTTTTCGACATATTTGGATAATTTATACATAATATCTAGACATCCAATGAAAATTGAATATGAGAAGTATGATCCCATTGAGCAAACATTTCCCTCATATCCTCATATAGGTAAGATTTATGGATCATACAAATTTTTTACAGTAAATATATATAAATATGTAGTAAATTTATAATCATTATTTATTATTCAACTATGTCGAGGATGATGATTATATCAAGTATATAATGTTATATATATATATATATTATTTTTTTCATAGTTACTATCATCATTAAATTTTCATATTTAATGAAAACATAGTGATATTATAATAATATAACATCATTATCTATCTACTAAGTAGAGGGATCTATTAAATGGTTAATAATTTCATTCTTGTTTGATTTCAATGTTAAAAAAATCCTTCTTTTATATGATCACATCATTTATAGATGCCTAATTATCAATGTTGATATATTTTAGGTCAATTTTATATATGTGAATTTTAAATCTTCTACAATAATGGTATTTTAATTTTGTATGAATAATGTGGTATGTGATTGTAAATAGATGGGTTTAAATTGATTTAAATTAATTATAAATAGTTGTGAAATAATCATGAAATTATAAAATTATTCTTTCATAACAAGTTCAATAATTAACTGTTATTCTAGTGTATCAGACCAACAACCTATATAAAAAAATATATCATATTATATCATT
Source organism: Viscum album (assembly GCA_963277665.1). Classification (NCBI taxonomy): domain Eukaryota; kingdom Viridiplantae; phylum Streptophyta; class Magnoliopsida; order Santalales; family Viscaceae; genus Viscum; species Viscum album. The sequence goes on from OY728120.1 coordinate 1,174,863,728, forward strand.
TTTGAGAGTATATGTTCATTGGTTTATAATGATAATGGTTATGTTTCTCTAATAGAATTAAAGTGGTTTGATTCAATTACAATAAAAAGATTGACTATATATAGTTTTGGAATTTGAGTGATTGATATATACTTCCATCTACGAACAAATGAGCATTACAGTTTTACATAATAATTTATACATGTGTTTTATGTAATTTCATTTTAAAAATTCTATTTGGTGTTATTTTTTACATTCTTATATGACATATTTTTAATGATATAATAGATTTTAGTGATGTTTTGGATGAATTAGTTGGTATTTACTCAAATATATCCCTCAATTACATATATTAATTAATTGTTAGAATATATTTTGAACAATAAATTGTAACATACAATGCATAACATTAGCATGTTTTGGAATTGTTTAATTTAAATTTTGTTTTACATGAGGTGTTTTTTTATTTTGAAAATGGAAAATAATTAGTTTTTCACCTATAGTATATGAGTAATCTCATTTCATATTGTTCTAATTTTTTTTACAGGGTTGTGAAATATTTTAATTCCTGAAAAATTTATGGGGAGATATTTATTAGTGTCACTTTCTTGAATATAATTCAATAAAGTATCATTTTTTTCATTTGTACTTGAATATAGTGATTTATTTTGAAATGGAATTAATAATCCATATTAAAAATGATCTAAAATGATGTGTAAATTTAATTTACCATCATAGAAAATTGTTTTTGAATTTTCTTTTATTGTCACATGCCATATATATCATCAAAATTTATATAAATATGATTTTCACGAAATAAATGTAAATATTATATAATGTTGTTTTTATGGTTAACTAAAAATAAAATCACTTAAAAAACTAAAAATAATTATTTATCATATCTTATATTTTAATATAGTGTAATTGTTTATTTTTAATGTTTTAAATTTGTGAGTAAAAACATTAATGAAAAAAATGTAGGATGTAATGTTTTGAAAAGAATAGTAAATTCCTTGGAATCATTAAAGTAATTTAATGTATTTTTATTGTATAGAATTTTTTATTACACCTTTATAATTTTCAGGTCATTATTTCTTATGGGGTGGTTTGTAGAAAACAAATGAGGAAATAAAAAACTAGTTTAGTGTAGATAGATGAAAAATATGATTGTTTTGGTGAGTAACTTATTTATTTATTAACTATGTATAAAAATTAAACAAATCATATTTAATGTTTATAGTATTAAACAAGAAGGAATCTTGTGTTATGTGAGTATATGTCTGGTAGTCCAGAATATAGGACAATCCCTACATGCATTCCCCCTACATGCAGTACCTCATATCCCTTTCCTCTATAGTCACTCAAAAAAATTCCTTCCATCATGCCTCTATCTTATATTTCGTTCCCAAACATGGGTATCCTTAAATGTTTTTTCCGTTTTATCCTAGTAACATATAGGATAATCTCTCTACCTACACCCCATATACTTTATTAAATTATCCACCTTCAAATCTATAGGGTACACTTACATTTTTTATTCCATGTCTATTCTTATACCCTCATACCCAGCTTTGACATCCAACGTCGAATACAGAGTATACTATTCAAGTTTCTCTACCATAAAATAGTATACTGGATTGAGTGCTAATAAACATTTCTAAGAAAATTGTATAAAATGTAATGATGTTGATTAATTTATATTAAATTTCATATATATATATTTGAAATATTTATTTATTTTTCAATAATCATATTTTAGTAATATATATTGTCATACACGGATGCATAAAGTGGGTAAGAGACACACAAAAATAATGGTTTAGTATAATGAGGATATATAAATTATTTGAAAATATAGTAAATATTTGTGGTATTTTATGGGGACACTCAGCAGACAAGGAGATATTGTTCTAGGTCAAGCAATCCAGTGGATAAAAGTCAGATATGAAATAGAAGAAAAAGGTAGGATGAAATATTTTGTAATGTGTTTTCTGAAATTAATTTTCAATTTAAATATATTTTATTATTGAACAAATAATTTTAATATTCATAAATAATATAAATTATCACATGGCCAACATGATGAGGGAGCTAGGTTAACTGAATTAGGTGTGATTTGGTGGGCATGCAAGCACAGACCGCATGCTATATGGAAAAAATATATACAGATTTTTTGAACACAACAATTAACAATGAATTCAAAATTTAACAATAAATTGAATAATATAATAATGGAAATAATCCCCATTCAAGCTTATTTAATGAATCATACATTTAATTTATTATTTTAAATTTGGATTCATTAATTATTTAACATACAAAAAACAATTTAATTTTGGAATTAATGAGTGATAATTTTCCTCATTACATGAATTATTTTATAAGGATATTATTAACATGAATCAAAAAAAAATTTATTTTTAAAATGTGCATTCAATAATAGTTTATTTGTGAGGATTTAGGGAAATTATATTTATTTATGAATACATCAACTATTATTTTTTGACATATTCCTCCTTTTCTACCATAGAGAAACTTGTTGTTAGGTGGAAAGACTAATAATGTAATAGATTTAGTCATCGCTCTTACCATAATAAATAATAAAAACTATTTGTTTTTATAGATAAATTTAATTATTATGAACAATATTATTAATTATAGAATACACATAAATTTTAAAAAATAAATAAACATTACAATGAAAAATAAATGTAGAATGAAAAATGAAATTATTTATAAACAAGTGGATCCATTCAGTTGGATTAACATAGTGATTACAAAGAAGAGTATAAAAATGTCTAGCATTGTGACCTCCTTGAATTTCCATAATTCAAATGTAACTATCATTATTAATAAATATATATCTTCTTATTTCCACAAAAACCCATATTTTAATAATAGATTGAATAAACACTAAGAGATTAATTACATCCCTTATTATCATATCATAAAAATAATTTTTAACATTATAGGTTGTAGTAATAGAGATATCTCACCAATACAAGGTCCAAGGGTTTAGGTTTTATGACCTAGGTTCAACCCATTTGATGAAAAATTTAATTGAATTCAAACATAATTTTAATGGTTGTCCATTTTTATGAGTAATGACAAATCATGTTTTATACATGATGACATTAAATAAATCGAACCCTAATAAATACAAAGGATTATACTAGTTGTTAATGAAGCTTCCAAACAGATCATATAATAATACATTTGTTGATAAAATATAGTTTTTATTTCCCAAAACAAAATATTTGGTGGGTTCATTACATTTTTTGAGTGCCACCACAAAATTCAAGCGCCCAAAAATACAAAAAAAATGAAATTATTAATAAACTTTTAAATCGACCTATAGAGTTCCATTAGAAATTTATACATGTGTTTGTGATATTTAAAATTTTAGATGGTATTTGAATTAAAAAATAAATCATGACTAGATTTGGAATGTGATCTAAGGGGGCCATTAATCATGACTTCTAGTATGGATAAATTGAGAAGAGCTAAAATAAATAGTATATCTATTATAGAAAACCAGTTCCAATAATGTAATAATAATATAATGATAATTTTATTAAATTAATTATACATATTGATAAAAATATAAATGTTTCGAAATTTAGACTTTATATATATAATATTTACCCATTTATAGGTTGAATATAACTAATCGAGATCTTTTCTTTGTAGTATAAAACTAAAATGGATTTACAAAATAGTGGTACTTCCAATAGCACCCAATTTAGATGTAATCACAACACTAATTATATTATGTAGAATTTTTATAGTAATAATATTTCTATAATAACATACTCATAATGAATTCATTGTGTTTATAATAACTGAAATTAGTTGATTGTTTCACATTCATGGTAGAGAGTTGATTCTGAAAAAGGTATGGACATCATTTAATAATAACAAATGAGTATCATTTTAAATTATCTTAATGTATTTATCATTAAATTAATTATATTATCAATTAATATCTCTATTTATATATACTTTCCCCTCTAGTAAAATTTTGTGACATGAGAGAGTGTTTAAATACAAATTTCGATGTGTTTTATAATTAAAAAATACATATTATATCGTTAACTAATTCAATGATGTCAAATAATGTTCTTTATCCTTATTACCATTTATTTTTATAGAATATTCACTTATTCTTTGAAAATTATTAAGATTAATGGAATTTTCATCAATAGATTTGTCATCAATACATTTTTCTTTATGTTATGAGGTCTTCGCATCATCCATTTTTGGGTGATTTTTCCTGAGTTTTTTATCATATTAAAAAGACTAAACTTCCTTCCATATTTTGACATTATTATTTTCTACCTCTAATAAAAAATTCAAATGAATATTGGGTTTCTATTTGTTTCTAACAGGAATGTAATTTTTTTGGATATTTCTATGTTTAATGTTTTCATGTATAATTATGTTGAATTTGATAGAATAAACAATAACAATTGGAGATAGACTAAATGAGTTTTTTTAGGAAATTTTGGGTTTTGATCAAACATGGGTTGAATGAAAAATAAATTACCATTATTTTAATAGAAATATGACCAATTATGAAAGAGATCACTTCCCACAACTTGTACAAGAAATATTTTTTTTTTATTTATTTTAGAAAACATATTTTGATTAATAATTTTTCTTAAAAACCATGTAAACATAATTAAACATCACTTAACAAAATAATACACATTATTCGAAAACAAATTTATATACTACATATTTTTTTAAAAGAATTAAAATAATAAAATGATTTACAAATGATGTGTTAAAATCAAAATTACGTACACCTGTAGAATAGGTAATGGAAAAACCAAAACAAATTCAACTATAGTAAACTAAATTGAATCATCTAAAAATTTATATGAGGTAGTTAAATTGTTTTCTTTTCTTTTAGAAATATGATTTATTATATCTATTAAATTAATGTTTAAGTATGGTTTAAAAATAGTGTTTTCTAGTTATTTTTTCCATTGGTTGGTGTATAGTTTTTTGTTGATTAGAATATAAGATGTTGATTTAATAGAATATTATAATAAATTACATGGTCATTTAATTGAATATAACTTTTTTTATTTTCAGTTTGTTTGGTATTATTAAATTTGAAAAAAATGGTTATTGTATTCATGTCTCAAAATCATTGAATTACAACGCATAAATGGTAATTTTTTAATCCGTTGAGTCCTTTTAAATTGATAATTAATTTTTATACAAATTGTATTCCTTGTAAAGGAACATATGAAATAAGTGTGTAATGAAATATATTCATACTATGGGGATCATTAAATTAAAATATCATGAAATTTACTGGTAATATATTATTTAAAATTTAATATTAATTTAATTTATCATTGATTTAGGTGTAATGTTCATATAGAAACATGTAATAAATATTAATGGCTGTGTTCCTGGAATATCTTTTTCTTATTCTCAGAAAAAATGAATCATAAAAGTAATGTTAATTAGGAAACACAATAATAAATTGAATGCTTTTTTACTATTTTTTAGTTTATATTTCATAATATATGAACATTTATTGAATTTCATTTAATGATATTGTTTTTTATTCAAAATAATGATATTTTAAAAACAATTGATCCATTAAATAAATTTATTAAAATATGTGTAAAATATTATGATATATAATATCAAACTTATGTTCATTGAGGGAAACATTACTAAAAACATTAAAATATACTGATAAGAGTCTTTTTTTAGGTTTTATTGATAGATGAATATATTCATAATTTCCCATGTATCATAAGACATCTTATAAAAATTTCATTCTATTTTTGAATATAATCAGAAAAAATTATTAATGTGGTCAAATGTTAAATATTTATAACACAATTATTTATCCCATATTAGAGAAGAATAAAAATTGAATATCCGGAAGAAAATTTATATAATTCAATGATATCATATAATGATTTTTTATTAATGGAGAATGTAATTTTTTTCCTGTGTTGGAATATTATGTACAATAATGTGGACTGTTAGATTATATTGACTTCATTCTTATAAAACAAAAACATATAAATCATTAATTTTAATAACTTAGGAAAATTATATACACAGTTCACCTAATTATTTAAAAACATCTCTTATATTGTTGTTTTTATAAAAAAATTAGGGTAAATACCAATATATTTTCTAATTCTATATTAATGAAACAACTGCTAATGTAAATATATAAGCACTACTAGAGTAATAGTATTACTATAAAGAAACATATGAATATAAATATTCATTTTTAGTCTAATACTGCTAAAAATATTTGATGGATTACTTTGGTAATTCCCTTATGATAATATTGTCTACAAGAGAGGCATGATACCATAATGTTAATATAGTTGAGATGAAGCAAATCAAGTTAGATATGTGAAAATATAAACACTTTTATAAATTATGATAATATAGTTTTGTTGTGGTTATGTTATTTAAATGATGATTCTCATTAGTGATTATTTTATTTAAAAGATTTAAAACATCAGGGAATAATACAGATACTATCAATGATTATGTTTTTGGTCTTACATATAAAAAATAAACATCAAAATTCCAGGAAATATAAGGTTACATATGAATAAAAAATTAATTTTTATTTAATTTGAATTTTCCTATATTGTAGTTTACTAAAGTGGTCATATGATTAAATTATTAAGCATTATTAGTGGAAAACATCTTATAACATTTGATTCACATTCGATGTAACAATGTTCTACTTATATTGTCTATATAGAAGGCACGCCAGTGCAATAATGAAATAATAATGTTTTTGAAAATAAATTTTATTATATTAGAATTATCATAATGAAATAAAATGTGTGGATATTTAATCTATTACAGTTTCATTGATGTTATAATACTGTTATAAATAATTATGATATTCTAAATTCTCATTATAGTCTATGTTTGATTTATGTTTATACAGAAATTATGCAAGAAAAATTGTGATAGTAAATTATAATAGTTTAATTTATATGCATGAAATCAAATATTAATTTGTTTATTTGTATATATATTTAATTAATTATATTTTAATAATTTCAATATGAATAATTCGTTCTATAATAATATCTAGTGTAATGTTGGTAGAGTATGTAGTAAAATTGTAATTATTATATTTATTTTTAAATTTATATTTAGAACCATTTATCTATTTTTTTATTATATAAATGATGGGATTGATCATCAATTTCATGGAATTAATTCTGAAACTAACATTAATATAACACTATTTAAAACATAGGTAAAATAGTACGAAGTTATCTGTTATTGATAATGAAATGTTAACTAATCAATGGTGGGTGAATAATAATTTATTAATATTTTGTGTATGACAAGTTGTAACAACATAAATCTTTTGAATCTGGATCATCTACAAAAATTATACTAATTTGTTTTATTTAGTCATCCTAAAGGAAATAATTATTCATAAAACTGATAAAATAAATTAATATAATAATTTAAAAAATATATGATTAATAAATTTTTAAAAAATTACATCTAAAATCTAATTTAAAAGAAGAAAAATGTGTCACCCTACATAAAAATTTCTCATTGATGGAATTACAAATTACTTTTAATTGCATGTATTTTTCTATCAAAACACTTGAAAAACATAACCCGTTTAACATATATGATCTATATCCTAGGATACATTTTCTATAAGAATTATATGATATCAATAAAATTTTTAGATTATTTTATTTTATAAGTTACATTCCTATTTTGTAGTTTTTTTTATAATCTACTAAAATGGTTAAATTTTATATAGGATTTATTAAATCTCTTGAATCAATGGAACCCAACACTTGTGGAACAAATGATCATTTATATTTGCTCTTAGGTGAAATGCATAATGGTAGAGTTTTTTGTAAACCTAGAAGTAAAATCATACTACAAAAATATTTGACATAAGATGTTTAATATTCTGGAAACACTAAAAGGGTGGTTAATGGAGAATACTTAAATTTCACCATATATATATAAATGAAAAAATTTCAACAATAGTCTTAATGGAAGAAATATAAATCAAAATGAATAATTGTTCAAATTGATACCATATATTCTCTCTTCACAACTACCAGAGTTGTGAAAAAAAATTAGTGGATTTTTATTAAGTATGTGCATGTTTTATAAGGATGGTGATGATTGTGTTGATGATGATTAATATATAGATTATGTTGTTAGAGGGGATGATAATGATTAAGAAGGTGTTGGTGGAGTGGTAGATGAATATATATAGGGTGCTGGTGCTGACGATGATGATGTTGGTGTTGGTGGCCCATGTATTGATAATTATGATATCAGTTATAATATTAATGATTTTGGAGATGAAATTAAAGACATAAGTTTTTGATAGTTTCTGTAACTATACTTTGGTTTTTATTTTTAATAAAATTTATATTTTTTAAATATTTTTTTCTTTGTATTTGGGTTTAAATTTTTAATGGAAAAGGATGGTATAGGTGGTGTATTTGGTGTTCTGTAGGTGGTTTGAATGGCCAAGAAGTACTGTATAGCCCGGAATTTGATATTTTTAAGGTGGTTTATATGACGGTAGGTTTTCTATTTTGTCCATGATATTTTATTAAATTAAATATTTAAAATATATGGCCTATATCAACATTTTTATCATATAATTAGGTTTTAAAATCCACACCTTAACCACGGATATAGCTATCAACATCACTAATTTAATCTTTGTAAATATGAAACTAGAATCAATGATTTTAACAGAAAAATTAGGATTTAATATATATTATTTAATTGGGTATATATTTACCAATTTACACAATTTAAAATATGTAAATATGCATTAATATACACTATTTAAAAATTGATATATTTAGAAATTGGTACTGTTTAAATTGTGGTAGTACACTACCTATTTCCATGGTTAAAACCGGGGAAATTTATAAATTCTAATATAGTTGATTATACCACTACAGTTATGAAAACCATCGAAATATTCTATTGTAATGGTTTTTTATACTATGTTGGTAGTTCTAAAGCATGGTCATGAGTGTATTTTGGGGTTGTGTGGAAACTCCATTCACAAATTAAAAGGTAAATATCTAATTTTATTGGATACCTAGGTAGATATAAAAGAGTGATATTACATAGTATCAAATAAATAATTACCTAAATTTGAATATTTTTTTAGAGTACATTCCACCACATCAATGGGGGATTTCACCTCTGCTATCATAATCACATATGCTTGGAATAATCTCCTATGAATCTTATATGGTGGACTTGCATAATGATCCGGACATTCATTTGAATAAATCCCCATCTTTCTATAAATGAATAACTGAATAACTGTTTTTTCGTTATTTCCATTGAATTATTTTTCATAGTGACCCTCATCCCAACACTTATAACAAACTATTAATCCCATAAATAATTCCATAAGGTGATTCATTCTATAGTTTTGACAGGATATAAATTACTAGACTTTCTCCAACATCCTTGATGCTTTTCATTTTTCATGATGTTCTAATGGATAATTATTGTCTTTATTTCCATTGAATATGTCATATATAGAGAATTTCATGTCTATTTTGAGGGCACAGAAATATATTTCTTAATATTATGAAATCTTCTGAGACTCCAGCACCCATCTTAGAGTTGGGTTATTCCCATCAATAAAATGATCATAATTTACACCATTATGTGTATTTAATACATATCATACTATGATAACTTTGTAAAGGTACCCTCATACTGAACAAAATATTCTTTGTACATTTCATTTTCTCCATATAACATTATCATCATTTAAATTTATTGATCATGTAGAAAATATTTATTGAATAATTCATCAAAAAATTCATACATTCAATTAGTTTTACTTCATCTTCCTCTCTAGTATTTTGTATCAATGAACACCACGTATCAACCTCACCTTTAATAAAATACAGTAGTTGTGAAAAAGCTACAATTTCACCACATCCATAAAAAATAAACATATTCTTAAAATACATAATCCATTTATAATCTTTCATTGGATTAGTATTTAGAACCAATTATAGTGATGGCTATCACATATAGAAAGCCATCAGAAGAGAATCTCACTATTGAATAAGTTTCTGCATCTAGGAAGTGTAGTTTTCATAACCTAATTATGATTCTTCAATATAGACATAATTTACTCATTTCTTAAAATAGATGTATTAGATTCATATATAGGAATATCTCTAATTTTTCTATGAGTATTGATATCCTTCATCCTTCCATGAATATTTCTAAAAAATGTCATTTACTAGATTGGATCCTAAAATTATGATTATATAATCACAATGTTTAATCAAAATTTTGTGTAAAACAAAGAATAAATTAAAATTTATTCATTGTTAATCTCTAAATCATTAACATGATTTATTTGGGGATATATTTATTTTGAAATACATCATTATTTTTTGTAACGATAATGTGAAATATCCAAAGTATATTCTTTACAAGTGTCCACCCAGGTACACAAAAGTACTCATTGTCTTACCCTTATTGATGATAAATTCAATCCCCATGCATGCCTTCATAGATATTACCCTGTGGTAAAACTATTAAAGAACCACATACACCTGATGTATCTAAATATGGATATATTTATAGTAAATCACACGTAATATCAATTTTACTAAAATGTTAGCATGTTATCCTATACTTATCCTTAAATTAATTCAAAGGGTTATTTTTCCTAATCTATATTTTCAATAATATAGTTCCCAAGGGTTCTACTAAACACAGTCTAATTAAATTTTAATGATATAGAACCAAATAATTGAGAGTAGATTCATTATGTTATTAAATTGTAATGGATATAAATAATCATATCATAAATGAAAAATCAATTTATTATTATCAGATAACCAAATACATATATGATAACCACATTACATTTGGAATAAACAATAATGAATAATACATAATTAAAAAAACATGTTCATCATGAAAGAATAATTTAAATATCTCTTCATCATATCCATGGGAGAGGAAACAAACAAAGGGTGATCTAAAATGATCATTAAAGGTTATAAATAAAAGAATATAACATGAATAATCCATTATAAATCAATGTGGAATGGTAAAAAACTAAATAGTCAATCTATTTATATATCCTGATTACTTTAATAGTTATGTAAAAATACATATGAAATGATTTATACCATAGCACACATTCCAATTCATCAATAATCTATAAATAATTTACATCCATAGTTAATTTAATTTTTAAAATATCATTGATTATCAAAATAGCTAAATTCTTAATGAAGTAAATTATTAATTATTTGATTTTAGGCCTCAAGAACATGTTACATGTTCCATCAAGATCTAACCTCAAGATTTCTAAAAACAACTAGGGGAAACTCCATAGGATGTTTCTCTCTAGTTTGACTCATGAAACCAATTTATGCATCGATGGATATATATAATTAGAACCTATATGTGTCTACACCTACTAAACATTCCTATTTTATATAATAACTGAATTATTTCATAAATCAATGTTCATTATCATTAAATACAAAAATAGGGTAAAAGATACAGATTTAAAAATATTTCCCCTATCAATCAATTAAAAATCAAAGAAACTACTATATGTAAAATTAGTATGTGGTTTATGAAAAAATAATATCCGTAAATAATTATTATGGATATATAATATATATTTAATTTCTAATGAAAAAATATTACATGAATGTGATTTTTTCAAGAGAATGTTAACAATGTGAAAAGAATATGAGTTTGTACAACAACTTTTACGACAAGGTGATTTTCATGTAAAATTCACATAGATGAAATGAATACAGGTGAATATAACATATTAGAAATTATTCATGAATAATGGTATTAATTTTCAATGGATCAGTATATAAACTATATAAAGGTTAATTTTTGTATAATAACAAATAAACCTCAATGGAACGTAAATTGAGACAAAATCATTAACCTCATGCTTCTGTTTTGTTGAACATTTCTCGAACTCTTGTATAGTGGTTTGACAGAAATTATTAACTAATTAAATAACCATATTAATATTTATAATATCTTATATTATCCTTTTATATCATCTTATCACTCCTTCATTAACAATATTTCATTATTTTCATCGTTGTATTTGTGAATTGCCTTATATTCTCATTCAAGGTTTGTCATCAGTGTTAACGTTCCCATGAATATTATATAGGGTCATTATTTCCCAAATTATAATAATAATAAAATTATAATAATTTTACACCAATTATACATTTATAATCTATAATAAAATATGTGTTAAAGAATAATGTACATTACGATCACGGAAACCGTAGGCCTTTTGTACACATGAATAATGATTACATTTTATAATGATCGTTATTGAAATAAGATAAGTAATATATTAAAATTTCAAAATTATTATAAAATAAAATATTCCATTTTAATTTTTTCAAATACTTATATATGGTAACAACCTGACCTGGGTGCGACATAGTAGTGTCTCAATCTGGTTCGCCACGTGACCACAGAAGCACCTCCCTATATGCTAGAGGCTTCCAACTAGTAGTGAGGGTAAAATATTGATCATTGGGAGACTATAACCCCATTACATGAGTAATTAACCAGTTTAAATAAATATTAATAACCAAATAATTGAACCATCACTAAAATAACTCCAGTATCACTTGATGACCAAAACATGAAATAAAATGCTAAAACTGAATAGTGGATAGGACATTCCAATGTATGTTTCATGTGTCAATATAAATAACCCAAAATAAATAAAGACACTACAAAATCTCAATAAAATATCAAATAAAATGGTGGTTCCCACATCCATACTCCATCCCATATTATCCATCTAAAATTTGGCCCTCTCCCTGATACTATCCCACATTCATGATATCTATTCTGGAAAAAATCTTGTTGCCCAAGTAGGGTGTTAGTAAAACTCGTAAGGCCAAAAAAAATTCATCTAAAACAATATGAAGTACATAAAAATGTATATAGATCTATAAATAATTAAATACATTAAATAATTTGAATTTTTTTACTTTTAATCAATTATTATTTATTTCTACACATAAACCCCCAGGATTTTGCAGAAACCCGATCCTCAAAAACTACTTCCGCTAATTCTGAAGTCTAAACCATATTACTTATTAATTTCAGAAAAATCATTATAACACATGATATTTCATGATCCATTTAATTTCAATTTATAATATAATCAATTAAATCCTTCTAACAATTCAAATATTTTGGGCCTACATCCCCATACAATGGACCTCCTAAGATTTTGAAAAAGTATATATCCCACACACATTATGAAACAATAACATATGTAAGCTATTAAAGTAAAAATATGTGTCCCAAACACGATTATGAATTTTTTCTACGACCTCTCAACACAATAGACCACATCAAACACATGAATTTCAATTTATCACTATGGTCATTTGATGTAGAAGACCATTTCCCACAAAGGAAAATCACATAACCACATGAATAACAATTTCACATGTATAACAATATAAAATATATCACATCAATCATTATGAATAAACAGTAATCCTCTTATCAAATTAAATAATCACAAAATATATTAATTAATTCAATAACTAATTAACCATTCTCAATAAATTCCATAATCACAATAATTCCAAATTATTAATTCATCAATTAATTAACCAAAATAATCACAACCATAATTACAACAGTACATTAATTTCTTCAATAAATAACTAATCTAATTCACCAATTCCATAATCACGACAATCCATTAATTAATTCAACAATTAATTAATCCAAATCATCAATCTCAATATATCAATTATTAATTGATAATTTTTTTTATTAAAAAATATTATTTTTTTCAAATATATATTAATTAATTCAATAATTTAGTAATCCAATATAAATATTTATATATTCCATAAATTAATTAATTCATCAATTAATTAACCTGATTTTTTTACCAATTACACAATACATTAAATGATAAATTCCTTAACCACAAAAATTAATAAGTTCCACAATCTCTTTGCTAATTAATTAACAAAATTAATGAATTCAATTTATAAATCCAAATTCCTAAATAAAAAATATAAATTAATCAATTACATACACATAATTCAAATTAAAACTATGGGATTTGAATTATGACATATCATGTTTGTTGAAAAATTACAACCAATAAAAATACCAATAAATTAATGTTAAAAGGTAAAATCCATCATGAGGAATTATATCATGAAACAAACACTAGAAATATTATTGAAATAATAATTATCCAAAAACCCTAGATTGAAATCCATCAGAAATAGAAGATAACGCCCCTAAAAGGATGCGAGATGTACAAGAGAGAGATGGGAAGCCAATATTGATAAAAAGCACCTACTAGTAGAGTTTTAGATCTAAAAATATGAATTAAAATCACAATGAAATGAGGTCATATGCCCTAGGAAATTATGTGGATCCCTAAAAAAAGACGAATAGGTTATGATTGAATTGGGTTCAATCTAGGGTTATAATTATAATTAGGGAATTTTTTAATCTGGTTTGGATTAATTAATGTATTATGCATGGATTCCAATTTAGGGGTGCACATTTTCACAAACCATGTACCTCTTCTAGGGGAGGGGTCGAAGATAAATTTAATAGGGTGCACGATTTGGGAAAACGGTATTCCAACATTGAAAAATCACTCTTCCTTTCAAATCATCAAATTTTCTCCCAAACACAACAATGATAATACCCAAAAATACACAAAATAAGTCAAATGTATTTTTAAAATATCCCATGACATATTTAGAAATGGTAGAAATCATAAAATCTCCCCACCTTATAAGTGAACATCTTCTATAATCACTCCAAGGCATCTCTATGATTTGGAGCCAAAAATACCAGGCCACTGATCCCACATATCTACTTCTATTTTCCATATTGTCTCCTTCACATACCCTTATTTCCACAATTCATGAACTACCTTCATGGTCTTTACCTATAAAACATTCTCAATGTGATCCAACATATTCTTCATATTCTCCTCAATGTACACAACAGTCTCATTCTTAACATTATCCACATCAATCCTATGATAATGGTTAGAGTGATACTGATAAATTTTTTTAACATGATAAACATAATACATGGATCTATACCATCGTGGAAGAGAAAATGCATAATCCACTAGCCTAATTATCTCCATAACCTAAAATTGCCCAAAAAATGTTGGCCATATCATGACTGAATATCTAGTTGTGACTATATCTATGAAACACTTGAAAAGATACATGATCACCCACTGTAAATTGTAGGGGTCTTCTATGTCTATAATCATATGACTATGGTCTAGTCAGATCTTTAGCCTAATGTTTCTAAATCAGCCGAACCATCTCCAAATTATCCTATATGAGACTTGGTCCAAAAAACCCTTACTCACCTATATCCATCCAATATTGGGGTGATATGCACATTGTACCATAAAGATCAACGTATGGTGCCATTAGAATATTTTCAGGATAAATTATGTTATATGAAAACTACACCAAATATTGCTTCTTCTACCATAACCCACTAAATACAAGGACACACACCTGATGAATATTCTCTGTATCATATATAAAATTCTCTGATATCCAATCTATATATGAGTAGAATATAGTACTCAATAAAAAATTCATACTAAGGGCCTTATACTAGCCCCTCTAGTATCGAAAATTAAATTGTGATTCATGGTTTTCAATTATAGTTCATAGAAAAATTTAAATATTGATTATCTCCTAAGTGTATATATCTCCAAATTGATTGAGTAAGAAAGTCTCTCATATTATCAATAAAAATGATTCTTTCACCAGCCAATCCACAACCATACAAATAGTGTCTTCCTTCATGGTATTATCATGTGAGATTCCAAAAAGTCCATAGAAATGTCATCCCAGTCCCATTATGGAATGAGAAATGACTATAGTAAACTATTAGGACATTGATTGTTGTTCTTCACCTACTAACAGGTGTAACATATTTTCATCGACCTTGCTATATCCTACTCCATGCCCAACAACAAAAAGTGTCTTCATAGGTCCTGAAAATTTTTGGTTACAGCTAGATGTACATCCCACTTTGAGGCACAAAATTCACGAATGATCTCTTCCTGGTTTCTTATTATTATAACAAAATAGATTCTACAAACGATAATCTCATCCTTATCTGTGGTCCAAGAAAATGGTGAATCCCCACCTACAAGTATTTCCCTCTATTAAAAACATTCTAGATCCTCTAATGGATTATCCTTAGTCCATCTCAAGAGTGTAGGGTACATAGAAACTGATACTAGAGTCATCTTCTACTGAATCTTCTAATCCACCACATGAATCATAAAGAACAAATTAATCATTTTCGACATAGAAATAGTCTTTTGAAATTTTTGAGTCCGGTTTTTTTCTTCTTAAATCATTATAAATACCATTCCCCTTTTAGGCATATATGCTAGCTCAAAATAAAATGATTTCATAAACTCGACCCACCTCCACTACTAGATATTCAAATGTCATTGGTAAAATATATAACTTATTCTATTGTGATCAGTATAAACCATAAATTTTATCCCAATATATAATTTTGTAGTCCCTATAATGTGTATACCAAAAAATCTAATTCGAAGTCATGCATAGTGTAGTTCTATTCATGTGGACTCAACTACTGAGACCTATATGCCACAACCTAATGGGCATGCATAAATAATACTCTAAGACATATTCTAGAAGCCTTAAAGAAGTCCATATATTCATCACTTCTATAGTGTTGTATCATTGTTGGTTCTATAATCAATAACATCTTTATATCTTGGAAGGCATTATCACATTCTCCTGACCATTTAAACATTTTCCCCTTCTTGGTCAATCTCGAAAGAGGTTCTTCCAAATAGGAAAAAATCCTTGATGAACCATCTATAGGAGCCTTCTAATCCAATATAACTAATGATATCAAAAACATTATTGGTATTCTCTCAGGAAACAACTATTCATAACTCCTCTGGTTCCACTAACACAACAAACTCTAAGATGATGTGACCTGAGAATTTTACATGATCAATTAGAAAATTATAGTTAAATAACATTGTGTATAAGTGATTCTCTATCTTTTTATTTAGGATGATTCCAATATATTGTTCATTATCATCATGATTCATTGAGTATTCAATGATTTCATCCAAAAACTACGACAAAATGATCGAGTTATGGGTGGGAGATTCAGTTCTCTATGAAAATAAACACTATAGGATTGTTCGTCAACCCTAATGAGATCACAACAAATTCAAATAGTCCATTCCTACTTTTGAATGTAATACATGGACTACCAAGAAAGTAGATCTCTCCTTCGATGATACCCTAATCTTAATTAGATAATGTAAAATAAACATTCTCCTCTCAACTGTCCAAATAGGTTATCGATACATGGAGTGAGATTCTATTTAATAATAGTAATTAAGATCAAATATTGTTAACTAACACATGCACATAGAGTCATATCATCCTTATTAGAAAAAAGCTCGTGTCCCCCAAGGAAATATAATATGTTGGGAAATTTCCTTATATATGAACTCTTCAGGGTTATTATTGTACCCTAGATTAATTGTTGTTGTGATTATATTAGTTAAAATAGATACTCGATTGATCCTTATCATGAACTCAATAATAAATTTTAGATCTATCTCATAAGGAATCGTTGATATGTCTTCAGGAATCATGAACAAGAACCTATCCACTATATATGGAAATATAACAGGATTTGCACCCTGATCATCTAGAATGAGACTAGAAAAATGGGAGTTACGCTCCCATAGTTACTAAACTGACCCTGTACAGCCTGACTTGATATCCCACTCTCCATGGTGAATAAAATATTCATCCTTATGGGACATTAAAATCATTTTGTTTTGATATAAATCTATTTCTGCTCAGTTCTCTACTAACCAATCCATACAAAATGTTAGGTTGAACCATGAAATTTAATGGAACTAAAGATCCCATAGAAAGAGATACTCCCAAATCCCAAGAGAACACCTCTTTCCCAAATAGATATCTCTCCATCGTACTCCCAATGGTGTATATGTCATTATCATCCAACTCAAAAAAAATACTCAATCCGTTTCAAACCATTATGTGCATTGTAGATAAAATAGAATGAGTGGCACCCATATCAAATAAGGAACCAACTAGGGTAGAATCAATAATAATAGTACATATAATTTTTGATTGTCCAGCCCAACTCTCCACCATTATAGTCGGAATGCCTTGAAATTATATAACCTTTCTTTCTTTTCATACACTATAATTCCTCTATATGGAACCAGTCTATAAATACATTCTGTATTTCCTAGAATAATAACATCCACTACCTCTAATGACATTGCTAGTAGAGCTCTAGTTGCAATACTGATATGGCTTACATGACCCCCTTATTGTAATATGGTTTTAAATATTTTCTCCTACGCTACCCATATGTCATGGGTTAAAATTTAACCTCTAAATATGACCCATCCTAGTTTATCTTGACAGTCTACTAGTGGTTGGGGGATATTTCTTCAAAATTGACCCGACCAACCACATCGGGGACATATCACTCAAGAATTCTCTTGTGTAACTGAACCCTCATTTCAGCCACTATACATCCCACAACCCTAGGAAAAATTAATTTAATGAATCATCCTACTATGAAAATTATTACCTAATAACCATTTATAAGAAACCACATGCACTTCATTGGAAGCCTCATTCATCTTACCCATGGAAATGAGAGCGTAATTTACCACATAGGAAATATTACACTGCCTGAAGTTATTCACGTTGGAGTTAATATCACATTTAATCCCATCCTAGCACCACTTTATTGTGGTCTCCTCTTCTCCTATCAATTCTAAATCAATGTTCTAAAAATCTATAAAGTGACCTTGATAATCCATTATAAAAAAGATCCCTTAAGTAAACCTCAAAAACCCAACCTCCCTCTACTAGCTCAGAGTCACAAAATAAATGTTCTACAAGAACTCTTCCTAAATGTCTATATACTCAATAGTTACCATTTATCCATCCTTATTCTAGATGTCCCACCATAGATTTTCTTGACCATATAATGTATTATAACCAAAAATGAATCTCTAGTCAAAAGGTGTCTCCAAGTTGTCAAGTATAATCATGACAGACACAATTCAGAACACTAGTACCTCAGGTCTACCATCTACCATAAATATTGTAGAGTGATTCAACTAGAACCCCCTTATCTAATCAGACATAAATTTCACAACCATAACTTTCTCTCCTTCCGTAACCTACACGATGAATGAAATGTTCTCTCATAAAGGCTCTTGTAATTCCTCCCCAAGTACTAAACGTGCATTGGGTTCCACTACTGGTGGATCATTTCCATCTACAACATCATGTATTCATCTCAACAAACAACAGCATGGAGGAATATCTATTTAATTTGTAACGCCCCGACCCCAGCTACCCAGAGTCGGTGCATTACTTCGTAACATTGGCATGATCACAAGAAAGATCAAATCTCGAAAGACCGATTGGTTTAGTAGCCTTGGAAACACTAGATATATTCATAAGGATTACATTACATCATTAAACGAAAAACTACTACAACAACATATTGTCTCCATAATCCACACTCATATCCCCACATAATATCCCTGCAGGTCATTCATAATTTACTTCTTCACTTCCTGGGAAAAATAAAACATATAAAAGGGGTGAGCTCAAATGCCCAGTAAGGATAACAAAATAGCGGAAACTTTCATAAATAAGAATAAACATTTAAGGCAATGTATAAATAAAACAAAAGCCTTTCAAACATGAACTTTCAACATGGTATGGCATAAATAAAATGAAATAATGCCATTTACTTATTCACATGGATATTCTACTAATCGAATAATCACATGCAAAAATCAATAACCACTTTCATAATGTTGGAATGCATAATGCCAGACTATCATAACCACATAGCCAAGGCCTCGTGCCAAGACTATAAATAAGATTTTGTCAAGGCCTTGTGCCAAGACACTAGTTTGTCTCATGAGACCTACCGATGCATCGAGGAGCTATAGCGGGCTCCACCCGTCACTTATTAAGTCCAATGCATTCCCATATGAAAAGGTTTAAACATAACATAAACATTCGTATTAAAACTAGCATACGAAATGTCAATAATTTCACCATAAACTATGAATGGTATAAAAATAGCACATCCATAGTCAAACATATCACAAAACCTTCAATACAATATAGAAGTTTTGTATCATAATAAATCAACTTCAAATAATCTTAAAATCCATCAAAGGATGTTGACGTAGATGAAATCAAAATTCTTTTTAAAGAAATATCTCCTTTTATTTTGAAATCATTTAAGATCCATATAAAATAAAACATTTTCTTTGAAAATATTCTTATAATCTTGTAAGGAAAGCTTTGAAGATTTTATAACGGCGTAAAATAACCGCACCCGCCGTATAAGTTAAAAAAATCATTCTTACCTCAATTCTGTCGAAAAGGTTAAAAATGACCTTGTTTTGAAAACGACGGAAAGATTCCTTTATAAACCTCTTATAAAAAGTCAAAAAAGGGTATAAATGACTTTAACCCATATTCTTGTAAATAGTAAAAATGTTTTGAAATACATTTTTAAGAAACATGGATGTGGATGATAAAGAGATCCCAGTAGATTATTACATATAAACAACCTCGGATAATGAAGAGATTGTGAAATAACCCTTACCAATTTCGTAAATTATGAAACATACAACCCATGAAAGAGGTATCATACAATGAATATGTAAATACACATAAATTAGAGTGTATTACACAAAGAATATAATTATGGGCAGTACATATACCACACAAAAGATAATGGTGGTAATATGGCATGAATCTCACGGGAATAAGGAGTGAGATGAAAACCCCTTACCACGTTAATCAACTAAGTCGTATGGCCAAAAGTTAATAACCACCAAATTATTTACAGAATAACATGAATATAAAGATAATCATGATAATATATATATCAAATGCCAGTACACAATACACCACTTTCAATAATTTAGTGGCTAATAATGGAAATCTCACGGAATTGAATGTGAGATAAGAAAATACCTTACCTTGTACTTTTCCTTTGTTGGGGTAGGTTAACCTCCTGTATAATGGTGAAATAATTGTTATTAAATTATACAAGAATCATATATATTAATATGATATCATATGTGATCTTTTAACATTGATTTGTTAATAATATCTTAGAATTATCGTCGTTTCGGGTGTTAACTTACTCATTTTCTTTTATATGTTTTGTTACATAATACATGGTTGTTGTATCTTATTCATATCCAGAATGATATCTAGTCCTTAAAAATCATTTTTAAATCATCAAATGATAATTATACTTGAATGGTTACGATGGAGAATGAATCTCATCGCGTTCGTGGAGACGGTAGTCCGTACGTACGCACGAGCGACAATATCATTCACTTGATATTAAAATAATATATAAATGAATGGTATATCATATATAAAGAATCATTAACATGTTATATTTATTATTTACATGAGTTACACATGATTATTATACCCATCCAAATAATATTATATTGAATAACAATTACACCACGACGTGGAGACGGTAAGCCGTACGTACGCACGTATGGTGACATGTTATTCAAAGGGTGGATAGAATACTGAATATGGTTGTATCATACTTATAATAACATAAAATTATATGTGAGATACTGGAGTTATTATTTTAGAATGGTAAGAACAAAGGAAGAATAAGTGGAAGAAGAAATGAACTTAGAAAAGGGTGGTGAAATCATTACCTCTTCTTCGGGTTCTTCCTTTTGATTTGATCAAAAGGGCTCCATATGCTGGCTTTCCGATCAAACTAAGGCCTCTAGGTTGTAGTTAGGGATGTTGGGAGAGTATTTGGGCAGAGTTTGGCCGAACCAAAAGGCTTTAGAGGTGTGAAGAAATGAGAAGGAGGAGTGCCCTTTTATAAGAGGGGTGAGGGGCACCTTTGGAAAAGCTAGAAATATTAATTTATAATAAATTCATATTCGGTTTCTAATGGCTCAAAAGTTGATTATTTAAATGTTAAGGTGGGGATAGGTCGAAGAAAACTCAACCAATATAAGTTAGACAGGTTTGGGTACTTATATTAACCTTATATTTAATTATTAACTCCAAGTTAATTAGTTTCACTTTTACAATGTCTCTTTGTAGTTTTATATAATATGGTTAATAAACTTACTATATACATCCAAGAGACCCCCAAGTGGTCCATTAATGATTAACCTATCATTATATAAGTCTCTTGGCCGAACCTTAGATTTTTAGTAATTTAATATCAATTAATAATATAATATTTGTTTTAAGAACTCTTTTATGTCAATTTTGACACTATTCAATAGTTGATTTTTTTGAAACTCATAACAGAATTATTACTTCGAAAAAAGTCAATCCAATCAATCCTAATATATCATATTATCCTATAAAATTATTTTAATTCATTAAAAGTTTCATATTATATTTATTTTGGTATTTATAATATCAATTATTTTAATTTTTTACTATTATAGTAATTACCGCATCATCATTGTGTCATAAATAAAATAACTTATGTAATGTCTAAAAATTATAAATAAAATATAATTATGTAGGAAATCTTTTTAGATTTCTAATTAATATTTATAATCGAAAATCCAACATGTATAACATTATGTAAAAGTTGTTCTTCTAAAAGATGTAAGCTTATGCCATTTTTATTTTTATTTTAACTTTATCAATATAAAGTGTCCCTACCACATACAAGTGGATCCAAGGGGTCCCCGAATTGACCCAAGGATGCTAATGGTCGGTTATGTGTCCACCAATATGGTTAGGACACGTTTTAGGGTAATTTTGTATTATTATAATATTATTTTTTAACCCTTATTTACCGGATTTACCCTAAACCATGGTAAATAAAATATTTACCACAGTAATTATTCAAAATGTCTAAAAATAAAAGTTACCTATTTACACAATTTGGACATCATGATTCCAAATATGGAATCCATTTTTATAAATTCAAAACACAGAAGTGGCAGAAATTAATTTAAAATTAATTTCCGCTGTCAAAACAAAAAGCGTGTTTTTAAGAGATAATAACTATCAAAAGATTGACACTTGTTTATGTTCGGTTTAATTGTAAAATTATGTCCAATGACCAACATTATATTAAATGGTAAAAATATATTCTAAATATAGTTTAAAACTACTAAAATTCATAATTTATCACTATTAATTATTTTGATTAAAAAAGTTGTTTTTAATTAATATTTAGTAATTTTCACTATTCATCAAAATATGAAAGTTATCCGAAAAGTACCAAAATTTAACCTTAGGCTAAATTAGATATTCCGAATCCAAAAATGAAGTCCATTTTGAAATATAAAATATATATAATTTTAAAAAGTAGTTATTACTATTCATAACGGCTAGTTTAATTGGTTGTTAGAACTCGGTGTTGCGTACAACACACGCTATCACATTATTCAAAGAGAAGCGTACCGTAGAAGCTTGGGATGTTTCATTTTAAATTTTTGATGTCCCCATTTAGTCAAAAAGTTTAAAATATAGTATTTAAAAAGGGTTCAGTATTAAAGTTGATAAAAGTGCAATACTGAAAATGAATTTGTTCTTGCATTATATCTAAGAAACTCATAATATGGATTCTAAAATTATAAGGATTATATAAACATTAAAATTTATCTAATACTATTCATAACCTCTTTTGAACGGCTTGTTTGGTAAGTCATGGTGTGCTTGAACTTTGTGTTGCATGTAGTGAAAGTTATTGAATTATTTTGAAGAACTAACACACTATGAAATCTTGGGGTGTTACAGAATTTCAAACAAGCATCTTAGGAAACACATCATAACATTATAATATTTACATAATACATATTCAAAATAATTCATATGAATTCATTACCCCAAACCCTACCATGCAGTAAAAACGTAGTGATATCACTTCCCTTGACCATCCTACATCTAGGTAAAGATTAAAAAAGGGTAAAATAATTCCCATTTTTATGTTTCTCATTATAAACTCCTTTATTCACAACATATATCATTTTAAATGTTTCAATTCATATTAAGAAAATTGTTCCATTAAATTTCTTAATCAAGGGAAAAAATATCATTTTTTAAATTAAAATCAGTATTTATTTTCCCTTGTGTGCCTAAAATTATGCATTTCACAAAAGAGACCCAATATTTCTAGAATGATATATGCATACACAACTCTCATTTAATTTTTTTCCACGATTCAAATAACAAAAAATCTAAAACAACAACATTAACTTCACTTAAATATTGTGTAACCCAAGGTGAAATAATTCCTGACTATAACAACACACATCATTAACAATAATCGCACCCTAGATAATTGTTTTTCCCTAATAAATAGGTTAGAGACTCCCATGAATGAGCTTAAAACAAAGTCATGACTCATCCCTATATCCGGAATACATTTACCCAATAACAATAGAAAGTAAATGGAAAGAAATATACCCTTTCATGCCACTTTGTATCATCCTAAAATTGGGGCCACACACCAGTTACCCGAGTTGGCTCACTAGATGAACTCAGTTATGCCTCCCTATATACTAGATACTTCTACCTAGTAGTGAGGGTCTAATATCGGAAGTGGGGATAATATACCCCATTTTAGAGATTAATACTCTATTAGAAATACATAAGTATTACCAAATGATACAAATAAAACCAGAATAATACCAGTATCCCATGATGATGAAAACATGAAATAAATTTTCAAAAATGAATAGTATATATGCCATGGAAAAATGTGTCCATTTTTAATATGAAAATACCAATATTGATAAATAATATAATAATTAAAAAGTTGGTCCTAAATCATGTTTGGTTCCTCATCCATTCTCCAACACATATTTGCAATCTAATATAGGTCCATTTCCCTTATCCAGTCCAGCAATCATGAAATATATTCTCATACCAATCAAGCAGACTGAGTAGAGTGTGAGTAGATCATATTAAGACACCAACAAAAAATATAAAACAATATCTAGTAAATAATAGTTACTTCAGTTTTATGAAGATTAAAATACAAGCTATAATGAAAACATTTTACATTTATTGAATTATTCATTATTTAAGAACAAAAACACAGTGGTTTTCAAAGACACCTGAAAATCTATATCTTATTTGGACTATTATAGAGTTTGAAAATTTTTACATATTCTGTTAAAAAATAATTATAACATATTAAAATTAACTATACATTTCATTTAAATTTATAATATAGTAAATTTTAATTACATTCTAATGCCACCATTTTGGGCATAGATCTTCATTCCAAGGACCCTATAGGATTCTGGTGTAGTGGTACATGCCCCACCATCATTTATAACACAATCAATGAATTTAGATTTTGAAGTAGTAGTTTATCTCCCACATACATTAATCAATTTATATCTATGGGATTTGGACGCATCATGCTTATTCCAACACAAAAATACAAATTTATTACAATGAGCCATTGATGAAGCAGACTATGTCCCACACACGTATATCAGATAATCCAATGTATTAAAATTTTACAAGGATTAAAATATCACATATATCACATTAATCAAGGACAATCAAAATTAATCCCCCTATCACATTTCATAAATTAGAAATTCAATTAGTTAACCAATTTTTATCAATTTCATAATCGAAACAATTCTCATTAATTAATTCCACATTTAATTAATCTGATTAACAAATTCCACAATTATAAAAATAAATAAAATTAATTCCAAAATTTATTAATAAAATTCACCAATTCCATATTCATGAAAA
Source organism: Viscum album (assembly GCA_963277665.1). Classification (NCBI taxonomy): domain Eukaryota; kingdom Viridiplantae; phylum Streptophyta; class Magnoliopsida; order Santalales; family Viscaceae; genus Viscum; species Viscum album. The sequence goes on from OY728120.1 coordinate 1,174,889,638, forward strand.
TAAATTAATAATTTCAGATATTAAATAATCTAATTAATCAATGCTAATATCCCATTAGTTACTTAAAACATTAATTATTCCAAATTCCAAAATTCGAAATATCAATTAATTAATCCAAAAAATTAATTAATCCAATTTCACAATTTCAAAATTCCATCCATTAAATAATTATTAAAGTAATTAAACTTATTTAATTGTCCAATTACACAATAAATTAATTGATCAATTCAATAACCACATAAATCAAGAAATTTCACAATCCCATAATTAATTAATTAACCAAATAAATTAACTGAATTTAAAAATAATTATTTTTAAAAATACAATAGAAATTATTCAATTACATTTATATAACTAAAATTCAATACCACGAGATTTGAGCTTAGACGACATGCCTCGAATTTTTTGACAAACACTCAACAACAGAATTTCCCCAAATTGAAATGGAAATGTCAAATCGATGATGGGGAATTAGATCATGAATCAAATCCTAGAAACATGATTAAAAAAAGATCCAATAACCATAGATCTAGATCCATCAGAAAAAAAAGTTAACATCCCAAAAATGATGAGGGTGAACATGAGAGTTCAGAGAAGCTGATCAGGATAAGAAAATATTACTATTAGGGGGGAAGATATACAATATGGCCTTCAAATCTCTATGAATGGAGGTCAGAATCCATAGTAAATCATTTAACGGCATAAAAAATGATAGGAATAGGTTAGGTCAGAGAATTGGTATATTATGGTTAATATCAGGATTTTAAAATTCATAAATCTAATCTTTAGTTTAATTAACAATGCTCCCACCATTTTGTAGGTAGGGGAGCATTGTTCTCCAAACCCTGTTCCATATCTATTTGCCTCTAATAAGGGGGGGGGGTTCATGTATACTCGTAACAGAGAGAACAATTACACAAACCATGATATACACATTCCAACGTAACTGTCTTATTAGTGAATGGCTAGCTAGGCCAGGTGAACGATTTGGGTAAACTGTGTGCCAATCATGCACAACCCATCATCCATCCAAAACATAAAATATTCACCAAAACACTGCCAAGATAAAACCCAAAAATAATGTAATGAAAAAAGGAAATAAAGTACCAACAAAATATCCAAATATATATATTGAAATATTTGGTATCTTATATATATAATCAGTGTGTTGTGGTAATGAAAGTATAGTCACATTTCATTGTGAAGGTAGTATTCCACCGGAACATAAATGAAATTATCATCATTTCATGTGTGAAAATGTTTGAAATAAAATTATGTAAATTATCTATAAATATTGATAAGTATGTCATGAATAAAATAATAGTATTATGTATACAAAATGTAATCCTAAAACTTGTTGAGTCAATAAGGTTATCTTATGAAATCTCTATTCCTTATGGTTTTATGTTTGGAAAATCACAAAAACATTTTATTATGTTCTTTCATTTTCTTAAGTTATGTTTTTTTTATAAGATCTAGAATTTTCATTCCATTATACATACAAATGTATCATTAGAATTTTTCCATTCTATTAAATTTACAAAATTTTCATACAATTTTTTTGATACCGAATCCAGTGTATAAGTGATACAATATTGGTGATACTGATTCCATTGTATAAGTGATATCGTCTTTGTGATACAGAATCCAGTGTATAAGTGATACTGTCTTTTTGATACCGAATCTGGTGCAAAAGTGATTCTATTTTTTGATTCTGAATCTGGTGTAATTGTGATTCTGTTTCATGATTCCGAATACGGTGCAATAGTGATTCTGTTTTATGATTCAGAATCCTGTGTAGAAGTTAATTTGATTTTACTATACTGATTCCAGAAAAAATGTGATACTGCTTTCTCAATCCAAATTACATTACCTTATGAATCCGTTTTTGGGATAATGTTTTTCTTAAGAATCAGTTTTTCTTAATAATGTTAGAGTTTTTTAACGTATCATTCCAATATTATTGGATTCTGTGTATTCTTATACTTAAAATTTATCATTAAGTTAACATCATTTCTTACATGAAAAGATTTGGAACAATCAGCAAAAAAATAAAAATTTTATGTTTGACACGTGTCCAGGTCCCTCCTAAATTTATAGAATATACGACTGTTGTATTAAAGCCGTCTTTTGGGATTCTTTTCCTATAAATACAAGTTTATTTGAATGAGCAATAAATAATGCAGAGAGTAGATGAACAAGATTCATGTGAAAAAGCTGTGAAGTGGTTTCTAGAGGTAGAGGCTCTTTTAACTATCAGTGCTTCATGTGGAAGTCATGAAAAACTTGTTCGAGTGTGAAGAACTTGTTTAGATTTTCTTTTTACAGACTCTGATCATGCAGATCGTGGGCTTTCGGATTTGGAATACAGAGGTTCTGATTTCCTTCTAAATTGATGGTTGGCCGGGATAGAAAGACAGATACCAATCTTTGAATTGAGTTCATAAGTGGGTTTGGGTAGGACATACATTCATGAAAGTATAAATCAAGTAACCTTTATCCATGTTTTTTGATACCCTTCACTTTGTGTTAAAATAATCTTGTTGTTACTTATTTTCTATTACAAGTTGTTTTATTTCTACTGTAATCTTATCTTTATTAAAGTTATGATGTATATCATTCTTAAAAATTTGATTTCTCTTAATCTGATTATATTATAGATTCTATATTCGTTAAGGTAAAATCTTTCTTTTAATAAAATATAAAAGGACCCTTTAAGAGGTTTTGTGAATGATTTTAACCATGTTAAACATAATGTTAATGGTTCCAAATGAATTTTTTAAAGAATACAATCCCCCCCCTCTTGTATTTGAGAATATATATTCATCATTTCGATCCTATAATTGGTATCAAAGGTAGTCTCTAATATACATATATCCACATTTAAGTTTTCTTTTTGATGTTTTATTTTTCTTATTTGATTAATAACTTTTACTTCAATTATGTTTTGTGGAAGGAAATATTATTTTAGTATGGTAGGCTTTCATATTGAATATCTAACTAATCTCAATCCTACTAGACCACCAATCTTCGATGAAATGACTATGAGTATTGAATATACAGAATGAAGGCCTTTTTGATAAACACAAGTGTAGGAAACTACATTATGTTAACTGGAGATTATAAGATTCCTGATAAAGAACATATAACATTTACTAATCCAGAAAAGGTGGAATACCAGCTGAACTTTAAGGTATGTAATACTTTTTTTGTTCCTTGACTAGAAATATATATAGCCAAATTTCATAATGTGAAGCTGAAAAGAGTATTTGGAAGAATCATTAAGTAACTCAATTTGGCACTTCAAAAGTTATTGAATCTAGAAGAGCTATACTCAGTGCTGAGTATCATGGTTTTTTCATTCCTTATGGAGAACCCATATTTATGCTACAACTAATACTCATGACTATTGTCAAAATCTTACAATAAATGGGTGAGAAATGTTTAGATGACGAAGATCTTGTAGAAAAGATCATAGACATCATGCCGAACAAATGGGAATCCAAGAGAACTACTATAGATGAAAATAGAAATGTTACACATATTTCTCTCGATGACCTGTTTGGAAACATTCTTTAACATGAAACTAGAATGAATAGAGATACTAATAATATTAAGATGAAGAATGGAAATGGAGGTGTTTCTTTTACATCACCTTCAAATCATATGATAGCGAAGACTCCTGGGAGAGTTACAAGATCACAATCTAAGAAGGTTGTTATTCAATCTGAATCTAGTGAAAGTGAAACTTCGGAAAATTAGTTATCCAATATCACTCAGAGGATGAAAAATATTGTTGGGAAGATGAACTTTCATTATAGATACATGAAGAAATATGGAAAAGTTAAGAATTATAGAGAAGTGACGTGCTATGAGTGTAGAAAAACTAGTCATATCAGACATGATTGTCCCTTAAATAACAAAAGAGACAATAAGGACATGGATTTTGAGAGAAACAAGAAGAAATTCTACAGATCAAAGCATAATGAATTTATAAAATCCCATGACACTGGGAGTTCCAGTGGTGGAGATTCTTTTGACAATTCTTCATATTATAAATATTCTGAGCAAAAGAATACTGGTTTATTAGCATGTGCTCCATTTCAAAATAAATGTCTTATGGATAAGGTACAAACTACTGAATCCCTAAACAATATGTCTTTGAGTGAAATTTTCCCGATAAAGATCTTTCATCAGATAAAGTATCATCTTCATCAGATAATGAAAATTATTTTCCTTCCTATGAGAAGGTTTCTTGGTTTTCTATATTTCTATAGATTAGAAATTGTAATGTTTTTAAGAAACGTGAAAAGGAATATTCTAGAGAATTTATTTTAAAAAAATAAATTTCCTTTCTTACCAAAGAACTTGATAAGTAAAATGATTTTTTAGAAAAACATTCTACGTGTCGTGAGGAAGATAATTCTGAGAAGGATAATTTTTCTAAAGAACTTAAAATTTAATTTTCTTAGAAAATATGTTTTAGTGGATAAGCTTAACTATATGTCTATTATTCTAGAGGATAGGAATTTAGTCCTATGACTAAAGTATGAAATTATTTCTTTGAAGAAACTTCTTGGAAATTTTACTTATGTTAAGAAAAAATTTGAAAAGATGTATTCTTAGATCGGACCTCATTGTAATAATCATGGATTAAGTTATTCTCATGAAAAACATGTTTTTAGAAACAATTATTATGTCCCTCTAAGAGCCCCTTTTCGTACTAAATGTAAAAGTGGTGTGAATTGGAAGATTATTTTTTTCATTAAATAATGTTCAATATCAAAGGTTTCATAAAGCCTACTTTTCTAAAAAAATGTGGATACACAAAATGTTATTATCTAACAATTCATGATCCAATAAAGTTTTGATTTTGAAAACCTAACTCTTCTTTTTATGGTTAGTGAAGGAAGTACCAACATCATATGACACCTGGATAGTGGATACTCCCAGCACATGGCCGGTAAAAAAGACTGTTTCATAAAGATTTTCATGAATAAAGGTAGAAAAGTAACCATTGGAGATAACACTCACGGAGAAATTATCGATATTGGTAACATTATAATTCTTGTAAAATATTTAATTTCAAATGTTTTGTTTGTTAGAGGTCATAATCAAAACCTCATCATCATAAGTCTATTATGTGATTAAGTATACATTGTAAATTCTAGGAATGACAAGAGCATTGTACACAATTTCAAAGATGAATTTATTCTCTCAGCTCACATGCAAGATAATGTATACATACTAAACATAAAAGACCATATATTTCATGATCTTCCTTTCCTAAGTGAAATCAAAGGTCAATCTTGGCGTTGGAATAGAAGACTTGGACATTGTAACTTAAGGAATCTTAGTAAACATTCTAAGAATGAACTTGTTATGGATATACCAAATCATAGGTTTGATTATTCAAAAGTCTATGACTCTTGTCAATATAGAAAGAAACATAAATATCTATTTAAATATATATGTGAAGTTACAACTTATAATGCCATACATTTAGTGCACATGGACTTATTTGGTCCAACACAAACAGGATGTATTGGAGGAAAATACTATCTGTTTGTCTTAGTTGATGACTACACTAGATTTAATTGGGTCTATTTTCTCCCAATGAAATCTGATGAATTTTCTTATTTCAAAATTTTTTGAGCTCAAGTTAAAAACCAGAAATTTTTTCTAATGATAACTATTCATATTGATCATGGTGGTGAATTTCAAAATTCTGATTTGGAAACATTTTGTACTAAAAAGAGATTACTCACATATTTTTAGATCCAATAACTCCTCAACAGAATAGTGTTGTTGAAAGAAGAAATCATATTCTCCAAGAGATGACAAGAACCATTTTGAGTGAATATTCTATAGCTAAACATTTTTGGGCTGAAGCTGTAACAACAACCTGTTATTCTATAAATCGCATTTTAATTTGACCCTTTCTTAATAGAACAGATTATGAGTTATGGAATGGCTGAAAAAATAAAGTTTCTTACTTAAAATTTTTCGGTTGCAATGTATTTATCTTTAATAAAAGGATAGCTTACATTAATGTTCACCCAAATTTGATGGAGGAATCATCTTCGGCTACTCCACTAACCATAAGTCATATAGAGTTTTCAATAAAAACACTTTCACTGTGGAAGAAACAATACATGTTAATTTTGGACCATTGGTTTTCAAACAACGTTAACTTATTTCTGAAATATTTTCTAAAACTGATAACCAACCTATGACATATGAACTTTCCGATAATTATAATTTTCCAGAAAATGAATCTCAAAACATTTACCCCTGAATATTTTCTACCCTATGTTTATGATCGAGTCTTTCAATAACCAAGTCAGTTGTTACTTAGAAATCATCCCAGTGATAATATCATTGGAAATGTTAATAAACTGTTAATAACTAGAAGTCCATTAAGGAATGATGTTGAACATGTTTCTTTTCATTCTCAATTTGAACCAAATACTCTTGATGAATCTTAGGATGATTAATATTGGATAATGGCTATTCAAGTAGAACTCAATGAATTCGTAATGAACCAGGTTTGGATATAGCATGAAAACCCTAAGGAAACATATGTTATTAGAGGAAAATGGGTTTTTAGAAACAATTGTGATGAAAATGGAGTTATTGTTAGAAATAAAAAAAGACTAGTTTTCAAATGGTATAACCAACAAGAAGGCATAAATTATGAAAAAAAATTCTCCTGTAGCTGGAAATGAATCTATTCGTAATCTTCTATACATTGAATCATTCTTTAATTTCGAACATTATCAAATGGATGTAAAGTGTCATTTTCGTAACTGTTATGTACAAGAGGATGTCTATGTAGATCAACCCCCTGATTTTGAAGATACAAAACATCATAATCATGTTTATAAAGTTACCAGAGCTTTATATGGTTTTAATCATGCCCCTAGAGCTTAGTATAATAGAATGTCATGATTTTTTCTTTAAAATAACTCTGTTAAGGGAAGTACTAATCTAACACTTTTTATTAAGAAGAATAATAAATATGTTTTTATTGTCCAAATTTTTGTTGACAAAATCATCCTCAAGATCTACTCAGCATTCCTTAACTAATTCTTTTGCGTATCTTATGAAATTTGAGTTTGAGATGAGTATGATAGGTGAGTTAAAAAATTTTCTTGTTATTAAAATTTCTCAAAAAAACAGATGTAACATACATATCTCAACATATATATATCAAATATCTTCTTATGATGTTCGGGTATGATAATTCTAAGAGTATATATACTCCAATCGGAACCACTAATACTCTTGATATTGATGAAGTAAGGAAAACTATGGATCAAACATCTTATAGAGGGATGATAGGATGTTTACTTTACTTAATAGCTATTCGTCATGACTTAATGTTCTCAGTATGATTATTTTAATGATTCCATGAAAATCCTGAAGAATCTAATTTAATGGCAGTGAAAATAAGTTTTCGCTACTTAAAGGGGACATTAGATATGGGACATTTTTATTCCTATGGAAATAATTTTGAACATAAAAGTTTTTTCAGATGCTGGAATTGGTGGTTGTAAAATGGATAGAAAAAGTACATCTGGAACTTTTCATTTCTTAAGAGATTACTTAGTTTATTGGTCCTACTTGAAACAACATTCTGTAGCACTTTCCACTACAGAAGATGAATATGTAGCATCTGGAAATTATTGTGCTAAAGTGTTATATATGAAACACACACTCAAAGACTATGGTATGAGTTTTACTAAGACTCAAATAATGTGTGCTAACACAAGTAACATTTCCCTAAGTAAAAACACTACACATCACTCTCCTGCAATGCACATAGATATTAAAAATCACTTTCATAGGGATCACACTCTCAAAGGTGATAATATTCTTCAATTCATCAGAATGAAAGAAACAATTGATGACATTTTTACAAAACCATTGTCTTCAGAAATGTTTTAATATAATAAACAGAAGCTAGTAATGATATCTATAAGGTAATCATTCATATCTACTTCTTGTTTAAATCACCTCATAACATTAAACTACACATTATTTCAGGGGGAGTACATATGCTATCTTGTTTTTATTCTTTTCTATTTTTGTAAAAAATTTATCTTTATCTATGTTTTTTTCAGAAACATTTGGTATTAAAAATATTTTTTTTAAAAATTTCAGTATTTAATATTTCAGTATTGAAAATTTTGCATTGAAAATTTCGGTATTTAAATATCGGTATTGAAATTTCGGTATTTCAATTTCGGTACTGGAAATATCGGTATTGGAAATATCAGTATCAAAAATATCAATAGTGGAAATATCATTATTGGTATACCAGAATCTAAAACTTCTAAGAAAAATCTTATAATAATGATAATCTCCTCAGAGTATTCCAAAATCAAAAATTTTCTTACCCTTTATTTTCATATCATAAATTTCAATTGTTGGTATTTCAAAAAATTTTAATTCAGGTTTACATTACTTCAAAAGATCAGAATTCTTATTTCATATATCCATCCCCTCCTTTCAAATCAAATCAGGTTATGTTCAGCCATTTTATTATCTTATGGATGCTGAAAATCCATATCTATTCCTATATAAGGGGTGCCTTGTTTATAAGTGACACAAAATATTTACTGATCTCTATGTTGATGCTCTGTTTCCATTGACGTTTTCATTCCGATTCCTTTGTCTCTATCTCTGAAAATGACTCCTAAATCCTCATCAGAACAGATGTTGACTAGTATGGAAATAATGGATATGTCAATAATTAGGGAAATTTTGGTTTTCCCAAACTTATTTGAAAAATATGACTCTCTTATCTCTAATGTGATAAGAACTAATGGATGGGAAAGTGTTTATGTGGATAAAGAGATAATTCAGGGTCCGGGAAATCATAACCAAGTTATTCAGTTCTATGAATCTATTAGTTTCTTCTAAAACGATAGTAAGGATCCATTTACGTTCAAATTCTATGATAAGATATATACATTCCCCTATAGGAAGGCTGCAAATGTTCTTAACATTCCGTATGATGTGGAAGTTATTATATGCTCTCATAACCCCCCTGAGAAAGAAGGTTCTTTTGAGAAAGTAATGGATTTGGATTATCTGGGTCTCAAGTATGTTAATAATATGAAGATTACAAATCCCTCAACAAACCACAATATGGTAGCTCTCTGGTTGCAAGGATTTCATATAACAAGAAAAGGAGAAAAGGACTCATTAAAGATATGTGATATCTTTTTGTCAGACATTCTCATCAACTTAATTTATATCAACATTGTGAAGTACATAAATCTCATCATATAGGAAATAAAAGGTGGAACCATTTGATCTCAGATACTTATGTATCCGGATACTATCTCAAGGATAATTTCCATGTGCCATCAACAGTTGAATGTTTCAGGCCAATCAGTCTGAAAGCCCTTCAATTTTTTTACACAATGATGACACTCTAAGAATGATGAAGGTTGAGTTCATACATGAATCCAAGAGTTTTGAAGAAATGTTTTTCCAGAACCAAGGTTATGTTCCAGAGTTATTAAAATCGGTACCCAAGTAAATGATACTTGATGAACCCGGCATGCAGGTACCAGTTCCTGATGTCCATGTATTAGCACGTCCTCATGCAATGAAACTGAAAGCCAATTCCAATGAAACAATAGAAAAGTGGGGAGAAATGGAAGCTACAAGAAAGGAAGGATATCTTTCCTTTTGGCTGAAATCCTACAGAGGATATAGCCTTGAAAATCTAGCAAGATGAAAATATTGAGAAAGAAAAGAAGAAGAAGTTGTTAAAGATTAAATCCTTGGAAGCACATGTTTTCAGCCTATTGTAAAAGTTGTAGAAAAGAAGTGTCAAAAAGTAAAGAAATCTAATTTTTTTCATAACAAACTAGTTGCCACTCTGGAAATCCAGAAAGCCAAGATAGTTATATCTTTATCAGAACCTGTTCATGAAATAGAATATAAAATAGTTCAAGAAGACTATGATGATGTTTTCTGTGAAGTATAAAAATACATTGTAACTCCTTCGAGTTAAGTATCTATTTATGTTTCAGAAGTACGAGTCGAAGAACAAGTTAAAGAAGAAGATGGGGAAGTAATAGAAATAGAATAATAAGTAGAGGAAGAAATAGTAGTTGAGGAAGAGGTAGAAGTTGAGGAAAAAGATGATGATAAACAAGATGCTCAAGTAGAAATTGATGTGGAAGAGGAAGAGAAAGAAGTGGTTAATCATCAAGGTGGTGAATAAGAAGAGTTTCAAGAGAAAGAATATGAACATGGAGATATAAATGTAATCCATGTTTCAGATTAACAATCTCTGATTCAAAATCATGTCAAAGGAAAAAAGTGTTTTGGTTGCCTTATCTGAAAAGGACACACATCAGAAGTCCTCTATGAGAATAGAAAAATCAGTTTCCTTAACTACAAGAGTAGCTCAGAAAGGAAAAGATGTTTCAGGTTTCGAATCCTCATCGTTGGTTGGAAATGACTTTGTCAATCTATCTTTATGAAAGTGTGTTAGCACCATTCCAGATCTTGAAAATATAGATTCCTATAGTCAAATGATGCAATAAAAAATGAATCAAAAGATGAAATCAACCAATATTCTTATGTACATGGGGGTTAAGTAAGAATCAGACATTAGTAATATTTTGATTGATTACAAAGCCCAGAAGGTGACTTGTAATAATTTCTTTAACTGAAAAACAACTATCAATGAAGATCTAAGACATTTTGGTGACTTCATGGAATCAACAAATGGAGCTTTAAAAACTTGTGAAACCAAGTTCATCAAAGTCATGGCATCAACATCTGAGGAGGCTAGTCCACTCAATTTCATTTCCTGATCAGTAAGTAGTGATAAGGAAGTAAGAGACGAATTAGAGAGAAATGTGGCTGATCAAAAAGATATAATGTAGTCATTAGAAAAGAAGAATTATAATCAAAAGATCATGTTAAAGATGTTTGAGGAAGATCATAAAGAAGAGAAGAAACTTAAAGCCTTGATAATGAAATTTTTGTCTGATAATAAGAAGGATGGAAGCTTTTTTTACATTCCGATGCTTTTTTGTAATCTAAACTTTATTTCCAAAACTTCCTTAAGAAGGTTCTTTCATATATTTCTTTAGTTTTTGAATGTTTTCTTGCTTAAACATATAGGTACATCTTATGCTTCTCCATTATTTTTTTGTCATATTTTGGAAAATCACAATGGGGAAGAATTTATTTAAAGTTTGAATTTAATGAAGATCTCAAAGGAGGATAATCTATTAAGGGAGAGTATGGTAAGAAACGATTGTGACCTAGTAAGGGGGGTTTTCTTTTAATAAGAGAAGTTTACCTGAGGGAGAGATAATACCTTAATAAAGAAAACCATATACTGAAGATCAATAATATGATCTTTGGGAAACATAACCAAAGGGGGAGTTAGTCATTTGATTTAGAAATATCATTCAAATTGGGAGATAATTTTTTCATCCTTTTTTATCTATGTAAATATATTCTTCCTTATCAAAGTTGTTTGTGCTTTATAAAAAGGGGGAGATTATTGAGTTAATAAGGTTATATTATGACTTGTCCATTACTTATGGTTTTATGTATTGAAAATAACAAACACTTCTCCTTTAGTTCTATCTTTTTCTTAAGTTCTGTTTCTTTATTAAGAACTGGAATTGTAATTCTGTTATACATACAGATGTATCAATACGAGTTTCCCTTTCTGTTAGACTTACAAATTTTTTATACAATTGGTATGATACTGAATATATTGTATAAGTGATACCGCCTTTATGATAATTATTCCTGAGTATATGTGATTCCATCTTTGTGATACCGAATCCATTGTATAAGTTATACCATCTTTTTAATACCAAATATGGTGCAAAAGTTATTATGTTTTATGATTCTGAATCTGGTGAAAATCTGATTCTGTTTTATGATACCGAATCTAGTGGAAAAGGTATTCAGTTTTAGGATTACAAATCCCCTGTATATCTGAATCCGATTTTATGATTCCGATTCTAGAAAAAATATGATACCAGTTTCTCAATCCGATTTACTTCTCCTTATGAATCAGTTTTCTTGGGGTTTTTTTCTTAAGAATCCTTTTTTTCATAATAATTCTAGAGTTGTTTAATATATCATTCCAATATTATCATATTCCATGTTTTCTTATACTTAAAAATTATCTTTATCTAATCATAGTTTTTAACATGAAAATATATTGTACAATCAGTTACAAAATAACTATTTTATGTTTGAAACGTGTCCAGGTCCCTCCAAAATTTAAGGAAAATATGACAATTGGAGTGGAGCTAATAGTTGGGATGCTTTTCCTGTAAATACTATTTCATCTGAATGAGCAATAAATAATGCAGAGAGTGGATGAACTTGATGCATGTGAAAAAGTTGTGAAGTGATTTCTAGACAGAGGTTCCCTTTCAACTCTCAGTGCCTCGTGTGGATGTCGTAAAAAACATGTTCGGGAGTGAAAAACTTGTTCAGACTATCTTTGTGTAGACTCTAATAGTGATGATCGCAGGCATCTGGGTTTGGAAGACGGAGGTTCCAATTTCCTTATAAATCGTGGGAATGTAGGGATAACAAGACATATACCGATCTTTAGATTGATGGATTTCTAGGGTTTGGGTACGACAGACTTTCATGAAAGTATAAATCAAGGAACCTTTGTATATGGTTGTTGTATAACCATATCGTTGGGTTAGAAGAATATTGTTGTTAGTTGTTTTCTATTTCAAGTTGTTTTATTTCCACTATAATATTAACTTTTTTAAATTTAGAATGTATAACTTTCATATACTTTCTATTTCTGTTACTCTGATTATATTACAGTTTCTATACACATTAATGTAGAATCGTTCATTTATGAAAATAGAATGTATTCCTTTAATAGGTTTTGTGAATGTTTGTTTAAACTTGTTAAACTAATCTTTAAAGGTTCCAAAGTAATTTTTTAATGAATACAATTCACCCACCCCCCTCTTGTATTTGATCATCTAAATTTATCTTTTAGATCCTACAAAACGTATCCTTATCACCTTCCTTGTAAAGAGTTACTGAAAGAAGAATCAAGTCGCTTCATGAGGCAATATTCCACCATACACACGAGTGACATTATCATATCTCCATCATAATGAAAAGTAAAAAAGTTATACATGTTATAATTACAAAAAATGTATAATTATGTTATAAATATCATAAATATATATAAATATATATATGTAAGATACATTACCTCACCCAACCATTTGGCGATGCCAGGGAATAATGAATGACATCAGTTCACCTGGTGATAATCCACCGTACACACAAAAGATTATTTCATAACATATTTTGTGGATATGGTGGAGGTTTTATGTCATGAAAATAACATTAAAAAATATTTATATATGTAAAATAATTTTTTTTCATGAATTATTAAATATTTAATGTGGTGGAGGAATAAAAAAATAACAACACACATGGAAGACCATTACCTCTTCTTTGGGTACCCTCCTTAGGTTTTCACTAAAGTCTTTCTTATTTTGATTTATGTCCAAATTAAGGCTTCTATGATGAGGGGATGAATATTAATAATCCATTTATTCAGTTTTAGGACTAACCAAGATTGTGTGAGTGTGTGAACATTAGTTTAGTGGGGGAGACCTCTTATAAGGTAGGTGAGTGGCACACTTGTATTTTTAGGAATAATAAAGGTCTAGCCCCATTTTTCTATAGTAAAGAGTGCCTAAAATAGATTATTAGCGATAATTAGACATTATAAGAGATATATATATGATAAGGAAATATATTATATATAAATAATTAGTTAAATTTAACACTTATCATTCTAGTCTAACCCCTAAATAAATCGATTTTTTATCATAGTCATGGTAATAAATTTTTGCTATTTTGACTATGATTTTTTATCAAACATGTACACGAATATGTTAGATAATATATATTATTTTTATTCAATATATGGAATACATTTTTTTGAACTCCAATTACATAAGGGGTAAATTATATTTTAAAAATAAACCCTCAAACACAATGAGAAAGATGGTTTTTAATGTTAAAATGTTCAAAATATTGCAATGTTTGGTTGTCAAAATTCAATAAAAAATAATTAAAATGAAATATATTTGATTTATTGATATAAAATTCAACTAATATTTCCATTAAACAAATTGATGATATAATTTAATATGATAAATTATTTAAATTAAAAGGAATGTTTCAATTAATATTCAGTATTTTTCCCAATTCATATAAAATGAGACTTTTAAAAAAATAAAAGAAAGTTAAACTATAAAAATTTTGATACACTTATTTCAAATATTATGTTATTTCTATGATAAAGCTTATAAAAATTTAAAAATATTATTTTAAATTATGTTCACAAGATATGACTTAATCACCCTTTAGAAAAAAAATATTTTTTAGAGAAAATTTATTTTTTAAAATGATTACTATATTATTTATAATTTATATGTATCTATAATTATAAATATAGTTGTTATTATTGATATAATCAATCATATTGGATTATTCATAATTAAAATAAATATATGATATTTTAATATATTATTTTCATTCAAATAAGTTTTTTCTTGAATCAAACACAATTAAAAAAATTAAATTTATTCTAAAATAAATATATTGAAATCTCTTGTGGTGTTTCATAAATAATATGAACTACCATTTCTAAAAAATTTCTAACCACAATTATAAGTTATCAACGATATGAAATCATTAAAAAATTTCTTGCCTCCACAATCAATCATAGCATGATAAACTGAAATAATATTCATAGAAAAATTAATATCAAACTCTTCCAAGTGATTTTCAAGAATATTTTAATGAATTTATATTCCACCAATAAAAATGTAACATTCTTATTAATCTACTTTTCTATAATATTTAGGCCCTATGTTTATAGAAAATGATTTATGAAATTTTAATGTGGAAATATCTCCAATTTTGTTGCACATTTCTTTGAAATGAAGGAATTAGAAAATACAAAATCAAATAGGGTATTGTAATAATTTTAATAAACTAGTAAAAAAATATTACCACTTTATCATATGGACATAAAAATTCCCTAGTATTATAAAATGATTTCTCCACACCTTTCATTTTTTTTCACGATGACGTCCATGCTGAGTATCTAACTTTAAATACTTGGTAGAATAGTGACCCGAGTCATTGTAACTGAAACATCTCACCGATGGAGGGATATTAGTTACCCCATTTATTGAATGTTCTCTGAATCCATTCTTGATATTCATCTTCCCTATAAAAAATAACACATTAGATAATATTTAAAAAATATAAAAAAAATTTCCTACTATTATTTTTATCACAGATATTATAAAATATATTTATTCTTATATCATGTATATTTTGAAACTCTTCATAGTTTTTATTTTTCTTTTATTTGGTAGGATCAAGAAGGAATTAGGAGGATACCTATAATACTAAAGTAAGATATTTTCTTGATTTACAACATAAAATAATTTATTTCTACAACATAATATGGATTTAAAAGTTATGTAATGTGTTTACATTATGTGTACATTCTAAAATAATTATAAATCCATTTAAAGAGGAGGAGACCAATTTTTTTGGTGAATTTTGGATTTTAAATTAGTTGATTTTTAATTGGGATACATTTTATATAAAGTCCCAACTATTGTTTTTAATCAGTTTTATTGGATCAAATGTATTTCCCTTTTCAATAATTGTTTTCTCTCCACCCTAGATCTATCAACAAGTGTTTATTGAGAACTAAATTCCTTCTAGATCAATTAATTCTTTAATCTATCATGGTTGTGAATATTATGTGACATTTTTTGAAAGTGTTACGCATGTATATTCAACTATTTATCATCATCCCCTTGGTGTTTGATGGATCATATATGGACTGATGGATCTATTCCTTGTGTTTTCGAATCATGCCTCTTGGATGAGTTGCTATATCATATATGATTTAGTTCTTATTGACATGTTCTGTTGTGGGTTTAGTGTTTCCATATGAATGATAGGTGGTTCCATTACAATTCCCAAATTTATGTTAACCCGAAATTTCATTATTTAATTTCATTTCCTTTTATTAAATCCATTTTATAGTTTTTAATTAAATTCCCTTCAATTAGATTTTTGAAAAAACTCAATTCAATTAAATTGGTATTTTAAAACATGGGGTTTGGAATAAAATTAGAAAACACCCAATTCTATTTAATCAGTGGGTCTTTGTGGAATTTTTTCAATTATACTACTGAATTTATATTTGGAAATATATTTGATTAAAAGTTTTGAAAAACCTCAATTCTATTTAATTGGGGGTTTATTTCATAATTGGTGGCATTTTTTGAAATTAAATTATTGAATTTAATTGTGAAAGATAATTGTGAAATTGAATTTGGAATGTATTTAAAATTATTATATTATGAAATGTGATAAAATGGGTTGGATAGGAAACATTCTGTTATATCTTGGAAGAGGCCTATTTTTTGGTTAAAATACCCTTCATATGGTTTTTAAATGGAGATTGTCATCTTTGAAATATAGAATGGGATTAATAGTATTTTAGGGTTTCTGGAAATTAAATACCCTTAATTATTTTGTACTGGAGCATGTGAAATATTTAGGTAGTAATTGAATTATTTGGATGATACTCTATGATTTACAACATTCCAAAAAAAAATACATCATGTCACATCCCTTTGGGGATGTTGATGAGTCATCCTCAGACTATGTTTAGAGAGATATATGTACATATTGTCATTTCACATTGAGTTTGGAGTTCTTATAGCCTGGAACTATCGTACCTTCATTGGAATATGAACATGATTCTCACATGTTTGTATTTCAAATGAATATATGTTATTGTTGTAATCTATCTTACATGACTTTTGGAATTAAATGAATTATTTATATAAATGTGTTTATTTAATCCATTTGATAAAAATTTTATTTTTTTCAAAAATATACTATATCTAAAAAATTAAACTCGTTTCATAGATTATTTTCATTATGTGAAGAATAATGGATGAATTTATTTAATTAATATTTTGAAAATAAAAAACTATTTTTTAAATTGAAATCACATTGTTTGGTTAGTTTATTATTAACATCTATTATAGAATCCCTAGTAAGAACCTACTGAACATTTTAGCTCAGAACATACCAGCGCCTTTGGGTGTTTTTAGATTATCTCCTCCAGGGTCGAGCATGGGGTAAACAACCACTTAGATAGGTTCTATTTTTTGATCTGTGGATGTAGTGAGTAGTGTTCAATTTGGGACATTGGTAGTTTTTCTTGTTTTCTAGAATGTTTTCTATAGTACATTAGTATTTTATGGTTTCCTGACTTCTGGTACATACGTCCCTATAAAGTTTCATCTGTAAGTATATTTTCTTTTTTATATACTTCCATAATAATGGGGAAAAAATCATTACCACATTATATTTGTGTAATTTAATGTTATTGTTTCCAGCCTATGGGGATTGAGTACTACATATGGGTTATTTCAGGTATGGCTCAATTATTGGGTTACTTGGGTATTCGAGATGGTTTGAGAAATAGTTTTATCAAATGAGGTTGACCATTTTTTCTTGAAGTTAGTATGCATTTTGAAAATCCTATAGGGACAGAGGAGGTAGTTTTGATTGAGTTCTTTTGTATCTCTCCTTGCTTTGAGTCTTAAGTCAATAGGGGTTGATTGGGGAAGATTTATTAAGGATTAATTATAGAAATTTACCAACATTTTTTATTTTCATAATTTGAAATCCAAATCTTGTTGTATATATGACGGCATAAATTTCCCATGTTTCTCTTTTTATGTGGTTATATGATGTATTATGTGTTTTCTATTGATGTTGTGTAGAATCATATGTCCGAGAATACATGTGAATCAGATATAAGAGGAACCTAATACAAATCCTTAGTGAGTGAATCCTATTGTGGACCCCAGTCTATTTGTGGTGATTGTTCACACTATCCAAGAATTGGGTTATGCACCACATCCAGTTCCAATTAAGGATCTAACAATGAATCTTCAAAGGGACATTCTTAATATTTATTCTGAATATATTCTTTGCAATAATCTAGCACCATTAAAATTCAAAAATAATTCCCAAGACGGTGAAAAGTGACATAGTAGAATGGATTGTTTATTTGGGTTCATGGACACACCCGACGATATCCATGTGAGGTGTGACACCATCATGATATAAGCTTTGAGAATGAGATGGTGGGTCACCATGGTGATAGTGAATAATCATGATGTATTAGGGTAGAATGATTTCAAAGTTCATTTCGTAGACCTTTTATATACAGAGATGATGATGTTATCCAAGGCAACAATGTTCTTAATATTTGAGCAGGATGAGAGGAACATGATAGATTACGAAAACAGTTTTACTGATCCTGTGATGTTTTCAAGTAATTTTGTATCAAATGATAATATTAAGGATCGATAGTTATAGTTGGGACTATGATATGATATTCATATCATGTTTTCTTATTGAATCTTCCTTCTAATATTGATATACTAGATAGAGCACCAATGGTTAAAATGCACATGGTTTTTTTTGTCTAGGTTATTCAGAGTCTTTTTTTTCCTAGTGGTAGTGTAAATTCCTATTAGAGAAAGGGGAATCATGATTATTCTTATGGTGTTTTTGGGAAATAGGGTAATTATAGACCTCCTACAGTGCCCTAAATATGTCCTTTATTTTCATACTAGTTTGGAAAGAAGGGACATTCAATGTGGGTTTTCAAAAAGGTACCAAATAAAAATTTCTCATATAGATTCTCAAGTCACTTGAAGAGATTCTTGAATTCTTATTCCAATATGCGTAGTGGAATATGATCATCAACACCTCAAAAATCAGTGGAAATGACTTTATTCATGTAAAAAGGTGTTCCAACCACATGCATCTAGAATAATGCTTTTTTAATAGTGAAATAGCCTATATGGGATGAAGATATGAGTCCAATGACCATTATACGTACCATTACTATAATTTCTTCATTAGTCAATATTCTATTTGGTAATGGTATATATCATTCATTTATGTCAATGCATACTGTTAATCTTTATAATATTCCAATGAAGATTTTATCTTTTTCAATGGATATTAATAGAAACCTTGTTATGAATATAGATAGGGGTCTTTATAATCTTTCTTATGATTTATCTCTATCTGATGGAAATCTTACAAAGAGATTTATTGTTATCAACATGAAACAACATAAAGTAAATTTTTTGATGAATTATCTTCTTAACAACATATCCATGATAGATTATTATATTCGATGGGCCTCATTTTTTCACCCAATTTGTCAACCAAATCTTTCAGGGTGAATGAGACCGACATTTGAACAGAGATGGACCATCTAATCCAGATTAGGGTAATGCGATATATGTGTTTGACTTAATTTTGGAGTGAGAATATTTTCATGGTAATCTCCATCCCATTATCATTAAAATTTCCAACATGTTTCCTTCTGAATTATTTTCTTTCATAATGTTAGGTGAGGTATAATTTTTCATTTACTTAATGCCTCATAGTATACTAGTTTCTATTCCCTATTACCAAATTGCACTGGCTTGAATGACATAGTTGATGTCCCAGATTGATCACCCTCTTAAATAGGATTCATACAATCAAGTGCGCCACCTTTGGAAGAACTAGTGATATTTTCTATTAAATAAAATCATCCGCTTGAAATATTTGTTGGTTATCAAAAACATAATCAATTACTATAATGAACAAGTTTTTTTACCATAGATTAATGACATGTTTGACCTATTTAAAGGGGAAAACTGATTCTAGATTGGTGACCACTGATCAGAATACCATCAATTGAGAATAAAATATTTCGAAATTTACCAAAATATCTTTTCGAGTAATTATGACCACTATAAGTACCTTGATATTTCCTTTGGTCATTCCAATTCTCTTAATGTATTTTTGATTTAATGTAAAGGATTTTCTCTGAGTATATGGATACTTTTATGGTAGTTCTTCAAGATGAAATCCTCATTTACTCTATGAATGATGGGGATCATGTGCATCATCTAAGAATAGTTATCTATTTGTTGATAAATCATCAACATAATGCCAATGTTTTGAAATGTGTTTTCTAGATTCTGTATGTGAATTTATTGGGACATGTGGTGTCAGAATAAGGAATATTAGATGATCTTGAGAAGTATAAGGATATTATAACTTGAAAATAACGACTAAATAGTCACGATATTTGGGGAATATTCTATTTAGTTGTATATTATCACTGGTTCATTAATGATATATATAATATGGAATCTCTAATGACTACACTAAATCAGAAGGATATAATTTTTGCATAGGATGAGTTATGTATGTATTATTTTATTGAGTTTAAACATATTTTGACTACTACGCAAGTTTTGTCTCTCCCATAGGCCATGCATGGCTACATAATCTTATGTGATGCATCAGTTTCAGGCATGTGATGTATACATATGTATGGAAATAATGTCTTTGTTTATGGATATCCTCAATTGTGGCCACATAAGAGGAATTATCCAAACCATGATCTAAAATATAAGAATTTGATGGACACGATTCGGAGTTGGTATTATTACCATTATTGTGAATGTGTTACCAAGTAATAATACCAATCGATCTTTATATATATATTCATTCAAAAATATTTAAATCTCTACTAGAGACAATGAATGGAATAACTGCAGTCGTTCAATTTGAAAATTTCCAATACCAGGGGAAAGGGAATGTCATTAAAGATGCTATGAGTAGGAACCTTCCTACCCATCTATTGAAATAATCATTGGAATGGTGGATCTTGAGGGATCTATTTTCACATGTACATATTGGATTCTAGATATTATGGTTTGAGGTTTCCTGGTACAATGATTAGTTGACCTCCACTCTTCTCAAATTTATTCATTAAAAATAGCAGCTTCATAAAGAGTTCTATAGCATTAGATATTTTCTTCATTATGGGGGGACCATTCCTCATTTTTAATTCTCCACCAAGGGAATTATATGATTATAGAATGGTTTTTTTATAGAATCATCTTTCAGGAATGATGTAATGGGTTATTTCTAAAGATTCTAGGTGGTAGTGCACCCAAAAACCATGAATATGTTCTATGAAATGTGGAAGTAGTTCTGGATGTTATGCCTGAGATGGAGAAAATCTATGTTTGTTTCCCATTTTAATACATAATGACATTTTATGTTTGATCACTAGAAACCTTCGAGTATGCTTTATCCACTTTTAGTCCCTACATGGAAGTGGGATGATATATCTATGGACATTATGGTTGGGTTCTCCAATTCCCAGTGAAAGAAGAATGTGATACCGATTGTGATCAACTAGACGAATAATTTGTCACAAATTATACCCATTTATGATATAACTAATGATATGTAGTTGGGAAATCCATAAGTGAATGAGACTATTTAATTTTATGGAGTACAATTTTCTATTTTATCTGATAGGGATCCTGGCTTCACTTCTCGATTTTGGCGAGGTCTCTAGGAGGCCCAAGGGCCCCACGTCTCTTTATATAAAACATGCCTTCTGCAGTTGGATGAATAGATAGAAATATATATACATATTCTTGATGAAATGATTCATGCAGGTGTTCTTGACTTTGGTGGGGATTGGGAAGATCACTTGGTGATGGATGATTTTTCATTTAATGGTAGTCTCTGGACTGCAATTATAATGAATCCTTTTGATTCCTTGATTGGTCAGCTATGTAAAATTTAGTTCTGTTGGTCGGAGATTTTTCAATGTTCCTCCGTTTGACTGATTTTGTTCCACGATACAACAAAAAGGATTAAGTTGATTCATTAACGAATGTTTACCACACATAATTGGTATAAGTAACTTGATGATCATAGCCATGTACACTTGGAATTTTCCATTGTTGACCAGGTGTTATGGAATGTTTCACCTCAGTTGGATAATAGTCCACATGGGAGGTAAGGGAAACTTGTTCCACATTTTTTAGAACATTTGATGTTGTTGAGAATGTGGGAAAAGTTTTCTAACCTATATAAATTCATATGTAGCTGATATCAATACATTATGTGTTACATGTATCTCAGCATAGTGAGAATCTATCTGATCCATCTCATGTTTTGAGCTGGAGTGATCCTGAGGTTGATCCTGATTTATCAGTGACAAAATTCACAGTTAGGATAGTTGATTCTGAAACCCTGTGACTTTTTTTAGAGGGTGATACATTTTTTTTCATGTTATATGGAATCAAAATTATAATCCTCACGATATGTGGGAGCATGATGAACTAATCAGAGAATAATGGCTTCACCATTCAATTATGAAATCTACTTGATTGGATTTTTTGGGACTAAAAGTTTTTTATTGTGGAAAGGTTGTAACATCCAATTATTCTTTTTGAGGTATGGTTTGAATCATGTTGTGGTTTACATTATAATTATTTGAGTAGTTTTGAGAAGAAATTTCTAGGATACATATAATGTTAAGGTGAAATAATTCTTAGATTATCAATATAAACCATGTTGGTTTTGTAGAATGTAAGGTATTTACCAAATATGAAATGTTGTTACACAATGTGTTTAGAATAAAATAATAACAAATATGGTTTTAACAAAAGGTGACCACTTTTTAAAAATTTTGATTATTTTTATATTAAATGAATCATAATTAGGTTACATATCTTGTAATTTCTTAGCAATTGTTTTAGAAATCACTGATTGGATCAAATGGATATTCTTCTTCTCTAAATTTCTTTTCCCTCACCCCAACATCCTTCCCCAGATGTTATGGGATCTCTCAAATCCTTCAATGTCACATCATTCTTCAATCAATAGAGGTTGTGATGGCAGTGGGTCAATCAGGATAAGAATTATCCATGTCACTTCATCTAATTATATTTCTCTCCATGGGGGTTTATAGATCGTCTAGGGACTGATTGGTCTAATCCTTGTGTTGTTGAATCTTGTCTCTTGGTTTTCTTCCTAATAATTCAATTAATTCGTTCTTGTTTGGGGGTTCCATTATAGGCATTATGTTTCTATAAGAATGGAAGGTGGTTCTATTATGATTCCCAAATTTATGTTAACCCTAAATTGATTAATTTAAAATAATTTTTTCGAACCAAATGAAATTTATTGTTTTAATTGAATTTCTTTCAATTAGTTTTTTGGAAAATCCAAATTCAAATGAATGGTGGTTTTAAAAATGGGTTCTATTGATGAAATTGGAAAACCACCAATTATATTTAATTGAGGTTTATTTCTGGAAGTTGTTTCTATTAAATTTTTTCATTTAATTATGGGAATGTATTTGATAGTAAATAGTGGAAAAAACACAGTTCCATTGAATTTAGGGTTTATTGAGAAATAGATAGAATATAGTGAAATTAAAATTGATGAATTTAATTATGAATGTGAATTGTGAAATGGAATTATGAGATTATTTCATTTTCTTATATTGTGAATATATATTAAAATGGGTTTGATAGGAACCATTGTGTTTTATCTTAGAAAAAATTATTTTTATTAAAAACTCATGTGGTGGTTGTTAATAGTAATTGGAATCAGAGAAATAGATAATTGGATTAATTATATTATAAGGATTAATAAAAAGATTCCTTTTCATTTTCTGGTACTAGTGGACATCAAAGCCTTTGGTAGTTAGTTACTAATTCATATGCTACTTTACAATTTACAACATTCCAAAATATAATTACAACATGTCACATCCATTATGTGATGGGGATGGGTCCTCTATATCCCTAGTTCAATAGGATATGCGTACATATTTCCATTTCACCATGAGTGATGAGTCCATATAGCTTGGAACTATCCTACCATCTTATTTATATGACCTTGTTTCTTTATTATTTTTACTTCAAATGAATATAAGTAATTATTGTTAACTATATTACATGAATTTTGGTTTTTATAAAAAAATTCTATATAAATGTTATTATTTAGTCTATTTGGGAAAAATATCGTTGTTTTAAAATATCGCATATAAGGAAATGTATAACCTTCCATGAGAATATTTTTATATTTTGAAGTGTAAACCATGAATGTTTAAATTTTTGTTTTGAATTTCTAAACCAATTTTTTCAAAATTGAATGCAATTTATTTTGTTAATTTATTATTGGAATCTCTTATAGAATTATTGGTCATATCCTTCTGGTATTTGTAGCTCACACCATACTTTTTCCTTCAGGTGATTGTAGATTATCTCCTTCCAGAGCCATGTAGGGGTATAATACCAGTTTGAGGTGGTTCTAATTGTTGATCTGTGGACACTATGAGTTGCATTCGAGTAGGTTCTTTTGTAGTTTTTCCTATCTTCATGTACTATTCCTGTAGTACATTTGAATTTTATTCATGTTTTAATTTTTGGGCAAACATCCCTTTGGATTTTATTTTCTATGAAAATTGTCTTGTTTATCTTCATATATAATGTTTGATGAAAAAATCATTACCAAATTGTATTTTTAGGATACTAGGAGTTAGTCACCAACCTATGTGGATTTTGAATACCCCTTGGGCCATGTCTAGGTTGACTCAGTTATCAGGTTAGCAGGGTACCTAGGTTGTTTTATGTATCTTATGACAGGATGATAGAATAATTCTCTTACATCTATATTTAATTGATGAATGCATCCCTATTTCTATCCAACATGGCCTTTGTATGTATGTTTCCATGGAATTAATGATCATCAATGTACAATATTTATAACTTCTTGGAATAGTAATAAAGTTTCTTAAAACTTTTTAATTGATGGGAATGAAATTACATTTGATTTCATATTTTAATTCCTGATTATTATTTATTAATTATAAATTCAAGATCTTAGATAAAATCATGTAAATTCATTGAAAATATTGTAAAATTTTATTTATATATATAAATTATGTATTCATACTGTTTGAAAAGTTCAATCAATTATTTCTCTATCCTGAGTCAGACTATAATAATGATTCATTTCTCAAGGAATAGATTCTTAAATGTATACATTTCATTGACTCAAGCTCGTCTATCAAATAGGAATTTGTAACCAAATACAACCATCGACTTGATTTGCCATCGAAATTTTGAATGAAACGGGTTTAGTTTTGTTTTTATGAACACCATATGAATTCAAATACCATATATATGTAATTTATCCATCCTTATACATCCACTTTCTCAAAATATACACTGAATGCTGGAGAATTTTATATAATAAATTCGTATAATATCATTATTTTACTCTATAGTAGTTGTGGATACATTATATCATGTATTCCTCCATTATTTATATAATGTGTCAAATGATCCATCACTAAAAAATACATAGTTCTAATTCCAACCATTTTGGATTTTTGATCGGAGAGTATATAGTCCGTTTGGCACCTCCCAACAACCACTTCCCAATTTCATGTATAAAAAAACATTCTGAACAAATAACTTTTAGATGATGGAATATGAAAATTTTCAAATTAAATATCATTTAATAATGAACATTAGGTAAAATAATTTAATAGTATCATTTTATAATTACGGTAACCCATATAGTTATATAAACCATTCCTCTTATACCAAATGTTAGGGACTAGCCATAATCATTACATATTCTAGATACATTAAATAATATTTCACATTATACATTAGAAAATATAATCTAGGATATGATTTTTTTGATAATTATGTCACAAATCATACCTAAATAATTATATATAAAATGTGGAAATATCTAATAAATATCCATTTTACCCATAATATAAAACATTTACAATAAAACATGATATTTGTTTTGTAGAAATATTAACTACTTTTAACATGACTTATTATTTTCCCTTAACCACATTAAAATCCCATGAAAAATATTTTAAAATATTGTATGATCAATAAAGCCTTGTTATGGAACAAAAAATGCATATGTTAGTCTATTAGAAAACATGAAAACTCATGAAAAACAATTTCTTAAAAATATACATAATTGTCAAATATGTGAAACATTTTTTCTTCAAAATATCATTATCATACCTTTTGAAATAAAATTATTTCAATGAAGACCAATTTAAAATCATAGAAATGTCGTGTGGTTTCTTTTGGGAATAATCCTTATTTAACAAATATATATCTCTTTCATGATCTATTAAAATTGAAATAAACATTGAATCCACAACAAATATAGATATCTAGAGACAATAATCATTTCCCTATACATTAGAGTATTATCTAGGTGCACCGCTCAAATAAAAAATATTAGAATAACCAATAATTTATAATGGGGATAAAACCTTTTTAATAAATCTCCAAGGACAATAACATGAATAAAACCATTGAATATCTCTTTTAAACTAGTGTGTGTATCACATATAGATATAAAAATAACAATTTATTATAAAACAAATTATACCAAAATACTCACCAAAAGGGTAAAATTTTTTTATATGAATAAATCATGAATTATTATTGAGGTATTGAATCTCAAAAAATGGGTATATTTAGGGGAAAAGTCCATAACACTATATTTGTTAAAATAAGAAACCCCTTTAATTTATGATGAAATTAAAAATAATATGTAAAAGTATTAATCTTGATAACATTAGGAAGAAGGTAAAAATTGAAATAAAATATCCCTTTTAAATAAATTTTTTTCATATAAAAATATTTTATTTAATATAATGACATTTATGAAAAAGAGTATTTAGTAATACTTTTGAATAATTAATTTTTAATGAAATCCCCTTACCAAGAGTCCAAATCATCATATATGTTATCTATTTTCTAGAATAAGAATCATATATTAATTGTTGACTTTCCTGAGAACATTTATAAAGATTATAATTCAATTTATTTCCCATATTACCATATTATAACAAATACATAATTATTTATGTTCACATCAAATGTTTTGATGATATTGAGTTTATATGTTCAAAATGACTTCTTTAGCATTACAATGGTCAAACAGGTCATTATTCCATCAAATAAATAATAGTAATCCCAATATAATTATCATTTATATAAACTATTTATATTTTCTAAAAAATAAATTAAATATTTCAATGAAATATGAACTTTTTTTATAATTGTGTATATGGGATTCCATACATACTGATAAGTAACATTTCCATTTTCAGTGATCATAACAAAAATAAGTTATGATTTATTTTATAATTAAATAATGATAATAATATCTGAGATAAAATAATAATTCTATATATTTATATATATTATTTTATATTTCATCAATGTGATGTGTTTATGAAAAAAATTACATATTTTAGTAGAGGTGATAGTCTACACATAGTCATGAATGACATTGTCATTATTCATTGAATTGAATAGTTGTAATTTAAAAATTATAAAATATTTTAATAATGATAAATATGTCATGAATATAATTTAAAACATTCACCGCATCATTTTAATCCACTGATGAGCTACGTTGAGGGAAAATAAATTAAATTGCTTCATGTGGTGGTAGTCTGACATACATATGAATGATGGTTTCATTTACTATATGATGGAGGATAAGATGGGTATAGGTTATCACATTATCATAAAAACACCAAATTATATAGAACACATTGGTGTTATTATATTATTATTTTCATGGAATTCATGTAATAGGTTGAAGACTAAATTAAATAGAAATGTTTGATTATGAAGAATACATCTTCTTCAGAAAACCTCATTTTTATTGCAACTTAAGACCACTAAGGGTGGTATTATGCCCTAAATATGGACTATAAAACCAAGAAAAGAATTTAATGATGGTATATGGGTAATTATGGTCTGAATGAAATAGGTTATTAAGTATTATGAAAAGGGATGGAAAAAATACATTTTTAAGAGAGTAGTGGGGCATTGTTGGAGTTTTTCTAAATAGAAAAACAATATATATTAATTTTTAATTTTAAATATATAAAAATATAAATATTCCTCAGATAGGATGAGGATTAATAAAAATTGAATAATTAAATTAAAATTAAACATGTTTTTAATATGTGTTTAATTTTTTAAACCTATCATTAACCACCGTCATATTTTTTCTGAAAAAAGATAATTTCACTCTTTGAGGGTTAAAATAGATTCTATAAATAAAATAATGTCCAATAAATGGACCCCAGATTATATTATAAACCGCATGATAATTAAATTCCAAATATAATATTGATATGAATTTTATATCAATTACTTAAAAAAATTAGTTTAAAATATCATCAATATATTTTTTTAACTCTTTATCACATAGTCATTAATAACATCATGAAAAAATCAAACTTTTTCCACATATTAAATTACACAGATAACTTATTGTGTTAATAAATAATTTAATATATCTAATTATTTATTTAAAATTATATTAATTATAAAATATTTGATAGAATTTATTCATATTTTCAAATAATTGAATAATTGGGGCATTGTCATTCTGTAGGCATTCTAATTCATTATTTATTCAGTAAATATTTAAAAATAAATTATTATGATTAGAATAACTTTATATATTTCAGTAAATTATTTATAAATAAATATATCCTTTGGTTATCCCCATTATAAAAATATTATAGTTTTCAATACAAGAGGGGGGAATATTTTAATTTTATTTTAATAGAATATTATAAATTTTGTAATCACATTAAAATGGAAGAATAGGTCATATATTCTATATCAGGATTATTGTGGATGATATATAATGATAAAATAAATTCAAAAAAATTTTAGGGTCATTATTTAGTTCTTATCATAAATTTGACTACCTAATTAAATCTTCACTGTTGTAATAATTATTAAATGGGTTACTTTTAAAATAAAATAAAAACAAAAATATAAAAACCTAATAAATATAGAACCACTTAATAATAATATGAAATAAAATTTTTTGTTTTCAATTAAATGGAAATTATGAATATAATTTAATAATAAATTGGAAAAAGATATTGAAAAATAGGATTATGAAAATTGATATTTTTAGGTAAATATATTTTTATAATAAATTCATGTATAAATATAGTTTTCAATAATTATAGTTTTATTATTTTAAATGTAATGTAATTAATGAAAATTTTGAAATTGATAAAAATGTAATTTTAGGTTTTCAATTCCTAAACAAAATTGAAAATATTAATAAAAAATTTAAATATTCATTACAAAGTAAATAATTTTAGAAAAATCTCCAAAATACACTAGAAGATAATTTTTAAATAATAATGTCCACAAAGAATTCATTTTTTCAAATTGAAAATGTTTAATTTATAATTTAACTTTAAAAAAACATATATGAAAATAGATTAATAATACATTTTTCTCTTTCATTTAAATAACTACATAATATAGTTATAATTAATATTAATATCAAATTATTGAATTATATAAATATAAGAATTATATATTTTATTCATTATTTGTTTTTTTCAAAAACATTTATTTTATAACAAATAGAAAAAATAAATTCACAATGAAATAAATTATTTAAAAAAACTAAAACGAGGATATAAAAATTTAAACCCCTACCATAAAGACATTATATGAAAAGAAAAAGGTAGGGAAACCCTATAATAGATTTTCCAGTGAATAAAGCTACTTATGGATTAAGATATATATATAATAATCATGATGTAAAACCCCATAATCATTTATGATGTGAATTTATAAGGGATTCATAATTTTTTTACTAATATTGTAGTGTTGAGAATTTTATTGGACTTGGTGCACTAGAACTAACTTATCTGTACATTAAGATTACTTGTATACTTGTGTTTTAATATTAATTAACGTTTTTATCACATGATAATTGTTATTATACATTCTATTGTATTTGATAACATCCTTGGGGAACTTTTCACATATAAATTCCATAACAATTCTTCACATTGATGTGAACATAGACATTCCTTGTTAGTACTCTAAAATATATTTTTTGTATCCAGTTTTACATTTTATGAGACACAAAATACACAAGGTCACATGATTTAAGACTAATGGGACATTGAGACACATTATCATTATGTATTCAACTGGTAATCATCAATTTAAGAGATTGTGAGAACATGACTATCCAATAAGAAATATGCATTTCTATATATCCCTCAATGTTACAATTTTTAGACATGTGTAATAATAAATTGACTTTATGATTATTATTAATTCATTACATGAGTCTTGTAGGTTGATGTAATGTATAAATCCATGATGATATACTCTCATAGAATGGTAGGAATGATATGGTGCAGCGCAAGTAATATTGTGTTAAATAATAATGTGTGTAAGGATTTATCCCTCGAGTTAATCGATGTATGTTCATATACTAGTTCCATTGATTGAAACTGAACTACCAAATTTAGCCCATTTCAATGGTAGTTTTATTTTCAATTTCATTTATGAAAGTTTAATGTAAGGGACATCGTGGAAATAAGATGATGAAACCATTATGAAACCATCTTCATTAGTGATAATGGGATAATGGGATTATCTTAAATAATTTATATTCATAGGAGGTTACATGTCATTAATATAATAAAATCAATATGGGATCCTAGGTGTGTTCACAGATGCAAAAATTAGACTTTAGGTTTTGTATCCTAATGCAATTGAGGTAGGATCCTAAAGGGACACCCACTAATTTTATTAGGATCCTAATGTAAATTTAATATGAAATCAACATGTAGAATACAATATATTCCAAAAAATTATTTAAAAATTATTCATTTTCAATTCAAAATATTAAATGACCATTTAATAAAGAGAATATATATGTGAGTTTAATATTTAATATATATTTAATCAATCAGTAATTAATTTTTTAATTTCATGCATAAAATATATATTTTTTCTATTATATTAACTAGGTTACAAATTATTTATTTATTTAGTATTGTGATTATTTAATAAACACTTAATCACTAATTTCACATGTATAATATATATATATATTAAAAATAAGTAGACATTATTCATTGGCCTATAAATATTATGGACGATTGTGGAACTGAGCTGGGGTGTCCAATGAGTAATTTTATGTTAAATATTATTTGAAAAAATATTAATTTATTTATTAGTGAAAATAATATTAATTTTATCCGAGTGTTCAGAGAATGTTAATTAAAAAAATCATTTATTATTTAAACAGGTATTCACTAATATTTATGGAAACAATATGGTTCCCTTGAATATTTAATTTTCTAATCATATCACTATTTAAAAACGGTTATGAATTTTACTGATTGAGGGACCAAATTAATTCATTGTTCATGAGTTTAGAGAGGATTTTATTGAGACATAAATTGACATTAACAAGAACACTTTAATGAATTAATATATTTTCTACTCCACTACTATAGATAACACCTTATCTCTTAAAAGATTCATTTTTCATTATCACTGATCACACCAAATAATATTACTATTTGAAGTATGTTTCTATGGAATCTACGAAAATTTTCAATGACCTATGAATCACATTTTTATCACCACTAGAGGGAATCTATCCATGATTGTTATTTCACAGTGAGGATATGGAAAAATTTCAGCATTAGGTCACTTAGTATACAAAATGTATTCAATGAAATATAAATATTTTATTAATGATATAAATTATAAATTATTTTGTGAGAAGATCCCCTCTTCTTGGATCCGATTTCATATAAATTAATATTTATTTTAATTCTATTTTTCATACAGATTAATAATCTTTTTCATACTGAATTTGTTATATATTATTCAAATGTGATTTTTTAGTAGCCCAACTTTTTCTTATATTAACCCCACAACCATAAAATGTTATGAAACATCCCAAATAATAATTTATTATTTTATATTTTTAATTGATTGATTATATACATTTGTTATAAGTATTTCACATTTTTTTTATTCATTCTATAATGATGGGTTTAATTAAATTATATCAAAAATTATTATTCATCATTCATTTTTAATATCATCTGATGTATAATAATGCATATATAGAAAGATCAGTGATGTCGTCTATAGGAGATATTAATTCTGGTCATTGAAATGGATACATGGCATGCCTCCATAAATACAATCTATTTATGCCTTCCAACTAAACCTAGATATGTTACATGATAAACGACTCACCATGATGTATTAAAAATGACAACATTAATGCAAAACTTGTTTTGAAACTAACGAGTGTGGCACACAATCTTTTAGAAGACATGATGTGTAGTCGACGTACAAACCTTGTCATCAATATAGTCTAATGGTGAAATTAACTATAACTCTTTGGTAAATTATGTGTCATAGTAC
Source organism: Viscum album (assembly GCA_963277665.1). NCBI lineage: Eukaryota > Viridiplantae > Streptophyta > Magnoliopsida > Santalales > Viscaceae > Viscum > Viscum album. The sequence goes on from OY728120.1 coordinate 1,174,921,935, forward strand.
ATATAATAGTGACAAACCATTCAATTAATAACAATCATTATGTGTAGTTGGAATAAAAACCATGCAACCCCATAACCACCCTTATAAATAATACACCTAGTAAACAACAATGATAAATAGACATGCGATTAATCGAAAACACTTTGGGTAATTCATTTGTAAATACCCTCTATCATGGAACAGATAATTGATGAGCCCCTAAGAATTTATCCTAGATTCATGGAATGTAAAAAACATGGTGTGTTTCTCATTAATACACATGTTGTAGTCACTTAATAAATAATATAGTTAAAATAAACAATGAATAAATATTCATTCTATTAAATAAATATATTGTTTACAACTATGGTTTTGAATATGTAATGTTATTCTAATAAATTAATAAATTGTTAATGAATTTTATATAGTTATCTCTAAATAATTTTTAAGGCATTTATTTCACATATTTCATTTACGATTGGTGTCTTTAAGAGACTTCAAAATTTATATATAATAATTGGAATTTATTAATTTAAGAGAATCTATCCTAACAATAATGAATGAATTGATGTTAATTCTAGATATTTCATATACATATATATATTCATTAATTATATATGGATGATAATTCTCTTATAACTTTCTATGTATGTTTTTGTTATATTTAATTTGTTATAATTTTTTGGTTTTTATTATGAACTAATTAATTAAATAATGGAATGTAAGTAATTCCACTACTTCCATTAAACTTGGAGGTGTGTTCCCATGATTTATTTTTTAAACCCCTTTAACCAATCCTTTTGTTCCCCTCAATATTGAAGGAATAAAATTATGTAATGGGTTGGTATCTCAAGATTGTTATGGATGTTCATGTTAGGATCCTCTAAGAAACAAATTTTATTTGTACAAAAGTGTATAAGTGGAATTATTTTCTGTGAACCATAATTGATTCAATGTGTGTATTCACATCATTCATGTGATTCTTTAAAATTCTCATGATAGACCAACTATTATGTAATCTCATATCCATTACACATTTATTATTTATTTTAGTTGAATGGTCAATTATTTGTGGATGTATAAATAAGTCAACTAATTAATTAACAATAATTAATGTTGAAATTATAATAAATATTATAATATTCAAAACATTATCAATAATTGGAAAATAAATTATTTAAAATGCACATAATATTAACAAGAATAAAATAAGTTCAAATGTGCAGTTTACACATAATGGATAAAATCCATCAATATAAAATATTAATCTTATATATCCTACCACTAATATGGTAGAAATAAAACTATTGTTCATAGTTTTGAGTACTAATTGGGCGAAACAAAGAAAAAAATGATTGAATAAAGTGTAAAATGTAAAAACAAATATAGGAAAAATGATTTTGGACATTGAGATTTATGTCATTTGGGTAAGGATACCTTTATCCACAGAGATGTAGAAATTTCACTATGATTTTTGTGAAAGACTACATGTAGCTTCATGGTTCACAAGTATATAGAACCCCAACGTGAAATTGAATAATAAAGGGATGAATGAATATTAAACCAACAAAAAATAAGTCCATCATGTTGCAGTGATTAGATTATGGGTGTCTGCATCATTACATTATTGTGGCCACCCAATTCTAAACTACTACATTGGATGGTGGTTGGAAGTCCCTGGTGCTACAATATTTCTACAAGAGGTCTGTACTACTATAGTGTAATTTCAGTGTTGGTCGGTCAACTCTACTATATAGATTAGAGTTTCTTCATTTTCTGAAAAATTTCGTCGGTGTCCTTTGGCCCCTAGACCCCCAGGTCATGGTCTTGTTTCCCCCTACAACCCCCAATGATATCACCTAATTTCTAAACACAAAGAAGTTGTGACCTATTACATTGTATTGGACAAGATTATTCATCTCAATCATAATTCAAATTAGATCAGGTTACACCAATCCAAAAATCCCACACATATATCCCAATCTACTACACAGATTTGATTTTATTCCACAAACATAGACAACTTAGTTAATGTGAGCTTCTCCTCCTCTATACACACTGGTGCATATGCCTTTGAATCATATAATCAATTTCAAGCTGACGATTCATTAAATAGTTGTTATTCCTTTTATACTCCAATGGTGTACCCTATATTATACCATTCATTATATGTTCATTATTGGAGATAAATAGAGGGAAAAATAGTGTCTCGTCTTCTATATTAACCTCATCATCAACAACATTTCTACTAGACTATTGTTTGCACAAATATTTATCAGTATCAGCAACCCATCCAACATCAAACAAATAATGAAATGATACTTCAACTGAATGTATTTCATCTTAGAAAGAAACATTTGATTCATTACCAGATGCATAATACATTAACTGACAATGTGTAATACATTCTCCAATCCCTTTATTCCTAAATCGTTCAAGAAGTAATTCATCCAACCCATATCCTTCCTAGCTTCGGTTACAATAACTTATTCAGCCTCTATGGTGGATAAAGCCACCACATTGTTCAACTATGAAATCCAGCTTACTGTAGTTCCTCCATAAGTAAATATATAAATTGTGGTACTCCTCCTATTGTCGACGTGACCTCTACATTCACATACCCATGCATTGAATTTCCTTTCCAAATGAATAGAGATACCTCCTTGATTCCCAAAAAATACCATAGTATCCAAATCGAAGATTCCCATTTTTTGATTCCTATATTTTATATGTACCTTCTCACAACTCCCTCTAAAAGTTAAATGAAATATTGAGTGTATCCATGGAATACATTAGGCATCCAAAAAATGATGTGTATAGAACATTTTCCATGTACCCAACCTCCTCTTCTGTATTCAATTATTTCTCCTTTGATAGTATGAAATGGATCACTAGGGGAATAAAAAATTCCTTTTCTTCAAGCATTCTAATTATTTTTAGAACCATAATACTGTTTTCATCTTGTGATAACATAAAGGTTCCAACTGCATATACTTTTTTGATATTTATCCCCAAAATCATACCATCTTCTCCAAGATTTTTCATTTATAACTCCATCCAAAGATACTCTTTCAACTCACCAATAATTTTCATACATGATCCTTAAATAATAATTTCATCCATGTATAAAATAATTATAATATAATTATTACAAAAAGTATTGATTTAGAAACATTGATCCATTCCATATCATTTTTATGAATTTTTTGTCATGAATGAATAAAACATTTTGTTCCACTACATGGGTGCATGATTAACCCATACAAGTTCTTATAGAGTGTTCAAACTAGGTATTCTATCCTAGAATCAACACATTCATATGGAGTATACATGAATATTTACTCCACCAGATCTCCATGAAGGAAATATGTCTTGACATAAAGATCCTCATTGAATCAACAATCTGATTCAACAATACTGAGAACCACACAGATGGTGGTAAGATTCACTATAGGTAAATGGAATTCAATGTAGTCAACACATTTCCTTAATTGAAACCCTTTCACTTTCATATTTTCCTTATACCTCATCTCTTCTTCATGTTCATCCTTCACTTGGTATACCCATTTATTCATCAATTCTCTCTTTCGTTGTGGTAGAGGTGTAAAATGTGAATAATTTTTGTCATGTAGTAATAAAGTATCCTTATTTATGGCCAATTAACACTTAATTGAATCCTTCAACTGCATTTCCCCTTTAAAAAATTCTATTTCACCTCCTTCAAAAATTAAAATCCAGTATAATTATTGTAAATAACATTGCATAGCCTTCTAAAAAATGTTAATATCCTTAACTACACTTGAGGACTATGCTCCACCAGTTCTGATATCTGATGCTTGGGTACACCTTCAAGACCCACTATCTCTTTGAAGTCTGATTCATTACCCTCATTGTAATCTTGAATGGTCTGGTGATCCTTGTACATGACTCCTTCATTGAGTACGAAATTTTGGCTCATGACGACCATCTAGTGGATATAATCCCAAAAGTGGTAACCAAACTCCTTAGTACCATATCCAGTAAAGAAACATGGCTTGGACATAGCTTCATTCTTGTCCCTTGAGTTTGCTTCAACATGTACATTATCTATACTGCCAAAGGCTTGTAAATAAGAGTCATAACTCCTTACGAGGGTTTATATAATTGGTTATAGATTATCCCAATGATATAAATGGATACTTTTTGATGAGATATGCTTACATGTTCACTTAATTATCCCAAAAGTTCTTGAGTAACAAAAAATGTAGCCTCTTCCTACATGAATGTTCATTCAGTTTTCTGTTCATCCTTTTAGATAAAATATTCTACTATTGTGTTCCAAGGATATTGTCCTCCCACTGAATTCCATTAGTTTCTATTAATTACCTGAACTCATTACTATCTTACTCTCCACCAATGTTATACCATTTTTTTCATTGGTCCTAACTTATATTACATAGTGACCTTCCTCTTCTAATACTTGTCAAACACATTATATTTTATTTTCAGATTGTAAGCCCATAATTTCCTATTTAGTCATAAATAAATATCACATAATATTTTGAACCTCCAATGGAATGTATAGGTGAAGGACCCCAAACATCTGTGTGCACCCAATCTAGCTTCTCATCCTTTAGTGTCCTGCCTTTTTTAAATTAATTCATTATTCCAATTTCATAGGATACAAATTTCACATAATCTAACTTCCACTGACATCAGATCTGGTAGTATCCATTTTTTTATTTTCACCTTCATCCACTTCTAACTCATGTGTCCAAGCCTGCAGTGCCAATGTTTAGAATACTTAGTATCATTTTTCGGTAACATGATATTAATGAAAATATCTATCATGATGTTAAGAGTACTATTTTTTATTTCCAAGCTATGACCATAGATCCCTTGGTATTCTTCCTATAACAAACAATAAGCGTGGAACTAACACATGCATCCTAAAATTACCGATTATAAATTATGTATCTTTTCAAACCAAGAACATTCTTCATGTTTTATAGAACCAGAAAACTACCACTGTTTGTCTTGTTCTGTGCATCTCTTTTACCCATAATCTGTCAGGGTCCATTATCAGTAAGATTTAACTTCCAGAAATTTCTAGAAAAAAAATTCTTCAAGAATACCTTCTCATGAGTTGAATGGAAAGACTCCACATAGTATAAATTAAATGACATTATGGTGATATACACACTAAATAGCATCACAACATCAGTTCGTTCATTCATCATGATTTCTATGTTGGATTCAAGAACATTCTATTTATCTCCACACAACTTCTTGACATGTGTTTTATTCCCAAAATCCTTGAGTGTAGGACCATCCACATTTTACTTTTCTCAGATTATTCCTATTAACATGGATCTCCCTCTATGATTGAATTACCACACATATAAACCTCATCCTTATATACTAAGAGAAGTACCAAATAATCTACCTAATTATCTTCATCGGATATCCTAATTGATGATTAGGCATGACACATCTTTCAGAACTAGCTTGGTATTTCTTGAAGAACATCTAAACCCTATTGTAGATGGCACCAAATTGGCAGGTAATAAAGAGAGTAAAACTAGAGCACAAACCTCATCACCATGGGAAATTTTCACTAATTTCCATTCACATATGATGGTGTAGAATTCATTTATGTGACAAAAAAATTTCCCCTAAACCATTTTTTTAACAATCAGTTCATCATGTTCAATATTTTTCTACAGAAGGCTTCTCGTACAAATTCATGAGATCATATGTCAGGGCAATAATTGTCTTATACTCTTAGATTTTTAACACAATGTTTGCATCCAGTGTATGGTACACAAATCCCAAAACATGTAGATCATGTAACTTATACTCCAACTTCTCCATATCCATTGGATTTAATCTAAAAAGTTGCAAACACATATTCTTTTTGAAAAGATAGTCTTCAATATGAATCATCTAGTAGTTGAAGTTAGTTCCATTGATGATTCAATCATCCCCTTGCCTTCTTCCATAACCATCATTCAGTATGATAATTCTAAACAAAACCAATGATACATGTTTTTGTGAATTCCATGGGAGGAACAAATAATTAAAATATTCACACATGTGTAAAAGTGGAAAAATAAAAGACGATGATGCTTTTGGGAATATAGATTAATGTGTTTTGATAAATCATCCCAAAATTCATATAGAGGTTGATATTTCCCTATGGTTTTGGAGTACAATTATAGGAATTATGAAGGTTCAAAAGAACTCCGAACTGTAGCCTGAAATGAAAATATTTCAACTAGTAGTAAAATTGTTAAATAAATTTATATCAAGGATTTTAGGATTGAGGAGTCCACCCAATAGACCACAAATCCATATGATTATGTACTATTAATTTCAGGTCCCCCTAAATACATTCCCATAGTTTATAAACATCCATATAATTCATAATATGAGTTATATGGATCCTTTCACCAATGATATATATGCAAGAAGATATTTCAAAATTAATTGTGAGGGTATTTAGTTTTTGATAAAATAGGTAGAGATTATAAAAAACATTATTACATATATTATTAATATTGATAGTTTAAAAATGTAAACACTTATATATTATAGAAATTGAAACCCACATGATGTAAACTATATAACTATGATCCATTCCAGAGAAGAATAATTTTATCTCTGGTTCGATCATTTAGGAATGGTATATGAATTTAATAATTATAATATTCCTTGAACAGAAATGGTTTGTGTTAGGGAACCTTCATTTTTAGGTGCCTAGAAAAGAGGAATGTGGGGACGATTTGACTCTCTATATAAAACATGTGGATGATCACATAAACATCGAATGTTTTTTGAATTTCATCTATGTCTAGGGATATTTCAATTCAACATGGGGATAAGGATATAAATAACATCATGTACAAAATTTTTGATCATTTTAAGAGAAGAATATGCCAGAATGTTATGAGATATCAATTTCATTAGTTGTATCAAAGCATATATATTCATTTCCAGCAATGCTTCATTTTCTAATGGTTATATCCAATTTTAATTTCTTGACCATAATAGGATTTAAGACTACTATCATTCTATGTATAGATCTATTTATATAATAAAAACCAATGATCTTCTCATATGTCATATTTAAATATAATATGAGAAATAGTGAGAAGTATCTCCCTGATCTCCTTACATTGATCCACAATGTCGTACTAGACATGGGGAATTAATGTCTTGTGATCATTATGGACAATAAGAAATAAAAGAATAAGGTGATGGGCCCCATGTATTATTCCACTACTAAGGCTCTAAATAAATATAATTACATATCATGTATGATCCAAAAAAATGGAAAAGGAATGGGACATTGTAACACCCCGAGATTTTATGAAAAATATTCTTTTTAATTTCATTAATTTCTTGTGTTGTACGCTACACCAAAAGGAGCTTGCACAACACGCATCCTTGACTTTCCTTGCATTACACGCAATCGCGACCTTCCTCGATAGCGTGTGTAGTACGCAATACTTAGTTTCACTAAACAACGATATGCTATTAAAATATTATTAAAACTAGCCGTTATGAATAGTAATATCCACCATTTATAGTTTTCAAAATTTTATCTCTCAAAATGGACTTAATTTTTGGATTCGGTGTATCGAATTTAGCCTAAGGTGAAATTTTGGTACTTTTCGGATAACTTTCATTTTCTGATAAATAGTGAAAATTACTAAAATTTAATTAAAAACAACCTTTTTAATCGAAATAATTAATAGTGATAAACTATTAATTTCAGTGGTTTTAAATTATATTTATAATATATTTTTATAATTTAATACAATGTTGTTCTTTGGATGTAATTTCACATTTAAACCAGACATAAACAAGTGTCAATCTTTTGATAGTTATTATCTCTTAAGAACACGCTATTTGTTTAGACGACGGGAATTAATTTTTAAATTAATTGATGCAACTGATATGTTTTTAATTTGGTAAAATAGGCATCATTTTCGAGTTCATAATATCAAATATAGCTTAGTCCTAATTTTTGGTATTTTTCTGTAAACTTTCATTTTTTTGATGAATAGTGAAACCACTAAGTGGTAGTTAAAAAATGAATTTTTCATAAAACTTAATTTTACCGCTTCTGTGAGTGATATTTCAAAAATCCGAGAGACACGGTTGATGTCAGTAAGTAAAATGTGGTTCAATGAGATGAAAATAAATTTTGTGAATAGTAACTTTTTACTTTTTTTACCACGGTTAAAAGTAAATAGGGTAATTAAGTGTAAAAATGATATTATTATTACCCTAACACATGTCCTATTTCTATTGGATAAGTATAACTCGACCAAAAACAACCTTAGGAATAAAATATGAGCATTTAGGCCCACATGGATTAGATTAGGACATTTATTATTAATTTATTTAATGAAGGGTTAAAATAGTTAAAATCAATGTTTAATAAGTATATAATTTTTAATATAGGGTTATGCATAAGATAAATTCGACTATAAATATTCATTAGAAATATAAAAAGATTTCCTACATATTGATATTTTAATTGTAATTTTTAGACTTCAAATAAGTTAATTTATTTATGACACAAAGATGATGTAGTAATTATCTTATTTATAAAATATTGACATAATTGATGTTATAAATACCCAAATAAATATAATTTGAGACTTTTTATGAATTAAACTAATTTTCTATATTAATATTACATTTTATTATAGATTTAATTAACTTTTTTCGAACTAATCATTCTTTTATTATTTTCACATAAATCAATTACAAAATAGTGTCAAAATTGACATAAAATAGTTTTTAAAACAAATATTATATTATTAATTGTTATTTTCTTCCTAAAAATCTACGGTTCGGCCAAATGACTTAGATAAGGTTATATATATTAATAATAAACAACTTGGGGTTCTTTTTGTTTCTTATAGTAAGTTTATTAACCTTATAGAGTAAGAACTCAAAAATACACGGTAAAAGTAAAATTATCTAACTTAATGTTAAATCTAAATGATAAGGTTAAAATAGGAACCTAAACTTGTCTAAATTCTATTAGATGAGAGTATTTCGACCCATCCCCACTTTAGCTGTGAAATAACTCAATTTTGAGCTATTTAAAACCGAATTTGGCTTTATAATAAAATAATATTTTTAGTTTTTCCAAAGGAGCCCCTATCCTCCCATATAAAAGGGCACCTCCTCCCTCTCTTCCTTACACCACATTGAGCCTTCAAGCTCGGCCAACCCCTGCCAAATTCTCTTCTCCACTTCCCTAGAAACATCCTAGAGGTTTTGGTCTTCTTCAAAGACCAATTTTAGTGCCCTAAAAGGAGATCTCAATGAGGCGCATAAAAGAAGAGGAGGTTCGAACACTTACGAAGCAAATCAGACCTAAGGTAAGGGATAATTTTGCAAATCTCATTTTTATCCGAGATTGCATATTTGTAAGTATTTACTGGGGTTATTTCTATCATCCATGTCCATGTTTTATAAAAGTGTTTTCATGTATGTTTAAATTCATTTTTACCCATTTTTTACATTTATTACATGGTATGTAAGGAATCTTTCTTTTGTTTACGTTACAAGGTACTGTTTGACTTTTCCGGCAAAAGTACGAAAAGAATGTTGTTTTAACTTATACGGCATGAACGAATTTTTACGGTTTTATAAACCCTTCTTTTCATGGAGCTTCCTCCAAAATATTTCCTGACTATTTTCAACAAAATATCTTTCTTTTAAAATTGCATGACGTTTTGTGAAAACAAATTGATTTTGAAGAAGAAATGATATTTTCCTCAAGAATTCATTTCAAGTGTTTTATTAAAACCATTTTCCATCTAAGATGAAATTATTTCATATGTTTATGTTTCAAGTATAATGTCTCTATTATTTACATGGTTTCAATTTTCTTATGATGAAATATCCATTTGTTTTATATGGATTACGTGATGACGGGATGATGATTATGAAACCCATTTTATTCTATGGGTTATGATGAATGTTTTAAGTTTATTTTGTGTAACAAGTAAAAATGATTTCACTATGAGATGGATGGGACCTATATCTCCCTCCAATGCATTGGGTAAAGATTTATATCTCATGAGATATGCATGGCTGGAACGACAGGTTAAACTGGTTCAGTAAAAGAGGACTGAAACGAGGAGTGAACTCGATTCAGAAAGGGACTTTGTCCACTAAGATGGTCTTGGAAGCAATTCCTTGGCTACTATGGATATCATTACATGTGCTTAATGGATTCCACAATTACATGTTTTATTCCCATTCTATTTTTTCATTCTTAATGTTTCTTTATGATCTATTCCTTACGTACTTCCATGTTTTATGTCATTTCTCAAGCTTTTGATGTTTAAACATTATGTGCATGTTTTTAAGTTCAAATGTATAGGGTATGTTTTATTTTATCCATTATTACCCTTACTGAGCATTTGAGCTCACCCTTTTTTTGTTTTCTTTTCCCTAGGATATAATGAAAGGTTTTAGGTAAGAAAAATAAGAGAAACATCTTTATAGGAGATGTTGACGATCTTTCACCACGATTAGAAGATTACGTTCCAAGTTTCCAAAGACACTAAACTATTACGGTCCTTGTGTGTCTGTTTTTGTTATCTATTATGTATTCCGCTAAACTAATGTAATGTCCATGTATGTCAATCTTTGGGTCTCTACAGTTGGTATCAGTGTAAAGGGTTAGTCATCCTTTGGAAACTAGGATGCGAGAACGTTAGTTAGATCCCTAGAGATATTTCTAAGGTATGTCTAGGGATGTCCCTAAGGATAAGTATATGTATAGGATATAGTTCTAGAACTATGGTAACAATATTATATTAATCCAAAGATGTTAGATATTGAAGTTACTCCCCCTTTATTATGATTTTTTCCTCTCACACTATTCTTTTTGGGTTTTAGAAAATGGTTGGAAATAAGATGATTCACGATAATAGAGGATATGATGGACAATGGAATGATATTCTTCATGAGAAACCAAATGAAAAGGGATTTGGAAGTCCAAACATCATTATTATTCCGAATTAGAAATCTCATAATATGATCAATAATGTAAAATTTAGTATGTTTCCTGACTCAGCTAATAAGAGAAAGATAGAGTTTCATGATGATCATAGGGGAAAGAAAGTTCAATTTCCCTTATGTAACTCATGTGGGAAGAGGCATCATGGAGAATGTTTCAAAGGAACTAGAAGATGCTTTGGGTGTGGAAAAGAAGGACACAAAGCCAGTAAGTGCAAAGGAATAGGATCAGTTAACACAAGGGATGAGGATAATGGTATTGCTACAACATCAACAATGGTTAAATGTTTTAAATGTGGAATGTACGTGCATTATGCAAACCAATTCTCTAAGGGAAATTCTCATGAAGAGAATCAGTATGGCCGTATGGGTAGTATTTATGTTGATGATGATGAAGAGACTACAAATTATATGTGAGATGAAATAATTTTTGAAGCTCGGTCAATTGTTTAAGAACATAGTGGAATGATTACATGTTTATCATGTGTAATGTTGTATAAGTAATCTCATGGTACTACGGAATAAAGTGACAACTAAGGATTGTTACACTGTTGTCTTTCCTTGAGTTTTGAAAGTTTATGATTAATGGTACCAATATCCATGAAAGGTTATTCAGTTATTTTTGGAATGTAGATGTTATGTGCATAATGAAGGGATAAGGAGAAAATTAAATGTTTGATAGTATTCATGAGCTCATGACTAATATAAGGAGAAGGTTATATCATGGTTTGAGTATATAGAATTTTTGGATTTTGGTATGTGGAAAGAGTTAACTTTTGACAGCATTCATGTTTTCACTAAGGTTTAATGGGTATTCATTTTTCAAGAGAATACATGATTTAGTTATTAAAATGATTGGAATGTGACCACCAAGATATATGGGGGATAAATGATGGTATTCATATGCTTGGTTGACGACATTTCAAGTAATCGTTTTCTTTATACTATGAACTTGGACCGAAGTATTTTAGATAATCCTAAAGATTGGAATGGATTATGTAAACCATATGTTAGTATTGATTAAGGATATAACTTTTTTTTTGATATTATTTATGTGATGTTATAGTAATTTAGTTTTAGAAAAAGGAAAACCTACAGGACGGGCGACAACCCATCGCGTCGGACAAGGCTGTGGGAATCGAACCCACAACCGAAGTGCGACTAGCCTTTATCGCCTACCACTGGCCTACAGGAAGTCCCTGTTTAGTAGAAACTAGTTTTATTATATTAAGCAGTATGATATATGAAGTATAAGTCCATTTTAGAAACTATATATGATTAATCTCACTATAGATGGACTTATATATGTTTTGATAACTTTTCTAACCCTTTGTTTGAGATAGATGGAATGACCCATCATTCTATCACATGATCTGCTAACACATCATGAATGACAAATTCAACTTCATTTCTTTAAGATATGAAGTGTAAATTGTCCAAATAACGACAAACGGTGAGACTATACCAAAATCACGAAAATATTTCATCTAATTTGAATTTAATCAACTTTAGGGAAATGATCTTGAAAACCAAAAATGATGTCCTGGTGCACTTATATCTGATGAATCAGATGGTACCTTAGATCGTCAAAAAATTATGGCTTTGTGATTGCTGCCTTTTCTATAGCCATGTTCTCTACCACTCTCCATCGGAACATGATGGTTAGACTTCTCTTCTATATCCATATTTTCACCTATGTGGAAACCCAGTGATTAGTTTATTTGGGTAACCGTTACGTTTCATACTTTTGTTTTTAAATATTGGTTTTGGTATTCCTTTTTACGATGCGGGATTCTATAAAAGAAAATTTTGAATAGTAAACCATTTATAACCCCGACGAATTTCGAGGGCGAAATTCATTTTAAGGGGGGTAGAATGTAACACCCCGAGATTTTATGAAAAATATTATCTTTAATTTCAATAATGTCTTGTGTTGTACACTACACCTAAAGGAGCTTGCACAACACACATCCTTGACTTGCCTTGCATTACACGCAATCTCGACCTTCCTCGATAGCGTGTGTAGTACACAATACCGAGTTTCACTAAACAACGATATGCTATTAAAATATTATTTAAACTAGCCGTTGTGAATAGTAATAACCACCTTTTAAAATTTTACAAATTTTATCTCTCAAAATGGACTTCATTTTTCGATTTGGAGTATCAAATTTAGCCTAAGTTGAAATTTTGGTACTTTTCGGATAACATTCATTTTCTGATGAATAGTGAAAATTACTAAATTTTAATTAAAAACAACCTTTTTAATCGAAATAATTAATAGTGATAAATTATTAATTTGAGTGTTTCTAAAGTATATTTAGAATATATTTTTTCAATTTAATACAATGTTGTTCATTGGATGTAATTTCATATTTAAACCAGACATAAACAAGTGTCAATCTTTTGATAGTTATTATCTCTTAAGAACAGGCTATTTGTTTAGACGACGGGAATTAATTTTTAAATTAATTAGTGAAACTAATATGTTTTTAATTTGGTAAAATCGACATCATTTTTGAGTTCATAACAACAAATATAGCTTAGGCCTAATTTTTGGTATTTTTCTGGAAACTTTCATTTTTTGATGAATAGTGAAACTGCTAAGTGGTAGTTAAAAAAATGAATTTTTCATAAAACATAATTTTACTGCTTCTGTGAGTAGAATTTCAAAAATATGAGAGACACGGTTGATGTCAGTAAGTAAAATGTGGTTCAATGAGATGAAAATAATTTTTGGTGAATAGTAACTTTTTACTTTTTTTACCATGGTTAAAAGTAAATAGGGTAATTAAGGGTAAAAATGATATTATTATTACCCTAAAACATGTCCAAATTCTATTGGATAAGATTAATTCGACCAAAAAAAACCTTAGGAATAAAATATGAGCATTTAGGCCCACTTGGATTAGATTAGGACATTTATTATTAATTTATTTAAAGAAGGGTTAAAATAGTTAAAATCAATGTTTAATAAGTATATATTTTTTAATATAGGGCTATACATAAGATAAATTCGACTATAAATATTCATTAGAAAGATAAAAAGTTTTCCTACATAGTGATATTTTATTTATAATTTTTAGTCTTTAAATAAGTTAATTTATTTATGATACAAAGATGATGAAGTAATTATCTTATTTATAAAATATTGACATAATTGATGTTATAAATACCCAAATAAATATAATTTGAGACTTTTTATGAATTCAACTAATTTTCTAGGTTAAAATGACATGTTATTATTGATTTAATTAACTTTTTTCGAACTAATCATTCTGTTATGATTTTCACAAAAATCTATTAAAAAATAGTGTCAAAATTGACATAAAATAGTTCTTAAAACAAATATTATATTAATATTTTGTATTTTATTCCTAAAAATCTATGGTTCGGCCAAATTACTTAGATAAGGTTATATATATTAATAATAAACATCTTGGGGTTAGTTTTCCTTCTTATAGTATTTTCATTAACCTTATAGTGCAAGAACACAAAATAACATGGTAAAAGTAAAATTATCTAACTTAATGTTAAATCTTAATGATAAGTTTAAAATAGGAACCTAAACGTGTATAAATTCTATTGGATGAGAGGATTGCGACCCATCCCCACCTTAGCTGCGAAATAACTCAATTTGGAGCTATTTAAAACCGAATTTGGCTTTATAATTAAATAATATTTTTAGTTTTTCCAAAGGAGTCCCTCTCCTCCCTTATAAAAGGGGACCTCCTCCCTCTATTCCTTACACCACATTGAGCCTTCAAGCTCGGCCAACCCCTAACAAATTCTCTTCTCCACTTCCCTAGAAACATCCTAGAGGTTCTGGTCTTATTCAAAGACCAATTTTAGTGCCCTAAAAGGAGATCTCAATGAGGCACTTCAAATAAGAGGAGGTTCGAACACTTACGAAGAAAATCAGACCTAAGGTAAGGGATAATTTTGCAAATCTCATGTTTATCCGAGATTGCATATTTGTAAGTATTTACTGGGTTTATTTCTATCATCCATGTCCATGTTTTATAAAAGTGTTTTCATTTATGTTTAAATTTTTTTTACCCATTTTTGACTTTTACTACATGGTATGTAAGGAATCTTTCTTTTGTTTACGTTACGAGGTACTGTTTGAATTTTTCGGCAAAAGTAGAAAAAGAATGTTTTTTTAACTTATACGGCAAGAAAGAATTTTTACGGTTTTATGAAGCCTTATTTTCATGGATATTCCTCCAAAATATTTCATGACTATTTTCAACAAAATATCTTTTTTTAAAATTGCATGACGTTTTGTGAAAAGAAATTGATTTTGAAGAAGAAATGATATTTTCCTCAAGAATTCATTTCAAGTGTTTTATCAAAACCATTTTCCATATAAGATGTAATTATTTCATATTTTTATGTTTCAAGTATAATGTCTCTATTATTTACATGGTTTCAATTTTCTTATGATGAAATATCCATTTGTTTTATATGGATTATGTGATGATGGGATGATGATTATGAAACCCATTTTATTCTCTGGGTTATGTTGAATGTTTTAAGTTTATTTTGTGGAACAAGTAAAAAAGATTTCACTATTACATGTATGGGACCTATATCTCTCTCCAATGCATTGGGTAAAGATTTATATCTCATGAGATAGACATGGCTAGAACGGCAGGTTAAACTGGTTCAGTAAAACAGGACTGAAATGAGGAGTGAACTCGATTCAGAAAGGGACTTTGTCCACTAAGATGGTCTTGGAAGCAATGCCTTGGCTATTATGGATATCATTACATGTGGTTAACGGATGCCACAGTTACATGTTTTATTCCCATGCTATTTTGTCATTATTAATGTTTCTTTATGATCTATTCCTTATGTACTTCCATGTTTTATGTCATTTCTCAAGGTTTTGATGTTTAAACATTATGTGAATATTTTTCAGTTCAAATGTATAGGGTATGTTTTATTTTATCCATTATTACCCTTACTGAGAATTTGAGCTCACCCTTTTTATGTTTTCTTTTCCCCAGGATATAAAGAAAGGTTTTAGGTAAGAAAAAAAGGGGAAAGATCTTTATGGGAGATGTTGATGATCTTTCACCACGATTATAAGATTACGTTCCAAGTTTCCAAAGACACTAAACTATTACGGTCCTTGTGTGTCTGTTTTTGTTATCTATTAAGTATTCTGCTAAACTAATGTAATGTCCATGTACATCAAGCTTTGGGTCTCTACAGTTGGTTTTAGAGTAAAGGTTTAGTCAACCTTTGGAAACTACGATGCGAGAATGTTAGTTAGATCCCTAGAGACATTTTTAAGGTATGTCTAGGGATGTCCCAAAGGATAAGTGTAAGTATAGGATATAGTCCTAGAACTATGGTAACGATATTATATTAAACCAAAGATGTTAGATATTGAAGTTACTCCCCCTTTATTATGATTTTTTCCTCTCACACTATTCTTTTTGGGTTTTAGAAAATGGTTGGAAATAAGATGATTCACAATAATAGAGGATATGATGGAAAATGGAATGATATTCTTCATGAGAAACCAAATGATATGGGATTTGGAAGTCCAAACATCATTATTATGCCGAATTAGCAATCTCATAATATGATCAATAATGTAAAATTTATTACGTTTCCTGACTCGGCTAATAAGACAAAGATAGAGTTTCATGATGATCATAGGGGAAAGAAGGTTCAACTTCCCCTATGTAAACCATGTGGGAAGAGGCATCAAGGAGAATGTTTCAAAGGAACTAGAAGATGCTTTGGGTGTGGAAAAGAAGGACACAAAGCGAGTAAGTGCAAAGGAAAAGGATCGGTTAACACAAGGGATGAGGACAATGGTATTGCTATGACATCAACAATGGTTAAATGTTTTTAATGTGGAATGTACGCGCATTATGCAAACCAATGCCCTAAGGGAAATTCTCATGAAAAGAATTAGTATGGTCATATGGGTAGTATTTATGTTGATGATGATGAAGAGACTACAAAAGATATGTGAGATGAAAGAATTTTTGAAGCTCGGTCAATCGTTTAAGAATGTAGTGGAATGATTACATGTTTATCATGTGTAATGTTGTATAAGTAATCTCATGGTACTATGGAATAAAGAGACATCTAAGGATTGTTTCGCTATTGTCTTTCCTTGAGTTTTGAAAGTTTATGATTAATGGTACCAGTATCCATGAAAGGTTATTCAGTTATTTTTGTAATGTAGATGATATGTGCATAATGAAGGGATAATGAGAAAATTAAATGTTTGATAGTATTCATGAGATCATGACTGATATAAGGAGAAGGTTATATCATGGTTTGAGTATATAGAATTTTCGGATTTTGGTATGTGGAATGAGTTAACTTTTGACAGCATTCATGTTTTCACTAAGGTTTAATGGGTATTCATTTTTCAAGAGAATACATGATTAAGGTATTCAAATGATTGGAATGTGACCACCAAGATATATGGGGGATAAATGATGGTATTCATATGCTTGGTTGATGACATTTCAAGTAATCGTTTTCTTTATACTATGAACTTGGACCGAAGTATTTTAGATAAGCCTAAAGATTGGAATGGATTTTGTAAAACATATGTCAGTATTGTTTAAGGATAGAAATTTTTTTTATATTATTTATGTGATGTTATAGTAATTTAGTTTTAGGAAAAGGAAAACCTGCAGGACGGGCGACATCCCATCGCGTCGGACAAGGCTGTGGGAATCGAACCCACAACCGAAGTGTGACTAGCCTTTATTGCCAACCACTGGCCTACAAGAAGTCCCTATTTAGTAGAAACTAGTTTTATTATATTAAGCAGTATGATATATGAAGTATAAGTCCATTTTAGGAACTATATATGATTAATCTCACTATATATGGACTTTTATATGTTTTGATAACATTTCTAACCTTTTGTTTGAGACCGATGGAATGACCCATCATTCTATCACATGATCTGATAACACATCATGAATGAAAAATTCAACATAATTTCATTAAGATATGAAGTGGAAATTTTCCAAATAACGACCAACGGTGAGACTATACCAAAATCACGAAAGTATTTCATCTAATTTCAATTTCATCAACTTTAGGGAAATGATCTTGAAAACCAAAAATGTTGTCCTAGTGAACATATATCTGATGAATCAGATGGTACCTTAGATCGTCACAAAATTATGGCTTTGTTATTGCTGGATTTTCTATAGCCATGTTCTCTACCACTCTCCATCAGAACATGATGGTTAGACTTCTCTTCTATATCCATATTTTCACCTATGTGGAAACCCAGTGATTAGTTTATTTCGGTAACTGTTACGTTTCATACTTTTGTTTTTAAACATTGGTTTTGGTATTCCTTTTTACAATGCGGGTTTCTATAAAAGAAAAATTCGAATAGTAAACCATTTATAACCCTGATGAATTTTGAGTGCGAAATTCATTTTAAATGAGGTAGAATGTAACACCCCGAGATTTTATGAAAAATATTCTTTTTAATTTCATTAATGTCTTGTGTTTTATGCTACACCAAAAGGAGCTTGCACAACACACATCCTTGACTTGCCTTGCATTACACGCAATCTCGACCTTCCTTGATATCGTGTGTAGTACGCAATACCGAGTTTCACTAAACAACGATATGCTATTAAAATATTATTAAAACTAGCTGTTATGAATAGTAATAACCAACTTTTAAAATTTTACATATTTTATCTCTCAAAATGGACTTCATTTTTGGATTCGGAGTATCGAAGTTATCCTAAGGTGAAATTTTGGTACTTTCTGGATAACTTTCATTTTCTGATGAATAGTGAAAATTACTAAATTTTAATTAAAAAGAACCTTTTTAATCGAAATAATTAATAGTGATAAATTATTAATTTGAGTGTTTTTAAAGTATATTTAGAATATATTTTTTCAATTTAATACAATGTTGTTCATTGGATGTAATTTCACATTTAAACCAAACATAAACAAGTGTCAATCTTTTGATAGTTATTATCTCCAAAGAACACGCTATTTGTTTAGACGACAGGAATTAATTTTTAAATTAATTAATGCAACTGATAGGTTTTTAATTTGGTAAAATAGACATCATTTTTGAGTTCATAATATCAAATATATCTTAGGCCTAATTTTTGTTATTTTTCTGGAAACTTTCATTTTTTGATAAATAGTGAAACCGCTAAGTGGTAGTAAAAAAAATGTATTTTTCATAAAACATAATTTTACTGCTTCTGTGAGTGGAATTACAAAAATCCGAGAGACACGGTTGATGTCTGTAAGTAAAATGTTTTTCAATGAGATGAAACTAATTTTTGGTGAATAATAACTTTTTACTTTTTTACCATGGTTAAAAGTAAATAGGGTAATTAAGGCTACAAATGATATTATTATTACCCTAAAACATGTCCAAATTCTATTGGATAAGATTAATTCGACCAAAAACAACCTTAGGAATAAAATATGAGCATTTAGGCCCACTTGGAATAGATTAGGACATTTATTATTAATTTATTAAAAGAAGGGTTAAAATAGTTAAAATCAATGTTTAATATTTATATCTTTTTTAATATAGTGTTATACATAAGATAAATTCAACTATAAATATTCATTTGAAAGATAAAAATATTTCCTATATAGTGATATTTTATTTGTAATTTTTAGTCTTTAAATAAGTTAATTTATTTTTGATACAAAGATGATGCAGTAATTATCTTATTTATAAAATATTGACATAATTGATGTTATAAATACCCAAATAAATATAATTTGAGACTTTTTATGAATTAAACTAATTTTCTAGGTTAATATGACATGTTATTATTGATTTAATTAAGCTTTTTCGATCTAATCATTCTGTTATGATTTTCACAAAAATCAATTACAAAATAGTGTCAAAATTGACATAAAATAGTTCTTAAAACAAATATTATATTATTAATTTTTATTTTATTCGTAAAAATATATGGTTCGGCCAAATGACTTAGATAAGGTTATATATATTAATAATAAACATCTTGGGGTTAGTTTGGATTCTTATTGTATGTTCATTAACTTTATAGTGTAAGAACACAAAATGACATGGTAAAAGTAAAATTATCTAACTTAATGTTAAATCTAAATGATAAGGTTAAAATAGGAACCTAAACTTGTATAAATTCTATTGGATGAGAGGATATCGACCCATCCCCACCTTAGCTACGAAATAACTCAATTTGGAGCTATTTAAAACCGAATTTGGCTTTATAATAAAATAATATTTTTAGTTTTTCCAAAGAGTCTCTCTCCTCCCTTATAAAAGGGCACCTCCTCCCTCTCTTACTTACACCACTTTGAGCCTTCAAGCTTGGCCAACCCCTACCAAATTCTCTTCTACACTTCCCTAGAAACATCGTAGAGGTTCTGGTCTTCTTCAAACACCAATTTTAGTGCCCTAAAAGAAGATCTCAAAGAGGCGCTTCAAAGAAGAGGAGGTTCGGACACTTACGAAGAAAATCGGACCTAAGGTAAGGGATAATTTTACAAATCTCATTTTTATATGAGATTGCATATTTGTAAGTATTTACTGGGGTTATTTCTATCATCCATGTCCATGTTTTATAAAAAAAATTCCATGTATGTTTAAAGTCCTTTTACCCATTTTGACTTTTACTACATGGTATGTGAGGATCTTTCTTTTGTTTACGTTATGAGGTACTTTTTGACTTTTCTGGAAAAAGTACGAAAAGAATGTTTTTTTAAACTTATACGGCACGAATGAATTTTTACGGTTTTATAAAGCCTTATTTTCATGAAGCTTCCTACACAATATTCCATGACTACTTTCAACAAAATATATTTCTTTTAAAATTGCATGACGTTTTGTGAAAAGAAATTGATTTTGAAGAAGAAAGGATGTTTTCCTCAACAATTCATTTCAAGTGTTTTATCAAAACCATTTTCCATCTAAGATGAATTTATTTCATATGTGTATGTTTCAAGTATAATGTCTCTATGATTTACATGGTTTCAATTTTCTTATGATGAAATATCCATTTGTTTTATATGGATTATGTGATGATGTGATGATGTTTATGAAACCCATTTTATTCTTTGGGTTATGGTGAATGTTTTAAGTTTATTTTGTGGAAAAAGTAAGAATGATTTCACTATGAGATGGGTGGGACCTTTATCTCCCTCCAATGCATTGGGTAAATATTTATATCTCAAGAGATAGACATGGCTGGAACGATAGGTTAAACCGGTTCAGTAAAACAAGACTGAAACGAGGAGTGAACTCGATTCAGAAAAGGACTTTTTCCACTAAGATGGTCTTGGGAGCAATGCCTTGGCTACTATGGAAATAATTACATGTGATTAATGGATGCCACAATTACATGTTTTATTCACATGCTATTTTTTCATTCTTAATGTTTCTTTATGATCTATGCCTTACGAACTTCCATGTTTTATGTCATTTCCCAAGCCTTTGATGTTTAAACATTATGTTCATGTTTTTATGTTCAAATGTATATGGTATGTTTTATTTTATCCATGCATACACTTACTGAGCATTTTACATCACCATTTTTATGTTTTATTTTCCCCAGGATATAAAGAAAGGTTTTAGGTAAGAAAAAAAAGGGAATGATCATTATGGGAGATGTTGAAGATCTTTCACCACGATTAGAAGATTACGTTCCAGGTTTCCAAAGACACTAAACTATTACGTTCCTTGTGTGTCTATTTTTTTGTGTATTAAGTATTCTTCTAATGTAATGTAATGTCCACGTACTTCAAGATTTGGGTCTCTACGGACATAATATGTTTTTTTTGTAAAACAAGACAACTAAAAAAGAACTATAACTAGTTAAATAATAAAGGGGAAGCATCATGTTTGTTCATTACTGAATGTTATATTTTTATATCTACACATTAGGTATTAGATACAACTTTTTTTTTCTCCCATATATATATATATATTAAGAAGAAGAAAAATTTATATTTGAATGATTACTAGAGGATAGGTATATTTAGGTGGATAAACTGGTGTGAGGCTGGATACCCTTGGCATTTGAGACCACCACATTCTCATTAAAAATGGGATGGAATTAGTTTAAAATTGCTTTTATTATATATCAACTATTACAAAAATCATATTTTCTATATCCTGCCTAGATATATGAGGTTTTAATTTAATGTATAAATGTGATGATTTTTTATTTAGAATAAATATGTTATGGTATTATACATTTGAATTCATTTTTTTATATAAAATTATGAAATCCATGTACTGAAAATTAATAATGAATCATGTTCACATTACTGGATTTAATCCATGTTTTAGAATAACTTTCCTGTTCTAGTAATAAAAAAGGGCTTGATAAAGATCTATCATGGTGGTAACATATACTCTTTCGTGATAATACAACATAAAAAACATCACACTTCTTTTCAAGGATAAATTACCAAGACACCTATTTGTGGATATTGTGAAAGGTGCATAAGGCCTATAAAATTAGTGCACACTATTGTGTGAAAACATTTTCCAATTGAATCTAGATGTTTGTATCATTATCCTTTTTATAATATTAGTTGTAATTTTTTAATTTTATATGTCATTTTAATTTAAATTATTTAAATTATTACATAATTATCATAACGAAAAATTATATTTAATTTTCATAAGGGAATGTGTCTCCTTACATAACAAGGGGTGTATTTCAGGTGTTTTCTAAGGGAAACCTCTATTTTCACGAGTAACAAAATTGTAGGATGGATTTGTTCCAGGTTATGTAGAGGAAAGTCCTATTTTATATGGGTATTTTATGGGAACAACATGAATATATGCATTGTGTAAGGGTACATTTGATCTATGTAATGGTAAAAAATCTTCCCTAGGGGTTATATGTGGGTATCCCCTATTGAATATATACTACGTATTGTTAATAGTGAGGATCTTTAAGGGTGAAACTATATTAATAAATGTTATATAAAGCTAGATATTCATGCTGTATAGGAAAAATTTCATTTTGTAAGGGTAAGGTATCTGTTTCATAAGTAAGTAACTATGTCATAAAGACTCTAAAAGGGTAACTTGGATTTTCCAAATGGTTATGTAATGGTATATTGAATAATGCATAAGGTTAAAGAAAGTGGCATAAGGGTAGTCCCATGGTTTCAATTGATTCAAAAGGGAAACACATTAACCATAACTAACACATAAGATCCATGTATTAGTAAAACTATTTTTCACTCACATAGTTCTCTTTTTACGAAAAAATAAATAAAAACTCATTTTTCCATTTTTTCATCTATAGAATTTCCTATTAAAATAATTTTACCTTTTCAAAATGTTGGAAAACATTGAAATATATTATTTAACCTATTTTATTATATTTAATTCCTTTAATTTATTTAAAACCTCTACATCCCTTATATTTATAAAGTGTAAAACTAATTTTTTATATTTGTGGTTTAAATTCTACTACACCTAATTTGTTTATTTAAAAACAGTTAAAGATTGGGGTGGCCCGGATAACATCGCTCGAGTGGTAATTTCAATCAACTTCCACTTTTCACGTAGACGGTAACGTTCGAGCTTGACATGATGAAGCTCAGCTTGGGGTTGGTCATGAGCGAATCCCAAAGAATCCATCGGTTTCCCAAGCTCCGACAAATGGGCTTTGTATGGAGAAATTCTACATGATGAGGCCATCTCTTCCTTTGTCAGAGTAAATTGGGTTTGTTAAAGCCCTATAATTATACTAATCATGTGATCACTGTTCAACGGCTATATTGGAAACGGTAAAAATTATTAACATAAAACCAAAGAAGTTGACATTTTATAAAAATATTTTTTTTATAAAGTGACATTTAACAAGATCAAGAGATATTTTCCATTAATGAAACTTTTCGTCGTTACAATATTACCCCCTTACGAAATTTCACCCTCGAAATTTTCCTTTTCCCACAATAAAACAAATGTGGGTAACGTAGCTTCATCATATCCTCTGATTCCCTCTTTGTACATGGTTTTTAATGGGAATTACCCTATTTAAGGGAAAATTAATACCATCAATTCAACCGTTAAATGGGATTCATGACATGAACACGATTAGTTTATTGGTGTGTCCCTCTTCCTCTTATCTTATATGTGAATAACTAGTGATGTTTTATCCCCATTTTATCCTTAGACCCCTCTATTTTGGGGTTTTAATGTCAATTTTTTTGTTCTTTGAGGTTCTACATCATCTATTCCTTTATCTTTGACCACCCCTATTATTTCTCTCTAATTTGATTATGCTGATTTTGGTATTTCGTAATAATTCCACCATGGTAAAGAAATTTCCACTATTTTTCATTATTTTGTAAAGATTAACTTGAGAGCATCCCATAACAAAGGCTACATTAAATTTTTTAATGTTTCTGATAAGGTGCATCACCATGCGAGTTCTCTTTTAGCTTTTAAATTGATTTAATTTATTTATTCCATTATAACATGGGTATAAATTAGGATATTTTATTAATTTTGTTTCAGTACATGTTAGGAGTTGAATTAACCTTATTGAGCATGGATTTAAAATTCTATTCTACATCATTGTGCTTTTAGATGTTACACCTATTTTTGTTAAATTTTTAAAATAATTATAATTGTTTTATTAATTTTTGTTTGATAATATTTAATCTATTTGGATTTTTTTTCATGTGATAGTTCCTCGTGATGATAGTAAGTGGACTATTGGATTAAAATTAATTGTGGTAAAACATTATATGAGGTTATTAATGGGAATAACAATGTTATTGAGGTTAGTAGTCCTATATACATACCCCTATTAAATTATGAATTATTATTATTGAATTTGATGTATTGTATTTCTACTATGGCTGATCGAACTAATAAAATAGTATATAATATTGACGTTAAATTTAAATTCATCATCAAACTAAAAAAAGTAGCTAGTTTAATGAGGGTGGTTCACAGCTTCATCATGCCTCAACAAACAATGATGGGGGTCATGATTTCACTATATATTCCTTTTATATACATACCCTGAGGGGTGAAGTGTTCAAATAATTATGTGAATGAGGAGTAATATACCTAGTGATAGGATCCCTTAGTTACCCCTATATTGTAGTGAGTTTAAAATTGGTGTATTTGATTGTGAAAAATGGGTGGTATAACCATTTTATTCCAAAAGACATTAGGCTACAGATATGAGTGTTTGGTTGGTCATCAGCCCCCCCCCCACACAAAGATAAAATGGACTGGGTGGGAAAACCCCCCATAGATCAATGGATATGTTTGTTATGAGGAATAATCTTTTGTGACAAAAAATGGAGATGAACACGGGGCCATCTGATGTTAGTGCCTATAAATATGATGTTCGTCTGGGATCAATATGTTTCATATGATGATTATGAATTCTATTCCCTTGTTGTAATAATGTTTTACCTAAGAGTAGGGATTGTTTTTTTAGAATCCATGATGAGGTCTTCGGTATTTATGTCATCTTACGGTTAACTAAGGGAGGCCCAATGAGAAATTGACCCTTTATAGGGAGAGTGTAAAATATGGGTAGTGATGAATGTGGGTTCCACTATAAAATTGAACTCAATGATAAAACACCAGTTTTTTATATGGGACACACTTCCCACTATAAAATACTAAGAAACATGCGATTCATTAGATGATCATTATTATATGACATAGATAATAATTATTATTGATTATCTAGGATTTCTACTTAGGGATTGGTGATGATGGATTTTGATTATGAGATCTACATGGAAAACCACAATGGTGTCTGTAGCGACACTTTATGATTATTATATCTCATAAGATTATGTAATTATGATCGATGGTGATTCCAAATGAATATTTTTTCACCAACGATTACCTTCTAGGGATTAATGATGACACCTAATGATTATTTGAGCACCTAAAATTACCTCCTTGGGATCAGAAACAACAAATGAAGATTATTAGAACACCTAGGATTGAATCTTAGGGTTTGTAAATGATGTCTAATGTTTATATATTTTATTACATCACCTCCTTGGAATTAAAAATAATGGATGTGGACAATTAATTACTAAATATGACTTCCCTTAGAACAAAATTATGCATGATGACTTTTGATTTGTTATATCACCTCATAAGAATCAAGTATGACACCTAATGATTATTGTTACACTAGAATCATATCATATGGATCATATTTATACTCCAATACATGATTTCCAATGATAATCTACATGGAATATTTGATGATTCTTAATGACTATTAATTTCCTTGGATTTACTTCAAGGATTAAATTTTATTTTTTCTAAATTTTTGATGTCATTAGACACATCCACATATCCAACATTTAAATATAATATAATATTTTTATTGGGACTAGTACTATTATGAATCATCATGCGATGTGAATACTTAAACTCCATCCTAGTATGAATCACGTATTGTCATTCTCATGTGTCAGGATAAAACGTGAATAGAAGAGGTGGTTATTTATTAATTATTTTAGTGTGTTTCGTTTATTAATATGAAAATATAACACTTGTCAAACCATCATTTGGTTATTATCCATGAGAAAACATTACAATTACCATAATGAGTTATACTCAAATCCTTCATATAAAAAACTCATATATTAGAATATATATCTATTTAAATAAGTTGTATGTTTTTTATGTCATAATTGACAAGAAACACCAAACATTAAAAGAACCATGACATAAATAATATTATTCATACATTAATATTATAATACAGTCATTGAAATTGCTTGTATGAATCAGAATAAGTTATTTATGAAAAAACTAAATGTAGGTTTTATATAACCAAAATTATTTTTTTAATTAAATATAAATGAATAATTACTTATCATTTAATTATGTTAATTCATAAAAAAAATTAGAATTTTTTTTACTTTATGTGACTAAAAATTATTATTATTTTCATTTATATTTTTGAAAATTTATTTCATAAAAATTAGTAATTTTTGAAATCCTTAAATCAAAATTTTTTGAATGTTAAATGTTTATATTTTTATTAAAATATTTATTTTTTGGTGAATTGTGTAAAATACATACTTCTAGAAATAAGTCATGAATTTTAATTAAAAATATCCATAATTATTTAAATTTGATTATAAATTAACATGCTTACCATTTAGTTGGAATTAATTTAATTAATTAAATATGAATAAGTTGTATAAATTATTTTCTTATAAGTTCGTTTTTGAAATAAAATCAATTTGTTTCTTTCTAAAAAGATATTTTATTGAATTTTCCAAAATTATATTAAAATTTAGTTTACCGCATGTTGAAATTTGATATTTTAAAATGAATTACTTAATCATAATCATTATAATTTATATAATTTAATAGGATTAACTATATTATAGGTTATTAGGATTAGTAACAATGGTAATGATTTGTTAGCATAGTAAAATAGGTAAAACATGTTTAAAACTATGGGTAAATATTTAGAATCACCTTAACATGTGAATTTATTTTGTTTTATAAGTGATGTTTGACCATATATATGTATTTTGTCAAATAATTAACAAATAAAAATTATTTCATATTTGGGAACCCAAAATTCACTTTTATGATAAAAGATTTATAATATTAAAATTAAATAGTATTTTTAGTTATTAAATTTAATTAAAATATTATGTTATGTCATTATATGATTTCATTATCCAAAAGTATAAAAAATTACTTTAACATTATTCTACTAAATAAATTTTTATGTACCATATTATTACTTTTTTTCAAGGTGATATCATTTTTAATCTGATGTAGTAATTTTTCTTTAAAATAGTTTCCATGTATTTTTTCATAAGGTAAAAACACATTCTACCAACTATAAATTGAATTTGATAAAATGGATTCAAATTTTCGTATAAATTATTCTCAATATTTTTTATAAGGAAAATTTTATTTTTTTCTTATAGTTATGTTATCAGGGTAAAAATTTATGTCATCATAATTAATGTTTAAATGGATTTAAAGCTGTTTAACTAGTAGTTATGGATATAAATGTGTTTAAAATAATTACAATGTTATTTTTTATTTTCATTTTACACTACAACATCTAATATTGTAATTTGAGAAAGTTTGGGGTGACCTTACATGATTATTATATATATTAATATATTATTTATTGTATTATGTAATTCCAAGTGTGTATATTATCTTACTTATAAAATGGAATCGCATATTCTTAATTAATAAAAAAAAATTAGAATTCATAATCTTATAATACCAACCATTATTCCATCAAAGATTTCGTACCCATTTCGTATAGCATATTGTCTTTCCAATTTACAAAACTTACGAGGAAAAATGTTTAAATCCAAAGAGTTTTGTCAACAAATAGATATAACACTTAAGAGTGTACTTACGAATTTATTTCATCTTATACCTCCTATAAATATAAAGTATATAATATAAAATAAGTAATTCCTTATTTAATTTATACTGAATTATTAATTATACTATGCAAATACTATTAACCACCTCCTTTTCATCCTATGTGAAATAAAAACATCGTTGAAGAAAATGTCTGGGATACAAACTCCCTTAAAACATGGGATTTATTATTAATAATAAAATAAAATTAATACATATAATGATGGAATTAATCAATTTATATGATATTTGAAGTATTATTCTTGTTTCTGAAAGCTTAATTACAATTTTACATTTTTTTCCATCCATCAAAAAGTGGAAACATAACTCCTTCATATCTATGAACTTCTATCCCCATGAAGTTATGTAAATAATTTTAAAACATAATTTTATATAAATAGGAATAAAAATATTTTTAATTATTAATTATGATACTCAGGAAAATATTATTATTTTGGAGTTGATGGAGTCATTATCAATGTAAAAGGACCATAACAGAGAATCAAAGAATTCTTGAAAAATGGAAAAAGTTATCCCATGAAATGAAGATTTACAAAAACTATTTAATAAAAAATTAATTACATTTGATAGTTAAATCATATATTTAATGATATATATTAATATAGTTCCAGAATATATTTAAAATAAATCTATAATTATTAAACTAGAGGTTTGATGTTATAAAATTTAATACAAGATTTTTGGAACATGTTCATCATCTTAAAATCCCTTCTATGAGACATCTGTTATATTGTCCACCGATCATATTTTTTGATGTGTGTATAAATCACTTTTCATATGATATTTAAAGAATCAATTAATATTAACAATATTTAATGTTTCCTTTGATAATATTTCTATCATGGGGATAAATATTCAAATGTTACCAATAGGGTATGAGATTTATGTTTCAATCTCATTTTATTTTGGATAGTTTATGCTTGAATTCCCATTGGGGGAAGTTATATGTACATTTTCATTTAAAGAACGTCTAATGTATTCTAAAATGGTGGTTTTTGATGTTTTTATATATTAATACTATTTTCCATCACTTTTAAATTTATATTATCTTGAAAATGTTTATAAATAAATAAGACTTTATTTCCAATTACATCAGTAAAAATTATCTTAAACAAACATACTCTTCGAAAGTGATTTATGATTGTTCTTAAAAAGACATGAAATATTTTAAAAAAGTAATTTTTAATACCTCATAATTTATTGAATATGTTTTAAAAAGTTATTTTATTAGTTATTTTTTGACTTTTTACAAAGGTGTGAAAGGAATGATTTATTTAAATTTATAGGAAATGAATGTAATTTCTCACCATCAAAAACATTATTAAATTTTATTATTTATTCACAATTTTCAACTTTTTTTTGAAATAAATGACATTTCACAATATATTTTTAATTTACAGTCAATATCTTATCAAACAAGAATTATATTTTCTAATTTTTTCACATAAAGGTTTAAATGATCTTTTAATTGAATTTTCCAACTGTGTCGTCACCTTTTAAGGAAATTTCTTCTTAACAAGGGATATAATTTTATTATATAATCCACCTTTATTCTCTTGATGTATTATATTCATAATTTTTTAAAAATGATTCTATAAAACCAATTTCATTCTAATGGATTAATTTTTTTATGAGGACACCATTATGAAAATCATTTCATTTTTTCATGTTATAATATGATCGAATAATTTCATATTTCTAAATTGGGTTTTTAGGGGTTATTCTCTTTTGTAATGATGAAATTTTAATGAAACATTGTTTTATTCCATTGGTTGTTCAATGACAACAAAATTAAATGTTTAGGAAAATCATTTTATTTCCCTAAGTTATGTAATGATTTAATAACTGATGTTTTATGATATCAAGACGCACATATGTATGGTTTTTATTATATGATGGGTGGTAATGTAACTATATATATCACCAAAGCATTATGTAAATTGATATTGATATATCATGAGATGATGATGATGGTGATAATGATGATGATGATGAGCATGGATGTGATTTTGAAAGTATTTGTTCACATATCGATTCATGGGTGTGATTTATTTTAGGAATGATGACAAGATTGTGCATAGATATGATTGGAAATATATTTGTTCACATTTTGATGCATCATTCTCATCAAATTATTTCTATTCTCACAATATTATGCAAGGACATGACTGTGAATATATTTTGTCTCAATATTATGGTTTTATATACTTTTTATTCTATATACCTATGTTATTATTCATGAATGCAGGTTTAATAATTAAGCACGTTATAAATTATGCATCTGGAAATGAAATTATTAGAGACACTACTAGAATTTGAGGTATTTGCGACGGGCTAATTACAACGGGATCTCATCAAAAATAATATTTGGCGACAGGGTCTCGTCACAAACATCTTGTTGTAGAAAACAACGTTGCAAATACTAAATTTTTTGATGGGTCCATCTCAAAAAATTGTATTTTCGATGCGGAACTTCACTGCCACAAATAAGTCACCAATTATATATATTATATATAAATAAACCATTTGCGACGAGACCAAGGGCCTATCGCAAATTCATTTTAAAAAATATATATTTAAACTATTTGTGAGGGGATCCTATCGTAACAGGTCCCATCGCAAATACTTAAAAAAGTAAAAAATATATATATAATAAAATTATAATAAATGAAAATAATAATAATAATATTTTTAAGATAAAAAAATATTTTAATTCTCAATATTCGTAAGAAAATATCAAAAAATTATCAATTATTATTATTATTATTAAAATAAATAAACATTAAAAAATATAATACTACAAAATATATTTATAAAATTATGATCAATGAAAATATTATATTAATATTATTAAAATAATAAAAAAAATAAAAAAAATATTAAAATTCTCAATATTCACAAAAAAATATAAAATAATCAAAAAATATTTTTATTATTATCATTATTAGTAAAAAAACATTAAAAATTATAACACTAATAATAAATAATAAAATATTAGAAAATAATTAAGTTATGCAATAGTCACACCATTATAAAAGACAAAAACTCTAAATAGAACATATTACAACATATCTTGAATTCAAATGTTTTTAACAAAAAAGAATCACTGGGGTCATCTTCTGGAGGAGTTGGAGGAGATGTAAGAGATGGTGGAGAAAAACCCATCCCTAAACTACGAGTCAGGTGTCACATGTTATCCATCTACTTAGGATACTGTTATTTCCATCAATACATCTTCTTCGCATGTTGTTGCTGTTATTGATGCTACCATTGACATATATTCTCCTCGTAATGATCATGTTCTAGCTGCTTCTACATACACATCTCTTTATGCAGCTTCTACAAACTCTCTATAATCATAGTTTGAGTTTGCAATTGCTCCTGATGCTGTGAGGAAGAAAGTGATTCATCTCCATGAGCTCCTCTCGAGCTGGATGCTGACATCATAGATTTACCATAATAAGTACTATGAGTCAAATGATAGCTGATACAAACAACATGGCCCATCTCAAATCCATACTGAGCCGTCTGCATCCAAGCCACCTCATCTAAATGGTGGGCATTGGTCTGATCTGTCATCTCGTCCTGACTCTCAGCCCGTGTCTGAGAGGTCATGGCCTCATTTGACCCCTTCAATTCCAATTTGAAAATAAAAGTATGAAAATATTATATGCAGTTAATTGTAAAACTGAAAAAAATAATACTAACCACAATATGACAGTAGAGATCATCTGTAATCTCATTAGTGGCTAGATCATTGTACATCCTTTGATAAAAAACATATTCCGTAATATTAGAATAATTTACTACCTATAGAGATATAAAAATAAACTATTTTTTATTGAAATTCATTTAACATATTTAAAAACTATAATTACCAGATGATCTCTATGTGTACTAAATCTATGACTACTAGCTCGATGTGTCCCCTCATATCTCCCCCGGTTATGCCGACCCACTGAATATCTCCTCTAAAATCCACCACCCAACCAGTGTAAACATAATCCATCCCAAACATGAGATGAAATTTACTCTGGTCAATGGGCTCTACACGACTCATCAAATTCTGTAACACATGCTTTCTTAATTTCCATTCCTCTCAAAAGGTGAAAAATATGATGGAAACAGTCACACATAGGCAGTTTCCATGTTTCATGCATAGCGTCGCAAATGCAATAATCGATGGGATACCATAAACCCTACAAATTATTAATAATATCATGTTATTAATAAAATAAATTTCAAAATAAATATGATTTATTTACATACTGACCAATGATTGAACATGCCGAGCTGCACATCAATGGGAATATATTCTCATGTGATCCACGGCTCAGAAAAAGAATTGTGTAAGATATTACTAACCTCTCCAATAGTTATATGTAGAAAAATATGCAAAAAAGAATAAAAAAGTAATGTATATATAAAAAAATTAAGGTAAGCTAACTAAAATATAGAGGTTACCATACCTATGTGTGCGTGGAACAAAGCCAAGATGCGGATGTCACTTGTGGATAGGGTCAGGAATCATTAGTCGCGCAAGACCACACCTCCTCTGTGTACCCCCTAAACCTCTAGTTGGGTAAGGGTCAGATGATCACAAATCCCCATCATCCAAAGGGAGCTCAGCCTCATCCAACTCGCAAAATAGAACAGGGTCCATCTGGAACCCAAAATGATTGTTGCCAGTAGATAGTGGGAAATTACTATTATATATATATTATGATTATAGACAATATTTAACATTTTCAATGTGCACCTTCATCATAATCATCCAATCTGACAATCTCAGTGTCTTCATATTAGTCGTCGACATCATCAATATCCATATAAGTTTTAGTTTCAACATGTCTTGTCATTTCAAATTCATCTGTAACATCATTAACATATTCGACACAATCGAACATTAAATGTGGGGTGTCATCATGGATATTCATGTCTCTTTGTGACAAAGACGGATTTTGAGTAGTCTCTTGAAAATATACAATTCCTTCCACCTCAGTAGAACCAGATTCAGTTTGAGTAGACTGATTTTATTGATATTACATTTTTATTATTCTCCACTAATCACTCATTTCTCTTAAAGTTGTACAGTACTTTGCGTAATAAATTTTATGTTCCTATTGAGCCATTAAAAACTATTCATTTACTACATGAATACATTTATATTTAATATCGATGATTCCATTAGTCAGATAAAGACTCAAGCCTATCTCTATATCCAACCACTGACCTTTAAACATTATTATGTAATTCTTTCTTCGATAACACCGCTCAATAATTTCGACCAGAATGTCATAAATGTCAACTTTAGTTTCTCTATGATCTGATCCTCCCAAGCAGACTCCACTGATCATTTTTCTGTTCCCCATATGAATGTGTATGAAATCCAAAACCATTCATCACATATACATTATAAGATTTAACGATTTTGGATGGTAGGTTACTCATATACACAATAACTTATCAATTTTATCTACACGCTGACACACCTAAAATTTTTAGAACAATTATCAATATTATAAATAATAAACTGAATTGATATTAATCAATCAATAATTTATGTTACCTATTTTTGAATCCATTGGAAAAAAATTTATCTGCGTTATTCAAGAGCAGCTGATGTAATTTGTTGAAGTTTTTTCTTGATATGACTATCATATATCCTATAAATAAAATAATTTTACGTATCATAACATAAATTATAGAATAAGTGATATAAGCACTCACAATACAAATGATGTCGTTTCATCACAGTTGAGAAGAACATATGTGTGAGATTTCAAATGTTCATCATCTAAAAGCCAACATTCATGATCTCAATCGAAGACATGATTTGGTTGATTAAAAACTGATAATTGATTTTCCATTTTTTTTCATTAAAATTCCCCTCATTTGGTCCCATGATACTGTTTTTTGAGGAATTTTAGATTAAAAATAATGGGAGAAGAAAAAAATCAATTTCCTCTTGCAAATAAACATTCACAATTGATCCTTCAACTGATGTTTTGTTACGTAATTTTTTCTTCAATTTCTGCATGCATCTCTAGAATGGGTACATCTATCAAAACATTACTGGTCCACCACATTTAGCATCATGTGTAAAATGGAATATCAGATGTTCCATTGAGTCAAAGAATGGTGGATGAAAGCTTTTTTCTAGTTTATATATAATTAAAACAACACCTTATTTTAGTTTTCTTAGCGCATCATAGTTTGTGGTTGTTACAAAAATGTCTCGAATAAAATATGATATTTCTGTTATCGAATCCTGAGTCATAATATTCTAAAAAACCCTTGAATCCAATCGACCTAAGTCTTTCAAATATATCAGGACAGTTACGACATGTTATTGCGGTAATATGACCATTCTTAACACATCTTCCCAAATTTGAAGCATAGCCATCTAGAATCCTCAAATATACAGTCCATTAAAAAAATAATAAGAAAATCCCTTTGGAAAGTGTATAAGCTGCATTTGGCTTCATTAAACTAAGTTATCTGACATTTTAAAATAATTCAAGTTCTAGTCACCTGCAAATTTGGGAAAGATCTAATCATTCCTTTAGTGTATCATTGGGCTTACCTGGTGTATCTAAAAATGTATGAAATAAATTATCAAAACTATTCTTTTCAATATGTATGACATCTAACATGTAGCGGGCCAACAAATTAGACCAATATAGAAGATCCCTAAAAAATGCTCTGTTTTATCCAATTATGTTCTTTCCCACAACCATTGATTTTTTGTTGGTTTACCATTTCCCAAAAGTTTATGTGAGGAAATAAAAATACAACTGATTTTAACTTTGTACTTGTGATCATTTTTGAAGGTTCATCCCTTTCAATTGTGCCTTTTCTGAAATGATATTTTTTGCACCGACAAGGATGATCAATTTGAAGAAATTTGCGATGACAGTCAAAATAACAAGGTTTTTTCCATTGACGAGTATAAAGGCTTTGATGTCATTCATATCATATGGACATGCTTTCGGACCATGTGTACTCCATACAGATATCATTTTATATGCTGGAAAGACATTAATTGTCCACATTAATGTATCTTTTAATATGAAATTTTCTTTCACAACAACTTCATATGTACTAACACCATTAGTCCATAATGCATTTAACTCATCAGTAAATGGATTTTAATAAACATAAATATTTTTTTTCGGATGTCCTGGGATAAATAAGGTCAAAAAGATATAGGGATCTTTCATCAATATCCATGTAGCCAAATTTTACAAAGTTATTAAGACATGCTAACAGGAATAATGAAAACCATAAGAACCAAGCTGACTGAAACCGTTAGTTGAAAGACCGAGTCACACATTTAGTGCTTCAAGATTAAAATAAAGATGTAGACGGAAAAATGATTCCATGAATCACCATAAAATGGATGATTCAAGCTTTATTGAGTTTAAATCTTGGTTTTGTGTCATTTACTCATTGACATTTTGTTCTGAGATATAAATAAACGCTGCAACCTAGGTGTAAGGGGGAAATATCTCAACAATTTTATAATAATCGATCCAGACTTCCCTGGTTGAGCCTCTTTATACCTTTATTGTCGACATGTCATAAAACTATCCAATTAATCATTTTCACCAGAATATAAGATTCTATAATTTGGATTTACATGAATCTTCCTATAACTAAGGCCCTAATTATAAACCAGCCTCTTTCTTTCATAGTAATTTGTAGGCGATTCCTTTCCTTTAGGTAAAAGTGTTTTAACCAAAGAAAATATCTAATCAAAACAGTTGTTTGACATTGCATTATCTAATTTAATAGTCATAAATTTTGCAACTGCTTATAATTTTCTTATAATGCAATGATGATATAATGCATCCTCAGTAGACCTCAACAACTTATAAAATTCGGATGATGCCAAATGAGGTGTTAAATCAGTATAATCTTGAGTTTTAGTTTTTTGAATATATGGACCAGAAACATCATGTAATAAAATTTGAAACCATGATGGATAATGAATAAAGTTATTAATATCTTCTATGGAACTGCTTACACCATGTTGATACCACAACAATAATCTATTTTAAGACCAAACCGCAAGAGATGTTCCCCACCCATATTAAATGTCTCAAACATTCTCAAAGCACATTTTTTACAAGGACACTAAATTTTTCTTTCTGAATCATATTCTGGTTTTGATGATGAAAATGATAAGAAAACATCATCACCCACAATGTATATAGAATTTAAACCAAACCCATTTTGATTTTTGTGCAGATTTATGTAAGGGAGAACATCTAATAATGATTTTTGTTGACTTCCTTGTTCAATATTTTTCTAAAAATTAAAAAATCATTACTGTTTTTGAATAATTTGAAATTATAAAAACACTGACTAAAAAAGATAAATAATTACAACTACTTCTTAATAATTACCATTATTTACCGGTGACACAATTTCCAATGTATTGACGACTAATCTTCTGTCTAAAAACTCATTTACATGGAACATTCCCTCACTAAAATCACTATGAAGAATCCACTTAGAGGTATGAATATTCATTCTCGTGCATAGGAGAATGTATAAGCGTACCTCCGAGCAGATTCTTAATTGTAATTTTAGTGTGAGAAAGATGCAATTAAATGAGCTGTCAGACAAAAGAGCCCTCATTCTATCAATGATTTATCTTCTTGAAACTGTCACTAACTGAATACATTATAATAAATGTGGTCCAATGAATACATATTCAAACACATGCATACAAGATTGGTTATACATGTGTAGAAGCATAGATTTCATAATTTTTTGAATCCTTGAAAGTTGAAAGGAGAAGTGGCATCGAGCTATAGGAGTGTTTCCAATCCAATGAAAATTGTGCCAAGTTATTACAATTTATTACTATTTATTACTATTAATTACTAATTATTACTATTTATAATTATCTATTACTATTTATTACTATTTATTTCTATTTATTACTAATTATTTGTAATTTTTACAATATATTCCAATTTATTACTATTTAGTACTATTTAGATATATTTATTACTATTTAGTACTATTTATTACTATTTATTACTAATTATTAATAATTATTACACATTATTACTTATTATTACTATTAATTTCTACATCATGCTATTTCCAACTATTTCATACTATTTCATAGCAATTTTTACTAATTGTTACTAATTGTAACTAATATTTACTAATTGTTACTAATTTTTACTAATTGTTAGTAATTGTTACTAATTGTAACTAATTATTATGATTTGTTACTATTTGTTACTATTTGTTATTATTTGTTACAATTTGTTACTATTTGAAACTATTTGTTACTATTTGACACTATTTGTTACTAATTATTACTCACTATTACTAATTGTAACTAATTGTTACTATTTGTTACTAATTGTAAGAAATTGTTACAAATTGTTTCTAATTGTTCCTAATTTTTACTAATTATTACTAATTGTTAATAATTTTACTAATTCTTCCTAATTGTTCTAACCCGTCCTTAAATATTTCTATTTATTGTTATTTATTACTATTTATTACAATTTGTTACTAATTATTTGTATTTATTACTATTTATTAATATTTATTAATATTTATTAATATTTATTACTATTAATTAATAGTTATTACTAAATGTTACTAATTATTACTATTTATAACTATTTATTAATATTTTTTACTTATTATTAATATTTATTACTTGTTATTACTAATTATTAATAATTATTACTATTTACTACTAATTACTACTTATTACTACTTTTTATTACTAATTACTACTAATTACTACTAATTAGTTCTATATATTAATATTTAATACAAAATAGAACTATTTATTTCTAATTGTTACTAATTAGTACTATTTATTACTAATTAGTACTATTTATTACAAATTAGTACTATTTATTTCTAATTGTTACTCATTATTAGTAATTGTTATTAATTATTATTAATTGCTACTAATTATTACTAATTATACATAATTATTTCTATTTATTCTTAATTATTACTAATTATTACTAATTATTTCTAATTATTCCTATTTATTACTAATTATTCCTATTTATTACTAATTATTCATATTTATTATCAATTATTCCTATTTATTACAAATTATTCCTCATTATTCCTATTTGTTCCTAATTATACCTAATTATTACAAATTATTTTTATTTATTATTAATTATTCCTTTTTATTACTAATTGTTCATAATTGTTCCTATTTATTTTTATTTATTCCTATTTAATACTTATTATTCCTATTTATTACTTATTATACGTATTTATTCCTATTTATTACTAATTATTCTTATTTATTCCTATTTATTCTTATTTATTACTCATTATTCTTATTTATTCATATTTTAATTATACCTATTTATTCCAATTTATTACTAATTATTACTAATTATTCATAATTATTCATATTTTTTCCTATTTACTCATATTTATTCGTATTTATTAATATTTATTACTATTTATTACTATTTATTACTATTTATTACTATTTACTACTAATTATTATTAATTTTTAATAATTTATAATAATTATTACTATTTATTACTATTTATTAATATTTATTAATATTTATAAATATTTATTCCTATTTATTCTTATTTATTCGTATTTATTACTATTTATTCATATTTATTTCAATTTGTTACTATTTATTCTTATTTATTCCTATTTATTACTATTTATTCCTATTTATTCCTATAAATTACTAATTATTCTTATTTAATAATAATTATTACTATTTATTACTATTTGTTACTATTTATTAGTATTTACCAGAAATTATTACTAATTAGCCCTAATTATTACTAATTACCCCTAACTATTACTAATTACAGCTAATTGTTACTAATTTCCCTGAATTATTACTAATTAGGGTTAATTACTATAAATAACTACAAATTATAGCTACTAATTACTAATTATCGCTTATTATTTGTTTTCAATACTTACTATCGTTAATAATTATTAATTATTAGTAATTATTAAGAATTATTACTAATAATTTCAATATATTATTACAAATAAATTCTGATAACAAAACAATTTAAATCTAATTTAATTACAACTAATCAACAATAATTAAAAACAACATAAAAAAGGAAATAAATACTAAACTAAATAAAATATAAATACATTTATGCTTGATCTACTACTGAAGTAGACAACTTCACAACTTCTTCATAAAAAACACTAAGTAAGAGATATTTTCACTCTAAAAATAGAGTTTAGAGAGAGAGAGGAAGTGAGAATTGAGGGGAAGAGTTGGAAAAATAGATGAGGGTATATATAGGTTATATTATTTGTGACGGTACTAATTGGGATGGAACTCGTCGCAAATAGCTTTGCCCGCATTCATTATTATCGACGGTTAAAAGGGTATTTGCGATGGGTCCTGTCGCAAATAGTTTCCTGCCAAAAAACTTTTTTGTGATGGGACAACATCCTATCACAAAAACCTATTTACCTCCACCAGTATTTGCGATAGGTCTCATCGCAAATACGCTCAGATCTGTACACTATTTGCGATGGTTGAATCCCCCAGTCGCAAATCAACTTCCCGCGGTTAGTCACGCAGACTGCGCCAAACTGCCCCTTACTTTTTGCGATGAGACCTCAAATCCCATCACAAAAAACCAATTATTTGTAGCCGGACGAACCCCCAGTCACAAATAACCAATGGGACAAACTATTTTTGCGACGGGAATTAATCCCATCACAAACAGACTGTTGAAAAATTATATTTTTCCTATAGTGAGATTATATGATCAAGGAATTTTTAGGTATGAATATATTACATAGAAAACATCTACCTAATTATGTAATCATACACTTGTGATAATACTAGGATTTTATGGTTGATATCTCCCATGTTTACCCTTTAGTGTGAATTTGACCTCTCCATATCTTCCATTTTTCTACTATAGGGTTTGATGGATGGTTTTAAGTATGATATGTCACGAAGTATTTTATAATGATATACTTTGTGGGAGATATTGAGGGTCATTCTTGAAATAATATGAATATGTATCCAGTCTAAAAAACACTAATCCATTATGGTATTTATGTGTTTAGTGTTGTAATATGTTTATAATATTAATCTAATTGATTTATTATATATGTATTAAAATAATGTGACACTATATTTGTATCAATGTACATTTTAGAAAACCAGTAGAGACTAGGATCAAAAACAATATCCAAAAAACCTATTATACAACCATGTATAATATATCATCATAAAGGCCTTTCATGTTAGTTATAATGTAGTTATCCAATCAATACATCCCTATATGGATATAATAAGTTGATGTAATTTTTTAAGAGATTCATATTGGGGTAAAAACCCTAAAAAGGGTTCGTTTAGTGTATCTCGACCGTCATTCTAGGGAATGGTGAATGATCCCTTATTGAAGATATGATTTCACACTCTCGAGTGATATTAATGGGGTAATTCACATTTTATTTAAAAACCATTAAAGAGGAATATAATGGATAATGATAATACAACCCCTAGGTTAATCCTAATGTATCTTTGCATGAAAATAAACACTCATTGATTAGAAAACCTATTAATGATTTTTCATGATTATATAATTTTCCAATATGATTATTATTTCTCAAACAATGATTTTTGGTTACATTCAATGGTGGGAAGCTGGATGATTAATCTGAATGAAGATTCTTAATTAAAATGGAATGATGGACCATATTAAAAAAATAAGTTCTAGGATTAAAATAATTGTGATTATGCCTGATATTATTTTTCATTATATTATTAAAAATATCAATATGGATGAGTTTGAAAACACACATAAAAAATTGTGAAATGGAGTTTCTTGGGATTTATGTAGACGAAGACCATAGAGGAATGAATGCTTTAGCATTCTATATGTTGAGAATGTGTGATGAAGAACTCAAAAGAATGTCTCAAAGGAATGTGAAGAAGCTTTTTTTAGTAAAATAATAGATTAGAGAAATTCGTTTTTTTATGAAAAATGAATAGTTCAATTTATTAAAATAATGTTCATCATATGACATCACTTATAGTTTAATATCATTTTTGTGGGTTACTTGGGAATTATCTGAGTCAATGACTGAATACAAGGGTTCTCTTTGAGACCTTTGTTGGGCCCATGGTACGATAATCATTAAAATAGAATGAATCAATTTTTTATATCTAAGGAGTGTAACTATTATGAGA
Source organism: Viscum album (assembly GCA_963277665.1). NCBI lineage: Eukaryota > Viridiplantae > Streptophyta > Magnoliopsida > Santalales > Viscaceae > Viscum > Viscum album. Next base: position 1,174,963,584 of record OY728120.1, read on the forward strand.
TATATGTATTTTATCATTATAGTTTGTGGTAATAAAAATCATGAAACATATAAGGATTATTCTATAGTGGGTTTTCTAAAGGATCTCAATGAATAAGATGAATGATATTAATATAGTAGAATATAGATTTAGTGGTAAGGTGAAATTTTTGTAAAACACATAATTTTTAGGAAATATAACCCTTAATATGTGTATTTGGTTGAGATAATAATTTTTATTTGGGAAAAACTATTTACTGATACTGATAATGTAAATTGGATAGCTTGTGTAGAAATTTTTTTTGGGAGAATTATTATTTCATTGAGAGTTAATTGTGAATCATGGAAAATTTTAATATGTTTTAGGAGGATATATGTATTTGTTAATCTGGTGTTTGGTATATGAAATTTCGAGTCTCATCGTGTTGGTAGGGGATGGATGTTAAAGATGAACGTAGATAAAAATATGTGTTCAAATAATTATGATTTTTGGGTTTTGAATTCATTCAGACATATTTAGTAGCAATCTTCTGTTTATCTATTTATGAAATAGATTAAATTTAGAACCCAGTGTTACTAATGTGGTTTGAAAGATTAATGAATTATATTTCCCATGTAAGATAACATGTGAAATCAATGATGGAATAAGTAATTATTTTATGATAGGAAGAATTAATTATTGATATTATGATCAACTAAAAGATAAATTTTTTATTTAGGTATGTAAAAACCATCTTGAAATTTCAATTTTTGAGATTTAGAAAATATTATAGTGTAAATAGATAATTTTTCAACCAACAGATTGAATATTAATTATGAAATTAAATTTAATAAATTATTTATATTTTTTCTCGTAATCTATAGTGATAATAAAATAATCCATCAACAATAGGAAATTGATCCTGGAATAAAAATGTTTTTGTTTTAAATTAATTTTTGATGAATTTAGGGACTTTTACATGTATCCTAACTATAGTTTTGTGGTGATTAACATTTTCATGAACATGTTCTACATTACACTTTATTAGTCCCTAGAATACATTTCTCCTATACATATATAATTTTACTTCTTGTTAGTATTACCATTATCCGGGGACCCAATTATTTATCTGTATAGGTATCCATTATGTTTCCCACTTCCCTTTCATTAATGTAATTTATATTATCCCATTATATTATAGGTGTTTTCAATAAAATTACTTCCAAATATTAAACTTTTTATTTCAAAGAAAAAAATTATAGAGAATAATTTATTTTAGGATTGTAGAATGACACACCCCATGATTTGAGAAGATTTGTCTCTTTAAATTAAATAATAGTGTTCAATTTCATTCTGGATATGTGGCACCATGTTTTTTATAAACTATGGTCTAAATATTATTTTGTAAATGTGATACTTATAAAATAGTTGTTATATTTTATGATAGGAATAGAAACAACCACACTATGAATAGTATGCTTAAATTTTTATATAACGAGAATTCACTGATTAATCTATAAATAAAAACAAAAGTTTCAGTAATGTAATTTTATGATTAAAGTATATTTTTTCCCAAAATTAAATTTATTTTTTATGAGAGAATATATTAATTAATTTCATCAACTATTAGACAATTTTTTTGTTAAAAAATATATTCCTAATGAAATTAGAATATTATAATTGTTATAGTGTGAAGTATTTGGATTTTCCCCATGTATGAATTTTTAGTGAATTTTAAAATTTAATGTATTTTGAAAAACATAATTTAGTTTCATTGAAAAAAAACTCATAATTATTTGAATTCGATCCAAAATTAATATGATTCACTTTTATTTATAAATATTGGAATTAAATAAATTTTAATCATCTTTATACTTAAATTTTATATATGTTAATTTTTAGGCATACAGATTCTTTTTTTCTAGAAACTAATATTCATTAATTTTTATGCATTTATATGATATTTAATTAAATAATAATATATATATTGGTTCTTCAAAAATGTTTCACAAAATTTTAATCATCAAATTTAATATAATTTTATGGTTTTTGATATTTTTCATTATGAATATTAATCAACATAAATATGTTTCACCTCCATAAAAGATGATAAATTTGTATGATTGGGTAAAACATTAAAATATCTATATCACATGTATTTATATTATTAGATGAGTAATTATTAACCATATATATGTTATTAATGTTATTAAAATTATTTTAAAACATTATTTCGATATTAGAAATTCATGAACAAATTTTTTGGGATAATGTATAATTTATAAAATTTAATATATTTTTTTGTATCTATATTTAAGTCCATTTTAGAAGGATTAATTTGGTTATAGATCACACAAAAAGAATAAAAAAATTATTATTTTTAAATATTTAACAAAAAAGTCATACAAAAAAAATTATTTCATGATTTGAAGGTTATATTATTTTTACACTTAAATCTCTTATTTTCCAAAAAACGAAAATAAATGAATTTTGTCTTCATATATTCAAGTTAATTTATACTAACTATATAAATTTAATCCAATTACCTAAATTATATATTTTTCTTCATCATCTCCAAAACATTATATAATTCATATTTTATTTTTGGTCAAAATTTTGTTAACTAGGTGAAAAATTAAGTTCCGACCTTTATGATTAAAACGTGTTTAACGATATTTAACTAAGAGAATAAAATTAAAAGTTATCAGAAAATTTATTAATTATGATTTAATGCACTTTATTAGAATCTAGAAAATATTATCATCTACGTTGGGGTGCCTTGGGACCAATTTACATTATTATTATATACATAATATTTAATAATTTATGTAATTCCATGTTTTTCATTTCACTCACTTATAAAAGGTAACATCCCAATATTTTTTATTCCAAAATTTTAACATTATATATTAATAAATTTCTACAATAATTATTATAATCAGTCTTTAACACGGCCAAGATAATATCTTCGTTCCAAATACCTTATATTAAGGATAAAGGTGTAATCCAAAAGATGTATCACAATGAAAACGTATAACTCATAATCGAGTACATTCAATTTTATTTCTTCTTATTACACATCTAATTATTTGGGATCCATTATAAAACTGTGAATTTAGTATCTCGAGTAAACTTAATTTTTATTATGATGATGGAAAAATATTATCCCCCTATTTTCATTCTATAGTGAAACAAAACATTACCCATGTATAAGTTTGGACTACCACATCAATAAAGCAACACATTTCTTTTTTAACACCACATAATGTTGATTGTAAAAATGGTTAATTAATTAATTAATATTTTATTTATGATAGCATTTTATTTCCTATAAAGGTGAATTATAATTTTATTTTCATTCATTCTATCCATTAAAAAGTTTAATTATCACTTGTGTATAAGTACATATTGTCATCTTTATGATGTGGTGAAATTGATTTTGAATCACTACATTACATAAATAGTTATGAGAAATGTATATAATTATTATATATGATAATCATGATATTATTATCATTTGGTAGATGATATAACCACAATAAAATTATATTGATTGGGATTACTGAATTAATATATGCATGATAATCCAAAGTAGGTATCACCCAGAATAGTGATTTCAAGAAATAATTATTAATTAATATATGGTAGTATGTTATATGTAAATATTATATAGTTTGATATATATATATATATATATATTAATTTTTACATAATTTATTTATAATAAATATATATTTTTTATATCGGAAGTTCGACCTTTAACAAAACAAGACAAGACCTGACATAAAGGTTAATCATCTCAAATTGTCTTCTTTGATACATATGTTATGTTATAAACCAATATACATTTATGGTGTATATATATAGAACATTGATATGAAATGTCACAAATCCCATTTTATCCGTGGTATTTAATCATTCAATTGAATTTATTTCTTTCATGGAATATATGATGCAAGTGTTTCCAATGTGTCATGGGATTGATGTTTCAATATAATTTTAATATTAATTGTTTCTGATTGAATTTAAATTTTGGGAAATTAAATAGATCGAGTAATTTAAAACCAATTTATTTTATTTCAAACTATTTATTTCTGCTGTTTTTTGTATTATTCCAATTTTTATAATTTTTTACTTAATTTAATCATGAAAATATTGTTATTTAAAGGAGAATTTGCTTCTAAATTAGTTGATGAATATTTTTTTCAACATCTATACAATTAAAAATTGTTTTATTAATGTTCATAAATATAATTTTCTTTATAAAGGTCATTTCAATATAATCCAAATTATTTAGAGTTGTTTAAAGAATAAATTTTTTAATGAAATAATTTTCTACAAAGGGAAATTTTGAGTTTTCTCAATGCTGTGAAAGGAATGTATTATTTTAACATATAATTCATGAATATATTTCATCGTGATTATTATTTGAATAATCAATTACCAGTTACATTGGTTATTTTCATTGATTTTTATTTTCTCAATATTTTGGTAATATTCAATTAATTTAGTAAAAAAAAGTTAAGGATTTTTTATCTTGTTTATAGAAACCAAAAAGTGATGTTATAATATAAATTTTCAATAATTTCGACATCATGTAATGATTATTTTTCTCTATAAGAGATTAAATAATATTATATCATCCACGTTTTTCTCTAGATGTATTATGAGGAAGATAATTAAGGATGATTATATGAAACTCATCTATTTCCTATGGGTAATTATGTTATGGTGAAAGCCTTATGAATCTTATTTATTTTCTCTAGGAAATGATATCATGGATTGATGAAACATTAATGAAAACCATTTCATTACTATACATTATTCTTTTATATATTGATAAAATATTTTAGAAACTTTGTTCTTTTCCTTAGGTCATGCTATGATGGAATGATGATATTGTAATAAAAATCTATTCCATTAAACGAGTAATGTTATGATGATATTATGATTGTTTTAGGATATTTTTTATCACAATGGTATGGTTTTCAATATGTGATGGGTGGTTTAAAAATTATATAGCCCTCCAAATCATTGGGTAGGTTGATACTGATACCTCAAGAGATAATGGTGATAAATGTGGGCATGATTTCCAGAAATGATTTTTCACATTTTGATGTGTGAGCATGGCCAGCTATAACTAAAATCATAGGATTATAAATTTATGTGATTTAAAATATATTTGTTTAAATTTTTAAGCATTATTATAGATTATTTTTAACTACAATCTTATGATTATGTTTATTTAGGATTTAAAATATATTTCTTCATAATAATTATATTTTATATTCATAAGATGACACATGCCTAGGTTATGATACTTAGATAATTATTATTACTTTAACACCTTCATTGATCTTTTTTATGGAAATGACTTTAGTAGAGAGTTTTTGATCATTGATTTTATTGGTATGAGTATTTTATATTGATGACATGGTCAGGAATATGATATAATACACTTATGAATACATAAAACTATTATAATTGACATCTCTCATGTTTACCCTTACTGATAATTTAAGGTCACCTTTAATTATGATTTTCATCCCATTGTTTTGATAGAAGCATTAATGTATGAAATGTCATTAAGGGTACAATTACAATGTTATTTGATAGAGATATTGATGATCATTAATTTATTTTAATAATTACATATATCTTGTCTCTATGGTCATGAATCCACTAAGGTGTATGAGCATGTATTGTTATAATATGTTTTAATTATTTATTTAATATGTTGTAATATTTAATTATGAAATTGTATATGTTTCTATAAAACTCCGGATTCTATGATACATTTGTGCACATGTTAACCTCACTATTTTTAGGTTTATGTAGGGAAGAATCCCAAAGTAGCTTACTCAAGTGGGATGGGTTAGATTTGATTGGAGTTCTAGATGAGGTGAGGTTTATAGATGAATGTAGATACCCAATGTGCATTATTATTTTATATATATTTTTGGTGATAATCCTAGTAGGTTATCAATGTTTTTGTAGGATGGAATCACCATTAGATTTTATGAATTATGGATTTTTCATTATTGTATTATTGATTGTGGTTTTTTATAACATTAACATAGTCCTATAGACTTATTTTCAATATTTATTTTTACTTGTTTTATTTTATATCACACCACAGTCTAATATGGTGGTATATTATCCTTATGAAATGATGGTACACCTCTACTACAAGTTGGAATCATCTGGCATACTGGGAGGTACCCCTATAGACATAATTTCTATTTTATATATGAACTAATGAGTGGTATTGTTATGATTATGTTACTTAGTTGCATTATATTTTTTATAAGACAATTATAAAATAAATAATATGATATTTAATTTTTCATTATAATTTTTTTTGTTCGATAGGTGAAATATGAATGTGTCAGAGCTGCGACAGATATTAGACTTGTTTGTTATGAAATCTATTTCTGATATGAATTTTTGGTTACCATGGGAATGGGATAATTGTTATTGGTTTGTGATTTTATGGATTTATTATATAAATCTATATGAAAAACATTAATTTTTTATATTTATGATTTAATAGGGTTTTGTATTTTGTTCCATTCGATAGATTCTATATCCGGGCATCATTCATGGAATGTAGGATTCACATGAAATATAGCTTCATTTCTGTGAATGGTATTTTTGAATATATTATTCAATTATTTAAAATATACATAAAAAATATATGATGTAGTCCCCTATAACATGATGGTCAAATTTAATTATGTGAGGAAATGATGTAGTTTTTTCAATGATAGATCATGTCGATCAATTTGTCAGATGATTGATGGATATAGTTAAAGAGTGCCTCCATGTAATGGACTTATAGTGACCCAAACAGGTTAGTGAATATATGTGATGCCTTAGTTATGGACCACATGAATAAAATTATAATACATTTTCTATGAGAATGAATTTTTATTAGTTATTAAAATTGTTAGTAACAACCATTATGATGATTGACAATATATTATATTGGTGTAATTAAACATAAACGAATTGTATGATCGTGTCTTACATGATATAGATCATTTGGTGTCAATGTCATTATATATACGTTAATGAAAATGTGGTTTAAAAAGGTGTATTCTCATATGATAATTCTCAAATGACTTTTATATAATTAATCAGATGATGAATCAATATACAACTCCAGTTATATATATGTGAGACCCTAGAGTCTGTATTTTCACATGGTATTCCTTTTGGTGTGGGACATGGGTATATATTTATGTTTACTATGTGTTCAAACCTAGGTTATATATGGTTTATGGAATAGGAGGGGTTGTTCAATGATTAGAGTTTTTACTAAGGTTATCAGTGTGATGGGTATTTTAGTTGATTTGATTTGGGATATAGGATGTTATCCCCAGTGAGGTGTCAACCCATACAAGTTAGTTCCCATGATATGGGATGCATTGTTAGATGATGCAAGTTGTGATATTGGTACATGGGTGGTACTACCGAGTGTATTTTTCATACATGATGAGATTCCATGATTCATTATGATAAAAGTATATGGAGGTGATTTTGGTATTAGAGTATGGATGTGGATGAAATGGCCATTAGAGTGCTGAACCATATTCATTCATGAAGTGTTATTGGAAGAAAGATGAGAGTGTGGGAAGATATTATGGATTAAGTAAACTTTTCTAGTTTCCAAGTGATCAGGATATTTTCCTCTATATATGATGGATATCGTGTTGTTTGAAAAATAATGTTTTTAGTTTTTTTTATGAGGATGACATGAAAATATATTATGAATAATCATTTTTTCATTAGATCCTAGAACTATTTTCACGTGACCCATATAATCGTGAGTTGGTTTTTATGATTGGGTTGTATTATAGTGTATGCATATTGGGTTGGATGAGATTCAAGATGGTACATGTATGTGACATATGGTTCCATTGAATTTGGGATCCATTAATGGCTATGTATGGGCCAAAGAATGAATATTTTGATGAAATGATTAATATAATGTAAACCCATGGGCATGGTGAGAATGATGAGTGTGTCTTGTATAATGAAGATGATTCCATTATTGTATGGTGTCAATTTTGATTTGATGAATTATCATAGATCCTGATGATTGACAAATTCATGATAGTGGAACCTCGTAGACTTTCCCTTAAGGGGTGCTATATGGGTAGAAATGTGATGGGGGAATACACCATTAGAAATATTAGGGTGTGACATGAATTTTGTAAAGAATTATTGAAGATGACGTTGTTTTTTCCCAAGAGTAAGGAATATATAGAAATTTTTTATTCGTATTGGAATGTTGGTATGACTGGTAAAACCAAATGAAACTATTATGTGTGGTAATGGACATAGATTGGGTCATAGAGGTATGAAACAATGTACATAGGTTAATGGGTGTGATTATACTGATCATTTTATGGTCATGGTGGAATTTGTTGAAATAGTGGGTGCCCTAGACCAGACTATTTAGTGCTTTTGATTACCATACCTTGTATACAATTAGTTATACATGTTGTCATCTTAAAATTATAGTGTATAATTTTCTGAATCCACTATTGATATGGTAATGTACTATGATTAATTGTCATACCAAAAGGTTGCACTAGATCCCTTGCTATAATGAGAACTTGTAGATACTAAGAAATTAATCACAAATATATGTTCTATGTTCTAGATACATCTCATTAATTGGACATAGTAGATGTTTGGCTATCACGTGTTGGTGGATTATTAGCATTGAGACTTTTTCTCATGAAGTTTACACATGGTGATCTATGGTAGTGATATCATGAAGAGTGACCCGCCAAAAATAACACCAAGTGTTTCAGGTATCATATTATGTTCCTATCTATAATAATGTTTAATGGTCTCATAAATTGATATCATTACCAATGTATGTCATTTTATTTTTTACTTTTATGAAAGATGAAAACCATGGAATTAAAGACTTGGATTGGTAGTGTGTGTTGAGTTCATCGTTGGTATCATGGAATTAGGTGAGTTGTCATGAATGGATTTGTCACTTCCGGGTTATGGATGTAATATATCACAGACCATGTTGATAAGGGTTGATGTACCTTTCTAAGACCATGGCCATCGAAGTCGAGGGTAAATCTGTCAAGTTAAATGAAAAAATAATAATGAAAGTAAAGGTAGATGACACATGATTATGTCATTTATTATGTGATATTGAAGACAAAGAGGTTTTATTACACAGTACGTGATCGTAGGTTGGTTGTCACAACTGGGACAATCATTATCTCTTCAAAGGCCATGATGGTTTTCTTGATCCTGCTCTTGGCCTGTGATTATTATTCACTACTATCAGGATATATTATTAGAAGGTCACACACAATAACATATTTGAAATCTTCCATATTCAGTTCAATAAGAGTTTGGGACATAGTGGCCCCACCATTGGGGTCCCAGATTGTCCAATGAAAAATTATCACCATTGAAATAAATAAATTCACATTTTTCATGTTTATAATAATGAGTATTGAATTTATAGATTAAATGTATTTATGGGTTTTAGGTAAATACATGAAAAATATTAATTGATGAATATTAAATTATTCAATGTTAAATTAATATTTATGGAAACTAGGAGTCATGTTTTGAACTCAATTATATTCACGTAATATATTTTAGTATATTAAATGTATGAGATAATGTTATTTATGACATTGTTGAATTTTCATAAATTTCCTTTAATAGTGTGTTGATTATTCAGGGGTCATGTGGTCATTTCTGGGTAATTGCATGACATAATAAATATAAGAAGAGAATATATTACCAATCACTATTCTTGGGGCTTATCTATCGTCTCCTCTCTCCCATGATCTATAGAGAGAGGTTCGGGATTTTAGCTTCTCTGATCGAGCACTCTCTCCGGAATCAACAGTAAAGCAATGCAATGATCTTTGGAGTTTCAAAGGAATCATCGCAATTCTGCAATAGCACTCAGATTACGATGAACGACGCTCCCACAGATTCGTTGAAGCATGTGTGGACAATCTAAATGAATTTGACATTAGATTCATCGACCATACATATCCAATGACGAGCATTTACAAGAGCATCATTGGATTAATCCTGGTATTTTTATGGTTTATTTTTGTGCTAAAAACCCTTCACATGTAGTCCTCGGCTATGAACGAGCTAATATTAACTAATGCCAACTTCTTTACGTCAATCGTTGGAAGAAAATTTTAAAATCCTACCTTCGTGGCACGCCTGATCGCTTCAAGTTGTATCAGAGAGAGCATGTGAAATTTTAAGCTGATGAACAAATTATATTTTCATTAAATATTAATGAGTGTTTCATTACAGTCATGACATTGTAGACCATTTTTCAATCTGGCTTCATATGACAATTATACAGTCATACAAATTTTACAGTGGATTTGAACTACTATACATAAAATTTTTAAATCGATGAAGTCATCAGAATCTATTATTTAATTGGGAATAATTTTTTTAATGAGAGGATTGATAATAATTATTATAATAAATATATTATTATAATAAATATTTTACTATTATAATAATATATTATTTTATAAATTATGAATTTAATAATATTTTATTTTTTAAAATATTATATTTATTTTTCTAAACCAGTTATAGGGGCTTTAAAAACATTTAAAATTGGTGGAAGAGGTCTTGCTTTATTGGTCTTATAAAAAAGGGATAAGGATTTGGAATAAAATATAAGTCAAATACTTAAAAATAAAATAGAAGGTGAAGACATTAAAAAAAGAGGTCAATTGGGGGGCATCTCCCCCTCCCCCACTCCACCCCCTGGTCTGCTGGACTTCCTCCCTATGCAGGTGTGGAACTATTTGGTCATGACATAATAGAAAAACAAATGGGCCGATGTCCTCCACAAAGACCTACCTACGCGGCTCCCTCCCACACCAGGAAAACCAGGCCGCTACGGGGGACCCTTCTCGCTCTAAGAACACAGAAGTGCTCCAACAAAGCACCCTCCCTCCCGGTTCGAACATCGGATAGCAGCGCGGACCCCGGTGCAGTGTTGTCTATCTATTCCCAAAATAGTTCCCTACATGCCATGACACTGAGCGACCCCCATGTGGTTTCCTTCTGCAGATGGCCTCCCTACCAGATCTGTCTCGAACCGGTGCCACTGCCTACCTATTCCATTTCATGGGAGGCCACCTTAGCATTCGGATTCACCTGAGGCGATGCCCCACAACCCTGTTTGGAAACCTCCCTCACCCATCTTCCCCTTGCAATGACACTCGAGAACTAGTTGGCCTCCACTGTGCTGGCCACCACCTGCCGAGCGAGGCCCCACTCTTAGCCAGCACCTCCAGCTAGGGCCACTAGTCCAGTCTTCTCCAGCCAAGCACACTGCTTGGCTCCTCCTACACCTTCCTTCTCAAACCCTCATGCATGCGGCATCAGCCTCAGTTGGCTCTCTTCATCATGAACACCTTATCCACGACGGCTATACAAGCTGAGAAATATGACATGATGAAAAAATGATGAGGAAGAAAATTGTCACACAACGACTTTCAATATTTTTATTTCGTATATTTTCCAGACAAAAATTTTCAAAAATTTAAAGGCATTTACAAAGGAATGGAATAGCCAAATTAAATGCACACATTAATGAAATAAGTAGCCACATTAAATGGACACGTGGAGTGAAAAAACATTGTGGGGGGGTGCGTGAAATTAATACATGCTGTATGGAAAAAAATAAAACATGTGGAAAAATAAATGATTCATGCCGTGTAGAGACCCGTATCTTGACGTAAATTGACATTACATTACATTTGCGGAATAATTAGTACATAAAAAACACACACACAAGGACCGTAATAGTTTAGTGTCTTTGGAAACCCGAAATATAATCTTCTAATCGTGGTGAAAGATCTTCAACATCTTCCATAAATATCTTCCCTTTTTTTTCTTACCTAAAACATTTCTTTATATACTGGGTAAAAGAAAACATAAAATGGTGAGCTCAAATGCTCAGTAAGGGTAAACAAAAGAAAAATCAATCACATCATATTCATAAGAACATAACATTTTGGAAATCTTAACCTGCAAAAGAGAGAATAATTTCATAACATGGGATAAATCATAGTAGTGAAATGAAATCCCAATAATCATAACATAAAACATGAAGCTTTGTGGCATACACACATAATCATAGAGAATCATATCTTATTAGTCGGGACTCATTTCCAAGGCCATCTTAGTGGACAAAGTCCCTTTCTGAATCGAGTTCACTCCTCGTTTCAGTCCAGTAACAATGAACCAGATTAACTTACCATTCCAGCCATGTCTATCTCATGATATATAAAATCTTTACCCAATTCATTGGAGGGAGATATAGGTCCCACCCATATCATAATGATACCATTCTTATGTGTGCCACAAAATCATAAACCATACATCATTGCATATCCCATATAATGAAATTGGGAATCTTAAACATCATGACATCATAAAACAATTCATATTCGATAAAGGAATTCATAAAAATAATTCCATCACAACATAATCAAATCAATGTAATAATAGGGATAAAAACAGAACCCTTTATTATCTTAGATGGAAAATAATTTTGATGAAACACTTGAACTCCATTCTTGAGGAAAATATACATTCTTCTTCAAAAACAGTTTTCCTTTCTTAACATGTCATACAACATTAAACTAAAAGAAGTTGATTAAAAATAAACTTGAAAACTTGTAAAGGATTCTTCTTGGAAATAATGTTTTAAAAATACATTCATGTCGTATAAGTTAAAAAAAGAACATTCTTCTCGTACTTTTGTCGGAAAAGTCAAAAGGTACCTCGTATGAAAAACGACAAAATATTCCTTTCATATCCTTTACTAAATACTCACCGAAGGGTAAAATTGGATTTAAACAATTGTAGGTGTATGGAAATAATATTACATATTGAAGAAACATGGATTTGGATGATAAAATACACCCCAGTAAATGCCAAAGTATAAACAATCTCAGATAAAAATGAGATTGTGATATTTCCCTTACCTTAGGTCCGATTTGCTTTGTAAGTGTCTGAAACTCCTGTATAATGATTTAAATAATGTCATTAACTTATTAAAGAATCATATTCATTGTTATGATATCATATATGGTTCACTTATGACTTTATATTACCCGTTGTTTTGTAAATTTCATGTTAAAGAAGTGTTTTGGGTAAAATCGTTTCATTTATCGTAGGTGTTTGGACTTGTTGTTCTTGACATTATTATTACATATATCATGATTTACATACTTCCAGAATATAAAATATGATTTATATATCATATATATTCAGTATATATATATATATAATAGATAGATAAATGAAATGAAACACACCATTCATGGAGATGGTAGTCTGTACGTACGCATGAACGTTGTTTTCCTTTCCTTATTGTCTTGAGTGGAAGTAAGTAGAAGACATACATATATATATATATATACATAAATACAGTAGATTTAAAATTTCATATATTTCATTATTATTCATTATATATACTTTATAATAATTCATGAATGGTTAATGTGGAGAATGAATCTCATCGCGTCGTGGAGACGGTAGTCCGTACGTACGCACGAGTGATGATATCGTTCTCGTGATCGTGGGACTCTATTGGAGTGTATGTATACTATTTCATAATCAATAACACTTTAAAATAATAATATATAGTTATTATTTACACCATTATACCCATACATGTATGGTGGTGGTGGAAAATAGATTTCACCACGGTGTGGAGACGGTATTCCGTACGTACGCACGCGTGGTGATTTCATTTTCCGTAGGATGGATAGATGGTGAAATAGGATTGTTTCATAATTATAATAACATATCAGTATATAAGTGATACAGATGTTATTACATCAAAATGAAACAACCTAAGAAGAAGAAGTGGAAGAAGAAATAAAGGTGAAAGAATCGGTAACGGAAATTACATCTTCTTTGAAGCGCCTCTTTGAGACCTCCTCTTAGGGAACAAAAATTGGTCTTTGAGGAATACCAGAACCTCTAGGATGTTTATAGGGAAGTGGAGAAGAGAATTTGGCAGGGGTTGGCCGAGCATGAAGGTTCAATGTTGTGTGAGGAAGAGAGGTAGGAGGTGCCCTTTTATAAGGGAAGAGAGGGGCACCTTTGGAATAACTAAATATATTATTTTAGTATAAAGTCAAGTTAGGTTTTAAATAACTCCAAATTGATTTATTTCGAGGCTAATGTGGGTATGGTTCGAAATTCTCTCATCCAATAGAATTTAGACATGTTTAAGTTCCTATTTTAACCTTATCATTTGGATTTAATATTAAGTAAAATAATTTTACTTTTACCGTGTCTTCTTATGTTCTTACACTATAATGTTAATAAACATACTATAAGAATCCAAACGAACCGCAAATTTTTTATTATTAATATATATAAACGTATCTAAGTCATTTGGCTGAACCATATATTTTTAGGAATAAAATAACAATTAATAATATAATATTTTTTTTAAAAACTATTTTATGTCAATTTTGACACTATTTAGTAATTGATTTTTGTGAAACTCATAACAGAATGATAAGTTCGAAAAACGTTTATTAAATCAATACTAACATGTCATATTAACCTATAAAATTAGTGTAATTTATAAAAAATCTCAAATTATATTTATTTGGGTATTTATAACATCAATTATGTTAATATTTTATTAATAAGATAATTACTGCATCATCGTTGTGTAATAAATAAATTAAATTATTGAATGTCTAAAAATTACAAATAAACTACCATTATGTAGGAAATATTTTTATCGTTATAATTAATATTTATAGTCGAATTTATCTTATGTATAATCCCATATTAAAAATTATTTACTTATTAAACTTTGATTTTACCTATTTCAACCCTTCTTTAAATAAATTAATAATAAATGTCCTGATCTAATCCAAGTGGGCCTAAATGGTCATATTTTATTCCTAAGGTTGTTTTTGGTCGAATTACACTTGTCCAATAGAATTAGGACATGTGTTAGGGTAATAATAATATCATTTTTACCCTTAATTACCCTATTTACTTTTAACTATGGATAAAAAATAAAAAGTTACTATTCACCAAAAAATTATTTTCATCTCATTGAACCAAATTTTACTTACTGAAATCAACCATGTCTCTTGGATTTTCTAAATTCCACTCACAGTAGCGGTGAAATTTTGTTTTATGAAAAATTCAGTTTTTTAACTACCACTTAGTGGTTTCACTATTCATCAGAAAATGAAAGTTTCCAGAAAAATACCAAAAATTAGATCTAAGCTATATTTGATATTATGAATTCAAAAATGATGTCTATTTTATCAAATTCAAAACATATCAGTTGCATTAATTAATTTAAAAATTAATTCCCGTCGTCAAAACAAATAGTGTGTTCTTAAGAGATAATAACTATCAAAAGATTGACACTTGTTTATGACTGGTTTAAATGTCAAATTACATCCAATGACGAACATTGTATTAAATTGTAAAAATATATTCTAAATATACTTTAAAACCACTCAAATTAATAATTTATCACTATTAATTATTTCGATTAAAAAAAATTGTTTTTAATTATAATTTAGTAATTTTCACTATTCATCAGAATATGAAAGTTATCCGAAAAGTACCAAAATTTCACTTTAGGATAAACTCGATACTCTGAATCAAAAATGAAGTCCATTTTGAGAGATAATATTTCTTAAATTTTAAATGGTGGTTATTACTATTCATAACGGCTAGTTTTAATAATATTTTAATAGCATATCGTTGTTTAGTAAAAATCGGTATTGCGTGCTACACACGCTATCGAGGAAGGTCGTGATTGCGTGTAATGCAAGGCAATTCAAGGATACGTGTTGTGAAAGCTTCTTTTGGTGTAGAGTACAACACAAGACATTAATGAAATTAAAAAAAATATTTTTCATAAAATCTCAGGGTGTTACATTCTACCCCCCTTAAAATGAATTTCGCCCTCGAAATCCATCAGGGTTATAAATGGTGTACTACTCGAAAGATTCGTTAATAGAAACCCACATCGTAAAAAGGAATACCAAAACCAATCTTTAAAAACAAAAGTATGAAACGTAACGGTTACCCAAATAAACTAATCACTGGGTTTCCACATAGGTGAAAATATGGATTTGGACGAAAAATCTAACCATCATGTTCTGATGGAGAGTGGTAGAGAACATGGCTATGGAAAAGCCAACAATCACAAATCCATAAATTTGTGACGATCTAAGGTACCATCTGATTAATCAGATATAAGAGCACTAGGACAACATTTTTGGTTTTCAAGATCGTTTCCCTAAAGTTGAAGAATTTGAATTAGAATAAATACTTACTTTATTTTGGTACAATCTCACTGTTGTTCGTGCCTTGAATAATTTCCACTTCATCTCTTAAATAAATGAAGTTTAATTTGTTATTTGTGTTGTGTTAATAGATCATGTGATAGAATGACGGGTCATTCCATCTGTCTCAAACAAAAGGTTAGCAAAAGTTATTAAATATACATAAGTCAATCTATAGTGAGATTATTCATATATGGTTCCTAAAATGGACTTATACTTAATATATCATAATGCTTAATATAATAAAACTAGTTTCTACTAAACAAGGACTTCCTGTAGGCCAGTGGTAGGCGATAAAGGCCAGTCGCACTTCGGTTGTGGGTTCGATTCCTACGACCTTGTCCGACGCGTTGGGCTGTCGCCCGTCCTGCAGGTTGTCCTTTTTCTAAAACTATATTACTATAACATCCCATGAATAATATCGAAAAAAAATTTATCCTTAAACAATACTAACTTATAATACTGCAGTCCATTCTCATAATATAGTGAAAACGATTACCAGATATTTAATACCATCATTGATCCCAAAATATCATAAGATATGTCTTGTTGGTCACATTCCAAACATTCAAAGGCCTTAATCATGTATTCTCTTGAATACCCATTGAACCATAGTGAAAAATTGAATGCAGTTAAAAGTTATCACTTTTCACAAACCAAAATCCTCAAAATTCTATATACTCAAACCATGATATCACTTAGTCCTTATATCAATCATGAGCTCATGAATACTGTTAAACATTTCGTTTTCTCGTTTTCCCTTCATTATGCGCATATCTTCTTATTTACAAAAATATCTCAATCACTTTGAATACCAAATTAGACCAATACATAAATATTCCAATACTTTATGATACAACATTATTTTGGAATCCCATTACATAAACACTTAATCATTCCACCATATCGTTTTCATATTCAACATTGCCAATAGTGATCGCATGTGACTTCCCTTTGTCCTTTGCCTTAAACGGTTGCTCATGTTGATCGTCACTAACCCTTGGATTAGGGAATTTATTAGCATAATGGCCCATTTACTTGCACTTGAATCATTGAAGTGTAGTAGGTTCATTCTGTGTATCCCTTCCTTTATTTGCATCATTAGGAATCTTCTTCCCATCATTGCGGAATTCAAATTCCCGATGACCTTCCTTTCCACATTTGAAACATTTACTTGTCCCTTTAAGACAATCTCCACCATGATTCTTTCTACACTTTGAGAAAAAGGAAACATTCATCTTCTTTTCACCATTATTCTGAGATTTCTCCTTGAACTCCATCTTTCGTTTCTTGTCAAAACTATGAGATGGATAAGTAACACCAACTTCCATTTCTACCTTGATAGCACAACGTACAATTTCTTCATAGCTACTAAAATCTCTTATAGCTAATGTCCTTCTAAGACTTGGTTTTAAGCCACTGAAAAAACGATCAACTTTACTTTCAGGTTGGATGATAATGCTAGATGCATACCTTGCAAGTCTTGTAAAATTCGCTTCGTATATACCAACAGATTCATCATCCGTTTTCTTTAGTTCAAGAAACTCCTTCTCCATCTTTGTTCGAAGAATATAAGGGAAGTACTTATTGAAAAATAATTTCTTGAACTCGTCCCATTCCATGGACTCTATTTAATCTCTTGCCCTCGTATTCTTGATAATATTCCACCATTGATCAGCATCAGCTTCCAAACGATACACTGATAAGATAACTTTATCATGTTCAGAACATTGAAGAACTGAAAATATCTTTTCAGTGGTACTGATCCATTGTTCAGCAACAAGTGGATCAGAAGACCCACTGAATGGAGGTGGACGTTGCCTCATGAAGGAGTCAATAGAATATTGTTCCCTTCTCTTCTCATTTGGAAGTCCAGAATGATTCATAGCTTGTGTAAGTATACCAATAAAATTCTTCACTCCATCTCCCAGAACATTTGTTTGTTCAGGAGGGCAATCATTGCATTTTCCATTGCATTGATCAACATGGTTCCTTCGGGTTCCAGCCATCATCTAAAACCCAAAAAGAATAGTGTGAGAGGAAAAAATCATGCTAGGGAAAACAACTTTATAAAGGGGGAGTATCCTCAATATCTAACTTCTTAGGTTAAATTATATGATCGTTACCGTAGTTCTAGGACTGTATCTTATACGTATACTTATCCTTAGGGACATCCCTAGACATACCTTAGAAATATCTCTAGGGATCTCACTAACGTTTTCGCATCCTAGTTTCCAAAGGATGACTAAACCATTCCTCTGATACCAACTGTAGAGACCCATATCTTGACGTACATTGACATTACATTACATTTGCGGAATACTTAGTACATAACAAAAACACACACACAAGGACCGTAATAGTTTAGTGTCTTTGGAAACTCGGAACGTAATCTTCTAATCGTGGTGAAAGATCTTCAACATCTCTTATAAAGATCTTCCCTTTTTTTCTTACCTAAAACCTTTCATTATATCCTGGGGAAAATAAAACATAAAAGGGTGAGCTCAAATGCTCAGAAAGGGTAAACAAAAGAAAAATCAATCACATCATATTCATAAGAACATAATATTTTGGAAATCTTAACCTGCAAAAGAGATAATAATTTCATAACATGGGATAAATCATAGTAGTGAAATGAAATCCCAATAACCATAACTTAAAACATGAAGCTTTGTGGCATACACACATAATCATAGAGTATCATATCTTATTAGTCAGGACTCATTGCCAAGACTATCTTAGTGGACAAATTCCATTTCTGAACCGAGTCACACTCGTTTCAGTCCTGTTTCACTGAACTGGTATAACCT
Organism: Viscum album; assembly: GCA_963277665.1. Classification (NCBI taxonomy): domain Eukaryota; kingdom Viridiplantae; phylum Streptophyta; class Magnoliopsida; order Santalales; family Viscaceae; genus Viscum; species Viscum album. Next base: position 1,174,982,743 of record OY728120.1, read on the forward strand.
ACCATTCCAGCCATGTCTATCTCATGAGATATAAAATATTTACCCAATTAATTGGAGGGATAAATAAGTCCCACCAATATCATAATGATATCATTCTTATGTGTGCCACAAAATCATAAACCATACATCATTGCATAACCCATGTAAAAAAAATGGGAATCTTAAACATCATGACATCATAAAACAATTCATATACGATAAAGGAATTCATAAAAATAATTCCAACACAACAAAATCAAATCAATGTAATAATAGGGATAAAAACAGAACCCTTTATTATCTTATATGGAAAATAATTTTGATAAAACACTTGAACTCCATTCTTGAGGAAAATATCCTTTCTTCATCAAAAACATTTTTCCTTTATTAACATGTCATTCAAATTTAAACTAAAAGAAGTTGATTAAAAATAAACTTGGAAACTTGTAAAGGATTCTTCTTGGAAATAATGTTTTAAAATCCATTCATGTCGTATAAGTTAAAAAAATAACATTGCTCTCGTACTTTTGCCGGAAAAGTCATAAAGTACCTCGTATGAAGAACGACAAAAGATTCCTTTCATATCCTTTACTAAAAACTCACCAAAGGGTAAAATTGGATTTAAGAAATTGTAGGTGGATGGAAATAATATTAAATATTGAGGAAACATGGATTTGGATGATAAAATACACCCCAGTAAATGCCAAAGTATAAACAATCTCGGATAAAAATGAGATTGTGATATTTCCCTTACCTTACGTCCGATTTTCTTTGTAAGTGTCCGAAACTCCTTTATAATGATTTAAATAATGTCATTAACTTAATAAAGAATCATATTCAATGTTATGATATCATATATGGTTCACTTATGACTTTATATTACCCATTCTTTTGTAAATTTCATGTTAAAGAAGCGTTTTGGGTAAAATCGTTTCATTTATCGTAGGTGTTTGGACTTTTTGTTCTTGACATTATTATTACTTATATAATGATTTACTTACTTCCAGAATATAAAATATTATTTATATATCATATATATTCAGTATATATATATATATAATAGATAGATAAATGAAATGAAACACACCGTTCATGGAGACGGTAGTCCGTACGTATGCATGAATGCTGTTTTCCTTTCCTTATTGTCTTGAGTGGAAGTAAGTAGATGACATACATATATATATACATAAATCCAGTAGATTTAACATGTCATATATTTAATTATTATTCATTATATATACTTTATAATCATTCATAAATGGTTAATGTGGAGAATGAATCTCATCGCGTCGTGGAGACGGTAGTCCGTACGTACGCACGAGTGATGAAATCGTTCTCATGATCGTGGGACTGTATTGGAGAGTATGTATACTATTTCAGAATCAATATCACTTTAAAATAATAATATATAGTTATTATTTACACCATTATACCCATCCAAGTAAGGTGGCGGTGGAAAATATATTTCACCACGGCGTGGAGACGGTATTCCGTACGTAAGCACGCATGGTGATTTCGTTTTCCGTAGGATGGATAGATGGTGAAATAGTATTGTTTCATACTTATAATAACATATCAGTATATGATTGATACTGATTTTATTACTTCATAATGAAACAACCTAAGAAGAATAAGTGGATGAAGAAATGAAGGTGAAAGAATCGGTAACGGAAATTACCTCTTCTTTGAAGCGCCTCTTTGAGACCTCCTCTTAGGGCACTAAAATTGGACTTTGAGGAAGACCAGAACCTCTAAGATGTTTCTAGGTAAGTGGATAAGAGAATTTTTCAGGGTTTTTCCGAGCTTGAAGGCTCAAAGTTGTGTGAGGAAGAGAGGGAGGAGGTTCCCTTTTATAAGGGAGGAGAGGGGCACCTTTGGAATGACTAAAAATATTATTTTATTATAAAGTCAAGTTCGGTTTTAAATAACTCCAAATTGATTTATTTCGAGGCTAATGTGGGGATGGGTCGAAATCCTCTCATCCAATATAATTTAGACAAGTTTAGGTTCCTCTTTTAACCTTATCATTTAGATTTAACATTAAGTTAAATAATTTTACTTTTACCATGTCTTCTTGTGTTCTTACACTATAAGATTAATAAACTTACTATAAGAAGCCAAACGAAGCACAAATTGTTTATTATTAATATATATAACCTTATATAAGTCATTTGGCCGAACCTTATATTTTTAGAAATAAAATAACAATTAATAATATAATATTTGGTTTAAAAACTATTTTATGTCAGTTTTGACACTATTTAGTAATTGATTTTTGTGAAAATCATAACAGAATGATAAGTTCAAAAAAAGTTAATTAAATCAATAATCAAATGTCATATTAACCTATAAAATTAGTTTAATTCATAAAAAGTCTCAAATTATATTTATTTCGGTATTTATAACATCAATTATGTCAATATTTCATTAATAAGATAATTACTCCATCATCGTTGTGTCATAAATAAATTAAATTATTTAATGTCTAAAAATTACAAATAAAATACCATTATGTAGGAAATCGTTTTATATTTCTAATGAATATTTATAGTCGAATTTATCTTATGTATAACCCCATATTAAAAATTATTTACTTATTAAACTTTGATTTTACCTATTTTAACCCTTCTTTAAATAAATTAATAATAAATGTCCTGATCTAATCCAAGTGGGCCTTAATGGTCATATTTTATTTCTAAGGTTGTTTCTGGTCGAATTACACTTTTCCAATAGAATTAGGACATGTGTTAGGGTAATAATAATATCATTTTTACCCTTAATTACCCTATTTACTTTTAACCGTGGTAAAAAAAATAAAAAGTTACTATCCACCAAAAAATTATTTTAATCTCATTGAACTACATTTTACTTACTGAAATCAACCGTGTCTCTCGGATTTTCAAAATTCCACTCACAGAAGCGGTAAAATTAATTTTTATGAAAAAATCAGTTTTTTAGCTACCACTTGGTGGTTTCACTATTCATCAAAAAATGAAAGTTTCCAGAAAAATATAAATAATTAGATCTAAGCTATATTTGATATTATGAATTCAAAAATGATGTCTATTTTATCAAATTCAAAACATATCAGTTGCATTAATTAATTTAAAAATTAATTCCCGTCGTCAAGACAAATAGCGTGTTCTTAAGAGATAATAACTATCAAAAGATTTACACTTGTTTATGACTGGTTTAAATGTGAAATTACATCCAATGACGAACATTATATTAAATTATAAAAATATATTCTAAATATACTTTAAAACCACTCAAATTAATAATTTATCACTATTAATTATTTCGATTAAAAAAATTGTTTTTAATTATAATTTAGTAATTTTCACTATTCATCCGAATATGAAAGTTATCCGAAAAGTACCAAAATTTCACCTTAGGATAAATTCGATACTCTGAATAAAAAATGAAGTCCATTTTGAGAGATAAAATTTCTAAAATTTTAAACGGTGGTTATTACTATTCATAATGGCTAGTTTTAATAATATTTTAATAGCATATCGTTGTTTAGTGAAACTCGGTATTGCGTACTACACACGCTATCGAGGAAGGTCGTGATTGCGTGTAATGCAAGGCAAGTCAAGGATGCGTGTTTTGGAAGCTTCTTTTGGTGTACCGTACAACACAAGACATTAATGAAATTAAAAAGAATATTTTTCATAAAATCTCGGGGTGTTACATTCTACCCCCCTTAAAATGAATTTTGCCCTCGAAATTTGTCGGGGTTATAAATGGTTTACTACTCGAAATTTTCTTTAATAGAAACCCACATCATAAAAAGGAATACCAATACCAATATTTAAAAACAAAAGTATGAAACGTAACATTTACCCAAATAAACTAATCACTGGGTTTCCACATAGGTGAAAATATGGATATGGAAGAAAAATCTAATCATCATGTTCTGATAGAGAGTGGTAGAGAACATGGCTATGGAAAAGTCAACAATCACAAATCCATAAATTTGTGACGATCTAAGGTACCATATGATTAATCAGATATAAGAGCACTAGGACAACATTTTTGGATTTCAAGATCGTTTCCCTAAAGTTGAAGAATTTGAATTAGAATAAATACTTACTTTATTTTGGTACAATCTCACTGTTGTTCGAGCCTTGAACAATTTCCACTTCATCTCTTAAATAAATGAAGTTTAATTTGTTATTCGCGAAGTGTTAGCAGATCATGTGATATAATGACGGGTCATTCCATCTGTCTCAAATAAAAGGTTAGCAAAAGTTATTAAATATACATAAGTCAATCTATAGTAAGATTAATCATAAATGGTTCCTAAAATGGACTTATACTTCATATATCATACTTATTAATATAATAAAACTAGTTTCTACTAAACAGGGACTTCCTGTAGGCCAGTGGCATGCGATATAGGCCAGTCACACTTCGGTTGTGGGTTCGATTCCTACGACCTTTTCCGACGCGTTGGGCTGTCGCTCGTCCTGCAGGTTGTCCTTTTTCTAAAACAATATTACTATAACATCCCAAGAATAATATCAAAAAAAACTTCTATCCTTAAACAATACTAACTTATAATACTACAGTCCATTCTCATAATATAGTGAAAACGATTACTAGAGATTTAATACCATCGTTGATCCCCATATTTCATAAGATATGTCTTGTTGGTCACATTCCAAACATTTAAAGGCCTTAATCATGTATTCTCTTGAATACCCAATGAACCATGGTGAAAACATGAATGCAGTTAAATGTTAACACTTTTCAGATAAAAATATCCTCAAAATTCTATATACTCAAACCATGATATCACTTTGTCCTTATATCAATCATGAGCTCATGAATACTGTTAAACATTTCGTTTTCTCGTTTTCCCTTCATTATGCGCATATCATCTTATTTCCAAAAATATCTCAATCACTTTGAAAACCACATGAGACCAATACATAAATATTCCAATACTTTATGATACAACATTATTTTGGAATCCCATTACATAAACACTTAATCATTCCACCACATCGTTGTCATATTCAACATTGCCAATAGTTATCGCATGTGAATTCCCTTTGTACTTTGCCTTAAGCGGTTTCTCATGTCGATCATCAGTAACCCTTGGATTAGAGAAATTATTAGCATAATGCCCCATTTTCTTGCACTTGAAGCATTGAAATGTAGTAGGTTCATTCTGTGTATCTCTTCCTTTGTTTGCATCATTATGAATATTCTTCCCATCATTGCGGCATTCAAATGCCCGATGACCTTCCTTTCCACATTTGAAACATTTACTTGTCCCTTTAAGACAATCTCCACCATGCTTCTTTCCACACTTTGATCATAAGGAAACATTAATCTTCTTTTCACCATTATTCTGAGATTTCTCCTTGAACTCCATCTTTCGATTCTTGTCAAAACTATGAGATGGATAAGTAACACCAACTTCCATTTCTACCTTGATATCACAACGTACAATTTCTTCATAGCTACTGATGTCTCTTATAGCTAATGCCCTTTGAAGACTTGGTTTTAAGCCACTGAAAAATCGATCAACTTTACTTTCAGGTTGGATGATAATGACATATGCATACCTTGGAAGTCATGTAAAATTCGCTTCATATATACCAACAGATTCATCATCCTTTTGCTTTAGTTCAAGAAACTCCTTCTCCATCTTTGTTTGAAGAATACAATGGAAGTACTTATTGAAAAATAAGTTCTTGAACTCGTCCCATTCCATGGACTCAATTTCATCTCTTGGCCTCATATTCTTGATAATATTCCACCATTGATCAGCATCAGCTTCCAAACGATACACAGCTAAGATGACTTTATCATGTTCAGAACATTGAAGAACTGAAAATATCTTTTCAGTGGTATTGATCAATTTTTCAGCAACAAGTGGATCGGAAGACCCACTGAAAGAAGGTGGACATTGCCTCATGAAGGACTCAATAGAATATTGTTCCCTTCTCTGTTCATTTGGAAGTCCAGAATGATTCATAGCTTGTGTAAGTATAACAATAAGATTTTGCACTCCATCTCCCATAACATTTGTTTGTTCAGGAGGGAAATCATTTCATTGTCCATTGCATTGATCAACACGGTTCCTTCGGGTTCCAGCCATCGTCTAAAACCCAAAAAGAATAGTGTGAGAGGCAAAAAACATTCTAGGGAAAACAACATTATAAAGGGGTAGTATCCTCAATATCTAACTTCTTAGGTTAAATTCTATGATCGTTACCGTAGTTCTAGGACTGTATCTTATACGTATACTTATCCTTAGGGACATTCCTAGACATACCTTAGAAATATCTCTAGGGATCTCACTAACGTTTCACATCCTAGTTTCCAAAGGTTGACTAAACGTTTCCTCTGATACCAACTGTAGAGACCTGTATCTTGACGTACATTGACATTACATTACATTTGCATAATACTTAGTACATAACAAAAACACGCACACAAGGACCGTAATAGAATAGTGTCTTTGAAAACTCGGAACGTAATATTCTAATCGTGGTGAAAGATATTCAACATCTCCCATAAAGATCTTCCCTTTTTTTTCTTACCTAAAACCTTTCTTTATATCCTGGGGAAAAGAAAACATAAAAGGGTGATCTCAAATGCTCAGTAAGGTTAAACAAAAGAAAAATCAATCACATCATATTCATAAGAACATAACATTTTGGAAATCATAACCTGCAAAAGAGAGAATAATTTCATAACATGGGATAAATCATAGTAGTAAAATGAAATCCCAATAATCATAACTTAAAACATGATGCTTTGTGACATACACACATAATCATAGATAATCATATCTTATTAGTCCAGAATCATTTCCAAAACTATCTTAGTGGACAAAGTCCATTTCTGAACCGAGTCACCCTCGTTTCAGTCCTGTTTCACTGAACCGGTATAACCTACCATTCCAGTCATGTCTATCTCATGAGATATAAAATCTTTACCCAATGAATTGGAGGGAGATATAGGTCCCACCCATCTCATAATGATACCATTCTTATGTGTGCCACAAAATCATAAACCATACATCATTGCATAACCCATGTAATAAAAATGGGAATCTTAAACATCATGACATCATAAAACAATTCATATACGATAAAGGAATTCATAAAAATAATTCCATCACAACATAATCAAATAAATGTAATAATAGGGATAAAAACAGAACCCTTTATTATCTTAGATGGAAAATAATTTTGATAAAACACTTGAACTCCATTCTTGAGGAAAATATCCTTTCTTCTTCAATTTTTTTTTCCTTTCTTAACATGTCATACAACTTTAAACAAAAATAAGTTGAATAAAAATATACTTGAAAACTTGTAAAGGATGTTTCTTGGAAATAATGTTTTAAAAATCCATTCATGTCACATAATTTAAAAAAAGAACATTCTTCTCGTACTTTTGTCGGAAAAGTCAAAAAAGTACCTCGTATGAAAAACGACAAAAGATTCATTTCATATCATTTACTAAAAACTCACCGAAGGGTAAAATTGGATTTAAACAATTGTAGGTGGATGGAAATAATATTACATATTGAGGAAACATGGATTTGGATGATAAAATACACCCTAGTAAATGCCAAAGTATAAACAATCTCGGAAAAAAATGAGATTGTGATATTTCCCTTAACTTAGGTCCAATTTGCTTCATAAGTGTCCGAAACTCCTGTATAATTATTTAAATAATGTCATTAACTTATTAAATAATCATATTCATTGTTATGATATCATATATGGTTCACTTATGAATTTATATTACCCTTTCTTTTGTAAATTTCATGTTAAAGAAGCGTTTTGGGTAAAATCATTTCATTTATCGTAGGTGTTTGGAATTGTTGTTCTTGACATTATTATTTACATATATCATGATTTACTTACTTCCAGAATATAGAATATGATTTATATATCATATATATTCAGTATATATATATAATAGATAGAAAAATGAAATGAAACACACCGTTCGTGGAGACGGTAGTCCGAACGTACGCATGAACGCTGTTTTCCTTTCCTTATTGTCTTGAGTGGAAGTAAGTAGATGACATACATATATATATACATAAATCCAGTAGATTTAACATGTCATATATTTCATTATTATTCATTATATATACTTTATAATCATTCATGAATGGTTAATGTGGAGAATGAATCTCATCGCGTCGTGGAGACGGTAGTCCGTACGTACGCACGAGCGATGATATCGTTCTCATGATCGTGGGACTGTATTGGAGTGTATGTATACTATTTCAGAATCAATATCACTTTAAAATAATAATATATAGTTATTATTTACACCATTATACCCATCCAAGTAAGGTGGTGGTGGAAAATAGATTTCACCACGGCGTGGAGACGGTATTCTGTACGTACGCACGCGCGGTGATTTCGTTTTCCGTAGGATGGATAGATGGTGAAATAGGATTATTTCATACTTATAATTACATATCAGTATATGAGTGATACTGATGTTATTACTTCATAATTAAACAACCTATGAAGAAGAAGTGGAAGAAGAATGAAAGGTGAAAGAATCGGTAACAGAAATTACCTCTTCTTTGAAGCGCCTATCTGAGACCTCCTCTTAGGGCACTAAAATTGATCTTTGAGGAAGACAAGAACCTCTATAATGTTTCTAGGGAAGTGGAGAAGAGAATTCTTCAGGGGATGGCCGAGCTTGAAGGCTCAATGTTGTGTGAGGAAGAGAGGGAGGAGGTTCCCTTTTATAAGGGAGGAGAGGGGCACCTTTGGAATAACTAAAAATATTATTTTATTATAAAGTCAAGTTCGGTTTTAAATAACTCCAAATTGATTTATTTCGAGGATAAGGTGGGGATGGGTCGCAATCCTTTCATCCAATATAATTTAGACAAGTTTAGAGTCCTATTTTAACCTTATCATTTAGATATAACAATAAGTTAAATAATTTTACTTTTACCGTGTCTTCTTGTGTTCTTACACTATAAGGTTAATAAACTTACTATAAGAATCCAAACGAACCCCAAATTGTTTATTATTAATATATATAACTTATCTAAGTAATTTAGCCGAACCATTGATTTTTAGGAATAAAATAACAATTAATAATATAATATTTATTTTAAAAACTATTTTATGTCAATTTTGACACTATTTAGTAATTTATTTTTGTGAAAATCATAACAGAATGAAAAGTTCGAAAAAAGTTAATTAAATAAATAATGAAATGTAATATTAACCTATAAAATTAGTGGAATTCATAAAAAGTCTCAAATTATATTTTTTTCGGTATTTATAACATCAATTATGTCAATATTTCATTAATAAGATAATTACCGCATCATCGTTGTATCAAAAATATATTAAATTATTTAATGTCTAAAAATTACAAATAAAATACCCTTACGTAGGAAATATTTTTATCTTTATAATGAATATTTATAGTCGAATTTATATTTTGTATAACCCCATATTAAAAATTATTTACTTATTAAACATTGATTTTACCTATTTTAACCCTTCTTTAAATAAATTAATAATAAATGTCCTGATCGAATCCAAGTGTGCCTAAATGGTCATATGTTATTCCTAAGGTTGTTTTTGGTCGAATTACACTTGTCAAATAGAATTAGGACATGTGTTAGGGTAATAATAATATCATTTTTACCCTTAATTAACCTAATTACTTTTAACCGTGGTAAAAAAAATAAAAAGTTACAATTCACCAAAAAAACATTTTCATCTCATTTAACCACATTTTACTTACTGAAATCAACCGTGTCTCTCAGATTTTCAAAATTCCACTCACAGAAGCAGTAAAATTATGTTTTATGAAAAATTCAGTTTTTTAACTACCACTTAGTGGTTTCACTATTCATCAAAAAATGTATGTTTCCAGAAAAATACCAAAAATTAGATCTAAGCTATAATTCTTATTATGAATTCAAAAATGATGTCTATTTTATCAAATTCAAAACATATCAGTTGCATTAATTAATTTAAAAATTAATTCCCGTTGTCAAAACAAATAGCGTGTTCTTAAGAGATAATAACTATCAAAAGATTGACACTTGTTTATGACTGGTTTAAAGGTGAAATTACATCCAATGACGAACATTGTATTAAATTGTAAAAATATATTCTAAATATAATTTAAAACCACTCAAATTAATAATTTATCACTATTAATTATTTCGATTAAAAAAATTGTTTTTCATTATAATTTAGTAATTTTCACTATTCATCAGAATATGAAAGATATCCGAAAAGTACCAAAATTTCACCTTAGGCTAAATTTGATACTCTGAATCAAAAATGAAGTCCATTTTGAGAGATAAAATTTCTAAAATTTTAAAAGGTGGTTATTACTATTCATAACGGCAAGTTTTAATAATATTTTAATATCATATCGTTGTTTAGTGAAACTCGGTATTGCGTACTACACACGCTATCGAGGAAGGTTGTGATTGCGTGTAATGCAAGGAAAGTCAAGGATGCATGTTTTGAAAGCTTCCTTTGGTGTAGCGTACAACACAAGACTTTAATGAAATTAAAAAGAATAATTTTCATAAAATCTTGGGGTGTTACATGCCGCGTGTAAACTGTTTGTATTTCCAACACTCCCCTTAAAACTAAAAACTTCTTCATCCTGAGCATCATTTTGAGTTATTTGAATGCATCTTTCGTGTATGCCTTTGTGAAAATATCAACCACCTATTCCGTAGTTTGACAATATTCCAAATTTGTCCTTTTCTATTTCATATGATACCTGAGAAAATGAAAATGAGTATCAATGTGTTTGATTCTTCCATGTTGCAATGGATTTTTGGCAAGTTCAATTGCTGACTTGTTAGCCACAAATATCACTATGGATCCATCCTTCAGATAATTTATCTCTTTCAGTATATTTCTCAACCAGATTCCTTCACAAATAGTGGATGATGTCGTCACATACTCTGCTTCACATGTGGTCAAAGCGACCACACTTTTCTTCCATGAATTCCATATAAAAGTATTTGATCCAAGAAAAAATACATACCCAGTGGTGATTTTTCTTTCATCATGGACGCCTCCACAGTCACTGTCTGATTATCCATTCAGATTTGCATCATCATCGTATGGCTAAAAAGACCAAAATCCATCGTTCCTTTCACGTACCTGAGGATATGTTTTTCCGCTAGCCAATGTGACTCTTTTGGTGCTTCCATGTACATGTATAGAAGGACAACACTGTAGAAAATATCAGGACTTGTTATTATGAGATATATCGTGCTTCCAATTATACTCTTGAACAGATTCGAGCCAACACTTATTCCTTGTCCATATTTTGTTAGTTATAAGCTCTCTACCATAGGTGTGTTTACAACATTACAATTGGCCATATTGAATTTTTTTGTCAACACCTTATCATACCTCTTCAGAGAACTATAGAAGCCTCCATGTTGTTGTTTTAATTCTATGCCCAGAAAGAAGGACGTGAGACCTTCGTCGGTCATCTTGAACTCCTTGAACATAGCCTCCTTGAAATCATTCAACATCTGTCGACTATTCTCTGTAACCAGAAATTCATCAACGTACATTCTTGCATTGAGTATATCACCATGATCATTCTCCTTGATGTAAAATGTATGCTCATATGGACATTTGGTGAAGCTGTTATCTTGAAGATAGCTGTCAATGCAAGCATTCCAAGCATAAGGAAGCTACTTCAACCCATAAAGTGATTTCTTTAGTCAATACACTTTGTCTTCCTCCCCATGAATAACAAAGCCATCAGGCTAGTCAACATAGACCACATCCTCAAGAATACCATTCAGGAATGAAGACATCACATCCAATTGGTAGATAATCAAAATGTGATGAACAACAAGGGAGATAATCATTCTCAGAGTGTTAAGGTGAGCAATAGGAGCGAATACTTCATCATCGTCCCCTCTAAAATTCTGTTTGAACCCCTTTTCTACGAGCCTTACCTTGTAGTGATCAATTTCACCATCAACATTTCACGTGAACTTGTACACCCATTTGACACCAATGGTTTTCTGGCTATTAGGATGTTTGGTTAGCTCCCATGTTTCATTTTTCTCTATGGTATGAATTTCTTCTCCCATAGCCATTCTCCAACATTATTCCCTCATGGCTTCCTGAAACATTAGAGGCTAATAATATGCATACAAAAAAAATATTTACATCATCAGTTTTCTTATAAATGTCTCTTACGGTTTCCATTTTTATGGGCGCTATGGGTGAGGATGGGCTCGCCAAATTTTGACTTGATGGAATCCTTTTCAGAGTGATGGAATGTCCTCCTGGACTCCTATGTACTGAGGATTCTCTCAGGGAAAGTGTTGCTGATATTTTTTCTTGATGATCATGCCTCTCTACAGGATCTACTGTTTCGACAAGAATCTCCTTGTTTGGCACTTCATCATTCCATTTACAAGCTTCTTCCTCGCTAAATACCACATCTCTACTCACCACTAATTTATTGGTATGTGGATTGTAGAGATTATAGGCTTTAGACACTTCACTGTAGCTGAAGAAGATTCACTTTTAACCATGGTCATCAAGTTTTTTTCTTCTCGCTTCTGGAACATGAGCATAGGCAACCCACCCAAATATTTTTATGTAAGAAATGCTCGGTTTGTAGACATGCCATGGCTGTTGTGGTGTCATGTTTTTGACGCTCTTGGATGGGCACCGATTGAGTAGATAGGTAGTGCATGCCACTGCTTCCACCCAGAAGTTCTTTGTCAACCCTTTCTCCTTCAGCATGGTCCTCATCATGTCGAGGATGGTGCAGTTCTTCCTTTTTGCAATGCCATTCTTCTTAGTCATGTAGGAAATAGTATATTATTGCTCGATGCCTTATTCCCTGCAAAAATCATGAAATGGATTTGAAGTGTATTCTCCACCTCTGTCAGATCTGAGAAATTTTATTCTATAACCACATTCAGCTTCAACAGGAGCTTTGAACATTTTAAAGATCTAAAATGCAAAAGATTTTTCCTTGATTCAGTATATCCAGATATTCCTCCTCAAATAATCATTGAAGGTAATAAAATACCTATTACCTTCATCTGAGGTTGTTTCATGTGGTCTGCATATATCAGTGTGAACTAACCAAAGTGGTTCATTTTCCTTCTAGACACTCTACTTGGGAAGGCGTTCCTTGTTTGCTTGACGAGAGTACATGACATACACACATGATTTGGAACCTCTATCGCTGGTAATCCGTGCACCAAGCTTGATGAGGATTGATGTTTAAGCCTACTAAAATGTAGTTGTCCCAATCACAGATGCCATCTCCATGAGTAATTCTACATGAGTCCCAAGAGACACTCCTTGGCCTTTGTGTTGATACACTGCAGAAACATCTGATTCTGACCATTTGTACTTGAGCAACAAGTCAACGTGATCATCCCTTATAGACCAAAAATAATTCTCCATGTGTATAACATACCCTTTATCCAGGTGTCGACCAAGACTAATGATACTGTTTTTCATGTTTGTTACATAATACACATTAGAGATGTAGTTTGGCTCACCATTCTTCTGTTAGATTTTGATTTTCCCTTTGCCAATCATAGGTACCTCTAATGAGTCGCAAAATCTCACATCACCACGAACTTCTTCTGTGAGTTCCTCGAACAATTCTTTGTTACCACTAATGTTGTTTCTCGCACCTATGTTGAAATACCACACATCGGGGCATTCCCATGCTTTTTCTAGTGCGAGGAAGAGTGTTTTTACTTCTTTCATCTTGATGAGATGCTTTAGCATAGTAGGATCATTCATCATGATCCACAATGCTCTATCAATTAGATGCAAAATGTACAAATTTCTTACCGTTGTTTCATGGAATGTTCTTTGTATTTCCATGACCATGCGTGAATCGTCCTCCACCATTCCCTCTTCCACGAAAGCTAGTAGGATTTTGTTTCTTTTGTTTTTGGCTTGGATAATATCCATGCCCTCTTCCTCTTCTATGATGACAGACTCTTTGCATGTGGCCATTATTTTGTTCTTTTAGAGTCAACATGGAATCTGAGGCATGCTCTATTGGTGAACTCGTATTCTTTTGCATCAGTTTCTCATTCACTTGCAACACCCCCATCCGTTATTCAATGGAATGTTTCTCCAAATAATTTGACTATTCGATTTACACAACCACATGCTCAAACATGGATGTGAGAGATCGAATTCATTTTTCGATAACTCGAATATACTCTACTTTTTCACCATTCTATTTCAAATTTTTAACAATAACAATTAATGTTGATAAATAATCAGAGATACTCTCACCTTCATTCATGTGCATCACATCAAAATACACTCTTAATGTTTGAAGACACACCCGCTTCACTCGATCAACACATTTGATGATGGTGGCAAGGATATCCCAAGATTGCTTGCTTGATGTTGCTTCAGAAATATTTTCGAACGTTGATTCATCTAACCCTTGATAGAGGAGGAACAACGCCTTGTTATCTTTCTTTCATTGATTTTTAAGGCCCGTCTTTTCTTCATTTCTAAAAGTGGCTTCTTCTTCCGTAGATGGTACAATGTACCCATTAGTGACGATCTCCCATAATTATTGTGACCCAAATAATGCCTTCATTTGGATGCACCACATTTCATAGTTGTCCTTAGACAGCTTCGAATCTTGTGGCTAGATTGTGGCCATCGTATAAAATTGAGGATTTTGGTAACTGGCCTCTGATACCAGTTTGTTGGCTCTACAAGCCGAGAAATATGAGAGGAAGAAAAAATAAAAAGGAAGAAAATTGGCACACAACACAAATGAGCTTTCAAGATTTGTATTTCATATATTTTGAAGACTACAATTTCCTACAATTTATAGGCATTTACAAAGGAATGAAACATCCAAATTAAAAGCAAACATTAATGAAATAAAACATCCACATTAAATAGACCTATTAATGAAATAAAAAGCCAAATTAAATGGACATGTGGGGAGAAAAAACACGGGGGGGGGGGGGGGGAAGTGTGTAATTAATACATGATGTATGGAAAAAATAAAATGTGGGGAAAAATAAATGCTTCTGGCCACATGGGTTTTGTTTGTATTTCCAGCAATACAATCCATCCCAGCTCTCTTTTTCAAGGACCTTCCCCATTCCACCCACAACAATGTCCTTTTAGTTTCTAGGTAAATCGCAATCCACCGATATAGTCTTGGGCGGGTTGGCCCAACCCAGGAAAAGCTTGGTCATACCGTCCCGACCCAGAACACCCCTCCACGGGGTTGTTATTTCCTAGAATGGGCTAGCATTGGTACTCCCCAACCTGTACAGGCCCAGCCCAAAGTTTAATGGGACTGAGTGACTTAATTTAATCGAAATTTAATTAGAATAATTAATTTAATTTCTGTGATAATTAAATTACATAAATATTAATTTTAGTTAATAAATATTTTATGTTGTGTAATTAATTTAAACTGCTGATTAATTAAATTAATTAATTTATTAAATTTTTAGTTTTAATTTTAAATTAATTAAATGGTACCGAACAATGACATTTGTTGAAATAAAATTAGAATAACATTTTAATTCAATATGTAATTCTCTAAAAATTTAATTTTTAATGAATGTTAAATATTTATTCTACATTTATTTATTATATGATAGTATAAAGCATATGTTAATCAAGATCTTGAGAGAGGACAAAGAATATGTAGTGTTTGATTGTTTAATTAATTAATTAATTTATTTATATCATCATGGTTTGTAATAATTAGTATAATTAGACAAAATATGATCAGTGTGTCATCTCAAGTGCCATTATATGTATAAGGGTCTTCACACCAAATATCAGAGTTGTATTTTATACCCTGAGACCCCCACACCTACGTGCAAGTTTTATTGTATAATGATGAGGCATGGCGTGAAACGCATCTCTCCAAGTGACGGTGACACACCAAATAGGAGTTGGATGCATTGGATGAGTAGGAATTTCTATTCAAGTTGCATGCCACTCAATTAATTGTATTGTCCCTTGTGTCTCAGTTGTTCCGTTATTTACTCAACGAATCAACCATTTGAATTAGATCAAGGTGAGGTTTTTTATTTTATTTATGCATGGTTTATTATTTTTTTGAATGTGTATTTAGAATGTGATCACATAGAATAATAATAAACAAGCATGAATGATAAAATGAAAAGGTGATGCGATATATTTTTCTACATCATCAATGGTCAGTTGTGTGTGCGATCACATTGTATGTTCTTAGAAAAATAAAAAATTATTTTCTTCATCAAATTAAAAATAATAATACCCTCAAAGATATATTAATTCCTATCCGCCTTCGATCATTCATGTTTGGAAAAAATTGGATGTTTGAGGTGTTGGTCATGCCATAGTTGGGAGTGTCTCTTACTACCGAGTAGTCCTTATAATAATGATGTGTTGAATTAAATAAAGTATAAAAAAATAAATATCTATATATAGACTGTTGTAATTTTGGAGGAAAATGATTAATAAATCATGTTCTGGTTTTATGAAGCTCGGAAATCACTCAACAGATCAAGGAACCACAAGATAAAGCGGTCAGCCAACCAAAATCCCACCATGAACCCTCCTACAATTGGCATAGCCATAGCTTGTAGTCTATGAGGGGTGGATCTGGGATCCATTCTGTAAAATAATCGAGTAGTATAATATTCCTATTCTAGCCAAGACGGTTTCAAGAATATGATAATATATTGGGAGATATTAAATGATTTAAATAATTATTCAAAATTTCTAAACCAGTTGTCCAGATAAAAGGTAATCATCTGCTAAATTTTTTTTAGGAAAAGTAATGTTATATCACATGTTTAAGAAAGTGTGATATTATAATGGAAATGGAAAATTTCCTCACCATCATGAGTATCCATGAATAGTACATGCACGTGCAAATAGTACTATGATAATATAAACTCGGGGCTCCAATGACCCAAACACCGTTAAACAACCTCAAGAAGTGATGGTGAAACTACGTACATGAGACTAATGTATAAAAATTATGATAGTTATATAATTACGCTTTTATCATTATACGGTGTTTGTTGTGGTCCCTATACTTGGATATGAATCATAAAAAAATATGTATTATCCCTCATATGTTTTTAAGTATAAATCAAAGAAATAATATGAATTTGGTGATGGTTACAAAGACATGTGTCAAATTGAATGATCAATCATGATCATTAAATGGATCCATTCATCTTGTCATTTTAACCACATTACTCATGTCTTGTTGTAAGATACAAAATGGAAAAGTATTGAGTAAATGCTCCATTTCCAATTTATGTAATGTTCATGAAGATAATAAGAATATGAATGATAATTTCACCATTTATTATTATTGTGAATAAATTGAATGAATACGCGAAAATTCAAAAAGGGAGGTAATTCCAATGGCACATACGTGACGTCCTTCAATTAATGAGCTATTAATAATGGTTTTTGGTACTACATATTATAAAAAATTAATGTTTAATTGCAATAAACTGATTTAAAGGAACAAGTTATTGCTTCTCCATCAGGCATATTCAACAATTGTAATATTTCAGTTTTACTAATTTGGGTTTTAAATAAAATATTCCAGTGACATATTTGTATTCTAATATGGTTACCATGTTAGTATAAAAACCTTACTAGATGTCTTGTGTATTCTCTAATTGGATGTGAAAGGTTGATACCTAGGCCAGTGGTGAGAAATACATGAATTCTTCAATTTCAATTTGAAAGATTCATGTTGAACTACTGTTGAGGATGCCCACAAACATTAATCTTGTGGGTCCTTGGACACAAGGAGATATTATTCTAGTTTTTGAATGATATTAGTTTTTGGTAAAATTAGACACAAGTTCAGTGATACGTGAATCATAGGAAAATATTGATGATTATACACGTAAGGCATATACCCAGTTGTGACAAGATAATTAATTTTCAAGTTATACTAAAAGTGGACCTCATTAATATACAATTAATGGAATATAGGCTCAACACAACTAAATAATTTTTGTACTATATATGTCATTAATTTGGACAAATGAACCATTAATATAATGGTATGTCAAAATGCTTTTGGAAATACATTAACAAGTGATTGATAATTATTGAATGTGTAATCTAGAGGTACATATATACTTCATAATATTCCATTATGTAATTAAGGAATAAAAATGGATGTATATGCATGGTCAAAGGATATGAGTTGCTTCAGGTTGGGATACCCAGAAATATCTTGACCAAGAATTCATCCATCATGATATTGTACCATAGAGTAATTCTTAAGCACCCATTACCAAATTGAAATCATGACATTGTTGTTAATGATGATGATTGATTATGAAGTTTTACATATCAGTATTAATCAACAAAAAATTTTGCGTGGAGAAATTCCTAAACGCATATGATATACATCAAAGGATTTCTGAAAGATGTATTAATGTTGCAACTTACATAATCATCCACTATATTTTATTAAATTATTTGAAAATAACGGTGTAATCCCATAATCATATTTCAACTACAATGACATATGGATATCATACAAGTAATTTTGTGATGTAAATCCATTATGTCATAAAGACATGTGTTTGGATGAAAATAGTTTTTTGAAATACAAATAAACTTGTATATAAATAAATGCATTGTGTGTCTAAGGTACATATCCTAACGATAGATTTGGATATTACATAAATACCTAAGATAGAACATTTATATTCAAATGATAGAGTAAATTCTATAAGTGGATGAATATTTCTATTAGAGATAGTGGGATCTATATTGACTTATGGTTATTCAATGCTCAAGATGCATAAATAGTTGGAATATGATCTAGTTCCACAATTGCATGTTGAACAGAGTATGTTCTAGAGACACATACTGTGTGGGAAGGACAAAACCATGGTGACAGTTTTTATGTTTATCGTGGTTTGTGATCTATTATTCAATAAGAATAACATTTCCTTAAATATATAACTGCATGTAAATTAGTTAAAATTGATTTGACCAACAAAAATTCAATTAATGGATTCCATGTATCAAAGTGCAATAAGGCTTATTATTTGGAATACAATGGTGGGTATTCATGTGAGTTGATACATGAATGATACAAGCATTGTAACAATATGGATCGATTGGTTTGACTATGTAATTATGACTAAATCCATTAGAATTTTACATGAAAATGATAATATCCATGATCAAATTATTTTTCATTGGATTTCCTGACCACCAATCAAGTTTGGTTCCTATTTGACACAACCAGAATGGGATGGTCACATCACATAATGCTAATAAAGCTAGCGCGTTTCTGAAATTTGGTAAAATATTAAATTATGTATGTAGATCATAGAATATATATTTGCAACAAAATTTTACTATATATCTATAAGATTTTAGAGGGAGCGCTTTGGTCTTCTAAGAAAAGAATGTTTGACAACATAAAAAAATCATGTGGTCTTATAGTTATACGAAGATGGAATTCATTCTATAGTGATTGAATTAACGTAAGAACCAATGTTCTTGGGAATATGATCTACTGAGGCAGATATATAGGTTGATTGGTCCTAGTCAATTATATATATGGTGATATTGTACTAAAAAATACAAAATGGAACAATTCAATAGTTGAATTGTATCCTATGTCTCAATGCATAATATATTTTTGTTGAAAAGTTTGGAACATAGGAATAGATAAACATAATGCATTAATTACATACATAAAATAAATGGTTCAATCATTTATGGCCTAATATGTACACGAACTGATATTTCCAAATTATATTTTGATGTAGGTATATAGTATTTATATCTAGTAAAACATTAAGGGATGTAGTTTGAACTATCTAATTGTACATTGGAAAGTATAAAAGATATGTACTAGGTAAATGGAGATGAAACGATACTAGTTTTTAGGGATAAAAAATAGTCTTCAATGGATCAATGTGAATTAAAATCATAGTCAGGCTAACAAAAATGATTAAGTCATTCTCATAAAATCTTGTGGTTTCCATACCAAAAAATATGGTGTACATTGCTACATCAAGGCAGCTAAAAATTAGTTATTAAAAGAAATTAATTGGTCATGTTCCTGGAATCACACCTAGTATAAAATCGACTATCAGAATATAAATTGCTATATTCTTACAAGACAAGATGTTATGTTTTGATAGTGGAAAAAATGGATATACTCAGGATACCATCTATTGAGACTTTTTACTAGAGGATATGAGGTCTCTATAATAGAATACCATATGGGGGAAATGTGTAGGACCCAATAGCTAAAGCGGTTACTCAACAGAAACATGATGTTCATCAGGTGAGTAGCTAACAACTGTTTTTAGTATGTTAGCTCTACAAATAGTGAGAGTGTTAAAATAGTGGGTGATCTAGAGCCAACTTTTCAGTTAATTTTATTTACATATAATACATAAAAATATATATAAATGATGTCATATTACTATTATATTTTATAATTTTCTATGATCACTATTTAATTGGTAATTTCCAATGATTAATTGTTGTATCAATAGGTTATAGATGATCCCATGCTATAATGAGAACCTACAGATAGTATTATAGTAACCATTAATATATGTTCTGTGGACAAGATACATCTCACTTTTTGGGCATTGTAGATGTTCGACTATGAGGTACTAGGGGATTAGAATTATTGAGACCCATTCTCATTATGTTTCCTCTTGGTGAGCTCTGGTAGTGATATCATAAGGACTAGCCCACCAAAAGGAACAACACATGTTTCGTGTCTCATTCGTTGTTCCAATCTATGAACATGTGTAATGGTTTCCTAATGTAATATCATTACCAATGTATGTCAATTTATTCTGTACATTGATGAAATAAAAAATAAATTCCAATGATATTGTGGCAAGGTAGTTTGTGTTTGGTGATTCATTGGTGGGATGACATTGGTTGAATGGTCAAGAAAGGATTTTCTGCTTCTCGGTTATGGATATAATATATATTCTTCCATGTTGGTAAGGGTGAAAGTAACTTTATCAGACCATGTCTATGGAAGTAGAGGGTTAATCTGTCTATTTAAATCTACAAGCAATAAATCATGAAAAGGGCGATGGCACATGAGTGCATCCTTCTTTATGATATGTTACAGACAAAGATATTATATTACATTGTGCATGTTCTTAGGTTGGTTTTCACTACTGTGATAGTCCATATTTCAACAGTGGCCATGATGGGTTTCTAGATCCTACTATTGGTATATGAATACTATTCATTCCTGTTGAGATATGGGCCTAGAGGGTCACACAGAATAGCATATTCGAGAATCATCCCTATTCAGTTGAATAGGTGTTTTAGACATTGTGGGGCCCCCATTGGGGTACTGGATTTTTATAATCGAAAAATATCACCAATGAAATAAATAAATTCATATTATTCATGTTTAAAATAATGATTACTAATTTTTTTTATTAAATATATTTATGAGATTTAATTGAATACAAGAAAAAATATTAATTGATAAATATTAAATTATTTAAGGATCAATTAATATTTATGGGAATGAAGATTAATGTTTTTGAGTAAATTATTATCATGAAATATATTTTAGTATATTAAAACTAAGTGATAAAAATATTTCTGACTTAGATTAATAGTCATAAAATATCAATAATAGTGCATTGATTATTCCGGGTTTGAGTTGGAATTTCTGGGTAATTACATGACCCAATAAATATAATAAGAGAGGAGATTTCCCAAAACTATTCATGTGACTTATCTCTCCTATCCTCTATCCCACCATCAAGAGAGAGGCTATAGATATAAGTGTGTAAGATAATTAAATCTCTCAGGAAATGCTAGCGAAGTGTTTTTGTGATCGTTAGAGCGCCGAAGGCGTCATCACAATTACGTTCTAGAACCTAGATTATAATAAACGAAACTACCAAGGATTTCTAGAAGAACATGTGAATGATCTGGATGAATTTGACTGTAGATTCTTCGAGAAGAAATCACAAACAACGAGAATATGTTGTTTACAACTTCGGATTAAACTTTGTTTTTTTACGGTTAATTTTTTGCCATAAAACCCATGAAACGTGGTCCTCAGCTAAAACTGGGCTTATATTCAATATCTTCTACATTTTTACATTGATATTTGGTGGAAACATTTAATATACCTCTAATTTGGGGCTTCTGATGCATTCCAGGTCCCTTTATTATTTTTTTCTGCTTAGAATGTGAATCAAATTATATTGTGTTCTATTTAGAATACAAGATTTAAGATTCAAATTTGGCGTTGGTTATTGCATGGTAATTATCATTTGGATTGAAATAATGTTGATGAGATATTAACAAGGGTTATATTAGTGTTTCACTAGTTCATAGGGTGATATCATGATGTCTGATTTGGATGGTAAAAGATTAAGACATCGAGTCACACCATAAGATGATTTTCATCTTTGAGGTGTGAAGTTTGGATGATATTTAGATTATTTTATCTAATAATGAATTATGATCTGGTTGTGGTATTTCATTCTAGATGTGAAATTCAATAGTTATATTATATGGTCTATAGTTTGCAGGATGGAAATTGTTTTGACATGTGATCAAGTGTTTTGAGAGGGAAACCGCACCATGTGGGTTATTAAACAATAGTGATTTCATTTTTATAGGTTAATAGAATGGTTGGGAGCGCCATATCATTAATTTGATTATTATGATTATAGTATTATGGTTGGGCCACCATAAGATCTGGGTTTAATTTATTATGGACACTGTAGATTATTCAGAAAAATTAATTCATGTAACCACTATCTTGATGATTTGGTAGTGGTGACTGTAAGGTACCAGATCCTTATACAACATTCCATTGTGTTCCATCGAGTATCGAGGTGACATGGTAAATCATTTAGTATATTTTAAAGGGTACTTGTATCTATCAAATTTAATAAATAAGAATTCATGATGTGAATGATCGTTCTTGGAGTGAGTCTTTTAATCGCAAGCATATATGGTCGTTCTAGACATTATAAAGAGAAGTTCATTGGGTGTGATTCATGATGTTTCAAGTTAATTAAAAATTTGAAAGGATGATTATTTGATTAAATTAATATATCCTTGAAAAATAATTACCTCATTAGGATGTTCAAAAAGATAATTAATGTATGTTTTTGGGATCTAGATGATATAATTTTTAGTGAGTCACAATAATCAGGCCATTCATGATGTGAATGACCCATTCAATTTTTTGAGTGTGCATATAAGTCAATCTATACCATTTTATTTCCTTCAAATATCATCGATTAGTTAACAACCATAGGTTTTTATAGGTTATATTTTATGTTGATTTAATTCCCATTAAATAAAGGACTGATCACCAACATCCCTTGATCAATCTATGTTGAGTTTTTTCATCATTCTTTTATGGTTTCTATCTGTTCAAATTTTCCTCTCATTTTCTAAATTTCCACACAGTGGAGATTAACACCCATCATTATTATATATTTTAATTAGTGATATTTTAATTTTATTATCATGATGTATTTTTAATTTTATATTTTCCTCATTGGAGAGGAGATTAGAGATCTATGTTTTTGGTTAATCGTTTTTCCATGAACATTGAAAATATTGAGGTAGTGGATTCACTGCTTCTCATATAATATGTAAATAATTATGTTATCATAATATATATCATTAGTTAATGGTATATTTAACCATAATTAATATTAAACATAATAAGGAATGAATTAGTGTTTGGTTGTAGTAATCACATGTATTTCCATAATGATGACAATCTATCTTTTTTTTCAATATAGGATGATATCTAGGTTTATTATATGGTTTAACATGTTTTTTATGTTAAAAATGTATAATCAATGTATTTTTTTTAATTAAATGGCGCGTTAATTCTTGTTTGAAAAATAATAAGGACTCAGGATTAATTTTTTAATGTTACTCTTATGATTTTATGGAAATTAATGTGATACCAGAGGAACGTTTAAATGGAATTTTTCATTATAATAGATTAATTAAACTGGATTTCATTGTTAAAATAAAATTAAAATATTTATTATTGAAGTATTTTGTCGTTGAATTATGTTTCTAGTTCTTGTAACCAATGGAAAATTTATTGTTTAATTAAATACGGTAATAAACAAGTTGTTTGGTGAAGATAATGTTTTTTCGTTGAGGGAGTTCATTTACTTGATAAGGACATTAGACTTTGTTTTAGGACCAAGATTCCTTACTGATTTTTTTGTAATCTTTATTACTTTTATTATTTATATAGATGGAGAATATTTTATGTTACATAATGATATTTGGAGATGGTTGATGGATTATTTGGATGATCATTGAAATTCTCATGGTGTTGGGTATAGGTCTTGTATTGGTATAATTGGTTGAAGTTTATACATATAATTATCTTAGGTGGTAACATTTAAAATACATTCTTGATTATTAATATTAATTATGGGGTGGATTTCTAGGTTTATTTTTAATAAATTATCTTCCTCAATGCATATAGAAACTAATTGTGAATTATATTTCCATTATTTTATGGTATCAAAGGCTGAGTCCTATATTAACTAGAATAATAGATTGATAATGATTTTTTAATGTGTTATCCCTTTGGTATAAATTATTTATGGATTTATAAATAATGATAACAGATTGTAATATGTGGTATTAGTAGGTTTATTCTTAGGGAGCATTATTTGGGTGTGAAAATAATGTAAATGTGAAATTTTTAGAGGACATAATTTAAATAAAATTCCATGGAATTGAATATAGTAACTTAATAAAATTAATTAGTGGATAATGAATTAATTGATATCAAACATGATGCATGTGTAATATTAATATTTCAATTCCTTAAAATTTGGAGCATGGTGTTTGAGGGAAAATAACTATATATTAGCTTAAGGATCAATAATTTCCCATAGTGTGGTTGTGAGATATATGTATTTCATATATTCTTTGATATCATATGCTACCCCAACCAGATTGATAGTGTGGACGACACTAGTGGACTCTTGATTGTTATCCCCCAATATCCTATTGGGAAAGGAAGGAATGGTTGATTACCCTCTCTTTCCATGATCTCTTCTCTCAGGTGTATGATGTGCTAATAAAACTGTTGGTTATCATGGATTTATATATATAAAAAGATATAATGGACTATGGTCGTTTTAAACTCAAGTTTCTCTTAATATATAATCTAAATGATTAATATAGGTATATCGTGTAAGCATTGTGATGGATGGAGTTATAATACATGACATATATGTAATGATGGATCACATAAACATCTCTGATAATAGCTGGAGATGGAATATTGATGATGAGATAGCATGTTCAATGTGTTTAATGATATGTATTCATAATGATATGATGTGATTTAGGGTATCCTTGATATGTTATACTTTCTCAGGTCTTTCTGGGAATTTATATATTGGGAGAGAAATGGATTAGGATGTTAGATTTTGGGGAATAGATGAAACATGTGGGGATGTGGTATTAGGGTACATTATATTGATATTATGTTTGATAATATACAATTACTTATATAAAAAACATAGTGAGAGACCCAGGGTGATGCTTTAATATTAGCATACATTCATAGGAAATTAGATAGATTAAATAATTTATTCATTGGGTTTTAGTATGCTCTCTATCTTATGCATGAGTGGATCTATGGACGATCCTACTAAGCATACATGTTATGATCACCCTATTTAACATAAACAAAATTTTCAGGACTGAAAAATATGTTTAGTGATTAGGATAGAGTATATTTTCTCAATTATTTGTTTAAATGATATTTGGGATTCATGGTCCATACTGAGGATTTAGTTTTGACACTTCCGATGAGTACTATTGTTTTTTCTATTTTATGGAATTACATGCATGCATTGTGATATATTATGATTTTTATGAGACAGTTTTTTTGGATGTAATTGTATTATAATTGATTCCTCATGTTTTTCATAGAGGGTAATTCTTCCAATATGTGTATACAGTATACCATTGATGCTTGTCACAATCCCATGGAATATTGTGTGTGAGATTCAGGCATTATTATCTCTATTATATCATTTCCAGTATTGGTGTGTTTCTATTGCGGGGAAGGGGTCTTTATATAGTGTTATTAAAAGGTGGATGAGGGATAAGATGATTATTATAGCTAGGCACTAGTGAGTACTACATGGGTCTGAATGAAAATTGTGTAGGCTATGTTTAGATCATGGTTTAATCAGGAGTGACCAACTAGAACATGGGAATTTAGGTAGCACTTTGATCTGATATGAGGACATTTATGTTTGCATATACTACTTGGTGAATAAATATTGGTTGTTTTGTAAATACTAAGGAATAGATTATGCATCAATCTTAATTGAATCTATATTTTACATGGTTATACATTGAGAATAGGTCAAACATTAATAAAATAGTTATTCTTAAATAATAAATGTACTGTGTTTAGGATCCCCAAAATATTTTCCCATATGATGATACAACACTAGGTCTATATACTCATCAGGATCATAATGATTATTGTTAGAATTATTCACCTATTGGTCACTACAAGGATAGGTTTAAATTGATAAAAAATGGAACGGGACACACTGAATCATTTAGAACCGGAGTCTGTAGAAGAATGAAGTCCCCATTTTAGACTCAATGATATAAGACTAGTTAGATTAGGTGGAGTTATTCTTCATATTTATCCATGTTAGGAAAGGGAATTATGTTTCATTGGTGTTGACAATGTTATGTGGATTAACCATGCATGGGTAGTTCTCATTCCACATGGATAATGAGGAGATTCTAATCTCATCATAGAAGTTATGATTGGATTTTATATCATCAACAATGAAGGTGGTCCAGATCTAGTATTTCCCTACACATTGATATGGGAGTTATAACATACATGAGTGTGAGATCTATTTCTGGAGGCTTCTATGATGTACTTTGGAACAATTTCTCACTGATGAGGAAAAGGTGGGGTATGTCTATGAGGATTTAGCTATAGGGATCCATCTCTAGTTTACACTATATGTAATTTCGATATATCATGATATAATTGTGGTACAAGAGGTTATTGAGAGGACACTGACCAAGACTAGATCATCACAGGAGAGGGTCATTAGGATTCCCTATATAATTGATCTAATGTCTTGGGATCCATGTATTTTATATGGAAGAGATTTCAGACGATCCGAGATAAGTAACATCCCTTAAAATCTTGTTTCATAGGGGTATGTGGATCCAAGGTTCTTTTTAAGGGATCAATTATCTAGTTTTCTTATCGAGGTTGAGTTAGTCATTACTAATAGTTTCTGATCCTTCTAATGATGAAGTGTGAGGATAGTGTTCCACACCTGGTTCATCCATTAAAATAGTTTCAGTAAAGGGAAATCATTTAGGATCAAATGATATTGATAATTATAGGTGATATATGTAAGGAAGATTACAACAACATGATTCTGATCATCCCCACTACATAGAGCATGACCGTGGAGGTAGTCATCATCAGGGTAAGATATCACACTAAGTGAGATTTTTCTATTTTCAAGATTTTGAGATTCGACTTCTTGGAGATCCAAACATTGATATTTGTTCCCATTATATGTTTTATTATTTTGAGGATTCTTTGTTTTAATTATGATCTATATAGTCCATCATATCCCTATCCTTATTCCATTCTATTTTACCTGATGTTGGGAGGATTTTTGTTCCCTTATCCATGACTATTCTATTGAGACATCTATGATTTTTTTAAAGTATGTAAAGACAATTATATTATAATAATTAATAAATTCTATTTGGGATACACCAAAGGTTTATGTATATATCCTTTTGAAATCATCCTAGACAAGGGATGTGTCTATTTCATATAGTATATCATGGACTTATTCAGAAGGATGATTGTGATCAATGATATAGATGAAAATTAATCGATGTTCACTATAATGAGATACCTTTAGACAGGCTAGAGGCATGTAATATCCTTTACTTCCTGATGGCTACGTTGATGCTGAGTTCATCCAAGGTTCAACAAATGGGTTTTCATAGGGATGTCTAATAGTACAATTATGTCTTTCTATGGATGGTATGACAAAACCCTTTTCACAAAATATAATTTTTTATGTATATATCTACCATCAGTAAATTATAGAATATTGATTTCCCTATATTTTATGTCATCATCTAAGTTGTTGGAGAAATAGTTGATGATCAATGATATCTAGGAGTGATATTTTTCTTATATGAGTGTAAAATCTTTGTGTAATATGGTTTCTTATTTAGGGAAGGACATTGGAATTATCAACATATATATTTATTGTAGTCTCTAGAATCAAGTTACATTTATGAACCACAACCCTCTATTGTAGATTGATGAATTATTTGATCAGTTGATGGGATTTAGATGGTTTCCAATTAACAATCTGTAACTATGATACCATCAAATGTTGGTAATGGATGAAGATGTTATGATAACTGATTTTTGGTTTCATTATAGTAATTATGTATTTTAATGTAAATTTAAGTGATTAACACTAAATCATTGTTCGTGGGGTTATTGAAAGATGTTTTTAAGTTTTTATAGACCGACATGTGGTGGGTTTCACCGATGAAATACTTGTGTACACTACTTCAACAGAGGAGAATGCAGAGAATTGATGTGTAGTTTTTTGAGTTCATCATCATCATCTATTTTAGAATATATTTATGTGTGATTTATATTATTATGATGTTCACTTCATGGGGGAATGTTATGTCCCAATATGAAATATTCATTTAACCCTTGAATATAGATATATTATTATTGGTTATCCCATAATAATGCTAAAGAGTTGTAGAATATCTTCATTCTCATAAGAATTTATAGAACATTCATAGGATACATTTCTCAGGTTTCGACTCATGGAAATGCATTGAATATAATGTATTATCCATTATTGTGGATTCACTAGTGTCAAGAATATTTGGTGTATCATAAATAGATGTCTTCAAGTTCTCTATTTCTGAGTTTTATTGAATTTGGAGTTCTATTTTATATTTATCACGTATATGATTTTTCATTATCTTGATATGGTATATAGTTATTGTTTTTATTGTGATATGTCAATTATGACACCATGACCATTAATATGCCACACATGATACTTATTTAGTAGTATTTTTGTTTTCCTGTATGTTTTGGATACACTACCTCCTCAATAATAATTTCATATTTTTAGAGATCATATGATTATGAGGTATGTATTCTATGAGTGTGAACTAAATTTTAAATAGAAATAGTGTATGGAATTCATATAAGATTATGAATTTGATATTTCATATTCCCCTAGTATGGACAATGTTTTAGCTGATTTACAAAGAATGATGTCACACAGTTATAATGGGTGTGAAAATGGAGACTTTTGGAGAATGACACAATATTTATTCCCCGTGAATCTCTATATGATAGGGGTTTATTCCAAATGATTCCTTTTCCTAAATAGTGGGTAGTTAGTTTTTCTATTGAATTTTGATGGGTCCTAGTTGGGGGATTTAT
The DNA here is from genome assembly GCA_963277665.1 of Viscum album. NCBI lineage: Eukaryota > Viridiplantae > Streptophyta > Magnoliopsida > Santalales > Viscaceae > Viscum > Viscum album. The sequence goes on from OY728120.1 coordinate 1,175,012,281, forward strand.
ATGTAGAGGTCTACATATATTGTTTGGTCTGTGGTGATGCCCCTAATGGATTCAATGATAACGATTAGAATTGAGTTTCAGTTAAGGTGAGGATATTAATTCCAACAATGATGTGTGTGGTGGTTATCCATGATTTCAAATTATCAAATTTGGTATTTAATACTACAGTGACAATGACTTATTTTAATATTAGTGGTTAGATTCGGTAGTCTAGGATTAATCCTTCAGTAAGAGAGTTCATGTTCAGATGTTTAGTTTGATTGAAGGAAAAGACCAAACACCATGTTCACTGTTTGTTTCCTCCAACTGTTAAATGATTCTATGTGTTTGTGTGATTAAATTTAAATCGAAATAGTAATTTGATTATATATGGAACCGGTCTTAAACATAACATAATCTTGAATTAAATGAATAATTCTTATTTAAGACTTTTTCAGTTTTATAGTTTTTGAGAATTAGGCCATATCTATAACATAACAACTTGAAAATTATATGTAGACACTCGTACATAATATCTATTTTTTCATAAAATAAAAACTCTTAAAAATAAACATGTCTAGTTCCATCTTTTAGAAAACATGACTTTTCTTTGATCCCATCGTTGGCCCTATTCATCTTTAATTCCTCTGGAAAACATTTAAAAAAATGAGATGAGCAAAAAAAAGATCTGTATGGGGTACAAAATAAATAAAGGAATCATGATCCCATAAATAAATAAAAATAAATGAAACCATACTTTTTGATCATAACATACCTCAAAGAATTATAAGATTTATGAATAACACATAGAAATCATAAATCATAAAGGTAACTTATGGAATTCATAACATACATACATTATAGCTAGCACAGTTACATACAGAGTAACATTTGAAATACCCATCACAATATATTCCCTAAATCTCATAGTAGAAACATTAACATTTACCTCTTTCACATTACCCATTGCATTGGACAAATATCTCAGGCCCACCCGCCCTAGGCTTATCACAGAACCACCTGTATACCTAAGCAATGCCAAATAACCATAACATATTTATAACACAGAATACAAGAATAATGGATTGATAACATTTCCACATTCCAATCATAATATATCAATTCAAGATATTGAAATAAAAAATTATTTATCATACCAATAACAAAACAATTTAAAACATTTAATAATGAGTTTTTTTGAATGAAAGTGCCCCATACCACATTGAAGAATTTAAATAAATTGTCATTTAAAAACATTAATGTCCACATAAATAAATTATTAATTCATTTTTAATAAATGGACATTAATTATTATGTTATTAAAGAATAAATCTTTAAATCGTTTAATATGGTATTTTAGTTAAAGCGTTTTTAACAAAATGAGTGATAGTTGAATAAAAAAAATTGGTAAATAACATTTAATCAGGACATTATAATATCATGAGAATAAAGTAATTCACAATATAATATTCCAAAGGATAATATATACACCATATAAGAGATAATTGGTTCATAACAAAAATGAAGTCTCAATGGAACGTAAATTGAGACCAAATCCCTTATAAAGACGGTATCCTTAGATTAAGGATAAATCAATTATATAAAAATGTCTGAAAAATATTAATACTCTCAATATGATTGGATATTTTGTGTATAAAATTCATAGAGCATTAACACATATTTTTGTAAAAGCAAAACCAATGAATTTCATGTTTAACTCAATCAATGAAAATTGAGTTAAAATTACTCTTTTCATGTTCATATTGATGAAATGTGATTTTATCTATGGGGTGATTTTGTGTATCAAAAGTATATACACAAAAAGTGGATTGAAAATTACAACATAAATAAATAAACTATTTTTCCACACATAATAATTTCATGACATAATTATTAATTAGAATATTAACCCAAGGAATGAAAATTGGGTTAAAAAGATCTCTTAAAAAAATTTGTCAGCCTAACTGCGTCACATTAAAATTCAAAAACTGAGTTGATGAGAGAAAAATGGTATCACATCACTTGGACCTAAAATTTACACAAATAAGGATATATTAAAACCTATCCCAAAATAATAATATGTAAGTTAAATGACATAACTAAAAGAAGTCTTTTAAAAAGAGGAGGGTGAAGGGTTCCCTACCCAATTTGGTAACATTCGAACACAAACCCCCTGAAATAAGGATACTTCAATGAATAGGTAAGTACCCATAAATTGAAGTATATTACACAAATAATTAAATCATGGGCAGTACAACACCACACAAAATTAAATAGTGGAAAATATAGCATGAATCTCACAGGAATAAAAATTGAGATGAAAACCCCTTACAACATTGTAATCAATCGAGTCATATAAAAAAAGATAATTACCACCAAATTAATCACAGAATACCATGAATATAAAGAGAACAATGATAATATATATCAAATTTCAGTACAAAATACACCACATGCGATAAATAAGTGGCAAACAATGGAAATCTCACTGAATTAAAAGTGACATAAGAAACCTCTTACCTCATGTCCGACATGAGTTCTTGGTTCCTTGTTCTTCCTTAAAAATAAACATAGGTTAATTTATAATTGACTAAGTCCTTTTTAATGTTTATTATTTCTTTTATATAACTCATTACCATTTTATAAACATTATGTAATCATGTATGTTAATAATGGTCTTTTTGTCGATATTTGGTACTTGAGTAAAAAATGAACACCTTATAATTACATGTTTTCTATGTGGCCAAGATTCCATTATCTCCATAATTAAATTAACTATTTATATATCATAAAATTATATTTATATATAATATATATGTATTTATAAAAATACATAACATTTGGAGATAATAAATAAAATGCACCGTTCATGGAGATGGTAAGCTGTACGTACGCATGAACGCTATTTTCATATCTATTTCATATTTTAATAGAATGAAAACATAATGATAAATAATTATATTATTATTACAGTATAATATAATATATAATTTCATTAAATAATTTCTTTTTACTTCCCACATATGGCATGAACGAGTCATATCACTTTGAGGGGGCGGTAGTCCGCACTTCCTTAAATGAAATTATCACGTTTACCCATAATGGAAACCACAATGGAATGCTATAAATGAAAAAATACAGAATCATAATGAAAACATAAACATAATATATATATATATATATATATCATATATTAATAGTGTGTCATCATAATGTCCACCATGAGATGTGGTAGGGGATATTTGAACAATCATCATTTTGCGAGAGAGTAGTTCGCCATCCACAGAAACAATATGTTCATTACCCGTTATATAGAGGTGTGTGTAAGTTTAATTCAAATAATTCTCGTAATGAAAAACTAGTATATTGAGGATACTGGTGTTTTTATCATATAATGGAATAAAATGAGTTTAGAGGGTTGGAGATTTAAAATAAAACAAAAGGACTTAAGAGAAGACGTTACCTTTAAATTGGGTATCTCTCATTGGATTGAACCAGATGTTTTACTTGAAGTTCCTTCTTGAGATATAAATTATTCAATGTGGAATAGCGAGATCATGAGAGATTATTTTGTTAGGGGTTGGATGAGCCACGGGGCTTGAGAGGTGTGAGGAATGGGTTAGAAGTGATGTACTTTTATAAGGGGGAGGAGGGGATATTTAGGAACGTCTGAAAATATTATTTTATTATAAAATGATTTCCATTTTCTAAGGATCCAAACCTTATTAGAGACGAAGATAGGATCACTCATGGTAGAAAGAAAATAATCCAATAAGAATATTACAAATTTTGTATATTATTTTAATCTTTATAAAATTATTTATTGAAATCATTTATTAATGAGGTAAACACTGCATCATTATTGTGTCATAAATAATTTAAATTATTTGATGTCTAAAAATTATAAAAACATACCATGATGTAGGAAATATTTTTGTATTTCTCAAGAATACATATAGTCGAAAATACAACTTATATAACCCCATGGTCAGACATGTATTAACCAATCAGATTAGAACACATGTTAGGGTAATTTTATATTATTATAATAATATTTTTTTCCTTTATTTACCATATTTACCCTTTAACCATGGTAAATACAATTTTTACTGAAGTAAATATTCATATTGTCTAAAAATAAATGTTACCAATTTATATAATTTAGACCTCCAGATTCCAAAAATGGATAATATTTTTTACAAATTCCTAACATAGAAGTGGCAGAAATTAAATTAAAAGTAATTCCCGCTTTAAAAAGGCTTGATTTTAAGAAATAATATCTATTAAAAGATTGGCTCATATTTATGTCCTATTTCAAAGTTAGATTACATCCAATGACCAGTATTAGATTCAATAGTAGAAAAATAATATAATTACACTTTAAAACTATATAAAAATATAATCTAACCATATAAATAAATTAGATTAAAAAGCAGTTTTGAATTAAAATATCGTATTTCTCACTATTCATCAAAAGGTGAATTTTATCAGAAAAATACCAAAATTTTACCCAAAGTGAATTTTTATGTCATGATTCAAAAGAAAAATATTATTTTGTCAAATAAAACATATAAAAGTCACCAAAATTATATTTAAAGAGGGTTAACCATCATAAGGTGGTAAATACACCTTTTAATGTAAATTATACTTAAAATTAGATTCATTCACATTTTACGCCACTAAATTTTATTGGATAAATCTAAAAACATTTAACAAACATGTATACTCATATTTTAGTTAGTTTTGTTCATTCCCACCAATAAAATGGATAGGAAATAACTACCATATTAAATAATAATATTATATTATTATTATGCAACCTACGATTTCAAATAAACCGGTTATTGGGTTTCAGGTACGCCATCGAACATAGAAACCCCTTTAAAGTAAAATTAATATTTAATTCCCAAAATATTAATTAAAATAAAAATTTTTTTTTTTTATTTACTTGAGATGTTACATCCATCCCCCATTTTGGTAATTGCATCCTCGCAATTTTAAAATTATATTTGGAAACATCATTGAAATCCCAATATCATAAAAAGAGTCAATAAATATATCACATTAAAATAAAGGAAGAGAATTAAAAAATGTTACCCAAGATAATAGATACTAGGATTCCATGAAAACATGGATAAAGAAGAGAAAACAAACAATCAAATTTCTGATGGAGAATGATAGAAAACATGAATATGGGAAAGTTAATGCCCAGAAAATTACATACTTTTTATGTGTTAAACAGTCTTTGATTCACCAGTAGAAAATGATAAAAAACTATGCTTTTGGGTTATGTTAGATTTTATTGAGTAATTGTTTTATGAGATTAACTAATAACATAAGGAAACCTAATTACATGTGATGTAGACTTTCATACTTTACTTAATTTCTACCACAAATTCATCTTTTCTCCAAATGATGAGTACTCAAACTGACATTGTCACATTAAAAGAGCTAGAATCAACTTCTAGAGTATAAAATAATCCAAAAAAGATGAACTATATATTTCCCTTGTCTTTAGACATCATCCAAAACCAAAATGGTTAGTATAAGATCAGATAATCCCCAAAAAGGATAATCATTTACAAAAAGAAAATCTACACTTAATCCCCACAAGTTTTTAAACATTTACCAAAGTTTAAAAAAGAAATTTCAATACAAAATATTCCTTAAAATTCTTCAATGTAATCTAAACAAATATTGAAACCCAAAATTACAAAGGATTTGATCACATAGTATTCCTAAAATATCTTCACATTTATCCCAAAAAATAATGACAACTCTTAATGTCTCATACTGATGTGTAATTAACCTAAACACATATTCTCTATTAAAGGATAATAATTTACATAGACAACCCAATATCAGCTTATTCATGCTTCATACAATCATTTAACTAAAAAAAATTATTCATACTATCAAGGGAGATCACGTAGTCACATGGTATGAAATAAATCTCAGTCGCACTTTGGTTGTGGTTTCGATTCCTGCAGCTTTGTCTGATGTGACTGGTTGTCATGCGGTCTGCATGTTTTCCTTTTTCAAAACTTATATAATTTTATAACATTCCCAAAAAGAGATAAATTCATCAAATTTAACTGTAACATATTTTAACGACAAAGGTTATCTAATAAATTTCATGTTGCGTCCCAAAATCTATTAACCTATAATTGCCTCAAATTTAAGGATCATATAAACCCAAATGCTTCTTTATAATTATATCCACGAAAGAAATGATAATTATTCCATGAATAAAATATTCATATATCAAACATCAGGGTTACACATAATATAAAATGTTTCTTAATGTAATCTCGTCATCAAAAGAGCCTTAATAATTTTAACCATTTCACCATCCTAAAATCTACTATAACACTTGAATCCCTTATATGTTGACTTCTTACTCATTCAACATTCTTCATGATCCATTAACCATTCCATTGCATCTTATTCTGAAATACTTATTACCTACAAAAAATCATGAATCATATACTAATATTCAATAATGTCTAAACATTAGTAAAGAAATAACCCATACCTTTCATGGGTCATTGTCAGTTTCCTTATCCTTAATTGGAATGGAATTTGGTATTGGTAATCATATATTTTTATGATTCTATTGATCCCATTTCTGAACCTTCTACTTATGAAATAAGTTTGTATAATTACCATGCACACCACATTTAAAACATTCTATTGATCCCTCATAATGAACTTTGTTCTCTTTCCTAGAGCCAATAGGATGCATCATTTTTCCGTAGAAGGTTCTTACTTTATAACCTTTAATTCCACATCTATAGTATCTTCCCATCCCTTTGAAACATTTTCCTATGTTTTTCATAACACATCCTTGGCATATCAGTTTTTTAACATAATTACATATATTATTATTGACTGAAAATCTATAGGTATTTGATTCTCCCATATATAAATCCTTTTAGAGATCACCATGGTTCAGGTGGTCAATCATGAATCCAAATAGTTGGTTGAGAATAACAACAACAGTTCTCATTGCAGCTCCCATTTCATTCAGTTGCTCATTCAGAAAACTGTCATAGTTTTATTCCCATCCATTGTTACATTGGTGCATGCTAGATCCAGCCATTTACTAAAACCAAAAAGGTCAATGTGAGTATATCAGTAAAATCATCACATAATATCTTATGAGGAGGGTAAATACTAAGATATACATATTCATGAAATATTAAACTCATTAAATTTTTGTAAAATAATTAAGACTCTTTCTAAAATCCTAACCATTATGGTAATGTCACTTTTCCTTAAAGAACACCCTAACATATAAAGTTATCTAAACCGATCTTGGATACCCACTATAAGGACCCAACCTTAAGCATTACGCGATATTTAATTAAAAGAATAATTCACATTGAGGATATTTTCAGGTTTAGAGTATTAGAGAACTACGACATTACTATTACAAATCTACTTAAAAATTACATGTAGACACTACTAATCAGTATCCATTTTTTCCTAAAATAAAAACTCTTAAAAAACATGTCTAGTTCCACATTTCAAACAATATGACATTTCCATGATCCCCTTCGGGACCCTATTCATCTTTAAGACCTTTAGAAAATATTTAAAAAAAATTGGATGAGCAAAAGAAGCTATATAAGGGTAACAAAATAAGGGAAGGAAAAATTAACCCATTTATAAATATAACGAAATGAAACAAAACATTTCGATCAAAAAATACCTCATGAAGTCATAATATTTATGAATAAAACAAAGAAATCTTAAATCATAATGGTAACTTATGGGATTAATATCATACATACATTATAGATATCACAACTACATAGGGAGTGATATTTGGAATACCCATCACATTATATTCCCTAAATCTCATAGTAGAAACAATAACGTTTACCTCTGTCATGTTACCCAATGCATTGGAGAGCTCTATTGGGCTCACCTGCCATAGGTTTATCACAGAACCACCTGTATACATAAATAATACCCAATAACCAAAACGTATTCATAACAAAAAAAAACAAGCATAAATGAGAGATAAAATTTCCACATTCCAATCATAATATATCAATTCAAGATATTGAAATAAATAATGATTTATCAAACTATTTTGAAAACCATTTAAAACTTTTAATAACGATATATTTTGAATCAAAGTGTCCCCTACCACATTGAAGATTTTAAATAACTTATAATTTGAAACCATAATGTCCATATAAATAAATCCTTAAAACAATTTTTTAATCATGGACATTAATGATAATGATTTTGAAGAATACATCTTTAAAACATTTAAAATGGTATTTTAGTTAAAGTGTTTTTAACAAAATGAGGAACACTTGAATAAAAATAATTAAGGAATAACATTTAATCAGAACATTAAATTATAATTAGAATAAATTCATTCATGATATAATATTCGAAAGGATAGTATATACACCACATAAGATTGAATTGGGGCATAAAAATAATTATGTCTCAATGAAATGTAAATTGAGATGAAATCCTTTATAAAGAAAGTATCCATATATTAAACATAAATAAATTAAATAATTATGTCTGAAAAAAATAAATACACTCAAAATGATAGGATATTTAGTTAAAACAATTAGAGAACAATCACACGTATTTTTTTAAAAACATAACCAATGACATGGATGTTTAAATAAATGAAAGGAAATTGAGTTAAAATTAATCTTATAATGCTTATATCGACGACATGAGAATTTTTCAATGAAGTGATTATGAGAATCAATAGTATATCCACACAAAGGATAGTGTAAATATAAATAAATAAATAGAAAATTATTCCACACATAATCATAGTATGACATAATTTTGAATTTGAAGATTAAACCAAGGAATGGAAATTGGGTTAAAAAGTTCTCTTACTGAAATTCGACAGCCTAACAACGTCGAATTAAATTTCAGAAAATGAGTTGATGAGATAAAAAAGGGTATATCATCACATGGAAATAAAATATAAAACATTAATGATATATAAGAACATATCCCAAAATAATATGATGTAAATTAAAAGACATAACAAAAACAAGTCTTGTAAAAAGAGGAGGGTGAAATGTTCCCTTAAGACATTGGTAACATATGAAACATACACCCCATGAAAGAAGGATAATTAAATGAATAAGTAAATAAACATAAATTGAAGTATATATCAAAATTAATACAATCATAGTATATACATACAAAACCAAAATGTAAATATTGGAATACCTAACATGAATCTCACAAGAATAAAAAGTGAGATGAAAACCCCTTACCACATTGTAATCAATGGAGTCGTATGAACAAAAGATTTTAACCACCAAATTAATCACACAATACCATGGATATAAAGAGAATCGTGATAATATAAATAAAATGTAAGTACACAATACAACATATGTAATGTATAAGTGGCGAACATTTGAAATCTCAAAGAATTAAAGGTGAGATAATAAATCCTTTACCTCAGGTCTGACATGACTTGTTTGTTCCATTTTCTTCCTAAATAATAAACCTAATATAATTTATACTTGATTAAGAACATTTTTTAGGTTTATTATAACATTAATATCACTTATTACCATGTAATAAACATTATGAAATCATGTAAGTTAATAATGGTCGTTTTGTCGATATTTGGTACATGAGTCAAAAATGAACACCTTGTAATTACAAGTGGACCATGAGGTCAGGAGTCCATTATCTCCAGAATTATATTCATTACATAGATATCATATATATCATATATATCTATTATATATGTATTTATAATAGTACATAACATTTCGAGATAATAAATGAAATGCACCATTTGTGAAGACATCAAGCCTTACGTACGCATGAACGCTACTTTCATTTCTATTTCGTATTTTAATTGAAGGAAAACATAATGATACATAGTTATATTATAATTCCCGTATATTATAAAATATAATCTTACTAACTCCATCCTTTATACATCCCATGTAAGCAATTAACGAGTCATATCACATTGAGGGTGTTGTAGTCCACATTTCTTTAAGTGAAATTATCAGGTTTACCCATAATGGAAACTATAATGGGATGCTATAAATGACAAAATATATAAGAATAAAGAAAAAATAAACTTAATATATATATATATAATATAAATACAGTTCCATCATAATGGCCACAACGAGTGGTGGTAGGAGATATTTAAACAATCATCGTTTCGTGAGGCAGTAGTTCCCCGTTCACAAAAACAATATTTTCGTTACCCATTAGATGGAGGTTTCTGTAAGTGTAGTTATAATACATCTCATTAAAATAACCTAGTATATTTATGATACTCTTTTTGTTATAAAATTAATGAATAAAATGAGTTTTGGGGGTTGGAGAAGTTAAATAAAACAAAAGGACTTAAGAGAAAACATTACCATTAAATTGGGTATCTCCCTTTGGATTGAACCAAAATTTTTACTTGAAGTTCCTTATGCCGAATTTAAGGCTCATAGGTGGAATATAAGGATCATTAGTTCTTATTTGGTTGAGGGATGGATGATCCAAGGGGCTTGAGAGGTGTGAGGAATGAGTAAGAAATGGCGTCCTTTTATAAGGGGAGGATGAGATCATTAGGAAAGTGTGAAAATATTATTTTATTATATAATGATTTTCTATTTCTAAAGATCCAAAATTAATTAATGTTGATGATAATATGGTTCATGGTAGAAATAAAATCATCAAATTATAATTGGACAGGTTTCGGATAATAGGATGATCTTTATAATCTTATTTATTTAAATCATTTAATAATGAGGTAACACTCCATCATTATTGTGATATAAATTTTTTAATTTATTTGATGTATAAATATTATAAAAAGACTACCATGATTTATGAAATATTTTTATATTTACATATAATTTTTATATTCCAAATGATAACTTATATTACCCCATGTAAAAATTGAATTATTAAAAGATATATGTTTATGTCATTTTTGTTTTTACTTTTAAATAAATTAATATAAATTGTCATGATCACTCTTAAGAGGCACCATGGAGTCCCAAAATCTACCCAATGATTTCCACAGTTGGACATGTATTAAACATTACGATTAGGACACATGTTAGGTTAATTTTATATTATTATTATATAATTTTGTTACCCTTATTTACCAGATTTACCCTTTAACTATGGTAAATAAATTTTAACTGACGTAAATATTCATATTTTATAAAAATAAAAGTTACAAATTTACCCAAATTGGACCTCCAGATTCAATAATATGGAATCTATTTTTAAAAATGCAAAACATAGAAGTGGCAGAAATTAATTTAAAATTAATTCATGCTGAAAAAAGCGTGTTTTTAAGAAATAATAATTCTAAAAAATATTTACACATATTTATGTTCAAATTAAAAGTGATGTCACATCCAATGAATTTTTTTTGATTAAATGGTCAAAGAATAAAATAATCACACTTTAAAACCAATTTAAAATATAATATAAACATATTAATACATTATATTAAATGACAGTTTTGAATTAATCAACAGTATTTTTCACAATTAATAAGAAAATGAATTTTATTAGAGAAATAGCAAACTTTTACACAAAGAGTATATTGATGTCCCTATTCTAAATAAGAATTATCTTTTTTAAATATTACACATAAAAGTGACCAAAACTAAATTTAAAGAGTGTTCACAATCAAAAGGCGATAAATAAACCTTTTAATGTAAATTATGTTTAAAATTAGATTCATTGACATTACCCGCCACTAACTTTTATTGGATAAATATAAAAAGTTTTAACAAACATTTATAATCATATTTCAGTTAGTTCTATTCATTTCCACCAATACAACGACTAGGTATTAACTACCGTTTAAAATAATATTATTATTTTATTATTGTGCAATGTAAGATTTCAAAGTAACATGTTGTTGCATTTGAGGTACACCATTGAACATAGAAACCCCTTTAAAGTAAAATTAATATTTAATATAAAAAAAATTAATTAAAATTAAAATTAATTAATTTTTTATTTACCTGGGATATTACATTTTTTAAGAATATTAGGGTGTGTTTTTTTATATGTGTGTGATAGTGGACTACTTTACAATATTTTCATACTTCTTACTAATAATTATGTTGATTATATTAGAGTTTTTGTCATGGAAGTACCGACAAGTGTCATCGGATATTTATGGAGTCTTGAGGATGGAAATATCTTATCCTGATCATCATTTTAACATTATGGTGAAGAGAGGACATTAGAATGATTCTGGAACTTAGTTCTCAATTAGAAATTCATTTCAACCACTCATAGATAATCAAATAGAGAGAACTATCCAGAATCATGAAGACATAATGCTTTCCAATGTCATATATTTTGGAGTTTCACGAATGATTAAAAAACTTCTGGTAATGTTTATGTATAACAATATTTCTCACACCCCCACTTGTAAAAGACCATTTGAATCATTGGGAAAAAGAAATCCCATTCTCCATTATAAAAGATATGTCTTAGATAGTCATCTATTCCATGGGCCGGAACAAATGTAAAAGAATGAAATAGGTAGTTTAGGTAATTTGTGATAGGATTAAGATATAAGAGTATTATTAGATGTTTTATTACCATTATTATAGGGGACCTATTTTGTTCAATGTTAGAGATCATTTTTTCATTACGGTGACTCCTCATCATGGATAAAAAATGATTGATCATGGGGGTTGGATTTATACCTGGTTTATAGGGAAATTAGAGGTTATTTTTTGTGTTGGATGTATTTTACATCAGATATCAGTTCCCCAAATAATTTGAAATAGAGAAGATGAATTTCATGTTTCACTAATTCCCCATTATCATCATTAAAATATTCACATCATTGATTGGGGTGAGAACGATATTATTTATGATGCAACCTTCATGGAGGGGTTTTAAGAGACCTATGAACACCTAGTAAAGGTATTTCATTAGAATTATATTACCATAGATCATTTACATTGGATTTATAGTGGTGTGACAATATATCCTTGGAATATGAGTCATAGATAAGTATTTAGAATAATGATTTGTTTGATGGAATAGTTTTATTTTGTATAAACGATTCTTTCATTTTACCATTATGCTATTTATTAGATTGTTTTCTTTTATTTTATACCATGTCTGTGGAATTTCTATTGTAAGATAGAAATCATCACCAAGAGTGTTTTTTGAAGAATATTTCTATTTCTTTTAGTGATATCTTATTAGGTGAGGAGGTTGTTCTTCTTTGATGGTGATATTATTTAGATGTATCTCACTGAAAAAATGTTAAAGAAAACCCATTTTTTATTCCATCATCATAGTGATTGGTTTTATGTTCTTGATATTAGGAATTATTTGACTAGTTTATATTGTAATATCTATGATCATTATAAAATATTTTTTTATTTCTTTCTATGGTCTGAGAATCATAGGGGCTCTTATAATAGGTCTGATGTAGTTTGTGAGATTAAATCTAGAAGTAGGGGTAACTCATGATGTGAATAGTATTTCATGTAGTGTGTTTGTAGTTCATATATTGAGTGTGTTTCTTGATCATTGAATAAGATATCTTCATTGGGTGTGATTCATTAGGATAAAATATAATTATCATATTTGAAGAATATATCCATGAAAACTCATGATATTAACCGATAGTTGATTGTGGTAATTAGTCCGGGTTTATATGACTTAGGGGATGCATTTATCAGAGGGTATTAAAATATAATTTTTCATGACATGAATAAAACAGTCAAATCATGAGGTACATCAGGAAGAGATCATATATATTAAAAAACACCCTATTATAATTTTCCAGTCCCTCTGATTCTATCTGAATCCCATAAATCATAGGTTCTTCTACAAGGTTTTTTAATGTCCATTAAAATCTTATTTATCTGTTAATTGTCATGATGAATATATAGTTCTATGAGGACGGTTTTCCTTATTTATCTAGTGGTTTTTATCAGTTTAGATATTTTTATCCCCTGATATGGTAGTTTTCCTTCTCCATTCTTGTATAGTTATTTTTAATATATTTCAACATTCATTGAGTGTTTTACTTAGAGGAATGTACATTCATTTTTTTAGTGATGATCTAATATCTAAGTTGGTTATCCATTAATTATTTTGGAATGTTTAAATTCTTAATGTATGGGATTCATTGCTTCTATTGTTTTATATGGAATTTTAGGATTTTTTTGTTTATATAATTTGGTTATAGTGGAATTAACCTTAATAAATACTAAATTGAATACATATTGAATATAATTTTGGTTGTATAAATCAAATGTGTTTCCACCATGAAAATGGGTTGCATCATGTTTTTTATATATCAATCTACCAATTTTTATGATATGTTATACCATGTATATTATTCTAAAATTTGATTAACGGAAAAAAGTTGGAAAAACAGTTAAGATGTTATTTATTATTGGTAATATAATAAATGGACACATTTAATTTCTTTTTATTCTTTATATAAATTTAAAATAATCAAGGTATTTTTAAAATAATAATTATATGGAATATTTATTCCACGTTGTTTTATGAAACATGATGTTATTCCTGAAATAATGAATAAATTATTCATATAGATATTGCTAGATGAAAAATTATTATTCATGTTGTTGTATCGTGGGATAAAGGAATCAGTTAATCCTAGATTGTAAAGAACCATATATTTTATAATATTTTTTTTGTGTCAAAAAAATGTCATTTTCTTTAGAGGGATTGATGAATAAATTTGCGGGCCTAGAATACCTTTTTAATATTTATTTTTTGATTTAGAGCATGTAGTTTTTCCTTGTATGTGAGCCTTTCGATCTCACATGATGAGTGACTAGAATATTTGATGTTTTGTTTGGATGCATGGTGATATGGATGGTGGTTTATAGGATGGCTTCATGACTGATTGAATGAGTTGAAGGTAATATTTCTCATTGTTTTAATTTGATTAATTCTATGAATATCTATTGATAATGAACATTATTTATGTAATGTATGTTCTGTTTTTTTGTTATTACAATCCTTCCCCCATTACGTGAATCATCTGGTTATACATAATTTATGAATCTTTTTGTGTTATCTTAGGATGATTCATAGTGTATATGTTATTTTGGAATGAGAAAAAATGAATTTTTTCATAACCATGGTACATAAGTAATGATCAAAATATAAATGATGATAAATCATGGGAAACTATGGGATCAGTTTGTGTATTCCTTGGGTAAGAACTTTTTAATAATAAAAAATAACTGTACTTTTTTTAATGGAAATAATGTATATTATAGGCTTTTCAATATTTGGTAAAATGATATAACATTAATTATTTATTAATTATTTTTTGATATCAAATGTGAATCTAGTGTGCTCGAAGGGAATACATTCCTTAGCATTTGTAACAAGGTGTCCGAGAGGTGATAACTGTAATTGATGTTAAGGCTTGGTGATTTCAAATAGTATAGTCGTGAGATATTTTTATATATTTTATGTTGTTCTTTTCATATGAAACTCCTCCCAAATTAGTTTGGTGGCCATCCCCAATGAACTCTTGAGTGTTATTTCTCCAACATCATATTTGGTGATGAATGATTGTATGTCTACCACTTCTTTCATTGCTTTATTCTCATTATAGTATTTTGTGTTGGTATAAATAGTGATTTTAGATACCGAATATATATATATATATATATATATGTATATATAGTGATATAAAGGAATATGGTTATATTAAATACATTTATCTCTAGATATATTATGTCGTGTATGTATTGAAAAATAATACTAGAAATATGGGTTGTGGTGGCTCAGGGAAACTACCTGGTTAATATCTAGATATGAGATGTGGATGATGTGATGATTTTATGAACATAGTGCATGATAAATGTGATTTATGAAAAAATTTAATTCTTGGGAAACATGAAATGTTATATATTCATAGCTGTATCCAAAAATTATTATATTTTGTGATAGATGGATCAAAACATTTGATGTTGGGGTAGAGAGAAAAAATATAGGTTATGTGGTAATAAGATACCTTATATTTTCATTATATTTAATATTATACTATGAAATGAATTTGATACATTATCAGAGATCTATGGTGTGGTTGGGAACAAAACATAACTTTTTGGATGATGACTTAATTTCAATTTTTTATTAATTGGACATTAGTATGATATATTTTTCATTTATAAGAGAGGATTTTTGGTGGACCATACAATGTATACATGTTTTACTCACCTGAAACTCATATAAACAATGTTTCAATACAATAAGTGTTATATGGTGATCAGGCTAAAAAATAATATCTTGTTGATTTGTTCATTATCATTTTGGGATTGGAGGTCATTATCAATAGAATTCATTTTGTACTTATAGTTTACCTTTTACTTGATTCCATTACAAGAAATTACTTGAATGATTTGGGCGATGTTGTTATTTTTATATAAATATGTTTTCTGTGGTTTGTTTTATTATCTTGTATTCCCCACGTTTTTCTCAGAGCATAATTCCTTCAAAATTTATGTATGATATAACATTAGTGATTATTACTTTCCCATGTCCAATTAGTAGTGGGTTTCATGTGTCATTATCCCACATCTCTTATTTCTATCATAAGATATTTAATTTGGGGGTTAGTGAGTAATGAATGTGATGATCAATATCTATATTCATAATGAATAATTCTCCTCATATTTTGAGTTTCATGGATGGATCTCATAGAGCATTGTGATGTGGAATATATTGAATTAATCCTAATTTTACCACCATGGTACATAGATATTAATGGATTAATGGCCTTTAAGGATTCTTGTGTATGATAATTGATATGGTTCAGAGTTTGTAAGAACCTCCATCCTTTCATGGATTGAATTCATGAAGTAATTTGAATTGTTTATTTTTTGTAGATTGGACTAATTTTGAAATTAATGTTCAAATATAAGTTTTAAATTTTAAGAAATCTAAATAAGAATATTTTATAAGTGATTTGAGTTATTTGTTGCTTTGTGTGAGATCTATTGATCATATGATAATATTCATGTAACTACCCCTAAAATTCAAGGGAAATTTTTTCTTAATTTTTTCTTTGGGATTTTACAAGAACACAGTTTCTGATGGAACCCGATTCCGAGGCCCGGTGTGCCCGAAATCATTTTCTGATGTTTAAGCTCGGGGACGTTCAGTGAACGAATGAGCGAGTTTTTCTAACTTTAGAACCGGTGCTCAGAATCGAATTTGGAGGGCACCGATGGAATCGTAGCACTAGTAATTGCTTAGAAACACCTTTTCCCGAGTTCTGTTTTCCCGGGTCTGTTTTTTTTTAATTTTCAGGTTAGGTAAATGAATAAAATAAAATGGTGTGACCAATTTATTTTATTTAAGTTGTTTAACCTATGTTATGAGGTTAAAGTGGGACCCACAATATCATACACCACTCGGTAGGATATTTGTGGGGTGGTGCCCACACGAGCCCCACCGTTCCTTTCTTCCTAAACCCCCTCCTTTAATTAAGTAACGCACCCGCACCCCATATTAATGAAGTCAACACTTGGGTTTATTCTAGCTAATAAATGCCTCATTAATTTGGCGGTTTAAACGTCGCAATTAATTCACTTAATTGATTGTTTTGTTATTTTGAAATTCTATCATTGGCTTGTGTGTTAATAAAATAAGACAACTCTTATTTTATTAAAGTGGTTGGGTTGTGGGAGGCTAGGGAGAATTCGCTCAGGTTCATGAAGTTCTTCCTCCTCGACGAAGAATGCGAGGAACGCGAAGAATGCGAAGAAATCCGACCTCCGATGAAGGTCGACAAGAACGTCGGATCCTCGGAGATCGACGACGCGACGCCGACGAGTCCTTTCTCCACGACACGGCGATCCCCCTTCCGCGACGCCTTCTTCCGCGACGTGAAATTCCGCGACGAACCCTCACTCAACGAAGCATGAAGAAGGGGTTTTGGTTCAATTAAATCTATATGATTTATATCCTCTACATGTGTTTAAAAATTTTCGGAAGCCTTTTTAAACCACTAATGCGGTGGGTGCGGACCAATGAACAAGTCAGAACCCACCGTCTCTTCATTCTGGGTGTGTGGATCAGCGGGCGATGATGAAGCAGGCTGCATGGGCGTTTTCAGGTCTTCGCAGTGATGAACAGGTCCTGGGAGGGTTGTTAGCGAAGACAGGAGGCAAAAACGACCACCGGAGCTCGTCTAGTGGTCCACGAAACACTCTACCGGCGCACAGCGCCGACACAGCAGTGCTGGTGGCCAGAGGCAGCAGCCGGCGCCGGTCGGCCGCCAAGAGGCGGCGGCGCCCGGCGCACCGCCAGGATGGGCTGCCAGGGCTGAAGCCGTGGAGGCAGGCCGCTGGTCCCGCGACTGCGCGGGACCGACGGTGTCGGGACGCGGTGCTCGTCCGCATCCGTTGGCAAGGAGAGGCCCCCCATGGTGGTCGCGGTTACAAGCTGGCGGGGGGCAGCATGCCACCCCGCACCCCCCATCCGCTTGGCCAAAACGGTTGAGCCACCTGGTCCGCGCCAGCGCACCGGGCCGGGCCGTGCCAGCCGGGCCGCGCCCAAGCGGGCCGGACCCGGACCCGGGTCGGGTTGCCCAGTTCGGGTTGCCCAGTTCGGGCCGACCCAGGGGGCGCCGGGTCGGACCAGGCCCGAACCCCCTAATACCGGACTGCTTTGGTTTGTTACCCATGACATGGGCTGCAGACCTCCGATCGATGCACCATAAAATGCGATGCGATCCATTGATCGTGATGGTCGTTTCGGTATATTATACTCAAGGTTTCGGAGTACTTTGGGTTCAGCCGGGTTGGTTTGTACACGAAACCAACCGGGCCCTCGGAGCGGAAACACTTATAAATTGAGCTCCGGACGTCTTTTTGATGTGCCGTCAACATTGATGTATTCCTCTTAGTGATACAGACCTTTTGGCTTACTCCACTCGAGGTTTGGATGTAGTTGGAGTACATTTGGGTTGGTTTTGACTTCAAAACCAACCGGGCCGCTCGGATGAAAAAGACAATAAATCTCTGACCGGGCGTCCGATTGACGCGCCGTCTGTGACGTTGAGTTCCTGTTGATGATACAGAACTTTTGGATACATCAAATCCAGACTATGTGTTAGTAGATGTATCAGAACCTCAGCTTGTGGAGCGGACCCTCTCGAACGAGCGTGGTATGTGCGGGAACACTAGAGCTGGCTGCGAGTGCGACGACGATGACAACAATACAGAATCCCCCCGTGTATTCGACGACGACGACTAAAGAACTCAGCGATCCTACTTGGATCAGTGCTACCAATCCTGTGTGGGTCAGATCCTATGTGGGTCAGCGCTCAGCGGTCCTTTGTGGGCCAGCGCCTACAGATCCTGTGTGGGTCCGATCCTGTGTGGGTCATTGCGGGGGTTAGTTACCTATCGATCCTGTGTGGGTCATTATGGGGGTTAATTACCTATCGATCATTTGTGGTTCATTGCGGGGGTTAGTACCTATCGATCCTGTGTGGGTCCAATGACTTAGATGAATCAGTGGCAATATCTAATCATCTCTATCGTCTTACAAAGAAGTATACCTATGGGAGATGAATCTTGTTTTGATTTCCTATGTAGATTGTGTTGTGCTATCATGTGTGGACGTGATCGAACATGGGCTCAGATGTTGGAGCCGAACTGGAATTGGTGACTTAGGTATATGTATGGTCATATACCTAAGCAGTGTCAGATGTTAGTTCGTGATTGTATCTTTCCTTGTGGATTATCCTTTGTGGATTATGAGAGACCTTCGGGGGTCTCATAGTCCTTAATGAGTAGCTTATACTCACCCATGCATAGGCTATACCCGCACTACATTATGATGGTTGCAGAAGACGAACAGCGCTGATCGTGGTTGAGGCTAGCGGAGTAGGTCGGTACCTAGGAGTGGATCACTAGGCAGGATGTACTCAGAGAGGACGGCTGGACCCGAGGAGCTGTGGAGGCTATCTGTACCCACCCTTCAGGTGGGACTTCCAGTAGACGGCTCAATGCTGCAGCTTTTCTTTTCAATTGATGTACTCCCTTTTTCAGTGTACTTTACTTTCAATTTGGGTTTGTATTCTGGCCCACTTACTTTTCTGCACTTACTTTTGTTCCCAGTTTTTACTTAGTGTTTACTTATGGTTTTTTGCTCTATGGTGTATGTTTACTTTACAAAGGCAATGCCTTCCCTTTTCTTCTGGAATTACGCCTTGGTGCTAGTCGCCAGCCCCTGGCCTATGGAAGGCAGGCTTGGGGTAGTCACAGCATGGGTCCCGAGGACGTGTCGTGACAAGTCATGTGTTACATTAGCTAAATGATCTCTTATTGTAACCTTTCACATCATGATACAAGGGGTTGATAATATAAATGTTGTTGACCTAGGGGTGTGGACCTTCTAATAGAGGATTTCATGGGAGGAACTATGATTCACTCCATGTAAGAGGTTTTAATGAGGGAGTTCCCCTCTCCCTTATATTATTTTGGATATGATTTTATTATGTGAAACAAACTCACATTGTGGGCCTAATTGATTGGAAAATAACAGGGGGTATGTTCCATGTTTTTAAAAAAAATGGGAATTTGGAAATTATCACATGAGGTCTTTTTCATATAAACTGCAATCCTCACCACTATCTTATAAACAATTCAATTTGATTATATTTTAATAAATTTAGTTATTAATTATAAAATTGTTATAATGAATAAAAATTTTCAATGAAATTACATTAATTGAAGTGTTTTAAAGGAAATTAATTTTCATGGTATTTGTATAATTTGGTTACCATGTGTTCAAAAAGGATAGCTTTTGTTAAAATGTTCCACCATCAATATAGGATATATTATTTTCTATGATTATCATTGTTAATGGTGACACAATTCCTAAGTGTATTAATGTATGTGAATTTGTGTTTGAGCATGGGAATGATTATTCTACATATGAAAGAATGGTTTCGAGCTTATTTAGGGTTTTACAACATTGATTTAAATTGTGGATTTAAATAAACATTTTAAATATTTTTAAAATATATTTTAAAAAATTTGTGACCTAGTTTTTGTAATATTTCCATGTGTTATGAAGTTTCATGGTATTACCTTGAGTTTTTATACTCACCCTCTTCTTGGGATCACTGGTGAATTCATTGATTTCTTACCCAGATGCACAATAATAAAAAAGGTAACTTATTTATCTAGGGATGAATCATGATACCATGGGAATGGTAGGTGTTGTTTGATATTGTATCGTAATACGGTGACTCAGGGGATTAGGCCACTTTGGGAACGTTGGGTCATGTTGTCTTATGGTTTGATTAGATGATGTTCTTTGATCAATTATCCCTGTGACATTTCTGTTCTATTGGACTTGTATTTTTGTTTTATTACATATACTAATTAATCATATAGTATCATTTCATTGTTTATATTTTATATATTCATGTTATTATATTTATTGGGGAAAAATAATCACCCAATTTTTTTTATTCCATTGTATTTATTACTTACGAGTGGTGTCTTATTGAATGTGTCAAAAACTATAATCATATTAGAATTATCTAGAATTAAATTTTTCTGACTCTAAAGCATGTTGTGTTAGATACATCTCATGTTTCTCAATAGACAATGAATTTATTGGGTAATCCCATCAGAATAATTTTCATCATCAGAACTGAGGAAATCAATGTGATTATTGGGACACCATGACTCACTTGGTTACACATACTCATAAAGGAAACATGAATAATTGAGGATAAAGTAAATAAATTAACGTAACTCATTTGATGATTAAGGATATTCAATATAGATCTCTAAGGGTTTGATCTAATATTATTCTCAATTCTGCCCTTATGAAATATATTTTTTACATTATATCATCAAAACATTTCTTCACATCTCTTATGTTGTATTATATTGGTTCTCATATTTAAATGTTTCCTTCTTTAGGGAGTCTTTAAACCCCTATTGGATAACAACAGTGTTGTGCCTTTCACTGTGTGGGGTGTTGTATAATAATTAATGGAGAAGAAGTAATTTGGGTTTATCTATTATTGTGATGGATATATATTAATAGATTTATTGATTTTTTTGATATATTTTAATCAGATATCAACTGTTATGCTTGATAGGTAAGTTCCATGTCTTCTGATGGTGTTAAAAACCCTTTATAAGATATTGTGTTTTGAATTCTTGTATGAATGGACCTTCAGTACTAGTGGATTGGAATATATCTCATTAGTTGTAAATGGTTATTTTAAAATTTATTGATGAAAATTGGTATATAGACTTTCCATCCATCAACAACTAATTTCATGATATATTTTTAATAAATTCTAAATTTTTCCACCATAATGTGATGTTGATAATTTGATTGATCTCATACTTTGAAACATTAAAATTTATTTTATTTCTGATAGGATGAAATAGAATGAATTTTTGTAATTTAATTTTATATTGGATTAGTAGGAATGTAAATGATTCATATAAATGATCACATATCTACAGGGAGTTCAAGTTATTTTTCAATGAAAGTCAATGTGACTTTAGGTTTTCTATAGATAATCATATTGTCAACATGTTATGTTAAAGATTCAGTATCAAATTCCAGGGATTGTTGATCTATTTGATCAATAGATAGGTGTATCATGGTTCTTCGTGAGTTATTTAGGTATACGGTATGACCATTTATCTATTTAGAATCACGTTCTTTTGAAAATATCAATAATCATTTTTATGGCCATTTAAAATACGTGGTTATGAATTTTTTTCATAAAATATCTATAATAGTGTTTATGGAAGAGATGAATCTAATATTTAATAGGTATCTTGATTCAATTTTGGAAGGGTCTGTTTAATATGATTTACTGTATTCTAGGACTATGTTTGATCTTGAAGACATGCTTTAATTGATGGGTATCTTGTGGGAACATCACCTTTATACAATGTGTTCAATGTTTCATTCCACGATAAAAGAGGTACTTTCATTGGTCATGTAAATTCTGAAAGATGGGGTTTTTTTAGATCGTAAATAAATTGAATTTGTAATCTCTTAGAAACCAACAAATATAGTTTTGGATATATTTAATTCTCTTGAATTAACTGGATCTTAACGATTTTTTTCATAGTTATTTCATAAATTGCATAAAAATAATTTCATTTAAAAGGAAATGATATCCATTAAAATGGAATAATGAGTTTCATAATTCATTCCAAGAAAATATGGTTTGTCTAAAAACAAAACTTTTCCTGACATTCGTACAGTTGAACTTAATGTTTTTTGTTTATTGTGAATGATCAGGATCATTGATGGGTTTTGATCTCTGGTAGAAAGATTTTGTTGTTTCTTAAGGTTCATGAAATTTCTGGGTGTTTGAGATAAGTTACCCAAAACATTATTTTAAATTGTATTATATAATATATTCCTTGAAAACAAAACGTCATTATATTTTTGGTGAGAAATATATGGCATTTACAAACCATAAATTATTAAAATACCTTTCTTACAAATGGATTTGAATATAAAGAGACAAATATGGATGCAATATCTATATCTGATTGACTTCAATAGGATGTATACAATGGGATATGGAAATTATATATAAGATGTATTGATTAGGAGTCCATATAATTTGTTTTCCAAACAGACTTCTGATCAACTGTAGCTACTCTTATTTATAGATGATATGTATCTCAATTGTGCTAAATAATGAGATATTATGATTTTCACGCTATATTATCTTATTCAATATTTGGTTTATAAGGTTATATATAATAATACATTAGATACATAATGTTTAACCATGAATAGAAAATAAAATTGTGGGGTGGTCATTAAGGGATGGAAGCTAGATGGCAGAACCATGATTCATTTTAATGATCAGATCAGGGTTCCTCCAATCAATTTGGATAAATTACTTCATCTTGACACAATTAGATATGGTATTTTTATCATGGTATCCATAATATTTTAAAATAAAGGAGAATACTATTTTGGTTGGATGGAATAAAGAGTATGTTGGAAGAGTTTTTCTCAAGATGCCTCACCTATCAGCTAGTCAAAGTTGAGCGTCAATGAACAACTCATATATTTCAATTTTAACTGATTCAAATATCTATGTGGGATCAAATTTCCATGGATTTTATGTTAGGTATTCAATGAATGATTTGGAATAATGATCCCATGTAGTTTATTGTGGATAAACTCACTATGTTGTATCACCTCATCCCTATTCATAAATCAAATATGGTGAATAATTTTTCCAAAAATTGATATTCTAGATGTTGTAAATATGGATAGTATTCTAGTTTCACATTCTTCATAATGGGACCCAATGTTTACAAATCAGTTTTGGATTTACATATTTAAAGCACATCGAACACACATGAACATGAGAAAAACCTATCCTCTATAAACATAGGAAAAAAATCAAATGATTATCAAACCAATAGAATACTTACTGAGATATTGTGTGATGGATTTTATAGGAACATGGGAGAAGAATATACTATGATTTGATTACAAATTATATAAGGCTTATTAATCATTGATATATATGGATCATTTAAAATAAGTTTATGGTCTTCATTATCAGCATATAGTATGTTTGGTGGGACCATTTGATTCATTATTTATTGGAATATGACATGTATAAAATACAAAAATGAATACATAGATGATTATAAATTCAGTTGGTGATGATTCAGAGACTTTAGAAATCATCTGCACATCATATTTGATTACTATTATCATTTCAGGTGGTAGATCATTTTTTATTTGAGAATATATCCAATGTTTGTGAATCTTTTTTTTGTATGAATTTTACATTGTTTCCATGGTATAATATCACTTTTGAGATACTAGAATGAGTTGTTTTTTTGGATTAACAGCTAGATAAAACAATTATTTAGTTCAATGTATATTTTTTTTCTTGTATCTCAATTGTATAAGTACCATACCAATAACTACAATGTTTTTTTGGGAACTTGTTGATATGGAATGAGGAACTATATTTATTGATATTCCAATATAGATTTTGGATATGTAATAGAAGATCATATGTTGTAAATTTATTAGTTTGGTATGGGTTTTATGGTAGTATGGTAATATTTTATAGAGATACATGAAAATGTAAAAATTAAATGTTATAGTAATGTCTTGGTCTCTTCAAAATAACTTCCATCAGCCACATTGTGAGTATAGAGAGTCCCATGGTGTGTAGAATTTATCACCCATGGTTTTAGGTATAATGTCATTTTTTGTGTTTCCTAACATGATATATAATGATTGGATTAAATTTCAAGAATTTCTAGAATGATTTATGGAGGATTTTATATATTTATAGAGGTTTATATAATTAGCACATATATAAGAATAAATATAGTATAACCATATAAAAATGAATAATGATCTTAGGAGTCACATGCCAAGAACATTGCTGGATATTAGTTTGTCCAAACTGTGTGCATATGAGGAGAAAACATGTTGATCGAGATAGTGGGGAAACAAACATGGTTCGTTTTTTTGTTATACTAAGTAATCTAACCATGAAAGGGTGTGGGGTTGGGACCATAACACCACAATATTGGCATACAGTTTAAAATTTTATATGGAAAATACTATATAGCTCTCTAGATCTTGAACAATACCATACACCTAATTAGCGCACGATTTTATAAACTACTAGATGTGTTTTTATGTTTTTGAAAAATGAGTTTTAATTCAGAATAAGGTCACATGTCCATCATTATTCGTAAAATACTTTAGGACCAAAAACTCCATTCCTCTAATAGGATCCCATGAAAAATCGTTTTGACTTGAAACCATATTTTTTAAGAATTAATGTAGGATAGTGATCTTGAATCAACTATACAAAATTTTTCATCCTCATTCATCAATTTGTTTCATAGGTATACTTCTCATCTCTATAAAATCCATATATCGTGTATTTTAATAATAGATCAATGTGATTTGATGTGAATCTTGATGATATATGTTTTTTTCTATCAAAGGGAGTGATTTTATAACCAAATCATGAGTTTATTAGTTCAATTATTTGTTTTTATAATTCATTGAAAGGTATGTTGATTCTATATAATCTAGAAATGTTCCATAACTCAAAGGGATAGTTTCATTAAATGGGTTTTATTTTATTTTATAGGAATTTGAATTTTTATATAATGAATAAATCAATTTTTATTTACATTAAAAAATAGTTGTAAATAATATGGATTCTGGAAAACTCCAATTTCTTACCATTTTAAAATTATTTTCATAAAATTATAGATTGTTTTTTGATTCATTAAAAGTGTTTGATGAAATATATTTAATGGAGTAGTTCTCAAATCAAAATGAATTTGAATGGAATTTGAATAATTGTGTCAGTAATGTGGATGGTTTGTGTTAGGATGTTTCACTAACAATGTTATAAGGATTAGGGTCATAGAGTACCACTATCAATGGTAACACTACAAATGATTTTTTTATGGATGTCTGTGTATCAATGTGTGGAAAAGTATGCGAACAATAATGTAGTTATTAGATGTATTTAAGATTGGATTGATGATATTTTATGGTATTAAATCATGTATTTCACATGATGATTCATATAAAATATTCATCTACAGTTGAATTACATTATGTAAATTTCTACATCTTGTTATTGTATTAGTGGAGTGTATTGGGGTGTCTCAATGGATTCACTACTATGTTTATACTTATCCTTTCTTGGGAAATTTGGTTCACATAGAGATTTCATATAACGAGACATGAGAAATGGAAAGATATATTATATATCTAGTAATGCATATTGATACCATTGGCATGATAGGTGGTGTTGGATCTTGTAGATTTTCTTTGATGCATGTGAAAATGCCTCTTTGGGGTCATTGGGTCATATTGAATTTATATTTTATTGTTTGATATTCCAAATTCTATTGTTAACATGATACTATTATTAATTGTTTCTTGTTAGTTTGGTGGTATTACACATACACATTCATTATATAATAGAATTTATTTTGTCTATTTTTGGTTCTCTGGATATTGTATCTCTAAAGGGAAAATTATCCCCAATTTTTTCTTAGTCCTTAGGTATTTTTTTCTCACTTTTAACATAATAGTATTGTCACAATAGGTTTGTAGGAATTTTCATTTATCAATTGATTGTGTTGGTGTGAGATATTACAAATGGTATATATATTGTTTGTTCCATCTGTCACATGGGATGTTAACAAGGTTATATGAATATCATAACCTAAAATATAAAATGTAAAAATATATTACATTCATTTTCAAAAAAAAATTGAGGTTATTAGGGTGATAGTGTATAAAATTCATTTAACAAACATATATGATTGTATCCATACCATCTTCTTTGGATTGGATGATTAGTGTTTGATTACATGGATTACCAGTGAGAATTTCTTCTAGGACTATATTTGTCATTTCTAGAATAATCGTTCATAAAAATTGGTCAAATTGATATATTTTTAATAAAGTTGGGTGTATTTCTTGTGGATTAAGGTGATTTCAAATTTACCAACACTTTTGTTTTTAGTTCTAGATAAAAAAATAGGGATTTTATTTGGTTATAGAAATTTTCACCAGGTATGCATTATATGAGTTAGTATAGTAAGAGAGCTAGAAACATGGTTGAACCAGAGCTTTATGTGAACAAAAAATTATTCCAAAATACCATTCCATAATTTCACATTGTAGTAAGATGATATTGGAACAATAAACCTAAAAAATTGGACCACTCCAACAAGTTTTGGAATAAAAATCCACTAATACATTAGAGATATTCTAAACCACAAAAAGTAGAGGTCTATTTGATTTGAATGAACATAATCTTCAAATTCATGTGTACGTCGGCTGAGTATAATTTCCAAATGGAAATTTTTAAATTGGAATATCATTCTTTTAAATTGTGTTATTTAGATCCTAATGATAATGTTGACCATAGAATTACTTGGGAGTAATTTCAAGAAATGTTTAACAAAAAATTCATTCCCCACTTATTCAAAATTGTAGGTAAAATTTACTACATTAGCATGAATCATGATAATATATCTGTGAAATAGTACAATTTTTTTTTTAAATTTTCTTCATTTTTCCCTGAATTTCTCTAAGAGTGCATCAATAAAGGCATACATATTTATGTATGAGATGTTAATGGAGATTAACTCAAAGATAAATCTTTATTTTAGTACTAAATATACGAAAATGATGTATATATTGGTTGCGGGAGATAAATATATTTCTACAAATCCTGATGGATGGTGTATATTTATGACCTTGATAATAAGTGGGAACTAAAAAATCTATAAACAAGTATAATATAGACTCATACGTATATGGTGGTGGAGCATATCAAAATCATACAATAGGATTTGTCAATTTCCTTCCCAATCCCAATATAATGCCTAATTTTTTCAATATGGTTTTTCCTATTTTATGCAGGTGGAATATACAAAACGACCTAGAAAGTTTCTAAATTTTATTCATATGATACATCTTCAATATCATTTTCATAGTTTCATATACATTGGGGAGGTAAATAATTCTCTAGTTTCTTATATATCCAATTATTTGATGGGGAGATCTAGACAGAATAATTCTCTTCATCATAACTATGAAACTCAAGTTGAGTCTAGGAACACCATAACTCCCCTCGTTATGAAAACAAAATAAACAATAAATGGTAATGTATGAAGTAAAAAAATATATTTTTTGGTGAACCTATGATCATGGATGATGAATATAAACCTTTAATGTGTAATTCATTTAATTATACTATTTGGAAAACAGTTATTAATATGTGTCCATACCACTATTATAGAACTAATCTTGTAGTGGATAATATGGGTTATCATGTTTGAATGATTCCATAATTTATGATCTATTCAACACCCCTAGTAAAATAGGAATGTCGATCATCAATGTGTGCATCATGTTTGATAACAATCAATGGGGAAGAAGTTGTTTTAGATTTATATATTCTTAAAATGGATATTTATTACCAAATAACGGAATGAGTTATTTTATGACCTTTATGGTCCACTTCAAATTTAATGGATAGCATTTAGATTGAATCATTTTAATGTAATTAAGGATCCCATTAAATGAGATTTGGTTTTGGATGAATGCGATAAAGGTAAACTAGTTCCAGTAGTTGGGAAAATCACTAATATTTTGGAAATAATATATATTTCTTCTATTTTTGAGATTGGAAATAGATATTTTGTATATATGTTTTACAAATATAATGATGAATTTCTTAAAAATAACATAATGATACCCTCCAAAATAGATGCCCAATTTATGATTTATCCCATCGCAAGGACAAGTCCTATTTCTTTTCCTTCTAATTGGATGGTACCAAAAAATTATTGGAATTGAATTTCTTACTAGATTAGTTAGAATTTAAAGGATTCATTCAACAAAACACATCTATGTAAATATCACATATTAATTTTTTTTAAAAATATATAACCCTTCATATTTTTTTAGTTTATCATAATGTAATAATTGTTATTGGACAATGAGCATGTACCCATGTGGTGTAGGATCCTTCTTGGCATCCAAAAAACCTAGGATCAAATCTAGACAGGGAAGAATTTCTAGTACTATAGAAGGTGGCACTTTTGCGGTACAATATCAACGAAGGAACTATTGAAGTGATGAAATTGTAGCGATAGAGGCACTGTAGTGGTGGAGGCACAATATTAAGTACTATAGTGGTGGTGTCACTATAGCAGGTAATGCCGCAGTTAGGATACAACAGTAGTACTTTTCACTGAGGGGTCATTTGTTCCAAAAAAATGGGCTTTCATGCATTATTTTCAGGCCACTGGGCCTTGGGCCTTTGGGCTATGTAATGGGTTTCCCTCTACCGAGTCATAAAGAGGTCTTTTCATTAAATAATAAATTGAGGCTTTGGCCGCAACCTTTTATAAAAAAAGTTGTGGTGAGGAATCTATTCCCACATCCTTGAATTGATTCATTGTTTAATAGTATATGGATATCACATTAGTTGTCTAAAATTGATTGACGATAAGGTTCTAACCTTTTGTGAATTTGGATGGAGGATCTACCAATAATGGACATCAATAGATTTTATGGACAGTATAAGTACATGCTAATTCTATTTGGTCTTATGAATGAAACAATTATGTTTTCAAAATGAAAAATGAGATATTTAAGGGGTATAATGATTCCATTGTAGTGGATTCTATTTTTAATTATTGTGTGTAATATTGGATTACAAATGTTCATGGATAATAATTACAAATAGTGTGTGACATATTATAAGAACATTATCTTTATGATAAACATTCACGGAGTTATATCTATATATAAGAGATATATTTCCTTGGACATGGAATTTAGGAAATAGAATTTCCATGTATCCAAAAAAATATTTGTTTTTATCTCTTTGGAACCATCAAATAATCTTTTTGAAATTTTTAATTTTCATGTATTAATATGATACTCTCGATTATTTTTTATTACCAACACTTTCTTAGTAATTACATTTTGGAATGGGAATGGTTCTCTATTCAAATTGATTGTTGAGTTCACTAAATATTTCTTGGAGATTAAGGTTAGGATTAAATCAGCACATATCCTTGCAATTATAGAGATATGACAATGGTATGTGATACAATCTAATGCATAATGTTTTAGGTTGGTTTTTTCTCTCTGGTAGAGTGATCATGTTGTTTCATATGGATCATGATAGACATTGGTTCATGAAAAGATTTATCCCATGCATGATTTAGTATTATATATTTTAATTAATTCCCTAAAAAACTAGAATCATTATATTTACAGTTTTCAATTTATGGTTTTTGTGGATCACAATATCCTGAAACAGATTTTCTCAAAAAGACATTTGATTCTGTGAAAAACTAATACATGTAATATTAGTATATTGTTACTTCTTATTGATGTGTACACCCAAAAGGATTATTTTATAATCAATTCATTGATTATGAATTCATATAATTAGTTGGATATTATGATTTAATATTTATGGAAACAACTTTTGAATATTGATTATATCAATAAATATTGTGCGAAACAAGGTGACATTACGGTTATATTTCATATTTATCTCATTTCAATTTTTTTTTGATTAGGTTATAGTTGCTCAGACATCTATTACTCAATGTTTAATCAGGAGTTAAAAACATAATAATCATGGGAGCATTTAGGTATAAACTCTAAATGGGAGAATTGTGATATGTTTTACAGATTAGATTTTGGGTCCACTATCCCTTTAATAACAACATCATAATAGAACCCACCATTCGAGGGGGATGTTCATCATTGAATTGAAGAGATGTATAATAAATAGAGTGAACGTTCATGGTTGGATGGATTTAAGAGGAATGTAGTAATTTTTCTATCAACATGCATCCTCTATCACGAAATCATGAACGACGAAAATTGACTAGCTAATATATAGAAATTTTTACTGATTCCCATATTGATATAATAGAATACAAACAAGGGGAATATAAAATGTCCTCCAATAATGGATTACAAAATTGATTCAATATGGTTTATTGTGGACTATTTCATTGAATTAAACTCACATAATCTATATTCATTAATCTAATATGGTGAATGATGTATCCAAACTCTAAATTAGGGATGAAGTGACATTTAACGACGTTCTAGTTTCAATAGTTTTTGAACTATACCACATGTATATATCTCTATTTTGGTTATCCTCATTGAAATACCTTGGAACTCATCAAAACAAGGGAAATAATTTTCAATCTCTAACAGATTAAAAATTCAAATGGAAAAAAAATTAAAAGACATGAATACATATTTTATAATGTAATTTTGAGTCTACTAGGAGGACAATATATCATCAAAGGAGTTCTCATACAATATCTGTTATCAAGGCTCGAAAAATATGAATCATTTAATTGAAATAAATGGTTTTTTAGTTCTTTATCTACATTTATGGGTTGAAACGGGTGAGACTTCACATATTAGACCAATCCATGTCCATGAAACAATGTAGAATATTCAGATTACCAAAAGTGAAATGGAGAAGGATCATATTAATTTGAAATTGTATATGGATCCATAATTAAGAAAGATATAATTTGAGTCATTTGATCAAGTTTTCAGGAAAATCTCTATAATGGTAGGGTTCATCATTTTGGTATGCAAGGAACATATTCTCTTTGATACATGTGATCTTTTGAGATACATTAATGAGTGGGTAAGGGAGCATATCTAGTGAATTTAATTCCATGATTTAGAATCATGAAAAATTTAATATATTTATTGCAATTAAATAAATACAAACTTTGTCTGAACCATGTGATTTTATGGTCCCATGACTATCTAAAATGAGATACTATGTTGATTCATGTGAATCTAGGAATTTTGGAGAATTAAAGAATTCTCTTGGGTGAGAATAAATTTAATTAGTCTGCATTTTTTGAGATCGAGATCATATTAAGGAAGAGAAATGGTACCCTGTAAGTGATATCATAGACCACTATCCTGAACTCTTGAAGAACAAGAAATGGGTCCCTATATTCTGAGGATGAAAAGACCAATGGTAGAGATAATGTAATACCCTTAATTTCATGTACAATTACATAATAATTTTTATGTTAATTTTATATAATTGTTGGGTTACATTTCAAATATATAAAGAATATTTTATGATATTATGGGAGTTCTTATAGAAGATCATGATTAGTATAAACCATTCCCTAACTCTAGGAAGTAGTTCAAGGTGATATTGGGAGACATTGAACTACCATACTATTAGAGAAATTTTTTTTCTGAATAAATTAAATTCTAGGGGAAAGAAGGAAGATATAGATTCTATAGGAATTTTTTTTTGAATTAAGTTTTAAATATTGAGATCTAACAATGTTATTGTGTTCCCTTGGGATAGTGGCACCACATGTTTAGCACATGATTTTCCAAACCACGTGACATAAATTTTGAATCTCCCTAGATCATTTCTAGTAGCATTTTCACGGTTTCAGCACTGTGCAACCAAATTTGTGACCAAACCATATGATGTGTAGTTATAGATCCAAAAATGTCCATTAATTTTTGTTAAGGGCCTTAGACCATCATTATTCTCCAATTCATATATGTTTTTGAACTCCATTCCTATTCTAGGATCTCAATATAATTCCCTTTCACTAAGAATTGAATTTTTATAGAATCAAAGTGAATTGAGGATCTGGAATAATTTGTATGTCTTTTTACAACATTTTTATTAATTATTCTTATTTTATATGCACATATAATATCTATAGTATCTATTGATTAGTGTGATTAAGGATATATATATATATATATATATATGTCTGTGTGTTTGTTTGTGTGTGTGTGTGTTTGTGCTATAAATTCAATATTGATGTGATATTGTTGTTTCTTTTGAACCGAAGTTCTTATCATCCCATATATTTAGGTTCATTGTTTTTTCATCATTTTTACCATCCAATGAGAGGTAGAAGGATTCTCTATGATCTCCATTTATTATATTGAAAAAAAATTGTTTTATAAAATGGTTATTCTTTTATTTTCTATGGGGTTTTAGGTGATATCATCATGTACCCCATTTTTTCATCATTTTAAAAAAGTGGAAAATTACATAGATTTTGGAAAAAAAACGTTTTCATATATAGTTATAATTGATTTATAGTGAATTACATGATTTTTTTGAGTGATTTAATGAATTTTATGAAATTACCTTAAAGTTAGAGTTGTTTTATGTAAATTAATTTTTATGGTATTACAAAAATGTGGGTAGGCATGTGTTCAAAGTGGATAGGCTATTGTAAAAAGTTCAACCATAGAAGCAGGAAGGATTTTGGTAATTGAGTGTCACCACCATTGTTAACCACATGATTGGGTGTATAGAAGAACATATGTGTGGGAACCTAGGAATTTTTATTACAAGTATTAATGAATGGTTAGAAGAATTTTTATGGTCCTCTCACATGTATTTCACATTCAGTAATATATAAATAGTTTAACAACATTTAAAATTTTAAATATAAAATGTTCTAATCAGTTCATACCCTATTGGAATGTGTTGGATATTATCACATGATTTCTTACTAGGTTTATACACACCCCATACATTTTCACATTGGTGTTTTTTCTATTTCCATATATATAAACATTAAAAAAGTAATTCTATCTTGTTTCTCTAGATTTGAATTTTCTAATTTTTATCATTGTATGCTATGTTGGTGTAGGGACCCGAATCTTGACATACATGGACATTACATTACTTTTTCGGAATAATTAATACATGACAAAAACAGTCACACAAGGACTATAATAGTTTAGTGTCTTTGGAAACTCTGAATGTAATCTTCTAATCGTGGTGAAAGATCTTCAACATCTCCCATAAAGATCTTTCCCTTTTGGTTTTCTTACCTAAAAACTTTCTTTAAATCCTAAGGAAAAGAAAACAAACAATGGGTGAGCACAAATTCTCAGTAAGGGTAAGCATGGATAATATAAAACAAATCATATACATTAGAACTTAAAAACATGAACATAATTTTTAAACATCAATATCTTGGGCAATGACATAAAACATGGCAGTACATAAGTCATAGATCATAAAAAACATTAATCATGATAAAATAGAATGGGAATAAAACATTTTATTGTGGTAACCATTAATAACATTATATGATTTCCATAGTAGCCAAGGCATTGCAGCCAAGACAATCTTAGTGGACAAAATCCCTTT
This sequence comes from Viscum album, assembly GCA_963277665.1. Taxonomy (NCBI): domain Eukaryota; kingdom Viridiplantae; phylum Streptophyta; class Magnoliopsida; order Santalales; family Viscaceae; genus Viscum; species Viscum album. The sequence goes on from OY728120.1 coordinate 1,175,047,040, forward strand.
CTGAATCGAGTTCACTCCTCGTTCGAGTCCTGTATTACTGAACTGGATTAACTTACTGTTCCATCCATGTCTATCTCATGAGATATAAATCATTACCCAATGAATTGGAAGGAGATATAGGTCCCACCATACTCATAATGAAATAATTCTTACTTGTTCCACAAAATAAACATAATTCATTCATCATAAACGAAATAATAAAATGGGCTTCATAAAAATCATCCCATCATAACTTAATCCATATAAAACAAATGGATATCATTTCATAATAAGAAAATTGAAACCATGTAAATCATAGAGACATTATACTTGAAAGATACATTTATGAAATAATGTCATCTTAGATGGAAAATGGTTTTGATAAAACACTTGAGTTGAATTGTTGAGGAAAATATCATTTCTTCTTCAAAATCAATTTCTTTTCACAAAACATCATGAAATTTGAAAACAAAAATATTTTTTTTTGAAAATAGTCATGAAATACATTTGAGTTAGATTCATGAAAATAAGGCTTTATAAAACCGCAAAAATATGTTCTTGCCGTATAAGTTAAAAATAACATTCTTATCGTACTTTTTTCGGAAAAGTCACAAAGTACCTTGTATGGTAAAAAAAGAAATATTTCATACATACCATGTAGTAAAAGTGAAAAATGGTTAAAACTTACTTTAACCATACATGAAACCATTTTTAGGAAACATGTAAATGGATGATAATAATAACTCCAGTAAATACTTACGAATAAACAATCTTGGATAAGAACGAGATTGGAATAGTTATCCCCTACCTTAGGTCCAATATGCTTCGTACCTATATGAACATACCGTATAATGATTTATATAATTTCATTGACTTATTAAATAATCATATTCATTGTTATTATATCATATATGGTTTACTTATGACTTTATATTACTCGTTCTTTTGTAAATCCCATCTTAATGCAACATTTTGGGTAAAATCATCTTATTTATAGTATGTGTTTGGAATTGTTGTTCTTGATGTTATTATTTCTTATATCAAGATTTACTTACTTCCAGAATGAAAATAATGATTTATATATCATATATATTCATTAAATATGATGCATATACATGTATTTATAATAGTACATAACATATGGAGGTAATAAATGAAATGCACCGTTCATGGAGACGGTAAGCCATACGTACGCATGAACGCTACTTTCATTTATATTTATTATATAAATGGAATATGTATAAAATAATTCCAGTATAATATAATATATAATATCATTAACTACATCCTTTATACATCCCACATAAGGCATTAACGAATCACATCACATTGAGGGGGCGGTAGTCCGCACTTCCTCAAATGAGATCATCGTATTTACACACTATGGAAACCATAGAGGCTTGATATAATTTGGAAGTAAAGAAGAATAAGGAAATTAAAAACATAATATATATCATATACAAATACAGTTCCATCATAAAATACCCCATGAGAGGCGGTAGAAGAAAATCGAACAATCATCATTTCGGGAGGCGTTAGTTTTCCATCCACAGAAAAAATATGTTCTTCATCCATTAGGAAGAGGTGTGTGGAAGTGTATTTAGAATACTTCTCATAAAAAAATCCTAGTGTATTTAGGATACTTGTGTGGTCACAAAAAAAGGATTAAAAAGAGTTTAGGGGTTGGATAAGTAGAATAAAATAAAACAACTTAAGAGAAATTGTTACCTTTAATTTGGGTAACTTCCTTTGGATTGAACCAGAAGGACTTCTTGGAGTTCTTGATGCCTAATGTAAGGCTTCAAGGGTGAGAAGAGGGATGTATAGAGCTTAATTAGTCTGAGTTTGGATGAGCCAACTGGCTTGAGAGGTGTTTGGAATTGCATAGAAGTGGTCTCTTTTTATAATGGAGAGGAGGGGCTCTTTAGGAATGTGTGAAAACATTATTTTATTATAAACATATATTTGGTTTCAAGAGGTCAAAAACAAATTAATTTCGAATATATGATGACTCATATTCGAAATTAAATCATCCAATAGTAATTTGACAGGTTTTAGATAATATTTTAATCATTATAATCTTATAAATTTAAATAATTTATTGATGAGGTAAAGACTGCATCTCTATTGTGTCATAAATAATTTAATTTATATGACATCTAGAAATTATTAAAAAATTACCAAAATTTAGGAAACATTTTTAGGTTTCCAATTAATATTTATAGTCGAAATGATAATTTATATAGCCCCTTATAATAATTAATCACTAAAATACTTTTGTTAATGCCAATTTTGTCTTTACATTAAATTAATTAATCTAATGTGTCATTGTCATTCATAAGTGGCTCCATGGGGTCCCAAAATCGACCCAAGGATACCCATGGTCTTCCATTACTCTTCTAATAAGGTTTGTACATGTTTTAAGGTAATTTTGAATTATTATAATATTCTTTTAACCTTGAATTACCCTATTTACTTTTAACCGTGGTAAATAAAAGTACAAAGTTACTATTCACCAAAAATTATTTTTATCTAATTGAACAAAATTTTATTCCTTTATATTAACCATGTCTCTCGGATTTTCGAAATTCAACTCACAAAAGCGGTAAAATTATGTTTTATGAACAATTGCAAAAGCCCCTAGGAGGTGGGTAAAAGACAGTGAAAAGTTCAATACAATTTATATAAATCTAAATTTTTTTTAAAAATTATTTCAATGAATTTCATTGAAAATATATAATTATTATTTATATATTTTTACCTAAAATAAATTTAAATCAAATAAATGATTATTTAAATAAATAGTCGGTTTTAACCAAAAACTCAGTGTTTTAACTATTCATAAAAAATTGAAGTTTTTCAGAAAAATACCAAAAATTCAGGCTAGGCTTTATTTGATATTCCTAATTCAAAAATGATTTATATTTTTCCAAATTCAAAACATATAATTTGAATTAATTAATTTTAAAATTAATTACCGTTATCCAATCAAATAGCATGTTTTTACCAAACAATAACTATCAAAAGATCGACAATTGTTTATGTCCAAATTCAAAGTGAAATTAATTCCAATGACCAAAATTTGATTAAATGGTAAAAATATATTCTAATTAAACTTTAAAAGAAATTAAAAAGATAATATAACCATTTAAATTATTAGGATGAAAAAAGTTGTTTTTAATTAAAATATAGTGTGCTTTTACTATTCATCAAAATATGAAAGTTATCAGAACAATATGGAAAATTTATCCAAATTAAATTTTTATATCTGGATTCCATGGAAGAATTTTATTTTGTCAAATTTAACTTTAAAACATGTCAGAAACTAGATTTAATGTGGGTGCGCCATCAAAAGGTGGTAAAACTGCATTTTTTTAAAAATACTTCTTTTATCCAAAAAATGGATTTTGTTTTCATACCTCATTCTAGAAAATTAGTAAGATGAATTATAATGTTATAAAATTCAAAATTCAGTTAATACTATTCATAACGGCTAGTATATAATATTATTACAATATATCGTTGTTTACTGAAACCCGGTATTGCGTACTACACACGCTATCGAGGAAGGTCCCGATTGTGTGTAATGCAAGCCAAGTCAGGGTTGTGTGTTGTGAATGACTCCTTTGTTGTTTTTTTACAACATAATCCAACATTTTTTCATTTATACATTGAATATATATATATACACACACTCAATGTTGCGTAGAATGACTATTGTCAAAAGAACTTGAAATTGTGTGTAACACAATCTAAGAATAGTGTTGTGTATACTGCAAGCTAATACGGTGTTGCGTATAGCACAAGATAATCTTGGTGTAGCATAAAACAAATGACATCAAATAAAATAAATATAATACTAATCATAAAATCTCGGGGTGTTACATTATACCCCCCTTAAAATGAATTTTTCCCTCGAAATTTGTCGGGGTTATAAATGGTTTACTACTTGAAAGTATCTTTCATAGAAACCCTCATCGTAAAAAGGAATACCAAAACATGACTTTAAAAACTAAGGTATGAAACGTAATGGTTACACAAATTAACATATCACTGGGTTTCCACATATGAGAACATAGGTGAAAATATGGATATGGAAGAGAAATATAACCATCAACTTCTGATGAAGAGTGGTTGAGGACATGGATATGAAAAAGCCAAGAATCACAAAGCCATAAATTTGTAAAGATCTAAGGTACCATCTGATTAATCAGATCAGAGAGTACTAGGACAACATTTTTTTCGTTTTCAAGATCATTTCCCTAAAGTTGAAGAATTTGAATTAGAAGAAATACTTATTTATTTCTGTATCATCTCACCGTTGCTCATGCCTCAAACAATTTCCACATCATCTCTTAATGAAATGATGATGAATTTGTCTTCTATGAAGTGTTAGTAGATTATGCAATAGAATGATAGGTCATTCCATCTATTTCTATCGCAAAAAGTTTAGCACAATTTATTAAATATACACAAGTCCATCTATGCTGAGATTAATCGTATATGGTTGCTAAAATGGACTTATACTTCAGCTATCATAGCGCTTAATAAAATAAAACTAGTTTCTACTAACCAGGGACTTCTTGTAGGCTAGTGGTAGGCGATAAATACCTATCTCACTTTGGTTGTGGGTTCGATTCCCGCATCCTTCTCCGTAGCAACGGGTTGTCACCCGTCCTATGGGTTGTCACCCGTCCTACGGGTTGTCCTTTTTTCAAAAACTATAATATTATAACATTATATCAATAATATTGAAAAAAAATTCTAGCCTTACACAATTCTAATTTATGTTCAATATAATCCATTCAAATCTTTTGGGTTATCCAAAATACTTCTTTCCAAACTCATAGTATAAAGAGAACAATTACTAAAAAGGTCATATAACAAGCATGTGAATACCATCATTTATCCCTCATATATCTTGTTGGTCACATTCCAATCATGTGAATACATTAATCATGTATTCTTTTGAAAATGAATACCCATTGAACCTTAGTGAAAACTTGAATGCTGTCAAAAGTTAACTCTTTCCACATAACAAAATCCAAAAATTCTATATACTCAATCCACGATATAACATGGTCCTTATATCCTTCATGATCTCATGAATACTGTCAGACATTTCATTTTCTCCTTATCCCTTCATTATGCGCATATAATCTTATTTCCAAAAATATCTCAATCACTTTTCATGGTTACCGGTTCCATAAAATTATTGAAAACCACAATATACCAATACATAAATATTCCAATATTCCACGATACTATATACAACATTATTTTGGAATCCCGTTATGTAAACACTTAATCATTCCACCTAATCGTTTTCATATTAAACATCGCTAATAGTGATCGCATGTGACTTCCCTTTTTTACTTTTCCTTAAGTGGTTTCTCATGTCGATCATCATTAACCCTTGGATTAGGGAATTTATTAGCATAATCCCCATTTCATTGCACTTGAATCATTGAAGTGTTGGTGGTGCGTTCTCTGCATTATTTTCTTTATTCACATCATTAGCAACCCTTTTTCCATTACTTCAACCCTCAGCTGATCGATGACCTTCTATTCCATACTTAAAACATTTTCTAGTCGCATTAATAAAATCTCCACAATGCTTCATTCCACACATTGAGCATAAAGAAACATCCATCTTCTTTTCACCATTGTTCTGAGATTTCTCCTTGAACTCAATATTTTGTTTCATTCCAACCCATGAGATGGATATATAACACCAACTTCCATTTCTACCTTGATATTACAATGCACAATTTCTTCATAGCTACTAAAGCTTATTATACCTAATGCCCTTAGAAGACTTTCTTTTAAGCCACTAAATAATCAATCAACGATACTTTCAGGTTGGAAGATAATGCCAGATGCATACCTTGCATGCCTTGTAAAATTTGCTTCGTATATACCAACAGATTCATCATCATTTTGCTTAAGCTCATGGAACTCAGTTTCTATATTTGTTCGAAGAATACGAGGGAAGTACTTACTGAAAATCAAGATCTTGAACTCATCCCATTCCATGGATTCAATTTCATCTTGGGGCCTTGTATTCTTAATTAGAGTCCACCACTAGACTGCTTCACCTTCTAAATGGTAGACAGCTAGAATGACTTTATCATTTTCCGAACATCATTGTATGGAAAATATCATTTCAATTGTACTAATCCATTGTTCAGCAACAAGTGGATCAGAAGACCCATTGATAGAAGGTGGACGTTGCCTCATGAAGGACTCAACAAAATATTGTTCCCTTATCTGCTCATTGGGAAGTCCAGAATGATTCATATCTTCTGTAATTATACAAATAAGATTTTTCACTCCATCTCCCATAACATTGGGTTGTTCAGGAGGACAGTCATTGCATTTTCCATTACATCAATCAACATGGTTCCTTCGGTTTCCATCCATCATCTAAAACCCAAAAAGAATAGTGTGAGAGGAAAAAATCATGCTATGGAAAACAAAATAATAAAGGGAGATTACCTTAGATATCTAACATCTTAGGTTTAATTCTAATATCATTTCCATAATTCTAGGACTATAACCTATACATATACTTAACCTTAGTGACATCCCTAGAGAAACCTTAGAAATATCTCTAGAGATCTGACTAATGTTTTTGCATCCTAGTTTCCAAAGGTTAACTAAACCATTCCACTGATACCAACTGTAGAGACCAGAATCTTGGCGAACATGGACATTACATTACTTTTGTGGAATACTTAATACATTATAAAAACAGACACACAAGGACCGTACTAGTTTAGTGTCTTTGGAAACTCAGAATATAATCTTCTAATCGTGGTGAAAGATCATCAACTTCTCCCATAAATATCATCCCCATTTGGGTTTCATACCTAAAAACATTCTTTAAATCCTAGGGAAATGAAAAAAAATAAAGGGTGAGCACAAATTCTTAGTAAGGGTAAGCATGGATAAAATAAAAAAATTCATATACATTTGAACTTAAAAACATGAAGATAATGTTTAAACATCAAAATCTTGGGCAATGACATAAAACATGGCAGTGCATAAGGAATATATCATAAAGAAACATCAATCATGATAAAATAGAATGGGAATACAACATGTGATTGTGGGAACCATTAAGCACATGATATGATTACCATAGTAGCCAAGACATTGCTTCCAATACCATCTTAGTGGACAATGTCCTTTTCTGAATCGAGATCACTCCTAGTTCCAATCCTGTATTAGTGAACCGAATTAACTTACCATTCTAGCCATGTCTATCTCATGAGATATATATCATTACCCAATGCATTGGAGGGAGATATAGGTCCCACCCATCTCATAATGAAATCTTTCTTACGTGTGCCACAAAATAAACATATTTCATTCATCATATCCCAAAGAATAAAATGGGATTCATAAACATCATCCCATCATAACATAATCCATATAAAAAAATGGATATCATTTCATAATAGGAAAAGTGAAACAATGTAAATCATAGAGATATTATACTTGAAACATACACATATGAAATAAATTCATCTTAGACGGAAAAGGGTTTTGATAAAACACTTGAGATGAATTATTGTGGAAAATATCCTTTCTTCTTCCAAATCATTTTCTTTTCACAAAATTTCATTCAATTTTAAAACAAAAATTTTTTGTTGAAAATAATCATGAAATCTTTTGGAGGAAGCTTCATGATAATAAGGCTTTATAAAACTTTAAAAATCTGTTCATGCCATATAAGTTAAAAATAACATTCTCCTCATACTTTTGTCGTAAAATTCAAAAAGTACCTCGTATGGTAAAAAAAGAAAGATTTCATACATACCATGTAGTAAATGTCAAAAATGGTTAAAAAGGACTTTAAAAATACATGAATCCATTTTTAGGAAACATGGACATGGATGATAACAATAACCCCAGTAAATACTTACGAATAAACAATCTCGGATAAGAATGAGATTGGAATAGTTATCATTTACCTTAGGTCCAATATGCTTCACACATATCCGAACCTCCTGTATAATTATTTAAATAATTTCATTGACTTATTAATGAATAATATTCATTGTTATGATATCATACATGGTTTACATATGACTTTATATTACCCGTTCTTTTGTAAATCCCATGTTAAAGCAACATTTTGGGTAAAATCATCCTATTTATTGTATGTGTTTGGACATGTTGTTATTGATGTTATTATTACTTATTTCATGATTTACATACATAAATAATGTAAATAATGATTTATATATCATATATATTCATTATATATCCTGAATATACATGTATTTATAATAGTACATAACATATGGAGGTAAGAAATGAAATGCACCGTTCATGGAGACGGTAAGTCGTACGTACGCATGAACACTAATTTCATTTATATTTATTAATTTAATGTAATAGGTATATTATAATTACAGTATAATATCATATATAATATCATTAACTCCATCCTTTATACATCCCAGACAAGGCATTAACGAATCACATCACTTTAAGGGGGCGGTAGTCCGCACTTCCCCAAATGAGATCATCATATTTACCCACTATAGAGACCATAATGGTTTGATATAATTGGGAAGTAAAGAAGAATAATGAAATAATAAAAATAAAATATATCATATATAAATACAGTTCCATCATAATGGCCGCCATGAGAGGAGGTAGGAGAAAATCGAACAATCATCGTTTCGTGAGACGTTATTTTTCCATCCACAGAAACATTATGTTCTTCATCCATTAGATAGAGGTGTGTGTATGTTTAGTTATAATCATTCTCATAACAAAAAAATAGTATATTTATGATACTGGTGTTGTTACAAAATAAAGGATTAAAAAGAGTTTAGGGGTTGGAGAAGTAGAATAAAATAAAACAACTTAAGAGAAATTGTTACCTTTAATTTGGGTAACTTCCTTTGGATTTAACCAAAAAGACTTCTTGGAGTGACTTATACCTAATGTAAGGCTTCAAGGTGTAGTATAGGGATGTAGAGAGCTTAACTTGGTCAGAGTTTGGATGATAAAAATGGCTTGAGAGGTGTCTGGAATTGCATAGAAGTGGTCTCCTTTTATAATGGAGAGGAGGGGCACTTTAGGAAAGTGTGAAAACATTATTTTACTATATACATATATTCGGTTTCATGAGGTCCAAAACACATTAATTTCTAATATAAGATGACTCATATTCGAAATAAACCCATCAAATAGGAATTGGACAGGTTTTGTATAATATTTTAATCATTATAATCTTATTTATTTAAATAATTTATTGATGAGGTAAATAGTGCATCAATATTGTGTCATAAATAATTTAATTTATATGACGTTTAAAAATTATAAAACAAATCCCAACATGTATAAAATCGTTTTATATTTCCAATGATTATTTATAGTCGAAAAGATAATTTATACAGCCCCTTATAAAAATTAATTACTAAAAGATTTTTGTTAATGCCAATTTTGTCATTACATTAAATTAATTAATCTAATGTGTCATTGTCTTTCATAAGTGACTCCATGGGTCCCAAAATCTACCCAAGGATTCACATGGTCGACCATTACTCATCCAATAAGTTTTGGACAGGTTTTAAGGTAATTTTGAATTATTATAATATTCTTTTAACCTTGAATTACCCTATTTAATTTTAACCGTGGTAAATAAAAGTAAAAGGTTACTATTAACCAAAAATTATTTTTATATAATTAAACCACATTTTACTCCTTGATATTAACCATGTCTATCAGAGTTTTTATATTCAACTCACAGAAGCAGTAAAATTATGTTTTATGAACAATTTCAAAAGCCCCAAGGAGGTGGGTAAAAGAATGTGAAAAGTTCAATACAATTTTTATAAATTTAAAATTTTTATAATAAGATTTCAATTAATTTCATTGAAATTATATAAGTATTATGTATCTATTTTGAACTAAAATAAATATAAATCAAATAAATGATTATTTAAATAAAAAGTCAGTTTTAACCAAAAACTCAGTGTTTTCACTATTCATCAAAAATTGAGGTTTTTCAGAAAAATACCAAAAATTCAGCCTAAGATATATTTTATCTTCCTAATTAAAATATGATGTCTATTTTACCAAATTAAAATCATAGAAGTGGAATTAATTAATTTTAAAAGTAATTCCTGTTATCAAAACAAATAGCGTGTTTTTTAGAAACAATAACTATCAAAAGATCGACACTTGTTTATGTCCAAATTCAAAGTGAAATTAATTCCAAGGACCAAAATTGGATTAAATGGTAAAAATATATTCTAATTACACTTTAAAACTAATTAAAAAGAAAATCTAACCATATTAATTATTGCGATGAAAAATGTTGTTTTTAATTAAAATATACCGTGTTTTTACTATTCTTCAAAATATGAAAGTTATCAGAATAATATGAAAATTTTATCCAAATTAAATTTTTAAATCCTGATTCCAACGAAGAATTTTATTTTTTCAAATTGAACTTATAAACATGTCAAAAACTATATTTAATGTGGTTTTTCCATCAAAAGGTGCTAAAACTTCATTTTTTGAAAATACATCTTTTATCCAAAAAACGGATTTTGTTTTCATACCTTATTCTAGAAAATGTGTAAGATGAATTATAATGTTATAAAATTCCAAATTCAGTTAATACTATTCATAACGGCTTGTTTATAGTATTTTAATAATATATCATTGTTTTGTGAAACCCGGTATTGCGTACTACACACGCTATCGAGGAAGGTCGTGATTGCATGTAATGCAACCCAAGTCAGGGTTGCAGGTTGTGCAAGACTCCTTTGTTGTTTTTTTATAATAGAATCCAACCATTTTTCATTTATACATTGAATATATATATACAGTCAATGTTTTGTAGAATGACAATTATCAAATGAACTTCAAATTGTGTGTAACACAATCTAAGAATAGTGTTGCGTATACTACAAGCTAATACGGTGTTGCATATAGAACAAGATAATCATGGTGTAGAATAAAACACATGACATGAAATAAATTAAAAATAATACTAATCAAAAAATCTCAGGGTGTTACAGTTGGAGTATAGATATAGTTCATGATTTATTTTGAATCATGACACTATGATGTATTAGAGTCTTGTTGCCTCTTATTTTTTTTAGTTTTCTTCCTTGATACATTGTTACTATGATTTTTACTTCAATTGGATTATTGTATTGGATTATACTACTTATACTCATGCATTAAATAAGAGGATTTTTTATTTATTTTAAATTATTTGTTTGATATATCATTAAAAGAAAAAATTATTATGTAATGTGTAGAAAATACCATTGATTTATTTTCATATGTTTGTGTCTTGGGGATGTAACCTATGTTTATTCTCACACTATCTCTTCAAAAGACATTATGTTGGGTAGGTATGTTATAAATTGTTTCAGTATGGGTCTATTTTTCAATATATTAGAATGGTATAAAAGACATAGAAACATAGAAACCTGAAATATGTAGATAAAAAATACATATCTATACTTTTTTGGATAAATATAAAATTACATGGTGGTCTTGGTATAGTTTATTTAATTAAATTTCTAGGTTTCTTATTATATCATCTTCATGGGATCAACCAATTATTTTTTAATAACATCCATTTTAGTGAAACATCCATCGAGGAATGCATCTTTTATTCTATGTTTAATGATTTATAAAAATAATTAAAAATAATAATTTTTCAATCCACATGGATTCTATTCTAGTGGATTATATTGATTTGGAATTTATTATTCCTTTAGTTTCTATAATGTGATAACTTAATGGTTTTCTATACATATTTAAACTATAATTGGGTATAAATCATAAGAATCAAAAATAAATTGTTTTATGAATATGTTGTTTCAAATGATCCATAAGTAATCCACTAACTTTTCCAAAGCATCAATCAAAAATTTCATGTCATACATAGATTAAATAGGAGATACGAACAATGAAAATTGTTCCGGTCCATCCATTTTTAGAAGAAAAATACACTAGAAATTAAGAATGATTTAAAAAATTAAAAATTAGATAACTGACTGAGTAGAATGTACAAAATCATAAAATTAAATTGTAAAATGACTGAGAAAAATGTTAAGCTAGAATATTATATCCTTCAAGATCTTAAACAGAAAGGGTGGTATTTAGATATAAAATATAATGTCCACGAAGAAATTACATGAGATAAATTTGATGATTTTTAAAAAACAATAATATCCTCAAAAATTATAAATTGGATGAAAAAAATAATTTATTCATATTGAATCATGAGAATTAATTTGTATAAAATTTTGTAGATATCATGATGAATATAGGAAACATTTCCATTTAAGTTAATTACATTTCATCCTTAAAGGCCCAAATAATTTAATTTTTGATGCTACTGGGGATTCAGTAAAAGTTTTTTTTTTCTTTTTCTTGTTGATTATATGGAAATGAATAATAGAGTGATATTGTACAAAAGAGATATTTCTAGAAATGTAGCTTATGAGAGTATTTCTATAACCATCTGAAAAGGTGGAATCTCAAACATGGGTAATAAAAATATGTGGGACACCAACATTCATTGTTGTGGGGAACCTTATAATAAGTCCACAAGATCAGTTAATTTCCCTCCACGACCCAATATTAAGCCTGTTTTTGTTCATTTTGGTTATACTTCTCATAATAAGTGATATTGTATGGAACAACCTAAATCTTGTCACAACATTAATCATATGTGGTATCTCTAGTATTATTGTCATTGCTATCCAAAATCAAGTGTGGGAGATGCATCACATGTTTATCATACATCCTATGATTCAATAAAGAAATATCATTAGAATAAATCACATTCTAAAAAATGGGAATGCCAAGGAGATTCTAGGAACACAATGTCTCCACAGGTAATGCATAATCATCAAGGAAGGACATATTCTATTTGAGATAATAATCATCATTATGGTTCTGAGAAATTGAATGTGTATGACCAATCTTAGCCTCTGATAATGTCAGAAATATTTTTTTCAAATTCCAATCTCAATTAATGCTTGTATCATATGTTTTCATCCCACTCTTATATATCTTCACATATAGTTTACCATATGTGGTTGTTTTTTGAAATGATATATTTTTATGAATATCCCATCACCTCTAGGAAAATGGGAATTTTAATTCCTCATCTGTGTAGAATATTCCATAATAATAGATTGGTATGATTCTTTTTGATATTTCTCTAATCATGAGATAGAAAACTATAAAATTATTCTATAAATTGATTTATTGAAAACCTTCATGAACCACAATGATTATTGTGAATGGTGGGTAAATTTCACCTCTTCGAATAGTATTTATATTTTCTTTAATGAAGTTTGAGATGTTAATATTTTTAGAAAATGTCCATTTGTATTAGTAGTTTGTAAAAGATATTATCTATTTTAGGGTGTGAAATTAGATTCTATTAATGAAATTAGAACTGGATATTTTATAACAACCATTGAAAATATTTCTAAGGTATTTCAAGACACATTCCTTGGGTTACCTACAAAAAGAGATGTAGAAATTATGATTAATATCTTCCTAGGAACCAGTAAATATTCACTACCTTATAATAGGATGACAACACAAAATTGAGTGAATTCAATATCCATCAAGAATATATGTAAATAAAAGCTATCATTTCACTAAACTCATCTCTATGACTAGTGTATAATCATTTTATAAAGAAAGAGAATAGAACACTTAATATTTTTGTAATTATATAAATTTTATCTAAATTATTATTAAGAATCATTATTCACATCCCATAATTTTTTTTTTATTCCAGTGGTTCTGTAAGATATTTCTTTATTCAGGATATCCCTGATTGTAATTTTAATAGATGTATATAAAAAACCATTAAGTGACCTTCTGTGAAATATGAATATTTCATTGTTCCCATTGGTCATGTTAATGAACTAGTGGTGTTGGAATTAAGGAATCATAACATTTATATATTACATGATTTATTTGTAGTGGTGTTCATTGATGATATTATGTTTTATTCTTGTACTATAGCTAATAAAAAATGTTTTTATTTTGTGGTAACCATATTATATTAATATATCCATTATAGTAGTGATTATATTTGTGATTTTTTTGGATAAAATATGTACTTTTCCCTTATAATTGCATTTTGGAAAGTGTTTATTTCTATCAATAGTGTAAGGAAGAAAGCTATTATCTCATATAAATTGAAAATATATTTTTTATATGTATAGTATCTTTGGATTAACATGATACAACTAAAACATTATTCGTGAATTCTCATAACCTATCTAAAAATGAATGCTTTGGTAAGGATTGGTGTTCCCTTCATAAGGAATAATAAGAGCTGAAAATCATTAAAAGAGATTACAATTTGGTTAACATCAACACTAATCATTAAATTTACCGTGTTAGGAGATGTTATTTATTATATTTTGATGCTTCATAATCTAGGATGGGTTTTTTCTCTTATAGGTAGATAATGTTGTTTCATATATATCATGGCCATTATGAGGGCATGATAATTTTTTCCCAAAACATGATTTGGATTGGATTTTGTACTATATTACAAAAAGGCAATCGCTATATTTTTAGTTAGATAATAATAGTTTTTATGGATATTAACGGATTAAAAAAATTCTCACAATATTATTGTATTCTATTAGAACATAGATGGATGGATAATCTTGATATTTTTGACACATAATTGTTATATACACAGGGAAAAGTAATTTTTATAGGATATTTAATGAGTAGTAATACATATAATAAGAAATAAAAAATGATTTAGATCACTGGATATTAATTTTAGTAATAAATTATATTCATCTAGATTTTACTAACCAAGGCCATAATGGAGTTTTTATCCATATTACTCTTGTTCCTAATTTTGGTGTGCATGTAAAAAATTATCAGAAATCATATTCTAAATGATTATACATTATGTAAAAACATAATGGATGGAAGAAATTGGATGATTGATGCAAGATGGGGGAACTATAATTTTTTTAATATATCGGATAGTGGTTTCTCGAAACATTCTGGAATAGATATTTTATTTATACCACCATTCATGATTGGATATTCTTCCAAGAATCTAGAATGTGTATATAGAGTTGAGAGAAATGTTTTTTTGTGGGTTGGATAAAGTGGACTGTGGATGTGTTTGTCTTGATATGTCTAACATTTTATTAGTTCAATGATAAGAATGAATAACCAGCTAGTATTTTTCAGTCATTATTGATTCCATTGTTGAATTTGGATTAGTTAGCCATGGATTTTAAGAGAGTACATCGAGGAATGTTTTGAAAACATGATTTCATAGAGTTTATTTTAAAAAATATCCAAAATTTGTTTCACTTAATATATACGTGAATCTAATAAAGTGTAATATTTTTCAAACTATACATTTGGGATGTTATAAAGATGCGTGGAAAACCAGTTTCAATTTTGTTTGACTGGAAACACAGGTTTACATATCGGTTTTGGAGGTCCTTGTAGAATGTCCCTGGATTATATTAGACCATGATAACAATATATTATCCTCATATATAATTACAATAAGAAATTATTATCCATATTTTGGAAGACAGAAAAAGGGCTTGTGTGATGGACAATAGAGGTACCCATCAGACCATATAACTGATGTAGAATTCTAATTAAAAAATAGATATCGGGTCTACATAAAATTGGATTCCATTAAAGAATTGTATTGAGGTAATTTTCATTATTCAATTTATTGTGTGTAAATATGTGAAATATACTTTATCATAACTTTCCTCATACAAAAATAATAGAGAATATTCAGATAATTAAAAAGGATAGGGATAAAATATAGTTGTCTGAAATCATATGGGAACATCATCGACAATCATTGTAATATAAGGTGATTTATCATGGATTCATAAGAATCTATACATGGTTTATAATTAATCATTTTTTAAATCAAGTTTAGTTCTCTCCATAATATATTATAATATTTGGGATACTTTCGGGAGTAGATGATGGGTATTATTATTTGGATTTACTACTATGAATTTGATTCTTGGAAACAATATTTCATGTATCACAATTGATGAAGTACTTACCTGATCTTGAATATTTTATTTTTTGGGACCATAGTAATTTTGAATTAGATGTTACATTAATTTATTTTTTATTAGAGATTTTCGAAAAGAAAAATAAAAGAATTTTGTGGAAAATATCAGTATTATATGTGTTTTATAGAGGCATGGATAGATTCCAAAATTGAAATGGGATCCTGAAAAATGAAATTTTGGACCAGTGGCCTTAACTCTTATCGAAGAAAAATGGTTTCCTGCTTTCTACATATGGAATGACCAATGGTGTAAATAATGTAGAATCCCCAGTTTTAGGTACATTTTTGTTAAATTATTTATTTTCATTATGAAATTAATGGGTAATATATTGATTGATTTTGGATAGCTTCGTGATGATTTAGAAGTGTTTCCTGAGGTTTATGGATTGATAATGGCTATTAAAAACCATGCACTATATGTAAGAAACTGTGCGATGGGATATTGGGAGTCACAGATCACGTTCATAGTTAGAGGATGTTTTTTCCAAATCATTCTCATATCAGGTTAGGTGTGGATAGAGACAGTGGGGGCATGGTTGGTGAATTTTTTTTCATATCATGTTACTGAACCATCTTGGGAGCAGCCATAGGGACGTTTCACCACATTATTGGTGCACAATTTTATTTATAGTGTGGTAAGAGCCATGAATCATGATAGATATTCTCTAATAGCATGAAAAAATATGGGGTATGGTTTGAAGACCGATATGACCTAACCCAATTACATGGTTTTAATGAATAAAATGTTTTTTAAATTAGGTTAAGGCCTCAATTACCACATTATTCTTTTTTTATTCATGGGTGTCAAACTCCTTTCCTCCCCTAGGATACCAATATTGCTCCCTTCGGTCTATAATAGACTTGTGGTGAATTAATGTCATTAGTGAATAAGAATAAATGTTATGAATTTCTTCCTCCTTGTTCTTCCCTACTCTTATTATATCAAACAATCTCCTCTCTATCTAAGCCACATATATAGGATATTGTTGATAGATATTAGTGTTATGATGTGAATCCTGATGGGATCTTATTGGATCATTTTAAGGGAAGGTGTTTTGTTCCCAGATCTAGAGGTTCATAGTGTAATTCATCATTTTCAAAATCCATTAAGAGGATATGGATTATCTATCATCTCCACTTATTCCAGAACAAGATTGATTAGTTTTATTGAATTATTTTTCATTGATTTTAAAATTATCTATTGTGTGGTTTATAAATAAACCCGTTTTGTGTGAGTTTTTCAAACACAAATATTGGATTGATTTTAGAAAACCCTCTAAAATTATAATTTCAAAATGAAGATTTTTAAATTAATGAATAGATATTATGCCATTAAATTGATTGATGAAATTAATTTAATGGAATATTTGTTTTATGGATATTAATATTTGTAGTATTTACATAAGTATAATGGTGTTTATTCATAGTGGATGGGTTGTGGTCATAAGTGCCACCATCAAATTAGGAAAAATTATTTTCATATATAAATACCATCAATGTTAACACCAATAATGAGTGTATGGATGTATTTGTGTGTCTTAACAAAAAAATGGTAATGTCAATTATTAAATAGTGTTTATAATATTTTTATGGTTTTCCCCCATGGGATTCAATTTTGTATTTATATAAAAAATTACAATTTTTCCATTTGTTTATAAAGAAAATTAATTGTTTAATTTCCTAGTGGATCATGTTGGGAAGTCCATTCAGATTTCCTAGTATTCTTATACTCAACCCATACTTAGGAACTTTTTTTCATTTTTAGATATAATATTTTGAGTAATTGGAATCTTAAAGGTATCATTTATCAATAATGACGTATCTAAAGAATAGATATATTGAATATGGGGTAGGATTTTTGTACTAGATACAATGTTGGTTGTGAGCATGAATTTTTGATGTCAATAAGTCATTTTTCCTATTAATTTTGTCACATTATATTAAATGTCTCTTTTTTAATATGATATTGTATTTAAATAGGACTTTTAATTTGTATAGTACTTCTTATAATGATGCACCATAGTGTATGATTAGATGTTTAAATTTTATGTTATTGGGTTTTTGGACATTAAATTGAAAATCATCCCCAACATGTTCCTAATAAGTTGGAATTTATTTCCAACAATTGGTGTCTCAGGATGACAAATAACATTAGTGGAACTCTATATCATCTTAATAAAATGAGTTGAGTTGGGATGTTACAAGGTGTCTCCCATTTATCCCTGTGGATTCCACACAATTTTATAGTATTTGGTGTAATAATCATGGTTGGTTTGGGTAAAATATAAGGTCTTCTTCCTTTATATTCAACCACACTTCTTTTTGACTAAATTTGTTTATTATTTTAATGTTTTGTGGGATTATTCCATAGGATTACTGTGAAATCTCTCAATTGTATTGAGAATTTGATGGCTTGGTTTGAGGACATATCGATACTATTATTCCAATTCATTGCTCTGTGTTACAAATGAGGTTCATCATGATTTTAAATTTTATTGATTTGGATTAAATTAAATTAAATTAACTATTAGAAAAGTTCCATAAATTAAAGTTTTGGTTTGGTTTATGTTTTAATTAGAATACCCAAAAACCCTTGGTTTCAATGATCAATTATTTCTATATGCTTTTAAATGAATTGTTCAAACTTGTATTAAATTTAAAACATTATTAAAATTCCTTAATTTAATATAATTTGATTAAAATTTTAAAAAATTATTTTATTTTTTTAGATATGTCATTATAATGATGGGTAGTGGATGGTTGATCAAGGAAGAGAAAGATTGAAAATTATCATCCACTGATCAAAGGGAATAAGTAATTTTTTTTGGTATGTGGTACATTATATACACATTTATTGTATGATGAATTATTATTATTGTATGTGATTTGTGTTCATGATAATTATTTTTCAATAACAGTTAAAATTTAATAAATTGTTTCATTTAAAAGTTAATGTATGTACGAACTAACAATATTAGCATTGTACATGATGGACCCTATAAAATGTCTTGATGCCTCAACCACTTAATGTATATACCTTTATTATTATTTTTTGTACAGGTATATATAGACCTATATGGGTGGAAATTTAATTTAAATATGTGAATCTTTTGTTGTGACCCTATTTATAGGTTCTCATAGGGACCCCCAGTTAGATGTGGTTGATAAATTCTGATTGATGGCCTCAATATTATCAATGTGACCTTATAGATATTACCCTTTTGATATAGTCATGAGATAAGTGAACCAGACCCACTGAGAAGTGATTTAGTGGGTGGTATACCCGATAGTGATCAATTAATTGGTTTTGTTTGAGGACCATCCTAAGATTTATTGGGAAGGAGAAGAACCCAAATCCATTTTTGTGTGTGACTATACCTATGTGGCCAATGTGGCCTTGATGTATATTTATTGATATTAATGGGTTATATGATATATTATAGATAATATTATCTTGTAGAGTTCATGTATTGGCTGAGGAAATGATGAATTCTGTTAGATTATTAAATTTATATATGGGACACCAAATAGAGGTCCAGGGTGATATGGACCCCTGAGAAGCTGCATATGGGAAATTGTTAGTTATTATTACATGTTTCACCTTATTTCCATAATTAATGTTGACACATAAGATGATTCTAATTTGATACACACCCCACATAGATTTACTATAGTACATATGTTGTTTGAGATAAACATCATGATCCATCATGGACCTTGAAAACTATTTATCACCTTAGATTTCCTTCTTTGGATAGGTGATGATACATAATTATTTTTAGATAAACTATGATTATTTTCTACATTTCAATGATGATTCTTGATGAATATTTTATTTCTTGGGCATACCTTATATGGATCATTGATGAAACCTGATGATTACAAGATCAAATTGGATTACCTACATCAGAATGGTGATGATTCCTAGAGATTAATGAATAACATATAATTACATCCTATTCATTGGTGATGATTTCTGATGGTGTTGAATCACTTAGTATTATCAACTTGTTATTGGAGAAGAATTATAAAAATTAATGGATTTCTCATTACATCCATCAATCATTTGGAGATGATCCCTAATGACTATTTGTTTCCTTTGATAACCACTTATGAATCAATGATGTCACATAATGACTATTGATCACATAGGATGACCTCCTAGGAATATTTTCAAATCTTGATGACAATTTATAGACTTTCATTACCTCTTAAGAAACATATAACATTCTAGATGACTATTGATAACCTATGATCACCTCATAAGTGAGTGATTTATGCAATGTCACTATGATTTCCAAGGATTATCTCTTAGGAATCAGTGATAGTTGATTTTTATTAATGATTTTCTTGGATATCTTTTTTTGGATCAATATAATACATTCTATAAATTGGTTACCTTTGAATAATTCCAAGGTTGAAATTTTTACAATTTCTTTTATATGTCTATTGGGATAGATATTTGTTTTCATGGTCATGTGATGTTTTTGTAGATCATGATTTGGTGATTTTTGGTGATGTAATTAAATACTCATGGTCCTATATTTTCTTCTCTATGTGGAATATGTTATCGACCTATAGTTTGACTGGTGTTATAGTGTGCTGGTATGATTATGAGTCTGTATGAATTCTTTTTTCCATCTTCATATATTCATTTGGTATCCATTAATTCCATCTTGATAATAAAATCGATCAAATTATTGTGTAATATGTTTGGTTATTTATTAAATTTTACTTCACACTCTGGTATGGAGGCCGAGTCCCCCAATGATAAAACCCAAGAACCCCACTACTAGTCGGGGCCCATGGAAAATGGGTATGTATGCCTGAGAAGCAATTAAATATCCTGTCCAGAAACTAGTAATTAATCTAGGTCTATAGAATCTACACATGATGCATAGATAACATTAAATAATAATGAAAGAGAAAATATAGAATTGAGTACAATTGAATGGGATGAAATAGGAAAACAATGACATAAATTTGATTAAACATTTGTTGTTAAATATCTTGTTTGTCATTTTATTGTAAAAAATAATTAATTTTCCAATGATTACCTTGTATAAGGACATTGTGTAATCATTTATAGTGTAAGAAGGTATTGTAGAATCCCTAAAACCCCCAGGTAAAAGATATACATCCCCTTGTTATATGGTAATATTGAAATACCAAAACCCATCACCATTTCTTTTATTTTTATTTTTTATTCATGAAACAAAATTTAGTACCCTATTAACATATAATTAATAGGAATTTAAATGATAATACTAATATCCAATATGATATTTTTTTTAAGAATCTCTACCATTAGGCTACGCATTCACATAATGATTCAACAAGCCTCCATTGAAAATATTCTTGGACATTAATCTTTTAATTCATCCACTATATCCACTGTTTCATTCTATAGCCTCTCATACGACCACCGATTGTGAACGAGAATAATTACTTTCAATCATATAGCCTTTTATATTTTTAAACAATAATCACATATTTATCAATACCGGAAACCTCAATATCTAACTCCATATCCCCAAAACATACCACATGAACATGATTCAGTTTATATTTCAATAGTTATTATACATGGAAATCTTTGTATGTGATATTAAATATATGTGGAAGTGAAAATATGTAGAATTTTTATTATATGATCACAAAGATCATGAATGGTCTAGAAAACCTCAATGTAAATATACACTAATTTTCAGTGCATCAGTAACCTGATCAAGGTGAAATGAAAAAAATAATTCTATCGATGAAAATAACATTCAGGGAACATCTATTCTGATAATTATAGGTCATAATTAATTTATTATTGGTTAATAATTTTTTAATAATCATAAAATACTATATCATATATTAAATAATACTATGAAAAATAATAATTGATTCAAAAAATTTCTTGGAACATATTATAGAATAAAAAAGGAATGCCTCAGAGGGCCCTAATAGAATAGTTTTTATATGTTCAATAATAAAAAATTTGATGGAAAAAAATATTAATGACATGTTATTATTAAAATATCCATTTCTATCAATGATATAATCGCATAATAATTAATCCAATATAATAATGATCATCCAAGACTATCCAACAGTTTGGGGATTCATAGTTGTACATAGTTAGAAATGATTTCCAAGATCTATCTACAATCTTCCCCAAATACTAAATATAAACTATGGGACCTAATTATATATTATTTCTTAATAATATGACCTAAAGTAACATAATTACATATACAAATATCTTTAAAAAATCACCCACATATGTTAATTCCATTATAGATAGAAAATAATTTATCTTCATTTGGTTATTATAATTCCCATAACTACTCATGAATCATTGAAGATTGTAAAAATCTAGTACTAAATTATATCCTAATATCAGTCCATATCCATACTGGTAAAAGAAGAATATATAAAAAAACATATGTTTTTTAATTTTTTGATTTCAAAAATTGATAATCGAAACACCCCAAATCAATAATAGAGAACACCCTTTTTATAATTGGATAGATAATTAAATATTGTTAAATATTTTGGATGAAAAACTCATATTGTTGTTTGATACTTCAATGTAACATAATCATACATGATTTATAGGAATACCACAATGACGTGACCATAAAATATGGTACAGGAATCCTGAATCATATATCAAACTCTATGACAACAATTATTTGTATCTATAATGATAATAAAGTAACATTCCAACTTTTATAAGTCATTGATTCAATCAATAAAAGGTGAAATAAAATGAATATAAAACAAGGGATTTATTTTTCAATCATCCTCAATATCCTTATTCTACATATCTATCAGAGATACAAACCTCTATTCTTATTTTACATCTCGAAAAATTAGAGGTGGAGTCCTTTTGGAAAATGAAATTGATAGAATTGGTCCCATTTTATGTGTATATAAGATTTTGAAATTAATAGATTTTATATGATAAACAATCAATAAACTATATGATGTTCAAATTTCCGTGTGTGAACATATATTTGTGAGTTTAGTTGTAAATATATACTACAAATCATTTATTAAAAATGAAATTAATGCTTCAATTATAATAATGAACTATATCAAGTAAGTATAGCTCATTATTTATGTAGTTTATCTTATAAGGATATTTTTTTCATACAACCATAAACCACCTCTCATGGATTATGTATAATGGAACTACCCATAACTTCTATAGAAGCCCGATAATAGACATCAATTCCATCACGAACTTGTGTTATGGTCAAAATAGTGATAATGCTAAATCCAATTCACATTTACAAAAACATCAATTCCAATTTATTTGGGAATAAAATTCAACACCCTTTTTTATTTTTTTAATGATCCTAAAATTTTAATTCTCCAATAAATGTACACTGTTCAATTGTCATTAAAAATAAACACATGCTCAATTGATAACGATCAATGTGAGTGTGAATTTTTTTAATGATTCCTCGACCAAAATAGCAAACAAGTTTATTGTAAAACTATATTATATAGATATATAGAGAACATGATTTTAATATAATATCTTTCATGATGTGATGACAACTCTATCGAGATATAATCGAACAAAGTGATACATGTTCCTAATCTGTTGGTATCAAGACCATTCACCTCCTTGTTGTCCTCTTAATAAAAATGTGAAAATGACATTGAGACTCAATGGGAAACCCATACATTCCATCTGATGAGAATTTAGCATCTGTTAAATATGTAATGTACCAATCCTGATGGAATTTATTATAGTATTTTAGCAATGTTTTAGGAATAAATATTTCCAACCATTCACTCATGTGAATCTAATAGCCTCAATAACATCGTGAATTTATGCATCAAGAAAATCTGATATACCACATGATCCATAAAATATTTAAACAATGAAATTGAGTCTTAATTAGAAACCCATACATTCTATCCATTGATAGTTGAGACTCCACGAAATATGTAATGTAAAACTCATTATGGAATTCAGGATGGTTTTATAGTAACTTTATAGCCATAAAATTTTCCATCCCTCTAGTCTTGTGAAGATAACAGCCTTAATAACACCTTGAATATATGTTTCAAGAGATTATGATATACCCCATGATCCATATAAACATCCTAGAATCACTCCAGTTAAATTTTGATATTCTGTTCCGCACACATATGGTAAATTATTTCCTTTTAAAGCTCTATCTATGTCCTTTTTGTTCAAATTTTTTATAAGAGGCTTCCAGAACACCTCAAGAGTCCCAACTAGTGGAATTTATTTTCTAGAAATTCCTATACATTTTAGGATGATGAATTCATGTTTTTTCTTGTCCCAATATAATTTTATTAATGAATTTTACTCCTTTACCATTAATAAATTTCCCAATAGTTCATAACAAACATATATGTTTGTTCCCCTGTTTATAATAGTGTTGAGACTAAACTAGATCAAGTATTAGAGCTCAACCATTACCACCAGAAAGTGTTTTCTAATATGAGGAGATAAGGTGACTCCAACGAAACGATTAATTAATTTTTTTAGTGTCCATGAATATTTATTTTTTTCATAGTGCTGGGGGAGTTTCATAATGGATAATTAGGTGTTCATTATCTTGCCCCTATTGATTTAAAAAATTCACCTAGGACAAATAGAGAGATCAAATGAATGTAAGAATTTACTAGTGGGAATCCTATTGTGTTCAAATATACTTATATGAATAAAATTAGAGGACCTAATCCCGGAATTTTTTAATCTTTTTATCCAATTCATGTCAAAATTTATACCACTATTAGTATTCTATTAGATGATGTGATTGGTAATCATACCTTTCTAAGAGGTTTCTTTACCCATTTAATCTAAACACAATACAAATGTTCTAAAAATGATGGGTCTCTTTATATCATCCAATACATATAATTAAGATGACTAAAAATAATCTCTAATAGATATTTCAGAATAAATGATGAATCATGTGGAATATATTCATCATGAAGAGGACGACCGGTAAAATTATATATCCTGAATATGATTGATCAATTCTTATTTTCACTCCATATTGATTATGTCATAATGATATTGTAAGAGTATTTTACAGCTATAAATATTGAGAATTCTATGTAATCATCAATTCCCTTATTGATCCTTATAATAAAATTTTCTACAATAAGGCCCGTAGTAATCAAATAACTATTGATGAGATTCTATAAGAAACAATACAAGAGGGTTTTATTAAGAAAATTATTTTTTCTTTATTCCAAAGTACCCATTTGAATTTGGTTGAAACTTTTTTTCCAAGGGATAATGACCATTTTCATTTCTATACTATTTACACTAAAAACAACATTTTTGATATAAAAATTTAGATTATTCAATATTATAATGGGCCATCTATATATCATAAAGAAAAAACCATATTGGAGGTAATTGTGAATTTTATGAAACATAATATTCCATCCATTTAATGATTCATAACATTCCATATCGGACATTTATTTTTGATTCTACAAACAATACCATTGAAATAAGAGGCCTTATTTATCCACCTGAATAATCCCCCATCGGGATAATTAAATGGCATGGATCCCTCTCTAAAGCCCATTTTAGAGAAAATATTCATTTTATATATTGTGGTAATATATGCCAAATAAAAATTACTGAAATTTCAAAGTAGAAATTTTATCCTGAAATACATTCATAATGGTGTAGAATAAATTTATGAAACCGATTATTCCTTTTTTTCCCTTACAGAAAGCGAACAATTACATCATCCTATAGTAATTATGATGGGAAAACAAGGGACATGGAATATTGTTCCTACTTAAGACTTCTCGATTAAAATATTTAAAAATGAAGTTGACAAATGTAATATTCAACAACAAAAACTATAATAGTTTCTAGGGTTCACCTTCTCTCACCCATTTAGAGAAATTTAAATATCCCTTGGGTTAATTTTTGATGAAAATAAAGATGATTGATGATCCAAAAAAAGATATGACCCAAATTAATAGGGTGAAATTAATTCCTTAACTATGTAACTATTTATATATGAAATTCAAATTCAATTTTTCTAATGGGATTTAATATAATGATTAATTTCGTGAACCAACCCAATGTGTGCAAAAAATTGACTGCCCCAAGACCACCTCTATTAGTCTAGTGGTTGAATAATAGTATCATGTATATAGATTACTCACGTGGGATTCCATTATATAATGTACCTATACACATGCACTCATCATTAAACCCATAAAATTATGAAATCTAAAATAACTGATAATCCATGAAGGCATACATTTTTACCCCACTACTAGAGTATGAAAAAAAGTCCGAGATAAAAAAGTCCAAATACAATCCCATGAAAATATATCTCGAAAAATTACTATATTGAAAGTATAAAGGGTAATGATGTCATTTAAATCCTTAAGAACACACCTCGGTCTATCTTTCTTGTTAATCTCCACCCGGTCTCCATCCCTACAGAACTAAATAAAAATGTTGACTTTCTACATAAGACACATCATGTGTGGGAAAATCAAATGCACGGTGAGTATAACAATGCCCATTAGTGAACCAAACTATCACTAAGCATATAGCATCATGAATTATAGTCAAATAATTATAGTTATATATATAGAACACATGAAAACATCTAAATATTACTAATAAATAGTTAATTGCAAAAGTCAAGTCACAACCATAATGCTTGTGTAAGGACTCCAATTTTTTCCTATAAGACATTAGAATATTTCTAAGAATATCTATGAAGAAAAGCGTGGAGTCAACAGAAATAATTTCAGGTCTAGAGATCCCCAGTGTGGTGATTATAAAAATATTAAATATATTTTACCACACACACACAGTTTCTCATGAAACGTAGAATAAATATCTCGTAGATTTATGAATTAGAAATATGAGGACGCTGTTGAGTTTATAATGTAATTTTCTCCCTCAGAACATCATAAAATAGGTCGACACAAATTTTTCAACTGAAGGCTATATGTTTGAGGGTTGATAAAAGGGAGTTAATTTATTTCATAAAATAAAACCAATTGACACCATCCCCAAACATTTCATTTGAATGACATAGAGGAGAGGTGAAAACCACCTCACCTTTGGAGTGTCAAACAAAAATGTGGTTAAGTATAGGTGAAAAAATGCTTCAATTCTATTTTATCGGTGTTAATCATCATTAAATCGAATATTAGTTCATTCAAGTTGTCATTTAAGATGCAATGTTTTGGATTTTTCCCCAATGTTGGGGGACTTGAGTTTTAGTTTCAATCCACTTTTTAATGTGTTGTTTTCTGGTTATAGAGACCAATTAAGATCGATAGAGATCCCATATTTATTGATCCATTGGTTATTGGGGAACTAGGGTGATATGGGTGACCCATAATAAAATTACTTCCACAATTCATTATTACATTGCATGTAAACCAATGATACATTCTATTTGTTCATCCCATTTATAGATGAAGAATTATGGGTACTACAAATCGTGTACTTGGTTTACACCTAGGGTAGTGACACCATGTCATGTGGAAGAAGGACATGGAAAGGGTAGTTGTGTGACTGTACCTGAATATGTAGTACAACATGGACATTGTGAAAAGGCATTGGATTCCAAACACAAGCATGAGGGATAACATAGACAAGTGGACATTTATCCATGACACACCATGTACCATGGGGTACATGCCATGTTGGAGACACTGTTGGCTGTGCATTGTGGAGAATGAAAATGGTAGGGGCCATGTGAGGAAGGAAATTATATGTACATCCTATACAAATAATTTATGTCTACATATCCTATCAATATGAGAATTTAGAGGACCCAACTAGGTGCTCGAGAAGGTTCCCATGCCATGTGGACACATTTTCACACCAGTATCTTTTTGGAGATCTTCTATGGATCATTCCCTTTGAGTATCACTATCCATGGGGATCATGTTTTGGCATTTGAGTATCTTATCCTGGGTATTTTTTCACGTACAATGTGATGGTGTCCTCTATAGTGTCCAATGAAATAGGATTTTTCACCACAAAAGATCAATTCACTAGTAATGGTTCTTAACTCTGAGTAGTGATTAGGGTGGATCACTACATTGATGTTGGGGTTGGTACCCTTCCCTAAAACCTTAGGATGTGGGTCCCCTAAACTGTACATGAATGTATTGTAGTTCTCTGCTATGGTATCAGGGTGTGGGTCCCATAAAAATGAAATTGTTGCAACATGGGGCATATGAACATGATGCTCCTTTGAAAGGTACTTGACCATTGTTTGAGAATAATGTGGTTATTATAGAGAGATTATTTGACTAGTTCTGCCCTATGAAATCAGGTTGTGGGTTTTCATTACCTATATACTTTGGTAGAAACAAGACTCTCCAAATTTTGGGTCTGGGTTCTATACAAATGCTGTAATTCTTTTGGGGTAGGTACTCCCCTGATGGACTACTATGTTGGTTCTTCGTATAATTCTTGTAGTTCGAGACATCGCCCCCTAATATTCTAGGTTATGATTCCTCCATATTCATTTTCTAGTTAGAGTCGATACTCCCCAGTTAGAATATGGTGAATTCCATCCATCCCTTGAGTCGGTAGTATCATGTTGTGCATGATTGCGGGTCTTCTTTATATTATTTATAGTTAGAGTGGGTACTACCCTACTATATTAGGATCTGTGTCCTTTTCCCATGGAGTTGTAACTCCCCTATGGTTCAAGGTTTTGGTTCATCCATACATATTTTTTTCCAAAAGTCAATACTCCCCTACTATGTGAGGGTATGGGTTCACTATCCTAAGGAAGGATACCCCCGGTCATGTCGAGGTTCATGTCCCACATTGTAATCATATAGGTAGAGTGTTACTACCTTATCATACCAGGATGTAGGTCCTCAATACAAAGAGTTTTACTCTCCTATCATATCAGTTTTTGGGTCCTCTATCTTCTCAGTGGTATCTCATCTCCTACTAGGATTTAGGTTCTCATCTAAAAAGTAGTAGTCCATTAATTTTAGTAGTTGTAGGGAGCGGGTCCTCAAACAGAGCCAATTATATCTTGTCTATGGAGTAAAATCATGAAGAGAGGGCCCCTCAACAAGATATTTTTATTCATATTTTGAATTGAGTGATACATCAATAATGATAGGTGTAAGACGTCCATATAGGTGTGACATAGGTTACGTGTGTTGGCTAACAGATTTGTATTCCCTCGACTACGGGGAAATGGAAAGGTTTGAGTCCATCCATTTTCTCTCATTAGAGAATATGCACACAATATATATTACAGAGCATTGATAACTCAAATGTGAGTAGTTTTGAGGGTTATGCCTCTCCACTTGGGTTTTATATCATTGGGCATCCCACAAGTTATCAATTGATGTAAATCTAGTGATTGTCCTTAGAGTTTGACCATGTGAGTTATTATAGATGGTCTATGTTTTCTTAGATGTACCATTAGTGATGGTATGTATTTTCCCTATGTATTTTATCTCTTGGACTAGTTCCATATGGGATTATATAGATCATGAAGTGGGGTTTCCTGATTTTTGGATACCTTAGGAGCCTTGAGTATAATGTTGAATTTGGTTATAGTTCAGAACCATGTTATACATGGAGTTTGAGATGTGTATATTTTGGTGAATTTTGGGAGTACATAAAACATTTTTATATTTATGGGATGAATACTTTTGAGGACTAAGATGAGTTTTCATTTATAGTAGTGGATGGTTAGAGATAGAGTTTTCTCTTGATTGTGTTCCCTCTGGATATGTCGAGATGGATATTTTATTTTAGTTTCTACCTATTCATTTTGGATTTTGGGGAAATTCTGAATACTTTCATACTCACCCCTTCATATAATTTTCCCACACTTTTTGAATATTTTTCTTGACAAAATCCACACACTGGAGTCCTTAGGATACTGATTCATGGTAGATATTTGGGATAATGATTGACAATAATGTTTACCAGAGCTATGTCGAGGAGCTTTTTGTCGCTTCTTTTTGACAGTGATCCCCTCCTTCTAAGTAGGTTAGTAATATCTACCTTTTTAGTGGGCATGTGTTTTTACTTATTATGGATTTAGTACATCATTTTTTATCTTATTTGGGATAAATGTATGAAAACATTTTAGTTTAACTATTTTTATATCCATGCACTACTTCATGTAGGTTTTAATGGGTGTGTCTGTACAGGTAACATAGGAAAGGGACACCCATATGTGAGATATGATTAACTTTCACTAGTATCCACGCCCTAGATTATCGGTGGTATGTTTGGGGTGTTCAGGCATATATCACATTGGTTTGATTCATGAATGATTGGTATCATAGTTGGTAACAATTTAGGACAATAATTTTTTATGCCTAGTTCGGGTTGCATTGTGATAGTGTTTGGGTGTTTTGAGTTCCGATCTCAAGGAAAATGTTATTGTGTTTGTGTGGTGGGTGACATATCCATTCACTAAGAGTCTGATGGGATTATTTTTGTCATTGAACACTAGGAAAATCATCATAAAGATATTTTGGTACATGCATCATATAGGATCGGGTTGTGGGTTCTTTTTCCTTCTTCACTCAGTATATTTCATATAATCATTGACCATGGTTTGTATTTATTTTGTTTCAAGATTACACCATGATTATATCTAGATATGTTTCCATGGTATTATTTTTATGATGATCTATCATATGACGAGGCTCTAGTGAAATGAACGTTTTCTAAGGTAGTACCTTTGGGGGGCCTTCCAGATGTGCCACAAACCATTCAGAAGATGGTTGTGCTATCGGTTTAGACTGAGGATATAATTACAATTATTATGTTGTGTAAGTTATAGAGGCAGAATCATCTATGGTATAATGGTTATCCAAACCCCTCGGCAGATGATGACTGGATGAAAGGATTCAACCTCATGAGGAAACCACCAGATTATAGGGCGTCTAAGCGGTGAGCCTTTTACATTGGTTTTCCTTGTGATGGTGGGGTCTACTGACACATCTAATGATGAGGTGACACTCTCTTCGGTAGAGTTTTATTTTCTCTTCATGGATTATTTTTACCATGTTTCTTTGAGATTATTCTATATCAAGGATTGTATGTATCATCAGAATGGCAACATGACCTTGTAAGAGTACTTAAAGAGTTTCATAGACAATTAATGATACTCATTGGAAATGTTTTGAGGACTATTATTCAGGGCATGAACCTTTGTTAAGTGCATCAGAATAGAATTTTGAGCGGGTTTGGCCACATTTTTTCTTCCCTATTATGCGAGGGTGCTAAAGTGAGATCTAGTATTAGAGAGCTCCTCAGTTGAGGGATGTGAAAATATTCCTAACAATGTGGGTCATGTGGTTCATATATCTATATAAACCTTCATATGGTAGAAGATAGAATCAAAATGTAAGAGGAATTCCCATTTTTATACCCATACAAGTGGGCTTCTAGTACCAGAGCAACACTGGGGATATAGTCAGTCATAGGAGAGATGATGTTACGATTGTGATGCCCGAGTATACCACACATGAGATTTTTCAAACCTGTCTGATGTTGAAAGAGATCCATTCAGAGGACTAACTTATAAGATAAAGTGTTTGGATTCATGAATTCTACCTGATTTAATACATTTTAGATGAGAGGGGACAGTAGTAGGAGGTGGAACGCGGTTTATGGTGGTTCCACCAGCACTCCTAGGTGGTCTGCTCTAGGATTAGAGAGTTGTAGGATGTGGGAGAGGATATTTGCAGGCCATAGATACCTTTGTCCTAAGGGATTTGAGGATGAATATAGGTATTCTCTTTTACCGTTCTATTGTATGTAGTATTAATTAGAAGACAATTTTGTGAGTTATTGTTTTATTTCGGCTTCTTTCTTAAAATTTAACAAGGGTGATGGGGGGCTTCCGTAAAACCCTTTTGAAAGGTTCATGGGTCCAATGTATGAAACATGTGGGCAGGGGATTTTATAAAAAAATTATCGACGAGTTGACGGGACTTGTCAAAGCCAACGAACCGTGCTCTAGAATGTTCCGAAGATGTTTCTTAAATTATAAGACACACAAAATAAAAAGAAAATATACCCATTTAAAATCTGACGTTATGGTCGACTAAAACTAGTTATAGGAAATATCCACTTGATGGATACATAGTAGGATCTCTCAATATTATCTACAAACGCTCCAAAAATCTACTGGAACATTGATCGTCAAATTCTGGGTGCTAGTGCGGCAATCCGACAAAGTATTTGATGACCCGAAGACCACCGCATTGAGGTTCCTTCTTTGCTTGAGGGAGTTCTTGATCCAAACTCTTGGATCAATAGATTCCTCTCTAGGTTGCGGGAGGAGAGAGAGGCTCTCAATTTTCATTCCATGAATGTGAATGAATATTGAACAGTATAAATATCCCAATGAGTTAGATAGCCTTCTCTTTATTTATAGTGGAGTTGGTAAATACTCGGTTGGGTTCCCCAAACCCATTTTATTTCAACATCCACTAATTAAATGATTTTGACAAACTAAAGTACATCAATTTTATTTATTATTTTATCATATACTGGTAAAATATATAAAATATATTAATTAATAGAATCAAAAAAAATTACTCGACTTGATGTCCCACATAATATTAAATTAACCTTGAATATTAAATATATTATTCATTTTATTAATATTATATCTTATTTACTTTAAAATTAAATAAATTAAATAAATTAAATCCTAAATATTCATAAAATGAATATTAATGAAATTATTTAATAATATTGGTGATCGAAAACATGGAAAACACTCAGAACTCATGGCGGGGCCAACCATGTTGATATACATATTCAACTGAATATGGCATATTCTTGAATACAGTATTATTTGTTAGAATCTAATACATGATCTCCATATCAGTGAATAAATCCAAAGACCAAGAGTAGAGTCTAAAAACCCATCATATACCCTAATGAGATAAGTATTTTCATAGAAATTAAAACCAACCTACAAACATTGACTATGTACTTTTATCAATTTGACATTAAATATCTCGTGAAGCAGGACACATATTTGTGTCATAGTCCTTTTTCCTTTATTATTTGTTGATATTACAAGATGTATTTTCCATTAAACTACTTTTTCCAAAGAAATCTTGAAAGTAGAACCATCATGATAATCCAGCAGGTGATATACAACATCCTAAACATGGAAGCAACAAATCCTTTCTGGATCATTAAATCAAATTCATACCTCCAATGACACTCCCAACACAAGAAACCTAACCAAAATTCTGTACAATTTTTTCTTAGTTTAATAAAAGTACGCTATTAAATAAAAAACACAACTAATGATCTCATTTCATAAGACCAATACATATGTATTTATATAATAATTACCAATGATTCTCAAAACATGTGGTGTTCCGATTGGAGGGTCTACTTTCATGATCTCACTATTAAAGATCATAATGTACGAACTTCATGGGAACATGTCTCACTTTTTATGATCCCACACCACCTAATTATCAAACATCTACTATGTATAGTCAGTAATATGTATCTATAACATAGAACATATATTTGAGATTAATGTCATAGTATCTCGATGTTCTCATTATAGACTAGGACCTCATATAAACATTCGATACAAAAAATTAATCATTTGAAATTTCTATTATAATAGTAGAAAAAATAAAACACTATAATTGTAAGGTGACATATTTTATCACAAATTATAAACATGATATGGTAATCAAATGTTCGTAATATTGTTGTCTGTGGCACCCACTATTCCAACACTCCCACATGTAATAGTTCCATATTTATAGCCACACTTGTTAGCTACTCTCATGATAAAGATCATTATTATTCTGAGTAATGGATTTAACTGTTGGGCCTACCACATTTTTGGCACATGGAATATTTTCTATATGCAACCTCATATACCTGATTAAAACTACTCAAGATAAGGTATCTCTGAATATATATCTTTTTTCCACTATCATAACATAACAACATAGCTAGTAAAAATATCATAATTATATTATGATAATTATTTTCACATATGGTGAGATTCAAAGAAATGGAACCAACTGCTGCGACAGAAAAATTCTTTGTAACTATCTTAGAAGCTGCAACATACTCGGTATTTTTAGATATAGCTACCACTGGCTTTTTATGAGCTTGAATCGCTCATCATCTTAACCTAACTATGATAGTAGATCATATTTATCTGAGGATTACTAGTCTCTTTCCCTCCATAACTAGTATACATTCTTATCCTTATACTAGGTACATATCATTTGTACTCACCGAAGTACTAGATGATAGTTCTGACTACTTCACTTACAGTGCTCTTGGATTCAATTGATATCTGTCTACTATAATGTATATCGTGAAAGTTTAAATTCTTGTACATATTATGGAATGCGTGATTGATCCATCATAGATGCGTATGGAACTTAATTCACAACATTAATCACTTTTATTATTCCGAAAATGTCAACCTGAAGAGATTAAGCCATGTGACATTGGAAACAATTCTGAACATGAATTTTTCAAACATGTATTTTTCAATAAATTTCTACTTTATTTACATTTACTAGGTCTATGAAACTGATAGATATACCTTAGTAGATCCTATTCCAAGGACCATAGGTTGCTACATTAAGTCAATAGTAAAATAATTACTTTTAACCTGATCTTATTTTACTGTAAAATCATGTTAAATTTTACATATATTGTGGAACATATTTCTCTTGGAAAACATTTGTGCTCCCACAAACTATTGGTAGACATAATGAAAATATTCATTCAAATGAATTTCCAAATATTTGGTTCTTTACATTAATCTAGAACTAGATTTTAGCAACTTGAAATCCTTATTGGCATCATATGATGTCATCATTCTTTTCTAGTTGAGTAGTATAGACACCTTCCAAGAATGATGATCTTCACATCCAATTACCAATATAATGATCTTTAAAGTTAGCTATGATGAGTAAAATTCAAATGTATTTTGGAATACCAATTTTATATAACAAATTGATCCCTATTGGTACCTGGATTTTACCATCCATGTATCATCTCATATGAATACCCACTACAGTATTCAACTTATAAGCCCCTTTGCAATTTTATAAATGGACTCCATTATTGAATATTAAATTTGTATTATCATTCATAGCTAATTATCATATACTTCTTACATGTATGAATTTATTATTCTTAATTAATAATTTATCACCAATCATGGTGAATATTAAACCATCACCATGGTTTCATCCTTCCTATGTAGTATGTGTCACTGGAACATGCCTCTTCAACCTGAACTTGCGAACTTGTTCAGCTACCAACCATTTGTGCATCTAGAGCATTGACTAAGTCCAATTCAATCCAGTTTCCACTAAATATAATAAAATTTTTTACACTTATATTTAATTGTAGTCAATCACTTGACCGAATTATTTTATTATGGATTTATGTAATATCCTAAGAAACATTTAGGTTATTTATTTAGATGAACCATGTCTTAATCTTGATGCATATTTTTTATATCTTAATGAACTCTTTGCCTCCTAACATGTTAGCTATAAAAAATGTATTTTCATCATAATATGAATTGTATAATACAAATTTATCATTTCTTAGTTGGAATATTGGTTATGGATTTACGCAGTTATTTGCAATGAACACCTTGAAATATAATGGAAGTTACTGGAGGTTGTAACATTGAAAATCCATACTTCATAATTTTGATGTATAAAATGTGCATTTAGGAATTTCACCACGCTAAATTTTGTTGATCATTGTTAACATGTATGACACATCCGATAACCTCCTTATAAACATCAATATCTTAATGTATATAATGTAACAGCTGTTTTGAAATTACTCTATACTACATTATCAGGATCGATGAATGTTTGGTCCAGATATTCATTAACATACAAATATGAAGCAACTAATATCTTATGACTAAACATATTATTCAATATTACATTACTTAATGACATAAAGTAATATTATGAATTATCATTACCTATAGGATTCCTTTTTAATAGTTCACACTCTCTTGTTGAACTAACCTGGAAGCTTTGTGGCATACCTTTATTTCTAAAGCTTTCCCTGTCTAAACTAATCATGTCAATAAAAAAATGGTTTGTAGCTATGATGAGACTAAATAATATACATGGTATATTCTTGATGTCCACTTTTATAACTACTTGACAAAGAATCATTTTGACACCACTTGGTTGGTCTTACATTTTATATTCACGAGGTATTTCCTTTGATTCATGTATGTCTATACTATTTGTTGAGTATGTTACACCACAAACAACAAAAATTAAAAAAAAATGAGTAATTTCTCGTTATGTATAAGAGGTCATTAAAGATAATATTTTGGTTTTTATTCAGCAATTTGTTCAATTTGAATCAATTACATTGCAATTTTATGTTATTTGTTTCTCACCGCGGACCTAGGAATCACACTTTCTCAACATCAAAGAGAAGACACTTTAATTATTATAATTTCCATATACTTACATGCTCATTGTATTTAAATAAATTTATGTTATTGGAATATCGTATTCAATACCGAATAAGTATGTTAGAAATATTAATTTATATTGATGTCTGTACCTAAGGCAGAAGAGTGTACAAGCTTCTACAATTTTAGTATATTGTGTTATTAAACTAGTATAAATTTATTTAAATATTTAATGAAAATAACCTCATGTTAAATAAAGTACCAATTTATTTTGAAGGACATTACAAAGGTTCCATTAGAATAATTTCCATTGGCATTTTCCAATTTTCATTCAATATGTTCTCCATAATAATAAAATATGGTTCTATCTTTAATATTCTTATTTCTTGGGGAATGATACATTAATGGTAATGAAGTGATTACTGTATATCATTCATTCATATTCATAAACAAAAAAATAGTAATTGGGTTTAGAATTTATAAGAATGGGATGGCATGTTTGATTGTGAACTGTCTTTCACTTTACACAATGTAATTTCCATTATCACATTCAAATATTTCTTCGCTTTCTCCTTTGAAAACATCATGAATATGAGACTATATGTAACATCATCCATGTCTTGAGGTAGAAAACACAATTAACATCAATCATTGAGGATTTCATTATGACAGAATGATCATATTCTTGATTCATGAGTCTCCTGTAAGCTATTTTACAACCTCACTTCTTGAGGTGGCTTAACAGGTTTAGACACATGCACCATAAATTTCCGATATAGTACTATTTGTGAAAGTGCCTATACTACAATATTAATTTCATGCTTGTTTGGATATTAACATTTCCTAATATTAATATCAATTTTATTTTGGTATTACTTCAATTCCCTAAAATGAAACATTTGCAGATTAGTATTTTTTATGTAGATAATCTAACACGACATTATAGATTAATTTATTCATTAAATGTCTCCAACAAATTCTTTCAATTTTAGGAACCCTATGTACTGGAATCAGAAAACTATTTTATTTGACTATTATAGTGGAAAGGATCCTTGAACAGACCTCATTGTCTACATAATATGGTTATGCCACTACTCGGAGGGTCCACGGTTGGATTTTGGCTGGCCAACCATAATAACTCGCAGATCCTTCATCTATCAAGTGATGTCCCCACTTCATAAATCATTACATGATTTACTCAACGATTTCCTCTAAAATGATAGAATGTTTTCTATGGAATAAAATTTCTACCGATTTAGTTATGTCAACCCAACACTCATATAAGTAATCCCTCTTAGTAAGAGGCACCATCAACAATGGCATGACCGACACCATGAACACCTTATTTTGTTCAAACATGAATGATGGATGGTTTTTGTGAATTAATATTTCATTGATGATTTTTTGTGTTCTTTTCCATCGACTAATGCAATAAATTTCTACTAAATTTATTCATCTATATTGTCTCACTCACAAATTAGCTTTAATAGATATAAATATTCTACTTCATTATGAATTTTATTATCTATTATTTTATTTATTTCTCTCGCAGTTCCAAAATTCATAAAATAATAAATAAATGCATAAAATAAAACTACTACCTAACTGGTCATGATCATAAAAACAACCAAGGTGCATCATACAAAAGTCGAATCTTGACTCTTGATCTAGCTTACTCCTTGTCTTGTATGTTCGCTTCACTTCTTGAGTATCACCTTGTCTTGGTGGGGTCCACGTCATATTTGTGTGATCTAGGTGTCATCTTGCATCATATTGGATAGTGAACACTACGTCCTCATGGAAAGGTTCACTTCATTCGCTATCTTTTTCCAATGTAAAAAAATACCAACACACATGCATGGGAGTATATTGAGATAATTGTACATCAGGTAAATTGGGTGTGAATTCCGTTATACATTTCAATAAAATATAAAGATGATGTGAAAACTGTCAACTAATAATTACAATCATCACACACAGTAATATAATTATATTAAATAAATATGATATACATGGGCTGGTGCTCAAGACCTGAATGCAGGTAAATTATGTGCTATAAAATTAAAATTCATTAAATAAGTATGAGAGAAATTTATTTAAGTTAAATTATTTAAATAATTAAAATAGTTTATTTAATTATCGGTCCTCAAATAAATATAATTTTAAACCCAAAATGAAATTAATTTAACACAATTCAATTTTATAATCAAATTGAATTAATTTTTTTAAGTTATGAAAATAATTAACAAAAAAAGTATAATTAATTTAATTTAGATAGAAAAGTAAATTAAATAAATGAATTTATTTTGATTAATTTAATCGGACGGTCCCCAAAATAAGAATTTATGGCATGTGCGGGTAGGGAAAAATCCATGAAGGGCCGTATGACGTCGTGTAAGGCATAAATGGTTTGGACCGATCCGTAAAAACACATTTAGGGATGGTCTGGTCAAGCCGGACATTTTCATGGACAATTTTTTGCTACATAATAACTTGTATAAAAAAAGGTACCTCCTCAGTGGCGACCAATGGAAATTGGAAATGGAGTCGGTGGGCAGGCTAAATGGGATGTTGTACCGACCTTGGTCAAGCAGGTTCCATGTTATAGGGAAACCAAGTTCTGGAGGCGGTGGCTAGACCACGACACTGTGACCTCTCTAG
Organism: Viscum album; assembly: GCA_963277665.1. Lineage (NCBI taxonomy): Eukaryota > Viridiplantae > Streptophyta > Magnoliopsida > Santalales > Viscaceae > Viscum > Viscum album. The sequence continues at coordinate 1,175,086,244 of OY728120.1, forward strand.
GTGGTGGGTGCGACATGCATTTGGCTTAAGCGGGGGTCGCGGGACTACAGTTCGGTGAGGAGACAGACGAGAGGCTGATGCTGGGAGACATGGTAGTCTGTGGGTTCCGACATAGACAGTGTCGCAATGGCGCATGTGATCCTGGCATTTAGAAGTCAGGAGGTAGGTCACGAAAAGGATAGTGAAGGTGGCCCGTTGTGGCCATGATATTGTCAGCATGTATGTTAGGATCTATATGTCAACAGTAGTGGCCAACCACAGGTCAGGAGGTGATCCGGGGCGGTAGCTCGCTGTGGTTTCCAGCAAGAGCGGAGGGCTAGGAAAGGTAGTCGAAGGCCTGCTAGGTGTGTGTTCCATAACCAGTAGGGTAGAACTATTGTCAAGGGGAGTCCAGCAGCACGTGATGTGCCTATTTTGGGCATCCCAAGGAAGTCGTTGGGATGATGGTTCCAGTGGTGTGGTGTGCCGAGGAAGGAGCTCTGCATCCTTTTTTTGGCATTCACTTGTCCCTCCCCCTCCTGTTTCTTTTTTTAATTCCTACTTTTATTCTAATGGATGATACTCCTCCATTATTTATTTTATTTATGTTTTTAATAAAGACTTATTTTATTTAGAAAAGGTAAGATATATTACTGATCAAGCAAACTAGGCCTACAAATCCAATCAGGAAAGGAGTCCACCAAATAATGATCACCCAAATATTTCCCAAAATGAGCCAAACAATGAGCTTCTGGATTCCCTCCTCGCTTGATAAATGAAATTTTGCACGCAACAATGCCTTCGCTTAATGACCAGATCTTACTAAATATAAGTCTATACAGTTGAGATGAATCGTCCTTTGAGGCTAGGGAGATCACCACATCGAGGCAGTCAGATTCCACCAAAACCTTGGGCCAATTTTTTGAATGGGCAAGAGTGATCCCATAGAGGATGATAGAGGCCTCCTCCACCACAGGGCTCCATGAGAATGGCATATCCCGTCACTGAGCTTCCACAATGTGGCCAAAACTATTATGAGCAATGAGTCCAATACCGACCCTAGAATTTGCAGAGACAGTGGAATCTATATTGATCTTGATGAAACCCTCAGGGGGGACACCAACAAGGAGCCGACTGCCATGTGTTGCCCAAAGGAGGCACTGTATCGTTATTGTTCCAACTGTTCATCCATTCCCTAATCCTATCCAACTAAATACAATCATGGGTCACCTTCATTTAGAAAATTCAATCATTTCGTCATGTACACACTAACCATGAAATTCTGTAGATCAACCCCATCGCTCTCAGTTCAAGAGAAGCCACCCATTTAACCAGATTTTAGACCTTCCCAATTGAAAGATCAAAGAACAAACTAGAATCTGGTTTCCAAACCTTCCCCACCACTTCCACCCCATGACGGGAAAGAATTGCATGCAATAGGGATTCCAACTCCTGGAGGAAGAACAGATAGGTGTCATCCTCTGCTAAATGTCGCCTCCCCAAATAGTCACGGGTTGGGAGAACCCCAGAGTATACCTGCCACTAAAAAATTTTCATCTTAAGGGGGGAAGTGAGTGCCCATATAATCATCCATCGATTATCAGGAATGGACTGAGCCACTCCTGGGAGCTGCATTTTGTTACCTGAGCAGACAGAATATCTACCATGTGACTCCCCGATCCTACAAAGCTAGTCCCTGACCATCCCTGGGGTGAGATGAATACTCAGGATGAGATAATGGTCAACCTCATTAAACGAGCTTCAAAGCTTCCCGTGATCCCAGTCCTCATGTGAGTTATTGATCAGGTCTCGTACCCTTGCATCTTCAAAACCAGGAACAATAGTTGAAGAGACCATATGGTTAATGCCACATTCCTATAAGGAGTCCTTCCATACATGAACATTATGCTCGGCCGCAATTCTCCATCGCATCCCATGTCAAGGAAGGATTTTCCCCCAGATGCTTCTCCTCAAAAAACTCATCCTTAGACCCCACTTGGCATGCATGAAGTCTTAATGAAGGAAATATTTTTCTGGAAAAACCGTTGACAACAGGGCATATGGATGGGAAAGGAGGCTCAATCCTTGCTTTTCCAGAGGACACTCGTTAAACCATTTGAGATTCCTAAAGCCATGGCCCCCACGAAATTTTGAGATTCACATCTTCTCCCAAGACATAAAGTGTGAGTTATGTTTTCCCTCTTAAGAGCCCCACCAAAAGTTGGCTAACTAGGAGTGGATGTGATCGATGAGAGTTTTTTGGAATTTAAATAGTGACATAGCATAAGAAGGGATTTCTTGGGCCACTGACTTCACAAGAACTCTTTTTTCCTTCCTTGGAAATCATCCTACTAGACCAAAGAAAAAAAAGATTATCCACCCTATCCATAATTGTGGCGAACACTTGTATCTTTGACCTACAAACAAGGTTCGGGAGGCCATGGTACATAGGATACTTCTCAACAAGCGGAAACCCACACATTCTCTGCATCTCCTCTCTCTTTACTTGTGAGATGCCTTTACTGAATGATAAATCTTATTTCGAGGGATTAAGACGTTTCCTATATTCCCTTTCATACAGATTGATGATATGAAACAATGAACATCATTCTTGTGGGGTAGCATGAGAAAAAAGAAGGTTATCATCTGCAAAAAAGAGATGGGTGATAGGGGGAATTTCTACATACCATTGCACCATGGATAATTCCTTGATCTTCCGCCTTCAAAAGGATGTGAGAAAAAACATCAGCCACCAGAATGAAGTGATAAGGTGATAGGGGATCCCCTTTCTCAAACCTCTCGATGCTTTAAAACTCGATGAAGGGCCCCCATTAATATTAATTCTGTGGGAGACAGCTGTAACACAATTAATGATATTAGAAACCCATCTCGTCCCAAATCCCAACATGGAGAGAAATAGTTCATGAAAAGGCCATTAAACTCTTTCATAAGCTTACATCATATCTAATTTCATTGTCATGGTGCCTCTCTTAGAAGAGGAACAAGTTTTCATGGAGTGGAATATTTCAAAAGAGATGGCAGCATTATCAGTAATAGATTTCTTTGGAACAAAAGCACCTTGGTTATCAGAAACAATCTATTGGAGGAAGTCCTTATGTCTGGATACCAAGAATTTGGAGAATCTTTTGTAAACCACATTGCATAGACTGATTGGACAAAAATATCAGACTTACTGAGGGCACTATGTTTTTGGGATAAGAGTAATAAGTGATTCATTAAGGGATTCAAGAGATTATCTACCTGCCCACACCTCCTTCTACAGGGCCACCACATCAGGACCAAAAATATGCCAGAAGAATTTAAATAACAGAGCATTAAACCCAACCGTCCCTGGGGCCTTAGTATAGTGAATAAGATGCAGAGCGCCTAAAAAAATCATCATCAGAGATATCTCTTTCCAACTGATGATTCATATCTTCTGTAACCAACTTTGGGATGTAGCTAGTCAGACATGTAAGAGTGCTGATGCTTTCCACTTCATATATTTTGTTGAAAAAATTCAGGATGATGGAGTGAATATCCTTGATATCACGAACAACTCTCTCATTGGGATCCTCCAGATGCGCTATATGATTTTCCATCTCTGTGCAGACACTCTATGGTGAATGTAGTTGGTATTTTAATCGCCATCTCTGATGTGTGACTCTCTTGACCGAATAAACCAGAAACTCTCCCTCTCCCTCAGTGTTGTATTAAGAATATTTTCCACAATGAAGATATTTCCAAGAACAGAGATAGAATAATGAGATGAGTGGAGTCACTTTAAGTGAGTCTCAGCCTCATTAATGCATCTGTCAAAGTCTTCGAACCTCGATGAGCTCCACTTCTGTAAGCAAGATGCAGTATTACAGATTTTAGACATGATGCACCTATTTGTTCCCTCCCAAGACGCTTGGACCACATTTTCATAGTTGTTGTCCTGGATCCACATACATTCAAATCGAAATCTTCATACATGCCTCCTCTGATTCCCTTGAGAGAGCGTCGACAAGAAGATTGGACAGTGGTCAGAAGAGACTGGGGGTAGGTGAACAATAGAAGAGGCATGAAAAAGAGAATTCCACTAATCATTCCCAATAAATATATCCATCCTTTCTTCAAGGTGATTCTCTATTAACCTACCCCTCCTCCAGGTGAACGGAGAGATAGAAAAACCGAGGTCATGAAGAGAGTTCAACAAAAGGAAATTCCAAAACTCATCCATAGAAGCGCCACTCCTCACGCGTCCCCCTTCTTTTTCATAATGAAAAACGACCTCCATGAAATCCCCCCAATCAGAAGAGGGAAGGGTAAAGTGTTCTGTAGCTGATTCAAAAGGGCCCATGATTTGTGCTTATCATTCCCACCAGGCCTCCCATAGAAACCTAAAAATGACTAGGTAGGAGACTTTGGGCCATCAATTGTAACCACAATGTGATTTCATGAAAATATTGATATTTGGACCGCATGATCATCCTTCCATAGGAGGTAGAGGCCACTTGAGTGTCCCTATCTTCCAATGGGAAGGACGTTTTTGAATCCAATCATCAAACCCAACATGACAGGATCCTTGCAATCCAACATAGTTTTGGATACAAAAACTATGTTAGGGTGATATTTGGAAGTCCAGTGATGGAGAACACAAACTGTTCATGGATTTCCAAGCCCCTGACAGTTCCATCATAGGATTTTCATTGACCTAGGTTGGGCTGGGACACTCCCGCCGCTGCCTCTGCAACTTCGACCAACTGTCCGTCATCTGCCACTTTCCATCTCGTTGGCATGCTTCCTATCATCTGACAGGACTTAGAATTCTATTTATGTTCATTGGTCTGTGTTCCAAAATGATCCATGCTCTTATCCATGCAATGCACCCTTTTCCTTTATCCGTTGTTTTATAGTGGCATTCAACGTTATCCCAGTCATATCTTTTTTTCCCTGAGAGGTAGTACCGGGTGCAACATCATCTGAACTAGAGATGGAATCCGGTTGGTTATCACAAAGATGGTGTACCCCTGGGCTTGGGTATGGTGGTTCCTTGCAGTTTGAGTGTGGCCTAACAACTGGAAACAAAATGTCCTTTAAAACAGTTGGGACCCGTCTTGGAGTATCCACCAGATCCTTCCCCTGACATATTTGCTTTTCCTCAGTAACATTCAAGGTCAGTGTGCTACACAAAGTCCTTCATTCTGCCCGATGATCCCCGTGAATGTCAGAAGAAAGATTAGGTGGCCCAAGAATGATGATATTAGTATGAGTTGGTTCATCCTGCATACTAAATTAATTATCTAGTTTTTCTTGGTCCTTTTGTTTTTCAAATTCGGAGATAAACGTCTTTCTAGAGGTTTTGGATCGAAGCCAGGGGCCATATTGAAAAATGACATTACCATGTCCATCCTCCTTCATTGCATCACAGTCCTTCTCTAAATGTCCTAGGCACCCACAAAAGAAACAGAAAATGGGAAGGTTTTCAAACTCAAAAGAAATCCATACATCAGAGTCCTCCCTTTCCAAAAAACAAGCCCCTAATAAGGGGATGTGAAACATCAATTGAAACTCTGATTCATACAAAAGGGCCCTAGTGAATTGGATCAGACCAGTCCCATTCCAAAAATGTACCAATGTGCCCTCCAATCTCCCATATAACACGTTCAGTTATACCATGAAATGAGATCCCTTTAATTTGGATCGATAAAGGTGAGCAAGACAAGTTAATTTTCCGAATATTTTTTTCACCTTTAAGGACCTCCATAATAATGAGATGGTTGTAAAAGGACCATGGTCTCCCGTTGAGGAATTTTATTTTGTCTCTTTCATTAAAGAATTCAAAGAATAGAATTCCCGCTCCAACTTCCCTTGTAGAAATGCCATTCTTTAATATCAAGATATTTTTCAACGTATTTTTCATTTCTCCCTTATTGAAGGGACTATTTGTCAAAAATATCCCTACAATAAGTAGAGACATTCGTTGTGAGAGAAACGTGTCTTCACTCTTCCATGTAGCAACTGTCGATCTTTCTTTATAAGTTAAAGAGATCTTCCGCCAGTGATTCATTATCTATGACTCCATTTGACTTGTTAGGAATACATCACACCACAAACACCCACAAACCAGAGTAAACACTCATGCGCGAACTGAGACCTCTGTGCCCGTAAAAACTCCCCACCTGCAAACATACCTCCACTACGTGAACCAAAATCCGACATCAACCGGCCCCAATGCGAACAAGCTCCACTGTGTGAACCAAAACCCCATGTGAACGATCCCATGTGCGAACAAGTGCAACCGTGCAAACCAAAACCCCGCACAAACCAGCCCCAACGTGAACAAGATCCACTACGCGAACAAGTTCCACTACGCAAACCAAGCTCCAATGCGCATACAAGCTCCACGGCGCGAACCAGCCCCATCGCGAATGAGCTCCACTGTGCGAACCAAAACCCTGCACGAACTAGCCCCTATGCAAACAAGTTCCACCGTACAAACCAAAACCATGCACGAACCTAGCCCTACGCGATCACTTCCATCACAAAACACTCCTTTGAAATCCCGGCGTGAATCAACCCCTTGCAATCTCACCCCACACGGACCATCTTTTACACATTTACAACCACCGCGAGAATGATCCTTCACGAACCAGCACCTTTGCGCCCATGTAATCTCGCGAACCAGCACCTACCTTAGCAACCAATGTCCCATTCGCGCGTGAAATCTCCATGAGTTGGACCTCCATGAACAAGTGTCACTCCGTGAACTAGGACTCTTCGTAGACAGGAGCATTGACGAGTAGGAGCTTGCACAACCCAATCTCTCCGCAGATACCAAAACAGGCACAGATCAGAACCTCAAGCCTTTGCTGGATTTGATCTGGAAATCTGGGGGATCTAGGAAAACATAGAAACCGCGGTTCAGAAACACCGAGGTGAAGGTGTGTCGCTGGAAATTTGTCTCTGGAACAGATCTGGAAACCCGGGATAACACCCGGTAGTTTGAGGATTCTGCGGTCAATCGTCGCCGTAATAACTGAGAGTTCCCATATCCGGCGAGGGAACAAAACGACACAAAGATGATGAAGAATTCCCACCCATGTAATGTTTCCGTAGTCAAGTTAGGTTCTAGATGTAAAAAAAAGTAATAATTTATTATTATTACACTACTATAATAATAAATGTTTTATTATTATTGTAATAATAAAATTATTATGGAGTTCATAAAATGAAATTATAGTTTGAACATAATTTTGTTTTTCTCAACTGAACTAAATCAATTATAATGAAACATGATTAGTTCTTCAGGCTGAAAAATGTAATACCTATGGTCAAACCAAATATTCAATGCAATCCAAATAATTAAACTGACTATAACTCGGTCATTCATCATCGGATCGATGAGCAGTTAGAACCATTGCGACCATCTTTCAACCTTATATATAATAGTAATGAAAATTTAATTTTATGGAATCCAAAAAATTAAATGATCCTTCTAATACAACTAAAATGTTCTTAGGACCCACAGAGGAAGCCCGTGGGATGGGGATTTTAAAATTTTTCATCAATGGGTTGACAAGACTTATCGATGAATATGATTTGATCCCTAGAAAGGCCCAAAGATCTCACGTAAATTATAAAGAGAAAAAAATAAAAAAAATGTACCCGTTTCAAATCTAATGCCAAAATCAACTAAAAGTTGTCATTTTCAATCGTTTCTTGAAGTTTCCATGGTTGAATCCCTCTTGATCATCCAATGGTAGTCCAAATTGCTTTTGTAACATCGATCATAAAATTCCAGGGGCATGCACGGTGATCTGATGATGTCTTTGATTTCCCAATTATCACTGCCTTTAGGTGCCATAGATTCTTGGTGGTTATCTGGATCCAAACTCTTGGATCAAAAGTTTATATCTCTAGGATGCGGGAGGAGAGAGAGGCTCTCAATTTTCATTCCATGAAAGTGAATGAATATTTAATAGTATGAATAGCCTGATGAGTGAGAGATCCTCCTCATTATTAATAGAGGAGTTGGTAAATAACTAGTTGGGTTACCCATACCCTATTTATTTCAACATATACTAAATAAATAATATTGAAGAACATGGATATGTCATTATAAGTTATAATTTGGTAAAATACTTTTAATATATATAAAATATATTATTTATTAAAATCTGATTCATTTCACACAACTCACTATCCCTCTCAATATTAATCAGATATTGGATATTAAAATAATATTCGTTCGATTATAATTTTCTTATATTTAATTAACTTGTAAATACATTAAATAAATTAAATCCAAAATTTTTATAACATGATTATTAATAAATTTATTTAATTATATTTGTGATAAACAATTTGGGCAACACCCAGACCTCGTGGAGGGGACCACCATGTCAATATACCTATTCAACTAAATATGGATGATTCTTGAATATGCTATTATGTGTGACCCTCTAGACCCTTATATTAATAGAAGTGAATAAATCCACAGACCAAGAGCATAGTCTAAAAACCCATCATGCCCCTAAAGAGATATGTATTTTCATAGTAATGATAACCAACCTACAAACACTAACATTGAACTATAATCTCGTTGTCATTAAAAATATCATAAATAAAGACACAAACTTGTGTCATCGTCCTTTTCTTGCATTGTTATTTGAAGATCTTACCAGATAGATTTCCTATTGAACATTTTTGGCCATTAAATTATTGAAGTCATCACCCTACGGTCCAAATAGGTCTGAGATATAAAACTTACTTATCACAGAAGCAACAAATACTCTCTTGATCATTCAACCAATGTCACACCACCAACGACACACCCTACACAAACTTCCTCACCATGATTTCAATACCAAGGTTTTTTCCTTGCAACAATGTATGAAATAAAATGGTATACACTGGTAATTTTCTCAAGTGAAGAGACCAATACACATATCCATTGATAGAAATATCCAATGATTCTAAAAATAGGTGGTGTTCCTATAGGAGGGTCTTTCATCATGATCTCAATACAATGGATCATATTGTACAAACTTCATTAGAAGAAGTATCAATGGTTATGAGACCCTAGCACCTGATATTAAAACATCTACTGTGTCCCGTTAGTAAGATGTATCTAGACAATCAAAAATATATTTATGATTAATGTCATAGCATCTCGAGGTTCTCATTATATCTTGTGATCATCTATAACCTTTCGATACGACTATTAATCATTATACATTACAATTATAATAGTAGATGCAGAAAATTACATACTATAATGATAAGATGAAAACATGTATAACTAATTTTACATAGGATATTGAAATTAAAAGAACTGCATAGTTGGGTATGGGTGACCACTGTTTGACCACTTTTTTGGTATTAGGGATATAGAATTAGACTCATTAGTAAGAGTGGCACATTTTCCACTATGAAACATTTTTTTTATTTGATCCAAACTATATGGGAAAGTTTGTTCTTCCCAAATAAGAAGGATTTGAGGTGTGGTGGATTAGTTCATTAGACAATTGTGTTCAGGGTGAGGAAGTGTGATTGATTGTTTGAAATGGTCTCAGAATTTCCTTGGAGGTTGTCTTCATGACTCTTCTTCTTCGCACCCCTGGTGTAGGTAAAACCTTGTATAAATCCATTATATAGTAGAATAGTTAGACCATGTGATGTTTTTGTAGCATGTTCATGTTTCATACAATCCATACACTGTTTGGGTAAAACTAGTTGGTGAGGATGTGCTTTTGGTTTGCCGAGCTATTTTATAGCTAAAAGTTCAGAGACATAGGTCCCATTAAGACACAATCTTTAAACTTTGGCAGACCTATAAGGCCCCATACTTAAACCTTACTTAATCATGAGTTATTACTAGATTACACATTGAGGATCTTTTCGGGTTTAGAGTTTTAGAGAATTAGATCATGAAACTTGCATTACATTCCACATTTAGACAAAGTGGTTACATAAAAGACAATATTCATTCTTCCCATCAACGGAAACATATTTAAAATAAAACATGTATTCTTTCTTGACACATCCTTGACACTATCATCACATCATGTACCCTTCCCTTGACCTGTGAAAAACATTTCAAAAACATGGGATGTGCATAAAAATCTCAGTAAGGGATATAAAAATATGGAAAGGAATCATGAGTACATGTATACATAAGAATGAAATCATACTTTACCCATAAAAAATAAGCACTTTAACATACCTCATAAAATCATAGAAATAGTATTACATAAAGGTAACTTGAGGCATTCATAACATTATTACATAGGGAGTAACCCTCTTGGTTACGTTTGGAATACCCATCACAGTATATTCCCTAAATCTCTTCGGAGAAACCTTAACGTTTCACTCCTTCGCGTTACCCAATGCATTGGAGAGCTATATCGGGCTCACCCTCCCTTAGATTATCACGGAACCACCCGTTTTCATAACAATGCCCAAGAACCATAACATAAACGTATCACATAAAACATGCATAAAGGAAACATAACATTTCCACATTTCAATCACAATATAACATTTTAGTATATTGAAATAATGAATCCGTTCAAAAAGAAACCATTTCCAAAACCATTTAAAACATTTAATAAAGAGATTTTTGAATCAAAGTGTCCCATACCACCTTGAATATTTTAACATTTGAAACCATTAATATCCATATAAATAAATCCTTAAAACCATTTTGAAAACATGGATATTAATTAGAACAAATCATTAAAACATTTAAAGTGATATTTTGGTTAAAGGGTTTTTACCAAAATTAGAGACACTTGAATACAATAATTGAGGAATAAAATTTAATCAGAACATTATAATATCATGAGAATAAATGGATTCATGATATAATATTCCAAAGGACAGTATATACACCATATAATAGTGAATTGGTTCATAACAACAATGAAGTCTCAATAGGGATGTAAAATGTGATGAAATCCCTTATAAAGAAGGTATCCTTAAATTAAGGATAAATCAATCTCACAATTATGTGTGAAAAATATAAATACACCCAATATAATTGGATATTAAGTGTAAAAAAATAAAAGGTCATTCACACATATTCAAAGGATGACATATTCAATAACTACATGTTGAACCCAAATAAATCGAAATTGGGTTAAGATGTTCCCTTGACAGCCTATAAGCGTCACATCAAAATGAGTTGATGAGAGATAAAAAAAGGATATATCATCACTTGGACATAAAATTTACATCAATAAGGATATATGATAACATATCCCAACATAACAATATGTAAAATAAAATACCCAACAAAAGAAGTCTTTTAAAAAGAGGAGGGTGAAAGGTTCCCTTACCGACATTGGTATCTTTCGAAACATACGCCCCGTGAAAGAAGGACAATAAAACATTGATTTAAATACTCATAAATGAAATAATATTACAAAATGAGTAAAATAATGGTCAGTACATACACCACTCAAAGTAAATTTTGGCAAATGTAGCATAAATCTCACAGGAATAAAAGTGAGATGAAAAATACCTTACGAAAACTCGGCAGCCTAATGGCGCCACTTAAAACTTCCAAAAATGGATTGATGAGACAAAATAGGGTATCTCATCACATTACAATAAAATTTAAATCAATAGAAATATAAAATAACATCCCCATCATAAAAAATAGGAGCTTAAAAGAAGTGACATAAAGGAGAGTACTTAGAAAGAGTGAGGTTAGATCTCTTATGAAAATTCGGCAGCCTAAAGGCGCCACTCAAAACATCCAAAATGTATTGATGAGATAGAATAGGGTCTCTCATCATATGAAAATAATAATTACAGTAAGAGTAATATAAAAGAACATCCCAATAACAAGAAATATGATCTTAGAAGAAATGACATAAAATAGTGTACTTAAAAAGAAAGAGAGGAGTTGGATCCCTTACCTCGGGTCCGACTTGACTCGATCGTTCTTTAATCTCATGAATAATAAACTTGAGTTAATTTCTACTTTGTTAAGAACCTTTTACAAGATCATTAGTCCTTTTATATCACTTATTTCCATGTTATAATCATTATGTAATCATTTAAGTTAATAATGTTTGTTTTGTTGATATTTGGTTTTTAAGTCAAAAGTGGACTTCTTACAATTACATGTTGTTCGTGTGGTCAATGGTTCATTATATCCAGAATGATATTCATGATTTGGATATCATATATATCATATATATCCATCATATACATGTATTTATAATATTACATAATCATTTAGAGGTAAGAAATTAAATGCACCGTTCATGGAGACGGTAAGTCGTACGTACGCATGAACGCTACTTTCATTTCTTTGTCATATTAATGGAATTAAAACTAAATGAGAGGTATGTATATTTTAATTACAGAATTATATTCATCATTTAGATGTATCATTAATCATATATATCCATTATATACATGTACTTATAATATTACATTACATTTGGGGATAATAAATGAAATGCACCATTCATGGAGACGGTAAGCCTTACGTACGCATGAACACTACTTTCATTTCTATTTCATATTTTATAGAATGGAATCATAATTATATAAAGGTATATTATAATTCCAGTATAATATCGTATATAATATCATAGTTCCATCCTTTATACGTCCCACATATGGTATTTAACGAATCAAATCACTTTGAGGGGGCGGTAGTCCACACATCCTAAAATGAAGATATCGCGTATACCCATAATGGAAGCCATAAAGGTAAGACACAAATGAAAAATACAGAAGAATAAGTAAAACATAAATATATTATATATCATATATAAATATAGTGACATCTTAATGGTCACCTTTGAAGGTGTTAAGAGAATGTTGAACAATCATCGTTTCGGGAGGCATAAATTCGTCATCCACGGAAATAGTATGTTCTTTAACCATTAGATGTATGTGTGTGTAAGTTTTGCTCGAATACTTCTAATAACAACATCCTAGTATATTTAGGATACTATATTTGTTAAAAAAGAAAAGAATAAGTGTTTAGGGGGTTGGAGAAGAAAAATAAAACAAAAGGACTCAAAAAAAGATATTACCTTAAAATCGGGTAACTCCCATTGGTTTGAGCTCAAAGGCTTCCTTGGAAAGACTTCTGCCCAATGTGAGGCATCAAGGAGTAAGAGATGGAAGTGGAGAGACAAAATGGGCAGGGGTTTGCCAAGCCAAAGGCTTTGGAAGTTTGGGTAAAGAGGTAGAGGTGGGGGCCTTTTATAAGAGGAGAGGAGGGGCACTTTTGGAATGTAAAGAAATATTACTTTATTTGAAAATGAGTTTCGGATTTAAAGGGTCCCTCATTGATATAATTAGAGGATAAGGTGATAAGGTTTCTAAATCCACCCATCCAATTGGTTTTGGACATGTGTAGTTCTTAGATTTTACATTATCTTTCCATTATATTTAAATCGTTAAATAATGAGGTCATCGCTACATCATCATGATGTCATAAATAATTTAATTTATTTAATGTCTAAATTTTATAAAAAAGATACTATGATGTAGGAAATATTTTTATATTTCCAATTAATATTTATAGTCAAACTTCTGATTCGTATAACCCCATGTAAAAATTGTTTTAGTAAAACATTTCATGTTTGTCTCATTTTTACATTAACATTAAATAAAAAGGTATTTATGTCATTTTCCAACCAAAGTGGCTCCATGGGGTCCCCAAGTTGACCCATGGCCTGCCTTGGTCGGCCATGACACATCCAATGACGTTAGGACATGTGTCAAGTTCATTTAATATTATTAAAACATTATTTTTACCTTAAACTACACTAATTACCTCTAATCGCGATTAAAAACTTAATAAGTTACTATTCACCAAAAAATTATTTTAATCCCATTGAACCACATTTTACTTCTTAATTACAACCATGTATGTTGGATTTTTGAAATTCAAAACACAAAGGTGGAAAATTTTCATTTAAACGGAAAATCAGTTTTTATAAGTACCACTTAGTGGTTTCACTATTCATCAAAAATTGAAGTTTTTCAGAAATTTACCAAAATTTCACCCTAAGCTATATTTGAGATTCCGAATTCAAAAATGAAGTCTATTTTAAAAAATTCAAAACATATAAGTAACATTAATTAATTAAATAATTAATTCCCGCTGTCATGACGAAGAGCGTGTTTTTATGAAACAATAAGTATCAAAAGATTGACGCTAGTTTCTGTCTGATTTCAAAGTGAAATTAATTTCAACGACAACTATTGGATTTAATGGTAAAAATATATTCTAATTTCACTTTAAAATCAATTCAAAAGATAATATAATTATATAAATAAATTAGATTTAAAAGAGGTTTTGAATTAAAATACAACATTTTACACTATTCATTAAAAAAATGAACTTTATCAGAAAGATACAAAAAATTTACACAAAGTAAATTTTGATGTCCCGATTCTAAAGAAGAGTTTTATTTGGTCCAAAAGAATGTATAAGAGTGAACAAAACTAGATTTAATGACGGTTCGCCATCAAAAGGCGATAAGTGTACCTTTAGTGAAAACTAGGGCATATACTCCTAAAATTGAATTCTTTCTGTATTTTATGCCTTTATCTTTTATTGGATAAATGTAAAAATATTTAAAAACATATATAATCATATTTTAGTTATTTCTATCCATTCCCGCCAATACATCGACTACATGTTAACTTCCATTTAAAATAATATTATTTTATTATTAGAGTGCAACGTAAGATTCCCAAGAAACTCGTTGTTGCGTGTTGGGTACGCCATCGAGCATAGAATCCCCTTTAAAGTCATATTAATATTTTATTCACAAATATGGATAAATATGAAAATGTCATATTCTTTATTTACCTGGGGTGTTACATCCTTCCCCCCTTTTGGGAATTGCGTCCTCGCAATTTTAAAATTGCGCATGGAAACATCCTTGAAAGTCCCACATCGAAAGAAGAGTCGGTAAAACAATCACTTTAAAATAAAGAAAGATAAGTACAAAGGTCACCCGAGTTAACCCATAATAGGATTCCGTGTAGGAAAACATGGACATGGAAGAAAAAGCAAAGGGTCATTTTCTGAGGGAGAGTGATAGAAAACATGTTTAGGAAAAAGTTAACCATGAGAAAATCACAAACTTGTGATGGGTTAAATGGTATTCGATTCCCCAGTAGGAAAAGTTAATAGACAACATTTTTGTTTTAAGTTACTTTTTATTGAGGAATTTATTCATAAGGAAACATAATCACTTATCATGTTGACTTTCATCTTTTATTAGATTCCTTAATCAAACTCATATTTTTTCCAAAAGATGAGTATTTAGGGAGACTTGTTCGCATTAAGAGTACTATAATCAACTTCTAGAGAGTCAACTAATCCACAAAAGAGAACTATATACTTCCCATGACTTTAGACTTTAACCAAAACCAAAACCAAAAAGGTTAGTACAAGATCAGATAATCCAAAAAGGATAACCCTTTATAAAAAGAAAATCTATTCTTAATCTCCAAAATTTGTCCAACAAAACCCAAAGTTCAACGAGGACCATTAGATAAACAATTTGTCCATAAAATTCTTCAAATTAACCAAACTAAGGTTGAAACCCAAATATTTGAAGGATTTAGTCACATAGTCTTCCAAGTCAAATCGTAACATTTATCTCCAAACAACATCAGTTGCTCCTAAAGTCTCGTATTGAAAAGTAATTAAGCTAATCACATATCCTCCATGACAGGTTAATCATTTTCATAAATAACCCAAAATCAAATTACTCTTAATTCATAAAATCATATAACTAGAAATAATCTGTCAAACTAACCAGGGACTTCACGTAGTCCAATGGTAGGGGATAAATACTAGTCGCACTTTGGTTGTGGGTTCGATTCACGCAGCTTTGTCTGACGCGGCTGGATGTCACACGGTCTGCGTGTTGTCCTTTTTCCAAAACTATATAATTCTTAAAACATCCCCCAAAATGAGTTAAAATCTTCAAAAATGATCATAACATATTTTAACCTCATGTTTATCTCATTCCCTTCATTTTATATCATATCATAGAGTAACCCATAATTACCTAAAAAGTAAGGATCATATGAACCCTAATGGTTACCTTAATAATTATTACTTGAATTTCCACATCGAGTTGGCCATCTCGCACATGATGCATTAGAGAACTCACCAAGGTTGAAGTGGTTGATCATGACTCCTTTATAGTTGGTTTAGAACAACCATGAGATTCCACATTGAATCACCCATCTCATCCAGTCTCTTAATCAGAGAACCACCACAGATTCCTTCAAACCCATTGTCAATTTGGTGCCTCCTAGATCCAGCCATTTACTAAAACCAAAAATGTCAGTGTGAGTATATCAACATAACCATCATGTACTAATGAGGAAGATAAAAACTAATATATACTTACTCATTCACTTTTTCTAAAACTAGGACTCTTTCTGAAATCCTAACCATTATGGTAATGTCACTTATGCTTAGAAAATACCCTAACCTCTAAAGTTATCTAAACCGACCTTTGATACCAACTATAAGGCCCCAGCCTTAAACCTTAATTAATCTTGAGTTATTACAAGATTACACATTGAGGATCTTTTCGTGTTTAGAGTTTTAGAGAATTAGATCATGAACCTTGCATTACATTCCACATTTAGACAAAGTGGTTACATAAAAGACATTATTCATTCTTCCCATCAACAGAAACATATTTAAAATAAAACATGTATTCTTTCTTGACACATCCTTGACACTATCATCACATCATGTACCCTTCCCTTAACCTACGAAAAACATTTCAAAAACTTGGGATGAGCATAAAAAGCTCAGTAAGGGATATAAAAATATGGAAAGGAATCATGAGTACATGTATACATAAGAATGAAATCATACTTTACCCATAAAACATAATCACTTTAACATACCTCATAAAATCATAGAAATCATATGACATAAAGGTAACTTGAGGCATTCATAACATTCTTACGTAGGGATTAACCCTCTTGGTTACATTTGGAATACCCATCACAGTATATTCCCTAAATCTCTTCAGAGAAACCTTAACGTTTCACTCCTTCGCGTTACCCAACGCATTGGAGAGCTATATCGGGCTCACCCGCCCTTAGATTATCACGGAACCACCCGTTTTCATAACAATGCCCAAGAACCATAACATAAACGTATCACATAAAACATGCATAAAGGAAACATAACATTTCCAAATTTCAATCACAATATAACATTTTAGTATATTGAAATAATGAATCCGTTCAAAAAGAATCCATTTCCAAAACCATTTAAAACATTTAATAAGGATATTATTGAATCAAAGTGTCCCATACCACCTTGAATATTTTAACATTTTAAACCATTAATATCCATATAAATAAATCCTTAAAACCATTTTGAAAACATGGATATTAATTAGAACAAATCATTAAAACATTTAAAGCGATATTTTGGTTAAAGGGTTTTTACCAAAATTAGAGACACTTGAATACAATAATTGAGGAATAACATTTAATCAGAACTTTATTATATCACAAGAATAAATGGATTCATGATATAATATTCCAAAGGACAGTATATACACCATATAAGAGTGAATTGGTGCATAACAACAATGAAGTCTCAATAGGGATGTAAAATGTGATGAAATCCATTATAAAGAAGGTATCCTTAAATTAAGGATAAATCAATCTCAAAAGTATGTGTGAAAAATATAAATACACCCAATATAATTGGATATTAAGTGTAAAAAAATAAACGGTCATTCACACATATTCAAAGGATGACATATTCTATAACTACATGTTGAACCCAAAGAAATCGAAATTGGGTTAAGATGTTCCCTTGACAGCCTAACATCGTTACATCTAAATGAGTTGATGAGAGATAAAAAAAAGGATATCTCATCACATGGACATAAAATTTACATCAATAAGGATATATGAGAACATATCCCAACATAAAAATATGTAAAATAAAAGACCCAACAAAAGAAGTTTTTTAAAAAGAGGAGGGTGAAAGGTTCCCTTACCGACATGGGTATCTTTCGAAACATACGCCCCGTGAAAGAAGGACAATACAATATTGATGTAAATACTCATAAATGAAAGAATATAACACAATGAGTAAAATAATGGTCAGTACATACACCACTCAAAGGAAATTGTGGAAAATGTAGCATAAATCTCACAGGAATAAAAGTGAGATGAAAAATCCCTTACGAAAACTCGGCAGCCTAATGGCGCCACTTAAAAATTCCAAAAATGGATTGATGAGACCAAATAGGGTATCTCATCATATTACAATAAAATGTACAGAAAGATTAATATAAAATAACATCCCCCATCATAAAAAAAAGAGGATCTTAAAAGAAGTGACATAAAGGAGAGTATTTAGAAAGAGAGAGGTTAGATCTCTTACGAAAATTCGGCAGCCTAACGGCGCCACTCAAAACATCCAAAATGGATTGATGAGAGAAAATAGGGTCTCTCATAATATGAACATAAAAATTACAGTAAGATTAATATAAAAGAACATTCCAATCACAAGAAAGATGAGCTTAGAAGGATTGACATAAAAGAGTGTACTTAAAAAGAAAGAGAGGAGTATGATCCCTTACCTCGAGTCTGACTTGACTCGATCGTTCTTTAATCTCCTGAATAATAAACTTGAGTTAATTTCTACTTCCTTAAGAACCCTTTTCAAGATAATTAGTCCTTTTATATCACTTATTGACATGTTATAATAATTATGTAATCATTTAAGTTAATAATGTTTGTTTTGTTGATATTTGGTTCTTAAGTCAAAAGTGGACTTCTTACAATTAAATGTTGTTCGTGTGGTTAATGGTTCATTATATCCATAATGATATTCATGATTTGGATATCATATATATCATATATATCCAGCATATACATGTATTTATAATATTACATAATCATTTAGAGGTAAGAAATGAAATGCACCGTTCATGGAGACGGTAAGCCGTACGTACGCATGAACGCTACTTTCATTTCTTTGTCATATTAATGGAATTAAAACTAAATGAGAGGTATGTATATTTTAATTACATAATTATATTCATCATTTAGATGTATCATTCATCATATATATCCATTATATACATGTACTTATAATATTACATTACATTTGGGGATAAGAAATGAAATGCACTGTTCATGGAGACGGTAAGCCGTACGTACGCATGAACGCTACTTTCATTTCTATTTCATATTTTATAGAATGGAATCATAATGATATAAAGGTATATTATAATTCCAGTATAATATCATATATAATATCATAGTTCCATCCTTTATACGTCCCACATATGGTATTTAACGAATCAAATCTCTTTGGGGGCGGTAGTCCGCACTTCCTAAATTGAAGATATCGCATATACCCATAATGTAAGCCATAAAGGTAAGACACAAATGAAAAATACAGAAGAATAAGAAAAACATAAACATATTATATATCATATATAAATATATTGATATCTTAATGTCCCCCTTTGAAGGTGTTAAGAGAATGTTGAACAATCATCATTTCGGGAGGCAGAAATTCGCCATCCACGGAAACAATATGTTCTTTAACCATTAGATGTATGTGTGTGTAAGTGTAGATCGAATCCTTCTTATAAAAAAATCCTAGTATATTGAGGATACTGGATTTGTTACAAAAAAAATGAATAAAAAGAGTTTAGGGGGTTGGAGAAGCAAAATAAAACAAAAGGACTCAAAAGAAGACATTACCTTAAAATCGGGTAACTCCCCTTGGTTTGAGCTCAATGGCTTCCTTGGAAAAACTTCTGCCCAAAGTGAGGCTTCAATGAGTAAGAGAGGGAAGTGGAGAGACAAAATGGGAAGGGGTTGGACGAGCCAAAGTCATTGGAAGTTTGGGTAAAGAGGTAGAGGTGGGGGCCTTTTATAAGAGGAGAGGAGGGGCACTTTTGGAAAGTAAATAAATATTACTTTATTTGAAAATGAGTTTCGGATTTAAAGGGTCCCAAATTTATATAATTCTTGTATAAGGTGATAAGGTTTCGAAATACACCCATACAATTGGTTTTGGACATGTGTAGGTCTTATATTTTACATTATCATTCCATTTTATTTAAATCGTTAAATAATGAGGTCATCACTGCATCATCATGATGTCATAAATAATTTAATTTATTTAATGTCTAGAAATTATAAAAAAATACTATTATGTAGGACATCTTTTTATCTTTCCAATTAATATTTATAGTCAAACTTCGGATTTGTATAACCCCATGTAAAAATTGTTTTAGTAAAACATTTCATGTTTGTCTCATTTTTACATTAACATTAAATAAAAAGGTATTTATGTCATTTTCCAAAAAAGTGGATCCATGGAGTCCCCAAGTTGACCCATGGCTTTTCATGGTCGGCCATGACACATACAATGAGGTTAGGACATGTTTCATGTTCATTTCATATTATTAAAACATTATTTTTACCTTAAACTACACTAATTACCTCTAATCGCGATTAAAAACTTAATAAGTTACTATTCACCAAAAAATTATTTTAGTCCCATTGAACCACATTTTACATATTAATGACAACCATGTATGTCGGATTTTTGAAATTCAAAATACAATGTTGGCAAAATTTCATTTAAACCGAAAATCGGTTTTTATAAGTACCACTTAGTGGTTTCACTATTCATCAAAAATTGAAGTTTTTCAGCAAATTACCAAATATTCACCCTAAGATATATTTGATATTCCGAATTCAAAAATGAAGTCTATTTTACAAAATTCAATACATATAAGTCACATTAATTAATTTAATAATTAATTCCCACTGTCATGACAAATAGCGTGTTTTTATGAAACAATAAGTATCAAAAGATTGACACTAGTTTATGTCTGATTTCAATGTGAAATTAATTCCAACGACCACTATTGGATTCAATGGTAAAAATATATTCTAAATTCACTTTAAAATAAATTCAAAATATAATCTAATTATATAAATAAATTAGATTTAAAAGAGGTTTTGAATTAAAATACAACATTATACACTATTCATTAAAAAAATGAATTTTATCGGAAAGATACAAAAAATTTACAGAAAGTAAATTTTGATGTCCAAATTCTAAAGAAAAGTTTTATTTGGTCCAAAATAATTTATAAGAGTGAAAAAAACTATATTTAATGACGGTTTGCCATCAAAAGGCGATAAGTGTACCTTTAGTGAAAACTAGGGCATATACGCCTAAAATTGAATTCTTTCTGTATTTTATGCCTTTATCTTTTATTGGATAAATGTAAAAATATTTAAAAACATATATAATCATATTTTAGTTATTTATATCCATTCCCGCCAATACAACGACTACATGTTAACTGCCATTTAAAATAATATTATTTTATTATTAGAGTCCAATGTAAGATTCCCAAGAAACTCGTTGTTGCGTGTTGGTTACGCCATCGATCATAGAGTCCCCTTTATAGTCATATTAATATTTTATTCACAAATATGGATAAATATGAAAATGTCATATTCTGTATTTACCTGGGGTGTTACAAGCCCGGTTCTGTTTTTGGATACCCTAATGTGTTCTAAATAATCCTAATATTCAAGATAAATAATTATTATGCGGTGGAGTTCTTCTAAGGGTATATTTGAACTTTAGGGTATCATAGGTAATTGTACCAGGTTAGCAAGGTGTTGTACTAGTAGACCCTATCCCAAAAGATGTGTCATGGTTATTAGTCTTTTCCACCTCTCATAACTGAGGAGAGACATTCCCTTTTGTTACTTCATGTTGACCTGGTAGATTATGGTCATGAGTGTGGTTTTGGACATGGTGATTCCCCTAAGAGAATACATTTACGTATCATAGGAAGCCTTGGATAGCTTGCTAGTGTAGGAGTTCTAGTGAGGGTATCAATTTCTATCCCTTATTCCTTGGATTTATCATCTTGGGGATTGAATTCCTTAAGTGAGGGAAAATTTAATGACTTGGATTTTACATGAATGACTTTTGAATATTTATATGAATATTTCATAGTATATGTTGTAAATATGGCATGGTATTTCAGATCCTAGAGAGCCTCCTTGCAGTGATATAAAAGAATATATATATTTTTGTCACACACTCATAGTTTCTCATAAAATTTGGTATAACATCGATTATGAATCTCATGTCAGAAATATATGGCTCCATTAGAGTTCTTAACATCTTGTTTTCCAAAGGTTTAACATAAAAGATTTTAGTGATGGTTGTTCGACTAAAGGCGAGATGGTAGTAGTGTGTTAAAAGTCTGCTAATGGATTTAATAAATTAAAACCAATTAAGCCATCCCCCACCACTTTGGTGATAATGAAATTGAGGAGTGACAATGACCTCCTACCCCTTTCATGATTCATATGAAACTGTTTCCAAATCTAAGTGATAAGATTCTACCACTCATATTTTTTTGCCATTATCGTCCTCAGATTAAGGAGTTGTGCGACACATGTATCATTTTGTACCTAACGTATCAACATGTTTCATTAATGTGCGTGTAATTGAGTTTAATTATCAATACACGTTTTCATTTAATTTTATAAGATTGTAGATACCAATTATGATTGAAAGAGAACCATTCTAGTCCTATCGGGAGGTTTGGGGGTAAATTGGGGATGATTATGTAACCAATATGGAAATTACTCTCATAACTCCAATTTAAAAGATGTCTAAACTAGTGATACATGTTGTGTGTTCTTCCCACTCATGTTATTTGAATTTAGGGTGTACACTCTATGTACTTGGGTTACATGTCATGTAGTGACCCCATGTTCTGTTGATAGAGAACATGGTCAGGGTAGCCATGTGATAGTAAATGATCGTGTAAAACTATATGGCCATAATACATAGACAAATGGTACCATACATGGGAGTGAGAAAATGATATGACCATGTGGATATTTATCCAAGAAAATCTATGAACCAGGGTGGACATGATGTGTGGAAGATACAACCAGCTGAGCCATGTGGAGGGTGAATACGTTCCGGATCTAGGTGAGGTCATATAAGACATTTAGATCCTGTACAGACCATTTAAGCCTCCAAGTCTAGTAAATATGGAAATGATCTGGACACGACCAGGTTGTAGGGTGGTTTCAAAATCCATGTGGACCCCAGTGCATTTCACAAAATTTAATAAGATCTTTTTGGGATCTTACACCGTGTGCATCTCCTTCTTCGGGGCTTAGATTCAGGCTTGTGGGAATCCTATACAATAAAAATTGTCATGTAAAACCGAATGGTGTCCTATAGAGTTTTATGTGAGATACGATATGTCATTTTTAGGCCATGATGTAGCAGTATTGGTGTTTAACCTTGTGTAGTGATTATGTTGGATCCTTGCATTGATGTCAAGGTGAGTAACCTTCCTTATCACCTTAGGATGATGTTACCTTATACTCTTTTGGCTAGTACGAAGTATCTTTACTATGGTATCTAAGTATGGGTCCACTACTTGGGGATGTGTTGCGGTGTGAGGTATGATGAACGTGACACTCCTTTCCATGGTGCTTGAACGATGTTGGAGATCGTTGTGGTTTGTAGATAGAGACACTAGGACTGCTTCTACCCTATGGAATTAGGGTGATTGATCCCCATAAATACATTCCTTGGTATAAATAGGACTCCCTAAATCATGGTTGTGGGTTAAATACCCATGGGTTAGTATATATGGGGGTAGTACTCCCTTGATGGACTAGGAAATGAGTTGCTCTTATTGTTCATGTTGTTGAAGAAAACACTCCCCCTACATTTCTTGGGAATAGACAATCCAAAATCATTGTCTATATAGAGTAGGTAATCCCGTGAAAGACCATTTTTCAGGTCCAATATGGGGACGATACTCCATTGTCTTTATACGGTGCGGGTCCTCGATATGTGATTTATAGAAATAGTGGGTACCCCTACAATAGTAGGGTGTCTGTCCTCTATCATTCAAGATGGAAATAATTTTTTTTCCAGGTTTTGGTCCTCAAAATATATTTTTTTCAGAAAATTTGGTACTCCCATACTATTTCATGGTGTAGGCACTCTACCCGGGGGTCGGTACCCCCTTTCATTTCATGGTGTGGGTCCCCCATATTGACTATACTGGTAGAGTGGTACTCACATTTCGCACTAGGGTGTAGATACTCTAGAGACAAAGTGTTACTAACCTATTTTATTATGAATCGTCTCCTATATATACTAAGTGTAATTCCCCTACCGTATCAGGGTGTGGGTCATCAGGTACATAGTAGTATTCTCTTGACATTGAGTAGCAGTGGTGAGTTGATGCTCCACTAGAGTCAGATCTCCCTCGGTTATGGGGCACAATCACAAGGACTATGACTCTCAACTAGTTATATGTGATACTTGGTTTGGAGTTGGTGATAAAAAAAATATAGAGATGTGTATGACACCCCATACATGTAGTGAAAAGGAATTAGGGCTTTGTTAAAACACTGTTACTCTTTCAATTGCAGGGTAGTGGTGAGGTGTGATTCCATATATTCTCTCTCAGTAGATATGATTCAAGGGATTCATAGTCTAGAGTCATGATTTGTCAATAGTGTGTAGTGGTGAGGGGTGTGCCTCTCCACTTGGGTTATTACATCATTTTGAAGGTCACCATTTAGCGATGACTAGAGCTATGGTATTGCGAACTAGAGTTTAACCTATTTAGTTTTTCCCAAAGGAGAAAATTATATCGAATTTACCATATGCAATGGTATAGATGTTCCCGAAGGATTGTATACATTTTAAGGGTTCCATAAGGGGTGTAAAATATTGTGGATTGTGTTCTTATGGTTGTGTGTTACCTTTAATGCCTCCTGTAGAATCATGTATCTATATATGAGTTCAGATCCTCATGATACTTGGAGTCTGAGATGAGTATTTCTAGGTGAATTATACATGTTTTATGGGTGTTTTCATGTGGGTGGTTAGAAACTCCTTGAATATTGAGTTGAACAGTCATGAATATCCGATTATGGTTTTAGATGGAGTTTCTCTCTCAATTTAGTTCCATAAGGACAGGTTGAGTGAACAATTTCCATTCAATTACACAGTTTCCTTTTGTTTCATTTGGGTTCCTAATAAGTATTTTTATACTAACCCCTTCATAGTAATTTTCCACATGTGTTGTGTATTTTTAGGACTTAATTCCATTTCAATGATTCCCTTGAAGACATGAGGTAGGGAGAGAAAAGTGAGCTAGATCGACTGACACATTTAACAGAGCTAGCCCGATGAGCTTTCAGGCAGTTCCTTTTGACAACAATACTGACCTTCTGTTTTGGTTGGATGATTTCAATGTTTTTTGGGTGTGTGAAATTCCATTATACACTTTTTTACTTATGTTATACTCTGGGTTTGGATAAATTTATGCATGAATTTTAGTTTACCGCTTTTTATATCTATGCATTATCGCTTGGAGGTGTTTGTGGGTTCCAAAATACATGTACCAATAGAAATGTCCTCCCATTTGTGTTATATGAATACATGTTGATAGTCTCCAACACCTATACTATTATAGGTAGGATTTGAGAGTTGTAGCTCGGGAAACATTGGTATGGGTCATGACAAAATGCTTATGATTCCTTCTTGAATAATCCTTTTAGCTATCATCATAGAGAACATTGTACAAGAGCTACAACGTATTGATGATTTCCCTCGATGATGTCACACTCATTTGGTCTCTCTATAATAATTAAATGGGGGGAGGTATGAAGTCAATGATACAATGATGTGGATAAACACAAATGCCATGGGATATTCCAACTACTCAATCTAGAATAACTTCTTAGGTAGAAGATCACTTCCCACACTGTGTTACTCATGATGACACAAAGAACACAACATAGAGAAAGATGATGTAGGAGTATCTCACTCAAGTACCCATGAACATATTCAAAAAACATTATACAAGTCTAATGCACCTTTATATTGATCAAAATACTTTGTGTGGGACATAATTCTATTCTACCCCTCAGTGAATGGGTCAATGGAACTCATCCTAACAAAAAATGTCATTGATGAAGAGGAAAATAGTTCAAAGCTATGTTTAAAGGATTAGATGTCATGTAATAGTAGTACACATTGCTATAAATCTGCATAGGTTCCATACCATGTATCCCATCCTTTTCCCATGTTCGTGTACATGAATGATTACATGACAAGTCTAAGAACATGTAAAGTTATCCATGTCTATGCCAATATTTTGGTTGACATGTATGTTTTTTCCTGGCCATTATTGTGACCATTTAACATTCAAGGTACATGCCATGCTCCATGTATGGGTCACATACCCTATCATAGGTGTCACACATTATGGATGATTTATATTCTATTGGAAATGCTAGCTCGGCATTATGGGGTCCCACATGACATGAAAGCCTAAAATACCAACCATTTAACATGTTATTTCATAGATCCAAAATAAACTCGAAACATCATATGGGTATTATGTCACCACTATCACCTCGTTAGGAAATGTAGATGTAGATCAAATTGTGCTAGACCACCATATGATATTTGGCTTCTAGCCAGCCAAAATGATTAAGAGAAGTATGTTGTCGAACCATTCAACTATCGTATTCTTAAAGCATAAATGATGACCCCAAATATGAACAGGTCCTCTATTTTTCCATCATCATGTGATCCCCACATCATAAAATGATCTAATATGAAATATCAATCCATTTCCCTATGAAATAGGTGTGAAATTGTTTATTTCTTTATATTTGGTTTGAATCACTAACCAAACAAAAAATTAGTAATAAATGCACAATGTACAATGGTTTACATCTAGTACAAAATTAAAAATTGGAATGATCCTCATCCATGTTTTGTTTTCAACAAATAATTTACATTATGATGACAAAAATATCCACAAAATAATAATCAATTCTACAAATACTACCAATAGATAAACCCATTCCTATAAGCCAACAGATCCATAATTCAATCATTTTTATGATTGAATAATTTTCGTTCTATAAATAAATATCAAGGAATGAATCATAATAAAAAAATAACCATATAATGATTTGGATCAATAAATAGAGAATAATTATTTTCTGTCATTTTCATTAGTGAGCTCCTCGAGTTCTGATGCACATTGATCAATGATCCATGATTCGGTCATTAAATGCCAAAAAAGATCCATCACCACTCTCTCAGAAATTCCAATAGTTTTAAAAAATCTATAGGATGTTTTCATAATTATTTATTTATAGCAAAAACCCATGCCTGGTTAATTAAATAAATGAATAAATTTAGTCAATTAATTTATTTAAACACCTACCCAAGATGGCACTCCAACTTGAACATGTGATTCATTCAAGGTTTTATGATACCTAGTGTAAATTAAATTAATTATTCTCAATGGAGGGTATAAATTTTAGATTTTATCCTCTATTTATATTTTATTGTAATTTTTAATAAAATGTCACATTAATGATATTAAATATATTTAATATATTATAGAACCAAATTCTGGGCACAACGGGCCTTAGAATATAATATTTTCTCAGTGACTAGCTCCATAAATAATCCACATAATATTCCAAAACAACACATGGAAGAAACATGAGTCGTTAAATCCTCCAAACCTTGGGGTTTTTTATCCCCGAAATCCAGAAAAGGCTGCAGAAAGGGATATGAGTATGGAGAACACATCTTGGTGTCCCACTCCCAGGTGGTCTCGTGTCAATTCTAATACCACCAACATACACACTAGGGATATTAATCACCAACAAGGGATCCTCTCTTCATAGTTATAAATTTATATTGGGGACTCAAAAAATTTAGCTCTTTCCTCAACGTCCTTCTTTCCCTATTCGATAACTTGTGACATATCATGCATATACCTTCTTATCCATTGAACGTGTGAGACATCGTGTACCCTATCTAACTATGGAGGTAGAATTATGTGGTAAAACACTTTTACAAATATATTAGGTATCTAGAATGATCAATTGAATCTCAGAGATAAATTTCCTCCCCAAAAAAATCATTGTAACCCACATTGAGGTGAGACCCTCTAGAATAGATAGTATCCCTTCTTAAACTCCAATGATCTCCATCATCTATCAGCATATAACACTGGACGACTATTTTCACACATCATACACTCATAGATGATCTTAATATTCTATGTAGTGGCTCATACCAACTCTAGGACAATTAGTGCTAACTCTCATGAGTCATTCTAGCATAGAGAAGACCTTCATGTTCTCCCTTACATGTCTTTGAATGTTTTCATACCAATTTTGGAATAATAGATATTGTTGTATGAATAGTAAATCAATAATAGTAGATACATACAATAATAGCCAATTTCTAACATGAAATCTCACCACATGTCCCCTTGAACATGATTTTTCCTCCGATTATGGCTTTCAGTATGGGGCTGTAAAGTCTTCATAAAGCATAATTGAGTCCAAAAATCCTCCTACAATCCTTTCCACAACCATGATGTTATGCCACCATTGTGGTAATATATTGTCATTGAGGGAACTCCATGTAGTCACACTATCTCATACACATAGTTTCATCTCAATCTCACTATTGAACTCTTCCCTTGGATAGATAAGAAGTGGGATAAATTTTTTGAGTCGGTATAAGATCACCTAGATTGAGTCATGTCCCCTAGGAATACATGTTATCCCCTTCATGATGTATAAGTATGTACCATCCCAAATACACTATGTCACCTCTATGGATTGATCTATAACCTATAGGACATAGTTCCCTGCCTTCACTTCCTATAAGTAAGGAATTATGTGAAAAAAATGTGAAACTACCTTATTAATCACTTTCCATTGAAACAAACAATGTCGGTAATAGTACATCCTTTCTACACCTAGATATACCACTATGGGTGAATTGTGAATCTCCCTTATAAAAGTCTCCTACAACCTCAGTAGTACCACTATCCAGCCTCTGAAAATAAAAACATGATCTCTACCTTAATAAAATCCTTCAGGAGCTTGTCTATTGGATATCTATGTTTGAAGGGTCACATAGTAGGTTCCCCTAGTTATGCCTCCCTAACTATCTATAAATGAATAGGGGTAAAAACATCTACTTGAATAATGGTATCCATCCACATATACGATGGATGATGATAATGAGGATAACTATTTCAACACATATGTAGCTACCCGGCCCTAGTAATAAAAAAGACTGTATCCAATACCATTACATTGGCATGATTACAAGGAAATGTATCCCAAACGAATGATTAGTTTAGTAGTATTGGTTAATCATATGCATACATGATCCTTTTATTAAAAATGACTACAAAAATTACATCATATTTTTTTTATTTTTTAGGATAAATTTATTACATCTATCATATACTTGTATATTGTTTGATGTACACTTTTTGGATTCCTTATTAAGGAAACAAAATAAAATTGAGATAAAATTATGTGTAAGGGTAATTAAAATGGAATAAATAATGATCTAATGAGAATAAATAAACATGGGATGGTAAATAACTAATAAAACATTCCATTCAAATAATTGAATAAGAAATAATCAATATGGAAAGGTAATTAACATAAAATGAATTACATTTAATCAATATGTGAAGAATGAAATGCAACCATAGATAATGTAAAAGAAAAAAACTATTGGATAAATAATAATAATAACTAAATTAAAAATTATTGTAATTACTAATTGTTATATGTCATGTCTGAGGAATTTGAAACCCTATACAATCAAGAAAATTCACAAGACTGTTTGAAACTACAGTTTGAAACCTTCTAATATGATCAAATATGTTTTCTAATTATAAAATGAAGATGCATCAAGAGGATATATAATTTCTGATCCCCACCGATAATTTTCATTCCAAAGTATTCCTCCTATCATGTAATTAATTAAATTAATAAACTTATTTACATATCAAATATCCATCTTGAGTGGACAATACCAATTTTTTAATATTTACTTATATTATCATATAACGGTCAATGTTAACAATGAAGGTAATAATGGTTTACTATTTATGAGTTAATAATTATTTTAGATGATAATGGTGAAGTATATACATCACATTAATGTCAATTGGTTTACAATAATGAATAAGTATCCATCAAAAGTAAATTGGGATGAAATCCATTACCACATTGTAACTATTTATTTAAAAGGTCATGAATTTATAATAAAAAATATTTTCCTCGAAAAGAACCTCGTAAACTTTTAAAAGAATATTACAAAAATTTTGGCATCATGATGGAATGAAATTCCATTTTTTCTGAATAAGTAAAAAAATTCCTTTAAATTTTGTAAGAAAAGTCATAAAGTACCATATTTTTTAAAATGAAAGGAATATTTAATTTTATGAATTATATCTAAACTGTAATAAAATGGATAAATTAATTTAAATAATAATTTAAGAATAGTAAAAATGTTTTTTTAAAATATTATCATGAAGCGAAATATTCTCAGTGGATACATAAACAAAAATAATCTTGAATAACGGTGAGATTATTAAATAACCCATTAAAACATAGTGATTTGTAATATAGTATTCCCCATGAATGAAATAAATTTATAATTTCAAAAAAATACCATTATATTTAGAATAATAAAAATAAAACTATCTCACGGGTAGTGTGTAAAGCACAAAAAATAATCAAGTAGTGTATAAGGGATGTGTCATAAAGAAATAATGCTTTTAAAAAATCATTCCTTATGTATTTAATCTCATCGTACTAATTATAATCACATGTATAAAAAATAAATGATAATTATAAATCAATAATAGATCCATATTAATTATATAATATGATATATGAATTACTTATAACTTTATGTTACCCGTTTATTATCAATTTCATATTAATGTTACGTTTCATGTGATAATCTCTTTGTTATTCACATGTGTTTTGATTTTTTATTTTTTTATAAAATTAATTATTTCATGATTTAATCAAATCAATAATTATAATCATTAAATAAATTTCATATATATTATTTACATAGTTATTTATATTAATCTAAATAAGATAGAAATAAAAATGAAATACATCATACATTGAAATGGAAGGTCATACGTAGATATGAATGGTATTTCCATTTTCATATCATTTGGAATGGATTAAAGTTATAAATATAATTCCATTATCTTAACTAGTTCATATATATCATTTTTGTTTTCTGATACCATCCTTAATAGAGTCAATGTAATGTGTGAAGGAATCATATCGTTTTGAGGATGTGGTATTCCACATGTCCACAAACAAAGTTATTTAGTTTATATAGAATGGAATGATAAAGGTGTATGTTACATAATAATTACATAAGATTAAATAAATCTTAATTATCATATATATAATATTAAAAAAGAAATTTAATCATTATTACCGACCATTAATGGTTGAAATGGAAGAACAAGTGAAATCGGTTCAAAAGGGGGCAGTCTGCCATACACACGAATAATGATTGAGAATCTCATTTGATAGAAGTATGTGTGAGTTTAAATATAAAAATAAATATAAAAATAGTATAAGTATATTAAATACACCACGGTTGTTATATAAACATGAATTAAAAATAATCTAAATGGTTTATTGAAGAAAAAAACGTTCATTGATGAACATTACCTCTTCATTCGGTATCTCTTTTTGATTTGACCCTAAAGACTTCAATAGTTGACTTTATTCTCAAATTTAAGTCTTCTAGAATATATTTTGGGAAATTGGTAGGTTAAAATAGTAATTTTTTGGTGATATATAAGGCCTAATGTGGTGTGAGGTAGTGCGGGAGGAGGATCCCTTTTATAATTGAGGTAAGATGCACTTTTGGAGATTGTAATAATATTTAATTAATATTAGTTAATTTTCAATTAAAAATGGATCAAAAGTGATTTAATTGGAGTAAATCATTATAATTGGTGAAAATAAATTCATAAATTAAATTTTAGACAGTTTTAGGTCACATTCATATCCTTATCTTTTTCTTATAAAACATAGTTAAACCCTTTTACTCTTTCCCTCACAACATGATTTTTTACACTTTAGAGGTCAATATTGTCAATATAACATGCCAAAATAACCATAAATAAGTCAAGGATTAAATTATAAACCATATTTAATTATTATTTCCAATTATTATATCTTTATTATTTCTATACCATTTATTAAGATCTTATTTATTTTAATTTTTCTTTAATGACAATTTTGAAACTTTTTATTTCATGATTTTTAAAAAAATATGTATACATAAGATAATATTGATCCAGAACAATTAATGCAATGATAATATTACTTGTGAAATTATAAAAATCATAGATAAAATTTATTGTATCAAATTATATTTATTTTTATATACCCAATTTCATTTAATTGATATCTCCATATATTATAATATTATATATTATCATTTTGAAAGCCTTTAATATAATTTTTTCTTTATAATTTCAAAAACAATTATCAATATTAATATATAAAAAATTTCATCAAAATTAATTTTTTTTAATATATCTTCTTAATAACCATATATATAACATAATACTTATTAAAAAAATGAGTCTGAAAAAATGACATTCCATAGAATAAAATACATAAAAATGATTAAATTCATTCAAGTGTCACTAGGAGGCCTTAAGATTAGTCAAATTATAATTTCGTTCAACGATAACTCGTCCAATAGATTTAGGACAAGTGTTAATTTAATTTTCTAATATTTATAATATTATTGTTACCCTAAATTCTTGATTTACTTTTAACCATTGTAATTAAAAAAATAGTAATGTTACTATTTTTATTTTCATAAAATGAAAGGAATATATTTACCTTATTTATAACCTATGATACCAAATATGGAATCCTTTTTTCAAAATTCAAAACACCTATTTTATTTAAAAATAATCTTGTGGATAGAATGAGAACACATGTCTTTATTGAGAAAATGTTCAAATAATTGAAATATTTTTATATCCAAATTCATTTTGAAATTGATTCAAATTACCTAAATTATATTAAATAATAAAAACTGATCTAATTATAATTAAAAAAACTAAAATATATTTAATGACTATAAATTATTTTTCCAAAAAAAGTTTATTTCAATTAAAATGAAATAATTTATCACTATTAAACAAAAGATAACAGTTATAAGAAAACAAATCCACCAAATAAGATATTCATAATCAGCTTTAAAATAATATGTTTATATTTTCAAATATAATTTATAAAAATTTAAAAACTATATTTATAACAAGTGCGCCATCAAAATTCAATAATATTGCATATTTATAAAATTTAATATTTTTTGTGTTATATTTAATTTGTTATTATATCATGCCTAGAAAACAACTAGGATGAATTTTATATAGTATATTTACTATCAGTTATATATATATATATATATTATTAACATAATCCAAAAATATTGATTGTTTTATTTTATTGGTATAAAACTCACGTAATCTCATATAAATATTAATTTTGAAAACCATTAAATTATATTAAATAGTTTTTTATATTTATTTATAAATAATTGCAAACAATTAAGTAAAATAATGTATTTTCATATGTTATATAATCCTATTTCTAATCATTTATTAAATTTCATGAGGATAATTTCATTTTAGATAAATGTATTA
Organism: Viscum album; assembly: GCA_963277665.1. Classification (NCBI taxonomy): domain Eukaryota; kingdom Viridiplantae; phylum Streptophyta; class Magnoliopsida; order Santalales; family Viscaceae; genus Viscum; species Viscum album. The sequence goes on from OY728120.1 coordinate 1,175,119,864, forward strand.
ATGGTATATCAGGGGTCATTTTAACATGGTGTTTCATGAAACATAACCTATAGATGAGATTAAATTAAAAAAGATAAATGCATTCAAATTTTTGTGTTTTAAATTCTCATCTCCTTCAATAATTTTTTTCCACATAATTTTTTAAATCATGATCAGTAAATAAGGTTTCTCTGCTTAACATACCATTATGGAAATCCCATATCAGAATAAGGGTCAATAATAATTCCACTATAAAATTAAGAATGTTATTTACAAAGGTTACCATAGAAGACACATAGTATGAATCCATATCTAAAACATGGAAATGTAAGAGAAAACTAAGTATCATGTTTTGGGGGAGATTGATGGAGAACATGGTCACGATAAATTTAATAACAACAAAACTGAAAGTTTGTGATATGTCAAAAGGCCAATTATATCTCCGTAAGAAAATTAAACAGATAATGCTTTTTATTCCAATTTCCAATTTTTAATTAATTCATTTACATACATAGTTAATAACATATGTAAACAAATTTACTTGACAGTAATTGATTTATCCTTTAATAAATTTCAAGCACAAATAATATTTTCCTCCAAACGGTGAGTATTTATGTATAATTATCATTCATGAATAATTATAGTTATCTTCTATAGATCACAATTTCACGAAAAGATAAACTATATATTCCTCATTTATTTATATTTTATCCAACCCCAAAATTGGTTAGAAAGAGATAAGATAATTTCAAAAAAAAAATAAACCATTATTATATTTATAAAAAACTTTAATCACAAAAATTCTAATGAAATAACTAATGTTCAAGATATATCATTTTGAAAATAACCTACCTTCCTAAAAAATATTATAGAATAAGCCAATGATATAAAAAATATTTGATCATATTGTGTTTGAAAAAACATCGATCACTCTTAATGACTCAAACCATAAATTTAATTGTATATGTAAAATAATATCAAGGATATTATTATCGTTTCAATATATAACATGAATTACCATATGTCCAAAATTAAATAACATTTGACTCCAATATTATATTAAACCTTTAATCCATAAAAATTTATTTTAACTATAATGTTCTAGGATTTTCAAAATGATAATCATCTTTCAGAAATAATGTTATCACTAAATCACCAAATCATCTTCCAATCAGAAGTTTATCTATTAGATAAAAAATGTACCTAAAATAAGAATTACCATTATCAATTTGATAGTTTATATTAAAATATTTCATTCTAACAAGGACTTCATGTAGTCGAGGGATAGGTAAATAACCATTATCTATCTTCTATTATATGTTCAAACACTGTGGCCTTGCCAAACATCATGGTTTGTCACACGACATACATGTTATCATTTTTCCAAAACCATATTAATATAACATCCAAAATAAATTTGATTGAAATACTTGAAATATGGTTAATCACTAAATATCCTTTTTAATATGGTTTTCAATACAACCCCAAAAAATAAATACATCACCCATTTATTTCTACAACAGTCTTTTTTTGGTGAAAATTATATCTTATAGAAGTGGGTATTGACTCAGGTAAGGACTAGGTTCCCCACATTTATGGTAATGAAATAAAAAAGGATTCTTAGAAAGGGTTTTATTTCCACAAATTATACTCTTCTTTGTCCTTATAAATTCATTGATTTAGTTCCTTATTTGCCACACGTAAATCAAATATCCATTCCGTTGAGACAATTTTCTTGGTTTCTTCTTCTCCTTTTTTGGAGAAGGAGAATTCTTTTCTACATGGTCTTCATAACTAGAGCTCTTAAAAAACTCCATCCTTCACATCATTAGTGAGTTTAGGAGTTGGTTTGGGTATATTTTGTTAATAATATTTCTATAAAAATGCTTTTCTATGAACATGACATATTTCTCTCTTATCTACATCTCATTATTTTAATCATTTATAAAAAAATTTCTATGTCGTTCAATGTTAATGAGACTCCTATAAGATCCATAAATTTACTATTACCATAATGCATAGTGTCAGTAAAAATAATAACTGAGATAAGGAATTATAGTCATTTATATAATATCATGACACCTTATTGTAAATAAATAGTCATTATGTTTTCCCTATGTTATTCATTTTAAAAATATATTAAAATTGTTCGTAATGGTTTGAAAATAAAATGTGAATTATACTAAGAATTTCCCATGGGAGTGTCAAAATAGATTCACAGTAAATCCCATTGTCATGTACCCAGTTACACTCGAGTTAGGAATATGGTAAATTTTCATAGTTTTCACCCCTAGGTACTTTATTCCAATACCATGTATAGGTTTAGTATCCAGATAGAGATTTATTGCAAAGAAAATCATATAATATCTATCTAAATAAAACTGTATTTTGTTATTATATAATTATACATAAAATACAACTTACGAATACATTTCTATTCTATGATTTCCTATATCTAGTTCCCCAGACAGCTACTAATCGTCCTTTGATACCAACTATAGAAACCCAACCATAGTAATCCTGGGATGATTTTTAAACCATTACATTGGCATGATTAAATGGAAGTTAAACCTAAAGGAGGGATCATATAAGTTTTCTTGGTAATCCAGATATATACATGAGTATTTTATTTCAAATGAATACACTAATTACATTATAATTATTTTCATTGAAGCATAAATTTATTCTATCTAGTTTATCCCTTCATATCATTCCATGTACCCATATTGGATTCCTGGGAAGGAAAAAAACAAGGGTGAAATCTAATACTTAGTAAGGTTAAGTAAAATTGATGCAATAATGTATTAATTTGAATAATTTCGTTTTTAAAGGTAAGTAATTGATTGAACATGAAATTAAAATAACTAGATAAGGAATAATAAATGTGTAATGGTAATTAACTAAAAATACATGCCATTTTATCAATAAGGTGAGAATGAAGTGCATCTATAGGTAAAGTAATATAAAAAATATCTTTGATAAATAATAATAATAACTAATTTTTTAATGAATGTAATGCTCTATTATTGGATATCATTTATGAGGCACATGAAAACATATACCGTCAATACCATTCATAAGAAGGTTTAAAACTAAAAGTAGAAACCTGTTTAATATACCAAACTATTTTATCTCATATGAACTTGTCGATGCATCACGGGGCTATATAATGTGAAGGACTCACCCATCCATTCCACACTAAATCACTACTCGTATAAAGTAATCAATTTATATAATTAATTATGTAACATATCTAATATCTATATTGAAAAAAGAATACTGATTTATATATATTTCCCCCGATAAAAAAATAACACTGAATGTAAACACCTTCTATATACATTGTATATGGTTTATTAGTGAATCATGATATTAAATGGAAATGAGTAGTATATAAACCATATTAAAATTAATTAGATCATCATAATGAATAATTATAAGTGGAATGTATATTGAGATGAAATATCATATCATATTATAATCATTTATTAAAATGGTAACACATTTATAAAATAACATATTTTATTTTAAAAGAACCATTTATAATTTTAGAGCAATATTCAAATAATTGTGGTTTCATAACAGCATGAAATTATTTTCATAATGTATTAAGTAAATTAATATTCATCTTACATTTGTAAGAAAAATAATAAATTACCTTATTTTAGAAAACAATAGGATTATTCTTTTTTAATCATTTTATAGAGAGTAAATAAATGGTGAAACATACATATTAATTGAAAAATAAAAAAAAATTGATTTTTTTTTAAAAACATTAACATGTATGATAATTAATCATCATTCAATTTTAAAACCAAAATAATCTATAGTGAGAATGAGATTGTAAAATAACCCCTTACTACATTATAATAAATAGTGTAGAATATTAAATTAAATAATGAAAATTATATGAATATGAAAACACCAAATTATTCATCATAATTCTAATAATTGTCACTCATTCATATTATTTGTTCCACACAAAATAATCAATTAATGTATAAGTCTTGGGGCCCACAAAAATAAAATTGATAGAAAAATCCCATACCTTATGTCTGGAATCTCATCTTACTAATTTGAACCTCCTATATAATAAATATAGGTTCGATATTAATCTATCAATAAGACAAATTCATATATAATATACCATATATGAATTACTTATGACATTACGAAACCCATTAATTAACAATTTCATCTATATGTTACATTTTAGGAAATACATGCTATGTTTTTCACGTGTTTTTTGATTTGTAATATTTTTTATCCTATTACTTATACAATTATTTAATAACATATAAAATGATAACCACTACATTAATATCATACACATTAATTAAATATGTTTTTATAATATTCTATAAATTATTGAAATGGAAATTTAATACATCGTACATGGAAACTGTAGGATGATGGTAAAAAGGGAACATCCAACCAACATGTATGTTCACTCGTAGTCCATGTCCTCGGTGCTGTGTTATATAGATGTTGTAAAATTTTTAAAGGGCAACATGACCATACCCGAGTTGGGATGTATTTTAGCTTCTAGGGGAGTGATGGTTTTTTTTGGAGCCAGCTAGGATGATGGGATCCCATTTTGGTGTTTGATGAGGCAGTACCAAATCTTTTACTAGGATGATACATTTCATGTTATAGCCATAGGTGAGTGGTAGTTCTCAGGGAGAGACAATGAATATTCATGTTGAGGACATGTCATCAATGAGAGAAGTTGTACGGCCTTAGAAAGTTTGAGATACAATTCTGATTACGTATTCTATAGTTGTTGTTTTATTTGATATTGGTGCTGATATTTCCTTTTTCTCTACCCGTTGTGTGAATCCGTTGAACTTTCTAATTATGTTGATTTCATTTGAAAAGGAAATGGTAATGAAGGTGGGTAAAAAAAGATGAATTAGGGTCTTGGGTTCCCATCTGATGCACTCTATGTGTCAGGGGTTGAGATAGAACGGAATTTTCTAGTCATATATATAAAACTTTTCTATATAATCCTTAGTATGTATTGCGTAGTGAAATTACAATAGTATATCGAATTTTTATAGGGGTTGGGAGAGTTTTATGGAACCTTATTGGAGTCCTCGGGTTTTTATTGGGGAATGGGATCCTCAGATAGGTCATGTTGGACCTCCACTACAAGAGTTAGGCATTATTTTTTTTTAGTTATCATCGATCTGGCTAGAGAAAGATAGTAGTGCTCTTAACTGTGGATTTCCTCATGTAGTGGATGAGTTCCCTGAGGTATTTCCCTATGATATTTCAGGATTTCTCTACCGAGAGAGACATAGAGTTATCGATTGATATAGATCCGAGAACACCGCCTATTTCTTTTTTTTCATATCATATCCCCCCATGAGATGAGGTAATTAATGATAAAGATAGACGATTTGGAATCCAAAGGGTTCATTCTCTGGAGTTTCTTTCCTTGGACATCCCTATTATTATTTAAGAAGAGGGCTTATGTGACTCTCTAGTTGTGTATTGATTACTGAATGCTAAATAAGGTAACCATAATGAATAAGTATCCTTTGTCCAAAAATGATTTTTTTATGATTTCCTAAATGAGAAAATTTGTTTTCCAAAATAGACATGCATTTGGTTTACCACCAAGTCTAGGTGAGAAAGGTGGATATCCCCAAAATGCATTTCAGAAGTGGGTACCACCACAATGATTATTTGTTCATTCCTTTTAGACTGAATAATTCTATTGTTGTTTTCATGGCACTCGGGAATAAGGCATTCCACCAATATCTTGACTCCTTCATTATGGTATTCATGGATGATAACTTAGTTTATCATGGATCTTATGAGGAACTTGAGAATCATTTTTTGAGTGTGTTGGTGACCTAACGGGATCACTGAATCTATGAAATTTTTTTTATGTTCACATTATGGATCAGAGAAGTGATGTTTTTGGCCTATGTGATATCAGTGCAAGAGGATTTAGTGGACCCCTAGAAGAACAATAAAATAATTCTGTGGGAGCTGCAGAAGAATGTGTTTATGATCAAGAGTTGTCATGGAATGGTATTTTATTATAGGTGGGTTTTATGGGATTTCCCTTTTATTTCCTTGTACATGACCACACTCACACGGAAATGGGTGAAACTTGAATGGAGCCCAGAATGTGAGGCATCCTTTGTAGAGATTATGCATCGGTGGACCACCACACCTATGTTGATCGTTCTATGTTCTGGGAATGGTTATGTAAATTACTGTGATTCTTCATTCATGGGTCTAATCCGTGTACTTATGAATGATGAGAATTTAGTGTAATATGATTCATTCTTGTTCCAACCACATGAAAATAATTCCTCAACCCATGCATTAGAAGTGGCGGCAATGAAGCAGGACCGGAAGACATGGAATCATTACGTATTTGAGGAGAAATTTATGTTCAATTCAGATCATAAATTCTAATATTATATCTTCTACAAAAAATATTTGAACATGAGTATGCATTGTTGGATTGAGTATTCGCAGGGGTTTGACAGTCATATCATATAATACCCAGGAAAGGGTAATGTGGGGGCTGACCCCTTGAGTAGAAACATTCCAGTTATAGATTTGATTATGTCTAGAGATAAATGGAATTTGGAAGGGATCTTTCGAAACCAAGGATCATAGATGATGGGTATTTTTGGAGAGTGTTCAATTTAATCCATCTATTCTAGAGTTGATATAGCAGGACCTGCCTAGTGATGAGTTGGGCATGTAATATTCATATTTTATTCATGGTGGGGAGGAATCATGAGATTGGTATTTATCTCCTAAGGTAATTTTGTGATTTAAGGGATTTTTCATATTGTCGTTTTCTCTGAGTTAGGTGGTGATGTAGGATAACCACAAATCTCAATGGTCCATTCATCCTGGAACTACCAAAATGTATTATGACTATCTTAAATAGTATTGGTGTCTAGGATTGAGGAAAGACATATACTATTTTGTATCTAGGTTCTATACATGTTAAATAGTAAAATAAGAGCATCAAAGGATATCTAGTTTTCTTTATCCATTACCCATTAGAACATTAGAGAGGGATGTTTTCACCAGGTATTTCATCATTGGATTTCCACCTACACCTCAGGGGTGGAACACCATTTGTGTGGTAATTTATTATTTGACCAAATCATCCAATTTTATTTCGATCAATGATTCTGTGAAATTATATTAGTATGGATGATTGTATGTTCAGAAAGTAGTAAGGCTTCATGGTGTTCCTTCAGAAAATGTTTAATATAGACACTGCTACATTACCTCTTGTTTATGGGAAGTCCTTCAAAAGGTATTGGGTTTTTATATTAAGATGATTATGACATAAAATCATCAAACATATTTTCATATATAGTGGGAAAAATAGATTCTACAGGACATGCTTTGTGCATGTGTTTTAAATTTTGGAGGGTCATAGGATAGTCATTTGGGATTGGTAGATTTTTCTTGTAATAATAGTTACTAATCCCTTATTTAAATGGCTTCTTTATAGTTTCTCTTTGGTTTAGCCATGTAGGCACTTTTTATATTATACTAAGGCATGTGATACCTCACTCTTAGGATTGATCCTTCTGTAAGAGGTGTTTCATAATGTCTACTTGATTAGGCATCGAATATTGAAATCTAAATGTTGCCAAAAAAATTTATACCGATTAAAGGCATTGAGATCTTAATTTTTTCATTGGGGATTTGGTGTCCATAGATGTGGCCCTTCACATGGGTCATCATCATTTCAGAATATATGGAAAGATAAGTACAACTTATGTAAAACCTTTTGAAATCACATATTGGATTGGAATGGGGGCATAAAGATTATATTTTTCATCACACATGATGTTAATTCATGATGTACTTATTGTCTACCAATTAAATAGTTATAATACAGAACATTCCCATGTTTTGAATTTGGATGATTTGGAAATAGTTCCTAACTTATTAGTTTTTTACCGGCTGATGTTGATAGTGGATTACCATGAGAAGGTACTTCTATGATAGTTTATTCTATTGATCTGTGTCCATTAGAATCATTAGAATGATGTGCCAGAAACATGGGAGATGAATTCATGTGTGCAAAAAGAATAATCATTCTTTTTTTCTGATCAATATTTAGGTTGATTTTTTAAGTAAGGTATTATTTCATGGTGGGTGGAATTGGCACATCTATGTCATTAATTTCATGTATTTTTACTTTTATTTTATGTCTATTCGTTTTCCCTTGTGTTTCTTTTAGGTTTTGGGGAAAAATGACATTTTTTGGTGGATAGGCTGAGGAAAATAGTTAATAGAAACCATGCACCCATTCATGGTAATTGTGTTGTAGGATACATAACCTACTAAACAAAAACGACACAACTATGTGCCCCATAACAAAATGATACAGCTAGATAGAGCATGCGACATAGTTTATTAAACAGTGCGTACTAATTGTGTTCACTTTCTAGCTCCTTAAAAATTGAATTTTTACCATTTTCACCTTTTCTAATTTTATCCTTATTCTACCCCTCTTCTTCCCCATTCAGTATTTATACCCATAAGAGCTTTATTTCCTACTCTATCTCACATAAGCACCAATTTGGAAGTTGATTTGGTGGTTGAACCTCATGATTACTCAAGTAAGTGAGTTTCTCCCTTTATTATCCCTTTATTCATGTTTCATCCCTTTTTTCTTAAGGGTATACTTCTCATATTTATACAATTCTATTTTTGGGGTTTGTTAAATAGTTTTTATGATCACACAACATTTCTAGGTGTTGATCTTCCTTGTTTGGGGAGCATTTGAGGTTCAGTTAGAGTTTTACACATGTTTTGGAGATGTCTACACCAAATGTTGGTGATTCCAGGCCTAACCATTATTTGATGAATTTTTGTTCCATCCTTGAGTAATTTTACATGTTCTATGATTATTATGTGGCCTGTGAATGTATATTTTAAAATGTTTTGACATTCATTTGGATTGAAATTGGTGTTTCTATGTGAAATTTTTTGGGATTCATGTGTATCCACTATTGTGTCACTTGATATTATTTTTTAAATTATAAAATTGCTTATTTAAATCATGTATGTGATGTAAATGGTTATTTGAAAAGATTTTATAATGAATTTTATTCTAAAAAAGAATTTGGGGTGTGTGTTTTGTGTAAAACCATGTGGTGCTTCAAGAAGTTTTTTTATAAATTCATAAATTGTTTTATTATACTACATAAGAAGTAAAAATATTATTTGGGAGAGTTATTGGTGTGAGTATTAATTATGTATGTAATTTGGGTGTGCTTGGGGTGGAAAACTATGTATGACATATATGGACTAACTTGTGTGCATGAATGTGGTGTGTTATGTGACATGTGAAACTAGATTAAGCACAAAGGGAATCCCAAGAAACTAAGTGGGAATACTAGGGCTAGTATTCTAGTGTTGTGGATGTGGATATAGATGGGTTTTACATAGTGTGATTGATGAAGAAAAAACTAAATAAATATGGATTATGATTTGACACCACTATAATTTTGGATGTTTCCCCTATGAAATGGCTCATGAACAAGAATGATGTTAGTTATTGTTTCTATGATAAATCACACAATTATATGAGGTACCTAGTGTCCCATGGTAAGCTAGGAATAATTGGTTTTTACCATGACTAGTTCTCATTGGATATAGTGCACGTACTGTTGTTATAGGATATGATAGTTGGTTATTTCAAAAACAAGTGAGTTTTCTTTAATGATTCTTCCTTTAAAACGGGGTTTCACATTTTCTTTCTTTCATTAACATTGATACTAGAATTGAAATTTCATAAAAAAAATTATAGTTATTTATCTAACAGGGTTTATATAATTCAATATTCTATTGGGTGGAATGGCATTAGGATTTAGCTCACACCGTATGTACACCTCTCGGTGTATGTAGACATAGTACAGTTTGAAACAGGTAAGGATAAGGATTTTGGAGTAGGTAGATCGGGTTTCTAGGGGTTATCTTTTGTGTCGTTTTGTGTTGATGGCCTAATTGCAATGCCCTTTACCATGTGGTGAATTTTTAGATATTTTTGTTTCTCCTTTCACTATAGTCATATTGGTTTTTTAACTTTTTAACTCAAATAATAAAATTGTTTAATGATTGTTTGGATTGGATTTTTATATTTGGATTTTTATTTTATTGTCTATTTTATGTTTATAAATTCAGGTAAGTCGTTCCCATGATTTATTTATCATACTTGAGAACTTTTTCCCATCCATGGGGATAGGAAACACAATTTTGGATTTTACACAGACCATGTCAGGTGCCTATTTAGAGGACAACCAAGCTTGGTTCCGGATATTCCAAAAACAAAATCTCTACTGAAACCACTAGGATAGTACATGTTAGCACATTTACATTAAGAAATTTATATAAAACCCATTAGAAATAGTTCATCAACTCATCATGAAATCAAACCATTCCATAAAAAAGAAAATTTCTAAAATAAACCAATATCCAAGGAAATATACCAACAATGTAATTTGGAAAATTTCATGAATTTTATTGGAGTTAACAATTCCATATCACTTAAATACACACACATACAGACACCCACACACAATCTTGGTGTTATAATTGATGTGAGGAACTTCAGATCCATCACTCACCCCCCCCCCCCATTGAATTTTGTATTTCATGGACAATATCCTTCCATTCCACACATTCTTAACCATTTATACCATATCGTAATCCAATATAACCACTTCCAGACCAATTATACCAATTCAATTATACCGCATTTTTATTAATAACCATAAAAACGAACATTTAAAAAACAACACCCTTTTATTGAATACATTTGTTCAAAAAAACACTTTACATAAAAATTATCCTTTTTTTAAAACCATTTCTTATTATTTAAAAGAAAATAACTATTTTAATATCTTTATTTTAAGTTTATTTTACCAAATTACCCTTGTCCAAAACACCCAATTTTGCATGATACCACAATCCAGAACCAAAGAAGGTTTCCAACAATCATTTCACTAAAACATAACAATAAATTTTAAACAAAAAATGTATTTTGATTTCATGATATAAATTTAAAAATAGAGTAGAAATGAATGAATCAACCTATCTCAGGGTTTATGGAGAAAATAAAGAAAATGCCATAAATTCCCAAAATTTAGTTGAATATCGAAAAACCTGCCTTAAATCTTTAAACAATCATTTAAAAATAAAAATCTCATCATATTTGGAATCAAATACCTTAGATATATCTACTACATGAGTTTATGTATGAATCCTAGATAGAGGGAGAAATTGAATTTTGTAAATCCATGAAAAACCACCATACACAATGAGTTACCGTGATAACCGAGATTCATCGAACCATGAAACATCTTCATATCCCTACCAAATAGATGGAGAAATGATGTCTAGAAATATATAGGGAGACATATAAAGTTAGGGTTTGTGTTTGGAAGAAATTAGTGGTCAAAACCCAATGTTGAGCTACATCACATTTCATTATCTAGTTTTTTTATCATTGCAGAGTTAGTCATATGGTTAGGAAAATTGTTCCCTTAACATGAATCGGCCACTGTGTCATGGATTAAACCTACATAGCTAGATCACATAGTTAAAAAAACTATTCACCTTCAATGGAATGGCCCAAGGCCCCATGTTCCATGGTTTCTCCAAGGCAGTCGCACGGTTTGGACAAACAATGTGATGGCATATTCCCCTTCTCCTTAGACTTTCTATTATTGTGAATCAGTTCCTATATGAGTTTCATCATTTCCAAAAAATTTGAAATATCCATACACATTTAGAAAACCCATAAAAAATTCTAAAATAATTTAAAAACCCTCCCAATGTTAAACCGAACACATTATAATATAAAATATATAAAATAAAGGTTACTTACTTGAAACCATTACTGCTAAATTATCCCCACCATTGGTTGTTCCATCACCATAAAGTAGAAAACCAAAATATTTCGAAATTATTATTTCCAGTAATCATTCATCTCCTTCTTTCTATCCCATGTATCTTCCTGAATCTAACAATGTTTACACAAAACCCATACTACACCAATGCTTTTCACAAACAATGATTTTTCTTGCCTATGAAAAATTCACAATAGAATGTGCTCCAACAAAGAATCCAGATCAGGGTCAACATGATCTCATCTAATCACTTGTTCATTATTAGGATGATTCGTTTTCGAAAAATAATCATGGAAGAAATTTAGAATTGCATAGTATCGTGATGAAAAGACCATCATATTTGAAACCACACCAAATCATTCAAGTATCTCAAAAGGGCCCACATATTAGGGATATTACATCCTTGCATAACAATACAATGATATCCAAGCCTTGAAGTGATCATTAATAACACATTATCACTCACCTTTAATGAATGTAGCCATCAATGATGATCCACATAGGATTTGTGAATATATTGAGGCATCTCGATCATTTTTAGGATCAATTGAAACATCTCCATTATTTCTTACACAAGGATCATCCTGACCAGTGAATTGTCACATGCATCTAGCCAATAATGTGATGAATGACATGGAATTTTATAAAATGCTTCAAATGGATTAATATGTATTATGTCATGATAGATGATGTTAATGAAAACTACAAAAATGGAATGTGTTCCACCCATGATCCACAAAAATACATCACACAAGCCAACAACATGTCTTTGAATGATTGTATAATTAGTTTGGATTGTCTTTCTATCATAGGATGATACACCATACTCATTTTAAATTGAATCCCAAGTAATTTTTGTAATTATTTCATGTAATGAGACATAAACCATAAATCCCCATCTGACACAACTGAAACTAGAATGCTAGGTCTCTTTACCACTTCTCTGATATGGATTTTTGAAATATTCTCCACCATAGGAGATTCAAAAACAGCGATGAGATGGGAGGATATTATGAGATGATCCATAATAACCCATATGGAATCCTGTTTGCAATTTATTCGTGGGGACCTGTTATGAAATTCATAGCTATCTAATCCAATTACCAAATTATAATAGGTAATGACTGCAACATACCTACTGGTCACTAATGCTCTGCCAAAACATTATGAAATGTTAATAATTTTTAAATGAACTCATAAACAATCCCTTTTATTCTAACCCACGAAAACAATTCTTTCAATACCTTATACATCTTAATTATTCCAGGGTAAATAGGCCATATCGAATGATGATAGGCATGAAATTTCTTTTCCTAAAAAAATATAGGTAATAAAATTTTCTTTTTGAACCCCAACATAGAACATTGATCCAACTTTCCCCCCTCAATGGTCTCCCCACCATTGTGTTTGAACTCAAAGGAAATCATTCTAAATCTTTTGTATGTGCCTGTTTAACCACATCTATAGAATTAAGAATAAACAGAACTATAAATAAGGCCACAACTTCACCTCAATCTTCACATTCCACGTACATGTCATCTAGGACCAATATCAACTTCCACTCATTTGATGCTATATTTTCTAAGTGAGCAGATCACTTTTAGAATAATGCATCTTCCACCGAATTACATTTCCCAGATGTATACATCAAGTAAATGTAAAATATTTTTACTTAATCCATCCATATTCCTTGTCTCATATTATAATCCCATTGTGAGAAAATAACTTACAATATCTTATAATCCATGAACACAAAAATGTATTCATCCAAGAGGTAATTACACAAAGCCTTCAAAACATGGTCTGCGACACCTAACAACAATTCATGAGTTGGTTACTTCTTTTCATGAAACCTAAAAAGTCATGATCCAAAAGAAAAAAATTATCTATGGGCATGAGAACAAATACCAACCGATATCCAGAAGCATCAAAATACACCACGTACCATTTTGTCGAATCTAGAAAAATTATGATTTGTGTTGATGTGAGATGAGGGTTTTGCTCTTAAAAAGCCTATTGACATTCCTTATTCCATTGGAATGGAACATTCTTACTTATAAAAGATATTATAGGTGTTGTTATTAATGAGAAGTCATGGAAAAAATTGGTAATAACTAGCTATAACATGTAAAATCTATATATCAATGAAATTATTTAGCGGCATCCATGATATAACATCTTCAATAATGACTAGATCAAAATAAACTACTTTTCTAGAGAATAAATGTCTAAGGAAATGTACCTATTGTATACAATAATAATATCTTGATAATTTCTCATATAAATGATGATCCAAAAAGATTCCCAACATTTTCACCAAGTGTTTCTCAAGCTGAGACCTTATCCAAGAATATGTCAATATGTCATCCAAAAAACACAACCACGAAATATTTTAAAAACATATAAAATATACAATTCACCAATTCCATAAATACCATTTATGCATTCTTAATACTGAAAGGTATTAGAAAATATTCATAATGGTCTTATGAACTCATTAAATTTTTCATTTCTATTATCCTCTATCTGTAACCCCAATTGGTAATACCCTGATCACATGTCCATTTTGGATAACTATTATGCTCCCCTATATAGATCAAACATACCAATAATCATTGAATGTGGATACCTGTTATTTATCATAATATTGTTAAGCTTATGTTAACACATGAAAAAATAATGAGTTCTTTTTTCATTGAAAAATGATATAGGTGCTTCTCACATAGACATGCTAGGCCGAATGATAATTTTTTCCAGCTCTTCCCACACAAAAATAAATTAACATATTTATTTTTGTTATATCCATTAATAAGTAAGGGAAGTAGGTGTATTCCATGTATGGGGATTAGTCATGAACTCATCTTCACTTATATGTGGTCAACCTCAGAAATTGGTAGGAATGAAAACCAAAAACTGATCCTTGACCTCATGGAATCTTCTATTTTCGATCTCTTCAATCGATTCCAATGTCAAATTTTTGATCAGGTATGAGATTATTAAAACTAAATGTTCCAACAATCCCATTTCACCTACTTTTAAATTCATTTCACATCGAAAAATATGCTTGACACCATCTTTATTTGTAAAATTAATACTGATGGTATAGTATACGATCTAATCCTTGAACACTGTCAACTAATCCATATCTAGGATTAAATATTATACACCCATCCTAATCATGGAGAGGTCCCATATCAGCTCAACTCCATCAAAATAAATATAAAATGATCTATAAACAATTGTTAAATATTCTCTTTGACAAAGAAGTGCTTATAGTTTTTACATAAAATGCATCATCTCAAATATTGAATCTAGAAAATCAACATAACAAGAAATATTATAATGGGATGTACCAATGGAAAAAATATATTTTATCATGAAATATTTTAAAAGAATCGTACCTCTCAATGTCGATGGTCTAGACTGATCATCCATAATAACATTCATAACTCCATGTAATTTCATTCTCACTTCACTCTGTTACTTATTTACCTATTTATATTGTGCTTCCCGAGGAGTGATGGTATTCATAGAACCTCCGTGGATAGAACTATTATGAGGATGAGATTGATTCTCCCATCCTCATGTCATCAAATCATATGATACCTACATCACGTGAGAAGTATCCAGGACACCCGACATTCGAGTACTATGTCAATGGTGTTGAAGATTACCCATTTGATTGCAATTGTGTCATGATCTAGGTTGTTCCATACATTCATGCATCATGTGGGTGTCAGAGCAGACTTGAAACATCATATATTTCTCTTAGGACTAGGATAATGATATATCGATCTATCCATCTGATTCTTATTCATTCTCCCACTAGGGAAATTGTTTTCCCTCTTAAATTTTCCCCCATTTTTACAATTCACACCAATTCCCATAGGTATCAACAAACCCCCACTCATATCTTCTGATTTTTCTCTTGTTTCTACCTCCTCCATATTGACCATCTCTATATAGTTTATGATACAGAGCACAAAAATCATTGAGAAAATCTATTTCTATAGCCCTAATTCAATTATGTGTGACTTCATTTATGCAATAGTAACAACATCTGGTATAAGGTGAAATAAATTCATGAATTTATCCATTTAGTCCATGACGGTGATATTTTCAAACTCCAATCTAAATAATTAAATCATTATTTGGACTCTAAAGGTTTGAGATTAGAATATTTTTTCAAACAATTCTCCAATATCCAACCCAGAATGTCCTTAGAGAAGTTTATAATGACCAAACGATCCCAGATTTGGCATGAAAGTTAACGCATAATATTAATCATAATTTTTTCATTGAGCTCAAGTGGAGTTCAATAGAAATAGAATATCGGATTCATCTTGTTCATCCACACTATACATTCAACGATTCTAAATCACAATGAAATATGTGTGGATTATGCTTCTAGAACTCAATGAAGTGATCCAATTTCCTTAGTTCATCCATATTTTTCCATGTTTCCATAGTTTGAAAATCATGTACAATACTATGAACCAGTTTTTGGTTCATCTATAACCTAGGTGGAACCCTATTCTTAGTAGCTTCTTATGGTTGGATCAAACGATATTTACAAGGTTTTATTTTCTGTAAAAACAATAACAACCATATGTCTCAGTCTCTATCAACTGAAGGCATAACATTTCAAATTCTACCACTACACAACAATCACAACAGCAATTTTCAAAATCAACATGTTCCACATTCGACCATATTTTTTAAAAAAAATCATCATTTATTTGAAAATAAAAGATTTTCAAAATTCAAAAACCATTATCTTTTTTAGGGTGATTCATTAAAAAATTCAACATTTTTAAAAAATTATCAATTTTCACCAAATCATTACTCAAAATGAAATATAAAATTTTTAAGGGATGTTATTTTCCTAATGCATAGAATTCTCAACTAATGGGCAAAACCCAGGGAAATGAGACTGAAATTCCTATAACTATTCCTAAAACACTTATGTACGCCACACCACGGTAACTCTATGTTCATTAGAAAAAAGGATAGCCAAATATTTTTATTCTCTAACTTTCAATTACCAACAATCCTACTCCTTAATACCCTCTATACACAAGGAATTGACCAAAAATGACATCAACTCCAAGACCAAAAAAACTAAAGACTAATTTTTTGGAAAGTATAGAACTTGGTGGAATAACTTGTAACATCCCACCCCTCCTCATTGTATCAAGAATGAGGGAGAATTTTATATGGACTTATGTGACATCCTCAAGATGCCAAAGGATGGAAATAAATCCTTGTTCTTAATGAAAATTTAATGTCTCAGACCTCTTCCATCCATTCCTTTGTGAAAATATGGTGTTTTAGGTGTTCTGTGAGGTCAAGGTGACTTACCCCCAACACTTTTCAAATTTTCTGGTCTAGTGAACAGTTACAATGGTATACAGTTGTGAATAGTGTAACTGTAACCTCTCTTTCCTTTTCCAAATTTCAAATTATCTGAATAGTTCCATCGGTGAAAAGTTCTATCAGTAACTTCTAATAGTAGCCTCTATATCCATTTCCAAATTTTGAGTTCATGAATAGTGTTTCCAGACAGTGAGGATCAAGCATAAAACTATAATTCCTTTGGTAAATTTTGAGTTCATGAACAGTGTTTCCAGATAGTGAGGTTCTAACAGCAGCCTCTATTTCCTTTTCCAAATATCATGTTCATTAACAGTGTTTCCAGATAGTGAGGATCTAAAACCAGCCTCTATTTCATTTTCCAAATATCGAGTAAATGAATAGTGTTTCCAGATAGTGAGGTTCTAATAGCACCCTCTATTTCCTTTGCCAAATTTTGAGTTCGTAAATAGTGTTTCCTGACAGTGATGTTCTAACAGCAATCTCTATTTCCTTTTCCAAATTTCGATTTCATGAACCACGTTTCCAGACCAGTGAGGTTCTAACAAAAACCTCTATTTCCTTTGCCAAAATTCGAGATCATGAATAGTGTTTCCAGAATAGTGAGACACTAACAGTAGCCTCTATTTCCTTTGCCAAATTTTGAGGTCATGAACAGTGTTTCCTGAACGGTGACCTTTTAACTATCACCTTTTGTTTTCTTTGACCATATTTGAGTTCATGGACAATGTTTCCAGAATGTTGACCTTCTAAATATCACCTTTTATTTCCTTTTCCAAATTTCGAGTTTGTGAATAGTGTTTCCATCATCCTACAGTTTATCCCCTTTGACATTTCCTTTGATGTAAAATGAATTTAAAACCCTGTATTAAGAAACATAAGGCTAATTAAAATCCCATAACACCTATATTAATTATTCTTAAGGCCCGAGATATTTTTACTTGGTCAAACTGCATGGTTTAATGTGATCCTCTTTTAAAGGAAAATTAATTGTATCTTAAACCGTCGCTCTGTTAAATCTTCAAAAGGGACAAGATATCTTCCTCCCTTGTTCTTCCTATATGTTCAAGGATATGAGATGTTAGATTCTTTCAATCCATCCCATAGGAGTATCACAACCAATCTTTACTCCTTGGATTGGTTCCGCTCTGTCTTGATGCCACAAAGCTGTATCGATCAATCTTTGATATATGTTGATGCGAGAGGAGGATCATGACTCGTTAGGTGGATAAAGAACGTCACGAACTGCATGAGGTAGGGGATTCATTTCTTCTCTTTTCTTTTATGTGCAAATATATTGTTATCATGTTTTATCCAACTTGACCACAATGGAATTGAAATAATAAATCTTTGAACCGAATAAATAATTCGATATCAACTGTTTATTATTTCTCCTTGTTTTATACATAGTTTGATATACATGCTTTCTTCGCTTATCAGTTCATTCTTGATGAAAATTTGTATAGAACGTACACCAGAATTAATTGATAACTGTTAGCTATGGATGAAGAGGCACGTAAATGAATATGGTTCTTGTAACACCCCGAGATTTTATGAAAAATATTCTTTTCATCAATGACTTGTGTTTTACGCTACACCAAAAGGAGCTTGCACAACACACATATTTGACTTGCCTTGCATTACACGCAATCGCGACCTTCCTTGATAGCGTGTGTAGTACGCAATACCGAGTTTCACTAAACAATGATATGCTATTAAAATATCATTAAAACTAGCCGTTATGAATAGTAATAACCACTTTTTGAAATTTTGTAAATTTTATTTTTCAAAATGGACTTCATTTTTGGATTCGGAATATCGAAATTAGTTTAGGGTGAAATTTTGGTACTTTTCGGATAACTTTCATATTCTGATGAATAGTTAAAATTTCTAAATTTTAATTAAAAACAACTTTTTTAATAGAAATAATTAATAGTGATAAATTATTAATTTGAGTGGTTTTAAAGTATATTTAGAATATATTTTTACAATTTAATACAATGTTGGTCATTGGATGTAATTTCACATTTACACCAGTTATAAACAAGTGTCAATCTTTTGATAGTTATTATCTCTTAAAAACACGCTATTTATTTCGACGACGGGAATTAATTTTTAAATTAGTTAATTTAACTGATATGTTTTGAATTTTATAAAATAGAAATAATTTTTTAATTCATAATATCAAATATATCTTAGGCCTAATTTTTGGGATTTTTTTGGAAACTTTCATTTTTTGATGAATAGTGAAACCACTAAGTGGTAGTTAAAAAACTGATTTTTTCATAAAACATAATTTTACCACCTTTGTGAGTGGAATTTCGAAAATACGAGAGACACAGTTAATATCAAGGACTAAAATTAGGTTCATTGAGATGAAAATAATGTTTGGTGAATAGTAACTTTTTACTTTTTTTACCACGGTCAAAAGTAAAAAGGGTAATTAAGGGTAAAAATGATATTATTATTACCCTAACACATGTACTAATTCTATTTGATAAGTGTAATTCGTCCAAAAACAACCTTAGTAATAAAATATGAACATTTAGGCCCACTTGGATTAGATTAGGAATTTTATTATTATTTAATTCAAAGAAGAGTTAAAAGAGTTAAAATCAAAGTTTATTTACTAAACATTATTAATATAGGGTTATAGATAAGATAAATTCGACTATAAATATTCATTAGAAAGCTAATACGATTTTCTACATAATTATATTTTATCTATAATTTTTAGACATTAAATAATTTAATTTATTTATAACACAATGATGATGCTGTAATTACCATAATAGTGAACAATTAGAGTAATTGATATTATAAATACCCAAATAAATATAATTTGAGACTTTTTATGAATTCCAATAATTTTATAGGTTAATATGACATGTTAGTATTTCTTTAATTAAAGTTTTTCGAACTAATCATTCTGTTATGATTTTCACTATATCAATTACCAAATAGTGTCAAAATTGACATAAAATAGTTTTTAAAAAATATATTATATTATTAATTGTAATTTTATTCTTAAAAATATAAGGTTCAGCCAAATGACTTAGATAAGGTTATATATATTAATAATAAACATCTTTGGGTTCGTTTGGCTTGTTATAGTACGTTTATTAACGTTATATTGTAAGAACACAAGAATACAGAGTAAAAGAAAAATTAATTAACTTAATGTTAAATCTAAATGATAAGGTTAAAATAGGAACCTAAACTTGTCTAAATTCTATTGGAAGAGTTGATTGCGATACATCCCCACCTTAGATTCGAAATAAATCAATTTGGAGATATTTAAAACCTAATATGACTTTATAATAAAATAATATTTTTAGTTTTCCAAAGGAGCCCCTCTCCTCCCTTATAAAAGGGAACCTCCTCCCTCTCTTCCTCACACAACATTGAGCCTTCAATCTCGGCCAAAACCAGATAACTTATCTTCTCCACTTCCCTAGAAACATCCTAGAGGTTCTGGTCTTCCTCATAGACCAATTTTAGTGCCTTAAAAGGAGATCTCAACGAGGCGCTTCAAAGAAGAGATAATGTCCGTTACCGATTATTTCAACTTTATTACCTCTTCCACTTCTTCTTCTTAGGTTGTTTCATTATGAATCAATAACAGTAGTATCACTCATATAATTATATGTTATTATATGTATGAAACAACCCTATTTCACTATCTATCCATCCTATGGAAAATGAAATCACCGCGTGTGCGTACGTACGGAATACCGTCTCCACGCCGTGCTGCAATCTATTTTCCACCACCACCTTAATTGGATGGGTATAATGGTGTAAGTAATAACTATATATGATTATTTTAAAGTGATATTTATTCTGAGATAGTATACATACACTCCAATACAGTCTCATGGTCATGAAAATGAAATCATTGCTCGTGCGTACGTACGGACTACCGTATCCACGACGCGATGAGATTCATTCTCCACGTTAACCATTCATGAATGATTATAAAGTATATATAATAAGTAATAATGAAATATATGGCATAATAATACTGGATTTATGTATATATATATGTATTTCATCCACTTAATTCCATTCAACGCAATAAGGAATCGAAAACAGCGTTCATGCGTACGTACGACCTACCGTCTCCATGAACGGTGTATTTCTTTCCATTTACTGATCTATTATATATATGCATATTCTGAATATATACTATATATAAATCATGTTTTACATTCTGGATTTAAGTAATCATGATCTAAGTAATCATATGAATAATTAAAAGTTAAAACATGAACGAAAAATGAGACGATTTTACCCAAAACTTTTTTTAACATGGAATTTACAAAAGAACGGGTAATATAAAGTCATAAGTGAGCAATATATGATATCATAAAAATGAGTATGATTCTGGAATAAGTCAATGACATTATTTAAATCATTATACAGGAGGTTCAGACACTTACGAAGAAAATCGGACCTAAGGTAAGGGAAATATCACAATCTCATTTTTGTCCGAGATTGTTTATACTTTGGAATTTACTGGGGTGTATTTTATCATCCACATCAATTTTTACTCAATATGTAATATTTATATACTTCTAAAATAGTTTATATTCAATTTTACCCTTCAGTGAGATTTTAGTAAAGGATATTAAAGGAATATTTTGTTATTTTTCGTACGAGGTACTTTTTGACTTTTCCGACAAAAGTACGAATAATGTTTTTTTTAACTTATACAGCATGAATGGATCTCTAAAACATTATTTCCAAGAAGATTACTTTACATGTTTTCATGATTATTTTTAATCAACTTGTTTTAGTTTAAAATTGTATGACATGTTAAGAAAGGAAACAATTTTTTTAGTAGAAAGGATATTTTCCTCAAGAATGGAGATCAAGTGTTTTATCAAAATTATTTTCTATCTAAGGTAATATAGGGTTATGTTTCTATCACAATTATTACAGTGATTTGATTATGTTGTGATGGAAATATTTTTTTGAATTCATTTATCTTATATGAATTGTTTTATGAAGTCATGATGTTTAAGATTCCCATTTTTATTACATGGGTTATGCTATGATGTATGATTTATGATTTTGTGGCACACATAAGAATGGTATAATTATGAGATGGGTGGGACCTATATCTCCCTCCAATGCATTGGGTAAAGATTTTATATCTCATGAGATAGACATGGCTGGAACGGTAGGTTATATTGGTTGAGTGAAACAGGACTGAAACGAGGAGTGAACTCCGTTCAGAAAGGGACTTTGTCCACTAAGATTGTCTTGGCAATGAGTCTTGACTAATAAGAAATGATTCTCTATGATTATGTGTGTATGCCACAAAGATTCATGTTTTATGTTATTATTATTGGTATTACATTTCACTACTGTGATTTATCCCATGTTATGAAATTATGATCTCTTTTGTAGGTTAAGATTTCAAAAGTTATGTTCTTATGAATACGATGTGATTGATATTTCTTTTGTTTAACCTTACTGAGTATTTGAGCTCACCCTTTTATGTTTTCTTATCCCCAGGATATAAAGAAAGTATTTAGGTTTAAAAAAAAGAATATCTTTATGGGGGATGTTGAAGATATTTCACCATGATTAGAAGATTATATTCTGAGTTTCCAATGAAAGTAAACTATTATTGTCCTTGTGTGTGTGTTTTTGTTATGTATTAAGTATTCCGCAAATGTAATGTAATGTTCATGTACGTCAGGCTTCGGGTCTCTACAGTTGGTATCAGAGGAAAGGTTTAGTCAACCTTTGGAAACTAGGATGTGAAAATGTTAGTGAGATCCCTAGAGATGTTTCTAAGGTATGTCTAGGGATGCCCTTATGGATAAGTATACGTATAGGATATAGTCCTAGAACTATGGTAAAGATCTTACAATTTAACCTAATATGTTATATATTGAATTTACTCTCCCTTTATTATGATTTTTTCCTCTAACACTAATTTTTTTGGGTTTTAGAAAATGGGTGGAAACAAGATGATTCACGATAATGGAGGATATTATGGACAATGGAATGATATTCTTCATGAGAAACCAAATGAAATGGGATTTGGAAGTCCAAACATCATTATTATGCCGAATCATCAATCTCATTATATGATCAATAGACTGAAATTTGGTATGTTTCCTGACTCTGCTAATAAGAGAAAGATGGAGTTTCCTGATGATCATCGAGGAAACAATGTTCAATTTCCCCTATTTAAATCATGTGGGAAGAGGCATCGAGGAGAATGTTTCAAGGGAACTGGATGATGCTTTGGGTGTGGAAAGGAAGGACAAAAAGCCAGTAAGTGCAAAGGAAAAGGTGTAGTTAACACTATGGATGAGGATAATGGTATTGCTACGAAATCAACAATGGTAAAATGTTTTAAATTTGGAATGTATGGGCATTATGCAAAACATTTCCCTAAGGGAAAGTCTCATGAAGAGAATCAGTACGGCCGTATGAGTAGTATTTATGTTCATTATGATGAAGAGACTACAAATGATATGTGAGTTGAAAGAATTGTTACATGTTTATCAAGTGTAATGTTTTATAAGTAATCTCATGGTACTATGGAATAAAGGGACATCTAAGGATTATTACACTGTTGTCTTTCCTTGATTTTTAAAAGTGTATGATTAATGGTACCAGTAACTATTAAAGGATATTCAGATATTTTTTGAATATAGAAGGGATAAGGAGAGAATTAAATGTTTGATAGTATTCATGAACTCATGACTGATATAAGTAGAAGGTTATGTAATGGATTGAGTTTATAGAATTTTTGGATTTTGGTATGTGGAAAGTTTTAACGTTTAACTGCATTCGTTTTTTCACTTAGGTTCAATGGGTATTCAAGATAACACATGATTAAGGCCTTTGAATGTTTGTAATGTGACCAACAAGACATATCTTATGATATATGGGGATCAATTATGATATTAAATCTCTGGTAATCGTTTTCACTATATTATGAGAGTGGACTGCAGTATTATGGCTAAGCCTAAAGATTGGAATGGATTATGTTGGACATAAGTTCGTATTGTTTAAGGATATAAGTTTTTTCGATATTATATATGAGATGTTATAGTAATATATTTTTAGAAAAAGTACAACCTGCCGGATGGGCGACATCCCATCGCGTCGGACAAGGCCGTGAGAATCGAACCCACAACCGAAGTGCGACTGGCCTTTATCGCCTACCACTAGCCTACAAGAAGACCCTGTTTAGTAGAAACTAGTTTTATTATATTATGTAGTATGATATATGAAGTATAAGTCCATTTTAGGAACCATATACGATTAATCTCACTATAGATGCACTTATGTATTTTTTGATAACTTTTCTAACCTTTTGTTTTAGACAGATGGAATGACCCATCATTCTATTACATGATCTTCTATCACATCACGAATGAAAAATTCAACTTCATTTATTTATGAGATGAAGTGGAAATTGTCCAAAGAATGACCAATGGTGAGACTATACCGAAATCACGAAAGTATTTCTTCTAATTCCAATTTCATAAACATTACGGAAACGATCTTGAAAACCAAAAATGTTGTCCTAGTGCTCTTATATATGATTAATCAGATGTTACCTTAGATCGTCACAAATTTATGGCTTTGTGATTGCTGGCTTTTCCATAGCCATGTTCTCTACCACTCTCCATCAGAACATGATGGTTAGATTTCTCTTCCATATCCATATTTTCACCTATGTGGAAACCCAATGATTAGTTTATTTGGGAAACCATTACGTTTCATAATTTTTCTTTTAAAGATTGGTTTTTGTATTCCTTTTTACGATGTGGGTTTCTATCAAAGAATTATTCGAATAGTAAACCATTTATAACCCCGATGAATTTCGAGGGCGAAATTCATTTTAAAGGGGGTAGAATGTAACACCCCGAGATTTTATGAAAAAGATTCTTTTTATTAATGTCTTGTGTTGTACGCTACACCAAAAGGATCTTCCACAACACACATCCTTGATTTTCCTTTCATTACATGCAATCGCATCCTTCCTCGATAGCGTGTGTAGTACGTAATACCGAGTTTCACTAAACAACGATATGCTATTAAAATATTATTAAAACTAGCCGGTATGAATTGTAATAACCACTTTTTGAAATTTTGTAAATTTTATTTTTCAAAATGGACTTCATTTTTGGATTTGGAATATCTAAATTAGCTTAGGGTGAAATTTTGGTACTTTTCGGATAACATTCATATTCTGATGAATAGTGAAAATTACTAAATTTTAATTAAAAACAACTTTTTTATTAGAAATAAATAATAGTGATAAATTATTAATTTGAGTGGTTTTAAAGTATATTTATAATATATTTTTACAATTTAATATAATTTTGGTCATTGGATGTAATTTCACATTTAAACCAGTTATAAACAAGTGTCAATCTTTTGATAGTTATTATCTATTAAAAACACGCTATTTATTTTGACGACGAGAATTAATTTTTAAATTAGTTAATGTAACTGATATGGTTTGAATTTGATAAAATAGACATCATTTTTGAATTCATAAAATCAAATATAGATTAGGCCTAATTTTTGGTATTTTTCTGGAAACATTCATTTTTTGATGAATAGTGAAACCACTTAGTGGTAGTTGAAAAACGGAATTTTTCATAAAACGTAATTTTACCGCTTCTGTGAGTGGAATTCTGAAAATCCCAAAGACACGGTTAATATGAAGGACTAAAATGTGGTTCAATGAGATGATTTTTTTTGGTGAATAGTAACTTTTTAGTTTTTTTACCACGGTTAATAGTAAATAGGGTAATTAAGAGTTAAAATGATATTATTATTACCCTAACACATGTCCTAATTCTATTGGATAAGTGTAATTCGACCAAAAACAACCTTAGGAATAAAATATGACCATTTAGTCCCACTTGGATTAGATTAGGACATTTATTATTATTTAATTCAAAGAAGAGTTAAAAGAGTTAAAATCAAAGTTTATTTACTAAACCATTTTTAATATAGTGTTATAAAGAAGCTAAATTCGATTGTAAATATTAATTAGAAAGATAATATAATTAACTAAATAATTATATTTTATTTATAATTTTTAGACATTAAATAATTTAATTTATTTATGACACAATGATGATGCAGTAATTACCATAATATTGAAAAATTAGAATAATTGATATTATAAATACCCAAATAAATATAATATGAGACTTTTTATGAATTCCACAAATTTTCTAGGTTAATATGTCATGTTAGTATTGATTTAATTAATTTTTTTCGAACTAATAATTCTGTTATGATTTTCACAAAAATCAATTACCAAATAGTGTCAAAATTGACATAAAATAGTTGTTTAAAAAAATATTATATTATTAATTGTTATTTTATTCCTAAAAATCAATGGTTTTGAAAAATGTCTTATATAAGGTTATATATATTAATAATAAACAACTTGGGGTTCTTTGGGCTTGTTATAGTATGTTTATTAACCTTATAGTGTAAGAACACAAGAAAACACGGAAAAAGTAAAATTATTTAACTTAATGTTAAATCTAAATAATAAGGTTAAAATAGGAACCTAAACTTGTCTAAATTATATTGGATGTGAGGATTGAGATCCATCCCTACCTTATCTTTGAAATAAATTAATTTGGAGATATTTAAAACCGAATATGACTTTATAATAAAATAATATTTTTAGTTTTCCCAAGGAGCCCCTCTCATCCCTTATAAAAGGGCACCTCCTCCCTCTCTTCCTCAAACAACTTTGAGCCTTAAATCTCGGACAACCCCTGGAAAATTATCTTCTACACTACCCTATAAACATCCTAGAGGTTCTGGTCTTCCTCAAAGACCAATTTTAGTTCATTAAAAGGAGATCTCAAAGAGGCGCTTCAAAGAAGAGGTAATGTCTGTTACCGATTCTTTCACCTTTATTTCCTCTTCCACTTCTTCTTCTTAGGTTGTTTCATTATGAAGTAATAACAGAAGTATCACTAATATACTTATATGTTATTATATGTATGAAACAACCCTATTTCACCATCTATCCATCCTACGGAAAACGAAATCACCGCGCGTGCGTACGTACGGAATACCGTCTCCACGCCGTGGTGTAATCTGTTTTCCACCACCACCTTACTTGGATGGGTATAATGGTGTAAATAATAACTATATATGATTATTTTAAAATGATATTTATTCTGAGATAGTACACATACACTCCAATACAATCCCATGATCATGAGAACGATATCGTCGCTCGTGCGTACGTACGGACTACCGTCTCCACGACGCGATGAGATTCATTCTCCACGTTAACCATTCATGAATGATAGTAAAGTATATATAATAAGTAATCATGAAATATATGACATAATAATACTGGATTTATGTATATATATATATGTATGTCATCCACTTAATTCCATTCAACTCAATAAGGAAACGAAAACAGCGTTCAAGCGTACGTACAGCCTACCGTCTCCATGAACGGTGTATTTATTTCCAATTAATGATCTCTTATATATATGTATATTCTGAATATATATTATATATAAATCATGTTTTACATTCTGGATTTAAGTAATCATGATCTAATTAATCATAAGAATAATTATAAGTTAAAACACGAATGACAAATGAGACGATTTTACCCAGAACTCTCTTTAACATGGAATTTACAAAAAAACGGGTAATATAATGTCATAAGTGAGCCATATATGATATCATAACAATGAGTATGATTCTGGAATAAGTCAATGGCATTATTTAAATCATTATACAGGAGTTTCAGACACTTACGAAGCAAATTAGACCTAAGGTAAGGGAAATATCACAATATCATTTTTGTCCGAGATTGTTTATACTTTGGAATTCACTAGGGTGTATTTTATCATCCACATCAATGTTTCCTCAATATGTAATATTTATATCCTTATAAAATAGTTTATATTCAATTTTACCCTTCGGTGAGTTTTTATTAAAGGATATGAAAGGAATATTTTGTCGTTTTTCGTACGAGGTACTTTTTGACTTTTCTGAAAAATGTACGAAGAATGTTTTTTTTAACTTATACGACATGAATGGATTTTTAAAACATTATTTCCAACAATATTCCTTTACAAGTTTTCAAGATTATTTTTAATCAACTTTTTTTAGTTTAAAATTGTATGACATATTAAGAAAGGAAAATGTTTTTGAAGTAGAAAGTATATTTTCATCAAGAATGGAGATCAAGTGTTTTATCAAAATTATTTTCCATCTAAGATAATATAGGGTTCTGTTTCTATAACTATTATTACAGTGATTTGATTATGTTGTGATGGAAATATTTTTATGAATTCTTTTATCTTATATGAATTGTTTTATGAAGTCATGATGTTTAAGATTCCCATTTTTATTACATGGGTTATGCTATGATGTATGATTTATGATTTCGTGGCACTAATAAGAATTGTATCATTATGAGATGGGTGTGACCTATATCTCCCTCCAATGCATTGGGTAATGATTTTATATCTCATGAGATTGACATGGCTGGAATGGTAGGTTATACCGGTTCAGTGAAACAGCACTGAAACGAGGAGTGAACTCGGTTCAGAAAGGACTTTGTCCACTATGATAGTCTTGGCAATGATTCTTGACTAATAAGAAATGATTATCTATGATTATGTGTGTACGCCACAAAGTTTCATGTTTTAATTTATGATTATTGGGATTACATTGCACTACTATGATTTATCCCTTGTTATGAAATTATGATCTCTTTTGTAGGTTAGGATTTCCAAAAGATATGTTCTTATGAATATGATGTGATTGATATTTATTTTGTTTACCCTTACTGAGCATTTGAGCTCACCCTTTTATGTTTTATTTTCCCTAGGATATAAAGAAAGGATTTAGTTTTTTTTAAAAATAAGATCTTTATGGGAGATGTTGAAGATCTTTCACCATGATTATAAGATTATATTCTGAGTTTCCAAAGACTCTAAACTATTACGGTCATTGTGTGTGTGTTTTTGTTATGTATTATGTATTCCGCAAAAGTAATGTAATGTTCATGTACGCCAGGCTTCGGGTATCTGCAGTTCTTCTTGTTTTAAACTTATGTTAATCAAATAGGTGCAGTTAGAATGTTTAATTATTTGTGATAGCTTATTGATAAGGTCTCCCTTGTTTTGGAATCTATGAATAATAAATCTGTTAATTGATGATGGATTAAAGAACTAATTTTTTGATAATTCTTTTAAGGGTTCTGATTTACCCTCTTTATTGTTAAAGGGATAATAGCACAATTGTTGTGATGTGTGTTTTCCTGATGGTTGTGTTGTGATGTGAGCCTGGATGGCTATTGTGATATGTGGGGTCATTGATACTTTTGGTTGTGGCAGCAGATGACACCTAGGTTGGTGAGATGCATCGGTTTATGCATGTGAGTGTCAGGGAGGACACCGGGAATGATGGAATGGGATGGATGTGATTTCTAGATGCATGATGATTCTTATTGGATAATAATCTGCTTTACTTTTCCCCACTGATTAATGCAGCTGGTCTTTCTTACTCTTCTTCTGAAAGAGGCGAAGACGTGTGGGGTATGCGACGTGCTTTCTGTGTTTAGCTTCTCAAGGGAGGATGGGTCTACACTCTTGCTATAGGTGGAAAATACTCGAGGGGTAGTACATCTACTCATTGTGTTATTCCCCATTTTGTTTAGTAGCACTGAATGTTTTTCTAGAATGCCTGGGAATGTGTAAACATAATATTGTAATGAATATTTAAATAAATGGGGTTATACCATGGGGTTGGAGTTTGCAATAACATAATGATGACGTTCTAATTTTAAAGGGACAGTGAAATTTGGGGGTGATGCAAATGTGGAATTGTTCATTGTTAATTACTATTTAAATAATTAATTATCATAAAGTGAAACTAGTAAAAATGGAATTAAATAATGCATTAATTCTCTTTAAATGGTTGTGTTCTTATAGGATACCCAGTCTTAGAAGTGGCAGCCTAGAGTCCAAGAGTCCTTAGCTGGAGTTGAGTATAAAACTAGGTTATTCCCATAGTGTGGTTGTGTGATATAGTATATTCTGTACTTTTTGTGTTTCTATACACTATTCCACCTTGTTAGTAAGGGAAAATGACATTGTGGGGATTCTGATCCCTGAGGGGTGGTGTTTTCCCCAACATTCTGGTGGGAGGATGGATGGCTGACTACCCCCTTTGGCCCCGCTCTGTTATCTTGGTAGATACATATGATGGTATTCAAAGTAGTTAGTTTTCCCCATATATATGTGTAGAGGGTTGTAATGACTTGTAGTTATTCACACACATATATTCAGGATATTGTTTTCTATGGACTACTATAGGTGTAATGTGTATAGTCTATGATGTCTTGAGGATCCTTAATCACTGTATGTGCTGTAATGGATTGAGGTGTAATTCCTGATGTGTGATACACGTTATGCGAGCTGTGGTGGCTCCAAGAAACTACCTAGTTACTTGCATACATGGACTTGGTGGTCTTGTTGCATGAGTTGCATTTTGTGGTGCTTCACCCAGGTGTCTGCAGGCAAGGATTTTTGGAGAGAGATGCTCGGGAAATGTGTTGTTGTGGAAAAGCGGCAAAACAATGGGGAAGTAGTATAGGGGTATCCTTGATATTCATTATTATATGATATATTATTGTATGCATTAATTGGTGAGAGTATCCATGGTGAGGCTGGGAACATAGTATACCTATTTAGGTGATGGGTTAGTTTCACTTGTTATTCACTGTTCTTTAGTAACATTTCTTTACTTTTTCCCATGAGGCTTTGGGGAGGATCCTAATGAGTATACTTTTATACTCACCCCTATGTATATATAAAATATATTTTAGGTAACACGGATCATGTTGGAGATTAGTCTGGTTACTACGAGATTGTGGTTCAGGGGTATTTCGGG
Organism: Viscum album; assembly: GCA_963277665.1. Classification (NCBI taxonomy): domain Eukaryota; kingdom Viridiplantae; phylum Streptophyta; class Magnoliopsida; order Santalales; family Viscaceae; genus Viscum; species Viscum album. Next base: position 1,175,151,072 of record OY728120.1, read on the forward strand.
AATTTGGTTGTTGTTGTCTTACATTCTTTTGGGTACTTGCAGTTTTTCCCCTTCCAATTGTAGTAATTTTTCATGGAATTACATATGTGCACTTGGGTTTTTTTATAATTCAGTTCTATGTTGGATTTTTTGGTGTCTATCTTAACTCTCTCTTTCGAGTGTGTTCTCTTAGAGGGAAATGCCTCCCATTTTTGTGTTTACTATACCCGCAGTGCTAGTCTCCAACCTGTGGCCTACTGGATGCGGGACTCGGGGTTCATTATCTCCCTTCTCACATTGCTGACCCAGGAGGGGTAAACATTGTAGGGGGGGAGGGTTGTGACAGAAAGGCAACAGAAATCAATTCCATTTATATCAATAAAATCTAAAAAAATACCATTCTCGAATAATAAGAAACATAAAAATAGATATCATAAAGAAAATACAAAAAATCCAAAAATAATCCAAAAAACTACTATAAATATGGATCAAGTTGCATGATCCTTCTCTAAAAAACAACCATAGTGTCACGAAGAATCACTGGATAAATTTGATACATTACCTTTTTCTAATTTCCGATTTTGCAATATGAGAAATAGCACCAATGATCAAAATTAGCTTCGATTACTAAAAATCAGTTGGATTTCCCCAAATTACTTCACTACTCAATCAAGTAGGAAGGTATAAGCTAACAAATTTAAATAAAAAATACATAAAAACCATTTGAAATATTTCAAAATCTCATCACAATGCCAACTAATTCCATAAAAAAGTAGGCTTCTCAAGTAATATAATTTTCAAGGAATATAATCAAGTATTTCATTATATCCATTTAATGAATTTTATTTTAATTACCTATTCGATATCACATAAAACATACAAAAACACACAATTTTGGTGTTACCATTGGTGTTTGAATATCATTTACATAACTCGTCCACCATTGATGGTTGAACTTCACAAACAATATCCATCCATTCCACATATTCATCATTATTCAATAAAAATAACATGCAAATATAATCATTTCAATTAAATTAAAAAAATTCAATAAAACAATACATTTAATGAAAACCATAATTAAAACTGATTTCAATAACAAAAACCCTTTTATCGAAAACCATTTTCCAAAAAAAACCATTTCAATAAAACAAAAAATTTATAGGAAACAATTTTCTAGGCATCAAAACCAAATCACCATTCTAAAATCATATTTTTAAATTCATGTTACCAAATTAACCTTTTTCCAAAAAACAAAATTTTGTACAATACCACAATCCATCATCAATAATCATTCCCAAAAATAATTTCATATGAATTTCACAATAAATATTACAAAAAATAACTAATTTTAAATCAACCCCTCATGTTCTAAATGGATGATTTGATAATGAAGCCACATACCTCGAGATATGTTGAAAAAATTAATAACAACACTATAATGCTCATGAAATAGGTTGAAGATCAACAAAACCACCGTAAATATTTTCTAATAAAATTAATAAATACATATATCATCATATTTGGAATAAAATACCATAGATAAATCCACAGATAAAATTGTTCTATGAAAATGGGAGGGAGGGATATGTAGATCTAAGGAAACCTAGAAAACCACTATAAAAAATTAATTATAGGGATAGATGAGATTTTAATCACTAAAAAACACCATCAGGTCACTTTAGAAAAAATGACTAATGGTTCCCTAGCCTTATAGAGGGAGGAATGTCGTGTTAGGGTCTATTTGGGACAAAATGAGGGGTCAAAACACAATCTCTGCCTAGATACACTATTTATTGATCATGTTGTTAAATCATTCATAGTTAGTCACACGATTGGGGAAATTGTGCACTTAATGTGCACCGAGCACCGCCACAATGATGAACCCCTCATGGATGTATCACACAGTCCGAATGTTTTGTAGTTGTTGTGAAAAATACCATTGTCCAGCGTTACACTGTTTCTCCATAGTGGCCACACTATTTGGAAAAATTTTGCTCCTTTACATAATTGAAACTCATAAAATAATCTGTTATAAAACACATATTTCATATATGAGATTAAATATTCATTAAATTAATTAAAGATATTAAAAATAAAGATAAAACGATAGAATCATATACTTATATTAATTAAATATTATATATTATGAAGGTCTAAAATCATTCAAGACCAATTATGATAATCAGATCACTTCGGAAATCTAGGATAGTGAAGACTAAGATTTGAAGATGGATAAATAAGATGAAAATCTCGAACAACAGTTTAAATTGGATTATATAATGGCTATAAAAATTCATTTTTACCCTTTATAAAAATAGTATATAATCTAATGGGTACCTAAGAAGCACACTGAATACCAAGTGCTACTATCAAATTGACCTACAGAAAATCTAACCCCATGTGATATTTGGTACCCCTACATTAGTTAACCAATGAAATTATAACACATACACCAATTACCCATTCCCCCTTTCTTTGACCATATCTTAATTCTTCTTCAATATAAATTTACTACATTATTAATAATTGATGAAATGGAAAATAATGAAAAATACCAACAACAAATATGATGGTTATTACAATCATATTATTCATTATAACCTTGAATCATGGAATTTCAATTATATTCACCCCAATCCCCATATTTTCCATAATATAATATAAGACAATAATATAATTATCATTAAAATTTATTTAAATAAAATAAACACAAATGTAAATTGATTATTAAACAAAATTAAACATTGAAAACATCCTATTTTAACTGATGTCTCATTATAAATAGTGTTTTATACACACATACTTTTAATATAATCCTCATGCCCCAGATATACTATACAAAATCTAGCATATTTTCCTAACACCATATATAATCAGGGTACCCTAAAAATATATCTCAATGAATAATTCTAGTTCATGTTTTCTATATAACCTATTGGACTTGCAATAAAGCATGAAACATGTTTCTAATCACAATAGGCCTATGAACAATTTCTTGGGTTGTTTTTAATAATATTTAAGATGGAAACCATCATGAAATTTGACATGAACATTATATGTTCTAGGAAAATAAAACCTAATAAAATATATAATTTTAATGAATAAAAAAAATACAAGTGAAACATATAATCCAAAATAAAATATAAGGAAACATAAAATATAATCATTAATATCTTACAAATAAAAAATCTAATTCATGAAGTATAAATCATCTATATAATAAAATTATAAATCAAACCAAAACAATATTAATCAATAATGATGCAAAATGTATGATTATATACTCCAATATAATACAATGAAAAATGAAATCAAAATCACCCACAAATATTTCAAAAGTTACAATAATATACCTATAACCTCCATGAAAAACCACACCATATTTTAATCATCTATAATATTATTAAAAATATTTTTATTTACCAATACCAAATAAAACCATGTCCACATATAATTTATTTTTGCATGTTTAGAGTTTGAGCATAAATCATAGTATTATTACACATAAGATTCTATACAACCCTAAAAATATTCAAAATCATTTACAGTAGTTTATGAATAAAAATAAATTTATCATGTTATATTTTAAAATATTTAATAATTTTTAAATAATGAGTTAGTTGCATTTAAAAATGAAAATTTAATGACATTGAATGTTTTTAAGAAACACGTGGAAGTATAAAACAACAAAACCAAACATTAAAAATAAAGAATTAAAAATAAACCCATTATGGTATGATGAGATACAAGGGAACTAAAATATTAATTCCATAATGTTACCACCTTGATAAACGTGATGGGGTCATACTCACTCACCCTATTCAATAACAATAGTGAATAGCTATGGAACCTTCCTATTATTAACACTCTAGCCCAAATTTGTAGAGATATATATTTATGGGACACTATTTCCAAGACCTTTGATGATTTATCAAAGAAATGTAACATACATAAGATTTAATATAAAATTATACATTTATCATATCAAATATACATTAAAATAAAACTTTATTATAAGTCTCGCAAAATTATTTATGTCTAAAACCATTAAAAACAACATATAAAATTATTTCAAAAATTATTTACATAATTTTTTTTAAAAATAATTTTATTGGAGTTTATTAATATGTAAAATTAATGTAGAAAACAATATTTCTTCCAAAAAAGAAATTAAATCATGTACCAATTCAATAATTCATTCATAAACACTTTCACATTTAATTTAAAATGAAAGGTACAATGTTGATAATGTCATTTTTTAACGGATTCATATCCATCCACTTTGTTTATTTATAATTTTTATAAACTTTTGTAGTATAAATAAATGGAGTTCATATGAAAAATATATCTAAAAATATATATTTTGTAAATTTATTTTTAATTCATTTCAAAACACGTCTTGATAACCCATATAAATTTGATTTCATAAAAATAGTGATGATAAATTGATAAGAATAATTATTATTTAGATAATGATGGGATGGTTTATAACATCCTAGAAAAATTTGAAAAAAATTATATCAATAATAGTAAATATAGGATGAAAATTAAAATAAAAATAAGAAAAATAGGATAATAAGACATAAATGAAAAAATGAAATTTATTTTAACTCAATAAGTAATATTAGGACACAACAAGAAAAATATTTTTACGAAGATGGGTGAATTTGTTTTACAATATTTAATGATGGGGATTAGTGATTATTACCATGATTTTTAACCAGGATTTTATGATAAATTGTTAATTTAGAAATAGATGGAGTATAAGTTGATAGTTTAGAACATCAATAAGACTCATGACTTATAATGAAATAATATTAGGGAACTCTATAGAAAATTTGATTAAAAATAAAATTGAAATTTTTTACTAAAATGTATAGCTCAATTGAATAGTCTTGGGGACTATGCATTTGATTATACATGAAATAATAGTCAATATTTTCAATCATGTAAGTTTTCCATTTAAATATTGCCTAGTTATTATAGTATAATATCACTACTATGAAATCATTTATAGTGTCACATATTTGACAAAGTTATAGAACTAGAGGAAATAATCATTAATTAAAATTGACCTTCTATTGATATCATGAGTGTCACATTAAATAATTTACTATATAATAGAGTCCTCACTATTAATATAGGAACATATAAATTTATTTACATACTCATATTATTCATCAGCATCATCGTAAATTTATTTATTCTAACATTCATGGCTGGATTCATCCACTATAAAATATTTTGTGTCACAAACTGATCCATCGTTCCCAACTAACTAGTACATGAGTAAGTCTGTAACACAGCTCGATGAGAATTTTCAATCCATAGGGGATGGTTATTAGAACATGGGCACGATGAACTAACATGAGAAATTATTTTTCAATGATATAACATAAACCATAGTGCTAGAAAAATTGAAATGTTGTTATGCCAATAAAATCCCATAATAGAAATGTGAACACGAGTAATATCAAACAGGTTTCCAAAACCCATAATGACAAACCAATGTACTATTACAAAAAAACCAAGAATCCATGTGTCATATAGCCACCAATAGACTCGCACCCTACTAATAAAGAAGCCCATAAGTAGATTTTTATTCCTTACATTTACCTACATTAGACTCAACAAGATTTATGTACACACAATGGTGTATACATGTTGTGTGACAAATAATCACATAAGGATCCCGCCATGTTTTTCAATATACGAATTTAAAAAATAATTCAATAGTTATCTTGTAAAAATATTAGGAATAAGAATTAAAAAAAACATATATAGAAACTATGAAAAATCACAACATCACATTGTTTATAAGACATAATATGAAGATTTTTTTTATGAATTACCATAAAAAATCAAAACATAAATCAAAAAGTTAATTATTAGGTAAAACATTACATTAGATGAAAATAAAAACTCTTATAGTGTGGATACATAAAAAATTCAAGTGATCAATAAGAAACCCAGTCTAAAGATTAACCAAGAGGAATATTTCTTGGGATAAGAGTTCACTCCTAATTATATATCCATGCCACAAGTTATAAAACCTAATGCACACATTCCCTTATTATAACATGTTTAGTGGTAAGGAGTTTATCCCATGGATTTCTCCTTTCCTTCTCATTGATCACAATTTGGTTTCCATATCATAAACCATCTTTTGGAATTTTTACAACGAAAATAAATGAGACATTATTTGATAAAATTTGATTATCAACACCAAGAGAGAAATTAGTTATTATAATACATTACCTACCCCACCACATTCTACAAAACACTCCTTGAAAAATATTTTAATAATATATATTCACGATTGGGCCATAAACCATGTTTTATTATTATTTGGATATTAATATCATAGATAAATCAATTATGGTTTCAAAGATGATGACTTTTCATCAAAAAATTTACATTAAAATACTTGAGATACAAACAATCATATGGTGATATAATCTCAGCTAAATATAGGATGCTATTATTTTTGAAATGATATTAAGATAATAATTCCCAAGCATGAATCTCTACATTATAAGTATCTTTAAGGTAAATGAAAAACGAAATAATTACGATAATAATTCCCAAATAATTATACAAGGGGACTGGATAACCATATATAAACCTTAAATTTAGAGAAAAATATAAATTTAATTCAATTATAGAATCAGATCAAATAATAATCCATTATTTATAAGGTCAGTCAATATAGATAAATAAGTTTAATTTAGAAAATAAGGAGATCCAAGAGAAATCGTTAATAAATATACCAAATTTGGTTCATGGTGTTGATCAGTACATTGATCCACTAAAGATTCATGTTACAAGATCCAAGGATATCAATAGATAGAATTTAGGTTTGAATATATAAAGTTTGGATCAAGGGATGAGGATTATGAAATAAAAATTGGTTTTAGGTGAGACAAATATGATAACATAGAAACTTAACCCGCCCAGATCGGTGGCATCAGTAGGTATATAGCTTCTACGGACATGATGAAAACTTATTAAAACCAATTAGATGACTGGTGGATGTCCAATGAAATTCCAATTGATACTATATAAAGTAAATATTTATTTTCTACCACCCAACTATCCAGTGGAAATCAAATTAGAGATTGAGGACTACCTACAATTTCATTAGCTAAAATGTCACAACCCATGATTTAATGGTATGGATAATTTAAATTTATTTTCTTTGATAGAATTGGTTTAACTCAACACCATAATTTAAATAATATTGATATAAAATTAAATATAATTATTTTCAAATATCCATTGTAACCTACAAATGATATTGGAGGGAAATAATAGTAATTAAAAAATTATGAAATTTTAATATTAAATATTTAATGAAAAATTTTTATGTTAGACCAAATTTTTTTCTAGGAACATCTTAAGAATGAATCAAATTTTATGCATTAAAAAATTATATTTTTCTGAAATCAGTTTTACTGTCATTTTATGGTGCACTTGTTTGAAAAATAAATTTTATCACTTTTATAAATTGTATTTATATGATTCAAAATATATTTTAAAAGTTGATTGTAGAAATTAACTTTGAAATAAATTTTAGTTTTTTTATAAAAATGATTATTTTTTTCTGAATAATGAAATATTATTTTTTTATAAAACTGTCAGTTTAATTAAATCATTAGTCTATTATTGGAAATGTAAATTCACCTATAAAAGTATAAATATTGGTTTGGTGTCTTATAAATGAAAATATGCCATATTTACATCATGTAATAGGTAAATAAATATATTAAAATATTAAATTAATGCTTGGGTTTTTATAAAACATAAATGTTTATTTACCATTCATAATTATTATAATTTTTTAAAATAAAATTCATTTTCAAAAAATAGTTTAATAAATTAATATGTTCTTGTATTTTTATAATATTAATTTTCGAGGCCTTAATTAGTTTTTCATATTGTAATGTAAACAGATGTAATATTAATAATGGTATTTTTCATGTAAATGATGTTTATACTTAAAAATGAAAATCTCAAAATTAGAAAATTATATCAAATAAATGGACATCATTTTTGAATTCTACATGTCATAATATTGTTACTATGATTTTTTGGAATTTTTCTAAAATAGATGAATTTTTGTGGAATAGTGGAAAACGATAATTTATAGTATAAGCTTAATAAATGATTTATTGAGTTATTAGTCATGCATGGGGGATGTAATAAACATTGTTTAGAAATAAATTGCACAAGTTACTGTATTTAGTCATACTAATTGTCACTATTTCTTATCTTGAGAAAATTTAATTAAATAATAAAAAGAATTATAAAAAACACCCCTCCACTCCACTAGAACTTCCACCCATCACCACCTCTTCTCCTCACATCACCAAAGACAAGAAGATTCTCGAAAATCTACACAATCCACAAACCATGTATCTCCCCCACATATAGGATCCTTTTGTAACAACAAAAGACCAAACCCATGTCCCTTAAGGAGTTTATGAAGGAGAATAATTCCAGAGGACATCATGATCATGTCACTACAGCAAAAAAGGCATTTAGCGACAGTTTGGTTTCATGTTTAACGGCGGTTGAAACCGCTGCTAAATAGATTGGCAGCGATTTTGAAAAACCGTCGCGAAATCGTGCGTCGGGAAACTATTCGCGGCGGTTTTTAAAACCGTCACAGAACGGTCCGCTGCGGTTTTTTAGTGGCGGATTAAACCGCGTTTAAATGATTTAGCAGCAGTTTAAACCCCCTCTAAATAATTTAGCGGTGGTTTTTTAGTTTTTTTAAATTTTTTAAGTTTTTTTTAATTAATTAATTAATTAATTATCTTTATTTTAATTAATTCGTATTTATTTCGAATTTATTTCGTATTTATTTTATTTACTTTATTGAAATTATATTATTTATTTATAATATTTATTTATTTTATTTATTTGGTATTTTATTTATTTATTTCATTTTACATTATTTACTTTATTTATCCATGAATGCACATCCCATGCACATGCCCATGCACATGCCCGTGCAATTTTAAGAAATATTGTGTTTGGTGAGATTTGAACCCCTAACCTCTTGCATATTTTCCAAAGACTTTACCACTCCAGCAATCTCGTCATGTGGTTAATAAACAGAATTTAATATACTTATGTATATTATTCGAAAAAACAAATAATACATAAATAATATATGTAAACTCAATAATAATAAATATTAAATAATAAATAATAAATAATAAATAATAAATAATAAAGAATAAAGAATAAATAATAATTAATAATTAATAAATAATAAATAATAAATAATAATGAATAAATAATAAATAATAAATAAAAACTAATAAATAATAAATAATAAGTAATAATTAATAAATAATAATTAATTATTAATAATTAATAAATAATAAACAATAAATAATAAATAATAAACAATAAATAATAAACAATAAATATTAATAAATAAATAATTATAAATAAACAATAATAAATAAATAATAATAAATAATAAATAATAAATAATAAATAAAAAATAATAATAAACGAATAATAAAGAATAAAGAATAATGAACAATGAATAAAGAATAAATAATAAATAATAAATAATAATAAAAAATAAATAATAATCAATAATAAATAATAAATTATAATAATAAAATAAATAATAAATAATAATAAAGAATAAAGAATAAAAATAAATAATAAATAATAATAAATAATCAATATTAAATAATAATAAATATTAAATAATAATAAACAATAAATAATAATAAACAATAAATAATAATATACAAATAATAAATAATAAATAATAAATAATAAATAATAAATAATATATAATATATAATACATAATATATAATATATAATATATAATATATAATATATAATAATAAATAATAATAAAAATAATTAATAATTAATAATTAATAATTAATAAATAATATATAATAAATAATAAATAATAAATAATAAATAATAAATAATAAATAATAAATAATAAATAATAAATAATAAATAATAAATAAATATAAATAATAACTAATAACTAAAAAATAATAAATAAATAAAAATAATAATTAATAAATAAATATAAATAGAAAATAAATAATAAATATAAAGAATAAATAATAAGTAATTATAAATAATAAATAATAACTAAATATAAATAATAATTAATAAATAATAAATAATAAATAATATATCATAAATATATATAAATAATAAATAATAAATTAATATAAATAATATATAATAAATAAATATAAATAATAAATAACAAATAACAAATAACAAATAATAAATAACAAATAATAAATGATAAATATATATAAATAATAAATAATAAATAAATAATAAATAGTAAATAATAAATAATAAATAATAAATAATAAATAATAAATAATAAATAATAAATAATAAAAAGTAAATAATAAATAATAAATAATAAATAATGACTAATAAATAATTACTAATAAATAATAAATAAATATAAATAATAAATAAGAAATAAGAAATAAGAAATAAGAAATAAGAAATAAGAAATAAGAAATAAGAAATAATAAATAATAAATAATAAATAAATATAAATAATAAATAAATATAAATTATATATTATAAATAATAAATAATAAATGATAAATAAAAAATAAAAATTAATAAATATAAACAATAAATATTTAATAATTAATAATAAATAAAATATAATAAATAAAAAATAATAAATATATATATATAAAAAAATAAATATATATAATAAATAATAAATAAATATAAATAGTAAATAATAAATAATAAATATTAAATGACCAGTAACAAATATTATTATTAATAATAATATTTTATTATTAGTAATAATAAATAATAAATAATAAATAATAGATAAATATAAATACTAAATATTAAATAAATATAAATAATAAATAATAAATAAATTTAAATAATAAATAATAAATAATAAATAACTAGTAACAAATAATAGATAATAAATAAATTAAAGTATATTATAAATAATAAATAATAAATAATAAAGGAAACACGTGGAAAACTATAAAAAGACGTGATAAGGGATGGAAAATCATGAAAACGCATGAAAACGGATGGAGAAGCATATGAAGAATAAGACATTAGAAAGAATGAGAATGCGTGAAAACTCAGGACAACTCTGGAAAAAACCTTTATAATTCAACATAATCAACATAATAACCCACAAAAAAACATTGATAAAGATCAAAAGTCGTGGAAACCCAAAAAAATAGTAATAAATTTACCAACCGTTAAAACCCGTCAAAACGATCCTAAAGTGATAAAAACATTAGACTCACATTAACAGAGATAAATTATGTTCCATGATTCTGTTTCAGATTGCGACCTGTCAAATCAATGATCCTAAAATGTTCTTCGACCTGATAGGTGAAAGACTCTGAATGGATAGGCGGATCGTAAGTTACGACCATTTAAAAAAACTGATGGAGAACGGGTGCCAGAAACGAGGCTACGAAAAACACAACAAACCCGATACCCACTAAAAAGTCCATAACATATGATCTGCGAGTGCATATAGGTGCCAAAACCAGTCAAACTAATGTTCATGGAATGAGGTATGATCTTGAAGGTGGAGGAGTCAGAACTGACACGTGGATCGAAAGTTAGGTCTGTATGAAGAGAAGTTCAACGGGACACCGGTGATGGAAACAGGGTTTTGGAGACCTTAGAAGGGGTTTTGGGGTCGAAAAACATGGTAGAACATTTCTTCTATCGAATGTGTGCATAGGTCTCTTCGCTGGCTTCGACTTGATATGTGTTAGAGCCCAAACGGACACCGGTAGCGAAAGTTATGCCCGTTTGAGGTTGGAAACTTTTTTTAGCTTTCTTATAACTCTCGTATCTTCCACACCTTAGACCGTCTCACATTTTTTATTATACCTGCATCTAGATCTCTCCATGAGCTTTGATTTTATGTGTCGTGGTGCTCCAACGGACACCTGGATCAAAAGTTATGGTCGTTTTAGTGATTTCAGGGTTTCTCGTGTTTTTTATTTTTTCCTTTCATTTCGCGGCGGTTTTACCCAAACCGCCGCTATTTGGTGGCGATTTTTTTAAAAAACACCACTAATCCTTGAAAAAAATTAAAAATCAATTTAAATATATATATATATATATAAATTTAATGCATTTCACGGCGGGTTTTTCACGGCAGTTTTATAACCACCTCGAAAAAAACTTCCGCCAAACGGCCGTTTTCTTGTAGTGTGTACATAACACATTCAGACCTAAGGGAATGGGTTTTTATATATCACATTTATTTTATTAGATATACATTAGTTACACTGTTTCTAGTGTATGATGTGTGAATACATCCCATTATTATATCATATTACTAATGTTTTCATCATCACGGTATTAAATGTTTCATTTTATGATCATTAATTATATGGGGCATAAGGTTTGACTATTTCCAAAGTGTTATGGGATTCTCTCATAACATCTATTTATCATTCATGTTATGTTCTATATCTATTTACACTAATTTAGTATTAAATTATTTTTTATATACTTCTTTTGTATTTTTTTTATATTTTCAAAACCGATGAATCATGATTAGTTCATTTTTATTTTATGGGTAATGGATGTTTTATAATGTCTTTATTTAAATTCCTCTCGATAAAAAAACTCGATTAATGGGAGCTTCTAAATTTCTTAACCATTTTCAATTACCATATAATTTTTATAATCATCCATTATTTTTCTAAAATAAATCATTTAATCATGAAAAAACTATTGTTATTCATTTCATGTTTTATACAAATTTTTTTTAAGGAATCATTCATATTTTCATTATAATAAACTAATGAGGATCAATTCTAATGTTTCTAAAAAACAATTTTTATATGTTCGACCTAATTTATGACTAAAATATAATTTTATTATCCATCAATTTTATTTTCTGGGATATAAATTTTAAAAAAAATATTTTATCAAAAATATAAATGAATATCCAAAATAACTCTTCTTTCCAATCTAAAATGTTTATTCCTATCCTGAATTATATTTCGGTGAGATATATGCCTTTTTCGAAAATTAAAACTTATATTTGGTGTATGTATTTCCCTTGATATATCATATCACAAGTCTTATTATTATCCTTATATTTTATATCACTTTTTATTTTATTCCTTTAGATGGATTATGATTTAAATTTTTCAATATGGTATGTGACACTTTGGAATGTTTAAAAAATATTTTCCTCAATAATTTTCTAATCGTTTCATTTAAATGAATCTTTATATATGTCAACATCATCTTTTTAATGTTATAGTCAATATGGTTATTTGTATAATTAATTTTTTTCATGAATTGAATATATGTACGAAGAATTATATGGACATATATTGAAAGATGTGTCTCATTATATCCCACTGATGCATCGAATGGTCTCATAATAAACAAACGTGGGTGACAAACCCATTCCAATTGTTTCTAAAGAGATATATATGGGTTTATTCTCACACACTTAAACATTCTTGATGGAATTATAGATCATGTTTCATTTTCGTTAAATCTAATAATTAATAATTTCATTCCTTTAGTAATGAATTTATATTATCCATAAGATTTTGACTCTGAAAAAAATCTATCGATGCATTTTCATTCTCAGTGTGTTGATGTCTTGTGTTTTTCAATTTATTTTTCATTACATAATTGATATTCCATTTTGAATTTACTTCAATAATTATTGTTTCAAATAACACATAATGAGTGATTGATCTCACCATTTTATATTTTTTCTTCACTTGGTTTTCAAAAAGAAATCATTGAATAGGGTTTAAAGATACAATTTATGTTATTTTTTTATATTCTATATTATTTAAAAATGTAATAACGGAACAATGTATGTATCATTTTATTCAAGACTAAAAAACTGATCGATCAAAGTTGATTTTATATCCTGTATATATGCAATTGTAATAAAATGACCACATAATATGGGGGATATATTTTGGGGTTGATACAATTAGTATCAGAGAATATTTAGTAGAAACATTGGGAACTATATTTAGAAAAAATAGTTTATGGAACATAATACTAACATAAAAATTAGGGATAATCAGATAATAAAATCCTAGAATTTCGGTATGGTATATATTATTTCGGTCGTCCTAGCATTACATCTATGTATTGATATTATAAATTTACATGATTTCGGAATAGATGTACTTGGGGGTAACAAATATGACAAGGTGTGTTGGGCCTAATTCGGTGTTACCTTATATACTAAAGTGGGTCTTATTGCATTCATGGTTTAACACTCCCTATGGATATGATTGTTAAAATTCGTATTTTTTTCAAACCCTTAGGAAAGATATAAATGTAAACATATCCCTAAGGAAACCATGTTTATGATTATCAGATTAGCTACACATAATTTTTTAAATTTATGTTATGTATTTCACTTGTTTTTTGATTATACATAATGTTTCAAAATGATATAATATAATCTAGTAGATTCCATTGTTGAGAAATGTATCATTACAGAATGAATATGGACCACATTAATACACATAATCGAATGAGTAAGAATTATCATTTCTTTGATGGGATTAAGCATGTTCATTTAGGGGAACTCGGCTCTCAATTATTATTATCATATGAGGAGATAATATCATTTTCTAACAAGAAAAATAATAATTATTTTTTATTATTACTACTTCACAAGGAAGCAAGAGGAGTGGAAGACAACTGAGAAAAAGATATAAAGTATGAAGAATGGAAATATTTATTTTCCCACATGTGGTAATTATTTATGGTAACATCGTGGAATATGATTAATATGAAAATGAGTTTGGTTAAGTTATGTAAATAAATGCTACAATCATTTTGAATTCAAGGGTATGAAAATGACTTCGAATGTCAAATGATTCAACAAAAATGAGATATGACCCTATGAAAATTAATGTCTCGAGCTACACTGGAATGTACCCCCAAATAATGTAATAGATCTTGTTGAAGCTTATCATACTACCCTATATGAAGATAAATTATTAATATTCCTATATTTTTGGATTCAAGATTTATGTTATGATATTATTGTAATAATAACTATGAGATATGTAGAGATTTATATCAATACTTATTCTTTATGGAATTTAAACCATGCATGTTTTCATAAATGGTTTAAGGTGTCAAGATATTCCTATATTTGGTATTTGGTATTAAAAGAAAAATAATTTGGAGAATATTAAGTTCTGTTGTTTTTGTTAATATAGTGTTCTTCCATCTAAAATTATGGTCTTTGAATCCGGATAGACATGTTTTAGAAGAGTCTTATTATTAACAACTAATGGAATTATTAAATTTAAAGATTGGAAATTATTATTTATTGATATCATATGCAAAGTAACATAGTTTCAGTAAAAAAATTAATGTTAGGGGTGAATTCAAGATCATAACATTCATTAAATATACTTCATGTATGAAATAATCATCATGAACATTCATTCCAATGTGTAAGTGGTTAAGTGAATATATATGTAAGAACAACCAAAGATTGAAATTATTATTATTATAGGGAATGTAATAATGTAATTATAGTTTTAAAATTCTTTATCTGATTATTAAAAGAAACCTGCAACTATTAGAAAAATATTTTGGAAAAACATTATCTGTTTACTTTTATTTTTGATAAATTAATTTTATTTTAACTGATCACAAGATAATGGATTTTATGCTTAAATTTATAATGATCAAGGTCTATATCACTCTCCATAAAAACATGATGACTATAACATTCTTCAATATCAATATTTTTTTACCTATCACTAATTTTTTAATATTTGAATACCTAGTTTTTTGGTAACCTATGAATTTCCATATCACTCATATTAAGAAAATATTTTATTAACCTATTTATAATGTCGGTTTCACATAATGTAATTTGGATGTATCAACCATTGATTTTTGAATTAGAATTCCAAATTTTTATGATAAAATATATTGAAGGAGGGGAGACTGTTACAAGTGATATTTCAATTTATGTCTCTTCTAAAATTTAATTTATTCTTAAATATAAGTTTTATAAAACACAATTCATAATTAAACACTAGTGTACAATTAAATATCATTATTTTAAAACGGTCTTTATAACCAAAACATTATATTGGTATGAATGCATAGTATTTTAAAAATTATTAAAGTTATATATAAAATATTTAATCATAATTTATGACATTAATCCAAATTATTTTATTTTTATATGAAAAAATGAATATGATTTTATCTAATAAAGGAAGATATTTTTTGAAAGGCAGTTTTACTGCCTTTCGATGGTGCACTAGTTTTGATTCCTAATTTTTACACATTTTAAAATTATATTTAAAAATAATAATCTTCTTTTGAAAAAGTGGAATGAAAAAATTAATATAGATTAAATTTTTTGTATTTTTTGGAAAATATTTTTTTAGTTAATAGAAAAAAAATCATTTTTCATATAAAACAATAACATTATTTATGTTAATAATTCATGAGTAGAAAAGTATCATCACTTATTAATGTATAAATTAAATTTAGGTATGTTATAAATTATAATACGTTATTTTTAGGTCATGAAATAAGAAAATAAATGTTTTAAAAACAATAAATTATGTGTCTCTATTTTTGAGATACAGAAATGTTTATTTACGATTTTATAATAAGTATAATGTTTTAAATGAAAATATTGTTCAAAAAATATATCCAAAATTTTATATTTTCATTTCTTATGATTATATTATACATTAACGATACCTTAATTATTCAATGATTTTTAAAAATATTTATAATAATAAAATCCGTTTGTTTCGAATAAATATTGATTTTATTTAATAATTCAAAATCTCAAAATCTGATAACCATTTTCAAAAAATGAAGAACATTTTCGAATTCAATACATCGAAAAAATGGATAGGGTTCATGTTTGGTATTTTCTAAAAGTTTATTATATTTGTGAATAGTGAAATACAATAATTTACTGAATCAGAAAAATACATGAATTATTAAGTCATAGAATATGTATGGATGAATTAATAACCATTGGTTTTAACTCACACGAACTAGTTATTTTATTTAGTCACCAGAATCATTACTATTTATTTTATTGGGCTAAAATAACCAAAATAATTAATATAATAACAAGAAAAAACCCCTATACTCCACTATAAATTCCACCACCACCACTTCATCTCCACACTCCACCAATGCTTTGAATTGTTTCCAATTTCAACCTAATCATTTCCCCAAGTATCCCCCCACCCCACATGAAATATCCTTTGGAATCAATATAACACACAACCCAAGACCATTAAATAGTTTCCCATGGAGAATAATTTAATAGTACTTTAAATTCATCCGAGTAACCCATTCATACATAGCGTATAGGGTTTCTTATCTCACTTGTATTTTTGTGAGATATTCCGTTTTCAAGAATATTTTTGTGTGTGTTTGTATACATCCGATTTATGTATCATATCATGAATCACTTTGTATTCATTTTATAAAAAGATTCATTTGATTATAATTAATTATATGAGGCACACAGTTTAAATATTGTGAAAGAGTTAAGAGATTCTCCTCGAACGTCAATATATCATTTAGGTTATGTTTTCTTTTTCATTACCATAATTAAACCCTCAATTACATTAATATAATTATTTTACATTATGTTTTTTAATTTATAAACCCATGTATGAAGATCAATAAATTTTCCAATTATGGGTGATTCATTTTTTATAAAATATATGATTCCAATTCCTATTAATAATTTTCCCTGAATATAGGGAACTTCCCAATTTCAAACCCATTTTCAAGTACCACCCAAAATAAGTTTTAGCTAACAATATTTTTCTAAAATCACCCGTTTTATCATGAAAATCATTTTTTTTTCATTTTTAGATTTATACAAACAATAATTCATATTCCAATATTAATGAATGTTTAATATTTTCCTTAAAATGTACTGAAAATTATAAATTCTAATGTTTCTTAAAAACCCTTTTTACATTTTTGACATCATCTATTCCTAAAAAATAATTTCATTTTCTTCCCCTTTATTTTATTTTATATAAATGAATAAAATCTATTTTTATGACAAATAATAATGATTTTAAAAAATAAATATTCATTCCAAAAGTAAACAAGTTTTTTTCCCATCTTATTTTTTCTTATATGAGATATATTCTATTTTCACCACTTATTATGTCCGTGTCATGTATATATAACCTTTGACATATCATATCATGATTCCAAATAATAATATTATAACATAATTATTTTTTATTTCTATTACTTTATATGTATTATGATTTAAATATTTCTATGCTAAATGAGTTACCATTTAATGTTTAACGATTATTTTCCTTAAAATAATTTCAATGGTCTCATTTAAAAGTATGTTCGTATATGTGAAAATCCTACATTAAAGATTATAATCAATAAATATATTTTAATAAGTCATATTATTCATGAATTTAATATTTATACGTTGAGTGATTTTTCCTTGCAGTGATGAGTGGGTCCCATTATATCCCATCGATGCATCGAAAAGCCTCATGAGACAATTCTATTGGAAAAAACCCTTTGTGTTTTTTTACAAATGAAATTATATGGGATTCTACCCACAAAATAAAATAAAATTTATGGTAATCTGGTTTTTGTTTTAGATACACAACATCCAATAATTAAGAAGTTCCATTATTTAGTAATATATAAAAATTGTCAAGAGGGTATTCCTTGTTAAAATATCTAGATATTAATTTCCATTCTTCATGTGTTGATGAATTGTGTTTTTCAGATTATATTGCTTTTATATAGTCTCTATTCGTTATTTTTGATACTATCTTAATTATTATTTTATATAAACATTACTGAGTATTTGATCCCACCATTTTAATGTTTTTCCCAACCCTAGGTTGTGAAGATGAAATAATTGAAGATGTGTCATGGAAGTTATTTATTTTCATTTTTAACATTTATGATTATTTACCAATGTAATATTGGTATAATTTATATATCTTGTTTTTCATGACTACTAAATTGATTGATATATGGTGATGTGATATCTGGTATATATTATATTGTATGAAAACAACTAGCGACATTAGGATACTGTGGTTGTGGTTGTTATATACAAGTTAATGTCTACTCTTCCAAGATTCATGGAGACACATTTCAGAAATCTCACATAAAACAATAAACAATAAGTGAAAACAGGATTCAAAAAATATGTGGAAAGAAAATTAGAATTAGATAATACCTGAAAAAAATTATTATATGTAGCACCTAACCAAAAAATATTATTTTCTACCCTAACAACAATACATTGAGGATGGTATGTTAATAAATTTACAATACCACTACTCCAATTTGTAGACTCCCTCTACAAAATATCATTTGAGTACAGACCATGCGGTTATAGTAAAAAATACAATGGTATTTAAATCCCATTTATAATATTTATATGAGATTATACAACATGAAATAATTAATTGATTACATGAATATCAGGTTATAAGTTAAGTTCTTTAAAACTAATAACATGTGATAGGTTAGGTAAAAAAAATTAGATGATGGGCATTGAAGAGGTTTCGGGATAAGGAAAACAATAGTGTGAATTACAAGTGAAATTATTCCTCTCAAAGATTTTCAATGATATTAAATAATCCTACATATCATGCATAAATAAATCAATGGAATCCAAGCCAACGATTACCCAACTAGGGTGATATGGTAATGGAATCATTTTCTCCCATAAAAAACTCCAATGGACAATGAAGATGATCGAAATTAGACTTATACTAGTGTTTAAATATCACCAAACAGTACCAAATCATGCATACCATTTTGATTTCCTCTTCATCTAATATATTCACTATAAATAATGATTCTCAAACCTCAGAATAATAAATAATATGGATATATGTAAAACTATTCAAATCATAAAAATTACACCTTAGTGGATTATTTGTATGTGTAATTATAATATAATTAAATGTTCTACCAGTGGTAATCCCAAAAATATTTATTGTCTAATACCCAATCACATAGCTTATCATCCAATTTTTTTATCCCTTTCCTCATGTCTATCCATACTGGTTTTATATTTCATTACTTACATGAACTGTGTACCTAATTCCTCATGTAGGGATTATTAAAACTATGAGTTAAACTGGGATTCCATATCTGAGATACCATTCGCATGGATTCCGTACAACTATTCAATCACATACACATATAACTTCTCCAAATATAGCACTTTTTTGGTACCAATAATTGGTATGAAATGAGATCAATCAATCAATTTATTGATCACTACCATAATAGAGTTCATTCTATATAGAGTTATATATATAATAATAATTAAATCCACTAAAATATCATTCTATTTCCACGTTTCCATGGGACATCAATGTTGAAAACCAGATGTTTTTTTGTACTCAACCATTATCTATTGGCATATGGATCATAGAGATATAGAGTCTACTATATCTAATATAATAATAGGTTACCATAATGAAACCACATGTCAGAAATCATTTTTGTGGTTCTGGGGTAATAATTACACACATAATGATATCAATTTCTAGGCACATCCTTTCCTATGTTTAATGAAACATTGTGCCGACGTCTGAAATAATGGATTCCTTCAAGGAATAGAGAAAACTCATTGATGGTTTCACAAGTATATAGAGAATTTTTAAGATATTAAAAAACATCATATTTACATTGTTCCATGAAATCCATTTGAATATGAGGGGATATAAAATGGAAACTACCAAAGCATAATGAGACCCTTCCTCCAAGTCTCCCATGTTCATTTGATATAAGTGACCTATTAAATTATATTCATTCCATTCTTCCTTCCCTGAATAGGAAGGAAACTTATTTTTAAGTGTATTAACAACCATATTATCATTTCATGTAATATAGAAAATTTAAATTTCAATTGACTATATGTTCTCCTCACACCATCTTTGTGAAATGATTAACTTTTTTTTAAATTAAGAAACCTAAACCATTTTTGTTTGAGTAAACATTAATAATTTCCCCAAAATATAGTTAAAATAAATTATAAGGTCATTCACTATAGTTCCATGTTCAAGATCATGGTTGTAATATTTCTACTTGGGAGTTTAATGCTGATGTGATCCATATTCCCTCTTATGATCACCCTATACGAGGATACATCCAAATATTTTACCCAACGGATTCCATTATACCAAAAAGACCAACTCAGTATTAGGTAGATTCAGAATTGATATTATCTTCAAATGCCAATTGTTTTTATAAAATGATACATGGAACTTCATGTCCAATAAAAATCCCACCCCATTCCATGTGATTGATGTCAAAGGTGAGGAAAGCATAAATAAATCCATTAAAATTTGATGATGAATTTTTACCTAACATAGGATTATTTGAATGTTGAAGGAATTACGTAGTTCATCCCATGAAACTATAGTAGTATAATTTTCTTGTTCAACTAAGAAAAAAAAATTTATGGCCACATTTCCCATTAACATAAAACATATGATCCGGATTTTTAATTTTTTTAATACTCAATATTGGTGTTTTCCATTCAGGGTTCCCAAAAAAAATCTAGTGGGCTATATGATGTATTTTTATATTAGAATATAAAATAATTTAATCAACTAATATCAAAACTAAAGAGTCATGTTACATAAGAAAAATATTATTCATCAACCCCATGAGGACAACAAGAGTGTTATTTATTCTGAATGACATTATGTGGTATATATAACGGACATACGGGCTCTTGAGGGTTGTATTTTGAATAGATAATATATTAATTATAATATTGTGATAACAATACAAATGTTAAATAATATAAATGAATTTTTATCCTTCCTAAAGAAAAAAATAATATAATTGCGAGAAAATGGATTATTTACCATAATCGTTACTTGATTAAAAGAAATATAATATTCATTGTAAAATAGGAAATTCATATTAGAAATCTTGGTAAAAGGAATGGAGGAATCCCAAGTTATAATACACAATCATGTTACAATATCCAAGGATATCAATAGATATAATTTAGGTTTGAATATATAAAATTTGGATCAAGGGATGAGGATTATGAAATAAAAAGTGGTTTATGTGAGACAATTATGATAACATAAAAAATTAACCCGCCCAGATCGGTGGCATCAGTAGGTATATAGCTTCTACGGACATGATGAAAACTAATTAAAACCTATTAGATGATTGGTGGATGTCCAATGAAATTCCAATTGATACTATATAAAGTAAATATTGATTTTCTACCACCCAACTATCCAGTGGAAATCAAAGTAGAGATTGAGGAATACCTACAATTTCATTAGCTAAAATGTCACACCCCATGATTTAATGGTATGAATAATTTTAAATTTATTTTCTTTGATAGAATTGGTTTAACTCAACACCATGATTTAAATAATATTGATATAAAATTAAATATAATTATTTTCAAATATCCATTGTAACCTACAAATGAAATTGGAGGGAAAGAATAGTAATTAAAAAATTATGAAATTTTAATCTTAAATATTTAATCAAACATTTTTATGTTAAACCAAATTGTTTTATAGGAACATGTTAAGAATGAATCAAATTTTATGCATTAAAAAGTTATATTTCTCTGAAATCAGTTTTACTGTCATTTTATGGTGCACTTGTTTGAAAAATAAATTTTTTCACTTTTAAAAATTATATTTATATGATACGAAATATATTTTAAATGTTGATTGTAAAAATTAACTTTGAAATAATTTTTAGGTTTTTATGAAAATGATTATTTTTTTCTAAATAATGAAATATTATTTTTTTATACAACTATCAGTTTAATTAAATCATTAGTCTATTATTAGAAATGTAAATTCACCTATAAAAGTATAAATAATGGTTTGGTGTCTTATAAATGAAAATATGACATCTTTACATCATGTAATAGGTAAATAAATATATTAAAATATTAAATTAAGGTTTGGGGTTTTATAAAACATAAATGTTTATTTACCATTAATAATTAATATAATTTTTTAAAATAAAATTAATTTTCACAAAATTGTTTAATAAATTAATATGTTATTGTATTTTTATAATATTAATTTTCGAGGCCTTAATTAATTTTTCATATTGTAATGTAAACAGATGTAATATTAATAATGGTATTTTTCATGTAAATGATGTTTATATTTAAAAATGAAAATCTCAAAATTAGAAAATTATTTCAAATAAATGGACATCATTTTTGAATTCTACATGTCATAATATTGTTACTGTGATTGTTTTGGAATTTTTCTAAAATAGATGATTTTTTGTGGAATAGTGGAAATCGATAATTTATAGTATAAGCTTAATAAATGATTTATTGAGTTATTAGTGATGCATGGGGGAAGTAATAAACATTGTTTATAAATAAAGTGCACAAGTTACTGTATTTAGTCATACTAATTGTCACTATTTCTTATCTTGAGCAAATTTAATTAAATAATAAATAGAATTATAAAAAACACCACTCCACTCCACTAGAACATCCACCCATCACCACCTCTTCTCCTCACATCACCAAAGACATGAAGATTCTTGAAAATCTACCCAATCCACAAACCATGTATCTCCCCCACATATAGGATCCTTTTTTAACAACAAAAGACCAAACCCATGTCCCATAAAGAGTTTATGAAGGAGAATAATTCCAGGGGACATCATGATCAGGTCACTACGGAAAAAAGGCATTTAGCGGCAATTTGGTATGACGTTTCACGGCGGTTGAAACCGCAGCTAAAAAGATTGGCAGCTATTTTGAAAAACCGTCGCGAAATCGTGCGTCGGGAAACTATTTGTGGTGGTTTTTAAAACCGTCACAGAACGTTTCGCGGCGGTTTAAACCGCCTCTAAATGATTTAGCGGTGGTTTAAACCCCCTCTAAGGATTTAGTGGTGGTTTTTTAATTTTTTTTAAAATTTATTTTAAAAATTTTTTGTAATTGTTTTTGTAATTTTATTTAATTTTTTTAATTAATTAATTAATTTTATTAATTTTAATTATTTCTTATTTATTTTCAATTTATATCGAATTTATTTTATTTAATTTACATTATTTATTTTATTTATTTCGTATTTAATTTATTTATTTCGTATTTATTTTATTTATATCGTAATTTATTTATTTATTTACTTATTTCGTATTTTATTTATTTATTTTTGATTACTTTATTTGCATTATTTATCCATGCATGCCCATCCCATGCACATGCCCATGCACATGCCCATGCAATTTTAAGAAATATTGTGTTTGATGAGATTTGAACCCCTAACCTCTTGTATATTTTCCAAAGACTTTACCACTCTAGCAATCTCGTCATGTGGTTAATAAACAGAATTTAATATACTTATGTATATTATTTGAAAAAACAAATAATACATAAATAATAGATATAAACTGAATAATAATAAATAATAAATAATAAATAATAAATAATAAATAATAAATAATAAATAATAAATAATAAATAATAAAGTATAAAGAATAAATAATAAATAATAAATAACAACTAATAAATAGTAAATAATAAGTAATAATTAATAATTAATAATTAATAATTAATAAATAATAAATAATAAACAATAAATAATAAATAATGATCAATAAATAATAATCATTAAATAATAATAAATAAATAATTATAGATAACCAATAATAAATAAATAATAAATAATAATTAATAATAAAAAATAAATGATAAATAATATTAAATAATAATAAACAAATAATAAAGAATAAAGCATAAATAATAAATAATAAATAATAAGAAATAATAATAAAGAATAAAGAATAAAGAATAAATAATTATAATAAATAATAATAAATAATAAATAATCAATATTAAATAATAAAAAATATTAAATAATAATAAACAATAAATATTAAAAAAATTATAATAAACAAATAATAAATAATATATAATAAATAATATATAATAAATAATATATAATATATAATACATAATATATAATATATAATAAATAATAAATAATATATAATAATAAATAATAATAAAAATAATAAATAATAAATAATTAATAAATAATAAATAATAAATAATAAATAATAAATAATAAATAATAAATAATAAATAATAAATAATAAATAATAAATAAATATATATAATAAATAATAATTAATAATAATATATAATAAGTAAAAAAAAAGATAAAAAATAAAAAATAAATATAAATAGTACATAAATAATAAATATAAACAATAAATAATAAATAAATATAAATAATAACTAATAACTAAATATAAATAATAAATGATAAATAATAAATAATAAACAATAAATAACAAATATATATAAATAATAAATAATAAATTAATATATATAATAAATAATAAATAAATATAAATAATAAATAACAAATAACAAATCACAAATAACAAATAACAAATAATAAATAATAAATGATAAATATATATAAATAATAAATAATAAATAATAAATATATATAAATAATAAATAATAAATAATAAATAATAAATAATAAATAATAAATAATAAATAATAAATAATAAATAATAAATAACAAATAATAAATAAATATAAATAATAAATAAATATAAATAATAAATAATAAATAATAAATAATAAATAACCAGTAACAAATATTATTAATAATAATAATATTTTATTATTAGTAATAATAAATAATAAATAATATATAATAAATAATTAATAATTAATAATTAATAAATATAAATAATAAATAAATATAAATAATAAATAATAAATAATAAATAAATATAAATATAAAGAATAAATAAATTTAAATAATAAATAATAAGTAATAAATAACTTGTAACAAATAATAGATAATAAATAAATTAAAGTATATTATAAATAATAAATAATAAATAATAAATAATAAAGGAAACACATGAAAAAGTATAAAAAGTCGTGATAAGGGATGGAAAATCATGAAAACGCAGGAAAACGGATGGAGAATCATATGAAGAATAAGGCATTAGAAAGAATGAGAACGCGTGAAAACTCATGAAAAATCTAGAAAACCCCTTTATAATTCAACATAATCAACATAATATCCCACAAAAAAAACATTGATAAAGATAAAAAGTCATGGAAACCCAAATAAACAGTAATAAATGGACCAACCGTTAAAACCCGTCAAAACGATAATAAAGTGATAAAAACATTGGACTCACATTAAGAGATATAACTTATGTTCCAAGAGACTATTTCAAATCCGCAACCTGTCAAATCAATGATCCTGAAATGTTTTTTCAACCTGATAGGTGAAAGACTCTGAATAGACAGGCGGATCATAAGTTACGACCATTTAAAAAAAAGCTGATGGAGAACGGGTGCCAGAAATGAGGCTACGAAAAACATAACAAACCTGATACCCACTAAAAAGGTCATAACTTATGATCCGAGAGTGCATATGGGTGCCAAAACCAGTCAAACTAAAGCTCATGGAATGAGGTATGATCTTGAAGGTGGAGGAGTCTGAACATACACGCGGATCGAAAGTTAGGTCTGTTTGAAGACAAGTTCAACGGGACACCGATGACGGAAACACGGTTTTGGAGACCATATGAGGGGTTTTTGGTGTCGACGAACATGGTAGAAGATTTCTTCTATAGAACTTGTGTGTAGGTTTCTTCGCTGGCTTCAATTTGATATGTGTTAGAGCCCAAATGGACACCCGTAGCGAAAGTTATGCCCTTTTGAAGTTGGAAACTTTTTTCAACAGTCTTATAACTCTCGTTTCTTCGACCGTTTAGAATGTCTCGCAGTTTTGATTATACATGCATCTATATTTCTTCATGATCTTCGATTTTACTGGTCGTGGCACTCCAACGGATGCCTGGATCAAAAGTTATGGTTGTTTTAATGATTTCAGGGTTTCTCGTGTTTTTTTATTTTTTTCCTTTCATTTCGCGGCGGTTTTAACCAAACCGCCGCTATTTCATGGTGTTTTTTTAAAAAAAAACACCTCTAATTCTTGAATAAATTTAAAAAACAATTAAATAAATAAATAAATATATATATATATATAAATTTAAGGCATTTCACAATGGTTTTTTCGCGGCAGTTTTATAACCGCCTCGAAAAAACCCGACGCTAAACGGCCGTTTTCCTGTAGTGTGTACATAACACATTCAGAACTAAGGGAATGGATTTTTATATATCACATTTATCTTATTAGATATACATTATTTACACTATTTCTAGTGTATGTTGTGTGAATACATCTTATTATTATATCATATTACTAATCTTTTTATCATCACGGTATTAAATGTTTCATTTTATGATCATTAATTATATGGGGCATAAGGTTTGACTATTTGCAAAGTGTTATGGGATTCTCTCATAACCTATTTTTATCATTCATGTTAAGTTCTATATCTATTAACACTAATGTAGTATTAAATTATTTTTTATATACTTCTTTTGTATTTTGTTTATATTATCAAAACCCATGAATCATGATTAGTTCATTTTTATTTTATGGGTAATGCATGTTTTATAATGACTTTATTTATATTCCTCTCTATACAAAAACTCGATTAATGGGAGATTCTAAATTTCAAACCCATTTTCAATGAACATATAATTTTTTTAATCATCCATTATTTTTCTAAAATAAATCATTTAATCATGAAAAAACTATTTTTATTTATTTCTTGTTTTATACAAACAAAAATTTATTTTTTCTTTTTAAGGAATCATTCATATTTTACTTAAAATATACTAATGCGGATCAATTATAATGTTTCTAAAAAACATTTTTTATATGTTCGACCTAATTTATGCCTAAAATATAATTTTATTATCCATCAATTTTATTTTCTGGGATATAAATTTTAAAAAAAATATTTTATCAAAAATATAAATGAATATCTAAAATAACTCTTCGTTCCAATGTAAAATGTTTTTTCCTATTCTAAATTATATTTCGGTGAGATATTTGCCTTGTTTGAAAATTATTCCTTATATTTGGTCTATGTACTTCCCTTGATATATCATATCATGAGTCTTATTATTATCCTTATATTTTATATCTCTTTTTATTTTATTACTTTAGATGGATTTTGATTTAAATGTTTCAATTTGGTATGTGACACTTTGGAATGTTTAAAAAATATTTTCCTCAATAATTTTCTAATAGTTTAATTTAAAAGAATCTTCATATATGTCAACATAATTTTTTAATGTAATAGTGAATATGTTTATTTGTATAATTAATTTTTTTCATGAATTGAATATATGTACGAAGATTTATATGGACATATATTGAAGGATGGGTCTCATTATATCCCAATGATGCATCGAAAGGTCTCATAATAAACAAATGTGGGTGACAAACCCATTCCAATTGTTTCTAAAGAGATATATATGGGTTTATTCTCACACACGTAAAAATTCTTGATGGAATTATAGATCATGTTTCATATTCATAAAATCTAATAAATAATAATTTCATTCCTTTAGTAATGAATTTATATTATCCATAGGATTTTGACTCTGACAAAAATCTATGGATGCATTTTCATTCTCAGTGTGTTGATGTCTTGTGTTTTTCAACTTATTTTTCATTACATAATTGATATTCCATTTTGAATGTACTTCAATAATTATTGTTTCAAATAACACATAATGAGTGATTGATCTCACCATTTTATATTTTGTCTTCACTAGGTTTTCAAAAATAAATCATCGAATAAGGGTTAAAGATACAGTTTATGTTATTTTTTTATATTCTATATTATTTACAAATGTAATAATGGAACAATGTATGTATCAT
The DNA here is from genome assembly GCA_963277665.1 of Viscum album. Lineage (NCBI taxonomy): Eukaryota > Viridiplantae > Streptophyta > Magnoliopsida > Santalales > Viscaceae > Viscum > Viscum album. The sequence goes on from OY728120.1 coordinate 1,175,179,906, forward strand.
TTTATTCAAGACTAAAAACCGATCGATCAAAGTTAATTTTATCTCTTGTATATATGCCATTGTAATAAAATGAACACATAATATGGGGGATCTGTGTCGGGGTTGATACAATTAGTATCAGAGAATATTTAGTTGAAACATTGGGAACTATATTTAGAAAAAATAGTTTATGGAACATAATAATAACATAAAAATTAGGGATAATCATAGAATAAAATCCTAGAATTTCAGTATGGTATATATTATTTTTGTCTTCCTAGCATTACATCTATGTATTGATATTATAAATTTACATGCTTTTGGAATAGATGTACTTGGGGGTAACAAATATGACAAGGTGTGTTGGGCCTAATTCGGTGTAAACATGTATACTAAAATGGGTCTTACTGCACACATGGATTGACACTCCCTATGGATATGATTGTTAAAATTCGTATATTTTTCAATCCCTTAGGAAATATATAAATGTAAACATATCCCTAAAAAAACCATGTTTGTTATTATCATATTATCTACACATAATTCTTTAAATTTATGTAATGTATTTCACTTGTTTTTTGATTATACATAATGTTTCAAAATGATATAATATAATCTAGTAGATTCCATTTTTGAGAAATGTATCATTACAAAATTAATGTGGACCACATTAATACACATAATTGAATGAGTAATAATGATAATTACTTTGATGGGATTAAGCATGTTCTTTTAGGGTAACTAGTCTCTCAATTATTATTATCATATGAGGAGATAATATCATTTTCTAACAAGAATAATAATAATTACTTTTAATTATTACTACTTCACAAGGAAGCAAGAGTAGTGGAGGACAACTGAGAAAAAGATATAAAATATGAATATTGGAAATATTTATTTTCCCACATGTGGTAATTATTTATGTTAACAGCTTGGAATATGATTAATATGAAAATGAGTTTTCTTCAATTATTTAAATAAATTCTACAATCATTTTGAATTCAAGGGTATGAAAATGACTTCCAATTTCAAATGATTCAACAACAATGAGATATGACCCTATGAAAATTAATGTCACGAGAAACACTGGAATGTACCCCCAAATAATGTAATAGATATTGTTGAAGCTTATGATACTACCCCATATGAATATAAATTATTAATATTCCTATGTTTTGGGATTCAAGATTTATGTTATGATATTATAGTAATAATAATTATGAGATATGTAGGGATTTATAGCAATACTTATTCTTTATGGAATTTAAAGCATGCATGTTTTCATAAATGGTTTATGGTGTCATGATATTCCTATATTTGGTATTTGGTATTAAAAGAAAAATAATTTGGATAATATTAAGTTCTGTTGTTTTTGTTAATATAGTGTGCTTCCATCTAAATTTTTGGTCTTTCAATGTGGATATACATGTTTTAGAAGAGTCTTATTATTAACAACTAATGGAATTATTCAAGTTAAACATTGGAAATTATTATTTATTGATATCATATACAAACTAACATAGTTTCAGTAAAAATTTTAATGTCAGGGGGATGAATTCAAGATTATAAGATTCATTAAATATACATCATGTACGAAATAATCATCATGAACATTCATTCCAATGTGTAAGTGGTTAAGTGAATATATATGGAAGAACAACCAAAGATTGAAATTATTATTATTATAGAGAATGTAATAATGTAAGTATAATTTTTAAATTATTTATCTGATTATTAAAATAAACCTGCAACTATTAGAAAAATCTTTTGGAAAAACATTATCTGTTTACTTTTCTTTTTGATGAATTAATGTTATTTTAACTGGTCACAAAATTATGGCTTTTTATGCTTAAATTTATAATGACCAAGGTCTATATCAATCTCCATCAAAAATATGACTATATTATTCTTCAATATCCATATTTTTTTACATATCACTAATTTTTTCATATTTGAATACCTAGTTTTTTGGTAACCTAAGAATTTCCATATCACTCATATTAAGAAAATATTTTTTTAACCTATTTATAATGTGGTTTCACATAATGGAATTTGGAGGTATCAACCATTGATTTTTGAATTAGAATTCCAAATTTTTATGATAAAATATATTGAAAGAGGGGAGAATGTTACAACTGATATTTTAATGTATGTATCTTCTAAAATTTAATTTATTCTTAAATATAAGTTTTATAAAACCCCATTCATAATTAAACACTAGTGTATAATTAAATATCATTATTTTAAAATGTTCGATATAACATAAAATTTATATTGGTATAAATGAATAGTATTTTAAAAATTATTAAGGTTATATATTAAATATTTAATAATAATTTATGACATTAATCCAAATTATTTTATTTTTATATGAAGAAATGAATATGATTTTATCTCATAAAGGAAGATATTTTTTGAAAGGCAGTTATACATCCTTTGTATGGTGCACTAGTTTTGATTCCTAATTTTTACACTTTTTAAAATTATATTAAAAATAATAATCTTCTTTCATAAAACTGGAATGAAAAAATTAATATAGATTTAAATTTTTATATTTTTTTGAAAATATTTTTTGGTGAATAGAAAAAAATCATTTTTCCTATAAAACAATATCATTATTTATGTTAATAGTTCATGAGTAAAAAAGTATCATCACTTATTAATGTATAAATAAAATTTAGGTATGTTATAAATTATAATACTTTATTTTTAGGTCATGAAATAAGAAAATAAATGTTTTAAAAACAATAAATTATGTGTCTCTGTTTTTGTGATACAGAAATGTTTATTTATGATTTTATAATAAGTATAATGTCTTAAATGATAATATTGTTCAAAAAATATATTCTAAAATTTATATTTTCATTTCATATGATTATATTATACATTTATGATACCTTAATTATTCAATGATTTTTAAAAATATTTATAATAATAAAATCTATATGTTACGAATAAATATTGATTTTATTTAAAAATTCAAAATCTCAAAATCTGATAACCATTTTCAAAAAATGAAGAACATTTTTGAATTCTATACATCGAAAAAATAGATATGGTAAATGATTGGTATTTTTCTAAAAGTTTATTATATTTGTGAATAGCGAAATATAATAATTTACTGAATCAGAAAAATAAATGAATTATTAAGTCATAGAATATGTATGGATGAATTAAGAACCATTAGTTTTAACTCACACAAACTAGTTATTTTATATAGTCACCAGAATCATCACTATTTATTTTATTGGGCTAAAATAGCCAAAATAATTAATATAATAACAAGAAAAAACCCTTATACTCCACTATAAATTCCACCACCACCACCTCATCTCCACAATCCAACAATGCTTTGAATTTTTTCCAATTTCAACCTAATCATTTCCCCAAGTATCCCCCACCCCACATGAAATATCCTTTGGAATCAATAAAATACATTACCCAAGACCATTAAATAGTTTCCCATGGAGAATAATTGAATAGTACTTTAAATTCAACCGAGTAACCCATTCATACATAGGGTAAGGGGTTTCTTATCTCACTTATATTTTTGTGAGATATGCCTTTTTCAAGAATATTTTATTTGTGTTTGTATACATCCCATTTATGTATCATATCATGAATCTCTTTGTATTCTTGTTATAAAAAGATTCATTTGATTATAATTAATTATATGAGGCACATAGTTTAAATATTGTGAAAGAGTTAAGGGATTCTCCTCGAACCTCAATTTATCATTTAGGTTATGTTTTCTTTTTCATTACCATAATAAAACCCTTAATTACATTAATATAATTATTTTACATTATGTATTTTAATATTTAAACCCATGTATGAATATCATTACATTTTCCAATTATGGGTGATTCATTTTTTATAAAATATATTATTCCAATTGCTATTAATAAGTTTCCATGAATATAGGGAACCTCCCAATTTCATACCCATTTTCAAGTACCACCCAAAATAAGTTTTAGCTAACAATATTTTTCGAAAATCACCCATGTTATCATGAAAATATTTCTTTTTTATTTATAGTTTTATACAAACAATAATTCATTTTCCAATATTTATGAATGTTTAATATTTTCCTTAAATTGTACTAAAAATTATCAATTCTAATGTTTCTTCAAAACCCTTTTTACATTTTTGACATCATCTATTCCTAAAAAATAATTTCTTTTTCATCCCATTTATTTTATTGTATATAAATGAATAAAATCTATTTTTATGACAAATAAAAATGATCTAAAAAAATAAATATTCATTCCAAAAGTAAAAAAGTTTTTTTCTCGTCTTATTTTTTCTTATATGAGATATATTCCATTTTCACCACTTATTATGTCTGTGTCGTGTATATATAACCTTTGACAAATCATATCATTAGTCCAAATAAAAATCTGATAACATAAGTATTTTTTAATTATATTACTTTATAAGTATTATTATTTAACTTTTTCCATGTTAAATGAGTCACCTTTTAATGTTTAATGATTATTTTCTTTAAAATAATTTCAATGGTCTCATTTAAAAGTATGTTTGTATATGTGAAAATCCTACGTTAAAGATTATAATCAATAAATATATTTAAATAAGTCATATTCTTCACGAATTGAATATTTATACGATGAGTGATTTTGTCTTGTAGTGATGAGTTGGTCCCATTATATCCCCTCGATGCATCGACAAGCCTCATGAGAAAAAACTGTTGGAAAAAACCCTTCATGTTTGTTTCCAAATTAAATTATATGGGATTCTACCCACAAACTAAAACCAAATTGACGGTAATCTGGTATTTACTTTAGATACACAACATCCAATAATCAAGAAGATCCATTCTTTATTAATATATAAATATTGTCAAGAGGGTTTTCCTTGTGAAAATATCTAGATATTCATTTCCATTCTTCATGTGTTGATGAATTGTGTTTTTCAGATTATATTTATTTCTATAGTCTCTATTCCTTATTTTTGATACCCTCTTAATTATTATTTTATATAATTATTACTGAGTATTTAATCCCACCATTTTAATGTTTTTACCTACCCTAGGTTGTGAAGATAAAATAATTGAAGATGTGTCATGGAAGTTATTTATTTTCATTTTTAACATTTATGATTATTAACCAATTTAATATTGGTATAATGTATATATCTTGTTTTTCATGAATACAAAATTGATCGATACATGGTGATGTGATATCTGGTATATATTATATTGTATGAAAACAACTAACGACATTGGGATACTGTAGTTGTGGTTGTTATATACAAGTTAATGTCTACTCCTCCAAGATTCATGGTGACATATTTCAGAAAGATCACATAAAAAAATAAACAATAATTGAAAAGCAGGATTCAAAAAATAGGTGGAATGAAAATTATAATTAGATAATACCTGAAAACAATTATTATATGTATCACCTAACCAAAAAATATTATTTTCCACCCTAACAACCCTACATTGAGGATGGTATGACAATAAATTTATAATACCACTACTCCAATTTGTAGACTCCCTCTACAAAATATCATTTGAGTACAAACCATGCGGTTATAGTAAAAAAATCCAATGGTATTTAAATCCCATTTATAATATTTATATGAGATTATAAAACATGAAATAATTAATTGATTACATGAATATTAGGTTCTAAGTTGAGTTCTTTAAAACTAATAACATGTGATAGGTTAGGTTAAAAAAAATTATTTGAGGGGAAAGGATGAGGTTTCTGGATAAGAAAAACAATAGTGTGAAATAGAAGTGAAATTATTCCCCTCAAAGATTTTCAATGATATTAAATAATCCCACATATCATGCATAAATAATTCAATGGAATCCAAGCCAACGATTACCCAACTAGGGTGATATGATAATGAAATCATTGTCTCCAACAAAAAACTCCAATGGACAATGAATATGATCGACATTAGACTTTTACTAGTGTTGAAATATCAACAAATATTACCCAATCATGCATACCATTTTGATTTTATCTTCATCTAATATATTCACTATCACTAATGTTTCTCTAACCTCAAAACAATAAATATTCTGGATATATGGAAAACTATTCTAATCCTAAAAATTACACCTTAGTGGATTATTTGTATGTGTAATTATAATATAATTAAATGCTCTACCAGTGGTAATCCCAAAAATCATTATTGTCTAATACCCAATCACATAGCTTATCATCCAATTTTTTTATCCCTTTCCTCATGTCTATCCATACAGGTTTTATATTTCATTACTTACATGACCCGTGTACCTAATTCCTCATGTAGGGATTATTAAAACTATGAGTTAAACTGGGATTCCATATCTGAGATACCATCAGTTGGGATTCCGTACAACAATTCAATCACACGAACATATAACATCTCCAAATATACCACTTTTGAGGTACCAATAATTGGTATGAAATGAGATCAATCGATCAATTTATTGATCATTACCATAATAGAGTTCATTCTATATAGAGTTATAGGTATAATAATAATTAAATCCACTAAAATATCATTCTATTTCCACGTTTCCATGGGACATCGATGTTGAAAACCAGATGTTTTTTTTGTACTCAACCATTATCTATTGGCATATGGATCATAGATATATAGAGTCTTCTATATCTAATATAATAATAGGTTACCGTAATGAAACCACATGTCAGAAATATTTTTTGTTTTTCTAGGGTAATAATTACACACATAATGATATCAATTTCTAGACACATCCTTCCTTATGTTTAATGAAACATTGTACCGACATCTGAAATAATGGATTCCTTTAAGGAATAGGGAAAACTCATTGATGGTTTCACAAGTATATAGAGAATTTTTATGATATTAAAAAACATCATAATTACATTGTTCCATAAAATCCATTTGAAGAAGAGGGGATATAAAATGGAAACTACCAAAGCATAATGAGACCCTTCCTCCAAGTCTCCCATGTTCATTTGATATAAGTGGCCTATTAAATTACATTCCTTCCTTTCTTCCTTCCCTAAATAGGAAGGAAACATATTTCTAAGTGTATTAAAAACCATATTATCATTTCATGTAATATAGTAAATTTAAATTTCAATAGACTATATGTTCTCCTCACATCATCTTTGTGAAATGATAAAATATTTTTTTTGAAATTAAGAAACCTAAACCATTTTTGTTCGATTAATCATTAATAATTTCCCCAAAAGATAGTTAAAATAAATTATAAGGTCATTCACTATAATTCCACGTTCAAGATCATGGTTGTAATATTTCTACATGGGAGTTTAAAGCTAATGTGATCCATATTCCCGCTTATGATCACCCTATACGAGGATACATCCAAATATTTTACCCAAAGGATTCCATTATACCAAAAAGACCAACTCAGTATTAGGTAGATTCAGAATTGATATTATCTTCAAATGCCAATTGTGTTTATAAAATGATACATGGATCTTCATATCCAATAAAAATACCACCCCATTCCATGTGATTGATGTCAAAGGTGAGGAAAGCATAAATAAATCCATTAAAATTTTATGATTAATTTTTACCTAACATAGGATTATTTGAATGTTGAAGGAATTATGTAGTTCATCCCATTAAACTATAGTAGTTTAATTTTCATGTTCAACTAAGAAAAAAAATTTATGCCCACATTCCCCATTAACAAAAAACATATGATCCGGATTTGTAATTTTTTCAATACTCAATATTGGTGTTTTCCCTTCAGGATTCCCAAAATAATTCAAGTGGGTTATATGATGTATTTTTATATTAGAATATAAAATAATTTAATCAACTAATATAAAAACTAAAGAGTCATGTTACATAAGAAAAATATTATTCATCAACCCCATGAGGACTACAGGAGTGTTATTTATTCTAAATGACATTATGTGGTACATATAATGGACATACAGGCTCTTGAATGTAGTATTTTGAATAGATAATATATTAATTATAATCTTGTGATAACAATACAAATGTTAAATAATATAAATGAATTTTTATCCTTCCAAATGAAAAAAATAATATAATTGTGAGAAAATGGATTATTTACCATAATCGTTACATGATTAAAAAAATATAATATTCATTGTAAAATAGGAAATTCATATTAGAAATATTGGTAAATGGAATTGAGGAATCCCAAGTTATAATACACAATCATGTTATGAAATTGTATTATAGATCACCCAATAGAATACTAAACTCTTTCAATTCCGCTGGAGTTTTATTGTAAAATGGTCTCTATACTGGATGAGTTATTGACAGCTGGTCAAACATTTACTCGATATCCATCTCTAGAGGAAAACAAGAAAATCAATTTTGCATAATTATGGGAACGTCATTGAATATTATATGGATGTTATTATGAATAGATTTATGGCCCAAATCAACCAAATAAAAAGATAAAACAATACCATGTTTTGAAAGGTAATGTCCAACCGGATTGAACATTAGGTTGCATTATCCTTAGAACATAAGTTATTTCGTATCAGATGTTATAAAAAATCACTTGATTGTGGTATGAATAGATTTTATAATTTTGATAAATAAAATATTCCATATCTAAGAAAACATTATAATTGTCTATGTCATGAACTAGAAAATACCATACTATCTCTATGTCATATACAATGAAAGTTATTATGGGACGTGATAAAACCTGCACATTCGTCATTCCTTGAGTATTCACTAATTCCACAATGAATAAATTTTATTTTATTATATGTTGTAGAATAAAAATCTTTTGAGTAGATATTAATGATAGATAGGAACCAGTATCAATTAAAGTTGTTTCTATGGTCCAATAATGAAAAATTGTAACTCTTATAATAGTAGGATCCTCATAAACATCTATTAGAGTCTTTGCGACCTCATTAAACTACTTCATTTCAGGTTTATATGTATGGAACCTTATTTAACTAGAAGGATATAAATTTTATTTAGAACCTTAAGGTTCCAACAAGCTAGTACCAAATAATATAAATGATAAATCCTAATAGAACCATTGTAAATGACCACAAAATCCACATGAGTATCAAGTAATTTTATGCACTTTCCAAAAGAACTATTTGCACTCTGTCAGAACACATATATAATATGTCATTCCACTAATCACTAATGATGGAACATTACATGGATTCTAAGAGGAACCACCACTGTTTTAGTTGTGAAACACGATTTTCATTCACTTCTGCATTAATGAGACATTGGAGATTCTATTAGATATATGAAGGAGTATAAGGTGTTTTGACATATCCACTAGGACAATATCTTCTATCAATTACCTATCCCCAACTTTATAATATGTGGAATGATTAAACATACATTCATGTGAGACTATATCTCGTCAAAGATCCATCTTAGACATTCAATACTTAATATTCTCAATAGAAAAAAACTTAGGTGAGAAGAAGGATTTTTCGGTGAATCTACTAGTGTACCCAATTATTGTTCCATTCACATGATGAATTATCAAAAATTCTATATATTTAATTGGGTTAATTAACAACAGTTATCATTTTTTAATTTAGGTTAATTTATGGACCTTCCACTCCAATCCCTCATGCTTCTATGCTAAAAAATATATGTCCTAGTATCTTCTACATGGGTATTCACACATCAATACTACACACCTCACATAGATTGAACCAGGTGTCTCTAAAAATTAAAAGAGATTATAAAATATTTTTTTAAAATCAAACACATCCTATTGATTATTAATCATTTTCAAATATGGTGGGTTCTAATTATTAAATGCTTGAGGCTGATTCATGTCCATTAAAACTCAATTGTTCTGCCTCCCTATCCTAAAACAAGGGTAGGTTCCACACCTTGGTCTATATCTTAAACCGTTCTCACAAAATATATGAATTAATTCCAATCATATAAAGGGTTTAAAAACCATTATTTATTAGAAAAACCCGTATTAATAATTTATATATGTCTGATAGAGGTAATAGTATTAAAAAAAGACTGAGATGCATATTAAATATAGATCCATGAATCTGCAGAAAATTAATTTTTTTATTATAAAACACATTTAAGGAAAAAGTGAGAAACCACTAAGTACCTAAAGAATGAAACAAAACACCCCACGTCGAGAAAACCCAGAACAAACAATAGAGATCCATGAATCAATTAAGACCTAATTTAAAATATTTCATCAATAATTAAAAATATTTAAAATAATTAATGGATTTTTTTAAAAAGTATGAAAAATAAAATAAATGTTTTCTAACCACCGAAGGTAGCTTAAGGATCATCAAAATTAATTATATCTAGGAACTCACTCACAACAACCCCATCAAGTCCTTATAATTATATCTCAAATATTCTAAGACATCCCAAAATTCATACTAATAAAGGAATGTAGAAAAACAAACATTGTAAACGAATTTTCCATGAAACAATATGGTACACCCAACTAACTGCAACCTGAGCCATCTGAAACCATAACCATAAGTGAATTACCGGTCTATATAAACTAGGGAAAAGAAAATGGTAAAAAATAACAATCATGTAGAATGATTTGACCATAAGAGAATATAAACAAGATAGTGTGAATAAAAATATATTTTATTATTCCAATAAAATTCCACAATATTTAAAGAGAAATATTAATACAATATTGTTATCCAAAAACCACAATGTGAAACAAATTACAAAAAACAAAAATGAAACAAGACCTCGTATTACATATAGAATCCTCTGAAAAAACCCCAATAATGAGTAAACCCATATGAATCTTGAGGTGCCTTTAATTTATGAGAATATAACCAAATTATATCTACATACATTCAATGGTGTATTCATAGTTTGAACATGACAAGTCTAGTAGGATTCCAACAAGTGTTTCATAATAATAATTTTTAAAATAAAACAATAATTTTCATCTAAAAAAACATAATTCATGAGATATGATTTTGAATTATTATTTGTGAATCCTATAAAATCACCCTTTCACACATATTATAAAACATACTAAGAAACTATTTATTAAATCATTTCCATAAAAAATTAAATCACAAATCCAAAAGGTAATCATTACGTAAAAAACTCTCTTATGATAAAAACAAATCATGGCATGTGGGGACCCTTATGCAATTCATGTGATTAGTTGGGAACCTCGTGTGCACATTCCCATAGAATAATCAATCTTTGGTTGATATATCAATAATTATATTGGATATATTCCTTAACATAGACATGTACCTAAGGATATTACCATAGAATAATATTTATAGAGGGAAAGAGTTTATCCCCAAGGAAAACATCCCGAGTATCTTTTATCATCGTGATGATACCATATCAAAATAATTAAAATTTAATATTATCCTTGAATCCATACCAAACAATATTTGAAGAAATTTACATTTATAAAAGTATGTTAAGAATCCATTTTCATAATTCATTACCAAACCCACCACATTTAATAATTATTTCAATGAAAAAAATTTTAAAAAATCATTTTCAAGGTATGTCCATAAAACATGGTATTCTACTATTTAATAATAAATTTCAAATAGAGAGAAATCATTCTTTATAATATAAATCCAAATTACGAAGCTACCAACCATTAAATTATTGGGATATCAATATTCATTTTGATCCAAAATACGAGATAATCCAAATACAAAACGAAATATATAATGATCCTAAAAATATAATTCCCAATTTAGAATCACAAAATTATCACCATATAAAATGAATGAAGCTAATGAAGTTATATAATAGCATAATTCTGATTCATCTCTCTAAGGATCATAGATATATGAAAAAGTTCCTTTAATTCATTGATGGATCTAAAATAAATATAATCATACACTTATATAACAAAATAACCAATCACTAGAATGGATGGTCTATATGATAAATATGAATAAATTGGATTAATAATGAGATCTAAACCAAAAAATTAATAAAATACAAAAATTGGATCATATATTTTATCGTTACATTGATCCATTATGTATTCACTTTAGAAGAGGAAAATATATTCAAAGAGTGCTTTTAGGTATGAATTAATAAAATTTGGGATAAAATATAATGATAATGTAATAAAGTTGATGTTTTGGGAAACAAATACAATAACTACCTTAATTTAATAGAATATATTGTCACCACTGCATTTTTAGTGGATTATAAATACATGAGTAATATTTTATTTAGCCAACATATTATATGGTGTCTCTTGCAAGAATGGAGAAGCCCTTTTCTGGCCTACCAGTTGGCTGAAGGCTACAATTGTATTTTTTTAGCCACTGCAATGCCCACTAGCTAGCTGGTGGCCCACATCCTCGAGTCAGTGGACTACCTATAGGTTTATTAGCTATTTTTTTTGTAAAATCCTCTGTCACACTCTGATACACACCTTTGAACCATGCATGAAGAATAAAAAATCCAATGGAATTCATTAATTGAGAAAGTGAATGAAAAAAGTAGACATGAAATGGTAGTACCTTAATATAATGGTGGGATGTTACTTATTTTTTATAAAATTTTAGGAATTATTTAAATAAAATATGTAATAAATTTTCTTAAGAATTATTGGATGAGGGGTATTTCATCACATACTATATTCAAATACATTGATCTTCTTACTTAAATATAAAAAACATAAGAAATATTTCTAAAATAAAAATAAAACATTATAATTAATATCCTTTTAAGTCATTTAATATATGTTGTTTCCTTTATCTAATTACAGATAATGAATTTTATACATATTTATAATGTTTTTTACATCCTCTTTCTATAAGTTTCCTGATATTCTATTTGATATCAACATAACCCATTCCATGTTATTTATAATTATGTTAATTCATTAAATTATGTCTTTTTGGTTTGGTATAATTCCCTATATATACATGATGAATGATTTATCGTTTCTCAATGCACTTCTTAAAATTATATGTGTTTAACTATGTTCGATTTTCAAACCAAAGTAGTTAAATTAATTTTAATTGAATCTATTTTTTATTCCAAGGTATTATGGAAATAGAAAACACTTCAGTCATATTTCACATTGTTATTACTCAAACCATTCAACTAAAGTGATCAATAATGAATATATAATATAAATTTGATATTATACCCTTCCAATTCAAAAATCTATTGGATGTGTTTAACAATTAATAATTTGTTATGTCGTAAAAATTCGAAATTCTTGGTTTGTGTAAGAGTAAAATTAGATACCATTTTACCACCTCTCTTGTGACCATTAACAACTTTTATGGGTTGTGACACTTTTGTGAATGCATTTTATTGATGATGTGTATTTTAACTGTATTTCATTGGCACATAATGAGTGAGTTAGTTATTTTAATCACTAAAGGTGATTCATATAAAGATATTTTCAGAATTATATTGTATAAAAATATTTATCCTTTAGAGAATCAATTGTTTTAGACACATTGTTATTTATATAGTATTTAGGGATATTATTATATGGGTATTTAGTCACTCAACAATATGTTGATAATCTCTCGCTCTCTCTCTTTGGTATTCTCTTATCATTATCTATAATGAAGGTGGGTTTTGATGGTTTTGAATATTGTGGATGCTCATGGTTGGTGAATTATAATTATATTTTTAACATATGTTATTTTTCCATGTCAAATTATGAAATACATAAATATCTTGACAAAAAAAATTCACTCAATACTTTCAAAGAGTTCCCATAACCAGAAGATGATCTTCTGAATGTTAAAATTATAACTCATTTAAATTCGATCTGATGAAATTTCCCCTCATCATGGGATCTTTATTTTATAAAGATGTTATTCATATGAAATCCATTTTTGGATTACCTTCATTCAACAGGGAGGACACAAATTATATCCCCTCTAGAGGCAGTCTGCATATGGTCCATTGATATTTTAATAATACCAAATGGAATTACAGGTTGTAGATAGGAAGAATGATTATCTTGTGTTTTTTATTTCGATTGATTTATATTCCATTAGTCGTGGAAGATTCAGTCTTGTTATTATCATTAATAGGATGATTAAATATGGATGTATCTAGACAGAATTGTTTTTGTAAAAAATGACTCTCATTTCTTGATTAACTCTACACAACATGCATAATTTATTTATAATGTAAGTGTTTTGTTTTAAAATATTGTTTAATTTCAATAGGGACCTTTACTAATATAATAAATAATTATTTAACTCCATTTAATTTAATATAAATATTTTTCCTATTATTTTTAGTTGTGCGCTATGTGAGACAATTATAAATATTATTTTTCCATTTTCGTAGTTAATATTTATCAACAGACACTATCGTTTTCCGTTAATCCTCATTGATATATATCAACTACTAAAACAATTATTCATTTAATACTTATTAATAAATATATATTCCATTAACAAACTTTATAATACATTTATATTAAATATTCAATAACTAAAATAAATATTCACTTCATGATCTAGTGAAAAAAATATTTTAAAATTTTTCACAATACTTAATAAATTATTTATTAATGAATAAATAAAAATTTATTGATATGTGAATATTTTTAATAAAACAATAATGAAAAAAAACTTTCTTAGCCTTGATATTGATAATTATTCTAATAGATACCTTCTAGTAGAATTCAAATCTAACCAATAGAAAAACATAGCTTCTGACCCTATAGGGTTTTCCCTATTCACATAAGGCGAGCGTACATAATGTTCATGTTTTTAGTTTGGATGTGGGACATTGAACCTCAGAGAATGATGTCAATAATAAAATGTAGAAACCAATAAATGAAAAGATACTATAAAATATAATACCATTATCATAATATCTCATCATGCATCTTTCACACACGTGTCATCAATATATGTGCTTGATAAGAGATTATTTGACTATATTAAATGGACTAGTCATTACACTCTAAATATATAATTTAATTCCATGGGTACATTTCAATTAACGGGACAAGATATCAAAATCCATAAATATATAGTGGTAAAATCCATCTTCTACTAATTCATTAATTCAATGTAATTTATTATGCTCCCAAACTACCCTACCTCCCGCTAAAATATGACAATACCGTTATTTCCTATAAATCAATGTACACAAGTCATGATAATAATTAATAAAAAAATTATTGTTTACGTACCATTAGACACACTTATATATAGGATTATCCTATGACACATAAGAATGCATACAACATACATGTTGGTCTATTATGATAATCACATGTCATAGAAACTATAGAGTGTGAAATTTATGAGGAGCATCATCTACTTTTGAGTAATGACACCAAAAAATAAACATAATATGTGTCCCATCATGATAAGTTATACGATTGTAGAAATATATTTGATTATATCCGCAAGTATTTTCATGATACTCATCATAGGGGGAACTTCTAGGAGCTTTTCAATACGACAAATATTATAGGAAATTATTATATTAATTTCATGCATAACATTGAATAAAATATAATACGATGTTTTATTAATATATAAATGATTTCATATTTATGTAAAAAAATGAAAAAAACTTTATGTTCTAGAACAACAACTCCATCATACTCCCACAAAGACTAGATCCAACTGTATATTACTGTCAATTATATAGTCCTCAAATTATTATCATGATTGAAATTAGTTAAGGTTGTATTAAAGGGGTATGATATGTTTTATTACTGGTATATTTTTCTCATTTAAATATCACGTCTTTTTGATAAATCCCTAATGATAGGATAATTATATAGTATGTGTTTCATCTTCTTATGTGAATGTATATCCGTTAAAAGGGACACGATTTTTGTACTACCATAATTGAGTGTCATATGATCTTTTATACTTGGTACCATGTCATGATTGTGGATGAATTTTTTAATCTAAACTTGTTCTATATAATATCAGAATCCATGATACTGTTCAAATCGACTATAGAATATATATAAAAACCTTGTTTTCTGATCTTATATTTCAAAACCACTCAATGGAGAGTGAAAATGTATGTTGTCCACAATTTCAGATTGTATCAATCTCTTTGAATAATAGTGTAATAATATCCTCTTATGAATAGTTCCTTATATAATGTATAGAAAATGAACATATCCATATATACTCGACGATTCTTTTATATACCATCCATTTTTAGTCCCAATGGTCATATATATATTTTCATACCACATATAAGGAATAAGAGACAAATATCACAATATATATAAAAATATACATGATTGACCCAATCTACAATGTGTACATAGTATTTTCCATCCACTACCTTTATTAATTTGTTAAAATATACATTTTATAGTCATGATTAATTTCATGTGTCATTTGAGACAATCCACTCTTGGATTATTCCATAATTATTATCTTTTGTGTCTTTTCAATATATGAACATTAACATATACTAAGAAAACAATTTGACCAATCATGACTGCTCTTAGTCATAAGAATACATATAGATTCACATATGTACTTCATGGAGAATAATTTAATTAAAAAATCATTTATGGAATGTATGACTTGTGTTTTGTATCCAATATGATGTATGTCATTAAAATAAACTAATATGAAAACAAAAAAACATCCACTAAAGTATTTATAGACACAAGGATCTTATTCATTAACTTTAAAACCAAAATATATTATGTATTTATCGAACTAATTATTCTATGATATAGATTCATAATTTCATCAATAAATATATCTTTTCAATTTTTATAAATTTTTGGAAGCCTTTGTTTTGAGAAACACATTAGGTTGTGCATATGGACATCTTCTAGAATGGAATATTTAAGGAAGGTTTTTTGAATTACATTTTCAAATCTCAATGTATTGTAAATCAAAAATGGAAAGTATAATTTTAATAAATTTTAGCATAGAGTCTAGTGAGAATGATTCATCATAGTCTATTTCTGAATTTTATATGAACACATTGAAACAACTTATTCCTTATAACTATTGAGTTTTTATTCTATTTTTAGTTTATCATTCAGCACACATTTACAACCAATTGTATTTATATAAATTATACTATATACCAAGCCCTATAATTAATTTTCATTTATGGAATATATTTTAAAATTCATAGTGTAATTCCACATGGTTACGTAAATTCTATATAATATGTCTTTATAGGTTACATGATCATTATTATCAACAAATAATGGGTAACCATCCTTGGTTACTAAAATATGATATCATTAAGGTTTTTTATCCTCTCATGAAATTCTACACTAGACACGGGTCACTATTCTATTTTTTATTCAATTATTTTTGAAATTTTTATAGCACCAATGATTTTGGACATTGATCCTAAACTTCATCAATGTCTATCTCACTCCAACTATCTATTTTATAGATTTTCTCCCACTCATGTAATATGGAATGTCTGAATAATATTACCTTATTATATGAGGGGTCATATAGTTGAAATCCCCATGTTTCATTTAGGTATTCTAGAAATGAAATTTTTTCCCCTTGGGTGCATATTTTTTCAGCGTGTGGAATTATAAAATTCTACAACATCCTATGACTGTATGTATGAAAAAATTGGTTTCTCTCCACTACACAATTGGTATGTAATACCCTCATTTTATTTATTTAGAACTTGTTTTTGTATTTATATTTCTGTTTAAAACGTGTATCCCCAAAATTATAATAGAAGACTCACCTGACTTATAATTTATCTCACAATTTCCAATATGTTTTGTTTACTCAATTCAATTACAACATTCATGTTAGGTGTATAACTAGGTTTGGGTTATGAGAGTATCTCGAACAACCATAAATAATCAATGATGAGTTGATTAAGATATAATCTGCCACATTCCGTGTAATGTTTCATAATATTTAAAAAAAATTATATATTGAAATTATTATTTTATTCGTTTAATATATTATACGATATGGATTTATACCTCATTTAATAATCATATACATATATTCATAAATAATTAGTAAATTTTGTTAATTATGAGTACTCACCACTTCATATAGGAATGGTCCACCCAAATTAGTATAGACTAATTAAGGAATTTTTTTGGACCATTAAACATTTATATAAAATGGGTGTTTTTCATTTTTATAATATACAAAAACATTAAATTTAGTGACTATGTTTGATAGCATAAAACATATGCAATACTCGACATTAATGAAAAATGAAATTTTATTCTTTAAATACGACCATTATAACCTCACCATTAAATTAGAAGGATTGAATAGTGATAATCACATAATGGAATATATACTGGTCATACTCAATTATAATATTTCTTAATATAAATGTGCACACATTTCTTAATAATGTCATTTTATTCTTCACAATTATGTTTTCTTACCAAATAGGATTTCATGGTTTTTATGAGGAAATAATATAATAAGTTTATTGAAACTATTAGAATATTTATTTTAAAATTTGAAATTAATTGTTTAATTTATGACATCCATATTATCATAGGATTATTTTTTTAAAAAATACAAAAAAGGTTCAATTTTTAATGAATAGTGAACATTAACAATCTTTTTTAAAAATTTGTTTTTATATTTAATCATTTAAAATGACAAATTATATTATTGATTTGTTTTAAAATTACTTAGTTCTCTTTTATTTAAATTAATATTATTATTATTTTTTAAATATATTTTATACTTGAATTTAGTATAAAAACATTATATATTATAAATTTCATTTTTTTAATTGAAATCCAATATTACTACACACTTTCTAGTTTTATTTGAAATTTAATTGTAATTTTTTTTGAATTAAATATAATTAAATAGATTAAATATTATAATTAAAAATGATTCAATTAGTGAAATATTTTCCCTTTATTTTTTTCATTATGAATAATAATCTTTGTAATCATTATTATAAACGTAAACATTATTTATTATAATTAATGTAAAAATAAAATGATAAAGACTTTAAAATGAACCTAACACATTCCAAAAAATTATTAGATTAATATTTCTCAACAACAATAATAAAATGGTAGAATATATGACCTTTTTTTCATTTGTATTTTATTATGACCATAATAAATTTATTTCAAAGAAATTTAAAATTGTCAAACTCTTTTTTTTAAAATATAATATTTTTTAAAAAGGCAAAAATTGCAGATATTTTTGGTAATATAAATTAATTTTAAGTACATATATATTTTATTCATCAATGTAATTTAATTTTAAATGTTATTAGAAAATTAATTAAATAAAATTAAAACACAACAATGATGCAATAATGTTTTAATTAATAAAAAAATCGAATCAATAATAATAAAAACATAAAACATAAAATGATTTCAATGAATTATTGTTATAAACAAATTATATATATCAAAATAACATTTTATAGATATATTAAAATGGTATTTTTAATTTAATTTTTTGTATTTGTGTTATTAAACACAAAATAATATATAATTCTAAAATTAACATTAATCGTGTTTTGTAATAAATAAGATTTTAATATGTGATACAAATGTACTAAAAATAATATCTTCAGAAAATATGTTATTATATTATTTTAAATAGCGACCATATCCCTTTAGTTATGATTTATTACCTTTGAGTATAAATCGTTAACCTCAATGTGTAATAGACCTTATTGGTGTGGTATGTGTGAATAGTGTTAATGTGGTTAATACTAAATTATAAGGGTAAAAAATTGTAAATTATTATAGAATTTATATTTTATGTTTTTATTTATATGAATACTCATCATATATTCTAAAATAATCATTTTGGATAAATTTTAATTTGAAATTAGTTTATATTAAATATATACTAAAGATTTCCCAATAGTTCCCCCTCCATATCATAAAAAAGAGAATATTTTATTCGGTCTAATTCAAAATTCAATGAAACTTTTTATCAATCAATACATACATAATTTAATTAAAAAAATCCATACACACATTCTATATGCCTTATTTGATGAATAATAAAAATATTAGAGTTGTTCAGGTTTTAAGAAAAGGTGATTTTCCAATGAATAAGTATACTTTTCAACCACATAATTTATTGTTTTTTACACATCCAACTCAATAAAATATTATTCATAAATCATAAAATATTAAAAATAGAATCCTACATATGTATAGACACATTCATTTAATTGAAATTGCTTATTTCAGATATAAAAACAATCAAATTGAAAAACAATCCATCATTTGTGAGTATGGTGGATTACCTCCTCAAAAAACAACGTTAATCTATTTTCATCACCGCATATAGTTTTTGGTTATAAATATATATTTATGTATTATATTAACTAAATATTTACATTTATTTTAAAAAAATATAACACATATTTTCTTACATTTCCAACCAATGAAAAATTATAATGACGTCCGTGTATACGTGTGGACTACTAGATCCACGAAGTGATCCAACTAATTTTAGAATACCACATCACATGGATAATTTATATAATAATATTTAATGTAATAATGTAGAAATTAAAAAATTATTATCATTAAATAATTATAATATAATAATATCCTTCTTGAATTAAAGGTCGTTAAAATATTGAATCATTACTCGTGCGTACATACAACTATCCATATTTAAGATTAATAAAGGAATTACACATGTGTATTTTTTTAATTATTTGTTAATAATTATTATTGATATTATTGAACAATTTACCCTTTTACCATGTTCAGCACTCAGAAAAGTTTCTGAAATTAAGGACCAAATTTCCTCAAAATAGCTGATAGAGACAGAATTTTTTACATAATTCAATATGTTTTGAAAATAAATTGAATAAAAGGATTAAGGGGAAGACACTAAACCTAAAATATAATATAAATAATTAATATTTGTAATTTATTATAATATATATTTTAAATTACATTTATAGAATTATTGGACTCGAGGGAAGGGACTTCATCTCAATAACTTCATCGATGAAAAATTTATTTTTATGAATCTAATATTTTTATATGGTGTATATAATTACCTATTACATGTTATATAATAAAACCAATATAATTAATTGTATTTTCTATTTCAATTTTAATTATTTTATTACATGGAATTGGATTTGAATGATTCTTATTGACAAGTTATTTCAAAATTCCATTTTATTTCATTGGATTTTATCTATTGTTAAATGAATTTGTTATACCATCATTTTGATTGATTTTATATATATATTGAATCATCATGAATTTATATTTTTCTTATTTAAAATTTGTAATGCAAATTTCCATTTATTAATTATCAATTCAATTGTATGGACTTTTTAATAGTTGTTTATCTCAAATTATATTTCATTACGACATATGTTTTGGATATGAAATAATATTATTTTATCATTTGTAGATATTTATATCTTATAAAATTTTATATAACTAATATTCATATAGTCATTACATTTAATGATTCATTTGATGTTGTAATATAATGGCTCTTATGATTAATATGTTACTAAAGTGGAAAACCATTATTTTACAACAACATTTCATTTTAGGATTGTTTATGTTCTTATTTAATTAGGGGATGGGGCTATTATATATTTATTTTCAAGATGAATAACTATTTTACAATACTATGGATATGAATTGTTTTAATTGTATAATTTCCATTCCACCCATATTGATTACATAATCATTAATAAAGCCATTTTTATGTGGTAATGATCTTATATCCCCATTTATATAGTGATGCTTTCAAATATGTATCTATGTTTTCTAAATTATTTCAAAATTATTATTTTCATAAAATATATTATTTCAAAAAGTTACTCTATACGTTCCATTAAATAACATTAAAAAAATTTAATATTAAAATTTTGAAACATTTTCCCAATTGGTCACTTTTGAATACCTTTACAAAATTTATATTAAATTTTTATATTTTTAATTCTTACCATATGAAAGGATTTTCCCAACTTGAGAAATATTGTTTTATTTTTATATTCCCTAATATATTTCAATGTTTATCTGAAAATAAATTTATTTCCAAAATATTTTTTAATTTTTTGTTTTTAAAATTGTTTTTCAATGTTAAAATGATATTTTCTTCAAGAGTGTTTTTATTATATATTAATAATATCTCTATTAATATTATTCAAAAAACCGTGATTATTGACAATATTTACTTCAGATATTTTTTTTGATACCATACTCATTCCATATCTCTAGATATTATGATTGATTCAATAATATTTCATGGAACCTATTTATTTTCAATGAGTTAATCATGTTATGAATGGTGTATAGTGTGTTTCTAATGGTTTTATAATGAAATATGTTATTTTTATATTTTTTACATGTTATTGTTAATGGAAATTGTTTAAATGTATTGATATTTCTATTGTAAACATTCATTGGGTGAGCCATAATTGTTTCCTAATGCATTGGGTTATGGGATGGAGTTAATTGATTAGTTTTCTATTATTAAATTATGGGATTATATTGTGATGGATATTCCAAATATGGGATGGAGTTAACCAATTTGTATTATCCTAAAAGGTTATGATAATACTCTATAATGAGTATTCTTGTAAATACCCATAAAATTCAATGGAATATTTTTTCTAAATTTTCTTTGGGATTTTATAAGAATGCAGTTTTTGACAGCGCTTGATTCCGAGGCCCGGTGTACCCGGAATTTCTATCCGAAGTTTAGCTCGGGTACGTTTAGTGAACGAACGAGCGGGAATTTATAACTTTTGAACCGGTGCCCGAAATCGAATTCTGAGGGCACCAATGGAACCACATCACCGGTAATTGCTTAGGAACTCCTGTTCCGGAGATGCGTTTACACGAGTATTGATGATAAAAATTGTGGAAGTATATTTTATAATTACTCTACAATTTTTTTTTATTTTTTTACCCTAAGTGTTTAGTTCTTGATGGAATTTGGGTAACCACCCATCCTCCCT
Organism: Viscum album; assembly: GCA_963277665.1. Classification (NCBI taxonomy): domain Eukaryota; kingdom Viridiplantae; phylum Streptophyta; class Magnoliopsida; order Santalales; family Viscaceae; genus Viscum; species Viscum album. The sequence goes on from OY728120.1 coordinate 1,175,202,757, forward strand.
TGGGAGGTTATGAGGGTGGTGGGGCCCACACGATCCCCACCCCTTCATATTCTCTAAAACCCGCCTCAACTCCCACTTTAATATTGTTAACTTATGTTATAACTTATGACTTTAATGTAATATGTTTAATGAGGTGAGTTGTGTGTGGTGATTGAATTTCAAACTCTTGAAATTCAAAAGAGTTTTTGTGTTAATAAAATAAGAAAGGAACTTATTTTATTTGGGTTGTTAGAGTTTGTCGTTGAGAGATTTTGGGAAGAAAATCTTCTTCTTCAACGAAGAACATATCCGCCGAAGAATGCAGAGAACTTCTTCCGCGACGTTTCCTCTTCAAACCCACCTCGATGACAACGGAATCGACGTTCGTTCTCCGCGGCATCGACCTGTGACGTGACGTCTCTTTCCGCAACGGTTCTTCCACGACGTCGTATCCGCGACGCGACGTTCTTCTTTCACGTCGTCTCTTCCGTGATGGTTTACCGTGACGAAATCTTTGTCAACGACTTCGAATCCTCGCTTCGCGACGTCGACGTTCTTTTTCCGCGACGCCCGACCTCCGGGACGCTCGCCTTCCGCGGCTCGTTGACGTACACCTTTCTTGAAACCGAGGTAGTGGTTTTATTTATTTATTTGTTCGTGAATACCAACTTGACGAACTTTGTAGATTTAAACCATTTTTTATCGAATAACGTGAGGGGGTCGGACCGCACAAACACAGCCGACCCTCATCCTTATTTTCTGTGTTGGTTCCTTGTGGTTGGTATGGGAGAACGTGGTGCCGTCGCACCACGCAGATTCATGCGGAAGGAAATGCGCGGCGCTGTTGCGCCGTGCAGTGGAAAGAAGTTTAAGAACGCCACACCGTCGTGCCGCGTCGAAGAAAATCGAAGGTGCAGCGGCCGGAGCGGGGCCGCTGCGGAGGGGCGCGGTGCCGTCGCACCGCGCCGGACGAAAAGGGCCATGGCCGGTTCCGGGGCGTGGTAGAGCAAGGTGACCGGTGGCCAGACCGGGCCGTCGGTGTGGTATGCCAATTAATAAATCATTTTTATGAGAAATCTCCATTGTGGTGCTATGTCGTCAAAAATGTAATATTGGAGATAAAATGATTTTGTGAGAGGATGTGACCCCAAAATTTGTATCCCTTAGTGGTAATATTATCACTTATGGGGTTATGGATAATTTATTACAGAACTATCCTTGTGATTTTATTATTTCATGCATTCTTTCCTGCAAAACCATATACATTATCATTGGTGATGTTATCTTCCATGGGAAGAACACATATCCTTAATGTATTAAACCAATTATTATTATACCTTAATAGTGGAACAACATCTATTTTTCATTAAATGACATATTTATCGGAATTACCATATTTTTGTTTTCTTGTGATCTGTTATGTCCTTCTAATGTATGTGATCTCATACTTGATATAATTGAAATGATTAATGGTTTGAAAATCCTTCTTAATAGTAGTTAAACATATAAATGATTAAATAAATTGTATAATCCCTGATAGATACTCAGTTTTATTTTTTATGAAAAGACATGGAAGTTATAATAGGGTATTAATATTTTATGTCGATAGAGAAACATGTTATATCTATAGTCTACGATATCCATGGTTATCTATTAGAGTAATCATTTAGAAGGAGAAGTAGTTGGTCCTCAGGTAGTCATACTAATTAGATACAATGAGAATCTTTATGTTCTAGGTTTTGAAATTCATAATGAACTATACAATATTATCATTCATTCATAACATCCACAATCCTTATCCATCATTTTGATAATTTCAATATGAGGAAAAAAAGAAGCCTCTTATAGATCTTATCTAATTTTTTATCCATGTTATTAAATATACAAACAACCATAAATTTGTCTTCTTAATAGTAAATAAAATGAATATCCATGACAAGAGGCCTTATTCTGCATTTTCATCAAAATTACCATCCAATAAAATATTGATCAAGGGTAACTAATGAGAATGTGAGTATATATATTACAAACTAGGAAAAAGGCCACTAAAATAAAAATTATACCATGTTAATGAAGCAAAGGGATGCTTTAGGTTATATTTTTATCACGTAATATATATATTTATATATATATATTATTTATTAGATAAAATATGTGGAACTCATATATTTATTAAAATATCGAAATCATGTATAATTTGGGTGGTTAAATCAGTGGAGGAAGATCTATGAGCATCTAACCCAACATTACATGTTTTAGTGGCTATTAGGGACACCCCCACAATTTTTTTTTAAAAAAGATGTTCTTTGTTTTAAAATAATTTTGTTATGTGACTGCGGTTACTGATTTTTTTCCCATATATACTAAATTCAGACATATGAATTAATTTTCAAATTTTATTTTTAAAATTTTTAATATTAAAAGTATAGAATATATAATGGTATGATATATTAAAATAATGGTATTTATGTATTTTTTTACACAATCTATGAAATAATAGAATTAACAAAACAAAATCACAAGACTCATGCAACACAAAACTATAGAATCACTAACAATGCCTTTTAAATGAAAATAAATTGACCAATTTAAAACGATATGTATATTTTTATTCATTTGTTCTAAATACAATGAGTTTTTATCATGCTTGTTTTCAAGGAAAATTTGTATTGAAAAGGAACATTACGTTACACTTCTAGATTGGATACTAATAAATCCAGAATTATTGTCTCTAACAAAATAGTACATAATCACGTGGAAATATTGGATCACATAGAAACCTAAAAACATCTTTAGATACGAGTTTCAGAAAATTATTACAAACTCGTACATAAACAAAACACGTGACATTATGAGAGTTCTTTCCCACTATACAGAACTTTCAGTATTCCTTATTATGTATTCAAAATATCCCACAATTTTATATACATATAAAAAAATTAGGGAATACCAACATTTTTATTCATTTTCTAATACCTAAGTGAGAATAATCATAGGAATGGTAATCTCAAATGTTAAGTAAGGTTACAAATATGCATTATCATTTTAATTACATCAGTTGTAGTAAGTTAAGAATAGTGTTATACTGACATAATCAACATTAATGAGCATGACATAAGGGGATTCAATCACATAAGTTCCATGATAAATAATCATTAAACGTGGAAATTATTAACAAGGGAATTATTCATTGGGATCAAGAATCATGAGCCCTTTTAAGTAAGTCATGAACAATCAAATAATTAAAATCCCATAGAAAACTAGTGGAAAATGTTTTAGAATCTTGAACCAATTTCATATTATTCATACAAATGGAATAATGTTCACAATTTCAAAGATAATTACATTCATGGTTACACATAAAATAACCTTCTAGGTTATAATTAGGATACCCAACAGTGTATTCCCATAATATATTCGGATAAGCCATATTTGTTAAATTTTTCCCAAATTCGTAATGACAGTCAAATTATATTCCTATAATCTCATAAGAGAAGGATAATAGATTAATTACATCCCATTTTCAAATTCATTGGACTCAATTTATTTAATCATTTATATGTTTAACTACTATTAAGAAGGATTTTCAAACCATTAATCATTTCAATTATATCAAGTATGAGATCACATACATTAGAAGGACATAACAGATCACAAGAAAACAAAAATATGGTAATTCCGATAAATATGTAATTTAATGAAAAATAGATGTTGTTCCACTATTAAGGTATAATAATAATTGGTTTAATACATTAAGGATATGTGTTCTTCCCATGGAAGATAACATCACCAATGATAATGTATATGGTTTTGCAGGAAAGAATGCATGAAATAATAAAATCACAAGGATAGTTCTGTAATAAATTATCCATAACCCCATAAGTGATAATATTCCCACTAAGGGATACAAATTTTGGGGTCACATCCTCTCACAAAATCATTTTATCTCCAATATTACATTTTTGACGACATAGCACCACAATGGAGATTTCTCATAAAAATGATTTATTAATTAAAGGAATCCAATGGTCACTCCATTAATGGAAATTATAATTTGATTTTCATGGCCACAAAGAAGAAAATTTTAATAGAAATGGATAGAAAACATAATTAATTAAGTTCCAAATTTTAAATATCAATGTTAAGAGGTGTCACATGAAAATACCAATATGCTGCACAATAGAACAATTTACAAAACACGAATACATTTTTAAAATGTTTTTAGATCCCCTACCTTGTTCTTATGATTATCCAAATTTTCAATATAGAGGCTTGATTTTGTTCAGTTTAAGAGAAATAAAATAAAAACCCATTTTTCCTAATAATAGAGAGAATTATCTCACATGAAGACAGAAGAAGAGATGTAAAAAATAAAATATTATAAGAGGTAATATGAGTCATGGATATACCAAGATTATTCCAATGTACCTCAATATGCTATAATTGGAGGTTGTATGAGGGAGATATAAAAATAAATATAGCGGAATAAAAACCCCAACATGGTGGATCTTGTGCTCATAGGAGGATAATAAATAAGAATTTAGGGGTATTTGGTAATTTCCATCACCTATTATGGATGTGCATTGTTTGGATGCACAATTAGACAAACCATGCACCAATCATGTGAGTATCACTATTTAATGGGAGGGGAAAATGGTTCATGTACATGGTTTATAAAACCATGCATAAACAAAGTGTTTACCTCCTCCATGATCTATATAAGGATGCACAGATGTGAGATCTATTGTGCACAGTTTAAAAAAATGATGAGATATACACAATCCATCTTGACTATAAACAATGTTACTACTAGAGGGACATGTAGTTTCAAAAAAACTGTTTGCTCCTATCACCTCTTACCAGCTTGAGTTTTCAGAGCTCGATGCTTCCCAACCATTATTGAATATTAGGGTCACCCCATCATCCATTTAATAAAATATAAAAAAATATATTAATTGATCCAACTAAAGTAATTCCATTCTAAGTCTCAATATATAATGTGGACCTTCCAAAAAATGAAAAAACTCAAATTCCTCTGAAATTTTATCTTCTCTGAAAACATGGGATGCAAATACCTCAGCACCATTAAAATCCACATCCATAAATGTGACACACAGATTTTATATTGACCTATTTTGTTACAATAAATTAAAATTTATAACTTGAAATGCACTATGTAAAATATTACTTTCACACTAAATTGACAATTTGAACATTACAAACATCAATGAGTGGGCGGACGATATGCTGATCACAGAGTTATTGCATGATACAAACAATAGATATATGGAATATGATAAAAGTGACATTGAGTTTCTACAAAACAACCATTTTTTTTATTTTACATATTTAAATAATAATATTATAAATTATCTATATAAATTAGTTATATAAATAGTATTAAAAACTTTTCTTGTATTTTTTACAATTTTAATATATCAATAATCCATATTGATAATGAAATATATTATTTTGGTTAATTTTCTTCTATGTCTAAAAATATTGTTTTTTATTTCTTTCTAATAAAAATAATTTTAGGAAAATTTAAAAAATCATTTTGATGAAATCAAATAAATTTCTAAATTTATAATGTTGAAATAATCCTAGAGTGATTTTTTGGTATTTTTTCAGGAAACACATATTTTTTTATGGATAGCAGAAAAAACTATATTTTATTTAAAAACTGCCTTTTTGTCTAACTAATTTTTTTTCAAATGATATTATAAATATTTTTAAATATAAATTTTGATAAATATTTCACCAAATAATACAGTTTAATTAATTATATTTAATTTCACTTTGAATGTGAATATCAAATATTATCAAACTTCGGATCATTCCCTTACTATAAAACCATATTATTTCATATTGTTTTCAAGATTAGCTTTTATATTAATTATTCTTCATCTATTAACTAAATTTCTAAAATCTGACATATAATATTGTATTCAGTATAATAATATTTTCCTATTAATTTCACCCTTATTTTTCAAAAAATTACTAGTTAATGTGATTTAAATTAATGACAGTGGTTACTGCCAATTTAATCTCAATTAGGGACTAAACCATATAATTAAGGGCCCAAATGAAAAATACACATGTCCAAACCCCTTGGATATCTATAGATCAGAAATAAACCTTCCATTCTTGATTTCAGTTTTTTTAGGACATTTTTATGTAATAACATGTGCACACAAAACATGTTTCTAAAAATTCCATGTGGGTCATTTTCCTTCTATATAAAAGGCCACCACCTCAACCAATTCCTCACACCTACAAAACATTTTAATTTATTCCAAAATCTTACACAGTATCCACCAAAAAATCCCCTATTAAACATTAATTCCTCCCTTTTTTGATAAATCTTCTCAAGAAAGCCTTTTGTCATAAACTAAAAGGCATATCCTGATTAACAAGTAATATCTTATCTCAAACTCATTCTCTTTATCATCCTTATTCACCCATATACTCTCTTTATTATATTATTTTATTAAAGAAATAGTATCTTAAATATACTAGTATGTTGTCAAGAAATGGTTTTGAACTAAACGTACAATCACCTCCATGAAATGGATGATGAACATACTGTTTCAGTTTACAGAATACTGCTACCTCACGGAATGATGTTTGTTCATTTATCCTTTACCACGTATCATAGTGGACATTATAATAGATAATTTAATTATATATGTATTATAAAATATTTATTATGTATTTAATCTTCTTTATTACTTTTAAAGTACACATATATTTACTTTTCACTTCGTTTTAATATGATTCTCTCATTTGAGGAAGTGTGGAGTACGACCCCTCAAATTGATGTGATTCTTTCATACACCACATGGAATGTATTAACGATGGGTTTGATGAATTTATAGGATATATATGATATATTAATTCAACAAGATTAAATATATATAATTATAATTATATATACACTTATATACATATGTAATTTACTAACTTTCATCCAATATGACAATAAAGACAAAAACAATGTTCATGGATACATACAGTTTGGAATCACTATGAATGGAGTATTCCTTTTTATACTTCTATATTATATAGATTATTATAATACAAATATAATATATATTAAATATATTTATATCATGATCTACATTTCATAATCATGATTTAATTTTAAGGATAAAAAAAATTAAAAATTAAGACACATTCGAAGAACAAAGTGAATATAATCCAACATAAATATTTAATAGAATATCATTAACAAGTGGGTAATATAAGGTCATTGTAAAACCATATATGGTATTACTATTTTTTAATATTATTCTATAAAATATTTATAATAAACATATATTTAATATACATTATGCTTGTATGAGTATAAAGATAATGACGACATAATAGAAGGGTATTTTATCTCACTTCCTATTAGATAAATGCTTTGTTTTCCACTCTATAATTTTCATGTGGTTTATGTATAGACCATTATGGTATTATATGAATAATATAAATAAATTTATTGGTATTTACATATCCATTTTATGACCCTTCCTTCCATGATTTTATCTTTCAAAAGTTACCAAATCTGTAAAACAAATTTTTCCAATATTCCTTCTCTTAGACTCCTATTTTTTTATTCATATAAACTATTTTTAAGGGTTATATACATCCATTTTACATTTTATATCACAAATAATATTATAATCCTTATATATTTAGATTCATGTAATTTATGTCTCTTACACAGAGGGTATGATCAAATGATAAAAGTTATAAGATTTTATTGAGCCAATCTCAGCGCTTTTTGAGACTGTATATGATTATGATTATTTTGCAGAGATGTTATGATCAATATCTCAAGAATTTTAATAAATTTACATCGCCAAAATTTATTCAAGATATCCTCATGTGTTAGTACAATTTTTACAACCTTTTTCACATAAGATAGTGTTTTATGTAAAATCCATACACCTCCCTCTTCGGTCAAAAATCCATTGTATTCAAAAATCATGTTTTCAAAAATATTTTATAAAATGATTAAAAAAAATCAACGAAGAATCAATTTGAAGGAAAATATGGTTTAAAAAATGTTTTGTTATTTTTAAATAGTCTATTATATTTTTTCAAATATATTATCAAAGAAAAAGGTTTTTGAAATGTTTTAGGTTATGAAAATAGTTTTTTAAATAAGAAAGGATATTTACCTTCAAAAATGATATTAATATAAAACTATTTTTTTACCATCTAAGATATAATCCATTGTAGTTACTCATTCCTTTATGGGGAAATTTTTTAATGTTTCTATTCATTTTATATATTTGAATAGGTTATCATTTGATTAAATTATGTTTATGAGACCCATTTATTTTTCATGTGATATATAATTTTGAAACCCAATTATTTAAATAGGTTTTGTTAATGATGAAATAATTATGTAACGAGTTTATTTTCATAGGTTTGGATATGTTTAAATGATTCTGATTCCCATTTAATTACATTGTTCATTATTATTTTTATTTATGATCTTAGGTAACATGTATGTATTATTTAATTATGTGTTTTTTGGAACCTATATATCCCTCCAATGCTTTGGGTAATGTTTTATAACTCATAGGATAAACTAATATGGTATAGGGAGTGAAAATTGACTACTAAGATGGCCATGGGAGAGGACCTTGCCAACTGAGATTAAATGAGGATTGAACACAAGCTATTCTGATAGCCATTGGAGGAAACCATGACTACTATAAGGGTATGGGGAGTGAACCCATACTGTTAATATTATCTTATAAGTAATGTATTGGCCTCTTTGGAAGTAATTTCATGCTTATGAATTTTCCACAATTCCATGTATTACTCCTATGTTATAATTTCATGGATTACATCATTTACTCTCTTTTTATTTGTGTCTTATAAACATCCAATAATTATGTTAAGATTAATTTATACAATTTTTTATATGAAGGTTATGGTCTTCTATTTTTATGATAACATTCTCATAACCTTAGGCTAATGTTTATGCTTACCTGTCTACCTTATTTACCCTTATTGAGCATTTGAGACCACCCCTTTTTATGTTTCCTTCTACAGTTTATTCAGATATGTATTATATATGATTTGTCTAAGAAGTTTTATGGTCCAGAAGAATGTAGTGGGTGATAATTTAGCTCATTTATGTACCAGTGTTAATGTATCTATGATTCCAGATGAACTAGACTAGTATGGTATTCTTTCACATATTTGTGTAATGTATTTTGTTTTGTGGAAAAGAAATTAGATGTTAATGTTTGAAATGTGGGAGTCAGTATTGATGGTTATGGCGGAAAATTTTAGTTATGATTTGGAAACTAGGTTGATAATGCCTGTGTGAGATCCCTATGTACATGAATACGGATAAGTATGTTGATAAGTACATGTATATGAAAATATTATATAATTATTGGAAAGAATAATGGTAGTTGTTTCAATGAAATAAATCATTGTATGGATACAACAAGTGGATGTGGATCTAGTATAGATTTACCTATGGGTAACAACTCTAACATGATGTTCAGGGATTGAATCAGGATAATCTGGTACACAAAAATGGTCCATATGCACACCTTGTTGGACACTACATGGGGATAATATTTTGGAATTCACAAACTCCTCATGAACCATTATGATGGATTTAAACCTATGTTCAATTTTAATTACATTGGATGTACCTATGGTATCATAGATTCACAGAATTTACCACTCAAAATTTAGTTTTATAAGTGTATATAGAATATGAATTACGTTAACTACTATCCAAACCTAAGAGTTCGTGATGAAGATCAACGTCAGCAACCTCTTATTCCAATGGAAAGGGGAAATATAATGAAATTTATAATTAGAAAGAGGAGTGTGATAAAAATCTAATGAAATGTATACTTATAATCCAATAAATATCATCTATTTCAATATTGGATTCAGTATCAACCTACACATTCATAACTGAAAAAATATCTAAGGGTGTTAAGATTACACCAAAATAATTAGAGGTGGAATTAACAATGCAAACTTGAAAACATACGATTATTGAATATCAAGTTTATGATTCATCTCTGATTGATAATTGGTGGAATTTTCTTCTTAAAAATATTTTCATTCATCCACTATTCGAATTTAATGTCATTTTAAGCATGGAATGGATTTGTATGCATAATTACCCCATTAATTTTAAATGAAGGGTTGTTACATTAGATATTTCAAGCACTCGTATGATCATCCATCAATGTGACGATAAGTCTGAACATCATATGGATATTAAAAATAGTGTATGAGTCTTACTTCCCACTAAAAGGGTATTTTATATCAAATGGTTTAGATAATATTGACATTGATGATATTCACATTGTTTGTGATTTTATAGATGTCTTTCTAGAAAATTTCCATACTCTTACAAAAAAACATGAAGTTTATTTATTAATTGATATTATACCTTGATCCAAACAAATTTTTAACCCTCCTTTTATAATGAACCTGATTAGGTTCTAGGAATTGAAGAAGAAACTCCCTGAAAACCATGAAAATTGATTCATTTGGCTAACTGTGTCACCATGGGTTTTACTGGTTATTTTTTTAAAAATAATGATGGATAAACGCAAATCTACATAGATTATCAGGTGGTGAACATGATAAATTTCTATACAAATTATCACCTTCCCCCTATTTATGACTTTTTTGATCCACTACAGAGAGCGTAATAATTTTCCAAGATTGAACATCATTTTGGATAACATCAATCGAGGGTCATGAGGGAAGATATTCCAATGAAGGAATTTCATACAAGGTATCATCACTATGAAAATATATTTATTCATTTTGGTATTACTACTTCCATTGATATCTTCATGCATTTAATGTACAGATTCATTAGAGATTACATTAACCAGATTGTGGTAGACTTTATAGATTAAATTATTATATATTCAAATAGAAAGAAAATATCAATTGAGAATTGTAAATTAGACCATAATTATATAGATATTATGTTAAAAAATTACAAAGGGTGAATTTTTGCTGCTAAAGGGGACTTTATTTGGAGAGATATTCTCAAGGGATAGTATAGTAGTAGATCTATCTAAGATAGAGGCTGTTAGATGTTGGCCTAGAACAACCATGGTGACAGAGATCTGTAGCTTTCAGGGATTATCAGGATATTATAAATGGTTTGGGGATAATTTACCATGACAATCTGATCTACTAGAAGAGTGAAATCAGAAGTGTGTTATGTTCCTCTCATCACATTAATGTGAGTAAAATTTCAATGAACTAAAAATAATATTGGTCAGTGCACCTATTCATACAATACCATGTAGTGGAGAAGGGATTATAATTTATATTGATGCATCCAAGAATTTATTGGGATGTGTTCTTATGAAATTTTATATGAATATAACCTATGATTCATGATAGTTGATGATTAATGAGAAAAATTACTGAACTCATTATTTGGAGTTTATAGTGGTAATTTTTACATTAAAAATCTCGAAGCATTATCTTTATGGGGAAAAGTGTGATATATAAACCGATCATAAAAGTATTGAATATATATTCACAGAAAATGTGTTGAATAAGATCTATAGAAGACATTTATATTTGATAAAGGATTATGATTAATCAATATATTACCACCCTAGGAATGATAACATGGATTTTGATGCTTTGATTCCTAAACACAATGATCCCATATCTATGATAAGGAAAAAATGATATTAAATTTCTTGATTGGAAAATGATGCATATAGAAATAATGAAAGAAGGGGAAACAACATGAATTTATCAAATGATGGTTCAACCCTCTTTCCATGTGACGATTAATGATGCATATAAAAAATTTGAATAACTAAAAAAGAAGGTTAAAAATGTTAAGGAGTTTAACCTTTATCAGGATGGAATGGTAATGTTTAGGACTTGTGTATGTGTTCATTCCATGCTAGATATTAAGAAGGATATATTAGAGGAATTTCCTAGTTTATCATTCTCTATTCATCCTAAATGTATAAAGACATATAAGAAAAAAATACTTCCAGTGAGATGGAATGCAAAGAGAAATCGTAGCGTTTGTATCTCGTTAATTGGTATGCCAGAATGTTAAGGGTGATAGACAAACATTTAATGTGTTTTTGATTCCATTTCCCATTCCATAATGGAAATTGGAGAATATCACTTTGGATTTTGTCATTGGACTACAAAAAAACCTTAAAAGGGTCTAATGCATTATGGGTGGTATTTGGTCACCTTACTATGTCATCACATTTGATTTCTAGCATGGAATATTTTTCTCCTAATAAACATTCCAGAATATAAATTAAGGAAGTGTTAAGGATTCATGGAGTACCACATTATATTGTATCAAATCTATATTTGAGGTTTACCACAATTTTTTGGAGAAGTCTTTAGAAATCACTTCATACAAAATTGAGTTTCTAGCACTGCTTATCATCTTCAAATAGATGTCTAGTGAAAAATAAAAACTCAAAACCTAGAGGAAATGTTCATATCCTAATCTATGGATTTCATATGTGGGTTTAATCAACTAATTTTTCTAATTATTATTTCTATAATAATAGATTTCCTTCATTCATTCAGATGAGACCATATGATTCCATCTATGGGAAGAAATGCATAATTACAATGTGCTGGGATGATGTATGAGAATGAAATCTACAAGTACATGAGATCACAAAATAAATGGTCAAGAATGATATAACTGTTTAGCACCATATCAAGGATGATCAAAACGAGTTGAAAATTTATTCTTATAACCATTAGAATGACATAGATTTTGATGGTGGCTGAAAAGTTGTTTCTACAAATCCCACCCTAGAATAATGGTTTGAGATTCTAGAGGAAATAAAAACTAAATCCACTATATATTGGCACCATTTAAATTCTAAATCATATAGGGATAGAAGGCTATCACATGGAACTTCTTCTAAATATATATCAAGTTAGTGATGTGTTACATGTATCACATACAAGGAAATACATATCCGAGACTTCACCTGTACTGAACTTAGAGGTCATTCCAAAAGAGCGTGATATTTTTTGGAGGAACACCCTATTGAAATTATAGACCGACGAGTTAATGTTATACGAAATTAGACCACTCTCTCGGTCAATTTTTTCTTGAGAAATCACCAGTTAGAGATAGATAAATCGGTACTTGATGATATAATGTTTCATATGTGTCCAAATTTTTTTTATACTAGTGAAATATTGTGAGGCTAAAATTTCTTTTAAGGGGGTATAATGCAACACACTGAGTTATTATGGACCTATGTTTTACCAAAATATATTAAAATATATTTATTTAAATGGAGAAAGTCAAGTATTCCTCTCACACTAAACATAAATTTCATACATTACATGCCACACTAAGTTGGTTGATGATACACGCAACACTGAGTTGGCATACGTACATGCAACTCCATCTTTTTTTCTAATACACACAACACTGGGTTTCTACAAAACATCTCTTTTTTGTTGTTTTAGTTATTAAACAAGATAATTAAATCCTTTCCACTAAAAATAGTTTTATTAATATTATTAAATATTTTTTATAATTGTATTATATAAATAAAACATATTCGTAATGGAAAATATGAATTTTGGTAATGTCCTTCTGTGTAAAACAATACTATAATTAATGTCCTAATAAATATTATTATAGAAATATTTATAAATTTACGATTAGACAATAATTTTAATATTTTAATTCAATTTTTCTAAATTAGCCTATGGGGATTTTTTGGGATTTTTTTGAGAAACATCATTTTTTATATGAATAGTAATAAATATATATTTTTAGTAAAAACAACTTTTTGTCTAATTACTTATTAAAAATAAATTATATTATAAATATGTATAAAGGTCATATTAGATAAATATTTCATATATTAATATAATTTAATTCATTAGAATCAATTTCACATTGAAACTGAATATAAATTCTTACCAAACTATAGAACTTTTTCTTACATTAAAACCCGGTTATTTCACCCTGTCTGCAGATTACCACTAATCTTAATTTCACATCTTCTATGAATTTAGCCTCAAACATCTGACATAAAGAATATTTATTCAGTATAATATTTAAATTCTAATAATAAGATGTTACTTTTATTACCAAAATGATTTATTAAAATGATTAAAATTGAGCACAACGGTTGAGGAAAAATTATGATTAATTATGGAATAAACCATAAAATATAGGTCCAAAATGACCAAAAATACTTTAAAACACACATTGGTGTTCAATGTTTAGGCCACAAACCTTCTACTATTGAGTTTGGATTTTTTGGAATGAAATATTTTAGGTAATTACAAGTGCACACCTAACTTGTTTCTAAAACATCCATGTGAGTCCTTTTCCTTACTTATAAAATGCCACAACCTCTACCCATTTCTCAATCATATCAATCATTTTTTGTTAGTCTAGAATCTAGTGATTTACCCTAAAAAAATTCCATCATTCAACCTTTGATCCTACTTTTTTTAGAAAGATTCTCAATGATGCCTTTTGGCATAAACCAAAACAAGTTACCCGATTAAGTGGTAACATCTTTTCTCAACCTCCATTACATTATTTTACTTATTCACCCCTATACTATATTTTTTCCATTATTTTGTGAAAAAACAAGTATCCTATATATAATATTTTTTAAGGGGTTATACCTACACATACACACTCATCCATATAATTAATGGTTTACATATTGTTTCTGTGTTTGATGAACTAATGCCACATGAAACGAAGATTGTTCATTTCTCCTTTACAATAAATAATGGTGGCCATTATGATATAAACTATATTAATATATGAATTATATTATTTTTATTATGTATTTATTCTTATTTATTAATTTTACAAAACAAGTCTCTTTACTTTCATTTGTTGTTAATACGATAATCTTGTTTGAGGACGTGTGGACAACTACCCCCTTAAAGCGTTGCGATTCATTCACACACACCATAGAATGTTTTAAGGATGGGTTTAACTAAAATATATGATATCTATAATATATTCATTATACTATAACAATGATAAAAATATATTTATATACATATTTCATTTACATTTATTCCTTCAATATGATAATAAATATGGAAACAACGTTTATGCGTACGTACAACTTACGGTCTCTATGAACAGTGTTTTCCATTTGTTACTCCTATAACATAGAGATTGTTATAATTCACATATAATGTATATTCCGAATATATATAACATTATATACACTCTTTAATCATGATATATGTATAATTTCCATCTATTTTAGAAAATAATACACATGCAATGGCCAAAGAGAATTTTACCTGAAGTGAATATTTTATAGAGGATCATTAACAAGTGGGTAGTATATGGTGATAATAAAATAGTATATGGTATTATGTATTATAATATTATTATTTTCATTTTTTCATAAAATTTTATTTAATATAAAGGAGTATTGTATGAGTTCGGAGTGAGTCATTACACAATTTAAGGGGATTTCATCTCACTATTATTTTTTTGTGATAAAAGCTATGTTAGCCCATAATTAATTTTGTGTGGGGTATGTGCTGACCGTTATTGTATTTTGTGAAACTTATGCATAAATTTATGGGTATTTACATATCCAATTTTTGAACTTTCCACCATGTGTTTTAACTTTAAAATATAACCAAATCGGTAAAATAGTTTTGTCTCAATTTTCCTTCCTTGTGAATCATGTTTTATGATGCACGTAAACACATTTCAAGGTGTATATAATTAAAATTTTAAGAAATATAATGAATATAATTATTTTCATAAAATATTAATATTCATCTAATTTATTATTCTTGCATGGAGTGTATGATCATATGTTACCAAGTTATAACAGTTTATTGGGAAAATCTCTAATCTTTTTTGAGATTATTTGTGTTAATGACACCTTTGATGAGATATTAAGATCCATATATCAAGATAATTCCTGAGATGCCTTATAAACTATATATTCAAGATATCATAATGTTTCAAAACCACTTATACACTCTTTTTTAATTAATATAATGTTTTTATGTCAAATCACGTTGTATATCTCTTTGATCGAAAATATATTGCATTCAGAATTTTTTGTTATGAATATGATTTCATAAATGATTTCCAATGATACTTGACAAACATTTTCATAGAAAAAAGTATTTTAAATTTTTTTTGTTGTTTTCAAAGTTTATTTTATAATATGTCAATTCTATTTTCAAATATAAATGGATTCAAATATTCTTATGTTGTAAAAAGAATTTTGTATAGAAGAAAGGTTATTTTTGCTAAGATGTTTTTTAATAGGTCACTAATAATTAAATCCCATTTATGATATCATATATATTTTTTCACACATTCCTTTATAGAGAAATCATTCTATGTTTCAATATAAATGTTATATCTTAATGGATTATGTTTTGATGGAATTATATTTATGAAATATATTTCTCATTCATAGATTGTATCCTTTTGAAACCCAATTCATTTCACTTGTACTATTAATGATGAAATGATTATTAAATATTTCTCTTTTTTAGTTTAGGATATGTATACCTGATTATGATCCCCATTTTATATTATTTGTGATCATATAGTTATTTATAATCTTTTGGGACTTGATTGTATGATTTCATTGTGTGAAGAGTCAGACCTATATTTCTATCCAATGAATTGGGAAATGTTTTATATCCCCTGAGATAAACTATGATTGTCTTGGGAGTGATCCTTGACTACTATAATGGCCATATGATTCATCCATGCATACTATGATGGTATGAGGAGTGAACTCATTAGACTATGATGGTCGTGAGAGTGAACCATGAATACTACGATGGTATAGGGAGTGATCCCATTCTACTAAGATGGTCTTGGAATCAATGTACTGGATTCTAAGGAAATAATTTTATGCTATTGTGTTAACCACAGTTCCATGTCTAACTCAAATGTTATTATTTCATGGATTGTGTCCTTTAAATCCTCCTTATTTATGTCTTACAAACTATCAAACATTGTGTCATCATTCACGTATATGATCATTGATATGTTGTGTATGATCTTCTATTTTCATGATCACATTATCATACTGTTATGATATTGTTTTAACATAGATTCCTCCCTTTTTTACACTTACTAAACAATTGGGATCACCTGTTTTTAGGTTTCTTCCCAAGGTTATGAATATATTTTTTATGTTTCATGTGTCTAAGAAGATTTCTAGTCAAGAATAACTTAGTGGGGTATAATATAGCTAAATTATGTACACATTTTTATGTATCCATGTATCCAAAGGTACTGGACTACTACAGTCTTATTGCATCTATTTGTTAAATATTTTTTGTTTTACAGAAATGTAATATAAT
Source organism: Viscum album (assembly GCA_963277665.1). Lineage (NCBI taxonomy): Eukaryota > Viridiplantae > Streptophyta > Magnoliopsida > Santalales > Viscaceae > Viscum > Viscum album. Next base: position 1,175,220,100 of record OY728120.1, read on the forward strand.
TTTATTTTTGGGAATATATGATTTTCAAAAATGATAATCCATTAGGAAACAACGAATCCACCATCTGACTTAGTCAGGCTATGAATTGTGGAACATTGTTTCTCCTTGTTTTTAATACCTTCTAAACACCGTCCAAAATGACTAAATAATATAGCTAATGAGACATAAAAAAAGATCCATTAAAAATAGTCACACGATCATGTTTCCTTCTCTTAAACCATTCGGCATATAAATCTCTCTACAATAGGTTATAGAAATGAGTATCCAATTATGAGTCAAGGTATCCCACCATAATAATTCTCTATTTAAGCATTCATGTAACACTTTAATGACTCTCTTGGAATGATTGTCTACATGAATGAATTCTAAACAAAAACTTTACCCCACCTGCATCGTAAAATTGACCATTCGATGGATCCTCATCCAAAATGCACTAAATTGTTCAAAAAAAATTCCAATTCCATGAAGCAATTACACACTGATAGCATATGAAAATGAAAAAGTATTTAAAATTGATCTATCATAGGTTGAATAATATAAAATAAATGTGACTAAATTGTAGAAAAATTTAAAAATCTAGTCTCAAGGCCTTAGGATGAAGGTACCATAAAATTATCTTCGAACACCTAACTGAAACCCTAACGAACCTCTTGTAAATTCTCTAAAAAAGCATCCATTAAGATGTCATGCCCTGCAAGAATAATGGTGCATGAATGATCTGTTAAACATGGATACTTACACATTAAAAAATCCCATCCAATCCCAAATATGGGTTGGTATAACATTTGAATCATTATCAAAAATCGCAGATCTCATCCACGGTTGTTCATACTGTCTAATTTAAACTGAGATGACAATACATAGATGAAATTAACACATATTGAAATGCTTCTTAATTTGGTGACGTCTTGTCAAAAAACTAATTTATTTTAGTGATTCAATTCAATTTGTTCCTACTCGTAGACCATGGTATCACTCAAGAAAAACCAAAACATCATATAAATAATCACACTAGTTCCCATGTAAAATGGAAACCACACCTGAAGCCAAATGAAATATTAAATTTAACATGGCATACAAATGACACTATCTCGGTGTACAATGATGATGTTAAAAGAGTGGACATTTTCTTCATTTAACTGAGAGTATAGTAAGTGGATTTTAACTTCTTACAAAAAAGTGCACAAGAAATTCTCGCATCAAGGATGTGGAATTTATCAATACAGGTTCAAACCAACCATTCCAACAATATATAGAATGGTTAATCAAACCTCTTTTAACATTTTCCACTAAAAATAGGTCTAGCATACCCGGTTGAATCACAATTATTAACCGATCACAATTACTTTACAACTTGATTTATTTTTTGATTTACTAAACATAACTACCATGTAACATTCATGACCATCAATTTCTCAAATATTTTACATACATCGAACCTCAACATCATCTTGCTCCCTTGCAAGCATCGACATAATTAAATATCACTGACCATAAGGGCACATAATACAATCAGTCACTATATAGAAATATATCTATTGATTATTCTCCTTCTACAATGAAGGTCACATTTAACAATAAGTTATGTTATTATACCCACATTATGAGTGTCCATATCACCATATTTATTGAAAATTAAATGAATCTGAAGGCACACTCTCAATTATCCATTATCCTTGTGTCCAAGAGTTGAAAAAAATACACATTTATAACACAATAATCATAAGAAGAGAATGGAATTAGCCACATAAAAGTGTGTTAAATCAGGTATTCTATTAGATGTATATGTGTAACTCTATTACAGATACAATCATGAACCCTATAGAATTAGGAATAATGGACCAAACAAACTGATCAGCATGTCAAGATAGCTAATCCTATTTAGAGCATAACACTATAAATTAGGATGAGTGATATTTAACACAATGCCCATGTCACACTAGCTTAGAGATTGACCATGATTCAAGTGTAAAATATCAATTGTAAAATGATTCTAAATAAACTCAAGAACTCAGTTCACTATTTTAACAACTTGACAGGTACTAGATGTAACAAAAGTTACTACCGTGAGATTTATTTTCACAAGTGCAGTGGAGGAACCCTTAATATTTCCATATTCACACCATCCATAATGTCTATCATCTGTTGGATTACAAAATGGTATTTGGAAAGTGTGTTATTTTCCCATAAAACAATAAAACAAGATGAATACCTCCCATGACATTTAACATTGAAGAGGAAGAAGTTGAATATTCAGATGACATGCTAACGGGATATCAATGGGCACGAGATTTATGTTCTATTAATACCGAGTATTAAACAATGATAATATATATAATAAGGGTGAAAAAATTGGATGAACACACATCCAATGTGGGTTTTGTTATGGAATCTAGTAGTATATCTCGAGATTATGACACCCAAATGGTGCCACACATCAGTGATCTCCCCATAGTATTTGGAAATGATTTTATGATATGGGGTTCTACATAACATGAATTATCCCCTCACGGATATCTAATGCCTCGACCCAAATTCGTTTCATGCGTAAAAAAGATTTCAATCCTTAAGGGACCATTGTTTGGGTTATGCCAATTAAAGGATAGGCCTACGGAAAATGATCCCATTCATTTTAATGGTATAACTAATGTATGAATTTAAACTAACCTTACATAAGTTTTAAGGACAATAACACCTATTATGTTTTTATTTTATGGAATTTAATGAAAACACATTTTATTAATTTAACATTTCAAGGATTATTTTTATGAAAATATAATATAATTCCTATGGAAAAAATCATTTAACACTTTTTTACATGAGGACCGCAGGAAAAGCTGGAAATTTACTATGAACCTCCTTTAATCGTTAATTATTAAATTGAAAAGAATTCATAATTAGGTTGTTGACTTCCCAGAATCCAATTGAAACAACAATTGTTTATTTAGATGTTTTCACAACTAGTTGGGTTTCATAAAATGCCAATCCTTATATAAAGTGGAAATCCCCATTAGAATGAAACCCTTAAATTAATTAACCAACAACCCTTATATGTATGGATTAACATTATATTATATTTATTAAATTAATAAAGTATTAACCATCCATATAAGGATCCACCATACATCTTTATATGGAACTATATATACTAAAATAAATAGATTATACAACCATCAATGTGTTTTATGAACACACTCCCTTGTTGTTACGTATTAGAGAAAAATAGATTATGAAGTTCCAGCCTACTAGGGTCCGGATAAAACAATTCCATGTTCCCCAAAAAACAACACAAACATTTTTAAGAATTTAAAATAAAAAACACCCATAATGGGTTTATATCTTATACATCACACCCAAACTGACCTACCTTGGTCCAACTGTGCTTTAAAAAATTGGCCACATGGTTCATTATTCCAATACAATAGGGGTTCAATCCTTAATAACAAAATATGAAAATATAAGGGAAAAATTTATCAACATTTATATTTACAAAAGTTTCCACATATATATAAGTATCATAACAGATGGGTTAGATATTTCGGTTACCATATATCAATTCATAATGAACCCAAACACTTTAACAACTGTAGTTGGCTCCCATAAAATCAAAACTATTTTATCTATGATTAGAAGAAAACTCAACATACATGGCATTTATGAAACATGAATTGCATACATAAAGATAATATACAAGGGTTTTATTATAGGGATTTCCCTTTCCAATTCATTACTCTCCCAAAAACATTATAAATAGGAAATTGGATCCCTTTTAAACCCAACCAGAAAAATTTCATCCCATGGAACCATTGGTTAATGGCTCAAATATGTCATGATTAGATAGAAATGTTTCAACATCAATCTATATTCGAAGCCACCATTTATGTTGATGTGGTACCATTAAGAACAAATTTTACTTTTTAAAAATATTATAATTTGGAATGTTAAACATAACAATTGAATATGGTTTACTATGGAATGGAAATAGGGAACCATTAAAATTTAACCCAGTAAGGAAGCATCATACCCTAGGAAAAAACCATGCTAATAATAAATCTAAATGCACGAAATCATGGAATAACAAAGAAATATTGTATACAAATTAAACATGTAAACATGTTATACACAAGCATGAAATGAAATTCCTATGTATGTAAAATCTATGAATCTTACAAAAAACAAACCACGGTATATAACAGTAAGGAAAATGACACAAACGATACATTAAATCCTATTTTAACAACATATAAATGAAATATTCATGAATATGAATAAGAATGGAATTTGAATCCCAATGTTCCCATAATTATGTATGTATGGCTTCCTTTTTATTGTAATAGGAGAAAGCTAAATGTTAAATATATTCAATCAATATGAAATAGAAAGTACCCCAATCACTCAAGGTGAAATAAAAATAATAAATAAGAATGAAAAACATGATAAACAGTAACATCCCTATACACATTGACTTTTCAAATTGATGATATGTTTTATAACTCAATGGATGTAATGTGATATGGAAGAATTAAATAGAGCCAGTTTTCACTGTTTTGGTAGTGGAGTCTATGTATATATCAGATTTTTATGTATCCAAATAATCAATTTGGTTATCGAACTTTTTCGCTGATATTGAGGTAGTACCGAATAGTAAAAACACAATACTATTGTATTTTTATAATTATGTAATGTTGGCTCTTGAAAAATATACATGGTCACAAAAATGTATAATGAAAAGACTCTAGAAGTACGAAATCATAATGGAATTTTCTCAGAGGGGTAAAGATGGAGTATGTAGAGTTCCCAAAGAAGATAACATGGAATACCCCCTTACTAAAGGCCTATCTCAGTAGAAGCATGAGTATCATGTCAGTGTTAGAAAACTAAATGTTTTTATCAGTTTGATATTGTTAATGTGACGGTCTCCTAGAGTGGGTTCCCTAAAACCAATCAATGATTACTTGATAATAACCAATATCCAAATTTTTCCATATTAATAAACCTATTATGTAATCCTGATTTTTTGGCTGCATAATGTAGTTTATTATAATGTGAAATGGGTAGTTTTGTTACTAAAAGTACATTTATGTTTCCCACAATAATGAGAACCCTCATGTTCCATGATAATATTCATAAATATATGTTATATGTTTCAATGAAATCATTGGAAGGACTCCACTAATTTAAGCTATCAGTTGTGGAGGATTATAGGACTTTGAGGAACCTTCTCATGGCATGTTCCCTTGTTGTATCCAATAACAAATATTATGAAAACGGGACTTTTGGTAATAAATTCTCAATTATATGTGTCGTCATATTTTCCAATATTTGGATGTGTTTACTGATTCATAGATGGTGTGATTAATATTAATTAGTATTAAATATCATGTTAATTGATGTATTGCAGAAAAATGTGATGCCATACATTGTTGGTGACGTAGGATACGTTGGGTGCATCATGGGTAATGTTGAATTAATGAATAACAAGACATTGGATTTTTCCTTTATTTTCATTAATGGTTTTTTATATCTCATTCCCTTTGATGGAAGTTATAATCCGTAAATATATCCATGTCCATGTCATTCTATAGGAATGATTTATTTATGAACATTTAAAGAAAGGGACATCGAGCATGAGGTCTTCTGGCACCAACATGCAACATAGATGATTAGAGATATCATGTTAAAGGTGTTATATTATAAAATTAGCTTCTATATGAGGTATTATTTAATTGTAGAACTAAATGAATTCTTTATGTATGCCTTAGAGTGCGTATAGAACCTAACATTGGACATTAGGAAACTTCATCTAGTGCCACTAAGAAAGTGGCCTAAAGGGTCACACACTCAGTGTATCCATAATCTTAGTTAAATTGTATATAATTTTTTATTATTTTAGAAGATGAGTAAAATTTATTCATTTATGTGGTCTAGTAATTATTCGTGTTTTTTGGATTGTATATATTTTCTTAGTAGTTCTTCAATTGAATATCATGTAAAAAGAATATTCAATAAATATTTATATTATATTTACTAAATATAATATTTATCAATTTATTGATATGTAATATCAGGATTTTTATCTTCAAAATAAATATTTATAATTCAATGCCCAATAAATATTCTTGGGGAATGGAAGATTATTTTCATAGATCCATTGAGAGATATAATATATTTATTATTATTTTAATGACAATTATTTGATTTTGTTTTGTTATTATACAATGTGACAAGAAAAAGTAATATTATTATAATTATAAACATGAAGCACCAAATGGATTAAATATATTGTAAATGTAAATTTAAAAATTATTTCTTTCTGACCCTAGTGGTATTTAAACCAAATAATATTATTTTTCATGATAACTAATTCATTTTTTTTCTTCACTATGAATCTATAGAATCTTCTCAAAGCCATATAGACATCTCTTCTCAATGAACACTCAAAGTAACACTGAGTGATCCACCTCAATATTCCACTATGGAATATAAAGATATAATAGACAATTCATTAGATGATATTCTCATGGATATCAAAGGAGAATGATGAAGGTGATGGGTTTTTCCATGCTAGCAGCCTATGATTCCTATAGTGACATTATGATATGTAAGGAACACATGTGAATCACCTATAAAGGGAATATTATCATGATTCATATAACACAATGATGGTAAAATATAGATCAATTTTCAAATATATCATAGATGAATGAATATATCACGATGAAACTCTTTAAATTTCATAAATTAATAATAAATAATAAGAGATAATCATGTTCTATGGTTCCGAAGTATTATCCATTTTCTGTGTTATTTGATTCAATTAAATTGATCACCATTTTAAATATCATTTAAATCTCATATTTATCATCAATCCTAAGAAAAGTCAATGTTGGGAAAGACCCATCACATGCATTCTTTGTACCTGAAACCCTTATCAACTACATTACATTATACCCACTCTTATACATTAATACTCAAAATAATAACATTAAATATCCAATTATTACACATGAAACCATCTAATATAAAAATACACACATAAATGTCATAACGTGGTAGTGTAATCCAAAATACAGCAGTGTTATCAATAAAAAAATAAAAAATTGAAATTTATGAAATATTATTCAATCTAAACTAGGAAATCTAGGGAAAAATTAATCTCAAAGCCTTTACAATGGGGTTTCAATTAAAATTTATTTAAAAAATAAATTTATATACCCTCCTATGAAATAATCACATGTAATATTAATTTATTTTAGAATCATGGGAAAAATACTATGAAAAATATTTATCATAAAACCCTACATTTTTTACAAATTCCTTCCAAATCCAATTTTAGGTCACACATTCCACCATTAAATTGAAATTTAAACAATATCAATTAATTTTTTTTACATAAAACAAACATTTCAATTACACTAAAAAAAATAAACCCCCCTTACATAGAGAGTCCATCACATGCCACCAAATATTTTACAAAGAGAAACACTTGTATTAATTAAACCAAGCCACTAAATAAACACTTTACCAAACTATATGGTACTTGTTGAAAATTTTGTTGAAGAAACACAATTCTAATTAATTGGGAGATTTTATAAATGTTATATATACATTCTAGTAATGATAATAATAATATAAAAAATATATAAAAATAACCATATGATCATATAAAATAGTATAATGAAGGCCACATACCTTATGGGGAGTTTGAAAGACTCCACTCAATGATGATATACGGAAGATCTAAAACCAATTAGATGAAATTAGGTAATACATAATAACCTAAATTATTGGAATAAATAAAACAAAATATTGAAATATAATGAGAACTAATAAATAAATACCTAAGGATATCTTGACATACCTATTCCTCACCATGCGGTGAAAAATATGGACAAAAATTTAAAATCAATGAAGCAATACCAATAGTGAAGAAATAATTAAATATAGATGAATTTTTGAAATCTAAATGTATTACTCATTAAAAAAACCCCTTCAATGTTTTATTTAAACATTTAATCGTATATAAAAATTAAATGGACATGGAAGGTCATGAAATTATCCTTCCATCATGGAAATATTACTCTTCTAGATTAATCAAGAGACATCAGGCCCTGACCCATGTATAATAGTGTGTTATACCCCTATATCCCATAATATAATATTTTAGAATAGATTGGAACCCTTCTTTGTCGACCCATAAATGTAAACCCTTATGTTAGAACCCTAATATATCAAGAAGATCAACCCTTACATATTAACACAGCTATAGAATTACAAATTAGGTATCATGGTGTATCAACATATATTATAAAAAAAGGAAATATTATATATCATATTAGATTAACACATATAATTTAAAAAACACTTATAACTATTTTTCATAAATTTTTGTACATCAGAACTTTTGTACTAGGTGATCCTTTTTATCAAAATTTTAAGGTAAACACTTCACAATTTAACATATGTAATATTATAAAATTCATCACATATTTTGTATTCATTGATAACTTATTAATGTTACCATATATATCATATAGAAACCAAGAGTTAAAAATTTTGAAACATAGGCTAAATATTATTTATGAACCCTTACACATCATCTGGTATTTTAAATGATAAAAAATTTATCGGATAAGTTGAGTACCCTTACTTATGTAGAATACCGTTATGTATGAAAAACCATACACATGGAAACATGACTATATCAAATCATTTCAAGACACCCATCACATAATGGTGCCACATTCCAATGGAAGGACAATCAATACTCCCCTAAATCACACAATATACATAATTTAATTACATCCCATGGATATATCTTGACCTATATCGAACCCAATATTTCATTTCCTTATATATCCTCTTCAACGTAACATGATTCACTATGTCATGGTGTGGTAGTCTACATACTGAAAAATATTAATCTCTATCCCATGAAAACACTCAATTCCAATTATCATCCTATAAAAACACACCGGAAATCTAAATTGGGTATTGATATATGTGATTGGATAGATATATTACTGCAATTTTCATTTATAAATTCATAGTCAATTAAACCTATCATTCCCCTAGACTCTACAATGATTAATAGAACCTTGTTGGGACACCAATTATAACAAAAACACCTCTTATAAGTGTTAATTTATTATTTTTACAATGTAAAACCCATTTCAAAAAGAATCCCATATTTTAAGACAAAAAAAAAATCATTATATATGATTTTGACATACCTATAACAATAAGGATTACTATAATAATGAATATATTTTAGGATAATTTTTTATAATCTCTATCAAATAATATTTACACATGAAACCATTCTAGTAGTGTGATATATACAATTCTCTCCATTACCTATGTAATGAAATCCTATGTTAGGGTGACATAAGATAAACAATAACTAGTAAATATAAGATATATTAAACAAAAAAAATTAGTGTGATTAAGATACACATTTGGGAATTAAATAATAATAATGGTACATAAAAATATCATAAGTAAATCATACCCATTAAAACATTAACCATAAGTCATGAATATTAATAAACATATTTATAAATAACATGCATAATGAGGCATATTAATATCGGGATAGGAAACAATTATCATAATAGACAAAAAATATAACATCAAAATGTGGCATAACATTAACATTTTTCATAAGAATAGGGAACACAAATGTTTATATAATATAATTTCTTTTTTCAAGTATCGCCACAAATACTATCATCAATATTGTGTATAGAGTATAATTATGGATTGGGATCACTCAAATTTATCATAAATGATACAAATAAAACTCAATCCACAGACATATAATTACATATAAAACATTTCTAAAATAGTTACAAGGTTCTATATTTCTGGTCCCACCAATCATACAATGAAAAAACATATATATTTGTCCAAAATAATGTAATACCATTTATAAATCAACCACATCATACATAAATCATGAGAAAGAATTCGGTTTCCTAAAAATTCTCATTACATATCATCATAAAATATATTGATAAAAAATATTAATGGGGTCATTAGAGTATATCAATAGTTAATCATAGTAAAAAAAATAAAGGATGTTTCCATCAGTGGAAAACACATTATAAGAGAATTAACAAATTGATTTCTAATATAAAAAGTAATATATTTTCATTTCAGATAAATTTCATTTTAAAATTAAATAATTTATAATATAATATATTTATAAAATTATTATTTATAGCGATAAAAATACATTGATGAATTATGGAAAAATTAAAACAAATGAAAACATTAGGAGAAAGTGATCTTGAAAAAAACATTAAAAGAGATGAATATCAAAATGTTGGAAAATAATATTAAATTAAATAGAAAATTATTTTCAGAAATAAAAGATGTAGGAAAAATGATATATCTAAAATCATTTGAAAAAAAATACCATGTAGAGGAGAAATTCTAATCCAATAGAAAAAATATGGTTGAGCCAAATTACAATCTTAATTTTGTTATAATTATAAATAAAAGGGAAGTTAAATTGAAAATATAATTCTAAAACAATTGTCTATAGAAAATAATTTATATGTAATTTTTGGTAGAATGAATATAAAATTTTCATTAATGGAAATTTATACGCATTCAGTATTAACTTTCAAGTTAAACTCAAAAGGAAACCCTTAAATTTACACAAACAATCATTGAACATAATTCAGTCTCCCATATATTTATATATCTATTTTAATAAATTGATTAAGATTTGTATACATTATATGACATTTTATACTATTAATTTATTTCAATTTATCGTGAATATATTATTATTTGTTTACATTCATCATAAGATGTTGAAATTTTTTTTTTGATTATTATAATTTTAACAAGTGATATGTCAATCCATTTTTATTATAAAAATTTAAAAATTTAAAAATTATTCAATGTAGAATAATATTTTGTTATAATGATTTATTATTTTGAATGCCTATTTTATGGAATACCTGGGTATTTTTTATGAGAATATAATTTATGATGATTATGTATCATGTAATTTAATGATAATAATCAATTACTCCATAATGATAATTTATTTTTCTGTCACCCTTTTAGAACCATATTAAATACATAAATTACTCATAAATATATTTTGTTTCATGTATTAATTTTTTAGTACTCGGATAAATAATAATTAATTTTTTTTGTATAACATCATCCATGATGGTTGTTGGACAACCCTAAATAAAAACATATTACACTAATGAATGAGGAAGAGTATGGAGTTATATAATTGAAATATTACTGTAATTGAAGAATAATGTCATTAATATATAATATTTATATTGTACAATGAGTTTTATAAAGATTTACGAAACAAATATAACTGAAAAAATGGTGGAGAACTAGATATGTTGAAAATTTTTCACATACGCAAATGGGTTCATTCAGTAAATGGGATTTAGTCCTCCATATAAAAACAAAATCCAAGAAAACCTGGTCAAAGGATTTTTAATTCATATTTTGGAAATTCATTCGATATATAATTTAATGAATTGATTTTTTATAGGAATAATATTATAGGGTTCCTTTTATAGGTTAGTTTTGATTGGAATTTTCACAAATAAAAATTTTATAAGTTGTAAGGATCAATATTAAATCTAAAGTGGATACAAAGTTGAAATATTGATATGGGTAATCAATAACCAAATACACATAATTGGTAGTTAGTGTTAGATTTATTTTGAGACAATACTTCTTAATTTAGCATGTTTAACATATTTATCCTCTACCATTGTAACTCAATTTTAACATCCATAACATTTTTTTCAAGAATAAATTAACCCCCATATTTAATTTCATCATGAAGATTAAAAATTTGGAATAAATCTTTCCAATAATATTTTTTGTCATGAGATATTTTATAATTAAATTATATTATAAAAAATATTTAAAAAATATTTTGATAAAAAATGACTGTGTTAACCTATAATTATTTAAATATGTTCTATATAAACTATAAATTAAATAATACTAAATCAATTTTATAAAAAAACCAATTAAACATTATTATAATGGAATTTTAAAGGTGATATATTTAATTAATTGTTTTAAAAAGATATGATAATTAGAAATATAAATCTTAAAAAATTATTTTATTATCATTAATTGATTATAACCGCATCCAATTAAAATTTATTATCTGTATTCTAACCATTAGTATTAAAATATTTATTTTTATTTTTTATAAAGATTTTATAATAATAATTATTATAATATATAAAATGTAAAATATTTATTTTCATTATAATACATTTTAATTTTTAAATATATTTTTATTTTTTTATTTATTTTTTATTATATGAAAATATTATTAATTATAATGTTTTCAAACAATAATAATACATCAATTTACCTATTGGATATTTTTATATCTGACCAAAAAATCTATAATGTATATTTATCTAATAACCATATTTATAATGACCATATTACCACCTATTGTATATATAAAATTTATATTACATTGAAATATATATGCTTACATACATGTGTTGAATCAGACATCATATTATCCAATTTAATTATAAAGATGTTTTTCATGTTTCTCTATTGACACTTCTATATATATTAGTCATTAGTTTTTTGATCTTCATTGGAGATAATGACGATGAAAATTTTATCCATGTCATATTTTTATTTTCCTTTCATTTTTTTTCTTTTAGTATTATTAATAATTATGATTCTTTTAAGTATTTTTTAACATATTTAATATTATATATTAATATTATTTCACAGTTAAGGAATGAAATGTAAATTTTATATATTTTTTGGGTATCATAAGACATCTAATTAACAAAAATTTAAAGGTATATACTTTTTGAAATATTAGGGTTTTACAATTTACCCCTCTTGAAATAATTCCACTTTCGAAATTTTATTAATCTGAGAAAAAAATAAAATACAATTTTCTAAATACATATTTTTCCTCACATGTTTCCTCTGTAAACTTTTATCCCTATAGAGAAAACTAACCATATATCCGATCTAATTTCATAGTACATTATGCCTATGATCTATGATTTCACCTGGGTGTTTCATATAAGAGAGATCATTATCTAGTTGTACGATCTCCAAATTTTGATCATGTGATAGGTATGATATTTAATTCCTCAATTGTGAAACGTACAAAATGTCATTAAATATGGAGAGGATAATGTGAAATTCAAGGGGATAATATATCATCCCCATAATATCAAGTATCCCTGAGGGTCTAATATAACTATGGAACTAAAATCATTATTTGAAAATATCTTAACCATATTCCATTGTAATATTTTGGGGAATAACTTGTCTGAAAATACCATCTCCAAAATATCAGCAATGATTGTCTATATAGATCATCAATCATGTTTATTTAGATTTAATGTTTTATAGATTAGTTTTAATATAATATAACATTTATTGATAATGATACTAGCCCATAACATTTCATCCACTAACCTCTTCCCAAACATGATGGATTTCTATTCCACATCCAATGAAAATCCTTATATGGTTAAATTCGAATGCATGAAAAGAAACTATTATTTTATGATATCTCTACCCATGGAAAGGGATTGATCTTGAAATCAATTTAAATCCATTGAGAAAGAGATAAAAAAAAATTTATAGTGCTTGAATGTTTCATTCTTATTGACCATTTACGTCAACATTATATATCTTATTTAAGAATACCAATAATTATAATTTATCTTGAATACATTACTAAAACATTATGTTAACCCATATATATCGACTCAACGAAATTTAAAGTTATAACACATGTTTCCTTCACAAATAAATTTGGTATTTCATTTAAGTATGATCAAGTGAGAAATATTATCTAATATCAATGAAATATTCTATCATCATGAGGATATAAACAATAAAAAATAACAATATGACCACATAAGTAATTAAGAACAACTAAAAAAAAATCTTTAATAATCGTGTCACATTTCTATATAGGTATGGGTGAGTAATTAAACATTCATTTAAAATATGTTCATTCTTTTTTAGATTACTATAATCCCTTGAATCCGAATATTTAATCATCAATCTCCCCATTTATGTTGTCAATCCCAAAATACTCTAAGAGACCTCAATACATAATTTTTCTACCATACTAGATAGAAAATGATTTTATTAGTGAATCATCCAATTATAAAATTGATGGGACACGTATTCATTTTTCGACTCATATAACTCAATGAATGTCAAAGTATAACTGTAAAATATTATACAACGTAATATATATATATATATATATATCCTTTTTTAATTCTAACTTGATCATTACTTGGGTGGATGGTGGAGCTATATTTTTGGAAATATACAATTAATTCTTATCCATTATGATACTTAGGTTCATCCATTGAAACATTTGGAGTATTGGGTCTCTTTAAAACCTCATCGTGTTGAAGGTTATGTTATCTATCATTTAATCTCTATTATTCACCTTGTTAACCTTCCAATTCTGAAAATTTATTGTCCAATTAAGGTCCTTAATAAACACAATCCATCTCCATTGGAACATGTTATTTGTCTTATATGTGAATGTATAAATCAATTTATTGATATAAACATATAATTAATACTTTTTTCATTAATGATAATTCCTCGAAGTATTTAATGAAATTATAAAAACTATAAGATCTAAATCGTTAATTAGATAATTTTACTCATGAACCATTAATTGACGTGATAATATAAATAAAAATATTATTTTTTCTGAAGTCACATCCCAATCCATTATTTAATGTCTAACTACATCTCATAACCCATTCTCTATAATAGGAATTTGTGAGTTAATGTGAAGTGAAAAATATTCAATCATGTTCCCAAAAATATGAATCAAATCTATCTACACATAAAAACATGACTAAATTCTAAATTTATTTTGTTATATTATTTTTAATCATGAAAATTATATAAAAAATTATTGATAGGATCATGGATTTCCTAGAAAAATATAGATATATGTAATAGTATTTGGTCTACAATATTCTTCATTACTATTTTTCATTAATTTATCCACTTATATACCGTCTTTTTTGTATTAAATTATCCACATATTATTCTATTTCATTCCTTATTTCACACTTTTAAAATATTGAATATAGTTTCTCCTTTATCGGGGTCTTCAAAATATCCTTAATTAATATTAATGCACTTTCCCACTATTTAAATAATTAGAAATTTAAGCTATAATTATAACCTCAAATTGATCAAAGTATCCTCTAGAGACTATATTACTTAGAAACATGATTATTACATAGGTATTTCTAAATCTAAATATAGAAATTTTAAATTTATATAGTCATTAATTATATGAAAGGATAACTTTGTAAGTTATCTATTCGTTACCCACATTTATTGATATCTAAACAAAAAGATAGACTTTTTAACTAAATGAAACCCTCATTGTTCAAAAAATTAATATAAATATAGTTTAGATGATACATTTTTTATCATTATATTATAAGGATTATGATATTTAATATATGGAAAAATTGATATGCAAATTAACATAACAATGAGGATAGTTTCATCAAATGTTGTATAACATTGATGTATAAAAACTTAATACAAATTCTCAAACTATGTCCTTTAAATAGCACCAATTCATACTGAGAGATTCTAGAAGGATTACATGAAATTTACAAAACAAAAAGTAAATGTTATTTTTCAAAATCAACTTCTGATATCTAGGGAATTTTTAAAAACAATTTTTTCAATATATTTTAATCTTCCCTCCAAACATACATATATTCAATATAGAGTTTTTATGAACAACATTAGATAATAATGTATCATATTTTGATAATAATACGAACAAATGGGTTTTCACTTTTGTTGGTATTAGAAAATCATAGACTCCCCAAATGACTAATATTGGTAGATTCAAGATATGATATGAAATTTCATTATCCTATTACATAATATGGTTTATATTTGTAGAGATCAAATCCCCAACCAAAATCACCTGACATTTTTCTAAATAAATATTAATAATATTTATAGAAAGAACATTCCAAAAAAAAAATTAATCTAACAGTACTTATAAAAATAGTGTATAATCATCATACCATATTAATT
Organism: Viscum album; assembly: GCA_963277665.1. Taxonomy (NCBI): domain Eukaryota; kingdom Viridiplantae; phylum Streptophyta; class Magnoliopsida; order Santalales; family Viscaceae; genus Viscum; species Viscum album. Next base: position 1,175,236,207 of record OY728120.1, read on the forward strand.
TTTCACCAATAATTCAACATTTAATCATTATGGGTTGTGAATTTATGATAATAATAAAAAATCCAAGATATGATGGAGATGGAACTACAAAATAAAATAAGACAATTATTGTTCTTTAGAATATTATCACTATCTCTTTCACCACATTATATTCATAAGCCACATCATCATTTGTTATTGGATGGAGTTCATATTTAACCCATGTATTTCGTGATTTATTCCATAAATTGTTTTCATTAACCATTAGAATAGTGAAATGGTTTGGTTAAAGTATATATTTATTAAATATTGAATCATTTACATGTTATTAGTGAATTTGGTTGAAATATTTCCACAATTTTCATAGTTAGATAATTCATTTCATTTATTTGTACAATTTTAAGATGGAATTATCTTTTACAATTAAATTATTACCCCATTACATTGGGGAAATTCCATTCATTCAATATGATAACGTATTGCTTGTAGAGAAATTAATTTTCTCTTTTTATGTTTTTTTAATTTTTGATTTCAATAATCATTATACTCAACTTATTATAAAAAATCATGAGAATAATGGGAGTCTCCAACTTCCATTTACATTTTGATATAATATCAACCATGTTAATTAAATCCACTAAAACCCCTTATATCTAATTATTTTTAGAGTAATGGTTTTATGTAATAATGAAATTATTAATTTTTCTATTAGTAAAAATGATATCACTAGAAGGATTGGTGAAAATACCCTTGATGATTTCTTCATAGGTATCAATTGATACAATATAATTTTTCAAAATCTAATTGAATTATCTATATAGAATGTAATTTAAAATTTATATAAAATATTTAATGAAAAATATATTATTAAACTCCTCTTACTCAAGATTCTATTAAATCCATTGGTGATATATATTTAATAGCTTTTTATAATTTTCAAACATCACCTTCCAAATGATCTACTAATAAAAAAACAATTTTCATACCTCGAGTATTGGATAATAGAAAACATCTCATCTTTTATAGTCATAGATAATGTAATTATTTTAGGCTCATAAGACCAACAAAAGGATGTTGGATGTTTCTTGATGAATGAATCAATGTAGAGTAGTTACATCCTTGGTGAATTTTGAATTTCAACATGGTGAAAGTTATTGTTCATATAATATTAGATTTGGGTGATTATAAACATGATATTAATCACTATATCTCTAATATAATTTGGATTTTTTAGGATGATCATTTAATTCCCCATTGAACTCTATGTTTATTTAATTTATCCTGGATATGTCAATTGAATACAACCAAAATGGTTACTATGAGTATTAACTAATACTAAAATCACTAAACACTCAAATGATAATGAAATTAAATCCTATGATGTATCTAATTATGACACATTAATTTTTACCAATACTATATTATGTTAAACTTTGGAAAATTTTGACAAATATTATAACAATTTATGTACATAATATATTTATTTATGTTTTGTACCCTTAATATATATAAAATAATCCATAAAGATAACTAAAATAGCTTGTATATCAATTGGGATGACTAAAAAATAAAACAAATACATATTATATTATTTTTCATGAATATTGATTACATATCAATATAAATCACACCCTAGAAAATATAAGTTTTTAATAATTTGATATTAGATATAAAATAAAAATATTTTACACAAATTCTTAAACAATGCCACAAATAATCATAAAAAATGACCCCCCCATTGGAAAATCGTATATAATATTCTACATCATTACCTTGGGAATAAAAACATAAGATGCGATGACCTTTGAAAATAAATAATTGAAGAATATAAGATATGTGAAAAAAATAAGTTAGTATGATATGAATAAGTGGTGATGAGGACGCAATAGAATTATATCAAAATGTTATAGGGAGATCATTAAAATTAAAACATATAAAACAATAATGAAACATGACATGAGTCTTTTGATATATCATGTGAAGATAGGTATTTTAATTTATATTCATGATACAATAATAAAAATACATGGAGAGTTATTATATAAATTACGAATAATATAGAAATTTGGAATAAGAATATGGAACATAAATAAGTATAAGAAATTATTAATTAAATAAAGGCTCACATAAAAGACCAAATTCACATAGAGTTCATAATCCCATGATATATTTGGTTCAATTCCCATTCCCATTACCATTAAATAGTATACTTTGTTACTCCACATTACCATACATGAAATCTCTAGAGATATGAGGTATTAACTAATTCAATGGTGGTAAATATAATTTCAAGCCCACCGATCACATTATGAAAATACCATAAATTTGTGTGACACAAGAATGTGTTAATATTTATAAATAAATATTTGTATACATAACATTTTATAATTGAATGAGTTTCATGAAAATATCCACTAGACATGGTCATCATCCATCTAGAGTTAGTAGATGTATGGTATCGTTGGAGACTATACCAAATAAATCGTAATAAATATTAATTTTTTTTGACTTCGATGAGAAACAAATTATAAAATAATTATAATATATTATTGAAAAGTAAGTTTAAAAGTCAATTAATTATTGGAATTTTTTAAAACATACATTTTATTTATGAAAAAATTATTTATAAATAATGTTTAAATTTAAAAATAATACATAATAAAATTTGGAAAAAAAGTATAATAATTCATTTAATAAATAAATAAGATGACAATGAGTGAAAATGATCTTTTAGTAAATGGAAAAATGATTCATTTCAAAGTTTCAAAAAATAATGAATAAATTAATATAAAATGACCTTTATAATTCATATAATTAGGAATATTTGTATCTATAAATAATTAAATTTAGGGATTTGTAGGTGAACGATTCCAAACCAGAAAAAAGTGATAAAGATAGATTGAATTAAAAGAATCAGTTCAATTAATTTGTGGACCAAAGAGAGGTAAAATTGTAAGAAATAAATGTTAGTTAAAAAATAACATGGTGATAAGATAATATTTTTTTTTCTTTGAGATAAATTATAGAAAATTTATATGACAGAAATATATACATAAAAAATATTGATTTCAAATTGATATTAAAATTAAAAGGCATTCAATTATTTTTTGATTCTCTTAATGTTATGAAATATTATGTGTATAAATTATAACAATTTTAATCATTTATTTCACAACATTATTCTTCTATAATATATACACATTAGATATCATCATCTTTTATTCATATGTTGGTTCGTAATTGTTTATTTTCACCATTAAATGTTAGCAATTTTTAATATTTTTTAATGGTTTTTGAAATGTTATATTAGTCCACGTTATATTATTATTGGATAATAATTAAAATATTATTTATGGGAGTGTAATACTTTTTATCATGAATTAATTGTTCCCTTATTTATTTTATGAACGATTGTGTATACTGTATGATAATAAAATGTTTGATAAGGATGTCTCAAGAAACATATTCATAACTACAACAAAATTTAAAATAATAATTAAAATTTTCTTCACCATTGAAGAAACATATTCAAAACATAAATTAATATTTATTATGAGATATTACTTGTATTAATGTCTTGATACTCTTCCATAATAAAAATGATGGTGTTGGATAATATTTGTTCAATTATGTGGTTTGACCATCCTAATCATGAACATGATAGACTAATAAATGTGTAAGTGTATAGAGTCATATAATGAAACTATAATTTTATTATATGACTACATATGTAACACTCCAAGCATCCACGATACGCTTCTCTTTGAATAATACAGTAGAGTGTGTTGTACGCAACTTCGAGTTCTAACACACACTACAATCAATCTAACTAACCGTTATGAATAGTAATAACAAATTTTTGATATTTTATATATTTTAACATTCAAAATGGACTTCATTTTTGTATTCGGAATATCGAAATTAGCTTAGGGTGAAGTTTTGGTATTTTTCTGAAAACATTCAATTATGAATTAATAGTGAAAAACAATTAGTTGTAGTTTAAAACCGATTTTTTAATTAAATAATTATTTATTATATTTAAATTTATTTTAGGTCAAAATAGATACATAATACCTATATAAGTTCTATGTAATTCATTGGATTCAGTTCATAATAAATATAGATATATAAAAATTTTATTGAACTTTTCACCGTCTTTTACCCATCTCCTAAGAGAATTTAAAAATTCAAATTAAACATTATTTTACCGCTTCTATAGGTGAAATTTATAAAATCTGAGAGACACAGTTAATATCAATGAGTAAAATTTGGTTCAATAAGATTAAAATAATTTTTGGTGAATAGTATCTTTTTACTTTTATTTACCACGGTTAAATGTAATTAGGGTAATTAAGGGTAAAAATGATATTATTATTACCCTAACAGATGTCCTAATTATATTGGCTAAGTATTATTCTACCAAACACAACCTTAGTAATAAAATTTGATCCTCTTTGATCCACATGGATTAGATTAGGACATTTATTGTTATTTAATTCAAAGAAGAGTTAAAAGACTTAAAATCAATGTTTATTAACAAAAACTTTTTTAATATAGGGTTATACATAAGATAATTTCGATTATAAATATTAATTAGAAAGCTAAAAATATTTCTAACATAATGGTATTTTATTTATAATTTTTAGACATTAAATAATTTAATTTATTTATGACATAATGATGATGCAATAATTACATTATTAGTGAAATATTAAAATAATTGATAATATAAATACCAAAATAAATATAATTTGAGACTTTTAATGAATTTCAAGAATTTTATATGTTAATATGACATGTTAGGGTTCATTAAATGAATTATTTTCGAAGTAATAATGCTGTTATGAATTTAGAAAAAACAAAATGCATAATAGTGTCAAAATTGACATAAAATAGTTTTTAAAAACAATAATATATTATTAAGTGATATTCAATTCCTAAAAATCTATGGTTCAGACAAGAGACTTATATAATTAAAGGTGTATCATTAATGAACCACTTGGGGTTATCTTGGAAGTATATAGTAATTTTATTAACTATATAATATAAAAATACCAAGAGACATGGTAAATGTCAAACTATTTAACTAAGAGTTAAATCTGAATGATAAAGTTATTATATTGACCCAAACCTATCTGAACCCTATTGGTATAGTGGTTTTAGACCTATACACACCTTAGAATTTAAATAATCTACATTAGAGCCATTATAAACCAAATATGAATTTATTATAAAATAATATTTCTAGCTTTTCCTAAGGTTCCTCTCACCCCTCTTATAAAAGGGAAATCCCCCTTCTCTCTAATTCACACCATCAAAGCCTTTGGGCTCGGCCAAACCCTGCCCAAATATTCTCTCAACATCCCTCAATTCGATTTAGAGGCCTTAGTTTGATCAGAAATCCAACCTATGGATCCATTTTGATCAAATCAAAAGGAATAACTCGAAGAAGAGGTAATGTTTTCACCATCCTCTTTCAAGTTCCTTTCTTCTTCCACTTCTTCATTCATTGTTATTTCCAATATAAAATAATAACTCCAGTATCTTCTATATATTGTGATGTTATTATAATTATGTTACAAACATATTCAGTATTCTATCCATTCTTTGAATGACAAGTCACCATATGTGTGTACGTACGACTTACCATCTCCACGTCGTGGTGTATTTGTTATTCAAAACATTATTATTTGGATGGGTATGATAATGATGTGTAATTGTAGTAAATAATAAATATAACATTATAATTATTCTTTATGTATGATATACTATCCAATTATATTTGATTTTAATATAAAAAGAATGATATTGTCGCTCGTGCGTATGTACGGACTACCATCTCCACGAACGTGATACGATTCATTCCCCATCGTATCCATTCAAGACTAATTCTCATTTGATGATTAAAATTATTGTTTAAGGAATTGATGTCATTCTATAAATGAAAAATATACAACCTATCCATAACAATGATGGCTTACGTAACAAAGCATATAAAGGAAAATGAATAAGTTAACACCCGAAATGATGATAATACTAAAATATTATTAACAACGCATTATTATAAGATCATATATGATATAATATTTATGTATATGATTCTTGTATAATTTAATAACAATTAATTAACTATTATACAGGAGGTTAACCTACCCTCGACCAAGTAAAAGTACAATGTAAGGGTTAATTTCACAATCTCTTTATTATCCGAGGTTGTTTATACATAATTATATATTGAGACCTCTATATCATCAACATCCACGTTTCTTAAAAATGTATTTCAATACATTATTACTATTTTATAGAGTATGTGTTAAAGACATTTATACCCTTTTTTACTTTTTATATGATTTTTATAAAGGAATGTTTCAGTCATTTTCCAAAAAAAGTCCTTTTTAACCTTTTCAAAAACATTAAGGTATGAATGTATTTTTTTAACTTATACGACAGGTGCAGATTTTTTCCACCATTATAAAAATTGTTGAAGATTCCCTTACAAGTTAATAAGAATATTTTCAAAGTAAATTTTTCCTTTAATAATTATGTGACTGTTAAATGATTTAAAAAATAGATATTTATCTCAAATAGTTTTGATTCCATCTATGTCATCATCCTTTGATGGATTATAAGCATATTTGAAGTTTATTTATTATGATACAAAACTTACATATTGTATTGACTGTTTTGTGATATGATTGACTATGTATTTTTTTTATACCATTCATGGTTAATGGAGAAAGTAATGTCATTTTGTATGCTAGTTTTAATACGAAGGATTATGTTATGTTTAAACTTGTTCATATGAGGAATGCATTGGACTTAGTAAGTGATGGGTGGAGCCTACTATAGCTCCTCGATGCATTAGTAGATCTCATGAGACAAACTAGTTTCTTGGGAAAAGGCCTTAAAAAACATATTTTTAGTCTTGGCAGAAGGCCTTAACTATGTGGTAATGACAGTCTAGCATTATTCATTCCATTATTATGAAAGTTTTTATTGATATTGCATGTGATTATTAGACTAGTGGAATATACATGTGAATAAGTAAATGGAATTGTTTCATTTTATCTTTTCCATATTATTATGAAGTCCAAGTTTAAAAGACTTTTGTTTTAGTTATACATTTCCTTAAATGCTTATGTTTAATTATGACAGTTTCCACTATATTGTTATCCTTACTGAGCATCTAAGCTCACTTCTTTCAATGTTTTATTTTTCCCAGGATGTGAATAAGTATTTTATGAATGACCTATAGGGACAGTATGAGGGGATATGAATACATGATTTTGTTTTAGTTTTTTTTCACCTTATGATGTAATGTAATACTTATGAATATATCTAGTGTTTCCAAGGATACTAAAATAGTTGGTCTTTCGAGATTTGATCTTTTGTGATCATGCCAATATTATTTAATAATGCACCAACTCTGGGTAAATGGGGTCGGGGTGTTACAGTTGGTATTAGAGGAAGATTAGTACAATCTTTGGATTCTAAATGTAGATAAACTCTGATTAGAGCACATATCCCTAAGATATACATTTAGGATTATTATAGAAGAACTTCCTAGAAATTTGGTATTGTAGAGATTTTCTGATTTTCCTGATCAATAAATCCCTATCTGGATACGAGCTGGTAGAGGCGTCTCTGGAACAGGTGTACCTAGAGGTAAAACCTGAAAACACCGCTTTGAGCTAGACTCGAACGAGAACTGGTGCACGACAACGGGCCTCGCTGCACTCTTGGTTACGACACTCCCGGGGATATGCCTAGGATAATTTTAAATTTCTTTACAAACCATTATGAAGGGTTTATGAGAATATATTTCCTCAAGGAAAACATTTTTTTATTATGGACTATATCCATAAACTGTTCAATTTATGTTAAGTGTTCTGCATGTTTGGATTTATCTATTACGATTCATAAACTTATCTAGTGTATTCCATTGTTTAGAAATGGAGCCTAGTCGATGAAATGGAAACTGTATCAATGCACGCACTCCATACATGGATTTTTCTCCTGCTGAAGATAATTATAGTAGAGTTGGTAATACAACTAGTGCTGATCAGTTTATCACCATACTAGGAAAAATCACTCTGGTTAGGAATAATATCCTTTCCCATATGGAGCACCCAGATCCACAGTGTGGAGGATCAATGTTAGATCGCTTCATGAGGAAACAGCCACCAACATTCAATGGATAAATTCCTTAGAGAAAATATCCCATGCCTTGGGGAGTAGTGAAAGGGAAAATGTTATCATGGCAGTTTACCGCCTCACTTGAGATGCTGACCAATGGTGGTGATTGATTCTAACACAAATAAGGATGATGAAGTATCAAATATTTAATGGAGTGATTTCAAACACCTTTTCTTAGAAAAATACTTTCCTTATGACCATCGAGAAGATATGGAAAGGAAAATTATGAGTCTGAGAAAAAAGAAGGATGAGAATGTTTCAATGTATGAGGCTAACATTACAAGGTAAGCGAGGCATGTAACAGATTATACACATAACCCAAGGAGTTATATTGATCGTTTCTATGATGGGTTATACCCATTACTCCATCGAGAATTATTCTCACAATCCTTCTCGTTGTACAAAGATATTTTCTCATGTTCTATCAAGACAGAAAAGGAATTCTCTAAGTCTTATGAATTTAATGCAAAGCAAGAGAAAATGAGATCTATTGATCACTATGGGAATGGAAATAAGGGGGACAAGGGAAATGTATAATATACATCCTGCAGTAAATGTGGGAAGAAACACCCTGGTACTTGCTTAAAGAGAATGAGAGTCTGTTACAAGTGTGGTGAAAAAGGCCACCAAGCTCGTGATTGCAAGGGGAAGAAAGAAGCTACCGATGTTCAATACTACAATTGCAGGGTGATGGGACATTATTAAAATGAATGTCCTAAGCGTCAGGGGATCTTAACTCCGAAAAGGCCAAGGGATCAAGGCCAAACTTATGTTATCACTACTACTGAGGTAGAAGCTCCGAATGACGTGGTGACAGGTAATTTAATGGTTTCCTCAATTTTATCAAATGCTTAATATGATTCTTGATCATTATATTGTTTCATATCTTCCCATTTTCTACGAAAATTAGAGATTTCCAATCTGATTTAACAAGGGAGCTGTCAATCAAAACTCTTAAGGGAAGTGTCATAACAACAATGTTTTGTGAATCAGTCCCCATTATAGCACGTAAATGTTCTTTATCAGGTGATCTCATCGTCATACCTATGATTTAATTTGATATAATAATCGGTATGGAGTGGATTTCAGACCATGATGCAAAGAATTATTGTATGAAGAAGGAGGTTATGATTTTTGATGATGATGATAATGAATAACTTATCTTTAGAGCGGAATCATCACCACTGGATTCTTATCTAGATCCACCCCTAGTTTCTCAACTAAATTCAATTATCAGAGTGTAAGAGAATGAAATAACTATGGGTGAGGAAAGGAATGTTCAAATAGAGGATGCCCCTTATGTGAAATAATATGTAAATTTGTTTTGGGAATATTTACCTGGACATCCTCCAGAATGAGAAATTTAGTTTTCCATTTATTTAATTCATGGTTCAAGTCCTATATCGAATACCCCTTATAGAATGGCCATTGTGGAATTAGTTTAACTAAAGAAACAACTAGAGGAATTGAGTAATATGAGATTTATTTGACCTAGTGTTTCTCCATGGGGAGCCCCTGTCCTTTTTGTTATTAAGAAATATGGATCTATGAGGTTATGTATCGACTACATGGAGATCAATTATATAACAATAAAGAACAAGTATAACCTACCTCGCATTCATGATTTATTTGATCAACTACATAGAGCTCAATCCTTTTCAAATATTGAACATAGATCTAGATATCATCAGTTGTGTTTGAATAAGGAAGATATTCTGAAGAAAACATTTCAAACCAGGTATAGAAATTTCGAGTTTACAATAATTCCTTTTGGGATGACTAATGCATCCCTTGTTTTTATGGATCTAATGAACAGAGTTTTCATGGAATATCTTCACGACATTGTACTGGTATTTTTTTATGATATATTGGTATACTCTAATGTATAAGAAGATCATAAAAAACACTTGCGCATTATATTTAAGACTCTGAGAAGACATGAATTATATGGGAAGTTTAGCAGGTTTGAATTCTGGCTTCAAGAGATTTCATTTCTTGGCCATATTGTCTCTAAGGTAGGAATCTTTGTTGATCCTTCTATGACAAGATCAATCCAAGAATGGCCAGCACCAATAAGTATAACTGATGTACGATGTTTTTTTTGGTTTAGTTGGTCATTATTGACGTTTTGTCCTGAATTTTTCCCAGTTGGCTAACCCATTAACAAATCTCACACGTAATGGGGTTAAATTTGTTTGGACAAAAGAGTGTGTAGAATTTTTCAAAGAACTGAATAAAATATTAGTCAATGCCATTATATTTACTCTACCATCAGGGAATGATGAGATTGTTATTTATAGTGATGCCTCAAAAAAAGTTCTTGGTTGTGTCCTTATGTAGAATGATAGGGTGATTGCCTATGCATCACGACAACTAAAACTTCATGAGAAAAACAATCCTACTCATGATCATGAGTTAGCTGTTGTAATCTTTTCTTTGAAGATATGGAGACACAATCTATATGGTGAAAAAATGTGAGATTTATACTAATCACAAGAGTTTGAAGTATATATTCTCCTAGAAAGAACTAAACATGAGGCAATGGAGATGGATTGAACTACTCAAGGATTATGATTCCACTATAAACTACCACCCTGGGAAGGAAAATAAGGTGGTAGATGCTTTGAGAAAAAAATAGCATGGAGTTTTGAACAAGATAAGAGTTGAAAAGGAACCTATATTCATGGATCTAGTAAAGATTCATATGGGAATAACCATGCAAGGTAAAAATCATTAATTTTTCAAATGATTGCCAAACGATAATTACTAGAAAGGATAAAGAGTTCTCAGACCGATGATGAAGAGTTTCAAAAGAAGATTAAATCTGTGAATTATGGGAGATTGAGTGACTTTTTGAATGAAGAAGGAAATTTGATATTTTAGAAGAAACTTTGTGTTCCCAATATAACTGATCTAAAAATAGAATTGTTGGATGATTCTCATAGTTCCAATTTCTCTATACACCCTGGGAGGACCAAAATGTATAGATATTTGAAGGAACTTTTTTCATGGGACAACATGAAGGGGGAGAATGCTGATTTTCTGTTAAGATGTATGGTTTATCAACAAGTGAAAGATGGAAGGCAACAGCCCGTAGGAGTAATGCAACCTATTCCTATACCTGAGTGGAAATGGGGTAATATTAGGATGGACTTTTTCATGGGGATACCAAATACTCTTAGAAAGATTGGTGAAATATGGGTCATTGTTGATCATTTTACCAAGTCAGAACATTTTCTTGCTATAAGAGAAGATCTACCATTTGAACCTCTAGCAATACTATATATTAATGATGTAGTGAGACTTCATGGAGTTCCTCTATCGATTGATTCTGATCGTGATCCTTGTTTTACATCAAGAGTCTAGAAAAAGTGTTTAGAAATCCCTGGATACTAAGCTTAGTTTGAGCACTGCTTACCACCCCCAAACTGATGGACAATCAGAACGGACTATTAAAACCTTAGAAGGCATGTTGAGATCCTTCTCACTTGACTTTCAGGGTATGTGGAATCAATATTTACCTTTGGTGGAATTTTCCTATTATAATAGCTTCCATTCAAGTATTTGGATGGCACCATATGAAGCATAATATGGAATGAGATGTCGCACACCATTCTTTTGGGATGACGTTGCTGAAAGAAAACTCGTAGGCCCAGAACTGGTGGAGGAAACGATGTAAAAGGTGAAGGTAATCCAAAACCACATCAAATCAGCTCTAAGTAGGAAGAAGTTCTATGATGATAACCAAAGGAATGATTTGTAATTTCAGGTAGGCAATCTTGTTTTCTTGAAGGTATCTCCATGGAAGGGTGATATACGTTTCGGTATGAAATTTAAATTGAGTCCCATATACATCGGACCTTTCGAAATTATAGAACAAATTCGGGTTATAGCTTACCATTTGGCAATGCCGCCAAGTCTCTCCAAGGTTCACGATGTGGTCCACGTATCACTGTTGAGAAAATACATGCCTGAACCAATGCATGTACTCACCTATGAGGAAGTAGAACTGGAACCCGATTTATCTTATTGCGAAGAGCCCATCAAGATTCATGATACAAGAAAACAAGTGTTGAGAAACTGGACGACTCGTCTGGTAAAAGATCTACGGAGAAACCATAAGATGGAAGAAACAATGTGGGAACCCGAGGAACTTATGATGAAGAACCACCTGAGCCTTTTTATAAATTAATATTCTAGAAATTTCGTGGAAACATTTTTTTGATGGAGGGGATAATGTAACACCCCAAGCTTCCACGGTACTCTTCTCTTTAAATAATACAATATTGTGTGTTGTACGCATCTTCGAGTTCTAATGCACACCACAATCAATAAAACTAGCCATTATGAATAGCAATACACATTTTTTCTAATTTTATAAATTGTATCCTTCAAAATGGAAATCATTTTTGGATTCAGAATATCGAATTTTGCTTACAGTGAATTTTTGGTATTTTTCTGAAAACTTTCAATTTTTGATGAATAGTGAAAGACACTGGGTTATAGTTTAAAACCGAATTTTTATTTAATAAATTAATTATTTTATTAAAATTTATTTAAGGTAAAAATAGATATATAATACCTATATAAGTTCAATGTAATTAATTGGAGTCAGTTTATAATAATTTTATATATATAAAAATTTTATTAAACTTTTCACCGTCTTCTACCCATCTCCTAGGAGAATTTTAAAATTCACATTAAACTTAATTTTACTACGTCTGTGAGTGTAATTTAGAAAATCAATGAGACACAGTTATTATCAAGGAGTAAAATAAGGTTCAATATGAAAAAATAATTTTTCGTGAATATTATCTTTTTACTTTTATTTACCACAGTTAACTATAAATATGGTAATTAATGGTAAAAATGATATTATTATTACCCTAACACATGTCCTAATACTATATTCTAAGTATAACTATACCAAAAACAACCATAGTAATAATATATAATCCTCTTCGGTCCACATGGATTAGATTAGGACATTTATTATTATTTAATTCAAAGAAGAGATAAAAGAGTTAAAATTTATGTTTAATAACTAAAACACTTTTAATATAAGGTTATACATAAGATAAATTCGATTATAAATATTAATTAAAAAGATAAAAAGATTTAATACATAGTTTTATTTTATTTATAATTTTTATTCATTAAATAATTGAATTTATTTATGACACAATGATGATGAAGTAATTACATTATTAGTGAAATATTAAAATAATTGATATTATAAATACAAAAATAAATACAATTTGAGACTTGTAATGAATTCCACGAATTTTATAGGCTAATATTACATTTTAGGTTTGAGTAAATGAATTATTTTCGAAGTAATAATGCTGTTATGAATTTAGAAAAAACAAAATACCAAATAGTATCAAAATTGACATAAAAGAGAGTTTAAAACAATTATTATATTATTATTTGATAATCAATTCATAAAAATATAAAGATCGGCCAAGAAACTTATATAATGATCGGTGTATGATTAAAGAACATCTTGGGGTTCTATTGAAATTATATAGTATGTTTATTAACTATATAATATTAAATTTCTAAGAGAAATGGTGAATGTCAAACTATTTAACTAAGAGTTAAATCAGAATGATAAAGTAAATATAGTGACCCAAACCTATCTAAAACCTATATTTTGAGTGGTTTTAGACCTATCACCACCTTAAAATCTATATAATACACTTTTGAGCCATTAGTAACTTAATATGACTTTATTATAAAATAATATTTCTAGCTTTTCCTAAGGTTCTCGTCACCCCTCTTATAAAAGGGCACTCACCCCTCTCTCTAATTCACACCATCAAAGCCTTTTGGATCGGCCAAAACCTGCCCAAATATTCTCTAAACTTCCAAAAATTCATCCTAGAGGCATTGTTTTGGTCAGAAAGCCATCCTAAGGAGAACTTTTGATCAAATCAAAAGGAAAAACCCGAAGAAGAGGTAATGTTTTCACCACCCTATTTCAAGTTCCTTTCTTCTTCAACTTCTTCTTTCTTTGTTTTTTCTATTTTAATATAATAACTCCTGTATCTTATATATATTTTTATGTTATTAAAAATATGGTACAACCATATTCAATATTCTATCTATCCTTTGAATGAAATGTCACCATAGGTGCTTACGTACAGCTTACCATCTCCACGTCGTGGTGTGATTTTCATTCAAAACATTATTATTTGGATGGATATGATAATGATGTGTAATTGAATTAAATAATAAATATAACATTATAATGTTTCTTTATGTATGATATAACATCCAATTATATACAATTTTAATTTCAAAAAATTATATTGTAGCTTGTGCGTACGGACGGACTAACGTCTACATGAACGCGATGTGATTAATTCCCCATCGTATGAATTCAAGACTAATTATCATTTGGAGATTAAAAGTAATGGTTAAGGAATTGATATCATTATGAATATGAATAAGATAAAAACTATCCATAACAAACACGTCTTACGTAATTAAGCATGTAATGGAAAATTAATCTGTTACACCCGAAACGACGATAATACTTAAATATTATTAACAAAGCAATATAAAAAGATCATATATGATATCATATTTATGTATATGATTCGTTTATAATTTAATAACAATGATTTAACTATTATACACGAGGTTAACCTACCCTTGGCCAAGGAAATGTACAATGTAAGGGTTAATTTCCCAATTTCTTTATTATCTGTGGTTGTTTATACGTAATTATCTTAGGACCTCTTTATCATCAACATCCATGATTCTTAAAAATGTTTTTCAAAACATTATTACTATTTTATTGACTATGGGTTAATGTAATTTATACCGTTGTTTCACTTTTTATAAGATGTTTATAAATTAATCATTCTGTTGTTTTCTAAACAAGGTCCTTTTTAACCTTTTCGACAAAATTAATGTATGAATGACTTTTTTTAACTTATATGACGGGTGCAGCTATCTTCCACCGTTATAAAAATTATCGAAGTATCCCTTACAAGATTATAAGAATATTTCCAATGTAAATTTTTTCTTTTATAATTATGTGAATCTTAATGATTTCAAAAAAGATATATTTCTCTCAAATAGTTTTGATTTCATCTATCTCAACATCAATTAATGGATTATAAGCTTATTTGATGTTTATTTATTATTATGAAAAACATCCATATTGTATTGAAGGTTTTGTGAAATGTTTGACTGTCGATGTGTTATTTTTATACCATTCATGGTTTGTGGAGAATGTATTGACATTTTGTATGATAATTTAAATACGAATGATTATGTTATGTTTAAACATGTTCATATGAAGAATGCATTGGACTTCGTAATTGATGGGTGGAGCCTACTCTATCTCCTTGATGCATCGGTAGGTCTCATGAGAAAAACTAGTGTTTTGGAAAAAGGCCTTGAAAAATACTTATTTGTATTCTTAGCACGATGCCTTGACTATTTGGTTATGATAGACTAGCATTATGCATTCCATTATTATGACAGTGGTTATTGATATTGCATGAGATTATTCGACTAGTAGAATTTCCATGTGAATAAGTAAATGGAATTATTTCATTTTATCTTTTCCATATTATGCTGAAGTTTATGTTTATAAGGATTTTGTTTTAGTTATACATTGCCTTTAATTTTTATGTTTATTTATGAAAGTTTCCATTATATTGTTATCCTTACTGAGCATCTGAGCTCACCCCATTCAATGGTTTATTTTTCCCATGATGTGAGGAAGTATTTTATGAATGACATGCATGTATAGTATGAGGGGATATGAAGACAACATGTTGTCGTAGTTTTTTCTCACATTATGATGTAATGTAAGAATTATAAAATATCTACTGTTTCCAAGGATACTAAACTAATCGGTCATTTGAGACTTGATCTTTTGTGATCATGCCAATATTATGTAATAATACACTGACTCTGGGTAACTGGGGTCGGGGTGCTGAAACATATGTTAATAATAAATATTTACATTATATTTTTTTTACTTTAAAATACTATATATGAGAATGTAATTTACAAATATTGAGATGAACAACATAATTACATGGATAAGTTCACACCTTCATAAGAAAGGTTCCTCATAAAATAAAGTTTTAGAACTAATTAATAGAAATATATTTTTTCCAATCCTCTAATGATTCATTGAAAGAATATTTTTGGGCATGAAATCATGTTAAAACCAAAATAAAATAGAAGGTTGTAGGGGTAGATAATAGGTCCTTTTGTAGGTCAATTTTGAGTGGAATTTCAGTAAATAATCATTCACTATAGTCTACAGTCAACAATATACCTAAAAAATTGATTTAACGTGTAAAAACAATAGATATGACTATTTAATAACCTTAAAAAAGAAATTAGAGACAATGGAATGGACTATGTAAGGAGTTTCCCTATAATTTAACCCTCTTACCTCATTTCATATTTATAATGTTAACTAAAGATTATCTTGAGTATGTTTTTTAATGTTTATTGACCCTCATACCAATTTTATATATAGTGATTCAAAATTTATAACAAATTTATAAAAATTTAAATTACAAATATAATTTCATTAAAATTTTAAAAAAATAAAAAAATAATATAGAATAAATTATCTTTAAAATAATTGAAATTTTTCACAAAATAAGAATCTTAGCTCACATTAATAAATAATTAAATTATTATTAAATTGACTTTCAATTAATTTAATTTTAAAAATTTATTATAATATTCAATTAAAATTTATTGATTTTCCATAAAATACACTACACATTTAAAAAATTATTTGTTAAAAAAATACCTTAATTATATTAAATGACTTCAATAAAATATCATTAAAACTAAATATTTTATTTCGTAAAATTATAATTATAAAATTTATTTAATTTTTATGAATATTTATAATGATTATTATATTAAATAATAATAATATAAACATCCATTACATAAAATTAATACTTTTAAAAGAAATCATTTTAATATATAATCTTTATTTTATATATTTCCAATTTATTCTATCGGACTTATATTATTACCTATTTTTTTAAAAAAATAATCTAATTAAATATACTAATTTGATAAAAGTTTATATAGTTACCATATATCTAAATCCAATATATATAATTACTATATGTATGATGGTTATAAAACTAATTTCCATATATACTACATTCATTTTAAAATTTTATATATATCCATACAAATATGTATAAAATATTTCTTCATACTCCCTAATTTTATTTTCCATGTACCTATTAAATTTATAATTTGTTTTATTATTTCTATAGTTGTCAGTAGATTTATTTTTTACTATTTAGCAAAATGATGGGGATTTCAATATTACTATTTTTATTTATCTTTGGCTTTTTCTTTTAGTAATTTCACTAATATTGTTTAATCTATTTTTCTTATAATAATGTTCCATTGGTACTGTAACATTAACCCATAGTCAAATAATGTATTATTCAGTTTTCATTGAATAATTAATAGATCAAAATCATTCAAATATAAATGATTTATTTATGGAGAACCCCATAATAAAACCACATTGTCATAAAATGATATATGTGTTATTTTATCATCTTAGATACTAGGAGAGTACGTGTATCATATTCTTATTTTTTCGACGAAAATCAAGAAGTATTGAATTTGGATACATTAGTTTATATTATAGAATGTTTTAGTTATTTTTGGACAATAAAATAATATGAATTAGGGTATAAACATTAATATATATAGGTTAATGTAAAATTTACATTTTTTTAATTGATGTTGTCATTGGATAAAATCATGATATTAATTTTTTCTATTATTAAAATGTTTTACTATGATCTTATTATATATTTTTTATTACTCACACTAAACCCATTAGTATTATTAGGTTCATTGAAATGGAAGAATCTCGTAATCCGGGAATAAGATAATGAATTAAGTAGTTTTATTAATGATAAAACATATTGGATAAGATCTGGTGTGAAAAAATCCTATATATGAAAATTCCACTCTATTTGGTTTTGGGTAATAATTTATAATATATAGAACTGCAAAATTATTTAATGAATCAGTAACCCACTATCGATTCAAACATGTGAAAATTTTCATCACTCTATAATAGATCATCTGACAAATTAATTACTTTGAAATGTGCAATATGACAGGAGATGTATGTTATTCATACATAAAGCAAGAAAATTTCAACTTGTACAGACAAAATTTTTAGGTGTGAGTAGTATAAATAGATATTATCTTATAACCAAAATAGGTTCATGTTATGTGTCCCTAATCTCATTGATTAGTACGATTCTTGTTTCCAACTAATAAATCCTACATTGAACAAATGGATGAGACTAAAAAATAATAACATTCCAACTATGAGAGAAATGATTACATAATTATCATTTTATTGAGTTCCTAATAGAACATATAGCTTATGTAATTATTACATTAATGATAAATGAACATATTTTAAATTGTGGTAGGAATAAATTTATTTGTGATGAAATTATATTTAATGGGGATGAATGTAGCCTGATATATTTTGTGTAAATTTTCACTCACACATAATGAAGATTCCTTCTATTTACATTGTATATAATATGTTTCATGTATATAAATCATAGTAAACAAATAATAATATTATAATATTTATAGATAATATAATAATATTTTTTACTATAATATATATTGTATAAAATTAATAAAATTACGTTGGGATAATAGACATAATAAATTAAAATACTAAAACCGTAGAAACCTGTTCACTGTAGTCTCCCTTGAGAATCGTGGAACCATGTACAATTATTGATAAAAGATAATAAATTATAAATAGGTTACGTATTGTAATGATGAAAATATTATCAGTGATTTTAGAGATGTATATATTCTGTTAAACATTGGAATGAGAAAGTGAAATTTTACTCTTATATGTTTTTTGGAAATATGGTGATTGGATATAAGGTTGTTTGGTATAGATATCACCAATGGTTATATTAAATTTATAATAACATTCATTTAACACGAATTTAAAAGGAACTAATTTATTACAAAATAATATATTTGACAGCTATTTATGAAATGAAATAAAATTATTATAGAAAATGGTTAAAAATATAATGTATTTTAGAAAAAAAATATTTTTATACATTGGAAATTTTTTATTAAAAAATAATGTTTAATCAATGTTTTTCATTAAATAATTTTTTTATTTATACATGTAATTGGAAAATCATGGACTTTTTATTATTTTTTATAAAAAAATAATAATAAATTTTTTATAAATATTAAATCTACAAATTTTAAGCATAAATTTAATATATTTAAAATTTGAATATAATTATATTAATTCCAAATATTTATAAACACATTTATATTTTTAAAGGTGGGTGGTATTGATTTTTTTATAGGAAAATAATTTAAATAATAAATAATTTATGAAAAATGATGCAGAAAAAATATTACATAGATATGGAATTGATAATTACAAATTATAAAATATATTTATATTTGAGGAAGTTAATAAAGCAATTAAAATTTTTTCCTTTCACCTATATCACCCATCTCACACAAATACAATTTCATCTAATGATTTACCATCACATATCTTATGTTTCCAAATAAATATTCATTATTTTAATCAATAAAAGGGACTACCCCCCACTCATTAAAACACAATCATTTTTTAACTATTCATAATTTTGAATTCCATCCTATATAATCCATTTAATTTTTGTGGATCCCCTTGTCTCAAGAATAATACAATATATTCAAAATATGGAAATCAACTATGTGACGATGTTACCTCATCAATCTATGTAACGTCATTAAAAATCCAATTTTTATAGCACTTCCTATTTTTTTATATTTTGTTCAACTAATATTAAATTAACAAAAATATACTTGTATTATATTGTTATATTGATATACTATTCATGGGATTATATTCATTCATTCTTTTTAAAAAAGTTTATATTTGGGATATTTCAACCACCAACATAAAATTTACATAATATTTTTTACCATTATCTTTATACATGGGTAATAAAATACAATTAATTAATATTAATTTTAATATTTATCAAATAAATTTATTTTTTGGTTCGGTTATGGTTATAAGTAAAGGGATATTCAATAAAATGTTCTTATTAATTATTTATAACATATGAAAATATTAGAATGTTATATACGTCTATTTTTGAACCGTATTCATAAAATCTGTTGAATTAACAAATATATTTATGCAATAATATAGATATATTTCTATGGTACCATAAAAATATATTACGTTGATAACTCTTAATGAATGTATGATGAAAATGATATTTAAACCAAACAGGGAAGGAATGGTTGGACGTACTAACTATTAAGAGAAAATTATGAACATGAATATTTAATGTATAAAAATAGATATTAGAGATGTTTTAATCTAAAAAAATAAATAGAATATTATGATTTTATATAGATTATAAATAAATTAATATTTATTATATAGGGTTATAGTTCTGAATAATTCACATTTAAAGTTAAAATCATGGGATTCTCCTATTGATTGATAATCACTGGGACATGTTTCATATTATACAAAAATTGACTTATATATGGTGTATATAAAACTCAATTAACATTTTATATCCTAATTTATATTTTGTTCCTGTTATTTTTACTTCCATATCATAATTTCCCTTTTATTAGCTTCATATAATTCATTACTATGTATTTTAGATTCACATTCATAATATATTTTTTTATTTAGATTACCTTTTCATTTCATATCGTATCTAATGTGTTATACATTATTAAATTGGTAAGAATTTTACCCCATTTCCATTATTTTATTGTATATATTAATTTCATTCATTATCACATAATTAATTTCCTATGATGTTGAAATAAACACCTTCTTTATTTATTATTCTATAATGATACCTCTTAATATATAATCCATTTTTTATTGTCTCTTTCTAAAATGTTTTTAACTTATTTCTATATCGAATCCATACTATATAGAACACTTTTTTACACTTTTTATTTTGTTTATATTAATATCTTTTCTCCACTAAGATAATCATATTTTTAATATTTTGAAAATGGTAATGATAAATTTTCCTAATGTCCCTATGTGTTGACATTTCAATTTCATATCAACATTATTCAAAATCCATTTATGACTGAATATTTAGAATATTTTTCTGTTAAGTATTCATATTTTAGTACATTCCATTTTAATTTTTACATTATATTCCATAATATTTATTTAAATTTTTTATATTCCCTATAATTGATAAGGGATTTATTATTAAACAATCTAAAAACACCATATATTTCCACACTATGATTCATCCATATTATATTTATTCCTTTTCATAATTCCATTAGTATTATTTTTTATCTTAAATACATAAAATTGATATTTATCAAATTTTGTAAATGATATTTTATGTCATATATCATTGTTTTTTTGAAAATAAAATAAATGACTGAGAAATATTTTTATAATTTATCATTAATTTGGAATAATTATCTAAAATAACCCATTAGAACCATTTTATTCACTAATGATAAACTATTAATAATGTTAAAATTTTATTACAATTTATTAATGTGATGAATAACATATATTTTTTTAATTAAAGGGTATTCACCTCAATAGCAATACCATATGATTGAATGGGTAATACTATTGACTTTACATTATTTCTATTCATTTAATATAGTGTCAATGTATTAAACACGATTCTCTCGATTGATTTATGATCACCTATATAGACATAACATTTTTTGGATATGGAATCCATGATAGAAATTGTATTCATTAGTTATATATTGATAATAATTATTGGCATAACGACATTGATGTAAATGGTTCTGCAGTGTATAATATGTGTTGTATTATGAAGCCATTATATTCACATGGTTAATGCGTTTGACTTATTATGTGATGGTTGGGTCATAATTGTTTACATCCCCTTTATAAAATAATGGGTCACATGAGATAAACTAGCTCATGTATTTTTTATATGCCTTCTATTTTATGTGATATATCATGGAATAAGTCATTGATGGAATGGTTATGATATATGATATTTTTTATTACATCATATTCAAATATATTATTATTAATAATTTTATTTTTCACTATTTTTTTGTAAAAAAATGATATGTTATGATCGTGATAAAAAATTATGGAAGTATAAGTAATTGAAAACGTTAATGAGGTTAAAATGTGTGGATTAAGAAAAGGATCTATCATAAAATTGAATCCATAGACACCCACATTATATAACGACCAGTGAAGATAATGAGAAGGGATATTATTATGGTCAATATAGAAAATTGTTAATTTTTAGAGGTGTAAATGATTGAAAGAACACAAATAAGGAGATGAAGCAATACTAATCGTCAATAAAATATTAGGAGGCAATGTAGGTTTCTATCCCATAATATGGAACTGTAAAAGGAATCCAAATCTAAGGTATATTTAGAATGATGCATATATTATTTTCCATGAACACTTTAGAGACTTATACCCACTTCATTTGATATTATTATTGATTCCACTTCATCTCCTATGTCACCACTCTATCACGAAAATTTTTTTGTTATAATAAACAATGTAGTTGTTTAATAGTAAAGTTGTTGGAGAATTGTAGCCATATTTTATACTAAGTTATTGTCCCCACATTCAGATGTCTATCATTTTTACATAGCCTCAGTAGATAAACATCACAAATATTACACATTCTACAACAACTGTATAATTTTTTAGTCAACAAGTATTCCTATGTGCTTCTTAAACTATGGGTAGTTCCTAAAGCAGGTCCCAATGTGAGATTATTGTGTGAAGAAATAATAGGAATAAATTAAAACAATTAGAATCGAGAATGAAAAATGGGATTACGTAAAACATAATCAGGTATGGTGCTTTAATAAAGGAAATTCAAAGGCATGATTCAGTCAAACTACAACCATTGTAGTAATATTGAGAATAACCTCACTCTTTAATCAATGAGTGTATCCTTTTGGGGGACCACGTGTGTAATCATTGAATATAATGGGATTCATTTTAGTTTATGTCCCCGATTTTTTTATAATTAAGATGATCTACCCCAAATTTTTTCCCCTTTTTCTAATGGAAATCATTCTTCCTTGAGATTTCCATTTCATAATTATATCACTATTTGACTGAATAGAACATTAGGCTGATTCTATGAGGTTCATAAATATTTCCATAAATATATCAATAATCTTCAAATTTGGGGTCACATTTTGTACATATGTTCCACTAATATTAGCTATATAACTCAAGTTATATATTTCTCATGTGATTTCACCTATTTGAGGAACTAATAACACTTGGGATGTGTGCATACTAAGATAGTTATCAATCCATCATAACCACCACTCTAATCCCCGTAATTCTAACCTCTAATATTCATTTTAAACCATTACCCTATATATATTATAATAGACATGAGGTAAATATAAAATAGATTTTACAATTATACTAATACTATAAAACTTTTATATGTTTTCCCAATAGGGATTCCAATATAATATAAGACCCAAGCAGTGAAGGGATCCTACATAACATGAACACGGTGGCGATGCAGTAATGGTGATGGCCACAGATTTGGACCCCTCCTACCCTGTGGGGGGAGGGGGGCATACCATCCCCCCATCCTTGTTGGCTCGAACATTCATCCCTTTCACGAACCCAGATTTCCTTCATTCAGTAGATCTAGCTCTGACTTAAGGTTCCCAATCTACTCAATGGCTCACCCAGATTGTGATCTGTACAAAAGAGTTGAAATAGGCCTCATATATTCACCGGTTGATTCTCATGGCCCGTTTCAGGGGATGTTGTCCCTCTGTCATTTCCTTTGATCAGTTCTTATTTGAATCAGAGGAACTCCAAGAACATGAAGTGGTGGATATCCTTGATCGAAATCAATTAATTAAGTGTTTTTCCTCAGAGGACTATCTGATCCTCCACTATTGTAGAACCCCGCATGCAATCAATGTATGCATCTTATTTCTTCTTCACTGGTATTTCGAATTCAACATGAATATTGATGAGCCTTCGCCAGTGGTTTGGGTATGCCTTCCCAACCATCCACCTCTTTTATAGAACCATTCAATTATCTGAATGTTAGGAAATAAGGTGGGTAGATAAATTTGTTCGGATAGCTGGGCGTCTGTGGTTTTTCAAAAAATCTCCCCCAACGTATTCATTGAGGCCGATGTTTTAAGGCTCCCATGGAATTGCTATGGATTTTGGTCGGAGAAGGGTTTCGCTGGAGACAATGGGTAGTCTATGAAATGCGGCCCGTTTTTTTCCTGGGGTGTCACATATTTGGACATACGGTCTTAATCTATCACCTTGGGAATAGGGTGTTTCACTCTAAGAGCAGTGAAAAAGAGGTTTATGTGGTGCTGGTTTATCATGTTTTTCATCAGAACGTATGGGTTTTTGATGTTATAATTGACGAAATTGAGTGGTTCAAGGTTTCTCCAAAGGGGTCTGATTATTCCAGTCTAGCTGTGAAGGCATTACACATGAGATTCACCAACTGTGGCCACCCCATGATCCTCTAGTTGAAATGAAGGTTTTGAAACAGAAGGACGGTGATCCATGGGTTATGGATCTTTTACAGTGCAAGGAAAAAATGTTGAGTCGGAACCCCATGG
Organism: Viscum album; assembly: GCA_963277665.1. Classification (NCBI taxonomy): domain Eukaryota; kingdom Viridiplantae; phylum Streptophyta; class Magnoliopsida; order Santalales; family Viscaceae; genus Viscum; species Viscum album. The sequence goes on from OY728120.1 coordinate 1,175,261,062, forward strand.
TGGAAGCTGTGTTCAATCATCTAAAACTAGTAATGGACATGTTGTATCAGGATCCATGTGATAATGTGAAGCTTCTTTATGGATGGAATTCTTGCAACAATCTTGAGCAGACAACCTAATTCATTTCCTCTATGGAGAAGAAGAATATCACTCAAGGGGCCATGGGTAGTTTTACTAAAGTGGATGACAACTATGTGGAGGCCATGTTCTTAGAAAAATTAATACAGAAGGTGTCTTTATTATGTGATGAAGCCTTTCAACGAGAAAAAATAATTCTTGATGAGGGGAGGGAGGGTGAGCATCCTGGATCTGAGCATATGGAGCCCCTACAATTTTCTGATGTGCAATCTGGAAAAGGGAGGTCAGTTTAGGGGGGTCTCTTGGGTCCCCAAGACACTGGAGAGGCTTCCAAGATCCTGGATATGGAGGAAAACTCAGCATCAATCCAATTCATTGGTCAAGGGTTCGAACAAATAAGAGATGCAGAAAGAACCAATGCAGGTCATGCATGCTAGAATTTACGATGTGGAGAATCTTATATTTGGGGATTCAATGTTGTATTCTCAAAATTAGTTTGATGTTTTAGGGGAAGAGGTTTTCATGGATAATGGGGATGTTGTAGGGGTGGATAACAGAGAGGACCCCTGGGTGGATATGGAAGAATCAGAAGAAGAAATGGACGAGGCATCGGATTACACTGACCCCAAGGGAACTGGCAAAGAAGAAGACTACATTAGATCATCCACATGGAAGGGAAAGAACAAAACTATGTATTCAGACGACTTTATTATGGACAACCGGAGGGAGAGATGTATGAAGGACTACTATAATCATCCTAGTCCTCCAGTTACTAGATCTACATATAAGGGTATGTTAGTACTAAAGGCGCACATTGTTGGTGACCCCCCCCCCTGAACAAACACAAACATTCTAAGATGCATGAGGTGGCTGAAATCTCTATAGACCTGGTGGATGTATGACATATGGATGTTTCTTCTGTCATTTCCTCATATGATAAGTGGTTTCTGAATACTGGGTAGCAGCACGAAGAATGCTTCAATATAGTTCCTCAGCAAAAAACCGTCTTCTATGTTGGAACATATGGAACTTATAATGAATTAAAATTAAATGGTAGAGGACGATCTTGATATTAAGACATCAAAAAAGATGAGAACGCTTCAGGTGACCACTACTAAAGAGCAATGTGAGTGGATTGAAAAGCATGTCTGTATTATTCTTAGAGGACTCAACAAGGGGAATATCAACAAGGAAGAATACATACAATCATATGACTACATTGATCATCTATATGAAGGCACATTAAAGGATTACCATGACTACTACGTTCATTCTATCCCCTGGATATTGTTTAGGGAGATTAGTTCCCAATAACTTAAATTGTTTTTCGACAAATCTTGTGTATCCTTTGTTGCTGAATCATGAAGGATGTAAGGGTTCTCACTTATTCTTTAAAAGTGTTATAACAAAAAAAACTAACATTGGATGGATGTATGACCCAAGACACCACCAATCCTATCCTCTATGGAAAAAAAATTGAAACCCAATTCTTTACATTAACACCCAACCATTTCATGCTACCATTCAGACACTAATTGACTTTGAATGATTATAAAATAGTCAAAAGTAGTCATAGTATTATCCCAAAAAATAGAAACACTGATTATCCCAAGCTAAATAGCCTTAAAAAGAATATAATTATTCCTATATGTATGACCATAATAGTCACACAAGTAGTTATCATTACATAAAATTAAATGTTATTGTAGGCCATATCATAATGATAAATACTAATGGCCACAATACATGTGGATTTTGATTTCATTGTTGGGATATATAACAATCCCCTTTCACTATCTCAATCCCTATTCAACCGCAACACTAATTGTTGCTGATCTTATTACATTATTTTATACTCATAATAATTTCATGTTTATATGAATACATAGAATAATTTGTATTTCATGGTATCCTCTAAAAATTTTAAAATTTCTAATCCAATAGATTAATCTAATGCTGATTATGTAGTAAACTAATGAATATCTGGACATTATATAGTATGAAAATAACCTATTTGGTAAAATAATAGAATCTTATAGCTTTACTATTCCAAATAAATGATATGGGATTAATATATTGTGTGTCAATCCATATCCAATATCAATTTAAATTCTACAAAGGGATAAATCACTAAATTTATCGGAATACCATTCTCAGAAACCATAATTTTGGAAAAGCTGTATAATTTTTATGTAATCATCTCAACAAATGATTTTTTCATTTATTATTAAATAACTAATGTTTGAGGTGGTGGGAAAAAATTATTACAAAATATAAAATACATGATGGAATATGAAAAAATATTATAAAATAATGTTTTCATAGTTCTTGAAAAATTAATTTCATTAAATTCCACCAATTTATTATCATTCTCTAAAATGATGATAATGATTCCAAAATACCCCACTTGTGCCCTCAAATCCAATACTCTTACTGACTAACCTATTTTTTTTACTCCATTTTGGTCAATCTTGATGTAGGATCTTCGAAAACATGGGATGTTGTTGGAGTGGGGCTAACATGGATCTTTGTCCATGCTACTTGTCGACACTATCTTCTTATTATCTTATGCTTTTATACTTTATTTTTTGGTTTCAAGGCTCTTAACTATTGAAGTGTTCTTATGTTCATTGGGAATATCATTCACCTTTTTGGATAAGGTTTTTTATGATACTTTTTGTTTGGACTCACATTTTGTTTTGGGTTCCTTCTTTTCCTGATAGATGAGGTCTCTAACATAGATGTGTCGTTGAAGACCTTTGATGTTCTAGTGTGCTTTAATTTCATTGAAAACGACGATGTGGCCTTCTTATTTTGTAGTGGTAGAAGAAGAGTGAAGATGAACAGTGTGCATATGGACCTTCTTTTTTGACAGGAGATGATGATGTTGATGGTTGTTGTGTATGGAAGCTATGTGATGTGAATGATGATGATGTGTTTAGTGGATATGACATGAATGTTGGTCATGGGATTCCGAAGATGGGTAGAATTTTTAATTTCATGACTGGGGTTATCGTCGTGTTCAACTTGTGTAATGGTGCATATTGTGAGATATTTTGTGGTCCGATGCAACAATGATGTCTTGTGATCATATTTTTAAATGATTTGAATTTTTAAATTTTAATTTTTAAATCAATAAATGAATGTTTTTTATGGTTCAAACTTTCCCATACATTGCATTTTCTAATAAAATTTAAAAATGGATTCGCGTGCATATGGAGAATAAAACTCTATATGTGACTTATGAGTCATTTGATCATTTCATTATATAATCTAATAAATTAATTCAGTATTTTATTTTAATATTTTTCTCATAATCTTTATTTGATGTATTGAGAGAATATATTTTTTGAAGAGTATTTTCATAATAACATCCCAATCCATAGAATATATTTCTTCCATTTTAATATATTCTAAATGAGAGTATACAATTTATCATCTTGGAAATATAATTGATAAAATTTTAAAACAAAATTGTCACGCACAAAACTCGATTAGGATAAAATATATCATTGATCATATAGATAAATTTCACATAAATTAGTTTACTGGAATATCCAAAAAAAGGATGGTATCATTGAAACATGAAGTTGACAATAGAGTGGATTTAATTTCATTGAGTGATTGACAGTTTGAAATTGTTCTCAGTATTGATTATATATTGTGATATATATGTGAATATTTTGAAGATACTTTTCACTCTATCTCCAATCCCATTTGATTTCCCATTCTCACAATCCATAAATTTTCCATCACACTTATTATTCACTCGGTTCCTTATCATTATATCAATCTACTAAAAGAAAAATTATAGTGTGAGTGTTAAACAATAATAAGCCTATAAATCTATCATTTGATAAATAAATGTATTCCAATTATATCATTTGACACATTAATTTCAGCATAAGATACTTTATATTAAAACTACATAATTTTTGGTATAACCTATGACACCCAATCCAGGTTTAACAATGGTTTCATTATATTTTAGTATATTTCACTTCATAAAATAATTTAAAATAATAATTATACCCTATAACTATACCTTTCTAAACAATCCAACAACTACCTAAATACACAATACAAAATTTTACCAGGACATCTTCTACATCTTTTAATAAATCACACGCCATAACCTATTGGATTAATGTATTTTGAGATTGCATACAAAAATGACTTAATTTACAACACTAAAACATTAATCTATATTTTTACATCACATGACCCCCAATAAATATAGGAATGGAAATAGAAGAAATTGTGAGAAGAAACACACAGTTAGGGGTTGAACAAGTGAGTTATCAATCAATTATCCGAAGTGAGAACAATATGGACATGTAGGTTTTTGTATCTGATCAATGTATATGAATAAAATATTAAAAAAATAATACCAATTGAAACATTAATCATTAAAATGAATATTTCATATATAATTTTCCATAACTTTTGAATGATGAATTAGAATGTGACACGTAACTAATAATGCTTTTAAATGTTATTAAACATATCTCTTAGACTCCCATAATAGTCGTGAATGGATCCATGTACTAGTAAATGAATTTAAAATAAATTAATCCATAAATAAACAATATAATTTAATTTGTAATGGAGTAAATGTTTTTAAATTTATAATGAAAAACAATAATTTTCCAAACATAACAACTTCATTCCATGAAGGTCATGTTACCCTATGGGTGTTTTGTAACACCACAATTTCATTCCCATTAATACACAAATCTATTACCCACTAAGGTCACACGTAAGACTAATGTATTTCCTCACAATACAAAATATGTTCATTTAGTGTTATTTTTTGTCACTTACATAAACCATGAAAAACATACAAGCAGTTCACCAATCCTAGCATTACTCTAAGATAAGGTCTATTAACTATAGAGTCTTTAATAAGGTTTAAATATAATATGAAAGGTTCACCTTACTAAAATGAGTATATACATTTACCATTTTCTAATAATTATTTTATAGAGCTGGTACACTCTATGAACTTTTATGCATTACAACATCATTTTGGACCCCAACCATCATGATCTTGTAGTACCACTACAAATTCATCTATGTATTATATTTAATAACATTTATTATAATCTAAACTCCGCATGAAATTTTCCAAATCATTTAACCCCATGGATCTCTGATAATACCATTTTTATATTCCATGTACACCATATGATATTAAATAATGGGATTACTTATCAATCTAGATTCTTTCACAATGGGTAGAAACATGTTTTTTTTATGTTTTCATCACTCAAAAACACCCATGGAAACATTCTATGACATAAAAAATCATAAAAATACCATTTTAAACGATCACCTAATAATGGAGTTATAATTAGGTATTCTCCTGAATTGAATTTCATAGCATGTTTAATTGGTAGTATGATTTACCTCATGACCTGTGGTGTATTCATGATTTTCCTAGGCAGGAAAATAGTGCCACCATACAATTATTGGCTATGTGGGAATGGATCCACCCTTAGACATATGACATGACCCATCTAAGGGTTGGAAAAAATATGATAAAATACTCTAATATAGTGAATTATAATAATAAAATTTATTTCATAAGAATCAATATCATAACAAAAAATCATATATTTCTAATATAGTATGTACAAATATAACGTGAATAAAAATGGTTTTTTGAAAAATCATATTTTTATGTTATCAAATAAATATTAAATATCCCAAAAATAAGATGACATGAATATGAAAAGTCCAGAATAATGTATATTAGTGTTGGCCTTGGCCACAACCACCTTCTATAACAGAATATGAACAGGGCATCATGATTCTCTTATGTGTGATATATATCATATTCATTTTCATAAGGTAGATAAAAACCGAGATGTATATATCCATTTCAATATAATGGGCTTGTGGTAATTACTATTATAATATAACAATTAATCCAAATACTTCATTTTGTATTGAAAACAATATAGTTATAGTTTAAATAACATTACCTCGAAAACAATTACCCTGATAATGATTTTATAAATCCTTTGGTGTTAGAAAGAAATCCAAAAATAGAATGGAAGGAAATAAGATACAAATAAATCACTCACAATAAATCATTACATGTTTATAACATTAATATAATCCATAACCATTAAAAATAATATGTACAATGTGGGTGAATTGTAACCTATTGGAAGTAGTGTTTATGACTCCCTTATGGACCCCATAGTCATCATACATAAGCCTCATAATATATAACAATATCATCCACTCTAGGGAATAGATATTTTGAACCATCTATTTATAATCTATGTTTCAAGAAGAAGCCAATCAAAAACCAATAAACAAACAGTTACCCACAATCAAATACATAAAATACAATATGACCATAACTAAGAAAAATGTTTTTAATAAAAATAATATTCCATAATTTCATGGAAATCCAATTTAAAAAACTGTTTTATAATTAATTTTATATTATCAAATGTCATTCATGGATACTCTTTTTTAATGGAAGAACATATAAAATCACTCTTTCATACACATTATATAATCATAAACATCACCCAAAGGTAGTTTCCCTCAAAAATAAAACAAAAAATGATACCTGAATAAAATCCATTATAAAAATAAATTACTAATGTGAGGAAATGTAAATTTCTATGTATGTAGTGAAACCTACCCCATGAATAAATAAATTCCAATATATTTTAAAAATATCACTAGAATTAAAGTTGTGAGACCCCAACCATCCTAATAATCCATTGAAACAATAATGAAATTATAAAAAAATAGTATGTTTGACTTAAAAATGCCTATTAGTGTTAGAACAAATAATTAAGATGATAAGAACATGGAGGGAAGGAATATTTATGGTAAAAATTACAAATAACATATTTATTAATAGTAATGGAATACACCAAAATAAATGGATAATCAAAAAAAGACCAAAGGGAAATTAAATCTAAGTCTGGTGTGACCTTTTTTTAGTGGGGGATTGAAATGAGGATGATGGTATATAAAAAATATTAGGGGTAATGTTTCTAAAAAATTCTATTTTTAACAAAATTATAAAAAGATCATCATTTGGAATTTGATTTTTTGAATCAATGTGAGTTACCCCTATCCAATTCCATATGTCACCCGATTTATATGAAGGCCCTAAATAGTTTGAGAAATAATATAGAGGAAATAAAAATGGAACTATCAAACTAAAACCCCATTCAAATAATTTAGAATATTATTATATAAAATGTTTTATAAGAGTTTTCTGGGGTTTAGGTTAAAAATGAAAAATATAAGGAAAGAAACCAGTGTGCACATTCAATGATTTGTTTGGGGTATCCATGAATCTAAATATGTTATTAAAATTGGTTGGAGATAATTAAATGTGTTATATTCCCCCATTGGTTTTCATACCATGTGAAACTATACTATAATCCATGTTATATAAGTTAGTGGATACAAATCACAAGCTGGTTTATAGTGTTGTTTTGGAAAACTATGTGGCCAAAATTTTTGGAATTCTTATAATTGTAATAAAAATATACTTTAAAAAATACCCATATAATGATTTATCATCCCTCTGCTTCATTTATCTCCCTCATTAAAACCCAATCACTACATCCCTTCAATCCTTTATCCAAATGGTTTTATGTTTATTTCCCTTAAATTTTGGTGGATTCCATCATGTTTTGTAGTGGAATATTATTTATTTTCCCTGTAACATTTCATCACTTTTGGGTTGTCTATATTTTATTTGGTTTTGTAATCACATATACCATGGAATATATAATACTATTTATTGGGGGTGTGGTTTTATGGTTTATTTGGATGCTTATGTTAGTGGGGGTCCCTAACATCCTCCAATTTAGCAACATTTTTTGAAGAAGTATCAATTTCACAATTCGTGAGGTAAGTGTATCAATATACATGGAATATGCCTTCAGGTTACCTTAGTTCATGGATTTAAATTTAATTTTTTTTACAATTACTCTCTTGATTTTTTATACATATTTTACTCGTTTTATGGTTATGATTATCTTGAGTGTTCAAGATAATAATTTTTGAAGGTCTCACCTCAGAAAAAAGTAATCCTTCATTATTTCTAAAGAAATTATTTTTTGGAAACTCTTATTTTCAATTTTATTTTCTTGATTATTTGATAGATGTATTTAATAAAATGAATAATTTATTTTTTATTTTATAATTTTATGACAAAAATGCAATAATGTCATTAAATGGGTGACATTGTGTGTTTGGATTTTAGAGTGGGTGTTACTCAAGTCATAAGTATTAGATGAATATATTATGTTATTTGTTTAGTTCATATTCACATATTGGGATATATTTTTAGATTAACAGGGGTTAATAAAGTGATTTGTGGGCTAGTCCAAAAACCTAATTTCAATAAGTCTGAGCTCTGTTGTCTTGTACACATTCGTTTGATTGGTATAAGATTACTTTAATGTGATGCAATTATATAAATTTAATTGATCACATTGTATATAAATTATTTCCTTATTTTATAAATCTAATTATATTTTAAAGCTAACAAATTTTGGAAATCATTTTAAATAACGTTTGTTTCATGATATTATATTTAAACAATAACTATATAGTTCAAATTATAAAAGCTTATATATAGATTGATAATTTTATAAAACAAGGATTTTCCAGACACCATGAAAATTACCTGTGAAATTTAATGACTTGGTACTATATGACACAATTTATGGAAAAGGGGCTACATTACATGTTAGGGAATTTGGATACTATCATTTTCTTCCAAGATATGATGTTTTGTTGGCCAAGGGAGACACAAAGATAGTTTTTTCTAGCATCATATTTTCAAAACCATGTCATTGAAGATATTTTAATATTTTTATGAATTGGAAAACTTGATTCAAGTGAAATTATAATTTTCAAGTTTATGCATGAAATATATAGACATCATGTTTTAGCTATGTATGAATTATTGTTGTACTATTACTAATTATGCACTATTTTGGGCATTTTTTATAAGGCCCCAGCCTTAAACCTTACTTAATCTTGAGTTATTACAAGATTACACATTGAGGATATTTTCGGGATTAGAGTTTTAGAGAATTAGATCATAAAACTTGCATTACATTACACATTTAAACAAAGTGGTTACATAAAGATAGTATTCATTTTTTCCCATCAATGAAACATATTTAAAATAAAAGAAGGATTCTTTCTTGACACTTCCTTGACACTATCATCATATCATGTACCATTCCCTTGACCCGTGAAAAACATTTCAAAAAAACTCGGGATGAGCATAAAAAGCTCAGTATGGGTTATAAAAATATGGAATGGAAACATGAGTTCATATATACATAATAATGAAATCATACTTTACCAATAAAACATAAGCACTTTAATATACCTCATAAAATCATGAATAAATCATAGAAATCATAAGACATAAAGGTAACTTGAGGCATTCATAACATTCTTACGTAGGGAGTAACCCTCTTGGTTACGTTTGGAATACCCATCACAGTATATACCCTAAATCTCTTTGGAGAAACCTTGACGTTTCACTCCTTCACGTTAACCAATTCATTTGAGAGCTATATCGGGCTCACCCGCCCTTATTTTATCACGGAACCACTCGTCTTCATAATAATGACCTAGAACCTCAACATAATCGTATCACATAAAACATGCATATAGGAAACATAACATTTCCACTTTTCAATCACAAGATATCAATCCAACACATTGATATAAAAACATTATGAAAACCATTTTCAATACCAAAACAAAATAAAAGTAAAACATGGTATTCATTTTTCTTTAAAAAAAGGTATGGCTTGTAGAGGAAGCCGAAACTCAAATAATGGTCACGGCGGCGGAGAAGTCGTTGTCGCCGCATACGTATGACAAAAACATTCCATTTTGTCGTTTAGTAAAATGCTTCGTATAAAAAATATTCCTTTTGGATAAACATAAAATTCAAAGGGGTTTATACACCGTATAAAAGAAGGTCTTGTATAAAACAAAATATGCCTCAATGAAAGGAGATTGAGACGAAGTCCCATACCTCGGGTCTGACTTCACTCGGTCGTTCTTTAATCTCCTGAATAATGAAGTTGAGTTAATTTATACTTGTTTAATAACATTTTTCAAGTTAATTATTCATTTTATATCACTTATTTCCATGTCATGAACACTATGTAATTATTTATGTTAATAACGGTCATTTTAACGATCATTGGCACTTGAGTCAAAAAATAAACCCTTTATAATTTAAAGTTGTTCATGTATCCATTATATAAAGAATGGTATTCATGATGTAGATATCATATATGTCATCTATATCCAGTACATGCATGAATGAATAATATTACATAATTATTTGGAGGTAATAAATGAAATTCACCGTTCATGGAGACGATAAGTCGTACGTACGCATGAACGATAAATCATTTCTATTTCGTATTTTATAGAATGGAATCATAATGATATAAAGGTAAATTATAATTCCAGTGTAATATCATATATAATATCATAACTCCATCCTTTACATGTCTCACATATGGTATTAACGAATCAAATCACTTTGAGGGGGCGATAGTCCACACTTCCTTAAATGAAGATATCGCGTTTACCCATAATGGAAACCATAAAGGTATTCCCAAAATGTAAAATACAGAAGCTTAAGGAAAACATAAACATATTATATATCATATATAAATATAGATTCATCTTAATGTCCACCTTTGAAGGTGTTAAATTTTTTTTGAACAATCATCATTTCGGGAGGCAGAAATTCACCATCCACAGAAACAGTATGTTCTTTAACCATTATATGTAGGTGTGTGTAAGTGTAGCTCGAATACATCTTATAAAAAACTCCTAGTATATTTATGATACTGTATTTGTTTCAAAAGATATTAATAAAAAGAGTTTAGGGGGTTGGAGAAGTAAAATAAAACAAAAGGACTCAAGTGAAGACATTACCTTAAAATCGGGTAACTCCCTTTGGTTTGAGCTCAAAGGATTCCTTGGGAAGACTTCTGCCCAAAGTGTGTCTTCGAGGAGTAATAAAGGGAAGTGGAGAGACAAAATGGGCAGGGTTTGGTCGAGCCAAAGGCTTTTGATGTGTGGGTAAGAAAGTAGAGGTTGGGGCCTTTTATAAGAGGAAAGGAGGGGCACTCTTGGAAAGTAAAGAAATGTTACTTTATTTTAAAATGAGTTTCGGATTCAAAAGGTCCCAAATTGATATAATTCTAAGATAAAGTGATAGGGGTTCGAAATATACCCATCCAATAGGTTTTTGACATGTGTAGCTCATAGATGTTACATTATCTTTTCATTTTATTTAAATCCTTTATTAATGAGGTAATCGCTGCATCATCATGATGTCATTAATAATTTAATATATTTAATGTCTAAAAATTATTAAAAAAAAAATCATGATGTAAGAAATCTTTTTAGATTTCTAATTAATATTTATAGTAACAAATATGACTTGTATAACCCCATGTAAAAATTGTTTTAGTAAAACATCTCAAGTTTGTGTCATTTTTACTTTTACATTAAATAAAAAGTTATTTATGTCATTTCCCAACCAATGTGGCTCCATGGGGTCCCCAAGTTGACCCATGGATTTTATTGGTCGGAAATGACACATCCAATGAGATTATGACATGTGTCAAGCCCATCTCATATTATTAAAACATTATTTTTACCTTAAACTACACTAATTACCTCTAATCGCGATTAAAAACCTAAAAGTTACTATTCACCAAAAAATTATTTTAATCTCATTGAACCACATTTTACTTCTAAATGAAAACCATTTATGTTGGATTTTTGAAAATCAAATCACAGAAGTGGTAAAGTTTCATTTAAATGAAAAATCAGTTTCTTTACCTACCACTTAGTGGTTTCACTATTCATCAAAAATTGATGTTTTTCAGAAAAATACCAAAACTTCACCCTAAGATATATTTGATATTCTGAATTCTAAAATGATTTCTATTTTACAAGATTCAAAACATATAAGTTTCATTAATTAATTTAATATTTAATTCCCACTGTCAGAGCAAATAGCGTGTTTTTATGAAACAATAAGTTTCAAAAGATTGACACTAGTTTAAGTCCAATTTCATAGTGAAAATAATTCCAATTTCCACTATTGGATTAAATGGTAAAAATATATTCTAATTTCCCTTTAAAACCAATTAAAAAGATAATATAATCATATAAATAAATTAGATTAAAAAGCAGTTTTGATGTAACATGCAATATTTTTCACTATTCATTAAAAAAATGAACATTGTCAGAAAAATACCAAAAATTCACACAAAGTAAATTTTGATGTCCCAATAAAAAATAATAAGTTTATTTTGACAAACATAGCTTATAAAATTTTCATAAGATATATTTAAAAATGGTTTTCCATCAAAAGGCTGTAAAACAATCTTTTAAAAATATTAGTGTATTCCATGCTTAAGATTGGATTTATTTTCATTTTAAGCCTCTAAAACACTATCTAATTAATTAATAGACATAGATAAAAATATCTATTATTCATTACTTACATGGGATGTTACATTTTTACTATTAGTATATCTATATTTGATGGTATTGTTATCCTATCCGTGATATGGGCATAAAAGATCTTTGACAATGAAACAATTTAGACTTATTCAATCTTATTACCCTAGTGAAAGTATCTATCATGAGGAGTTATGAAACATAATTCAAGATATGTGGTTGAACAACCCAGGTGACATTGTATATTGACCAGGGATTTAGCGTTACACTAATAGAAATAACATTAAAAATAAAACCCTAAATCATCCAATCAATATTCATTAGTAAATCCAAAAAAATATTGACCCCCACATGCATAAAAGGAATGGAGGTAGAGTAACTCTAACTAATCAGGCTGGTACTCTATCCTTTAGATCTCATGTCACGAAAATTTATGTACATCCATGAAAAATGAATTCAATTTATTATAAATACCATGATATGTAGAGAACATTCATCCATTTAATGTACAAAAATACCATATATCTATTATCCCAAATTTACAAATTAATATCCTCATAACAAGATTTAAAAATTGATAAATCTATGTCCCATTCCTTTATTATATAATTTTCCAAAATACCAAAAAATATATAAAATAATTTATTTTCCTATAATTATAAGATATAATATTCACATAAATCTTTTTTTATATAGTTTCAGTAGATAAATAGAAATGTTTCATTTTCACATCATCATTAAATTCATGAAAAAGTAGCAATAATATTTTTTTATACAACATTCCACCACATGGATAAAATCCTCTTCATCACTTGTACTTGAAGAAAGGATTTTCTAATGAAACCAAAAACCATATCCCCAATTCAAGCTCATCCCATGGGATCTAATTTTTTTAAACATAATTTATTAACTTATTTTCAAGGGAGCCTCATGACTCATGAAATAAATTTCTCTATAGCTTCCCATGTATATAATTCATTCTGATATAATTGATAAAGATACAATGAAACAAATATTCTTCATTTTAATCTTCAATAAAAATTTTATACTATGAGATTAAATACTTAATCCATCTTTGTTCACATCCCTACTATTTTATTATCACACATAAATAATTAAATGTTACGCAACACCTTTTATTCTTTAGAAAACCAAAAATCATTGTGTTATTTGTATTCGATCACGTCCTCCATTCAACTAATTCATATACATAATGGCTAGTCTGAAATTTATTTTAACATATACGGACTTCAAGTTGTTTTAATCGGAATTATTCTTGGGAAACAATTCAATTAAACATTATTATTCTATAGTGAGGAACCCACTAGAGTAAATCCTATTTATATTTATTCCAATCTAGAAAATCAAATGCATCTATGTTTTATTAGTTTATTATATTTCATATTTCATCTACAGATCCCGGAAAAACAAGTGATACATGGTTCATAAAATTTAATTAATAATAAAATTTTGAATAAATAAATGATAAATATAAAAAATAATTCCACATATAATCTATGAATTTTGTTATGAAATCACCTACACATAAACCACTTGATTTTCCATGATAAAAATAACTAAATAATTTCATGAAATCCAAAATAAGATGGTTGAAAAATATTAATCTTTAATGAAAAAAAACTATATATTTGGATGATCATATAACATTAGATATGAATTATATCCTCAACTACTCACCTTTCCAGAAATAGAATCTACCGATTTATTTTTCATTTATAACTTAATTGATGATTTTTTTCTTAACATCCATTAAAATAATTAAAATTATCTTTTGTATTCATTCCCATTTTTGAACTATCATTATTGAAAAATTTATTTCATCGCTCATGATACATGTTATTGTATTTAAGGATAAATATGAGAACTGTAACCCTATCCATATAATTCTAATGTATCTTAATCTATTCGTAAATAGGAATAAATAGATAGTAACCCTGATATATAACAATAGATGTCAAGATAACTATGAGGATTTTAAATTTTTAAAAATAATTTTATAAATTATTAAATCTCAAAAATTTGTTAAAATATATTTTACAATTCATGATACATGATTAAAATCATAATAAAAAAATCTCATCCTCAAAATTATATATCACAATCCTATAATGTATAAAATTATTCCATATTTATCTTTAGGATCAAAAATCCTAAGAGTATGTATAATGAAATACCCCCTTATTTTAAAAAATAATTCACCTCTAATAATATATCTTTCATAACCTTTTACCATATTTTAGTTATTTTTTAAAGGTTATCCATAAATGTACAATAAATATAATTTTAAATACTTTGGTTTTATTGAATTTTTTCCTTTGAAAATTAATAGAAATATTTGGGAGTCACCCTTAGAGTTGGAATTCTATTTGGGTGTCTTGAATGTAATTAATTAATATATTAAAAATATTAAGATGATTACAATCATGAAAACCAATTTTCTCATTGTTTTCTATATTATCATTGTATCAGATGTCTAATAGAAAATATGAAATCATTGTTCATTTCATAAAATTGGTTGTAACCTAAGTGTAGCCTATTCGTGGTCAACATTAAATGTTCTCCAGAAATCATCCATTTAAGGGTGTTCTTAATTAAAATAAATAAGTAAATAATTTAATATTTTTTAAATTGGATAACTAAAATCCTCTATAAATAACCAATTATAAAAAAAATCTCTATGGTTATCCACATAACCTTGGTAGGATTCAAAAAAGTGGAAAAATTGTTCGTTATCGATTGATCAGAATTACAGAGTGATGGATGATCAGAATATGGTGGATTAAGAGGTAGTAAACACATCCAATCGTATATATCACTATGAAACATGTTCTTCACCAACAATCAATACTTTGTAAGGTAGGAGATTCCATTTGTGGTTTATACCATTTTGGTTAACAAATTGAGCATAGAATATTATATGTTTTTATTGTTCTTGTGTTTCATACTATTATAATGTGACCCTCTAAAAAAATTCTGGTATTTAAATAAATTTATATTTGTTTATCCTGGATAATATACGTGGTTTTCATGACTATGTGATTTTTGGTGGATAAATCTTGTCCAACTAGGGTTATACAACTGTTTTAGTCAATTTATCCCATAGTTTTTTATGTTATATATCATTGACCCATGAGGTAATAGTTTGGAATTTTTAGTATTGATAAAGCACTATCATACAACCATATTCATTGTGGGTTAGTGAATAATATTTAGTATGTTGATTTATAGATGGATTGGAAAAATATATTGGCAACTATTCGGGTATATGGGTTCCATAGAGGTAATTTATATGGGAGATGCTACAAGATGCACCAAAAATCATTATCATAAGATTGAAATAAATTTTTATCCTTTATATATTTAGAAGCATTAGCCAAAGGCATTACCCTTTTATTTTATGTGGCTAAATGTATAATTTTTAGGCATTAAGGTTAGATTGGGAAACCACTTGAAGGATCTATGGATTTTGAAAAAACATGACTATACATCTTGTAATGAGGTGGAACACACACCATGTTCATTAGTATTTAAGTAGGATAAGGTTATTAAGATAAGTTAAGGATCACATGCATGTTAATAGAACCACACTCAATTTTTCATACCTTAGTAGCCCATACATGTGTCATCATTACATGTCCCAGGAATCTGGTTGGTTAGAAATTTAATATTCCAACATAGACACATTGTGTAGTTTTATTTCGATTGATAATTTGGGTACTAGATTACATTACAAGACCCATGGGTGGAAATATCAATCAGGTTTCATTAATAAAAACCATATAGGATGATTTGGAACATTGAGTGATGTATAAGGGAGTACATTACAAGGCGATGAGGCTGGGAATCACACTACGTGGACCCCCATAAACATTTTTTAATTTTAATGAAACTTCTCCCTCTTATATATCATTATTCATGGATCATATTTTATACATAGTGCATAATATCCTATGTATTTTTACAAATACAATGTGATGGAGTCATTTTTTGTGATACAACATACAATGCAAGGTGTTTTGATCTTGAATCATGTTCAAGAAATGCTCGATGATTATATTGATCATGGTATGATCATCATAGTGATTTCTGGGTTGGAAGATCAAATTTCACAGATGGGAGTGATTCCACCATATACCTCTCTTTCTATATAGTGATACCCCTAATATGCAGTAGATAGAGGGTATACATTTTTGTATGTGGTACACTCCTAACACACTATGGTGTGATTCCCCATCCTACGGAGTGGAACCAACATTGTACTAGGGTATTGGAACTATTTTAATTTATTGGATCACCATATAACACAAGAATTAGTTTCCACTATCTATCTATGTACTCAGTGGAAAACCTTATCTTGATAGGCTACAAGTCCTTTTTCACTACGTGGCACCCCTATCATCCAAGGGCCTTGGTCCACTGCCAATTGAGTATCACCCCATTTTTATAATAAGGACTTGGTAATTTATTTAAGAATGATTCTCCATTAAAAAATGGAGATTAAGAGAGGTTTGGGTCCCCTAAATGGATTTCATGGATAGACACAAGATGCTGGGTATCCGTGATGGACCTTTGGAGCTGATATAATACTCAACGACTTGGGATGGTCATTAGTGTTAGAGATCCCTTTTCTCTCTCATAAGGGTTACCTTTTGATAACACATAAAGAGATATAAATATCCCTTATGGGATTCATTTCAATATTCTTATAGATTTTTCTAAACATTTATATTTTTCTAGTTTTATGGTCTTCAATTTATAAGGATTCATAATCGGAATATATAGAATCACCCATGCATGGACATCCCCATCACATGTTATGTCTCATATAGACGATGGAATGTTCAATGTCATAATTGGTGGAACATAGTGACAAAGTAGATTCCATTGTAGTGTATGTTATTCATACGTGAATATTTTGATTCTTGGTATCTCATTTTTACTTTATTCTCCTTTTGATTATAATTATATTGTAGGAATTTTTAGTATTCCCTTATGTTTGTTTCATGGTTGGTTTATAATATATGTTACATTATTTAATTTTTACTCTATACAATTACATAGATATGTTGGGTTCTTGTGTAATGATGCAATAGTGAATGGCTCCATATTTTATACCATGCTTTTTCAAAACATACATGGATCCCCTAACATATTAGTGGAAAGGATGGGGTGAAAAAGGCATGGTTTCCTACCATCCAAGAAGGTCGTTGTTGGTTGGCTCATTATAGGTAGTCATCAATGAAGATTATTCCATAGGATGGTGATAAGTTTTTTCCATTAAAATGAATTGGTTTGGACATAGTGAAATGATGAAAAATTGAGTTGAGTGTGGATTTTGTGCCAGAGAATCATGTTTTGGTACAAAGGATATCATATACATTTACCTGGACTCTAACTACCATATTACTGAATTAGAATACTGATACAGTGAGTATAAGGAATATTAGTACAAGCATCATGTTAGAAAAAATTCCTTTGGAATTACTATTTTGTTACATCAATATATATATATAAATATTTATAATCTTATATTACAATGGTATGAAGTGATCATTTTCAGGATTCGTCCATGATGACAACCAACTAGGTAACAGATTCAGGATCATTATGAAAATAAAATGATTGATGATCTCTTAGTTCATTGTCCATTTTATGAGGGCATTACTCTATGATGGCGGGAAGTTGTGCACCCACCAATTGAGAAGTGGATATTAATGGTATTTCAAGATAATGATTCACATATGATAAATGTTCAACATGAGTTTTAAAGCCATGGAACACTGATATTCCTTATAGGTACAGATCCCCAAGAAAGAGATGATAGAGATTAGTTTGTGATCTGAGTCATCATACTTTCATATACCCCAACTGATCAAATAGTTTCAGTGTAATCAAGTCTTTTTATAGAAAATAGGTAATTCATGAATTCCAGTCACATAGAATCATTATTATATGACTCTAACATTGTCTAAATTCTATAAACTATTTCATTATGTTTATTAACCCACGTGATTGCACTTAGTTGGGATCTACAAGTGTCTAGATCTATTGTATAGGTAGATTCTTGTTGCAGATGATTACATGAGGATCAATAACCATTCATGGAACTCGATTTCCATCTTGTAATTTAGTTAATTGTGAGTTAAATTGTTTAAGAAGGGTTCCTACATAGTAATTCATTATAGTGTGGTCCCCCTTTTCATTTCAACCCTTACTGGAGTTCAAGATCTGGATCTCTTAATGAAGAACTACCTATTTAGTGAATATCATGGAAGATAGAGCTAGAATTGGGTATCCTAGTGCTGAGTTGTAGTTAGAAGGTAATAGGATCACTTTGATATGGTCCCTAAATATGATAAATTCTCATGTATAGAATTGGTTAGTTAGAGATACAGAGTAGGGTTCAAGAATATTTGCTTATCATAACATGGTGGGATGATTCTATTCTAATGATGGGGGAGGTCACATGCCTTATGATTTCCAGATCCGTCAAAATGAGGATGTATGTCATGGAATAGGTGGATTTCCATTACGGAGGAAGTTTCTTGATCAAGGATCTCCCAAGATTGTTCTAAGAGTCCCCCAGGGAGGTGGTGATGGTAGAGGATTGGGTGTAGATATATAATTACAATATAATGGTTGGAGAGACACTGTGAGATACTCCCATCTCTACCACTATGTGGCCCACTCTAGGAATAAGGGGATGGAGGTTATGGCCCCTGGTAGTTTCTTTTGATGGATTTTAATGTATTGGGTACTCCTAAAATAATCATAGGTATGATCTATTCTTATCCTACTCATATTCTAGTTTTTATATAAATAGTTAAATGTCATTACATATTCTCTATATACATATAGAAAGAGATGGAAAATCAATTTGATTTTTTGCCTAGTTGTTTTGGATAATGGTTCTCATGGGTAACACTTCTTAAACATCTCTTATCTCCCAATATTATGATCTAGTGCTTGTTTGAGAGAGTTTATTATGAGATCCATTGATTACCATGATTAATCCTTATAATTTCATCATGGATATAGACTGGTGGTTCCTATTTTGGGGCCAAATTGATTTTCATGAAAGATGATTTGGGTACTGTTTTTGAATATGGGATGTTATTATCCTTTATGGATGATGGTGATTTAATTTTTGAGTGAGTGGGTGTTGTCAGGAGGTTTCTTCTACCCATCACCCATCAATTAAATATATTATCCCTTACTGTAATAGGATATTCTATCATTTGGATTCCTTAACCAGTGGAGGAAATTATGGCTTTCATCATCAAAAAAATTTCAAGGATACATAAGTGGTGGGAGATGGAATTGTACATTGACTTTCCCTACAAGGCTACACCAAAATATTCTACGACATATCAGATGTCCCCTAGAATTATTTGGGAGATTAGGGTGATGTTTGGAGGACTATTGTGTGAGCGGTTTAATTATATGATCTGTGTCTTGATATGAATATATATTACTTTTTAAATTGTGGATTGAAGTATGAGGCTTTTTATTGACAATCATCACCTAATCTAGTTAAAGATAAAAACATGATTCACTTACCTTTGATGGACAATATGTTTGTTAATATTAGATCCAAGAGTTGGTTCTCAATGATTCATATCATGTCCTAAAATGACTATTTGAGGGTTTAGGTGGATTCTATTTTCAAATTTAATTCTTATTTCACTACATTCACTATGATTTCTTAATATTTTCTTTCAGTGTGACGAACTCTCTCTCATTTTTTATAGCTATGTCAAACTGAATATTACAAAATATAATTTAATGATTTGTTTTAGTCTTTATCAATGATAGTTTAATTTACTATACATTAGTATAAGATCATGAATATAATTTACAGATTGCCTTAATATTACATAATGATTGCTAATAATATGGTAGGATTTCAATATTTTGGGTTTGGATCCACGAGGTTCACTTTTTGAGGTATGGGATTTTTTTACCATGGTTTATCTATAGTCCTATAAATGATTGATGAAACACATGGGCGAAAGCCTCCTATACGATTACTGGTGGTGCATAGATTCCATTGCTTGGTGGGGGTACTACAGAAGGTTCATGGAATACTTCTCCTAGATTACTGACCCTTTTATAACCACTAAATAGAAAAAAATCTAATTACCTAGACAGAGTAGAATTATATATATATCAAGGAGTTGAGTCTAAGGCAAACCAATTATCATATTTTGAGACTAATTGAGGAGAGAGTGCATTATGTAGTGTTTTTTAGGCCCTTACACAAATTATGGTGTTAATTTTATTCCATTGGTATAAAGTGATCACAGATGGTTAAAGGATATTGATACCCTATGATAATAAAAATGTGACTCTGGACCAAGTTTCAGTAGAAGTAGTCTTTTATATTTATATATGGAGGAAAACCCTTATGGGTGAGCGTTTTTTTATATACTCAGAGCACCAATGTGTTAGGTACATCTTCACTAAGAGAGATCATAACCTAAGTCAAATGTGTTGTTAGGAGTTCCTATATGACTATGACATAGAGATATTCTATTCACATGGAAATGGAAACCTAGTAAAAGATTCCCCATGTAGGATGTATTATAAGAAATTTGTTAATAATTATTATGATAGTTTTTCTTCATTGTAGATTATAGAAACCCTAACCTTTCATACACTAAAATAATGTTACATTTTCTTAATTCTTAAAACATTAGGAAATCCATCGTCCAAAGACCATATTAGTATTGTATCATTAGAAACAATGAAGGGGGTAAAATAACACTACATATGTGAGCAATATTATATCCCACAATGGTCATAATGACAAGAACCCTCCATAGACACATCATAATTAATACATATCATGATAAATAGGTGAGTGAAACATAAAAATGGGTGAGATCAGATTCTTAGTAAGGGTAATCAATGGATACATTTAATCATAAGTATGAAAATAAGACTTTGAGAACATGATCATAACATTATAAGATCATACCACGTAAATCATAAGATCATAAACATGAATCAATGAATAAATCATGGTAGCTCATAAGATATAAATCATAATGAAATAATAAAAATAATCCATTAAAGAATAAAATATGAAAAAAATATGGAATTTTGGTATATGCATAAGCATATAATTTTATTTCCATAGTATCCAATTCATCATTTCTAATACCATCTTGTAATTATGAGTTTACTACCCATAGAATATTGGTTGTCATGGTTCACTCCCATGGAAATCATAGTAGTATGGGTTCACTCATTATAATATATTGGTAGTCTTGGTTCTCTCCCATTGCCATATTAGTATTCAATGTTCATTACAATGACCATTTTCCTCTATCTCATTAGATATCCATCATACCCAATGAATTAGAGGGTGTTATATGTTTTACCTATCACATAATGGAATAATATATACATGTTTCTCAAGACAACTAAAAAATATATCATAACCCATGAAATGAAATGGGTATCACAGAAGTGTAATCACATCATAACCTGTGGAAAAAGATATTGGTTTCATAATCATTTCATCAAAATAATAACATCTGAAAGGGTAATAGAATTCATAAACATATGACCTGTGAAAGATAAATGAGTTTTATAAACACATAAAATGTTAAATAAAAACATGTTTCTTAAAGACCGTGTAAATTTTTAATAACCCATTTAGATAAATAGTATGAATTAAACATTTAGATAATTTTCAATAAAGGCATGACTAACATCAATGGATGTCAATATAGATGGAAAATAAATTTGAAATATCTGTCAATAATCATTTCTTGGGGAAAATATCATTTATTCATTAAAAAATTATTTCAAATGCATAAATTCATTTGAAATTAATTTTTTCAGAAAATAACATTGAATAATTATTAGTAATAAATGAAATCATTTTGAAATAATTTTTCCTATTAAAAATTTTAATAAGATTCAATACATTATAAAAACACGTTTCTTTGAAAAACATTTAATCATTAAAAGAAATTATGGAAACTTTTAGAAAACCATTTCATTGAAAAAAAATTGAACAAAAATAAATAAATCGTGAAATTGTTTTCAAAACCAAATCATCGAAAATACTATGAAAACCTATAAATAAATCAAGAAAATGTTCTGAAAATCATTTCTTTGAAAAAAACATTGGAAAATTTTAAACAGATATTGAAAACAGTTTGAAACTATTTATCTTAAAATAAAATTGAAAACTTATAATGAAATATTGAAAAAAATTGAATAATTTTTTACATGAAAACATTTGAATGATTCTAGATATATTTTGAAAACCCTTTTTCACTAAATACATTAAAAATAAACTTGATAACATTTTCAAACCCATTTTCATAAATATTAATTTAAAATAAAGAATTTGTAAAATATTAGGAAATAATTTTCTTAAAAAAAATTAATATTCTAAATTAATCTTCAATAGAACGATGGTCTTGTTGGAGGGTAAATCCATACATTTCAAAGGTTCCTTTTTTACTGTAAAATGATTAGAAAAGTGCCTCAGCTAAAGATTGACAATAACATTACTTTTAAAAAAAAGTTTTAAAAATGCAAAAATGTTTAAATTTGTGATTTAAATATCATATGATTTTTTTAGAATAATTTTGGAATCCTTTTAGAAAATATATTTTTGAGGGAACACAAATTTCGGTCCAAAGAGAGAGGTAAATGAAGACATTCATTAAAATATACTTTCTAAATCACATTATATAACAATGGGTGACAAAATGGTACCAATATATAAATATATAAGTAATAAATATAGAATAATAAAATTCATGAGTTTTATTGAGATATGGATAACATAATTTCATCAATTTAATAATATTCATAAATAATCTCGAAAAGTGATGAGGTGGTTTCATTAAACTCTTACCACATCATAAAATTGATCATTAGTATACTTTTATGAAAATTTAATTAAATTATTCTTAAAATATCATTAATATTAAGAGATTCAGGATATTATATTTCAATCCAAATACATACATCTCATGAAAAAATAGAGGTGAAAGACATGAATTGTGTCTAAAAGAAGGAAAGTTGAGACAAAATAATTTCACTAATTTGGCAACATTTAAAACATAGTTCCCATGATAAAAATATATACAAATTTAATTTTAAATACACATAAAATTAATTATAATAGTCATATAATACAACAATGGGATGTATTAATGACATAAAAATGGAATTTGTTGTGAATAAATAACGTAACAATTGAAAATATAAAGTTGGATGAAATTCCCATACCTTGTGTCTTGAATCTCTTCGTACTTTTACAAAACTCCTATATAAAAAATATAATATTATTATAAATCTGTCAAATAAAAATATTTTTATATATAATAAATTATATTTTTTGATTGTGACTTTATATTACAATCTTGGTAACAATTCTTTGTTAAGGTTTTACTTTGGGTAATATTCACATTGTTTGTTTCATGTGTCTTAATTTGTTATATCTTGTGTCCAAATACTTATATAATTATTTAAATATTGAAAAAATGAGATAAATTTCCATTAAATAATGTATATGTGTATTATAACAATCTAATGAATATATAATTATGAAATCTAATACACTATTTATAGAGATGGAAGATCGTACATACAAATGAAAAATGTTTCCGAATAATATTTTAATTGAAAAAAATAATGTAAATGAAATTTACATGTATATATATATTATTACAGAATAATTATTCTCTCAAATATCTCATATGGGTTCACTATACCCATCCTTAAAACATTCCATGTAGTGTGTGAACAAGTCACATCGCTTGGAGGGGGTAGTAGTCCACAATTCCTCAAACAAAATTATTATATTTAAAAAAAATCAAACTATAAATATTTTTATTGTAAAATAATTAATTAAGAACTAATAAATAATAAATATCATATATATCATATTTTATCATATTTTACATCCTAATTTCCCCTAGGATAAGTGGTAATGGGAAAATATACAATCATCACTTCGAGAGGAGGTAGATCATCGTAGACTTAAACGGTATGTTGATTACCAATTAGATTGAAGTGTGTGTAAGAGTAGATTTAAAATATAGAATAATATCATCATGGTATATTTATGATACTTTTTTATACATTCATGGAATAAATATAGTGGATGTGGTGGATAAAGAAAATAAAATAAATGAGTTTTGGAGAATTTGTTTCCTCTTAATCAAGTAATTCTTTTTGGTTTATGCCAAAGGTAGTACATGGATTTTTTTATACCCTAGGGGAGGTTTCTATGAAAAATTTAATGATGTTGGGAAGTTTATATTTCATATACTATCCAATGTTATGTTTTTTGAGAGGTCTAAATAAAGGGAGAGGTGGTGGCCCACTATAGAAATGGGAATGGACTCACTTGGTATTTTTGATAAACAGTTAGGTTTACCGATGATTATACATAAAAGAAGTCATACCAAACATAAAAAATAATCAATTATGGATTTATCATGGCCATATAATGGCTAGAAAATGTGTTTTTACAAGGTTATAGGTTTTTTGTGTTTTAAATTTAAGGATTGGTACTTTGTTAACATATTTTTTCTCTAAATTGCTGTATTTAATTTTATTAACATTTAATAATATTTCAAGTCATGAAAATTGACCTTATAATCCATTATATATTAATATTATTCCAAATATATTATTCATTTTTTCAAATTATAATCACATAAGTGGTTGAAATTAATTTAAAAATAGTCCCATTAACAGGGCGACACAACATGTTTTAAAAGTTAAAATGTCCAAAATATTACAAAATTTTTATTCCAAATTTAAAAGTTAAATTAATAATAATTACCTAAATTGGATAAATTTAATAAATTATTATCTAAATAAATTTAATAAAAAATAAAAATAAAATTTATCCTTATAAGTTAATTTGATGAAAATGGGGTTTCGTATAAAAATTATGTATTTGTATATATTCGTTAAAAAATGAAACCTTAGAGAAGAAAAAAAATATCCTAATAGAATATTTACATTTAAGATTCCAAATGATGTTTATTTTGAAATATTAAATATATAAAAGTTACAAATTTTTTATTTAAAATTAGTTCTCAATTAAAATTTGGTAAAACCACCTTTATAAAATATAGGGTTATAATCATAAAATTTGTTTTGTTATTAACATATATAATTCAAATCTTTTAGGTGATAATCAGAAATAATACTTTTGAATATATAACATATAAATTTAATTAATATAATTAAATATTTTAAATTTATTTATAGTTTAATTTATAATATATTATTCACATTAAAATAATATTTTAAAAAAGAATTCATTTATATTAAGTTGTTTTATATATAAATTTCTAATTTTTAGATAACCAATGAATTAAACAAAATATATAAATAATTTAGATAATCCAGTAATCTCCAATTTATTGTCCCTGTTAAATTTTATTAAATAAAAATATTTTAATAATAAATTATCTTTTAGTAACAGTCGATCATGCATGTAATATAAGATATCAAAGAATGTTAATGTTATGTGTAATGTAAGCTAACCATGGTGTTCTGTGTAGAGACGGCTAAAATTCTTGTTTTTTGAGCTCACGATTAACACTCTTTTTTATATAACACATGCCAGAAATAATTCATTTATTTAAAATAAATTCTTTTCTGTGTTGTGTGAAATGAAAAAAATAAAAAGATTCAATTAATTTTCAAAAAAACAAATAATATAAATGTTTCATTTTGCCCCTTAAAATTAGCTTCCCCCTAAAAATTCATCTGGGTATCAATGACTTAATATTTGATATTTACATTCATAGAAACAAACATCCTAAAATTGAATAATATCACTTCCTTTAAAAATGAAATGTTTGAATCATAACCGTACCTAACGTAACCTATAACTAGGGTTCTACATAGGTGAACATAATTTTAATGTTAAAATATGGACATGGAGAAAAATCCTAAATATTCATAGGTTGTGATTGAGGTCAGAAATAAAAAATAGGTGAATTATAAAAAAAATGTTTTGGGGCTTCAAATCATATTTCATTAATGATTGATAAGTCCATCTGTCAAAAAAAATTATGTCATTATGAAAAAACATTTTTTATCATTATCCTATATTTGAGTAATTATTTTATTGACATAGAATGTAAGGAAATTTTATTACTGGTTATGTTTCTATAAATAAAATTCATTCTTTTATTGTGATTTAATTATATCTAATACATAAATTATATCAAGAAATCAACTTGCAGAAATAATCATTGATTCCAAAATAATTAAATACACATTTATCAGATATTAGGGACCATAAAAAATAAAATGCATAACTTTTTTCTTTAAATATTTATAAAAAATAAATATGTTAAATAAATGAATCTGAAGTCATATAATGTAACACTAATATTTTTTCACAAACCAGCCAGGGTACCCTAGTAACCCAGTAATCGATCTGGCCCTGACATACCTTGAGGGGCATTCCCGATCCCTATGGGTCGGTCACTAGCACCAAGCATCAAGCAACATACAAATGGGAACGATTTGTTCCACATGAATACGGAACCAACAGAAAACAAAACATTATTCATTATAAAAGAAACTCTACTGGGAGTAATGTACCAGAATTCAAAGATGCATAAAATTCACAAAGTACTACAGCCCATGTACTAAAAAAATGGGAAAACATCCCCATGGTCCCTAAGGACACCGCACACCAAGACCAAAACTCAACAGCTAGATCCACCTCCAAGAGATCCCTTCCATTTTCTCAATCCTAGAAGAAGAAATTCTATAAACAACCAAAGGAAAATGTAGGGTGTGAGCCTAATCCCAGTAGGATACCACAAATGATTCCATAATAGATTCCAAATATATATTATCTAATGAAAATCATTCAATTTTCAAATAAACAGGTTTGGGATTTCAAAAGCATATTTTAACAAAACATGGTATACATTTTCAAATGATGGAAAATTACTTTATGCGAAGGCTTTACAATGATGTAATATATCTAAAACAATGTCTTAAGTAAAAAAATTTATATAAAAGATTTTATATAAATTCAGAAGGTATGTAAAGTAGTTCAAGAGCATTGGTAGACATTTATATTACAAATTTTAATAAACAGGCGAGCACATGGTCATCTTCCAAAAGGTACGATAGTATTAACCAGATAAAGGATCCCACACACTTTATGTGAAATCATCAGTATGTGTATACACATGTCCCTATGACAATGTCCAAAGGACACTCATCACCAACCCATCGGGGATGTGACCCGCTGGAATTATGTTTTAGAATGATTTCGTAGCGTCGAGTGTATCCAAATAACTCACTAACTACCTATGGCTTTCATGCACTCTTACATGATGGGAGAACTATTTAAAGAATGCTTAAAATAAGATCAGTCCCATTCGTCCATTTCAAACGTTCAAATTTCATTCCATTTAAAACCAAAATTGGGTATATTCAAAACATGCCTTTTTCAGAAGATAAAACCAATGTGTTTCTATCAATTCATTTTATACCATTTTCACCAGTTTGAAATCCAATCAAGAATAATTCCATCATCACACAATTTATCTCCACAATTAAATTCAAAAATTTAATTGAAATCATTTCCATCAAATCCACAATTTAAATTGAACAATTTAAATCAAAACAATTTCCATAAACACACCCAATTCAATGGAATTGGGGTTTTCCAAATTTCCATGCCAAAACCATTTCAAATTTCATGATTAACTGGAATCGAGTTTTTCATCAATTTAATTGAAATAAAATTTGAGTAATAGAATTTAAATCAATAATTGAAATAAATCAAGAAAATACAACGATAATCAATTTGGAAATTCGGGATGGAACCACCTACCTTGATTTAATAATGGGTGTTATCCCAATGAGAAACCCCAAAAACTAAGTGGCACAAAGTTGTCGATCGAGCTCTGGATGTAAATCCGTAAAATCCCAACTTATATATCTTCTTCTAGCAAGACCAAGACCAAATCATATCAAATTTGGAATCAACACAATTAGATCTACCTGTAACGGGTGTAGATCTAAGAAACCCAGATAAGAGGAGAAGTAGATTTAAGTATATCTAAGAAACTGAACAAGAACGATCACATAACTCAAAAACCCGACATCGTTTCTCCAAGATAGGCCTTCGGATTTCCTCCAGAATGATGGGAGAAACCTCCTTGACCTTAGGATAGGAAAAATCCCTAGTTAGGGTCTCTTATGAGGAAAGACGTGCCACTTAGAGAAAAAACACGTGAGATCCACTTTTATTGGATCTCATTTAAGTGGTATCATTGTTTGCTCGCACGGTTAGACAAACCATGCGCTAACCATGCATTAGCCACTACCTCGGCAGAAACTACAAGCTTGGTTTGGCCGCACAGTTAGAAAAACTGTGCGCCACCCATCCAGAAGCTACTTCCTCTAAGACTAACTACGCACAGTTTGGCCGCACGGTTTAGACAACCCGTGCACCGCTCGTGAGACTTCCCCTTTTCCTCAAAACATTATTTAATGTTCTCCCGAATCTCCCAAGTCACTACTCTAAAATAGAGGTACTTAGAAACATTAAAAGTACCTGAAAACATAACGTGATGTTACAACCACCCCACCATAAGCCCTTTATAACCCTATAATACCTATAAAGAAACCTCCATGTCAATAATATGAGGCCACGGCTCTCTCATTACTGCATCCCTTTCCCACGTCTAATGAGAATAAGAACCATGCATCCATAGTAGAAAGACCAGAGGTATAGTTTTCCCACGTAGTCCCTTGGTCTCAGAATCAATAACCCAGACTGGTCGTCCAGTCATAGATAAATCTAGTTCAATCTAAAGATCACTCCAACTCAAAACATGAGATGGATCAGAGAGATAATTTTGCAACTGCAATACATGGAACACGTTATGTATCGACGTCAAATATTGTGGTAGAGATAGATGTCAAGAAACGTTCCCTACAGGACCAACAACCTTGAAAGGTCCCACAAAATGAGGAAAAAGCTTCCCTTGCCTCCCAAGACATCGATGAATTAATCAGGGTGAAACATTCAAGAACACCTGGTCACCAACTGAGAACTATAATGGATTATGATGTCGATCAGCATAATACATGTACCAACTCTGTGCTGTCAACATTCTCTGATGATTCAACTGGATTTTAGTTGTCGTCTCTGGGACCAAACTCGGTCCTACCAAGGAATATTCACCAATCTCCAACTAGCATAAAGGATATTTACAAGGATGGCCATAAAATTCCTCAAAATGACCCATTTTGATCGTATACTAGAAACTGTTGTAATAAGAAAACTCAACTCGCCCCAAATGACAATCCCATAACCCCCCAATGTCGAGAACATATGCGTGGAGAATATCATCAAGGATTTGAATATCTCTCTCTATCTGGCCATCTGATTGTGGATGGTAGGTTGTGCATAAACAGACATGAGATCCCAGTACCTCCTGAAGTCCTATCCAAAAGAGAGAAGTTAACCAAGGATCCCTATTAGAGACTATAGCAAACAGAACTCCATGCAAATGTACAATGTATTTCACATAGATATTTCCCAACTCCTCAACTTTGGTTGTATCCTGAATTGGTATAATGTGAACTGACATGGTCAGCCTGTCGATCAAAACCCATATCACATTGTTCTTCCTCTGGGTATGAGGTAACCCAACCCCAATGTCCATAGAGATTTCACACCACTTCCATGTAGGGACTGGGAGTGGTTGAAGTAAACCTGACGTTTTCTGGTGCTCGGATTTGACCAGCAGGCATGTATAGATACAATATACAAAATCAATAATTTCTCATCTCATACCTGGCCTCTAGAACAACCGCTACATTTCATAGAACATTTTCATTGTTCCTGGTTGCACAACCCACTGAGAGTTATGGCAATACCCCATCACATACTTCCTTGCCAATAACGGAACAATGTAACATCTTTGATAACATAGAACACCCTATTTGGAGAACGACCACTGAGTGTCGGTCTCCCCACCATAAAGAGAGTCCCTAATTATATGTAATTCACCATTCAGTTTTATTTCTTGAGGAATTAACTTGAGAAGAGAAGATGTTAACTGGACACTAGATAAAAAAACTTCATTCCACTTCAACTGAATTCTATTATGCGACTGATCAAAAATTTCCATCTAACTCCACTCTTCTGAATATTCTTTCACAACCTATGATGGAAATTGACTACTTAACGCACCTGCAACTACATTCCTCTTCCCCAGGTTATATCCAATTTCAATTTCGAATGATTTTAGGTACTCCACATAACGCCTTTGGCAGAGATTCAAATCTTTTTGAGTGAAAATATAACTCACTCTCTTGTAATCTGAATACACAGTAAACCTTTATCTATAAAGGTAATGTCTCCAACAGTTATTTGTGTGCATTACTTCTGCATGTCCAAGGTCATGGGTAGGATAGTTATTCTCATGAGGCTTAAGCTGAAGATACCCATAGGCAACAACATGATTACCCTGCTTGAGGACACATCCCAAACCTGAATCTGATGCATCCTAGAAGACCACATAACCTATCCCAGCCTCAAGAAGAGTTAACACTGACGTAGTAGTCAAACTATGCTTTATCTTAACACAAGAACACTAACATTCATCCTTCCATGAAATCTTCACTTCCTTTCAATTCAGACTAGTCATTGAAGAAGCTGTCTTTGAGAAGTCTTTAATAGAATGACGGTAATATCCCGTTAAGCCCATGAAGCTCCGAATATTGAAAACATTTCATGGTTGTTCACATGTCATAAAATCCTTAACCTTACCAGGATCAAGTTATATTCCTTGTTTTGATACGACATGTCCCAAGAATTTCACTTCCCGAATCCAAAAATCACACTTCGAAAGTTTCCATAAAGTCTGTGATTCCATAGAATACCCAAAACTATTCTCAAATGATACACATGATCCTCCTCAGACTTGGAGTAGACAAGAATGTAATCCTCAAATACTACCACTAATGTATCTAGATACTCACAGAAAACCTTGTTCATCGAACCCATGAAAACTATAGGAGCATTTTTTAGGAAAAAGGGCATAACAAGATATTCATAATGGACATACGTACTCCAAAAATTGGTCTTATGAATGTCAGGTTATTTAATCCCCAACTGATGGTAACCAGATCGATGATCTATTTTTGAAAACCATTTCTCCCCTTTCAATTGATCAAACAAATCATCAATTCATGGTAAATGATATTTGTTCTTTATCGTAACTCGATTGATCTTTTGATAATCAACACATAAGCGAAGAGAACCATCAGCCTTCATGGCAAAGAGAACAGGTGTTACCCAGGGTTACACACTCGGGCATATAAAACCTTTTTCAAGAAGATTGTCTAACTGAGACTTCAGTTCTTTTAGTTTTTCTAGGGCCATTCGGTAAGAGGGAAGAGAAACTGGTTGAGTACCTGGTAATAAGTCAATAGTGATATCATCCTATCCAAAGAAGTCCGAAGGAAACACGTCGGGAAACTCAACGACGACTGGAAGAAGAACACCACACATTGAATGTCTCTCTAGATAAAAATCAAATACTGATATAACTTTACCCAACCCTTGATAAGAGGTTCCAACTTTGCTTGTCCTTAGGTCCCATTCTCCTTGAAAAACAATAGGCACAGCACTGGGTGTAGTAAGGTAAACCCGTCGAAGATAACAATCAATCTGGGATTTATTGGAAATGAGCCAATCCATCCCAAAAATGACGTCAAAATATTTCATGTCGAGAACCAAGAAACTTGATGAATGAGGAAAATATAATTGAGAGAATACACAAGAATGGCTATGGAGACCCTTACCTCTCATTGTACCAATGGGTGTAGTAAAATCCATCACATAAGGTAAAAGCTCCATAGGTAGATTAAGAAGATTAACAATACGGGATGAAAGAAAAGAGTGAGATGCACCCGTATCAAAAAGAGATGTCACTAATAATGAAGCTTTATTAATGGTAACTCTCATAGTTTTAGGACCTGTATCCGCTACCTTAGGCGACTCTTCCACTTTGTGAAGAAGCTTCATTCCGGATGCCTATGGATGGAACCATTTTTTACGTGAAGAATTTGACTACCCCATAGTTTCTGGAGGTGCTGATGATCCCGTTCTTCTACGTGGAGTAGTGAAGTGATGGAAGAATCACTGTAAGTTCCCTAAATTCCTTCATGTGATACAGTTTTTGGGTGCCTCATTTCAAACCCTCTTATAATTTCATGGATTTCCACACTGATAGCAAGTCAAATAAACCCCCTTGTTGCTACCACATGTATAGAATGACTCTGTTGTCGAGAACTGCCATGAGAAACATTGCACATCCATTTTCCTTTAAAAAAACCAACATTTCCAATAGAAGGGAAAGGTACTTCCTTTAACCCTAAAATTCCTGAAAATTCCATCTCAACCATCATCGCCATATCTAGAACATCGACATAAGTGTGTAGCATCAGTAAGAATACCTAAGAATGGATATCTGATCGAAGTCCAAACTAGAATCGGTGAGCCCTCATCTTCTCATTAGATACAATCTCAGGAGAAAACTCTACCAACTCTGAAAAGGGATTTGATTACTCATTTCATGGTTTTGTTGGCCGAATCAATCTTGAAAAACTCCACAGCCTCAGCCAACACCATTTATTGTGGATAGAACTGGTTAGTGAAACAATCCCTAAACTCTATCCACTCCAAACCCTCATGTTTGTCTGCCATCACCATCGTGTCCCACCATCTCTGACTTGGTCCTTCTAGCACGAAGGTGGAACACTTTACCTTGACCACAACTTGTGTCTCCAAGGACCAAAAAAACGTTCAATATTACTCAACCATTTCTCACCATGTTGAGGGTCCATGGAACCATTGAAAACTGGTGGATTCTGGAATAGGAACTCTTGGGAACAACTATAGAGAATCTCACTATGAGGAGCTATAGCTGGATCCCGAACATGAACTAGAGCTGGTGCTTGTCCTAGAGCTTGGACAGTGCGAACAATCACCTCGACCAGACTCAGATCCACAATAGTACTCGCTTCCTGAGATTCAGCAGCGGCCTCTTTTAGGATATGATTCCCACATCTTCTCGGATGCATGATGCTACACATCATAAAATGACACTAGATCAACACTCAAACATAGTAACCTGGAAAACTATTCTTAATAGAAGGGATTAAAAAGATTTTGATTCTTCTCTATCCAAATCAAAATAGGGAAAATACTATAATTAATCCATAAGTCATATTTCCCAAACCAACCCTGGTGACTTAAGGTTCATTGTGGTGAGAGCTAGCCAGGCACTCAATCACAACTACCTCATAATTCCCAACAAGAATACTAAAATATATACTGTCATCAATGAATGATGCATAAAATCCTTTGATACCATATTCTCTTGAATCATCCCGGGTACCCCGGTAACTTGATAACTGAGCTGACCCTGACATACCCCAAGGGGCATTCTTGATCCCCACGGGTCCGTGACTAGAACCTTGATTCGTAAAACATACAAGTGAGAATGATTTTTTCCACAAGAATGAAGAAGAAATAGAAAACAAAACAGTATGCATTAAAAAAGAAACTCCACTAGAAGTAATGTACTAGAATAGAAAGAGGCATAATATGCCCAAAGTACTACAAATCAAGTACTAAAAGAATTTGAAAACAGCCCCAATGTCCCTAAGGACACAACACACCCAGACCAAAATTCAATATCTTGATCCACCTCCATGAGATCCCTTCCCCTTGCTCGAACCTGGAAGAAGAAAGTCTACAAACACCCAAAGTAAAAAGTAGGGTGTGAGCCAAATCCCAGTAGGATACCACCAAAGATTCCATAATAGAATCCAAATATAAATTATCTAATGAAAAGATTTAAATTTTCAAATAAATATGTTTGGTAATTCAAAAGCATATTTTAACAAAACAAGCTATACATTTTCAAATGATGGAAAAATTACTTTAAGCAAAGGCTTTACAATGATAGAATATTTCAAAAAAATGGCTTAAGTAAAACATTTATATAAAATAGTTTATATAAATTCAGTAGGCATGTAAAGTAGTTCAAAATCATTGGCATACATTTATATCTCAAATATAAATAAACAAGTGAGCAACATGGTCATTCTCCAAATGGTACGATAGTATTAACCAGTTAAATGATTCTGCACTCTCTATGTGAACTCAAAAAAATGTGTATATACACATCCCTATGACACTATGAAAAGGAGACTCATCACCAACCTGTCAGGGATGTGACCAGCCGCAAGTATGTTTTAGAAGATTGTCATAGCATAGAGTTTATACAAATAACTCACTAACTACCTATGGCTTGAATGTGCTCTTACATGACTGGAGAACTATTTTAAGAATTATTAAAATAAGACCAATCCCATTCTTCTATTTCAAAAGTTCCAATTTTATTTCATTTAAAACCAAAAAAGGTTTTATTCAAAACATTCATTTTTTACAAGATAAAACCAATGGGTTTCTATCAAATTATTTTAATCCATTTTCACCAGTTTGAAATCCAATCAAAGCTAATACCATCATCACACAATTTATTTCCACTATTAAATTCACCCAATTAATTGAAATAATTTCCATCAAATCCACAATTTAAATTAAACAATTTAAATCAACAAATTTCTATAAACACACCCAATTCATTGGAATTTGGGTTCTCCAATTTTCCAGGCCAAAACCATTTCAAATATCTCGATTCACTCGAATCAAGTTTTTTTATCAATTTAATTTAAAGTAAATTTGAGCAATTGAATTTAAATCAAAAATTGAAATAAATCATGTAAATACAATGATAATCAATTTGGAATTTCGGGAATGAACCACCTACCTTGATTTTATAATGGGAGTTAGCCCAACGAGAAACCCCAAAAAACTGAGCGGCATAACATTTTCGATCGAGCTCGGGATCTAAATCCTTAAAACCCAGACTTTGATCTCTTCTTCTAGAAATACCAAGACCAAATCTCATCAAATTCGGCATCAACACACTTAGATCTACCCATAACGGGCATATATCTATGAAAATGAGAGAAGAGTACAAGAATATATAAGTAGATCTAAGAAACCGAACAAGAACGATCACATGCCTCAAGAATCCATCTTTGATTCACCAAGAGAGGCCTTTGGATCGCCTCCAAAATGATGGGAGAAACCTATTTGACCTTAGGAGAGGAAAAATCCCGAGTTAGGGTTTCTTAGGAGGAAAAACGAGCCACTTAAAGGAAAAAATCCAAGATATAAACTTTTATATGATCTCATTTAAGTGTTCTCATGGTCTTCCTGTATAGTTAGACAAACCGTGCGCTAACCGTACGTTAGCCATTGCCTCCAATGACACTCAATGAATGATTTGGCCGCATGGTTATACAAACTGTGCGCCGCTCATGTGGAAGATACTTCATCCAAGACCAACTATGCACGGGTTTTCCACATGGTTTAGACAACCCGTGCACAGCTAGTGCGGCTTCCCCTTTACTTCAAAACATCATTTAAAGTTCTCCCGACTCTCCCAAGTCACTACTCCAAAACAGAGGTACTTAGAAACATCAAAAGTACCTGAGAACCTAACTTGATGTTACATATTTCATCATAAATAATTGTACTTAATAAATAATGACACATTAACCATGACATCACATATGCTAGTGGTAGTTGTGAAACCCATATCACCCTTTGGTCAAGGGTTCAAGACCCGCATCCTTTCTGTAAATGACTGGTTCTCACCTTATATACATGATATCCTTTTCAAAAACCACACTAATAAAATTTCAAAAATAAATATGATGGAAATCCATCAAATAAGGTTATCCACATAGTATCCTTTTAATAAAGGTTTTAAGTACAATCCCAGTACAGAAATACTTCCTCTAACAATTATCTTAAAACTCTTATGATTTTTTAACCTAACAACCCTTCTAAAATTTGAATATCCAGATATTTGGAAATAATGACGCAAAATAATATTAACATTGATCCACATATATTAAAAAGTATATCATTATTTTCACATTTCAAATATGTGAATTCTCTAATCAGAAATCATCTTCAAACATGGAAATAACATCAATTACAATAAATCATTTTGTAAAACACGAAATAATTATTATTCTAATGATTATTGTAAACATTATTTAAATCCAAGAAGTTGTAAAAATAATCACAAATGAAATAGACCACTTTATCCATAATGATTTACATGCTAATCTATACCATATGGTTTACTTATTTAAATCCAACATATCTTTTTCCAATGATCATTATCTGAATTTCAGGCTTCAATTATGGGTTACCTTCCCCTAAAAAAATATCACCATTCCACGAAATTACTTTTCTATGTCGTCATCTCTATTAAACTGTTCATTTTTAATTTTTAAAGAAAAAATATACTGAAAATACTTATATATTTCATGTTCCATATAACATTATCTCTTATTTCGAAAACATTATTTCTATATTAATATAAAAATATTCTTAATACAATACATAGTCTTCATCAATGTAACACCATGCACCTAACTCATTGTCTTGAGGAGGTGGTGAGGGTTACTTGTATTTAAGTGATGTCTGCAATGTTCCAATGGCTGGGAATAAATGCCAATGGCCTCCATAAAATTGGGGAATGATTTTCCATTAAAATAAAATGAACCAACCAACAACCCCTGAATTAGATGATGCATAAAAACAAAACATATCAACCATGTATTAACCTAATGACAACCAAGTTGATTAGAAATACAACCCCAAAACCCATACAACAATGCACAATATCAGAGTGCTATGCGGAAGACACAACAACAAAACACAACGATCCATGACACCACAATAGCTCCACACCAAGCGCTAGCTCCAAGCTCCACCAACACATCACAAGCATCACCCCAAACCACAAGTAATGTGAAGCTTTAACATTACCTATATCCTGGAAACTGACATCTACAAAGAAACCAATGTTCCAAAGCATGGGGTGAGTACAACTACTCAATAAGTTTTCCACAAATTATTTCCCAACACATGCCACTATGTTAAAACCGTTAGCACTTTTATATAAAACATTTAATATAAAATCATCACAAGTGAAACCATCAACATAATCCAAACACACCCTTACCAAGACATTTCACCCGAACCATGTAAACCTAGGGAAATCCAAACATTCTTTCCATGAGCCAAATATACCACACATGGAAGCCCAATCAACCATTCCATTCAAGGAATCCAATTCATCCATTTCACATTTCCATAACAAATTCCATCTATGAAATGAAACACACCACAAAGAAACCATAACAGTGGAGCTTCCGTCTAATCTGTTCACCCATTCAAAACTATCGGTACTTCCCGACCACTTATCTTTTGATGGTGACCCTTCCATCTACTATACATCCCCTTTTTATAGTGGTACTTCTTGACCACTTACACACATCATTCCAATCAATCCATAAACAATAACATAACCCACCAAGGCCACAACACCATGCAATCATCCAATTCTATTACATGAAAATCTAATTCAATAAATAAAACATTTATTGAAAACACCCATTAAAAATTTTCCAAACCAAAACAAATTTTAATAAAATAAACCTTTTTATTGAAATTTTTTTCTCAAATCCTCTCATTCAAGCAAAAAAAACAACTCATTATAAAATACCATTTTAAAATAACATCAAGGGAATTTCACCAGAAGTTCATTTTCCCGAAATCCCCAAACCATTACCAAAGGTATTTACAACACATTTTCACACATCAACCCACAATTTATTTAATGCAACTCAAATTAATTGCAACCAATCCACTAGTTCTAACCAAGGGGTGTCGAGATAGAAGCCACCTACCTTTAGGGTTCCAGTGAAACAAACCCACAAGCTACAGAACCATAGAACTGGTGAACTCACCACCGAAACCGTACAAGATATCCTTAACTAACATCCATAAGCCTTATATTTAACATCCAAGGCAACCACAACCACATATCTACACACAATGGGTGTAGATATAGATAACCGAGAGAGAGGGATATGTAGATATAGAGGAAACAAGAAGAAAAACAAGAGGAGAGACATACCCAGGAGAAACCACCTTCAAATCGCCTTGAAACCCCTTTGAGTTTCCTCCAAAATGATTGGGAGAGCCCCTCCAACCCTTGAGAACCAAAAATCCCAAGTGAGGCTCGAGTGGGAGAGGATTTGGTGAGGAATGCAGAAATCCAGAGTGAACTCGAGTTTTAAAACCCTATTTTATGTGGTCGCACGGTTAGTCCTCACGGTTTGGAAAACCGTATGCTAACCATGAAAATGCTACTGCCTCGAGATGTGGGGTCTGCACAATTGCCTCGCAGAGTTTGGAAAACAGTGCGCAGGCCATGCGAAGCCTATTATCTCCCCCTGTACGGTTTTCTGGAAAACCCCCATGGTTTTCTCTAACCGTGCTCAAACCGTGCTCGCTGAGAAAAGCCTCCAAACATATTAAAAACCTTTAAAAACTCACCTAACAACTTCCCAACACATCTGTTGAACTTTAAACACAAACAAATGAATAAACAAAGGCTACATACTTCAAATCGAGGGTATTACATTGTCCCCACCATTGGAATTTCCATCATTGGAATGTAGTGAACCCACCCTTTGATAAAAGAGCTCAGACCTTTGCATGACTATATCTTTCTCCTGCTCTAGAGTCTCCTCATAGATTTGGACATGCTGCCACAAAACACAAACTAGTCCAATCCTTTTACCCCGCAAGATTTTCCCTTATTTATCCAAAACCCAAACTGGCACTTACACCAATGACGCATCAGGCTCTAGCTCAAAACGATCCCGTCGAATAACATGGCACGAATCCAAATGATTCTTTTTCAACTACAACACATGAACCACGTTGTTCACCACACCGAACCTATGTGGCAATGACAAACGATAAGCCACCTCACCATCCCACTCAAGAATATCAAAAGGTCCATTATAACTCAGAGATAACATTCCCTGCTACCCAAACCGATGATTTCCCAACCTAGGAGATATCCTCAAGAAAACATGATCACTCACCTCGAACGACAATGGTCATCGACGATGATCCCCATAAGATTTCTGACGACTCTGTGCCTTCTCCATTATCTTCCCGATTAACTTGATCTTCTCCGTAGTCTCCTGGACAAGGCTTAGTCCAACCATCGAGGACTCACCTCTTTCCACCCAGCATAGTGGAGAACGTCACGGCTGCCCATAAAATGCTTCAAACGGAGCCATATATATGGATGTATGATAACTATTATTGAATGAGAACTCAACCAATGACATGTGCTCCTCCCACAAGAAACCAATATCCATGAAACAATCCCACAACATATCCTCCAAAGTTTGTATCATCCTCTAAAATTGACCGTATTAATAAGGGTGATATGACGTGATCGTAGTCAACTTTGTCCCAAGGGATTGCTGTAATGATTTCTAGAAACGAGATGTAATCCTCCGATCTCTATCGGATACAATCGAAACTGGAACACCATTCCTCTTTACACCCTCTCGGATATAGATTGTGGACAGATCATCCACCATATTAGATTCATGATTTGGGATGAAATGGGTTGACTTAATTTGCCGATCCACTATCACCAAAATGTAATTGTGCTTCCTGGCCGTTCATGGGAGACATGTGACGAAATCCATCGCTATTTGCTCCCACCTCCAAACTGGGAGTGGTAAATACTTCAACATTCCCACTAGCCTCTGATGCTCTGCCTTGACCTGCTGGCAAGTAAATTATCTCGAAACAAACACAGCCACACTTCTTCTCGTACCAGCCCACCATAACAATGATTTCAACATTTTATATATTTTCTGAATTCCAGGATGAACAACCCACCTGAAATGGTGATATGCCATAAGAATAACCTCCTGACAAGAAAAAGGTACAACAATCTGATTCCGAATACACAAAACTGAAACTCCATTAAGTTTCCAACCCTTAATGGTCTCCCCACCATTGAGTTTCGACCTCATGGTCACACACTCAGAATCAGATATATACGCCTCATTAACCAGTGAAACCAATTCATGAATCAACAACACCGAAAGGAAGACTGCTCTATCACCCTGGTCCTCACATTCTAACCGCTTGTCACCCATAACAGACATCAACTGCCACTGGTCTGATGCCTGTTTCACTATATGAGCATATGATTTTCTACTTAATTCATCTTCCACTGAATTTCCCTTACTCAGTGTATACATCATGTTGAAATCAAACATCTGGAGATATTCCATCCATATCATTTGGATCATGTTCAAATCCCTTTGGGAGAAAATGTGCTTTAAGCTCTTATGATCCGTATATACCCTACATTTGTCACTGAAGAGATAATGACGCCACATTTTCAATGTGTGGACAACTACTGTTAATTACAAAACATGATATGGGGAAGTTCTTCTCATGAACCCTCAACTGTCGTGAGCCATACACAACCATATGATTCCCTTTATTGAGAACACACCCCAACCCTAATACCTATGCTTCAAAATACACCACATACCCTCTTCATAGTTATAAAAAACCAAGATTGCTGCTGATGTAAGGAAACCCATTAACTCTTCGAAACACTGCTAATACTTTTCATTCCACTGGAATGGAACATTATTTCATGTCAATGCTCTCATCGGTGATGCCAAACCGGAAAAATCATGAACAAAACCCCGATATTACCCAGCAAGGCCAAGGAATCATCATAACTCAAACACATTCTATGGTTGTTCCCACAATATAGAAACCTCTATCATTTCCAGATCTACTAAAATACACCATTCAGAAATTACATGGCACATAATATGGACTTCCTGTATCCAAAAACCACACATTTACAATTTTGAATATAATATATGATCCCACAAGATCCCCGACACTGTCTCTAAGTGTTGGTGATGCTCCACCTTTTTTTTTGAATACACCAGAATATCATCTATAAACACCACCACAAATGAATCCAGATATCTCTGAAATATCTGATTCATCAATGACACGAACACCACTGGTATATTCGTTAGACCCATGGTCAGAACCACATATTCATAATGGGAATATCTACTTCTGAAATCTGTTTTAGGAATATTTTTTTTCCTCAACCGCAATTTATGATATCCAGACCTCAGCTCGATCTTGGAGAACCACTAGGGTCCCTTCAACTGGTCAAACAAATCATCAATTTGTGGAAGTGGATATCTATTCTTTATATTAACATGGTTAATTCTTTGATAATCAATATAGAGCCTCAATGTTCCATCATCCTTTTTCACAAACACCACCGGTGCTGCCAACGAAGATGTGGAAGGCTGGATAAAACTTTTTTTTTCTAAATCTTCCAACTGGACATTCAATTCCTGCAACTCAGCAGGTGTCATCAGATAAGACGGATGTGAGATTGGACTGGTCCCTAGAAGAAGATCATTCGTAAACTCCATGTCTCTTAATGGAGGTAACCCAGAGAATTCATGGAGGAAAAATCCATGAACTAATACACTACTTCCATAAAAACACTCTGCTCAACACCCTCTACCGATTCCAATGACAACACTACCAACTAATAAGATAACATGCCCATTGTTGGTGCCATCAAACCCATTGCACCCTACCTTTTATGCCTCTCTATTCTAAAGAGATATCAAACTCCATCACGTGTCATAAAAAAATTTTTCTGTGCATTACAGTTGATGTGGGCCTTAAATGCCACTAGCGAATCCATTCCCATGATTACATCATACCCATCCATCTCAAGCACTGAGAAATTACACATTAGGTTAACCTTTACCAAAACAATACAACATGCTCTACACAAGAAGGCTCGAAACTCTCTCTGACACAGAGGGGTTTTATGTTTCCAAACTGAATGCATAATTTCTACCCTTAATCCCAGCAACTCAACCACACGTGAAGCCATAAAAGAGTGCGGGGAACCCGTTTCAAACAACACTTGCATCATGTTAGAATTATAATTAATATTACCTCGCACTGTGGATGGTCCAAACTGAGCATCCACCAAAAACTTCTCAACTCCTAACAATGCCTTAGATGCCACACTCTGCTCTTTATTTCCCTGCTGATGAGTTTTGGTGTTCCGAGAATCGCCATAACTGGATTTGCTCTGCTGATAAGGTGTATGTTGTTGTCCATGCCCCATCAATGCGTAAGACATCTATGATACCTGATGATTGTCACGTGCACTCAACCTTGTTGAATTCTGACAATAACAGTGTATATTCCCCATATACATACGATTATTACATGTTTGAGGTTGTGTTGTATAGTTCTGCATGATGTGGGCCTTAGAGCCACACTGAAAACATCCCGGTTTTCTCTAGGGATTTGAAGGAAGATTTACCAATCCTACCATCGGATCTTGTGCCATACTTCTGCTCTGGTAATACATTTACCTCCTCCTCTTGACCCTAGCATTATAGTTCCCACTATTCTCTATGGGTAGCACCATTCATCCTCTACCCGGAGCTCCCAACAGATCCCGCTCAGCCACCGATACTTGATTCACTATCTCTGTGTAATCACCAAAACACAACAATGTTATTTTTGAATGAATCTCTTTCCTTATCCCTGATTTGAAGATCCTTGCCATCAACAATGTTCTACCCACCTCCTTCGGTGCACACCACACTATGATCATAAACATAGCTTCATATTCCATCACAGACATATGCTCTTGCTTTAGAATGAAGAAATCAGTTGTGCGCTGAATTCTAAACGTATGTGGGTAGAATTATTTATTAAACAATTCCTCAATGAATTCCTACATCATACCCTAGTCCATTCCCGCTAGGACTACTAACTCCCACCACTGAAGATAATGATACTCTATATTATATGTTTCTAGATTTATTTTATGTTCTACCGACATCCCCAAGAATTTGAAAATTTTGTTCATTCAATTCAACCATGTTTCTGCACTCTCTGGATCTGAATCACCCCTGATGATGGGTGGTTTTTTATTTTTAATGTGATTCACCTAATCAACAAGCTTTGTATCTTCATTTCTATCCATAATTTCCATAGCATAAAAAGCTTTAACTATGCTCTAGAGAAACTGCTGGTTCACACGGGGCTCAGGTGCAACCATGTTCTCATTGGCCACTTCCAGTTGGTCTCTCCAACGCCTACATGGTGCCATTTCTATAAATGGAAAACAATCAACCCTAAGCCCCAATTACATAGACATCAATAATTCCCATTTAAAATTGCATTACACAACACTGTCACAACGAGGCGTTCCACCTTTCCACATTTTCTATGTTTCACCATTTTTAAAAATCAGACCATATTCAAAATAACTAATTTATTCACATTACAATTTCACACATTTTAAAAAAAAATTTCTCAATTCAGCATATAAATCATTATTCC
This sequence comes from Viscum album, assembly GCA_963277665.1. Lineage (NCBI taxonomy): Eukaryota > Viridiplantae > Streptophyta > Magnoliopsida > Santalales > Viscaceae > Viscum > Viscum album. The sequence continues at coordinate 1,175,305,133 of OY728120.1, forward strand.
CAATTAAATATGCATCCTATAGGGAATTCATGTCTACCATATATGCCATGCTCATATCATAAGATACACCCCTGACAATGAGATATCCAAAGCCTATAAGTGTCTCCAACAACTTATGAACCCAACTACCTGGTAACATTATGTTCATCATAAAAGGGTTAGCTACATCCTTTTATGCTATACATTCCAGGTTCCGACATTCCTATTCCTTGCTACCATCCCGACACAAAGAATATATCACAACGAATTTCATCTCCAAATCAAGAAATCATTTACAAAGGACCAAACAAGCTGATATAACTTGTAACACCCCACCCTACCTCATGGGAATGAGGAGGTGGTGAGGGTTACTTGGCCATAAGAGACATTCCCAAGGCACCAAATTTTAGCAATAAATTCCAAGGGCTTCGTGAATAATTGGGAATGGTTCTCCCTTAAAACAAAACTAACAAACCAACAACCCATGAACAAGATGATGCATACCAAAAAAACAAATTAACCGTGTATTACCAAATAGGAAACCATGTTGATCAGCAATACATCCCCAAAACCCATACCACCAAACACAATATCAGTGTAATATCTGGAAGACCCAACAACAAAACACCAGGAACCATGACACCACCACAGCTCCTCACCAAGCTCCAGCTCCAAGTTCCACCAACACATCATAAGAATCACCCTGAAACACTAGCATTGAGAAGACTTACCTTTACCTGTATCCCGATACACGACATCTACAAAGATACCAATGTGCCAAAGTAGGGGGTGATTGAAACTACTTGGTAGGTTTTCCCCAAATGACATCCCTACACATGCCAGAAGGATTAAACCATTATCACATTTATATAAAATAATTTATATAAAATAATCACAAGTTCAACCATTAACATAAGAAAAACATTCCCTTACCATGAAATTTCACCCAAACCAAGTAATCCCAGGGAAATCCAAACAATCATTACATGAGCCAAAAATGCCACATAAGGATGCCCAATCAACCATGCCACGCATGGAAGCCAATTCAACCATTTAAAATTTCCACAAAAAATTCAATATATGAAAAGAAACACACAACAATGAAACAATAAAAATGGAACATTCATGAAATACCTTCACCCATTCACAACTAGCAGTACTTCTCGACCACTTATCATTTGATGGGGTCCCTTCCATCCCCTATCAATCCCCTTTTTATATTGGTACTTACCAACCACTAATCATTTGATGGTGTCCCTTGAATCCACTAACCATCCCCTTTTTATAGTAGTACTTTCCGACCACTTCCACACAACAATCCAATCAAGAAATAACCAAGCACATAACCCCCCAAGGCCACAACACAATGAAATCATCCATTTCCATTACATTTCATCCAATTCAATAAATCAAACATTTATTGAAAGCACTCATTAACCATTTTCCATACTAAACCCCATTCTAATAAAACAACCCTTTTACTGTAAACCATTTTCTCAAATCATCTTAATAAAGACATTAAAAAAACTCATTTCAAAATCCCATTTTAAAATCACATCAAGAGCATTTCACCAGAATCTCGTTTTCCCAGAAATCCCCAAACCATTACCAAAGCGATTTGCAACAATTTTTCGTACATAAAAAGACAATTAATTTAAAGCAACACAAATCAATTTCAACCAATCCACTTGTTCTAAACAAGTGGAGTCGAGAGAGAAGCTACCTACCTTTATGGTTCCACCAAAATTGACCCACAAGCTACCACACCACACAACTGCCGAACGCACCACCGAAACCATTCTAGATATACTTACCTAACATCTAGAAGACTTAAAATTAACAACCATGGCATCCAAAACCCTAGATCTACACACAACAGTGAATATATAGAAATAAGAGAGGGAGGGATATGTAGATCTAGATGAAACCACAAGTAATCCAAGAGAAGAGTCTTACCCGGGAGAAACCACCTTTAAATCACCTTAAAACCCCTTTAAATCTCTTCCAATATGAGTGGGAGAGCTCCTACAACCCTTGAGAACCGAAAATCCCAAGTGAGGGTCGAGTGGGACTGGATTTGGAGAAGAATGAGGCAATTCAGAGTGAACTCGGGTTTTAAAACCCTATTGTTAGTGGTCGCACGGTTAGTCGCACAGTTTGGAAAATCATACGCTAACCATGCGTACAATAATGACTCAAGATGATGGGTATGCATGATTTGTCTCCCCCTGCACGGTTTCATGGATAAAACATGATGTTTCCTGTAACCATTCTCAAACTGTGATCTCAAAAAAATCCTCAAAACATTTTCAAAACCATTCCAAACTCACCCAACCTCTTCCCAACTCATCCCATGTTCCTTAATCACAAAACAAATGCATAAAAAAGGCTACATACCTCATACCGGGGGTACTACAATCAATATATTCATTAATATTCTATTCCTATAATATGAATCATTAATCATTTTTAATCTTCCTAAACCCAAAATTTTTATTGATTCTTTTTTAAACAATACACGAAGAACGTAATTGACTATTCACGTGTCTTTTTCGATATTTTTATCTTCATATAAATAACCAATACTCACAACCCCTTTCTAATTCTCATTATTAGATTTTCAGTAGGGAAAATGTTTCAAATAATTCCTATATTTTATGTATATGGAACATTAAAAGTTTACCATGTACCTTCGAGTTCTATCAATTGACTACATCAAGAAGACATAGTGTGAGAAACATTATTACATTGGGATACCATATAATCCGGTAAAATTAACTATAAGATGTCTAAATCACAACACATTATTTATTATATGCATCATAGATATATAATATGTTATTTACTATAAACATCCATTAAAATCCTTCATGATATTTTATGAAGAGTTTGTTATTTTCCAAATCAAATCCCATTCGATTTTCAGACCAGCTATGTAGTAAGGCTTGTTATCATATTCCAGATTACACCACGTCAATCCCAAAATATGTAGTTATATTTGATACCCCATGTTAAATCTTTTCCAAAGCCACATCCACTTAAATTATATAAAAATATTTTTTTTTCAAGAAAACCAATCACACTACCATTTACCAAAATTCTAGGACATTTTCAAATATTTTTCTTTCTAAAACATTATAAAAAGTGTTTCCAAAGGAATGTATTAGTATAATTATTTTTGAATCTAGGAAATATGTACACTGGTTCATAAGTGAGTTAAATTATCATCAACTATGTTCTTCTTGACAATAAACCTTATTAGACATATCATACATAATACATATCTTTAAAACCAGGGGATAACCTAAAAAGAGTGATCTCACTTGCTCAGTGAGGATAAATATGGGCGAAATTCAATCACAAACCGGTGCATAATGTTATGAGAACATGATCATAACATTAGAAGATCAAAAAATTTATATTAAAAGATCATAAACATTACACATGGAATCATTCTTCTAATATTATAAGAAATTAATCATAATTAAATAAAGAACAATAGAAAGTAAAATCATATCATAGAAATAAAAAATTTATTTATGGAAGAAATATAATCTTATAATATGATTTCCATAGAAACAAAGGAATCACTAACGTGACCATATTGGAAGTATTGTTTCACTCACCATACCATCATGGTTGTCATGTTTTATCCAATTTTCATCATAGTAGCATTATTTTACTCCCCATACAACCATTGTAGTCATGGATCACTCCCATGGTCGTCATAGTAGTCAAGGTTCATTCCTAATATTATCATGATCTATCTCATGAGACATAAATATTTTTCCCAATGCACTGGATGAAGATATATATCGTACCAATATCATGATGAAATCATAAATACATGTTCCACAAAATCATTAAAAATAATATCATAACCCATGAAATTAAATGTGCATCATAAACATGTAATCATATCATAACATGTGGAATAAGATACAAGTTTCCTAATCATTGCATCAAAACCATAACCCATGAATGGGGTACAGATTTCATCAAAATTTCTTATGTGAGATAGAAATGGATTTCACAAAAATTTTACTCATGAAAGAGAAAATAGTTTCATAAATATCATTACATTAAGAATAACCCATTCATTTGAAAATTTTGACTACACACTATAGATAATTTCATATAAATTCATGAGTAACATATACAAATGACATATTAGATAAGAAATAATTTTGAAATATCTTTAAAAAAATATTTGTTGAAGAAAACATACTTTATTCTTTGAAAAATTCCTTTTACAGCAAGTAAAAATTTGAAAATTATTTTGATAGAAAATATCTTCAAAACATATAAATTCGGCGTGAAATAATTTTGGAAAACGTTTTACATGTAATATTATAAAATATGCATGAAAACATTTTAAAAAATTCATTACAGAATGAAAAAATTGAAAGAAATATAGTAATTGTTTTTAAAACCATTTCCTTACAAAAACATTGAAATTATATAAAGGAATCCTGAATTTTGTTGAAATCATTTAATCGAAAATACATTTAAAACTTATTAATAAACTATTATAAAGTTATGAAACAATTTGTTTTGTAAATCACATTGAAATCATAAAAAAAAATCATGAATTTTTTTTCTTCAAATTTCATTGAAAATTAAATTGAAAATATATAATTAAATCTATATTATTTTAAAAAAATTTGTTATGTGAATAGTTTTTAATGAAGACCAAAATGTTTTGAAAACATAATTCTCCATTGAAATTTAAAAATAATCTGGAAAAAAAATTGAATTCCATTTTATTAAAAAATTCATTTAAATAGTTAATTTATTGAATATTAGGAAACAAATTTCAATAATTAATTTTTTAGTATTCACAAGGATGCATGAATGGAATTATGGTCATGCAGGTGGGTAAATCCATATATACTAAACATTCCTTTTACAAAATAAAAAAATTATGAAAAATGCTTCGACCATAAAACGAAAATAATGTTCCTTTTATAAAAAAACTATTAGGATTAACAATATAATACATGGGTAAAGATTTCTTTTATTTATCATACTATAATGTTATAATATTTTTTGAAACATTTTATGAAATATGGTTTTGATTGAACACAAATGTTTGAACAAAGACATAGGTGAATTTAGACTATTTTAAAAAACACATTCATAACTATATTATGTATCAAATAGTGAAAAAATTGTACCAATATAATAATATATAATTAATAACTTTAGAATAATAAAATTTAATTTGTTATCTTGAGAAATTGATCATAAGATTTCATCAACGGAAGAAGAATCAATAATAATCTTGAAAAGTGGTGAACTTGTTTCAATAAACTCATAACACATGGTAACATTAAAACATTTTCACCTTTTAAGAAAATGAAATTACATAGATATAAAAATATCAATACTATAAAAAATTCATGATATAACAATACAAAGGTAGTATATAAACATTATATAAATATATAGCTGCATAACCTAGAATGTGTCTCCAAGACGGGGAAATTGAGACACAATCATTTATAGATTTAGTAAATTTGAAAAATAGTCCACATGAATGAAATATAATAATATGTATATTTAAATACCAAATAAAAATAAGTATTATAATTATATAATACATTCATGGTTATTGTACACAACACACAAAAGGAATGAGTGGTGAATAAAGTATGTATCTCACAGAAATAATAAGTGTGATGAAATTCAGATACCGTGTGTCTTAAGATTAATCATAATCATACAAACCGCTTGTATAATTAATATATATTTAGTATAAATATATCAATGAATCATATTATTATATAAAATAACATATAGTTTTTGATTTTGACTTTATATTACCCTCTTGAAAACAAATCTACATTAAGGTTTAGGTTTGGTTAACATCCGCTTTGATAAATGCATGTGTCTTAATATGTTATATCATTCATCGTAATAATTATATAATATTATAGAGAGTATAAATAATTTTCTAAATAACAATTATATTTAGTATATGTGTATTATAAAAATCAATATAATAGATAATATTGAAATGGATTACAATGTTCATGGAAATTGTAGGTCGTACGGATGTATAAACAATGTTTCCAATTAATTGTCATATTGAAGTAAAGTAAATAAAAGAAATATATATATATATATATATTATATTATAATTATTATATCATATATATCTTAGAAGTTCACTCTACCCATCCTTAATATGTTCCATGTAGTTTGTGAACGAATTACATCACTTTGAGGGGACGTGAGTGGACACTTCCTCGAACAAAATTATTGTATTTACATAAAAATGGAATTTATAATGTTGTGTATTGAAAAATAATTAAATAATCGTACTAATATAATAAAAAAACTAAAAATAATTTATAAATATATTTTACTTCATAATTTCCACAATGTGATTGGTAATGGAAAAATGAATAATCATTGTTCGTAAGGTGATTGTTTGTCGTACACGTAAACAGTATGCTCGATAGACATAAGAAAAATGTGTGTTAAATTGTATGTCTAAATATTAGAATTAAAATATCATAGTATATTTATTATACAAATGTTTTAATACATTAATTTAATTAAGAGAGTGAATTTTTTGGAGATAGAAAATAAAATAATTGTGTTTGAGAGAGGTTGTTAACCTCTAATTGTGTAACTCCTTTTGGTTTTTTCCAAAAGGAGTCCTTTGATTTATTTAATCCAAAGGGGAGGTTTATATGAGAAAATGAGTGACTTTTTTAATTATATTGGGTAGTTCATGAATGATCATATGTTGTTTGATATGTGTGATGAAGAGGGAAAGGTGGTGGACTTTAATAGGGAACTTAAAGGAAACACTTGGCATTTTTAAAAACAAGTTTGGGGTAGCCACGTCTTTATATAAGAAAGTCATAAAAAAAAACTAGACACAATAATAAAACGTTTATGGATTAATAATTTCTATAAAGTTAGTTTGGGATAAGTTTCTATGTCGTTTTGGGACATATGTTTAAGGATTAGAACATTATTAAGGTAATTTTCATCTTAATTTTCGTAACTAATTTTAATCATATTAAATAATATTTTTGGTTAAAGAAAATGTTTATCATATTAAAAAATAATAAATTATGTTGCTTAAAAAAAGGATTCCAATTTTTCAGATTATTATAATATATGTGACAAAAATTAATATATAAATAATCAGGCTTACAAAATGACACTAGTGGTTTTTAAAATAAAAACATTCAAATGATTACGATGTTCTTATAACACATTTCATATTAAAAAAATATTAAAATGACATAAATTATATTAATATATAAAAAATTATATAATTCAATATTTCAACGATGTTAAAATAAAATTTTACATTATAAATTTATTATATGAAAATGTAGATTGAATTAAAATATAGTATTTTTACAATTGATTAAAAAAATAATCCTTATAGAAAAATTCAAAAAAACTTATCCTAAATGAATATTTATTTTTTTAATTATAATATTACATTTATCTGGACTTATTAAATAAAAAAGGTCTCAAAAATTTTATTTGAAATGTTTTCTCCCTTAATAGTAGGTAAAACTACAATTATAAAAATATTGGGTTTTAGGCATTAAAATTTTATCTTATCATATATATTTCAAATATATTAGATTATTATAAAAAAAAATTCTTAATTTATAACATAAAAATATAATTAATATCAATCAAAATTAGTAATTAATTTACCTTATGAATATAAATTTTGTTTTTCACAAAAAAATGGACTTTTATTAAATATGTCCCATTAAATTCATATGTTATCTATATTATTTTATTATTATTAGTTAAAAAATTAATTAATATATATATATTAAAATTTTATTTAATAATTTAATCTTAAATTTAATGAAGGTGTTATATCACATTAAATAATAATAGTTTAATAATGAATTGTTTTTTCAGAAACACAAGATCCTACGTGTTACATAAACTAGTGAGGAAAGTTAGTCTTGCCCATAACATAATAATGACTTAGTGTTCTAAATAGTAATATATAAAACATATGTTTCAATTAGTGGATAATTAAAATTGTTATTCATATAAGACAATTTATACATTGTTATTTAATATAAAATAAATTTTTTTTTGTGTTTCATGAAAAAAAATATATCATTAAGTAAAAATTAATTTAACAAAATTCATAAAATCTTTTTGTGTTACATAGATGACCATATTAGAGGAAATGGTGTAGATTTTTATCAATTGATGGTGGTGACTCCAATACTTATCTAGTGAGAGAGAGAGAAAGGTGGGAGACAACGACAATGGGTTTATTTTGGATGTGATATCCTTAAGAGACTTAAAAGTATTATTTTATAGAGTTGGGGAGCATTTCATCATTTTCTGTAGATATATGGTGGATCAAGACACGTTTTGTGAGGTGGTTATGATAGATTTTTACACGTACCCATTGGTTGTACATAGATGTGTGGAATATGTGTTCAATCACCATTATCGATATTTTTGCTTTGTTGAAATTAGGTGGACCTTTTCCATATTTCTCTCTTGGTGTGTCACATGTCATAAGGTGATGGATAAGACCCATGTTCCAGTAATTTTGGCATATCCTCTTCAGACCTTGAAGTGGAAATGGTATAGAATATACATGAAATACATTATTTGTATTCTATGGATAACAGTACTACATAATTCTATTGGTGTGATTTTTGAGAAACATACCATGTCAGCACAGTTCCATTCCATCAGGGAGCAGAGAGCCTGGTGCAACTATACATGTAGGATATCTTCCCTCTACATGGGTCACCCTTGATGTCTTTTTAATGTGATTATTCATTCATGTCAATGTTTTTCAAAGGCATAAAAGAGGTGTTCGTATCCTAGTTGAGGATGAGTAAGGTAGACCACCCCCAGAAGGATGTAGATAATGAGTGGATTATCTAGGTATTGGAGGATATGATGACAACCAATTTGTTAGAATTCAGTTTTAAATACATGGATTAATTTCTTGTGGTAATGGTATCTAATAATAATAGTTACCGCTCTTGTATTTGAATGGATCCTTTTTAGGACCCTTAATGGAGACCTTATAGGTCTCCCATATTTTGTATTGAGACTGGTAAGACATATATATAGGGGTATAGATGGTGATGGTAATGAAGAATATGTTTTAGTTTATCCATAACAGTATAAGTATAGCCCAATTTAGACATAAATATATCTCATATCGTTGTCATATTCTAATTTTGATAATGGAAAAAGACAATGATTTCCTAATTGATTCCCGAATATGAGGATTTATTTAGATTATATGGGGATTAAATATGTCCTAGAAAATTATTGGAACATATTAGATCATATAGAGGGTTTGAAATATTGATTACATTTTAGAATTACCCCCACATTTTGTTTGAGTACATGAATTAATCAATGTGTTGTAATCATGGAAATATTGGCACAACCCAAAAAACATTATTTTCATTTATGATATAGACATCAGGGATAGATCCATATTCATGGATCACCAAGTGGGGATCGAGGATCATCATGAGATGATCATGTGATTATGAAACAATTTTTTTTTGTGTAATTTGGAAATATTGTAACATGATAGAGATTTCATGGGAGTGATAGAGTCACATGGTGAATTATTACCATCACCATTTGGTATATCCTATTACTTTGGATAGATAATTATTTAAGGGAAAGATAATGTAATTAATATGGTATTATTGGATTTTCCCACCGAATATTTACATGTATCTATCTCCATTTTTCTCAATGATGGTATGGTTTTTCAGAATCTAAGGACCCCAAAATTAATATATTGTAAATAAAAATATATTTCAATGAACCTGGTTGTATATTTGTTTTGATTTGTTGGAATTATAATTGTTTTAGACCTCATATAGAAGATAATTAACCTATAATAATTCTAAAATGTGGGTTTCACCCGAGGCACATATTAATGTTGCTCTACATTAGACACTCAAAGGAAAGAAGTCATTGTTGGGTGTGTTTAATTAAAATTTATAATAAACAATAAATTTTATTTTAAATGATAAAATTATATTCCTTTATAAATAAATAATTTTAAAAAATCACAATTGATAGCTGTATAACCTTGGGAGGATTAAATAAATAATTTTAAAAAATCACAATTGATAGCCGCATAACCTTGGGAGGATTTGATAGGAGGAAAATGTGTATGTATGAAAATTATTCTTGGAAAACAATGGATGACCATATCTAGATTTATCGAATGGTAAAAAATGTAGTCAATCATAAAAATCATTAGATAATGTTTTATTTACACTCAATAAATCCCTTTCGAGTTAGAAGTAATAATTTATAGTTTCCCCCCATTTTATTAAACTATTGAACTTGTATTCATAAATTATTTTAGTAATAATAAACTTTATACACTTTATATGAGCATTCCTAGACAATATGTTTCATTTAAATCAATTTAATTTTAATTTTTTTTTCTAAAATCAATGGTTTCCCCAATTATGTGATTATTTTCAAACAATTATTTTCAAATTATTATATATAATTGTTTATCTTCGTTTCTCCCCAACGTTACTTGCATTCTATTTTATTTACCCTATGAGGTCGCAACTCAACATTTCTCATTGGGATAATGTGCATTCAAACATGTGGGTTTATGATGGATTTTATAATGTTGATCAAGTTTTTCGTTTATAAATTGATCAAGATGATTTTTTTGTAATGTTTCACAGACATTTCATCTCATGTGGAAATAGTGATGGGTGGAACTATGAAATTAATGGATGGAGGTGTTACCCAATGATATCAGGAATTCCAATTGTGTATTTTGAGGATAGAAATGAAAATCTGGAAATTAATGAAGGATCAAAGGAATCTATGAATAATAGAACTATAGAATGTGTTGTGCATAATAAAAATTATTTTGTTCTTAAATTTCAATGATGTCTATGGTTTTTCAATCAAGTTAAGGGCCACATGTCTTGTGAGAATGACCACAAAGAGTGTGACCCTACCATGGTATAAATGTCATGTTCCACCTATACATGCCCCATAACTCCAAGTGGTATGAAGTGGAATTTCCCAAATTGTTATTCCATGTGGCTATTCTATCATAATCAACCCATGTTCTAGTTTTACATGCATATAAAAATGAGTGGTAAATACCACTTTCAAAGAATACATGTCATGTAGTATAACATGGCACTCCATGACATGTCCACGTGAGAACACAACCATAATTTTTGGAGGGGTCACACAATATATGACCCCCACACATATCATATACATATTTATAACGTTTCTATTTCATTGGGAAATATATTTTCTCCCATTAGTATCCAATCTTGAGTGTTTTTACATAATAAAATTGACAGTGTCCATCATTGTGGTATAAAATATACCATTTGAATATTTATTAGTAATACATTTCCGTAAGAGATGCTCGGTGATCATATTAATCAATGTAATATAATATGAGAGATTTTAGTATTGATAATCTAACATCACAATAGGGCGTGTGTCCCCCATATTGTATTTTTACTGTTGAGTTTCACTCCCCCTATTGTACACGAGTTTGGGTCCTCTATTTACTGATTAATACACTACTGACGCGCTACAAAGAGCGTCTTATACCTACCTAGTGGAACCAAAATTTAACAGTGAAAAGTTCCTCTATTCAATTAGTGGAACTCTCAATCAAAATATGGTGAATGTACACTATCTATCAATGTACTCAGTAGTACTCCTATCATCAATATTCATGGGAACTATTTTCATTGAGTGGTTCCCCCTGCCGCACCAGGGCATGAGTCCTCTACCTATGGAGTGGAAGCAAATTGTCATACTTAGTTCCAAGCCCACTCTTAGACAATCCACCATTGGTATGTTGATATCTGAGAGGTTCATATCCTCGACATGTTTTCATTCGTAATATACATGATATTTGGCATCAATGACAAAATATATTGATTTTCACGAAGATTATTTATTATCGGTAGTGTTATTTAATTGGATATCTCCTTTCTCCCTAATCTTGTTTTTATTTTTAGAATATATATATATATATATGATGAGATTTATTTAATATTTTTATTGGTTGATCTTACCTTTTCTGTATCATTCTATTTATCCCTATTAGTATTTCTAGTTTCATACTAGGTATGTATATACTCACCACTTCATGTAATTTCGTTACATGTGTCTTGTTTTAGGTATATAATATATATATTAGTGAAGGAATTGTGGGATAATAGTGATACTATGGATCACTAACATCATACAGTGATTGAACATATAGAATTGTACCTATCACCTTCTAGGTTATCATTTTTCTTTATTTTATTTGGGTTTGTAACATCATTTCTAGTTGGTCGTGTGTTTTACTCTATTTTTTCATTTTATTGTGTCTTACTATATTTTAGACCCTAGGTTTTATTTCATTTATGGTTTTCTCTAGATGTTTATTTCATTTGTTATTCTTCTTCAATGTTTCATGTCGATTGTTGGCTGCACTCATATTGGTATAATAGGCGATGGTGTCACGTTTTATATTATGCCTAAATGGTGCATGTCCATATCCCCTAGAATATTGGATGATGGCTTAGGATATTTATGGCTTGAATTTCCTCAAACCAGTTGTCCCTTGGTGGGTCATCTCGTTACATGAAATATATAAACCTCTCCCACCACAAATACAAAGGAAACAAAATAAATATCTACATTCAAATAAAAAACATAGCCTTCAAACCATTAAATAATATATCCCCACCCATTTTATATACAAATCAATAATATTCTACAAGAGTAGCATTGGAATTATTTATATGATTGTAATGTGGAATATTTATAATGGTTAATAATGTCATATATAGTACAAAATGTGATGTGAAATGTAATGGAATGTCACAATGGTATTTACGTCTAAAAACTCCCCATTTATCATTATTAATGTTTTTGTGTTCAGAAATTTTAATTGATATGAAATATTGTTTTTTTGTTCATTTTATATGAATTTTTCCAAAAATTAGGTATAGGAAAGAATTAAAAAAATATTTTTTAACCCTCTAGGTAATGGAGAACAAAATATTCCAAAATATCACATGGTATGAATATCAATAATAAATCTAAAAATCTAAACATTAGAAAATATATTTATAATAATGTATAACTAATTTCATCTATATTTATTGACTAATGATCCCAAATCATGACTAATAAAATCAATAATACAATGAATATCTTTATTCATACACCCCTCATCGTACTCATTCAAACATATTAAAGAAATATTTGAATGAATATAATTTTGGTAATAAATAAAAAATCATGGATCCAAGAAAAACATATTTAGTTAGAAGCCTAAATGAGTAATGTGGATTATTAACTAAAAACTTGTTATCAATATCAAGAATAAAATGATATATAGAATATATAACAATATTCCACTTAAAATTTAAAATATTATTTATTTTGTTCTTTTTTCATTAAATCCTCCCTTCTATATCACAATAGAATGAAAAATTAAAATATTCATGTGAAATTAAAAGATACATTCCAAAATTTCTTGTAATGGTCTTCTGATGTCTTCATTATTGAAAACCTAGATACTCTACAAGCTGTTGACTTAGATTAGGATCGATCTGGTCACCATCGTAGTCAGTGGCTTTTCAGATTTGGTTGTTTTAGAGGATGTGTTGCTACTATCATTACCAAGTATGGGATTTTTTCCATGTGAAAACTAGTTGAGCATCCATGATCTGGTGGAGGTGTGTGTTATATATATTGATTCTATGAAGGTGTTATTTTATGTAGTCTTGTATTGGGTTGCAACCCTCTTTATTTTCAGATTGTTATTATACAATGTCCCAGAATTCTCTGTTTTCCACATTTACCCTTAAAAGATGGTTTATCCAAAATCAATAAAAATTTAGTCCTTTAGGCCATTTAGTCAATAAAATGAATGACATTATTCCCAAAAAATAATGTCTCCTACATCATTCAAGTAAATCCTAAATCCATTTTGTGGCCATGAAATTTCCAGTTTAATGGTAAAAATACGTCTTTAGACAAAATGTTTGTTGTTTAAAAGTTTAACTTTATAATATATCTCTCGTTTAAAATGATTATTTATTAACCATCATTTAATATGTTCTTGGGGTAAATTTTTTAAATAAGGAACTAAATAAGTAAATCACTCTAAAAAACAAAATTATCATTCCATTAAATCTTGAAAATTTACTTGGGGAGTGTTATTTATTATAAAAAAATTCTAGGATTAAATTTTAAATTTCATGAAATAATTAAAAGAAAAATCATGAAATAATCCACCGTTTAGGCCATTTATTTTTAAATCCTATATAATGTTAGTAATTTTTATTATCAATAGTATGATTATGGGTAAAGATTTATGGATTTGAACCATAATATATGGCTTTCCCAGCATCCAATTCTTAATTTTTATTGCATAGAATAAAATATGGAGAGATTATACAAAATCCCCCTAAAAATATTTATAGATACAATGTTAGGGAAGTGATAAATTGTGGATTATACTCTTCCTTGGCATTAAAAGTGAAAAAATCCTCCAACTTGTATATCACTGGCTCAAAATGGGATGCATAGATGGAATGTTCAAAGAAAAATTAAGCGGAGAAGTTTAATTGAAAAAAAAATTACAAAAAATTTACATTTTCCCTTTAAAATTGAGAAGCATTATTCTCGGTTTCCTTAGGCTCATCCATAGGGAATTATTCAAAGGATTCCTAAAATTCATTTTTATCAAAACAATGGAGCTCCATGTATTCTTATTTAAGTCCATGTTAATTTTTTCCATCTACCTCTAATATAAATCATGGACTTTCTGAATCTAAAAATTCCAAATAATGGAAATTAAAAATATATCTAGTTAGAGTAAAATATAATGAAATATAGTTTTATAGAATTTAAAATCCCTTATTTTTTAGCTTCAATATCTTATTCAATGGTGAGAGCCACTTGGAGTTGAACGGTTACATGCAGATATAGGTTGTTTGGCTTCCCATCATTTTCATTAATTTCCACCACATGGGTGGATTTTTTATATTTAATGGTTGTACATATATGATGTACTGATGGTTCATATAATTTGTAATGAACATAGTGATAATGATGTATATTAATCTCATTCATGATGTCATATTGATCTTATTGATCCACCATATATAGTACAAAAGTCTTGTAATTGTCATTATGAATTCACTCTATTCTATCATTGTATGATTAGATCAGATCGTTCAAATGGTTGGGTTGTGTATACCCCTCATGCCTTACCACAACTTCGTGGATATACAAAGAAAAATAATTTAATACTACGTGTTCAACCTCTAGTTTATGTTTCTGTTACTCGTGTTATATATTGACGTAATCAGTTTTCCATTCTATTTATCCTTGAATATCATGTAACATATCATACATCCAGAGAATCTAGATTTTGATATATATTTTTTCCACGTGTTCTTGAAATTGAACCTTGGGATTTTCTTTATTAATATTGGGAGGAGATAAGGATGTCTCTTCCAATTTCATGGACACTTCTTAACAGACAACTATGAATTACTCATATAATCTAGTTAGTTCTCTAGAAAATACCCTATATGATTGTTTCTAAAGGGTATATATATGTTCCTTGAGGAGTTCATTGAATTTCTCCACTATGATGATTTTTTTGGGCTCTCCAGGTATATCATGAAAAACTTGAAACTCCATATTCTATAGTCAATAGTGATTCAGGTAATAATTATTTCACCTATGAGTTTTCATTCGTTGTAGAATAATAATCATTTTTAAAACATCATGGTAATTTTTTTTAATAATTTTAAATCAATGATAAGTATCTACTGTGTGAAAAAAGGAAACTAAAAATTTATTGGGGCCTCATCAATGATAAATGTATACGCTCCCTCCTATCACGGGGTGTTGAAAAAAAATCAAAATTTCCTCCTAGTGCAACATTGTGGATGACGAGGGTTGTGTTACATTATGTGACTCACATTTTTTATCACATAAACATTATAATTCACATAAGACTAATATTATTTTATTATCAAAACAATGAAATTTAAATGTTTTTTATATCCCAAAATTATTAAAAAATAATAAATTCTATAAAACCATTAAATTAGAATATAATGATACTAGAAAATTTGTTTCCCCTAATATAGTATTCCTCGTAAAACCTTCGTTAACTAGTTTATAATATACATAGGGTTCACAGACCACCATATACGTTCGCATTAAAATCAACCCC
The DNA here is from genome assembly GCA_963277665.1 of Viscum album. Taxonomy (NCBI): domain Eukaryota; kingdom Viridiplantae; phylum Streptophyta; class Magnoliopsida; order Santalales; family Viscaceae; genus Viscum; species Viscum album. The sequence continues at coordinate 1,175,321,373 of OY728120.1, forward strand.
AAATTTTAATTCCAACTATACACAGGAATCACAAAGAAGACTCCACCTCCACCTCCAAAAATGATGGATAACAATTATATAATATGAAAATAACACTCAGATAACCATGGTGGGAATTTCACCCACTGTAACTCATCAGTAGATTAACCCAAATTAGATTAATACAATCCCTCATGTTTAAGAACCAGATTATTACCATAGGTTAGTTCTTATGTTTTTTACTCATAATCATGATTATAATATTTTACATTGGTTTATTTCATAACATCGATTGGGTTCATTTCAAGAATTGAAGAATGAAAACAATAAAATAAAAATAAAGAGAATAAAATAAAATAATTTTTTATATGAAGAAAATAAAATATATGAAAATAAATTTAAGTAAATTTAATGTATATAATATGAAAAATAAATGATATAATGCAATAAAAATAATAATAATAACAATTGATGTTCGGAAACTAGGAAAAAAGGCATGAATTGCATAATCAGTAAAATAAATAAAAATTCATTAAGAATAAATCAATAAAGACTAATTAAAATAAAATTAATGGAAAACTACATATTAAAGTAGAAGCATGCATCAATTCTTTGTCCTCTACCCATCACAATCTATGTCCCCCTCTCGGTAGTGGTCATTTATCTCTTCTATAGGATAATGTAAACATATATAGTTTTCTAAAATATTCATTTGATCATAATTATCATGGTAAAATATTTAGATATATCTTAAACTCAAACTCATATGGGACCTATACATTTTATGATTGAAAAGATTGAATATTTTTTGTTGCAAACCCTATGTCATGGACTGGTAGAGAAGACTCGTTCATCTTGTTCTAGGGTACACGAAATTTCCATAGATGTAGTAGAAAAATATAAGTTTAAGGGATGGAAAGATGTATAATATGAGGGATTCTATCAGTTAATCATCCTTCACATGACTACATTATTACTCAAAATGGTATTATGGTGGTTGGATGAGGTAAAATGGGTGATTTCATGTGGTCCTAGCCTTCAGCAGTTCTGGGTGGATTAGAGAGAGATCTCTAGTTTTCTACAATGGGGATTTATGGTGATAAAAATGGAGGAAGGAATTTTTGATGTTGGAGTGAACGGTATAGCTTGGTGTCTAAGGAAATTTCCATTGTGAGTGAGTGTGATCAAGTTTGGATGATGTCGCTTCGTCACATGATGAATCGTATCTCATGGAAGGAAATCCCAGGTAAAAAGTGAAAGTGGAGGTTTTCGGTAATTAAATGAAAGAGATATTTAGAGAAATATTAGATTTAATCTATGAGGATGTGTTCTGGGCCCAAACAAACAAACACATGAGCCTCATTGGCACCAAAAGGACACAATGGACCATGTGTGTCTTGGCCCAAAGTATACACCAGTGGGTTCTTCCAATAGGCATCATGCCACAGAGGCCTAAGCACAAGTGTGGTTGTGCATGATCATGTTGTCCTTCCCATTCCATGGACAATCATCCCTATAAGGGATAGCTATGTGACAGGGTTCTATTTACTTGAGGGATCTCTAAGAATAGATAATTTTTATACTAAAATATATTTAAAACATATATTTAATTTCCAAACAATAAAAAAAATTACAATCCAAAATTTTAAAATGAAAATTTATAACCACAATTCCTCATTATTCATATATTTTAACCCATTTCATTTCCAAATTTATAATTTGAAATTATTTAATAAAATAGTATATTGTATGGGAACATCCATCGAAATCCATAAAAAACAATATAAAATAGTAAAACATTTACATGAAATATGTTTCTATCACTTATCCCATAGGTGTAGCATTGGTTTACTTGTTTCAACCCATGATGAATAGAAAAATATTAACCGTTGTTACAATTCAAAATGACAAAATATAAAAGGGGAATATTTAATAAAATTCCTCAAACTAATTAAAAATATTGAATCTATTTTTCATTAATTAATTAGTACATTCGTGATCAAAAATATCATATTACCAATTAAATAAAAAATATTATTATTGTACTTATAACATACATTATTTAAGGAGAATAAATGAGTGTATTTTAATAATCCATATTTTCTCTATTCTATGAAAAATAATTCTATTTAGACAAATCGATAAATTTCACCCAATGTCGATATTATTATGATGATTTCAAAATTGATGGGAATTTTATAAAATAAAAATTTTCAATGTTGTAAATATTTATTATAATATTTATTCAAAAAAAGTAATAAAAATTATTTCAGTGATGGAAAATCAATTCTTCTGTATAAATGAAAAAATTAAAATTCGATTACATATTTCCTAACAATTAATAAACAATTTTTAATTGAGGATGATCATTATCAATTTATTTCATAATGTAGTCATGTATATTCAATCCGTCTGATAAATTAAATAGGTTATAATTTTCAAATTCGAATAATAATATTTATATAATATATATAAATTTTCTTCAAACACCTTGTTTAAGGATAAGAAATATGTTCACATTAAATGTATTAAAAACTAAATTTATCAGGTGTTACATTTAGTAACACAAAACTCTTTTTCAAGAAATGGAATATATTTTCAAAGGTGAACTTTAGTAGTGGGAGAGAATCAAGAGAATGCTTGGGTGGTGGGCTACCGGGTGACTATAGTTGGGAGACACTGGTTCTCCATGGGATAGCCAACTACTAGTCAATTTTCTTACACATTCCCTAACTATCTTACATGACTCACAGAAATCCTGTGTACCAGTATCGAATATCTAGAGGTATTTTGATGGGAATATAACTACATTACCCCATAAATATTCAATAAAAAATTTCATTTCTTTTGTTCTTGTTCAATATACACAACATCCCCCTTCAACCATCCTTTTCTTTAAAAACACTATATATTTGGTTATTTTATTGGATTTTATGTAAATATTTCAGGATTATATTTCTCCAGTAGCTTCAATTTTTCTCTTACTCATATATTGGTTTTGGTTACATTTTTCTAAGGTCTAATGATTCCTCCAATAGGGCATGGTTGAATTTTCTAGATATGAAAGGGTATTAGGTATCCATTATTGAGTACATTTTGTAACGTTATCTATATGTGTTGAGGTAATGAATTATTTAATGTATAACTTTATCTATAATTCTCATTGGTTTATAACATAAGTTAAATTTATGTGATTATTGATATAGTCTTGATGGTTAGTAATTTTTCATAGGTTGGAAATATATGTCATATGTGTATCTCATGTAGATTAATGTTCATGGTTACAACATGATAAGTAAACCTTATGAGTCTTTGGATTATATGGTTATTTTAGATCATTTTTGTAAATTAACTATAAAATGATATAATTAAAAGTTATGTTTGTTTAAGGAATTTTAATTTGGGTTCAAAACGCAGGTATATATATCATGTTCAGATTCAATTAATGGGATTTTTAGGAATATGTGTAGAAATTGGGTGGCTATATAAGAAAGGGAAAATATTCATGTGAGTTAGGTGATCTTGTGTATCATCCATGTGGTTTTAAGAATTTTTTTGTGGTGAACATGACATGTGTCTCTACACTAAGAGAATTAGATTTATTTAATTATATAGTTTTACATTTTTAATACGTGATGATTTAATTAAATACAAATAATTCCCTACTACATGAAACATTTCAATTTCAATAGGGACCATATGAACCAGAAGAATTCTCCATTTATAATGGTTGAGAAATTTTATTCAAAAATATATCCTGAGACACCATAACAACCTCTATGGGGTGTAGAATTTATTGACTATATTGGATGAATGTAGTGGCCTTAGGAATTTTCACTTGGGGGATCTCCACGATTAATATTATTTTGAATTTGGGTTTTCGGTGAAGGAAGGGTTTGTTTGGACAGTTGTGATGACATAAATCCTCTAGGATAGCTGAATGAGTATAGTGTGTCCATTCCCTATTAAAAAATTGTGACATGGGGTGGTATACCCTATTGACTCTTATGGGATTCTAGTGGGCCCCTGGTGATTTGTTGACCCTAGTGATAAGATGTTCAGTATTTTTTTATAGTCCATGGTGAGGCTTTCCCTTGTGTGACTTTTTTTCATTTATTATTTTAATCATCTGATGATTTAATGGTAAATTCCAATATAGAATTTTATTATAAATATATATAATGAAACTGATGGCCACGAATATTCACAAATGAAATTTGGTCCCAGTAATACTAGAACCAAATCCTTCACATCACAATGCTAGATGGGTGTTCCCTATCCCTACATGATGGTAAAAGTGCTTGAGTAATAATTAAATATGTTTAGGAATGATTTACCGAAGTATGAAAGCATAAAACATTACCAATAATTAATAATATCAATAGGAAATTTTCATGCCAAACAAGAATTAATAAAAACCTGATCGGAATACATGGTTTTAGAAAAAATTACAAGAGGTCCACATATAAATAAAGATAACAGACAAACATCCACAATGACTCCACAAGAGAAAAGGTTATCACCCCCAATCTGTCTCCACAACACTACACCATTACAGGGGACTAACAAATAGAACCACCTTCAACCGAGGGTTTCAATTTAACTACGTCCAATGTAACCAGGTCTACATAAAAGCAAGGGCTGTATGTAGGGTATTAGACTATGACCAATAGGATACAACAAAATATTCCAATGATTAATCAATACTAGGTGAAAATCATGCAGATTAAATAATTATGGAATATCATCAATAAATTCCATGAAATGGAACATTCAATTGTATCCAGTTTTCAAAATAAGACATTAATAATGATAAAAAATTTGAATAATAATTTTTAGTTACTATAATTTATATCCAAATTAAACACAATAACACAAGTCTACATAATAAAAATCCAATGAGCAAAAAAACTGGGAAAACCCCTAGGCACTAGATAGTCTTGAGCCCTATGTACCTCATACCTTTATGTAAAATATCTATGTCACAATACATTCTCATGCATGATCCACTGGTATGGAACATACCCTTAACCATTTGGTCCCCAAACATTATCCACATATTTTAGTTCGAATTCTCATTATCCAAAATGCTATGTTAAATAAGAACAAAACCCATCTGGATCTCTAGCGTACTAGAACATATCTACCCACCTAGGTACATGGGCTACCCATGTAGTGATAAAATTTTTTTATCATGTTACATGCATATCTTTTAATATTAAAACTCCACTAATAGTCATATCCAATCAATAAAATTACATTACACACTTTATATGACATAAAATACACAATATAAAATTTTTATTTCCAATGAACCAACTTCTCAAAATCTCACATTATCATGCACCCAAAAAACCGTAAAATCCTCACATTGCCCACAATTTTCACTCATATAATTCACTAAAACAAAAAGAGAAGCATAATGAATTTTAAATTATAAAAAAAAATCAGTCATGGGGCACCCACATTGTAACACCCCGACCCCAGTTACCCAATGTCGGTGCATTATTTTAATACATTAGCTTGATTGCAAGGAATTAGGTCCTCAAGGGCCTATCAATTTAGGAATCTTGGAAAATAGATTACATATATTAACATTACATTACACAATAAAAAACAAAAAAAACATAAATAATCCTTTTATAACACCATTATTTACCTATCTTAAACCTGCATATCAATAATAATACACTTCTTGAAATCCTAGAAAAAGTAAACATAAGAAAGGGGGATCTCAGATGAACAGTAAGGATAAAAATATAGCAAAAACATTCATAAATAACCCGAAACATTATAGGTAATGTATAAGACTGAAACAACAGACTTTTTAAATTATACTTCAAAATAATACGGAAAAGATAAATCAAATAATTCCATTTTTTTATTCACATTTATATTCTACTAGTTGAATAATCACATGCAATATCAATAGTTAATTTCATAATGATTTAAGGCATAATATCGGACATCATAACCCCATAATCAAGGCCTCATTCCAAGAATATAATTAGGATTTTTTCAGGGCCTTGTGCCAAGACACATGTTTAACTCACGAGACCTACTGATGCATAAAGGATCTATAGCGGGCTTCACCCATCACATACTAAGTCCAATGCATTCCTCATGTGAATATTTTGAAATATAACATAAACATTCGTATTAAAACAAGCATAAAAAAGGCCAATACATTAAACATAACCCATGAAAGTTATTAAAATAGCACATCAAAAGTCAAAGATATAAAAACTAACTCAATAAAATATAAAATATTGTATTATAACAAATCAAACTCAATCATGAATAATATCCAGTAATGGATGTTAACATAGATGAAAATGATCAGTAAATATCATTGAGAGAAATATCCATTTTTTCAAATCATTTAAAAGGCATGCATTTATAATGGAATTTATTTAAAATTTATTTTTCAATCATTGTGACCCATAACACTTTGTAACATTTTGAATGTAATAAATATTTCAAACAATCATATCTATATAAATAAATCCTTGAAATCACTTTTTAAAGACGGACACAAATTAAAATATTAATAAAAATAAATCATTAAAAACAATTAAAATGATGATCTTGTTAAATATTCACTTCAATAAAAACATAAAATTTTCTTTTTAAATAAATTTTAATGAAACATGTATATTGATTATAAATATGTCCCAATATATACTTACAGATAAATAATCTCAGATAATATTTAGATTGAGGAAATAACCCTTACCTTCTACTTTCATTTTATCGAGGGTATGTATAAACTTATGTATAATGACCATTATATGTTAATAAATTATTAATGAACTATATTAATATATATGATAACATACATTATTTATTTATGTCTTTATACTACCCATTTTATAATAATTTCTATGTTAAAATAATATTTCTGTTAATAATCGCTTTCTTTATCGTACATGATTTAACTTCTTATTCTTGATTGTATAACTTATATCATGATTAATTGCTTCTGAAATATATAACATTATTTATGTATGATAGATATTCATAATATAAATATTTATAATAGATATATATATGAAATGGAAAATAACATTTATGGAGATGGTGGGTAGTACGTATGCTTAAACATTGTTTCCACTTTCATATCGAATTGAACATAAGTATATGAATTAGATATATATATATATATATATATATATCTTGTAGAATTTTTATATCATATATTATGTATTATTAATAATATATATTTTTATAATCATCGTTGTGTGTGATCTTGGAAATGAATCTCATTGCGTCGTAGAGACATAAAGACGTACATACGCATGAGCGGCGATATAATTATATTGATGGTGAAATAGTCTAAAATTGGATTGAATATTATATATATAAAATAATTATAATGTCATATTTGAAATATAGATAAACTATACTCTTTATTAAAACAATCCATATAATGAAAAGTAGAATAACAAACTACCCCACGTTGTGGAGACGATGTGTCTTACGTACGCATGTATGGTGTCTTTGTCATTCGTAGGATGCATAGTATCATGAATATGGTTGTAAAAAATTTATAATAATAGAACAGTATGTATAAGGAACTGAGGATATTATTTTTTTATGTAAAAACCAAGAGAGAGGAAGTTGAAGAAGAAAAGAACTTTGAACTAGGTGACGAAGTAATTACCTCGTCTTCAGGTTCTTCCTTTTGATTTGATCCAAAAGGATCCCTAGTTTGGATTATGATCTATATAAGGCCTCTAAGATGAAATTAGGGTAGTTTGGAGGATATTTGAGATGATTTAGGCTGATCCAAATGGCTTTTTATCTGTGAAATTTTGGGACGAGGATGTACCCTTTTATCCTAGAGGTGAGGGTCACTTAAGGAAAATCGTAAAATATTATTTTATTATAAAATGATTTTCGGTTTATAAATGCTTCAAATGGATTTATTTCAAGGATAATGTGGTTGTGGGTATAAATCCTCTCAAAAAATAGGTTTTATACATTTTTAGGTCACCATAAATACATAATCATTTGATTGAACTCTTAGTAAAATAGTTTATCTTTTTCAATGTCTTCTTGTGTCGGTATATTACATTGTTAATAAACATAAAATAAATTCCAAATAGAACCTCATGTGGTTCATTGATGGCATATATGTCATTATAAAAGTCCTTTTGTGAACCTTATATTTTTAGGAATATTATATCATTTAATAATATATTAATTGTTTTAAAAACACATTTATTTAATTTTTGACACTATTTAGTATTTGGTTTTTGTGGATGTCAAAAAAAACATGATTACTTAAAAAAATATATTAAATAAACCATAACATGTAATAATAACCTATAAAAGTCTATTAATGAATCAATAATATCAATTTACATTTATTTGGATATTTATAATATCAATTATTTTAATCGTTTATTAATAAGATAAATACTTCATCACCATTGTGTCATAAATAAATTTAATTATTTAAGGTCTAAAAATTATAAATAAAATTAAATGTTCTAGAAAATATTTTTCCATATGATTAATATTTGTAGTATAAGTTATCTTATGTATAACCCTATATTAAAAATGGTTGAGCTATTAAACATTGAATTTCATACTTTTAACCCTTCATTAAATAAAATAATAATAAATGTCTTAATCTAATCCACATGGACCAAAAGTATAATATATTATTCCTAAGTTTTATTTTTCTCTAAATTCACTTATCCAATAGAATTATTACTTGTGTTAGGGTAATGATAATATCATTTTACCATTAATCCTTCTATTTTTGTTTAACTGTGTTAAATAAAATTAACTAGGTGATATTTACTAAAAATTATTTTCATCATATTGAATCAAATTTTAAAAACTGATGTCAACTTTGTATCTCATATTTTTGAAATACTATTCACATATGTGGTAAAATTATGTTTCATGCGAATTTATAAATGTGTTTAGAAGTTGGGTAAGAGGCGGTAAAAAGTTTAATAAAATGTTATATATCTATTCTTATTATAAAATGAATTAAAATAATTACATATGAATAATATAGTTATTATGTATATATTTTTACTTTAAATTTAATTTAAATGATAATAATAATTATTTAAATAAATGACGCATTTAAACAATAGCACAATGTTTTTCACTATTCATCAATAATTGAATGTTATCAAGAAAATTATTAAAATTCACCGTAAGCTAATTTTGATATTTTGAATTCAAAAATGATTTATCATTTACAAAATTAATGACATAGAAGTTTCATTAATTAATTTAAAATTAGTTCCCATTTTCAAAACCAGAAAGTGAGTATTTGAGAATTAAAAACTATTAAAATGTTGATATGTGATTATGTCTAATTTAATTGTAAAATTATATCCAAAGACCATAAAAGGATTAAATAAAAAAAATATAATCTAATTATACTTAAAAACAATTCAAATATATAATTTAACTATGTAAACTATTTTGATAATTTTTTTTCAATTAAAATTTAGTACTTTCACTATTCATCAAAATTTGAATGTTATCACAAAACACTAAAAATATATCTAAACTAACTTTTTAATGTTCCTATTCAATAGAAGAAGTTTATTTGGTCAATCTGATAAAATAAAAGAGTGAAATATTTATTTTAAAAAGGGCTCCTCCTTAAAAGGTGGTAAAATTGAAAATTTTGAAAAATACTTCTTTTATATGAAAAAAATGAATTTTTTCTTATATCATGTCTAAGAAACAAATAATATGGATTTTATAATTATATTGTGTATATAAATTTCATAATTTAGTTATTTCAATTCCTAAACACTTTTCGAACGGCTAGTTCGGTATGTCGTGGTACGCTTGAACTTGGTGTTGCGTGTAGAACAAGCTATTGAATTACATTAAAGAGATAACATACTATATAATCTTGGGGTGTTACATTATCCCCTCCTTTAATAAATTTATTCCTCACATTAATAAAAAAAATTCAAAAATAAAAGGTTTTAAATAAAAAATACCTTTGTCGAAAACCCACATCAGAAATAGGGTTAACAAAATATAGCCTTAATAAGAGGGAAAAGGAAGTAAAAAAATCACAACCAAATTAGGGGTTTGAATAGATGAAACGTTGGTGAAAATTATACACAAATAATTGGAGGAAAAATGTAAATATTATTAGGGAGTGATTTAGGTCATCAAGCACAAACAAATGATTAATAAATTTTAAATTGAGGGCCCCAAAACCATACATAAATAATGACTTAAAATATCATCGGTTCATCAATATATAAGGATTTAGGATAATAGATTTTTGTTATTAAGTTACATTACCTATTTTTTATGAATTAATTACTTCATTGAATTAGAAAGAAAATACTGGACAAGTATAGTTCCATCCTTGAAATAATTTCTACCACAAACTCATCATTAACTATGATAATATTATAGAACTCAAAAATATGTTATTTAACCTAATTTTCTAGGGTTTCATAAAAATTAACTTGTAATTCATCATTCATATCATTTTAAAAAAAATCAACATTATACAAACTAGGACGTAATGTAGGTCAGTGGTAGGTGATGCACCCTTGTCACCCATCGGTTGCGCGTTCATGTATCATGCCCTTACCATGGGAGACATGTTGTTGCCCGACCTCCGAGTTTTCCTTTTTATAACAATCCAAAAATAATCATAAGAAATTATTTAACAGTGAAAAATAGTCTCCAATATCAAATGTTATCCGTTCAAACTGTTAGCATTATCAACAATATATTAGTCCAAACATCGATTCCAGAATTTATATGGAAGGTTACACAACGTACATGTGAGAACCTTCATCATGTATTATATTAAAACTAGGTACTAAAATGAATTATGAGAAAACCATAATGAATACGTTCATTCTTCCTCATTCCTTATCTATATCATAGAATACTGGAAATACTCTTTAATTCGAAAAATGTTGAACACTCCCACAATGTTGGAATAATAAACAATAATTAGTTTAATTGTAGTGAAGAATATCCAATAAAATTTTTCCAAGTCAATTATATCTTATTCTGAAATAATTATCTCATTTTCAGAAACATATTAAGGGTCACATTTCCCCATACCATATATTTTCCAAAACGTTTAATTGGTTATTGAGTCACTTTTTTTAGAACTATATAATATCAAATCCTCACTAAAATAGTACTGCATTACAATCCTAATTTATTTCCATAATTTATATAACCATCACATCATTGATACAATAATCAAATGCCATAATTCATCAATACAGAAACAAAAATAAATTAATTATTATATGTTTACTGTAGTAACATTATATGCTTGATATTGATTTATTTTATTATTCAGAGATAAATTTCCTTGACGCTTTGGACATTTATTTGTGTATTGACCCATTTCATTACAGTTTAAACACTAAATATTTTTCTCCTCATTGTTTCATTTGCTTTCTTTTTTCTGAAAACCATTTTCTCCATACATATAAAAACCCCATGTACTTTCAAGAACATACCAGTTTGATTCCTTCCACGGTTATAACATATGGGAAAATCATTCTTTCCCTTATTCTTATTATATATCTTTCTCTCAACCATCCTCTTCTTCTCTGGCTTCACTTCAAATCCATATGACTCATACAATTCTTTTCTTATCTTATTAACAGATCATACTATTTATTCCTATGATGTTGATATGTGGGAGATTAATTCCCTTCAAAATTTTGGCTTTATACCATGTAATATATGTTCCTTCTTACACATTGGTCCATTCGTATTGCTGGAGTTAACATTCCTTAAATTGGATGCCATTTCAAAATGATGATATACCCAATGTTGGATCGTATCATATTGTTTATTCCAAATCTAAAAAAATAATCAACATTAATTTAATTTTTTCACACATCTATTCTCATAAAATGTGTTATTTTCAGAAAAATATAATAATCAATCCGTTATAATGGTTTGTAAGGAAAATTAGAAATATCCTTAGCATATCCCTTAGGAATGTCAAACCAGGTGCGCAGTTTGGACATCTGTTGTGTACCAAGAAACCTCATGTCATACCCAATACTCCTTGTTAGAGGTTTCATTACTAGGTACATTTGTTCCCAAACCATGTCCACTTATAGTATACAGATTGGGATTTATTACCCGAAATCCTACATAATATATTCATTACCAAAAACTGTGTGTAGTCTTCTATACAAATCCACAAAGTCTATCTTAGGTTAATGTTTCCAAATAATAGATTATCTGAATATAAATTCCTAGGTTATTAAAAAACTTCTTCTGATACAAACTGTAATGCCCTAACCCCAGTTACCCAGGGTCGTTGCATTATTTTAATTCATTATAATGATTGGAAGGAATCAAGTCCCTAAGGATAAATCAGTTTTGTAGTCTTGGGAAATATATTACATCCCTGAATATTAAATTACACATTCAATTATGAAACACATCATAAATAATACAGTGATAACACCATTATTTCCCTATCTTAAACTTTTATATCAATCATAATACACATCTTGGAATCTAGTAACAACAAAACATATGAATGTGGTGAGCTCATATTCTTAGTAAGGATAACAATATAGCAGAAACATTAATAAATAACCATAAACATTTAAGTTAATGTAAAAGAAAAAAAACATAATAATTTTATTCCTAAAAATCAGCATAATATGGAAATGATAAATAAAATATTTATATTTACATATTCACATGGATATTCATCTAGTCGAATAATCACTTGTATTATCAATTGATAATTTCATTATGATGGAATGGATAATTTCATACATCATAACAACATAGTCAAGGCCTCACTCCCAGACTAAAAATAATATGTTTCCAATGCCTTATGTCCAGACACTAGTTTGTCTCATGGGTCCTACCGATGTAGCGACGAGCTGTAGAAGGCTCCACCTATCACATACTATGACCAATGCATTCCACATATGAAAATGTTGAAAAATAACATAAGCATTTGTTTTAAAACTAACTTACAAAATTTCAATACTGTAACCACAAACCATTAATGGTATAAAAATAGAACATCCATAGTCAAAAATATCATTACTCATTCAATAAAATATGGAATATTGTATTATTATAAATTAAACTCAATCAAGAATAGTATATTGTATGGGATCTTTACATTGTTGTACAATATCAGTAAAACTCTTTGAGAGAAGTATCCCTTTTTTGGATTAATTTAAATTTCATATATTTATAAAGGAAGTCCTTTCAAATATATTTTTGAATCAAAGTGTCCCATTCCACTTTGAAACATTTGAATGAAATTATCATTTTAAGCAATCATGTTCATGTAAATTAATCCTTAAAATCATTTTTAAAACATGGACATTAATTTAATTATTTAGAAAAATAAATCATTAAAAACATTTAAAATGATGATCTAGGTAAATATTTCCTTAATATAAACATAAAATATTCCTTTTTAAAAACAATTAATTAAACATGGACATTTATGATAAATATTTCCTAGTAGGTACTTACTAATAATCAATCTTGTCTAATAATGAGATTATGGAAATTACTCTTACCATGTACTATCCTTTGATCAAAGGTATGTTAAACCAACAGTAAAATGACCATAGTTTTTTTTATTGAATTATAACATACCATATTCATATTTATGATATCATGCTTCATTAATTTATGGATTTACACTACCCATTCAATAATAATTTCAATGTGAAAATGATATTTCGGTTAATAACGGCTTTCTTTGTCTACATGTTTTAACTGGTTATTCTTGATTGTGTCACTTATATCATGATTTAATTTCGTCCAAAATATAAAACATTATTTATCTATCATATATATTCTGAATAGAAATATTTATAATATATAGATATATGAAATGTAAAACACTATTTATGGAGACGGTATGTCGTACGTACTCATAAATGTCGCTTCTGTTTTCATATTTTATTGAACAAAAGTAAGTGAATGAGATATATGTAAACACACACACAAAAAGATATATATATATATATATAGTAGAATTATTATATCATATATAACATAATTATTAGTAATATATATTTTTATAATCATCATTGAATGTTGAAAGTGGAAATGAATCATATTGCGTCCTTGTAGACGATAAGACGTAGGAATGAACGAGCGATGATATCATTTTATTGATGGTGAAATAGTTTGTAATATGATGGTATACTATATATAAATAATCATTAACATGTTATTTTTATTATTTATATCAATTATACTCATTATTATACCCATCCAATTAATTAATTGTTGAATAACAAACTACACCACGATGTGGTGGCAGTAAGCCTTATGTACGCACGTACGGTGTCTTATTCATTCATATGATTTATAGAATAATGAATATGGAAATAAAATATTTTAAAAAAATAACAGTATGTAGAAGGTAATGGAGTCATTATTTTGGTATGAAAACAAAAAAAGAAGAAGGAAGTTTAAGAAGATAACAACTTTGAAAGAGGTGATTAAGTAATTACATCTTCTTCGAGTTCGTCCTTTCAATTTGATCGAAAGGGTTATATAGGTAAGATTATGATCAATGTATAGAAACTTTGATTATTTTAGGGTATTTGGTAGGATGTTTGAGTAGATTTTGGCTGATCCAAATGGCATTGGAGGTGTAAAATTATGGGAAGGGGAATTACCCATTTATAATAGAGGTGTGGGTGACTTTACGAAGAGCATGTAATATTATTTTATTATAAAATAATTTTAGATTTATAATGGTTCAAAATGGATGTATTAAGATGATAAGGTGACGATGGGTCTAAATCCTCTCATCCAATAGGTTTTAAACAAGTTTATATCTCCATATTAACCTTACCTTTTAGATTTAACTCTTAGTTAAATATTTTTACTTTTACACTGTCAGCTTGTATTTTTATATTAAATGGTTAATAAACATACTTTAAAATCCAACCGAACCACAAGTGGTTCATTAATGAAATATATATCATTATATAAGTCCTTTGGATGAGCCTTAGATTTTTATCAATATTATATCGTTTAATAATATAATATTAATTTTAAAAACTCATTTATGTCAATTTTGACGCTATTTAGTATTTGGATTTTGTGAAAGAAATAAAATGATTAAATTACAAAAATACATTAAATAAACCCTAAAATGTCTTATTAACCTATAAAATTCATGTAATGTGTCAAATTTCCCAATTTATATTTATTTTCATATTTATAATATCAATTTTTTTAATCGTTCATTAATAAGGTATTTACGACATCATCATTGTGTCATCAATAAATTTAAATATATAATATATAAATATTATTAATAACATATGATGATGTAGGTAATAATTTTATCGTTCTAATTAATATTTATAGTCCAATTTATCTTAAGAATCACCCAATATTAAAAATTATTTAGTTATTAAACATGGAATTTGACACTATTAACTATTCTTTAAATATAATAATAATAAATAAGTTAATCTAACCTGGTGGACCAAAAGGATCATATTTTATTAGTAAGGTTGATTTAGGTATAAATACACTAACAATATTTTATTAGGACATGTGTTAGTATAATTATAAGATCATTTTTATCATTAATTACCCTATTTAATTTTTACCGTGGTAAATAATATGCAAAAGTTACTATTCACCAAAAATTATTTTCATCCTATTGAACCTCATATTACATAGGGATTTCAACTTTGTATCTTTTATTTTTTAAATTCAATTCAACAAGCATTAAAATTATGTTTTATGCAAATTTGAAAATGTTCTTAAAAGGTGGGTAAAATAAGGTAAGAAGTTCAATATAATTTTATATATATAATCTTATTATAAATTTACTTAAATGAATTAAATTGGACTAATATAATTATTATTTATCTATTTTTACATTATAATAAATTTAAATAATAATGATAATTAATTAATTAAATGTTTGTTTTAAACAATAGCATTGTTTTTTTCACTCTTTAAAAAAAATTGAATGTTTTTAGAAACATACAAATATTTCACCCAAGATAATTTTGATATTTCAAATAAAAAATTATGTCTATTTTACAAAATTGTAATCATATAAGTTTGATTAATTAATTTAATATTAATTCATGTTTTCAAAACTAGAAAACATTTTTTTGATAAGTAAAAACTATCAAAAGAATGTTATGTGTCTATGCCTAATTTAAATGAAAAAATCACTTCTAATGAAAAAATGGATTAAATAATAAAAATATAATAAAATTATCCTTCAAAACCATTCATATGAATAATTATTCATTATAAATTATTTTGATTTAAAAATTTGTTTCCAATTAAACTTTATTATTTTTCCCTATTCATCAAAATATGTAAGTTATCATAAAAAAACAATTATCCAATATAAATTTTTATGTCCCGCTTATAAAGAAGAAGTTTATTTTATCAGAATTAATATATAGAAGTTTAAAATATTGTATTTAAAAAGGGTTCTCCATTAAAAGGCAGTAAAATTTCATTTTTGAAAAATATTTCTTATATCTAAAAAAATGAATCAGATCTTATATTATTTCTAAGAAACAGATTATATTTATTCTAAAATTATATAAAGTATATAAAATTCAAAATTCAGTAAATACTATTCAAACCGGATAGTTTAGTAAATTGTGGTGCACTCAAACTCGGTGTTGGATGAAGCACAAGCTATTGAATTTCATTAAATATATAACGTAATATGATATTGGGGGGTGTATCATACTCCCAACCTTTAATAAATTGTGTTTTTTCAATTTTATTATTTTCTTCAAAAATGAAATGTTTAAAATAGAAAATAATTTTCTGGGAAACCAACCATGAAAATAGGGTTAATAAAATTGAGCCTTAATAAGAGGGAGAGGGAAATGAAAAAGTCACCACCAGATTAGGATTTTCAAAACGTGAACATTGGGGGAATTTATAGATACAAAATTGGAGAAAAAGTAAATATTTATAGAGAGAGGTTGAGATTATCAATCAGGAACAATTAAACAATGAATAGAAAATTGAGGGCCTCAAATCCATAAATCCTTCTTTACATAAAATATAAATAGTTCATCAAAACATAATTGATTATGACAAAAAAAATTGTTTATGTTTTTTTCCAAAATGTTTATTAATTATTTTCTTCATCGAATAAGAAAAAAATTACTTAAAATGTGGAGTACCATCCTTTAAATATTATGTACCAGAAACTTGTATTTCACTCAAAAAACATTATCGAACACAAAAATATTCTATTTAACCTAATTGTATAGGTATTAAAAATGAATTTATAATTCATATTTCATTCCATTTTAAAAAATACATTATACAAACTAGGAAATCACGTATGCCAGTGGTAGGTGATGCACCCTTTTCGCCGTTTGTTTGCGTGTTCAAGTCTCACAGCCTTTCCAGATGCGATGTGTTGTCACTCGACCTATTGGTTATCTTTTTATAACAATCCAAAGATAATATTGAGAAATAATTTAACCTTAAAAAATAGTTTCCAATTTCAAACTTGATCCATTCCAACCTTTAAGCTTATCCACAATACTTCATCCCAACTCATAGTCCAAATTTTATAAGAAATTCCACATAACATTCATGTGAACACATTCATCATGTATTGTCTTAAAAAATTATAGTAAACATAATTACCCAAAAACAATACTGAATATGTTCATTTTTCCTCATTCCATATGTTAATCATTGAATACTAGATATACTCCTTAATTCCAAAAATGTAGAAAACTCCCACAATGATGAAATAAAGAAACAATAAATTTGATTCAAGGTAGTCCATAATATCCAATATAATTTTTTTAAATCTATCATATCTTATTCTAAAACCATTATCTCATTTTTATAAACATATTAAGGGTTATATATCCCCCATCCATATATTTTCCAAAATGTTTAACATTCTATTGAGTCACTATTCATTGAACCATATAATCTCAAATCCTCCATGAAATAGTACTAATGTACAATCCTTATTTATGTCCATAATTTATATAACTAGTAAATCATTGATAAAACACTCAAATAACCTAATTAACCATTCCATAAACACAAAAACATTATTTATTCCACGTCCAGCGTAGTAATATCTTATGATTTACCATGATCCCTTTGATTATTATGCGCTATACTTCCAAGTGTGATTTTTTCCACATTAATCACATATGAGAAAATCATTCTTTCCCTTCTTACCCTTATCAATATTTCTCACTACCATACTCTTCTTCCGTAGCTTCCCTTCAAAGCCATATGAATCATATAATTCTTTACATATCTTATTAACACAGGATATTATTTCTTCATATGATGCAGATACATGGGAGAATATTTTATTTCTAAATTTGGGCTTAAGACCATAAAATATATTATCATTCTTACCCATTGGTTCCTTAGTATTGATGGAGTTCAAATTCATTCTACTAGGAGCCATTTCTAAATGATGACATCCTCTAGGATAGATTGTATCTTATTGTATAATTCCAAAACTAGAATATTTTTCAACATTAATTGAATATTTTCACACATAATTTCTCATAAAAATGGTTTCTTTTCTCACATTTTTAATCATAAATCCTTCATAATGGTTTGTAATGAAAATGTGAATTATCCTAAACATATCTGCCGAGAGTGTCAAACCGAGTGCGCTGTAAGTCCCATTGATCTGTACAAGGATATCATAGGCCAAGCCTGAAACACCTTGTAAGATTTTTCACTCATAGGTACATCTGTTCCAGATCCACAACCACCTGTACTATCCATACATGGTTGTAATGCATGGAAACCCCACATAATATAATCATTACTGTAAAATTTGGATGTTCTTCTATAATATCCCTTAAAGTTATTCATCTTTAATGTTTCATAATCATAGATTTTCTAAATCTAATTTCCAAGGTTATTACTAAACTTCCTCTGATACCGACTACAATGCCCCGACCCCAGTTAACCTGTGTTAGTGCATTATTTTAATACATTGGCATGATTTAAAGGAATCATGTCCCGTAGGACCAATCAGTTTACCAGTCTTGGAAAATAGATTATAGCCATGAATGCAACATTACACATTCAGACATAAAAAATTATCCTTTGATAACTCCATTATTTATCTAGTATAATCCTACATATCCTTCATAATACAAATCTTGGAATCCTGAAATAAAATCATATGAAAGGGGTGAGATCAGATTCTTAGTAAGGAAAACGATATAACAACAACATTCATAAATAATTATAAACATTTCTGGAAATTTATAAGACTAAAAAAAATTGAAATTAAACATATACATAATATGGAATAAATAAATCAAATAACTCCATTTACCCATTCACATGGATATTCTAATAGTATAATAATCACTAGTAATATCAATAGATAATTTCATATTGAAGAAATGAATAATACTGGACATCATAACCACATAGTCAAGGCCTCATGCAAAGACTACAAATATGTTTTTTTCACAGCCTTATGGAAAGACACTAGTTTGTCTCATGAGACCTACTAATTCATTGGGGATCCATAACGGCCTCCACCAATCACTTACCAAGTATAATTAATTTCTCATATGCAAATTTTGAAACATAACATAAACATTTGTATTAAAACTATCATACAAAATTTCGATACATTAACCATAATCCATGAGTGGTATAAAAATAGATCATCAACATCCAAACAAATCATAACTCATTCAATACAATATGGAAGATTGTATTATAAAAAATGAAACTCAATAAATAAAAATATCCAGTAAAATATTTTGACGTAGTTGAAAATAATTAGTTAAACTCTTTGATAGAAATATGAAATTTTTGTGAAATCACTTAAAAGTCACTCATTTATAAAGGATGTCATTTAAAATTGATTTCTGAAACAAATTTTTTCATACTAATTTAAACCTTTTGAATAGAATTGACATATTAAAAAATCATGTCTATATAAATAAATCCTTAAATCATTTTTAAAAAATGGTCATTAATTTAATGATTTAGAAGAATAAATCAAAAAATACATTTGAAATGATGATCTAGTTAAATAGTCGCTTCATAAAAAAATAATATAT
Source organism: Viscum album (assembly GCA_963277665.1). Lineage (NCBI taxonomy): Eukaryota > Viridiplantae > Streptophyta > Magnoliopsida > Santalales > Viscaceae > Viscum > Viscum album. The sequence continues at coordinate 1,175,341,424 of OY728120.1, forward strand.
ACCTTTTTAAAACTTTTTAATGGAACACGGACATAGATGATAAATATTTTTTAATATATACTTATAGATGTTCAATCATGGATAATAATGAGATTGAGTAAAAAACCCTTACCATGTACTCTCCTTTGGCGAGAGTACGTTTAACCCCCAGTATAATGACCATAATAAGTTATTACATTATACAATAAACATATTCATATTTATTATATCATATATTATTCAATTATAGATTTATACTTCCAATTTGATAATAATTTCTATGTTAAAATAATATTTCGGGTAATAATCGCTTTCTTTTTCATTCATGTTTTAACTTGTAATTCTTGATCTTATCACCTATATCATGATGTAATTGCTTCCAAAGTATAAAAAATTATTTATTTATAATATATATTCTGAAAATAAATACTTATAATTGATATAAATATATATGAAATTGAAAAGACCATTTATGGAGACGGTTGTCTGTACATACTATTTAACGCTGTTTCTGTTTTCAAATCATATTGAACCTAAGTATATGAATGAGATATATTTAAACAGACACCCACACCGCGAGATATAAATATATATATATATATATATATCTAGTAGCATTATTATTTCATATATTACATTCTTATTAATAATATATATTTTTATAATAATCATTGAATAGTGAACGTGGAAAGGAATCTAATCATGTCATAAAGATGGGAAACATTCGAACGTAGGAGCAACGAAATCATTTTATTGAAGGTGAAATCTTATGTAATTGTATTTTATATTACATATAAATAATATTTAACATGTTATATTTTTTATTTACATCAATTATACTTATTATTATACCCATCCAAATAATGAAGTGTTGAATAACAAACTACACCACGATGTGGATATGTTAAGACGTACGTACGCACGTATGATGCCTTTTTCATTTATAGATTAGAAAGAATATTGAATATGATTTTACCATATTTATAATAAAATAAAATTATATATAGGTTGCTGGAGTTATTGTTTTGGTATGGAAACAACAAACTGATATGAAGTGAAAGAAGAAAAAAACATTGAATGAGGTGATAAAGTAATTATCACTTCTTGGGGATCTTTCTTTATGATTTGATCAAAATGGCTCTTTAGGTTTGATTATAATAAATTTAAAGAAAAGATATTGAATTTAGGATATTTGGGATGATATTTTAAAAGTGATTGGAAGATCCAAATGGATTTTGAGGTGTGAAATTAAGATAAGTGGAAGTGCCCTTTTATAAGAAGGGTGGGGTCACTTTAGGAAAAGCTTGAAATATTATTTTATTATAAAATCATTTTCGGTTTATAATGGAACAAAATATATACATACTGAGGATAATTTGTTGATGGGGAAAAATCCTCAAAACAAATATTTTTTAGACATGTTTAGGTCAATATATTAACATTATCTTTTAAATTTAACTCTTAGATAAATAGTTTAACATTTACAATGTCTTCATGTATTTTCATATTACATGGTTAATAAACATACTATAAAATGAAAATGGAACCTCAAGTGGTTCATTATTGACATATTTTTCATTATATATGTTATTTTATGGACCTTATATTTTTAGGACTATTATATCATTTAATAATATAGTATTTGTTTTAAAAACTCATTTCAGTGAATTTGACACTATTTAGTATTTAGTTTTTTGAATGTGGACAGAAATTTATTACATTGAAACAAATACATTAAATCATCCCTAACATTCCATATTAATGTATAAAATTCGTTTAATACATCAAAAGTCTCAATTTACATTTATTTTGATATTTTATAGAATCAATTATTTTAAATGTTCATTAATAAGGTCATTATTCCTTCATCGTGGTGTCATAAATAAATTTAATTATTTACTGTCTAAATATTGAAAATAAAATATTAGTATGTATAAAATATTTTTATATTTATAATGAATATTTATAGTCGAATTTTTCTTATGTATAACCCTATTTTAAAAATGGGCCATCTAGTAATATTTGAATTTAACACTTATAACTCTTCTTTACATAAAATAATAATAAATTTCATAATATAATTCAAGTGGACCTAAAGGATCATTTATATTCCTAATGTTGATTTTTTTCTAAATAATATTATTCAAATGAGTTAGGACATGTGTTAGGGTAATTATAATATCATTTTTACCTTTAATTAAACAATTAACTTTTAATCGTTGTAAATAAAAATCAAAAGTTACAATCCTCAAAAAATTATTTTCATTTTATTAGACAAAATATTACCTAATTATATTAATCACGTCTCTATGATTTTTGAAATTCAATTCACATAAGTGGTAATATTACAATATATGAGAATATGCAAATGAGCCTATAAAGTGGGTAAAACACGGCAAAAAGTTAAATAAAAACATATATAACTAATCTAATTATAAAATGACTTAAATGAATTAGATTGGACTAATATATTTATTATATACCTTTTTATGTTAAAATAAATTTTAATACAAATAATAATTATTTTAAAAAAAGTAGGTTTTATACAATAGTGTTTTGTTTTTCACTATTAATAAAAAAATGAATGTTTTCAGAAAAATATTAAAAATTCTCCCTAAGAAAATTTTGATATTCCAAATTAGAAAATGAAGTATATTTTAAAAAATTAAAAACATAAAAGTGGAATTAATGGATTAAAATTTAATTCCTTTTTTCAAAACCATAAAGTGGGTTTTTTAAGATGTAAAAACTATCAAAAGGTTGATATGTGTTTATGTCTAATTTATATGTAAAATTACTTCCAATGACCAAAATTGGATTAAATAATAAAAATATAATCTAATTATAATTCAAACCTATTGAAACTTTTAATTTAAAAATATAAATTATTTTTATTAAAAAAGTTGTTTTCAATTAAAATTTAGTAATTTTTCACTATTTATTAATATATGAAAGTTATCAGAAAAACACCAAAAAAATTTCTAAACTAAATTTTTTTGTCCTTAATCTAATGAAAAAGTTTATGTTGTCAAATTGAATATATAAAAGTGTAAAATATTTACTCTTAAATGAGTATCCATTTAAATGCTATAAAATTACATTTTATAAAAAATACTTCTTTAATTTGTAAAAAATAAATTTTATCTTATATTATGTCAAATAAACACATAATATGTATTCTAAAATTAAAGGGAGTATATAAAATTCATAATTCATTTAATAATATTCATAAATACTTTTTTAATGGATAGTTTTGTAATTCATGGTGCACTCGAACTCGGTGATGCATGTAGTGCAAGCTATTTATTTAATTTAAAGAGATAACTTAATATAATATCTTGGAGTGTTACATTCTACCCTCCTTCAATAAATTGCATCCTCACAATTTGAAATTTGTTTTGGAAAATAAAATGTTTAAAATAGAATATATGTTTTTGGGAAACCCACATCAAAATAGGGTAAATAAAATTTAGTCTTATTAAGAGGGAAGGGGAAATGAAAAATTCACCACCAATTAGGGTTTTTAATAGGATAAAATTGGTCGAAATTATAGACCCATAATTAGTGGAAATAGTAATTATTTTTAGGAAGTGATTGAGGAAATAAATCCCAAACATGTGAAGAATCAATATAATACTGAGGGCCTCAAAGCCATAAATCTATGTTGGCTGAAAATATGATTGGTTCATAAAAAAAGTTATTTGGATAACACATTTTTGGTTTTATGTTCCTTTTTGTAATGTTTAAGAATTTATTTCTTTATTGAATAAAAAAAATACATGACAAGTACTATTCTATCCTTTAAATAATCTGTACCACAAACTCATTTTCTACTCCAAAAATCATATAGAACCCAAATATATTCTATTTAAAAAAATTGTATACGGTGTAAAAAATTAATTTATAATTCATTTTTCATACCATTTAAAAAAACTACATTATAAAAACTAGGACATCACATAGGATAGTGGTAGGTGATGCTCCCTTTATTCCAATCGGTTGTGGGTTCATTTTTCATGTCCTTGTAGGATACCAAAAGTTGTCTCCCGACCTCTAGGTCATCCTTTTGATAAAAATCCAAATAATATATTAAGAAATTCTTTACCATTAAAAAATAGTATCCAATTTCAAACTTAATCCATTACAGACATTAGACTTATCCACAAAACATTAGTTCAAACTCATAGTCCAAAATTTATGAGGAAGTTCACATAACATACATTTGAATACATTCATCGTGTAGTCTTTTAAAACATTGTACTAATCGGAATTACCATAAAACTATATTAAATACATTCAATCAACATCATTCCTTTTGTAAAACCTAGAATTCTGAATATACTTTTCAATCAAAAAATTGTTGAAAACTCCCACAATGATGGAATAAACATAAATTTAATTAGTTTCTATGTAGTCCAGAATATCCAATATAAATTTCCCAAATCATTTATATATTATTTTAAAATCATAATATTTGTTTTAAAAACATATTAAGGGTTATATATCCTCGAACCAAATATTTTTGAAAACATTTAACTTGTTATAGAGTCACTTTTCATAGAACCATATATTCTAAATCTTTAATTAAATAGTGTTGTAGTACAATCCTTATTTATTTCCATAATTCATATAACCAGTACATCATTGATAGAACACTCAAATGACATAATTTTTCAATCTAGAAAAACAAATACATTAATTATTCCATGTTGAATGTAGTAACATCTTAATCAGAACCTTGATACCTTTGATATTTTAAGAGATATATTTCCATGGTTCTTAGGATATTTATTTCCATATTTCCCCATTTAGTTATAGTTGAAACATAGAATATTAGTCTTTTCATTGTTCCCTTTGCATCCTTTTTTTATTACACATTTCTCCAAAAAAATAAAAAACACGCAATCCTTTAAAGAACATACCAGTGTGATTCCTTCCACAGTTGTCACAAATGGGATAATCCTTCTTTTTCTTATTCCATTTATCAATATTTCACTCTTCCATCTTATTTTTATCTAGCTTCCCTTTGAAGTAGTTGGAATCAGAGAATTCTTTACATATCTTATTAAAAATTGATTTTATTTCTTAATAATATACAGATACGTGGGGTACTATTTCCATTTTAAATTATAGCTATAGACTATAAAAGATATGATCCTTCTTACTCTTTGGTTCATGCATACTGTTGGAGTTTACATTCCTTATACGGGGTGACATTTCTAAATGATAACATATACTAGGTTAGATCGTATCATAATGTATAAATAAAAAACTAGAAAAATTATCAACATTGATTGAATATTTTGACACATCTAGTCTCATAAAAATTCTTTCCTTGATGACGTATTTAACCATAAATCCTTCAAAATGGTTTTTAATGAAAATTCAAATTATACTAAGACCATCTCATGCGAGTGTCAAACCATGTGCACAGTAAGGCCCATTGTTGTGTACCAGGATACATCGAGTCAAGCCCTAAACTCTATGTCAAACTTTTCAATCCTAGGTACATAAATTATAGAACCACATCCACTTTTAATATGTAGAAAAGGATGTATTACTTGGATATCCAACATAATATCTACATTACCAAAATTTTTGAATGTTCATTTATGTTAATCTTTCAAGTCTATGTCCGGGTAAATTTTCGTAATAATTGATTGTCTAAATCTAACTTCCAAGGTTATTGGTAAACACCCCGAGATAAAAACTATAACATCCTGACCGCAGTTACCCAGAATTGGTGTATTATTTTATTACATTGGCTTGATTGCAAGTAATCAAGTCCCGAAACACCGATCTTTTTAGTAGTCTTGGAAAATAAATTACTTAAAAGACCATTACATTACACATTCAATCATAAAACAAAACAAATATTATACATTGATAAATAGATTATTTCCATACCTTCATCCTTAGTATCAATAATAATACACTTCTTAGAATCTTGGGAAAACAATAATAACAAAAGGGAGAGCTCAGATGCTCAGTATCGATAACAATACATGGGAAACATTCATAAATAAGCATAAACATTTAAGGCAACGTATAAGAAAAAAAGCCTTTTAAACATAAACATCAGAATAATATGGAAATGATAAATCGATTAATTTTATTTACATATTCACATGGATATTATACAAGTCGAATATTCACATATCATATCAACATCTAATGTCATAATGATGTAATTCATGATTATGAACATCATAAACAAATAGACAATGCCTCGTTCCAAGACTACAAATAAGATTTTTCCAAGGCCTTGTGCCAAGAAACTAGTTTGTATCATGAGACCTACCAATACATCGAGGATCTTTACCGAGATCCACCCATCACTTACAATGTCCAATGCATTCCTCATTTGAAAATATTGAAACATAACATAAACATTCCTTTTAAAAATGTCATATGAAATTTTAATACATTAACCATAAACCATGAATGGTATAAATATACCACATCTACATTCAAACATATCAAAACTCAGTAAATACCATATGGAAGATTGTATTATAATAAATCAAAATCAATCATGAATAATAACTTGTAATGGATGTTGACATAGTTTAAAATGATAAGTAAAACTATTTGAGAGAAATATCATTTTTTGTGAAATCATTTAAAAGTCGCACATTTTTAAAGGAACTAATATAAAATATATTTTTGAATAAATGTTTCTCATACCAAATTTAATCATTTTAATGTAATTAAGATTTTAAACAAACATGTTCATATAAATATATCTTTAAAATCATTTTTTAAACATTGAAATTAATTAAAACATTTGGAAAAATAAATAATTTAAAACATTTAAAATGATGATCTAGTTAAATAGTACCTAACAAAAAACATAAAATAATCATTTTTAAAACATTTTAATGAAAGCTAGACATATATAACATATATTTCCCAATAGATACTTACTGATTAACTATCTCAAATACTAATGAAATTGAGGAAATAACACTTACTTTGTACTTTCCTTTTGTCGAGGGTATGTATAAACTTCTCTAAAATGACCATAGAACGTTGTTAAATTATACCAAATCAATATTCAAATTTATTATATAATTATTTACTCATTTATGGATTTATATTACCCATTTAATAATAATTTATACGTTCAAATAATATTTTAGGTAATAATTGATTTCTTTATCGTACATGTGTTAACTCGTTGTTCTTGATCGTGTCTCTTATATCATTATTTAATTGCTTCCAAAATATAAAAAATTATTTATGTATCATATATATTTATAATATAAATAGGTATAATATCTAGATATATTTAATGGAAAACCCCATTTATGAGGATGGTAGGCCGTACGTACGCATAAACAATATTTTTGTTTTCATATTGTATTGAACCGAAGTAACTGAATGATATATATGTATATATATATATATATATATATATTATAGTAGCATTATTATTTCATGTATTACATACTAATTAATAATATATTTCTTTATAATAATTTTTGAATGGTGAATGTGGAAATGAATCTCATCGCATCATGGAGACGGTAAGATGTACGTACGCACGATTGACGATATCATTCTACTGATGTTGAAATAATGTGTAATTGAATGGTATATTATATTACCATAATCCTTAAAAAGTTATATTTATTATTTACATTAATTATTATTATTATTATACTCATCCAAATAATGACGCGTCGAATAACAAACTTCACCGTGACGTGGAGACAGTAAGCCTTACGTACACACGTATGGTGACTCTTTCATTCATATGATAAATAAAATAATGATTATAGTTTTACCTTATTTAAAATAAAATCAAATTATGTAGAAGTTATTGGAAATATTAATTTTTTATGAAAATAAAAAAGATAGATGTAGTGGAAGAAAAAAGTACCTCGAAAGAGGTGATGAAGTAATTACCTCTTCTTCGGGTTCTTCATTTTGATCAGATCAAAATGGATCATTAGGATGGATTTTGATCAAAGTACGGACTCTAGGTTGATTTGATGGTTTTTGGAAGGATATTTGAGTAGGGTTTGGAAAAGCTAAATGGCTTTGGAGGTGTGAAATTATGAGAAGGTGAAGTACCATTTTATAAGAGAGGTGAGGATCACTTTAGGAAATGATTGAAATAATATATTATTATAATATATTTTTTATTTATAATGGATCCAAATGGATTTATTAGGAGTCTATGTTGGGAATGGGTCTGAATCCTCTCAACCAATCGATTTTATACATGATTAGGTCACCATATTAATGTTATCATTTATATTTAACTCTTAGATAAATTGATTATCTTTTACAATGTCTTCTTGTATTTTTATATTACATGATTAATAAACTGACTAAAAAATGTGAAGAGTACAAAAAGTCGTTAATTATTTACATATATATCGTTATATAATTCCTTTTTCCAAACCTTATATTTTCATGAATATTATTTCCTTTAATAATATTGTATTTCTTTTAAAAACACTTTTATGTTAATTTTGATATGATTTTGTAGTTGGTTTTTATAAAAGTAAAACAAACATGATTACATAAAAAATAAATGAAATCAAACATAACATGAAATATTATCCTAGAAAATTTGTGTAATGAATCAAAATTTTCAACTTACATTTATTTGGATATTTCTAATATCACTCATTTTATGTTTTTAGTAATATGGTAATAACTACATCACCATTGTGTCATGAATAAATATAAATATTTAAATTCCAAAAATTATAAATAAAATAAAATGATATGGGAAATATTTTTTATCATTATAATGAATATTTATAGTCGAATTTATCTTATTTGTAACCATATATTTATAATGGTTAAGTTATTAAACATTGAATTAAACACTTTTAACTCTTCATTAAATTAAATAATAATAAATTCCCTAATATAATTCATGTAGAAAAAAATGATCATCTATTATTCCTAAGGGTTATTTTGGTCGAAATACACTTATCCAATAGAATTAGGACATGTGTTAGAGTAATTATAATATCAATTTTACCTGTAATTACCCAATTTACTTTTTAGAATGGTAAATAAAATTCAACAGTTACAGTCACCAAAAATTATTTTCAACCTATTGAACCAAATTTCACTTACTCATGTCATATTTGTCTCTCATATTTTTTAAATTCAATTCACATATGTTGTAAAATTATATTTTATGTGAATTTGTAAATGTGCCAAGAAGGTGGGTAAAAAAAGATAAAAAGCTCAATAAATTGTTATATATCAAATCTTATTGTAAAATTACTTCAATTAATTACATTGGAATAGTATATTAATTATTTATCTATTTTTAATTAAAAATAAATTTAAATAATAATAATAATAATTTAAATAATCCTCTGTTTTAAACAATAACACAATGTTTTTCCCTATTCATCAAAAATTGAATGTTTTCAAAAAAATTCCAAAAAATAATCGTAAGATAATTTTGATATTCCTAATCCAAAAATGATTTCTTTTTTACAAAATTAAGAACATATAAGTAAAATTAATTATTTTGAAATTAATTCTGTTTTCAAAACCAGAATGTGGTTTTTTGGGAAATATAAACTATCAAAAGATTGATATGTGTTTATGTCTAATTTAAATGTAATATTACTTCCAATGACAAAAATTGGATTAAATTATAAAAATATAATGTAATTAAGAAGACTCGAAAATATTATCCAAAGTAAATTGTTTATGTCTATATTCAAAAGAAGAATATTATTTTTTTCAAATTTAATATATAAAATTTTCAAATATTGTATTTAAAAAGGATTATCCATTAAAAGGTAGTAAAATTTCATTTTTTGAAAAATACTTCTATTATCTGAAAATATTGAATGTGTTTTTATATTTTGTTTATAAAACCCATAATATGAATTCTAATATTATATGGAGTATATAAAATTCAAAATGATGTTAATAGTATTCCTAATATCTTTTTGAACGGCTAGTTTGGTAAGTCATGGGGTGCTCAAACATGGTGTTGCGTGTAGTGCAAGCTAATGAATTACTTTAAAGAGATAATGAAATAAGAAATAATGGTGTGTAAAATTCTCCCCTCCATCAAAAAATTGATTCCTCACTATTTGAAATTTTTCTTCGAAAATAAAAGGATTAAAATAGAAAAAACTATTGTGGAAAACCCACATCCGAAATAGGTTATATTAAATTTGGTCTTAATAAGATGGAAAGGAAAATGAGAAAGACATCGCCAAATTAGGGTTTTTCATAAGATAACAATGGTGGATACTATAGAAACATAATTTTAGGAAAACCAAAATATTTATTGGGAGTTATTAAGGTCATCATTCACAAATAAGTGAACAATAAATATAATATTGAGGGCAACAAAGCCATACATCTATAATGAAATAAAATATCATTTGTTCATTAAAACATAAGGTATTAGGATAACAGATTTTTAGGATTAATTTCATTTCCATTATTTTTTATAATTAATTTCTTCATCGAATAAGAAAAAAATACCTAAGATATAGAGTTCCATTCATTAATTAATTTATACAACAAACACATATGTAATTAAAAAAAAGACTATATAACTCATAAATATTCTATTTAACATATTAATATAGGGTTAAAAAAAGAATTTATAATAAATATATCTTACCATTTTACCAAAAACAGCATTATACAAACTAGGACATCACGTAGGCCAGTGGTATGTGATGCATCCTTGTTGCCCTTCAGTTGAAGGTTCAAGAGTCACGTCTTTGTCGGACGTGACATGTTATCGCCCGACCTATCGGTTTGCCTTTTTTTAATAATCGAAAAATAATCATTAGAAATTATTTAACCTTAAAAAATATTATCTAATGAATATATTATTACATTCCCACATTTAGAGTTATCCCCAAAATTGTAGTCCAAACTCACAGTTCAAAATTTATAAGGAAGTTCACATAACATACATCTGAATGCATTCATCGTCTAATCTTTTAAAACATAGTACTAAACTAAATTACCAGAAAACCATTTTGAATTCGTTCATTCTTCCTCATTCCTTTTATAAAACATAGAATACTGGATATACTTCTTAAATCAACAAATTGTGAAAACTCCCACAATGATGGAATAAAAAAACAATTAATTAGTGTCAAGGTAGTCAAGAATATCCAATAAAATTTGTTTGAATCAATCATAACTTATTCTGAAATCACTATCTCAGTTTTAGAAAAACATTAAGTTTTATGTTTCCCCCACCCACATATTTTTCAAAAAATATTAACTTGACATTGAGTAACTTTTCATTGAACCATATAGTCTCAAATCCTTAATGAAATATTACTGTAGTACAATACTTATTTATTTATATAATTCATATAACTAGTAAATCATTGATACAACAATGAAATGAAATAATTCCTCAATACATGAACACAAATACATGATTTATCCCACGTCGACCGTAGTATCATATTATGTTTGACCTTGATCCCTTTGATTCTTCTGAGCTATATTTCATTGACGCTTATAACACATATTTACATATTTCCCCATTTCACTACCATTGAAACAATAACTATTTGTATTTTCATTGTTCCAATTGAATTCATTTTTCTGACAACCCTCTTCTCCAAACATAAAACAAAAACCCATCCCTTTTAAGCACTTCCTATTGTGATTATTTCCAACGTTATCACATATGGGAAAAATACACCTTTCCCTTCTTCCATTTATCCATATTTCACTCTTTCATCCACTTCTTCTCTGGCTTCCCTTCAAATCCATAAGAAAAAGATAAGTCATTACATGTATTATAAACACATGATACTATTTATTCATATGATGCAGATAAGTGGGAGACTATTTCTCTTATAAATGTTGGTATAATAACCTGAAATATATGATCCTTCTTATTCTTTGGTTAATGTGTATTTTAAGAGTTCACATTCCTTCTACGGTGTGGCATTTGTAAATAATGACATACACTAGGATAGATAGAATCATAATGTATAATCCAAAAATAGGAAAAACATTCAACAATAATTGAGTTTTTTCACACATCTAGTCTTATAAAAATGGTTTCATTGATGAAATATTTCATCATATATCCTTAATAATCGTTTTTAAAAAATGTGTGACTTATTTTAAGCATATCCTAGGGGAGTTTTGAAATAGGTGTTCAATACGGATTGTTGTTGTGCACCAGGATACCCTGGTTCAAGCACAAAACTCCTTGTCATAGTTTTCACTTTTAGGTACATCTGTGCTAGAACAATGTACACTTGTAGTGTCCAGACGAGATTGTATACATTGGAAATCCCACATAATATATACATATCCAAAATTTTGCGATTTTCTTCTATAATAATACTCAAAGTCTATCTTATGTTAATGTTACCTAATCATAGATATTCTAAACCTAATTTCCATTGTTATTGCTAAACATCCTATGATACCAATTGCAATACCCTGTCCCCGGTTACCAAGAGTCTGTGCATTATTTTATTACATTGGCATGATTGCAAGGAATCAGGTTCTGATGGACCGATGATTTTACCTATCTTGGAAAATAGAATACATAAATGTACGTTACATTACACATTCAATCATTAAACATAACCTAAATAATATTTTTATAACATCATAATTTCTCTAGTACAAACCTGTATATCAATCATAATACACTTCTTGTAATCCCTAAAAAATAAAACATTATAAAGGGGTTATATCACATGATTTGTAAGGATAACAATATAAAGTAACTATTCATAAATAAGCATAAAAATTTAAGGTAATGTATAAGACTAAACCAAAATCCTTTTAAGCTTAAACATTATCATATTATGTAAATATAAATCAAATAATTCCAATTACTTATTCACATGGATAGTATACTAGTCGAATAATAAAATGTAATATCAATAGAAAATATCATAATGTTGGAATAAATAATATTATACATCATAACCATATAGTCAAGGCCTCGTGGCAATACAAGAAAATAATATTTTTTCAAGGCCTTGTTCCATGATAGTATTTTGTCTCATGATACCTAACGACGCATCGAGGAGCTATAATTGTCTGAACCCGTTATATACTAAGTTCAATGAATTCCTCATATGAAAATTTTGAAACAAAACATAAACAATAGTATTAGAAATATAATAAGAAATGAAAATAATTTAACCACAAATAATGAATGGTATAAAAATTTCACATCCACAGTTAATATTTCATAACTCATTCAATACCATATGTAAGATTGAATTATAATAAACCAAACATAATAAAGAATCATATCTATTAAAGGAAGTTGATATAATTGAAAATGATCATTAAAACACTTTGGGGGAAATATCCCTATTTGTGAAATCATTTAAATGTCACAAATTTATAAAGGTAGTCAATTAATAGATATTTTTGAATCAAATGGTCTCATACCACATTTCATCTTCCGAATGGAATTAACATTTTAAACTATCATGTCCATATAAATAAATCCTTAAAACCATTTTTAAAACATGGACAATAATTAAAATATTTAGAAAAATAAATCATTAAAATAATTTTATGTATTGATCTAGTTAAATATTCACTTACATAAAAACCTAAAATATTAATTTTTAAAACATTTTAATGAAACATGGACATAGGTGAGAAATATTTCATTATATATAATTACAGATAAAAAATCTCAGATAATAATGGGATTGGGTAAATAACCATTACCTAGAACTTTCTATTGGTCGAGGGTACGTTTAACAACTTGTATAATGATAATTGTATGATATAAAATTATACCAGAATCATATTCATATTTATGATATCATACATTATTCATTAATAGAATTATAAAACCCATTTAATAATTATTTCTATGATAAAATATTATTTCTAGTAATAATTGATTTCATTATCGTACGTGTTTTAACATGATATTCTTGATTATATAAAATATATCATGATTTAATTGTTTAAAAAATGTAAATTTTTTTGTATTTATAATATATTTTAATAATATAAATATGTATAATAAATAGATATAGAAAATGGAAAACACCGTTTATGGAGATAGTAGGTCGTATGTACAGGTAAACGATGTTTCTGTTTTCATATCGTATTGAACGGAAGTAAGGAAATGAGATATAAATAAACACACACAGATATATATATATATAGTTCTTATTTCATTATTATTTCAAATATTACATACTTATTAATAATTTTTTTTAAAATCATTGTTGTATGGTGAACGTGGAAATGAATGTCATCGCGTCATGGAGACGGTAAGACATACGTATGCACGAGCGACGACATATTCATATTTATGGTTAAATAATATGTAATTTGATGGTATATTATTTTTAACTAATCATTAAAATGTTATATTTATATTTTACATCAATTGTGTTTATTATTATATGCAGCCAAATAATGAGATATTGAATAATTAACTACACCACGACATGAAGACGATAAGTCATACGTACGCACGTATGGTGACTTTATCATCTGTAGGATGGATAGAACAATTAATATCATTGTACCATATTTATAATAACATCACAGTATGTATAAGGTACTGGAGTTATTATTTTGGTATTGAAACAACTAAAAGGGAGGATGTGGAAGAAGAAAAGAACTTTGAAAGAGTTGATGAGGTAATTGCCTCTTCTTCGAGTTCTTCATTTTGATTAGATCAAAAGGGATCCATAAGTTGGATTCATATCTACATAAGGCCTCTAGGATGAATTGAGGGTAGTTGTGAGGATATTTTATTATGGTTTTTCCAAGCCAAATGGCATTGGTGGTGTGAAATTATGAAAAGGGGTAGTTCCCTTTTATAAGAGAGGTGAGGGTCACTTTAGGAAAACCGTAAAATATTATTTTATTAAAATTTTATTTTTGGTTGATAATGGAACCGAATGGATTTAATTCTAGGATAAGGTGGGGATAGGTCAAAATCCACCCAACCAAAAGCTTTTAAAAAATTTTAGTTCACTATATTAACTTTACCCTTTAGATTCAACTCATAGTAAAATTGTTTAACTTTTACAATTTCTTTCTTGTATTTTTATAATACATGGTAATAAAAATACTATTAAATACCAAGAGAACCTCAAGTGGTACATTAATGAAATTTATATCATTATATAAATCCTTTGGCTGAACAATATATTTTTAATAATTTCATATCATTTAATAATTTTTTATTTGTCTTAAAAAATAAATTATGTCAATTTTGACAATATTTTTATTTGGTTTTTCTGAAAAGAAAAAAAATATTATTTCAAACTAAATACATTTAATCAACCATAAAATGTCATAATAACCAAAAAAAATAGTGGAATTCATTAAAATTATCAATTTAAATTTATTTTGATATTTATTATATCAATTAATTTAATATTTCATTAATAATTTAATTACAACAACATCATTGAGGCATAAATAAATTTAATTATGTATTGTCTAAAAATTATAAATAAAACCATGGTGTAGGAAATACTTTTATCTTTATAATGAATATTTATATTCTAATTTATATTATGTACAAAAATATATAAAAATTGGTTTATTTATTAAACCTTAAATTTAACACCTTTAAGTCTTCATTAAATAAAATAATAAAAAATGTCCTAATCTAACCCAAGTTGAGAAGAATGACCATAAATTGTTTCTGGGGTTGATTTTTTTTGAAATACACTTATCCAAAAGAATTTGAACATGTGTTAGGGTAATTATAATATCATTTTAATCTATAATTACCCTATTTACATTTAACAATTGAAAATATAATTCAAATGATACTATTGACCAAAATTTATTTTCATCCTATTGAAAAAAAATTACTTACTGATTTCAACCGTGTCTATTAGGTTTTTGAAATACAATTCACATAAGATGTAAAATTACATTTAATGTGAATTTGTATATGTGTCTAGAAGGTGGGTAAAAGATTGTAACAAGTTCAATAAAATTATATATATAATTCTATTATAAAATGACTTCAATGAATTAAATTGGAATAATATATTTATTATTTAAATATTTTACGTTATAATAAATTTAAATAAAAATAATTATTATTTAAATAAAAGTCGGTTTGAAACAATAGCATAATGTTTTTCACTGTTCATAAAAAATTGAATGTTTAAAAAATACCAATTATTCACCATAATATAATTTTTATTTTATGGATTCAAAAATGATTTCTATTTTACAAAATTAAAAACATATAATTTTCATTAATTAATTTCAAATTAATTCGTTTTGTCAAATCTAGAAAGTATTTTTTTGAGAAGTAAAAACTATTAAAATAATGAAATCTGTTTATGTGAAATTTAAATTTAAAATTACATCCAATGACAATTTTTGGATTAAATGTAAAAAAATAATCTAATTATACTTCAAAACCATTAAAATTCATAATTTAAAAATATAAATTATTTTGACTAAAAAAGTTTATTTCAATTCAAATTTAGTATTTTTCAATATTCATCAAAATATAAATGTTATCAGAAAAACAAAAAAAATATATCCAAATTAAATTTTTATATCCAGCTTCTAAATAATAATTTTATTTGGTCAAAATTAATACATAAACGTGTCAAATATTGGATTTAAAAAGGGTTCTCCATTAAAAGGCTTTAAAATTTCATTTTTTGAAAAATTCATCTTTTACTAGTAAAAATGAATTTGTTCTTATATTGTGTCTGTAAAACACATAATATGGATTCTAAAATTATATATTTTGTATAAAATTCATAATGCAGTTAATACTATTCAAAAAATCTTTTTTAACGGTATGTTTGGTAAGTTGTGGTGCACTCGAACTCGTTGTTGCGTATAGCACAATCTATTGAATTACATTAAATATATAACATACTATGATATATTGGGGCGTTACACCCATATAATCTAAAAAGAGGTATCTTTTTAAATATTTTATTTTCACATAGTCAAGGAACATCAAGTTCATTTAATTCAAAAACACCCTTAAATGATATCCTTACAGCTACACCCAAAAGAGATAAACTTTCAAAAATTTATTTAAAGACCTAATAAATTTAAATAAAATCAACTAAGTAGTTATTGGACATCCCCATATGAACCAATAAAATATTTCTATCAAAAACCACCAATTTCACATGAATATGGATTTAAAATTCAATTTCATTACAAATAAAACTAAAACAAATTTCTACACAAATAATCAAATGATATAAAACTGACAATTTCGTAATCACATCAATCTATGACACAAGATTTTCATACACATGTAAACACCTAAAAAATTGTTAAACCATTGAATCCTTTGTGAGAAAATAAAATCACACCCCCGATGCACCTTAATGAAGGTAGATTGAACCTAAAATCAGATGATTGAAACAGTAAAAGACATATTTAAACCCTTGGAATGAAACCATACCCTCTAGTCATTTGGGACTTCATAGAAATTGAATGAAAATTCATGAAATGGGGAGGAACTAAGCAGTATAATCACTTACTTGAGATTGTGTGAATTTCCCCCATGAAATCCCTCCTCAAAATAGAGTTCCAATGAGGGTTTGAGAGGCTTTGAGTGCTTATATGGCTAAAATGATTGAATGGGAGAAGAAAGGGGAGATTTTGGATAGATCATGGGAGGGAAAAATTTTCATTTCGATACATTTTTAATTACCTGGACACCGGGTGCACGGTTTGTGAGCACGGTTTGGCAAACTGTGCACCTAAACCGTGCAACATCCTTTCTCCTCTCAAAAACCCCAAAAATTCCACCAAAATTTATGTGGAATTAGGAGGGGTTAGTTAGGAATGTTAGGATAAAAATATGATAAATATATGTACATTTAAGGAATAACATTGGTGTAACAATTCTCCTCACTATAAAAACCTTCTGTCATGGAAAGTCGACTACAGGCTTGATCAGAAAACCAGAATCAGTACTCTTCCTCAACCCATGAATTTTGATCCCAAGTCTAATGTGAAACACCACCATGTTTTCAATGATCCCAGACCAGTTGAATATACTTCCATCCTAGAACCTTTTCTTGGGAGTCCACTATTTTCATTGGCTGTTCAAAACAGACAAGTTAGGCTCTATCTCCAGTTCATCACAACTCAACACATGGGACACATCTAGGTTGAATTTCATTAAATGGAAGACATGGAAGATGTCATGGATTGAGTTCAACTATTACGAAAATAAAAACCAATAAACCACCTTGAAAATGTACTCAAGGATCTTAAAATGGATAACATTTCATGATGTCATCTTCCCTTACTTTCCCAATAAATGATGGACCATAAGAGGGGACACATTCAAGAATACTCTATCACCAACAGAAATCTCTAGGTCTTAACCCCTCCTTTTATCATTAGATTTATGAATACTATGACCTATAAACAAGAGGTGGAAAATCAATTTGGCCTTCTCAGAAGTTTCTTGCACAAGGCTCATCCCCAACAATGAATTTTCACAAACCTCGGCCCAACATAGGGGGACCGGCATCGCTGACCAAAGAGTGCCTCAAAAGGGGCTACTAAAATAGAGGATCGGTAACTATTATTATAGAAAAATTCAACCAATTCGTAATGGATATCCCAAGAACCTCCAAAGTCCAAAACACAAGCACATAGCACATCCTCAAGAATCCGGTTGGCCCATTTTGTCTGACCGCCCGTTTGAGGATGGTATGCCATTCTCATCTAGTCTTTGACCCCAAGGCCTTTTTAGGCCTTAAAAAACAAGAAAATAAATAGGGGAATCTATATAAGGAAAATGAATAACTCTCTCTAGGGAATATCACAACCTCTTGAGGATACAAACAAACCAACTCATCCACCTTAGCTCTATCCCTATTGAGAATGTAGTGGGTTGATTTTGTAAGATGAACAATCTACATCCAAATGGAATTTTTTCCCCGAGGTGTATGAGGTAGGGAATAAATTATGTCCATGGAATCCTCATCCCACATCCATGTAAGAATGGGTGATGGCTGGAGAAAACTAGAGGGCCTCTAATTCTATATTTTCACCTGCTGGAAAGTGTATCATCTTTACACGATGTATTTTTTGTCTCATCCCATTCCAGGCCAGTAGATCTGCTCACAGAAATCATAATACATCATGGTGGAAACTAGATGGATAGCCCCAGAGACTGGTGGATATCCTCCATCACCACCGTTCGTTGAGATAACGACACCACTAGACATCCCATGAATCCCAGAATTCTCTTGGGAGATGATGCCCAATCATAGGATGTATCCCCACTATGAAAAAACTACATCAACCACTAATAATGATTATTACTAGGTTGTTCTCTGAGAATCAACTCCAACCAAGAAGGTGTAAACTGGACACTCTCCAATAACTCACCCCCATTTTATTCCATTATTTCAACATACATCTATGAAAAGTGCCCCATCATAGTCTTCCCATCACTGGACTTCTTCATAACCTACAATGGAACACATTTGATCACGGCATCGAACACCACGTTACCCATTCATGGGGTATAGATAATGTGAATGTTGAACCCCTGCAAGTACTTGATCCAACGATGCTTCATTGAGTTGAGGTCCTTCTGTGAGAAGATATAGGCCAAGAAATTGGGATCATAGTAGACCAGAAACATCTCCCAAAATAGGTAGCAATTCTAGGTCTTCAAATCATGCATCACAGATACCAATTCCATGTGGTGGGTTGGGAAATTAATTTCAGGTGGTCGGTTTTTGAGAGATCCATACACCCCCACGTGAACATCATGCATATGCACACACCCAATACCCATCCCGGATTCGATGAAATAGACAACATACCCCTTCCCAACCTAAGGAAAAATGTGCATGGGGGTCGTATTCAACCCCCACATCATGTAACACCCCAAGATTTCATAGTGTGTTATTTCTTCATAATAATTAAATAACTTGCACTACACGCAACACCGAGTTCAATCACACCATGATTTACAAAAAAAAGCCATTCAAAAGAGGTTATTAATAGTATTATCTAAATTTTAAACTTTATATAATCCTTATAATTTTAGAATCCATATTATGAGTTTCTTAGATATAATGCAAGAACAAATTCATTTTCAGTATTACACTTTTATCAACTTTTAATAGTGAACCCTTTTTAAATACAATATTTTAAACTTTTTGAATGAATGGGGACATCAAAAAATTTAAAAGGAAACATCCCAAGCTTCCACGGTATGCTTTCCTTTGAATAATACAGTAGTGTGTGTTGTACGCAACTTCGAGTTTTAACACACACCACAACCGATCAAACTAGCCGTTATGAATTGTAATACCTACTTTTTGAAAATATATATATTTTATATTTCAAAATTGACTTCATTTTTGGATTCTTAGTGTCGAATTTACCCTAAGGTGAAATTTTGGTACTTCTCGGATAACTTTCATATTTTGATGAATAGTGAAAATTACTAAATTTTAATTAAAAACAACTTTTTTAATCAAAATAATTAATAGTGATAAATTATTAATTTGAGTGGTTTTAAAGTATATTTAAAATATATTTTTACCATTTAATATAATTTTGGTCATTGGACATAATTTTACAATTAAACCGAACATAAACAAGTGTCAATCTTTTGATAGTTATTATCTCTTAAAAACAAGCTTTTTGTTTTGACAGCGGGAATTAATTTTAATTTAATTTCTACCACTTCTGTGTTTTGAATTTAGAAAAATGGATTCCATATTTGGAATCAGGATGTCCAAATTGTGTAAAGAGGTAACTTTTATTTTTAGACATTTTGAATAATTACTGCGGTAAATATTTTATTTACCATGGTTAAGGGTATATCCGGTAAATAAGGGTTAAACAATAATATTATAATAATACTAAATTACCCTAAAACGTGTCCTAGACTTATTGGGTGATACATGTTCTACTATAGGCATCTTTGGGTCGATTTTGGGACCACATGGTGCTACTTGTAGGTGATAGGGACACTTTATTTTAATTAAGTTAAAATGAATACAAAAAGGACACAAGCATATATCTTTTAGAAAACAAATTATTAAATAGGGTAATATATGTTGGATTTTAGATTATAAATATTAATTATAAATATAAAAAGAATTCATACATAATGATATTTTATTTATAATTTTTAGACATTAAATAATTTATTTTATTTATGACACAATGATGATGCAGTAATTACTAAAATAGTGAAAAATTAAATTAATTGATATTTTAAATACCCAAATATATAAAATATGAAACTTTTAATGAATTAAACTAATTTTCTAGGATAATATGATATATTAGGATTTATTTAATTTACTTTGTTCGAAGTAATCAATCTGTTATGAGTTTTTAAAAAATCAAATATTAAATAGTGTCAAAATTGACATAAAAGAGTTCTTAAAACAAATAATATATTATTAATTGATATTAAATTTCTAAAAATCTAATGTTCGGCCAAGAGACTTATATCATGATCGTTTCATCATTAATGGACCACTTGGGGGTCTCTTGGATGTATATAGTAAGTTTATTGACCATATTATATAAAAATACAAAGAGACATTGTAAAAGAGAAACTAATTAACTTAGAGTTAATACTTAAAGATAAGGTTAATATAAGTACCCAAACCTGTCTAAATTCTATTGGTTTAGTTTTTTTCGACCCATACCCACCTTAAAATTTAAATAATCATCTTTGGAGCCATTATAAACCGAATATGAATTTATTATAAATTAATATTTCTAGCTTTTCCAAAGGTGCCCCTCACCCCTCTTATAAAAGGGCACTCCTCCTTCTCATTTCTTCACACCTTAAAAGCCTTTTAGTTCTTCCAAACTCTGACCAAATACTCTCCCAAAATCCCTCACTACAACCTAGAGGCCTTATTTTGATTAGAAATCCAACCTAGGCAGCCCTTTTGATCAAATCAAAAGGAAGAACCCGAAGAAGAGGTAATGATTTCACCACCCTTTTTCCAAGTTCATTACTTCTTCCACTTCTTCTTCCTTTGTTGTTACCATTATAAAATAATAACTCCAGTATCATATATATACTGTGATGTTATTATAAATATGGTACAACCATATTCATTATTCTATCCACCCTTTGAATAACATGTCACCATACGTGCGTACGTAAGGCTTACCGTCTCCACGTCGTGGTGTAATTGTTATTAAATATAATATTATTTGGATGGGTATAATAATTATGTGTAACTCATGTAAATAATAAATATTACATGTTAATGATTCAGTATATATGATATTCCATCCATTTATATATTATTTTAATATCAAAATAATGATATTGTCGCTCGTGCGTACGTACGGACTACCCTCTCCACGAACGCGATGAGATTCATTCTCCATCGTATCCATTAAAGTATAATTATCATTTGATGATTTAAAAATGATGTTTAAGGACTTGATATCATTCTGGATATGAATAATATAAAACCCTTACATTAAAAACATGGGTTATATAACAAAACATATAAAACAAAACAAGTAAGTTAACACCCGAAACAACGATAATACTACGATATTATTATCAAATCAATATTAAAAGATCATATATGATATCATATTAATTTATATGATTCTTGTATAATTTAGTAACAATTATTTCACCATTATACAAGAGGTTAACCTATCCCAACCAAGGAAAAGTACAAGGTAAGGGTTATTTAACAATATCTTCATTATCCGAGGTTGTTTATATGTAATAATCTACTAGGATATCTTTATCATCCACATCCATGTTTCTTCAAAATGTATTTCAAACCATTTTTATTATTTACAAGAATATGGGTTAAAGTCATTTATACCCTTGTTTAACTTTTTATAAGAGTAATTTTTCTGTCGTTTTCAAAACAAGGTCCTTTTTTACCTTTTCGACAGAATTATGGTAAGAATGTTTTTTTAACTTATACGGCGAGTGTGATTATTTTCTGCCGTTATAAAATCTTCAAAGATTTCCTTTCAAGATTATAAGAATATTTTCAAGAAAATGTTTTATTTTATATGGCTCTTAAATGATTTCAGAAATAGAAAGAGATATTCCTCCAAAAAGTGTTTTTATTTCATCTATGTCAACATCCTTTGATGGATTTTACGCTTATTTGAAGTTGATTTATTATGATACAAAACTTCTATATTGTATTGAAGGTTTTGTGATATGTTTGACTGTGGATGTTCTATTTTTATACCATTCATAGTTTATGGGGAAATTATTGACATTTCGAATTCTATTTTTAATACGAATGTTTATGTTATGTTTAAACCTTTTCATATGAGAATGCATTGGACTTAATATGTGACGGGTGAAGCCCACTATAGCTCCTCGATGTATCAGTAGGTCTCATGAGACAAACTAGTGTCTTGGAACAAGGCCTTGGAAAAATCTTATTTGTAGTCTTGGCACGAGGCCTTGGCTATGTGGTTATGATAGTCCGACATTATGCATTCCAACATTATGAATGTGGTTATTGATATTTCATGTGATTATTCGATTAGTAGAATATCCATGTGATCAAGTAAATGGAATTATTTCATTTTACTTTGCCATACTATGTTGAAGTTCAAGTTTAAAAGGCTTTTTTTAGTTATACATAGCCTTAAATGTTTATTCTTATTTATGAATGTTTCCGGTATATTGTTATCCTTTCTGGGCATTTGAGCTCACCCCTTTTCTATGTTTTATTTTTCCCAGGAAGTGAAGAAGTAAATTATGAATGACCTGCAGAGAAATTATGTGGGGATATGAGTGTGGTTTATGGAGACAATATGTTGTTATAGTAGCTTTTTTATTTTATGATGTAATGAAAGACTTATGAATATATCTAGTGTTTCCAAGGATACTAAACCAATCGGTCTTTCGAGATTTGATCTTTCTGGTGATCATGCCAATGTTATGTAATAATGCACTGACTCTAGGTAACTAGGGTCGGGGCATTACAGTTGGTATCAGAGGGAGGTTTAGTACAAACCTTGGAAGCGAGATTTAGATAAACTCTGATTAGAGCACGTAGACCTAAGATGAACTTTTAGGATTAGTATATAAGAACTTCCTAGAATTTTGGTATTGTAGAGATTTTGTGAGTTTTCCGAGCAATACATCCCTGTATGGATACGAGCAGGTAGAGGCGGCTCTGGCACAGATGTACCTAGGGGTAAAACCCGAAAACACCGCTTTGAGCTAGACTCGAACGGGAACTGGTGCACGAAAACGGGCCTTGCTGCACTCTTGGGTACGACACTCCCGGGGGATATGCTTAGGATAACTCTCATTTTCTTTACAGATCATTATGAAGGGTTTGTGAGTATATACTTCCTCAAAGAAAACATTTTTATGATTATGGATTATATCCATAAACTATTTAATTTATGTTATGTGTTTTACAAGTTTGGGATTAGGTATTGTTATTCGTAAACTAATATAATGTATGCCATTGTTTAGAAATGGCACCCAGTAGAAGGAACAAGGACTCTAGAAACGCACATGATACAAAGAGAAAGAAGGATCATATATTTTATGGTCTTAAGCCAGAATTTACAAGAGAAATAGTTTCGCATGTATTATCATCATATGAAGAAATAATATCATGTGTTGATAAGATAAGTAAAGATTTTACTGAGTCCTATGTCTTTGAAGGGAAGCAATATAAGAAAAGGATGGAAGAGAGAAATATGGATAAAGGGAAGAGGGAAAAAAGAATTTTCCCATATGTGATAACTGTGGAAAGAAACACCCTGGAACTTGCCTGAAAGGAATGGGAGTTTGTTATAAGTGTGGAGGAAAAGGGCACAAAGTACGTGACTGCAAGGGTAAGAAAATGGTTTCAAATGTACAATGCTTCATTTTCAAGGAGTTTGGACACTACGTGAACCTATGTCCCAGTCATCAGACTATGCCGCAAATGATGCTATTGGATAATAATCAAGTTATGATTCTACCACAGATGAAGAGGAATGATTAGAGTTCTTATGTTTATTATGTCAATTGAGTTTTGTATCAACAATGTACTTGTTATAATAATTATGGATTATATATGGATTGTACTGCAGTACTATTTCATTAAGGACTTGAGATTGTGTGGAACAATGAAAATTGACTCAATAGCAGGATAAATTTTTGGAAAATATATGGTTGAGAGAATGATAAACCATAATATAGTTCTGATACCGAGGTATTGATTTTGGAATAATACATGATTGTTTTGGATAAATTATATTGTATATTCTTGAATACCTTGGAACTTATTAATGATTTGTATATTCCATCATTGTTGGGGTTTAAAACATTTTTGGATTGATGAAGTATATCCATCATTCTATATAGAATAAGGGAGCATGAATGTAATCAATAAGGAATATGGTAATTCAGGATGTTTCATTGTATTAAAAGAATACATGATGAAGGTATTCATATGATATTACGGGGTAAAAAGGATCTACATTATGTTTACCTTCCTTATAAATGTTGGACTATGAGTTTGGACAGAAGTATTTTGGATAGTTCTAGTTTGGATTATTTTGGATTGCCATAAAAGGACAACCCGGAGGTTGGGCAGCAACCCGTCGCGTCCGGCAAGGCTGCTAGACTTGAACCCACAACCGAAGGGCGACAAGGGTGTATCACCTACCACTGTCCCACGAGATGTCCTGGATTAAATAATGTAGTTTTTTTAAAAGATCTGGTAGATGAATTATAAATTCATTTATTTTGGAACCATGTACGAATAGTATAAATAGAATTTTTTTTACGTTCTATTATCTTTTAGAGTGAAAGATGATTTTGTGATAGAAATTTATTAATGGATAAAACTCTAATTATAAAGTAAGTATATCTCCTTATGATCTTAACCAATATCATAAATAAATTCCTCAACATTAATAAAAGGAACTTAGAACAAAAATGTTGTCCTAGATGGTACCTTAAATCATCACTAATTTATGGCTTTGGGATTGTTGGCCTTTTCATAGCCATGTTCTCTACCACTCTCTATCAAATAATTGATGGATAGATTTCTCTTCCATATCCATATTTTCCTACATGGAACCCTAGTATGTGTTATTTTCGGTAATCTTAATACTTTCCAATCTTTATTTTAAATAGAGGCCTCATTAATTCATTTTTCGATGTGGGATTTCAACTAAGATATTTTGAAACGTCAAAAATGTGTTATCCTAATACCCTATGTTTTGTTGAACCGATGGTATTTCAAATCATCACAGATTGATGAGTTTATGGACCTCAATTTTATACTTTTTTGTGATTGATGACCTCAATCACTACCTAAAAATATTTACGTTTTTCCTCCAATTATATGTCTCTAATTTCCACCAATGTTCTCCTAATCGAGATCATAATTTGTTGGTGACCCTTTCATTTCTCTTTTCCTCATATTAAGACTAAATTTTAGTAACCCAATTTCCGATGTGGGTTTTCCCACAAATATATTTTCTATTTTCAACCTTTTATTTTCGAAGAACAATTTCAAATTGCGAGGACGCAATTTATTGAAGGAGGGGAGAATGTAACACCCCAAGATTTCATAATGTGTTATTTCTTCAAAATAATTCAATAAATTGCACTACACGCAACACCGAGTTCAATCACACCATGACTTACAAAAAAAGCCATTCAAAAGAGTTTATGAATAGTATTATCTAAATTTTAAACTTTATATAATCCTTATAATTTTACAATCCATATTATGAGTTTCTTAGATATAATGCAAGAACAAATTCATTTTCAGTATTACACTTTTATCAACTTTTAATAGTGAACCCTTTTTAAATACAATATTTTAAACTTTTTGACTAAATGGGGACATCAAAAAAATTAAAATGAAACATCCCAAGCTTCCACGGTATGCTTTCCTTTGAAAAATGGATTCCATATTTGGAATCAGGATGTCCAAATTGTGTAAATAGGTAACTTTTATTTTTAGACATTTTGAATAATTACTGCGGTAAATATTTTATTTACCATGGTTAAGTGTAAATACGGTAAATAAGGGTTAAAAAATAATATTATAATAATACTAAATTACCCTAAAACGTATCCTAGCCTTATTGGTTGATACATGTTCGACCATAGGAATCTTTGGGTCGATTTTGGGACCCCATGGTTCCACTTTTAGGTGATAGGGACACTTTATTTTAATTAAGTTAAAATGAATACAAAAATGACACAAGCATATATCTTTTAGAAAAACAATTATTACATAGGGTTATATATGTTGTATTTTAGATTATAAATATTCAATAGAAAGATAAAAAGATTTCATACATAAGGATATTTTATTTATAAATTTTAGACATTAAATAATTTATTTTATTTATGACACAATGATGCTGCAATAATTACTAAAATAGTGAAAACATAAATTAATTAATATTATAAATACCCAAATAAATATAATATGAAACTTTTAATGAATTAAACTAATTTTATAGGATAATATGATATATTAGGATTGCTTTAATGTACTTTTTTAGAAGTAATCAATCTGTTATGAGTTTCAAATAAATCAACTATTAAATAGTGTCAAAATTGACATAAAAGAGTTCTTAAAACAAATATTATATTATTAATTGATGTTAAATTCCTAAAAATCTATTGTTCGGCAAAGAGACATATATCATGATAGTTTCATCATTAATGGACCACTTGGGGGTCTCTTGGATGTATATAGTAAGTTTATTGACCATATTATATAAAAATACAAAGAGACATTGTAAAAGTGAATCTAATTAACTTAGAGTTAATACTTAAAGATAAGGTAAATATAAGTACCCAAACCTGTCTAAATTCTATTGGTTGAGTTGTTTTCAACCCATACCCACCTTAAAATTTAAATAATCAACTTTTGAGCCATTATAAACCGAATATGAATTTATTATAAATTAATATTTCTAGCTTTTCAAAAGGTGCCCCTCACCCCTCTTATAAAAGGGCACTCCTCCTTCTCATTTCTTCACACCATCAAAGCCTTTTGGTTCGGCAAAACTCTACCCAAATACTCTCCCAACATCCTTCACTACAACCTAGAGGCCTTATTTTGATCAGAAAGCCAACCTAGGCATCCCTTTTGATCAAATCAAAAGGAAGAACCCGAAGAACAGGTAATGATTTCACCACCCTTTTTCCAAGTTCATTACTTCTTCCTCTTCTTCTTCCTTTGTTGTTACCATTCTAAAATAATAACTCCAGTATCATATATATACTGTGATGTTATTATAAATATGGTACGACCATATTCAGTATTCTATCCACCCTTTGAATAACATGTCACCATACGTGCGTACGTACGACTTACCGTCTCCACGTCGTGGTGTAATTGTTATTCAATATAATATTATTTGGATGGGTAAAATAATGATGTGTAACTCATGTAAATAATAAATATAAAATGTTAATGATTCATTATATATGATATACCATCCATTTATATATTATTTTAATATCAAAAGAATGATATTGTCGCTCGTGCGTACGTACGGACTACCATCTCCACGAACGCGATGAGATTCATTCTCCATCGTATCCATTCAAGTATAATTATCATTTGATGATTTAAAAATGATTTTTAAGGACTTGATATCATTATGGATATGAATAATATACAACCTTTCCATTACAAACATGTCTTACATAACAAAACATATAAAAGAAAACAAGTAAGTTAACACCCGAAACAACGATAATACTAAGATATTATTATCAAATAAATATTAAAAGATCATATATGATATCATATTAATGTATATGATTCTTGTATAATTTAGTAACAATTATTTCACCATTATACAGGAGGTTAACCTACCCCAACCAAGGAAAAGTACAAGGTAAGGGTTATTTCACAATCTCTTCATTATCCGAGGTTGTTTATATGTAATAATCTACTAGGATCTCCTTATCATCCACATCCATGTTTCTTCAAAATGTATTTCAAAACATTTTATTATTTACAAGAATATGAGTTAAAGTTATTTATACCCTTGTTTGAATTTTTATAAGAGGAATCTTTCCGTCGTTTTTAAAACAAGGTCCTTTTTAACCTTTTCGACAGAATTAAGGTAAGAATGTTTTTTTAACTTATACGGCGAGTGCGGTTATTTTCTGCCGTCATAAAATCTTCAAAGATTTCCTTACAAGCTTATAAGAATATTTTCAAGAAAATGTTTTATTTTATATGGCTCTTAAATGATTTCAAAAATAGAAAGGGATATTTCTCCAAAAAGTGTTTTGATTTCATCTATGTCAACATCCTTTGATGGATTTTACGCTTATTTGAAGTTGATTTATTATGATACAAAACTTCTATATTGTATTGAAGGTTTTGTGATATGTTTGACTGTGGATGTGCTATTTTTATACCATTCATAGTTTATGGTGAAATTATTGACATTTCGTATGCTATTTTTAATATGAATGTTTATGTTATGTTTAAACCTTTTCATATGGGAATGCATTGGACTTAATATGTGACGGGTGGAGCCCTCTATAGCTCCTCGATGCATCGGTAGGTCTCATGAGACAAACTAGTGTCTTGGCACAAGGCCTTGGCAAAATCTTATTTGTAGTCTTGGCACGAGGCCTTGGCTATGTGGTTATGATAGTCTGGCATTATGCATTCCAACATTATGAAAGTGGTTATTGATATTGCATTTGATTATTCGATTAGTAGAATATCCATGTGAACAAGTAAAGGGTATTATTTCATTTTACTTTTTCCATACTATTTTTAAGTTCAAGTTTAAAACGCTTTTGTTTTAGTTATACATAGCCTTAAATGTTTATTCTTATTTATGAATGTTTCCGGTATATTGTTATCCTTACTGGGAATTTGAGCTCACCCCTTTTCTATGTTTTATTTTTCCTAGGAAGTGAAGAAGTAAATTATGAATGACCTGCAGGGAAATTATGTGGGGATATGAGTGTGGTTTATGGAGACAATATGTTGTTGTAGTAGTTTTTTTATTTTATGATGTAATGTAAGACTTATGAATATATCTAGTGTTTCCAAGGCTAATAAACCAATCGGTCTTTCGAGATTTGATCTTTCTTTTGATCATACCAATGTTATTTAATAATGCACCGACTCTGGGTAACTAGGGTCGGGGCATTACACATCATCTCCTCAATGGATTAATTACATTCTCGGCCCCACAAAAACATCACCCATTTATGGGTGAGTGCGGTCATCGGTGAAGAAATCTGAGAGAAGTCCCGAACGAATCGCCAATAATAACCAGCTAAAGAAACTCATGATCCAGATCACATTCTTTGGTTTCTCCCATGACGTGACCACACTAATCTCACCAGGATCCACTAAAACCCCCTTATTTGATATCACATTCCCTAGGAATTTCACTTCCCTAATCCAAAAATAGAATTTGGAAGACTTTTCATAAAGGCGATGATCCCGTATGGTGCCAAAAATGATCCCCATGTTATTTTTGTGTTCCTCCTCAGAGCCCTAGTATAATATAATGTCATCCACGAACACCACAATGAAGGAATCGAGATACCCGTGGAACACCCTGTTCATGAGTCACATTAAGGCCATTGATGAAGTGGTCAATCTGAAGTTCAAGAACATTTAGTCAACATGGTCGTACCAACAAGGAATGGTTGTCTTCTAGATATATGTCTCTTTCACCCTGAGTTGATGGTATCCCAAACATAAGTCTATTTTTTAGAACAAAATTTCCCCCTTCCACTAACCAAACAAATAATTTATTTTGGGAAATGGGTTTTTGTTTTTAATTGTTACCTTATTCAGCTTTCGGTAGTCATTGCCCAACCAGAGGGATCCATCCGACTTTTTCACAAACAACACAGTAGCGGCCCAATGAGAGACTCTAGGTCTAATGAATCCTTTGGATTATAATTCATTCAGCTATGTCTTTAATCCCCTCAACCTGGGGTGATCATATTATATGAGGGAATACATATTTTCTGTGTTCTAGGCACCAGATCAATCTATAATTCCACATCCCGCACCGAGGGAAAACCTGAAAAATCATCTGGGAAGACACCTGGAAACACATTAAAAATATTAGTTAGTGCACCATTAAGTAAAAAACCATCATCCTCAAGTGTGAGCGATAATAATTGGATGATAAAAATTTAAAACTATAGGAGTGGGGGTCCTGTGCGACCCGAATGAGGATCCCATTCTCCACGAAAAACCCGAAGACTCCCATCAGGTGTCATTAAACTCAATTACCACATATAGAAATCAATGTTTTCCTGTAAGTGTAATATAAAATTCATGCCATATATTATGTCAAACAGTTCAATATCTAATACCAAGTTGTCTCATAGCATCTCAATCCCTGACACAGAGAGCGCATAAGACATCCAACTAAGACCTTAATCCTTCTTCATTCCCTACAACATCACCAACTCGATCGAAAAAGGCAAAATCTCTTAGGAAAATTCATAATGTCTACAAAATAGGAAGAATGGATTGAAATATAGTAATAAATATCAAAAATATAAATGTCTATAGAATATGTGATCAAAATTTTTACTTGAACAGTTGATGGTCTGAACTCAGATCTTGTTGGTGCTTGATACACCGCATGGAGCTGTCTGTTCTATACCTAAGGATGGATTCTAATCTGTGGTTGTGACCTAAACTGGCATTTCAAAAAAGATGATCCATCCATT
Source organism: Viscum album (assembly GCA_963277665.1). Taxonomy (NCBI): domain Eukaryota; kingdom Viridiplantae; phylum Streptophyta; class Magnoliopsida; order Santalales; family Viscaceae; genus Viscum; species Viscum album. The sequence continues at coordinate 1,175,373,060 of OY728120.1, forward strand.
CCACTACGTCCACTAAATCAAGATCCCCTCACAATCAATGACTCTAATAGTGTTGGTACTCTTATTGATGCCACTGAACATGCCCCACACTGAAGTGGTTGTTCCACCCCGCAAAAGCACTATAAGTAACCCATATATCCATATTGGTAACAGGGTATTATAGGAATTCAACATGTTGTTTGGATGGTCCTCATCCTCCCACAGTAGTGAAAAATGATCGATCTCACATCAGAAGCCACAGATGAAAACATCCAGGAAGAGTGGCCTAATCTACCACATCCCCTCTTCACATGATTCCCCAAGTTCCTATTCGTCTCAAACCTGATGCCACTTCCCACTACAGACCCTAACCCAGCAAACCATCCCTGCCTTTGTGGTCGATATCCACCATACACACTTCTTCAATGACCCAAGCATAAATCCACAACGTTAACAAGATAATTTGGGAGTATATCTCTGGTTTAAATCCTTTCTCAAACCTTTGGGCCATCAATTGTTTATCCTATATGATTTCAGGGGCATACCAAAATAGATCTGGAACAAGGTTGGAATAATCTATCAGATAATGATTCTCCCGAACAAGGTCCATAATCTCTCGGGACCTAAAATATTCCTTGACCATGGGGTAGTATTATTCATTGAGGATAGCCTTGAAATCTCCCCAACGCATCCTCTCATTCATCCAAGTCTGATGTAATGACTCCTACCAGTTTCAGTTGGGGCCCTCTAACAATGAGATTGAAAATTTCATGGTGAGCCCCATGGGTGTATCCAGGAACTCTAACATGTGATTGATCTTCTTGATCCATTCCTATGCTTCATAAGGTTCGATTATGCCTAAAAAATTAGCATGATTTTTTTTTCAAAAAAAATATGACATTTACCTTTTCTAGTGCTCATATATTCGGTCCTAACAGGAATGGGAACAAAATTTGGTCCCTTTCCAAGAGCTTGGACAGCCCGGACCACAGGCTCAACTATCCTCTGATCAAATAGTGTGGTATAACTCTCTATGGATTCCTCCCCTAGGAGAAAGGGAGCATTCCATGGAGGCATGATTCAAAAAAATGAAACAGTCACAAAAAATAGCCAATACCACAATTTCGAAAAATTTAATCAAATAAATCAAATATAAATAATCTAAACACTTTATAGTAATAAAATAAACAAATTCTCCACCACCTCTCATTTTCCATGTGTGGTCTGCAGCCCACACACCTCACCTAAAAGTTAATTCAATTAGACAATTCCAATGTCCTCTGGCGACTAATGGTCTTCCACAAGCGGTGCGGAACAGGAGCCCTACTCATGACTAAAACCCCATTCCACAATAGTCCTAGCTCATATCTATCTCGACTCTTCCCAAAATAATAATATGACCCCAAAAAATTGGTCTCCTTTTATACATTATGTCAATAAAAAAATCTGGACACCACTAATACCAGCACAATATATAGCCCATGACAAGGAGTGAAAGCAATTCCCATCCCCAAGAGCTAGAACAAGTTCCCAGGAATCCCCAAATTTGTTTTAGGAATGATTTACCTGAGTATGAAACCATAAAACATTAAAAACATTCAATAATTAGAATATGAAATTATCATGCCAAAAAAGACTTAATAGAGACCAGTTCATGATAAACGGTTTTAGAAATAAGTAAAATAGGTCCGAAATTAACTAAAAAAAGAAAAAAAACATCCAAAAAGACTCCACACAACAAAATTTCATCACCACCGACCTGCCTTCACAACACCCCACCTTAAGAGGTGACAAACAACCCGAACCGCCTTCACCTAAGGATTTTCCATAGAGTCTGTCAATCATAATGAGGTATATTTACACCCGTGTGGTGTATATAGGGTTTTAGACTAAGTCCAATAGGATAAAACTCAATTATTCCAATGTGTATGAAATACGAGGTAAGAAACATGCTGTTTAAATATGTAAGGAATAGTGGTGATAAATTACAAGAAATGAATCCTTCCATTTTAAACAGTTTTAAAAATAATACCTTCATGATGTTAACTCATTTTAATTATACCTTTTATCTACTTAAATTTACATCCAAACACACCATATTCCAATTTTAAATACCACAAATCCCATGAGCACCAATAGCAAGAAAACTCTTAGGAACTAGACAGTCTTGGGACATATATACCTTGTACATCGGTGTAAAATAACCATGTCACAATCCATTACCATGAAAAAGAAACTCATAGAGAACATAACCAAATCCTAGTGGTCCCCAAACACCATCCACATATTTTAGTTAGAGTTTTTTATCCTAACTTCTATGTTATATAGGGAAAAAACCCATCTCGATTACTAGCGTACTAGTACATATCTGCCAACCTTGGTACCCAGGCTTCCCCATTTGTGATCAAACAATTTCATCATGTTACATAGATATATTAACATATAAAAACACCATTATTGGTCACATAAAAACAATAAAGTAGCAATACACACTTTATTCCACTTCAAACACACAACAAATCATTTTGGTTTTAAATAAAACAACATCTTAAAGTCTCACAATATTTTTCACCCAAAAATCCTTGAAATCCTCACATTGCACACCATGTGAACAATTATAAGTCACCAAAACAGAAATATTATCCAAAAACCTTTTCAATCAAACCAATAAATTATCTGTAGGTCCCCCATATGAAATAAGAAGTGATATCTTTCTAAAAAATCTATATTCACACAAACAAGGCACATAAAATTCATTTACTTCACAAACATCATTAAAAAAAATTCTCACAGAAACAACGAAATGAGATAAACATTAAAAACATATTTATCCCTAAAAATTTCAATAAAATCAACTATGTTGTTATCTGGAATTCCTAAACAGTCTAATAAATTATTTCATTGAGAAACCCATAATTTCACATGAAAATGGCACATAAAATTCATTTTATTTACAAATACCACTAAAACCAATTTCTAACCCAAAAATAAAATTTGATAAACATGAAAACATCATTAAAACAAAAATACATTTCACAATAATTTCATACACAAGGAATCACCTATATAAATTGTTGAACCATTGAATCCTTTGTGTGAAAATTAAATCGCACCACCACCGCACCTCAATGAAGGTAGATTGAGTCTAAAATTGGAATATTGGCAACATAAAACCCAATGATAAACCCATGAATTGAAACCCTACCCCCTAGTCATTTGGTACATCATTTAAATTGTATGAAACTTTAATAATATGGGAGGAACTAAGTGGGAGAAACACTTACTTGAGATTCTGTGATGTTCCTCCACCAAACACCCTTCAAAATAGAGTTCAAATTAGGGTTTGAGAGGCTTTGAGGGATTCAATGGTAGAAATTTCCGAATTGGGTCATAAATGGGATTGTTTGAATTAATCTCGGAAGGTCAATGAATTCATTTTAGAAAATTTTTTACAACCTTGACATGGGAACACGGTTTCTGTGCACGGTTTTGAAAACTATGCACCTAAACCGTGCCCCGTCCATTGTCCAATCAAAAAATCCCCAAATGAAACTAATTTTTATGGGGTCTTTGGGGGGCATAGGGGGGATTTATAGGGAATTTTAGGATAAAAAATTGAGAAATATAAGTACCTTTAGTGAAGAAAATGTGTCTGATAGGAATACTCCCCATAGGAAGGACAAGATTACTCCAAATTCTGAGCTTATAAATAATTATTATGGGGATGTTTTTAAGAGTCCCTTTGGGATGTCATTGAATAATAATTATATGGATTTCATCAATACACAAAGAAGAATCTATTATGAAACCAATCTTGGATTTTATGATAACTCCCTTTTTAAATGTCATGAAAATAATTAGAAGTCACCTAGTAGAGAGTTCCATAATAATATAGAGGCAGATTCCTTATATTAAGATCTGAGATTATATGTCAATGTTAGTAAAGGGTGTTCCTACAACTTTTAATTTTTTGAGGCCTTGTGAAGTCTTATATAGGTGTGTTTGAGCCTTTTGGAAGACCAATTATCAATTAATGGGAACCATTGTATATTGAGATAGGTCATTTCTTGAGTTTTTGTTAGGGGTGGTATTTTCACTATGATGATATACTATATATGAGAGTGCATGAAGTCCTCAGGTCACTAACTCTATACCATGGTGAATGGAAATTAAGTCATTTCTGTGTTTGGTGAGGTTATTTTGACATGGTTTGAGAAAACATATCATTGGATAATGTAGTAATATTATATCAGGATCATAGACATTATGATTGGTGTTATTAATTTATTTATATTGATAATTAATTTCTTTAATCTGAGGATATCACATTATAATTTCAATCAATTTTCATTCTATTGTATGAGAGAAGAGTGGTAGTGATTTACTCATTTACATACTCACACCCTACCCGTGAAAACATTTACCTTTGGTACCTGATTGGACACTATCATGATCATATCCCTAGGTTGTGTTTATGCATGAGGTTTATTGAGAAGACTTATCTCATGTGTAAAATCATAAATGGATTAAAAATGAATTTTCGATGCAATAAATCCTTGTATTATATATATATATATATATTCAAAAACTCTAGCTGATCATCCCAATGGGAGATTGAGTCAGTATGATGTTATATATGCTTCCACATTTTCATATTATTTTGGTTTATATATTTTATTTATCAATATAATTTAATATTTATGGATTGTGTATGATACATGGTTATCTCTCTTATGACCATGCACTCCAATTCAGAAGGTGTACTATCCATGTGGATCCTCCTTAGACCCCCGCTTCTAGTCGGTAGCTTTTGGTGTATATGGAGGCCCATAAAAAGTTATATTATTCCACCATTACAATTACTATTCATAGAGAGTTGGGAAAGGATGTTATTTTGCGTATATATTATTAAATTACATGTGGTATGATATATATGTGATGATGGAATGTTTCCTGAATTGTGATGTAAATTAGGTATGTTCGTCCTCAACACCTATTCTCGGAGAAACTATCAATTACCAGAGGAATATTATTATCTCCCTCAACAATAGATGTTACATTTATATATATGATTTACACTAATGTTACTCACATGGTGTTCATATTTTTTATTTATTTTTAATTTGAATCTTTGTTGTAGAGGTTAGATCAATATGCAAGAATTATCCTCACCATAGGAAATTCCCATTACGTATAGGTCATCAAGTGTGATTCATGTCATCTAAAATAGATGATATTACATTTAAGATGTCTAAAATATCATATATGAAATTTTACCATATATGTTCTTTGTGGAATTCTATTAAACTGGCCGAACATGGACATATTTTTTCTAATTGAAGGTCATTTGAACATATGATGAGATGATTAGTGGTGATTAGGATGATATGGTCCCTCGTTATGAGGGACATATAAAAAACATAGTATGTCAGCATTAAATGTTGGTTCCCCCGAATTACACCATGTTTGAGTTACTATTATATAGTTTCAGTTATTTAATGTCTTACAGTTTCCCCCTATAGAATGAAATTAGATTCTATGTTACTAAAATATATGATCATTGTTACTTGGTAAGAACTATCTAGTACAATAAAACTATATATATGTGTGTTGTTAAATGTGAACCGATCCTCCTAGGAGTAGACTTCTCATATAAATTCTCAATGATTATGGGTCCCCTAGTGTAGGGATATAATTTTTGGAATTTTGTTTCCATGTGGTATAGTATGTGGATATGATAAATCCTATGGGTTAATATATTTTTAAATTATGGTATTTTTTCATTGTGGGCACACCTAGTGACCCTTAAGATACGACATATGATTTTTTGATTTAGCCACTTATTCTATTTAAGGGTTTCCTATCGATGAGGTTAGTATATCATTATTAGTGACTTATAGGTGGTAACATAGAGTAGATAATATAATTGTGGAATGTTGAATGTGAGGTGTTATTGTGGTTATTTTCTAGTCAAGGATGTTCCATAGAGGTTTTTGAATATTTTTTTGCATGATTATATAAGTCTTGGGTATTGAATTAGAATTTCTATAGAATGAATGATCATATATACTCACATATTAATACATGATATGCATAAAATGATAATTAGATTTTCTATAATTTATGAATGATATTGGATAGCGGGAGAACCTATTATTAGACCATAGAAAAGTGAAGTTCTTGATTTTGAATAGGATTTGTTTGGGTGATCATGAGCATAACATGACTATCATTTAGTAGGATAATGAATTGATTTTTTTTAAGTTTGAGAATATTTTTTAAGATGTGTGACTCATGGATTCGTGATTTGGGTCCTCTGACTGGTTGGTATATGGGTGTATACACATTACACTCTAATGTGATCAATGTGATGTCCAGAGTTCACATTAGGGACCACTGAATTATAAATCTAGTATGACTATAGGTGGAGGGAGGTTTCATGGTATTTATGAGTTTTTATGGTCTAATATCCCATTAATTTGGTGAGTGAGGCTTAGGGGGTGATAAATTAATAGAAATATGATCAAACCTGATGAGGTTCATCATTGAGCTACCTTAAATGTTACCCTCATTATCAATCATGTTAGAAATTGATAAGAAAATGGTCTATGGAGTATTTAAATTTGATATAGTTATAATATGAGAAGGGACCACATGTGGGGTATGAAAGTTTTTCATCATGTTGACACGACCATCATACAAGAAGGATTTTGGAAGCATGAGTTACATTGGTTAATGGTTGGGATGACATCTAATGTTATTGTGTTTCTGTGTTAAATTGTTTTTTGGGGATTCCTTAGTGAATTGCCTATAATAATTGATATATAATTTTGGATCGGGATTATTTGAAGACATTAAGGTAAAACTTAATTTTCGATGATTTACGAATGGTTCAGATAATTTACACATTGGTGGTAGGGTGTCACTATGATAGAGGTTCTAGATGATTAGTTTATTGCAGTATAATTTCATAGGATGTATGGTAAGGAAATTATTATGCATATTAAAATTTTAATGGGTTGACTCAAGTTAAAAAAAAGTATCTTGATCAGGTAGTCTTGATGATTATTGATCCTATATATTAACAATCATTAAAATATGATAGCCAAAAGAGGTTTGATCAGAGATTTAATAGGTAACATGAAGCAGTCATATGGAAAATAAATTTTTTTTATTTTTTTTTGAAATAAAAGGTATATGTTAGGTTATGTTAATGTATTTTTGTGGATACGTTAAAATTTTATGTTATTCATGGACCTTCAAATTGATTCAAATTTTTCAGCAAATTTCAAATCCAAGGGTGTTACCAATATTGAACTAATTTTTTGGTATATTTTGGGTGTGGTAGTCTATAAACAACATAGATTGGTTGACTATAAAGCTAAAAATTTGGTATGGTATGGTAATTATTACAGTGTAAAACAAACTAGTAAAAAAATTTATTGTCCCTAGCCTAGTTATCCCTAATTTAACAAATACGAGTCACTACATGGCATTAGGTGTACCTTCTTATGCAAAATATGCTACCAATAAGTAGTTAGGGTCAACAAAATAAAATAGAGAGACGGTACCATCAAGTTCAAATTGAGAAACATAGTGGAAATATGATTAATAATTCAATTAAAATCAATTTCATCAAATAAAAATAAACTTTTCATCTCTACCCACTCAAAATATACCATGTTATTCCATACTCTATGTTAATATAATGTTTTCAATAATTAATTCTTGAATAGTACTAAAATAATGTATTCTTACATGAATAAAAACCCTGATCTTAAACCCCATTCTTTTCCCCTCTATATGATCCATCCCAAGAATGAAAAGTGTAAATAATCAAGAACATGTCCATATAATCTTGTCCAGACCTACCTGACTGATGTCTTCCTCTGTACAGACTAACAAACTCAATTGGATGTTCGTAAAATTTAGTAGGATGAAATCCATAGTGTCATAAAATAAGGCTTAAAATAATATATTATGACATAGAATGATAATATGTGTAACTATTTCATAAATTAATAAAGGAAAAAAATTATTCCCATAGGCCCTCATGCTCTAGAATAACACCTGGTGTCCTCTAAAACCTTTATCGACATGATTCCAGATGTGTATATCCTTAAAAAAGTGAAAAAATAGAGGAAGTTGGACTAATTAATTCCTATATTTTTACTATCATGCGTCATATATGACAATTAATCACTCCCATAGGAACTATAGAATATACTATTTTTTCTTCATGAATCACATACACTATAAAAACATGCACACAGAAATAAAGCCACGTGTCTCATCCTCAGGAACCATATTACCATGCGTATCAAAATTAGGTATCATGATAAAATAAATATAATCATAAAGCATCATGAAAATATTTACTCATCCATAATACATCAGGATATGGTTGACAAATATTAAATTATACTACATTACAAATAGGTTACCAGGTTTCATATCTATTAATCCATGCCAATTAAGAATTATCATTACATTTATGATTATATTCCACTACCCAATTCAATACATATTTTCAAATTCAATATCTAATATAAAAATTAACATTATCATTATAAATTAACAGAATTACCAATTCACATATAACTATGACAATACATCATCAAGTAATTAAGAATGTTTTACCAATTCAATTCCGATTATCTATAAATAATCCTTATGATCCAATTGAATTAACAATTTTTGATATATAATAAACCATTTAAAATTTCACATTCTATTATTTATATTTTGGTGAATAAATAAGAATTTGAAATTCATGGTCAATGGTTGGAACAAATCTTAGTTGGAATCAAGTCTCGGTCTCAGTCACCATCAGACCCAATAGGATACATATAAGGTCTACAGATGAAAAATCATTCCAAAAAAGTGGTTTCCAATATATAATGTTCACACTCATTATATTCCTATATGATCATAAAATTTTCCTATAATAGATAAATAAATCAATCCTTAGGGAGTTGTTGCATACAAACTACCCCATACACAACTCAATTAACCCTAAGATCGATCCCTAAGATCAACATGAAACCCCATGATCCTTAAATCATGTATTTTTGATATAATTATTTATAATAGAGCCCATAAAAAGATTTTTTGATTCCAAATAATCATGGATAAAACATTACAATTTTAAATCCCATGTTAGATTCAATATAGTTTATTAAGATGCATAATACAAGTTTTTTAAGGTGGAGAAATACAATTCTACCCCTCTTAACTGAATCATAGCCATATAATAACTTATATACACTACCTAACACCTATTATATAGTGGTTTCATATAAAGAATTTTATAGGCTTGGAACATTATCATCTGGAAGATGGCCTTGAGTTGACCCATTTAACTCACATAATACAGAACCTTGTCCGGGAGGTTACATTGGACACTATTGATTGAGGTTTATTGTGGGGTGAACAATGTAATGGATAATTATTTATGTGAGAATATATTTTATTCCCTATAATAATTTCATTTCATGAATAATAGTTTTAGTGTTTGGTAATGAATTTTAGTGATGGATCGCGATTCCTTAATTTGAGATTTTAGTGTTAATGTAGTATTGTGAGAGTTTGTTTGGAATTAAATGATATAAAATGATTTATTGACTGTGAAATGATAAATATATTTGGTTTATATGTATAATTAGGTGATCATAATGAATTCACATGGATGAAAATTTTTATGGTGGAGAGTATGTAAGATCTTGTGTCTTTACAGACTGAAAATTCTTGACGGAATTTGAGTATTCTATTTGTTCCTAGGATTGACTTTGATTGGAGTTTTTAAATATAATTATCAGTGTTTGAAAACCTAAAATAGTAAGTTTTGGAAACAATATATCCATGGTAATAGTAGAATCTCAAGATGTGTGTGAAATCAGTTCCTACATAAAATTTAAGTTAAAAACATTGTGATAAAGATCCCCCAATTTCGAAACTGCCCAGTTAATTAAAGAAATAATTATATAAATGTTTATATGGTCCATAGGTTTCTCAAAGGGTGATTAGTACTTAGGTGAATCTGTGTAAAACACTTCTTAAACTTTTTAAACATTTTTACTGAATTAAACTCACACACACACTAACTAGAACAAACTATCAAAGACAATGGAAAACAATTTTCTATTTTTTGAAATTTTAAGAAGCAGAAAATGGAATCACATAGTATTACAGAATCGTAGAAGACAACATAGTTAAAAACGGGGTTTAGTCTCATGAAGAGACTTAATCCCCTCCACTTTGTGATCACCTTCCACCAAGCAGTTTATATTAACAATAAACATGATACTTAGAATGTATCGGGATTTACAATAGTTTTCACAAATAGTCTAGGGCTCACACCCTCTTCCACAGTTCTTCATGGTAAAAAAAATATATACCACACATGGTCCCTTCAGTAGTTCTACATGGGAATGAACGTGTATGTTATTTTTATGTGATTATTTTCTGTATCCTCCAGTTCAACCACATGAGACTGTGTGTACAGGAGAAAAACACACACATCTCAGAAATGTCAAATAAAAGAACACAATAGAGATAATATTATAATACTAGGTTTATAATGATTTATGTGTTTGAATTTAAACTCTTGACTTCTTGGAGTGAAGAAATTGATGTTTAAGTCATTGTCTGGTAGTTTTACTCAAAATAGAGTGTCGTAACTCTAGGTTCTAACTTCTAAGTACAGAGGTGTTCTACTTCTTGGATTGGAAAAGATTTGAAAGAGTCACAGAAGGTAGACATGAATTTTCTCACCCAAATGATCTTCATGATGCTCTTGGGTTCACAATGTACGTTCTACATGGTTCATCCTTGTTCTATTTGATCAAGCGAGTAAGCACTATCTCATGCATTCATCTCCCAGTTAATATCCTTCTTTTATTCTCAATAATCTATTTTATATTTGAGGTTTGATAATAAGAACAAGTAAACCACATATTGTCTTCCTTATACCTCATAATTTCCCCAGATATGGTCTCTCAATATGTTTACAATCAATATTAATTAATTTCATAAACATTAAACATACCAAATATGACCATTAGAATAATCTTAATAATTTGACAATGTATATAGTAGAAGAGTGAGCATCGGTAGACTAGTAGTAGTAGCGTTCTCAATAGTAGGCTTAAACAGTAGTCTTCAATGGTAGAATACATATATAGCCTTCATCAGTAGCCTTTAATAGTTACCTTCGACGATAACCTTCTATCGGTGACCATCATTAGTAACCTTTATCGGTAACCTTCATCGGTGGCCATCTATTGGTGACCTTAATTATTAACCTTTTATCGATGACCTTCATCAGTGACATTCTATCATTGACTTTAATTAGTGACCATCATTAGAGGACCTTCTATCAATGACCTTCATCGGTGACCTTCATCGGTAACATTCTATCGGTGAACTTTCACTTAGATAACTTTTGCATTGTAAACATAATCGATAGAATGATGAGATTAATGATGCATAGTTATTACATCATAGAAACTATGAATATTAATGAATCATGATTATACTATAATAGAAACATGATTATGAAATAAATGAAACATGATTTTGGATTATCAAAACATGTGAGTATAGGAATCCCTCCCATTTTGATAATCACCAATTATTTTAGTGAAAATTTAGATTTAAATATTATTGAATTAGGGTTGTGCACATTTCATAATATCTTCAGAGTTGGGTGTGTACATATATTATGTAAATGTAAAATCGAACCATGCTTATTATAGAAAATAGATCAGATTATATATGCAAGGACTTTAGTAAACATAGAACTTTTCCGCCTTTGTGATTAAAAAAGAGAGAAAAAATGGATTTTATTATGAATGAAGAAAGAGTACAATATAAAAAAGTTCAATAATCACTATCAAAAGATACATCCCCCATTAAATCCACGTAAAATACATCCAAGGGATAATTATCTTTAGATTCTGAGGATGCATGTCCAGATGATGGAGGGATAGACTGAGGTATGTCAGTGAGTAGGGTAGGAGGAGCTGCTATAGAAGCATAAGTTGATCGATGGTGGGTAAATCTCTGAGGAAGAATATGGGTCAAGCTTTTTATGGAATGTGTATGAGTCATTAACGGCGAAACAGTAGTAGAGCCTGAAGAAGCAGAAGAAGAAGGAAAAGTTGGAGGAACAATAATGTGAGTGTAGTACACATGAGGGAATGGTAGAAGAAGGTTTCAAAAATTAATAATAATTCTTACTTCTATTTCCATAGCTGGGATAAAATATTCCTTATTCACCATGAATTTCACTAAGGATTAATCTCTCTATATTGGATAACATGATCCATAAAAGAAAGAGTTATTTGATGGGATTCTCATTTTTTCCAAAAGAAGCATGAACTGACATCAATCTGATGCTTAATGTGCACAATTTTTTAGTATTAATCATCTTTCTATTTTATAGAATTCTGATCTTGAGAAACATCCCTTAAATAATCTCCCACATGCTTACGAATTTCTCGGGTAGTGGAAATGACCTATGTCATAGACTGGGGGTCTGAGGTACTGGCACTAGAAGAATTCTCCACTTCGTCTCCAACAACCAACCTAAAATCATCTATATCAATATGAGGAGAGGTTGAAGAGGAAGCAGATGCACACAGAGTATCCATAGTGAAATCCACTATCTCTTTAAAATACATAGTCATACCACTGATCATCCTCTTTACATCATCATCATGTCCACTCACATGTTTCTCCATAGACATCTTAATCTCCTCAAACACGGTGACCATCTACTAAACAACACTCTTACGAGACATAATTCTTTGTCCACTTGAACCCTTGAAGCCATATATGAGTATAAACATGCAACTGATTGTTTCAAATATTATAATGAATCTTTTATGGTAATGACCTATTTCTGACATTCCTTCACTTCATCTAGTAAATTTTAGTGGGAGGTAGAAATTACTCTTTCTAAAGAAGATGCCACAACCTCTTTGTTGAGAGCCTATGTTCTCTCTATCCCAAAATATATCCCATAAATGTGTCTTTTCAAATAAGAAATTAATGATTCTAAATCATCCTTTTTCACAAATCCTCAAGGTAAAATTACTACTGGATGTACAATAGTTGTTTTTGAAATAGAAGGAAGTGGAGGGCTTCTGTTAGGTATTTCATCATTAGAGTCTCCATAGTCTAAGACCAAGACCAAGAATCTAGCGTCATTTGAAAATTATTCTATTACACGTGAAACAACAACTGTAGTTGTGGGAATAAGTTCATCGTCCTCTGTTGGAGCATTCTGTTGATCAATTTTATTCATCTCTTCCATACCTCCTTGATCAACTACATCGACAGGAGAGTACACTACCACTTCTTCTAAAAAATGTTCAACTACTTCCATTATAATTCCAGCTTCAACCAATTCAGCTACCTCAATATCTAACAATTCTACCATTTTGTATATCCTATCAGAGTACTGAGACATAGACATTCCTCTTCACATTCATTAGTATCTATCTCAAAATAATCAAGACTAGATTTATCTTCATCCTCCTCCTCTATGGTCTCAATAATGTCTCTAAGGACATTTTCATCTCCTTCTTCTTTATGGTTTCCTCATCGTCACTATCCCTTAGGATAGTCTCTCTTCTAGGAAATCTTGTGTGAGGGATAGGCTCAACATAGGTTACAACATTGGAATGAGGACTTGACTGGAGGTCAGGATCACACCAATCATCTATAAGAGAATCCTCTCTTTCTTACACAATAGTATCAACTTCATCTTCATGTGAGTATACTAGCTCGACATTATTTGGCATTATACATAGATCACTCTTATTCTATGGCCTAGTAGGATTGGTGAAAGTGTTGAATTATTCATATAGCATAGCCTCATCCTTCACCCACATTCTTTTCAAAGGGTTACATATTATCATCATAAACATGAAAATCATCTTGGTAATGCAGAAGGTATCCCAAATCACTACTATTTCATCCCTATTGCCAGTAAATCCATTCACTTTTAACATCAAGGTTATCAAACTGTAATGAAACGATGCATTTCAATTAGAACTTGTCTTTGACATATCTTCTAACTGAATCATGAGAAACCTACAAAGATTTTTCTTCGGTCCGTGCATTAATAGATACCAAACACACATGTCTAGATACATCAAGGTTGCAATATCTCCTTTCCTGGGACTCAAAACATGCGGAACAAACATAAAATGAAACTTGTGATCCCCTTCCATTTTAGTATGATCACTTTCTTAGGGATTCCATTCCCTGTTAGTTAAGCCAAATCTTCTTTATAACAGAAGAACTCACCAGTGAAAGGCACCAATCTTGAGTAGTAATCAAAACTCCCTTCATGTGGGACCCTTAAACAATCAGCCCATTCGGTAGAGAAGAAGCTCACACTTACTCCATTTACCATTGAAAACATTATTTTCACACTACCATACTACTCAAACATTAGATACTCATAATATTCATTCACTAGCTTCAGGTAGTATGGTCCATTGTTATTTTCAAATCATTCTACCCAATACAAAGCTTTGAGTGCCTTCAACACCATAAAATTTCTTAACAGAATCCATTCCAAACAAAATTCCATTTCAACCACGATTTACCTATTCTATAAAAATGTATTGATCAAGTTTTCAACTACCTTGCTTCCACTACTAGACCCACCTAGAGGTTTCTTTGGGTTCATTGGATCCCCTAAATCATCAACCAACTTTGTATTCAATCAGGCCATTTTGGTCTGGAGTGGTACGATGGTTTCAACCGAAGGTTAGGTTCCATGGTTATAGAGCAATAGGTTTGGTAGAAGATTGAAGTGGATCGAAATGTGGTTTGTGATTTATATTATTCATTTATGGATTTAAAAACAAATCAGGTTTATAGAATAAATAATACTAGAATATCTTCGAATTCCATTAGAAAAACATGATGTCCAAAAAATATCGACTACTAGTATGTTGTCAACAATGAGGTCCAATGGTGAGGTCCTAACAGTGAGTTCCTAAGGGTGAGGTCCAACGATGAGGTCCAATGATGAGGTCCAATGGTGAGGTCCTAATGGTGATGTCCAACATTGAGGTCCAATGATGAGGTCCAGCAGTGAGGTCCAATGGTAAGGTCTTAACGCTGAGGGCCGATGTAGTTTATCATACCTAACTCACATTTAATGTAATTTAAGATCTCAGAACTCAATGTCTTTGTGAATATATCAGCCAATTGGTGTTCAGTGCCAATGAATTCAAGACTAATATCACATCATTGATTATGATCTCTCAAGAAGTGATATCTCTCATCAATGTGCTTTCTTCAAGCATGAGATAATGGATTTTTAGAGATGTTAATAACACTTGTATTATCACAGCTTATAGAAACATTGTTGAATTTTTATCCATAGTATATTAATGTTTTTTTCATACACAGAATATGAGTACAACCAATACATGTAGCTATATATTCAGCTCCATCATTGAAGAATTCAAAAGAATTCTATTTTATAGTAAACCATTATACTATCGACTTTCACAAAATTTGAAGTGATACATAGGTTCTATTTCTATCTAACTTTTAACCAACAATGTAAGCATCCAAATAACATGTCAAATACAATTATTATCCATTGGCATAAAATAGTCTTATGTTTTTAGTATACTTAAAATATTTAAAAATCATTTTCATAGATGTTAAATGTGATTCTTTAGGATTTGATTAAAGATGTGCACACATGCATACACTGAACAAAATATTAGTTCTGCTAGTAGTAAGTTATAGTAGAATCTCAATCATACCATTGTAATTGGTTTGATCAACTAATTTACTAGTTTCATTAGCATCCAACTTACTTGTGGTACTCATATGTGTATCACTACCTTCATTACCATCCAAAACAAAATGTTTCAAAACTTCATTTGAATTTTTACCTATATTTAAAACATTTCCAATTTTATTTTTATAATTTTGAAATCCATAAAAAAACTAATTTCCCCCATTAAACTCATTTAAAATTAAACGTGCATTATTTTTGAGAAATCAATACAAAAATAATTTTTAGAGGATCCAAAAATAATTTCATATAAATAAATTTGTAATATTGAAATATCATTGAATTTTTTTAAAAAAAAGTGTAGCATCAGCTATTTGTTTCATTAAACCATTTTAATCTAACAGAAGAACTATGTCTGTCATACCAAGATCTTGGAGCTTGTTTTAGACCATATTGTGCTTTAAAATTTTTAAAGACATGATTTAAAAAATGGGGATTTATAAAACCAGGGGTTGTTCAACAAATACATCCCCAACTATGTACCCATTTAGAAAGGATGTTTTGACTTCTATTTGATAATGTTCTAAATTCAGATGAGCTGTGAAAAAAAGTTTTACCCTAATGGATTCTAGTATAGTTATAGGTGTAAAGGATTCCTCATAGTCTATTCCTTCTTCTTGACTACATCCTTGTGAATCTAGTCTAGCATTGTTTCTAACTATGATAACATATTCTTCAACATAATGTCAAAATACCCATTTCGATACTGTGGTCAAAGTGTCTCTAGGTATTTCAATTAATTCCAAAACCTTGTTTCTTCCAAACTGATTTAATTCTTATTGAATGGATATCACCCAAAATTCATCACCGATAGCATCACTAATATTTTTAGATTCATGTTGTGAATGAAAGGATTGATAATCAACCTTGTTTCTCTTAGAAGCTCTATTTTTCATTCCTATATTTAGATAGCATACTACATCATCTAAATTATGATTATTGAGAGTTCAAATAACTCTAGAAATAATTGAACATAACATCTCATGGTTGTATATATGTTCAGATTCCCCACACTCAGATTCTATAAAATTTGAAGAAATTTTTATTTTCACTAAGGGTTCTCTGTCTTTATCCTTAAAGTATAAAATTGTCATATCTTATTCCAGATGTTCAATGGAGGTTTTGGATTATTGTGGATATGTCTCATAAAATTTGATATGAAAAAATTATTCCACACATTTTATTCGCATATTGAATACTCTATAAGATTTAATAGAGATTGAGTAAGTATGAAAATTTCTTAATCACTCTTAGAAGAAAACAAGTCATGATTATCCTTAGTGATAAGAATAAATACATTGAAACAAACCCCAATAAATTAATTAACATTAGGCTTCCTATTATTCCAGAGCTCATAAGGGGGTTTGTTAAAAAATTAAGACTATTGATAAGTTAACAAGATTCATTAACAGATTCAGCCCAAAAAAATATTGGCAGGTTATACTCATTTAGAATTATCCAGAAAAACTATTAATGTGTCATATTTAATATTTATATGACACCATTTTTTTGAGATGTTCTAGGAGCAAAGAAAATGTGATTATCGCCATTTTGGGAGAAAAAAAGATTCAAAATCTTGATTTTCAATCTCCCAAGCTTGATCACTTCTCAAGGTCATAATTCTAAGTCCACCAAAATTTTCAACATACATGGAATATTTAATGATGTTAGAATATGATTCCCTTTTGTTTGCTAGAAATTATATCCAAGTGTATGTTGAAAAATCATCTACAGGAACATAAATATAGTGCTCCCCATTTAGACTTGAAACTCTATATGGTCTAAAAAAATCCATGTGAACCATCTCAAGAGGTTGAGAAGTGGAATCTTTTTTCATTGATTTGAATGAATCTTTGTGTTGTTTACATTTGTGAAAATGAATTCAAATATTGTTAATTGGAAATTCCAATTTAGGTAAGTCTTTAACTAAACCATTCAAAGACAGTTTCTTAAGTGAGTGAACATTGTAGTGTCCTAATATTTTTTTCCATAACCAACATTCCTTTTGAAAATAATTTAATCAAGAAACATTTTTCTTAAAAAAATAGTTTAAATAAACATCATATATATTTTCATTTCTGAGAGCAGAAAATATTAAATAATTTTTATAATTTAAAACATTACATGCATCATTTTCAAATTTATCATTAAAACCATAATCACGAAACTGATAGATATTAAGAATATTGTATTCTAAACCATCAAAAAAAATTATTTTTCAAATTAATATAGTATTCGGGTTAACAATTTGTTCTAAGGTGACATTCATCCCTTTAACATTATCACTGAATGTGACGTGTCCACCATAAACATTAATTAGGATCTTAAAGAATGAATTGTCTTCTATCATATGTCCAGAACATCAAGATTCCATGCACTATAGAGTTTTACAAGGGCACTATAGAAAATTTCATTGAAAAATAGATTATGTTTATGGTAATAATGGTTCCCAGATTTTCATGTGTCCAGAGAGGTTAGAAAGTAATGAATTGGAAACCCATACATGTCTCACATGTTTCCTATATCCAAAAGATATGTTTTTATACATGAATACATAGTTATGTCCTTTATAGAATTATTTTTCAACAGATGGTCCAGAACATGAACTTGCAGTAAAGTATCTAGATTTTGAAGAAATTTATTTTTAATAATCCTTCTCTATCATGGTTGATATCCTAGACTAGTTGGGTATTTTGGGGAAATATGTTTCCTTAACAACTTAGTCATGGTAACTATACCAACATTAAACTTATCAAGATCTCTATTTTATTTCCCATTTGATAATTTATGTTCCGTATTTTCTATTAATAGATGAGCACATTTTTTGTTCCCAATATCAAGATCAAACATATAAGTAGAATTTAAAGCATGTTTTCTTTTCAATAATTTATATTTATCGTTGATTTAATTAAATGAATCCTTAATATTTCCACAATATTCAAATTGTTTATCCCTAGTCATATTCTCATAATAATGTGATTCACATTCATTCATAGAATATTAATAATTACGTATAAGAGAATTGAGTGTCACCTTAGAAGATTCCTTCATGAAACATAGGTTTTCATGTTTGTTCTTTTAAATATCAGAAGTGTTAGATCCACTGGATCTATCGTATGAAGCTCTCTATGTAGCATTCACATCATTTTTTATCCCTTTATCATGTCTTCATATTTCTTCTTATATTTCAGCCTGGAGCAATCATCCTTCCCATTCTCTTTTCATTTACACGCATAACTGACTATCTCATTTGTTTTTTCATTCAATTTTATATCGTTTTCCACTATACATTACTATTATAGCTTCCTTTACAGTTTTTTTTCTAAATAACATCTTCTTAAAAAGAAATTTTTAAATCTCCTAGAAAGAAGATCCATCTCATCATCACTGTCTGAGTATGTGTCATCACTGGTAGAATTTTCTTTAGGTGATTAAACATTTTCGTTTTCTTTTCTTTTTGAATTAGCAGTATTGAATTCTATAGATTTATTTCTTGGATCATAATCTGTTTATAGATTTATCTTATGCTCTTTTTTGTACATAAAATGTTTTCTAATTAGTTCCTTCACTGGTAGCTTTACTATGTCATAGGATTCTAAGATAGAAACAGACGTTCCTCTCCATTTTTTTGGTAGGCATTGAGGAAACCTCATAATCTAATCCTTGCAGTCTACTAGTTTCCAAATAAGACTCATGGTATGTAATATTTCATCAAACCTTAGATAAATTATATTTTAATGTTCATTATGATTCATTTTATAATTATCATATTTAATTGTTTAAGTATTTAATCTCATTTCATTAACAATGGTTTCTCACTCATGAGAAACAAACAAAGTATCACATATTTTATATGTTGTTTTACATGAAGATATTCTATTAAATTATTCATCTCTTAGATAATAGTACAATGAATTTATTGCTTTCCAGTTATTTTTATATGCATCTTCAGTCAACTGATACCACATTTCCCTAGTAGTAAAAGAAATGATTGATGTTCTTCAATTATGTCCCAGATTTCAGGACCCGTGCTCTCTAGATAAATTTAGGTTTTTAATTTCCACTAAGCATAGTTATTACTACCAAATAAAGGTATCATGTTTATAGTGTCACTATAAACTCTATTATCCATTGTAAATTAGAATTTTAAATAACAAAAAATTTACATACGAAAGAAATATTTTGATCATTAAGATACAACTAAAATCAAATTTGAAAAGAATTTGAAAAAATGTACTATAGTTCAGATAGTAGAAATAAAAACTCTTTTAATACCAAATGTGGTTCAGAGTGGAATTTCAAGGTGGTGGTGAATTGAGTTCCTAATTATAATTTCTGTTAAAAAAATTATGATAAAGATCCAACAATTTTGAAATGACCTAGTTAATTAAGGCAGTATAGATATAAATGTTTAAATGGTAAACATGTTTATCAAAGGGTGATTAGTCCTCAATTGAGTCAATGTAAAACACTTCTTCATTTTTTGAAATAGTTTTATTGAATTAAACACATACACACACATACCAAAACAAAAAAGCAGAGTTAATGTAAAACAATTTGATGTTTTTTTTGAAATTATAAGTAGTGAAGAAATAGAAAAACAATGTATTATAGAAACATAGAACCCAACATAGTTAAACAAGAGGATAAATCTCAAGAAGAGACATAATCCACTAAAATTGATTATCACCTTCCACCAAGCAGTTAATATTAACCATAAATATAATACACAGCCTAAATTATGGTTTATAATAGTTTCCACAAACTATCCACAGCTCACACCATGTACCACATTTCTTCATGGAAAAAAAATCCAGACCACACACGGTCACTTCTGCATTTATATATGGGAAATATGGTGTAAGTGAAGTTTTATGTGAGGATTTTTAGTATCCTCTAGTTCAAGAACAAGAGACAATGTGTTTAATAGAAAAACAAACACATTTCATAAATTTAAAATAAAACAGCATAATAGATCTTATATAAATGATTGAGTTTAGAAATATATATGTGTTTGTATTCTAGATCTTGACTCCTTGGAGTGAAGAAATTGAAGTTCGAGTCTTTATGTTGATTTTGTAATCAATAGAGTGTGTCGAATCTATAGTGTTTATCTTCTATGTATAGAGGTGTTCTTCTTCATGATTTGAAATAGAATTTAAGAATCACATAAGGCAGATGTGAATTTGTCCTCCAAATTGATCTTCGTGATGCACTTGGGATCACAATATATGTGTTGGATGGTTCATTTTTTTAGGTGGTGAGTTCTAGTAAAAATACCAGAACTTAACGATTTATTCAAAATAAAAGAGAAGCATACAAATTACATGAGACGGAAAGAGGGAAATTTTCAAGAGTCCTTAATAAAAAAAGGTGTCAACTCCAGAGGGAGGTCATTCCTCCAAGTGATCTCATGTGAGAAACCCATGTTGGAAATCCCATCAGTGATCATATTAGCCTCATGATAGGTATGATTGGAAATAAAGTAGAGGCCAATGAGCACGGTGAGGAAGTCCATCCAACGGGGGGTGTGAGACCAAGTAAGATGAACATCACCTTTCCAGATGGCTTGCACAATATTAGTGGATTCACTCTCAATACAGATATTATTCCAGTTGAAAAGGTTTTCATATGAGGTGTCATGGATGGTAGCAAGCATTTCTATCTCCAGCGCAGAAGCAGTGCAGCAGCTTCCACATAAGGCAGATGCGATCATTTGTTTGATGGTTCATCTTTGTTCCATTTTATCTTGAAAGTAAGCACTATATCATTTATTCACCTCTATTTTCATATCATTTTTTATCCTTGATATTATATTTTATATTTGAGGTACAAAAATAGGAAATATAAACAACTTGAGGTCTTCCTCGTACCTCGTACTATCCCGAGATACGGTCTCTTGATTGGTCTACAATCAAAATTAATTAACGTCAAAAGCATTAATGTTTCCAAATATGACCTTTAGAATAATCTTTCGGATTTGAAAAACTATGGAGTAGAAGAGAGAGCATCAGTAGACTGTTAGTGGTATCTTTATCAACATTAGGCTTCAATTGTAGACATCAATGGTTGACTTGATGGGTATGCTTCATCAGTAGCCTTTAATGGTAACCTTCAACATAAACCGTCTATGAGTGACCTTTATTGGTAACATTCATCAGTTACCTTCATTAGTGACCTTCTATCAGTGACCTTCATCGGTGACCTTATATCGGTGACCTTAATTGGTGAGATTTATTAGTGACCATCATCAGTGAAATTAATCGGTAACCTTCTATCGGTGACCATTCACTTCGATAATTTTTTCATTGTAAACATAATCGATAGAATAGTGAGATTAAAGATACACAGCCAATACTTCATAGAAACTAAGAATACCAATGAAACATGGTTATACTATAAAAGAAACATTATTATTAAATAAATTAAACATTAGTTGAGATTATAAAAACATGTGAGTCTAGAAATAATTTATAGTAGGTGTAAATGAGTAGTGGGAGATAATGTATGTAATGTTAATATGGCTGCATTTTGGATCCACCAACTAGATTCGGGATAACCCTCGACAATCATATTGGTGCCTCCAGCTTACAAGTGGAACATATATGAATGAAGGGATAATTTTCCCATTGAAACATTAATGGGGGCATTACCCTCCTCTATATTTTTTATAATTCATACCAAGAAAATTGTCTATATATTTTCATTTTAAATCCCCATTTTTTAAGGTGATTCCATTTCTTTTTTACATCAATTGTTGGTGAGTATCTTAATGAGATAGATTTGATGATCCTCTTAATCATTCATTATAGGTTTTGGTTTCCTTTGTTATATTATTTTGGATGACCGTAATAGTTAATAGTGTAATTCTATATACAAAATGGGAAATTCAAGCATCATAGATTCAGGACATCCAATAACAAAATCTATAAGTTGTTTCTCAGTGATTTGATTAACGTTAATCACATATTGGAAATTTAATATTTTTATTGTTTAAATGAAATTGAAATAATTGTGCAAATTATTTTTAAGGTTAGATATTTGGAAAAGGATAGTGTTGGTAGTCTATTCCAGACCTCCAAGGAATTGATGGTTGCGGTAATGGTGTGTTGAAACTAGATAGTGTTCTTCCAAAAAATATACCTTTCTGAAGATAATTTTTATAATAAATAATAAAATAAATAATTAAATTATATTGTTTTTTGATCGTTCCTTATGTGGATCATGACCTTGTGTAAGTTAGTGTTGGAATGATGCATTGGAAGTAAATAAGATGTATGGACTGACAATTAACATTACATTTTTTTTGAAAATAATATAGATTTCAATTTCTTGAATTACCAATGAACATTTATCTGTATTTATTTATAGATTTTGGATGTAAATATTACAAAACAATACCATATCTTATAATGTGGACACATATACTCAATATCCATTTTCCCTCCAAATAACAATTTTCAAATGATTTTTTTAATATCATGAGATATATTGAATATTTTCATATGTAACTCTTCTATATCTATACTCATACATAAATCCATATTGTTTAAATTATTTTATGAGAAAAAAAGCTTATTTACATACAATAATAGGAGAAAAATTGTTATTTAAATGGAAAACATAAAATCCTATGATAATTATTTTCTTAAAAACATACAGTTTTTTCTAAAATGGCCATCATTTCCATATAAATGACATCATTACCATACCTTTTAAAACCAAATTTTTTTTGAAGACCCATTATCAAAAATATAATACCCTTATAGGTGTGTTTCGTAATCACTATCGTAATACCACTAAAAATTTGTTAAAATTAGAATAACCGTATGGCCAAGGACATTTATAATTATTCATAGAGTATAATAATTTCATAATATATTGAATGGTTATCTTCTTACACACAGTACAAATTCTATATGAGTCTCAGCATAGAGATATTATATTGATCAACCATACATAAAAGATATCTAGTTTCCATATAATAAATAAACCCCTTTAAAAAAATTTATCTCATTTGAAAAAAAACTATGGGTATCTAAATACACATGTTTTCTTAAAAACCATTATGATTACCATAATTGAAAAAATGAGAAATATGTTTTATAATTGAAGAAAAAATTATTTCATTTAAATAAATACATCATATAAATAATATTAAATTGTACATAAAAATCACTTTCAATGTATAAGTTAAAATTGAACATTCATGTTATCTTTTGTGATGAAATTCAAATCTTTATGTTTGAGGATTCCATTTTGAAAAAAATTTGAAGTAATTCAAAAAAAATATAAAATTTAATTTATAATTCATTGATTTCCATAAAAATACATTAATAATATATTTTTAAAAATAATGACATCGATGAAATATATTACCAAAGTAAATTATTATAACATTTAAATTGATGTTTTAGGTTATTCTGTCAACTACCTCTTGTCTTACTTATCATGTATGTTATTTATCATTATTATTTATAAAAAAATCATAAATATTATCATGAGATAATTTTTAGTTCAATTATCCCTTTTAATTATTTATGACCATGTCATATACAATTATATAATCATTTAATTTTAACTCAGTCATTTTGATGATATTTTGTTCCTATGTCCAAAATGAATTTTCTATGATAATTGTTGTCAAAGATATTATTCATCCATTTTATCTTGAATAACATTCACATAATAATAATATGTTAAATTTAGATATTATACATTTAAAACCAATATTTAATTATGGATATGATATAATTATATATGTTATAATCATGGAGATGATAGGACGTACACACACATGAGTAACAATTGAATTATTTAATTATCATTATGGATATATATTATGAATTATTAGAAAATTATATAATAATAATTATATCATAAATACTATCTAGTAAAATTATTCATACTAATATATACCTTCCAAGGGATGTGGGGATGAAAAATGAATCACATCACTTTGTGGATGTGGTAGTCCACATAGACGGATGAATGACATTATCATTTTTCCAAGAATGTAATGGTAAAAAATATAAATATTTATTATACTTTTATATTGATAAATATATCATTAATATAATATATATACATTTATTTCATTACTATAACTCTCTAAGAGATATTATTATGGATAGTAAATTTCATCGGTTCACAAAACGGTTTTCCTCTATATACAAAGATGATGATATTGTGTCCCATTTGATGGAAGATGATTTGGATATAGGATTTTAAATTCATATAAAGAATAATAAGAATGTGGAACAACACATGAGCCTCAACATGGTTGGTGAGGATTCTTAAGTGCATCTAGGAAACCTGGGATCAAATCTAGGAGGAGGCACAATTTTTGGGTGTACTCTAGCAGTACTGTAGTAGGTACTGTAATAGTACTGTAGTAGTACTGTTGTAGGTACTGTAACAGGAACTGTGCATTACTATAGTAGGTACTATAGTGGGTAATGTAGCAGGAACTGTTCGGCACTGTAGAAGCTAGGAATTTTCCACTGTTTGGACCTTTGGGCCACTAATGTGGTCCCTGGGTCCAATAAGGTCTTCGGGCCACCCAAGCCTTTGGTCCAGTATGGCCTTCGGGTCACATTAAGGCCTTCTGGCCACCTTAAGTGCAGATGAAAACTAGAACACGAACAATGAATAGGCTCTATAGTAGGTCGAGCAAGGAGAATTCACCACACCAGAAGGTACATGGATTACAAGAATTAGAGGGTATGATAGCTGCCATCAGGACAATCTTTTGCATGCTTGGGATAAACTCCCCGAACAACCATGAAAATGTGAAGAGATGATTTCACGATGAAGATGATGTGGAGGAGCAGTTCCTAGTAGTTATTCTGGGTTTTATGTAATGATTGAATAATATGGGCAATTAATTCCTCTAAGGCCCATGGGCCATGTAATACATACACCTATGGGCATTGTAAGGGTTCCACCTCACCCCTTGAAACATGGATTATCAAAATAAATAAAATAATGAAGGCCTTCCAGCCATTGGAAGGGGGGAATATGGAACATAATTTTTTTATTACATAATCATGTTTATGGAATATTTTAATGAGGTGGAATAAGAAAAAAAATACAAATTCTTAGTTATGAATGATATATCGTTTATAGAGAACCTCCTTTTATTAATATCTAAAGACCACTAACGTTGGTATTACATCAAAAATAATTCATCAAAAATAGTAATTTGGGTTTATATTAATTGATTTATATATATATTATCAACAAAGTGTGTTTTAATTCATGATGTTTTGAGATGAATATATTCTATTATATATGGGAGAGTTGGGACACCCATGGGATATCTAAAAATTTTAAATTAATATAAAATAATGTTCTTTTAAATATGGTTCAAAATATAATTTTTTATAAGAAAAAATCATTTAGATCCAAATTTTAACATATATTCTAAATTATTAAAATTTGGACTATTTTGTTACTCTTGCCAATTTGTTTTAACCCCTTCTTTTCCCCTTTCAAACATAACGCGACAACAATAATTTTTATTCATTGATGGCCATGATAAGTACTAAAAATGTTAACACATACCATACATGGAACATTTCTTATATTATAATAAATATACTAATATATTGTATGAATATAATAATTTTATTATTTTTATATAATCTATTTTTTATTTATTACAAAATATAAAGAATGGTATTTTTTAAAATAATTCATGTCATTTTTTTAATAACATCTACCTTAAAATTAAAATAAAGAAAAATATTTTATTACACCTCTAAAATTTTGAATTAGAATATAAAATTCATGTAATTCTTTAATTATCTAAAATTATATTTACTTTTAAAATTTTGATATCATTTATTTTATTTCTCCACTAAATGAAAAATTAATACTTCATCATTGTGTAAAAATTAACGGTAAATAATTCCTTACTAAAAAATTTAAAATTATCATGATGAATATAAATCATTTCTATATAAAAATAATATTTAGGAATAAAAATACTCTCTCTAGACCCCCATCATAAAAACAATATAGTTATTAAAAATAAGACTATCTCATTTTTTGTTTTCATTAAATATAATTTCATAATGTTTATAAAAACATCAATATGGGGAAATTCATTTATTACATAATGTGCATGGACGAAATATACTAATCTACTATAAATAATTCGTGTTTTAGGGTAATATTCCAGTTCATATTATATTGTCTTTAACCCTCAATCATCTAATTTACCCTCATCGGGGTAAGAAAAATTTATAATGTTTGAATTCATAATTTTCAAATGTAAATAGGTTTTATTTACTAAATTTAGACCATGTTTTTAAAAATATTGAATAAATTATTAAATATTCAAGATAGATAATTTGAATATTATAATTTAATATGATACCCTAAAACGGTGATGGAATCCATTTTTTAAAAATTTACTTTTATAATATGAAATCTTTTAATACAAATTTAAAGAATAAAATTAATTTTAAAAACATTAATTTAATTATTTAAATAAAATTTGATTAATGATATTTTAAATGAAATGAAAAAATTAATGGAAAATTATAAATAAAAAGAAAAATAAAATAAAATTTTAAATTAGAATCTATATTTTTATAATATTAATTGAAAAAACACACATGTGAGAAAAAATTAAAAATCTCACCAATGAAAAATTTTGATATGTAGATTCCAAAAATTATATTTTTTTTCAAATAAAATTTCAAAATCATCCTAAAATTAATCGTATTATTCTCTCAAAAAATTAATTAAACTCATTTAGGATTAATTACATTTAATTAATGATAAAATGACATTACAATAAACCGAGTGCCTATTTTCTAAAAAGTAATCAATAATTTCTATTGTCACGACCCACCCTAAGGGTCCGTGCCGTGAGTATCCCAAGCCCGCCTTCCATAGACCAGGGGCTGGCGACTAGCACCAAGGCGTAAATCCCGGTAAAAGGAAAGGCATTGCCTTTGTGAAGTAAACAAGAAACACAGAGTAAGCAAGAGGAAAAGTAAACACTAAGTAAAAACAGAGTACAACTGAAAGTGCGGAAAAGTAAATGGGCCAGTATACAAACCCAAACTGAAAGTAAAGTACAACTCGAAAGGGAAAACAAAAACTGTAAAGTAAAAGCCGCTACACCGAGCTGTCCACTGCAAATCCCACCTGAAGGGTGGGTACAGATAGCTCCACTGCTCCTCGGGTCCCGCCGTCCGCTCCGAGAACGTACCACCCAGTGGTCCACCTTCAGGTGTCGTCTTGCTCTGCAAGCCTCAACCACGATCAACGCTGTCCGTCGTCTGCAACCAACACAACGTAGTGCGGCCATAGCCCATGCAGGGGTGAGTATAAGTTACTAAGTAGGGACCCCGAGACCCTTGAAGGTCTCCCAAAATCCACAAAAGGATAAACCACAAAGGAAAGATACAATCACGAAGTAACAACCGACACTTCTTAGGTATATGTCCATACATATACCTAAGTCATTAATTCCAATACGCTCCAACCTCCGAGCCCAAGTACAACTCAGTCCACACAGGAAAGTATACGTATTCCACACAGGAAAGAAAAACGAAATCCACACCGGATAGCACAACACAATCCACACAGGAAAGCAACAGGATTCAGCTCACATAGGTATACTTCTTCGAAAGACGATAGAGATGATCATTGATCCATCTAAGTCGTCGGACCCACGAAGGATCAAAAGGTACTAACCCCCGCAAAGACCCACACAGGATCGGACCCACATAGGATCTGTAGGCGCTGGTTCACACAGGACCGTTGAGCGCAGACCCACACAGGATCGGACCCACACAGGATCGGTAGCACTGATCCACACAGGATCGCTGAGTGTTGTAGTCGTTGTCGTCGAATCCACTAAGGATATCTGTACTGTCGTCGTCGCAGTTACAGTAGCAGTCACAGCAGTAGTCGCAGCCAGCTCTAGGGTTCCTGCACACAGCAAGCTCGTTCGGGAGGGTCCGCTCCATGAGCCGAGAGGCTGATACATCAACTGTCACAAAGTCCAGAGTTGATGTATCCAAAAGTTCCGTATCATCAACAGGAACTCAACGCAACAGACGTCGCGTCGATCGGACGCCCGGTCTGAGATTTATTGGCTTTTTCGTCTCAGGGGCCCGGTTGGTTATTAAGGAAAAACCAATCCGACCATACTCCAACTATATCCAAACATCGGGCGGAGTATGCCAAAAGATCCATCTCACTAAGAGGAACTCAACAAAGCTGACGGCACGTCAATCGGACTTCCGTAGCTCAAGATATGAGTGTTTCCGCTCCGAGGGCCCGGTTGGTTTCGTGTATGACCAACCCGGCCGAACTCAAAGTATTCCGAAACATTGAGTGCGTTATAGAAAAACGACCATATCGATCCAAGGATCGCATCACCGCTGACGGCGCATCGTTTGGAGGTCCGTAGCCCGAGTTATGGGCATTTGAATCCAAACCGCTCGGTAACGGGGGTTTCGGGCCCGGGCTGTCCCGGCCCTAGTCCCCCCCGGTTGGCCCGAACCGGGTCGACCCGGCCTGGCGCGGCCTGGCCTGGCCTGGCGAACCGGCCAGGCACGCCGGTTCGGCGCAAGGCAGCGCGCTGGGCGCGCTGCCAGCTCGGCCGAAGGCCGAGCTTATTGAGAAACGGGGGGGCTGCCCTCCCCCCTTTGTGAAACCGACCCCCCCTAATTATGGGGGGCCGTTTCTTTGCTGGTCAAGGGAACGGATTCCCCCCCGGTTTGCCTCCCTTCCGGCCGGCCCGACCTGGACACCGGTTCTTCCTCAACGGGACCGGCAAGGCCGGTCCCCCTTCCGGCTTCCGACACCGGCGGCCCGGCTGGCCGTCGGTCACCCCGTTCCGCCGCGGACCGGAACCGGCCGCGACCTTCGTCGTCTGGCGCGGTGCGACGGCACCGCGCCCCTCCGCCGCGGCCCCGCTCCGGCCGCGGCGCCTTCGGTTTCCTTCGACACGGCATGATGGCGTCGCGTCCATGAAATTCTTTCAACGGCACGGCGCGACGGCGCCGCACAATAATTTTCGGGTGATTCCCGCGTGGTGCGACGGCACCACGCGATCTCGTTCCATCCGCAAGAAACAATCAAGAACAAAGGAGGGGGGGTTCGGCCGTGTTTTTGCGGTCCGACCCCCCTCTCGTTAAACGATAACACATAATCCTTTATCCTCAAAGTTTGTCATGCTAGAACCAAGAACGGGAATAATTAAATAAAACAACAATAAACCCCTACCTCGGTTTCAAGTGCAGAGCACCTCAACAAGCCGTGGAAGACAAGCGTCGCGGAGGTCGGGCCTCGCGGAAATCGAACGTCGTTTCCGTTGACGTCGAGGTGCGTCCGAAGAGGTACGTCGCTGGAGAAGCTTCGTAAGCTGACAGAGATAGTCCGAGGAGGAAACAGAATCTCCTTTCGTTGTCACGGGGAGAAGATCAATGATGTGGCGTCGTCGATCTTCGGAAACACACCGGCTACGAAGTAGAGAAGCTGCGTTCTTCGTCGGAGCTTAAGTGTTCTTCGTGTTCTTCGTCAAAGGTGAAGAAGGTAGAGAGAGCTTCCCAAATCCTCTCAAGGTGGCAAAGGATACCAACCAAAATAAAATAAGATTAAAGCTTATTTTATTTACACAATTAAACAACTTGAATTTCAAAAGTTTGAAATTCAAACAACTCAACACAATTAATAACTCAAGTTGTCATGTTAATTAAAGAGGAGTTATAGGGATTTTAAATGGAAGATGAAGTGTTAGGGTTCATGTGGGACCCACCACACTTAATCCTCTCAAGGGAGGTTAAGTGGATGTGGGTCCCACCCCTAACTCCCTTTGGGAGGTTATAACCAACTTCGTTAAAAATAAAATGTGTTTCCACATTTTATTTAATTTCATTTTAAAAATCGCAATAACTGACTCCCAACCCACATAAAACCGAACCTCGGAAAAGGTCTCCTTAAGTGAATATCGGCGCTGCGAGTTCATCGGTGCCCTCAGAATTCGATTCCGGGCACCGGTTCAAAAGTTAGAAATTCCCGCTCGTTCGTTCACTGAACGTACCTGAGCCAAACTTTGGAAATTGATTCTGAGCACTCCGGGCCTCAGAATCAGGTTCCTTCAGAAACCGCGCTCTTGTAAAATTCCAAAAAAAATTAAGAAAAAAATTCCCTTGAATTTTACGGGTCTTTACATTACTCCCACCTCAGGGCTTTACGTCCCCGTAAAAATACATCAAAAACTAGGGAAACAAATGAGGGTACTGAGCACGCATCTGAGCCTCCCGCTCCCAAGTGCTCTCTTGGATGTTCCCGTGCTGCCATATGATGTGAACTAGAGGAATCGACCGTCCACGTAGGACCCACTCCTGCCGATCCTCGATCTCCACTAGGACCTCCATAAAAGTATCCCCATCGTCAGCTTCAAGCTCCCCAAGATCAATGATGTGCGTCGGGTCGTGCACGTATCTCCTCAGCTGAGATACGTGGAAGACGTCATGCACCCGTTGCAACTGAGGTGGTAGAGCCAGGTGATAAGCCACCTCGCCAATCCTGCTGAGAACCTTGAAGGGTCCGATGAAGCGCGGAGATAACTTGCCGCATCGGCCAACTCTCTGTATACCACGTCGAGGTGAGACCCGCATGAAGATGTGGTCGCCATCCTCAAACTCCAGTGGCCTCCGCCTCCTGCTGAGGGCATCGGCTACTACGTTTCCCTTCCCAGGATTATAGATTATCTCAAAGTCATAGTCCTGGAAGAACTCGAGCCATCGCCGCTGTCTTAGGTTCAGGTCCTTCTGCGAGAAGATATACCTGAGACTCTGATGATCAGAAAAGACTGTAAAGCGCTCGCCCATCAGGTAGTGTCTCCATGTCTTCATAGCAAAGACCACTGCTGCTAACTCTAGGTCATGGGTAGCGTAGTTATGCTAATGCGGCCTCAAATGTCATGATCCATAGGTCATCACTTCCCGCTCCTGCATCAGGACACAACCAAGTCCGGTCCCTGATGCATTGCAGTAGACTACGCACCCTACTCCCTCTTCAGGCAACCTCAAGATAGGTGTGCTGGTCAATCTCTGTCTCAGCTCCTAGAAGCTCTGCTGACATCTGTCTGACGACACGAAGGGTTTCCCCTTCTTCGTCAAAGATGATAGTGGTTCCACAACTCTAGAGAAATCTGGCACGATTCTCCGGTAGTATCCAGCTAGTCCCAAGAAACTCCGCACCTCTGTCACGCTCCTGGGTGGCTCCCAAGCTAACACAGCCTCGATCTTCGTAGGATCCACTACAACTCCCACCTCAGAGATGTCGTGTCCCAAGAAGTGGACCTCACGTATCTAGACCTGGCACTTCGAGAGCTTACCATAAAGCTGGGGCTCTCGGAGTGTGTCTAGTACAACCTGTAAGTGGTAGGCGTGCTCCTCCTCAGTCGTTGAGTAAATCAGAATGTCGGCGATGAAGACCACGACAAACCGATCAAGGTATGGCTGAAAGATCCTGTTCATGAGGGCCATGAACACTTCTGGAGCATTGTTTATGCCGAAAGGCATAACCAAGAACTCATAGTGGCCATACCGACATCTGAAGGTCATCTTCTGCACGTCCTCGTCTCTGACTCTGAGCTGATGATAGCCTGGCCTCAGGTCTATCTTTGAGAACCACCGTGCTCCCTTGAGCTGATCAAAGAGGTCATCAATCCTCGGTAGCGGATACTTGATTCTCACTGTCACCTGTTTTAGGCGACGATAATTGACACACAGTCGCAAGCTCCCGTCTGCCTTCTTGGCGAACAATATTGGGGAAGCCCAGGGTGAAACACTAGGTTGGATGAACCCCTTGCCCTGCAAGTCCTCCAAATGTACCCGTAGCTCTCGAAGCTCGGCGGGGGCCATCCGATAAGCTGGAGTCGATATCGGGGTTGTCTCGGGGTAGGGATCAATATAAATGTCTACCTCTCTACGAGGAGGTAGCCCTGGATCGTCGTCGGGAAAAACGTCCGCAAACTGATCCACCACTGCAGGAAAACCAGGACTCCACACGTCAACTGCTCCTAGGATGAGACTATCCAACTGATGAGTGATGGGATGTCCTCTCCTCTGTGGAAGTCCATCCTATGCTGCAAAGGCTCCCTTCTCACCGGTGAAAGTGAACCTGCTCCCGTCGGTGCGTACACATCGCACCTTGCGCCTAAAACAGTCAATCTGTGCATGGACCATAGATAACCAATCCATGCCCAAGATGACGTCGTAAGGCCTCAACGCTGCTACAAGAAGATCCCAACCGAAGCTCTCGCCTCCTAGAGTAAGCTCACACTGCCGGCACCAGTGCGTAATCGTCGAGTCTGCTCCCGTAGGAGTCTCTAGCCGTAAGGATAGTGCCAACAGCTCTGTCGGAATCATCGAGCTCCGAACAAGGGCAACAGCTATGAACGATTGAATCGCTCATGTGTCTATAAGTACTGCAGCAAGGGTGGAATAGACATAGATAGTACCTCGAATCATCTCGGGCACGCCGTGTTCGTAGGCCTCTAATACCAATTTGTCACAACCCGTCCTCGGGGCCAGTGCCGTGACTACCCCAATACCACCTTCCATAGGCCAGGGGATGGCGACTAGCACCAAGGCGTAAATCCCGGTAAAAAGGGAAGGAATTGCCTTTGTAAAGTAAACAAGAACCACAGAGTAAGCACGCGGAAAAGTAAACACTAAGTGAAAGAAGAGTACAAGTAAAACTGTGGAAAAGTAAACGGGCCAGTATAGAAACCCAAACTGAAAGTAAAGTACAACTCTAAAGGGAAAACAACAACTGTAAAGTAAAAGCCACTACACCAAGCTGTCCATTGGAAATCCCACCTGAAGGGTGGGTACAGATAGCTCCACTGCTCCTCGGGTCCTGCCGTCCGCTCCGAGCACGTCCCGCCCAGTGGTCTACCTCCTAGTACCATCCTGCTCTGTAATCCTCAACCACGATCAACGTTGTCCGTCGTCTGAAACCAACACAACGTAGTGCAGGCATAGCCCGTGCAGGGGTGAGTATAAGCTACTCAGTAGGCACCCCGAGACCCCCGAAGGTCTCCCAAAATCCACAAAGGATAAACCACAAAGTATAGATACAAACATGAAGTAACAACCGACACTGCTTATGTATATTCCCATACATATAACTAAGTCATCAATTACAATACACTCCAACCTCCGAGCCCAAGTACAACTCAGTCCACACAGGAAAGTATACGTATTCCACACAGGAAAGCAAAACGAAATCCACACAAGATAGCACAACACAATCCACACAGGAAAGCAACATGATTCACCTCAAACAGGTATACTTCTTCGAGGATGATAGAGATGATCACTAATCCATCTAAGTCGTCGGACCCACAAAGGATCGATAGGTACTAACCCCCGCAAAGACCCACACAGGATCAGACCCACACAAGATATGTAGGTGCTCGTTCACACAGGATCGCTGAGGACAGACCCACACAGGATCGGACCCACACAGGATCGGTAGCACTGATCCACACAGGACCACTGAGTGTTGTAGTCGTCGTCGTCGAATCCACTAAGGATCTCTGTACTGTCGTCGTCACAGTCACAGTAGCAGTCGCAGCCAGCTCTAGGGTTCCCGCACACAGTCACGACCCGTCCTCGGGGCCCCTGCCGTGACTACCCCAAACCCGCCTTCCAGTACTCCCGTCTGAATCGGAATGCTGAGGGAGATCAACGATGCCCTGATCTCGTGTCTCAATCCATGCTCGAAGGTCCGGGCCCAGAAGAATAGGTCTCGTACCATGTCGGTCGAGTAGCGTGAGAGATTGGTAAATCTCGCCGAGTACTGAGCGACTGTCATGCTGCCCTGCCGCTGCTGAAGAAGCTCCTAGATACACACCGCACGGAGGGTGGCTGGGAAGAACTCCGAGCGGAAGAGGTTCTCAAAGTCCTTCCAAAGTAGAGATGCCTCATCGTGCACCTGGAGCATCAAGATCCACCATCTTCCTGCTGCTGCGTGCATTAGGCTCGCAGCGAGGATCACCATGAGGTCTGCTGGTGTCCTCACTAGCCTAAACACTTGTACCACTGCCTCCAGCCAGTCCTCTACTGCCCGAGGGTCCGTCTCCCCACAAAACCGGGGCGTTCGCTGGCGCTGAAATTCATGCAGTGCGCTGAGGCGACGTGCATCATTAGCGGATGGTGCTGGAAGCATCGGTGGCTCGGTGGGTAGTGCTACCGCCGGTGCCACTGCTGACAAAGGGCCGTGAACCGAGGCCTCGTCGCTCGGTGGGCCGTCGTCACGCTCGACTCTCGGAACCCTAGCTGGCTGCCGTCGTGGGGCCATGCTGAAAAGGAAACAGGTGCGCCACTATCAGAACAGTATACCTGGTGAGCTGATATAAAGTAATCACAAATAAAACATTGAAACACACACGCAATCAATATTTTCGTGCATTAAGTCGGAAATCCGAAGTCAAGGTCGTGGTGTATGGATACGTCGGCCGCCGCACCAACACTGGACTCCCTGGACTGATAACCACACCAAATACGCTAAACATTATTGATTCACATAAAAAAGATCAGAGTTCGCGGTAGAACCAAACTCCTTTGATACCAATTTGTCACGACCCGCTCTCGGGGTCCGTGCCGTGACTACCCCAAGCCCGCCTTCCATAGGCCAGGGGCTGGCGACGAGCACCAAGGCGTAAATCCCGGTAAAAGGAAAGGCATTCCCTTTGTAAAGTAAACAAGCACCACAGAGTAAGCAAGCGGAAAAGTAATCACTAAGTAAAAACAGAGTACAACTGAATGTGCGGAAAAGTAAATGGGCCAGTATACAAACCAAAACTGATAGTAAAGTACAACTCGAAAGGGAAAACAGCAACTGTAAAGTAAAAGCCGCTACACCGAGCTGTCCACTGGAAATCCCACCTGAAGGGTGGGTACAGATAGCTCCACTACTCCACGGGTCTCGTCGTCCGCTCCGAGCACGTCCCGCCCAGTGGTCCACCTTCAGGTACCGTCCTGCTCTGCAAGCCTCAACCACGATCAACGATGTCCGTCGTCTGCAACCAACACAACGTAGTGCGGGCATAGCCCGTGCAGGGGTGAGTATAAGCTACTCAGTAGGGACCCCGAGACCCCTGATGGTCTCCCAAAATCCACAAAGTATAAACCACAAAGGAAAGATACAATCACGAAGTAACAACCGACACTGCTTAGGTATATGCCCATACATATACCTAAGTCATCAATTACAATACGCTCCAACCTCCGAGCCCAAGTAAATTTCATTCCACACAGGAATGTATACGTATTCCACACAGGAAAGCAAAACGAAATCCACACAGGATAGCACAACAAAATCCACACCGGAAAGCAACAGGATTCAACCACACATGTATACTTCTTCGAAAGACGATAGAGATGATCACTGATCCATATAAGTCGTCGAAACCATGAAGGATCAAAAGGTAATAACCCCCGCAAAGACCCACACAGGATCGGACCCACACAGGATCTGTAGGCGCTGGTTCACACAGGACCGCTGACCACAGACCCACACATGATCAGACCCACACAGGATCGGTAGCACTGATCCACAGAGGATCGCTGAGTGTTGTAGTCGTCGTCGTCGTCGAATCCACTAAGGATCTCTGTAATGTCGTCGTCGCAGTCACAGTAGCAGTCGTAGTAGTAGTCGCAGCCAGCTCTAGGGTTCCCGCACACAGCAAGCTCGTTAGGGAGGGTCCGCTCCACGAGCCGAGCGGCTGATACATCAACTGTCACAAAGTCCAGAGTTGATGTATCCAAAAGTTCCGTATCGTCAACAGCAACTCAATGCAACAGACGGCGCGTCGATCGGATGCCCGGTCTGAGATTTATTGGCTTTTTCGTCCTAGGGGCCCGGTTGGTTTTTAAGGCAAAACCAATCCGATCGTACTCCACCTGCGTCCAAACCTCAGGCGGAGTATGCCAAAAGATCCGTCTCACTAAGAGGAACTCATCAAAGCTAACGGCACATCAATCGGACGTCCGTAGCTCAAGATATGAGCATTTCCGCTCCGAGGGCCCAGTTGGTTTCGTGTACGAACCAACCCGGCTGAACTCAATGTATTCCGAAACCTTGAGTGCGTTATACCAAAATGACCATCTTGATCCAAGGATCACATCGCCACTGACGTCGCATCGTTTGGAGGTATGTAGCCCGAGTTATGGGCATTTGAATCCAAATCGCTCGGTAATGGGGGTTTCGGGCCCGGGCCGTCCCGGCCCGAGTCCCCCTCGATTTGCCCGAACCGGGTCGACCCGCCCCGGACAGGGTCGACCTGGCCCGGTCCGGCCCGGCCCGGCCCGGCGCGGCCCGTCCTAGCCTGGCGAACCGGCCAGGTGCGCCGGTTCGGCCCAAGGCAGCGCGCTGCCAGCTCGGCCAAAGGCCGAGCTGATTGAGAAACGGGGCGGCCGCCTGCCCCCCTTTGTGAAATGGGCCCCCCCTCATTATGGGGGTCCGTTTCTTTGCTGGCCAGGGGAATTGATTCCTTGTAAAATTTAAAAGAAAAGTAACAAAAAATTTCCCTTGAATTCTACGGGTCATTACATCATTTAGTTATAATCATTATATATATATATATATAATTTATCATATTCATGTCTTCCAATTTAACGGATAGTCTATAACAGAAATATTTAAGTAATAGTATTTTAAAATTCAAATATTCTATGTGTTACAAATGTTTCACACAATCGAATGTATTCATTCTTTTAAAATCCTGGGATATTACATTCTTCCATATTTAAAAAATTTAATCCTTACAATTTTGAACTAAATCTCTATATTCAATGATTTACAATTTAAATTACTATTATTGAAAAACCAAATCATAAAAATGGTTAATACATCTTCGTCTTAAATAGAGAGAAAGGGATGTATGGATGTCATATAGTATAATAGATACAAGGATTTAATATTGGAAAAAAAATTAATTTTAAAATATTGACATGCATGAGAAAAAATATTTTCCAATCAATAATATAGAATTAACGGGAACTTGTTTATGAGAAAGATAACCGCCACAAAAATGTAAATCTGTGATAGGATAAAAGATTAGTGATTTATCAATAATAAAAGTACGAAATTTATTTCCAGGATCTCTTTCCAATAGTTCCTGAGTTCCTTTTACATACATAGTGTGTACATAAGGATAATAATCTATTACACCATTCTTTATAAGTTATGAAAACCCAAAAAACGTTAGAACAATGTCATATAATTCCCAGAAAAAATAAACCTTCATTCAAAAAAACAAAACATTTATCTCCACAATTATAAATTTTTAAATTAGATCAATCATAATCCCACCATAAATAAATAGCCATTAAATTCAAATAAAGAATCCCCCAAATCATTAAAAACAAATATTAGAATGATTTGATCAAGTATTATTTCAAGATAACTATAAATTTGATCTCCAAATAACATCAATCACTATTAATGTCTCATACAAAAATGTATATGACATTTCCATATAATATCCAAGATAAGATAATCATTCCATAAATATAATTTTCTTCCATTCGTTTCAATTTAACTTAATCAATTAAGGATACCGAATAGTTAACATCATCTAATATAAAATCAATCAGATAATAAACAAATCCATTTTCACCCCATGACTATCCATATGATAAAAAATATCATCCAAAAATAATCATAATCATTATCAATTGTATTTCATACAAAAGCAAATAAATTGTATATTATAGTTGTAGGTAGTATACAATATTAACTATTTGTGTGTGGGTTCAAGCCCCACGACCTTTCCAGATGTGAGGATTTATTTCCCAGCTTGTGGGTTATTCTTTTACTAATCATATTTTAATAATATTCATATACCATTCCAAAAAAAATTTTAATCATACTAAAATAATATCATTAATAATCAAATACAATATAAAACATACAGGATATCAATTCCATCAAAATTATCTTCAAAAAATTAAAGGAGGATTTATCTGCAATTAAATTTTCACTTGTAAAACTAAAGGCTTACATATGCCTCAAGAATGATCCAAAACTAAATAAATATTTGAAAAATTATTTCTTGGGAAATTACCCTTGGTTCATGTTGTTAGTGAGGACTTGTGATAGTTTGTCATGAGTAACCACTAGAGTTTTCAGCACATTTACTATTTAATTAGGTTTATCATTTATAAATACACATCCTTTTCGTTCAAATACATTTTTACATTGGTAAATAATAGATCCATCAAATTAATAAATCAATAAATTTAGTGGGTTCATATTAGGAAAATAGTATGAAAAGAACTTATGAGGATGATAAGCACTAAGATATCAATAACCATAGTGTATGAAGGTCCCTTAACATTATCCAAAATAACAATAATTCTCCCTAATAAATTATCTTGTATAGTATAGATGATATTTATTTAATGATTAAATAATATCCTAACAATAGATGTTTTCCAAACACTACAATGATACCAATTACAAGGTTCTTCCATAATCATTAAATATTCACGTGAATATAAAATATAATTCACATTATATGATTTCAATGTTCAATTTGATTTATATATTTTGAGATTTATTACATTAGCATACATAACAATCCCATTTATTTCATAGTGAAAACATCCACTTAGTATCCATTTTTTAAACCAAACATAATTTTATAAATGAAATATATTTAATGTCCTGAGATATCTTTAAAAAATATTCTTGACCATATACATGAAATTACTCATCTATATAACCATATTAAAAAAATTCCAAAATGTGCTCTAATAACAACAAGATCTGTTGGGGAACTTACAAAATAAATCTATTAATCCAATAGAAAACACAAAAACCCCATGATTATCCTTTTAATAAAAAATTATTTAATTCAAAAAGTGAATATGTTTTCCATTTAAAATATCACTATCCAAAATTTTGAAATTAAAGGATTTCCATGCACACATTTTATCATGAATATATAATTCACGTATCTTCCTTTGAAATCATCACCTTAAAGATATATGTAAACCTTAATATTGGAATAACCATACGATCAAACTGAAATATAATTCTCCCAATATAATTATCATTATCAATTGAATTGGACAAATATCTAGGAGAACCTATCATATAAGGTATATCAGGATCTATTGGGGGATAAAATTGTTGTAAATCCTTCATAAAAAATGTATAAGGGCCATATCATGAATAAATCCCATAAAAAATCTTTTAACCCCATTTGAAAAATACATTTTGATATCAAAATAAAAATGTATTAATAAAAATAGTTTTCAATGTCAAAATTACATGAAAAAGGTAATAATATTTTTTTCATTTAACAAAAAATTAAATTACAATTAATATTAAAAAAATATTACATTGGTTATACTGGTTGTAAAATCCATTGTATCCATATAAAATAATGTATAACATTCCTTTTGTATTTTTTAATGAAATTCAAGCCATTCCATTAGAACATTCCTTTTGAAAAATATTGAAGGAATGTAAGATGTTTCATAAATAACCATTTACAATTCATTTGTATATATATCATAACATTAAGAATATATTTTTAAAATGAATATGGAAGTTTTTTTAATTAAATCATTATAACACTTATAAGAATTTTTAGTGGTAAAGTGCTTACTTACATTAGTATGAATAATGACATATGTTACTTATTATCCAGAATAGTCAATTTATTTGTATTAATTTCGTCTAAACCTATATAAATTTTATTATACTATATTTTATTTATTAAAATTTCATATAAATTTACTTAATCATTTATAATTATGTTTGGAGTTTTGTTGATATTTAGTTTAGAATTCAAAAATAATATCAGCAGATTTACTACGGTTAAAGAGGCCATTCATCCGTAATCTCTATAGTTGATTTTAAAAAATAATTATAAATTTTATAAAATAATTGTACATTTAAATAAAATAATTAAATATTCTTATGAATAAATGAAAATATTACAATCATGGAGACGGTAGGCCATATATATGAATGAGTCATGATTAAATTTTAACAACCATTATTGAATGAAGTAATATTTTAATTTATCATTAAAAAATTAAAATATATCATAATAACTTTATTATTTTTTTTAAAAATAATTTATATATCATCGATGATTTTTGGTGATGAATATAAATCACATCACTTTGTAGAGCTGGAAGTCTACATGTACGTTGGAACTACATTATTATTTTTATGAGAATGTAAATGTATGAAATTAAATGACATATTAAATATTATTAATGATAAATATGAAATTATTATCATATATATAAATCAAATATATCATTATTATTTGTTTCTAAACATGTTTATTGAAAATAAACTACATCGTTTCGCGAGGTGGTAGACTGAAGTACACATGAACAACGGTATTGTTTCCAATTTTATGGAAGAGAAGAGGGATATAGTTTGTGAGCTAATATAATAAATCAATATATGTATGATTCATGTGTAATCATATAATCATGGTTTTATTATATTTTAATGTGGTGGAAAAAGAAAAAATATATAAACCCTATGTTTAGAACAATGCTTCTTTATCAGAATAACCTCAATTGTTTATTACATTAAGAAAACTATGGTTGGTATTATATCATAAATAGGGACATTATCACAATGTGAGGGATGTTAGGATGATATTTTGGACAAGATGGTATGGTAATTATTGGTTTTCATTTGTGAACTAAATAAATGAAAGTAATTCCTTAAATAAGAGATGACATGGGTAATCTTGTAATTTAATAAAATATTAAATTAAAATAAATTAATTTTTTTTAAAAAAATTTCTCTGAGATGTTAAATTTAAATGATACTATGATTATCGAAATATATATGTTCTATAATAAAAATAACGTATGTTTTATCTATATATTTTCCGTTATATTTTTTTTACCCCTCAATAACGCCTTCCACACATATCGTGACAATAAGAATTTTTTACGTATTGAGGTTCGAGATTAATATTTTAAAAGGAAAAAATGATACCTTAAATGGAACATGTTTGATATTATCATCCATATCCTAATAAATTTTCTTAACATAATATTTTTTATCATTTTATATCATTTAATAAAATGTATTTAATTATAAAATATAATTAATTTTTTTGGAATTATTCATTACATTAGCATTAATAACATCATGATGAAAAATGAATTTTATAACTAAAAAAATTTACATACATAAAAAAAATTTAAAATCCATCTAAAATATTTATGGGACACAATACTCATGTAAACATATATTTCATTTATATTTTTACATTATTTATTTGATATTTTCATTAGTTAAATATGTACCATGTTAGAATTGTGTAAATATTTAAGGTAATTTTTCCTCAAAAAATAAACAAAAATCTTCTTAAAAATAAATAATTATTATTTAAAAATAAAATTTATAATAAAACATATCAAAGTTCTACCACCACATTAAAAATATTATAATTAATAAAAATAATTGTGTGACATGTTTAAATTTTAATTTTATAAAATAATAAAAAAGTATATAATAACATATAAATATCAAATAATCCATATCTCAAAAATAATTGAAGATTATAAACGAAATGGACTTATAAAATGAAATTAAGTTATGTTTTAGTGAAATATTCTTTTTCTTATCCAATTTTTTTTTACCCTTAATTACCCTATTTACCTTTAACGTGGTAGATAATGAAAAAAAATATAACGGACCTATTTATTTTATTTTTTCCGACTAATTTGAAATGTGGAATCAATTTTTTTTAATTTTAAACATATAAATGAAAAAATTAATCTCATATGAAACTTGTAAAAGGTGAAAATAATCAATTCACTTCATGAAAATTCTTCTTTTAAAATATAATTTTTTTACAAAATTCGTGTTTCAAATTCAATAAAAAAAATATATTAGGATTATTATAAATAATAAACTAATCAAATATAAAAAAATGAATTGATAATTTTAATTTTAAAAATAAAATAAATAAGGAAATATAATTTTCAATAAAAACAAAATTTTTAACTGTTCATTTAAAAAAATTATTAAAATTACAAAATTTCCACAGGTTATATTTTATGTTATGTTTTCAAAAATGACATTTATTTTATCAAATAAAATTATTAAATGTTCGAGAAATTATTTATTTTATTCACTCATAAAAATTAATAAAGAACATAATTGAAGAAATCATGTCACTTAATAAATACATAATCAAACATAGTCATTCTTTTGTAATATTGGGATATTACGCCTAATGTTTAGATAGATATATCTAGTGGTGATGTAAAAAAGGTAAGGTCTTCATATGAGGTAGGTGGTTATGGATACCATCTATATGATTTTCTGAATTTTTATGGTTTATGTGCCATGTTTCATTATTATCGATGGATGTGAATATATTTAAACAAATATCTTTAATTTTTACAATGTGATATGTTCTTAAATGTAAATTTTTTAAGGCCAAACAATGTAAATGTACCATTATGGACATGGCCCACTAGTTGATATCTCTATTAAAAAAGGATGAGTTCTTTATTATAGAGAAAATTTTTATACACCTAACCTCCCATGATGGTTTGAAATATATGGTCATTATCATATGAATATACTGCAGTATGTTTATAACACCCTAGAAAAAACTATTTTGAGGAGTGTGAATAAAAGGGATGGTTGGGCATGGAAGTGGTCACGGTGAGCATTGTGTTTCCATAAATCCTCTAGTCTTTTGAAATGGTTTGGGTTATACTATTCCATTGAATCATGGTAACCTAGGTGGTTAACCATGATGAAGTTTAGTGGACCCATGTGGACACCTAGGGAGTTGATTGCCGTAGTGTGAGTTTTTTATTTTTTAGTGGGTTGTGTATGGGATTTCCCCGAAATCATGTGATTTATTATTTTTGTTTTTATTCATATGATGATTCGATTGAAAAATCCAATCCCTGTTATTTTATTACAATTGAATATTCAATCATGGGTGGTCATCAATAACCCCTACAATGAGGTCCTGAATAGTATATATTGGTAGGTCATGAATTATCACACTGGAGATCTCATGGAAACAATATATACAGAGGTCATGATTACATTAAAGGGGTTATGAATAGAATAATAAATATGGGTTTCTCATGCAAATATCCAATATAAAGGTTATGAAATCTCTTATTGTGGAATTCATTGTACACAATAAAACTCCCCTTCTTGGGAGGTGTATGATTATTCCAATGAAGTTTCAATGGATTTTGATCTGAGTCTATTTTTTGAATAATGAGGACATAATTCATTCCATGTCTATATTATATGTGTTGTGGTCTCTATTATGCATGTGTTTTAGCCTTATTGATAATCTTGGATCATCTTCCATGAACAATATATAATATAATGGATAATTTACTAGTTTTCTATTCTAGTGTGATGCATTCCCTATATAATTATAATATATTCTTGGGTAAATTAGGTCCATGGGAAATAATATTTATGCCATGTTGAATTTACCTAAGATTATTATTATTATTGGTGTGGTCATCACAATGTGTATAGAGAAACTCTGTCACCGGATGAAGTGAGAATGGTCAATCGGGGTCACAAAACTAAGGATTGAAAATGATTACTTATTTATCTATTTAGATATTTAATTATTTTAAATATTAGAAGATATATATTTTTATTCATTTATTTTCACATAAACATTTTCATTTATTTTCTAGATATGTATATGTTACCACTGGAAGTGCCCTTATAAGTTACATACTCACACCCAACCCAAGATACTATAAGTCATGGGTTCCCATGCATATAGTAAATTATTTGTTTGAAAATTATAGACTGAGGATCATGATTGATCATGTAGGATGGATTAAAATGTATAATTATATTCGTATGTGATAGAGATTAATGATTTATTACAACCATGTAGATTTTTTTTAATCTTTTTATGTGATAGTATATGTGGATGATCCATTATATATTACAGAGTGTTTACTTCTGTATTTTCACATTATTATTTTTTATTTGTTCCGACTAGTCTGATGGGTATGGATTCTGTATGATACTTGTTTATCTATCTTTGAATTTTTATCATGTTTTTTTTGTATAATCTCACCATAATAAT
Source organism: Viscum album (assembly GCA_963277665.1). Classification (NCBI taxonomy): domain Eukaryota; kingdom Viridiplantae; phylum Streptophyta; class Magnoliopsida; order Santalales; family Viscaceae; genus Viscum; species Viscum album. Next base: position 1,175,418,011 of record OY728120.1, read on the forward strand.
TCCTTATACCACATCTCCTAATTTATATCCCCTAAAATATGGGGATGTCCACATAAGTAAACACAATGTCTCCTGTCTATTTATTATTAATAATGATATAGTATTGTATTTAACCATCATTATATTTTGTTTGGAGGCCCATGTGGTGACCAAAAACCATAAAATTTAGACCAAACATCTTAATATAATTCCTTGTGAATAAATCTCTTTGATTCATAAATAAATCACTGTATTACTCACATTATTCAATTTAGTTCCTTTAATACTCAACAACCATAATGGGATATCTTTAGTACCAAACTATTTATACATTTAGTTATCGATAGTTTTTATGAAATATTATTTTATTGTTGGAGGAGTGTCATCATGCTCATATACCTTGTGATTAGTACAAGTGGTGAAACAATGTAATTTTTTCAACGCAAATGAATTTTTCCCCTATGATTTCATCATATGTGAAATTGTAATTTGTTTAATTTCTTAAAAATACAAAAAGGGATCTCTTGATCCAAAATAAAGCCTATAAATTGTTGTAATAATTCCAAATAATTGTATCATATTCGTGTAACAATACAATATTCAATAATAATTTATGTTGGGTTGACTATGTATCCGTAAGATAGGAATTCTAGTAGTCTTTAACAATATGATGCTATACATATAAACTGATAATTGATTGATTCTATCCATATATAGAGTATTATATCACAATGAATGAATCTATATATCTCTAAAAGGAGAGTAGCTTAATTATGGGATCATTCACAATACATTAGATTATATAATTATTTCCCATGTTATTTTTTTTAAATCATGTAACAACCACTAATTTTACAAATAAATTTTAGTTTGGAAGAATAAGTCAATTATTATGTAACGTATTTGTAGAAAACAGAAGAACATATTTGTTTATTTTTTATAGTTATAATGTATATTAGATTTAATATACCATTAATCATCACAACCAATGATAATATATCTTTTTTTAAAGTGAACAACAATATTTGTATATTATGGGTTATGATAAAGTATTTTAGACACATAAAAATGAAACAATAACCTTTAACCATAGGACCATACCAAATGAAGCACATTTATTACGTATTTCATGGAAGATAAAATACCTAGTATTTCCCTTGAACAATCCCATCCCAATATTCAACAACTCAAGAATAAAAAATATTGTTTATTGGATAATTTCACACTCATCAAGATCATGCCTATAAACTTGTTTATAAAACCACCCTATGAAATTATTTCCATTGCACACCTTAAAAATTGGGTATACAAGGGAGAAACAAGGGGTTATGTATATAGACCCTAAGTGTATGTTTTTTTATATTTTTATTACTTTTAATAAAATAATATGTATATTAATTTTTTATTTTTACTATTTAGATGATTAATAAAAGATATTGTTAAAATTTTTATATTAATACAACAAAACATTAATTTTTGTATTTCAGATTCATATATTTTTAATAAACAAACTCTTTTTGAGGAATTTTTCAATTTTTTTCAAACAATTATATTTTCATAAGATATTATTACTAAAAAATAATATTGAATTTTATTGAAAATATAATTTCAAAAACAGAAAAATAAGTTTCATTCGAGATAAAGGACTCCTATTTAAAAAAAATCTATATTTTAATAAATCAGTGGTTTTGCTTCATAAATAAAAATTATAATATTTTCTGTCTTATTACAATGAAAATAATAATATTTTTTAAATTAGAATGTTGCAAATATCCAATAGTGAATCTTTCATTTTTTTGCAACAAAAAACTTTTCAATTAAAAATTTCATATGAAATAAGTATACGATATCTAGTAAATAACTATAATTACACAAAAGCAATGAAATATATTACGGAAATGATATTCATGACCAAATAAATATTTAACCTTTAAAATGATTTGTTTTATAGTTTGTTTTATTAATTTTATAAATTTTTAGTTTATCCTCCAAAACATATTTTATATTATACTGTTTTGAAATTATTTTTTAGAATCATTACTCACATCCACATATCGATGGGAATTATATTAATATGATACAATCCTAGTTTCAATAAATATTAAAATTCAATCCCATTTAGTAGAATCGATTTTCAAAAAACACGGTACTGTTGGTAGTTTGTATTATATTATCATATAGAGTCCAAAACCAATATTTGAAAAACAATAAAGAATACACCTCCCTTTCATGATACAAAAGCACCAAACCTCCCTTTAATTTTCACTAAAATAAAATGCTTCATTATTTATAAATACCCACTCCTCTATATATCGATCACATGGTAAACCTTATATAATAATAATATCCTCCCAATCTTTTAGAAGCATCCCCTCAATGTAAGGGAATCTATGCATATCCTATTTATTCAGTAACATCCTTTATATTATGAAATTTTTAAAATGGTCATGCTGGATTATGTTTTAAAAAACTCCCATTCATTCCTTGTGATTTTTGTGTTTTGGTTTTACACTTTCAGAATCATTAAACTCTGTAATGATTATTTATGTACCCCCATTATGCTGCTAAATTTATCCAATGATTTTTTATGCCAACCTTTTGTATTGTAAACACTCATCCCTATTTCCAAACAATTGTATAAAACTAGTTATAACTATAAATTTCTGATTGGGTATATATGTATATGTGACGAACAATCAATAATATTGGGTTTAAATTATATGATAGAAATAATTACGTTTTATGATGTATGTTGAAGACTTATTCATATAACTTACAAGAAATCATTAGGTGGGCCCATAAATATATATTCCTCACAATAATTGAGTAATTCCTTTATCTGATGATGATCCACGTATATTGAATGTGGGGTTTCCCATAACACAATTTATTTATAATTTTTTTCGATAGTTTTGAGCCTTTTTAATGATGTTTTGTTTTAAAAAGTTTTCACATTCCCATGATACCTTTATACAATCACGTTATACCATGCCTCATTGTTATTGATTTTGATTTTCAATCAACAGATGTTATATGGATATTAACCTTTGATCATGTGTGTTAAATTTATGTTATTTGGATATATTCCACACACTTGGATATCTCACACCATTCTGTTGAGTGTCCCCATATTATCTTTTGTTGTTTTATAAGAATGATGGTAGTTATTTTGAATGTCTATGATGTTCTAATTAATGTAATAATATTTAAATTTCAATTTTTATGTATGTAATTACCAAATAAATCTAGTATTTATGATACTTGGTAATTATTTTAAACATATATTTATATAATAAATAATTAATTAAAGTGTATTAATTATATGCATTTTCATAGCTGGGGTTAGAGAAAAGTAAATTTATTTCATTATTATGATTATAAAACTATAGTGAATCCCATATATATAAGACAAAACCTATGAAAAAACACAATGTTTTGGTAATTAAATAATTTAATTGTTTTCCTAGAATATATATCCATGTCTAGATAGTATTGGTTAATATGGCTATGGAACAAATGTGCGAACTGGTAATAACCCCGAAATAGTTTAATTAATCTATACTCAGTCATCAAATAGTGAACATCAATGATCCTTGATACACACCATGTTTTACACTCCTTTGGGATACTCATTATTGTATTCATAGTCTCCATAGATTAGATTTTTAATGGAATAAAAATTTCAAATATTTTCAATTTTACGAAAAATATCTTCGATAATGTAGAATAAATCCTATAAATCCTATAATTAATGAATATAATTCATTATTGAGTTACCTGTTTAATGTTCACAGTTCTATTAGCAAGTTTAATATTTTAAAAATCTGCAACCAAAATATTCCCTTAATTCTAGTCAATGGAGAGGAATATGAGGAACCGAGTATAGAACTAATGTGATGAATAATGTAATGACATACCAAATAAAATGCCCCAACATATTCTTTAAGTAATCGTGATTATCATTAAAATAAATTTTCCATTGAGACATTTTTAAATTGAAACAATAATTCCAAAAAAAATACATTATGAAAAATAAATATCATGTATTAATTGATTAATTTATGAAATAATGGAGTAGTAATTTTGGTGTATGCATAATACCATTAATCATGGAGAAATAGATTAAATCCATTAAAAATAATTTCCATTTGTTAATGATCTGAGAAAGATAAGGTCATGTTATCTATATACCATATATAAGGATAATATGATTAATGGTTGAAATTATTCAACAATACGATTTTCATGGAGGATATCAATGAAATGGAGAATAACGAATTAGAGAAAAAAAATTGAAAATTTTTATCAAAAAACCCTCTAATAAAATTATTGTAGGGACTTCCAAAGCCTCATGAAAAGTCTGATTTATTCATCAAGGTGTGTGAGGAAAACATCATAAGAAATGCATGATACTCCTCCAATGTTTTCATTTCCCCTAATAGTAATTTTAGCATATTATTTGTTAATGTAAACCAAATCTATGAAAATCCTCATGAATTTGGTAGTTTAATAGCTGTGAGGAAATTTAATAATTTGCACTAAATATTGATATTCAAATTGGAGAATCGTAGTGTTTTGTTAGGTTTGGATCGAAAAAAAGGAGCCTTGATTTTAAATACAGTAGTGTGGCCAGAAAATCTCAGGGCATTATGAAATTCCATCATTTATCTTGTCAAAAGTGTGGATAGAAGAATCCTACAATTTTTTTAAATGTAAAGATTTAATGGTTTGAGGGTGAAAATAAAGTGAAATTAGCTACCAATTACTAATAGGAGACACTCATAAATGTTATGGATGAATGGAATTCCCTAGTATACCTTGTTCAATTCGCCCAATGATATAACTACCAGTAACATGGGAAATATGTGAATAAATGACCTAAACCAAGGGTTGTTGAAAATAAATGAATAAAATAACATCCAGGGCATATGGAGAAAGGGCCAACATAATCCATCATAACTAATTCAGTAGATCCTGAAAACAAAGTGGTGATCGATATGTTAGTTATTAATTCAATAATTAAATATGTAAATTATTTTTTTTCTTCTATTCGTTATTTTATATCTTGAAATTATGAAAAAAAACTCAAATAACATTATTAAACAAAGAAGTTTTGTAATCAGTATTATAAAATTGTCATGTTTTTGTATGCCACGAATACTACTCATTCACAATGGATATTTTCAAGCTTAATTTATTATAAAATTAAGGGATACTCCTCTTAGTGAATTTATTTTCAATAATGGGTATGGATTTTATTTCATTATATAGACTCAATATAAATTTCCAAGAGAAGGAAATATACCTCCATATAGAAAATTCCCAACGATTCTATACATGTTTTTAGAGGAGGATGAATCATATTTTTTAAGTTCATCTCAAGTGTGTTTATTATTACCTTATTGTGGATTAATATTTTTCTCAAATGTTTGATTCTAAATAAAATATTAACCATGGAGACATTCCCATTTTAAAGGAATTCAAATATGAATTTCTTGAAGAATTGATTCTTCTTCCACCTAATTGTGGGTTTGAGTAATCAATTGATATCATACCAGATAGATTTCAAATATCCAGAAATCAACAAACAATCACTATTCTAGAACATTTGTAACTAAATAAAAAATTACAGGAGAGGCTAAATAATGTTTTTATACACCTATGTTCTTTACCATGGGGTGAAACTATTATCCTCATAATGAATAAGGATAGTTCAATGCACCTCTTAATTTATTATCATTTTATAAATAAGATAAAAAAATAAAAAGTATTATATTCCAAATATTGATGACTTATTTAGTCAGCTACATTTAGACTATTATTCATATATGGCGGATCATCAGTCAGTATATTATTATGTAATGGTGATGACAGTGGATATGCCCTAAGAATATTTTTGTATTAGATTTAGGAACTACGAGTTCAATGTGAGGATATTTAGACTCACTAATTATACAAATATCATTATGGGCTTATTGAATTGTTTTCTGGAGACTATATAGTGAAATCCATGGTAGTCCCTATAATTGATTTCTTATTGACTCAAAATGAAAGGTGTGAATTGAGGTGAATTTAAATACCATACTAGAGACATATGTGAATGAAATGAAATATGAAATTTGTTGTAAATGTGATTTATTTGGTGAAAATAACATTCTGAATATATATTTTCACCAAAAAAAGAGGCATTTATGGACATATCAAAATACATACAGTAGAAGGATGAACCAGAACAACATAAATCATATAAATAAATTGATTGGTTTCATAAAATGGGTACAAAATTTGGTTTTTAAAAAACATATCACAATTTTCAGGAATATTAAAAATCTTACATGAAAGAATGTATTGTTTGTTTGGACAGATTATTGAAAAGAAATAGTTAAAGAGATGGAGAGGAGGCATATCACTACACTTATACTAATATCACCAACCAGTGGGAATGGATTTATCATTTTGAGTGATTCATTTAAAATTGAAATGGGTCATGTACCCTTGAAAGATAAAAAAGTGATAGCCTATTGCTCCATCTAATTAATGTTAAAATAGATAAACATCCCTACCCATGATCTATGATTGGCAGTAAATATATTTTCATTGTATATTTTTAATCAATATATATTCATGGAGAGTTGTTATTAACATATGAATACCCTAAAATTCTCTTCTATATATCAAAAAAATGACCATAATATATTTCAACAATGTTGGTTAGAGCTGATTAAGGATTATGATTGATCAATCCATTTCCATCCAATAAGAGTATACAATGTGACATATGCACTGAGTATAATGGAAATTGAAACTATATCCACGATGAGAAATTCATGGGGGCCAATATTATTTGGCATGAAAAAGATGTATTTTGGAATAATTAAATGATCTTATTTCCCAATAAGTTAAAATAAATTCACAACCATAAATTCATGAGATGATCATGGATGCTAATAAGGATGACGAGTTACTAATATTACGATCAACGACGTTCTGATATAAATATTACATCTATTTAATTAATATTAAAAGTTTAATAATATGATCCACACCATAAATTTAAAGGATTATAGTCATTGGATAATAGAAATATAATCATCTTATTTTATGAAATTTCATCCACATCACCCATATGGATCTTCCCTAATAGTAATCATTAGAGATATACTAATATAAAAAATTCATCATAACCCAGGAAAAAGAAACATAAGAAAACAGTGAGATTTGATGATTGATAATTGTAAACCATGGATTTATTAATGGATGATTATGGTAAATAATAACATACTATTAATTGTAAGAGATCATGAATATAAGATACAACCATCATACCATGAAATAAAAATATCATAAGCATGAGTTATTGCATATAATAATATCAATCCAAATGACATGAATCTTATGAATTACTACTCATCATAACACAATAATGAACCATATATTCGTCACATAAATGATTGTTGACTCATTGTAAGTATTCAATCCATTTAATATATCTATGATAATTACAATGTCAATTGGATTTGGAATAAAGACATGTTTCCTAGAGTGGATCATGCATGATGACATGTTTCCCATATTAGATTGAGATCATTAACAAGTTTCTCATAATAGATCATCAAGATATACTTGTTTTCAATTAATATATTCTGATATATAATAATCTACAAGATTAATTGGATAGATATAAATTCCAAAACCATCACCTAATGAAAATATTTATTATGTATCCCATTAGATTATAAATCATTTATCACATAAAAAAACATGAAAAGAAATGTGTTTCATAAAATAGAATTCATTTATCCTAATCATAATCCATCCAATTATAAAATAAAAAATTTATCCTTGTATCATATTCCATGTAAAAATAATGAAACATAATGTGATAACATATTATATGGGAAAATAATATTTAAAGATCACATGGTATACTTATTGATGAAAATATTCATTCCATTTTAAAATCACTTCATTTAAAAATATTTGTAGTTGTAAAAGAATCCATTTGAATTGAAAAATTATTTATAACAATTGAAGGGAAAATTAAAATAAATTTCCAGTCGTGAGGGAATCAAAATACACCCATTCAATATAAGTTAATGAACGTATTCCATTGATTATTCAAAAAGCACTCGTTTTAGAAAGATACAAAAATATTTCTTTCAAAACATATTGTAAAAAGTCAAACATGGGTAAAATGATATTAAATACTAATTGTGAAATAGAAAAACTAATAATGAAAACATTTTTATATAAAATGGATATCGATGTGAAATATCAAATAATTATTCTAAGGAATACTTAAATATAAACAATCCCAAATAATGACAAGATTGTGGAGAAAACCCATTCCATAAAGTTATCCTTGATTATAATTCTCTATAACCTGCTATATAATAAATTAATATTATTAAATTTTATATAAAAATAATTTTACTACTTAAAACAAAATTTATTATCTCTTTATAACATTTTAACAATCTTTTAACCATACTTCTTATTAAAATTCTTATATCTGATTGTAAAAATTTTTGTTTATAATTATTATTTCAGTTGAGTAGTTTAAGTATTTGCGAAAATATATTTATTACATTATATAATGAATATTAATCATGTTATAAATATCATATATATTCATTATATACATATATATTAATCCATTAACGTTAGAGACAATAAAATCATTTTTAGAATTCACGGAGATGGTTGGTCGTGCGTACGGATGAAAAATGATTGCATTTTTTATTGAATTAATAAAACAAATGTAAGTAATAAATAAAAATTAAATAAATTTTTATTTCATATATATGATTTATATTTATATATTTAATTTTTATTACCTTCTAATTAATTAATAAATGTTGGAATGATTGAATTTTCTTTGTGAAGGTGATAGTCCACACGTATGCATGAACAACATTATCATTTCTCTAAATATTAGTTGAAAGAACATAGTAATAATATTATCAAAATAGGAGAATAATTAAGTTTAAAATTTCAAGTAAAAACAATAAACACATCCTAATACCTCTCAATTTTTTTATGAAAAATGAATTGTATCGCTACTCGTAGATGGTATGTAATATGTATGAATGACCAAAACATTCACATCTTGTTTGGGGGTAAAATGGAGTATATTGGTGTTTTATAAATCATAACAATGTTTTTTTTTATATTAATTATTTTAGGGTAATTTTTAAATTATACACACCATACGATTAGAAGTATTTAATATGAGTATAACAAAATGTGATCGGTTAAGGAAACTGCCTCTTTTTGGAAAGAACTCCTTTAGATATAATCTTAATAACCCTATAGTTTCTATTTTGAAAATAACAACACATCTAAAATTTGTATATGTAATGGCATAATAGAATATGGAATATTATGGTTGATATAAAAATTTCAACTTGTAGTGAAAAAAGTTATTAGATATAATCCCTTCTACAATAGATGGGAGTGACACTATTGGGATTTCTTAACTGATTATTATTTAATTAAGTAAATGTAATGAAAAATTGTTCCAAAAGTACTATAAATGTAAAAGGGATGATAATTAAGACCATATAACATTCCATTTTCCCTATTTATAATTTTTTTATTTTTATATGAGTTTAAAAAAATATTTTTAAGATAAAATATTATTATTATCAATTTATACAATATTATGATAATTTGATTTAATAGATATATATTCAATATGGTAATAACAATATAACAATAAAAATAATTTAAATATACTATATTAATCAATAAAATTCAGAAAAAAAGTTATAACACATTTTATAATTTTTTAATATTTATAAAATCAGATATTATATTTTCTTATTCATTAGAAAAACACTAAATTTGTGTGTCATTTGAAATTTTAGTCATTATATAATGTCAAGAAATAAAAAAAGATATCATGATTTCTTATTTTAAATCAATATTTACCATTATTTTTATTAATAACATTCTTTTTCACTCGATGTATTCTTAAGAGCTTTTAAAGACATAGAGAGTAACACATTGAATTTTTATTTGATTTATAAGTTATATAAGTCATTTTCTAGGAAAAATATCCATTATTGAACTCAATTTCAAACATTTTGTGTTATGGTTGATATTCATGATATCCAATAAGAATATGGGTGAAAAATTATTTCCTTATCACTTATTTTTATTCAATATTAACCAAATTTTACTAAGGTGAGTACATTTTCAATAGTTAATATTTATATGAATAAAAAATTAAAGGGTCATATTTTCAAAAAATCAACCAGATATTTAAAATTATTTAATTAATTTCCAAAAAATCATTACATGAAAATTATATCAATTAATTTTAATATTAGTACACAATATTAGATCAAAATGATTTAAAATTACTTTTTAATGAATAAAACTGGATATATTCTTATACTCTGCTTAAAAAAAATATAAATTGAATATTTAAAAAATATGATCAAGTAAATAAAATAAATTTAATTAAATTTATTCACTAATATGGATTAATTAATTTATTGATATTAAAGATATTATTCACCAGAAAAAAATTCAGAAAGAACACAACTACTATTTTTAAATATTTTTTGATTTGAATTATTATTATTGTTTAATAAAAAATGATTTTATTTTATAAATGTGTAGGCCATATATTTATCATAATTTTTTTAATATTGATCATTCCATCTAAATTAATAGCTATATTATAATTTAAACATTATAGTTTAATAATGTTCTTCGGTTTATCTAAATTCATTGTTGTCTGTATTGAAGGTTATCAAAATATTAAATTATTTTATGACACACATTTCATTAAATTCTAAAGTTATTATGTTTTAACACCAATAAAATGAATTTCAACCATGAAATTTTATACAGTAATTCAAAAAATAGGTTATATATGTTTCATTAAATCATTATATTCCCATGTAGAATAATTGAATTGGTTGGTTCTCTAGAGAATATTAACCAAGATAATATTTGTAAGAAAACTAGTTTTTCGAAATTGGAATTTAAGAATCAATTTTAATTTTTTAATTATGAATCTAGAAAGGTATAAAATGGTAATTTAATAGTGTTATATGATCTCATATATGATTAAATACATCATATATTTTACAAGAATTGGTTATTTTGCCATGCATAAGAATTTTCTGAAGTTCTGATGTAACACCCCGAGATTTTATGAAAAATATTCTTTTAATTTCATTGATGTCTTCTATTATACACCACACCAAGTTTATCTTTTACTATATGCAACACCGTATTAGCTTTCAGTATACTTAACGCTATTCTTGGATAGTGTTACACACAATTTCAAGTTCGTTTTATAATAGTCACTCTACGCAACATTGACTGTGTTTATATATATATATATATATTCAATGTATAAATAAAATATTGTTGGATTCTGTTATACGAAACAACGAAGGATTCTTGCACAACACGGAACCCTTACATGGCTTGCATTACACGTAATCGCGACCTTCCTCGATAGCATGTGTTGTACGCAATACCGAATTTTACTAAACAACGATATATTATTATAATATTTTTATGAACTATCCCTTATGAATAGTATTAACTAAATTTTGAATTTTATAACATTATTATTCATCTTATAATTTTTCTAAAACATTTTATGTGAACAAAATAAATTTTTTGGGTAAAATAAGTATTTTTAAAAAAATGCAGTTTTGTCACCTTTTGATGGCGCACCCACTTTAAATCTAGATTTTGAAATTTTTATAAGTTAAATATTACAAAATTAAATTATTCATTCGAATCAGGATATAAAATTTTACCTTGGATAAAGTTTTCATATTATTCTGATAACTTTCATATTTTAATGAATAGTAAAAACACGCTATATTTTAATTAAAAACAACTTTTTTCATCGTAATATATTATGTGGTTAAATTATAATATTTAATGGTTTAAAAGTATAAATAGAATATATTTTTACCATTTAATATAATTTATTTTATTATCATTGATTTTACATTGAATTCGTAGGTTAAATCAATTGAATATTTTGCAATGTTTTAAAAAAAACCTGTTTTCATTCGACAACGGGATTAATTTTAATTTAATTTCTGTAACTTCTGTGTATTGAATTTGAAAAAATGGATTCCATATTTGGAATCAGGGGGTCGAAATTATGTTAATAGGCTAATTTTTATTTTTGGGAATTATGAATAGTAACTACGGTAAATTTTATTTACCATAGTTAAAGGTAAATCGGGTAATTAAGGGTGAATATAATAATATAAAATTACCCTAACACATTCCAAATTTCTATTGGATGACTAAAAGTCGACCCATATCACATAAGGGTCGGATTAGATTCATTTTATGGACTTTTGACCATGAAAACAATTTAATTATTATTAAAACCAAAGAAAGTGACAACATGTCAATCTCTTAAATCTTATAAGTATAATAATTTTAATTTAGTGATAAACATCATAAAACTCCTAAAATAAATAGTATCCAGAAATCGAATACAATTATCTACATCATGATAATTTATTTAGAATTTTTAGAGATCAAATAATTTTCATTAATGGTGATACATTAATGATGCCGAAATTATTTATTAAGTGAAAAATCAGTAATATAGTTTTTATTTAAATCATAATACATATTAAAAGGCCCAAAAACCTGCCCAAAACTTATTTTTAATGTATATCTACATATTAATCATCCCAATACCTAATATATAACCGTTTTGAGCCTTATAAAAGTGATTATGACACTTATATTATTTTATTTTAAATGATTCCAAAGTTGTCCCCTTCATAATTTAATAAATATAAAAATTTAAATATTGTGATTTTAAGATGATAAATTCAAGTAAAAGTATTAATGTGAAAGGTAATAGATGTATCTTTATCATAGGATTTTATTTTTAATTTTTATGCAACAAATAGGTATATTAAATAATTATACAAGAATGCTGTAGTAATTATTTTATTAAGAGATAAACCAAATAAATGGATTTAAAAATAATAAAATAAATATCATATGGACTATTTAATGTGATCCAATAATTTTATAGATACATATGAGCTTCTATTAATCTATTAAATTTTTTATTTCGAACATATCTTCTGTATATATTTTATTTATATTCCAATAAATGAATAGTGTCAAAATTGACACTATTGTTATTTATTTTATAATAATAACATATTATAAAATTGTTTAAAAATCACAAAAATATTTAAAAATTATGAATTTAAATTTATATGGTCTATAATGTTTTAAAGTATCCAAATATGGAATATTCAAAACAAATAATTAATTATTTGTTATAATGTAAAAATAAAAATTTTATTACCACAAATAAACATAAATAGATTAAATAAGGATAAATCAAAATTATAAGGTTTAAAATAAGATCCAAACTTGTCTAAATTTGATTGGTTGATGAGATTACAAACCTATATCATCTAATATTAGAATATGAGTCATTTTTGGAGGTTTTTAAGTGGGGTTAGATTTATTATAAATTAATATTTTTAAGATTTCCAAAGGTGCCCCTCTCTTCCCTTATAAAAGGGAACCTCCTCCCTCTCTTCCTCACACCATTTTGAGCCTTCAATCTCAGCCAACCCATTCCCATTTCACTTATACACTTCCCTAGAAACATCCTAGAGGTTCTGGTCTTCTTCAAAGACCAATATTAGTGCCCTAAGAGGAGGTTTCAAAAAGGCGTGTCGAAAGAAGAGGTAATATCTGTTACCGATTCTTTCAACTTTATTTCTTCCTCTACATCTTATTCTTTAGTTGTTTCATTATGGGGTAATAACATCAGTATCACTCATATTCTTATATGTTATTATAAGTATTAAACATCCCTATTTCATCATCTATCCATCCTACGGAAAACGAAATGACCGCGCGTGCGTACGTACGGAATAGCGTCTCCACGCCGTGGTGTAATATATTTTCCACCACCACCTTACTTGGATGGTTATAATTGTTAAAGTAATGAATATATATGATTATTTTAAAGTTATATTGATTATTTAATATTATACATACACTTTAATACAATTCGATGATCATGGGAATGATATCATCGCTCGTGCGTACATACGGAATACCGTCTCCACGACGCGACGAGATTCACTCTCCATGATAACCATTCAAGAAATGATTATAAAGTATATATAATAAGTAATAATAAAATATATGACATAATAATTATACTGGATTTATTTATATATATATTTATGTCATCTACTTAATTCCATTCAATTCAATAAGGAAACGAAAACAGCGTACGTACGGCCTACCATCTCCATGAACGGTGTATTTCATTCCTTTTATCGATCTATAATATATATATATATATGTATCTGATGAATATATATTATATATAAATCATGTTTTACATTATGGAATTATTTAACTCATGATATAAGTAATAATATCAAGAACAACAAGTCGAAACACATACGATAAATAAAATGATTTTACCCAAAACGCTGCTTTAACATGGAATTTACAAAAGAACGGGTATTATAAAGTCATAAGTGAACCATATATGATATAATAACAATGAATATGATTCTTTAATAAGTAAATGAAATTATTTAAATCATTATACAGTAGGTTAGGATATGTACGAAGCATACCTGACCTAAGGTAAGGGATAATTTTGCAAATGTCATTTTTATCCGAGATTGCTTATTCGTAAGTATTTACTGGGGTTATTTCTATCATCCATGTCCATGTTTTATAAAATTGTTTTCATGTATTTTTAAAGTCCTTTTTACCCATTTTTTACTTTTACTACATGGTATGTAAGGAATCTTTCTTTTGTTTACGTTACGATGTACTTTTTGACTTTTCCGACAAAAGTACGAAAATAATGTTTTTTTAACTTATACATCACGAACGGATTTTTACGGTTTTATAAAGCCTTATTTTCATGAATATACCTCCAAAATATTTCATGACTATTTTCAACAAAATATATTTCTTTTAAAATTGCATGATGTTTTGTGAAAAGAAATTGATTTTGAAGAAGAAAGGATATTTTCCTCAAGAATTCATTACAAGTATTTTATCAAAACCATTTTCATCTAAGATGACATTATTTAACATGTGTATGTTTCAAGTATCATGTCTCTATGATTTACACAGTTTCACTTTTCTTATTATGAAATGATATCCATTTATTTTATATGGATTATGTGATGATGGGATGATTTTTATGAAACCCGTTTTATTTATTGGGTTATTATGAATGAAGTATGTTTATCTTGTGGCACAAGTAAGAATGATTTCATTATGAGATGGGTGGGACCTATATCTCCCTCCAATGAATTGGGTAAATATTTATATTTCATGAGATAGACATGGCTGGAATGGTTGGTTAAACCGGTTCAGTAAAACAGGACTGAAACGAGGAGTGAACTCGATTCAGAAAGGGACTTTTTCCACTATGATGGTCTTGGCAGCAATGCCTTGGCTACTATGGAAATCATATCATGTGCGTAATGGTTTCCAGAATTACATGTTTTATTCCCATGAGATTTTATCATTCTTAATGTTTCTTTTTGATCTATGCCTTACGTACTTCCATGTTTTATGTCATTTCTCAAACTTTTGATGTTTAAACATTATGTTCATGTTTTTTAAGTTCAAATGTATATGGTATATTTTATTTTATCCATGCTTACCCTTACTAAGCATTTGAGCTCACCCTTTTTATGTTTTCTTTTCCCCCAGGATTAAAAGAAAGGTTTTAGGTAACAAAACAAAAGGGGAAGATCTTTATGGGAGATGTTGAAGGTCTTTCACCATGATTATAAGATTATAATCCGTGTTTCCAAAGACACTAAACTATTACGATCCTTGTGTGTCTATTTTTATTATGTATTAAGTATTCTGTAAAAGTAATGTAATGTTCATGTACGTTAAGCTTCGGGACTCTACAGTTGGTATCAGAGAAAAGGTTTAGTCAACCATTGGAAACTAGGATGCGAGAACTTTAGTGAGATCCCTAGAGATATTTCTAAGGTATTTCTAGGGATGTCCCTAAGGATAAGTATACGTATAGGATATAGTCCTAGAACTACGGTAATGATCTTAGAATTTAACCTAATATGTTAGATATTGAGGGTGCTCCCCCTTTACTATGTTGTTTTCTCTAGCATGATTTCTGCCTCTCACACTATTTTTTTTGGGTTTTAGAAAATGGCTGGAAACAGGAAGATTCATGATAATGGAGGATATGACGGACAATGGAATGATATTCTACATGAGAAAACAAATTAAACGGGTTTTCGAAGTCCAAACATCGTTATCATGTCTAATCATCAATCTCATAATATGATCAATAATCTCAACTTTGGTAGGTTTCCTGACTCAGATAATAAGAGAAAGATAGAGTTTCATGATGATCATAGAGGAAAGAAAGTTTAATTTCCCTCATGTAAATCATGTGGGAAGAGGCATCGGGGAGATTGTTTCAAGGGAACTAGAAGATGCTTTGGGTGTGGAAAAGAAGGACACAAAGCCAGTAAGTGCAAAGGAAACGGTTTAGTTAACACCATGGATGAAGATGATGGTATTGCTACGACATCAACAATGGTTAAATGTTTTAAATGTGGAATGTACGGGCATTATGAAAACCAATGCCCTAAGGGAAAGTCTCATGAAGAGAATCAGCACGGCCGTATGGGTAGTATTTATGTTAATGATGATGAAGAGACTATAAATGATATGTGAGATGAAAGAATTGTTGAAACTCGGTCAATAGTTTAAGAAGGTAGTGGAATGATTACATGTTTATCAAGTGTAATGTTGTATAAGTAATCTCCTAGTACTATGGAATAAAGAGACATATATGGATTGTTACATTGTTGTCTTTCCTTGAGTTTTAAAAGTGTATTATTAATGGTACCAGTAACCATGAAAAGTTATTCAAATATTTTTGGAAAGTATATGATATGCGCATAATGAAGGCATAAGGAGAAAATTAAATGTTTGATAGTATTCATGAGCTCATGACTGATATAAGGAGAAGGTTATATCATGGTTTGAGTATATAGAATTTTTGGATTTTGGTATGAGGAAAGAGTTAACTTTTCACTGCATTCATGTTTTCACTAAGGTTTAATGGGTATTCATTTTTCAAGAGAATACATGATTAAGGTATTCACAGGATTGGAATGTGACCAACAAGATATATGGGGGTTAAATGATGGTATTCACATGCTTAGTTGATGACATTTCAAATAATCGTTTTCTTTACACTATGAGCTTGGACCGAAGTATTTTAGATAAGCCTAATGATTTTAATGGATTATGTTGGACATAAGTTAGTATTGTTTAAGGATAAAACTTTTTTTCAATATTATTGATTGGATGTTATAGTAATATAGCTTTAGAAAAAGGACAACCTGTAGGACGGGCGACAACCCATCACGTCGGACAAGGGTGTGGGAATCGAACCCACAACCGAAGTGCGACTGGCCTTTATCTCCTACCACTGGCCTACAGGAAGTCCCTGGTTAGAATAAACAAGTTTTATTTTATTAAGAGGTATGATATATGAAGTATAAGTTCATTTTTGGAATCGTATATGATTAACATCACCATATATGGACTTATGTATATTTGATAACATCTCTTGAAACAGATGGAATGACCCATCATTATATCACATGATCTGCTAACACATCACGAAAAACAAATTAAACATCATTTCATTTAGGGGTGAAGTGGAAATTGTTCAATTCACGAACAACAGTGAGATTGTACCAAAATCATGTAAGTATTTCTTTTAATTCATCAACTTTAGGGAAATGACCTTGAAAAACAAAAATTTGGTCTTAGTGACCTTATATCCGATGAATCATATGGTACCTGAGATCATCAAAAATCTATGGCTTTTTGATTGTTGGCTTTTTCATAGCCATGTTCTCTACCACTCTCTATCAGAGCATGATGGTTAGATTTCTCTTCCATATCCATGTTTTCAACTATATTATCCTATGTGGAGATGCAATTATTAGTTTATTTGGGTTAATGTTACGTTTCATACTTTAGTTTATCAAGATAAGTGTTGGTATTCCTTTTTACGATGTCGGTTTCTATTAAAGAAATTTTCATGTAGCAAACCATTTATAACCCCGACGAATTTCGAGGGAGAAATTCATTTTAAGGGGGGTAGAATGTAACACCCCGAGATTTTATGAAAAATATTCGTTAAATTTCATGGATGTCTTCTATTATACAACACACCATGTTTAGCTTGTACTATACGCGACATCGTATTTGCTTGCAGTATACGCAACACTATTCTTGGATAGTGTTACACACAATTTCAAGTTCGTTTTATAATAGTCACTCTACGCAACATTGAGTGTGTTTATATATATATATATATATATATATATATATATTCAATGTATAAATAAAATATGGTTGTATTCTCTTATACAAAACAACGAATGATTCTTGCACAACACGGAACCCTGACTTGACTTGCATTACACGTAATCACGACCTTCCTCGATAGCCTGTTTTGTACGCAATACCGAGTTTTACTAAACAGTGATATATTATTATAATATTATTATGAAGTAGCCGTTATGAATAGTATTAACTAAATTTTTAATTTTATAACATTATTATTCATCTTATAATTTTTCTAAAACATATTATGTGAACAAAATAAATTTTTCGGGTAAAATAAGTATTTTTAAAAAAAATGTTGTTTTGCCGCCTTTTGATGGTGCACCCACTTTAAATATAGTTTTTGACATGTTTATAAGTTCAATTTTACAAAATAAAATTATTCTATTGAATCAGGATATAAAATTTTACCTTGGATAAATTTTTCATATTATTCTGATAACTTTTATATTTTAATGAATAGTAAAAACACGCTATATTTTAATTAAAAACAACTTTTTTCATCGTAATATCTTATGTGGTTAAATTATAATATTTAATGGTTTTAAAGTATAAATAGAATATATTTGTACCATTTAATATAAAGTATGTCATTCTCATTGATTTTACATTGAATTCGTAGGTTAAATCAATTCAATCTTTTGCAATGTTTTAAACAAAAACCCGTTTTCATTCGACAATGGGATTAATTTTAATTTAATTTCTGAAAATTTTTTGTATTTAATTTGAAAAAATGGATTCCATATTTGGAATCACTGGGTCCAAATTATGTTAATAGGGTACTTTTTATTTTTGGAAATTATGAATAGTAACTACGGTAAATTTTATTTACCATAGTTAAAGGTAAATCAGGTAATTAAGGGTGCATATAATATTATAAAATTACCCTAACACATTCCAAAATTCTATTGGATGACTAAAAGTCAACCCATATCACCTAATGGTCTGATTAGATTAATTTTATGGACTTTTGACCATGAAAAAAATATAATTATTATTAAAACCATAGAAAGTGACAACATGTCACTCTCTTAAATCATATAAGTATAATAATTTTAATTTGGTGATAAACATCATAAAACTTAGAACATAAATATTCTCCAGAAATATAATACAATTTTCTACATAATGATAATTTATTTACAAATTTTAGGGATTAAATAATTGTCATTAATGGTGATACATTAATGATGCAGAAATTATTTATTAAGTGAAAAATCAGTAATATAGTTTTTATTGAAATAATAATACCCCTTAAAAGGCCCACAAACCTGACCAAAACTTATTGGTAGTTTATATATACACATTAATCATCCAATGACCTAATATATAACCGTTTGGATCCTTATAAAAGTGATTATGACACTTGTATTATTATTTTTTAAATGATGCCAAAGTTGTCACCTTCATAATTTAATAAATATAACAACTAATATATTGTGATTTTAAGATGATAAATTCTAGTAAAAGTATTATTGTGAAAGTTAATAGATTTATCTTCATCATAGGATTTTAGTTTTAATTTTTATGCAAAAAATAAAAATATTAAATAATTATACAGAAATTTTGTTGTAATTATTGTTTTAAGAGACAAACCAAATAAATGAATTTAAAAATAATAAAATAAATATTATATGGACTATTTAATGTCATCCACTAATTTTATAGATACATATGACGTTATATGAATATATTAATGATTTTAGTTAGATCATATCTTCTGTATATATTTTATTTAAATTCAAATAAATGAATAGTGTCAAAATTGACACTATTGTTATTTTATAAAAATAACATATTATAAAATTGTTTAAAAATTACAAAAATATTAAAAAATTATAAATTTAAATTTATATGGTCTATAATGATATAAATTATCCAATTATGGAATATTCACAACAAATAAGTAATTATTTGTTATAATTTAAAATTTAAAATTTTATTACCACAAATATACTTAAATAGATTAAATAAGGATAAATCAAAATGATAAGGTTTATAATAAGACCCAAACATGTCTAAATTTGATTGGTTGATGATATTACAGCCCTATATCATCAAATCATCGAATATGAGTCATTTTTTGAGGTTTTTAAGTGGGGTTCGATTTATTATAAATTAATATTTTTAAGATTTCCAAAGGTGCCCCTCTCCTCCCTTATAAAAGGGCACCTCCTCCCTCTCTTCCTCACATCATTTTGAGCCTTCAAGATCGGACAACCCCTTCCCATTTCACTTCTCCACTTAACTAGAAACATCCTAGAGATTCTGGTCTTCTTCAAAGACCAATATTAGTGCCCTAAGAGGAGGTTTCAAAAAGGTGTGTCGAAAGAAGAGGTAATATCTGTTACCGATTCTTTCAACTTTATATGTTCATCTAATTCTTATTCATTAGTTGTTTCATTATGGAGTAATAAAATAAGTATCACTAATATACTGATATGTTATTATAAGTATGAAACAACCCTATTTCACCATCTATCCATCTTACGGAAAATGAAATGACTGCGCATGCGTACGTACGGAATACCGTCTCCACGCCGTGGTGTAATCTATTTTCCACCACCACCTTACACGGATGGTTATAATGGTGAAAGTAATGAATATATATGATTATTTTAAAGTTATATTGATTATTTAATATTATACATACACTTTAATACAATTTGACGATCATTGGAATGATATCATCGCTCGTGCGATCGTACGGAATACCATCTCCACGAGGCGATGAGATTCACTCTCCATGATAACCATTCAAGAAATGATTATAAAGTATATATAATAAGTAATCATAAAATATATGACATAATAATTCTACTGGATTTATGTATATATATATATATTTATGTCATCTTCTTAATTCCATTCAATTCAATAAGGAAATGAAAATAGCGTACGTACGGCCTACCTTCTCCATGAATGGTGTATTTCGTTCCTTTTATCGATCTATAATATATATATGTATATGATGAATATATGTTATATATAAATCATTTTTTACATTCTGGAATAATGTAAATCATGATATAATTAATAATATCAAGAACAACAAGTCGAAACACATACGATAACTAAAATGATTTTACCCAAAACACTGCTTTAACATGGAATTTACAAAAGAACGGGTAATATAAAGTAATAAGTGAACCATATATGAAATAATAACAATGAATATGATTCTATAATAATTCAATGACATTATTTAAATCATTATACAGGAAGTTCGGATACGTACGAAGCATACCAGACCTAAGGTAAGGGATAATTTTGAAAATGACATTTTTATCCGAGATTGCTTATTCGTAAGTATTTACTGGGGTTATTTCTCTCATCCATGTCCATGTTTTATAAATGTTTTTTCATGTATGTTTAAATTCCATTTTACCCAATTTTTACTTTTACTACTTGGTATGTAAGGAATATTTCTTTTGTTTACGGTATGAGGTACTTTTTGACTTTTCCGGCAAAAGTACGAAAATAATGTTTTTTTTAACTTATACGGCACGAACTGATTTTTACGGTATTATAAAGCCTTATTTTCATGAATCTTCCTCCAAAAGATTTCATGACTATTTTCAATAAAATATCTTTCTTTTAAAATTTCATGACGTTTTGTGAATAGAAATTGATTTTGAAGAAGAAAGGGTATTTTACTCAATAATTCATTTCAAGTGTTTTATCAAAATAATTTTCATCTAAGATGAAATTATTCCACATGTGTATGTTTCAAGTATCATGTCTCTATGATTTAAACGGTTTCACTTTTCTTATTATGAAATGATATCCATTTCTTTTATATGTATTATTTGATGATGGAATGATGTTTATGAAACCCATTTTATTTATTGGGTTATTATAAATGATGTATGTTTATTTTTTGGCACAAGTAAGAATGATTTCATTATGAGATGGGTGGGACCTATATCTCCCTCAAATGAATTGGGTAAAGATTTATATCTCATGGGATATACATGTCCGGAATGGTAGGCTAAACTGGTTCAGTAAAACAGGACTGAAAAAAAGTGTGAACTCGATTTAGAAAGGGACTTTGTCCACTAAGATGGTCTTGGCAGCAATGCCTTTGCTACTATGGAAATCATATCATGTGCTTAATGGTTTCCACAATTACATGTTTTATTCCCATGATATTTTATCATTCTTAATGTTTCTTTATGATCTATTCCTTACGTACTTCCATGTTTTATGTCATTTCTCATGATTTTGATGTTTAAACATTATGTTCATGTTTTTTAGGTTCAAATGTATATGGTATGTTTTATTTCATCCATTCTTACCATTATTGAGCATTTGAGCTCACCCTTTTTATGTTTTCTTTTCCCCCAGGATTAAAAGAAAGGTTTTAGGTAAGAAAACAAAAGCGGAAGATCTTTATGGGAGATGTTGAAGATCTTTCACCATGATTAGAAGATTATATTCCGAGTTTCCAAAGACACTAAACTATTACGATCCTTGTGTGTCAGTTTTTTTATGTATTATGTATTCCGCAAAAGTAATGTAATGTTCATGTACGTCAAGCTTCGGGTCTCTACATCTGAACTCCTTTAACATTCATGGAATAATTAATAATTAATATTTAATAAATTAAATATTTATTTATCCGCACAAGTGCATTATTCAACGGAATTGGAATGGAGTATTGGATTCGGATTTATTCTTTTTTGTTGAGTCTATATTGTATATTGTTTCTTCGTCAATGCATAAACTCAGATCAGGCATCAGGGTCAGTTTGGGTCCCTTTTTCTATTTCCATTTTCATATCTTTTTTTATTTTTCATTCCCTTTTCCTTTTCATATTTTTCTCATTGGCCCCTCACATATTCTCATATAATGGTATCATTTTCATAATGGTCAAGAATGAAAATGGTGATAGAGAGATATAGATAGAGTAATTAAGGGAGGTGCCACTATAGATCTCAAGAAGATCAAAATCATCATGTTGTAGTTGTGGATATTTGAAATGAATAAAGAAATTGGTGGATTCTTACTAAAGGTATTATTTTTTTAATAATTTTCATAATTCCACATATATTTTCAATTTATATATTTTAGATACTTTTTTACTTATTGGGAACCCTTATGGGTGGATATATACCCTTTGAATAGAAAATGGGTTTTATGGATGATTTGGGGGATTTCCACTATGAAAATCACAATCACAGTGTGAGTATTTTTGAAACACATAATGTGTTGTATTAAAATTTGGGGAATATAAATTTTTTAAATACACATTCTACTTATGGGTTATATGATATATGTAATAGGACATGACCATGTAGTTGAGTACTCCATTAGAGAGCCCCTGCAAGGGATTATGGTCATGTTGAGTACACGACCAGACCCCTTATGGGATACATTTCATGAAGATATTAAGAGACATGCAAAAAGAGCCTTTTACATGTGAGGTACATAGTTAGTTATGATGTATGGGGTAAATTCCATTAACACAATCAACATACCATGTACATGGGATTTTTCAGGCCCGGTTTGGCTAGAGTACACACCCATGTGGGGATTTGGGAGTACATATTATGTATTGAGTATTCACATAGTGCATCCCCATTGGTATGAATTTAACTTTTTTCATATATTTATGACCCATCATTATAATTGGACAACTGTGGTAAGTCATACGTACACATGCATGGTGACATTATCATTCATAGGATAGATAGAATAATGAGAATGGAAGTTACATATTTATAATAAAATAAATATATTTAGATGTTACTTGATTTATTATTTTGTTATGGAAATAACAAATAATGAAAAAGGGGTAGGAGAAAAGAACTTTCAAAGATATGATAAAATAATTTCCTCTTCTTTGAATGTTTCCTTTTGATTTAAAAAATGACCCCTTAGGATGGATTTATACGATGGTAAGGCCTCCAAGATTATGTGAGGAATGTGGGTATGAGAGTTGGGTAGGTTTTGACAGATCCAAAAGGCATTGGATGTGTGATTTTGAGAGACGGAGAAGTACCTTTTTATAAGTGAGGTGAGGGGCACTTTAGGAAAAGATTTAAATATTAATTTATAGTAAAATCAATTTCGGTTTTTAATGGCTCAAAACTGAATTTTTACGAATATATGGTGTTTATGGGCCTTAATCCTCTCAAACAAGAGGTTTTAGTCATGTTTAGGTCACCATATTAACCATATCATTCAGATTTAACTCTTAGTTCGGTAGTTTACCTTTAAACATGTCCTCTTTTATTATTATAATAAATGGTTATTAAATTTACTATACAGAACCATGAGAACCCCAATTGGTTAATTAATGAGATATTTATCATTATATAATTATTTTTTCCAAAATATATATTTTTAGGGATATTATATTATTTAATAATATAGTATTTGTTTTAAAAATCCCATTTATGTCACTTTTGACACTATTTAGTGTTTGGTTTTTGTGAAAGTCATAACACCATTATTACTTCTAAAAAAATACATGGAATCAACAATAAAATGTAATATTCACCTAGAAAATTTGTGGATGGCATAAAAAGTTTAATATTACATTTATTTTAATATTTATAATATCAACTGTTTTAATTATTCATTAATTAGGTAATTACTACTTCATCACTGTGTCATATATGAAATTAATTATTAAATGTCTTAAAATTATAAATAAAATAAATCTTTATTGGAAATTTCATTAGATTTATAATGAATATTTATAGTCCAATTTATCTTATGTATAACTATATATTACAAATGGATTAGTAAGTAAAATTTTAATTTAACACTTTTGACACATCTTTAAATAAAATTTAATAAATGTCTTAATCCTACCAAAATAGATAAAAATGTATCATTAATTTGTCTTAAGGATGTGTTTGGACAAAATAAACATATCCAATAGAATTAGGACTTGTTTTAGGGTGATTATAATATCATTTTTACTATTAATTACCCTATTTATTTTTAACCATGATTAATAAAATTCAAAACTTATTATTCACCAAAAATTATTTTTATATTAATGAACCACATTTTACATACTTATTTCAATTGTGTATCTAAAATTTTTGAAATTCAATTCCCAGAAGCGGTAAAATTATGATTTATGAAAATTTTCAAATGTTCCTAGAAGGTTGGTAAAAGACGTTAAAAAGTTGAATAATATTTTATACATCTAGTTTTTTATAAAATGACTCCAATTAATTAAATTGAACGTATATAGTTATAATATATCTATTTTTACTTTATTATAAATTTAAATAAAAAATAATAATAATTGAAATAATTGTTGGCTTTAAACAATAACTTTGTGTTTTTCACTATTCATAAAAAATTGAATGTTTTCACAAAAATATAAAAACCCCACTCAAAGAAAATTTTGATAATATGAATTAAAAAATGATTTCTATTTTACCATATTTAAAAGAAATAATTTGAATTAATTAATTTGAAATTATTTCACGTTGTCAGAACCAAAAATTGGGTTTTTTAACAAGTAAAAATTATCAAAAGAATATCATGTGTTTATGACGAATTTAAATGTGAAATTACTTATAATTAAATAAATTATATTCAATGATAAAGATAGAATATAATTATAATTTAAAACCACTATAATACAAAATTTATCTCTCTAAATTATTTATATTTAAAAATTTATTTTCAATTAAAATTTAGTATTTTTAACTATTCCCCAAAATATGAAAGTTATCTGAAAGGTATGAAAAATTTATCCAAACTAAATTTTTATGTCCTAAATTTGAAGAAGAATTTTATTTGGTAAAATTTAATATATAAGTGTCTCAAATATTTTATTTAAAAAGGCTTATCCATTAAAAGGCCCTAAAATTGAATTTTTTTGAAAATAATTTTTTATCTAAAAAATTAAATTTATTCTTACATTATATCTATAAAATAGAAAACTTGAATGATAAATTTATCTAGGATATATAAAAAAATTAATATGTGGTCATTACTATTCATAAACACATTTTGAACTGCTAGTTTGGTAAGCCAGGGTGTGCTCGAACTCAATATTGTGTGTAACACAGGATATTGAATTACATTAATGAGGTAACGTACAATGAAATATTATGGTGTTACATTCTCATATCATTCAATAAATTGTGTCCTCACAATTTGATAATTATATTAGAAAATAATAGGTTGATAATAGAAAATACGTTTGTGGATTACCCACATCAGTTATAGTGTCAATAAATTTTATTCTTAATAAGAGGGAAATGGAAATAAAAAATTCACCACCAAATTATGTTCTCGATTAGAAGACCATTGGTGTTAATTAGAGACACATAATTGGAGGAAAAATTAATAATTACAGGAATCGATTAAGGTCATCAATCACAAATAAGTGTAAATTTGGGGGCCTCAAAGACATAAATCTATGATGATTTAAAATATCATCGGTTCAACAAAACCTATGGTTATAGGATAACGAATTGTAGGTTTTAAGATCCATTATCAAAAGTTTTAGAATTAATTTATTCATAGAATAAGAGTACGAAAATATACATGACATGTGTAGTTTCATCCTTTATGTAATTCCTACCACCAACTCATCTTTCTCATCAGATGATAATAGAATTCAAAAATATTCTATTTTTCTTAATCATATTAGGTTCTAAATATAATGAATTTATAATTCATTTTTCAGACTAGAAAAAACTAAATTATGAATACTAGGAAATCACGTAGGCCAATGGTAGGTGATTTACATTTGTCACCATTCAGTGGCGTGTTCTAGTATCGTGAATTTTCTATATGCGAGGTGTTATCACCTGACTTTTGGGTTGTCCTGTTTATGACAATACAAAAATAATCTTAAGAAATACATTAACCTTCACAATAGTATCCGATGAAAAATATAATCAATTCCAACAATTAGACATATCAAAATACTTCTGTCCAAACTCACATTACAATATTTATAAGGATGGTAAACAAAATGAAGATACTTTTTTCTTTGTAATAACATGTGAATACATTCATCGTGTATTGTTTTGAAACACAGAGACAATATGAATTACCCTAAAACCTTATTGATTACATTCATTATATTTTATTCATTATAAAAAACTAGGTATACACGATATATCTGAAAATGTTTTAAACTTCAAAAATAATAGAATAAAGCAACAATTAATTAGTTTCATGGTACTCAAGAATATCAAATATAATTTATCCAAATAAATTATTTCTTATTCCAAAATAATTTCCTCATTATCAAAACAATGCTAATGTTTATCCTTCCTCCAACCATGTGTTTTCCAAAAAATATTTAACTAGTTATTGAGTCACTTTTCATAGAACCATAAAATCTCACATCCTCAATGAAATAGTACTGCAGTTCAATCCCTATTTATTTCCATATTTCATATAACTACTACATCATTGATAAAACACTCATATTAAATAACACATTAATAATAAAATAAGAACATTTGTCATTCCTCTTCATATGTGGTAGTATCATAACAAGATAATTATCGAATAGAATCATTTGGGGAATACTCTATGGATTTTGTCATTGATTCTTATAGCTTCCCAAATCCTTGTAGATGAAGAATTATATATTTGAAAACATTTTCTTACCCATTCAATAATGATATCGATGTCCTTTTCTCCATACATATAATAAAATCTCATTCCTTCCATGCACTTCCCTGGGAAATTCATTCCAAATTTATAACATATGGGAAATTCCTCCTTTCCCTTCTTCCCTTTATCCATCTTTCTCTCGACCATTATCTTCTTCCCTATATTCCCTTCAAAGGCATATGACTGAGAAAACTATTTAATTATCTTATTAACACACGATATTATTTATTCTTTTGATGAGAATTCATGGGAGACTATTTTCCTTGTAAATATTGGCTTAAAACAATGAAAGATATGATCCTACTTACTTTTGGGATCTTGCATATTGGTGGAGTACACATTCGTTCTACTGTGTGCCATTTCTAAATGATGACATACACTAGGTTAGATAATATCATATTTTATAATCCAAAAACTATAAAAATTAACAGCATTAATTGAATATTTACAGACATCATGTCTCATAATCAAAACATTGTTTTGTTTACCGATATATTTACTCATAAATCCTTTATAATTGTTTATAAAAAAATTTGAATTATCCTAAGAATATACCCCGTGAGTTTCATAACCATGAGTACAATAAGGCCCATTGTTTTGTACCAGGATACCTCAGGTCATGTCCGAAACTCCATGTTGTAGTTTGCATGCCTATGTTCATCTGTTCCAAAGCTACATCTACCTGCTGATATCTAGACATTTATTTATTGCATTGAAAACTCACTAAATATTTCCGTTAACAAAATTATAGAAATATTTTTTATATTAATCCTCAATTTTTATCTTACAGTAATGATCTCTAATTAGACTTTTTCAAAATATATCTTCCTAGGTTTCTTCAAAACATTATCTGATACGAAATTTAAATCTCTTACCCCAAAACCCTAGAGCCGGTCCATTATTTTAATAAATTGGCATGATTACAAGGAATCATATCCCGAAGGACTGATTTGTTTAGTAGTCATTGAAAATATATATAATTCCTTGACATTACATCACACAATCAAACATAAATCACAACATAAATTATCCATTGAGAATACTATTATTTTCCTTGCTTAACCCAGCATTTCAAACATACTACACATCCTAGAATATTAGGAAAACAAAACATAAGGAAGGGATGTGCTCATATTCTCAGCAATGGTAAATAATTTAGCATTAGATATAAACATTTTGGGAATTAAGTGTAATAAAAACAGCCTTTTAAACATAAAAATGAACATAATATTGAGAAAATAAATCAAATTATTCCATATAAACTTGCACATGTATATTTTACAAGTCGAATAATCAAATTTAAAAATTAATTTCATATGGTTGGAATTTCTAATTTCCAAACATCATTACCACAATGTCAAGGCATCGTTCCAAGAATAAAAATATGATTTTTTTCAAGGCCTTTTCCACGACACTATTTTGTCTAATGAGAGCTACCGATGCATCGAGGAGCTATAGTGGGATCCACCCATCACTAACTAATTCCATGATATTCCTCACATGGAATTGTTGACACATGTCATAAAAATTCGTATTAAAACAAGAATACAAATTGTAAATACTCCAACCATAAACCATGAAAGGTATTACAATATTACATCCACATTCAAACATATCATAACTCATTTGATGCAATATCGATGATTGTGTTATAATAAATAAAACTTAATCAAGAATATTATTCAGTAATGGGTTTTGACATACTTTAAAATGGTAAGTAAATTTTTTTTAGAGAAATATCCCTTTTTGTGAAATCATTTAAAA
The DNA here is from genome assembly GCA_963277665.1 of Viscum album. NCBI lineage: Eukaryota > Viridiplantae > Streptophyta > Magnoliopsida > Santalales > Viscaceae > Viscum > Viscum album. The sequence goes on from OY728120.1 coordinate 1,175,447,786, forward strand.
GTCACACATTTTTTATGGAATAAATTTAAACGAGATTTTCGAATCAAAGTTTCCCATACCACTTTGAAACATTTTAACAGAAATAAAATTTTAAACAGTCTTTTCCAAATAAATAAATCTTTAAAACCATTTTGAAAACATGAACATTGATGATAAATAATTAAAAGAATAAATATTTGAAACCATTATAATGATATTTCAGTTAATGATTTCCATAAAAATCATTTTTATTTTTCTTTTAGGAAACATTGACATGAATAAAAAATATGTCTCGGAAAATACTTACACATAAACTATCTCAGGTAATAGTGAGATTGGGTAATTAACCATTACATTGTAATTCCATTTGATCGAGAGTACGTTTAACCTCATGTATAACGACCACAATATTATATTAAGTTATACCACAACCATATTAATATTTATGATATCATACAAGATTCACATATGACATTATACTACCCATTTAATAATAATTCCCATGTTAATTTCACATTTCGGATAATAATTGATTTCATTATCGTACGGGTTTTAACTTGTTATTCTTGATCGTATCATCTAGATCATGGTTTAAATACATCCTCAATATAAAATATTATTTATATATCATATATATTTAGAATATAAAAATTTATAATAGATAGATATATGAAATTGATAACACCGTTTTTGGAGATGGTAGGTCGTACGTACGCATAAACGATGTTTCTATTTTCATATTGTATTGAACAGAAGTAAGTGAATAAGATATATGTAAGTACATACATAAATATATATATCTCTCTCTAGTATAATTATTATTTCATATATTACTTACTATTTAATAATATATATGTGTATAATCATCGTTGAATGGTGAACTTGGAAATGAAACTTATCGGGTCGTGGAGACCGTAAGCCGTACGTATAGACGAGCAACGATATCATTTCCATAATGATTAAAAGGTATGGAATTGGATTTTTTATTAATTTTATAGAGAAATTATAATTTTATTTTAATTATTTAAATACATATTACTCATGATTATATCAATCTAAATAACATAGTGATGAATAACAATTTTCACCACGACATGGAGATGGTAAGTCGTACGTACGCACGCATTGTTACATTATCATTCATAGGATGGATAGAATAATGAGTATGGTTGTACCATATTTATAATAACATAATATTATTTAGGAGTTAATGAATTTATTATTTTTTATGTAAATAAAAATGAAATAGAATGTGGAAGAAGAAAATAACTTTTCAAGAGGTGATAAAATAGTTACTTCTTCTTCGGGTGTTTCCTTTTGATTTGAACAAAAGGTCTCCATAAGATGGATTCATGATCAACATAAGTCCTCTAAGATGACTTGAGGAAAGTTGGGATGAGATTTTGGTAGGTGTTGGATGAGCCAAAAGGATCTAGAGGTTCTATTTTGATAGAAGGGGACGTTCCCATTTATAAGAGTTGTGGGGGGCACTATAGGAAACGTTTGAAATATTATTTTATCATAAAATAATTTTCCCTTTATAATGTCTAAAAATATATTTATTTAGATGACAGTGGGAGTATGGTTGAACATCCTCTATTCTAGTTGGTTTTAGAAGAGTTTAGGTCTCCATATTAACCTTATCTTTTATATTTAACTCTTAGTTAAATTGTTTATCTTTTACCATGTCCTCTTGTATAATTATAATAAATGGTTAATAAACATACTATAAAAATCCAAGAGAACAACATGTGGTTCATTAATGACATATTTATTATTATATTTGACCTTTGGACGATACATAGATTTTTTAGGGATATTATATCATTTAATAATATAGTATTTGTTTTAAAAACACATTTATGTCACTTTTGACACTATTTAGTATTTGGTTTTGGTTAAATACATAAAATCATGATTACAATGAAAAAAATACAATTAGTAAACCATAAAAATTTCATATTCACCTAGATAATTAGTGGATGGCATAAAAAGTATCAATTTACATCTATTTTAATATTTAAAATGTGAATTATTTTAATCATTCATTAAAAAGGAAATTACTACATTATTATTGTGTCATATATAAATTTAATAATAAAATTTCTAATAATTATAAATAAAATACCATAATCTAGTAAATTTTATTTGATTGCTATTGAATACTTATAGTCCAATTTATCTTTTGTATAACTCTATATTGAAAAAATTTTAGTTAATAAAAATTGAATTTAACACTTTTAACACTTCTTTAAATAAAATATAATAAATGACTTAATCTTACCGAAATGGATCTAAAAGGGTCTTAATTTCTTCTTAATGTTTATTTTGGTAGAAATAAACTTATCCAATACAATTAGGACATGTTTATGGTAATTGTAATATCATGTTTTACCATAATTTACCATATTTACTTTTAATAGTGGTAAATATAATTCAACAGTAACTATTCACCAAAAAATATTATCATTTTATTGAAAAACAATTTACATACTGATTTAAATAGTGTCTATCATATTTTTTAAATTCAAATAATTGAAGGCTGTAAAATTATGTTGTTTTCAAAATTGAAAATGTTCCTAGAATGTAGTTAAATGTCATTAAAAATTCAATAAAATCTTATACATATAATTTTAAATAAAATGAATCCAATCAGATAAATTGAAAATATATATTTATAATATATATATTTTGTCATTAAAGTAAATTTCAAAAAATAATAATTATTATTTAAATAAAAGTCGGTTTTAAACAATAACATTGGGTTTTTTATAATACAGAAAAAATTGAATGTTTTTAGAAAAATACAAAAAAATTACTATAATATATTTAGGATAATCCAAATTAAAAAATGAAGTGCATTTTACCAAATTAAAAATATAGAGGTTTCATTAATAAATTTAAAATTAATTACCGCCGTCAAAACAAAAAATGGGTTTTTTTAAGTAATAATTTTAAAATGACTCACATGTGTTTATGTCCAATTTAAATGTGAAATTACATATAATGAACTAAATTATATTAAATGATAAAAATATAATATAATTATACTTTAAAACCACTCAAATGAATAATTTAACATTATAAATTTTTTTGATTAAAAATGTTTTTTTCAATTGAAATTTAGTATTTTTTTATTCCTCAAAATATGAAAGTTATCAGAAAAGTACCAAAATTTTATCCAAACTAAAATTTTATTTCCTTATTATAAAGAAGAATTTTATTTTGTCAAATAAAAAATATAAAAGTGTCAAATATTGGATTTAAAAATGATTCTTCATTAAAAGGGGTATCTTTTCATTTTCTGAAAACAACTTCTTGTATCTAAAAAACTAAAATTTTCCATATAATATGTATTATAAACACAATAGTTTAATGTTAAAATTATCTAGATATATATAAAATACAAATTGGTGTTAATACTATTCATAACCTCATATTGAACAACATGTTTGGTAAGTCGTGGTGCAATAGAACTAAGAGTTGTGTATAGAACCAGCTATTGAATTACATTAAAGAGATAACATAATATGAAATCTTGGGGAGTTACCATTTCATTACCAAATAAACGATGGAAAAAAGTGTGTTTAAATAATTTATCATGGAAACCCCCATAGAAGTGAAATTTTATTCATATAAAACATTTCAAGATGATACAATAATAGAAATAATATTAATTGTATCATTGTTGTAAATCCACATAAATGAATAACATATATAAAATTATATCATTATAAGTTGAGAATTATTTTTAATGTAAAATCAATTAGAACATTTAATGAGGAAAATAATGATTCGTTGAAAAAAATTTAAAACATAATTTTTTTTAAAATAACTTTATTCGAAATTATATTTGGAATCATATAGTGTAATATTTAAAAAATATAGTTTTCATGATGGTTGAAAATATTTTTCATGCTATACACAAAAAATTATAGATCACCGTCACATTTAAAGTAAAATTCCTATTGTAATTTAGTGGAAAAGAACCACAAAATCATTTCAAAACATAATATAAATATTTAAAAATGAATAAAAAAAGTTTAATCATTTTTTTTAAAAATTCTAAATTTTTATGTAAAAAATTATAATAAAAGACGTTTTTTGAATAAATTATATTTCTAACTGAAACAGGAAATAATGTATTGTTCGATTAAAACATATGGTTAAACATATGAGTATATAAATAAAGGAAAATTTATGGAAAAAATTTATTCTTATGAAAAAAATATGACATGAAAATTCATTAGACTCATGAGATATATATCAAAATATTAGATCAATTTAAGAATAATCATAATCAATCTAGATAAATTATGAGATTGATTCATAAATCCAATGACACTTTGATACATTTGAATCCCAAGATCCTGAATGAATACCGTTAAATGAAACATAAGATTCCTAAAGAATAAATAATTTCCTTTTATTAAATATCAAATGTGTTTTATATACACATCATAAATTATACATTCCTATAATATATCTTTTGTCTCATAGAAGTAAAATCAATGAAAATATTTATTAAATGTATCGTAACTTTTATACCATAAATATCATGAATTTGAGGTCATAAATGTTAAATGGGAATCTATATCCTAAAGACATGAATTGGATCATACATGTTAAAACCCCCATTGAGATATATATAAGTTAATTTTACATATTGTATAGATTCATATTAATATATAGTATGAAATAAATTATTTACATATGACCATTAATTAATTAAATATTACCAATTAATTGTTAAAAACATGTTTCATGCAATAACCACTTTATGTTTCGTATATATATATATATATTTAATTTTTCATCCTCTTAATTAAATCATGGTTCAATGACCTCAAGAATAAAAATAATGATATAATTATCATATTTATTCATCAAATATTCCATTAATAGGATTCATGAAATATATTTTTTAATAATGATGTATCTTATGATCAAATGGATGCTTGGTTTTACGTTGGCACAAGTAACTTGTCCATTTTTAAATTATATATATGGAAAATGGATAATAATATTTTATCGTTCCATGTGGATAATAATATATTATTACATAATTATGCATATATATAACATCAATTTGGTTTTTTGATGAAAAGTTAGAGTGACATGGCTTCATGGAGGTCCTAGTCCACACATATATAATGGCATTATCATTATTCAGTGAGGTAAAATGTATTAATGAAAATGATATTTTAACTTTTAATAATGATAAATATCTAATTAATTACAAAATAATTTCATGTGTGGTATTTATTTATTAATATTATTCTTATTATTTTCAATGTAAATGTTTTGTAAAAACGAATCACAACACTTTGCGTGGTGTTAGTCCTCCGTACACACAAGAGATGTTATCGTTTCCACTACAGAATGAAAAGTAAAACGTAAACTTTATTAGGATGGATCCAATGGTATTATTATTATATTAATATCATATATTAATAATTTATATCTATCATTATATCCATCTGTGATATGTCATAACGGAAAAAGGATTTACATCGGTTTGTGATTCGATCATCATTGTACTCACGATTAGTGATTTTGTAACCCATTTGATGGAATTAGGGATGGTTATACATGATTAACATAACATAATAAAATATCAGTGTATTTATGATACATTGGATATTATATAATCTTCTTTTAATATCAAATTCTAGAGGTGGAGGGGAAAATAAATTAAAAATGCTCGTTAAAGAATGTTCCATCTTTTTTGGGTAAACTCATTAGGTTTTCCATGAAATCCAAACATGTTTTTTTCCTGAAAAAAATAGGTCTTATAGGATTATAGGTGGGATTTTTGTATTATATTTTTGTGGGGATTGGATGAATCAAAACGGATTGAAGGTGTGAAGGGGAGAGGAGAGGTAGTGTCCTTCTATATACAAGGTGAATGGCACACATGTAATTTTTGAAAAGAAAAATGTTGACACACATTTTCCACAGTCAAATAGTGTCAAAATAGATTATTCAATACCTCTAGACATTATAAGGTCAATATATATCTTTAAATTGTGATTTATAATAAAATTATTCAATTTTAACCCTTATATTTTATGTTTAACCCTTGGTTAACACATTTTTATAGTAAAATTGGTAAATAATTTTTACTCTTTATACTTTTATTAATGGTAGAAAATATTTTAATTTATTAAATAAAATATATTATTATGATTTATGATATATAATCTATTTTTCTAAATTCCATTTTTTAATTTATAAAATTATTATTAAAAATTAATCTTTCGGATACAATGAAAAATTGGGGTTTCAAAGAGAAAATGATCAAAAGTTTACATTGTTTTTATATCATATTTTAATATGAATGAAATAAAATGGAAAAATATAGATTAATAGATATATTATATAAGTAATTTAAATTTCATAAAAATTTCAAATATAACATATCACTATAAATAGATTAAACATAAAGGCATATTTGAGTTAAAATTAAATATTTTTCATTACTCAAAAAATATTAATCATTTCTGAAAAATATGAAAAATTAATAATAAGATTATTTTGAAATGATGAATTTCATAATGGTATTTACATTTTAAAAAAAATTATATATCTATCAAAAAATAATTTTAATTTATTTGTGTAAAAAGGTGAAAAAACTAATTTTATAAAATATAGTTTTTATAAATTAAATTGGATTTATTAATATATATTGTCTAGCAAAAATTAAGATGACTGATAGATAGGATATAACATATATTTAATGTGAATTTTTTTAAATTAATTCACAAAAAAATTTTATGTTTAATTGGGTGAATTTGTTTCATAATTTATTTTTATAAAATTATTTCATTTATTAACTATTTTTCAATTTTAATTAATTGGTCACTAAATAAATAATTTTAAATATATGTGTAAACCATATATTTTAATATTCTATATAATATTATTCATATATTTTATTCCTATGGAAACATGATAACTATAATAAAATAATATTCTGATAATATTACATGTTTTCTAAACTCGTTATTTCTTGTAACACAAGTTAATCATAGTGTTATATGTAACAAAAATATAAAAATGATTATATTAATTTGTAAAAAATATTCCACTAAATCACGTGGTGTTAAATTTAAACCCCATTAAAGTGAATTTTTTCCTAAAAATATGACCCTTTTTTTCTAAGAAATCTGGATACATCAGTCTAATGACATCCTCAGGTTCCTACATTGCTTCCTAAAGTTGGTGGTTTCACCATAAAAATGTTTACCATATAATCGGTCATGCTCCTTAAAATTTTTTAATTCAATCCAAAATCTCTACTGGTTATTCCACATAAGGAATATTATACACTATATATAAGAACTCTGAGTTCAATACATGTGATAAAGTTAGTGTGTAGTTTCTCAATATAGATTCATGGAACACATATTGTACCTGAAAGATGTTTAGTGTAAAAACATATTTATAAGCTACCATATATATATGACTAAAAAATTCATACAGATTGTTTTAACTAGAGATTCAATTTCCTTCGAATCATATGAACAGTTTCATTCACTGGTTTGGATTCATTCAGTTCACACATCATCTATTACTCCTTAAAATGAAGATGATTTTTTCTTCATTAATTAATAATGGATCATAAATTGGTTAATTATTATATATTATCATTTTTTTCATTAACAATAATTCATTTCCATCATTAGATTGTTATTAAATAATTCACGTTTTGTATATTTTAGTTCGATAGATAATGTACTTAAAAATAGATCATCATTACTTTGATGATGATTCACTCCAATGATACCCCTCCTATGTTGGAAATGGAGAAAGGGAGATAATGAACCCTTGAGCCCTGCATCCAGTAATCCCCATGATGACAATTAGCACCAACTGTTTACAGATCAATCAATATGAAAGTCATCACACTTTTTTTAAACAATATATTGTTATATGATGGATCATACAAAAAACCCCAGGACATATTTAATAGAAATACAAAAACAATACCATTTTCATGCGTAAAAATGAACTAGTACAATTGTAGTATAACTCCAATAGAAATTACCTAAAATAATTCTAAATCATCGGCTAAACAACTGTTCCATATCCTGAGCTTGTAATGCCCAGCATGGTTCATGTAATCCTCATAGAAACCAAAATGATGTGTTATATATATATAGGGTTAGAATATATTTATACAAAGTAGGAAAACCAAATTCTCTCATTCACATTTGAGGTAATCATACTAAGTATTCTATGGTAAAACGTAAGAACAAAACCAAACCAAACATGTATACTAACCATCCCATCCTTACTAAGGAATTGTCACCAAATAACAAAAGTCATGTACTATTATATAATTCACTTCAATGATAGGAAAACCTACACCACTTCTTGCAATCTTCCACTCATTCGGAATGGTAGGCAACCTTTTCCTCCTATATCTTCTAAAAGTACCATGTCACACCCTACCCATAGACAAATGGTCCCCAAAAACCACATCATATCCTACTTGTAGATACATAGGCCACATATCACATCACATCATTCTAGTGGACAATTTGGCCACATACCACATCATATCCTTCCCACAGACACCTAGGCCACATAGTGCATAACATCCCATCCCAAAGACACATGAGAAAGAAAAACACTTCTCATCCTGAAGACACCAGAGAAATAACAACTTGCCTCATCCCAAAGACACATTGTGAATAACAACTCCCCTCATCCCTAATACAACGCAGATAGAACCACTTACTCTCACACAGATGGGCCTCACAAACCATGACCATCAAGAATAATAATATTCCATCTAATCATGGAATAATGAGCATGGATGAGTGGGTGTCCATCCATACCTAATCCCACTAGGATGTTTGGGAATAAAAACCTCCATTATGATGATAGAAGCATTTGGAACATAGTTTATTACTTGGGTGTAGCACATATTGAAATCACAATGGAAATACCCAAACACATACACACAAATATATATATATATATATATATATACATATATGATAAAAAAACTCATACTAAACTGATGGGTTCTTAAATAAAAGACCAGCTCATGACACATCCAACATTTATTCTACATTTAAATGCAATCACCACACAAAAATAAAAATCATATCCTCAATTCCCAACGAAACTTTTGTTATCCATTTCCATGTTAACTAAAGAATAATTAGTTAATTATTTTTTCAAAACCAAACCAATCGAGTTCCAAACATTATTAACTTATTATTGATTCCATTATTTGATTAATATATACTCAACTAAAATGCCTTACACACAACAAACAACACTATAGAAGTAATTAATTGAAAAACATTATAGGATAATTACCCATACCAACCATCACCGTGATTTCTAGAAGTCTTTACACAAAAAATACATACATACAAAACCATATCCAACAACACATCCCTGCTCAACTTGATAGAATCCTCTCCAAGAAACACATATCATCAATTCCACAATCAATGAATTTATCATCCATATATTCCATTACACCATCGAAGCAATTCCAAAACACACAATTGTTATCAAAGATATACCCATAACAACAAGAAAAAATCCAAACATCACAACATAGGCACCTCACCATCATTTTTCCCACACACATTTACACTACATTTTCACACATCTCTTCACAAACCATGATGTACCCGATTTTTAAATTTAGTAAAGGGGGTATTTATTTTGTTTAACTTCTTCATTTAATGTTATTATCACACAAACCCAATCCCGGGGAATCCATTAATTGTATAGATTTATGTGATTAACCAATTTTCATAAATAAGAGTTCAAAAAGAACAAAACTAAATGAAACACATTTTTGTGAACAAAAAAATCCACCATGATTCTTAATTTTTAGTGGGGTTCAAACCCATGTAATCACAAAATTACATTCAAGATATAAAAAATGCAAAATCATACAAAATAGATCCCCCCTACCACTTTCAAATTTGATCAACCAATTATTATAATTCATTATATAAAAAAATGATCCATAATTGAAAAAAATTAAATCCCTCTCACATGATGCACAATTGTAGACAAACAACAGAAATCCTACATTGGTGATGATTTCCAAATTATCAATGAACTGCATAGTGAAGAAGAATGACCAAAAGTGACAACCACACTGCATGAAATGTGGATCATCCTATTAAGCACTAGTATATTTTCAAAACGCTTCCAAACAAACCTATCAAGCCTACTCAAATCACAAAATTGAATCTCGAGTAATGAATAAGAGGAAATATATTAGATAGAGTAGAAAAATCAAAATAGGTCGATCACATATTATCAAAGGACAACCAATGATATTGATAGATAAATGAATAAGGAGTAGGGATCTAAGGAATATAAGGATTCATATGGATTTTATAGAACAGGATAATGTTGAGAAAATTAAAAAATTGAATTCTCAACTAAAGATAATTTTTAAAACAAAACTGGGTCTGGATATTACACGACATGCAATACCCTTTCAACCCGTGTACTACCAAGGGTTCAATTTCCACCAAAAAATACTTTTCCTCTATATTTATTTTACATTTTAAAATGTGAAATATTACACATTCTAATACACCTGATATAATATATAAAATAGAGATTCACATCGTGTAATATAGTTACACGTTGTGTAATCCCACTTTTTCTAACCTTTAGCTGCCAATCTCTTATAAAAAACATCAGGGCCTCCTCTAAGAACATACAAATAATAAACTCACAATGAAACAAACTAATAATGTACAAAATATTACATTATACACCTCCCAAATGATTCTATCCATTGATTATCAAAATCAAAATCCATAAGAAAGAGATGACCAAACAACTACCCCATGAGATACCACTTTAGGATCATTCCACTCCTCAAGCACTACCACCAGAAAAACATGACAATCCAAATAACCAGAAAACACTACACAACATATCCACAATAACAAAAAAACTAAAATCAAGGGAAAATACCACACTATTCAAAAATATGAATCTTGAAATTTCATCCTCAATATCAAGATACTATCCTCTATGGGTGGAACTGACCTAACTATTTACATTGAAATTAATGTGACTTGATTTGGAATTAGGTCCACCCCTTTTCACATCTCAGGAATATATAACACAGTGCACTTCACATAACATGATCAAATAGAAAACAACATATCTCATATAAAAAATAGTTCAGGAATCACATCATAAAAAAATATAGAACAAGCAAAAAAACTACACGTAATGGGCAAACATTTTCTTCTATCACTCCGAAGATCCCACTTCCTGGCCACCATGAAACCACAACCCATGATACAAATAAATTTTTGATCCATGGAACACCTACCCTGGAAAATCCTATATCTCCACTGGTTGCTCCATAAATATTGGGTCAACTTCAATATCCAAATCTCCCAATTTAATGATACACCACCTCAAAAACTCTCTCCAACACCTCAAAGGTTCCAATGAACCAAAAAGAAGGCTTACTCTCAATTCCAAACTTCCACTTCCCATGATGATGCGAAACATTCAAGAACATGTGGTCCCCATCCTTGAACTCCAAGGGCCACCTCCAATAATTGACATATGACATCTAGCACCCCTTTATTGTTTTTATCCTATCACCAACAAAATGAACATTCTCTTTCATGAAATTCACCTCATAAAATATAATTCCCTAACCCTCGTTACCTCAAGTCGGTGCATTATTACATAACAGTGGCATGATCACAAAATATCAAATCTCAATAGACCGATTTTTTTTGTAGCCTTGGAAATACTAGATTCACAGATAAGTTTTAAATTACATTATGAAATGAAAAAATACAACAACACAGTCTCAGTAGTCTACACACATATCCCTTAGGCTATCCCTGTAGGTCATTCATAATATACTTCTTCACATCCTAGGAAAAATAAATCGTAGAAAGGCGTGAGCTCAGATTCTCATTAAGGATAGCAATATAGCAGAAACTTTCAAAAATAAGCATAAAAATTTATGGAAATGTAAGACTAGAACAAAAAACTTTTAAAAATATACTTCCGAATAATATTGAATGGATAAAATCAAATAATACCATTTTCTTATTCACATGAATATTCTATTAGTATAATAATCACATGCAATATCAATAGCCACTTTCATAATGTTGGAATGCATAATTCCAGATATCAGGACCACATACTCAAGGCCTTACTCCAAGACTACAAATAATATTTTTTCATGGTCTTATGCCAAAACACTAGTTTGTCTCATGAACCATACCAATTCATCGAAGAGCTATAGTGGGCTCCACCCTTCACTTACTATGTCTAATGCATTCCACATATGAAATGGTTTAAACATAAAAAAACATTCATATTAAAACTATAATCTGAATTGTAAATACATTATCCATAAAACATGAATGGTTTAAAAATAACACATCCATAGTCAAGCATATCAGAAAACCATCAACACAATATGGAAGTTTGTATCCGAATAAATCTAATTCAAATAAACTTAAAATACATTAAAGGATGTTAACATAGATGAAATCAAAAACTTTTTTATTGAAATATCTCTTTCTATTTTTAAATAATTTAAAAGTCATATAATTACAAAAGAATAAATTTATTTTTATAAATATTCATATAAGATCTTAAGGGATACTTCGACGATGTCATAATGATGGAAAATAGCATCTCCTTCCATATGAGTTAAAAAACATTCTTAACTTAATTTGTCGAAAAGGTCATAAGGTACCTTGATTGGAAAATGTTGTAAAGATTCCTTTAAACCCATTTATAAAAAGTCAAAAAAGGGTATAAATGACTATAACCCATATTCTAGTAAATAGTACAAATGTTTTGGAATACATTTGTATGAAACAAGGATGCAGATGATAATGAGGTCCCAGTAGATACTTAAGTAAAAACAACCATGGATAATAAAGAGATTGTGAAATTAATCCTTACCTTGTACTATTACTTGGTTGAGGGTAGGTTAACTTCCTGTATAACAAAGAAATAATTTTAATTAATATATAAATGAAACATATACATTAATATGATTTAATTTATGGTCTTCCAATATTGATTTATTAATGATAATTTAGTAGTATCATTTTTTCGGTTGTTAACTAATTCGTTTTCCATTATATGCTTAGTTACATATGCTATGATTGTTATGGATATAGTGTATTTGATTCATTTCCACAATGATATTATTTTCTTTAAATATTATTTTTAATCATCACTTGATGATTATTTTTCTATGATTAAGATGGAGAATGAATCTCATCGCATTCGTGGAGACGATAATATGTACGTATGCACAAGCGAAAATATCATTCTTTTGTAATTAAAGTACTACGTAAATGGATGTTATATCATATATACAGAATCATTAAAATGATATATCTATTATTTAAATCAATTATACATCATTATTATACCCATTCAAACAATAATGTTTTGAATAATAACTACACCATGACGTGGAGACGGTGGGCCGTACGTACGCACGTATGGTGACATGTTATTAATATGATAGATAATATAATGAATAAGGTTGTACCATTTTTAAAATATAATCATAGTATATATAAGATACTGGATTTATTATTTTATAATGGAAACCACAAAGAAAGAGTAAGTGGAAGAATAAATTAACTTGGAAGAGGTGGTGAGATATTTTCCTCTTCTTCAGGTTCTTCCTTGTGATTTGATCAAAAGGGCTCGATAGGTTGGCTTTATGATCAAAATAAGGCCTATATAATGAATTTAGGATAGTGGAAAGGATATTTGGGCAGGGCTTGGCCAATTCAAATGGCTTTGAAGGTGTGAATTTGAGAGAAGGTGAAGTTCCCTTTTATAAGAGGGGTGAGAGGGACCTTAGTAAATGATCGAAATTTTATGTTATAATAAACTCATGTTCGGTTTATAGTGGCTCCAAAATGAATTATTTAGAGGATAAGGTGCGTATGGTTCAAAAACCACTCAACCAATAGGATTTAGACAGGTTTGGGTCACTATATTAACCATATCATTTATATTTAACTCTTAGTTAAATAGTTTGACATTTACCATGTCTCATTGTATTTTTTTTATTAGATGGTTAATAAAATTACTATAAACATAAATTATAACCCCATGTGGTTCATTAATGACAAAAGTAATAGTATATAATCAATTTGGGTGAACCATAGATTTTTAGAAATAGAATAGCAATTAATAATATAATATTTATTTTAAAAACTTTTTTATGTCAATTTTGACACTATTTGGTATTGTGTTTTTTCTAAATACATAAAAGAATTATTACATAGAAAAAATTATTTTAATAAACTCTAGAAAGACATATTAACCAAGAAAATTAGTTTAATTCTTATCATGTCTAAAATTACATTTATTTAGGTATTTACAAAATCAATTATTTTAATATTTCATTAATAAGGTAATTATTTCATCATCATTGTGTCATAAATAAATTAAATTATTTGATGTCTAAAATTTATAAATAAAATACCATTATGTAGGAAATATTTTTATATTTCTAATAAATGTTTATAGTCGAATTTATTTTAGGTATAAACATATATTAAAAATGGTTTTGATATTAAACATTGATTTTCACACTTTTAACTCTTCTTTGATTAAATAATAATAAAAGTCCTAATCTAATACATGTAGACCTAAAGGATAATATATTATTTCTAAGGTTGTTTTTTTTCTAATTACACTTATCCAATAGAATTAGGACATGTGTAAGGGTAATAATAATATCATTTTTACCCTTAATTACAATATTTACTTTTAACCGTGTTAAATAAATGTAAAAAGTTAACATTCACCAAAAATTATTTTCTTCTTATTGAACCACATTTTACTTACTGATATAAACCGTGTCTCATGGATTTTTAAAATTTAACGAACAGAATTAGTAAAATTGTGTTTTATACAAATTGGAAACTGCTCCTAGTATGTGGGTAATAGATTGTATAAAGTTCAATGAAATTTTTATATATCTAAAATTATTATAAATTTACTCTAATAAAATAAATTGAACTTATATAAGTATTATGTATCTATTTTTACCTAAAATATATTTAAATAAAAGAAATAATTATTTAAATAAAAAGCCATTTTTGAAAAACAACTCAGTGTTTTTCACTATTCATAAAAAATTTAGTGTTTTTAAAAAAATACCAAAAATTCACCCTAAGATAATTTCGATATTCCAAACCCAAAAATGAATTCAATTTTGAATGATAAAATTTATAATATTTCAAAATTGGAGTATTACTATACATATTGGCCAGTTTGATTGGTTGTGGTGTGTTTGAAATTGAAGTTGTAGACAACACAAGCCATTCTATAAATCAATGGGAAATGTACCATTGAATCTTGGGGTGTTACATTTTCCCCTCCATCAAATAGTTTCGTCCTAAAAATTCCCAGAAATTACTGAATAAAATGATTCAGGTGGTTCTTCATGATAAGTTCCTCAGGTTCCCATGTTGCCTCTCACATTTATGGTTTCTCCATAGAACATTTACCTGGTGAGTCATCCGGTTTCTTAGCACTTGTTTTCTGGTATCCAAAATTTTGACAGGCTCTTCACAATAAGACGGATCTGGTTCCAGTTCAATTTCTGAATAGGTGAGTACATGCATTGGTTCATGAATGTATTTTCTCAACAGTAAACATGGAATACATTGTGAACTTTGGAATGACTTGGCGGCATTGCCAACCGGTAATCTATAGCCCTAATTCGTTTTAGAATTTTGAAAGGTCTGATGTGCCTAGGACATGGTTTACCCTTCTTATCGAATTTTATAACTCTCTTCCATGAATATACCTTCAAAATACATGTTATCCTACGTAAAATTTCATATCACTCCTTCGGTTATCGGCATAGTTCTTCTTCCTACTTTGAGCCTTTTTTATGTTGGTTTGGATAACCTTCCTCTTTTCCATCGTTTCCTTACAAAGATCTGGGCCTACGTGTTTTCTTTCACCAACATCATCCCAACAAGTGGGCATACAACATCTTTTTCCTTATAATGCTTCATATGGTTCCATATGAATACTTTTATGGAAGCTATTTGTCCGGACCCGCCTTCACCAAGATGAGAGAAGGGACAACAGTTTTCCTGACCTTCCCTTCATTTAGTTGAAGGAGAGATAATGAACCACAAGACACGCCTTCAATAGGTCCCAGAGTGGCGTCTAGAACCAAGGGTATAGAATCACACAAAAAATGAAAGTCATTACCCCTTTTTTCTAGGATCGACTGATAAGATTGTAAATCCCAACAACAAAAAACTGAAGGTAAATGTAATTCCAAAATCAAACAATTCCCATATGCATATCAAACATTAGATGCTAAAAATGTAAAAGAAAGACTCAATGGAATGTACCAGAAAAATTCATACAGAAACAACAACTATCCCAACATCCGGGCTAGTACAGTCCCACACGATCCCTGATGTCCTCCTGGAAACCTGAAAGCAGTTTATATATGTAGGGTGAGTATAGAAGTATCATCAGTTGGAAAACCCAAGGGCTCCCATGCACAAGTGGGTAGGAATTCTAATTCATTGTGAGAAAAAGAGATAACCAGAGCACCTAACAAGGAAACTATCCACCCCAAACCTTACTAAGGCACAGTCCCCAAATAGAACAGGGCAAGAAAAGTAATAGTAATAGCACGTCAATATTTGGGTAACCCACGCCACTTTTCCACTAGTTATTTAGGACATCCTATGCGCCAAACCTCTCCTACCATCCTCACCGCAGTCCCACTACCATTCCCCCAACCGCACTCACCTGGGTTACCAAAATAACAAATCCCACCCGCAGACACCTGGGCTTTCACTACGACACATCCTACACACACCTAGGTACGAACAACTACTGTGATTCCCGAAGACACCTGGGCCTCATCCCAGAGTCACTTGGGAAACAACCTTCCCACACACATCTAGTCCAACCACCACTACGTACCCTGAACAATGAATCTAGGCTATAATGGGCCTCCGGCCGTCACAGCCTTCCTGAAAGATCATGGGCTTCTCTGGAAGGGGAGCAGAAAAGGAGCTAACTAACCATTCATAAGAGTGTTGGAAAAAACACCCCCATGGAATGTGGGTTTTTGGCACAAAGTGTTTAATATGGGTGGGGCGTGAATAAGAATCATAAGAACTACAATTATATATATAGGTAACAAGCACTCATCCTAGCCTAGGGTTTCCAAAACCAGCCCATACACAAGCGCCCTCATTACTATTCATTCATAAGAAGCATAACAGGAAGATCCCTGTCACAAATCATTTCTGGAAAACTATTCCCCATTGAAACAATTCCTATTTTCAAATTCATGTAATTCTATTTATGTAAATTCTACGCTACTGGGAAACTAATAGGAATAACCACTGGCCAAAGAAAGGAAAACAACCAAACAAGAAATTATGCTTTCACACCAGGTTCTCTAGTAAATTCAAAACAACAAAAAGAGTTATGTGAGATCCCTCGATGTATTGGAACTAAACCAAGCCCCACCATACAGCCCCACACGGCCTATAATCCAAAAGCCTAAAACTGCACCACAACAGAGGATCCCATCCCTATCCACGTCGCTTCCCAAGAATCTACCGTCTACACCAACAGAACAGAGCATGGGGGTTTTCAAAATTTGAATATGCCATTCATTCAGTTCCGTATTACTGGTTGGTTAATTGGGGTGATCACAAAATGATTATTATTCACTAGGAATCCATTTAATCAACTATGTTTACGTGACTAACCAGTTTCCATGTTACACCCATTTAATCACATAAATATCCAAAAACCATAGGTTCATCAGTGCACATGAAAAGTCCAACAATAGCCATGATTTTCAGTGGGAATAAGAACGTATAATTTACAACACATAATCAAGGATAAATAGTACATCAGAAACATCAAGAACTCCCCCATTCATTCATTAAAATTATGTTTATTATCTTTATTAAGGTTTGGTTTCATCCATCCCCATAGAAACAATAGCATACCCACCCCGCATAAAACACACTAAGGAGAGATGAAGGAAAATCCATCCTTGAATGATCAAATATTGATGTTTATATCCTGGTACCAACAACTGGGGATGCATGATAAGAAGGGGAGGAAATTGGAAGACTCTACGAATGAGCAGGAAAGGCTCTAGGACGGGCACACCACTCACCTCGGGAATGGGTACTCCAAACTCCCCAAGGAGATGAAGGATAAGATTCCAGCTGGGAAGAAAGAATTCCCTTGGATTAAAAAGGTGAGATCTTAGAATTACAGGATATGAGGATATTGAGTGGCTTTAAAGAAGGATTGTGGTTTCACCTCATGTTTAGACAGTTACACACAATGGAATAAATTTTTTATTTAATAATTCTAATTGGAGGGGTGGCCAAAATTGTTGTGCATTAAATGATTTCATTTAAGAGAGGAAAATGGGCCCATTGAGGGTCTCCCCACTCCTAGGGGATTTAAAATGTTGTTTGTGGTGCTAAAAAACCACTTTGAACCACATTAAAAACGTTAAAAGTCATAAAAGTAGCATTATATGAAAAACTGGGGATGGTAAATACTAACACCCCTCTATGGCCGATTGGTGAGACTGATAGTTGAAACTGGTCGATGGAGATTCTTCAGTGAAGCTGATCCTATAAAGATGATTGGGAGAAGCTGATCTGGTGAAGATGATCCTTTGAAACTGATCCTCTGAAGCTGATCTATGATACTAATCTGTGAAACTGATTTGGTGAAACCGATCTTTGAAACCGATTAGGTGAAACCGATCTGTGAAACCTATTTGCTGAAACTGATATGTGAAACTGATTTGGTGAAATCGATATGTGAAACCGATTTTGTGAAGCCGATCTGTGAGACCGATTTGGGGAAACTGATCTGTGACACCGATTTGGTGAAACCGATCTCTGAGGCCGATTCTGTGAAACCGATCTGTGAAACCGATTCAGTGATAAAGATATGTGAAACCGATCTGTGAAACATTTTTCGTGAAACTGATCTGTGAAACTGATTTGGTGAAACCGATCTATGAAACTGATTTGGTGAAACCGATCTGTGAAACCGATTTGGTGAAACCGATCTGTGAAACCGAACTGTGAAACCGAACTATGAAACTGATCTGTGAAACAGATTTTTAAAGCTGATATGGGAAGATGATCAGTGGAGCTGATCACTGAAGATGATCAGTGGAGCTGATCTGTTGAGTTGATCTGTGAAGCTGATCAGTGCAGCTGATCAGTGGAGCTGATCTGGGGAGCTGGTCAGTGAAGCTGATCAGTGCAGATGATCAGTGCAGCTGATCAGTGAAGCTGATCAGTGGATATCATCAGTGGAGATGATAAGTGGAGATGATCAGTGGAGCTGATTAGTGGAGCTGATCATTGGTGGTGATAAGTGGAGCTAATGGTTTGGACTGATCTATGATTCCAGGATAACCCAACACTTATAATTTTGTTAAGTAATTGA
Source organism: Viscum album (assembly GCA_963277665.1). Taxonomy (NCBI): domain Eukaryota; kingdom Viridiplantae; phylum Streptophyta; class Magnoliopsida; order Santalales; family Viscaceae; genus Viscum; species Viscum album. The sequence continues at coordinate 1,175,467,274 of OY728120.1, forward strand.
CCAGGAGGGTCTGGCCCATTACATCAGATACCTCTCAAAATTATTCTCTCCCCCGAGAATGCAAGAGTAACCCAAACAACCTCTCTAGAAGATACATCTCAGGGAATAACCGTCCCAATCAGCCATACGAATCCCAAGGATCCCATTGTCCCAGCACATGGATCGAGGAGTTCTTTCCTCCATGCCAAGATATTATCCGCTTTGGATGGCACTGACTCGCCCACAAAGGTTTAATCGCATCCACCTTAATGCATCTTGATTAGGGATCAAGTCCTCCCATCCCCACATATCCGGAATTTTCATATCTATTCACAAGGTAAGGAAATAATTCCTCTCATAAAACAACAATGTCAGCATTTAATCATAGCTGGTCAGAAAAACAAGAACAACAAGGAAGGCTCGGAACAACAACTCAAAACAACATTGGGTACTATGCATGAATCTGAGCTTATCACTCCCATGTACTCCCATCAAGTCCAACATGCTTCCACAAGAAACGAACCAAATGGATGGTTCATCCACAATGCACTTTCTCCTTTCGATCCTCGATCCTCAGTAGTTGCTCCACGAACATAGCGCCATACCTTATATCCAATTCTCCACATTCAATGACATGGGAATCATCATGTAGACATCGACGAATCTGGGAGACATGGAAAACATCGTGGATCCTTTCCAACTGAGGTGGAAACTCTAGCTGATATTCCACCTCAATGACTCGCCCCAACACTTCAAAGGGCCCAATGAACCTAGGAGAGAGCTTTATCCCCTTCTCGAACCTTCACTGCCCACGTCGAGGGGAAACCTTTTGGAACACATGGTCTCCAACCTCAAACTCTAAGGGCCTACTCCTACGATCGACATACGAATTATTCCTGTCTTGGGATTCCTTCATCCTCTCATGAACAAGATGAACCTTCTCCGTTGTGCTCTACACCACCACTGATCCTAGAACACCTACCTCCCCATTCTCGGTCCATAACATGGGCGAAAGACACGATCTCCTATACAAGGCTTCATATGGTGTCTTGACAACAGTAGAGTGATAGGTGTTATGGTAGGAAAACTCTAATAAGGTAAAATTTTGAGCCCATGATCCCCCAATATCCAAAACACATGCTTGTAGCATATCCAATAATGTATGGTTGGTTAGCCCTGTCCGCCCATCTGTTTGGGGGTGGAAAGCAGTGCTAAGACATAGTTGGGTGCCAAAAGCATATTGCAATACCTTCTAAACACATGAGGTAAACCGTGAATCCCTATTCTAGAATATGTACCTCAGAACTCCATGAAACCACACCACTTCATTCACATATCTCCATGATAAGGCATCCACAGCACTCGACTCCTTGATTGCCAGAAAGTGAGCTGATTTTGTCAGTCAGTCTACCACTACACTAATAGAATAGCAACCTCCTTGAACCCTGGGTAGTCCCCTGACTAAATCCATCGATATGTCATCCCACTTCAAATCGTGGTCATATAATGGTTGCAACAGACCTCATGTGACACGGTTTTTAGCCTTCAGTTGCTGACGTACCAACCACCATGCCACGAACTCCGCCACTGCCCATTTCATCTCGGGCCACCAAAACTTTTCCCTCAGTCCTTAGTACATCTTGGAAACTCAAGTGTGTACCACTAAATGTGAGTTATGGAACTTGCAATGATCAACCTCGTGCTTCATCTCTAGGAAAAACAAATCCCCTCGGAAAAGCATTTGATTCTGACCATCCTCTGACCACCATTCCAGAGCATTCCCTAGGTTAACCTAATCACGCATCACTTAACTCTCTATGTATCCCCACCAAGACTCCTCCACCTGCCGTAGTAGAAAAGACTACACTGTCATATGAAATAGAAAACCTCTACCACCATCATCCCTTACATGCAGGTGTAGGGAATCCCAATCCTCTATTGCCTTCAAAGCATCCCCAGATTCTTGAACAACTTCCCTCCATGACTTTCTGCTCAAGGCATCAGCCACAACGTTCCCCATACCTTTAGTGTAAGAGATATCGAAGTTGTAGTCCTGGAGAAACTCCACCCACCTTCGTTTTCGAATGATCAGGTCCCGCTGGGTAAAGATATGCCTTAGAATCTTGTGATCTGTGAATATGAAAAAGTACTCCTCGATGAGGTAATGATGCCTGAACTTCAATGTGAACACTACTACAGCAAGCTCTAGGTCATGGGTGGCATACTGATTCTCATGACGACAAAACTGCCTATACCCATAAGATTTCACTCCCGATTTCTACATCCGCACACACTCTAGGACTACTCCAGAAGCATCCCAAAATACCTCCATCAATAGCCATTCCTCTGGTAACCTCAGCATTGGGGCACTAACCAAATTCCCATTAAGATAACTGATGGCCTCCGAGAACTACTCAATCCACACGAAGGCCTGGTCCTTCCTGGTCAACACTGTCAAGGGAGTTGAAACTCTTGAGAAGTCAGGTAAAAAGCTCTGATAATAGCCTTCTAAACATAGGAAACTGTGAACATTCGTCACATTGATGGGAGCTTCCCATGAAACAACCGCTTCCTCCTTTGATAGATTAGATGCTAACCCTTGTTGAGACACCACATGTCCATGGAAATGCGATTCTCATGCCATGAACTTACACTTGGACAATTTCCCATAGAGCTGGTGATGTCAAAGGGTTTCAAAGACCATGTTGAGGTGATTAGTATGTTCCTCCTCTAATCATTATTAGATCAAAATGTCATCAATGAACACAATGACAAATCGGTCTAGAAACTCGTGGAAAACAGTGTTTATGAGTCCCATTAACATAGCAGGTGCATTTGTAACACCGAACGACCTGAAAAAAACCCAAACTGCCCATACCTACACCTGAAAGCAGTCTTTGGAATATCACTATCCTTTACCCTTACCTGGTGATACCCAGATCGTTGATCGATCATAGAGAACCAACATGCTCCCCTTAGCTAGTCAAAGAGATCGTCTATCCTCGAAATAGGGTAACGATTCTGGACAGTTACTTGATTCAGTAGTCTATGCACAGCCTGCGACCACCATCTACCTTCTTTGTGAACAAGACCGGAGCACCCCATGGAGACACACTGGGTAAGACAAATCCCTTCTTTATCAGATTGCCAATCTGGATCCACAACTCTTGCAGCTCAGAAGGCGCCCTCTGATAAGGAGCCATGGAATTTGGATGAGCACCTGGTTGAAAGACTATCTCGAACTCAAAGTCACATCAAGGGGGTAGAGTCACAACCTCCTCAAGAAAAATGTCTAGGAAATCTCTAAATACTCTCTGAACATCCATCATCTCAGCATCCACTAATTCTGCTGAAAGCTCTACCAACATAGGAAGAAGAGGCTCCACACGCCATCTCCCTGCCTCACAACTCCTCTCACCAACAAAATCCACATGTTGTTCATCCCCATCAGAGAACACGAGTCTTTTTTGGAAGTATTCGATAATAGAGTGCATAGAAAACAGCTAAACGATGCCTATGATGACATCATATGGCAGCATTTGTTGTATAAGAAGGTCCCCACTAGACAGATGTGGCCCCAACGTCAATCTACATCCTTGAAACACATCAAATAGATTTGTATGAACCCCAACTGGTGTACTCTACACCAAGGTCATGGAGAGTCTCTCTATGTCTAGGTTCAGTTCATGTGATAGACTAGGTGTAACAAAGGAGTGTGATAATCTTGAATTAAATAAGGCGTCATAAAGAGTGATAAATAAGCTGATCGTACCTCGAACGACTTTTGGCCCTGCTGGAACTGCTACCTCTGTGGCCTACAACTACCCACGCCCAGCTCCTCTACCTCTCAGTTGTCAGCCGCCTCCCCAACCACACCCTGGTCGAGGTCTTTGAGGAGAATCATGGGGCTAGCCTCCTACAGCAACGTCTACTCTCCGAGGAGCGGGAGGTCGTTGTCCCTACGGCTGCTACAGAAAGGGTCTGGCTAGAAACTGTTGCGGCTAAGGTGGGCGCTGAACTTCCCACCCACACTGTACTGCACTCTGTCCGGTCACTGATTCCAAAGGTGTGCACAACTTCCTGATATGAAGAACCATGGTCCTGGGCTCAGGAGTAAAGGGTGAGGACCAAAAGATTGAAACTAGAACTGCTGGGGCCTACTCCCCACAGGTCTAAACCTAGAAGGCCCTGACGCTGGAGGCCTGCTGCTGACAGTCATCCCCTTTGAAGAAATCCATTGGCTCCCCTCACACGGGACACCTCCCAACATGTGCATCATTTCTACAACTTCAGTCTTCCTCTAGATCTCCATGTATGTCCGTAGGTTGAAGGGAGTAACAACATATTGAAGAGATGGTCAGAGTGCCTCCTCAAAATGTCTCACCCGAGACTCCTCATCCAGAAAAAGGTTCGGCACAAAATAAAAAGTAGATCCTTGAACTTGATCATCAACTCCCTCACTGTCATGCTCCCCTACTGAAGGGAGAGTAGCTCCTGCCTCTTCTCCGCCTTCATCACGGAAGAGGGGAATTTCGCCCGGAACTCCGTCTCGAAGTCAGTCCACAAAATTTCAGCCTCCCTATTCTCCCCAAGATATAGAGTCCAACATTGACGGGCTGCTCCCTGTATCTAGCTTACAGCTAGAGGAACTCAGTACTCCATCAGATCCTGGATCAAGCTGAAAGCTATCACCAACTCCTATAGCCAGCCCTCTGTCTCCATGTCCAATGTACTGCCCTCGTATTTCCTAAGGGTCTTCCACTAAAAGGCACGAATAATCCTCTCCCACTGACTGTCCTCCTCTTCTCGGTTATCCCTCTGGTGATTAGCCAAGTCCAATTCCTGGGCCCCGATCGTCCGCACTACTTCTGGTCGTCGTACAGGTGTCATTACTGTAAGGTAAACAAGGAATGCCTATGCCTGATTAGTGTAGAATATTGATATTAAATTTTTCATAGACATATTATTCATTTTAAATCCCAAAAATACCCATGACACACAAGAACCCAAGTCATTATGATGCATGTACCTTTCCTAGGCTCCCTATCCTGCAATAATTGTAGACTCACTTGGTCGTTCGGTAGGCCCAGATTCATTGCATCAGATCACGGGGGGCCCAAGAATCTCATGTCCTAGCCGGTCTTTCCTGGCATAATTCACGCACCAAGATTTCCTAGCACTATTGCCCTACCATCCCATGAAATCCTCACTGTGCCTAACCCTGATCTCAATCATATATCCCAACCAGCCTCTATTACCATTCTATCATGAAAGGATTTCATGAAGATGAGAGAAGGTACAGTAGATTGCCAGACCCTTCCTTCATCTAGTTGAAGGAGAGATAATGACCCTTGAGACCCACCTTCAATAGGTCCCGGAGTGGTGACTAGCACCAAGGGTATAGAATCACACTCAAAATGGAAGGCATTACCCCTTTTTATAGGATCAAGGGATAATATAGTAAATACCAACAACACCAAAACTAAAGGTAAAAGTAAATCCAAAATCAAATCATTCCCATATGCTTGTCAAAAAGTAGAAACTACAAAAGTACAAGAAAATCCCAATGGAAAGTACTAGAAAAAGGAAAACAGTAACAACAATTGTCCCAACATCCGAGCTAGTAAAGTCCTGCATGATCCTTGATGTACTCCTTGAAACCTGAATGTAGTTTATATACATAGGGTGAGTGTACATGTTTACACAATAGGAATAACCAAGGGCTCTCGTGCACAAGTTGGGAGACATTCTTATGCCCCGTGAGAAAAAGATATAACCATATCACCTAACAAGGAAACTATCCACTCCAAACCATACCAAGTCACACTCCCCAAATAGCGAAAGTAAAGTAAAGTAATAGTAACAGAATATTAATATTTGGGAACCCCGCGCCAGTTTCGCACTGGTTATTTAGGAAATCCTACGTGTCAAACCACTAACCCCATCCTCACCACAGTCCCTCTTCCATTCCCCCACCCGCAGTCACCGGGGCAACAACAATCACACATCCCACCTGAAAACAACTTGGCTATCACCTCCACACATCCTGCACACACCTAGGTCTGAACAACTACTGCCACGCCCGAAGACACATGTGCCTCATCTCGAAGACACATGGGAAACAACCTTCCCGCACACACCTGGGCCAACCACCACCACGTACCCAGCCTAAAGGATATAGGGATATAATGGACCTTAGGCTGTCACAGACTACCTAAAGGATCTTGGGATTCTTGGGAAAGGGAGCATAAAATGAGCTAATAACCAGCCACTCATATGAGAGTTCGAAAAAACACCCTCCCCCATTGAATGTGGGTGTTCGGCACAAAGTTCTTAACATGGGTGGGGCACGATTAAGAAACATAAGAACTACAATTATATATATAGGTAACAAGCACTCATCCCATCCTAGGGTTTCCAAAACCAGCCCATACACAAGCACCCTTACTACTATTCATTCATATGAAGCATAACAGCCATAGTCGTATCACAAATCATTCCCAGAAAAATATACCACATTAAACCCATTCATGTTTTCATAATCATTCAATTCCATTTTTTTAAATTCTAAACTAACGGGAAACTAACAGGAATAACCACAATCCAGGGAAAGGAAAACAGCCAAACCGCAAATTAAGCATTCACACCCGGTTCTCTTGTAATGTCACAACAACAAAAAGTGATATGTGAGATTTGTCGAAGTATTGGAACTAAACCAAACACCACCATACAACCCCACACGGCATAAGATCCAAAATCCAACATCTTCACCAAAATAGAGGATCCCATCCCCATCCACGTCACTTACAAAGAATCAACCGTCAACACAACCAGAACAGAGCATGGGGGTTTTCAAAATTTTAATATGCCATTCATTCAGTTTCATATTTCTGTTTGGTTTACCTCGGTGATCAGACAAGGATTTGTATTCACTCTTCATCCATTTAATCAACCAATTTTACTTGATTAACTAGTTTCCATGTTACACCCATTCAATCACATAAATATCCAGAAAAACAGAGGATCATTAGTGCATAAGAGAAGACCACCAACAACCATGATTTTCAGTGGGCATAAGCCCGTACAATTCACAACACATAATACAGGATAAAGAGTACATCAGAATCATCGAGAATACCCCCATTCAACCTTTAATTCTTTTTATTATCTTCATTAAGGATATGTTTCATCCATCCCTGTAGAAATAGTATCATAACTACCCCGCATGATACACACTAAGGAGAGACGAATGAAAATCTCTACATGAATGATCAAATATCGATGATTATCTCGTGGTGCCAAAAACTGAGGATGAACGACTAGTAGGGGAGGAACTCGAAAGATTATAAGAATTAGTAGGAAAGGATCCAGCACAGGCGCACCACTCACCTCTAGAAGGGGGACTCCAAACTCACCATGGAAAATTACGAAAGGAGACGTGGCAGGAAGAAAGAATTCATGTGTTATAAAATGGTGATATCTTGACATTACGGGGCATGAGGATCTTGAGTAGCATTAAAGGTGGATCTTGGTTTCCCCACATGGTTAGACAGTTACGGAAGATGGAAGTAATTTTTTATTTAATAATTCTCATTTGAGGAGTGTCCCAAATAGTTTTTCATTAAAGGATTTCATTTAAGAGAGGAAAACAGTTTCATTGAGAGTCTCCCCAATTCTAGGGGATTTAAAACGTTGTTTATGGCAATGAAAATGGATTTGAACCACATTAAAAGGGTTAAAAGACTTAAAAGTAGTGTTATGGGAAAAACTGGGGAAGGAAAAACATGACAGCCCTATGTGGCTGATTGGTGAGATAGATAGTTGAAACTGATCGATAGAGTGGATCAGGTGAAACTAATCCCCTGAAACTGATGGGGAGAAGCTAATCCTGTGAAGCTGATCCTGTGAAGCTGATCCTGTGAAGATGATCTACAAAACTGATCTTTGAAACTGATTAGGTGAAACTAATCTGTGAAACCGATTTGGTGAAACTGATATGTGAGACCGATTTGGTGAAACCGATCTGTGACACCGATTTGGTGAAACCATTATGTGAAACCGATTTGGTGAAACCGATATGTGAAACCGATTTGGTGAAAATGATCTCTGAAATGGATTTGGTGAAACCGATATGTGAAACTGAATTGGTGAAACCGATCTATGAATGAGATTTGGTGAAACAGATCTGTGAAACCGATTTGGTGAAACAGATCTGTGAAACCGATTTGGTGAAACCGATATGTGAAACCGATTTGGTGAAACAGATCTGTAAAACATATTTGGTGAATCTGATCTGTGAAACTGATTTGGTGAAACCGATATGTGAAAACGAACTATGAAACAAATTTGGTGAAATGGATCTATGAAACAGATCTGTGAAGCTGATCTGTGAAGCTGATCAATGGAGATGATAAGTGGAGCTGATAAGTGGAGCTGATCAGTGAAGCTCATCAGTGGATCTGATCTATGGTGGTGATCTGTGAAGCTCATTAGTGCAGCTGATCAGTGGAGAAGATCAGTGAAGCTGATCAGTTGAGCTGATTAGTGCCGCTGATCAGTGGTGCTAATTAGAGGAGCTGATTTGTGGAGCTGATGGGTGGGATAGATCGATGAGTCCAGGACACCCCAACACTTAGAATTTCAGCATGTAATTGACCAGGAGCTTCGGGGCCATTACACTATTGTTATAAGAAAACAATACCAGAGATAATTATTGATCTCACATTGATTGAAAGTCAAGTGAGCAAGATCTCAACATGTCTTCTAAGGTTCGAATAGTCTGTTCTGATTGTCCATCAGTTTGAGGGTGGTAGGAAACACTCAAATGAAGTTCAGTATCCAGGTCCTTCTAAAGACATTTCCATAATCATCATTTAAAATAGTTATGATGATTAGAAACAATTGTTAGGGGTACACCATGGAGTCTTAAAACTTCATTAATATAAATTCTTGTTAACTGTTGAAGTGGTAAATATTCTCTTATAGCAAAAGAATGTGCTGAATTGGTAAGACGATCAACAATGACCCATATTGCATCGTTCCTTCTCAGTGTCTTTGGTATCCCCATGAAAAAATCTATCATAATATTATAACATTTACACTCTAGTATTGGTAGAGGTTGCATGGCCCATCCATGTTGTTTCCTTCCTACATTCACTTGTCGATATACTATACATCGTGACACAAAATCAGAAATATTCCTCTTCATGTTTTCCCACAAAAAAAATATCCTTAAAGTACCTATACATCTTAGTGCTACCATGGTGTAAATAGAAATTGTATTTATGATCATCATCCAACAATTCCTTTTTCTAATCAGATATGTTTGGAACACAAATTCTCTTCCAAATTTTCAAAAACTCTTCTTCATATATAAATTCTCTCAATCTCCCATCATTCACAGCGTTAATTTTCTTTTGAAGCTCCTCATCATCAGTCTGAGAAATTTTTACCCTTTTTAGAAAAGATGGTTTGGAAACCATATGAAAAATTATTGATGTTTGACATTCCATGGTTATTCCCATATCCATTTTCACTTGATCCCTATAAATAAGATCCCTTTGAACTTTCTTCTTGTACAAAACTCCATGATCCTTTCTGTTAAAAGAAACAACCACCTATTTTTCCTTCCCTGGGAGGTAGTTTATGGTGCAATCATAATCCTTGACTAGTTCAAGACATCAAATTTTCCTTATGGTGGGTTCTTTTTGTGAGAAAATTTACTTCAAACTGTTGTGATTTACATATATCTCAAAATTTTCACCATAGAGATAATGTCTCTATATCTTCAATGAAATTATTATAGATGCTAACTCAAGATGATGAGTATGATAGTTCTTCTCATGAATTTTTTGTTGCTGTGATTCATAGGGAATAACTCTATCATTCTGCATAAGGACACAACCTATTCCTTTCATTAGATCATTTTTTATGAATAACAAACCCATCATTCCATGTTGGCAGATTCATGATAAGAGCATTGAATAATATTCTCTTGAGTTATTCAAAACATTCTTCACACTTTTTTTCAAAAACATTTAACCCCATTACATGTGATCTTTGTTAATGGGTTAGCCAACCGTACAAAATTATTGACGAAATGTCGATAATAACCTGTTAAAACAATAAAGCTGCGTACCTCAGATATACTTGTCAGTGTAGAACATTTTGGGATTTCCTTGTTTTTTGAAGGATCAATAGAGATTCCATCCCTAGAGACAATATATCCATGAAAAGAAATCTCCTAAAGATAGAATTCATGCTTGCTAAATTGCTGATATAATTCTTTTCTTCTAAGAGTCTTTAGAATAATGAACAAGTGATTTTTATGATCTTCGTAGCATTTGGAGTATTCCATGATATCATCAATAAACACAACTACCAATTCATCAAGATATTTGTTGAAATATCTATTCATTAGATCCATGAAGACATAGGTTACATTATTCAATCTAAAAGGAATTAATGAAAAATCATTATGTCCATACCTGGTTCGAAATTCTATTTTCAAAATGTATTCCTTCTTCACAAACAACTGATGATATCTAGATCGAAGCTCCATATTTGAAAAGTATTAATCTTCATGAAGTTGGTCGAATAAATCATCAATTTAAGGTAGGGGATACTTGTTTTTTATTGTTATAGCCTTGATATCACATTAGTTAATGCACAACAACATTGATCCATATTTCTTCTTAACAAAAACAACAGGGGATCCACATGGGGAAGCTCTAGGTGGAATAAGTCTTTAATTACTCAATTCCTCTATTTGTATCTTTAGTTACACTAATTACTCAGAGTTCATTATATAAGGGGTCTTCAATATGGGCCTTGAACCAGTAATTAAGTCAATGGAAAACACAATTTCTCATTCTGGAGGATGTCCAGGTAAATCTTCTAGAAACACAACAACATATTCTTGCACGATAGGTGCATCCTCTATTTGGAAATTCTATTCCTGACCCACTATTATTTCATTCTCTTCCTCCCCAATAATTGAATTTAGTTGAGCAACTAGGGGTGGATCTAGATAAGAATTATTTGGTGACATTTCTTCTCTAAAGATAAGGTGTTCTTTAGCATCATCATAAAAAATTGTAACCTCCTTCTTCTTACAATAAATCGTCGCATCATGTTCTGAATGCCAATCAATACTGAGGATTATCTCAAATTCAATCATGGGTATGATTATGAGATCAACAGAAAAAATAACATTTATACGCCTTAATGAGAACTTATTCACAAAAAATCGTTGCAATGATACATCCCTTAGGTGTTTTAACTGATAAATCCATTGTTAAGTCAAATTGAAAATATAAAATTTTCGTAGAAAACTGGGAAGATATCAAACAATTCGATGATCCAGAATCAAATAAAGAATTGGACAATCTTGAGTAAACCATTAAATTACCTGCCACCACGTCTTTCAATGATTCAAACTCAATAGTAGTTATCGCATAAACATAGCCTTGATCCCTTGGCCTTATATAAAGAAATATTCCCTGGCACATAGGACATTCATTTTCATAATTTCCATTTTCTCTACAATTGAAGCATTCAACATTGACAAAATCTTTCTTCCAATTGCAATCATGAGCTTGGTGTCCTTTTTCACCACACATGTAATAGACTCTCATTCCCTTTAGTAAAGTATCGGGGTGTTTCTTCCAACATTTACTGTTGGATAGATATTTATCTTTTCTCGTCTTCCCCTTATTTCAATTTCTAGAGTGTTTAGCAGATCTCTTCTTCTCTTGCATTGCTTTAAAGTTATATGACTTAGAGAATTCCCTATCTGTCAATATAGCACAAGAGACAATATCTTCGTATGATGAGAAGGATTTTGAGACTAATGATCGATGGAGAAATGGTTTTAACCAATAAATGAAATGATCAATATTACATCTTGGGTACATATATAATCCGCAGCATGCCTTAATAACCTTGAAATGTTATCCTCATATTTTGTGACATTCAGAATCCACCTTTTGTTTTAGAGTCGATAATTTCCTTTCCATATCCGCTCGATGGTCATGAGAAAAATATTTTTCTTTGAAAATCACTTTAAACTCCCTCCATAACATATTTTATACTTCATCATATGCCCTTGTGTTTTGAATAAATGACCACCATTGATCAGCATCTCCAGTGAGGTAGTAAACTTCTATGAAAATATTTTCCCTTTCACTACTCTCCAAGGCATTGAATATTTTTCCTAATGAATTTATACTTTGGTTAACTAATAATGGATTTGTAGACCCATTTATTTTTTGTGGTTGTTGCCTCATGAAGTAGTCTAACATTTTTCTTTCGCATTGATGATCAGGGTGCTCCATATGGGAAAGGATATTGTTCATAACCTGAATGAGTTGTCCAATTATGGTGATAAGTTGATCAACACCAGTTGTATCACCAAATCCACTATAATTATCTTGAGTAGGAGGTAAATAACTAAATGGAGTACGTGCATTGATATGGTTTCCATTTCATCCACTAGGCGCCATTTCTGTATAATTTCGTAAACTAAATTAGTTTATGAATCAAAATACATAATTTCAAACTCATAACAAACTTAACATAAATTAAAAAATTCATGTATATAATCCATAATCATAAAAAAATGTTTTCATGAGGAAGTATATACTCATAAATCCTTCATAATGGTTTTTAAAGAAAATGTGGATTATAATAAGCATATCCCCCAGGAGTGTCAAAACCAAGAGTGCAGCAAGGTCCATTGTCTTGCACCCGTTTCTGTTCGAGTCTTGCTCAAAAAGGTGTTTTCAGGTTTTACCCCTAGGAACAACAATTCCAGATCCACAATTACCAGCTTGTATACATAAAGGGATTTATTTTCTTGATTACTGACAAAATCTCTTAAATACCAAAATTCTAGGATGTTTTTCTATACTAATCCTCAAAGTCTATCATAGGATAATGTGTTGTAATCAGAGTTTTCCAAAATCTTGTTTCCTAGGATTGTACTAAAAATCCTCTGATACCAACTATAATTCCCTGACCATATTTTTCAAGAGTCGATGTATTATTACATAACATTTTCTTGATCACAAAAGATCAATTCTGGAAGGACCGATTTGTTTAGTAGCCTTGGAAATTAAAGATAAAATCATAAGTTTTACATTACTTTGTCTGATGAAAAACTGCAACAAAACAGTCTCCATAGGCCAAAATCATATCCATTTGACAATCCCTACTGGTCAATCATAATATACTTCTTCACATCCTAGGAAAAATGAAACATAGAAAGGGGTAAGCTCAGATGCTCAGTAAGGATAACAATATACAGAAAACTTTCATAAATAATCATAAACATTTAAGGAAATGTAAGACTAAAACAAAAGCCCTTTAAACTTGAATGCCAGAATAATATGGCAAGGATAAAATCAAATAATTCCATTTAATTATTCAAATGTATATTCTACTAGTCTAATAATCACATGAAATATCAATAGCCACTTTCATAATGATGGAATGCATATTGCTAGACATCATAACCACATAGTCAAGGCCATGTGCCATGACTAAAAATAATATTTTTTCAAGGCCTTGTTCCAAGACACTATTCTGTCTTATGAGACCTAACAATGAATTGAGGAGCTATAGCAGGCTCCACCATTCACTTACTAAGTCCAATTCATTCTTAATATGAAAAGTTTTAAACATAACATAAACATTCGTATTAAAACTAGCATAAGGAATATCAATACATAATCCATAAAACATGAATGTTTTAAAAATAACACATCCACAGTCAAATATATCAAAAAACCTTCAATACAATATCGATGTTTGGTATCATAATAAATCAACTTCAAATAGACATAAAATACATCAATGTATGTTGACATTGATGAAATCAAAACCGTTTTTAGAGAAATATCTCTTTCTATTTTGAAATAATTTTAAAGTCATTTAATTATAAACGAAAACATTTATTTTGGAAATATTAATTTAATATTGTAAGAAAAGATTTGATTCTATTATTACGATGGAAAATATCTACACCGACTGTATAAGATAAAAAACATTCTTACATTAATTTTGTTGAGAAGGTCATAAGGTACCTTGTTTGGAAAATGATGTAAAGATTCTTTTCAACCAATTTATAAAAAGTCAAAAAACTGTATAAATAAAATTAACCAATATTCTGGTAAATAGTAAAAATTATTTGGAATATATTTTTAATAAACATGGATGTGGATGATGAAGAGGTCCCAGTAGATACTTACATAAAAACAAACTTAGATAATAAAGAGACTGTGAAATTAAACCTTACCTTGTACATTTCCTAGGTATAGGGTATGTTAAAATTCCGTATAATGGTGAAATAATTGTTATTAAATTATATAAGAACCATATAATTTAATATGATATCATATATGATCTTCCAACATTGATTTGATAAAGATATTTCAGTAGTATCATCATTTCGGTTGTTAACTGATTCATTTTCCTTTATATGCTTAGTTATGTAAGAAATGATTGTTATGGATAAAGCGTGTTTGATTAATATCCAGAATGATATTAAGTTATTTAAATATTATTTTTATTTATCACATTAAAATTATTCTTGAATTATTACTATGGGGAATTAATGTCATCGCGTTCGTGGAGACAGTAATCTGTATGTATGCATGAGCGACAATATCATTATTTTGTTACTAAAATCATTATAAATGGATGGTATATCATATATAAATATTAATTATCATTTATATATATTATTTAAATAAATTATACATCTTTATTATACCCATCCAAATAATAATGTTTTGAATAACAACTATACCACGACGTGGAGACGGTAAGCCGTACATACGCATGTATGGTGACATGTTATTCATAGGATGGATAACATAATGAATATGTTTGTAACATTTTTATAATAAAATAATAGTATATAGAACATACTGGATTTATTATTTTATAATTGAAAAAACAAAGAAATTGGATGTGGAAGAAGAAAATAACTTGGAAGAGGTGGTGAGATATTTACCTCTTCTTGAGGTTTTTCCTTTTGATTTCATCAAAAGGGCTCCTTAGGTTGGCTTTCTGATAAGACTATGGACTATAGGATGAAGTGAGGACAGTGGAGAGGATATTTGGGAAGGGGTTGGCTGATCTAAATATCTTTGAAGTTGTTAATTTTAGAGAAGGGGAAGTTACCTTTTAGAAGAGGGGTGAGGGGCACCTTAGGTAAGATTGAAATATTATTTTATAATAAAATCATGTTCGACTTCTAATGTCTCAAAAATAAATTATTTAATTTATAAGGAGGGATGAGTCTAAAACCACTGAACCAATTGTTTTTAGATAGGTTTGGGTCACTATAATAATGTTATCTTTTAGATTTAACTCTTAGTTAAATAGTTTGACATTTATCTTGTATCTTTTGTATTATTATATTATATGGTTAATAACCAAACAATAAACTTCCAAGAGAATGAAAATTGTCTCATTAATGAAATATATAATATTATTTAATCCTTTTTGCTGAACATTATATATTTAGGAATAGAATAACAATTAATAAAATAATATTTGATCTATAAACTCTTTTATGTCAAATTTGACACTATTTGGTATTTTGTTTTTTCTAAAGTTATAATAGCATTATTACATCAAAAAAATTCATTTAATAATCCCTAACATTTCATGTTAACCTATAAAATTAGTTTAATTCTCAAAAAGTATGAAATTACATTTATTTTGGTATTTATAATATCAATTATTTTAATATTTCATTAATAAGGTAATTTCTGCATCATCACTTGTCATAAATAAATTAAATTATTTAATGTATAATAGTTATAAATAAAATTTCCTTATGTAGGAAATATGTTTTTCATTATAACAAATATTTATAGTCGAATTTATCTTATGTATACCCCCATATTAAAAATGGATTAGTTATTAAACTTTGATTTTGACACTTTTAACTCTTCTTTGAATTAAATAATAATAAATGTCCAAATCTAATCCAAGTGGACATAAAGGATAATATTTTTTTCGTAAGGTTTTTTTTGGTCTAATTACACTTTTCAAATAGAATTATTATAGGTTTAATGGGAATAATAATATCATTTTACCCTTAATTTCCCTATTTACTTTTAACAGTGGTAAATAAAAATAAAAAAGTTACTATTCACCAAAAATTATTTTAATCTTATTGAACCAAAATTTACTTACTAATATCAACCTTGGCTCTCAGATTTTTTAAATTCAACTCAAAGAAGTGGTAAAATTATGTTTTATACAAATTCAAAAATGCTCTTAGGAGGTGGGTAAAAGACTGCAAAAAGTTCAATGCAATTTATACATATATAATTATTATAAATATAATGAAATGAATTACATTGAACTTATATACGTATTATGTATCTATTTTGACATAAAATATATTTAAATAATATAAATAATTATTTAAATAAAAAGTCATTTTTGAACAACAACACAATGTTTTCACTATTCATCAAAATTTGAATGTTTTCAGAAATATACAAAAAATTCACCCTAAGCTAATTTAAATATTCCGAACCCAAAAAGGAAGTCCATTTTGAAAGATAAAATTGATATAATTTCAAAAATTGGGTATTACTATTCATAACGGCTAGTTTGATTGGTTGTGGTGTGTTTGAACTCGATGTTTCCTACAACACAAGCCATTGTATTATTAAAAGAGAAACATACCGTGGAATCTTGGGATGTTACATCAAAACCACGAACTGGTAGCTCCCCAAACACTATCCACAACAACAGAGAACGACATAACCTTCCCTATAATTCCTCAAATACATCAATTCTGATGGAAGACTGATAGATATTATTATAAGAAAACTCTACTTCATATAGGTGTCATAACATAGATCCACAAAATTATAAGACACATGTCCATAATATATCCTCCAATGTATGTATAGTATTTTATGTATGCTCATATATATAATTGTGTAAAGAATATATAACACATAACTAGGTTCCAAAAGCATGTTGTAATCCACTTCAAACTCATGAGGTAAACCACACATCCTAATAAGAGATAATGGTCCTCAGAACTGTATGAAACATCACCTCTTCATCAACATATATCTTGGACAAGGAATACACTATTCCTAATCCCTTAATCAGTAGGAAGTCAGATGATTTTCCAAATTTTCCATTATCACATACAATGCATCATATAATCCTTAGCATATAGGTATCACTGGGGAAAAATCCATTGAGATGTCATCACACTACAACTTGGGGACATCCACGGGGTGAAACATACCATCAAGAACATGATGCTCTGCCATCACCTATTAGAAAACTGAACACATTTTTACAATCTCACCCACCACCCATTTCATCCCGAGCCTCCAAAACTACATTGTGGAATAACATATGGTTCCGACCATCTTCTGACCATCCCTCCAGAGGATGGCCATTGCAAGACGGTCATGAAACACCTCCGCCTATGATTCTCCCCATAGAGACCCATCCACCTGCTTTATTAGAGAATGCCAAATAATCATCTGAAACAAAAATCCTCTACCACCTTCCACTCTTGAATATAATTGCAAGGATACCAACTCATAAAACACCTTCCAAGATTCTTAATACACTCACACAACCTCATTTTGTGACTTACTACTCAAAGCATCGACAAATACATTTCCCTTTCATGTGTTGTTGGATATATCAAAATCATTGTCCTGAAGAAACTCCTTCCACGATCTTTGACTCTTGTTTATATCTCATTGGGAAATGATATAACTCATGGTCTTGTGATATGTAAAGACTGCAATGAAATTGGATTTTGTGCCCTAGAACCAAAGTATTTTGTACTTTATGATAACTTATACAAATTGTTTTAAACATTACGAAAATCCTTATCACATCAGCAATGTTATTTTATGTATCATTGAATGTTATTATTTCTTAGGAGTAAGTGTCCCACCAAAAGAAAATAGAAAATACCTACAATAATGAAAACACCGATGTTTTATGAAACTATTCATTAATATATGTTCCACACCTGGATGATATCATTTTAGAGACAAAAAAGATACAGACTATCATGGGTGGAGAATCCTAGGACATTGAGGAACATCATCATGTTGTACACACTTGGTAATGAGTAGGATGATATTATGTAAACAAGACCAACTAGTAGGAAATCTGCCTTTCTATGTGTCATTGGATGTTCTATTCTACAGAAAAGGTTATTCTTCCATAGACATTAATATTAATATTAATGAGTATAATGAGTTCTGTAGTCACGTTTTTTTTATGAAAACCGTGATGACATATATTTGCGGTGAGGTAGGATATGTTGGGAGTATCACGAGTAATATTGAATTAATGAATAATCTGAGAATGGACTTATCCATTCTTTTCATTAATGGAAGGTAATATATCAGGCCCATTGATGTAAATGATATATCCTAAATAAATCCACAGACAAGGTGATAAATAGCCATGTTCTATTTCTGAAAATTCAATGAATGGGATATAGAGAATATATGTTGATCACACTAGTATGCAACCTGGTCTTTTAGATATATTGTAATAGAGGGATTATAATACATGGTATGTGTTTGTATGAGGCGACACATTATTTTTTCATTATCTTATTTCTCTATGGGTTTCTGGGCATGTTACTATAATATATCCGTGGAGTTTAGGATCCTCTGCTTAATTCCTCTATAAAAGAGTCCTAGAGGGTCACAAAATAAGTTTATCTAGTATCTCAGTTAAATAATTTTTTATTTAACTAGTCGAATAAATATAATTCCTGGTTATGGTTTATTAATTATTCATGTATTCATGATCACATTTATTCTATCAATAATTATTATATATAATATAATATGGGATGAATAATTAACAAATATTCATTTTCTTTTTGGTGAATATAATATATATTTATTTATCGGTGAATAATGTAGTGATATTTATTTAATAAATAAATACCCACTATTCCAAGAAAAATAAATATTCAAGATGATTAGGGGATAGTGTTTAATTATCCACTATGAAATACAAATATTTCATATTAATGGATTAAATATTATTTAATTATAACTCACAGGTTAGGCAGATGTTAGGAAATAAAAAAGTTTCTATTATTATTTGACATGGGAGTTTCTTTAGGATTAATGAAATAATTAAAGGCACTTCTGAAAACTACTTTATTATTACCCTAGGGAAATAAATTTCATTTAATATTATTCACTCATCGTCCAAAATATAGGCAGGTAAGTGTGGTGTTGAATTAATTGTAGAACTGTTATCATGCCTAGAGAGTTCATCCCTCTCTAAGAATGCTCACAAGAATGAGGGAGATCCTCCTCCATTAGATAAAAGATTACTCTTTGGAAAATGTATTCAAGCTGACCGAAGGTGGAAATCACATGAATAATGATATTTTATGGTAGCACTCAGAGACTCCTTCATCGACGTCCATAGATATGTGGAACACATGTGTATCACTACTAGTGAAGATATACCCTTTATCACTACACGAAATGATGGTGCACCTTTAGATCATTGTCCAGCCACAACAATGAAGAATTAATCACCCATAAGATAATTATTATTTAATTAAATTAATTATAAACAATACAAGTTGATCTTATCTCTTGGTTCTAGGTTTCTATTCTTATTTTTCTAAATCCTTGATACAATTCTATCGATTCTGAAGTACATCGTTTAAATGATCATCGATTGTGGACAAATTAAAGTTGGTAACTATCCCTCTAACTCTTCTACAACACCCAGAATCTATAAGTAGTATCATTGGGAGGAATATTATTATTTATAATTAAATACATATTTTTTTGATGATTTGTGAATCAATAATTTAGTTTTTCAATTCAACTATATTCATTAATTTTAATCTTAATACTGATATTTGTTCTTCAACTATATATTTATGCAAATCTAACTGAACGGTTTTAGTTTTTTATTAAAATTAAATTGAGGAACGCATCCTGTGGTCCCAAGGTTTATGTCTAAGTAGCAGATATGTACATGTCTTGTAGTTGGATCTACAATACATGTAGTTAGGTTCAATGATTTGGGAGTTGTTTTAAAATTACTCAATCCATGTGCATTTATCACACATGGTGTAGTTATTTCATACACTGGGTGTTGAACAGCACAGACTGGGGCATGGTTAGTTGGACTACATGTCATGTGGCCCACTAGAAATGTCTTGTATTCCCTTTCAGTTCTGGATCGGGTTGTGCATTCCATTCACGACCTACCCGATTAGTGACCATATAACAAAGATTCAACACAATGTGTGACCCACTAAAAACACAGTTTAGTCCATGATTTAATATGCATGTCTTGTAGGCTGAGTCCTAAGGAATGTACTTTGAATACACCGTTAATAATGTACACTCCTTGTAGATCAGATCAACAGGCATTTTAATTTTACCTGTTATTCATATTTAAAATTCATTAAATTATGAAACCCTTGATACATGTACTTGTGTGTGGGCGTAATGTCAGCACAATCCCTATGATTTGATTTGATATATATATATATATATATTAACATTTTTATAATATTATATACCTAAACATCATGTATGAGTTGTATTATAGTTATTATTATATGTCCACACTATATGTCACAAATAATAACAAGTATAGAAGTATAATACTTGTTGTGTAGTTTTAGATGAGTATTCACTAGGTTACCTCCATGGTATATTCTATGTTCATAGTTAATTTTAAATCAAGTTAATGATTTTTTTTTAAAAAATTATAATGGATGAGAATCTCAAATAAATTTAGAATAGATTTATGATAAAAGGATTGACTAATTAATGATAATAATTAATCAATTTGAGTATGATTTATCATAAATAATAATGATTAAATAATTTAATTCTAGTTTTATGAAATGATTAATTTTTTTCATGCATATGTATGATCATTAGCTAAACCATAAATTTTTGTATGATTAGTTTCGTTTAATTTATTATTAAATTAAATTGCTGGAATGTATACTACATCATCTCATTAATATGTAGGTAATACATGCCCATGGTATAATATATTTAATCGCCTTTTTATCAATAACCTACATGTGAGTAATAGAATATGTGAAGGTTGGGGCTCCAGAGCTAGTTGATGATGTTCAAATTAGGATCTGATGTGAATCCAATCGAAGGAGATAAAAATAATGAATGATTAAAATATGTCAACACAAACCATAAATGGTTCATGGTGTTTCTCCCATATTCAAATGGTTAGTTTGTTAACTTCTAGATAAACTAACCATTATAAGAATATCATGATCATTGCCATTGTTTTAATTATATCTGTTGAATTGTAATTTCATTATGGATGTTTTGTCATGATCACATTATTTATTAATTAACAATCATGTAATATGGAAGGATAATAAACTATCTTATGCATAAATATATTCCAAATACATGTTTAATAACTTATGTTATAAAAATAGATATTAAAAACCCTTTTGTAATGATAATAATTTTCAAGTTACACATATAGGATAAAATACCTCAACAATATATTATGTTTATCTAACAATCCATTACATCGGTTAGAATTGAACCACGTGAAAAATTTATAGACGATCCAATGATGGGGTGCTTTCAATTATCGTAGAATTTTAATTGGAGGTTTTTGGTTTAATTAAATTGGTCAACGTCAGGGGTTTACTACTAATGTATTACATAGTGTAACTGAGAGAAAACGTTTGAGGAAATAAAAATAAATTGTTTCATGATTGGGGAGTCTACTCAATAGTTCATGTAACAATGAGTTAATGGGGTTTGGATTTGGATTTCCTACCTAGAACATTTCATTTTTGTGGAAAAACTAATGTTTGGGTAGTGAGAAGGGGAATATGAATCCATTCAACAATAATTTCTATGAAATTGATTATTACTAAGCCAATGGTGGGGGCTATTGGGTTTCGATAAAATAGTGGGAGACTAATAAATATAATATTTATTTATTTTCCAAAATTTTACCTGATAGAGTTGTAAAATTCAACAAATCTTATTTATAGAAATAGAATAAAAATGAAATCAAACATATCATTTTGATCCATACTCCAGAAGGGATACTATGTCACTAGAACTAATTTCCAAGTGTGGAATGGGAATCTATGGGTCATCCTTCTCCATGAAAGGAAAAAACATGTGCTTGAAGAACCATTAACAGTTTCTCTTATAAATGATGTTAGTGATCAAGAGATATCACTGTAAGATAAACATATGAATAATTATATGGATGTTTATGGATTTATTCCATCATCCATGTCTAATTAGCTCTTGAATAAACATTATGAAATAGATTCTTATAGAATGATGTCTCGCCTTCAGGATCTATATAAACAAATGATGAGACAAGAGCGGTAAGAGATATCCAATGTTTTGTTCCTAACTATTAATAGAGAATCTGCGATAGTGGGGTAGCATTTAGTCAACATTATTGGCTACATTGAGTGTCTTTACATCATAAGTAATAAATTCTCAAAGGATTTGCGTACACATATCATATATTCATCACATCCCATGACCTTATATAGTTTTATTATATATTAAAATATGAGAAATAATGGGAATAGTCTATCATAACATTTGAACATGATTTACCAAGTGGATAAGGACATGGGGTGTAAAACCCCCACAATCCTTAAGTGAATAAGAAGTGGAAGGACAAGGAAATTAGGCCTAAGACATATAAATTGCCTAAATCCCTAGATCACCGTCTTACCAAGAAGACCATGATCTAATATTAGGGAATGTAAAATGAGGTAGTATGCCTTT
This sequence comes from Viscum album, assembly GCA_963277665.1. Taxonomy (NCBI): domain Eukaryota; kingdom Viridiplantae; phylum Streptophyta; class Magnoliopsida; order Santalales; family Viscaceae; genus Viscum; species Viscum album. Next base: position 1,175,490,073 of record OY728120.1, read on the forward strand.
CATGTTTCAAGCCAAACTACTGGAAAAGGAAAGGGGAATCCAATGGTTTGTTCATTATCAAGAGAAATCATTCCATTAATATATATTGGGTATTATCTATAGCTTGTGGTGCTCAAATCTATATTCAAATGCATGAACAAAGTATATTTAAGAAAATTTCTAGAGGAGAGTTGGATCAATGAGTTGCTAATGATTTCAGGTTGGGTGCTCATTCCACTGGTGACTAACAATTTTCATTTCCATAGAGAATGATTTTTGTTATACATGATTTTTATTATGTACCTATTATTATGAAAAACATAATTTTTTGAAATGTTTTGATACAGATGGGATTATTTTCATCTTCGTGAATAAAAAAACATTCTTTTATAAGAAAAAAAATTTAGTGTATGGAAAATTTAAATAACGGTTTGTATGTATTAAATTATAAAACCATGTTTTGGAAATCGATAATGAATCCGGTTCAAACGACACATATTAAACAATGTTGTGGAATCCCAAACTTGTCCATGTAAATGAGAAGTGTTTGAAAAATCTCTGTCAAGATGGCTATTAAGATACTTCTGAGATAAATCCACATTATAGATGACATACATTTTTACAAGTTAAAATGTTCCAATCGTCATTGGGTGGGCTGGTTGAATGGGCTACAAGGCTTCTATGATTGGTACACACAAATTTTTATGAACCATTTATAGTAGATTAAAGGGATGGATATTCATATATCATAACATTTTCTGATGACTTGAGTAGATATAGATATATTTACAAGATGAGGAATAAGTCAGAGTCCTTTGATAAATTCAAGGAATTCATGAATGAAGTAGGGAATCATCTTGGAATGAATATAAAAAAGAATTGATTCGATAAAGGAGGAGAATATGATAAACAATAATTAATAAAAATTTACTGGAGTTTGGTGTTCTATAGAAACTAACTCCAACATATACACCACAATGGAATAGTGTTAGTGAATGGAGAATCCATAACATATTGGTCATTGTATGGTTGATGATGAATCATGAAGATCTTCTATTATACTTTTGGGGATATGAATTTCCTATTGAATTATACAAATTATACTGAGTAAAAACTAATGTGGAAAATGGAATTCCCATTAAGCTATGATGTGGATAGAAACCCATTTTATTCCATATATTTTTTTTGGTATGACAGTAATTTTTTAAGGATATCTCAGGAAAAAAATCTAGAACCCTGGAGAACAATGTTTATCTTTGTAGGGTATCCCATGGAAGCAATGAGATACTACCAATAACACCCCTCATATATGAAAGGTATTGTTTATATACCATTTTTTTCCTTGAGAGGGGGAAATAATCAAAAAAGATAGTAGGAGAATGGTTATATTTGATTAGGATGATTCCCAATATACATAAGAGTTGGTAAAAGAACCAATTCCACATGTCCCCATGGAAAAAGTACTTCCTAAAAAACAAGAATGACATATGATTGTATGAAATGTAAGGGAACCATAGATATATGGTTTTCTAATCACCAATGATGGTGACACATTATTGGTGGAAAATGTTGAACATATCTCCTACCATGATGAATTATAAAAATCAGAACCTATAATATGTCTAGAAATTAGGCATTCTGAGGTGGATTCCATGTATCAAAACAAATTTTTGGGTTCTGGTTGATGTTCCAGTTGTTGTAAATCTTATTGGGTGTAAATTAGTATTCATGTGGAAAAATTATATGGAAGGTAATGCAAGTATCTATAATATAAGTCATGTGGATAAAGGGTTTAAACAATGTCAATGAATTGATTTTGGTGAAACCATTTCTCCATTTTCCACTTATAAAACCATCATTATTATAATTTTTTAAAAAAATACACTGAAAATGACATTTGGGAGAGGGATTTCTAACACATTCCTTAACAAGAACATTCATGAAGAATTATATATGATAGAAGAAGAAGGTTTTCTGAAATAAGTTGATGCAAAATGGATTTGAAAGTTGCACATATTCATTTATGGATTGAATCAAGCATTTATTCCATTGAAAATTTAATTTTAAAACTCCATAAACGAATTTTATTTCAGTGATATTTAGTGTGAGCCTTATTTTTACAGGAGGTTTTGTGGAAATGTGGTCATTATCCTAGTAGTATATGTTGATGAGGTATTAGTTATTGCAAATAACATTCTAGTCTTACAAGTTACTAAGGAAAGGTTGAAAACGTTCATCTCCATAAAGGGATTAGGCAAAGAAACCTATATTCAAAGGATCATGATCATTAATGATAGATCCAAGAGGGTTCTAGGACTAATCCATTGTACATATGAATACAATGTACTAATTGGATATAGCATGGAAAGTTCTATAGGGAATTGGTTTCATAATCACTTGGTTTAAATCATTATATGAAAATGTGTCCCCATGCACAAAATGAGAAAGAAAGAATCTGGTATATCCCACATGCTTCGATGATAGGATTAATCATATATTCCATGTTATGTACTAGAATTGTATGTTTCCATTGCATTGAGCATGGTATAAAAATATTAAGTAGATCCAAGAGATCAATATTAGACTATTGTTAAGACTACAAATAAGAATATGAGAATAACTAAGAATATGTTACTAGTGTATGTGGTATATTACGACCTTTATGTAAGAGGGTATGTTGATACATGTTTTTATATAAATAAGAATTATCTAAAGTCTTGATCAGTACATGAATCTTTCTCAGTGGAGTATTGTGACCTAGAAGAATTCAAAGATGCCATTTGTAGCTAATTCTATAGTAGATTCTGACAATATATCGTCTTCTAATATAGAAAAAGAATCCCTCACGATTCGGAACATTGTCCATGTTCTTGATTTAGTACCTAGCAGTAAGGACCCTATCATATTGTATTTTGATATTCCATTAGCACTGGCTCATGAAAAATAACCAACCCCACATCAATAGAAAAAGAACATTCACTAAATGTATGACCTCTTCATGTATTTTTATCATGAGGGTGATGTTTCTGTGAGTAGAGTACCATTAGAAGAGAACGTGGAAGACCTATTGTCTAAAAGAATATCTGAATAGAAGTATGAGTATCATGTGAGGGTGAGATGACAGATGGTTTTTATTAGTTTTCTCTAGTTCAAGTTGGTGTCTGTTGCATTGGGTTCTATATAACCGACAAATTTTAAACGTTTTGATAGCTTATATTGATGGTTTTTAATATTAATAAATTCCTTATTACATCATAATTTTTATCTTTAACATGGTATGCAATAATATCCTTTGAGTAACAGGCACACCAAAATGTAATAATAGATCCCTGCTATGATGATAACCTCGAAACTCTACAAAACTAATCATTAATATGTGTTATATAGCTGGATGATATCATTTGAGGGACACAAATGACCAATGATATCATGTGTTGATACATATAAGACTTTGAGACACCTTCTCATGGTATACTCTTGTTATAATTTCTAGGAGGATATTATGAGAACAAGACCCACCAGAAAGAAATCTACATTTCATTGTATCAATGGATGTTCCTCTATATGAAACTATTTATTAGTATGTTGACATTTAGATTATTATTGATGAGTATTATGTGTCACAAACTAAAATTAATTGATGAAAACCATGATGAATGGTTTTCATAGTGAGGTATGATATATTGGATTCGTCGTGAGTAATATTGCGTTAATGAATAATGTGAGAAAGGATTTATCCCTTGGTTTCCATAACAGATTATAACACATTATGCCTTTTGATGGAAATGATATAGCCTACATAATTTCATGGTCATGTTGATCAATAGGCAAGTTCTATTTCTAGAAAGAAAAAGAATCAGATATTGAGCATATAGGTAGTTGGCACTGGCATATAACCTGCTCTCATATAGATATTGTGAAGATGGGATGATATTACATGGTAAGAGTTCGTGTGAGGTTATGTGTAATTGCAGTATTAAATTATTCCTATATGGGTACCTTGGCATGTTGTTAAATGATATCCATGGACATTAGGATACTCTAACTAATTCCACTGAGAAATAGTCCAAGAGAGTCACATACTATGTGTATCTAGAGTCACCGTTAAATAATTGATTATTTAACATAATTTATAAATATTATTCCTATTCATGGTTTAATAATTATTCTTTGATTCCAGATCACATTTATTTAATCACTAGTTATTTGGGAGAATATATTGTGGGTAGAATAATTAATAAATATTTATTTCTTATTTGGTGAATATAATATTAATTTTTGTATTAGAGAATAATTATGTTATATTTATTTAATTTATATATTGTATTTATTCAAGGTGCGATAACTATTGATGAGGATTGGAAGACTAAGTTTAAGGGTCAAGTGAGGAATAATAATATTCAATATTATTTGATTAAATTATATTAAATTATTACTTGCATGTTAAGAGAATGGTAGGAAATAATAATGTTTCTATTAATATTTTACATGGTGGTTTTTCTAGGATTAATGATAAAATTAAAGGATCTTGTGAAAACTTATTTATAATTACCAAACTAGAATAAATTACCCTTTATATTATTCTCTCGTTATCCTAAATATATCTATGTATGTGTTGTGCACAATGAATTGGAGAAAATATCTCCAGCCTAGAGAGTTAATCTATCTCAAAATACATTATCATGAAAAAGGGTGATCCTCCTCCACCAGATCAAGAAGATTTTTTTGGAATTAGATTTCAAGATGATCGAAGGCATACATCTTAAGTGCATGAATCTTCCATTCTAGAACCTAGACACACCTTCAGTGATGTCCAGTGATACATGGAACATGTGTAGATCATGTCCATAAAAGATATACAGTTGCTCTATACTATGAAATGATGGTACACCTATAGATCTATGGAAGAACACATCAATAGAGAAACAATCAACATAGAGGTAATTATTATTTATTTAAATTAATTATAAAAAAATATGTTGATCATATCTCTTTGTTACAGGTTTCTATTCTTTTTTTATAAATACATTATTCAATTCCGTGGATATTGGAATTAATAATTATATTTATCTAGAATTGATCATCGATTGTATTGAAATTAATGTTCAGAACAGTCCGTTCTGCGCTTTCACGGTGCCGAAAACCTACAAAAGAACTCCTCGATGAGGTAATGCCACCAAAAAATCCGTGAAAACGCCATTTTTGCAAACACCAGATTCTGTATGGAATAGTTAAGTTCCTGTAGAAGTAATATCATAGACCTATAAGGGATTATTTCTCATTAATGCATACATAAGGATCACATTACTAGACTGGAAACATAAAAAAACACCTCAAACATCACCCCTTACTATGGAAACTACATCACTATAGCACTAAACAACATCCCCTCCAGAGAGACAAACGTTTACTACCACTACACACTCCACAAAAATATTGGACCTTCATAGTTAGAGCTATCAATGGATCATCATTTCAAGGGAAAGTGGACGAGCTCATCAGATAATAGCTTACGAGACCATGAAAACTATAAACTTAGTCTATATTTATGGGTGCTTCCAATGAAAAAACTGGAAAAAAAATTCAAAGGGTCCACTGCCAAACCCCACTAGGACACCACATGCTGGAAGATATTCACCTCTCCTGTCTGAATCATACACTTGGAATCAATTTCTTAGAGCATGTGTCATTGATGAAATATCATGATATTCTTAATATGCCTTGCATGTTCCACCTCTAACATCAACTAGATCAAGATTTCATCTACGATAATGATAATTAACTAGAATAGAAACACATTGAAAATAGATTTCACAAGGACTATGAACAAGACTGGTGTGTTCGTAACAAAAAATGACATGACTATGAAATCCATGTGACCATACATACAACTAAAAGCAGTATTTAGGATATATCCATCCTTCACCCTCAACAGGTGATATCCTAACCATATATCGATCCATGAAAACCTATATGACCCTCTCATGTGGTCAAAATGATTATATATCATTGTAATAGGGTAATGGTTCCTCACCATCTCGGGATTCAACCTCTGGTAGTCTATGTACAACTTCAGGCCACAATCCACCTTCATTGAAAACAACAATGTATAACCCCATAGTGAAACACATGTACGAATAAATCACTTATTTATCAAATCATCTATCTGAATCCTCAACTCCTGCAATTCATAATGTTTAATTCGATAGGGAATCTATAATGTCCTAGAAGCACTAGCATTCATGTCCATTCCAAAATCCACACCACAACAATTGGGTATCAACACAACCACATTGGGTAAATAATATAGGAACCCCCAAATGACTCTGGGAACCTATAAAAATTCATCATCAACAAATGTTACTGATAGCTCATAAAAAATTAGAGAAGGGTCTTACACATCGACATCCCACATATCAAACCCACTGGCCAATGAAAACAACACATTGAACATCCTACATCTGAAAACAAAAATCTAATTCAGAAGTACTCATTAACTGCATTAAAATAATAAAAATAGTCAATGCCAAGAATTTCATTGTAATGTTACGTCTGTAGAATGAATATATCCACATCAGATTGATATGGCCACATCAGCATTCTACTCGCACGACCCACATTCAAACAAGATGGTCATGCCTCTAACTAGAATACTCGACACATAGTGGACGAAATGTCTCTCTGTGACTATTACATGAGAATGAGCTAGAGTTGGTGAATCAATGGATTATGAAAATATTAAATAAAATAAGGCACAAACTAAGGAACTAAACAAAATGATCATACCTCTGATGATCTAAGACCCTGCTCGAACAACTGAATCCACTACATAAAACTGGCCACAACCAACTCTTTTGCATCCCTTCCGATGAAATCCTCCATGACCACCCCATGGTTGTGGTTCTTAAGAACAAGTAAAAACCTGAGGTTGGCCTCTATCTTCTCCGAGTCCCCGTATTGGAAAAAGTCATTCTACCCCTACTGCTGAAGTGGCCTGACTGGTAACTAATGATGATGATGGCACTAAAACTATCCTGCTCTTCCAAACAGAGATAAAAAACAAATCATAAATTATTATAGAGTTAATTGCATACTCCAAAAAATAAACACTTTGTTCCAAAGTATATTGAAAAATAAAAAGAACCAGATAGTTTAAAAATAATCTTTTGAGGATGATTCCTTGTCAGTCGAAGGATGGAAGTTCCTTGCACTTGAGACCTACTTCTAACAGTTGTGTCTCTCAAAGAACATTTTTACCTACCCTCTCATATTATAGCTCTTCACAAGAACATCCTCTCAATAATATATGTCTTCTTCTAAACATCTAGGTACAACGATATTGTAAAAGGAGTAACCACATACTAGATTGAAGGATGATGGGCCTCCTTGATATGTCTCACAGGAGACTCCTCATCCAAAAAGAGATCTGGGAAAAACAAAGGAGATTGTAAAACATAATACATAGATCTCGTACTAAAATAAACCCATACTCAATGGAGTGTATCTCCTTCCTCTTTTCAGCCTTCATTATTAAATAAAGGTACCATGCTCGGAACTCGTTATCAATGTATACCCAAAAAATGAATTCTTTTGTCCATTCCCCCTAGAATATGTGTCCACAACTAATTCATAATTCATCAAATATGAAATAATGGAAAAAGATACTCGTACTTTGTCGAGGATTAGATCAAACTAAAGGTGATCCAGTAATCCTCGGGGTAATTCTATGTCTCCATATTTGAAACACTTCCCTTGTATGTTCCCAAATACTATTTCTAGATGGAACTCATCATCCTATACCACTATTCATCTTCCTCAACATGATCACCCCTCTATCGATAAACCGGACCAACCTACATTACCACTACCTCCGAATCCACACATAGATGATGACTAGGCCTCTAGACAGGAATGGTGTAGCCTCACATTTCCATTCATTAGGCTCATATTACATTAATCTAATCATGTGGGGACCTAAAATAACATGTCTTATCCTATCATCCAAGGTCAATGTCATGCACCAAGATCAGCTGACATTTTTTCCTAACAAACCCATATAATCCCCACTATTCCTAAGTCCAAACGACATCAATTCTCTCAACCATCACATTCGATAACATTCTATCATGAACCCTCCATCTAATGATACCCCTCATTTGTTTGAAATCGAGAAATGGATATATTGACCCCTAGTTCCGCCTCTATTATGCCTTGTATGTCAATTAACACCAAGTGTATAAAAATAACACAATATGGAAGGAATTACCTTTTTTATAAAATGTTGAGAGTTATGAGGGATCATCCAAAAAACTACCATACATATATTAAACATTATTAATAACTATCTCATGTGAATAAATAAATAGATCTATTACACGTACAATAAAACATCAAAGAAAATTACCCAAAATTATGATAAAATAGTGACTTAGTAACTATACCAATGCCTGAGCTAGTAATCCCATCACGGTCCATCTAATTCTTCTGGAAACCTGAATGAATTTTTATATATATATGGTGATCATACAGGTATAATCAGTAGGAAAACCAATGTCAACTGTAAATGTGTGATGGAAAATACTAATACTCCCTTGAGAAAATAGCAGAACCAAACAACAACTAATAGGTTTTGTAACCATCCCAACATCACCAGGGTACACCCAAAAATTAATGTAAGTCATGTAATTTAATATATTTAATATACATGACAGGGTACATCACACCACTTCCCACTAGTTAGCTACTATTGACTAACTAAAAACGTTCTCGCACTCTCAAATCCTCCAAATGTACCATGTCAAAACATGCTCACACACACCTAGACCCCTCAAAATACATCCCATTCTACCTGTATACTCCAGGCCACATATCATTTCACATCCCACCCAAAAGAACTAGGGCCACATATCATATCACATCCCTCCTATAGACACCTTGGCCACATACCACATCACATCCCACCCGCAGTGATCTGGGCGACATACAACATCCCATCACCCCTGCAAACACATAAGCCACTTACCATGACACATACCATCATAAAGACACATGTGAACGAATAAATAATGTAATAGTGACAACACCAATGAAATAAAGACTTTCCTCAACCTGAATACTCAAGGTAATGATTGAATCGCCTCCTCTCGAAGACATATGGTATAGAACAATGCACCCACACAGACCTGGACCTCAAAAAAAACAACATGAAAGAAGAATATTGGGATATCACCACCAGGAACAGGGTGCCTTGAAAAGGAGGTGTACATCCATCCATCATTTCACGAAGATTTTTGAGAAATACAACCTCCCCCGTGATGATCGTGGTGTTCGGAATTTAGTGCTCAACTATGGTGGGTGAGTGTTGAAGTCATAAGGGAATCACATGTATAAACATACATGATACCAAGCAATCAATACCACCCTATGGGTTCTCAAAAAAACAACTACCTCATGAAATTTCCTACTTTGTTTCTAACCCTAAAAGAAATCACTACACAGTAAGCCACATCTTCTCACCAATTCCCCAAAAAAATTCAGTAAACTAATACCATGATTTATTCACAACTCATTTATTGATTCTATCAACAAGTACAACCCACTCTAGTTCAGAACATTATTAAAAAATTATTCAATCATTTATTCCATTAAAATAAGGGAAAATACAACTCCCACAAACAATAAGACACATAGGAAAAATTATAAATGGTGAAATTTCGTGGAGAATTACCCATACCAACCATCAAAAACCTTCCTCTTTGTAATTCCTAAAAAACACCATCCATAAGAAACCACATCAAGAAGCACATCACTATAGAACCTTATCATATCCTTACTATGAAAAACATATAGTACATTCCACAATCAATAAATTTATCATCCTATGATTCCATTACACCACCAAATCCATTCTTCATCAGACAACTGTGCTCAAAGACATACCACAACACTACCAAAGAAAACATAGAGATCACAACATAGGCACCTCAAATTATTTTATCCCATAAACTCTATCACAACTCTTCCATAAATCTCACCACATTCCATGAAATAACATACTTTGAGATTTATCTAATGGGAAATTTATTTAATTTCACATAATTTTTTGATGGATTTGTCAGACAATCCAATTACTGGGGAATTCAATCATTAGCTGAGATTATGTGATTAAACAATTTTCATATATAAGTATTATACATGAACCAAAAACATTAAACCCCTTTTAGTGTGAAAAAAATCCACCTACGGACACAATTTTTAGTGGGTCATCATGATCACATAAATACAACATGATAATAATAATATAAAAACTTGAAAATCATGGAAAAAAAATCCCCCACCCCATTCAATTTCATTTAATTGATTCCAATATTTTATTAGCATTGTATAACTAAGATTCATTAGAGAAAAATATAACATTCCAACCGCATGACACACTATTGAGGAGAAAAAAGGGAAATTCTATTATAAAGATGCATTTTAACTCATATGTGCTTCGTAGGGAAAAGTTGAATGCCTAGATGCGACATCTACGTAGCTAGAAATGTGGATAAACCTATTTTTCAAAAAAAACATTATCAAAATTATTCAGAATCATATGAATCAATTCAACCTAAATCATGGTAGTTATCCTAGGTAATGGAAAATATGAAACATATGAGATATGGGAGAAAACTCACAACAGATCGATCATGGATCTCTAATGAACAACCACCGATATTGATAGACAGAGAGAAGAGTAGGGCTCGATGGACTCATAGAGGTGCATAGGGATCATATCGAATGAGGGGAAGGATAAAAAGTGGATAAAATAATGAATGATCTTCCAAACATTTATTTTTTTAAAAAAAAAGTGTTGTGGTATTACACTATTTGTATACCCTTTCACGTTATGTTATACCGAGTGTTCATTTTATACTAAAAAATAATTCACTTCCTAATTAATTATATTTTCAAAACTCTAAAATATAACATACTATGAAACTCTCATGAAAATCCAACAATTAGAGTTTCACATTTTTTAATACAGTTACATAGTGCGTAACCCCCCCCCCCCCCCCTTGTAGCCTCTATCAACCAAACTCCACCAAACTATGTCTCATCCTCCTCCGAGAACTTCCAAGGACTAAACTCATAACGTAACAGAAAATGAATTCATATAATATTACAATTCCATACATAAATTTTTTAATAATGATATAAATGTCTATCTTATTTATTATTCTGTTATTTATAATGGTCCATAATATATATGTATTGTAAAATGAATTACAAAATCTATACTATCCATTCATAGCATGAATTTTATTTTCCTACTCTATAAAGATAAGGATTTAATCATTGAGTAAATAAGTTTTCTAATGACCTATCCATTCCTTTATGTATTGAAAATCATAGACACATTTATTTAAGAAAATTATCTTTCTCTAATAATCATTCTCTTAATTAATTTTTTTATCAATAAATTTTATTTCTTTCTCTATGGTTTCCAATGTTTTATCTAATTTTTTATTAAAAAAAGTCTATCATTTTTCTCAGTTAAAAAATTAAAATCCTTATTTAAACTATAACCTTAATGTTCCTTAGACTCCAATTAAATCTAGAATTTAGTATCGTATTTCCCCCGAATAGTGACTCTGCATTCTTCTGAAATCAGAAAACAATTTATTCTAAAATCTAACTATGATTTCTTTAGAAATAAATATCTGATTTGTTCTAAAATTAGACTCTAATTTATCTGGAAATCAGACTACGATTTCTTCAAAAATAAAATTCTAAATTCATAAATATCGTGACTCTAATTCAATATTACTTCAGAATTATATTATTGATAAGTTTATATTATTATATCTAATATTTTAGAATCTTATTATTAATATTTCTAGACATTGATTCTCACATTCATAAGAATATGATTAAATTCTTTTCTTATAGTTGTCCCATTTCCTTAAAGTAATGGTTAATTGTATTGAGTCCTAAAATATTAATGTTTCTTAATTCATGATAATGATTTTTACATATTTTTTTGGACACATGATAATGTTTCCTGTGATTTATTACATGAAGTGATATCATACAATCAATTTTTAAAATAACTACTGGATAAGAGACATGTGTATAGTTCCCTATAAAATTTAATAAAAAATATGATCTTTGGAGGAGGAGGTCGACTGTTGTAATCCATGCCGATATATTCCAATCCATTTGACTGATATCCGTGCTGAATTCTAGAGGGTGAATTTGTGCTGAAAGAGCTCTTCTCCAATTATCCATGTGATATTACTTTGAACAACATGTTTACGATTTGAACATCTTGTTCAACCTGACTTGTGAGAATCCAATTTTTTTTTATAAATTGAGGGCTTCCTGGAATAGGAAGAAAGAGGTACCAATCACCATAGAGATCGAGGTCATTCAGGGATACCAAGACAGACTTCATTATTCATATCGGGGGATTACCTTGGTGTGGGTAATATATACATTCATGAATGTATAAATCAATGGATGTTGATCATGGATTGTTGGATAACCATCTATTTGGGAAAATTCATTCATACATGTCCTACTTCTTTACAAGTGTTATTTCCATATATTTTTGTCAATGATAGAATGCATAACTTTCATATACATTCATATACTTGTATACTTTTTTAAATAATATTATATGTGGTTTAAGTTAGAATCATTCTATATTTAAACTGATCATATGATTCATTATAGCATGTCAGATTCTTTATTAAGGCCTAAATAGTGGTTGTGAATATATATTGATTAACTTTTTTAAACATACATTTTAATGTTGACAAAAACTAATGTTTTTAAACATAGAATTCACCTCCACCCCCACCTATAATTTAGATATATACATATACATTTGAATCAAATAATTAGTATTCATGGATGTATTAGAAATACATATACATATATATAAGTTTTCTTTCTCATATTTTCTTTCATAAAAGTACATGTTCATGTTTCTCTTAATGATTTTCCTCATTAAAAATATTTTTCTACTAACTTGGTTTATTGAAAAAATAGTTTTTAATTTCATATAGAATTTAAATAATGAATGTTGGTTCTATAGACAATCTAAATCCTACCAAAGCCATAAATTTTTATGTTAATGACTACGAACTCCAGAAGGATAGTATAGCGACCCATCCTTTTATTACATTATTATTATATCTTTTAAAAGCTAAAAAATAAAATATCATCACATGTAAAGGATCAAAAGTATTAGTGTCTTGGGAAAACTAATACCATACATTACAATTAAAACATCAAGCAGAAACATTTATTTAATTTCCTCTTCTCTAGCTTCTTATTGGCACATGTCCTCTCCTTAGTAAATGTAATCAACTGAGGATATAAATAAAAATGGGTGATCTAGAAGCCCAATAATAGGATAGATAAGAACAATATAGCAAGGGGTGATCATAACCATAACATGGGAAAGTGATCATGAACATGAGAGGAAGCATAAATATAAGACTTGAAATGTGGCAATGCATAAAAAAGAAACATCATGTCTTAGTGGTTAAATACCACACATACTTCTGAACCAAGATAGATTATTGTTCACACATAATTTCAAATTTACTCATGAGATTAATCACTTACCATATGCATTTGAGCACTGTAGAATATCTGGAGCACCAATCACTTTGAAACAATCATATTGCGCTATATAATTCTGGGCACACCCGTCACATCATAACATCACCATCATCATGATTTCCACATAGAACACATATAAAAAATGTACATAACTAACCCATAGAAAGTAATGGGTTTCATATCTTAATAACACTTTCATAATCTTTGAGTTCCCAAAAGAAAGAGGGAATAGTATACATGTTACATGAACCGTCCACTTTGAGTGAGAAGTAAAAGGGATGTCCTTAAAAGAATTTTTGGAAAACATTTAATTTGACATAAAAACTAGTGAAAACATGTATATCCCTGAAAAGGAAAGAAAAATTATGAACAAATTATCTTTAAGGAGTAACCATATACAAATGGAGTGAAATAGGGAGAACCCGAAGGATGAAAGTTGGGTTCGAGAATTTCCCCTTACCTTGTATCCGAATGCTTCCTTCTCATTAATGTACTATATAATGTCATTATATTAATTTATTAGAAATCCAGAACCCTGTGTACATTAATATGGTTCATTTTTGTTTCATTATGTGATTTTATGTTCCTTTGGAAGATTTATAGAGTTTAAAAACATTATTCAGGAATGTTGGTTTTTATGGTTTTCTTGAGTGGTTCACTTGTATTCTTAAATTGAAGTTCGGGTAGAACATGGGTAAACATCCAGAACTGATATTAAATGTTATTAATTATATTACATGAATTTTAATGATATTATAATAAATTATATTAGATCCATGTGGACTAATCATTAGATAAGAATTAAATGATGATTCTTTGGGTTAATTTGAGCAATTTTTCGATCATAATGAACTTGTTTTATTTTCTCTCTAGTGATAGGGTCATAAGTTAGTTCCAAAACATTAAATAGGAGATAATACATATAAAATATTCTGGTTCAACCATAGAAATTATATCATGACCAGATCAGAAGGTATAAATGGAAGAAGAAAACATGTCGTTCTTGAAGGTAATAAATTAACACCTCACGAACAATGTTATCTTTCATAATATAAAAGGAAGGGGAAAAGTGGGTGGGATGATATAATATCCCATTATCATCATAAAATTCATTTAAATGTACAATAATGGTGTTACAATAACATTAGGATGATGATAGGTGGTGAGATATCAAGAAATGAACATGAACTTGAAAGGAAATGAAAGGAGAACACAGAGAGAAATTACCTCTTAAATCTTCCTCTTGAGATCCTCCACAAGGAAGCATGGTATGTTATTTTGATGATTAAATAATCTCTTGAAGGTGGGATAGGGGATAGGTAGGATGTTTGGGAAGAGTTTAGAGAAGGCTTTTAGCTTGAGAAGTGTGAGGAAATGAGGGTGTGAAGGGTGGTTTTTATAGTCGAGGGGAGAGGGATGTCCTTAATATAAAATTCATTAGTTTATTAATTTCACATAAGACATGGAATAGTGATTCATCCATGACCACGAATAGTAATTTTATCATGTGATCCCGAATCATGTAAGCTTACATTAGAAGAACGTCACACATGACTCTATAATTAGCTTATTTAGCTTATTTTGTAAATTATGGTATTTCACTATTCATTACAAATTCATGTATTTTAGAAAAATCTGAAAAATTTACCCCTACAAATTTTTGACATGTAGAATCCAAAAATGAAGTCCATTTTTCAAAAATAATTTTATAAATATGATTAATTTAATATTTAATTAAAATCACAATTTACTTAAACAAAACATTTTTTAAAATTAAAACTGAATTTATAGTGCTTTAAAAAATTAAGTAGGGTCTTATAAAATTATATAAAAACTATAAGAAATTGATTTGATAATTAATTAACACATTTTAAGAAAATAAATTTTCTTTTAAATTAATTATTACTTACAAAATACCAAAACGTTTACTAAGGTCAAATTGTAACTTTCTAAGATATATAAATTTTATTTAATTATTAATGGATAAGGATACTCTTATGTTTTATGATTTAATATTCATAAGGGTCATATTACTATTCATAAGTTAATTTTACTATTCACTAAGGTATGTTACTATTCACTGAAAAATATATTTGTTTCATTAGACTCCAAAAAACAACATTAACGCATCCGTGTTTGTCGGATTTTCAAAATTCTAATCACAAAAGTGAATAACTTTTGTTTAAAGGTAACTTAGCACCTAGTAGTTCAAAATTTTGAGTTTTAATGTGATTTTATGAGAAAATTATAAGAAGGGAATCTTCATTGTATAACTTTGGGTCGTTACATTCTTCCGCCCTTAAGAAATTTCGCCCCGAAAATTTCACTTTACACAAACAAGTTATGGTACTTCTCCTTAATTGCCTCGGCCCGTTCCCAAGATGATTCCTCAAACTTATGTCCCCCCCCCCCACAACACTTTAACAAGATGAGTTGTCTTGTTCCATAGAACCATATCTCTCTAATCCATAATCTCTACTGGCTGCTCCTCATAAGAGAGATCATCTTCCAGTTGTACCACCTCTGAGTTTAGTACATGTGAGGGGTCTGCTATGTACTTCCTCAGGAGTGATATGTGAAACACATCATGAACTTGATCCATATTCTATGGAAGTGAAAGTCGATAAGCCATGGCTCATATGCGGTCAAGGATCTCAATGAGGCCAATGTACCTTGGGCTTATCTTCCCTTACTTCCCAAATCATATGACTCTCTTCCATGGAGATATTCGTAGGTAGTCTTTATCTCCAACATCATACTCCATGTCCCATCGACGGTTGTCAGCATAGCTCTTTTTCCGACTCTGAGCAGCTTTGATGTGTTTCTGGATGACTTGAACCTTCACTGTCATCTCTTTCACATGATCAGATACAAATAGATTTCTTTCTCCAACTTCATCCCAGTAGGTCGGAGTTCTATATCGCTTTCCATACAGAGCTTCATATGGATCCATCTGAATACTTGAGTGGAAGCTATTGTTGTGTGAGAACTCAACCAATGGGGGATGCAGATCCCATCCACCTATGAATTCTAGAGAGCGTGATCTTAGAATATTATCATGCTTCAGAATCATCCTTTCAGACGGGCCATTAGTTTGGGGGTGATAGGCCATGATGAAATTTAATTTAGTACTCAAAGCATGTTGAAGGCTCCTCCAGAATTTAGATGTGAACCATGGATCATGGTCATAGACAATTGAGATTGGAACACCATGCAGTCTCACTAATTCCTTCACATATATCCTTTCAAGTTATACAAGCGATTGATCAACCCGAATAGCAAAAAAATGGGCAGTCTTGGTGAGTCGATCAACCAAAACCCATATTGCAATATTTCCCATTGACGTCTTCAGGAGACCTGTGACAAAGTTCATTGTAACATTTTCCCATTTCCACAAGGTTATATGAAATTGATGCATCATACCTTTGGAATTTTGTCACTTCGCTTTAACTTGTTGACATGCCAAGCACCTTGATCTATATTCTGCAATCTCCTTCTTCATGTTATCCCACCAGAAGTTTTCTCAGGGATCACGGTACATCTTGGCACTCCTAGAAAGGATAGAGAATGTTGAGCTATGTGCATTTTCCACTTGCTCCTTCTTTATCCTGGGTGATGAAGGCACACAAATCTGTATTCCAAACTGAGTCACACCATCATCATCGATATGGAACTCCTGCAACTTCCCTTCCTTTACTGCATTCACCCTCTTTTGTATCTCCACATCATCCTTTTTTGATTCCGTAATATTCTTCTAGATGGATGGTTGGAAAATCATTTTGGAAAGGTAGGATGTATCCACGGCCCTTATGATTTCCAAATCCATTAATTTCATATACAAGAAGATAGGGTCTTTCTCAATCTGTAGCATGGATAGAGTAGCAGGTTCCTTTCTACTTAGGGAATCAGCTACCTTTTTCGCCATTCTAGGATGATTGTGAACAGAACAATCATAATCCTTGATTAGATCTAACCATCTCCTTTGACGCATGTTGAGCTCCTTTTGTGTTACTATACATGTTAGGCCCTTGTAGTCGGTTTATATGTCACACTTTTCACCATAAAGGTAGTACCTCCAGTTTTTCAAGGCCAAAATCAGGGCTCCCAGCTCTAGATCATGCGTCAATTAGTTCTGCTCATGGATCTTCATCTGTCACGAGGCGTAGGCTATCTCATTATCATTATGCATGAGTATTCAACCCAAACATTTCTTTGAAGAATCGTTGTATATCACAAAACATTCTCCAATTTTCGGTAGTGTGATTAATGGAGCAGGGATCAACCTTCTCTTTAGCTCCTTGAAGATTCCCTCACATTATTCCGGCCAAACATAAGTTACCACTATTCTAGTTAGGATAGTTAGTGGGCTTGAAAATCGTGAGATGTTTCTCACAAAATGTTGATAGTACCCAGCTAATCCAAAAATACAATGGATTTTTGTGACACAAGAGGGCCTGGTCCATTCCCCAATCACCTTTGTTTTTGAAGGATCCAAATAAATTACCTCACTTGTGATCACATGTCCCAAGAACGTGACCTATTTCATCCAAAAGTCACACTTTCTGAACTGGGCTTACAACTTCTACATTCTCAATGTCACCAACACAAGTATTAGATATTATTCATGTTCCTCCTTAATATTGGAGTAGATGATAATATCATCGATAAAAACTACCACAAATTTGTCGAGGTATTTTTTAATTTTTGTATTCATAAAATTCATGAAGATTGGAGGTGAATTAGTAAGTCCAAATGGCATCAACCAAAACTCATAGTGCCCATACCATGTTCAGAAGGCAGTCTTCTGAATATCTTCCTTCTTCACCTTTACATGATGATATCCAGAATGAAGATCCATCTTTGAGAAGCATTGATCACCTCTTAACTGATCGGAGAAGTCATCAATCCTTTTGAAAGGATACTTGTTCTTTATGGTGATCTTTTTGAGTTCCCGATAATCAATACACAACTGCATTGTTCCATCCTTCTTCTTCACAAAGAGCACTGGTGCACCCCAAGGTGATACACTAGGTCATATGAACCCTTTGTCTAGATGCCCTTGTAGCTGCTTCTTTAACTCCTCCAATTCGATTGGAGCCATCCTATAGGGACACATTGAAATAGGAGTAGCTCCAGGTATGAGTTCAATTGAGAACTCTACCTCATGATCTGGGGGAATTCTGGGAAATAGGTTGAGAAATAAATTTCCTTATTCCCACACGATGGGAATTTTATCAAGTTTGGCACTTTCCTTCGACTCAACCATTTGGGAGAGGTATGCTTTTTCATAGGGAATCAATACCTACACCATTGAAGGATGTTTCAAAGGATATTCATGATCATTCTTGCATTTTAGAGGAGAATGGGATGGTTTAGAATATGAAAAGATATTACCCTTTCTCAATAGTTGATATGTTCTCTATATAACGAGATCCAATCCATTCCTACTATAGAGTCGAATTCAGCCAAAAGAATTATTACAAGATTCGCTGGAATAATTTTCCCACATACGCCAATAGGAGATGAGTTGAACACTTGGGTTGCAATTATTGAACCACTTGGTGTTTTTACAGATATTTCTACTTCAGGTTTTCCGGGCATCGATTATATAGTTCTAGAAAACTTGAAATATATAATGGAATGCATAGAACAATAATCAAATAATACATTTTCGATTCATGAGTGAATAGTAAGTGTACCTTGTATGACTTCATTATCATGCCCCACCTCTACAGCAGTGATGGAATAATCTTTCCCTTATTCATTTGGCTTTGGTGGCTACTGATGTTGATTACCCTCGAGATCTCAAGGTTTAGTGAACTATTTTTCATAGTTCCCTAGCTCCCTAGAGTTGTATCATTGAACCATGAGTGGTACTCTATATTCATCAGCTACATTCTCCTTCCATTTTTTTTTATTTTCGACACTCTTGAAAATGGTGTCCGTCATTCCCACACTTGAAGCATTTCCACGTCCCTTTGAGGAAGTTCCCATGGTGCAACTTTCCACATTTTTGGCATGTGGGTCGTTGAGTTTTATTCTCACCATTATCATTATATCCTCTAGCTTTAAACTCCATCTTTCGTTTCTTATCACCATAGTAATGGGACCATTCTCCGAACTCCATCTCCACTTTGAGAGCACATAGAACAACTTCTTCATAACTCCCAATGTCTCGAATTGCAAGAGCCATTTGAAGGTGTGGTTTTAATCCACTAAATAATCAATGAAATTTTCTATCATTGTTGATAACAAAAACCGAATCGTACCTTGAAAGCCTTGTGAAATTTGCTTCATTGGTTGTGACAGATTATCCTTCTTTTTTCATGGGATCTATTAATTCTCTCTCCATCTTCGTGCGAAGAGTTCTTGGGAAACAAATGTTAAGAAACATTATCTTAAAGTCTTCCCATTCCATCTCTTCAATTTACTCCCTTGGCTTGGCATTATTAATCAAATCCCATCATTGATCAGCTTCTCCATCTAGATGATAAATGGCTAGGGCCACCTTCTCCATGGAGTTGACCCACTATTCCGTAACTTCTGGATCGAAATATCCACTAAATGCTGGTGGTTTTTGACACATATAACATTCGACAACCAGTTTATCCCTCTCTAGTGAAGGAGGACGTTCCCCATTAATATGGATATTGTTCGTAACCTGAGATAATTGGGTAATAATATCCATAATGTTTTGAACTCCACCTCCAAAATCATTGGGGATGTCGTTCGGGCATACGTTGCATTGGCCATCGCATGAGTTGTTGGCCCGATTTCTCCTGGTTCCCACCAATATCTAAAATATAAGGTTATAGCAAAACATAACTAAATAAGTAATGAATAACATATTCATTTAGTCAATTTATACAAAAAACATTACATATGGTATCCCTATGTAAATACTTTTTTTTCATTTTTTTACTTAGTCTCATGCTAGAGGTTTTCTCTAGGGTTCACCAATGATAATTCCCAAAATAACTAAACCTTTCCAATGATACCAACTATAGCGACCCACCCTTTTCATACATTACTATTACATCATTTTAAAGATAAAAAATGTAATAGTATTACACATATATGATCTAATGGTTTAGTGTCTTGGGAATAATAGGACAATACGTAATAATTACAACATCAATCATAAACATTTATTTAATTTTTTCTTCTCTAGCTTCTTATTGGCACATGTCCTCTCATTAGTACATGTAACCACCTGAGGATACACATAGAAAGGGGTGATCTAGAAGACTAGTATGAGGATTGATAAGAACAATATTGCAAGGGGTGAGCATAACCATCACATGGGAAAAATATCATTAACATGAGAGGAAGCATAAATATAAGACTTGAAATGTGGCAATGCATAAAAATGAAACATCATGTCTTAGTGGTTAACTACCACAACTACTTGTAACCCAAGACAACATATTGTTCACACGTCATTTCAAATTTACTCATTAGATTAATCACCTTACCCAATGCATTGGAGCGCTGTATAATTCAGGGTGCACCCGTCACATTGAAACATTCATATTTTACTATATAATTTCGGGTTCACCCGTCACATCATAACATTATCATCATCATGCTTTCCACATAGAACACAAATAAAAAATGTACATAACTAAAAAATTGAAAATAATGGGTTTCATCTCATAATATCACATTCACAAGCATTGGGTTCCCAAATGACAGAGGGAATAACATACATGTTACAAGAACCGTCCACTTTGGGTGAGAAGTCAAAGGGTTGTTCTTAAAAGAATATTTATTTTTGAAAAAAATTTATTTGATATAAAAACTAGTGAAAACATTTATATCCTAGAAAAGGAAAGAAAAATGATGAAAAATGATATTTATGGAGTATCCACATAAAAATGGAGTGAAAGAGGGAGAACCTGAAGAATGAAAGTTGGGTTCGAGAATTTCCCCTTACCTTGTATCGGAATGCTTCCTTCTCTTTAATGTATTTTATAATGACATTATATTAATTAATTAGAAATATAGAACATTTTGTTTATTAATATGGTTCATTATGTTTTCATTAATTGATTTTATGTTCCTTTGGGTGAGTTATAGATTTTAAAAACATTATTCGGGAATGTTTGTTTTATGGTTTTCTTGAGTGGTTCACTTGTATTTTTAAATTGAAGTTCGGGTAGAACATGGGTAAACATCCAGAAATAATATTATGTGTTATTAATGATATTAAATGAGTTTTAATGATCTAATAATGAGTTATATTATATCCATGTGGATGAATCACTAGATAATAATTAAATAATGATTGTTTGGGTTAATTTGAGGGATTTTTCGATCATAATGAACTTGTTTTATTTTATCATTAGTAATACTGTCATAAGTTAGTTCCAGAACATTAAATAGGAGATAATATATATAATATATAGTGCATAAACCATAAAAATTGTTTCATGACCAGATCTGATGGTATAAATTAAAAAATAAAACATGTCGTTCTTGAAGGTGATAAATTCACACCTCACGAACAATGTTCTCTTTAATAAAATAAAAGGAAGAGGGAAAGGGTGATGGAGGATATAATATCCCATTAGCATCATAAAATTCCAGTACATGTTTAATACTTTAGATAAAATACCATTTGGAGGAAGATAGGTGGTGATATATCCAGAAATGAACTTGAACTTCAAAGGAAATTAATGGAGAAGAAGGAGAGACATTACCTCTTAAATCCTCCTCTTGAGATCCTCCTTAAGAAAGCTAGGCTTGGTCTTTTTATGAGACTAGAAGCTCGTGAACGTGGGATAGGGGATAGGGAGAATGTTTGGGCAGAGTTTAGAGAAGGCTTGGAGCTTGATATGTGTGAGGAAATGAGGGTGTGAATGGTGGTTTTTATAGTGGAGGGGAGAGGGATTTCCTTAATATAAAATTCATTAGTTTATTAATTTTCCATAAGACAAGGAATAATGAGTCATCCATGACCAATAATAGTACATTTATCTTTTGATCTCGAAACAAGTTGGCTTACATTAGCCAAACATCACACGTGAATCTATAATTAGCTTATTTACCTTATTTTGTAAATTATGGTATTTCACTATTCATTAAAAATTCAAGTATTTTAGAAAACTCCCAATAATTTACCCCTACCATTTTTCAACATGTAGAATCCAAAAACTAAGTCCATTTTTCAAAAATAATTTTCTAAATATGATTAATTTAATATTTAATTAAAATCAAAATTTACTTAAAAACAGTTTTTAAAATTAAAATTGATTTTATAGTGCATTCAAAAATTATGTACGGTCTTATAAAATTATCTAAAAAATATAAGACATTGATTTGTTAATTAATGATTTTTTTTAAAAACATAAAATTTCTTTTAAATGAATGAATGAATTATAATTCTTTATTTATGACTTACAAAATTCCAAAATGTTTATTATTGTCAAATTGTCACTTTCTATGATGTCTAAATTTTATTTAACTATTCATGGGTAAGGTTACTATTATGTTGGATGATTTAATATTCATATGGGTCATATTAATATTCATAAGGGTAGGTTACTGTTCAAAAGGGTATGTTACTATTCACGGGAAATTATTTTTGTTTCATTAGACTCAAAAAAACATCTTGAACACAACTATGTATGTCGGATTTTCATAATTCTAATCACATAAGTGACAAACTTGTGTTTAAAGTTTACTTAGCACTTAGTAGTTCATTATGTTGTTTTCTCATGTTATTTTATGACATAATTTTAAGAAGGTAATTTTCATTGAAAACATTGTGTCATTATAGTTAGGATGAAAACATTCATTATCAATATCTGTTTGGGAAACTATTTGTTAATTGGACCCTACAAAATTAAAGAAAAGAAAATTAAACACATTAAAAATCAAGAAAAACATGAGTATCATCTTAACATTAATGTACACAATACTTTATTATGATCTATTACTAAGAATATATATATCCATATTTTATCTTGTGAAGATTCTATTGGAATTTTGAAAAAAATTAGAAGTTACACATTTTCCCATCCAATTTTTTTGAAACAATAAGAACTATTCTTATTGATGAATATCATGGTTTTTTGTTTTCTAAATGGAGAACATATTTTCAATGTTTCACAAAGGATTATGATAATTTTCAATATACTACAGTATATAGTTGATAAAGTACTTGATGATGTGGTTCTTGTGGGAATGATTATAGATATTATTCCTAATAAGTGGGAATATAAAAAACATCAATTGATGATGACGGGAACATTCAAACATTACTCCTGATGCGTTATTTGGGAATATTCTGCAACATGAAACTATAATAAAGAGATATGCATATATAAATAAGAAAAAAAATGTTAATGGATGTGTTTCATTCACTACTACATAAAATACTATGAATGGTAGGACTCTTGAAAGGGTTACAAGATGAAAAGACGATATAGCTACTATTATAACAGAATCAATTGATAGTGATCATTTTGAGAATGAACATTCCAGTATTTCCTTAAGTATGAAGAAGATTGGGGGAATGAAAGATTTCAAAAATATATAATAGATTAAAGATGGAGAGGATAAGAAATATTTTTAGGTGACTTGTTATAAATAAAAGTGAGTAGGTCATATCTGACCAGACTGTCCAATGATTAAAAGAAAAGAAATAAAGTAAAGGCATTCAAAATAACTGTAGGATGTAATACAAGCCTAATTCTAGGGACATATTCATATTTAATGACACCTAGAGTCATAGGGGTAGTGATTATTTTAATAAATATTTCTATATGGAATCTACTAGATAGAAGAATATTGTTCTTCTATCTAGAGTTCCTACTGAATATTAATTTTTCTTGTATAAGATAAATACTGCTGAATATTTGACCAAAATTTCTTTATGTTCTAATTTTCATAATCAAGAGATTTATGAATATTCTGATGAATAATCTTCTGCATCGGAATATAATACTTTACCTTATTTTAAATAAGTATCTATATTTTCCATGTTACTTGAAAATAAAAATAGCATAATCCATAACAAAATATACACTGAATATTCTAGAATATCAATCTCAGAAAATGATGTATCAGATCATTCAATAGATATTGATCGGAAAACCATTGATTTTGAAAATGTTTCCCCAAACCATTAGGAATATAATTCTCATTAGAATAAAAATTATAAGGATCATGATAATGTTATTTATACGAAATTATTTTTTCAGACCAACATAAAATATAATACTAATGACAATGAGGACTATAATTTAGTCATAATACTAAAATTTACAATTTTTTCCATAAATATTATTTAATCAAATTTTACTTCTCAAAAGAAACAGTTTGATACAATGTATTCAAAACTTTTTCCACATAGGAAAGGTTCTGGATTTTTTTATTCTCATTCAAAAATAGTTTTTAGTCCCAACTATTTTGTTCCCCTGGGATATATTTTTTTCACCAAGTGTCAATTTGGGAGACATTGAGATATAAATTCTTCTTTTCATAAAATCCAATCTTATGGTTTTCATATTGTGTACATTTCTAATAAATTTTTGATGCCTAATATTTTTCACTCTAAAAATTCCGGATCCAAACATGTTTGGATTTATACTTTTTTTATTTTAGAAAATAAAGGATGTTCCAAAAACAATACATAGTACATGGCAAGATTATTTTACTAGAACATTATTGGTAAAAAAATTCATTGGAAACATTATTAATACAAATGGTTCAAAAGTTACTTTTGGAGACAATTCTGAAGGAGAAATTGTTCATATATATTACAATGTTTTTCTCTAAAATTCATTATTTTCATAAGTTTTATTTTTGATTAGTCTTAATCAGATCCTTATAATCATACGTCAATTATGTGATAAAGGTTACCTTGTGAATTATATGAATAGTAATATTCTAGTACACAATTCCGAGGAAGAGTTTATTATCTCTACCCATATTCATGAGATTGTTTACACACGTAACATAAATGTCCTTATGAGAAATAACCTAACTTTCCGTAGTGCAATGGAATATCAATCATAGTTATGGAATTGAAGACTAGGACACTATCACCATATAATCTTAGGAAAACTAAAAAATAATATATTTGTTACGGTACTATTAGATCATATATTTTTTCCTTCCAAAAATTTTGATCCTTGTAAATATGGTAAGAGACATAAGAAAAGATTTAAATTAATTATTAATGTATCAACATCCAATGAATTACAGCAGGTTCATATAGATATTTTTAGACAAAAAAAAGGATGTATTGGAGGGAATTACAATATATTTTTTTAGATGATGATTGAACTAGATTTACATGGGTCTATTTTATAATAATGATATGTGAAGACTTTTCATATTTTAAATTTTTTCCAGCAAATGTTATTAAGAAGAAAATCTATCCTTTTATAACTATTCATAGTGAACATGGGGTATAATTTAAAAGTACAGATTCGTAACATTTTTTTCACAAGAAAGAAATTACTAATAACTTATCACCTCAAAGAACTCCTAAAAAATGGTGTTGTTGTAACACCACAAGATTTTATGAAAAATATATTTTTTAATTTCATTAATGTCTTGTGTTGTACACTACACCAAAAGGAGCTTGCACAACATGCATCCTTGACTTTCCTTTCATTACATGCAATCAAGACCTTCCTCGATAGCATGTGTAGTATGCAATACCGAGTTTCACTAAACAACGATATGCTATTAAAATATTATTAAAACTAGCTGTCATGAATAGTAATAACCACATTTTGAAATTTTGTAAATTTTATTTTTCAAATTGGACTTCATTTTTGGATTCAGAATATCGAAATTAACTTAGGGTGAAATTTTGGTACTTTTCGACTATCTTTCATTTTCTGATTAATAGTGAAAATTACTAAATTTTAATTAAAAACAACCTTTTTAATCGAAATAATTAATAGTGATAAATTATTAATTTTAGTGGTTTTAAAGTATATTTAGAATATATTTGTACAATTTAATACAATTTTGGTCATTGGATGTAATTTCACATTTAAACCAGACATAAACAAGTGTCAATCTTTTGATAGTTATTATCTCTTAAGAACATGCTATTTGATTTGATGACGGGAATTAATTTTTAAAATAATTAATGTAACTAATATGTTATGAATTTGGTAAAATAGACATAATTTTTGAGTTCATAATATCAAATATATCATTGGCCTAATTTTTTGTATTTTTCTGGAAACATTCATTTTTTGATAGATAGTGAAACCACAAAGTGGTAGTTAAAAATGATTTTTTCATAAAATTTAATTTTACCGCTTCTGTGAGTGGAATATCAAAAATCCGAGAGACACGGTTGATGAATTTAAGTAAAATGTGGTTCACTGAGATGAAAATAATTTTTGGTGAATAGTAACACTTCACTTTTTTTACCACGGTTAACAGTAAATAGGGAAATTAAGGGTAAAAATGTAATTATTATTACCCTAACACATGTCCTAATTCTATTGGATAAGTGTAATTCGACCAAAAACAACCTTAGGAATAAAATATGACCATTTAAGCCCACTTGGATTAGATTAGGACATTTATTATTATTTTATTTAAAGAAGGGTTAAAATAGTTAAAATCAATGTTCATTAACTAAATCATTTTTAATATAGGGTTATACATAAGATAAATTCGACTATAAATATTTATTAGAAATCTAAAAAGATTTTATACATAATGATATTTTATTTGTAATTTTTAGACATTAAAAATGTTAACTTATTTATGACACAAAGATGATGCAGTATTTATCTTATTAATGAAATATTGACATAATTGTTGTTATAAATACCCAAATAAATGTAATTTAAAACTTTTTTTTGAATTCAACTAATTTTATATGTTAATATGACATGTTATTAGTGATTTAATTAACTATTTACAAACTAATAATTCTGTTATGATTTTCACAAAAATCAATTACAAAATAGTGTCAAAATTGACATAAAATTGTTTTTTAAAATAATATTATATTATTAATTGTTATTTTATTCCTAAAAATAAAAGGATCGGTCAAATGACTTATATAAGGCTATATATATTAATAATAAATAAATTGAGATTCTTTTGTCTTGTTATAGTATGTTTATAAACCATATAGTATAAGAACACAAAAAGACATGGTAAAAGTAAAATTATCTAACTTAAAGTTAAATATAAATGATAAGGTTAAAATAGGAACTTAAACTTGTATAAATTCTATTATATGATAGGATTTCGACCCATACCCAACTTATCTTCTAAATAAATCAATTTGGAGCTATTTAAAACCGAATTTGGCTTTATAATAAGATAATATTTTTTGTTTTTCCAAAAGAGCCCCTCTCCTCCCTTATAAAAAGGAACCTTCTCCCTCTCTTCCTCACACCACTTTGAGCCTTCAAGCTCGGCCAACCCCTAATAAATTATCTTCTACACTTCCCTAGAAACATCCTAGTGTTCCTGGTCTTCTTCAAAGACCAATTTTAGTTCCCTAAGAGGAGGACTCAAAGAGGAGATTCAAAGAAGAGGTAATGTCTGTTACCGATTCTTTCAACTTTATTTCTTATTCCATGTCTTCTTCTTAGATTGTTTCATTATGAAGTAATAAAATCAGTATCAATAATATACTGATATGTTATTATAAGTATGAAACAACCCTATTTCACCATCTATCCATCCTACGAAAAACGAAATCGCCGCGCGTGCGTACGTACGGAATACCGTCTCCACGCCGTGGTGTAATCTATTTTCCAACACCACCATACTTGGATGGGTATAATGGTGTAAATAATAACTATATATGATTATTTTAAAGTTATATTGATTCTGAAATAGTATACATACACTCCAATACAATTCCACGATCATGAGAACGATATCATCACTCGTGCGTACATACGGACTACCGTCTCCACGACGCGATGAGATTCATTCTCCACGTCAACCATTCATGAATGATTTTAAAGTATATATAATAAGTAATCATGAAATATATGAAATAATAATGATACTGGATTTCGGTGTATATATATGTATGTCATCTACTTAATTCCATTAAACTCAATAAGGAAACGAAAACAGCGTTCATGCGTACATACGACCTACCGTCTCCATGAACGTTGTATTTCATTCCATTTACTGATCTATTATATATATGTATATTCTGACTATATATTATATATAAATCATGTTTTATATTATGGAATTAAGTAATCCTGATCTAAGTAATCATATGAATAATTACAAGTCAAAACACGGACGACAAATGAAACGATTTTACCCAAAACGCTCTTTAACATGGAATTTACAACAGAACGGGTAATATAAAGTCATAAGTGAACAATATATGATATCATAACAATGAGCATGATTCTAGAATAAGTACATGACATTTTTTAAATCATTATATAGGAGGTTCGGACACTTACGAAGCAAATCGGACCTAAGGTAAGGGAAATATCACAATCTCATTTTTATCCGAGATTGTTTATACTTTGGTATTTTCTGGGGTGTATTTTATCATCCACATCCATGTTTACTCAATATGTAATATTATTTCCATCCACATAAAATTGTTTAAATCATATTTTACCATTCGGTGAGTTTTTAGTAAATGATATGAATGGAATCTTTTATCGTTTTTCATATGAGGTACTTTTTTACATTTTGGACAAAAGTACGAGAAGAATGTTGTTTAACTTATACGGCATGAATGGATTTTTAAAACATTATTTCCCAGAAGCTTCCTTTACAATTTTTCAAGTTTATTTTTAATCAACTTTTTTTAGTGACATATTACGAAAGGAAATGTGTTTTTGAAGAAGAAAGGATATTTTCCCCAAGAATTCATTTCAAGTGTTGTATCAAAACCATTTTTCATCTAAGATGACATTATTTCATATGTGTATGATTCACGTATCATGTATCTATGATTTACATGGTTTCATTTTCCTTTTTATGAAATGATATCCATCTCTTTTATATGGATTATGTGATGATGGGATGATGTTTATGAAACCCATTTTATTCATTGGGTTATGATGAATGATTTATGTTTAAGTTGTGGCACAAGTAAGAATGATTTCACTATGAGATGGGTGGGACTTGTATCTCCCTCCAATGCATTGGGTAAAGATTTATATCTCATGAGATATACATGGCTGGAATGGCAAGTTAAACCGGTTCAGTAATACAGGACTGGAACGAGGAGTGAACTCGATTCACAAAGGGACTTTGTCCACTAAGATGGTCTTGGCAGCAATTCCTTGGCTAATATGGAAATCATATCACGTTCTTAATGGTTTCCACAATTACATGTTTTCTTCCCATGCTATTTTATCATGATTTATGTTCATTTATGATCTATTCATTATGTACTTCCATGTTTTATGTCGTTGCTCACGATTTTTAATGTTCCTTTTTTAAGTTAAAATGTATATGGAATGTTTTATTTTATCCATGCTTACCCTTATTGAGCATTTGAGCTCACCCGTTTATGTTTTTTCCCACAGGATTAAAAGAATGATTTTAGGTAAGGAAACAAAAATGGGAAGATCTTTATGGGAGATGTTGAAGATCTTTCACCACGATTAGAAGATTATGTTCCATGTTTCCAAAGACACTAAACTATTACGGTCCTTGTGTGTCTGTTTTTGTTATGTACTAAGTATTCCGCAAAAGTAACGTAATGTCCATGTACGTTAAGCTTCGGGTCTCTACAGTTGGTATCAGAGGAATGGTTTAGTCAACCTTTGGAAACTAGAATGCGAGAACATTAGTGAGATCCCTATAGATATTTCTAAGGTATGTCTAGGGATGTCCCTAAGGTTAAGTATAAGTATAGGTTATAGTACTAGAATTACGGTAACACAAGATGTTAGATATTAAAGTTGCTCCCCCTTTATTATATTGTTTTCCCTAGCATGATTCTTTCCTCTCACGCTAATATTTTTGGGTTTTAGAAAATGGATGGAAACAGGAAGATTCATGGTAATAGAGGATATGATGGAAAATGGAATGATATTATTCATGAGAAACCAAATGAAACGGGATTTGGAAGTCCAAACATCGTTATTATGCCTAATCAGTAATCTCATAATATGATCAATAATCTCAAATTTGGTAAGTATCCTGACTCAGATAATAAGAGAAGGATGGAGTTTCATGATGATCAAAGAGGAAGGAAAGTTCAATTTCCCTCATGTAAATCATGTGGGAAGAGGCATCGGGGAGATTGTTTCAAGGGAACTGGAAGATGCTTTGGGTGTGGAAAAGAAGGACACAAATCCAGTAAGTGAAAATGAAAAGGATCAGTTAACACCATGGATGAGGATAATGGTATTTCTACGACATCAACAATGGTTAAATGTTTTAAATTTGCAATGTAAGGGAATTATGAAAACCAATGCCCTATGAGAAATTCTCATGGAGAGAATCATTACGGCCGTATGGGTAGTATTTATGTTGATGATGATGAAGAGACTACAAATGATATGTCAGATGAATGAATTTTTGAAGCTCGGTCAATGGTTTAAGAAGGTAGTGGAATGATTACATGTTTATCAAGTGTAATGTTGTAAAAATAATCTCATGGTACTATGGAATAAAGAGACGTCTAAGGATTGTTACACTGTTTTCTTTCATTGAGTTTTGACAGTGTATGATTAATGGTACCAGTATCCATGAAAGGTTATTCAGATATTTTTGGAATATAGATGATATGTGAATAATAAAGGGATAAAGAGAAAATTTAATGTTTGATAGTATTCATGAGCTCATGGCTGATATAAGGAGAAGGTTATATCATTGTTTGAGTATATAAAATTTTTGGATTTTGGTATGTGGAAAGAGTTAAATTTTGACAGCATTCATGTTTTCACTAAGGTTAAATGGGTATTCATTTTTCATGAGAATACAGGATTGAGGTATTCACATGATTGGAATGTGATCAACAAGATATATCGGGGACAAATGAAGGAATTCACATGCTCAATAAATGGAATTTCTATTAATTGTTTTCTTTTTACTATAAGCTTGAAGAGAATTATTTTGGATAAACCTAAAGATTGGAAGGGATTATGTTGGACATAAGTTAGTATTGCTTAAGGATATAACTTTTTTCTATATCATTGATGGGATGTTATAGTAATGTAGTTTTTGAAAAAGGAAAACCTGCAGTACGGGCGACAACCCATCGCGTCGGACAAGGCTGTGGGAATCAAACCCACAACCGAAGTGCGACTGGCCTTTATCGTCTACCACTGTCCTACAGGAAGTCCCTAGTTAGTAGAAAGTAGTTTTATTTTATTAAGTGGTATGATATATGATGTATAAGTTCATTTTTGGAATCGTATACGATTAACCTCACCATAGATGGACTTATGTATATTTCATAACTTTTGCAAACCTTTTGGTTGAGACAGATGGAATGACCCATCATTCTATCACATGATCTGCTAACACATCACAAATGACAAATTCAACTTCATTTAATTAAGGGATATAGTGGAAATTTTCCAAAGAACGAACAACGGTGAGACTATACCAAAATCATGAAAGTATTTCTTCTAATCCAATATCATCATCTTTAGGGAAATTATCTTGAAAACCAAAAATGTTGTCTTAGTGCTCTTATATCTGATGAATCAGATGGTACCATAGATCGTCACAAATTTATGGCTTTGTGATTTCTGGATTTTCCATAGCCATGTTCTCTACCACTCTCCATCAAAACATGATGGTTAGATTTCCCTTCCATATCCATATTTTCACCTATGTGGAAACCCAGTGATTAGTTTATTTGGGTAACCATTACATTTAATACTATTGTTTTTAAATATTGGTTTTGGTATTCCTTTTTACGATGTGAGTATCTATTAATGAAACTATTTATTAGTAAACCTTTTATAACCCCGACGAATTCCGAGGGCGAAATGCATTTTAAGGGGGGTAGAATGTAACACCCCAAGATTTTATGAAAAATATTCTATTCAATTTCATTAATGTCATGTGTTATACGCTACACCAAAAGCAGTTTGCACAACACACATCCTTGACTTGCCTTTCACTACACGCAATAGCGACCTTCCTCGATAGCATTTGTAGTACGCAATACCGAGTTTCACTAAACAACGATATGCTATTAAAATATTATTAAAACTCGCCGTTATGAATAGTAATAACCACTTTTTGAAATTTTGTAAATTTTATTTTTTAAAATGGAATTCATTTTTGGATTCAGAATATCGAAATTAGCTTAGGGTGAAATTTTGGTACTTTTCGGCTAACTTACATTTTCTGATGAATAGTGAAAATTACTAAATTTTAATTAAGAACAACCTTTTTAATAGAAATAATTAATAGTGATAAATTATTAATTTGAGTGGTTTTAAAGTATATTTAGAATATATTTTTACAATTTAATACAATTTTTTTCATTGGATGTAATTTCACATTTAAACCAGACATAAACAAATGTCAATCTTTTGATAGTTATTATCTCTTAAGAACACGCTATTTGTTTTGATGACGGGATTTAATTTTTAAATTAATTAATGAAACTGATATGTTTTTAATTTGGTAAAATAGACATCATTTTTGGGTTCATAATATCAAATATAGCTTAGGCCTAATTTTTGGTATTTTTCTGGAAACGTTCATTTTTTGATTAATATTGAAACCACTAAGTGGTAGTTAAAAAAATGAATTTTTCATCAAACGTAATTTTACCGCTTCTGTGAGTGGAATTTCAAAAATATGAGAAACATGGGTGATGTCAGAAAATAAAATGTGGTTCAATGAGATGAAAATAATTTTTGGTGAATAGTAACTTTTTACTTTTTTTACCACGGTTAAAAGTAAATAGGGTAATTAAGGGTAAAAATGTTATTATTATTACCCTAAAACATGTCCTAATTCTATTGGATAAGTTTAATTCGACAAAAACAAACCTTAAGAATAAAATATGACCATTTAGGCCCACTTGGATTAGATTAGGACATTTATTATTAATTTATTTAAAGAAGGGTTAAAATAGTTAAAATCAAAGATTAATAACTAAATCATTTTTAATATAGGGTTATACATAAGATAAATTAAACTATAAATACTCATTAGAAATATAAAAAGCTTTTCCACATAATTATATTTTATTTGTAATTTTTAGACATTAAAAAAGTTAACTTATTTATGACACAAAGATGATGCAATAATTATCTTATTAATGAAATATTGACATAGTTGATGTTATAAATACCCAAATAAACGAAATTTAAGACTTTTTTGAATTCAAATAACTTTCTAGGTTAATATTACATGTTATTATTGATTTAATTAACTTTTTTCGGACTAATAATTCTGTTATGATTTTCACAAAAATCAATTACAAAGTAGCGTCAAAATTGACATAAAATTGTTTTTAAAATAAATATTATATTATTAATTGTAATTTTATTCTTAAAAATATATGGTTAGGCAATATGGCTTAGATAAGGCTATATATATTAATAATAAACAACTTGGGGTTCGTTTGTCTTGTTATAGTAAGTTTATTATCCTTATAGTGTAAGAACACAAAAAGACACGGTAAAGGTGAAATTATCTAACTTAAAGTTAAATATAAATGATAAGGTTAAAATAGGAACCTAAACTTGTCTAAATTATATTGGATGATTTTATTTAGAGACATCCCCACCTTATCTTAGAAATAAATCAATATGGAGCTATTTAAAACCGAATTTGGCTTTATAATAAAATAATATTTTTAGTTTTTCCAAAAGAGCTCCTCCCCTCCCTTATAAAAGGGCAACTCCTCCCTCTCTTCCTCACACAACTTTGAGCCTTCAAGCTCAGACAAAACCTGCCAAATTCTCCTCTCCACTTCCCTAGAAACATCCTAGAGTTCCTTGTCTTCTTCAATGACCAATTTTAGTGCCCTAAGAGGAGGACTCAAAGAGGAGCTTCAAAGAAGAGGTAATGTCTGTTACCGATTATTTCAAATTTATTTTTTCTTACACATATTATTATTAGATTTGATTAATTATGAAGAAATAAAATCAGTATCAATAATATACTGATATGTTATTATAAGTATGAAACAAGCCTATTTCACCATCTATCCATCCTACGGAAAACGAAATCACCGCGCATGCGTACGTACGGAATACCGTCTCCACGCCGTGGTGTAATCTATTTTCCACCACCACCATACATGGATGGTTATAATGGTGTAAATAATAACTATATATGATTATTTTAAAGTGATATTGATTCTGAAATATTATATATACACTCCAATAAAATTCCACGACCATGAGAAGGATATCATCGCTCGTGCGTATGTACGGACTACCGTCTCCATGATGCGATGAGATTCATTCTCCACGTTAACCATTCATGAATGATTATAAAGTATATATAATAAGTAATAATTAAATATATGACATAATAATGATACAATATTTATGTGTATATATATTTATGTCATCTACTTAATTCCATTCAACTCAATAAGGAAACGAAAACAGCATCCATGCGTATGTACGACCTACCATCTCCATGAACGGTGTATTTCTTTCCATTTACTGATCTGAAATATATATGTATATTCTGAATATATATAATATATAAATCATGTTTTATATTCTGGAATTATGTAATCATGATCTAAGTAATCATATGAATAATTACAAGTCAAAACACGGATGACAAATGAAACGATTTTACCCAAAACACTCTTTAACGTGGAATTTTCAAAAGATCGGGTAATATAAAGTCATAAGTGAACCATATATGATATCATAACAATGATTATGATTATAGAATAAGTCAATGACATTATTTAAATCATTATACCGGAGGTTCGGACACTTACAAAGCAAATCTAACCTAAGGTAAGGGAAATATCACAAAGCCATTTTTATCCGAGATTTTTTATACTTTGGTATTTACTGGGGTGTATTTTATCATACACATCAATTTTTACTCAATATTTAATATTATTTACATCCACCTACAATTGTTTTAATCCTATTTTATCCTTCGGTGTGTTTTTAGTAAAATATATGAAAGGAATCTTTTGTCGTTTTTCATACGAGGTACTTTTTGACTTTTCCGACAAAAGTACAAGAAGAATGTTTTTTTAACTTATACGGCATGAATGGATTTTTAAAAAATTATTTCCAAGAAGATTCCTTGACGAGTTTTCAATTTTATTTTTAATAAACTTATTTTAGTGACATATTACAAAAGGAAAAGTTTTTTTGAAGAAGAAAAGATATTTTCCTCAAGAATTCATTTCAAGTGTTTTATCAAAAACATTTTTCATCTAAGATGATATTATTTCATATGTGTATGTTTCAAGTATCATGTCTCTATTATTTACATGGTTTCACTTTCCTTATTATGAAATGATATCTATTTCTTTTATATGGATTATGTGATGATGGGAAGATGTTTATGAAACCCATTTTATTCTTTGGGTTATGATGAATGATTTATGTTTATGTTGTGGCACAAGTAAGAATGATTTCACAATGAGATGGGTGGGACCTATATCTCCCTCCAATGCATTGGGTACAGATTTATATCTCATGAGATAGACATGGCTGGAACGGAAAGTTCAACCGGTTCAGTAATACAGGACTGGAACGAGGAGTGAACTTGATTTAGAAAGGGGCTTTGTCCACTAAGATGGTCTTGGCAGCAATTCCTTGGCTAATATGGAAATCATATCATGTGCTTAATGGTTGCAACAATTAAATGTTTTATTCCCATACTATTTTATCATGATTTATTCTCAATTATGATCTATGCCTTATGTACTTCCATGTTTTATGCCATTTCTCAAGATTTTTAATGTTCATTTTTTTAAGTTCAAATTTATATGGTATGTTTTATTTTATCCATGATTACCCTTACTGAGCATTTGAGCTCACCCTTTTTATGTTTTTCCCCCTGGATTAAAAGAATGATTTTAGGTACGGAAACAAAAATGTGAAGATATTTATTGGAGATGTTGAAGATCTTTCACCATGATTAGAAGATTATGTTCCAAGTTTCCAAAGACACTAAACTATTACGGTCCTTGTGTGTCTGTTTTTGTTATGTACTAAGTATTCCGCCAAAGTAATGTAATGTCCATGTACATTAAGCTTCGGGTCTCTACAGTTGTTGAATGAATAAAATGAACCATTCAAGAGATAACTAGAACCATGTTGGTTTAATATTATATTTCAAAACAATTTTTGACTAATGTTATTAGTACTACATTCTATTCTATAAATCATGTTTTAATTATATAATTTCTTATGAAAAAACCTTTTGAGTTTTGGACTGGTCGATGCCAAAAATATTATTTCCTAGAAGTATGTGGATTAAACATATTCATATTGAATACAAATGATAACAAAAAAAATTTAACCCAAATCTCATGAAGGAATTTTCTTAGGTCACTATATTAATTATATGTATTATATATTTTTTAACAAAAAAGTCTAGCATTTTTAAAGAAACAGTCCTTGTTATATTTGATGAATCATATTTTTTTTTTGTTTTTAAACAACCCAATCCTACATCCTTAGATGTGTTTTCAATGAATGATTTTCATCCATTGATGTAAGAGTATTCTAATAAGGAAAATACCCAAAAAAATTACAAATTACATACCCTAGAATATTTTTTACCTTGTGTTGATGAATATGTTTTACAAAACCCAGATCAGTTGTTTCTTTAGAATCATCCCAGTGATAATATCATTGGTGATATAAATCAAAATTTAAGGAAATGATGTTCTTTAAGAAATTATTTATAGAATCCATCATTTCATTACTAATTATAACCTAAAAGAACTGAGAGTGATTTAGGTGATGAAGATTGGATTAAATCAATGAAAGATGAACTAAATAAATTCCAAAGGAAAAATGTTTGAACCTTTGTGGAAAGACCTAATGTAACTTAT
Source organism: Viscum album (assembly GCA_963277665.1). Lineage (NCBI taxonomy): Eukaryota > Viridiplantae > Streptophyta > Magnoliopsida > Santalales > Viscaceae > Viscum > Viscum album. The sequence goes on from OY728120.1 coordinate 1,175,527,625, forward strand.
ATAAGTGGAGTAATGTGAGTCTTTTGAAAAAAACATGATGAAAATTGAATCATTATATAAAATAAATCATGGTTAGTTTCTAAATACTATAATCAATAATAAGTACTAGACTATGATGAAACCAAGACTCTAGTGGATAGACTTGAATATACTCTTATTCTGTTTGCCTTTACGAAATAATTTAATTTAATTTTTTTTCAAATTGACGTGAAGTGTGATTTCCTTAAATAAAATGTTTAGTGAGGATGTTTATGTTGAAAAACATCCTAGTTTTTAGAACACAAAACATCCATATCAATTTTAAAAATAGACTAAAAGCTTAATTAGGGCTTAAACAATCTCTAAGAGTCTAGAATGGCAGACTTGCATTATTTTAGTTATAAAATATTTATGTTAAAAGAAATACCCATCCATCCCTTTTTATAATGAAAGATAAGAAAAATGTTTTCATTGTTCAAATTTATGTTTATGACATTATATTCAGATGAACTTAGAAAACATTAATTGATTCCTTTGATAATCTCATGAAATATGAGTTTGAAATGAGTTTGAGGGGTGAGTTAACAATTATTCATGGTTTTCAAATTTATAAAAAACCAAAAGAAACATAGATATATAAACATTAGTAAATTAATGATCTTATTAAGAAGTATGGATATAAAATCACTAAATGTATTAGTACTCCAATCATTACCTCAAACACACTTGATCTCCATGATGTTTAGAAACAAGTATATCAATCATCTTTTAGATGTATTATATGATGTTTATTATACATAAAACCTAGTCATTCCAAATTAATGTTTTTAGTATACATAAGTTCAAGATATAAAAAACTACTAAATAATCCCCTTTAAATAAAGTAAAAATGTATTTTCAACTTTTTAAATATAACCATTGATTTAGGTCATTTGTATACATTTTAAAATGATTTTGTCTGAAAAGAATTTTTGGATGCTGACTATGGTGGACGATGAAAGGATAGGAAATGTACATCTAGAATGTGAAATATCATAGGATATTCATCGTTTTCATGGTCATTAATGAAAGAATAATTAATATCACATTCCAATAATGATTATGAATAGGTAGTAGTTGGATTTTTTTGTGCTCATGTTTCGTGGAAGAAACTCACTCTCACAGTCTACAGTATATGTTTTTACAAAATAAAGATAATGTGTAATAATACATGTGTCATTTCCCTATCTAATAACCATGAACATTTATCTCTTACAATACAAATTAATATTAGGAATAACATTATTAGGGATCACACACATAATGGATAAATCATTCATCAATTTATCAGAACTCAAATTCAACATGCTAACATATTTACAAAATCAATACCCTCTAGTAGATTTGAATACGTATAAATAGGTAATGAATGATAAATGTAGGGTAATCATCTGTATTAACATTTTTAAAACCTATCTTCTTATATTATGTTAATCCTTTCCTTATGGGGAGTAAATATTTTTACTCATTTTTATGTATTTTTAAATTTTTTTCCAGAACATATTATTTTCAGAACATAAAAATATTGTATTCTGATAACAATATATTTTGCAAACTGTGTAATCATAGAGGAACCTTATCATTTCTGACAAATGTTTCTATGCATTTTGGATGATATTATTCCTTATAAATTTTAGAATAATTGAAATTTGAATTGTTTTTATTTTCAATGTTGTTTTAATAAAACCTTATTAGATTCACATTCCCTACATGTGAGTTTTAATTAAACCCATAAAATATGGGAACCTATAAATACTTCATAGTAATTGATATGAAGCATTAGATCTGATCAATCAAATATAAATTTTTGGATTTATTTTATAATATGAACTGTCACTGTGAAGACTATATAAAGGGAACCCCTATTCGCATCCCACATTGGTTTTCTCAGTGTTTTTTCAATGGAGCTCTACCACCCTTTACATTTGCCTTTCAGTTTTCCCTTTTTCCATAAGATCTGAATGTCTCTTGAATTATCCTCACGTACTCTAATGACCTCAAACAAGGAACTCAAGGATTGCTTTATTTTTAGAGAAATATTGATGGACTCAAATTTTAATTTCATGTATGATTCTTTTGAATAAAAAATAATAAAGGATAATAGTTTATAATCTCTCTACGTAGGAAATGAGAAGAATCATGATATAGTATGAAAATATATTTTTATAGAATTATATGATACAATTTAGTTTTATGAACACGGATGAAGAGAAATGATTTTGATTAAGTGTTATGGAATGACTTATTCTTTTTCTTTCAAAAATGTTTCTAATATTTTCGATATTCATTACGATGGAGAAGAAACATTATTCACACACATTTTTTAAAGAGAAAGGTTTCTTTGATAAATTTATGGATATTGAGCGCCTTGGTCTTAATTGAGTAAAGACACCAATGATCAATCATCATTATTCAACCCACTGATTGCTAGCTCTTTAGATGCAAGGTTTTATAATTTGTAGGATTGGAGATAAGGATTACCTTAAGATGTGTGATATCATCATGATCAATTTATTGGTGAGTTTAAGGCAATGAAACCTCATCATGTAAATTATTTTAACAATAAAAATTTTTAAGAATGGAACCATCAAGTCTCAAATAATAATGTACCATGTGAAATTTTTGATGAATCTTATCCTGTTATTAGAATGGTTCAAAATCCCATTCATATGAAAGGAATTTTTTTTCAAGAAAGTGATGTTAGGTGATGATAACATGAGAAGAATGAATATTGTATTTAGAGTTAATATTATAATGTTCATTGATCTTACTGATAACGATAATTAACATGTTAGTAATAAAGGAGATGTTGGTGAAAGATCCAAAAACCCCCAATGAAAAGAAAAAGTAAAGTGCCAAAGTCTTAAAAAGAACAAGCACCAGAACCTGAAACAGTATCTACTCCTCCCAACATATTAATAAAAAGGATTTCTCTTATGATATAGTAGCCAAATAGAAAGAGAAGAAGATGAAATA